>CM073322.1:817600-5617600 GCA_037043015.1 Bryum argenteum
CATGAAAGCCAAATAGTAAACCAAAGGTTGATCGAATCCCAAACGACCCAAATTAGGCCTAAGTCACTTTAGGGGTTAAGCACAAGATATTACACTTGAAAGTTTGATCTTCTTCGTTCTCTTACCAATTTTGACAACTTTGTACAAGTAACTAGGTTTCAATAGGTAACTAATGAGTCAAATGGGCATGGATTTTATACTTAATTACATGAAAAACTTGTATAAAATCAATAAATAGAACCTTCTGAAAGAATCTTTTCACTAATTATGGATAACATTTTGAGATAATCTTTTGAAATAATCTTTTGACTAATTATGGATAACATTTTGAGATAACCTTTTGAATAGTTAAATTGCATGTTAACGTTAAATTACAAAATACAACTTGAGGTGGAGATTTTGTATATATGAAAAAGATGACGGTGATGTTTCCAATTGAAGATATTGTAGTTAGTATATGGCTCCCTTGCGTGAAGTTCCCATTTTACCATTCGTGGTTCTTGCTCCAATTTTTTTTAGAATTCTACAAAAAGCTATCGATTAATGAAATGGCATAAACAACACATGGTATAATTTTGTAAAATTAGATACCAAGCCTTTAAGAAAATAAAATAGGTTGACCCTTAAAATGTCTACGCATTCACAATTTTGAATGATATAGAGTATGCCTCAAAACAAGGTCATTGGCGGTTTTCATTTCCAACAGATACATGGTCATACCTCATCAAGTGCATTACCATATGCAACAACAAAAAAATCCATTTGTGATCTAAATATGTGAATATGTATTGGCTTGATAGAGGCCAAAAATATATGTTTTATGAGAGAGAAGCCACTTTTGGGCACTTCATGTGGCCCTAAGTGAACCAAGCTTTTAACACTTTTTGGTTCTTGTTCACCTCCAAAGTTTAATTTTTGGTTGCCCAAAAGACCGCTATGCCTTGTAGTTTCAAGACACTTTTTGTTTGCAAAAGTGATTAGTGACTGGCAATATATAGGATATGCAATTGATGTGCATATGAATAAGTAAATAAACAAGAAAACCAATCCCTTTGAAGGGTTGGAGTGAATAATACCCGCTTTAAAAACCATGATTAACCAAGTTTGGTGCAAATAAGAGGCTTGTAATGGTAAAACATGCCTCATGGTTCATTCAAAGTTGATTGTTCGATGTTAACCATTGAATGAACTCTTCTAAAACTTGACTGTTCGATGTTTACCATTTGAGATATCATAACATCCAAAGTTTGTCTCTTAAGATTGTTTGTCTCCCATTGTCAACATTGTTTTTAACACTTTTCGAGGATGCTCTTGTAAAATTGGTACTTTTTTTACTTGGGCCCCTTTGGAGATTAAGTAGTGATTTCGTTATAAACATATTTCTAAAAAAAGTAAAAAAGGCTAAATTTAAACGGTCTGAGTTTAGCTCTCAAACCAGGAATTGTCAAATGTTGAAAACTCAAAAATTGGAATTTGGTTGTGCAAATTTTACCACACATACTTTTCAATATAGGGAGCTCCTAGTCACAATTTTAGGCAAAAAAAAAATCAATTTTAACCCGTTCATCTAGGCTGCCCAAAATAGCAAAAACCCCAATTATTCCTCGTAGACCTTAAAGGGTTAATTTGATCATCAATTGTCAAAGTGGAGATGACATTTGTTTCAAAGAAAATAATCAAAAACAAAACGAAGATGACATCTTAGGGTCACTTTACACACAGGCTGGGGCCGGCCGAAGAGCGGGCTGAATTCAATGGCCAGAGCTTAGGCCCAAGTTGGGAGGTTCGGGTCAGGGTAAACCTTGTCCCAACTGCATCGCTTGGGCCCGAACATTTTGGCGCCAAAACAGTGCCACATAGGATGCCACATAGGATAAATTGAAGTTCCGGTCGGGCCCTAGTGTAAAGCCATTGGGCCCGATTTGAAAGAATTGAGCCATCCTATTGGTCAAAATTTGAAGAATTCGGGCCGGCCCTCAATCCGGCCCCAAGTATAAAGTGGCCCTTAGGGACGCTTTACATGGGGAGTGAAGCCGTACCATGGGGCTGATGAAGAGCAAAAATCCTCTCTGACGTAATATTCTCATTCTTTAAATTACAAGTAATGGACCAATTACATTCAGAAATTTTTTGCCCTCCTTTGGCCCATGCTTCGCTTCACTCCCCATGTAAAACGTCCCTTATATATTCCAACTGTGAAAGTATCCACCAAACCATTTCTTTTGCATAAAGTACACTACCCATAAACGATGTAGTAAAATAAAAAACCCATCTTTCTTGAATTGGTGGGACAAAGGCATGTCTTCCTTTCCAAATTCCAATACCAGAGATTTGCATTGATTCTAAAGATACCATCAAAAAACAAGTTTTATATCAACAATAATAAAATCAATCATTCATGTTACAAGTTTAGAAGTAGATAAATGCAGGCAGATACAATAAAAGAGGATATGCAATCTACTTGCGGAAAGGCATTCCTGATTGAACATTACAATTCACCCACTATCATTAGTGTGCCACTCATGTATCATATTTTAAAGAATCGGAGATGGTGGGTGTAAATTAATCTGTAAATTCTTTGCTTGCAGCATCATTAATGAAATTCTTATGTGCAAGACATACTGTTGATTATCCCCTAAAGGAGAACCCCAACAGTGTCCTCCGGACGGTCATGGCCATATCTGAAATTTGTGGACAAAGTTTTTCAATTGGACAACTTGCTTTGACAATTTGCTTGGACAATGAGGGATAAATAGATAAATAGAAACTCCTGTCCTTTCTAAGGGGCCGGCGTGAATGAAGTGTCTGTTCGTAATGCTAATATCCCAATGGCCACCGGACAAGGGGAATTTAGAAAAATACTACTTCCCCCTCTCGAGGGTGGACACTATAACTACGCTAATTTCTAGCCTAGTTACTAGTGCCTTGAAGTCTATACTTGACATAGTATCCCTCCAAAGGGCTTTGAGGTACCTATACAACAAGGTCCAAGGACCTCCCATAATAGTTGGGTGGACTATAGTGGTGAGCACCACGCCGGCATGGGGAATAGAACCCACGACCTCCTCATTGGGGGCCTAAGACCTAACCACCAAGCCAAGGCTTGTGGTGCCTTCATTTGGGATAGACACATAGAAACTCCGGTCCCTTTCTCAAGGGCCGACGTGAATGAAGTGTCCATTCGTAATGCTAATAACCCGATGCCCACTAGATAAGAGGAAATTGTGACAATACTACTTCCCCCCTTTGAGGGTGGACGCTATAAGTAGGCTAGTTTCTAGCTAGTTACTAGTGCCTTGAAGATATTTGACATAGTATCCCCCAAAGGGCTTTGAGGTTCCCATACAACAAGGTCCTAGGAACCCCCACCTTAGTTGGGTGGACTATGGTGGTGAGCTCGACGCGGACATGGGAAATAGAACTCACGACCTTCTCGTTGGGGGCCATGAGTCCCAAGCACCAAGTCAAGATATGTGTTGCCTTGACAATGAGGGACACTTAATATGGAGAGTCAAGGCCAATAAAAGTCCAAGCCAATTCACTCACATTTTGAGCCCCATTGGCTCCATGGGCCACTTGGAGAACACATTAAACAATTAATAGAAAGGTGGCCACTTCCCCCATGTGTAAAGCCCTTGGGGCCGATTTGTAGTAGGAAAAACAAGGCCATGGGGCCAATTCGTATCACTAGCTACATTCCATGATTTTGGTTTGTTCACATTAAGATATTTTAGTGATATAAAGATTTTGTAATGAAATCAAGCAACGGCCTCTAGCATGAATTTGCCTTCCATGCTTGAATTTCCCAACTTTTGGAGTGCGGGCGGTGTCATAAATTGTCCCCCATTCATCATAATATAATTCCAAAAAATTGACCTTAACTCTCAATGTTAATTCCTTCGGGTCAATTTCAAGAATTGGACCAATTACAATTATAGAGGATTCGGCCATGAATTGACCCCTTGTGTAAAGCGGCCTTGAGATGAGGGTTTGCAAACCAACTCATTCATCAGAACACAAACCATTGAAAACTGAGTGTCAATATCCATGAGGATTTCCACCAAGCTTGGTGGAAAGAAACACATCATGTAGAAATCCCGATGGTAGAACTAGTGGAAACTACCCTCTTTCCATTAGTGGCAGAATTGAAAGGTATCACTGAACTCCAAAAACCAAGTAGTGTTAAGTTTCAAGAAGAGCGACATGATTTGTGAGTAGGTTCTAAGAAACGAGGCTTTATTTGGCAATAGCTTAGGGTTGTTTTACACTATGGACCATAAATGATGACCACAACTTCAAATTTTTGATTGGAGAGTAAAGTACTCTTGGTGCCATTTGCCTTTTCACTACCTTGAAAAAGGAGAATGACCACTAACTTTGAGGTCTCCAAAGTATGCTAAATATGCCTCATTGAATAATGTTTTCAAGGTCTCCTTGATTATAGTTGAGTCGAAGCAAATGCCTCGACTCAACCACAAGTCTACAATCAAGGAGACCATGAGGCTCAAAAACCAAGCCAGTCAAAATCCATTTTTGATGTATCATAGTAAGAGCTCTTGGTCAAGAGCCATGACCATGAAATAGATTTTAATTTTCTTGATCATGGCTCCTGGTTCATAGTGTAAAGGGATTCTTATACGATAATTCACAAGTTCTAATAGTTCAACCACTTAGGATCCCTTTACACTAAAGACCAAGTGTCGCGACCAAGAAAATTAAATTCAAGTTCATGGTCATGGCTCTTGGTCAAGAGCCGTGACCATGAAAAATTGAAAATGAAATTTTGAGTGGCTTGGTCACACTTGTAGTGTAAAGTGGATGTGGACCGGGACAAGTTTAAGGTCAATTTTCTAATATAAATCATCATCATTCTCTCTTTTACCCTCCTCTTTATCCTCCTTTCTCCTTAAATGATTGAACACTAGCCAATTAATGATTTTTGAGCCTCACCGTCTCCTTGATTGTAGTTGAGTTAAGGCATTTGCTTCGACTCTATTATAATCAAGAAGACCATGAAAAAATTATCCAGTATGGAAAATTTATCATACTTTGGGGACCTCAAAGTTAGTGATCATTCTCCTTTTGTTGACGGTAGTGTAAAACCAAATGGGATCAAGAGTACTTTACTCTGCAATCATAGAATTTAGAAGGCCATGGTCTATCTTCATAGTCCGTAGTGTAAAGCAACCCTCACTCTTTGACATAAAATATCAAATTTACACATTAAGCACCACCAATGCAACAAAACTCAAGTTTCTGAATCACTACATCTTGTTATGCCTTATGCAATATCACCGGATGTAAAAGAGAAATTTAGGCTCATTCCAAGATGCAACCATAATCTGGACCCTCGTAACCCCTACAAATCTTTGATACACAATTGTCTAAATTATCAAAAAGAACCTTCTTCTACTTCAAGCCCAAAGAAACTCAATCTAAGCATTAATAAGAAGATTCAACCATAGGATCTTGAAGTCAACTTGACCCTTTACTCAAATGTCAAATTTGAACCAATTTCTTCAATTTTGAGATTATAACGGTCAAAGCTGACTGAATTTTTTCCTCCGGAAATCCCAAAAAGCCATTTCGGCTTTCTTGGATCTTCAGGGGTTAAATTTGAAAAGTTTGTACTGATCACGTTATCTTCTCCTTACACAGACTCAATATGAAGCTAGTTTGATTCAGCAGGTGAGTCTCATAGGTTACATATCCTCTTTATTGAGTTTCTAGAGAAAGCCTACCATCATGGGTTTGAATGGATCTCATAGCGTAGTAGCTTCAAAGTCCTGCATCAATACTGTGATTTAAGAATGATATTTCAATAATCAATCTGGTGTTGAAGATGTTTCAAACTGCTACTTCTTTATATCACGACCTCGTTTGAAGAACGACGAAGTCCTAGCACTTCTATTGAGCAGGGGTTGCACTCAATCCTCACAGGTCTTCTTAGGCATCTGTGGTGCGATAGTTGACCGGATCGTAATTCTCTGTGCATTCCGAGAAGACCTGATTAGAGCTATCAACCGTTGACAAAGAGGGGGTTCAAAGTTTTCATATGATTCGGCTGCTTAATTTCTGAGATGCGAAATGTCGGTGCCCCGACTCCGGTGGTTGCACAAGGAGATTTTCGAGGTCTTTAGGTCACCAAACCTCCTCTGTAAGCAACGGGTAAGTTAATTTCTCAGTTGTTTAAGCTACTAAACATTCACTATTGCTGCCAACTGACATATTTGTTGTTTGATAGCTTCTTCGAGTTGCACAATGAAACAAGACAGTATGTAGAGTAGGCATGTCCAAGTGCTGCAGTAAGCAAATGGTTTGCAGGAAAACCTTTAATCAGTGAATGAGTGGACCAACAGATCAAGACAAGGAACAGAGAGACGGCATGTCCAATGCAGGAAGAGAAAAGTTCGGTGAAACACCTATCTGTGAAGGAATGGAACCAACATATATTCGTTCCCCTTGCAAGCTCTCTGGAGTCAAACCCCCAAAACATACAACAGTAAGACCCAGGAAAACAAGCCTTCGAATGCTTGTGTTCAGGGAAATGTGAAACATTCAGGTAATTCTGCGTAGAAGCTCACACGTTTTACAAGCTGTGTACCGCGCTCGTTAGTGTGTGGAACTTTTCAGCTTCTTAGGGGATGTTGCATGAGGTCATATTTGTTCCAAAGCCGGAAGGTACGAGTAGAAGTCTGTCAATGAACACCAACACAATCGAAGTAAAACTCCAAGCTGACAAGGCTGGTGTGGAGTGCGAGACAGTGAGACAGATCATATGAAAGTCACCAGCATCATGAAACATGCACCAAAATCACTGAGTAGCAGGTATCTTACAAACACTTCAGATATGGAAGGAAAGAATTCAACGAATTAGAGAGGAGTAGCAATCCACGATAAGATCAGCAGGGTACATCCCACTTAAAATTTTCTCTTGAGCTTCATGTTGAGAAAATTCGGGAATCATCATCCGTTTATATGCACAAATATGTTTACACTCGCAAGGTAACTCTGAACCTTTAATCTATCGATAAATATACACGTGCTCCCTCATGACTCCGTTCAAAGATCATACATTACCTTAACACGAAAGTCATCTCCAAGACCAGTCTCAAGGCAATGGACAACCTAAGAGCCCCAGTAACAAGCTTCTTTCCAAGTCCATAACACATGATATCAAATCCAGATCTAGCTCTAGGCATGAGGTCAAGGAGTGCACTATCACAAAAGGTGAGTGGTTGGTGGCAGCACATGAATAAAAGAGCCAAAAGTCAAATCAAGGAGAGATCTAAGTGCCAGTGAAGGAAGCTACGAGAATGCTTGCAAATGGCAACATAATGTCCCCTATCGAATTGTAGTGCGAATCATTTCGATATGCGATTGATTTCCCCTGTCGACTGCTTGGGATCTCGACCCTCATGACCTGGAAAATTTGTCGTACTGAGGTTCTGCCACTCGTCTCAACATCACCATCAAGAAAGGTCGAGCGCAACCAACCTGTTTGCCGCGTGTAACGTTTACGTATCCCTACAAAGGAATATTTACCTCGACCAGAAGTACTTCGACTGGAGAGCCGGAACAGCGAGCAAGTCATGCAGGATGATTGCACCTGAGGGGAAATGTAAATGTTCATGGATACCCCACGACGTCTCAAATGATGTAAGACTCAAAGCTTCCGACAACCTATACAGCGCAGCACTCGGTGGATTTTGCAAATGACACCCTAGGTTGAGTATACTCCGGAGTGCTTCTGTGGGTCGCCTCTATGCACTGATGTAGATACCGCTAGTGAATATTCGAAGGCCCTGCCTTCTCGTGGCTCGATATCATCAAGTACGACTGCTCGCGTCTACCTTACCAGTTTCTGCAAAAACGTGCCCAAGAAGAAACAGGAAACTGAGGTAGGACGCTGGAAAAAAAATGCGGTACACGCACTTTCCTCTGGATAGCGATAAGATTCACCTCACAAGTACGCATGAAGAAGTACACCTCAACAGGCGAGGGACGGGAATCTTCGACCACATCCCAAAACTTCTTATACTCTGAACATTCTCAGATTGTGCTAGCTACGAAAGTGAAACCGGCTTACGAAAAAAGCACTGTATCGATGTGGACGTCAGACGGGTCAGAACAAGATCAAGACTCTTTTCCGAAACTTGAGTAGTGATTTGCAAATGACTCACGTGTCATCTGTACGACAAATTGGGCTTGGGCATGTGCAGGAGAAGTGCAAGTAGTTATACGTTATACCTTCAATTAGAGTGTATGTAGTAAGTCTGACTATTTCAAGCATTTGGACCTGACAGGACTGTGAGGAGGACAACAGAAATTAGCGCAACAGGCCACTGTCCAATTGAATAACAATGGCATAATTGCTACTTTCACAAATTCCATGAGGTCAGCTTTTGAACTTCACTGCAGCAGAATCCTTGGAGGCCTTTCGACTTAAACCTTCAGTACAGTAGACAGTCTAACTCAAAGTTCTCACTTGCAATACTGCGATGAGCACTACCTGAATGAACTTACATCAAGCAGTATTACCCTTCAAAGTGATCATTCAAACATATTGTCCCATACGGTCAAACATCTGGGGTACAAGCATTCGTTCTCGTACCGTACTTTCGACAGTCTCGCCTCAACTGTGAGACTGATAGTACTGGTCAGCAACGATGAAAAGGGGCCTCTTCGATGTCCACTTTCAATCAACAAAAGACAAAAGAAACGCACCAAATCGTAAGACTGTTCTACGTGGCTTCTTCAAGAGTACTGTGTCCCAACTCTTTACGATGTTGTTTCAGAAAGGATAAGTGCATCGACAATAACACTAACTCCGGACCATATGTCGATCAGAGGCATCAACAATTCATTAACCAGCTCACAACTTGTCAGTACCAGACGATGGGCTATGACAATCTAGAGTTCTGACCATGAATCAGAAGTATTGCACGGAAATGTTCGAAGCACAACACGAACTCAATGAATATTAGATATTATATTTATTGCGATGGTGTTGTCAACCAGCATCACCGAACCATAAATACGGCCATCATTCGCCAACACTTCCCTTATGCTAAAAACGAGGCCGATATAAGTAGTCAGAGCACAAGAACGAGCTACTATTCTAGCCACAAACTTAACTGCAACACGATCTAATTCTATCACGAAGTTCAAAAACTAGCGATACATATTATGTGAGATGCATGATGTCCAACTATCATTGCTGTAATACCCAGTCATTTTCAAAGTAATCTCTAAAATTTATATCTTGATACAACAATTTCCATAATAATAATCACTAAACCAACTTGAATCTGAACTACGATTCAGATTCAGTCCGACTGAAATCGGATTTATTTTTTGCGCCATACTTCACTATCCTACCTTTTTTTCGTTTTATTCTCGTCTTCGAGTTTCACCACCCATCCGTGCCAACCAATTCGGGGAATGACGAGATCATGTTTAAGTCCTCAGAAAAAAGCTCTCCAACAACGATACCCCAGCCAAAATCCACCTCCCCTCTTTCATCAGAAACTATCACGTCTGGGAGGGGGTCGGCAGTCACTGTCTCAGCTGCCGATTCAGCAGTATCGTCGGCTGGTACCTCTTCAGGATCAGTAACCTCTGTGGTGTCACCAGCAGTGCTCGGCTCCCAATTTGCAACATTCATCAGTAGCACACTGTCGACGGGCCCACAGGCATTAGTATTGTCACATGTTCCTCTCGGCCACTTTCAGTTCTTACTGCTCGATCGTTGTCTTCCTCATCCCCGTCAACGACAACAAATTTAACATGTTCTTCTCGGCCACTTTCGGTTCTTACTGCTCGATCGTTGACTTCCTCCTCCGCGTTAACGGCCGCATCAACAGCAACAACTTTAACGCTTTCCATCGTGGTTATCAAATGTTAACAAACCCGCTCGCTTCACCCAATCCTGCACACCTTGCAATGACTCCTTCAGGACGGAGGGCCGCTGAAAACTGCACGAATACTTCCTTGCTCTCAAATAAGCTTCGATCTTCGATTGAAATGAAGGACCGCGAAGTGAAGAACCGGGAAGAGGTCCCAGTGCCTTCGGAGGACGACCCTTCCTCTCGCGGTTCACAATCAATATGAGAAACCCGCTTGCTTCACACACTTCTGGTCCTTGCAAAGGACTTCTTCAGGACGGAGGGCCGCTGAAAATTGCACGTATACTTGCTTGCTCTCGAATCTTCGATCTTCGATTGAGAGGGAGAACCGTGAAACGAAGAACTGAGGAGACTGAGGTCCCAGTGCGTTCGGAGGACGACCCTTCCTCTCGCGGTTCACAATCAATTTGAGAAACCCGCTTGCTTCACACACTTCTGGTCCTTGCAAAGGACTTCTTCAGGACGGAGGGCCGCTGAAAATTGCACGAACACTGACTAGCTTCAAGCGAAGCCTCAATCTATGAGGTGAGATGAGGTACCTCGAAACTTTTATAGTGCTTTCGGGGTCCTTCGGATGCCACTTACTCTAGCAGGTTCACACTTTCGGGATCCACGTCATGCGGTCACCCTCGTACATGCGTTCACTAGGAACCATGTGCGACTGGTCCGTTGAGAGGGATCTGGGTTGGCAATCCGTACCGGTTATCGATCCGTCCCAGTTATCGATCGGTCCGGGATATCGATCCGTCCCAGTTATCGATCTGTCCGGGTTATCGATCCGTCAGGGTTATCTGCAGCCGTCGGAGAGGCTCGTGGCAGTGGCAGTGGAACGTGATAATGGATAAAGGATAATGGTGAAGGTGGGTGATGCTGCTCATGCGATGGCCAAATATCCTTGTTACTTGGTAGTAAGATTTTTATCTTAAAGTGTCTTAACACTCATGTGTAATTTTACATTTTCAGGATATGTTACATGTAAAACCATATTCTTGTTATTATAATTACTAGTATGCCCTCTTGACGTTGTCACGCACACTTAAATTCTTGTCCCTCTTGTTTTTCTGCTAAGATATAATTAGGTCATTTTAGCACACCACCCCTAAGAGCCATCCTTGGATTAGGGATGGGGATGGTTGAAGGAGCCCCATAATTTTAATGTCTTGGTTGAAAAAGCCTAGAAGTGTGCTCATAGAGTAGTTCAGACAACAAGGTCCAATTTGAATTCAAAATTATCAGAAATGACCTAAGGGGTCAACTTGTAAAATCCTGCGATTCAGAAGAAAAGCCCATTGACAAGGGCAAACGGCTCGTACGGGCAAAAGACAATGATCCCTCTCACTTGGTCCTCCTACAGATCTCTGTAAATCACTGCTACGAGCGTTTCTCGGGGCAAGGGAAGAGGAGGGGTAAAAAGCCCCTAAATTTTTAATGTGTAGGCTTTGAATACAAAGGAGTTCTAGGCCTCTCGAGTAATTTCATGCCGTAGGCCCCATTTTTGAATTCAAAATTATCAAAAACAACCATTAGAGGTCTAAATTTAAAAAAAAAGTAGGGATTTTGAAGAAAAAATTCCATTAGCTAATGGAGGCTCTCAGGAGTGTTGGTTGCACTTGTTTACTTCCCCCCTTCACCTACAATACCCATGTTTCCCGTAGTAAGACTGGTACTACAAGAAAGCATACATTGATGAGTGGTGATGCTGTGAATGTACTTGACCCCTAAAGGTGAGTGAGGCCCACATCGAGTCGATCGGACTTTGGTCAACCTCTCACTTACTTGTTTTAGATTGCATGAACTTGGAACCTTTTCCATCACCTTTTCGGAAAGTCATCTCATGCTCCAAAATTCCTTATACTTCATGAGATATTTACGGTCAAAGTCTGAAAAAACTAGTCGAAATTTGCCCAAAATTGATTAAAACGCAGAAAAGACTTCCAAAATTCACACAAAAATTGAGATTTTAATTATGTTCAATTATTGTTTCATTTTTTTTTAATTTTTTTTTTTTTTATTAATCTTTTTTTCCCTTCTTCACATGTAGAAACGGTAATAAGGCATGATTTCACCATTTGGATTTTCAATCTAGTATTAATGTCGGCCTGGTGCTCACCACTATAGTCCACCCAACTATTGTGGGAGGTCCTTGGATGGTCCTTGTATGGGTACCTCAAAGTCCTTTGGGGGATACTATGTCAAGTATCTTCAAGGCACTAGTAACTAGGCTAGAAACTAGCGTAGTTATGGTGTTCACCCTCTGAGAGGGGGAAGTAGTATTGTTCTAATTTCCCCTTGTCCGGTGGCCATCGGGATATTAGCATTACGAACGAACACTTCATTCACGCCGGACCCTTAGAAAGGACCGGAGTTTCTATCTCATATCTACTTAGCCGTAGGTGCCCTGAATGCGGTCACGACGCCGAGGAGGCGGACAACGATCGAGCAGCCGATCTGCTCCCAGACGTTATCGTTGTCAATGAGGAAAGAAGGAGGTTCATTTCGGTAGGCCAGGGTAATCGCTGTTGAATAAACAAGCCGTCGTCAATTCTTGGTCATCACCACGGAAGTCAGTACCGTTGTTGCCATTTGCCTCGAGACTCGACGGCGAGCAGGCGGAGAACGATCGAGAAATAGAAATTGAGGTCTATCTCATAACCAACCCAAAATCTGGACCCTTCTAAACAGTCTGGTACATAATCTGAAAACCTAGTACGTGATTTTTTCTTTCACTCAAGCTTTAGCTTGTTGCAGTCAGTGATTCCATTTCGCCAATCAATCCGGTAATGAAGATGTTCCACACTGTCACTTCTGAGTATCACAACCTGTTTTCTCTTTTGAAATGGTGTGCAAGGAGCACATAGCTTGCATCACTTTTTACATTAGGTTGTGGGGCAATGGTAAGCTTGGGGTATCACTTTTTGGACACACTAATTAGGTTATTTTTATTGAAAGCCTCCAAAGTTTGTCTAATTTAGTCATTTTAATCAAGTAAAAAGACCCTAAAATAGAAAATAAAATATCATGCACCTCACTGAAATCAAAGTATATATGCCTATAGATTTTCTTTTAGATTTTTTATTTTTTTTGGATCCATTCATAGATGAGGGAAAAAGTGTTGAATTTGGGGATTTGCAGGCATTATAGTGCACAATGAATTAATTTTTTTATTATTAAATAAATTATTTTGTATTCTATACAAGAAGATGTAGGTCATATTCAAAAATCATATTAAAATAAAAATGGTTGATATTCCATTTGCTTGATTCTATGGATTTTAGGTTATTGGGACATGACTTACTTTTTCAACTAAAAAATCAAATAAAATTACTTCAAAATATTTTTTTAATTTTTAATTTTTTTTCTTGATACATTATAAGTATAGACAACTAAAACCACATCTAATGAAGTCTTATTGTATTACAGTTTAAAAATGGATATGCTTGTCACACCAGCATAGAGTGCAATTGTTCATAGGACAACCTTTTTGGGTACCCCAACCAGACTATCACCCTGTGAGGCACTTGTAGCATAAAGTATGCTACGATAGGTCGAATCTCTGATAGAAGGTTGATTTTTAGGGATTTTTATGCTACCCTCCCCTATGCCACTCTACTGTACCACTCTCTTGGGCTAGTTTAAGGTTGTCTTGAACCAACCACGTCCTCACCTAAAATCCACCCTTCTATTGAAAATGGGGTTAATTGAGAAGGGTTGCACATAGCCGTACACACAATCTTCCTGGGTCTTAGAGCATGGCCATTCTTGCACTGAAAACAATAAGAAACGCAACTATCGCGTGTTTGTATTTAGGGAGGAGGGCCACCGTTCAAGCATGGAACACTATTTCCCCTGCAGGGCACACTTAAAATCCACTCGATAGAGAACACGTGGGAAATGCAAGGAACTTGTGATGAGACCACATGCATTGTAATTATGGGTTGTAATTATGGGTGGGGTTGTAAACATATTCCGGAGGAGGTTGCTCTGAGTGTTGATATTGAGAGCAAGAGTGGCCATGCCCTTGGGGATAGGGATTTGTGATGCCAAAGTTGACCAAATCTTAAATCTCTGCCTTTTAGAAAGACCTGATTAGATCCATCAGATACTTATTCTGTTATTTTATGAAATGGAGTCAGAAGTGTTCGTTGCTATCACGTCTACTAGCTGCTTATTTCTGAGATGATGGTCTGTCGGTGCCCTCAACTTCGGTGGTTGCACTGACAAAGTGTTCTTTGAGGATTTAAGGAAATCAAACTCCTCTGTACGCAACGATAAGTTGGTTCTTCAGTTGTTTTAGCTACTAGATATTCATTCTAAATCTCAACTTTATTTACCTGGTAATATTACATATGTAGCGCGATGTGGACTTGAGGAGGGAGAAACTTCGATATTGTTACGTAGGTGATATTTCATGTGCCATTATGAAGCTTATCGTCGAGAAATGCTCAGGGGCCTGTCGATGGCACAATTCAATCTTGAGCATGGCAGGAATTGCATGATTGCATCTTGAATCACTGCTTCGTTCAAGTTCAAACTGGACCTTAGACCAGACAGTCAGAAGTGCTGCAATGAGAGAGTTTGCACTGACAGATCAATCATGCGAGCACACCAATGCACCTCTCCATTCAGATATTGACAAACATTCGATATCATGTCAGAAATGTCGCTTTTAACACCTTAAGTCGGTACTCGGCATCATTCCCATCATCAGTTCTCACTGGGGCTTCAACTACGAAGGATTCCGACTTCAGCGAAGCACGATAGCAAGCAGCCAATTAAGCTGTTACACCCTGTGATCTTACATCCAAAAAGAATCTGTGGTACAATTCTTTCTCTAAGTCACATGGCGTATGACCTAGAGTTGCAAATACAGAAGTTTTCCTTTCTCAGAGGACAACTTTATTGTTTGATAGCTTCTCCTAAGTCGCAAAAGCAAACAAGACAAGAATCAGAGTAATCATGTTCAGTTCAGTAAGGAGTTGTTCGTTTGCAGGAAGACCTTTCAGCGAAAAAAAAGAGTGCAGCCACCAAATGCTACACAGCTTTTTAACTTTTTCATATTATTTGCAATTAATGCAAGCTCTACATTCCCATGGCCTATTGAAGGCTAGTTTGAGCTCCAGGTGGTGCAGCCATCAGAACAAGAAAACTTGTTCACTTCAAGACATAATAAACAAAGCATAAACGAACATAATAAACAAAGCACCATGACTATTTGCATGCACTTTCCCCACAAGTTGAGGATTATAACTCCTTCGTCAGAGAGAGTTACTTCCAGTTAAATTATTCGTTCTTGGTGGTGAACCTTTATGGTGTGATTAGCACCAAATTTGCATGAGAAGTTGAACCCGCCACCACCCGATGAACCTAGACGATTCTGAAATCTGCTCGCTTTTGAGGACACACTATCCCGTTGCACTAACCAGCTCACTCTTGAAGTTTCCAGTAGCAGACGATGGGCTATGACAATCAAGAGTTCCTGACCATGAATCGGAAGTATTACACGGAAACATACGAAGCACAACACGAACTGAACGAATATGAGATATTATATTTATTGCAATGGTGTTGTCAACCAGCATCACCGAACCATAAACACGGCTATCATTTGCCAACACTACACTTATGCTTAAAACGAGGCCGATCTTAGTAGTTAGAGCACAAGAACGAGCTACTTTTCTAGCCACAAAGTTCCTTCAACTTACTGCAACACGATCTAATTCTATCACGAACTTCAAAAACTCAAAATATATACTATTGGAGATGCATGATGTCCAACCATCATTGCTGTTATTCACCCCGTCATTCACCACCCATCCGTGCCAACCAATTCGGGAAATGACAAGACCATGTTAAAGTCCTCAGAAGACAGCTCTCCAACAACGATACCCCAGCCAAAATCCACCTCCCCTCTTTCCTCATCAGAAACTATCATGTCTGGGAGGAGGTCGGCAGTCACTGCGTCAGCTGCCGATTCAGCAGAATCGTCGGCTGGTGCGTCTTCAGGATCAGTAACCTCTGTGGTGTCACCAGCAGTGTTCGGCTCCCAATTTGCAACATTCATCAGTGGCACACTGTCGACGGCCACTGCTGGTCGCCCGACAATTGACTCAGCTGTAGCTCCGCCTGCACCAGTGGCGTGGCCGATGTAAGTTAGAAATTCCACAGGCATTAGTATTGTCACATGCTCCTCTCGGCCACTTTCAGTTCTTGCTGTTCGATCATTCTCGTCCCCCTCCGCCTTAATGCCCGACTCAACGGCAGCAAATTCCACATGATCTTCCCGATCACTTTCACTTCTTGCTGCTCGATCATTCTCGTCCTCCTCCGCCTTGATGCCCGACTCAACGGCAGCATATCCAACACGATCTTCCCGATCGATTTCACTTCTTGCTGCTCGATCATTCTCGTCCTCCTCCGCGTTAACGCCCGACTCAACGGCAGCAAATTCAACATGATCTTCCCGATTACTTTCAATTCTTGCTGCTCGATCATTCTCGTCCTCCTCCGCCTTGATGCCCGACTCAACGGCAGCGTATCCAACATGATCTTCCCGATCACTTTCACTTCTTGCTGCTCGATCATTCTCGTCCTCCTCCGCGTCAACGCCCGACTCAACGGCAGCAAATTCAACATGATCTTCCCGATTGCTTTCACTTCTTGCTGCTCGATCATTCTCGTCCTCCTCCGCCTTAATGCCCGACTCAACGGCAGCAAATTTAACATGGTCTTCTCGGCCGCTTTCAATTCTTGCTGCTCGATCATTCTCGTCCTCCTCCGCCTTGATGCCCGACTCAACGGCCTCAAATTTAACATGGTCTTCTCGGCCGCTTTCAATTCCTGCTGCTCGATCATTCTCGTCCTCCTCCACCTTAATGCCCGACTCAACGGCAGCAAATTCAACATGTTCTGCTCGGCCACTTTTAGTTCTTGCTGCTCGATCGTTCTCGTCCTCCTCCACGGCGACAACGCCCGCATCACTGGCGACAACACCCGCATCACTGGCGCCAACGCCCGCATCACTGGCGCCAACGCCCGCATCACTGGCGCCAACGCCCGCATCACTGGCGCCAACGCCCGCATCACTGGCGCCAACGCCCGCATTGACGGCGACAAGGATAACGCTATCCATCGTGGTATCGAAACGAGTGCTGACTCTTAGTCTAGGTCCTATAACGTATGTAGAGCCTGCTCGAGTAGCTTTTCAAGCAGTCGTCTCGTTCGAAATCGGTTTGGTTCGTCACGCACTCACGCGCGAACGCAAACTAAAAACAGAACGAAACGGCTCTGATACTTGCAAGCTAGCTTATCACAGGTCTGTCTTCGGGAAGGAGGGTCAAGAAGACACCACGAATCGCCTCCTCTCTGATACAGCAGACCTGCGTCTTGCAAGGACTGCGTTCCGGACTACTAGTACTGAAACTGCATGAATCGCCTCGCCCCCACCTCCTATCCTACACACCTGCGTCTTGCAAGGGCCCCGCTCACTGAAGAGCAACTGAGCGCCACTGCACGAAAACTTACTTGCTTCCAAACAAACTGTGTTTTTGGAGTCTAGTACTTTCCCGATAAGGGAGTTCCTAAGTACTAACTGTGTTTTTGGAGCTGTGATAAGGTAGCTTGCAAGTGTCAGAGCCTTTATATACCTCCCCGTCGAAGGCCCCTAGCCAGGTTCAAATTTTGGGATCACGGTATAACGTAAAATGACACTGACACGTGGATCAAGGTTATTGGTTGTCATATCCGGCACGAGGAATATCAAGCTTGTCAGTATGGGGGAGCAAGTTGGGCGAACGAGTGTCCGTCATATCTGGCATGTTGAGGCGATGGGGCGGACAAATTTGTTCCGGGCAGCCGGCTGCCTGCCCGGTTTGACATTAAGGATCGATAGCGAACTGTCAGAGAAGAACCGTCTGGGAACCGTCAAAGGGATCTGGGTTATCGATCCGTTCCGGTTATCGGTCCGTCCTAGTTATAGATCCGTCCGGTTATCTGCAGCCGTCGGATAGGCTCGCGGCAGTGGCAGGGGAACGTGATAAAGGAGATAGATAGATAGAAACTCCGGTCCTTTCTAAGGGGCCGGCGTGAATGAAGTGTCCGTTTGTAATGCTAATATCCCGATGGCCACCGGACAAGGGGAAATTAGAACAATACTACTTCCCCCTCTTGAGGGTGGACACTATAACTACACTAGTTTCCAGCCTAGTTACTAGTGCCTTGAAGATACTTGACATAGTATCTTCTCAAAGGGCTTTGAGGTACCCATACAACAAGGTCCAAGGGACCTTCCACAATAGTTGGGTAGACTATAGTGGTGAGCACCACGCCGGCATGGGGATTAGAACCCCACGACCTCCTCCGTGATAAAGGATAATGTAGATGGTAGGTGATGCTGCTCATGCGATGGTCAAGTATCCTTGTTACATGGTAGTCTGGTTTTTATCTTAAAGTATCTTAACACTCTTGTATAGTTTTACTTTTCAAGATATGTTACATGTACACTCATATGCTTGTTATTATAATTACTAGTATGCCCTCGAGGCGTTTCTACGTACACTGAAATTTTGATATCTTGTTCCTCTTGTTTTTCTTGCTATATGTATAATTAGGTCATTTTAGAGACCATCCCTAAGAGCCATTCTTGAAGGATGGGAATGGGTGAAGGAGCCCCATGATTTTAATGTATTGGTTGAAAATGCCTAAAAGTATGCTCATAGAGTAAGTCGGACGACAAGGTCCAATTTAAATTCAGAATTATCAAAAATGACCTTACGGGTCAAATTGAAAATTCCTGCGATCCATAAGAAAAGCCCATTGACATGGGCCGCTGGCTCGTACGGGCAAAAGACAATGATCCCTCTCGGGCTCTCACTTGGCCCTCTCACCTACGGATCACTGTAGATCACTGCCAGGAGCGTTTCTCGGGGCAAGGGAGGGAGGGGTAAAGAGTCCATAAACTTTTAATGTGTAGGTTTAAAATGCAAAGGAGTAGGCTACCCGAGTAATTTCAGGCCGCAAGCCCCATTTTTGTATTCAAATCTATAAAAAACAGTCCTCAAGGGTTAAATAAAATTGTCTTATGGGGGCTCCGAGGAGTGCGGTTGCACTCGTTTACGGCCCCCCTCACCTACAATACCCCATGTTTCTTGTAGTAAGACTCAAACGACATGAAAAGCGTACATTGATGAGTGGCGATGCTGTGAATGTACTTGACCCCTGAAGGTAAGTGAGGCTCAAATCGGGTCGGTTGGACTTTGGTCAACCTTTGACCTTCTAGTTTTAGATCGCATGAAGTTGAAACCTTTTACACATTGTAGAGTTTTTTAATACCCTTCCAGAAAGTCATCCCATACTCCAAAATTCCTTATACTTCATGAGATATTCACGGTAAAATTTTGAAAAAACTCTTTGAGATCTGCCCAATATCAATTTGAAACTTCAAAAAAAACTTCAAAAATTCACACAAAATTTGAATTTTTAATTTTGTTCAAGTTTTTCTTTTTTTTCTTTTTTTTTCTTCACATGTAGAAACAATGATAAGGCATTATCTCACTGTTTGGACTTTCATGTAGATTTTTTCATGCTATTTTAATTGTTAAAGATTAGGCCTTGTATTCAAAATTTCAGCATACCTCCATCACTCCATGTGAAAGATAAGCATCTTTTCAAGTTTTATATGTGGCCTATGAGGGTAAAAATTACATATACATATTCCTTACTCACCTAGGAACAAGAATTTGAAGAGCCTCATGTCAACTCTCTTTTCAAAAATGGTACTTTTGGACCCAAAACTTTACTCTGTCATTCTACAACATGGTAAAGAACTTTGTTTTCAATTTTGAATGTTATGATCTCACAAATGGTGAACAATTTGAACCCAAGATTTGGTGTACATGTCCATGTACAAGTTAGGTACCAAGATATGGTTACATACCTCAAAGCTTATTAAAAACTGAAAATTTGCATCTTGCATCAAAAGAGTTTTTATTTGTTTTGAGGTTGTTCACAAGGTTAAGATCAGACAATTTCCACTCTACCATTTCCGATTAGAGCTGCAGGTGGAAGACCATGAGGGACTTATGGCCCTCGCACATGAGGGTTTTGGGCTCAGCCTGGGCCTGGCCAGGGCCCCCTATTATTGGAAGGGGCCTGGTTGTGCCTCGCGGCAGGTGGCTGCTGGGCAGCCATCCCAACCCCGCCGCCAGCCCTCCCAATTTACCCCAGCCCCCCGACCCCTAGCCCCCCTTACCCCTAAATAGACCTAATGAATTAAAAGTTACACATAATTTTGATTTTTCAAGAAATAAATAAATTTAATGGTTCACAAAAAATAAAAGAAATGTACAAGAATTAGACAAAGAAATGTACAAGAATTAGAATTTCAATTAGAAAATATTTTATTAGAAGAAAAGTTTGAAAGTTTAGGCTTTTCCCGATTTTTACAGAATAGAATCTCAACTATCTAATAACCCTATGTTATGTATTGGAGGATGCTTTCTTTGGGACCGTATTAGTTTATTATTTCGAAATCATCACTTTATTTTTTCATGTCAAAACTTAGTTATAGATGAAGAAATGCTAAGAAGATTATATGTTACTCAGGGAGCAAGATGAGAACAAGAAAAATCTAGTTGAAGTCAAAAAATTAAACAATTTTTTCTTCATCGAGGGTATGGTCGAAATTTCATAAATGATCTTTCCATAAATTGTTGGAATCAATCACCTTTATTGAAGAAAATAGTTTTGAAAATTTTAAGTGTATTGAAAAAATTGGTATTCAATTAAAATGCCCACAAGTATTTACTCCTGTATATTTATATCAGAGTTGGTTAATTGAAAACCCACTAGAAAATAAGACTCGAATTATTAAATAATCAACAAAGATGGTTAAAATTTAATAATTTATTATTTAACGATTCTTTTGTTTATTCTACTGTTTTAGAAATTTATTAATACTTTTGAAAAAATAAAATTGCATCAAAGTTTATTGAATGAAATGACAAAAAGATTACTTTAGAGTGGTTCAAGTCACTGGAACTTTGAATAATAGTGAAAATTTAGATAAGAAGGGAGGAGAAATATTTTTTATAAATCTTGGAATAGCTAATAAATTTATAATAGAAATGATGGAATCATAAGAAAAATCGGTAGGGAAGGGGATGGGAAAATAAAAAGGGATGGGGACAATAATGAAGAGAAGAAGAGAGAAGAGGTGGGGTCAAAGGGGTGAGGGTAAGTGTAGTTAAGGAGTAGTTAAGGGGTCACTTTTGGCTTTTGTGGTTTGGGCAAGTTGGTGGAGAGTCGGGCAGGTGCCGCTCGACTTGGCTGAGTAGGCTGGTAGCCTCGGAGAGGGCTCACGGCAGGCTGAAGCTAGCGGAAGAGCCCTTGCTCAGCCCTCCGTCAGCCCCATGTGCACAGGCCATTAACCGTAGGTGCCATGAATGCGGTCACGAGGCTGAGGAGGCGGAAAACGATCGAGGAGCCGATCTGCTCCTAGACCTTATCGTTGTCAATGAGGAAAGGAGGTTCATTTCGGTAATCGCTCGTGAATAAACAAGCCATCGCCAATTCTTGGTCATCACCACGGAAGTCAGTACCGTTCATGCGATTTGCCTCGAGCCTCGACGGCGAGCATGCGGAGTACGATCGAGATATAGAAATTGAGGTCTATTTCATACCCAACCCAAAATCTGGACCCTTCAAAATAATCTGGTACGTAATCTGAAAACTTACGTGATTTTTTCTTTCACTCGAGCTTTCGCTTGTTGCAGTCGGTGAGTCCATTTTGCTAATCAATCTGGTTTCGAAGATGTCACCTCGTCTGAGTACCGCAACCAGTTTCTTTTTTGAAATGGTGTGCAAGGAGCACATTGCTTGCGTCACTTTTTGCATTAGGTTGTGAGGCACTTGTAGCATGAAGTATATGTAATAGGTCGAACCTCTGATAGAAGGTTGATTTTTAGGGACTTTTATGCTACCCTCCCCTTATGCCACTCTCCTGTACCACTCTCCTAGGCTAGTTTCATGTTGTCTTGAACCAACCACGTCCTCAACTATAATTTACCCCTTCTATTCATAGGCAGTTGCACATTGCCGTTACACAATCTTCATAGGTCTTAAAGCATGGCCACCCTTGCATTGAAAACAATAAGAAACGCAACTATGGGGTGTTTGTATTTAGGAAGGAGAGCCACCATTCCATGCTTGAACATTATTTCCCCTACAGGGCACACTCAAAATCCACTATGTGCAAAAAAAACTCTATGCAATCTTCTCCAGACACTGTTTTTGTTGTTACAAGAGAAGTGGGTGCTAAAAACAAGAGGAGAAGACGAGCCACTTGGAACTCGGAACTCATGCGGCAGGGAGCACGTGGGAAAGATGGGGAACTTGTGATGAGAACACATACATTGTAATTATGGGTGGGGTTGTAAACATATTCCAGAAGAGGCTATTCTTAGTGTGATATTGAGAGCAAGAGTGGCCATGGCCTTGGGGATAAGGATTTGTAATGCCAAAGTTGACCAAATCGTAAATCTTTGCCTTTTAGAAAGACGTGATTAGATCCATCTGATACTTGTTTTGTTAATCTGCTGCTATCACGTCTATTAGGTGCTTATTTTCTGAGATAATGGTCTGTCGGTGCCCCCAACTTCGGTGGTTGCACTGTAGATGTCTAAAAACACCTCATATGTTGAATTTGGACAAAATTTGAGTACTATATGGTCATTCAAAATTTCCATGATTGGTTGCTTTGTCCAGTTTCAGTGAAGTACCCGATCTGTGTGTACATTTAGCTCGACTCAAGCTAAAATTCCCAAAATCATTGAATATTCCCATTATAACGAAATCCGTGTTAGGATTATAACTCCTTCAGCTGAGAGAGATTTACTTCCCATTCGATTTTTAGATCTTGGTGGTACCTTCATGGTATGAATAGCACCGGATTTGCATGAGAAGTTGAACTCGCCACCACCCGATGAACCTAGACGATTCTGGAACCTGGACACACTATCTTCGCTTTTGAGGACACACTATCCCCCACGACTCGCAAAACTGTCTGTACGCAAAGTCGGTGGTGTTCAAGCTGAAGAACCTCTTCAATTTTGCAGATGGAGCGGATCGGAGGAACGCAACTCTGGTGGAACTTTCCAGATTGACAAATTCCAATGAATTGGTGAGTCTGTTAAATTGACAATAGTCCAAGTATCATATTGACACTCAGACCAAAACTCGATTATGCTGCCATTACGAAGCACCCATTGCTCTTTCCTAATGTCGGTTCCCTGCGATGTTTCCAGCAAATTGCCATTTTAAAATTAAGTTGAGGAATAGAGTAATAGGGTCATTGCGTCTAGTAGTGAACGCGACGCTAATGAACACAGGGGTACATTGGGAATCCTTGTCTGCTCACCCTCTTGCATGTTGAAATTTTCTCCTGTGAGTGGGGAAGTCATAACAGAAAGTTTTTTTTCCACACAAACAAAGAGTTTCCCGAACTGCAGAACAAGTTGAAATCAACTTCGATCACTGTCGATCTGAAGGATGAATGAACCAGTAACCTGCTCGCTTTTTTAGTTTCAGATAGCGAAGACTAGGCTACGGAAAGTCAGCGTGCCGACCATAAACGGGCAAGACTTGCATCCATGGAAAAACATGAAAATCTCAAGTAAATTGCACTCGAATGGTGTTGACCGTAGCCATATGCAAAAACTTATGTGTGACTATCCTCCCCAACAACTGGTGAGTTCCCTTTCCAGGATCATAATTTCACAAAGGCGTAGTACATGTTGCACGGCCATCAAAAGAGGCTCCCTGCTCAAGATGCGTACCATCTAAAACTTGATCGCATCCAAATTACATGGGCTATGCCTATGCTCTATGACTGCTGGAAAGTATGTTTTGAGTTCCTCGCACAAGAGGAGGCTAACTTCAACACAAGAACTATAAGTTCCTGACCCACTTATTCGCCATATCTAAGGATATCTTAGGGCATGGTCACTCTGCTTCCAATATCGGTACTGAAAACAACCTCTTCCGTGCGTGTTTTGAAACCCCACCCATACTCGCAATACATGCATTCCCATTACAAGTTCCTCACAATTCCCACCCGCTCCCCGCTGCGTGCGTTCCCAATCGATTGTCTACTCCTCTTTTCGCTACCGGAAGCTCCTCCCCACTTCTAGCTTCTGTCGTGAAGTCCAAAACAGCTTCCGAAACCAGCCCTCCTTCCCAGCCCCCTCCCTGAAAGGGAGAACCTGTATAGTTGCGTTCCGTGCGTTACGTGCTGTTTTCAGTTAACAATTGAGCATGCTCTTACTCCAGATATTTATTTCCAAACGAAATCCACCTCCCCAGGTTCTTCTAAGTCCGGCCTCATCGACGTCTTGGAGGAGATTGGCAGCCAGTGTCTCCAGTGCGGATTCCGCAGGACCAGTAACCATCTGTGGTGTCACCAGATCGAGTCGATCTGGCTCCCGTTTTCCAACGCACACCAGTACCACGCTGTCGACGGCCACTGCATCAGCTGTAGCTCCGTTTGCCAACGTGTGACTGGTGGAATCAGTGGAAACCCCACAGCCATTAGTATTGTCACATGTCGCGTCCACCGTTCTGAGTTCTCGCTGCTTGTTCGTTGTCCGCCTCCTCGGCAACTTCAGTAGTGACCTCCATGGTGCTCCGCTTGAAGTGGTATCCACAAAAATACGGCACCCTGCAACAGGCGTCCGAGCTCACTGATTCAGCACGATGTTGATAAACTGATACAAAATAGACTCCGACACATTCAACCAGAGAAGGAGGACAAACTTAAAAACTGACACTCTCGGCCAGAATTGTCTGCAGTCGATGTGAAAGCAAAAGGAAGCTGGCTTACTGATGTAGCTAGTTCTTTGCTCACAATCCTGAAACTACTACCCTATTTCAAACACTTGAGGGGGGAGGAAGAGATCAAACAACATACCTGCTGAGGAACCAGAGAGCTGTTTGGGCAGAAGAGTTCAATGTTTCGCTACTTATAGGAGGGCCGATAGAGGGAGCATACCAAGAATGAGACGCCTTCCTTCGCTGGATGTGGGTTCCGGTGTCATCTTCGCTTGCCTGCCAGTCCCTGCCCTCTCTTGAACACAATTTTTTATTTTTTTAGATATTATTTTCTCCATAACCCAAAAGAAGTCCAAATTCCAAGGATTGTGAAGTTCAAGGGTTTGGAAATTTTCAAGGCTTTTTCGAAGTTTTACATTTCAAAGGTTCACATGGGATACAGGGCGGGTGAAGCAGCGGAGCAGCACAGATCGAACTTGGATATCCATGGATACCGGAGTACAGAGAATATGCTGTATTTGTTCCAAGAATCTTCCACATACAAATGAATTTTATGTACTTCTAGAATATTTAGAAGCAATTGATGATGGGTATCTACAAGTACAGAAAATAGTGTATACGTATAAATTTAGCAAGAAGTACATAGTCGAAGTTTGAAAATACACGAATGTTCCTTTTTCCTGGTAACCTTGCGGATATGCTTCATTAGACGACGGAGTCGCATGCAGGGGCAAATAGTAATGGGAGCACGATTTATTACACCATAGTACCAGACAGACAGAAACTTTACTCAGTTAAGCGTGCCGAGAAGGAGGTCGGTGCCATGGAGTTCACTGTTTGTGCGTAGGGACGGTGCGTCTGAGGTCATCTGAAACCGACTATTCAAAAAATTCCCCTGAAAAGGGAGGTGTATCGTTTGAGGGTGCTTTTCTCTCTGAAAGGAGATAAACGTTATAAGGAATCGTCTTCTTTTTTTTATTCCATTCTGTAAATTACAATGAATTTTGAAAGCCAAAATGTTACTAATATACTTAAACATTGATATGTAGGTTGATCTTAAACTCATAATGAATAAACTAAAGTTAAAGATTTTTTTTAGCCAATCGATGTATTAACCCCTCAACTTCCCAACCTACTTTTAGCCAAAAAACACAATTTCAAAAATCCAGTAGCAAACTTATATGGATAAAAAAAAAATTCAACAAGAAAGTTGTTAAGAATCACTTTAAGATCATAACCATGAAAAAAGAATCATGGATAACTGTTTTTGATTTCACAAGAATTGGGTTGCAATGATAAAGCGTGCTCCATCCTTGACTTAGGTTCTAAATCGAGCCTTGTTTGTGGATGAATTAATGGAATGCATTTTAGTGAAAACAACTCTTGTTTTTGAATTCCCAAGTGATTTCATCCAAAACAAACCTCAGATGCAGAAGTTGTGGCCCTTCAAAGTTGCTGCCCCATCCAAAATGTAGTTTTTCTACATTCGGGGAGTTTAGGTATTAATCAATTGAGAGAAATATAATCATGAATCTAAGTAGGAAAACCTACTTAGCATACATGTTTGAAATCCTCGAGACAGCCATGTCTAAAACCCTTCCAGACAGCCATGTTAATTCTGTGAACAAATTATTGTTTTTGAACTAAATTTACTTACTTAAGGCACCTAGGAACAAGAAATTGAAGAGCCTCTTGAAGTCATATCTACTTCTAAGAATGCAAAGCACTTCTACCCTCCTCACAACAATGAAAGAAACTTTCTCTAGCTTTTAACATTACAATCTGACTCACAAATGATGACAAGTTTGAATTCAAAATATGTACGTGAACCACTTGGGTACTACCGTACTAGTTATATAAGCTCTAGTTACAATCCTCAAAATATGTCATAAAGTGAATTTTTCTTCTTTAAGATGTCAATGGAAATGATATATATTGATTTTTCGTAATAATCATTATATTCCCATGGAACCCGGGGTCTTACCAGTATGAAACAGTAATACTTGAAAAGAAAAGAAGTCATGAATGATTGGTAATCATTAGTGAATCTTTGAAGTTTTATGAGTTTATTGTTGATGGGTAGATTTTGAAAATAAATAAGAATCCACAATAGTTTGGATAAAATCAAGTTGCCATAAGCGCAAAATAAAACTTTGAGAGTAAGTAACCTCCAGAATGGAAGGAATTTAGAAGTAAGATATGAATTGCCCCCATGTAAGTTGCTACCTCCCTACCCGATGACCAATGACCGGAAGCCGGGGTTAGGGTCTCATCAAATTCAAGTAACTGGATATCATAAAAGTAAATAAAAATATAAAAAAAGGTATGGTTTTAAAGTAAGAGGTTGGAGTAATATAGGAACTCTGATCCCATTTTTAAAATTAAAATCTGAAAATAAAATTTTATTCTTTCAAAAAAACGGGCAATGGTTCGTGGTAGCTACCATGGAGGCGCCCTAGAATCCATGGAGACCCCCCTCAAGGCCATTTTTGATGATTTTGAATTCAAAAATGGGGTGTGATGCCCCAAATTACTTTCAGGGCATGCTTCTTGGAAATTTAAAGCAACATATCAAAACTTGGGGGCTCCCTACTTAGGGACGCTTTACATGGGAAGTTAAGCCGAGCATGGGGCCGAAGGAGGGCAAAAATTCTCTCAACGTGGTCATTCCATTACTTGTAGTTCAGAAATGAACCAATCACGTTGAAGGGAGTTTTGCTCTCACGGAATTGTTGCTCTTGATCGGCCCCATGTACAGCTTGACTTCCTATGTGGAGCGTCCCTTAGTATTGACTTCCTATGTGGAGCGTCCCTTAGTATTGACTTCCTATGTGGAGCGTCCCTTAGTAGCTGCTACGAACGCTTACCCCAAACAAACACTCAGTGTTTTCACTTTTTTACCGGCCCAGGCAATTTACTCAGTCGGGGAAGAACATTAAATCAGAAGATGCGGGGAGGAAGAACTTTATGGCTCCCAGCAGTGAGGCGGTTCCTCACATAGGCTCGTGTAGCTAGGGCGGCTCCATTGCCCCAGACTGGTAGACCGCTACAGACGGCCTCCGCAGCCACCCCGGCTATCCATTGCCACCACGTACTTTATCAATGATCTGAGAGCAATCATCCTCTTGTTGAACCTCGCACTCATTTTGAGCAAGACTTTTCTTATGGAAGCGTACTCATCAAGCTCACAGAATTCAATCAGGAGACTCTACGCCCTGGACCACTATGGGTTGATTAGTGGTCTTAAAGGTTTCTTTCATTTTTATGGTCAATTTCTTGGTCTGAAGATTCATTTTTTGGGGAATAAGTGGAAATAATCATACATCAGGTGGACGGCTAAGGGCCTTGGATCGGAGGGAGCTGATCAATTTAGGTAGATGCTACGGCTGCTTGTCTAGAATGCTGATGATGTCTTGCTCAAAAAGGTTGCGTGGGACAGAAGATCTGTTGCTGGCTCAAAAGATGTGATCATGACCCTAGCTACTATAGTGTGTGAAATATTTGTACTCGTTTAAATTTCTTTCATTGATGAATGTGCATAATTGTATTGAAGATTCAGTAGTCTTCAATGTGGTTGCGAAGTACTTTACGGTTTCGAAAACAGATCATTTTGATTGCACAGGCAAGTTGATAGGAAAACTGTCTCTCAGTGCTGAATTCGTTAATTATCTCAAGGGTACTGTACAGTATGGGGATCTGGAGCACTTTTTGTTTGTCCGCTTGCCGCCCAACCTTGCCCATGCGAACCTTGAAATGAAAAACTCCATAAATTCAAAAGCCCCAAAAAATTCCCGAACTCCCAAATCCTTGAACTCATCAACGCTGGAATCCTGAAATCTTTTAGATCGTAGAGAGTACTAATAAAAGGAAAATTAAACTAGGTTCAGGAGACGGCCGGGACCGGCAAAGCAAGCGAAGATGGCACCGGGTAACCCCACCCAGCACAGGGAGGCCTCCCATTCCCGGCAAGTTCTCTCACTCAATCCTCATAAGTAAGGACGTTCAACTCCTTTGCACAAACAGCTCCCTCACTGGTTCCTCAGCAGGTATGATACGTTGTTCGATCACGATTAGTAATCTTCCTCTCCTCACTTTTCGAATCTTTGAAGCATAATTCTCGTTTCGGGACTGCGGGCAAAGAACTAGTTCAGTAAGCTAAGCGTGAATCAGACAATTCTGGCCAAGAGTTAGAAAATTTTGAGCTTGTCTTCCATTTCGGGTTGAATGTGTGGAGTCTGTATAGAATCAGTTTGTCGATATCATCTTACTTGAGTGTATTTGGACGTCTTCTTCAGGGGGTATGGCAATCTTGCGGAGCTTTCAACCCATCTGCACAAACAGCCCTCTAGTCCCTCAGGTGAGCTGATCGATCACGATATCTTCCTCTTCTAGCATCGCAAGGTTATTGTTTCGGGATTGTAAGCACTGAACTAGTTCTTTAAGCCAACCGCGAAATCACTCCGGCTTTCTCAGAGAGAATTCTGAATGAGATATACCACTTTTGAGCTTGGCCTCCTTTTTCTGGTTGTTTGTGTCGAAGTCTGTGTGCTAATTCAGTGAGCTTGGACGTCTATTTCAGGGTGCCGTATTCTTGTGGGTGCCACTTCATGATGACCACCATGGAGGTCATTACCGAAGTTGCCACTGTCGCCGAGGAGGCAGACGACGAACAAGTAGCGAGAAGTGAGAGCGGTGAACATGTGACATTACTAAATTTTCCAACTGATAAAATCAGTTGCACGTTGGCAGACGGAGCTACTGCTGAGGCAGTGGCCGTCGACGGCGTGCGAATGGTGGAAGTTGGAAACCATGATTCAGACACTGGTGATACCACAGAGCTTTCTGCGGAATCGGCAGTGGAGGCAGGGACTGGCGATTCCCTCCGAGACTTCGATAAAGACGAGGAAGAAACTGGGAAGGTAGATTTTGGTTGGGGAATTGTTGTTGGGAATCTGTCTCCTGACAACTATCAGCAGATCGCATCATTTCCCACATTGCTTGCAACGGATTAGTGGTGGGCAACGGAGTGGAATTTAGCTCTTCTCCGTCCTCACTTCGATCCCGTTCTGGTGTGTGAGCTTGCAGTAAGAAATAGCAGATAAGTGGGTCATATAACAAAGGCGTCATGTACTGCATGCGTCTCTGCTACTGATTTCACCACCATGTTTTTCCCATACCAAAATCCGTTTTACTTGGAATAACACCACCACACTCCGTAATGTTATCTATGTTTCAAACCCGGACTCTTGAAGTATTGTAACCTCACATAGTCTTGGTCCACATTCACATATTTGAAACATTCACAATCATTGGAAAAATTCCAACCATCCTAAACCCGGCAATAACAGAATTGCCGATCATATTCGCATTCCTCTGATCCGCCCATCCGGCAAAATTCATCTCTCAGGTTCCTCAGCCTGAACCCCATAGGCTTCTGTGTACAGACCCAGTTTCGTGAGTCGTGCTTGTCAAGTGCCCCTGGAAGCGAATAAGTTCTGGGGCTAGAACCCAGAATCGTTCATACCATGAAGGTTCCACCGCGTGGTGATGGGTTCAACATTCCATAAGGATCAATCATGTCATGAAGAATGTATCACAAATACCTAGAATTCAATACATCACAACAGAGGCAAGGTTTTATGACTATGGGCGTAGTCATATTGTCAAGAGCGACTCGTGTTATATGATAGTTTGTGGTTGCATCACGTTATAACTAAAACTATGATTTTTCATGTCCTAGCCCCAAAACTTATTTGCTTCTAGGGACACTTGATAGAGTCTCAAGCGAGTCATGTTATGATAGTTCGTGGTCACATATCACACGTTATGATTATTTGTAATCATCTTTCATATAATCATAAACGGTTGCTGTCATTGTCAATGCTTACGTGGCTTCATCCCATTGCGCAACCCGTCCCATCACCATCACAAATTTCAACTCACAACCTTCTCTCCTATCAACTTGTATCCTACACCCTTGGATCATGAAGATCAAGGGTTGCGATTAAAGAGTGCACAACCGGTTATGAACGATAACCGACTTGCCGCTACGCGGCTCTACCAATCATCTAATCCATATTCATATTATGATAATTTGTGGTCACTTATCACACGTGATGACTTTTTGTAATGCCATGTGGCTCCTTGTTGAAACATAGTTCTATGACATGGTTCTAAGATGACTACAAATTACTCTTCATTGCTCCAAACAATATGACTATGCCCATAGTCATAACATTGAATTCATTGTACCAATATTTTGGTCGCTCCAAACAATATGACTACACCCAAAGTCAATCATAGTCATTAACATTAAGGTTGCTCGAAACAATATGACTACGCCCATAGTCATAACATTAAATTCGTTGTACCAAAAATTATATTTTGAGCCATTTACTCTTCATCGCTCTGACTACACCAATGATCAATTCGAGTGATTGAGTCATTTACTCTTCGTTGCTCCAACATTATGACTACACCCATAATCATAACATTGAATCTTGCTCCAACATTATGACTACACCCGTAATCATAACATTGAATCTGTTGTAGTGATAGGAAGTAATCATAACCTTGAATGTGTTGTAGTGATAGGAAGTAATCGCTCTCAACCTTAGTTGAATTCTCAACTTATGATCATAGTGCATAAAAGTAGGAATAAATCTGGTGCTTTGTTCATTATGTCTTGAGGTGGGCCTTTCTCTGTTTCAGATGGCTTCACCACCTGGAGCTCAAACTAGCCATGGGAGTGTTAAGCTCGCATCATTTGTATGACATGAATAAGTTGAAAATTCTGTAATAATCGCGGGTTTCACTCCATTCTTACCTGATCATAGGTTTTCCTACAAAAGTTTCTGAATTGGACATGATGACTGATACGTGTATTCTCCGATGTGCAACTTCAGGGGAAACAATAAACTTGTCTTTTGACAAAGGACGACTCCTGTGTTTGGATCTTGCAGTCTTTCGTCATTTGACTTAAACGAAGTGTACTGTAAATTTAATTCAAATGTTAAATTACTCGTTCTTAATTAGCTGCTTGCTATCGTGCTTCACTAAGGTTGGAATCCTTCATAATCGGAGTGCTCGCGAGAGAACTGATGAAGTTAATGAAGCTGAGTATCGGGCTAAGGTGTGAAAACGAGACAAACGTTATATCAAATGTTTGTTACTACTTGAATGGAGTAGTCACAATTGGTGTGTTCGCACAATTGATGTGTTGATGTCACTACTGCATGTGTGGTCCAAGTAGAGAGAATGAGTAAAACTGAACTGGTGCAAAGGACCCAAGTTTAGCGCAAATAATACTAATTTATGTAAATGTAATCATATCTAGTGCGAGCAAGGAGTTGAATGTGCAATATTCACAACTAATAGATAAGGATACCAAGGGGTTTTCACATGCACTTACCTTATGTAGCATACCTTACATAACATAAAGTTTGCGTGATGGGACTTGTGTTGTGTATTATGGGCATGGCCGTAGAAACCGTGCTTGTTGTTCCATTGTTGTAGACTTGGAAGGAGTTCATCACTTTGTCGGGCCCTACTTTCAAGAGAAGCACATTAGCAAAAAAGGGTACTCCCAAAAGAATTGTTTATGGATGATGATTTGCCATCAATGATGATGGATTGTGCAGGACCCACTAAAGTACTAAAACCTCAATTGCTTGTTGTTCCATTGTTGTAGACTTGGAAGGAGTTCATCACTTTGTCAAGCCCTACTTTCAAGACAAGCACATTAGCGAAAAAGGGTACTTCCAAAAGAATTGTCTATGGATGATGATTTGCCATCAATGATGATGGATTGTGCAGGACCCACTAAAGTACTAAAACCTCAATTTCATTTCAAGACGATTACACCCTTAGTTTGTTTCATAATATCTTATTTGTATGTTTCATAATATCTGATTTGTAGGTTCTCTCGGATTTACTCCAATGGAGTAGATTTGAGGGAACCTAGGGGACACAAAGAGTAATTTGAAAGAAGCAAATAGGGTAAGTACTAAAGTAGAAAGTGAACAACCTGACATGTTGATAAGTGAGTTAGCAAGTGAGTTCCCAAGCATCATAGTGTAACTTCGCTGTCGAGCTCTGACCATCAATTGAGGAAGACGAAGCAGCACTTCCTTCAAAACAAGAAAAATTAATCCAATGACTGTGTTGTCATGTTCTCAACTTGTCAAGTTGAAGCATGTATGGTATCACCTGTGTCGCATCATTCACATGTATGAACTCTCTGCAGAGTAACCTGAACAGTCTCACTTCCACATGTCATAAATTTTACATGCTCACAACAAACCCTTTAATCAAGCTGATCTCAAGACTTGTTATATCCGAAACGCCAAAGTGAGTCGCTAGAACAATGAAAAATCTTACTCTGATCCATAGAAATGCAAAGTCAGAAGAAGGCATTACCTCGGTCGGTATTGATGTCATGAGAAGGTTGACATTCATACGTTACAATGCTCGATTGCAACATATTAGCACAATTCACTGGAATAGAATGCATGAAAAAGGTGTCACCGATGTTTCGACATATAAAAAAACCGATTCTATGAGGAGATCAAAAGCATCTAATGAAGTAGAGGACGACGTGATTCATACCTTGTGATATCCAGGAGCCGCACGGAAACGCCGAGGGAACCTGCAGGCTATTCATCAGTTCATTCGACCAGCCATTTCGATACCTTACAGTAAGTAAAGCAGGTGCCTACCGGAATCAATCTAGTAAGATTCCAATTCGGGCTGACTACTAGCTTCAAACTACAGTAGTCGAGTAGGAATTGTTCATAAAATTGGTACAGACAACCAGATACATCCTCATTACTGTGTCAGTTTTATAACATGGGTTCGGCCATAGAAAAGTACAGTCAACGTTTCACTTACATTCTCGGAGTCTCCGAAAAATTCTGGCGGAGAATTGCCGAAAATTGGTTGTACTGGGCCTGTATTCCTGTAGCTCTGGGCCTGTACTCCTGCAGTACATGGTCCTTTTGAGTCGCAATTGGTTCGTACACCTGGATTGACACTCTTCCGATACCTGTACAGACAAATTTTCCGATATGAGTACAGACTTTCTCCCGATAGCAACTGGGATACGGCGCTACCGTTCAGCGGAGCCAATAACGGTACCCCACATCAAGATAGCCGTGTGCGGGTATGCTTATTTTAGGCACGAATACGTGCATAAACAGCATAAGAATCAGCTTAACGTGTGGCACCGTCCATTGACTCACCGCATGTAACAATCTCTATTTGTCAAATCTTCAACTCTCAGACAGACTCGCCAACTATTGGCATATTCGCATTCTAAGAATTTGCACCAAAAAGCGACTTGTCTAAGACACTGTTGAATTCAAGACAATTGACAAGTACAGTGTACTTCCGGGATTCGGGTAAGCTGGAATCGAAGTTTTAAGCTCCTACCGATTCGCCATTGGAGGCACCGCTCACGCTCGTGTCTACAGACTGATCTTGACGGTGCCTAAGTGTTTTGGTATGTACTGTGCAGCTAGAGAGAAGGGATTACCTGTTGTGGACAATGTCTACACATAGGTGACTGCACATTGCCCTCCTTCCACTTTCTCTGCACATGCAATAGGCTCACAAATAAAATTGCTGGCAGAACTCAAATACTGTACGCTTTGAGTTGGTACCAACAAAACCACCCAATCTGTATGGTAAACAGTCATCATAAATCTGAACTCCACATACGAACAGATCACAACGTATTTCAGTGTAGACTGCAGGATTCCTACAGTACCCTTCCGGACTAGAAGATGTCCACGGAATTCGACATGTCCACGGAATTCGACAATGCAAGGGCTTCGGACTTAGGTTGGAAAACACATCCAGGAACTATACTGAGCCATGGAGGTAAACGCAATACACACATAATTTCATAATGATTGCTGAGGTAGAAGTCACATTCTGAGAAAGTAATGGTAAAAACCCCTATCTCTCTCTTTTTTTATATTCTTTTCCGAATACTCGTAGCTCGGAGGCTCTGCACTACAGATTAGATCATCCTTGATCTCACTCATTACTTTTAAAAAAGAGGAATGTTCAACCTGTCATGTTAAACTAATAGCATTATCTAAGTGCGCAATCACCGCACACCCTGTGCACATTCTAGGTTCATGCAATCTTGCGGAAGTGGGTGCGCACCACTGTCTACCTCAGTAAGTGACTAAAGGTGCACGCACAGATTTCTTCCTTCCCCTCTGCTGCTTTCGGAAACGAGTTGTAAGACTCGATTTATCAGCTTCCAACATTGGTGAAGGCTCTGCAATGATGTGTGGAATCTCTGCAATGGGTCCATCCTTTGCAACAGGCACTGATGAACTTTTCACGTTAATTGAACCGGAATCTGCGTTCCTACGTTCACACTCAGTGCAGAATTTTCCCTGCTTGAGATCGGAAATACAACGAGAGTTTGAATGACGACCTCGGGGGCACACTAAGCTACCGAAACTGGGTCTGTAAGGGAAGCCAACGGGGTTTAAACTGTGGAACCTGTTGGCTTTGTGGGAAGGGACTGATCGGAGAGATGCGACTTCTGACGGGCTGTTGAGATCAACGATTTCAGTGGTGTGCTCAACGGTATTGAAAATGGCTAATTCGTGTTCACTTACCGCAATGCAAGTGTACTCGGGGTACACAAGCAGCCCGCGTCCGCCCACCCTCTTGCGGCGCATGATCACTTCCCACGGATTGCTCTCGAGACCATCGAGGTTAAGTTTGTGAATCATAAAGTAAACCTCTCGCCCACATTCCTGCTCGCTGAACACATACACAGAGTCACCACATTTCACAAGCTGAGAGGTTGCAAGGTGACCCATGTTGGACTCTGATGTTCGCACAAGCGGAATGTGAAGCTTTCTGTGCTCCTGCAACCACGTCCTCTTCTTCAGGTCGTAGATGAGGATACCGCGCCCGCGGGTGTCGATGATGGCGCCACACAGAAGGAGGTCCCCGATCTGGACACCGTTCTGATACTCGTTGAGGCCAAATGGCTGGCACGGCAGGTCTGAGCCTTCGGGACACTCCCAATCTCCAGTCCTTGAGTCGTATTCTTCGGTCTTGAGCGATACATCCTCAGTGCCAGTGGCCGCACTTCCAGCCACCACAATCTTGTAGTGGCCGTCTTCGATCATTCTGAAGTGCATGAGAACTGGGTGTCGAGGATACTTCAGTGGCGGTAGAAGTTTCACCTGCCGTGTTAGTGGATTGGAAACGACGATAGATTCGCGGCCAGCAGATTTGCCCACGTTGAAGCACACGAGACCTCCATCACCCGCCACGAGATAGTCCTTGAAAAGGTCTGGGTCGGGCGAAGGCAGAACTGTGTTTTTGGCAAAGTTGAGGGACGGAAGGCTTTCCCATTCTCGTGTCTTTGTGTTCAGACCAACCCACAGCAAGTCATCTTTGGCATCGACCATAAAAGAAATGGGACTGTACTCACCCTCTGCCTCTGGCCGTGACTGAACGAACGCTGGGTGAGAGGAAAACTCTTTGTACCCTTTTCCCAGCTTCCCACGTAGTTGCACCGCGAAACGCCAGTCCAATTGACCGAGTATAAGGTGAATACATTCAGATGGCAATACCTCATTCGGTGGTTCCGTGACTTCATCAGGAACCACTACCCAGTCATCACTGATGTTAAGCTTCTCGCATTTCTTTCCCAATGAGCTGAGTCTTGCAAATAAGTTGCTTGATTTCGGGGATGTTGGTGCCGTACTATGCTTCAAGTGGCTCTCAACCGTGAGGCCACTTTCGCTCGAGCTCCAACTGGGTTCATCAAATGAAAATCCAGGTGATTTACCTTTGTGGCCATTTGAAATGGCTTTCTGTCCATTTGATTCGACTTTGTTTTCTTTCAGTGCTAAACCATTTGATGATTCGGCTTTATGACAATTTGATGGTGCGCCTTTGCGTCCATTTGATGATGCGGCTGTATGTCCATAGTATGCGCCTCCATTTGAGGATTCGGCTTTGTCTTCATTTGATGCGGCTTTGTATCCGTTCGAATCGCCTCGGTGTCCGTTTGGAAGCTGTGAAGGCTTCTCGGTATGAGGAGGGATTTTCGACGGAGTTCTCGAATTTGCCGAGCTGGACACATGAATCAATTCATTCATCAGTATGAATCATGAATCACTCAGTGTGACGATCCGACAAGAGTGTGCAGTTCTGACAACAGCGCATGATAACCTCCAGGGTGTCGCGGCTGCATACAGACATTGTTGTACAGGCACACATACCGTAACAGTTACACGCAGGAATGTTCAGGTGCAAAAAGTACATGATGTATCGCTTGACAAAACGACCATATGCAGGAGACATGTGAATCCAAACAGTTTAAATTTGAGCCGGTCTACACTACGGTGGAGAAGGCCGAATCTGAATGCTTGCCTAAGACATGGTACTATACAAACGATTGATATGCCGAAAAAGAATCAAAGACAACAACAATAATCAAGAAGATTTGAACGGTTGTAATTTAAGTAACTAAAAGAAAAGTCTACCAGAGAAGTTCACCAAATGGTGATGGGTGATGTGCATGTCTGTTTCCAGGCTCCCAAATGTTTATTCCGTACATCATACAAATTTGAGCTCTAAAAATCGTGAACAATTTTCAGTAATTTTCACAAATTCTCAACAGTTTTTGTTGTTGACACGCAATCTTCAACAACAATTTTCAGCAGCGCACTGAAATTTTAGATGCCAGTTGAACTTACTCCGTGTACTGCCGCTTTGGACTTTTCTGTGTCGGTCCGAATGGTGCTGTCCCTGGTGCCTGTGCAGCTCCGGTTGACCGTTTTACCATGTCTTTAGAAATTTTGCTATGCACCGTGCTTCCTCGGGGCATGATAAAGAACGCGAGTGCAATTGCTAGCCACAGCAAAATGGTAAGCAGTGGTAACTGATTTTCAGCAACTGCAAAGGTCTGGAAGGAGAGAAGCAACATGGACCTGTACAAGTCATTGGAACGAAAGACATGCTTAATTCGAAGTATCGCATGACCAGACAAGTACAATATAGAGACGATTGCACGGACATGGATGCATGTCATTCCACCAAGTCATTTCCCAGCAAGCCATTGCGTTGCACCTGTAAGCTCACTGGGAGCTCAGAATCTACTCCGACACCATCTCTGTGATCTCATTGATTTCTGGCTCGACTCTTTTCGAGAACCAGTTTCATCTCCCCGGATATCTAGTCCATAGTGATTGACTCTCTGTCAAACAAAACAGTGATGATTTTGTAAGACAAAGGGCGAATATGAAGTACCTGATCTTTTGATGGGTGCTTGATTCGCAAATCGAAGCTTGCTCGACTATCCAGATGCGGAGTTCCGGGAGAACCAGCAGTTGATATCCAACCAGGCTTGGATACAGTAGATGACGATGACACTAGACTCAATAATTTTTTGTTTGTTTCTAAAAACACTACTTATAGCAACCAAGAACCTAAGTATTCGATTAGATACAGCAAGAAGAAATTGTTAACTAAAACTACTTCTATCGACTCTGATTCCTCACAAGGGGGATCGAAAAGACGATTGAGAAACTGTTTTAACGTTTCGGAGGGATGCGACTTCAACTTGAACGGGAAGGTGATCATAGACGTTCACTGGACTTCCGACAACATGAAATCATAATTTTGGTAGACTTTGATTCCAACTCAAGTCTCTCTGCCATGGTACGATTGACGTCTGCACAAAAAGTGGCAGGAGTTTCCAGTTGTTGCTGAGCAGCTGGAATCCCGTTTAGCATTTTTACGACAGTGACTTCAACAGAGTGGAAGCACGCGAGGAGTCGCTGCCTTGTCTGCAGAATACCAGAGGGCACAGTCAGAGCCAATGCAGATGTGGAGATAGCCATAATGCGAAAAAAGTGTCAAATAGCACCCAGACACGCACTTGAGGAAGTATGAGTTGGTAGAAGGGAGTGAAACGAAACACAAGAAGTGAAACGAAACGCAAGGAGTGCCCCCATGTTGGGGTGAGCTCTTGCACGAATATTTCTCCCTGCACAAGGAGAGCTAGAGTATCCCAAACCTAGAATGCTCTCCAGACGCACACACGTACGTCCTGAAGCGCAAATCCAACTACAAAGTTATCAAAACGAAAGAATGAAGCAGATAATCGCTTACGCGTTGATCGGTGAGTAGCACCCGGACACGCAGTGGAGGAAGTATGAGGAGTTAGTAGAAAGGAGTGAAACGAAACACAAGGAGCGAAACAAAACGCAAGGAGTGCCCCCCATGTTGAGGTCAGCTCTTGCACGAAAATTTCTCCCTCCACAAGGACAGCTAGAGTATCGCAAACCTAGAATGCTCTCCAGACGCACACACGTACGTACTGAAGCGCAAATCCAACTACAATGTTATCAAAACGAAAGAATGAAGTAGATAATCGCTTCCGCGTTGATGGGTGTAACGTCGGGCATCACGACCGGCGATAGAAATTACAAACCTCTCACTGTAGACGCTCAAAATTCTTCTCCGTCAGCTTCAGAATGCGAAGAAATCACAACCTTTACAGTGGCACAAACGATACAGGGGTAGCAATGCTCACTTGGCGCAAAGCATGAGGTTGAGGGACTACCCTGAGCGAGTCACCTTTATCGGGTGATAATTTCACCATTACTCTAGTTGAACAGATGAATTGATGGTTTGCAAATCATTAAATTTAGTTTTTCTGTATGACACATTTAATCTATACCTTCTTTTCGCTAGTAATATACTTCCCTTTCGAAGGTTCAATTTACAGACGAACACAATGGGCATCGGAGAAGACATACTCGGGATCATAGTGTTGGGGACAGCTCTTGCACGAAAATTTCTCGCTACACACAAACAGCTAGAGTATCGCAAACCTAGAATGCTCTCCAGAAGCACAAAATGGGCATCGGAGAAGACATACTCGAGATCATAGTGTTGGGAACAGCTCTTGCACGAAAATTCCTCGCTACACAAAGACAGCTAGAGTATCGCAAACCTAGAATGCTCTCCAGAAGCACAAACACGTACGTACTGAAGCGCAAACCCAACTACAATGTTATCGAGACGAAAGAATGAAGCAGAGAATCGTTTCCATGTTCATGGGTGTGCCGTTAGGCATCACAGAAATCACGAACCTCTCACTGTAGACGCTCAAAATTCTTCTCCGTCAGCTTCAGAATGCGAAAAACTCACAACCTTTATAGTGACACAGACGATACAGGGGTACCAATGCCCACTAAGCGCAAAGCATGGGACTGCTGAGGGACAAACCTTGAGCGACTCACCTTTATCAGCTCTCACAGATTCACCATTACTGGAATTGAACGGATGAATTGATGGGTTCCAAATCATTGAATTTAGTTTTTCTGTATGACACGTTAGGCCTTACCTTCTTTTTCGCTGATAATATACTTCCTCTTCGAAGGATCAATTTTTAGACGAATACAATAGGCATCAGAGAAGACATACTCGGAATAAAAAAGGAGTCCAGGTTTTAAAATTCATTAATATAGCAACTCAAGCGAAATGGTTGTTACTTCCTACCAGAATTATAGGTCTCGACACTGCAGCATGATTCATTTCCAACTGTTTTAGAGCATGCCCAGCCCGCACGAGTGGAGCCATTTTTAGTGTGTGAGGAGCCTGAACCCACACACTATCCTTGTAACCGGATCTACAGGGTTGAGGTCTCCTAAATTCCATAACACCATAATTTCAAACTATCCCGTGCCTTCACTCACTATTTAGCGCACGTCCATATTAACTAATGGAAGAGTGACACATGGCAAAGATTTTATTGGCAAAAATAATTTCTATTATAATCTGCTTGTCATGTGATTGGTGAGAGGCCTTTTCCTCTCGCGTCCGGCCGAGCACATCTACAAGGTTCTGCAAAACCTTGCAGCTGAGCGGCCGGGCCTCACGCACAGGGCTGGGCATGCTCTTAGGATGAGCAAGTGTGGGCATCATCACTTTCCAGCATATTCGTGAGGGTTCCTTTTTCTGGGTAACTTGATCCGAAAGATGATACACAGGATTGTGCTCGAGGATTTGAGGTGTAATACTACAGTGATACCAATATTCATTTCACTACGACCGCACTGATAGAGCTGAACATGGTCTGGAGGAGGACCTGCATCACTGCTGATACTTTTTTGGTGCGCTCAGACGTGTTTCATTGTTTTTAGTAATTAAAATAATCCAAAAATGAAATGTCTGTACCATCAGTCCAGGAAAAGTCTCGGTGACTTCCACGTTATCTCATGGTAGTGGTCCGACTAACGGAAGCTCTGACACGCATGTACAGACTATCTTGTCGTTTGTACAGACATTTTGAAGTAATCTGCTGTCTGTACTGTACAATCGAGCCACATAGAGATTCTCGGAACCACTAGAGTCCTCGATTATAATAGTACATTAGTATGAGAAAAAGATCATTTCTGATATTCCTTTCCCCGGTCAAAATTACTTTTGTTGTTGATCTTGAATCCTCATTTTTGACTTCGAATGCCGAATGTTAGCAATGTCAACAGGATGCGGGCCTCCAATCTTGAATTGAGAGGCTTCTGCAGTATATAGATTCTAATGGCTGGTGGTAATATGGTGGATATCATTAGAAAAGTCACGGAGGTTATTCCATTTGTTAAATCAGTGCTTGGTGAAGAATGTCTTAAATCTAGTGCCTCAATGCATTATTCAAGATACCGTGCTAGGAAATAAGCGATTTGGTGTCCCTGTCTCCCTGCCCCCCAAACCCTGCCAGGCCATATAAAAATTTGGGAATAAATTCGCCCCCTATTTTTTAATTGTCGATGTCACCCATGATACCATGATGAGGTAAGCTTTGAAGAGCCATAACTTCTCCATGAGACTCGTTTTGGACTAAAACACTTCAGTTGGATTCCAATACGACTTCAGTTTGTGTAGCACAAATTGTAAACCTATACAATGAAGTATGACTTAGTGGCATGAATTTTAGTGAAGGCAACTTCAATTTTTAAGTTCTCAAATATTCGGCATATTTTACCATCGTAAGCTAATCATGTGAAATGAAAATTGTCTCCCTTAAAAATAAAAAATAAAGTATAAATATACTATCAAGATGAAAACTAACAACTTTCAAAATGGATACATCATTGATACAAACTTCTGACATTAAATTTGCGATGATTTTTTGACGATGAAAAAAGTGAATGATTTTCAAGGAGCTATATCTCCTTCGTTCGCCGTTGGATTACCATTGAAGTGGATTTGAAATTACAAAACGTTTTGATTTGTATACAAGCATCGTATCACAATCATTTCATTACACAAATTATTGTGTATTTGTAGACATTGTCAGTTGGAAAGCAGGAATACTGAGTTGCCGACCATAAAATGGCTTTGTTGCGATGGAGGTCTGAAATGAATCAAACGAGTCCCCCAAGCAAAATCAACGAGGATCAGTGTCCGATGATTGTTATCTAGTTTTTACCTTCTATTGTTCCGAGACAATTGAAGTTTTCTTGACTATGTCATCTAGACAAAACCTTTGTAACGACCGTCCATCATCATTTCTAGCACAAGGTTCCGCAGAAAATTCATTTTTATCTTTGCTATTGTGAGTAATTTGTCATTGCGATGAAAAAGATAGTTTAGTAAGAGCCATGTACGTGGGCGTTCCCAACTGACTGGCTAAAGGGATAAGATTGGCAAACGAAAAATCATGAAGCATACAAACTAGTTATTCGACTTGCTGTAGCCGCGAGCCAATGAGATGCCTCAGACATACCAAAGATGGCGGCCATCAAGAGCCCTCTTACCCATCCATTTTCCACTCAAACGTGCTGTTTACTTCAAATTAATTTGACTTTCTGGAGATTTAATTTTATTTTTTGAAAAAGCTTAAATTTTTTGGGCTTTAGGACTTCAATTCTTTTTTTTTCTTTTTTTTCTTTTTTTCTTTTTTTTTCTTTTTTTTCATAATGTGGTAAAAGGTGGAATATAACATAACATTGTGTTTTGGGAAGGGTGTGGATTCAAAGGGGTGCCAGTTCTTAAGTTAGATGTAGCACCCCTTTGAACAGGCCCCCTTCCAAAATGGGCTTGTCAAATTTCCCTGCTAAATTTTGACCTTTACCACACCATGGTGAAAATTTACAGTAGTTAATGTCTAAATGTTCAAAAGTTTTGAGGTATTCTTAAAGGGGGGATGAAATCTCCTAAAAGTAAAGTCAAATTGAAGTTAACAACGCATTTAAGTCAGAGTTGGATATATGGCGGGGGTGTGGCGGGTTGCTACCTTTGACTTTTCTCCATTGCAATGCTATAATTTGATTTAACGATTTGTACTTTCTTAGTACAAGAGTGTTACTAAAATAAAGTTGTACACCTTTCTAGTTGTAGATTTTTTGATTGGAGTAACTTTATGCATATGGCATGCATCCTTAGGGGCAATCTACACGGGGGGCAGCGGCAGAGGTTGCAAAGGCTAGGGTTAGAGTAGGGTTGGAAGCCAGCTCACCTGCCTGCTCCCCCGAGTTACCAGACGGGCGGGAGAGGCAGCCGTAGGCTCCGAGGTCTATAGGAGGGAAGGCACCGAGGTCGCAGGAGGGAAGCAGGAGGGAAGTCGCGCCGCGCCTGGGATTCAAAAGGGCGGGGGAGGCAACTACTGGTGATAGCGCCCGCCAAACTCGGGCTTCCAGCGTCGAGCGCCTGGAAGGTTTGGAAGTGCTCTCTGCTAGGCCACGTTAGAGTTGCCGCTCCGGGTCTGCCCACCGTGTGGTAAACAATCAGCAGCTTCAGCCAATCGCACAAGGCAGCTGGTTGCCGTTGTCGCCCGTGTGGATTGCCCCTTAGTTGTATGCTTTGAGGTCATCACACCAATGACGGGACTACTAACCCCTTTTGAGGTGAACACTATACTAGTTCCTTCCTAGCCACTAATGCCTTAGAGATAGGGAACATGATTCCTCCCAATGGGCTTTGAAGTACACATACAAGGAGATTTAAGAACCCCCCACTAGAGTTGGGTGGACTAAGGTGATGAGCACCACGCCAACATGGAGAGTTGAACCCACGACCTCCTCACTGGAAGCCATGAGCCCTGATCACCAATCCAAGGCTTGTGGTACCTTCACCATGTCTCACATCAGATTGAGTTTCCATTGATAAAGTATCCATGGCGAGCAAAGATGATAATCATTTTTAGTCAAAGGCCCATTGAGTCATATATTCAAATGTAAGAAAACATTCATCAATATTAAAAATTACATACAAGTGATAATTACTACCTCTAGTGGATATCCTTTGATCCACTTTTTCAAATAAGCTCATATAAGAATCAAATTACAAATGCACATAATTAGTCATCAGATAACAAACTGAACTATTCTTAGCAACAAAAAGCATTGATATCTAACTAGTAACAATAACAATAACTAGATGATCCCAATTCCCACATTGCCAATTCTTGGCCATGTCATCTAGTCACCAATTGTTCATCACTAATCCACGGAACACTATGAAAAGTGCATTTGTATAAAAAAAAACTCAAACATATGCACTTTCTCCAAATTGCAAAGGTTTTGAGATAGTAAAATGATCACATGCATTGTATTGAATCTAAACATACATTTACGAACGCAATAGTTCCCGTGTTTACCAATACAAATTGCCGTAATTGCACTTTTGAATTTACATTTTGTGTGACGTAGATTTACTAGAAATCATACATGGACTTTTACTCACATTTCTTTTACGAAGTTGATAGTAGTTTTTGCATGACAAGTGGTTATATTTTTGAATTGACTAGTCAAAGAGTGAGCCAAGTTTGGCTAAGATTGCCATGTTGTTTGCCTCTGCACACCCAATTAGTTACAATAGACATCTCTAGTGAAGGTCCCTTTACACTATGGACTAAGAGCCATGACCAAGAAAACTGAATTCATTTTCATGGTCATGGCTCTTGGTCAACAGTCGTGAACATGATAAACCCAAAATGGCTTGGTCACTCTTCTAGTGTAAAGTGGATTTAGATTGAGACAAGTTTAAGCTCAATTATCTAATATAAATCCTCATTATTATCTCATCTACCCTCCCCTTTTCTCCTTCATTCTCCTCAAATAAGTGAATACTAGCCAATCAATGAATCTTGAGCCTCATGGTCTCCCTGAATGTAGTTGAGTCAAGGCATTTGCTCCAACTCAACTATATTAATAAAAAAGACCATGAACACAATATCCACAATGGAAAATTTAGCATACTTTGGGGACCTCAAAGTTAGTGGTCATTCTCCTTTTTTTCCAAAGTAGTGTGAAGCCAAATGACAGGGACCAAGAGAACTTCACTCTCCAATCACGAGTTGTAGAAAACTATGGTCAATCTTCATGGTACATAGTGTAAAGCAACCCTAAGTAGCAAGGTCGGTCACTTCCCCAAACTCTATCTAGAAAATTCCCAAGCCTTCTTTTTTTTCTGTTTGAAAAAGTCAATGTGTTAATATTGATGGAGAACAAGTTCTCAAACTTTCAATGAACTGATCGAAGATCTATCTAAACAAAATGGTACAAAATCTCCTCCTGGCCACACCTCCTGCACTTCTATCAATCCGCAACATGGTGACCTGATTCAAGATGGCCACACAGTCGATCATCGAGCTAGATTCCTCACCCGAAGCCTCCGAGGATGCGATCACTCCAAAGTTGGGGCCGAAAACAAACGATGAACGCATAGATGTCCAAGATGATAAGGTGTCCAAGGACGTGGAAAGTCAAATTGGCGATGGTGATCGATCGCCGCTGCTGGGGGAGAGTAGCACGAGCCCAGCACCACAACTGCAAGACTCTACCATGGCGGAGGTAGAGACCGATTCTCTGCCGTGGATCACGCGGCCTGGGAACGGGAAGTGGATGCAAGCTCTAGAATCATGGGAAGAGCAGGAGAAGTTGTGTGCGAGCCGAGTGGACAAGAAGCGGGAGCGTAGCAAAGATCTTACGAACGAGATTTACGAGCTGATAGGATTCTACACAGTGTTCAGTGACGTGGTGTTGACTGCCGCAATGCAGTCTAACACTAGTAGAAAACGGTACTAAAAGTAACATCTCTAATGTCTCGAATGGCTTGTCCGTAATGAGACGTAGTGTCTTTTTTAGTTGTGCTTCTAATGTCATCAAAATCAAAGATTGTATTTGTCACTTTTATTGACAAGAGCTCCTTTCACTAAAATGTTTGTCATTGATCCACTTTACTGTATGGGTCTCTAATTGTTATCACTCTTAATTTGAGATCCAATCCAAGTGATTTCATCCACATTGGACTTTGGATAGAGAAGTTAAGGCTCTTCAAAAGTTGTTGTTTGTCATCCAAAATATTGTTATTTTGACCCTCTGTTCGGTTAAGGGTCATACCCTTCAAAAAACTGCTCCTGATATTCGGAGCTAACCTTATAGATGTTTGAATGATTGCTTGCTCAAATCACACTCTGTAATTTTGTCCTAAGTACAAATTAACATGTTAGATTCTTTTGTTTATAAAACAAGGAATATTTCCACACATTGTATCATTCGATTGCTGATAAAATGTGAATATTGTGGAATGAGAAGATGACACTTAAAATGGTGTATTTTGCTATCACTCTTATTTTTCTATTAACTCCTAAGTTTCCTTGTGTGTTTTGGAGCTTGAAACCTCAAAACTGCAAACCTGGGAGTGTGAACAAAAAATTTCTTACTTTTCGAAGACTTCCAACCAATAAAAAAAATAAAACCTGAACATGAACTAATTACTCACACAACAAATGCTTCTTCTTTAACAAATGCAAAGCATTAATATCCAATTACAATTGAAATGTCCACATTGTCCCAAATTCTACATTGCCAATTTTTGGCCATGTCGTCTATGTCTCCAACTATTCATCACCAATCCATCCAACGCTATGAAAAGTGCATCTGTATAAAAAAACACTCAAGCATATGCACTCTCTCCAAATAGTAAAGGCTGTGAGATGGTCAAATGATCAAAGTCATTGTACATCCAGATGTACGCGTTGAGCATAGTTGCAATAGATACCCTGTTCGCCAATACAAAAACACAAATGCTTAAATATTAATACTTCAAAACATCAATAAGTTGAATACATTCACTCAAAACCAAAAATGTATAAGCAATAGACCACTCAACTTTAGAGCTACAAAAAATGGAGGATCATTTGCAAAACTAACATAAAACTTTGGTGCCTTCCCAAACCTTGGTACACTAATAAAAATAAGGTCATTCATGACAATTGAACGTTCTAAGAACACATTTTGTTACAAGCTTTTATAAAAAAACGTGTATCATAGAAAAAACATCCACTATTAGTTAGAAGACATACCAGCCAATGTAGGGCACCAACAAGTAGGCAGCGAGTTTCTTGACAGGAAGAAACAAATAAATCGTGACCGCAATTGCCAACCATAGCATTACAATCTCAATAAGTGCAACACCCTGTACATGGTACACATATTAGTCAACACCCTTGGAAACAAAACAAAAAAAATCAAAACGTGAAACTAAATACGCTCAAATCGTATAAAAGACACCAAAATATGACTTAAGTAGAACAAATTACAATGAGAAACTAGTTGACAAAGGTACACACTATGTAGTCTGATGTATAAAGGTATACACCTACGGATACCAAGAATCTAATTTGTATCATAATAAAATCGCAATCCTAGAACAATGCTATATTCTCGATATCCTTGCCCACGAATGGTGCACACACAAGATAGTATAAAATTCAAACATTCATTGAAAAGGTATAGGCAAAACAATGATCCTTTTCCGCCAGCGGAACCTCCACTATACATATACAAATATTCAGGCCTTGGACATTTCTTAACCGTATCATAGCCTTCCCCACGATAAGGCTTAACTACTACAATTCTATCAACATAGTTTTGAAAGGGTTGTTAAACTTACAGGGAGGTGCATGCCGAAGAATAACGGAGTCCACAAAAAGTTAAGAAGCAGCTGCACACAAGAATGCATGAAAGAGTCAATACTTAATTGTATGAACAATATAAAAAGCATCTCCTCACTAAAAAACAAACATGTTGATACTAAAACAAAAAAATTGCATCATTCCTGTTATAAATTTCACATCACAGAAGAGCAACAATCGAATTACCTGAATACCGTATGCCCCAAGAGGAATCCTTTGCACCGAAAAACCTGCAGAAAACGAAACATTATCAATCTCATATTTACACACTCGCACATTTTCATTCAATAATGTACTAGGGTAGTTCAAAGTACTTCCTTTCATTTTTACACAAAAGAATCTGGTGTTGTAAACTAAACCCAATTCATACTTCGCACAAAACAAGTGTTTGTCAATGCTGAACTTACATAAGTTACAATTTAACAGTAGTAGGATTAGTGTTCTTTACAACTTGTCCACTACCACTTGTAGTTGGATTGTTTAGAACAGTCGTGAAGAATACCATTTTCTACTAGTGTAAGTAGGAATATGAAATCAGAGGGAGGTGAATTTACTAACCTCCTTCTTTCCATACTAGGTACGCTGCGACTCCCATCAGAATGTAGAGCGCCGACCACATGATCGGAAACACCCATCCCTGCGAAAAGCATCACATTCGTAAACAGAATTTGACAGTTTTCTTCACAAGAATGGAGGAGGATCGAATCGAAGCTTACCGGAGGTGTCCATACGGGCTTGTTCAAATGCTGGTACCATTCTGCACAAAAATGAATCCGATAAGGAAAAGAATATTCAGGAATCTTGCGAAAACAAGATGAGGAATCCTATTGTAAAATGCTTGAATATGTTGCAATTACGTACGAGAGTCGTCGCCTTGACCGCCAATGGAGGTGATAATGAACGCTACAGTCAATGGCAAGGCCACCGACAGCACCAGAGCACCAATGTTCCGGTAGTTCGGCGCCATCTGCTCAAACCAAAATAATTCAAACGAAAAAATGAGTTCTTCGATCAATCGAGATGGGCTGTCTATCACTCTATCTAGCAAGCTACACTCGTCCAATTTTCTCCTTCTTCAATAAAGTTGTAGAAAGAGCTCCGGAATTGAAGAAAGCGGTGACCTTGTGGAGTGATTTCTAGAGTAGAAGGCTCTGACTTTGCAAAAGGAAAAAGCAAGAGTCTGGAAGAGGACACCGATGCTGGGCTGGTCTCAAGCTCGAGGAACACCGATTGTTGGTCGGTCGGTCCAGTGAGAACTTTCCGGGATAAAGCATCCTCTATTACTTAGTCAGAAAATTAGGGTAAATGAAGCTGAAGTAATTTCTTCGAAGTTACTCGGCGGCAGCTGGTGAGGAGGCTCCTACAGCATTGCGATCAGTAAACAGATTCGGAGTTTGCCAATTTGTGCTGGTTTTTGCTGATCAACTCGATCTCGGTTGATTACGTTGAGCTTGTTCTGTTCCTCTGTTGCAATGTTTTAGATTTTTGGGTTTTGAGTTGCTTGGGTACAGGCGATCGAGGTTTGCGACGAAATTGGTTCGTGTGGATTCGATTTGAGCAGTGATAAACTGAACTTTAAAGTTTTAGAATGTGGATTAGGGTTACATGGCATGGGATGGAACGCTGAGTAGGGCGGAATTCGAGAGAGCAGCATTGTTTCTAGTGTCGACGTGGGAGCGCTGCTGCCCCGATCTGCCGCAGTGGACTTGGCAGACGACACTTCTTGGACGAGTAAATCCCTCATCCTTTTTCCAATTGTTCATGTGGTGCAAAAGTAGAAGAACTCCAGGCTTATTTTGAGGCCAGAGTGTTTGTTCAACATATTCTTGATGATGATAATGATATGTATATTACTCTTGGGGTGAACAGTATATTAACTCTTAAGTAATTTTTAGTGCCTAAGAGATATGAGACATGTCACTCTTAAAAGATATCGAGGTATCGAACTCCGAAGTAACACATGGCTCTGTGAGAATTTCCCGAGGATGTACAATTACTCAAATCCCCGATCTAAATCTTCAATCAGCCATGTAAATCTAGAATCTGATTTAGTCCAGATTCCTTGAATGAGTCCAGATTTTTATAAATATGCCAAGTCGATCTACAAACAAATCGTGGACAGTTCTTATGATAGTAACAATGATTCTAATCCATGCAGGCATGTGGATACCTAGCGCTTCAAGATGTTCGTGTGATTTCCGATGCTCCCAAGGTATGATACACTCCACTCGTCGCTATGCAACACTCAAGAGAGAGACATCAATCTGAAGGGCAATTGTGCAGGATAATGTGGAAAGTCATGACGACGATGATGCGGATGATGACGATGTAGAGGACCAAACAAGCATGGTATCGTCAAACCTCGTTCACCATGGAGCAATCCCATATACCTTCATTCACGATTTGAGCGTTCTGCCTGATTGATAAATTTTGCAGGTCGAAGGTTTGGCTGGAGATTATGAGCAACACTTGTACACATACCACGTGGTTTACAACGAATCCTACAGAGTTCCTATGCTCTTGCTTCAAGGTCGTCTTCCAGGTTCGTGCTCCGGGAAAGAACTGCTTTTCATTGCTAGCATGAGACTTTATTGTACACATATCTCGCCACAGTTTTTAGGTAGCCTGAAATATTACGAATTGTTGCAGAGTTCAAAGTTTCTGTTCTATGTCAGCTTTATACTGATTCACATCACAAGGATGGTGTTGCTCACATGACAAACTAAAAACTGCTTCGTAGATTTAAGGTTTTGCGGCAAGATTGTTGAATAGAATAATGTGGGAGTGATGTAGATGGTAGGCCACTTGAATGGAAGAGCGTGCTTCAAGACCTGCCTGTAGGTTCGCAACATATCAGCAGCGAGAGTCGATGGACATTCTTGACACAAGAGGTACCTTGCTACTGAGCTACTACTCGTTTTGGACCAGCAAAATGCAAGTTCTGTTTGCATTGCAGGCTCTTTCAAGTAAAAAGAAGCTCCTTGCTACTGAGCTACTGGCGATATGCAATTTTCTTTTAGTTCTTATTCAACTATATGCAGTTAGACTTTGTTTGTCAATCTGCAAAAAGGCTTTGCTGACCTTTGTTGTGGCAGGATCACCCTCTTTTACACAGGCCATGGTTCGCATTACACCCATGTGGTACAAGCGAGATCATGACTCTAGTCTTCAAGGATGCTGCATCGAGTGCTGCTTCCGGATCAAAATGGATGGAAAACTACATCTTGTCGTGGATGTCATTTGCTTGTCCTGCAGTAGGACTTGTGGTTCCTTCACGACTCTTTTGTGAAAGCAAAAACTCGGCGAGCTAGTACGATCTTTCAGCAATCATCTCTTTCAGCAAAAACATGTTGGGACTTCGAATGAACACCACCGACAATGTTTCTCTAGAAAGCAGCTTACGACATGATGAAAGACTTTCGTCGAAGTAAGCTTTTTCATATCTGAAGAACATGATATTTTTAATTCGCTTTATCTTGTTTTGTAATCTTGAGATTTCAACAGATTTCACTGATGTGTTGTGTGTTCGTCAATGTTGCAGATCCTGAAGAAGTATGTCGATACACGGATTCCAGTGATTATTGATAGGAGGTCTATAGCAATGAAGAAATGCGTACTATTTTTAATGGCCTGTGTATGAAGATTTTTATTTCGAGTGACCATTACATGTACTGATTTTGGCAGTGGAGTATATTGTGTTTTTGTAAATCGATTTTTAACAGTATTGACGAAATTGGTTTACGAACAAATGATTTCCAGGTTTGTTGGGGGTAACAAGTTCTTCTAAGTGAGAGACCCCATCCTTTTGCCTTTGCATTGAAAGATGAGTTGTCTTCGATTAAAGAAGGTTCCACAAAAATGAGAAATGTTGGCTTGGTGAATATTGTCAAAATTATGTTGAATTTGCCACTTTGTCATGGTTTATTTTCTTCTAATTAGCAAAAAGATTTGTTCTCACTAAATCCATTCAAGTTGCTCTTTGTAGTTCTCTACCTTTAAACTTCTACAGAACTTCAAGACATACTTACCAATCCATGTTAGTCAACATTTGGTCCTGCTGGTCTCCTTGAACTATGGTAAACTCCTTCAATATCCAAACAACATACAATGTTAATCACCACCATGACCTTATATTGAATGTGTTTCCGAGGAAAGGTAGTCCATGACACCGTTTGACTTTCCTTGTAAATCTGCACCCACATCCATTCCCACAGAAGTTCTTAACGAGTTCCTCATTTTGGTTATTTTCATTTTAAAAAGTGAAAAAATGACGCTTGAGATTTTACATGATTCACTCATGAATTCAAGAGTTACTCTTTGCTAGGGATCCTATCTCCTCTCTTTACATGTAAACCAAGAGGAAAAAACTTTAGCAGATCCTTTTCCCCATTCTCTTGATTCTTGAGACTTCAACTTGAACTTCATTTTGAAGTTGACACATACCAAGTGGAAATTCTTAAACTAGAATCCAATTCTAATCTTGATCATCACAACCGAGGATGTCTTATCAGACAAAATTCCTATTCATTTGTCAAACACAATTTAGTTGAGATGCACAACTAAGATGTCTTCAATGTATCAAATGTACATCTCATCTAAATTGTGTCTAACAAGTGAATAGTAAGTTTGTTTCATAAGACAACAGTGATTCATAACTGTAATATCCATTCAAAAACTCAAACTACAGGGAACGCTTTACTAAGGCATATTTGCCCTCTTTCAGACAATACAACATCAAGAACAAGATGCTCTTCAATAGAATGGGCAAATCATGAATCAATCGCAGAATAAAAACCTCCGGGTCGGTATTTTATTCAGTGAAATCTAGTCACAATCGCATCTGATAGCTGCTCAATTACTCAACATTCCTGCCAGTCACTCGATTCCAACTTGCCCGATTTCTTGCTACAAAGTTAACGCTGTAATCCAGTGTAAGGAACGATGATTGCTATGCCACTCTTGCACTTTGTGCAGTGGATCGCGTAGAGTTTCAGAAATCGTTGCTCTTACAATGAAAGTGAGTAGCTCAAACTCTTCCGCAGCTCAATTGCACTCGAATTGCCTCAGAATGTCGTGCGATTCACTCTTCTCACCTTCTTCCTTGGTACAATTGGGGCTTGGAATGGCAGTTTCTCGCATTTTCTAAATTTGAAACGGAGCTCAATTTCATGAATAGAAGTATGGATGAAGTGAGTTTCGGATAATTGCAGGTGCGAAGGGTTAGGGTTAGCTGATTTCGGAGTCCAATTCACTTGCAGAGATGAGATTCAAGGTGATCCTGACAGTGCTGCTACTTCTGCCTTGCCTTTGGAGCTTCATCAATGTACGCTTCTCTTCTCCCTACAAATTAATTTCGGCTTGAAGATGATGATGAAACTCCAGTTAAGTAATGCATATGCCATGTTTGGAATTTCGTTTTTATTCCGCAGGCAAGCCATAGCTTCGTCATCGAAAATGATTTATTTTTGAAAGATGGAGTCCCGTTTCGAATTCTTGGTGGTGACTTGCACTACTTCCGTGTCCATCCCCAGGCAAGCCTCAATCAGAATATTTTCAGCATAGAGGAATCAATATTCATCATACTAATGGCGATTTTTTGCTATTGATGCTTGTATTTCGATGTCAATGGCAGCTGTGGAAGGATAGGCTCCTTCGAGTGAAAGCATTGGGATTGAACACAATTCAAACATACGTGCCATGGAATCTACATGAGCCTCGACCTGGTCGGTTCAATTTCGACGGGTTCGCAGATCTGTTGACATTCGTGAAGGTGGCCCAATCTCTCGATTTATTGGTGATGCTTCGCATTGGGCCTTACATCTGCGGCGGTATGTGGTCTATTAATGCTACTACTCTTGATTTTTAGGTACTATTTAGTATTGATGATCGATGAGCTTTTGCAGAATGGGACTTGGGTGGACTTCCGGCTTGGTTGCTTGAATTGGAGCCTTCAGTGAAACTGCGGTTCTCTGAAGAGCAGTATATTACCCAGGTGGGTACGAATAGACCAGATAATGTTTCCATATCAAGTAGAACACACTTTCCTCTTTCTGTTCGATATGTTACACGATCTTCCTTGTCATATCTAAAACATTCATCATGCAGCTTGAGCATTAAGGAATCTAGCTTAAAAACTTCTTACAGATGCATCGAGAGCAAACCAGATGTGTATTCATTTCCTGTCAATCAATCCGCCTATAAATATACTCTGAAAAGGATAATATTTCCATGTAGAACACTTATTTTCCTTTCTGTATCTTCCTGTGCATGAAGTCTAGTATTTAAGCATCCCTCATCCAGCTGGTGGATGCTTGAGCTTTTTAAATATCCACAAGGGAGGCAATTCAGACTGTTTTTAAGCCAATATGCTTATGCGCATCTTTAGAATGTTGTTGAACGTATGAAGTGAGCTTGTTTTGTCTTTACTTAAAGAACCCTAATATCAGCTCAGAATCTAATAACCAGATATAATGTAGGTCTGACATGGCTGTTGTTTAGAGATGCTTAACTTTGGTATCAATCCAAACGGGTGAATCATTCCGAATAGACTAGAAACGAAACAAAAAAAATTGACTCATGAAATGACATGGTTTAAATTTTGCAAAATGGTGTGTCAGGTTGGCAATTGGTGGAAGAAACTGCTGCCGATGGTAGCTCCAATTCTATATTCAGCAGGCGGTCCAGTAATCATGGTGCAGGTAAACTCCCTCAACAAAAACTCTCCTTGCTATTCGATCTGTAGACTTCATCATCACCCAGTTTACTTCTTGATTTTGCAGATCGAAAATGAATACGGATCGTTCGCAAATGACAAAGCATACCTGCAGTTCCTCCACAAGCAAGCGAGGTTACATCTTGGAGACGATGTAATCATGTGAGAAGAACCCTCCTTTCTCATTCTTGCTATATTAAGCAACACTACATATCCTTTTACTAAATAATCAATTCATCCTTTAAACTATCCATTTGTCCAGATACACGACTGATGGTGCAGCCACGGAGAATCTACGTGATGGCTCCCTTGTAGAAGATGGTGTTTTTGCAGGTTGCATTCACCCTTGGATATTTTGTGCATTTTTAGGGTTTTGGGTTTGAGCTTCTTGTTGCTGAAAAATGTCCACATTATGTTACTTCTAGTGGGTGATCTAATGTGATCTTTGGTGTCAGCAGCAATAGATTTTTCGACGGGTTCGGACCCTGCTGCTGCTTTTGCTTTGCAGAAGCAATTCAATCGCCCAGGATTGTCTCCACCACTATCTGCGTAAGTTTCTCTACAACTATTAAGCATATAGAGCACAGTTTCTTATTTTCATTCTAACATTCTGCTCGTTTGCAAAGTAGAGTTAACTTTGAAACCGAACACAACATGTGATTAAGGCCTACCAACACTTTATTCATGGTATCAATTATCAGGTCACTCCCAGTTATGATGATTTAAGAATGAATCTAGTATTATTTACTGTCATGTATTTATCAATATACATCTGAAATCCAAAGACAAACTATGTCATTTTTCGTCAATGTTCTTAAAGCAGAATCTCGACGAGGTTGTTTGATGAATCGAACTTGGCTTACAGAGAGTTTTACACGGGCTGGCTGACTCACTGGGGAGAGAAGCTTGCTCAAACCGATGCAAAAAGCACTGCACAGGCTCTTGATGATGTTTTACGACTTAATGCATCTGTTGTGCTCTATGTGAGTTCGCCACTCTGCTTTGATTCATTCTACCAAATTCTGTGACCCGCACTGATGTTGTACATGTACTTCTTCTGTAAGATGGTTCACGGAGGAACAAATTTCGGATTTTGGAGTGGTGCCAACACGGGGACTGGAGCTTCTGACTATCAACCAGACATCACTTCATATGATTATGTAAGCCACATCTGTCTGATCCTTATATTGCAGCAGCACTTTCAGAAAATCGCAATGCTTTCAGATCCTTTGACACTTTCACGTTGAATGACGACCTTAGGATGCTCCGATTGGAGAAGCTGGAGATGTGAGCAGTCCCAAGTATCAAGGTTCCCCAACAACCTCAATGCATTATACCATTTTTCCCGTTGTTTTTCCTCGAATGCAAGTCTCTCTCATACGTGAATCAAAGCATCTTATTCCCTACTAGCATATATTGCCCCAGTGCTATTTCAGATATCCTATTTGCAGTGAATGTCAACAAGGTTATGGAGGAGTTTCATCTACTTATAAGCCACCAACAAGACCTTTTTTGATCTCATTGCTTGCATGAAAGTGTAGAGATAAGGAAAGTGCTAAGTAAGTACGTGGGTGCAAAGCTACCTGACCCTCCTCCACTTCCTCAACGAACAGCATATGGCAGCATTCCAATGACAGCAATAGGATCACTCTTCGATCTTTTGCATCTCGTCAGCAATGCCAGCACCAAATCGAAATGGCCCGTCCCAATGGAACACCTCAGACAAGTACACAACTCCATTTCAGACATTTTCTAATGTAAACCCTGCTTGCTTCCCAGAAGTATCTCTGACCCTGGATTTTTCAACAGGGCTCGGGGTTCATCTTGTACAGATCATATCTACCTGCTAGTGTGCGACCAGGAAGCAAACTTTCAGTGCTGGAGGTATCGTATTTTCTCATATGCATCTTATACATCGTTTAGAATGTATAATTGATGGTACTATGGGAGCAGGTGTATGACAGAGCACAAGTGTTTGTTGGAAACACTACGAGCAATAGAATACTCGTAAGCACATTAGAACGGTGGTCTAGCAACTCGTTACTATTACCTGCTGCAGCTGCTGTGCCCGGCTCACAGCTTGACATCCTGGTACTTGCAAAACCCTCGTAATAGCATCAATCCATTTACAAGTTGTTTATAGGAACATGATCCACTTTAATAGCTTGTACAAGTTGTTCGAACTGCAAGAATATTGTCGTTGCAACCATTTTAAAGCTCTTGAATCTGTTTTGACAGGTCGAGAATATGGGCCGTGTAAATTACGGACCATTCATGGGTGAGAACAAGGTACCGGTCTTGTCTGTTTTCTTGTCCCCATGATTACTTTCTTTCATCCTAAGAGGTTCCTTGTAAGCTGCTGCTACCATAATAGAAGATAATTCAAGTTGCTAGCATTGTATATCAAGTTTTAAGACCATTTGTGTCACAGGAACTTAGTACCACGGGGAGTCTGTTGTGTTGTATGCATTGGCAGGGTATCACTGAGGCTGTACTGCTCGACGAGAATCCCATCCTTGATTGGGATGTGCACACAATTGGACTTGAAAGTGTTGAAGCAATGAAGAGCAGTGCAGAGACGAGTGCAATTAAGATCAAGCCACTCGATATTGCACTTAGTGGTCCCGTGTTTTACGAAGGAGCTCTGGTGGTAACGCAGCCCACAGATACATTCATGTCCCTGAGAGGTTGGAGCAAAGGAGTGGCTTTTCTTAATGGGTTCAATCTCGGAAGATTTTGGCCTGTATGTATCCATCTCTTCTTTAGAGTCTTCTTGCATATCTAAAAGGCTTTAATTTCAAGTTTCATAATAATGACATTTAAAACGCTCTATATATCTCAAAATTTAGTTGTGAACAACTACTCTCAATATTGACAACAATGAGAAGGAGCTTGAACTCTTCACATCATGAAATAATTCTTACGATTTTGATTCAGAAGTATAACTATCATGTTGTGATTTAACTATGAAGTAATAGAGTATTGTGAATGAGAAGGTGAAATTTTATGTGCTGATTGGTTATTGTTGTGGTGGGTTTTCAGAGTAGAGGTCCACAGTGCAGTCTCTATATCCCAGGTCATCTACTACAACTAGGAGAAAACAAAGTGGTGCGCATCCACTACTTAATTCTTAGCAAGCTTCATTTTGAGTGGTACGCTTAAAAGTTTTTTTGTTGCAGATTATATTGGAGCTTGAGAGTTCAAGCTCAGTGCAAACAATACATTTCATTGATAGTGGAGACTTTACTTGCTGACCTCCCAAAAAGATACAATGAAGATACAAGATCCAAATCAGGTAGTACTTGAAGTAAGATCATTTTATGTGTATTGAAATAACCTCAACATGTTGACATTTACAATATTGCAGATAAAAGAAGAATTTGTCTTTTTGTGTGAAATCTCATTTCAAATTCTATAGAGTATCATGCTCTCATAGCAATGTTGAGTTTAGTTTACAACATCGTTTACAAAGTTGAGAAGTCTTTGACCTCGTGTATAACGAGGTTTGAGGACAAAAATGACATCATTTGAGACTGTGTTTACACGCTTCACAAATTGTTGCAAACATTCTAGAGTTGGGTGGAAATCAAGATCTTGCCATGAGACAGATGGAGGATAATGTTGAGGAGGAGGTGGAGGAGCTTGAAGGCAAGCCACAGGTTGAATCTCCTCATTGCAGCTCGGAGGATCATAAAGATAGTCCACCCATCTGCTGCTCGGAGGATCATAAAGATAGTCCACCCATCCTCGTTTAGGCTCTTCGGACATGAGCTTCCAATCATACACCTCCAAGATTGTCTTCACTTGGCCATGATTTGTAATCTTTTTGTTGATTGGAGCAAAGAGAAGGTCATGCGACTCTCTATACGATGGCGGCACTGGCTCTTCTTTTTGCTCTTCTTTCTGAGTCTCCTCCTTGGGAATCTAAAAGCATCCAAGTGGGTTAAGATTAGAGTGATTGATTCTTGACTCTTGAAGCACACATGCTTTTAACCTTAGATACTCTTCCAAGCATAATTTGTATTACCTATGAATTTACAATCTTGGAAATCGAATTACATTTACAAAAATTATATTAAAGAATAGCAATCCAATTACAAGAAACTCAATTTGATACCTACTCACGTGTATTACACGCGATTTACACACGATGTGAATTATAACATTTACACAGTTCATAATTGAGAACTTAACACCTAGTGAACATCATTGAGTCAAAATAAACTAGACTACCTCCATATTATACAAGGTAATTGATACATACAATGCATGTCAATAAAAATTAATACCACAAAGTGTGATACAATCCATGTAGCTTAAGTTTCTTTCAATTATTATAGCCACTCAAAAGAAAGGCTAGGATTAGTTGAAGCTACTTATACTCCGGGAGCTACTCATGTACTTTTCATATACAAACACTCAAAGAAAAGCTAGGGTTAGCTCATATTGACTCCCAAGGCAGGTTCTTCAACACCAAGAGCTAGCTTTTCACACCATCAAAAGAAGAGTTAGCTCATCATGACACCAAGAATGACATCACATTAGAGACAAAGTTAGATACTTACAGATTGGCGAAATCTCTCTAATCCTAATCGCAAAAAATCCATGACTTCTACTTTCACAAGGTTGCATAACCTAAGTAGCAAGGTCAAATAAGAAACACAATTCCTCTAACCTTATATAACCTAACTATACCGACTTCCAAGGAAAGTGCCCCGCGTTGAGTACTTGATATGTAGTAGTCCATCTGCAACTTTACTGACTTTCGAGGAAAGTTCTCCCCGTTGAGTATTTGGTATGTAGTGGTACATCTGCAACTTAACAGCAGACATATCCTAAAGCTCTATTTATAACCCAAAAGCCTCTGTTAACTCCAACTATATGATCGATAAGAACATCTTTACTTTCACACCAACCTCATCTCGAATTTGCAAACAATCAAACCCCTAAAAGTAAATAATGCTTCAAATTAGTTAGTGACAATCTGTGCGTCATCAAACTGATGAGAAATGCTACAAGCACCTTCTCAAGCCTGTGATATAATGTGAAAAACCCAGACTGGTCTCAGTCCTAGGTCAAGAATAAATGTTCTGTTCAATCTATCTATACTAAAGAATGCTATGCTCAATCTTCACTTATAACTTCTATACTCACTAAGTAAGCTATGCTTTATCTGTGCTCAAATACACAGAGCTCAATCTGTGCAAAGAGCAGATTTTTAGTTTTGCTCGAGAATCCTTCAACTTCTACATAGCGAAGAGAAATGAATGTGATACTCTCGAATCTGCTCTAGAGATAATGAATAGCTTGAGCCTGTGCTAGAATTTGTGGAGATGGAGAAAATTTCCACAATCCAAAGAATGAGAGGGATTGGAGGTGGCCACCTTAGAAGTCATCCATGTGACGCTCATAGTAGTTCATGTTCTGTCGTCGCCTCTGCTTCCCACAACAAGTGAGCCACTCGGGCTTGAAGAACATCACGAGGCCTAGGGACACAAGAAAGGCCACCACCACTGCCAGTGTGGCTCCAATTACAGTTCCAGTGCTACTTTTCGAGCCTTTTGAACTGGCCAAATCAGCCGGTGGTGGTGGAGCGGGTGGCGACCACGGGAATGCAGGAGGTGACTCCTCGAAGTACCCGGGCGGCGACGTTACTGGCGAGGTAGCACCGAATGCACCAGGCGCAGGAGCAGGCGGGCCAGGCGGCGGCGCTAGCAGCGATCCCGGCGATGGTGCTAGTACTGGACCAGGCGGTGATGCTGGCGATGGTGCCGGAACTGGACCAGCAGGAGACTCTATTGCTGGTGCTGGAACTGGGCCAGGGGGTGCCGCCGGCGATGGAGCTGGAACTGGACCAGCCGGCGACGGCGGTAAAACTGGACCAGCAGGAGCCGGGGGTGATGCCGGAGATGGAGCTGGAACTGGACCAGCAGGAGCCAGAACTGGACCAGCGGGAGCCAGCGATGGTGCTAGAACTGGACCAGCAGGAGCCAGCGATGGTGCTAGAACGGGACCAGCAGGCGCCAGCGATGGTGCTAGAACTGGGCCAGCGGGAGGAGCCGGAGGTGATGTCGCTGGTGCAAGAACTGGACCAGGGAATGCTGGCGATGGCGCTAGAAGAGGACCAGGGGGAGCAGGAGGTGAATCTCTTCCCGGTGCGGCGGCTGGAACGAGTTGGAGGAGGAAGCGGCGAGATCCGTGACATGGGCTGATCTCTACTGCAAAAAGGGCAACAAGGAATACCAGACACAACTTCGTCGTCGTCGCCATTTCTGCAAGATCGACCGCACCTCCAAACTCGTCCTTTTTCAATACGATCCGACCCACATTGCAATTCCTTGCTCACTCACTCTTTCGATGCACCTAGCGAGAACAACAACAGATCGTCAAAGCTCTACAATCTCAAGCTGCCACCAAAATATAAAACCCTAGATCTCAGATCTGATACCTGCATGCCCTTCAATGACTAGCCACTCACAAACACAACAATTCAGAGCTCGGTACCGCTCTAAAACGTAAGCTTCAAGAACAATGTTGGCACTGATCAGCTGCGTCAGTTGAGCGTAAACAGAATTCTAAACAACCCGAGCTAGCTCATTGTCAGACACGGTCGAGGTAGCTGAAGCATTGGAGTACCTTAATTTGATGCGTGCGCTTGGATGGAGCTAGTGATCGTTTGCTTTTGACACGAGAATGCTGCTTTGAAGCGGTCTCGTACTACTCTCGTAGCGGCTTCTCTAATAAACTCGCTAATTGGTAAATGTGGTGCGTGCACGTTTTGGTAGATCTAAAAATGGATGGACACAGGTCGATCTGCCTGCCTGCGGAGAAGCTCTCGAGGCAGGACTGCCTGAGGAGGGAGAAGCATGATTGATGACAAAGGAGTCCGCTTCCCAGGAAACGGACCACCGGTACTGTAGTGTCACCGCCTCACCCGGTGCTAGCCCAGTCGCGCCGGTGGTGACATCAACTTACAATTTCGCTACAGTATCTAGAATTTCCAAAATATGTGGAGTTTTTCTAGCTAAGATCTGATCTGAGAGGTTAGATCTCAACATCATGGAGCTTTAGCTTGACGTGTTGAGGTTAGATCTCAACAAAAAAATTAGATCTGCACCTTTATCTGAGATTAGTTTTTCTTGGTTCATTGCAATCAAAAATCAACTTCTTGGACCAATCTAGCTTCAATGTAGAAACATGGATGATGGATTCATTTAGTTATGTGTCAAGAAGAGGTTTTGGTTAAAATTTTAAAGTAAAGAACAAATCTTAATCTAAGTGAGTGCAAGAGAAATGTAAGTGTGAATGTGGAAGTCGATAGGTCATCGAAATTTAGTTGATAGGTCATTAGAATTTAGTTGATAAGTCATTGGAATTTAGTTGGTGAGGGCAAGGCAATCGTTACAAGGACGTTGTTCAGAAACAACAATCCATCAAAGGTAAGCACATGCACATCAACATGTGCATATCAACATCAAGTACATTACTCATTCAACTATCATTGTTGATGACAATGAATATCCCACCTTTGTGAATTTGGATTTGAACATAGAAGTTTGAGTCCTTAATCAACTTGCTCCATCTTCTCAAGATTAAAGTTACAAAATTTCATACCCACAACCTTGAAGAGGAAGGTATCATGGTTAGCATACATACAAATTCATCAGTGTACCTACATATGACCAAGTTCTGGATTCCTCATGATGCAAAACCATCCACGAGCATCACGAGCATAAGAGTAGCAATACAAAATGCGATAGGGACGAGCATAAGAGTAGCAATACAAAATGCGATAGGGACAAGTAACATGGAGATTTCATCGTAGGCTTTGTGTGCCCACACAAGCTAACAATAGGATCAAGATTGTGCCCACATCCCTTAAAGTAACAATAGGGAGCCTATATTGCAACATTTCATGTGAAACCTGGTCATGAATGCCCGGCATACTCAAAGGCCACCAGCATTAGCTCTATACAGGTCCACCAACTCATACCCGTGTACGTACAGTAGCCTGCCGCCAGTAATGTACCTCTGCAAAATCAGGAGTCGTAGACTCTAACAATGCCAGTGACCGGTTGCCGGCACACTGGGCAGCGAGGGTTAACTCCATGCTCCACTCTCTGTGCACAACCCACACAACACACGCGGTGCCCGCAGTAGATGAATGCCGCCCGCCGCCTCCGCATCAAGCACACCACACAAAGCTCGCCATCTGGGACGTCGTCCAGATTCTCAACCTCATCGTCCACGATCGTGTCTTGCCTGCTTGCATGTACCGAACAAAATCAGCAATCACAATCTGGTACCAAGACTCCTCGTTCCTTGCACAATCCTGAAGGATCCTGACTAATTGGCAAGCTCAACAGTGTAGGACTCTTAGCCATCGAGCATTTGTATGTGCCTGATTAGGTTGGAGAAACTACTCAGCGTACCTCGTCTCATCAGTCTGACCACGCCTTTGCTGCTGTCTTTGCTTCCACTTCGTCCAGTTTCTGCAGATAAGGACATATTCGACGTAAATGGGGAGATTCGATTGGTGTAAGCAAGCGAGGATGCAATAATAGCTGACTTCAAGCATTTGGCTAGAAAGACACCAGATAACCGTAACCAAGTACCATATCCTTGAACGGCATTGGAAGAGTTGGGAAGTCCGACATACTTGACGTTTATGCTACAGAGTGCCAGAAATTAAAGGTCAAGTGAAAATAATGATTACATACTTCACAATGGAGTACCCCAAAACGCCAACAGCAACGGTACTGACGGCGAGGCCCGCCCAGAGCAGCACTCTAGTACCATTCGCTAATTCCACAAGCAGCTGTTCTCTTGTAAATTCCGTCCTGCATCACCACAATCGGTTGTCCCAAGAATCAAGACCTGACATTAGACTGAATAGAAGATTGCTAACCAACAACATCAAGTTCGTAGCCAGATGCTACACAAGACCTTGTGGGAGCATCAAGCACTAGAAAATTGTTCTTAAGTATCCCGCAAGAAGATATCGTCGGTGTCAAATTTACATACAGAAAAATAGGTAGACGCTTGGAGGACTTGATCACTGGAGTTCCATCTGGAGCACTGTACAATTCACCAACCGCTGTAATTTCTGCACCAAGAGGTAGGATCTTCTCTTCATCCAAGAGACCAACCTGAAAATAAGCATGTCAAGAAAGAGCCAGTAAGACAATGTTGTCTAATAATTGATCGAAGACAAGTTCATTAACTAAAAGAACAGGACACTTGTATCAGACAACCGTACTTGAGGTCAGATTCATTACATCAGTTCATTCTAAGTCAGTGTTATAGCAGTCAATATTGGTTAAAGTAAGAAACTGACCGGATAGCGACGCCCAAACATTGCTTGAAAAAGTGTGTAAGACGAAGCTGGCACTGGATGCAACTGGTGATGTACTGTGACAAGCGGCATAGGATGTTGTGAGTCGTCCAAGTTCACGTGCACATAAACTGCCGATTCGCGAGGTCGGAGAAACCGGCGGACCTCATTCTCCGCCAAAACAAACGGCACCTGTCAGAATGTAACCAAATAGGAGTACTGTTCCTTAGTTACAACAACGTCCAGACTGACTAGAAAATCACCCCAAGCACAGGCAGTAGACTATAGGTACGTATTAATTGAAAAATCTGCTCAGACGTATAGAGCTATAAGTTGAAAACTATCATAAAACCCTAAACAATTGGAGTTTCGATGGGATAGGACATTCAGTATAGTGATGTATCAAAAACACATTAGGAGACAACTCTCGGCTATAGGAACATCACAGGACATGAGCTACTCATGGATGATCTATCGCTGACCCACGAATTGAAGTATTCCTACAACTATGATTTTGTACGAGTCAATAATGTAAGAAGCGAATGCCCCAAAGATATGTGAGTCGGGAAAGAAATAAAAGAACTTCCACTTAACGTAGAATTGAAAGAAGCGAGACCAGCAACAGCAAGAACAAAAAAAAAAAAAAAAAAAAAAAAAAAAAAAAGGTTACCTTGCGTTTTGATAACGAAACTTGATCCTTAAGGGAACCCCATCCCAAGATATTGATGTTGTCAAAGCCCAGCCTAAACATGCCTCTCCACTTATTGTACAAACACTGAGAGCCACCACAGAAGGAAATCGCAGCAATGCGAATATGTATCAGGGCCAGAAACAAAAGAGAACGAGAGTAGAGAGGGTACCATTTGGTGAGTGAACTTGACCAGGTCTTTTTGTGTTATCCATCCCAAAAAGTTGCTCACATCACTGAGCACATACTGTGCCATAGCAAGAAAGACAACCCTGTATTACAACCTGTCTACGTCATGTACTGGTATGCCTAGCCTTCTAGCTGATACGTTAACACCATCTTATATCCTCAAGAAGAAGCAACATTAGCAACAACGCAAAAATCACAAATTGGACCTGACTTAATACCCCCATATTCACATTCTATTAGCAGATGATGATAGCTAGATACTACTCTTCAATCAATCACCTCTGACGACGCCATAAAATGCAACAGTGGTATTCAGAAACGCATTGACTACTGGCTGACAAACTTGTAGACGGTGTCTAGACAGTGCTGCCCTTGTCCAAGAAGCAGCATTATAGTCGCAAGCAATTTTCCAAAGAATCGAAGGGGAGATAAGAAGTTACGACATACCGTTTGGGTTCTCTCCACGAAAACAGCCTGCTCTGATACATTAACTGGGACGAGTGCGTCAGTGTCTCGTATACTATCTCCAGATTCGACAGAAGCTTTGGTCTGCACTCTGCCTCTAACAACTACCAGTCTCTGTAGCTTTGCCTCAGGAGCTTGCGCAGGTGAACTTTCTCCCGTCCAAACCCTGATTGGCATTCTCACTGTGCTCTGTGTCGCGAAGATTTCTGCATTATATACAGGGGGGCTATTCTGCATAAAGAATGCATCACAGAATCAGCTGGACATCAAGAAAATCATCATCCCAGGCATATGTGACTCCGAATCTAGAGCCCTTACCTTCTCAGAATTACTATAGTTTTCCGTAGGTTCTACATCTGTGTCTTTCACTAAAGTTCGTAGATCAGCAATACGTGTTAACGGAGTCCCCTTGATGTCCTTGAGAGCCTTCGAGTGAGACCAATACTTGATCCATGTGCGAATAGCCAACACTGTCATGCTGACACCCAGAAGCAGACCATCCCCTGCAAGTGCCAGCCGCGTAAGAGCTGCAGAGAGCTCATCTTCAGGGGCAGACATCGTGCCAAACCTGAATAATGAGGACTTCGGTATCTCTTTACTCGAGTCCTTGTTAATAAGACTGTTGTAATGAAGCAATCACTTGTTGCAGGTTTCCAACCATATCATCTATTTCCGAGCCATACGAGCCATAGTCAGCTTCCGTGCAACACCGCGTCCCTCGAGGACATGTTCCAGAAGTCGACACCAAGTAGAGAAATCAAAAGCATCCCACAGTCCATGCCAAGCTACTCCCTACTTAGCATTCAGATTCAATGATGAACAAACTGACATCCCCCGCCAGCTACGATTCACGAGCACCTCCCAAACCTGCAAACAAGGCAAACACAAGCATGTCAGCACTAGAGTTTCGTATGCAGCCTTCGACAGCTGATATAAAGCGAGATCCTTGACTCTCAAAATCATCATCCCCGAAAGAGCATTGCTCTTCTTCATGCAAGTGCGAAACTTTCAAAATCTGTAGCGCAGATCGAGAAACATCGCCCTGAAATGTGCATATAAATCTTTTGCCTTCCCGAATTAGGGTTACGAGAATACAGAGTACGAACGCAGTTACGAAAAATCTGCTTGCACTTGTGGGATTACTATCGAAGTTCTGGAACTCGGATCGAATCTTATCACCATGGAGCTGGACAAAATTCTATATAGCGCCAAACCCTAAAACCTCGAGCTGCCCAACTCGCCCTTTCCCAAACTTCCGAGCTCCAATTCAAGCAGCATACGCAGAAAAAAATTGCCGCAGTAATCTCCTCCTAAAGACCTTGTACGAGAGCAGAGTCTAATTTGAAGACTAAATTAAATGCACTGCAAAGAACAAGAACAAACTCAAATTGTATACATCACTGTGCGAGGATCGCGCTCTATTCCAAAAACTTCACCTCGTAAGCGCATTCCATTGCCAAGATGAAATCGACACGATTCTCTTCATCTCAGATTCCTTTACGGACTCTAAAGTAAGACAAATTCACAGATAAGATGAAGCGCACTATGACCACCTTGAATCCTCACTAATTCAATGAACTCTTATACTGTAAGTCCTAGCTTGCATTTCTGCCAAGTGTGCTACATTCAACTATAAAATTTCAATGAAACTCCAGCAATGTCATTGTGGAGAGGTTAATAATTGATCGCAAGCAACAATCCATTAAATTCATAGCACGACGACCAGCTAACCTCAATCAATCTGGCGGAGTTCTGCATCAATTTCGACGATTTTTGATTCGGAAGAAAGAGTGGAGAGCCGGCAGAGCGAGCAAGTCATGTAGGATGAATCCACTCGTGAGGAGCAATGTGAATCGAGCGTGTCGGGGGACTACAATAGACCAATACATCCCTCTCTCCTTTTACAAAGGGGGGCTCGATCATCTCATGAATAAGATAACCGGACTTCTATACTGATAACCGGACCTCTATAATGATAACCGGACTTCTATACTGATAATCGGACCTCTATAATGATAACCGGACGTACATAACTATCGACTTTGGACTCTCTTCCGATTCGTTGGGAATTTTTTTTTTTTTTTTTTTTTTTTTGATAACACACGAATTGCTTTCTGCAACTCGCGGCAAAGCTGACAAATTGCTTCGAGGCAATCCATCGCCGGGGTTTCCATCCGGAAGAGTTGAGATTTTACGGCGACCGGAGTCGAACCGCCAACCTCTAGGTCCCCAGGCTAACACCCAAAGGTACCACTCACCATCATCTGGTAGTTTATAAAGGTCATTCCGGACCCTTCGTTGGGAATTTCTGGAGTTTGTTTTGTTTTTTTTTTTTTTTTTTTTTTTTTTTTGTGAAACAATTAATGTATTAATCGCATGTTAATACAGGGAATCAGAGCACGAGAGGGCCCGGCAATATTTTTTGAAGTTTTATACTACTAAGGTAAGATTATGAAGCTACTCCTGCCTAGCTCCTAGGCTACGAAGACACTCCAGCAAGGGACCATTGCAAGAATTTGAACCATCCACTAGGCCTTGAATGCGAACCATACACTAACGTAGTCTCCAACGCGTAGACCACGATCTCGAACTTTTTACTCTTCCGCTACCTGTAACACCAGACACAACCCTGTAACGCTCATCCACTTTAAGAATCTCACAGTTATTGATCTGAACAAGAACGAGCTTATTGGAGAACTCCCCATCAAGGATCCCGCGTCAGTCCTTCAGAATTTGCAACTGCTCCAACTGGAGTCAATCAAACTAGGAGACTCGATTCCAGACTGGATTTGGGAACTTAGTAAAGTTAGTATCCTCAATCTATCTAGCAACGAAATGTCTGGGGGGATCTCAACCACTAGACAGTAACCGGCCAGCAGCCAATACGACAACCAGCAAGGCAACGAGTAGCCAGTAAGCAGTAACTGCTGCAGTCACGCCATAGCAGCAACCAACGCTACCATATCGGACATGCCCCTACACTGCAACATGAACCGATACTTTGAAGATAAGCAGAAACTGCAACAGCAGCGCGAACCGAAATGCAGCCAACTGCAGCCAACCCGCCCGCATCTAAACAAGAGCAGCTAACGACAATCTGCCCATCTTCCAAATGAGTCTCCCTTCAACTCTCTCCACTAGAAACTGCTCATGCAGCCACGAGCCAAAACGATCCAGGTATTTATCACTGTGCTTCGGAAACTGCAGGATCAGCTGCGCGGTCCTGTACCAGGCGGTCCTAAATGCGTCTGTGAGAGCCTCCCAGATCCTTAGTTCCCGCAATTCAGCAGTCCATGGCTCGCCAAAAAATGTGTCCGCATTTCTATCTAACCAAACGATCCACGCTATTGATCCTCTCAACACCGTCCAAGCCGTCTTCGCTTGCTGTGATCTCCTTGGTAGCGGAGCCCCAAGGAGGCATTGCTGCTATGAGAGATGCTTCTAAACACCCTGCAGCTTCATGATAGAGAATAGCGCCGATTGGGCATAATCCAAGGCGTGTTTGGCGCAAGGGCACTCCACTAAGCAATGCAGTACTGTCTTCGGGACCGCACTTGGGCAGGAGATACATGCATTACTGATTCTGGAGCTCATCTGGTTACGCCAGACGTTGACGGCGATAGCCTTGTGGTATACGGTCGAGAGAAACCCCCCCCCCCTCCTTCTGTGGCCCAAATTGCACCCCACACTTCCACCCAGTCCGGGCGAAATGATGTCGGCACCACGTCTCGCCACTTCTCATGCACCTGTTTCTTCAAGCTGCTTCGTGGCTGCACCAGTTGCCTCCCCATCTTAGCAGTGTAATCAAACATAACTCCTGAATTTTCCCACCTCCATCTCCTTGGGTCGAAGTGAAGCTCAGCGATCTGACCAATATACGACAGCCTGCTAACACTTCCCTTCTTCTTTCCAGGGATCACCACCACTCGGACCCTGGCCAAAAAACCAATGATCTGGACATCACCTGCGACGTTCCAAGCAAAGTCAGAGAGTGCGCCGCGGGGGCCGACTACATGCTCTTCATTCCCCACGGTAGTCGCAGCGACACCGTGCCTAGGCCTAGCACAGGGTGGTACTCATCAGAAGTACAAAAAATCCTAAATGGGGACTCCTCCAAGTCATCGAAGATCCGGACGAATTCCTCCTTCTCCAACTTACTCCTGTTAGCATACAGCATGTCGTGCCAGGAGTGAGGCAGCGCCCTGATCAAGTTGACATAGTCCTCTTCCTCTTCTGCCCACAGTTGGAACCGCGAGCTAACCTCCTGCCATGTAAGGAATCTTCCCTCCTCTCGTCTCCAGATGTCTTTCACTTGCCACATTCCCCGCTCCGAGACTCTTGGGATTAGCCGCGGAAAAGCAACGCAGGCGTTGGATCTTCCGGGTGTTGAACCACAGGGACGATGAGAGCACTTCATCTACATTTGCAGGTCGGGTCACTTCGATCTTGGGCAAGGTCTTCCTCCAAGCTTTTAAGATCCGCTCCCAAACCCGCGATCTGCGTGTGGCTCTGAACTTCGTCAACATTAGCCAGTTGGGCGACGCCGGCCACCGTTTAGCTTCCGCTGGCTGAATTTGCAAGATCTTAAAGCGCAAGAAAAGCTGCAAGTTGGACGTACCAGGGAGCAAGGCGCGGAGAAGCCATTTAGCCATGACGCTGTGCATAGCATCCTCCGGATCCAGTAGCTCCAGACCACCGTCACGCTTATCTACACAACAATCATCCCACGAGACGCGGACTCTACACTTGCACGAGGAACCTGACCACAGCTAGTTCCGCACTAAGCCCCTGATCTTCCTAATCACTCCCAAAGATCCGCCCCAGATCGCTACAAAATACCAAAGTGTGGATAACACGACCGAATTGACTACTATGGCCCTGCCAGTAAGCGACAAGTGCACCGACTGCCAATATTCTAATTTTTTGGATATTTTCTGCAGCAACAAAGCATCAACGTCTTTGACTTCGGGAGTGATGCCAAAAGGGGTACCCAACAGCTTTGAGATTGTATGTTCACACGTCCAGGGACACGGCAAGTTCTCAAGCCAAGTCGGTGGAGGGTCCTTTGAGATCCAATAAGCAAGGCTCTTTGCCCCAGTTTAGCTGCAGCCCCAAAGCGAATTTGAAGCGTTCAAGCAAGTCTGTGGTATTCTGAAGATTCTCCTCACAACCTAGCACGGTGAAGCTAGTATCGTCAGCATACTGGACAATGACATGCTCTTCGGACGAGTCGGGAATGGAGATCCCCTGCATTGCTCCATCCTCAAGCAGCTGCTTCACGGCCACATTCAACACCTCGCCGATGAACAAGAATAAGTAAGGGGCGAGAGGGCAGCCTTGGCGCACCCCTCGCTCAATCACAAAGTCCTTCGATTTTCTGCAGTTGCTTGGCATCGTCGCACGGGCGTTGTTGAAAAATAGCCTCACCACTTTGGTGAACTTTTCTGGCACCCCAAACCGCTCCATCGCTGCAAACATGAAAGCTTGATCCACCATGTCATAGGCTTTCTGGAAGTCAAGTTTCAGAAGTACTAGTGCTTGCTCGGACTTGGCCGCCCAGTCCATCGTCTCTTGCGTCACGAGTACGTTGTCCAAGATGTAGCAGGTTGGAACAAAAGCGGACTGATCCTCCGAAATCACGTCTGCGAGTGTAGGCTGCAATCGGCGTTGGAGCGCCTTAGCCAACACTTTGTACGCCGTGTTTAGTAACGTAATAGGCCTCCAGTTTCCGAGGCTGGCTCTCTCACCTCCCTTGAACAGTAACACAATCAGACCTCTATTCATCGCCTTTGGAAGCGAGCCTCTCTCTACCGCCTCAAGAATGAAAATCTGGAGTTTCGGTTCCTAAAGTGGTGCCCTTAGGGCATCACCACCCATTCCGAAAAAGGGAGGGTGGATCATCCTCACAATAAGTTGAGTTGAGTTGGTTTGCAAGCCAGGTACCCCACCCATGACTTGTATACATGGTGATAAAACAAGGAAAAAACGAACGCAAGATGAATCTCATTGGCACCTTGGAAATCGGAGAGAAATATGGAGTTTGTCCTTTGTCCTTTAGTAGTCTCCTTTTTTGTTTTGGGGTTGGAGCTCCGCCCCTCAAAATGACCCTAATTTGCAGGCCAACCTCAACTTCTAACCCCAAAACAAGTTGAGTTCATCCATTTTGCAGGATGGGTGGGCCACTTTTGAAGGCTGCCACACACAATATAAGTTGAGTTCATCCGTTTTTCATAATGGGTGGGAATGCTCTTAAGGCATCACCACCAAAAGGGGCCCTGAAGTGCTCGTCATCAACCTGAATAGCGAGGTTGGAATAGCAGCCCCATCCACTCTCATTCGCAGCCTCATTTGGAGTCTCATTCGCCTTGTCTCATTCAGAGTCTTCGGAGCCATTCGGAACCATTCAGAGCCATTTGGAGCCATTCAGAGCCATTCGGAGCTATTCGGAGCCATTCGGAGCCTTGCTCATTCGGAGTCTTCGGTGTCATTCGGAGCCTTGTCTCATTCCTTGTCTCATTTGGAGCCTTGTCTCATTCGGAGTTCAGGCCCGCCCACCTCCCTGCAAAAGGCCTCCTTTTGCAGGTCAACCTAAAAAAAATCGGATGTAGAGTAGTTCAGGGCATCCGTTTTGCCGGTTGATGGGGCAATTCAACCTGAACTGAACAACTCTACATTCATTTTTCAGTTCAGGAGTGGGTGGGGATGCTCATAAGTGACACCCCAAAATCCCCACAATCGGTACGTGGAGAATTGAACTTTGAACAGGCGTACGAGGCATATTTGTATTGTGTTGCGTTTGAACAGTCTATCTTTGAACCAACTCAAGAAAAGCAACATTGCTTGAATCCTTCCTAAACTGCTTTGAATGTTATAAGGATTTCATGTCCCGAAAGTACATGACAATGGCCATTTCTACATGGCAGTGTCAAAATAAAATCAAAGAATATATTAAAAGATCATATGAATATTTTCAAAAGTCTGTATTTATTGCACTAATTTTTTAAGAAATTTTCACATTCACATTGGAAAAGATGGTCCCCTTATCCAACTTCTCAAGCAATGACCATTTGGATTATAATTTCTCAAGATTATTCCACACTAAGGATTCTAGTTTTTGTTCATTTTTAACATGATGCAAGTGTTGCGAGTCAATCATAAAATGTAACGACTTTTAAGTGTAATAGAAACCTTTTGTATTTGGTGCTTACAACCAACCCAAGTCCATAACTTTTCCAACTTGCATCACCCATGGAATCTTTTTGCATGCAAAAGGCTCTCATTAACTATGCCCTTCTCTCACAAAGAATAGTGTATACTTCTTAAGGTGTTTTAAGTTTCACCCAAGGTGGAACTTCGAACCAAATCAAGAGATTTTTTCAGCTCTAGAAAGACACCTTGAAAATCTACGTAAATTCAAAGAAAATTCTCCAAAAAGAAATAATACAATTGATTCAACGACCATAACAATGGTCGTTTCAGCATTGACAGAACATGCGCCAATTGAATTTAAAGGCTGAATCTGCAATCTCTGCATGTCACAAACGAAGAGAGCAGAAACTTCAAGCATCGGGATCATCATCTGTAAGCCATTTGACATATCGTTGAAGCGAGTACTCCACTCTGGCTTTCGCATCTTCCATGACTTCGAAGTTCCAGAAACCTCCATACACACGCTCAAACGCCCATGGCTCCAGTCGTGCAGCAATTCGGTGCACATGGCTTGCTGACAAGGGAATGTAGTTCGGGTATGAACGCATCACACTCACAGTCGTGTGATCCAGCGCATTCACCTGCTCAAAACACAAATAGTAAACATCCACACTACACAGATAAAACGTACCCAAAACGACTTCTAACTCAGATATAAATTTAACCCTAAAGTAGAGCAGAGAGATAACAACTGAACATGACAGAATTGACACCCAGGCTAGTTCCATTTCATGCGAAAAAGTAGCATCGAATCTCGTTCGTAACACTCTCAACGAGTGAGTGCCTTGTAACTGATAAACTCGTTACTCAAGTGATATTAATAGATCCACTAGTACAAATGAAAGAGCATAGAATGACATAGCTGAAAACTTGGGAGTCGCTATTCGATATGAGAGCAAGCTACTCTCGTTTATTCGATGAGTGCAAAGCTTACTTGGATGAGCCTGACAGACTGCCTAGTTCTATCCGTATGTCATATACAACAATGTCAATTTCAGCATTATTTGACTCATTCTTGACAGTCTCAATGAGTAAATACCTTGAGCTTGTTAATCTAGTGAAGAACAGAAGCTCAAAGAGTATAGTAGGACAAGTATGTCGCGATTGTCACTATTCAATTTGAGAGCAAGGACTGATGACTTTTTTTCTGTTTGATGAATGGGGAGCTTACTTGGATGATGTCTCCTGTTAACAAGGCACCCTTGCCACCAACACCCTCAGCCCAATGAAGTACTTGACCTCCTGCAAAGTGACCTCCGAGTTGTATCAATGTAGCCCCTTCCAGCACTCGAAGTGTTTCCCCCGACCAGAACTTCACATTCTCGTGCTCCCACATCACCCACTTCCGATCCCTGTCACTCCCGCATTTCTCAAATAAATTCCAAATACTCGATACGAAATGAGCAATCCAACATACCCTACACCCTCATAATCAGCAAGAATAACAGCAATACTTACTTCTCATGGATATACACAGGAACATTGCCGAAAGTCGAGCTCCACTGTGCATTATTAGCATAATAATGAGGATGTGATATAGCAATAGCTTTCAAACCACCGAGGGCTTTCACAATGTCAATGGTCGCATCATCCAGCAGGGAAACGCAATCCCACAGTATGTTTCCATCTGCAACAAGCTCAACACCCTCAATCAATCAACGATCATAACTAGGGTATTCAGTTAGAAGAAAAGCTCTTACGTGTAGTTTGGAGCAGGAAGGCGCGCTGGCCGATGCCGACTTTGGGTTCGGTGCTGAGAGCGTACAATCCAGGCTCATACTTGGTCCATTTGTTCATGTACGAGCCGCTGGTGAGCTGCGCGTGGGTGATCCATTGTTGGCCGCCTCTGAACAAGAATGTAAATGGGATGAAGTGATCAGGAATGGGATAAGAAAGAGTAAGTGAGTAAGAGGGTGGGTGTGGCGAGCTTACTTGGGTACAGCTTGGCGTTCGTCGGAGCAGATGGGGCAGACGCGAGGTATGGCGTTGTGAGGCGAGAATTGCACGCCGCAGGCTTTGCAAATCTGCGCTTGCTCCGCTCCGTCCATGGCAGCTTCAATTTGTAAGGTTGTTAAGGAATTGGTTGTATTGAGGAATCCGATTGGGGAGTGATCGAGGGAGCTCTAGAAGAGCGATTGCCGATTGCGAGGGAGACGACTGCATGAGCAGCTCCTTGGGGGTGCTCCAGCGCCACTTGGGAATGCCAATTGGAATGTTCCTCGGTTGAGCCACCTAAAATGGCTACAATGGATAAGTGCACATATTTCAAGCGAATCATATGAATGTTGTTATAACCAGAATAATTTGTATAAAACACTAATTTAGATATTACTAAGTTTTGAATACTTGTACAAAAATGAGCATTTTGAGATGAAATACTATTGATAGTGCAAATTTAATCAATTGGAGGTGATGCAAATTCTATTCAAAACAAAGATGTTGATATTAAATGATCCAATCCACATTGACATTAGAATTTGACATACTTAACCCCTAACTCTCCTTAAAACCCGAAATGGGTTTTGGAGGTTCCCGCAGGAGAAAAAATCAGCCAACTTTGACCATTATAATCTCACAAATGAGAAAGTATGAACGGTTCAAATTTGGTATGTAAGAAAAATGTCAAATGAACTTTGAAATCTTACGGTTGACTATTCTAAATAAGGCTTAGATTGAGATTTATTGAGCTCAAATTTGAAGGAAGGTCAAGTTTTGTGACTTAGACCGTTTTGCAACAAGGAGAGTTAGGGGTTAACGTTTACCACAAAGGAACCATAAAATGAGTATAAATTTGCGAAAAAACATCGCGTAAGAAATCAATTACTTGGGTATGTATAATTAGACTTATCGTGAGAGGGGGTCTATAAACAGGCTTAGACGTTCCCTAGCCTCTCGTGAGGCCACCCTGTCTTGTCCCAACCCTAATTAAATAGTTCTCGAGCTCAATCAATTCAGCATGAATCCATGTCTTCAACCGTGGTGCTTTTGTCGAAGTCGTTGCACTATAAGTAGTCTTGATAAGCGATAATCTCCACTAGGCGAAAAAACATAACTACTATCCATAATCATATGGCCACCAAATGTGGGTCAATAAAAAACACTTCTTTGTGGCTTAAACAAAGTGCCAAGAAATACATGGAAAATTTTCCACCACGTTTGTAGCATTTATAATACATATCTTTTCTCTTCGAACTATATGATATGGAATTTTCTTTTAAGAAGAGAGCTTGTTAATGTTTTTTTAAGATATAAGATAATACTAAGATGGACAATAAGTAATTTAATTTGAATGAGAGCATATACCTAGGTTTTAAGATATATATGACAACTAATAGTTTATACTCTAACTCTCTCATCGTCACACCTCATGTAGCACATTTTTTAAAGATTACATCTTTGAAGCGTACCACATGAACATTGGCAAACAACAAATACCTGCACTAACCCTCGTTCTTGGAATACACCCCAATCTAGAGTAAAATAGATCCTAAGATATTTACATCATGAATTTTTTCTTGAATTCTGACCTCAATTGCGATTGGAAAGAATCTCCACGAAAGATCGCTCGCACCACCGGCGACGAGCGATGGTGGAGGGAGTGTGGAGACTCCGTGGCCAGATTTCATCATCTGCCAAAGGAGCGGACAGATGGCCTTCTCGCATAAAGTGCGCAATTGGAAGGACCAAATATTTCCATGGCGGACGAACAACCCATGAGGCGGAACTCCATCAACCCAAGCTTGTGGTGCCCAACTCCCTCCTCACCTGGCTTACCAGATTTCAACCTACCAAGCCATTGCAATCAATCTCGCAAACACATTGCACCAATTCGAGCACTCTGTTTGTCGGATTCGGCAAGTTAACCCCCCGGCGCTGAATACTTTAGGGTTCTGAACCAACCCGCCTTTGATTGCAACTCGATATGGCTACTGGGGCTTTGACGTTGAAGGTCCCCACGGCAGCTGCAGTACCCGAAACCTCGAAATTCGCTTCAGAGCAGAGCCGTCGAGGCTCCCGTATCAAGGTGGTGCCACGAGCTTCTGCTACTCCATTGACGACAACCGTGTCACCGCCACCCGCCACTACGGAATCTAAGAAGTAAGCTCGGACTGCACTTGTAGCTTTGTACGATTTCTGCTTTGCGCAGCTTTGTACGATTTCTGCTCTGCGCTTTGTGTGGCGGTTTGGTTTGTTCATGGAGTGAGACTGTAAACGTGCAGGGATTGTGTGGTGGTGTTGCGGACAACGAAAGGCTGTGGGTTGGGTGTTTCCCGGTACCCGGACTTTGTGTACAATGCAGAGGGAGGCGGTGGAAGTGGCAAGGCTGAGCAATTGGAGGATGGTCGTTGGCGTGTGGAATTTAACGCTGCTGAGGTGAACATCCCTGATGTTGGCTATGCTACCACCACCCTCCTGGGAATCCCTCTTCCTCCACCAATTCGCATCCAGATCGTCCCTGACTCCCTGGGAGGCATCGTGGATCGCAACACTGGCAAGGTGAGCCACCCAACACTTGATCCTGCACTGTCCAATTACTCGTCCGTAATGACTCAATCAAGGCTTGGTCAGTTCTAAAACATCCTTCTCAATCGACTGGTTTGAGTCATTACACGCATTCACAATGAACAACTTTTCTTCTCCTATGCTTACCTTTTGAATCACCATAGTTCTTGGAGCATGTGTTGTGGGATTTAAAAGAATTGCGGTGTGCTATGATTGAGCAGGTGGAGTTAAACTTCAAGGCAAAGTTCTTCTTCTCAACGGGACGACTATATCGCCCCCCGCCTTTGGTTGTGGATACGTTGTTGACGACGGAGAGTGCGCAAGGTGTGATCAGGGGAGGCACAGGAAGCCGGATGGATGCGGATGGCAATTGTAAGCTGGCTGGAGTGGCTCGTCTTGCGCCCATCAACGACTGGTTCATGGACAATTTCTTGATGCTTCCTTCCGATTGCCTCGCGAGCATGGCAGCCAATATTACCTTCACCACATAGTTAGATCCTTCTCTGTACTTTTTATTGTAGAATTCTTACACAACTATCCAATGCAAAAGATCATATCTTTGTCTCAACATAGCAGTTGTCGAAAGGCATGAAACTGTTACAAGTGAGAGACTGTATCAATACAATCTGCTTTCACGATGCTTCCTTCCGATTGTCTCGCCAGTATGGCAGCCACCATCAGCTTCACCACGTAGATGAGATGAGGCAACATCATGGAATCTTTTCGTTTCTTCAAATGATGTTCACTTTTAGGATCATATCTTCGTCTCAACAGAAGGCATGTATATGTTACAAGTGAGAGTCTGTATCAATACTTGACTTCTGTTTTGGAACCCGCATTTGTTGTTGTGCCTTTGTCTACCATGTCGTCATGTTGAAAGTTCATGTGTACCTAGGATTGAATTGATACAAAAACGAAGCTTGGTAGACTTTGTATGTACACTACCCACCAACAAGTTTACGTTCAGAGCAAGAAGAGATAACATACCTTCAACTTTCAAATGATCATCATGTTTGCGAAATCTATCCAAATTGCAAATTATGAAGTATGAAAGAAAGGTAGTGCATTTTTCTTTCCCAATACATGAAAAACCTCCAAAAAATGTATAAATTCATTTTATAACTGTGGTATCTTTTAACTTTTCAGTATCTACCTTCGAATATTATAAAGACCATTACATGGTGAGGTTTGTTAAGGAAGAGAGTAATAATATCTTTTTAGAAACCTCTTTTGATGCCCTTTAGATATATGTGGCTCACATTTACAAATATTGAGTTGGGTTGGTGCAAGAAACCTTCATGTTGTCTCTTATTGAAAAAGTAACATGCACATTTTGAAGTGCAATACTTGATCATAAACTTTTCTTACACATGAGGCTTGGATTAGCACAGAAGAGATAGTTTCGATAACATTTGCTACATTTCGAGCACTTTGGTGGTAGTTTCATGGAATTTGGTTATTCTAGGTACTAGATATGATCATTTGAAGTTGCCCTTGTTTATCGCGGCATTTACTAAGAGTACAAAAGTCCAATGTTGAGCTTCTTGGGGGCTACAATTCAAGTTCTTTCTAAAAAGCTATTGCATATATAGAAAGTGTATCGAAGTAGCTTCCATAAAAGATTGTTGGAGTTTTCTATTGTCTCATGCCTCAGCAAAAGTAGCTCGTGATAAGAGCTAAGGGTAAATAGTGAATAATATATTAAAAAGTCATATATTAAAATAGAAATTCTAATTTTTATTGAAATTTCTTCAAATGATGGTATAAAATACTACATGATCTCTCCGATACAATTTGTAATTGGCAATTTGGATTATTTTTGTGAACATGGCAATTGTTCAAAGATTACAACATGTTCTCTTGTTTCAATTCTGAACGTAAACTTGTTGGTGGGTACTGTACATCACACAAAATTGTGAGTGTCAGGTAAGTTTAGGATCAGAAAGTTTCTACTTAAGTGACATCATTTTTTGACACACTAAAGGCCCGTTCGCACTTGGCCTTTGCAAAGAGTGTGGCTAAAAATTTAACACCCCCACAATTTGGGGAGGAATACCTTCTTTTGAGGAAAGGTGTCATCAATGAGGCTCGTAAAGGTGTAATCAATAGTGAGGGGATTACGTAATGGCCCCTCAAGTGGGACAATACATAAGACCACTCTTAAGAGAGGAAAATTTGAGAATCTTTCCAATATTGGTGTGCTCCCCTTAAGTATTGCCTACTATTGCTCAAAGCTCTTTTGTCCTCCTAAATGTTTGCTAATACCCTACTCTTTAAAGTGTGCCATGTGGACATCCATGTAGGATTGGTAATTACTAATGAATGTAGGTGCAAACACACACTTTTTAATAGAGTTAAGACCCCCTCCTAAGACCTCCTCTAAGGCCAAGTGCGAACATGCCATAATTTAAACAGATTTGTGTTTACAATTTGTCTCAAGACTGTTCATTTGGTATACCGAAGTTATCATTGAGTTTGAGATTCTCAGCGTTGAATATTTTGATAAGCAAGCAATAGTGCTCTTTTCCAATGAGAAAATATTGTACATGTGTAAATTCTATCAACCTCTAAAGTTTCAAGGCCTAAATCCAATGTTTCACCTTCCACACTAATTAAGTGCCGCCCACTCTATATGGGTAGGTCACGCTATTTGTTGATTCCCTTTTGATAGGAAGGAATCATCGGCTCATGCATAACCTCATTGAGTTGAATACTTCTTGATGGTATGTGTTGATTCCCTTCTGATTGGAAGGAATCGTTGACTGGTGCATCAATTACTTGTTGAGTTGAATAATTCTTCATAGTATGTGTGTATGAGAAGGATGACTTCCCTTCAAACCACACACCCATCTTTCTTTTAGCATTACATTAATATTTTAGTTCCCTCCTACGATTGTGGAGTACAAAGTGTAGAAGTTCAAGTTCTTTTTTTCTAGTGTCTCTTTCTATCCGACAGTTAGTGCATTGTTTTAGAAGTTACTTGCTATCAAGTCTAAAGTTGCTGTTCAAATTCCGGGAGTTGTTATTTTGAATTTAAAGATGCTGCTTCCAAGTGGTGGTGTTGGAGCCGTGAACGTGGTGATTCTTTCTGCTTCCAAGAGGTCGAGCTCGGAGTAGCACTTGATTTTGGTGGGTGCCACCAGTGCTTTGCTCAAGTGATTTCCACTACGAGGTGAAGTTCCTGTTTTGTTGCCCTTGAGAATTGAAGCTTCCGTTGCCGGACACACCCATACTCTGTTTGGTGTCGTGCCACCACCATTGACGTGATTGTTGTTGTGGCCGCCACCGTTGTTGTGGTTGAGATTGTTGTTGAGATACAAATCATTGGCGGATGGGAACTGGTTGCTGACGTTGCCGCTGGTAAACATGGCACCGTTCATGTCATTGTTTTGATTGCACGTGCCCTTTTGTAGTGCAGAGGAGGGCTCGTCGTTCACTATTTTTGAAGTAGGAAATCTAGCGTTGTTTTCTGATACCCCCTCTTGTATAGACTGAGCTTAATTTTTTGTGTTTGGTTCTCGTGGTCTGGACACATGCTCATCCGAGACACCGAAAGGCTTAGTCGGGCGTCGTCATCTTTTGTTACAAATCAGAACCGATGGTTGAGTTTTTCAGGCGATGAGAACGAGGCTTCAGTTATGAGGGGCAACAAAACTGGAACTTCAGCTCATAGTCAAAATCACTCGGACCAAGCAGTGGTGGTACCGGTGGTAACATCATAAAAGAAGGAACATGTGACGTCTTATGAATGACAATTCTTCAAAAGATAATAAGTTTCCCAAATGACTTTTCATGATTTTTTTCCACCAAAGTGACATTTCAAGATAATATAATTATCACTCTATTCTTGAACTTTTAAGCACTTACAAGAGCCTAATTAATTTCATCCTAAAGTGTCCCTTCACATTACATGGGTGGAAATGGTACGAGTCTTTAGCACTTCATTTCCTAAATTTGCAAAAACTGGACTACAGATGAATTCTAGAGAGCATCGACGAATGAAAACCACCCCTTGGACGTTCATCCGTCCCTCAAAAGGATGAAAGCTCCCTGTCGTCGTCGTTGCCATTTCAGGGGTCACTGCATCGGAGGTCTGTCTTGCAACAGCATCGAGGTTTAGGGTTTTGACAAGCTCCAAGGTACTTATACGTGTTGTATAACTGTACAAAATGAAAATGGCGAGCCTCTAATCTACTTTTTTGTTGAAGAATTTCGCTTAAGGAGAATCTATCTTTATCGGAGAAACTCTTGTCGGGATTCCGTTTGCATACGATCGGGGAGCCTTGAAATTTCGTCGGGGTTTATGGCAAAGGTCTTGGTGCACTTCTTCATGGCAATGGCTAGCTTAATTTATTGCATGAGAGAGTTCGAGCTTTAGTCGGAGAGTCTATGATTGCGGATTGAATGTAGCGCGCAGGTTAGGGTTCTGAAAAGCTCGATGGTGCTCTTAGGTGATCGTAGAACTCTACACTACGCGATGCCGAGCTTTTAATTTTCAATTCTGTTGAAGAATGAAGCTCGAGGATAATCTGTTCGTATCAGAGCAACTTTTGTCGGGTCTCGTGTGCATACGATCGGGAGCCTTGAGTTTTCGTTAGGGTTTATGGAAATAGCTCCGAGCACTTCTTTTTGGCATTGTCTAGTTCAGCTTAAGCCTGAATTCGGGAACTGTCTGGTTGTAGTGCGAGAGTTAGGGTATTGGGCCATGGGGAATGTGAGAGGAGGTAAAAGTTTTTATACCGTATAGGTAGTGAGAGAATTCGCGTAAACGTACGCCATTCGGAGGATTAAGCGCAAGCTTCTACAGGCTCTGAGCTGATATTCCTACAGTATTCATTAACATGAACACCGGCTCACTCTGTATCCAGGCTCGGGTGTCGACGCCTGCAGTAATGGCGGGGACGGCAAAAGAAGAGAAGGATGGCGAATTTGGTGGCCCGGGAGGGATGCACATGCTTGATGCTGGAACCGCCGACCGGTCTGTTTGGTTGCTGAAAGTGCCGCCCCTTGTTGGACATACTTGGATGAAGCAGCGGGATGACGGACCTAATCTTGCCAAGATCACCATGTCCATGGATCCCTTGAATCCCAATCCTGCCGACAGCCTCGAGGTATGTGTCCTACTCCAACGTAACCATCGCTGAAGACGTACTTAAAAATCTGAAAGTAGGTTGCTTTTAGAAGCTCTTGTTTGTTTAGAATTCTCTTGTCTCTTTAGAGGGTCACATAGCTCCGGGTCTATCTTTTGTCTCAATATCAATAGGAGTACCAGCAATGTTGTGACTAGGTGCTTTTGGTTGTCTTTTCAGTTTACATTGACGTTGCCGGAGAAGGACCTAGTGGCACCGCACAAGTCGTATACATTGAATGTTACTAAGGACCTTGTCCCAATGCATATCTTCTCGGAGACGACTCAAGGTTCGAGCTTATTTTTGTTCTTGATTCTAGTTCTGTAGCATCGAGAACGAATGTTCAGTGCTTATATTCACCTGAAGTAGGACACGAAGTGTGAACAGGTGCGTGGAACTGGTTCATTAAGTGGTCAAGGTTAAGTGGTTGATGCAGGCCTTTGCACTATGTCGCAGGAAAATTGAGAGTAGAAGGCAAGGTGGAGCATAAATTCGATATGAAGCCCACGAATATTGGTAACAATGATGAGTATCGCAAGCTTTGCAGAGATCGGCTAAACAAGTCGATGGTTAAGACAAGGACTACACAGGTTTGCTTGATGTCCGTGTCGCCAAATGTTGTCCGTTTGTGCTGGAACGTTATCTCATCTACCATCTCTCGGTACAAATTACCATGTTCTTCTGAGAAGCATATTAACTTATTCTTGGTTGTGCTCAGGTTCTATCAAATGATCGTGGTGGTTTTATGAGACCTCCTCCTATTGATGCTTGGCCAACATCAATCAGTGGAAAGGTATGGGCGATTCTCCATTACCTCTCTTATATGCATTGTAATTGCGGAGGAGGTAGATGACTCATTCTATGTACAGTTTTCCTCTTTGTGATGCCAAAAGTGGCGTTGAGTGGTCTAGCTTATTGGAAGATCTTATGGTTGCTGGCATCAGGATATATATACCAAGCTCTGAATATGTATCTTTTGTTTACAGGACAACAAGAAGAACAAGAATCCCATCAATAACGCCGTCAAGGCTCCTGAGGGGAAGAGAATCCGGAGGGATAGACAGGAGTTGGAGGCCATTGTCTTCAAGCTTTTCGAACGGCGTCCTAATTGGGCCCTGAAGCAGCTAGTGGAAGAAACAGACCAACCAGTGGTACGTCTTCCTTTCTATTGCTGAGTTTGAAGCATAAGTTTTTTCGTATTAGGCGCATTGATGCACGAGAGATACTTTTTTTCTGAGGTTCGTGTGAAATCTCTGATAAATTTCGTTTTGTGATGCGCAGGCATTTCTCAAGGAGGTCCTCAATGACCTGTGTATCTACAACAAAAGAGGTGCGAATCAAGGTACTTACGAGCTGAAACAAGAGTATCAGCCTAAAGAGGAGGATCAGAAACCAGCTCCTTGACTGCACACCATCTCGGTTGTGGATTTGTTACGTGTTGTAATTACCTTGTTTACGTTGTATTTAGGAGAAACAGAAGCTTCTCAATGGGCCCACAGGTTTAGGTATTTCATGGGTAAACAGGAGCTGTGTACATTTGCAGAGTTTGACTGTGATGATGAACACTGAAGTCCGAATCTCAAATAAGTCCAATTTGGTGACTTACTTCTATGAGTTGCGGTATACAATTTTTCGTCTAGGTTGTTCTAGTGATTTGAGATATGCGATTCAATCTAGAGTTACGTGAGGTCTATGAAAAATCATGGAAGTGATCGTATGCATCTTCGACGGCTACAAGAACGGCCTACCGTTCGAACTTTGTGTCCGATGAATTTGAGATCTGATACTCGACGATAGGCAACGTTCATTCATACAAAATCTTCTTCCCCACTTCCTCATCATTCACGCTTCACCACTTCCTCATCATTCACGATTCCCCACTTCCTCATCATTCACGCTTCCCCACTTCCATTCACGGTGATGGGCTCCGACTCAGACGTTCTAGGGTTAGGTGCTAGCTCATGTTGGCACTCTTTTCCCACAGTACTGTAGCAACTTCGTATCACAACTTTTTTGTCTATTTAGTGATAAGTACATTGGTATTGGCTTTCTGATATTGTTTATGCCAATGATAAGTACACTGGCAAGATATTGTTTATGTAGTGATAAGTACATTGACAATTGCATCATTGAAGAGTGAAAAACAATTGCAGTATTGAATAGTGAACAATATGGAAAACACACAAACCCATTAGCTTCTGACCTCTATTAAATTACCCCAGGGTTGAATACTGTGGTATTCCTATGTCAAGTTTTTACAAAACCAAATTGAGGCCAAGTTTAGAAACTTGGCTATACCCATACCCGGAATCTTCTCAAGGAGGTCAAAGAGGATAATAGATGAACGATACAATTCATGAGAAGACAGTCATCCGGGTCGGTGCTCGAATGAGCAACGTCCATGTGGCAGAATGCGGGCACCCATGCTGCCTGCTGACTGTACAATCTACACGTGCCTGTCATGCAGCTATCTAGCAAGAAAGAAGATATGACATCCAGCGTACAAAGAGCCTCATTGGTAGATCGTTTACCTCTGGTCGGCGCCCCCGAGTCAGCCGAAAGCTAAAAGAGCATCGCCACCCAATTATCGAATTCCCGCCTCTGGATTCTGGGCTTCAATTTGGAGTACTCGATCGGTTCTGAAGACAAGTGTAGATACTCTTATAATCAAAAATATTTCGAATAATAGAATGTATAGTAAGATGCTTGTAATAGTTCAATTTTCAGATCGGGAAATCTACAGGGATGTTACGATTGCAAGCAATCAATTGGTAGACATAGAGCAAGTAGAATCTATAATGTATGCAGTGAAGCTATCCTGTCTCTATGAACAAAGATTACTGTAACTCCATTACTAGCTCCATTATGGGAGCTGCTCTATTTGAGATCACTTTTACTATAGATTTTCATAATGTCTTTTGTGTATCAAGTGCATGAATCTTGTGGGGTCGTTGCTTTCGCACCCATGATACGGTCGTCTCCCCCAACTTATACCAGTGAAGATACGTAAGAACCTTGAAGGTTCTTTCGGTTTACAGCGTTTCTTCATGGTTGCCACATGTAAAACTATGTGGCGTGTTGCAATGACAGAGTATTATCTGATTGCATGTTGCATAGATGACATCTGTTTAGATTCATAACCCAACTCCATACTGCTGACATATCAATCTGAAAGTCACAAATCAATTTTATTGAGAAATCCGCAGCAGTACACTGACAAGTTCCTGGCATGAAAGTGAGATTAAGTTGAGATGTTCACGCCAGTGGGTGACAGATAACGACGGGTGGGTGATAAAAAATATCAGTCTAACTTCATGCAGTAGGAGAGTTACACCAAAGTTTAAGCTTAACATCATTCATATACTACGGTCTCATTCTTATACTTTCTGATACTAAAGCAAGAAGAAAGATTCAAACCACTACGATACAAAGAATGATGGCGAGATGGCGAGACGTCGCTGCCAATGGCAGAACAATCATAATGGGCAATGGATAAACTCTGCCGGAAAAGGGAGCGAGGAAAAGGTTCTAGATTGCATTCATTGTCCGGATTCGCGCATTAATCCGCTGCTTTCTACAGGAAGAATCGATCCCATTTATATTAATCAGTACCCTTCTCTTGTGCACATCGTCAGTCACCGACACATTAAACGATCGAATATCAAAGTACCCAGCACGATCTAATAACTGCATAAACACGAACCTGTTTCCACATTCAGGTGAGGCTCCAATGAAAAGAATCCAGCAAGCACCTGGTTTCTGCAGTAGTTCGCAAAACTATCAGTGGTTGAAACATCTTGCTATGTACGTGGGTCGTACATTATGGACTACCTGTATCTACATATTTCTAAGATTGGGTATATGAACATCAATCAAGTACTTTCACCTTATTCAGCAAGATAATGCTTGTAGAGCTTTTCGGATGGTAACAGGTACTTCCACCTCATGGTTGTAGAGCTTCGAAAGTAGTTATTGGTAACATCAGGTACAGTACCAAATTTCCCGAAAAGCAGTATAATCAATACAAGGTCCAAATGCGTGAAGGAAAAAAGAGAGAGTACGTGGAGGCAGAGTTCGGCCCCTTCACGAAAACGAAGCTTCTGATTCCGAAAGATCTACAAAACTTCAAGATTCCGAGATTCAAGCCAAGAAGCGTAGAACAACGATGCACTACACACGGGCAGTACAATGCAACGTAGATCAAGGCAAGATTTGTGTACTCGGAAACGACGTCGACTGGGGAGCGTTCATCACGGAGGTATAGGACAATTCCAAGAGCCTTGCTGATTGTCGATCGCCACTTGTCACCCGATCCTCATCCTCCAGATCAGCACCCTCGCCACAGTGTCGACACCAGGCTCCCTCTCACAGCGGTATAAGTATCAGAACCCAAGCCTCATCTCTCATCATTCAGAGCAATACCATTTCATAGCATTCTCAGATCGATATAAGCTCGTCTCGCATTCTTTTGTTGCACAGACAGATACAGTACTAGCTAGCCATGGACAAGATCAAGGACATGATGCACGGCGGCCACAAGAAGGAAGGTGACAACGTCCACGACCCCTCGATGACCACCACCACTGCTGGCGGCTATGGCCAGCCCGGCGTTGCTCACCCCACCGGAGAACAGGGCCACGAGAAGAAGGGCCTCTTCGGCTTGGGCGGCCACAAGAAGGTATCGATCATCTCATCATTGCCAGTTCTTTCATCAATCAGTTGCTTAGATCAGAGTCTCTTCATCGATCAGTTGCTTCGATCAGAGCCATTGCAGACTAGTCAATTGATCAGTTTCCGACTAGGCCATTGCAGTCTATTTCATGAATCAGTTCTCTATCAGAGCCTTTGCAGGCTAGTTGATTGATCAGTTTGTTTCGATCCGAGCTGACAAGTGTATTGTATGTATACTTTGTGTGGCAGGAGGGAGAGGAAGGAGAGAAGAAACATGGATTCATGGGTATGGGAGGAGGAGACAGCTCCAGCTCAAGCTCGTCCGACGAGGAGCGTGAAGGAGCAAGGGAGAGGAACCGTGTGCGCCGCGAGAGGCGGGCACAGCGTACCGCTGTCAACCCCGGCACCACCACCACCACGGGCCAGATGGGTTCTTTCCCTGTCGAGGGGGGAGAGAAGAAGCACGGCTTCTTCGGTTGATGAGCCACTCCAAGCATAGAAGGCAAATGAGTGCCTGTGTGTAGATGTGTACATGACCCAGTGTGTATGGTGTGTAAAGTTGTGTATTTCGCATGCAGCTGGCGAAGCTTCTGTATCGCAGGCCTCCTCCGTAGTATACATATGCCATTTTTGTATACTTCCCTTTTCATAATGGATGTGGATATGTTGCTTTCCAGAGATTGTCTATGTGATGTGCGATGAAAATGTGGATCTCAGTTTGTTGTCTGAGATCCATGTCAAACCGAATTCTAACGGTTTGTTGTTTACTCTCGCTTCTACACATGAACTTTTGGAGAATGATGTTCATTCACGAATGTAATTGCTTCCTCTTTGAAAAAACAATGTATTGGAATAATCCCTTTTCTCACAAAGAAAATGTTACGAGACACAATACATGATTAGCATCACGAGAATAAGAATGTGCTAAAAGCTCCATTCCACTATATATATATTGTATGAAAATAACAAGTAACCACAAGTTAGAGTAAAATGAAGTAGCAAGTATACTATCAAGATAAGAATAAGATAAGAATAAGATAAGAATACTAGAGAAGTGGAGAACAAATGAGTAATATCTTAACACTCTTTTAAATAATGATTGTCGTTAGTCACACTTCGTGATTCTTTGAAGTGAAGAGTAAAGTCATTGTTCATTAGCCATTTCACACTAAGTGAAGGCTTTGAGTATAGCCAAAGATGTAAGAGCTAAGATTTTGTCAACCATTATACATCCCGATAACACTTACTGTCGTGCTTACTTTTGTTCTAAGAAAAACATAACTCTGGAGGTTGAAAGATTGGTTCTTTGTCAAACTACGCAACTGCTGATTCTTCCCTCTAAATCTTCAAAATCTTTCAACTCCTGGATGATATCATTTTCTTGCCCCTGCACTAAGAGAGGAACTAACTACTTGTGTACAGATTTCAGAGACGGAGGGAGGCCGTGCAGTCGATATTGATGTCTCATAGCTACTGCTTGATGTTCGACAATAGTGGATTTAGTGAGAGAATTAAACATTGTTTCTATCAGGTTTTAAAGAGAGAACTATAAGATTCTAAGTTGAGGTAATCACTGCAGGTACAATTTCCTGCTGAAAATCGAAGGTCTCAATGTAACCCACCAGTAATTGGTTCGAAAATAAATGATTACAACACTATACTAAAACAGATCAATATCAGAAAAATAAATACATCACTGTGCACATGCGACAATTTCAACACCAGATCGAAGACTTTGTTCTTTTGTATAATTACAGTGGTGGTAAATCCTTAGTGAATCAGGATATGCAGGGACAAACTTTCACATTGCTACATTAATGCAAAGACGAAACACTGAAGCAATGCCACAGAAGATAGGTGATAATTGTATATCGTTTCGGTTGTATACAAACCTCTAATATATACAAGGGGACCTAGAAAAGACAAGAACTCTGTACTACCAAAACCGTTTATGGCACTATTTTAGAGAGATCTGTATACAACCGCATATACATGACTAGCACATCTGTTTTCATTGACCACCGCAGAGTCTCTTCCAAACGTGGACTATTCTTGACGAACAAACTGTACAGCATGTACAAACTCTCCTCCTTGAGCATTCAAAAGTGGATGATCATGCCACCGGTTTCAATATTCTGAAGCATCTCTGGTGGAGTGGTGGCAAAAAACCAAGAAAAGAAAATCTTGAAATCTGAATCCTCCTCCTCCTCTGGAACTCTCGTCGAGGAGCAACACTCTTCTTCATCTGCACCTGCCAAACATTCAGTAGTGTGACCTCATCCTTGAATTCTATATAGAAAAGATCCATTCACTTATAGTAAGGGCCTGTTGAGACGATTTCTTCAGAAAGCAATACCTATAGAAAAGTTTTTAGTTTAAAATTGATCTTCTCCAATTGCAGACCCTGCAATTGCCCCCTCCCTCCCAATCTGTTAATAAACTTACACATGCATCCCCTGAAGCAGATTGTTCATTTTCCCCAGATAATTAAAACAGTTCTTGTTCGGGTTAGAAATAAAGTATAAAAAAGATGCTACAGCTTTTTAGGGTTATCAGACCTGACCCAGTCACGTTACAAAGCTCACAAAACATGGGAATTAGCATCAAAAGTCAAGCAAAGTTGCCATATGAATGATCTGGCAAGGAATTAGCGAGGACTGACATCACTGATATGAGTGAGATCCACGTTTGTGTAAAATCAGCAAAAGTCTTCAGCAAAGCACAAGAAATCACATAAGCATTTAGCATAGGAATTCCCAAAAGTATTCACAGAAGCATCGAGCATAAGAATTTACAGTCTAAGCATTGAGCATGAGAATCTACAGAAGCATTGAGCATAAACAATCACGTAAGAATGCTTACGTGAAATCGTGCTTCGATCATCTTCAACGAGTGTCAATTCACTCTCCAATCCAGACTCAGTCAGACTGAAACTTCGAACATGAGCACTTGGCTCGGCGGGCACCACTGGAGCAGTGTTGCCATTTCGGAATTGCTGCAGCACCGTCTGCACTGCATCAGTCTTGACAAGTTTCGTAACCAGAGCACGCACAGCTTCTCGGTACTCTTTTCTCAAGTGTCTCTTTTCGCTGCCTCTGGCGATGGAATTCGCATACTTGAGGCACATCTCAAAACTGGTCAGCGGTGTCGTGGTGCCCGGACATTCCAGAGCCGGGTAGCTGAAGGTGGCGTTCGGAAGGTGAAAGGGTGCTTTGCCTACGTAGTGACGGCAAGCGTCTACTATGAACTTTGCGTCGACCTCATCGGCAATCTTTCCTATCCAGAACTTCTCGTCCGGCCACTTCGTCGGTCGAAGTTCGACTGTGTATTTCTTGTAATGGTGGTATAGCGAGATTCCTCCTCTGTGTTGCGTACTGCAAACATCAGAAAGTTTAGTAAATTCCGTGAAGAAGAAGAAGGCCTAGCATTCACTAACCACCAGATCTTTGCACCCCCAAAATCGATCGCACTTTTCAGCTGATGGGAAAGACTGCACGTGGCAAATTTGAGATTATTGAGATGAGAGACAAAATGCTTGCTTACAGTGGAGGAAGGGCGATCCCCACATTCCGCTCGAATTCCTCGCCAGGACGACCTGGATCCGGCATTTTGGCGCCTAAATTCTACAAAGCCACAACAGTGGGCGAACTCTTCTCGTGAAACTGCGCCCTACTCCTTGAATTCACACCATCGCCACAGCAAGCTCCCTATCGATTTGGTTCACCAGCCGGCGCTCTCCGATACGGCAAGTCGTCTACAGCCCCGGCCTCGAATTGCCTCCGCCCATTCTAACCAGCATTTCCAGGAACGCTGCTGGATCAAAACCAGTCAATAGCTGACAGGAAAGACGGCGTTAAGTACTACATGAATCGTTACAAGGTTGCCAAAGATAAGGTGGGTGGCGGGTGGGGGGGGGGGTTGAGTTCTTATGCACTGGACGCTATGGCAACGAGAACAGTGCACATCGGATGAGTAGTACAGACACGAAACTGTTCGTTCACATACTGGAATATGCAGCATCCGGGGTCCCAGGAAAATCGGCCAGGCGCCCACACTCTCAGTTTGGCCACTCCAAATAGGTTGCTATCTTACAGCAGTTCCATGAAGCCTCTGGAATGCAAATATCACTCAAAGGTCTCCGATACTAGTCATTGCCAGATGGCGATCAGTGATCAGCACCTGGCGATGAAAATGTCAGAGGTCGACAGGACAGGACAGGACAAGGTGGAGTGCCGGTGAAGCGCGACATAACGGTGGATGGTCCGATGGAGAGCATCTCAGCACCCTGACAGGGTCAGAGCCGAGACCAGTGATGGGAGGATATCAACCAAGGGTATCGAAAAAATCTAGCAGGGGTGCTTCCAGATCCAAAAGTCCATCGTAGCTGTGCTGGCAGGAAATGATCAATCAAGCTGGTAAAAAATTTGAGAAAGTGAACTTTGTAGACAAGCAAAGTATCATTCGAGTTGATACTACACCCCGGTTCTTCATCCGTCCCAATGAAGTGAGATTCGCAGCATACGCCTGCGTCGTATGTGAGACAATCGTGGCATCGCTGCCGGTTTCGCCACACTGTAACTCACGGCAAGAGGTGAAAATTTGCCGAGACCGGGTCGCGAAGAAGCGATACCGGGAGCTCTTGGCGTGCTGAATGCGGATGCCCCACGGGATCTTGCCACCACCATCCGACCTGAGGGGCGAGGTGAAGATGCTCGGAGACTTTTGGTGGGACGGAGATTGAAAAGTAGTACAGACACCCGAATGTTCGCAATTTCCTTCTTTTAAATAACCGAAGGAAGCAAGCAGGGAGGTAGGTGCGCTTGTACGTCATGGCCGCAGCCGCAGTGGCGATTCAGCCGCCACAGTGCTCCCCAATTTGCGAGCTCCCTGCCACTCTTCGCTCTGCTTATTGCACCCCCACCACCACCGCCTCCGCCTCGCCACAGCAATCCACGCTGCTGCGAATTCAGAGTCGCGGGCTCATTGCATGCTTGCGCGCTCCCACTTCAGAAGTCGCGCTTCATGCAGCTCGAGCTGCCCTAGACGGCGGCGTATCAGTACTGGAGGTGACAATGACGACACCCGGGGCATCCGAGGTAATCACAAGCCTAGTTCGTGAGTACCCATCAGCAACCATCGGCGCAGGAACCGTGTTGACACTCCAGGACGCCGAGGAAGCCAAGCAAGCAGGGGCAACTTTTCTGGCGAGTCCCGTGACCAACAAGGAGATTGTTCAAGCCCATCGCGGCACCAGTACTCTCTTCATTCCAAGCGTCATGACTCCATCTGAGATTCTTCAAGCGCGTAGATGGGGAGCCTCGTGTGTGAAGCTGTATCCTGCATCTTTAATGGGCGGTGTGTCGTATGTCAAAATGCTGAAGCAATTGTTTCCGAATTTTCCGATTGTTGCATCCAATGGTATAGGCTTGGATGCGGTGAAGCAGTATTGGCATGTGGGCGCGAGTGCTGTTATCGTTTCTGATGCCGTTTTCAGCAAAACCGCAATCTCGCAGCACGACTATGCTCACATTCTGCGACTTTCCAACACTGTAGCTGCCTTATCCTCACGTACCGATTTTTTATCCTGATGGACAGAATAAAGTACAGCATAAAGCTACCAAGTACGGTAGCTTATAAAGGCTGAATCCATTGTCACAACTTCGCCTGCCGAACATTCGCTCGCCTGCAACCATCTTGAACTTTGGTATGATACTCTTACTCTCACAAATGATCACTGCTACATTCCTCACACTTGTACAATTCACCGCCCTAAACATGTAGATTGCAAACAGTTTGTATGATGTTGTAAACTACACGACGCAGCTCCTCAAACCCTAGAATCAGATGAAAGATATTTCTGGTCCTGCTTCGTCATTTTCGTGAAGTTCCATAAGGTAATTCACGAACAAATTTCGCATAGTACAGCAATGCTACATGTGTTCGACATCGTTCAGGGTTGTTCATTCGAATGGTCTGCTTTAATCACATCGTCCACTAGCGCCAAATTTGACTTAGAGCCGACTTATCCCTGCTAATGCTGTGGTCTCTCAGAGTACTTCGCAATCTGCAAGGGTGATATGAGGCCTAGCCGACTGTAGCAACGGGGCTCTAAAATTTGATCTCTCCATTTTCCTTCCAGACGGTGGCTGATTAAGGATTCTTCGGCATGGGGGACAGTGTCGTGGCCCATCAAGGGGGGTGCCATTGTGGGCGCGTGCGGTACAAAGTGAGGGCGCCAGCGAGCGTGGCGGTATGGAATTGCAACTGCTCGAACTGCGCCATGCGAGGGAATGTGCACTTCATCGTCCCCGGAAGCGATTTCGAGCTAGAGGAATCCTCCAAGGAGTTCCTCACGCTCTACACGTTCGGCACGCACACCGCGAAGCACTACTTCTGCAAGGTGTGTGGAATCACTTCCTTCTACATCCCTCGCTCTAATCCCGATGGCGTGGCCGTAACTGTCAATTGCGTCGATTCCGGCACTCTTGAGAATGTTGAGGTGAAGACTTACGATGGTCGCAATTGGGAAGCGAGCTTCGATGGCTCCGGCATCGCTGCTGCTTCAAAGCCCTCCTCCAAACCCTAGCTCCTTAAGACCTAGTTTGCGTTCTAGGGTTTTCTAAATCATATTGATTGTTTCAAATTGAGGTTTAATTTCCTTATGCTTACAAGCATAAGAGGAAGACTGTCATATCCAGTTTGAGGTTAGTGTGAATAGTACTTGTCTGACCTATAGTATTTGTTGGATGTTTAGGTTCATAAATTTTTACATGAATAGTGATTCTTCTAACCCCTGGTGGGCCGAAGTTGTTTCTTGTTCAACCAAAGATGTATCCTATAAATTAGTGGTGTAATTCTTGACCCCCAAAGAGTCATTTTCATGGGTAGTGTTTGAATGTAATGTGCTCTAGTGTTCAAATGTAATGTGCTCACACATGATGTGGCAATTTAGATACATGGTCCACTCTTTTTGTACTATGTATATTGTACAATTTGCTTCAAGAACGTATAATTTGTTATTTCATCATATGTTTTAACAATGGATCTTTATGAATGTTGGAATAATACGTAACTATACTTGTTTTCTACGTCCGAATAAAAAAAAAAATGAAAATGTGTGCTTTGATTTTGAAGTGACTATGGTATGTATTAGATATTGATCAGTTTGTGTAGATTCCTTCTTGTAGAGATGTTCTTTTTTCAAATAGCAAACTATATCAAGATTCAGTGTATTTATCATCCCATTGCGAAGACTTATTCTTCAATCTAACTTGGTGGTAAGAATATTTAAAATACTACTTTTTCTCTAAAGAGGCTACATTTGGTATAAAACCACTAAGTAGTGCATTTTTTTACAATTTTACGTAAATACTAATTGGTATGCCATCTTACATGGTGGTGGTGTAAATGGTAGGATATCAAGTTGAGTGATGTTGATGTTAGAGTATGTTAATTGTACTCTGTATGCTTAATATGCAGAGGTTGTTAACCCTTAAACGCCCAAGCAAGCCCGAGGGGCATGATTCCAACCGAATCTTCCCTGTAGCTCTCAGTGTACTCAACATTTCACTTATATTTTGATGTCAAACTGGTCACCATCTTATGATGTATTCAAAAAGTGAATTTTTACAATTCAAATCACAATTTGTTTGAAGGATTTTGTGCTTTGAAAGAATTGTGGTAGGTAGGTTGGGGTGGTACATAACCTTGTAGGAGGTTGCAAGCTCATCATTGATTGGTCCATTCATGATGCCCAAGTTCAAAAAGTGCACTATTCATGATGCCCAAGTCCAAAAGATGCTGTGATCCAATTTTGGGCTGCCCGATTTAGACCCCAAGGGCGTTTAAGGGTTAATGTCCACATAGTTGTATTTCATATACACTTTTTAAGAAAGTAAAAGATTATTTCTCCATGCAAAGTTGATGACTAGTGGTTCATTGTGTGTATATGCTCGGATGCAATATACAAGGGTGTTCAAAGATTGAGACGAAAAATATTATAATCCTCATATTCCCTAATGAGTTCTTTTCAAAGTTTTACAAACAAATCTATCAAAATAAAAATAAATTATATGCCACAGACATTCTCTTCACTCTCTTCATTGTACCTAGAATTGCCTCTCAAACTTCTACAACCATACCTAACTAAAGTCGTCCAAACAAAACCAAACCTCATGTTACAGACAATTTCTTCACTGTGTTTAATTTGGCAAGAACTCCAATCCATTGTTCTTCTGCCCTGATTCTTTGACACAATTCAAGCATAGTTTGCTCTTTGAATTTTTTTGATGTAAAACATTGACGTACAAAATTGTTCCAACTTCTTGGAAGGGCATGCAATATCATAAACATAAGGTCTTCTTCCTCAAATGATTTACCAATGTCCTCTAGATTACATTTCAACACAAAGAACTTCTCAAAAAATTGATCAAATGATTCTCCTTCTTTCATCTTCAAACTCACCAAACGTCTAAATAAACAAAATTTGCGAGCAATTGTGTTGGGCGCAAAATGGTTTTGAAGAACTTCCCAACATTGACTTGGATCTGTAATGTGTGAGATAAAGTTCTTTGTTTGGAGGTTGATTGCAGATTTCAAAATAGCCATTGCTAGGGCTTTTTTCGACTCTATGATAGAAGCATTCATGGAATCTTGTATGGATATCTTATTGTTCAGTGGTATTTTGGATTCTTGCATTGGATCTACTACATCCCATAAATTAGCTAAAAGCAAAATGTGCTTCATTTTTATTTTCCATAATTGGTAATTGGAAGGGTGACCTAGTTTTTGCACATCCTTCAAGTAGCTAGAGATTTTACCGTCAATCGCCATGCCTAAAAAAGAAGAATTTCAATATAAGGTGGTGGAGTTCAAGAAGCAAAGTTGTTCTTTTGAATGTATAGAAGTGAAAACCTTTCAAACTTGTAGAGATACTTGCCACTTGAGTATGTCACTTGGAGTTATTTGATATACATACGTAGTCCTATCAACGCATGCACTAATAATGATCATTATTAGTAACAATATTCATTATTTTGAATTATCAAGCAAAAGCAAACTCCGATTTTAATGTAAGTTACGAAAAGGCATGCCTACCTCTCTTGGCTTATCAACTTTGAGTTTCCACATCTTAAGAACTAATAGAGTTATTGAAGTGCTTGAAATGGTGTTCACCTTGTAACATCTCATAGAATAGCCTTGTGGTCAAGTTCAATACAATTTTCCAAACTGGATTCACTCATTTGTAGGATTTTCGTCAAAATATGGGTAAATCCAACTCCTTGACTCGGAATACTTGTAATTGCCACACAGAATTGAACAAGGTACACACATTTGAACAAGGTAGCGTTGAATTAAGTTTCCATGTTGGATTTGGAGGGATTCTTGTCACCTCAAGCTAATTCGAAAATGCTACATGTCACATTTTGCACTTGAAATAATTATTCATGTATGAACTTGAGAAAATTACCCTTCTTATACTCACTTTCTACTCTGCAATCCACCACCTTTCTTGCTCCCTTTCTACTCTAGGATCAATCATCTTTCCTTATTTTAGCAATTTCCATAAGGAACCACATATCTAAGAAAAACAAAAACTCACTAATCAAATTCTCTCTCATTCACACCATTTAAGTTAGAGACGGAAAATTCAAAACCTCATGGTCAAATACGCCTCCGTAAAATTTTCTCATAAAAATCAATAGCTCATACAATATGCCCCCGTAAAATTTTGTCATAAAAAATTAATAGCTTATACTTGACTTGATATATCAAGTCTAGTGTAGATGGAATGATCCTCAATTCCCTCAAAATGGCAGTATTCCAAGGTGCCATTTTGTGACACTAAAACGTGCATTTGTGTGCCTACTGTATATGGGTTGATCCTCAATTCCCTTAAAATGGCAATATTCCACGTGCCATTTTGTGACACTAAAACTTGCATTCATGTGCCTAGTATACAATGGTCTACTATGTAACATCACATTTTTTTTTAAGTATCACTCTTATTTACATAATATATTCATATCCTATAATTCTTAGAATGTCACTTCGTTTTTAAATGGCCATGCAGGAAGTCAAGACATGTCATTTTAGCAGAATAATATTATAGCCATTTTAGCGGAATTGGGGTTAACAGCATTCTACAGTTCTGAAACATGATATGTTGCTACTTGAATGAATCCATCGTAGTGCAAATACTCTACTCTAATGTTCATCGGGTACACTCAATAGAGTATGATGTTTTTAGAGCCTGCTTGCTCATTCAATAAAACAGATATGGCATCGAAACAGGACTCTAATAGCTTGTCTATATGGAATATCATTCGACAAATCTCAAAACATGATATGCAGCTATTGTCCTCAGAATCAGCTTCAGCTCATTTACCAACAACAGCTTTAGCAATCTACAATTCGGAAACATAATCTGCTGCTACTTTCATACAACCATCGTAGTGTGCATATTCTAGAGTAGCTCCACTCATTTACCTGGAGAATTTCTTGTATGGAATTGCAATCTACAATGCAAAAACGTGATAAGCTACTACTTGAATGAAGGCATTCGGGAAGCTAGCTTCTGCTCAATACCTGCAATAGCTTGTCTATATGGAGTAGCAATCTAACATGATATGCTGCTACTTGAATGCAGCTTTTGTCCTCTACATTAGCTTCAGCTTATTTACCAACTAACAGCTTTCCTGTATGGAATAGCAATCTCCAATTTGAAAACATAATATGCTGCTATGCTAGCCCTGTCTATTTGGAGTATTTCCTGTCTGTATGGAATCGCATTCTACAATTCAAAAGCATGATAATCTACTACTCTATTGAATGCATTGTAATGTGAATTAGCTGAATTTTCCTACTGTCTATCTATATGGAGTAGCAATCTACAAACCTCAAACATGATATGCTGCTAATTGAATGCAGCCATTGTAGAGTGAATCAGCTATGGTAGGTGTACTCACAGATTGCTCCAGAGATCTCAAACATAAGATACTGCTAATTGAATGCGGCGATTGTAGAGTGAATTAGCTATGTACTTACAGATTGCAGGAGCTTAAGGAGATTGGAAGATGCTCCAGAGATCGGCAACAGTTTGATAAGCAGAAGGTTTCGGTGGCGGAAGAAACGCAGCTTGTTCGGCAGCTTCAGTGGTACGGAAGTGAGGCCAGTCGAAGTAGACTTGATGGGAGTATGGGAAAGGATGATGAGGCAAGAGAGGATTGTAAGATTGGCTGGGATGATAGTCGTAGCCTGGGAATCGACCAGTGGTATACTCGTAAGGAGGATACTGCACTGCTTGCACTTCTGGTGCAGGTGGAGCAGGAGCAGGAGCAGGCTCTTCCTTCTTCGGCTCCTCTGCTTTCTTTTCCTCTTCTTTCTTCGGCTCCTCCTTTTTCTCTTCTTCCTTCTTCGGCTCCTCTTTCTTCTCTTCTTCCTTCTTGGGCTCCTCTGCTTTCTTTTCCTCTTCTTTCTTCTCCTCTTCCTTCTTCGGCTCCTCTTTCTTTTCTTCTTCCTTCTTGGGCTCCTCTTTCTTTTCCTCCTCCTTTTTGGGCTCCTCGGGTGGTGGCGGTGGCTTGCAGACTGCGCAGTGACAGGCAGTGCAGGTCGGTGGGTCGGGAGGCGGCGGAGGTGGTGGAGGAGGTGGCGGTGGTGGCGGTGGCGGTGGGGGCCAGTAATCTGCTTTCTTGTCTACTCGCCTCGCCCTTCGTAAAACGTCGGGACCGTATGGCTTCCCGATCACCGTCACTTTCTTTATCACGTAGTCGATCTGCACATCCATCACTCCTGCACGCACCGATCGACAACATCGAATGTGAGTTCGTGATGAAAGTATTTGGAGTTTCGGAGGTATTCAAGCATCGATCGGGTGCTCACCAGGGACTTCTCGAATCTCTTCTGACACGATCTCGGCGCATTTCATGCAGCACATCTCCACTTTCAGCTCGATCTTCTTCAGCCCAACCATCTGCAAGCAGGTGTATACTGTTAAACTCAAACTCTGAAAGCTCGAAAAAGACCACACGTAGTGTACATTCGTCAAAAGGTGAAAACTAAATGGGAGGAGGATTGATTACCGGCATTGTTTCGGCTGGGGCGACTTGGACTGGAGCGAACCATGAATGCTTCTCCAGCCAATTCGGGGGTGGACCGCCCGTAAACACGAATACTTGCTGCTCAAACACCGTGATTTTCAGCAAAAGCAAGAAAGTTTGTGGATGCATCATCCATGAACTCATCTCTCGATTAGACAAAGCACTAAGAAATACACTGCCACATTCCATCGCTCTAGACAGCCAGAAGACAGCTAGTTCATGAATGGCTCCATTACGTCGACAACAAGAATGTAATCACCATCGACCCTAACAGAACCAGTGTTTCGTTTTTCTTCAAATCTTAGAAGACGAGTATTCGATCGAGGCAATGAATCCGTCCGGCACAAATGAAATGAGAGGAGTGAGATCAATCAGGCGATCGTACCTCTTGATTTCCCATTGCGACGAGTTCGCAACGGCCACGAAACTGAATCTGGCACAACCAGGGAAGAGGATGATGTTATCGTCAGCTCCGTGAGAAGAAACCCCAGGACTGATGGAGACGAGGATGAGCTCGAAGCTTAAGACGAACGACATCACGAAAGGATTGTGACACTCAAACAAACCCCAAGTGTGGGACTCGTAGAGATTGCACAGAATGACTCTACCACTCCAAATTGATGCACACAAGCCAGAGACTAGATCAAAAACTCATTCGTTTAGTATGGCACTAGCAGACAAATACAATGGCGAACCACATGGTGCTAGTACTCTGTACCATCTCGGCGAACACAATAGTCACGAGTTACATAAATGTAATTCAAAAACTACAGCGGTGAATCAGGGATAGCATGATATTCTTGAGCACGGAACTTACCTCTCGGTTAATCTAAACTGTCCGGCACCGATTGAATGGACTCCTAGAAGGTCCAGCACATCGTGATGACTCTCATTGCAACGTCGATGTGAAACATTGAATTCTGTAAACAGCAAAACCATTAGTGATTGTCAGTAACATCGGATGATTGTTAGCACCGAATGAGAATGTGATTGCGCAATGATCACCTATCCATTCTTCAACAGTTAGATTACTCACCGCTTGATGGTTGGCACCTAATATTCGCGAATTGACCACCCACTAACTCTACTCCAAGATGCGGCAATTTTCAGCTTCGTTTCCTCAGAACCCTGCTGTCCAAAATCACAAAGATCAAAGATAACATCAATCAAAATGCTCAAAGCTCCATCACCCATCTCGTTTTCCTGAGAATATAAGATGCTTTTGGCCCAAGGAACGGTTGTTAATTGCACAACTCTTTCATGATCATTTTGCACTTTGAAGAATCACCATACAAACCCTCGCCTTGTACTCCCTTGCTGCGATTATTGAGTAGTCGGTGAACCATTAAGTCGGATGTTGTAAAGCACTACATGTTCTAGTCATCCTTGTCGAGGTATAGTCAAATGCCAGCCTCACTATACGTACTTACTATACATACCGTCTCCGATCCGCAATGGCACGGTCGGTCGACGAATATACACTACTGTTGATTGGAAGGAATCTCAACGAATATTCTTTCAAATAGCATCTGCCGGCGCATCAACGATGTTAATTGATACAGTCCATACTGCCCACGTAAACTTCCGGAACCCTCACAGTTTGCAAATGCTCAAAATGCAGGTTCCACTCAATCAGCTACCGTAACAGAGCTCAGCACAGTAATGAAAAGAGCTAACACTCTGATTCAGTTGCTTACAAACAAAGCGACCTTGAACCACAAATTTATCGAGAATGCACCACTGTCTTCCAGCTTCCACTATGTCACCCAAATTCTCTAAGTCGGTGCAAGGTTATTGAAACAGAAGTCCGTTAAATTGAAGGTAGTACATCGATCTAGGTTTTCACTCATCATTCAAGCTCATTTTCCAGCAGCTATGGCGGAACGCTACTTACATCGATCAGCGCTGCTAATCACCCTTGGAGCTTCCATGGCCGCCGAACTGAAGAATCAATATCAAGACAGGAATCAACAGACTATTGACCTCCTACGCTGATTTGGAACTAGACGACGGAGCAGAGGTTGATGAGCTCCTGCTTCAGAGGAGTGAAAGAAAGAGCGACGATGTACGATCTCCTTAGCTTTGGCTGACTCCATTGCTGACTGGGTCTTTCAGCTGCCGGCCGGCCAACCAATCTCTGACTGACTTCGTCCACGCCCATAAACAGTTGTTAGACGTAGACTTGTCTGGATCGCGAGCACCCAAGCCTTTCTTTCGCGGCACAGATTTCGAACACTCTCTCACTGGGTCCCCACACTAATAATGGAAGCTGGCCACCCATGCCAAGGACTAACGGACAGTCCAGAGTCTTTTGTTTTTTGGTTTTTACGAGAGGCTCACCATTTCAACGCCGTTTCTTGTGGTGCAACGGCGTACTGTGTGGCCAAGCCTTCATCCACCCATCCTGGACGGCCGCTTTTCCATTGCACAGATCGAGGAGGGCAGACAACATCAAATTGGTGACACTATCGGAACCACTGACTGCACTTTCAGCATATTCAATTTTAAAGCCTGCAATCTCTCATCGCCGCATGCAATCGGTGAAGACAATGTATCAGCCTCGAGTGAATTCTTCTGGACAGTTCTAGTTAAGAATTGACTTGTGCGTATTTATATTAGCCAAGCCCTGATCAGCATGGCATGATGGACACATCGAATAGTATGTCAACTTCAAAGGTATCATACACGCCATTCTAAAGCGCCACAGTGCTTGGGAAAGTGAACGACAGCACACCAACTGCACTGCACCATGCACATAGTGCAGAGAGAAAATATCTTCTGAGATTTCACCCTCATCATTTGAATGAGCTCTGTTATTCATCTTCGGTGAACACATTCGGATGAACCGTGACTATCTTGAGCTGCAACATTCATGGAAGCTTGTTCATATCCGGCACTTGCATGGTATAAAGATCGTAACATACAGATACTAAACCCTAAAACTTCAACTCTATGTGGGAAAGAGGGTGAATTCTTGGAGTACAAAATGAGCACAGGAAGGAAAGAGAGTGGATTTCAGAGTAAAAGGAAAGATGGTGAACACACTCAGCAATCTAACATACCATCAATGAGCTACGATGTCGTCATTCCAACAACCTCAGATCTCTCTAAATTCATCTAGCTGATTGCGAGTACACGATCGAGTTTTAGGTACCCTACTTCACAAAGTCATTCAAATGCATGTAGAAATTCAAGGGATGCAATAATTGCGTTGAAATCACCGCTGCACTTGCTTCGGTTAGCATGACTCAAGCAAGTACCATATCTGGCAGTGACAAATGAAGCCCCTTTTTGCAAACGGAGAGATTCATGTACCAACTGTCTACGACTAGATTTTCGAGGACTGGCTCGATCATAACTTACTCACATCGATCGATCGATCTCCAATGAAATAGGACAAATCATGGGCGCGACTTTTGATGAAAGAGAACAGTAGGTTCTTATCATCAGTCAGTGTCAGTTACTGTAGAATTTTGCTATCAAGTTTCATTATCAATCTTAACCCCTAAACGCCCGAGCCTATTTTTACCAAAAAAGCACATTTCCATAGAAATCGTCATAGATGAAAATCAAGAGAAGCTATTAAGATCTCAACCGTACAAACTTGTAATAGACTTATCCAAGATCATGTGGACCAAAATTTGAGTCATGAGGCCTTATAGATTGGGAGATCATAACATATTAATGTCAAAAACAAACTGCAAAATTTCATCATTTTCACTTTGAGGTGGAAATGCTACCAATATACCTATTGCAATGAAAAAATCACCAACTAGAAAGATGTTCACCTTCATCTTAATAAGTCCTTTACCCAACAAAAATTCATCAAAAAAGTTTCTTGGCTCAAATAAACGCCATGCAATGGTAAAAACTACCAAACATTTTACAAAGGAATAATAGTCCAAAACTAGACCCTTTGCATTCAATTTCATGCCTTATCTTCAAAACATCTTCGATCTTGTTAAGGTTTCTACCACTTAGACTAGACTCTAATTGGAGGCCATCCCAAAAAATTAAGTTGAAATCCAACGGTGGATGAGGGAGATATAGCTCCTCAAATATCATCCATTTTCTCACTTTTTTTGTTGACAAAACATCATTGCAAATCCAATAGCAAAATCATTTGGATCAAAAAACTTCTCACTACAAAGTTGTTAAGAATCACCTTAAGATCATGACCATGAAAAAAAATATCATGAAAAACTATTTTTAATTTCACATAATTGGCTTGCAATGGTAATACATGCCCCATGCTTGGAAACCCAAAAACAAGAGCTGTCTTCACTAAAGTGCATTCCATTAATTCATACTTTGTTGTATGGGCTTGCAAATTTTACAACACAAACTAGACTTGATTTGGAATCTAACCCAAGTGATTTCATCCAAAACGGACCTTGGATGAAGAAGATACGGCTCTTCAAAGTTTCTGGATGTACATCCAAAATGTCGTTTTTCTACATCGTGGGCGTTTAAGGGTTAAATGAGTATGATTACTTAGTAGCTATTTATGAGTAATTGACAACTTTCAAGGAAATGTTCACTTGGGTTTGTACCCTTTACTTTATGTAACCTTGGCACTATAACATTTTGTGTTCCAATGACCCAATTATGTAACCTTGGTACTATAACTTCAATAGTCTTATCCCCTTCCTCATCACATGTCTGTTCGTCATATTTTTGTGCCAACCTGATAAGTAAAAAAGCTAAAAAGATCAAAAGACTTATATAACAGTTTTGTAAAAAAAAAAATTAAGTCACAATTTATGTGCATATAATCTAAGAGTTACATTATTTTCTTCAATTAGAACTTGTTTCCTAGCTTGTACTCTTTTATAAGACAAATCTAAAAAAATTATTGCTTATTTCCCTTCTATGCATTATTTCAAGATTATAAATAGAATACTTTTATTTCTGCAGGTTAGATTAATCATTTTAGAGGTTTTATTGTACTAAATTAAGTTTTAGCCTCTTTTTGTACATGTTCTCATTACAAACCTACTTATGCACATCATCATTATGTTCATAAAATGGAAAATTCAAGGTTAAGATGAATGAAAGAAAGGCTCGGTTGTGCATATATCATATTGTGATAATGTGACTAGATTGTAGAGCTACAATTGTCATTGTATTTGTAATGGCTTCGTTTGTCTATCCATGAGCTTCTGTCATTTCAATGTTGTGGAATAATTACTTACAACCAAGTTCATTATGAAATCATTATTGTACAATCATTTGGCCTTTCACCACTTGGTTTATATAATTTAGGCTTTGCCAGAACATTTGATGTGGTGCTTGACGCTTTCTCTATTCAATCAAATACTATACATATGCCTATTTCATGGTCTCTGCTACTTCTCCATCTGGTGAAAATCTTGAAGCTCGAGCAAGATTTTCAGACAATATGCTTGCAAATCAAAATGAGGGATACCAAATATTTATGGATTTTGAGCAAAGATATTTGTACTTTGAACAACAAAAGAACGAAGAATAAAGAGTCATTTAGCTATAGGATTTAATTTGGCGATAAATAAAGAGTCATTTAACTATAGTGATTTAGCTATATTTAGCTATATTAAATCAGTCATTTAATGTGACGAGGTTTTTGGGTGCAATAGTAGATAGTTTGAGAAAAAAACTTCCAACAAATTAGAATTCACAAAGGAGTTTACAATATTGCGTAACTTATTTATATTCACTATGCATAGCGCTTATATTTACCATTTCATCTATTATATGTTCACACTTAATTATAGTTATTTCTGATGAAATCAATTCATGTAATGATTGTATATTGTCTATATGAATAAAATCCAATTCTTCATTTGTTCTTATATACATAGCCGCTCACTATTTGCGGCAATTAAATTTTTGATAACAGGGTTCAGATCTTAATCCACATTCAATCCAAATTTACTAAAATCACAAATACTCTGAGGGCCTATTACATTCTAAGTTGAACACACTTGAATTGGTTGAAAATTCAACACGAACCTAACCAAACTAAATCCATGAGCGCCCCTTAATAAAAAAAAAAATCCGTTATTTAACTAAATAAAATTTATTACCTCATAAGCATTTTTTTACCTCTTTAAGTGTAAAAAATCTTGTGTCATCTATTTGCACTGATCATATCGTTGATCATTAACAAAAACAATTTAAAATCATTCACTTCATACCTACTTTCAAAAAAAATGAAATTATATATATACTTATATAAACGACATGCTTTGAAATTCACATATTATATTAAGCTCACAAACATTGTATTAAAGCTTTGTAAAGGACATTGTTAAAAAAGGGAGTAATTCGGTCTCTAATGATTGTATATTTTATTTTTACGTACTCCCACCTTTTTAAACAAGTGTCTATCGTCATTTAAATACAATAATAATACATTGGTTGAATGTAAATAACCTGCTTATTAATGTCAAACCCGCAAGCAAGGCAACAGTAATTAGGACAAGATCTCGAGCCTTAAACCGGGGGATCGGCTTGCAACAAGAATGATGACCGTAAACATGAACTTTGTCATGTGTTATTTCTTGATGTTCCTTTATGATGAGAGACTTTTTTCATAAGTCCACAGATTTGTTATAAACGTACATGATATTAAAAGCCGCCAAAATTTTACATATACATGATATTACTCATTCCTTTGCGGTAGATGCACCTCTTGGATTATTATGATCTTTCCACCTCATTTTTTCCCTCTTTTGAATTGACTTATGGCTTTTGTACGCAATTTTTTTTTTGCTCACCATAGTAATACCAATTTTGTAATCTTGGTTACCAAGTGTTTCCTCTTGGGACTTCATTGTTCTATGTACATACTTTTTACTATGAATAAATAGAGCAGTTCTGTTGTTTGTATTGAACTTGAGACATGATTGAAATACACTAAAGTATCCTCCTTTTGGGTCTCCTCTTGTAAACGATAATATTAGTGGTGCTCCCATATCCTCTTTGTCGAGGTGAGCTTTGATATATGTGTTCTTACTTAACTGCATTTGGTGTACTTTTGTAGGATACTCTTTAACACCTATATATACAGAATTGACAGATGCATGTTGAACTTCAAAAAAGATTTCCACCTCCTTACCAAATTTAGGTAGATGCTGCCAAATGGAAGAACCAAGAGCATTAGCAAGATCTTTAAAACTAACTATACCAAGCTTAAAGTCATCATGGATCTCATGCACATGTGTGATGTAGTTGTTAATAAAATTACTTGTATCTTATTGTATCATAGTTTAGCACGAAGAGCAAAGAGGATCAAAGATTCTTTAGTATTTGTTAAAAATAGTGAGAGTAGATTGATTAAAAACATAGTCGCCACCACGGAATGCATTAATAAAATTCTGAAAGCTCGTAAGTTCAATCATGATTCATCTTAGTTTTATACTAGGTAGTAGAGTAGAATTAGATCCATCAGAATTCAAATTTGCACAATTTTTTATTTTTCTTAAAAGTAAATTATAGTAACTCATATTGGACATTATTTAATAGACTTGCAAAAGAACACTACTTCAAGAGCCTTGGGTGGGCATAAAAAAAGTTTCTAGTTTGTTTCAAAAATCTCAATGAAATCAAGTAAAATAAAGACCTTTAAAGAGTGTCTAGTTCATATTCACATGTATAAAATGCTGGTCACCAACAATCACATGCTCTTCAAGCAGTTAGCTTGGGCACATGCAACATATGGGTGAGGCAAATTGCTTAGGCAGGTGGTAAGGCGGGCCCGCACTATGCAACGACATAGCGTCAAGTGGCGGCCTCTAGATTAGTTAATTATACTGTTGCGTTACTGATATAAGTTGTTGGGTAAATGATGGAAGCTATTGGGAAGCTCTCATCCTCTCTCTCTCTTCACATTAAAGTAAGTCCAGAGTGTGCATAGGCGCACTCCCGATTCTCTTCAATTTGAAATTTTTTTACTTATTTTCTATTTTTTGTTTCTTATGCTCACTTGATCTTCTTATTGGTGTTTTTATAATTAGTGTAATATTTGTAGAAGCCATAGAAATGGGTGTTAATTAGGTTTTGGATTTTAAACGTCCAACCAATTTTTATTATTGAATTTGGTTTTTAAACAAGACATGGCTTTCTCAACAAATAAAAGTTGTTCTTCTCTATGCTTAATTATTACCTCCTTATGAGTAGCACTTCTATAACATGTCATGGTAATGTGAATCGTACACCTTTGATTGTTGGTGATTTTGCTTATCTTATTAGAACCTTTCTCATGAAAAATTTCAAGGTTTCCGGTGATGTAGACAAGAAAAGATTTGATAGCTCAATAAATTCGCGAAAAGGTTTTCATCAAAAGAGCTTTTGAGAATTTTTAAAAAAAATTGAAGAATTTTGAGGCATTTTAATTGTAAGTGGCATTCAGTTAAAGGGGTCCCCTCACGTAAGAGGGAGTCTTATACTTCTGCAAACTAGCTGATTGCGTGTAGTTTGAGTTTGATGATAGAGAGTCTATGGTCATAGAGCATTATGATGATAAAAGATTTTTGGTCATAAAAGTCCCCCCACCTGAGGGGAGGTCATGTACTTCTACAAACCAACTTGTTAACTGTAGTTTGAATTTGGTGATAGGATTCTATAATGATAAGAGGTCTTTGGTCAGAGGGGGTCCTCAGGTGAGAAGAGTTCTGTACTTTTTAACTTATAGCAAGATAATTAATTCCAATGTAAAATTGAGTAGTTTGTATATAGAAATTATACTAGAAATGTACTAGATACATTGTTTAAATGAAAGAAAGAAAGTTCATGATAAGGAAGATCCAAGAAAGATTATCATAAACAACTATAATAGAAAAAGGATAAATGGCTTGACATGGAAAATATTACATCGAGTACACTAATGAAACAATATGTGCACAAACTATAGATGCATATTATTTGGTTGGGTTTGCAAAACAATATATCCTACATAAATAAACATTAGAATCCTACTCAAAATAGACAAACTTTTACTGATGTAGAACATACACTACAAAAGTAACAACACCAATCCAACACAACACAAATAAAACGATATTAACGACATCCTTGGTATTCTATTATATTATATTATTAATATTCTTGATATTAACTACATACTATAAATTGCAAGCCTCTCGAAAATCAAATCCAAACATATAAATTAAAATTTAAAAATAGAAAATTGTTGTTCTTCAGAATATCTGCAACATGGTAGCTATCTGCAAATTCTCTAATTTGCGACCCTACTTCTTGTTGTTAATAAATTGCTCTATCAATTTCATCTTCTCCTACTCAAAAAAATCAGAGCTAATAGAAGAAATGGCGGTGGCTATGACATCATCACTTTCTAAAATCTTGGCGTTGTAATTTACTTGCGCTTTACATTCAGGAGCCCTAGTAGCCTCAGAGCGAGATTAGAAGTCGTCCAAGTAAAGTGAGGCGGTGAAGTTTGAAGAATCATATTCTCATTACTCTAAACATGAACATTCCTTCTCCTTGTAGAAGGAGAGACCCCCTTTATCAACACCATTTGAAATGCCACTAACCTTAGTAGTTTCGGAATACATATCATTAAAAAGGGCAAACCATGGGGTCAATCTTGAAGGTGCCGCTGCACTCTTCAATTGCTTATCTTCCTCCTCATTATATAAGCATCTCATCTTACCTCATTTCTCCCTTGTTTGTGTTCCAGTATGTGGTGTCTCCATTGAGTTTCCTAAATCTCCCAATAGTTTGAGGAGTTCTTGTGGATTCACCAACTCGAAGCACTCTGTAGACGGTGTAGATTTGTAGTAGCAAGGGTGACAATGTGCGCGTCAATTTTTTCCTAGCGGTGTAGCTCGCATGCGACCGGTTGCACAAGTCGGAGGAGAGGTAAACATTCAACAATCGCACAGGAAGATCAGACTCCTCCATACGCATGCATTTGATCAAACTGGCTAAACTCAAAGGCCCATATATGGCTTCACACGGCTTCGTTTACCTCATGTGAACATATTCTCACCGATGCAGACAGAGCCACAAAGGATTTCATGCACTAAAACCACAAGTGCCGACTCTCAGCGCCGGCTTGTTGCAAAGTCATTGCAATCACCAAAAATACATACGCTAGTGACATGCACACTCAAATTACCATATTAAATCGACAAATAATCCAAGAAAATGGCATCAATTAATCGAGCTGAATCCAGAGAGAGAACCCGAAATCTATAAAAAATTCAGTCTCAGGAAGAATCAACCTGAATTCCTCAATATGTAGGTTGAGTCAACCTGAATCATCTTTAAAAATGAGTCATTTTATCAAACCTCTTAAATCTCTTCACTTCGAATCCATGTATTACACTTCACTTCAGGAGCATCACTTTTAGCATCACGAATTGGAGTCATAATTTTAGATTCACTTTCCTAAAGCCCTTGCCTCACCGACACTCAAGCAATGTGCCTCTCTATCGATCAGAGTGAGGCTCGAAAGTTCATAAGATAATCGCGGCTCCGGCATTTCGAGTAAAAGCTCATCCTTTTCGAACATGCAATGCTTTTGTCGAATACAGGCTCAGAGTTTCAGAACCGTGCATCTCTGTCTGAGAACGAGTGCTGCTAATCTCGTCATTTTCCATCAATGCCGAGATGGATGAACGAAAACATCCAGTCACCTCATTTAGAGGCTTCTTAATCATTTGAAGATTGGCACCGTCGAATGCGGGAAGGTGATCGACGGCTTGAGCTACACAAGGATTCTAGAGCTTTTTGGCCATGACTGAGCCTCTTCTCGCAATGCAATCTTGAATAACCCAACTTGAATGAGTGCAGTGAGGAAATGAAATGGGTTTTGCGGTCGCTGTGAGCATTCAAGCTTGTTGTGGGTTGAGAGCGAATTCCTCCGAAATCCTCCCGAGGGTGCTCATCAGAGATAGAGCTAGCATAGTGACGAATCTTCGCAATGGCGGTAGGGTTAGGAAGCAAGATGGAATTCAAAGGAATGTGAGGGTGAATGCGTCGGCGAAGGGGAGAGATGGATGGTCGCAAATACCCCTTGATGACATCTGTCGCCGATTACATCTATGCTTCTTTGAGGTAATCGATCCCCCACTTGAAGATTAAGCTTGCAAGAATTGAATGCTCACTTTTATCTTGTGCAGATTTGTGTGCAAAACATGGGAAGGTCGGCCGCAGAAGCGTTGCATGAATTCGTTTGTGCTGCAGTGGATGCGTTCATGGCTGGATATACATTCGACAAGCTCAATCTGCAAATGGTGGTCAGTACCACTAGCTCGATCTTCCTGCAACACCTGTTACCCTAATGAGCTGAATTCTTGCACACAGAGTTTACTCTCGTATCAAATTCGAAGCACGTTCCAGAATTGATAGAACATTGAGTACATGTAAGCTCAATCTGAATCAAGAAGGAACCAAATTTGAGCTTTACATTCTTTGAAGTGGCAGTCAATCTTTCATTAGTTATAAACTGAAGAATTGCTCCAAAGAATCTGGCCAAAAGTGGCTCATCGCTTCAATTGATCTAACGCGGCTTCATGATATCGATGGGCTGTGGCAGCACGGTGCAGGTGGAATCGAAGAGTTCAAAATGGAAAATGCGGGCTATCGATTGACTGCTTCCGAGGAATACTATCGATTGCAGTGGTTGAGCACGGTACAATTCCCCTTCTAATCAATTGTTGAGAGGGAATCCAACATACCCAGATTAGAATCCACTTCCTACTTTCGATTGTTGAAATATCAGTAAAAGGATTCTCGAAGGAATACTTTCATTTTAATGGCGATACTAAAGGAGCATGGGGCTTGAACTATTCATGGTATGCACTGCAGATCTATGTGACGCTGCAGATGATGAAGGTGGCTGACAACGAAGCGTCGAGATCGTTCGTCACTGAGAACCTACAGCTTGTACAGATCATTCACGTAAGCTTTTCTCGCAACAAACGCTGCCTGTTATTTGCGTGGTTGTAACGACTCTAACAAGTGGGCTTTGCTAGCATGGAGGAATGACAGCGAACTTTGGAAGGTCAACGACATGGTGAAGAGCAGGTGAGCCTCAGTTTCTGTACATGGATCTACCATTTGTAGCTAATTACTTCGCAGACTACTACCTAGTTCGCACTAAGCGGCTGTATATTGTCTGCGCTTCTGGTTTAAAATGATCGATGATCATGTGCAGAGCCTGGTGAAGTTCGATAGAGGCCTGGCTACCAAAGGAGCATCGGGCGGTGCCGTGTCCGAGCGGCTCGTGATTTCACCCCATTGGGTACCCGTCACGCAAATTGTACTCTTGACCTTGAAGGTGCGCTCTAACTCAGAGTCTCCATGTTAGAAGAAGAAATCTCTGTTACTTATCGCCATCTTAAGAGAGATTTGTGTGCTTTTTTATGCAGGTTGCAAACGAGAATCGATAGTTTCAGGTCGAGAAGTGCTTACATTCATTGGTGACACTTTACGAAGTAGATAGGATAGGAAGTCGCCGACTATTGGTAATATAAATCTTATCTGAAAAGTATAAAAGAGAACTAACATGTTTCTGCATGTATCCGATCCGTTTCCTCGTAAATGAGGTCCGTCAATGGTTCCTTTCAAACTAAATTTGGATTCCTGTAGTCGCATCTGCGTCTTCCTGGAGCTTTGTTGCATAGTCTTCGCTGCCGAGTCTCAAGTTTGAAGAGTGCGGAAGATCAAAAGCTCTTACCTCTTAGGAGCGGAAGGGCGAGCTTCTTTCGTATCTCACTCACATGGTGACTTCACCCCCACTTCCTCCGGAAACCCTAAGTCAAATTATAATCATAGTTGCACCTTGCCACTCACAAATGATCCATTTTTTCCCAGACAGTTTCAAAATAGGGTTCCCGTCTTTTCGCCGATGCAATCCCTGCCAATGAATCTTCTTCTGGTTGCTCGATTCGTAAGAACCCCGCACGTCAATGTTCATAATTACAGAGCTCTGACCTTCAAGAGATGATCTGCTATGATCCTTCCATGTCTATTCCATGTTCCTTTTGGCAAGGCAATCCTTGGAATGATACTGCTTCTGGTTACTCGATCTTAAGGACCGTGCACGTCCATGTTCATGATCACAGAGCGCTGACTTTCAAGAGGTGAAATGCTATGATCCTTCCATGTATTCTTCCATGTACATCACGTGAGAAAGAAGGGTGTTGAGCAGGATTGGGATTGAAGGAGGGTGTGGAGCATGGGTTGGAAAGCGTGCCATCACGACCATTCCAGTGCATCGAGGTATGCGCTGTGCTCGTCCATTCGGTACAACATCAAGCAAACGTATGGGCTCGACTTCGCCCCTGGCTCTTCACGACATGTGGAGATTCCTCCGTTCTACGGCGATGAGAGTGAGCAGGAAGCTGACCAATGGATTGGAGCGTTCGAGGCTTGGGCTGTTCAAGAGAATTTGAATTCGAAGAAGAAGATCCAACTCATCCAGTTAGGGTTGTTCGGGGAAGCCTATGAATGGGCTCGAGACCTCAACTTGGAGAAAGCCAAGTGGAAGGAGTTCGTTGCATTGTTCCGAGAACGATTCGCCGGTGATCCTACCCCATGGGCTGGTATTCCATTCCATGAAAACCAGCACCATCCAATATACTTGCAATAATAAGTCAACTGCAATTATTTCCGAGGCCTGTGAGCACTGTTTTTGGCAATAGAATTTTAGGGTTCTCAGTAGGATTTGAGTTTCAAGACAACATCAGTTCCATACGGAGCCGTTATTCTCTTTGCAAAGTGACAGTTTTCAAATACTCTACATTCACTGCGAACCCTAAAGTAGACTATTCTCTGGATCTTACGTTGGATTATTGGCGTTTTCCACGAGCGAATGTCTCACATTTGTGACGCTTTGGGTTTTGTGCAGGATCTCCAAAGTTCCCGTACTGGTTGTATTTCAGCGGAACTGCGCGACCGACGGCAGGCCAAGTGCAAGGGCGAGCAGGAGTTGGGATTGTGATTGTCAGTCCGCTGAAGGTATGTTGGACTTTGCCACAAACCCGTGTATGTGGTCATCTTGTCCCTTTCATACTACATGGAACGACAATCCTGATACTGAAAGTTTAATCTTGTCAATCTGTTCAATCTTGTCAATCTGTTCAATCTTGTCATTGACTCCGTAAAGACAATCTTCACCTTTGTTAATCATCCATGTACTTAGTAAATATCAATTAATTGACGGTACACAATATCATGTTTTGGTGGCAGGAATTGCAGATTGCAAATGTGAGCCAATACCTGGGACGATTCTGCTCGATTCACGTCGCGGAATACACCGCCCTCGTCATGGGAATGGAGACGGCGTTGCAACATGGCGTGCGCCACCTGACAATCATGTGCGACTCTGAGCTCGTCTTCAACCAGGTCCGCCTGCGAATCAAGCTTCATGTACAAGAATGTTATGTTGGAGAATAGCTCCATCCCCAACCCAAGTTTTACACCGGAGCTGATAGTGTGAGTCCCTTGTTGGTGTGCCAGGTAACTGGAAAGTGGACTGCCTGTCATTCGAGCATCCGTGAGCTCAAATCTCGTGTGCGTGAATTACTGAACGAGTTTCAGACTTGTGGAGCGCTTTACATCTCCCCCAAATGCAACACTGAGGCTCAATCTCTTGCGCAAAAAGCTATTGACAGCTCTTCAGATAGCACCTCTGTCTCCCGGTAAGCCCTAAGGATCTTCTCTACTTCACCATTCTCCGAAGCGCTCCCCAAATGTTGTTGTGAGCCACAGCTTTTCACTTGGCCGTCAGTATTTGTGAGCTTCTCACACTAGGTACTGTTGCTGCTGTTGTAGCAACGAAGTGTGTCGAGTTTCATGTCATTGATAGAGCTATGCTGCTATTGATGCATGAAGGCGAAAGGGCTTCAAACCTGTGTCGTGCATGGCCCGCACAAGGCGATTGACGCAGCACCCACTGCCTCAAGACCAAATGAAAAAATGTGAACAAATGGGTTGTTGCATGACAACTTCGCCTAATGTAAGAGTTTCACTTTTCTTTTCATTAGAAGCCGGATCATAAAAGTGTGCTTCCTGACGAAGCCTAAGCTTTACGCAGAATGTGCCTCTTTGTGGGAAACACACAAACACAAGGCCGGCTTCTGAGGAGAAGCCTCGGAGCCACTGTAGCGAATCTCAGGGCTCTGATTGTAAGTTGCAACAAATTTGTTGTTTATGAGTTTGCCCTTATCCTTGTCTGCAGAATTTCTAAATAAGAATTTGCTTGTCTAGGAGCAATGACCGATCCGGCACGCATGTGGCCAATGTGCCCAAGCCATTGTCCGATTACAAGACACTCTTGTGTAGAGATTGGGAAGATGGATACTGTCGAGCCGGAATGCGTTGCAACCGGGCTCACGGTTTCCATGAGCTACGCATCTGACCGAAAGCCCACGAAAAGCTGCACAATCCATTCATCACCGATGCATACAAAGATGCACGGGTGTATAAGAATAATGTGCAATTACGTTCAATCTGAACCAACAACATGTTACAACACCTTTCAAGTGCAATCAGTTGGTATCTTGCCAGTGCGAAAGGAAACTCCTCTCTGCATCAAAAAAAGCTCTTACAAGACGGGCCTGGGAGGAACGAAGTGCGAGTTGTCAGCTCTGACAGGACCTGCTCAATATTCTGGTGGATTTGAATACCATTGAACAAAAGTAAGAACTCTTCATGCATGACTTCGAGAATGAATATGCATTGATCGAGGTGCGTGGTAGTAGAACCTTACAAGTTCAAAAATACTAAAAGGATCTTCAACGGGTGTACATCATACCAGTAACCTCTTGTGCTACAATTAACTGACAAAACTAGTCCATTAGCCAAAGCCAACTGGTTCGCAATTGCCTTTCACAAATACCTCTACAATCTGCCAATCAACACAACGTATTTTAGTAACGAGACCAAGGGAGTGCTCGCTCAAAATGACTAAATAGCATTTGCACCCAACAAGAGTCATCATCATCATCATCAAAGATTCACAACAAATTCTATGATGACACGGAAGAGATGCTTAAGGACTCGGCTTCCATACCAGTGGTGCCCGTAGGGGTTTACGAACTGTGACTTTGGAGCCTCCTTTGCTGCAAATTGAACACCAAAGAGGTTTATAAGAATCAATGCCCATGCTATTAACCAAACCGAGATCGCCAACGGAGAAACAGAGTTGATAGTACGATATCTGTAAACAATCTAGCAAGATAAGAGTACTACGAACATCACAGTAATCACAGGATGAATTGATTCATAATCCCGATAAGCCTTTCGCCTGAGACGACTAAGCCGTGCACTTCAAAATGGTGAATTCTAGATTTGATCTAAACAAACAATGCTGCTGATGATTAAATCAAAGACAAACGATCAGCCAAACCCTAACTTCCAAGAACAACTAGAAAGCCTCCTGTAAACCACAAAGTTATCGATCTAATTTCCATGCAAACATATATTGCATTTTCGCTTGTCTAGTACAATCTGATTAACGAAACAAGGGGAGGCCAGTATTCTCAACAAGATAACGCTGCTACTGATTCAATCAAAGTGACAAACGATCAGATAATAATCTAGACGAAACCCTACTTGCTAAGAACAACTAAACAGCTTCGTATAAATCACAAAGTTGTCAATTCTGACTCCCATGAAAACATGGATTGCAATCGCTTGTCTAGTATAATCTGATTAACGAAACAAGGGGAGGACACAAGATAATGCTGCTGCTGCTGATTCAATCAAAGTAACAAAAGATCAGATAATAAACTAAAATAAATCCTAACTGCCAAGGACAACTAGACCGCTTTCTATGGACCACGAATTTATCAGTTCTGATTTCCACGGAAACATAGATTGCATTCTGCCTGTCTGATTAACGAAACAAGGGGAGGCCATACACTCCGTGCTAGAATTCTCAACAGAATAATGCTGCTACAGATTCAAGAAAGTAAGAAACGATCAGATGATGACGATCAAGACGAAAACCTACTGGACCGTTTCCTGATTTATCAATTCCAATTTCCACGATGCCCGTGCTGGCTCGTGCCGCTTCTAGAACAATTTGATCAGTGAAACAAGGATTGGACTATGGAGTTTCGGATTGAACGGAAGAGTTACTCACGGTCAAGACTGGCGGAGAGCTTGTAGACAAGGGCGAGTGTGACGCCGAAGCCGAAGACGAAAGGCCAATTGCGCTTGGCCTCGCTGAAAGCCACCTGTGTTAGAGGCCGGCCAACCACGGGAGGCACCATCTTGCGAAAGAGACTGTGGAGAAGGCGGATTTGAACCTCGAAACAAGAATGCAAGTGTGACGATGGTGAATGTTTCGATGGTTTTGCGAGCAGAGAGGACTTCGGAGTCTCGGAGAAGCAGATTGGACGAGACCCGGGGCTCACCGGGTATATTTCTTCTTTTCGACATCCGGTTCTCGCAGGTCAGGGTATCTTTTGACCCTCAAGTAATTAAACTCGACCATTTCATTGAAACCTGAGCAATGAAATTTAGGGTCTTCAAGTTTTGTGTTCCTAACTACGAGGGACATTTTTTGATGATACAGAGATTATATTACAGTTATTGCAGTGAAAATCTGGACACTAAGAATGAGAATATTCCTTGCTAGCTCTGTCACATGTGACAAAAAGAAAATTTCTACTGTTGATGAATTTTAGAGCACATTGAAGTGCCACTGATACTAACAAGGTTGCTACTGTAGTCTTCACCACTATTTGGTCCCACTGTAAGCCTCTTCCGCAGAATGTACAGTACATGATGATGAAAGGAGCATGAGAGTCCCACAAGCTTTGGCAGACCACGCAGATGCGCTTATAGAGTCTAAATCAGCTTCTCGATATGCATCCGGGTGGTGTAGCGGCCGCCTGTAATTCAAGCGGAGGAAGGAGGATGTGAAAGTTGGGGCACCAGGGCAGGGCCTTGCATGGTCATGCCGACAGCTTGTCCACTTCAAACACGGAGTCTTCATTCCGTTTCTACCGTAAGGTGGGGTTGGCCTGGAGTTAGAGTGGAAGGCACCGCGTGAGGCGGGCAACCGAGCAGCGTCCACTTCCCGCTCTGTGTAGTGGAGGGACCACGAGCTTGAATGTTCTTCGCAGATCACCCTCCCTGGCTTGCTCCCACTGACCATCCTCCCTTTTTCCTTTGCCGGATGGAAAGTTTGCTGGAATGATATTTTCGGAGTGGACAGAAATAAGGTAGACAATGCTAAATCCGTGCATCTCCTTAAACCACCCATCCTAGATTCTTGCCTACTTTCTAGATTTCATGTAGAAGAATGTGCCTTGTGTGCACATGGAGCATGTGAACGGTTTTAGGTGATGTGGTACATGCCACTTCTGAAATTTTTATTTATTTTTATAAGTGCTTAAAAAATATCAAAAAATATGGAAACTTCTTCATTTTTTCGGATTTATAATTGAAAAATATTGATTCACATATTCCAACTTTCCAATTGTAGTGTAGTCCTTAAATGCACGGATTTAGCATGGTCTACCTTATTTGGTGGTAACGCATGCATTCGCACTGTTTGTCTTGCAATGCTAGATTACTCACTCTACGAATCGTTCTGCATACCAGAATGCTTCCTATGATATTTTATCAGTTACACAAACCGCAACGGCATGCTAGATTTCTTGCTTAAGTTGCTATCTATTCTTTGGACTAGATTCATCGAAAGAATTAGACAGCTACAGACTTCAGTATACTTGAATTGTTGGATTAGATTCTCACTGGACTATATCTTCTGAAAGAGACTTTTAGTGAACTTGAGTTATCAAGATGTGACTTTATGTTGAAAGCTCAGAGAAGAAGTAAGGGCTCTTCTTTGTTTGAGGAATTTAAACCCACTTTGGTATTCACTCTACGAAGCAAATAAGTTGTTGAATTGTTCTTTTCTTTAAAATCTTCGATTGTTTTGTGGTTTGCTAGAACATCCGTTCATTCCCTTGGAGTTCGTTACTTTCATCCACACGTCGTGTTCTTTACCTAGAACTGCCATGAAGATCAGTTTTTACCTCTCCAAATAATTTCTCTTCTTCCATCACATTTTTTTGATTGTAGAAGAGTTGAGAGATAGCTAGCATAGACATTGGTGGTAATGGAGCTTGAGGATGTACTCAACAATTTGCTTACATATCATCAAAGTGCATACTTTTGCACATGTCTTTCTGGAATGCTGTCAATTTCTATCGTAAAAGCATGAGTACATGTCCATCACAGTCAAAATCAACTCTCTGCTTGTACTTGATGAGTTGATCAGAGTGAGGCTTTCTGATTGAGAGGAGGGATGTCGGAATAGGCAGCTGTTTTCAGTTCAGTTGAGCCCCTTTGTCAACCTTGCATCATTCTTCACCCCGACCCTGATGCTGGGATGGTCGAGTCTTGTGACATTCACCATTATAATAGAAAAGTTGAATCACTGTGCCACAAAGATTAATTTGATCACTTGGTTCATGATGCATATCTGTAGTGTTCCTTTCATTGATCGTTTCGAATAAGAAAAGGAATACAGTTTACGGTACGAACCCAATCTTGATATTATTCGGCCTTGGTCTGAATGGCAGGAACACTAGGATTCAGTTGAGCTGCTAAATTGGCTAGATGATCCATCACGGACTTTATTGACTCACGAAACATTCAACTGCTTTGCATTTGTAACATCATTCCCCATTACAAGCCTGTGAAGCTCCAGTAGGATGGAGCTTCAAGTAGGAAGAGTTGAATCCAGATCTGGTGCTTGTGCTATAGAAGAGATGAGGTTGAGTCCTTTGGTAATTTGTTACGGTTTTTCTACTGTATATATTGTATGTTTTGCTTGGTATGTATGATTTCACGCCGGCACTTCGTTATCTGTTGGACTCATCGGCCCCGGACTGATAGGCGAAACTCTCCTCGACAAGATCAATTATCAGGTATTGCTTTTGCTACATTCTTTATTCAGCAGTTCGTCTTACGCTCGTCCTCACAGATTCCCTGGTTTTTTTTTTTTTTTTTTTTTTTTTTTCCAGATAGACGTCGTCAATAGGAAAAATTCCATAAAAGTTTGATATGGACTCGTATGAGTATTGTTGTCTCGTGATGTTGGTCTTCAGTGTATCAATGTATTCCTAGGGGTGTCTTGCACTCAGAAGCTCAACAGACTTTACCAGTCAGTTGTGTGATTTGATATTTGGTTTCGAGTCAGGCTGGTCACTCGTGATTCTATGTGGGCGGTGGATTGAAAATCGTGGAGTCACGGTTTTGTTCTGCAAATCCAAGCCTTTAAACTCAATGAAATCAGCTGGATAATGCAGTCGAAAGTCTCCAGGAGGTGACAAAGATGTGGTCGGTGTTCTTGAAAGAGACAATGCCATAATCAAGTCTGAAGACGACTTGATTATTCAGCGTGTTTGAGCTCTAAATCAGGTGCCGAATCCTAATGTCTTGAGATGAATTTTGCTGCATACATCACAAGGTGAAAATGTATCAATGTAAGACCTGAATTTCAAATGAGGCGTACTTCATATTGCTCGATGAATTCCCCAAAAACCATGTCATATTTGCAAGGAGTTTTAGGAATTCGCTCATCAGACTTTGACAGGAGAGCTAAGCCACGTTTGTCTGAGGATGCCATTTTTGCAGCTTGGAATGTGACGATCTAGTTTAGCGGGTTCCTTAGATGGCAACGTTAAAAAATGCCCTTCCAAATCGACCTGAGTGTCTTGGGGATGATGGATTCGAAGAAGACGTACCATGATCACCCTGCCATTTCCTCGTAGTCTTACTGGTGCCTCCAAGGTTGATGGAAATCTGCTCCTCATTGAAAATCTTTCTCATGTTATTGATGTCTGTAAACTTGCAACCGCAATGAGATGTTGCAGAAGCAAGTGTCAATTCCTTGACCAGGACACAATGGACAGAACATACTTGAGGAATCAGTTCGAATTTTACTTACCAGTACAGAGAAATGAAACAGCAATTCTGAACACTGACGAGGTCGTGATATAGATACAGAAGGGGAATGGCTTGAGCCTTGACTAGTTAGCCAATGTGAGGGCAGAGTTCCGAGTATTGGTGAGGCGAGCGGACATTGAACTCCATGGCAGTCCAATATTTTCCTGTGACAGCCAATGCATAGATGTAGGAGCTACCACTTAGAACATAGATGGCCAATTCAAGCAACGCGGAGTGTTTGCTTTTGCCCAGAACCAAAGTCTGCAACGTGGCTGCGGTGTACAACAACGTGAGAAGGAAGAGGATCACAGGAAAGTAAATCTTGGCGTGATACCGCAAGTGCTTGGCCATGCCCACCATGAACGCGATCAAGATAGACGCAAAGAACATGGAACTCAAGACAACACACCAGGTCAGATGCGACGAGAACACTACGAACCTCCCCTCCACTTTCAAGCACTCCTTCAGAAAAGTCTCCTGATTCTGCACGTCAAGATGAAGCACCAGAGGCTTGTGAAGAAAACTGGAGAAGTGGTGCAGTGCCACCTTCATGAGCAGCAGGAGGTTGAGCACCAAGCAGATCGCCTCCACTGGACTCACATGAAGACCTTCAACGGAACGAAATATGACCCCGTAGATGTACCCCGCGGCTTGGATCGTTGACAGCACCACGCCGAGCCGGGAATGGCCATGGAGCTTCTTCAGAATCTCGTATGTCGGCAACACGTTGGCTCGCAACAGCGCTTCCTTCCCTTCTAAGGATAAAGGCACGAAGTTCACGAGCTCGTCTTTGAACTTTCCGATGACGATGGAGTTCCCGAAATCTTGCACTTCGATGTCGCTGGCGTAGATGGTTTCCATGGTTCGCAGCTTCTCGTACACGGGCTGCGAGAGTCCGTTGATGACGACGTCGCTGGGCACTATGATTTTGACGACGCATTCGCCCCATGGATAGCATGCTGGTAATAGCGGCTTTCCAAGCTTCAAGAGCATGCGCACATAATCCACCGCATCGTCGGCCACGCCCCAGAAGCTTACGAACGGATTCAACGCGCCTAACACGAAGATGATTACTGTGTCCACCTTTCCCGAAGCTGTGTGCTTGTATCGCCCCCACGAGTCTAATCCCAACGCCAGCAACGTCACGATGCAGCCCCAAACCGTGGTCACTAATCGCCGGGAGCACACGGGATCATGTTCATGCCTCGTCTGAGCAGACACAATTGACGTGAGCGCAAATATGGCCAGCAGATGCGCGGGTGCCTTTAACATCTCCTCCGTGTTTTACTTCAGGCAAATGCCCCTGATTCTTCCGGAGTATCATAAACAACTCTCATCTCTTCAACTTTACATCATCCTCGCCTCTGCAAATCGCACTCGAATTCTCCAATCCAAGAACAAAATAGAAAGACCGTTGTCAAACCCTACCTGCGCAATCGAAAGTATAGCTTCTCCGTACGTGTCAATCGAAAGCTCATACTCCTACAAGAGCGTATTATCTTGAAATCAGTCATTCGCCGAGTGCTCACCATTCCTCACCTGCCACAATCTCCGCTTTCAATTCATTCCCGCTACCATTGTGCTTCGTTCAACAATGTCACCGGAGTATGATATGATCGATCTTCCGATGTTTTTGAATGCAATTAGGCAATAGAAGTTCATGAAAAGACTCCTCCATATTCTATTTCAAGCATATGCCCGTGATTCCCCCGAAGTATCACAAAGAACCTCCATCTCTCGAGATTGAACTCAACTGTACATCATCCTCGCCTCTGAAAACGACACTTGAAACCTTCAATTTAAGAACACAGTAGAAAGACCGAGACAAAATCCTAACTGCGCTGTCGAAAATATAGCTTCTCCGTATCTCTCAATAGGAAGGTCATATTCCTTCAGAAGCATGATGTCTCGAAATCAGTCATACGCCGAATGCTCACTATCTCCACTTTCAATCCATTCTCCATACCATTATGTCCTGCTCACTATCTCCACTTTCAATCCATTCTCGATACCATTATGTCCTGTTCAGTAATGTCACCGGAGTATGATATGATCGATCTTCTGCATGTAATTAGGCAATAGAAATTCACGGAGAGGAACCTTAACGTCTGTTTCTAGGGCCTCCATTGTGGAAATTTTCTGTATTCGCATTGATTTGTAAAAAAGACCGATTGAACGCAAAGCTCGATCAGATGTTCATGTTCATTTCTTCGTCGGTTCGAAAATCCTTACCTCTCGATCAAACGCTCATACTTCATTAGGAGCATAAGTGTCGAAATCAGTCATAGGCCGAATGGTCGCCAACTCCGCTTTCAAAGCATCCTCACTACATTTGTGGCCCGTTCATACATGTCTCCGGAATATGATGTAATCAATCTTCATGTAATCAGGCAATTGAATTTCACGGAAACACTAATGTCAGTTTCTTGATCCTCTATTGTGTCAATTTCTGTTTCCCTATCGATATAGGAAATAGACTGATTGAACTCAAGCTCGATAAGGTATCATTTTCATATCTTCATGCGATCGATATTGAAGCTTCTCCGTACCTCTCGATCGAAAGCTCAACCTCCTCCAGGAGCATTATGTCACAAAATCAGTCATACGCCGATCTCCGCTTTTAATCGATTGTGCTTCGATCAAAAATGTCACCGGAGTTTGATCGATCTCCCGACGTTCAGCATGTAATTTTGCGAGAAAATTTCACGGAAAGAAAACCTAACATCAGCCTTTGATGTGGAACTTTTCTGTTCTGTAGTGAATTCAGAAAAAGACGTAAAGCCCGGCAACCATAGCCTAGCTGGGGCGTCTCATAGATTAGATTGCTCACACTCCAAAACCAAATTTGCACTGCACCGTGCGGATCTCGGGTAGCTGCCCAGGAAAGTTTTTGTGCCCGTCTTTATAATTTTTCAATACTAACCCATGGTTACAATAAATTTCCAAAGCGAGGAGGAAAGATCTGCCCGCGGCGTGTTCACTGCCCGACATCAAAATTTAGCTTGCCCAGCTTTACGCCGGGAGAGGCTGGCGCTATAGGGCCTCACATGATGGGAGGCCCGAAGGAGGGAGGGCGGATCGTCGTTTTCGGATTCAGCGTGGGCCTCTCGCTTTACTTATTGAACGCAAGTCTCGGTCAAGTAATCATTTCCATTTATTCTTATTCGTCCGATCGAAATAGATAAATGTAAATGAGCCCTAATGAAAATTATTTAAGAGCATCCCCATTAGCCGCGCGAAGGGCCCTCGCCAACGGAAATTGGCGGGCCCGTACTGAAACGGTACCCCAATGGTCGCACCACCCCCTCCCTCCACCTTTCCGCGGCACTCTATTGCAGCCCCATTCACGCCAAGTTTTCTTTGGTTGCAAGGAGACATTTTCCACAATCTATTGCGTAGTCAACGCCAGGATGGCAGCTTTGTCACTCCAACTTTGACACTACAACTCTGATGAGAAAGAAAGCACGATCACAAATGCAAGGCCCCACCCTCCCTAGCCACACACTCCCCAACCACGAGGGCATGTTGAACGGCCTGGCCCCGCCACGTCACCACACCAAGGCGGTTTGGGGGCTCTGTAACGAGCTTCCATTGAGGCCAAAACCCTCCATTTTGTCCATTTTGTCGCACGCTCAGGTACGTCCCTCACCATTATCTGTTACCGCGTCCCAATGGCGCGCAACCATTGGGGATGCTCTAAGGCAGGGAGCTCGCCATCAATCGAGGACTTTGACTGCAGGAACAAAACTCAAGGGCATCAATCTGAATATGCTTGCAATTCCATGGAGTCTGCATGCAAGCAACGTTGGGCGACTATTAGCGCCACGAGACACTTTTTAATGCAAAATCATGTCTCTCAAGGTCAGGGTGTATTTAATTAAGATCGAAATACTTTTTCTTTTCTTTTCTTCTTTACTTTTTACACAAATAAAGGGCTTCCGTTAGTGCAAAGATAAAGTACAAGAGTATCCCGTTGTGTGTGTTGTTGTCGGACATAGATGAAGAAGAAGACGAACACCAAATCCCTCTAGGTTGGCGTGAATAAAGTGTTCATTCGACCTATACAAGACATATCATCACCAATATAGGACTACTAACCCCTCTCAAAGTGGAAACTCCATAGGAAAAGAGCGAGAACTAGTGAGTTGTGAAGTAGTTGCTTGGGGTGTATTGTGTTCTATAAAAGTAGAGGTTTGGTTTTGTTGATCGTCACATTGTTGATATACCATGTTGTCTAGAAGATAAATGAATGTGTTGTTGCGGTGGTCCGAGTTTTTTCTTTTGAATTTGTTTGAGCATCGTTACAATCATTCGGCATCTGGGGCTATGGAGCTAGTGGGCAAAAAATTCCAACAAACTGGGCCTTCTTGTTGTGACAAGGTTACTGTTCTAAATAAATCACATGTCTCTGTTTTTTAATTTCTTTATTGATTTAAAAAGACATAAAAAATAATAATAATAATAATAATAATAATAATAATAATAATAATAATAATAATAAATAATAAATAATAAATTGGGTTGATGGTGGTTGTATGCATGTTGGTAGTGGCTCTTCACTTTCTATTTTTCTTTTGTGTACTATTATAGACATAACATGGTGTATAGCTACTGTGTTTATTCTTCTTAGTATATTTTGTAAACATTGATCCTATTTACACGAGGTTTTCAACGGTCAACTAATAACCCACATAAGATAAAGAACGACACTAACTATGCATCTAAATCTCACTAACGCCGTGGAATGTGGGCCGCAAATCCCACCTTAAAATGTGGAGGGGTATGGAAGGGGTCCGCTTGGAGGGTCTTGGGGGCATGGGGTCTTGGGGTGGGGGGTCTTGGGGCAAAGGGTCTTAGAGTAGGGGATCTTAGGGTAGGGGGTCTTGGGGGGCAGAGGGTCTTAGGGAGGGGTTTATCCCATATCATTTGCAGCTACTTCTTCCCCTGAAAATGTACAAAAGGGATGGGGGCTCTCCTTGAAAAGAAAAAAATTGCAAAATAAAGCGCACTCATGGGCCCATGTGGCACCCCCTTAAGGGGGTCCATGTGGCAAGAAAGACCATTATGTTAATTAATAAATGTCGCTGCAGGCCACTATGCAGCAACATCTCAAACAGACACTATGTAATACCAACTAGTGAAAGTCACCCACCTTTACCTCATGACACACCATCCAACATTCTTTACTCAATCATTCATGAATAGAAGTCCTGTGCAATGGGCCACCTTTCCTTGATTCATTGATTCATAAAAATGACCATAGATTAGTGAGTGTTCTACTAATTAGCGTGGGACCATCTAATTCACTATTTAGTGTGTACTAAGCAGTACTTCACCATCTAACGGCTGAAATAGCATTACCGCCTGAAAGAGATGAAACCTTCAAATTAGAAAATTAAAGTAAAAAGAGAGTCCAGCACACAGTGATCCATTTTTACACTTTTCCCAATTCTTTCTATAATTTCACCGACCATTTAGGTCGTAAAAAGACACGTTGATTGTGGGGGTGACCATCAGGCCAATGATGACTTCGATTTAGAATAAAATGGGCATTTGTTCCACCAAGTCCAATGATGCGTTGAAAAGTGCATAGAGAACTACAGTACAGTGGAAACCACTTCCAGAACAGCATTGCATACACCATACGAAAGAATGTGTCAAATGTAACAATTGCTAACACCTTGTTATGTCTATATTTTTATATTAAAAGAATCTACTAGTTGTCAGGAACCTGAATAATCAATATAATTAGCGAAATGCCGTAATAGTTTATGTTGAAGAACCATAGAATGTTGACCATAAGAGTAGAATAATTGGACTATTTTTTGATATATATAGAAGCGTGGAAGAATAGTGTGTTACAAGTGTCAGGTGGCCACTTAGTGCATGCAGTCAATCAGTGTGAACGGGGTAGAGGATGCTCGGGACGGGTGCGTTGCGAACCGACCCGGCCCGGCCCGGCCCGTGATGTACCTTTTCTTGTGTGGCGGAGCTTCAAAACGAGCGCAGGCTTCAACGACGAATTGCTCGTGGTGACATTTTCGCTGCAGATCCAGGTACCTCCCCGCATTGGTGCCGCATTGCTCGATCGCCTGTCCGATTCGCTATTAAGCAAGCCATTCACTCGTTTGTTTGGCTCTCTTCAGGGTTTTTTGTGGTGGAGGGTTAGAGATTCTGGAGGTATGAAGCGGGGGAGGCATTATTAAAATGCACTTGCGTGTTTTGAGCAGGTGGAAGTCGTGTTTGGAAGTGTTTTGAAGTGAGGAAGGTCGAGACTTGCCAGGAGAAGAGTCGATACGAGGTAGCATTATGAGCACAGTGGCTTCGGCTTTGATCACGGGTGTGGCGGGGCGAGCTCTTCGTCCATGTGAAATTGGCACTTAGCGATACTTTATCCGTGGAAATGAGAAGGGGCGAGTGATAGGGAGCTCCGGAAGGACGATTTAATATTGCGGATCTGTGTGGATTACTCACGATGACGGCCAATGGGAGTCTGCATCCTGAGAGATGCATTTTAGTGACGGGAGGAGCAGGTTACATTGGCACGCACACGTCACTACAGCTGTTGTTGGATGGCTATAAAGTCGTGATAATGGACAATCTTTCCAGATCCTCTGAAGAAGCCGTTCGACGTGTTGTAAATCTGGCTGGAAAGCAAGGGAAAAATCTCGTCTTTCACAAGGTGAGTTTATCTGAAATCTCGTACTTCACTTGCCCTCTCTTAAAGTTCTGTTCCCGCGCTCAGTCACCGAAATAATGCAGCGCACATTATTTTCTGCGATCGGCATTTGTTGATTCGGAAACTCAGATTGCATTTTACAAGTCCAGAAGGAAAGACTCGTGAAATTACTATTATAGCTGCCTCTAAATCCGCGAGTCTTTCCTTCTAACTTCATTTATGCTGCATTTCTTTGATGGTATCCGTGGAAGATGGAATGCAAAGTTAATTAGCTCACAGCTGTGGTTTAGACTTGAAAGTAGAGGACTTACTTCACGATCTACAGCAGATTGCTCACGGATTATTTCAAAGGGTTACACTCTACACTTTCAGGCACTTTTTGGGCAAGAATATATATTGGAGATTAATTTAGTTCCTCTGGATGCACAGAGGAGTTAACTAATTAAAATTACTACAATAGTTGATCGTTTTGAACGACGTTGTAAGTTGCTGATCGTCGAACTCCTAGAGTAGGTCGCTCTTGGATGTGTGTTTGTTTTTAGAGCAGTGACCTCCTTCTGCCACCTAGTAACTAGATGCTAACCAGAAGATCTTAGCATTCACTTAACGAGATCGTAGTATTTGGTTCTTCACGAGGTCTTCTTTACAACAGAGTATTTCTGGGACATTCGTAAGACGTGCTTGTAAACTTTCCTAGTTACTTATTTCAACATCATGTCGCACAGGGGGACATGTGCGACAAGGCTGCGATTGAAGACGTTTTTGATCAGCATCGGTATGAAACTGAACCAGATCTGGTTCATCTACATCAAGTCGCACTGTAATATGCTGTTTTTCCTACGTGTGAGACGATTTGTGGCAGATCTTTGATTCTTACAAATGATCATCAATTTTCGCAGATTTGATGCCGTGATCCATTTTGCTGGTTTGAAGGCAGTTGGAGAGAGCTGTGCGCAGCCTCTGCCTTATTACATCAACAATATACTCGGCACTTTAAATCTTCTGGATGTTATGAACGCTCGAAACTGCAAGAAGGTTCGCAAACACTCTAATACTCTTATTACTTTAATATCAGATATTTGGTAATCGAGTGACTAACATGAATTTGACCTTCTTAAGATCTCTAGTAAGAATTTCCGTGGTTCTGTTCATCTCGTATTAAGTGGTTGTCGCTCGAAAGTGATTGATGTCAAGACACTGACATCACCTGACAGTTGACGTCATTTGTTCTTGTAGTTTCGCCCCTTTTACAGATGCTGAAATTTTTAGACAATCTAGTTTTGAATACGGTTCTGTACCCTCCCTTGATTGTAGTTGATGTGAATAGCATCTATCTTCATCGCTGCTTAATTGACTCTGCGTTCTTCCTCTTGCAGTTCGTGTTTTCTTCTTCTGCATGTGTCTACGGACAACCAGAGAGCGTCCCAGTCACGGAAGAATCACATCTCTACGTTTTGAACCCATACGGTCGCACGAAGGTAAGTGAATGGCTATTCAAAATTTCCCTTTTTACGTTCATGAGAAGACAGAACGGGTTCGTATAGCCTTTTTCAGAATCAGAGCTGTCCTCTAATGATCGCTTTCCGGTGTATGACTGCACGTTTTTTCTAAGTAAAATCTTTGTGAACTCCTGCAGCTTCAAGTTGAAGAGATGATGCGCGACATATGCAATTCAGATCCAGAGTGGAGAACCATTGTGTTGCGTTACTTCAACCCTGTCGGAGCTCACCCTAGCGGTCGCCTTGGAGAAGACCCGCAGGGCTTTCCAAACAATTTGATGCCTTTCGTGCAGCAGGTGGCTGTTGGCAGGAGGAAAGAGCTGACCGTGTATGGAACTGATTACGACACGCAGGATGGCACCGGGGTATGTGCATGTTGTGAAGAGTAGGATTGCATACTTTGTCTCTCTTTACACGCCCCAGCCAGTATCTATCCTGCTGGCAGGATATATGCATATTGTTGCAGGATGAAGCTTACACTCTTATGCCGTTGCTAATATGTATTCTAATTGTAATTTGGCTCTTCAGGTTCGTGACTACATTCACGTCCAGGATCTTGCCACTGGCCACACTGCTGCTCTTCACAAGCTGTTCACGACGCCTGACATAGGTACAGTTGGTTGCACTTTGAGAGAAGCTTCCTTTGACGTTCAATTGTTCTTCACTGACTATGTCTTGTGGGCTGTCAGGATGTACTGCATACAACTTGGGAACCGGGAAAGGGACGTCTGTGCTCGAGATAGTTGCTGCATTCGAGAAGGCCGCAGGATTGGTAAGTACTTCTGAGATATATAATTCCACTTTCCGGATGCTTTCGTGGCGCTTCTCAATATTCTTTACTCTATGCTTATAACTTATTGATACTTACCGCAATCTGCTTTCTTGCTACAGAAAATACCCCTGCGATTTGCAGACCGACGGCCCGGAGACTGCAGTACAGTTTACACCTCCACAGACAAGGCTGGGAAGGAACTCGGTTGGAAGTAAGTTTATCAAACTCCTCCATAAGTGAATTGTTCTGACTTTTTTTGCTTACATCCTAGTCCTTTACGTTTGTATTCAAATCAAGCTCCATCTCCGAGAACTGATTCGATGGGATTTTTCAATAGTGGATCAGACCAATGTTGTCGTCTCTATCTGACACTCGCATTCACGTACTGTTGCAGGGCACAGAACGGTATTGAAGAGATGTGCCGAGATCAGTGGAAGTGGGCAAGCAACAATCCAGATGGCTATCGACCAATTCCAGAGCAGTCATTTGATTCCAAGCCTCTTGCAAATGGTAATCACGCAGCCGTCTTGAGCAAAGAAGTAGCCACTTAAACGGAGCTTTGGTTTTTCAGGGTACCATATTCTTACCAGAGCATCTTAGTTGGCTCGGCACATTGTTAGTATATTCAGAAGATCGAACTTATTCCCCATGCGCTAAGGTGTTAGGAGCAGAGTAATTTTTTCCATCCTGCTTGGATGGATGCGGGTTCACCGCTTGATTAGGTTGAGGACGGAGGTACTAGTTGCGCATTTAGAACTCATTGTATACGACAATTCATTTAGACTCAGCGGAATACTTTATTGCCAAGGAGAACTAGAATGAATAAAGTGCCAACAATTCTGTTGGTTTCTTAAAAATATCTCCCAAATAGCTGAAAAGTACAATCGCTATGATGCCGGAACAGAATGCCACTTTCACACAGTACTTGACTATAGGCAACAACAATTTTCGGAACAATCCTTCGCATAGCTTGATTCTACGTGTGAAGAAAATGAAGAGTAATTGTCCTAGCGACAAGGACAGTTCTCCAAACTCCAGCAGGTTCCCACTTCCGAACATACCTTCAACAGAAGCTAGCAGATCATAAGTTTGTGCCTACACATTTTACATACATAAAATACAAGCTCCTTGCAATAACCTCATTGCAGCAATCTAACCTTCACACTGCTAAATAATGTCTACGACGCAAGAAAAACTCTAGTTCCAAGCACGTCGTATCATATTATCATTGCATCGGCTTCAACTTCGGCATTTGTTGTAGCAACAGGATCAGTAACTTGCTTCCCTGCGCACGCACCAGATCGAACATGAACACATTTTCAGTCACTGAACCACTGATAGGCAACAAGGTCACAAGTAAAAGACTGAACCAAAGCAAAAATCACAATGTACTCACTTCCGAAAGCATATGACAATGATGGCCATTCGATACAAACCTTTTGAAGAGCTCTTTAACCTCATCTTGGCACGCTTCTTCATGAGAAAGGCCCGCCCTAACCTAGGCAACTTCGGTTGTGACGATCCTTGATCACCTCCACCTGGTTGAATCAATTTTCAGAAATAGAAGAGAAAATGAAAAGTTCAATAATAACAATAACGAGCTAAAGAGAAAATGAAAATTTGATAGTACATCAGAACTGTACCTTCCTCATCTATGGCCATCATCTCAATATCATGCATAGTGACCAACCCAGACTGTAGAGCCTCTTTCTGCGCCTGCAAAAGCCAACCAACGCATACAAATCAGCGCTGCAGAGGTTGATCCAAACCTGCAATAGCCATGGCCATGATCCTGGCCAGATTGAGCTCTTCCGATCGACATTGTGTAGGTCGTCTTTACTTTTACATTTTTCTCGTAGAAAACCAGAAACAACTACTCAAAAGAATGATCATAACAAAAGATGTTGCCGAAGACATCACGATTGACGATTACAAGCACACAAACCCTAACGAAATTAAGCTTTTGCGATCGATATATAAGAGTAGGTCATTACTGCTGTGCGTCTATAGTACGGAGTAAATTACTCTCAAGAACAACTATGTTGATGTAGACAAAACGATGATCATGACAGAATTCACATGATTTGTGAATTACGAGCAAACAAACGCCAGCCAGATTTTCTTGTTATCTAAATTACGAAGTAATTTATTCTTGCTGTAGGTCCTCATGTGAACGAAAGCTAGAGAACAACTATAGTGCCGTGGTTGAAAGATGATCGCCAACGACAATGTATGCGTAGGTGAGGAATAACATGCAGTATACTTTGCGGAGTGCGAACCCTAATGCAGGGTAGAGTGAGGAATGTAATGAGCTTGCTACCTGTCGCCATTTTTTCTGAAGCTTGCGAGCTTTCTTTCCCGAGATGGCAGACGGGGCCTTGGCGGAGGACACCCTGAGCGTTGCAGCGCTAGATCTCAGCTTCCGCTTCTCAGCCCGCTTGGCCCGTCTCTCCTTCTGAATGTTCCGTCGCGGCAAATTGAACTTGTTCATCTCGTCACAGCCCCGCGCCGCGCGAACTCCACCTTCCTTCCCTCCACAGCAATTTTTTGTCTCGACCAGTTCTTGTGTTTTCGTTTCTGATTCCCAGAATTGTTTCAAAAATTTGACTAGAACATCAAAATGAGAAGGAAAGACGTGATCGAGGGGAAGCAGCAACCGCGGGAAGCGCCAAAGGAAGAATGCGGAGTCACACGACCTTTCTGAGACGGAAACATGCCCCGTACCCGTGATCCTCCGCCTACGACCGCGCCTCTTGCTTGCCACGAGTAGTTGTTGACGAACAGAAATCATCCGATGGTCTCATTAACTCCTTTGTTATTTTGAGAGTACTGAGCTTAATTTTTTTTGGGTGCACGAACACATTTGGGGAATTTTCATATAGGGAACAATCCCAAAATATTTGCAAAGAGGGGAAGGAAGAATGTCTCCATGTGGCTTCAAAAGTAGGAACAAAAGTTACATGGTAGTTTGAATATGTTGAGATGTCAATCTCCTTCATATTAGTTTTAATATGTTCAATAATAAAGAAAAAATATGATAAAAACATAATATTGTTTGCCTCTTTGTAATATTTTTGCACCGTTCTCTTATTTTGAAATTTTTTACAAAAAAGTGTTTCCAAGTTTGAAATTGCCCTTTTTAATTTTATGTTTTACCTTTCAACAACCAATATTCCAATCAAGGAGTTGGGTTTACCCCTATTTTGACAAAATTTTTACAAATGATTGAATCTGGCTTTTGCAAATTGTATTTAACTTAAAAACAAGGATATTCTATAGGATGTGGGAAGGTGAACACCCCACTTCGATCACTTGAATAACACTATTAAAGCCTGAGATGTGGGAGCTCAAAGTTGAGGACCCAAAATAGCGGGTGGGCATGCCTTTTTGGCCTTGAAATGCCTCAGTTTCCAAGCCAAAGCAAATATTGATAACTTCAATATTGATTGCGATTTTCACTCCATTCTTGCTCAAAGTCCACTTCACTTGTACTCACATTAGGCTCGAAATACCTTTTTTCAAGGTTCACTTTCTGTTTGTTTAGCTTCTCTCTACCATCCTCAGGCACCAAAATTGTTAACGAAGTGTTAGCAAAATTGGTTTCTCCCATTAACAACAAGGTATAGATTTAACTACAGGTGGTGTTCAATATCATTTGTTGACTTGGGATTTTTATAAAAACTTGCAATATAGATTTTCTAAGTTTTACGGTTTAATTATGAGGTAAAAAATCTTCTATTTTTGAGTTTCTATGAAGTTTATATTTATAAGTAGTAAGTTATTAAACATGGCCAAATTCAATAAACAAGTATTGTTGAGTAAAATGAGACATTCTCTCCACAATCATATCCTTAAAATGGGTCAACATGCAAATGGCTAGAACAGTTTTGGTGCGAGAATATTGTTAATTGTTTTTAGAAGTGTCGACAACCTATGATTGATGGAATGCAATAATGGGATTCCAAGTGGTATTCTTGGTGCAGAAATTATGGAATTTCAAAAATATATTAAAACTGCAAAAGTCTCTACATAACATATTTATCATTCAACCCTTTATAAAAGTTGACTATCTTTTAACAAACCTAAAGCCTCTTGTTGATCCATTGTAATAAAAGCTCAAACTTAAGGCTTCCTTTAGTTTGCTAACAATCATTACACAAGAGAGCTCGTTTTAGGCTGATGTGACATCCTTATTCAATAAATTGCGTAGTGTAGAGAAGAAAACCATACAATTCAAATAAAAAACCCTTTACATGAGGAGTCAAGCTATTCATTGCACCTCAAGAGGACAATATCCTTTCATGTGAGTGATACATTAAAAATGTTTCAATAAATGAATCAATCACGTGAGAAAAATATTTTGCTACTTAACCCTTAAACGCCCATGGGGTCTGAAACGGGCAGTGAAACGGGACTGAATTCTCTCTTTGGTCACAACTCAAACACTGCTAATCTAACAAGATCTGAGAAAACCGGGCTAAACAAGACCGAATAGACTTGAATAGAACAGAACAAAGCAGAACTAAAGAAGCAAAGTACAAATCAAACTTTACTGAGAGAGAGGGACTAAGGCGTACCTGACCGAATGCCTCCAAATGGCCCCGGCCAGTTCTATTTATACTCTGCCTAACCGCCCTTGGAACTTTCTAGAATGTTCCAATGGCGGGCCCCACCATGGAACTTTCCGGAAGGTCCTAGAGGTGGGCCCCACCTAGATAACCGCCCTTCTAGAAGACTCTAGAGGTGGGCCCCACCTTCTCGAAGCTTCTATGGTGGGTCCCACATAGGCCATCTACCTCAAATTCTAAAATTTTCTAAAAACTCCTAAAATGGTTTCAACTATCTATCTACTTTTCTAGCAAACACAAAAATCTAGTTCTTGCCATGTTACAATTAATCCCCCTCCGCTAATGCGGAACGTCCTCGTTTCGCTCCTGATGATAGATCCAAATGGTTTTTTGACAATGGGTAAGGTTGTGAACGGGCTCCCATGTTGCATCGTGGATGGGATAACCTTTCCATCGGACTTTGTATTGTAGTTGCGGACGTCCATTGCCACGACGAAGATAGCGGTGTTCCAAAATGCAGTCCACTTCATATTCCTCCTGGTCTTCAATCGCTACCGGTGGCGGCGGAGAGGCGATGTCGGCCTGGAAAGCGCTCCGATTCATGATGAAATTCTTTGAGTGCGAGACATGAAAAAAGCTGGATGGATGTGGATATGTGGCGGAAGCTCGAGGCGGTATGCAACATCGAGATATGACCGTAGAGATTCGGAAAGGTCCAATCCACCGGTGCAAGTTTACGGACTTGAGTCGATGTAGCTAACGGAAGGTTGGCGTTTGAGAAGCGAGAACCAAGTCACCTTCTCGAAAGGTCTTATGTTGCGGTGGTTATCTCGCATATTGTTTTTGTCGATTACGTGCGATGAGGAGCGCTGTGTCGAGCCTCTTTGCAACGCCGATGTTAGTCGTTGTATAAACTCCTCCGTTGTAGGGTTGTTGGTGTTGATGGGGCGGTGGAGCGTTGCCGCGTGTCGGGTCTTGACGGCGTTAAGAAAGAATGGTGAATGACCCGTCTTGCTTGGGAACTATCATTATAGGCGAACTCAAAAGGGGTCGATATCTCATCCCCGTCGTTGTGGTGAATTGCCACAAACGCCCGCAAAGATATCCTCCAAGGTCCGGTTAGCACGCTCTGTCATCCCATCGGTCCCGAGGATGAAAGGTCGTGGACATAGCAAGCCGTGTGCGAGAAGCTTGAATAGTGCTTGCCGAAACTCCCTGTGAAGCGCGGATCCCGATCGAGATAATGACACGAGGCAATCCATGATGACGGAAGACGATGTCGAAGAAGACTCTCGCAAGTGTTGGGGCATCAATATCGGAGCGTCTCGCACCAAATGAATTTGTTTTCGAAAAGGCGGTCCACAAAGACAAAGAACCGCAGCGATGTGATTACGATGCGTGCTGTGGCAAACAAGTAATGAGATCCATGGTTACTTGTTCCCATCGTACCGTAGGTAGTGGAATCGGCTGCAGCAGTCCAAGAGGTGTAGTATTGCGTGCCTTGTTCCGTTGGCATAACTCACAGGAACGCACAAAAGCTCGAACATCACGATCCAAGCCCACCCAAAACCATGTTCTAGAAATTCGTTCTAAGGTCTTCTCACGTCCGAGATGTCCAGAGATAGGAATGTCATGCCCTTCTTGAAGTATGCGGGTTCGAAGTTTAGCATCGTTAGGTACATAAACCCGCTTCTTAAAATAGAGGAGGCCGTCAACGAGGTTGTAATCTTGATATTGCACATCACCTACCTCTACTCGATCAGTCACCATTGTGAAGTAAGCATCCTGGTAGGTGGCTTCCTTCCATTCTCTCCCTCCTGTTAGATCCGGAACAATACTACTAATGGTAGCAATCTCCCTCGTGTCCTCCGATTGATTTCGGATCCGGTCTCCGAGATAAAGCGTCCTGGCACAATATGTTGTCACCCTTGCTTGTCTTTGAAGTTGAATATCAAACAATTTTATCGTTTCTTCCTAAATGGTGGTGTCTCGATTTCATATTTTCTAAATGCGGATCATGTAGTAAGGGCGATGATCGGTCCGAATTGTCACAGGTTTCCCCAATAGATAGTGCCGCCATACTTTGGTAGCATGTACAATTGCTAGTTGTTCCCGATCACGTGCAGAATAGTTGCGCTCTGCCCTCTTAAGTTTGCGTGACTCATATGCCACCGGTTGAAGGCCCCTACCGAAGTCTTGTTGGAGGACCGCGCCTATAGCAAAGTCGGAGGCGTCAATGTCAACCGTCTGCGGAAAGGTCGGATCATATGGTTGCGGAATGGAGCGATGGTGAGTGCCTCCTTCAAATTATTGAAAGCGCCTTGTTGTTGTAGTTTCCACTCAAATGGAGCGCCCTTCTCCAATAGATTTGTCGGAGGAGCAAAGAATGTCGCAAAACCGCCGAACAAAACGACGATAGTATCCGTGAGGCCTAAGAAAGAACGAACTTTAAAACATCCTTGGGAGTTGGCCATCCTTCACCGCATTCACCTTAGCTTGTTCCATGTACACACCCTCGAATGATACTACATGCCCCAAAAAGGTGACCTCGGACTTCCAAAGTTCACACTTTGATTGCTTGCAATAGAAGTGACTATCCCAGAACCGACGTAGCACCTCCCGTAGATGTTGGTCATGCTCTTCCGGGGTTTTACTATAGATCAAAATGTCGTCAATGAAAACAACTACACACTTGTCCAAAAGGTCCCGAACAACCTTGTTCATGCGACCCATGAAGGAAGTCTGGGGTATTGGTGAGACCAAAAGACATGCAACGAGCCACTCAAAATGTCCATAGCGCATTTGCAATCTTGTCAGTCTTTTCAATATCCTCTTTTGCAATTGGTATCCGCGAAATCCACTTCAAGATCTAGCTTGCTAAAAATGGTTGCGCCTCGAAGTTGATCAAGAAGGTCATCCACACGTGGGAGTGGATAAGCATTTTTGATGGTCTGCTTATTAAGGCCCCGATAATCGATGCATAGCCGCAATCCACCATCCTTTTTGGGTGCAAAAAAGACAGGTGCTCCCCATGGCGATGTGCTTTCTCGAATGAGGCCCTTCTCCAAAAGCTCGTCCAACGTCTTCCTCAGCTCCTCAAGCTCGTTTGGTGCTAGGCGATAAATTGGCCGATTTGCTGGTATTAAGTCTATGTGGAAGGGAGCACCTCGATCAGGTGGTAAACCACTAGGTAAGTCGGCGGGAAAGACATCTCGAACTCGGCCGATAAGTTGCTCAACTCGTTCGCTCTTCCTTGCTCTCTCTTCTACCATTGAAGCAATATTTGGAACCACCACATACACCGCCGCTTTAACGATCTGTTTCTTCATGAAGGCCATCTCCACCAATATGCTTTAGTTGTCCTGTCGTTTTTCAATCCACTTGATGTTGAAGCATGAAGAATTATCTTGCGCCCACATTCGTTAAAAGAGATGGTTCTTGTCGGCCGATCAATCGCTTATTTTCCGCCTCCAACCACGGCATTCCTGCGATAACATCATATCCGAGCTTCGTTACCTTAAATTTTCCTCGTAGTGCATAGGCATCACACAATCTCAAGGTCTCTTCTTCACATGTCTCACTTAAATCATTTTCCGATCGTCTGCATGGTATATAGTCCCTCCGGTGATCACCTTAGTCTTGATCCCAAGTCGGTTGGCAATTGCGGTCGAGATGCAATTCTCCGTAGAACCGCAATCCACTAGTACTCGACACGGTTGTCTTCTAAGTCGACCCGTGAGACATATCACCGACCTTTTTGAGTGTTGCCCGAGGCCATGCTTTGTTTGACTCGAGAGACAACACTATCCCCATATTGGTCCTCGGTGCCCTTCTTTCGGGAGCCCTGTTTCCTCGCCTCCATTCCTTCATCATCTTGGTCACCCTCGAGGTTGTGGATCCGCCTTGGTTTGTTGGCACCGAATTCGACGTTTTGGACACTCTCCAATCGATGGCTTGACTCCCGACGAAGAAAAGCACAATCCCTTCCGTGCCAATAATTGTCGTCTCTGTGGCGTCAATGGTCCTTGTAGGGCGTCAATCTCCATTGGCGTCGGTTGTTGGGCTACCATAGTAGGTGGTGGCGTAGGGTTCCATACTGCAGGTCGTACTCCACGATTTAAAGTTTATGGCATCAACTCTTTCTCGCAATCCTAACCGCCTCCTCAAATGTTTGAGGGTCTCTTAATTCCACTTCTCGTTGAACGATCGGCTTCAATCCTCGAACAAATCGATCCATCATCTCTCCCTCCGAAACATTGGGTATTTGGAGACATATGGATTTGAACCGGGTGACATACTCTTGCACCGACCTTAGCCGTGTCAAGGTGGCCAATCGATCGCGCTAAACTCTCCGCATTGATGGGTCGAAATCGGGTTTGTGAGCTCGGTCTCAAATTCCTCCCAATTTTGAAATCCGCCTTGAGCTCCATAGTTTTGAGCTCAAGTCGCCACCAAATGGTCTGCCGCACCCTCAAATAGTCAAGCCGCATATATAATTCCGTCGGTTGAGTTCGCCCGGACAGTTGGAGATATTGTCGCATCTTTGAAAAGCCATTGAGATACATCATCTTGTCTTGAAGTTCCCGAATATGTTTTTGAGCTTGCTCAACTTCACTCGCAGATTGTCAATTCTCTAGCTCTAGAAGCGTCCGCTTGTCCTTGTAATGCGAAAATCGGTCTAGTAGATGCTGAATCAGTCTCCATATGAGTAGGTTCCGCCATTTCTCCCATGATGCAATTCTTCCGACGACCTCTGCTACGCGACGCCTTCTCTCTCGTTCTAGCCAAATCCTTGAAAGTAACTCCAAGTAGATCCAAGGACAAGACTTGATGAAACCACAATGATGACTCTCAAGTAGACTTCTTGCTAATAGCACCTAACGTAAGGATAGACCGACACTCGCTTCTCGATACCAATGAAACGGGATCAATTCTCTTTTGGTCACAACTCAAACACCGCTAATCTAACAAGATCTCGAGAAAACCGGGCTAAACAAGACCGAATAGACTTGAATGAATGTAACAAAGCGAGAAACTAAAGAAGAAAGTACAAATCAAACTTTCTTGAGAGAGAGGGACTAAGGCGTGCACGACCGAATGCCTCCAAATGGCCCCGGCCAGTTCTATTTATACTCTGCCTAACCGCCCTTGGAACTTTCTAGAATGTTCCAATGGCGGGCCCCACCATGGAACGTTCCGGAAGGTCCTAGAGGTGGGCCCACCTAGATAACCGCCCTTCTAGAAGACTCTAGAGGTGGGCCCCACCTTCTCGAAGCTTCTATGGTGGGTCCCACATAGGCCATCTACCTCAAATTCTAAAATTTTCTAAAAACTCCTAAAATGGTTTCATCTATCTATCTACTTTTCTAGCAAACACAAAAATCTAGTTCTTGCCCTGTTACAGGCAGCCCAAAATTGGATCACAACATCTTTTGGACTTGGGCATCATGAATAGTGCACTTTTTGAACTTGGGCATCATGAATAGACCAATCAATGATGAGCTTGCAACCTCCTACAAGGTTATGTACAACCCCAACCTACCTACCACAATCCTTTCATAGCACAAAACCATTCATACAAATTGTGATTTCATTGTGAAATTTCACTTTTTGATTACATCAGAAGAAGGTGACCAGTTGGACATCAAAATACAAGTGAAATGTTGAGTACAGTGAGAGCTATAGGGAAGATTCAGTTGGAATCATGCCCCTCGGGCTTGCTTGGGCGTTTAAGGGTTAAGCTCATGAAGTGCTTGACTTCCCATGCAAACTGTTGAGAGGAGAGAGGAAAATGAAGACAAAAATTGCAAGAGAGAATTGTGTTTACATTACCCATGGTCCATTAAACAAGAGCTGACACTACTTGTGTAACTCCTATTAAACTCAACCTACTAACTAGGAGTTCATAGATTTTATCAGTCTCTAAGTTTAACTGTGGATGAAGTCTAGATGAACTTTAGATGAAATGTGAGAACCTAGGAGTTCCTAATCTTATCTTAACTGCAGATGAACTCTAGTAAAAAGGATGGACCACGGAGTTCCTAGGTCAATGTCTTATTCCACCCTAAATAAACAATATATGTTTCAAATTTACTTTTCTAGGCCCCTAGAGCTCTCAGAAGTCAGAAATCAAGTCCCAGAAGAAAAGGTCATTAGTCAGTGCCAATAATGAGTCATCACGTCAATCCCGCATCATGTTAAGCCAAGTGGACGATGGCAAGTCACGATCTGACTTGGCACGGGTATGATGGAAGTTACTCATGCACACGAACGGTCACAGGCCCCGTACCCCCCTCTGCAGTCATGCACCGCCACGGACACCCGTGACCGCGCCTCCCAGTCGTCACCACCAAAGCGCGACAATTCCATTTCACTCTCCACTTTCTTCCCCATTCTCTCTCTCGCTATCGATCTTACACACCTCTGAATTTTCTAGATCATCAACCCTCCTTTCCATCTTGCTCTGGTAATTCTCTTATTCACACCCCAATTCCGGTTTCAACTGATGCCATAGTCCGATTTTGTAGGGTGGGTCTAGTTTTGCTGCAGAATGAAAAACCACGTAGTTTTGGGTGATCGTGAAGAGTGTTGTCCATGCTAGTTTTGCTACGTTTGGTTTGGAATTGAAGCGACTAGGTTTGCTTTGGAGGTGCTACAGTTGATTGAAGTGCTTGTGTGTTTGCAATTTTTGCAGGTGACCATGAGTCCGAATCGCAGTATCGGCTTGGCATTGGACTACTCGGAAAGTAGCAAGTATGCGTTGAAGTGGGCGGTGGAGAACGTGGTGCGTGAGGGCGATCAGTTGGTCGTGTTGGTGGTGCACAAAGAGATTGATGAAGATAATGGTCAATACCAGTTGTTTGGCAAATATGGCTCTCGTAAGCACCTCATCCTTTACATTCTTAGCAGGGATGCCTAATCTTAGAATTGTAATCAAGCCTCGTGATCGCTGTTTCTTTCTCTCTGAAAGCAGCAGAAACTCTACACTCGCTTTGCTATTGCTGCAGGAAATAAGTATCGTTTTGAGAGTATTGTAGAGAACCTACTGATTTCTGGTTATGGTTGTTGTATTATGTCTGTTTTTGCAGCATTGATTCCTCTGATGGAAGTGGAATTAGAAGGCACTAAGCGGCAGTATTCCTTGAAAAACGACGAGGAGGTTTCAGCTTGCCTAAAGGAAGCTGCGAAGAAGGTACATCCTGCTCTTTGCATGCTTCATCTTTTTTCGCATACATTGATGACCAATTAGCGGTATATTATGCCACACCATCGCTTGTAATATCACCACTACACTCCATAATATCACCTCTGGATGATAGCCCTGAACTTTTCACAAATTTTTAGCCACTTTCGTTTAGAATTTCAACCACCCTAAACTCCCCATTTTTCGATAGTGATACGGGATTGTGAATTGAAACTATGGTGCAGGCAGCAGTGGTGTTCAAGGTGTATTGGGGTGATCCCAAGGACAACATTTGCAAGTCTGTTGCTGACATCCCTCTTGATTTTCTTATCATGGGTTGCCGTGGCCTCAGCGCACTCAGAAGGTAAGAAATGTTCTATTTTTATTGCTGATTGAAATCCAACAATACTCACTTTCGAATACAGTATTTAGCATCAAATCATGGATGGCAATTATGTGAAGACCTCAACCATACAAAGAATCCAGGGTTTGACTACTCTTAGCATTCTACGTCGAAAGCGATGATACTCATCGTACAGTATCCAGTGTCAACCTCATACATAAGTCAATATTCTCGAATTATAACCAAGAATGTGAACTCGCTACGTTTAGGGTGCATCTGGTGAATGTTTCCATCTTGTGGTTTCGTCCAATCAACTAGAATGAGCTACTATTGATATTGTTGTACACAGCTGATTTTAATGTACTGTTATTTTTATTTTTTTTGAAGAAATGTTTCATAATGGAAGTGTTGTGCACAGCTGATTGTAATGAACGATTGATTCTGTGAAGAAGAGTTTTGTAATGGAAGTGGTATTTTTTCTTGCAGGACTTTCATGGGGAGTGTGAGCAACTACGTTGCCAACAGTGTGAGCTGCCCAGTCTCCATTGTGAAGCTGCCACCCAATCTACCTGCTTGAGAGCGCGGACATGTATCAATATGTGTGTAAAAACATTCGGGGTGGTGAACATAAACGTTGATATACAAGGATTTTAGTGTTTGAAAATTGGGCAAAGTCTCCATTGAAAGCTTCATCTTGAGGTATTACTTTGGAAATTTCCTGAAGGTAGATCAAAAGAGTGATGTTATTGGAATGACCAAATTGAATACATTTGTGTCTTCGCACCAACTGTTCTTTTGATTTGTTACTTCGATTGTGGAATGGATCATTTACTTGGAGAATGTGGCGGTGAGAATTTATAAATATTTCTTACCACCATAGCACTTCTATTAACCTCCTTAGCCCTGCATATTATTACCATCCAGCCTTTGTATTTGAATTTCAGCATACCAATGCCGAAGATAACATTCTCTAAGATTATATCTCAATGTGATTATGAAACCTTTCGTGCATGATTTTATCTGAAGTATTTGATGTTGAAGTACACGATGATATTTTTTTGAGGAAAAGTATCTATGTATAAGCACCAATATTCACCTACAGATTTGCACAAGATATACTCAACAAGGTATGCGTGTATTGACTTAACTTCCACAAATTTCAGAAGTATAATCATCCCGGGATCGAAACAAGTGCCCATCAACTTAGGTCATATAATTTTGAGAAGCTCTTGGCAATAATTGTGCTATTATAGATGCCGCTATTACTTAAGTCAAGGATATTCACACACACACGAACAAGGAACTTGGGGGAGGGCTTGCTGAGCGACGATTGATCTCCTTCTGCATCTTGCGACATTCATTGCCTGGGCGGCGCCAACCTTCAGAGACCATGATGCGGGAGCCCCAATTTTCAGCTATAGCCAAAATAGCAGAAGCAAAAATGCGAGCGTCACACTCCGCGCTCTGAAAATGGAATCGTTTCGAGCAGCGCGACATGGAATTTACTCCATGGGGCGATATCGAACGAGGGAGTGTACATAGTAGTACAGGACTCTATTGCGCTGCATGAATCATCGCTCAAGGGGGTGACGTAGTACGATGAGGTCGAGCGATCTTTTGTTTACGGCGAACAAATTGTGAACGTTGCAATCAATGGAGCTGGATCACAAGCGAAGCAGGCGGGTGACACGGCATCTGTCACTCACTTTCCTGCTTGGCTGGGTGATCACCGTCGTCGTTGTCACGCATCGCACCGGGGACAAGACTGCAGCTTGCGAGGGCAGGTGGGTATACGTCTACAAGCTCCCGGAGGTTTACAACCGGGACTTCGTGCGAGACTGCGCGAATTTCAAGAAGGGGCGCGACCTGTGTATGTACATGGAGAACGGGGGGCTGGGTCGAGGCTTTCGGTACTCCCCCGGATCTTGCTGGCACAACACATGGCAGTTCGCGCTGGAGCTTTACTTCCACGAGCGATTGGTGCGCGACTACCCGTGCTTGACTGATCGCGAGGATCTTGCCAATGCATTCTTCGTTCCCTACTATGCAGGCATGGACTTGTCGCGCCGATTCACGCACCGAATGAACAAGAGCGCGCTCTACTTGGAACTCGCGACGTGGTTGCAGACTCGCGCGAGCTGGCAGCGACGCAGCGGACGCGACCATTTCTTGGTCCTCGGCCGAATCGCTTCAGATTTTCGCCGCTGCGGTGACCATCGATCGTGGGGAAACGAGGTAACTTGTCATTGTCACACTTCAAAGTTACAACTCCAAAGCTGCGACTGATATTTGCATCCATATAATGCCGCATTAAGATTGCGTGAGGGCAATCGGAGTAGTGCGCGATTATCTTAGTGCACCGCCACCCATGCCTGCAAACGCCCGAATTGTGCGCAAGCAGGCTTGCATCAGAAGGTCACTGCTCACGCCCGGAACGCCATATCCCTTCTACACCCGCTCAAAATCCTTCCTGTCCCGGAACTTCGCCGATCATTGAACACCTTTGCTTCTCTCCTCGTTTTAGCTACCTGACAAGAGCAATTCAATGCGGGGATGGGTGGAGAGTTAGGGGCAATTCAACGGGGATGGCTGGAGATTAGGGCACTGAATACTGGGAAGCGAACGCAAACCCAGGCACGTGGGTTCCCGGCTGGCCATGGGTGGCTAAGCACTTACAGTGTCTGATCTGAAGCTCTGCAGATGCTGCTGCATGCGGCGTTCAAAGAGATGGTAGTGCTGTCAATCGAGCGGAATACGAGCAGCGCGAACGAGATAGCCATCCCATATCCCACGTATTTCCATCCCGATGGTTCCGAAAGTGTGCGCGCGCTCGTTGAGTGGCAGCGCGAAAGCTCGCAACGAGTGTCGCTCGTGACCATGGCCGCGGGTCAGCGGCAGCTCATCACCAACAAAGTGCGGCACCGCTTGATGGCGGAGTGTGAGGAGGATCCTCGCTGCACCTTGCTTCGCTGCGTCGGCCACGAAGCGTCACCCGACCTTGCCACTGCAGTACGCGCCGATCACTCCCTCTGCCTTATTCATGTCCGAATACCGTATCGTGAAAATTTGGGGAATCTTCATGTAAGGGAACACTTTAATGTTCGTAAATAGAGATAGTTAGATGGTATTGAAGCAGATTGATATACCAGGGCGGCTTGATTGTTAGTGCAGATAAAGAATGTGTCTCTGCCTGTGAAGATGGAACTAGGAAAGACAATGGAGGTGAGCTGCAACAATCCTCCCATACTACTGAGCGCCATGCATCAGTCCGTGTTCTGCTTGCAACCTCCAGGAGACAGCCCTACACGCCGCTCCTTCTTCGATGCATTGTTGGTGGGATGCATCCCTGTCATCTTCCACAAAGATGCGGCGTGGTTGCAATATGTGCACCATCTACCAGAGCATGGCGCAAGCTACTCAATCTTTCTCTCGGTAAGAGCTATATTGATTTCAATTATTTTGTCATTCTCATAAGAAGAATGATTGACATAGCTAGCTCGGTGATGGTAGATGGAGGCAGCCAGCACAAGCAAAGTGATTGACATCTTGAGCAAAGTGGAGACATTGAACATCACCAAAATGCAAACCACGATTGCTGAGCTTGTCCCGCGCATACTTTACTCTCGTTTGAAAGAGGATGGCAAGGAATTAACAGGGCCAGATGCATTTGACATTGCCATGGAAACTTTGGTAGCAAAAATGCATATGTATGAGAAGTCTAGTTCTTAATATGGTCATGAGAAGTTTTTTATTGAAGCTTGAGTCGTTTACAAACATGAGATTCAATCAAGTTGTGTAAGCGGGTGGAGTGGTTGATAAGGTTTAGGAGGCACGGTTCAAGGTTGCACTAGATTATTCACTTAGTTTTCGATGGTCTAATTACGTATCCACCACTACTTTAACTTGTTATTTTAACAATATCAAATGAGCCCTCTGTCATGTGGAGTGAATGTAACCTTGATTTGCAAGCAAATTTGTCTTCTGGATAGTCAAGCATGAAGTATCCATATGGTATCAATAATCAACTGATCTTCTCTCTCATCATGGGCTTCTCAATTTCTACAATCACTTTTTTCCTACTTTTCTACCTCTTGCAAGTACTAAAAGAACACTTAGCTTCTTCATCTCCTTTTTCCTTCTTGCCAAAGTTGTTCCTTTGGTAGACTTACGTGCTATCATTCTAAATTATTAATGAAGAATGAATACAATGCTTCAATTTGCATAAGATTGATCACAATGTGCATCAAAATTGAATATTTTATGTTCAAGAAGTGTCATATATAGATCTTTAGAAAATAGGAAAATATTTTGTAGAAATATTAAGTATGTTTACCATTGCTCTTATCAAAAATCTTAATCAAAAGTTAATTTCCTCAAAGACTATGTTTTTGGTAAGTTGTGATAATTTTAGTGGTCATCACTTTATGAAATCTTAATGGTTGATTATCATACGTAGTTGTTTTCATACTTTTCAAAATCTAGACCTTTTACAGATTATATCGCTCATAATGAGACATTTCATACATTTCATGATCATAGATCATTCTTATTCCCTAAACGTCCCTACTTTTTTTTGGTAAAAAAAACACGATTCTTTTTAGTGCATCATGAATGGATAACCCCATATTCGTTAAATTGGCCCAATCCCCTTTATATTTGGCCGCACACTATTCAAATAAATAGAGTAAAGTAAAAAAATAAAGTTTTAAGATGGGAAAATATATTAATAATTTATTTTAGTCCTCTCAATACATGTTGATTTTAATGTAATTATCTACATGGCATTGTTTTCATTTGTGCTATATACACTATTTCAAGCGGCCAAAATAATAGGGATGGGCCAATTTAACGAATATGGCGTTGGATATGGAGATCCATTTATGACATATGAAGATAAGACATTCAAATCTCAATTGTTGAAGTTTGTCTAAGACTTACGAACGATGATGTGGAACAAATTTAGAGTCATAAAGTCTTATCACCAGTAGGAAAACGATCCTCGACTAATCAATGATAAAAGTCTCCTCAATGACTAATTTTCACTAGTGTATAGATTGTGAGAGCATAATATATTTTCACTAAATACTAGGAGAAAACAATGTCCAAAATTTATCCAAATTTACAGGTCCATACATAGAATGGCTTAAGGTTTCCTTTAAATTTGTGTTCTTTAATCAATTATTGCAAGTGTCGAATTCAATCAAATATTTTACTGATTTGATGCTAGTGTAGTTTGGTCTACTACACCAATAAAAATTTACAAAATATTGGTAGTTGTGTGGATTGATTAGAGGATGGGAAGTTGAAAGGAAAACTAAAAAAAAATCTATGTAATTTCGGACATGTAATACCCGACAAATTTTGGACACCAGTTTCTAGTAGTGAAAAAACATACTGAAATCCCACCTTTCTCACTTATAAGTGGAAATGCTACTTTTCAGACCCAAGGACATATAAGCGTAAAGTCAAGGGCACTTCCCATTGATAATCAAAATGTTCATAAACATATTTAATTTTGATAAGAAAACCAATGAAAACAGTAATATATTATGAAAATAAGTAGAGTTGATTCATTTAAAATCTATAATTAATATATCCTTTAGATTGTTTCAACTAATGATGGAAAAGTGTCTATGCGTAACTACCATTCTTTTCTATTTACCTCAATCGATAGATTATAATATATCGTAGTATTATATATTTCATGAAAATATATTAGATGATTTTCAAGTATTTAATAACAAAAACTACACTTGATTTGTGATGTAACAGAAGAATTTGGCAAAAATAGGTGTTGACTAAAGAAGTGATGACTCTTTGAAGTTCCACCTTGTCATCCAAAATGCATGTTAGGCACAACGTATAAGCCTTGGCTTGGTGGTTAGGACTCATGACCCTCAAATGAATAGGTCGTGGGTTCTACTCCTCCCCATGCTAGTGTGGTGCTCACCTCCATAGTTTACACAACCATGGTGTGGGGTTCAGGGATACCATTTCAGGTATCTCGAAGGCACTAGTGGCTAGGTAGGAACTAACATAGTGTTCACCAAGAGGGGTCAATAGCTAGTCCCGCCATTGATGTGATGACGTGCGAGCATACAACCAAGAAAAGGTCAAATAAACACTCTATTCACGCCGGCCTCTAAAAAGGTTGGAGTTTCTCTTGAACAAGAACAAGGTTGTTTAGGAACGATATATATCATGTGTGTTGATTCTCTTATGCGAGTCCTTGGAACGGACGCCATGGATTGCAATGTAGCCCACGGCAAGATGGAGACTTGCCTGCTATTATTGATCGATTCCACTTATGGTAATTGTCTCGATGCATTTTGAAAGCTGCGTTCCTGCTCATTGTTTCAATTCCTTGTTGTTCCGGGGTCTCACATCGCATCTTTCAGTAGCAAGGAGCTTCTTGTCGTTCCGAGGTTTCGCATCGCATCTTTGTAGCGAGGAGCTTCTAATCTAGAGTTACGTTTCGAAACTGTCAGTATCTCAGTTCGACACTTGACAACTTCGATCCACACTTTTGTCGGTAGAATCTTTCTTGTTTTTCTGGTGAAGCTCAGGTTTGCAAAGACGAGTTTGATTCAACTGATTCAGATTGAACTGTCTTATGATTCACAGCCTGAGATGCGTTTGAAAGTATGGCTTCATCCGAGGTCGTCCATATGTGGTGTTGATCTTCATATTCTGAGATGTCCGAGGGACACCCTCGAACTATGCCTGTTTTCGGTAACTCGGTGCGGAGTAGCATTCGTCAAATTTGATTCGGTCGGTGCAATTCTTCTTGAACATCTTCAAGTGCAGTTTAGCTTTGAAAAGACGAGCTTCTAACGAATCTACATCGAACTCTGTTTTGTATCACAGTCTGAGTTTCATTAGAAGTTGGTTTCATCCGAGGTTGTCTTGATCTTCACATTGCGAGATAGCAGAAGGGTTTCAGCCATGACCGCAGAATCGACAGGCACCTCAGGTATGGCCATTTTCTCCATCGCCGTGAACAATGTTAGAATGGACGGTGATCGGTTCTATGCCTTACGCCTTGTTTCTATGACAGGAACTAGAACGATGGAGTCACTCATTAACGAGGGGCAGAAGATCATCCGCAATATCAATAGTAAAGCGAATGGCGTGTTTCTGAATAAGAACCAGTGCAGTTGTCTGGCGCGACGATTTACAAAACTTGGCGAGGCCCTGGAGGCGGTGAAGGATGACACTTCCTCGTCATTGGAAGAATCTGACATCGAGGAAAAGTTTCTTCCGGTGCTGAAGAAAGGAGTGACGCTGGTGGATGAGTACGAGACGAAAGGCAAGGCGCTTGAAAGTGTGCTCGCCCGATCAGAGAATAAAAAATCTTTTGAAGAGATTCATGGACAACTGGACAACTTGAAATCGATACTCTCTTGGTCGGATGATGAAATCGTCACCGCGGAAGCTGCTGCTAAGAATGATCGGGACGCGAACATTCAGGACCTGCAGGAGCTCGATTCCAATGTGAAGAAAGTGGTCTTTGAGAAATTCTACGAAGGTGAACACATCTCCGTGAAAAAACTGTGTTTTCATACTTAGTTTACAATGACTCAAACAAGTCATTCAGAATGGTTGTTTATGACTAATTATGATTTCTGAAATCATTAGGAACCAATCATAAGACAAATTTTTTTACGAGTGGATTTCCTTAAGATCTTGATCCTCTGGAACTTATGAACTCAACTTTCAATCTGTAATGATAAGCGGACTAAGTTTAGAGATGTCTAACTCTAGAACTTTTGATCTTTCATGATACAAATCATTCATTCTAGCAGGTTGTTGATTTCCTACGGTATAAATGAGTGCGGAAAAGGATTTGTGTGTGGTTGTAAATCTATGAGTCCATAGATGTCATATGTGTCATCTCACTGATCCCTGCTTAATTGAGCAACTACTTACTGCGTAAGATCAAAAATCTAATGGGTTTTTCATTTCTGAAAAGTTTAGACCCAATTACAAAGAAATGCACCTCGTGTTCTGACCACTACGGATGGTTTGCTGATTCAGATGGGGTACCTGAACACGAAAAGAGCTACCTCCATATAGAATTTAAAGCAATTACTCTGGAAGGTCACATCAAGGAGTTACCAGAAGTGCAGAATAAAAGAGAAGAGCATCTGAAGGGTAAGGCGGTGGTTCACAAAGGCCAGTGGATTGGATGCGAATGCGCCATCAAGGAGTTCAAGTCAAGTGATAAAGAATGGAACATGGAGGAGTTGAAGAAGGAAGTTGCCTCTCTCGTGAAGCTCCGACATCCTCACATCACGCAGCTCATCGGCCGCGCACAAGATGCAGATAAGACATACGTGCTGTACGAGAAGATGGATAAAGATCTTCGACAACTCATGATTGACCGCATTAAGGAGAAGAGGTCGCCGTTCAGGGCTAAACCCCGGCCTTTCAGCCCCGCTGAAGAGTTGAGCGTCATCAGGCAGATTGCTCAAGGAATGTTCTACTTGCACCAGCACGGGATTGTTCACGGTGAGCTCAAATGCACCAACGTGCTGGTGAAACAAGCTGGTGACAACATCAACGTGAAAGTGTCGGATTTTCACTGCTCCAGGGAGCTCGGCAGTAATGAACGTTACAAGCCTACACATCGAGTACGGTGGTCGCCACCTGAAGCTTTTGATCATTTCGACTTGGAGCGTGCACCTGACCATAAGATTCTAGAGAAGGGCGATGTCTACAGCTTTGCCATGACCTGTTGCGAGGTTGTGACTGGAGGTTACCCTTTTGATGGCGTCCGTGGGGACGAAACGATCAAGGGGATGATTCTGAGAGGCGAGAGGCCAAAGCTGCCTGATCATCTGAGCGACAACCTGAAGTCGCTCATTCAAAATTGTTGGTCTGAGAAACCCGAGAAACGACCGAAATTCGAACAGATTTGTGACCTCTTGCAGATCATCGTTGCAGTGCCAACGTTATCGCTACCAGATCGCGTCTTGTGCTGCTTCCGCTTGGGTAATGCTCGCACTGCACCCGTTGACGATGAGATCAGCACGGAAGTGTGGCCGTCGTTGCCAGACGGACAGGGCAGCACATTAAGCGGAAGTGTTGAATCAGAACCGAAAGTGGAGGGTCTTCCTCATTATCTGAAGATTGATCCGAAGAATCTGAAACGTTATAAAAACGGTAAGCTCGGTCAGGGCGCTTCTGCACAAGTGTGGGCAGCAACCTGGCATGGGTGCAAGTTTGCGGTGAAATATATGAAATCATACCACGTGCCGAAGCTCCGTCACGAAGTGGACATCATGATGAAGCTCCTGCACCCGCATGTGGTACGACTGGTGGGATTCGCGGCCGAAGGCAACCGGTGCGCGATCGTGATGGAGTTGATGGACAAGTCTCTGGAAGACTTCATCAAGGAGAAGATGAATAAGAGTGCAAAACAACCATTCTCGGAAGCAGAAGCGATTGCAATCATCACCAAATTGGCAAACGGGATGAATTTCATGCACTCGCGAGGAGTAGCACACGGGGACCTCAAGAGTGCCAACGTGCTCGTGCGAACGGTACATAAGAAGAACAGAGACGACATATTGGATGTGAAGCTTGTGGACTTTGGGTTAGCTCATTTAGAGAGCCTGGTGAGTTGTAAGTTGCGTAAAGTTGGTCCGTGCCAAGCTCCTGAAGTGAAAGAGCGCGGGCAGGATTATGACTCAATGCCTGCGGATGTCTATAGTTTTGGAATGATGTGCTATGAGATCATCAATGGCAAGTTGCCCATCGATGGCAAGCTGCCCTCGTCCAAAGGGAAACCTAGCAACATGCGTGAGGATCTGTGGAAGCTGCTGAACGACTGCTGGAAGGTGCCTGAACAGAGGCCTACATTTTCTCAAATCTGCTATAAACTTGCTTCCATGGCCCCGAAACTTAAGTCGTGACCAACTCACTCTTTCGTATGCTCCCACGTTGTGAGAAAACTTTGGTAGGTGCTGATGCAGATGTGCCCACTTCAGGGCACAAAGGGGTTGTTCTACATATAGAAAGCTTGTACTTAAGGCGTAAGTCTGTTTGTGGCGTGAGGACGAATCCTGTGCCCTTGTGCATTGTGTTCCGGATGGGTACCCGGTATCAATAAAAACAAGCTTGTACAGAAGCTCTCACCTTGTACATCCAATTCTCAGTCACTGTTTGTATCATTGGTTTTTGACTACGAATATTATTGGACGTGAAGCAGATATTTTCTAATGATCCCCTTTCAAGTGGCAGTGATTCATCTCACAATTCAATGCTGAATAGACCAAAAGATGGTGTCAAGAAGCAGAACTTGTCAAGAGGTTTTATACTCAGCACAAATTTAGTTGTGACATGGCTAATTTCACTACGACTCACCATATCGTAAATTGCAGTGTTATTGAGTAATCTACCTTAATCCGCCCAAGAGCATCGCTTATGATGCCTGCAGACTGGTTCCTCCGAATGGCACATGGGATGAGCTTTCTCATGAGCCTCAAGGTTCCCAGAGTGGTCAACGAGAATTCTCCTCAACGTTGCTCGGGAACGGCTCTTTGCAAAGGACCGCTTCTTGTCCTTCAATTGGACACAATAGAGCTACGATATTTTCACATGCAACAGGTGCAGCAGGTGCAACACGATGAATAAGAATTTATTGTCTTGCTCATACATGGAGAGCGAGAGCTTACGACAAGTGAGGTGAAAATGATGTGGGTCTTGGAGGTTGCCTTGGGGGCGTGAAAACTAAGGTGCTCCTTGCAAGTGCCGTTCCCACGCTGGTTGGCAAGTTGCACATGTAATGCTCTAATATTAAAAATCAAAATTTGTCACAAATTGTGTGATGTAAGCAAATTGATGTAGTTGGCTAAATTACTCCATGGTTTTGAGATAAGCAAGCTTATTGAGGAGTAGGCAACAATGAAGTAATTTTGGAAAACCTTCAAAATATGTAGGAGGTTGGACCACTTGGAATCATAAGGTAACCTGTTCAATTAAAATTGAGCTATTAGCATGGAAAATGAGCAAAGTAAGTGCTTCTTGTGCATGGGCAAAGCAAGTGAAAGGATGTACCAAGTCGAGTTATCATTTTTGAACTCTTCTATAATTTTCTATACATTTTGAAAGTTGGACTTATAACTATTTCTAAGATGGTGCCCTCAATTGTGGGGACGACATTATCAAGGCTAAGATTTTGCATGGCGAGAAGGATGAAGGGAGGCCAAAGCTGCCTGAGCATCTGAGCGACAACCTGAAGTCGCTCATTCAAAATTGTTGGTCTCAGACACCCGAGGAACGACCGCCGTTTGAGGAAGTTTGTTACATTTTGCTGAACATTGCAGACTTGCCGAAGCCACCGAGAGCAAGGAGGCCACCGAGAGCAAGGAGGCTCCTCTCCTGCTTTAACGCTCCTGCAGGCTCAGGCGTTCAACCCGTCCATGATCAAAAGGAACATGAGAGAGTCAGTATAGTTTCTAGAAGAAGAAGAGAAGATATAGTAAATGATTGGTTACAAATATTCAATGTCGAGCCAGTCGAGGGACGTCCGCATTATCCGAAAATAGATCTGTCGAATTTGGAACCATATCTGAACATAGATCCGTCGAATTTGGAACGACTCGGGAAATCGCCACTCGGGAAGGGGTCTTCTGCAGAAGTGTGGGCAGCCACCTGGATTGGGTGCAAACTTGCGGTGAAATGGCTGAAATCAGACCATGTGTCGAAACTCCAGAAAGAAGTGGGCATCATGACGAAGCTTCTGCACCCGCATGTGGTACGACTGGTGGGATTTTCCGTTCTGGCCGAAGCCAACCGGTGCGCGATCGTGATGGAGTTGATGGACAAGTCTCTCAAAGACTTGATCGAGGAGAAGATGAAGGCGAAGACGAAGAATAGTGCGAAAGCACCATTCTCGGAAAGGGAAGCGATTGCGATCATCACCCAACTAGCAAAGGGGATGAACTTCATGCATTCGCGAGATAAACCACACTGTGACCTTAAGTGTGCCAACGTGCTGGTGCGACATGTGCAGACGAAGAACGGAAAAAAAATGGATGTACATGTGAAGCTTGTTGACTTCGGCCTAGTTTGTCTGGACAAGAAAGACCTCGAAGTGGTCAGAAATGGTCCTTGCCAACCACCTGAAGTGCAATACTTTAAGGGGCTACAGCAGTCGTATGATCCGAAGGCTGCGGATGTCTACAGTTTCGGAATGATGTGCTGGGAGATCATCACTGGCAAGTCTGTCAAGCCGCACCCGAGTCAGCGAGAACATAGCAAAATTCGTAAGGAACTGTGGATTCTGCTGAACGATTGTTTGAAGGACAGCTTGGAAAGGCCTGCATTTCCTGAAATCTGCAAGCAACTTGCTGCCATGTCCCCCAAGGCGCGATCGTCCAAGTCGTAAGCAACTCACTCTCACATGACTTCTCTCTCATCGTGGTGAAACCTCGGTAGGTTACAGTGCAGATGTGCCCACTTCAGGCGCTCATCGAAGGCGTGTTCTACTTACATATAGAAAGCTTGCGTGCTTAACTCGTGATTCTGCTCGTGGCGCGGGGATGAAACCTGTGCCCTTGCACATAGGTATCTGGTTTGTATAAGGCAAGCCTATATAGAAGCCCTATCGACAGCTCTCATTGTAATATTGGTTGTGGCAGCATGTTCGCGGATGTGTACCATATATCATCGTAATATTGGTTGTGACAGCGTGTGCGCATGCGTCTCGTCACATCTTCAGTAATGTCGTCGAATGTCGATGATTGACCATTCTGTACAAGCTCAGGAATGCGTTGTCTCTCTCTCTGTCTCCTCATAGCTTCGCCACTTCCATTGCACTTCGATTCGTCCCGTTGCCGGTGCTCATATCCTCCCTTTCACCATTCATCGACGTTTCCTCTTCGCTGATTTAACGCGTTTTAGACGCTCTAGTCAAGACGAGCAAGCGGTGATCTTGCGTCTTATCAATTTCCTGCGAGATTCTCACTCAGGTACATCACTTGACTTTGTCCCTCACTTCGTAGCGACAGAGTTGAACAACCATCTTGTCCAAATCTAGGATCAACTTGTGATTTTTAAGGTGTGTGGTTATCATCCGGAGCTCTCTTTGAATGTAAAAGTAACCCTCATTTTCTGTTCGTGGATCACCGGTCTACTTTCATGGTCAAGTGTGCAGTAGATGTCAGGGGGTTCAGTTGTCCCCGCCATTAGATCCGTGGTACTTGGACTGCAGCATTGCAAGCATGATTGCATCTTGTGGACTGAAGAGTTGTCTCGTGAACGCGAAGAATTCATTTGTTTGTTTTTTCTGCTAGAAGTGTCTGTGATTCAAACAGAGCTTGGTCGATGGGTAACGATCAGGTCCGCTACGCAAGGGCCAGCGGGCGTGGCCAGAAAAGGGGCGATGTGTTGAAAGGGACCATAACAGAGCTTCGTATCTTTCCTCAAGCATGTATACACATGGACCTCAGTTGCCGATACAAACATTGGAAAACCACGACATGAGTACAACTATATGCCGTGAAGTTGAGAATCAAGCAGATTAGACATGGCGCACTGTGTCGGTAAATCTAGCCTGAAATGATTGGCTTGATCGCTGTATTATGATACAATTGGACACAGAGTATCCTGTGTCGGTACACAAGACACTAGCTTGTGCACAATTAGAGGACGCTGAATCAGTGCTGAATCACTAATAACCTAGGTAAGAATCATCAAAGCTGTAATAGTCACTGCTAATTTAGCTCTCAAAGAATCATCAAGCTATAATAGACAATAGGAACAAACGCATTGTCGAGTTGCGAGGTGAAGGCTTCCACAAGACCTGCACCGACGGCCGCGAATGCCAGAGATCCAATCTGCGAAGGATACGAGGGTGGGATGAAGGTGATCGCCACCGAAGCTACGATGATGCTCAATATCCCAGCGATGGTCCCCTCCCATGTCTTCTTACTCGACCTACTCAATCGCAAGGTGCCAAAATTGTAGCCCACCACGGACGCCATGGTGTCGCCGATGCCCAGACTCAGAATTCCTGCGTAGGCTGCCAGTGGCCTTGCTGCTGAACTCAGCCACACAGGAATCGCACAGCCCAGTAACAGAGAGAAGTGGCTGATGATCAGCACGTCCGAGTCTCTGGAGTCTGTGAACGCTTTCAAAAACATGTGTATCTTATCACCGAGGGGCGGTATTCTCCAGATTCGGATAGCTTCCACTAATATGAAGACTCCGAGGGCCACTGCGAAGGCGATTCGTAAAAAGTCGGGTTGGAATGCTAGCGCTGGCACGAACATCACGACCGCCATGATGTGAAAACCCTTCCGGATCATAATCCTCGACATCTTCGATGTCATTCGATGTAAAAGAAGTGAAGACAGGCCGATGACGAACAACCAGTATACGCATAACCCCACTCTCTCCACTGGCTCCTCCATGAGGTAACGCACTATCCATACCAAAGGATGCTGTGATACTCCTGCAACGAGACGCAACCACAATGGAGCCAGCCAGATGATCACGATGCCAATGGAGGAGCAAAACAATGGAAGTGACTCCATTGATTCCAACGTTGCCTCCTTTTTCTCGACGACTTCCAGTGACAGCATGATGCACAAAAGGCTTTTGTACAAGACTGGCACGAGGAGCATTCCTAACACAATTGTGTGCACGATAGCAGGAACAGGATCGACTGGCGGAACCATAATTGTGTTGCTCAAATAGAGGGTTAATCCTTGGGCTACTAGCATCGCCTCTCCAGGTGAGGTACAGCAAGGGAATGCTTCAAGAAAGTAGCGAAACAAAAACAAACTCCCAGTAGCATTTAGGATGCACCAGGAAAATCCGGTGCCGAACCCTAATTGTAGCACCACCAAGAAAGCAAAGAAAGTTATGACTCCTGCAAAAGGGAATTTCCTCCTGTTCGTCTCGCCCTGTTTGAACATAAGCGCCAGCAGAGTGGAACTAGCAGCGATGGAGCTCCAGAACTGCGCGCTGACTTGCTCCGATTCGGGTGCTTGGGCCAGCCTAGAGGCCATGAGCAGCGGCAGCGTCAGAGCTCCAAGCAGAAGTCCCGGCGCGGAAGTGGCCCGAAAGCGTAGAGTGGTCCCGAAGCTTCTGCTTGTCTCTACCGCCCATGCGCACGCGAAGAGCCCCAGGAGCGCACCAGCAATCACGACACCATCGTCGAGTCCCCGAATCGCAAACAGAATTCTCAGCACAAGCATGAGCACAACCGCGGCCTCGTGCCAGTGCGGCACGGAGGGCGAGCGGGAGCCCATCCCTACCAATTCACATCACAAGCCTGAATTGCACCTGCCAATAAGGTACCCAGAACAGTATACTCTCGAAACATAACTGAATGATCCTCACTGGCTAAATCTCCATCGATAACGCGGTAAAGAAAGAGGCGCGACAAGAAGTTCAGTGAACGCAAGTCCGCCATGGCGCCACCAGCACTCTGCTCGGGTTTGACCTCCGCATTTAAGCAACAACCACGGTCGTGGGCATTGAGCCTCGGGCACTTCTTCCAGGGTCTATGGGCATCAGGAATGTACTATAGAACAAGGAACAAAGGAGTTCGACGTTCTCATTCTGTTTCCATCTTGTTCTCGAAGTTCCTCATTCGTTCCAATACAGCTGACCCCCTTCTATCTCTCCAGGGAGAACTATCACTGCAGGCTCGTCCGTCTTGTGCCTCTCTTAAGTGTAGCTTCCATTCAATTTTTCAGACTCCTCCTTCTTCTGCGAGAATCGCCCACTAAGTAATAATCCCTCATGCATGCATCTGCTGCCACATGGACGTCGATGACGCTGTCGATTCATTTCTGGATCGATCGACAGTTACTTCATTAGCTCAGTGTGGCAGCAGAACCTTCTATTCAATCACTTCATACATCTAACGTAGGCTTCTCTTTAAGAGCACAAAAAACATTTCTCACTGGCTTCGACTGCAGGATAGTGCTCTTGCACACTGAAAATTGATGGACGATCCAAATGAGAGCTGGGATCAATTCCCAGAACGTCGTTTTACAAAATGAGAAGCGCTTATACCTTCTTTAGATTACGAGCTTGTCTCGAAAGACCTAAAAGAACGTGAAGACATTGAAGAGGAAGAAGCACGCAATGGTAGAGAGGCTGCATTAGGGTTCCGTTCACCATGGACGTGGATCGGGGTCGGAAGCTTCAATATCATGCTGGCCATGTTCAAATTTAGTGCCGGAGAATGTCACCTTTGCACTTCTTTGAGTCGCTAATATCCTGTCAAGCTTTAGATGTAAAGAGAAATTTAGGTGAAAGCTTTTGGCAGTGAGTGGGAGCTTAGTTTTCGAAGCGTTACAAATTCAGAATGGGGGCTCCCTCGAAAACGCCCATGGGCGTGATCAAAGGGCGACCGGTGCCGAATCCGGAATTCGAGTTAAGGAGGCAGAAGAAGAGCAGCAAGCTGCGTCCTGTACATACAGTGCTCGAAATCCATGAGAAGGAGGATTTTGATAGAATTCGCACTGCTCCCAAGGAAACCCTCCTCGAACCTCCTCAGCAGAACCTCATGTATGATTACCGCGTTCATCGAGGTTCGCCACATGTTCATAACAAAGTAAGATTCTTCCTACCTTCAGCTCAATCACAGCACAGCCATGACAGCCGTACATATCATGTACGAAACATTTTGTAGTCCATCCAAACTCGTAAAAAATCAAAGTCATTCTCACACTTCCCAAGGTCTATGAAACGAAGATATCTGCAAACCAGCTGGACGATGACAAATACTTCTGGAATGAAAGATACCTCGAAAATAAATCTATTTGTTGCTGCAGAGTGTGATATCTATGCGACATTGAACGTTTTATTGAAAGAACACAGATCAATTGCTGAGAAGCGAATGTTTATGTTTGTGGTGTTTGAGAGTACACAGATTGCTGAGATTAGAATGTGTTTGTTTGTTTTGCAGCCTGAACCATTACCGCCTGTTCGCAAGCTGAAGCGCAAAAGCGATGGAGATCTTCTTCGTTCGAGAACTCCTACACCGAAACCTAAAAAAGTAATTCTATTGTGCATTGAGAGTCAGTGTATGTCAATAACCTCTGATTCATTTCCAAAATAGTAAGTATTGCAGATGATTCGAATGTTGTATCAAAGAAGGGAGAAGGTGCTTGTGTTTTGTAGTTGGATTGCTATCTGGAGGCATTGCCAAAGCCCGACCGAGAGGATCCTGATCCTCCTCCACCGAAACGCCCAATTCCTCCATTCGCTCCGTGGCCGAAACTTCCAGAGAAAGAAACCCAGGTGTGCCAAGAATCATTCCTCATCAATCCTGTCAACCACCTTACTCTTGCTTGGCTTACAATACGGGCAGAGAACTTACCAATTGGTGATATCGGTGACAGATATGGCCAGGTGACTTGTTCTGGTTCGACGACGATGTGGAGCCCATGCTTGAGCAATTGGTGGGACGTTGCCTGGAGCAAGGCTACATGGAGTGCCAAGAGGGCAAGACAATCGATGCCCAGCGAGCTCAACAAGTCTGTAACTTAATTCATGTTCCTGATTCTTAACTTTCCCTTGCTCTTGTCAGCTATGAAATTGAAGGATCATGTAGCAAGCTTCTTAAATCTCATCTCTAAGGCTCGATGAATCGGAGTCACTGATAGAGAATGAGGCCATACAACCGTGATTAAGATTTGTGGAGCTTTGGGGCTTCACTTGCTTCCAGATATTGATATTACCCATCAGTGATATCGATGGCTTCATGATATTCTCTATTTCGTTAAAGAAAATGACATGTTCAATCTGGTCGCATTGGGGTGGGACAGGAAAACTTTGAGTTTATCAAGATCGGAGAGCTCGATACCTGGCAACGGATGCGTCTGGCGGAGATTCGCGTTGCGGAAGAAAGAGCACGGCGTGAAGAGCAAGAGAAGATTGCTGAAAGATTGGAAATACTCCTCAAGATCAAGGTACATGACTTCCTACCTTCGAACAATCACAAACACTCGAAGCTTCTATAATCAACTACGCAATCAACTACTGGATGCTCATCGCATCTCCACTGGGTGCTGGAATCAGGTGGAGTCGACAAATATTGCAAACAACTTCTTGAAGCGCCTCAAGACCGAAGTCCTTGACAGCTTGGAAGCGAAAGGAATGTTCTTCGATCCGTTGGAAGAAGAGGTCAAACCATCTCCCAATCTCACTCTTCGTTATATGCAACATTTCCCACATTGCAAACAACTCAGGGGTCTCTAATCTGTTGTGTGCAGTTGAAGTCGCTGTTCTTGCCAGGATTCGTGAAGGAGATGGAGCAAGAATACAACGAGATCATCAAATACCGCCAGACAGTGAACCTCTTGGTAAAAAAAACTACAGTACTATATCCTTCAGAGTTTTTCTATTACGTTGCTGATGGGACTCTTTCATTTGCAGGTGGATGAGACAGTGGAGTGTCCAGCGTACATGGAGAGGGCAGAGGATGGAATGGACATTATTCTGGCACGGCTGATTTCCGTTCTGGATTCATGGATTTCCTTCGAGGATAATTGCATGATGGAGATGGATGCCGCGGAGGCTGCTTCAATAAGGATCATGCAGGGCTCAGTTGGGGAGGTCGGCTTGGTTACCGATACTTCCCAGAGAATGCTCGGTGACATGATCGAGACCACAGCCGAAGCCAGTGACATGTCTCACGTAATTGTTGAGAATATTCTAGGCCGGCTCGAGGAAGATGAGCTCTACGGACCTATCTTGGACCAATTCCCCGACGCTGATTCAGATGAAGACCAATCGGATTAGAAACAATCCCTCGTTTAGTTCTGGCTTTCATCTTCACTATGTGTTTTCGAGGTTTTCCATTAGCTGCGCAGGATTGGATCAAAGTGTGTTTTCCGGATTCTCCACTGGATTTGATTAGATGCGCAGGATTGGTTGCATGGTCATTGAGTTGGAGATTCTGGGACAGGAGTGGCGGGCTAACTCCAACCAGAAGGGCAAAGGAGTGGTGGGCGAAACTTCACAAAAAGGTTGTGCTTTACGCTCATGTTGCGCCAGGCAACGTGATGGCCCATCACATCTTGGAAACTATCGTGATTGGTACATAAACTTGAAAACTCATGCGTTAAGTAGATGATCACATGTTTAACACATTTAAACACTTTTATTAAAGATTATCCAGTTAGTCTACTCATTATAATACTCTGGCACGTTAGATAGCGGACTCAATAGTTCGTTGTTGCATTCCTTGAATATTCGACATGCGCGTTTCAGCAGCTAATGGCATGACACATGCTAAGTACAATTCGAAAGCAGATGCGTCCTCTATGGGAGAGGATTGTCACAGGCCATTTAACTTCGCTCTGCACAATTCAGAGTACATGTGTAGCCATATCTAACAACTTTCCATTTGGGGGAAACACAATGATGTATATCGTTAACATGCAGATTCCCTCGATTTTCACGATTGCTCATCATATAGAAAGTGCTGGCATTTGCCATAATTCATCAAGCAAGCCTCCGGTCATGCCCAATTTATGTTCCCATGCATTGACATCACCGACCGGTCATGCCCAATTTATGTTCCCATGCATTGACATCACCGAAGTGTGAAGACCTGAGCGAAGATTGAAGAGAAATATGCTCGAAAAATAACCAATACCGACAGCGTATGTCAAAGCAAGTGACAGCATTCATGAGGACAATGTGGGGTATTTCGTCAAATTTAACTTTACTCAGAGGCTCCAGATATACAGAAACGTGCACTTGACAGACGCAGCCTGGGACAAGCATCTTACAAAACTGCAGCTGCTAAAGATACAAGATCTACACATTTAAGCGCCGGGGGTGAAGTTGGTGGCGTAGGCCCAGGCGTTGTTGGCGACGGGGTCAGCCAAGTGGTCGTTCAAGTTCTCGATGGGGCCCTTGCCGGTGACGATGGCCTGAACGAAGAATCCGAACATGGAGAACATGGCGAGACGTCCGTTCTTGATCTCCTTCACCTTCAACTCAGCGAAGGTATCGGGGTCGTCAGCCAAGCCCAAGGGGTCGAAGCTGCCTCCGGGGTAGATGGGGTCGGTCACATCGCCCAAAGGTCCTCCGGCAACACGGTAGCCCTCGACGGCTCCCATCAAGATAACCTGGGTGGCCCAGATGGCGAGGATGGACTGTGCGTGCACAAGGCTGGGGTTGCCCAAGTAGTCCAAACCTCCGTCAGCGAAGATCTGGGATCCGGCCTTGAACCAGACAGCCTCACCGAACTTCACTCCGTTCTTGGCCAAAAGCTCGGGGGTGACGCATCCCAAAGCTCCCAACATGGCCCAACGGGCGTGGATGACCTCCAACTCCCTGTTGCGGGCGAATGTCTCGGGGTCGGACGAGAGTCCGGCGGTGTCCCAGCCGTAGTCTCCAGCGAACTCACCGGTCAAGTACGAGGGGGTGGCCTCAGAGAAGGGGCCCAAAAACTTGGGTCGGTCAGCACCATACCTGCAGCAACAATGCAGCACTCATTAGTCCCAAAGCTGCAGACTCCCAACAATGGCAGCAAATCGACAGAAAGGATCAAACAATGGCGGCGCTAGTAAGACAAGGGAAGGAACCCAACAATGCAGTGTGCGATCAGATGCGTACCAGATGCTGTCGGAGCCCTTGTTGACGGTGCGGCGCATGGTGATGCGGGCATCGCTGGTGCCGACCTTGCGGGCGAGCTCATTGACGGGCTTGAGCAGGGACTGCCCAGCCAAGGCGGTAGAGTGCATGGCGGTAGCGGCGGCGGCCATAGCTGCAGCTAGATCAAAGAGCTAGCGAGAGGAATGTGAGAAGGGAGAAAAGAAGCTGAAACACGATTGGAGAGTGGTGAGGAGCAGGGTTATAGAGTGGCAGCAGCCATGGCGATGGCCAAGTGGCGATGGCACCCGGGACTGGATAAGGCGCGCTGCACTCTCCGGCGTGCCATTGGATAGCCTGCACTCCGATCATCAGGATTGCCCCCCCCCCCCCCATCTCTCTCCGCCCCGCTTCGCCCGGCCCGCGGGCAGGACTCCCCCCCCCTTCCAGAGTTTCCAGCCTGCATTTCCAAGCGGCTCACATTCTCTTTGCTAAGTCCTTTATAACTATGAGTTTAAGGCCCCTTCCCACCTGGCCTTTGATAAGAGCATACATTAAAACTTAACACCTCCACAATTTTGGGGAAATTCCTTATTCTTAGGGAAGGCCTCATCAATGAGGCTTGGAAAAGTGTCTTGAAAAGTAGCCTCAATTACATAATGGCTCCTCAAAGGCCCCATTAACTAAGACCACTCTTAAGTCTTCAAAACTTGAGAATATTTCTAATTGTGGTGCTTCCTTAACACTTGCCTACTAATGCTCAACTATCTTTTGTCCTCCCAAATACTAGCTAATATTTTTTTTGTCCTCCAAGTTTTAGAGTGTGCCATGTGGGCATCCATGTAGGATTGGTAATTACTAAAGAATGTAGGTGTGGACACACACTCTTTTAAGGAGATAAGACCACCTTCTAACACCACCTCTAAGGCCAAGTGGGAACGTACCTTTAGTCAGATTGATATTGATAAGAGTAAACTGTACCACTGTTGTTATGTCATGTGGGCATATCATTTAGAGTATGTCGGACATAAGTATGAGTTTAGTCAAATTCATTATGATAAGAGTAGGATTAATTGTTGTTATGTCACTACTAGGAAATGTGTCCAAGATTTGCCTGTGATTACGTGTCCAGAATTACATAGAACTATTGTTCTTTTCTTCTATAATTTTGTGTCTTTGAATCAATTATTACAATTTTTCAAAATTTTAATGATTCTATTCTAGTATTTGTTGATTCACTACACTAATAAAAGTTTACAAAATATTGGTAATTTTATTTATTGATTTGAGGATACGAAGTTGTAGGAAAAAATAAGTGGTTCTATGCAATTCCAGACATGTAATTACATATAAATTTGGGACATCATTTTCTACTAGTGTGTCATGCAGGTATATCATCAAGGGTAGGTCACACATACCTATGAGTTTAGTTAGATTGATTGTGAAAAGACTACGTTATGTCATGTGGGCATATCGTCAAGGGTAGGTTGGACAGACACTATATTCTCCCCAACCCGTAGGGGTGTGGTGTTATTTTCTTTCTTGATATAAGTAAAATAAGGGTTGTTTTACATGAGGAACGAACTCAAGAGGTTGATTGTTTATAGCTGGTTCATTGCTTTATAATAAAACGTGACTTTATAAATACCAATCTAATTGTTGAAAACATTTTGTTTCCCAAGTTTCAATTCTTGTGCGAAATGGCTCTAAAGTGTATGTGTAGATTATTCTCAAAAGAAACTAACAAATGTTGAGTTGTAACTCAAAATTAAGTTAAAGTGCTTTTTATGAGAGGAAAATAAGATTGTTGCATGGAATGTTTTTAGGTTTAACAAAAGTCTTTCAAGTACTATTACAAGCATACTTACACTCAGGACCCAAGTTTCCACCTCCATTTTCCGATCGGATTGGAATATGCTAAGGATACAATAACTAAGATGGAGCTAGGTTCAATTTGATAAGACAAGGAGAGCATACATGAGATTTTATCTTTCTAATTTTTAACAAAGTTCTTTGTAATAGTCTTAAAAGTAGTTTAAAACCAAGAGATTATTTTATTATGTTAGTACAAGGTTAAGTGAGTCTGCAATGCATGGGTATGGGCACTTTGTAGGTGAATTTCTTGTCCAAGTGAAAGTTGCCTTATAACAAAACATCCTTCAAGTCCCTTTTTATCTTTAAGGTTCCTAGAGTTGTTGGCTCTTTGCGCAAATTCTTTGGTTTTTTGAGCCTTGATCCTCTTCATTACCTTGGAGTCAAAGTAATCACAACAACAACCAAAGTTGTATTTGCCGTTGAGAAAGATCTAAAAGAATCTATGAGACAAATTTAACGAGACACAGGAAGTAGAATTTTCTTGTAATTTTTTTTGAACCCTTACTATATATACTGCCCCATTATATATTACACTTCTATATATTACACATTTTCCCAACTAGTGTCATGTATTTGTTCATTGCTTTGAAACTACAATCACGTAAATATGTCATTGGTTGCAAAGGGTTGGATCAAAGAATCAACAAGTTTGGAAAACTCATACATAAGAACTATGGAAAATCCTATGAAATAGTTTCAAAGCCAAGGTTGAGCATAACTGGAAGTAATATTATAATCACAATTCACAAGTCACTTCTAAGCTCTAAGAGAACTAAGTATCATCAAAAGCAAAAAAAATAAAAAAATAGCGTAAGTCGTAACCTTAAAATTTCATATTGGTGTAAGAACTTCAATTCATCCTTCAAAACTAGGACAATGACCCCACATAACGCAAACCCTATTAGAAACAATCGATCACATCCAGTTAGAGACTACTCCAGGAATTTTAGAAGATGATTTCGTATAAGCATAATAAGAAACTAGATACAAGATGTGACATAGTAAGGTGTTCAAATAATGACTCAACTAACACTACAATGACTACATGGATGATTCTAAGGCAAGCAATTTTCAGGCATGAGAAACATTATCATAAAGCTAGAGCAAGTGGAATCATCATTCATTTCTGGACTCTTCCTACAATTTCTGAAATTGGAAATATAGGTATTCCAAAAATGGTGCCACCCTATACTGTTTGCAGTGAGTACATGCTACTAGAGCTATTATGAACCTTATGACGATTACTCCAGCTTCATTATGAAACCTACTCCATTCTAGACCACTCTACTACATAGACTAGACTCATTTTCATACCATCATTCCAGATGAGACCTCAGATTCCTTCTTTCGCCAACTACTCGAACGTGGCAGTCATCGGCAACTCTAGTGCTAGTAAAGTTTGCAGTCCCGCAAAATGCTCATCCGAATCAACATTCCATTGAAATCATGCAGGTTGAAATCCGCACGGAATCTCGCGCCTTCGAACTGAAGTCGTTTCTTGAGCTCCCGATTGACGATATGATGAAGGAGGTCAGGAAATCAGTTGATGTTCTGTACTTCACAGACTGTGTGTAATCAAATGACATCCCCCCCCCCTCCTCTCCCTTGAAGTACATTGTACATTGTCAGAATGAGGGTCCTCTCTTTATAAAGCGGCAAATGTGATTGTTCTTTTGTGTGCTTGTTGCTAGAATGTGTGGTTCGAGTGGCCAGAAACGATCTTCTCTGAAGTCAATGTTTGGAGTTTTTTATGCTTGGAAATGAGAATTTCTAACTGTAGGATCTTGTTTAAATTTGTTCAACAAGTCTACTTCTCATGTTTTATCAAATTTTACTGTAAAGATAGTGAAAAAGAATTGGATACTTTTGGGAGTTAAAAGGTTTTTTGCTAGAAGATTTAACTCCTAGAGATTCTTGTGTGTTTTTGGGAGCTTGAATCCCCAAAACTGCAATTTTCTACCTTTGTGCACTCCTCGGGTGTGAATTATGGTTTTGTATTGTTTTACTTTTTCAACCGTAAAATCTTGTATGTAATACTATATTTAATTGCTCATTCAAAAATTGATTGTTGGATGTTTATAATTTGAGAGATCCTAACATCAGAAGTTTGTCTTAAAAGTTTCTTTGGGCATTGTAAAGATTGTTTTTGAAATTCTAGGAGGCTGCCCTTGAAGAATTGGTAACTTTTTAGACTTGGGTCACTTTGAGACTTGAGTACAAAAGTTTTGTTAATTAATGTTATGTGAAGATTAGTATAACGGGTAACTTTTGGTACATAACAATATTTCTCAATTCTCTCAAGATTGGTGTCACTATGAGTCGCCATTGTAATCAATAGTGATACTCATAGTGACACTCCATAATCCATGTCTTTTCTTCAAGCCACCAATTGCACCAATGCCAATAAATTTTTCTACTTGCATGAAAGTTTGCATACCCTTACATTTAGTGTTATGGCTTGACATAATTATAGTGTTGTAACACTATGGTGACCAATGACATTAAGTGTTCTAGCTTGCAATTTATGTTTGTAACACTAATTAACAGCTCTTGTAAAGTGATTCAGTTATGAACATATTTTCAAAAAAAAATTTAGAATTTAAATTCAAATTCCCCTATCTCCACTTGCAACCCCAAAAAATTCCTAGAATTTAGCTCTATAAATTTACCACATACACATCATAGTATAAGGTGCACCTAGTGAAAATCTTAGGTAGAAGTATTAGTTGTAACACCTTCATCTAGGTTGCCCGAAATTGCATAAACCCAATTTGGTACTCTTGGATATTTAGGGGTTATTATTGTATGTTAAGGTGGTAATTGAGATTTCAAATTATTATGGAGTGTCAAATTACTTTGTGGGCCATAACAAGGATTCTAAGTTATTTTTCCACTTTGGAGTTTTGATGACAAAAGATTGTGTTCATATTACATGACCAGTTGTTTCTCTTTATGACAAGAGCTTACCATAAAGTTAAAAAATAGTGTTGCTCTACCTACGTCCATTCTTTTCTTGACTTTTGAAATTTGTCTTTAGCTTTATTCCTTTGTAAAGAAATTATTCTCCATACTGAACCGATGACCACATTTAAATATTTGTGGTAGAATAACGAGTAAAAGTAGTGCAAAACTCAGAGGTATATAATACAATGATCATACATACTTAAAAAAACCTTAATACAAAACTTTCACATTACCAATTCTTAAGCCAAGTCATGACAACTTCATACTTACTTTGATTATATTTCTATTCTACCACCAATAGTTAACATTGATAAAATGAAGCATAACCCCAAGAAGAAGTTATAATTTTTATTTCTTCATATAGGCTTTTACCACCAACATAGTCTTTTGTCACATGCACAAGAGTGTCTTCTCCTATTTCTCTTTCTCTACATCTACAATGGCTATCTTCATGCCATATCCTATCTTCATATACAAAGTCTTGTTTTACATTCACATGTACGCTCAACATCACCACGAGTGGTGTATATCACCATTAAACGTACACACTATTCCTGCCACCTTCAATATCTTTGTCTCCTAAATTTGTACAATGTACAAGTATCTTCACTTGACTTGACTGTACACCAACAAGAGTGATGTTGGCCATAGCTGTGCAAGGATATCATGCTTCCAACACTGTACTAGATATGAGATATCCTTACCTAGGTATGAGATATCCTTGCCGACTACATGGATACCTCAAATCTAGTACTAAGCTAGATTTATTGATACCCGGTCAGTCGATATCCTCCCTGGTGCTGGCATTACGCCTTCGTCGTGGTTCCCCCACACACCGTCGCTACGTCTTTTATGATGCCTTTCACCGAGGCTTTCAACACATCGCCCTTTTTGTTGCTGGCCCCTGCGAAGCGGACCTGATCGATACCCATCGATCGAGCTTTGTCTGAACCATAATACCGTAACAGAATTTCTTCAGAACAAACAAATCATTTCTAAGCTTTCACGAGAAAATCTTCAGTTCATAAGGTTGCAACCCTGCAAGCATTTCACGGAACTGTCCATTGCGGGGACACCACCCTCGACATCTACTGTACACTTGCTCATTATTAAGGTAGACTGGTATTTCACGAACTTGAAACGAGGGTTACTTTTACATTCAAAGAGAGCTCTGGATGATAACCACACACCGTGAAAATCACAAGTAGATACTAGATGTGGACATGCTGGTTTTTCAATTAACTTACACACTGTGAACATCAGAAGTGGATCATAGATGCGGACAAGCTGGTTGTTCAATTCAATTGCGAGGAAGTTGCGGAGCAAGTCAACTGATGTACCTGACGGAGGAGAACCTCACAGGAAATTGACGGGACGCAAGATCACCGCTAAGTCGTATTGACTAGCGCGTCCAAAACGCGTTGAACCAGCGAAGAGGGAAACGTCGATGAAACGTGTAAGGAAGGATATGAGCATCGGCGGCAACGAACGGATCGAAGTAGCGAAGATGTGCGGAGGCAGCGGAGAGTGCGAGATAGACGACACATTCTTGTGCTTATATAGAATTAAAGTGGAGATTTGGTTTATGGTTTGTACACCGCCCGGAATCTGTCTGTAATTTGCCCACCATGGGCCCCTCCGTCTACGAGATAACCACATCCCGCTGCAAGCATGTGGGGCCATGTCCCCGCGCTCACACGATATATGGTAAAAGCTAAAGCTACATCGAACCTAGCTGCCTGCGGTACATCGCATGTGCTCAACTTTTCTGCAACTGGCACGACTTTATTTCGGTAAGTACTCAAAACTGTCGGGAAACTCGTGATCGAAACTTCTGTTGGTGGTAACTGTAAGCATCAATGAACACGAGACATAGCTGAGAATGATACTTGTGAACAACTTCTGCTTCTTGACACCATTTTTTTGGTCTATTATGCACCACTTTTGAGATGAATCACTGCCACTTGGGAGGAGAACATTAGAAAATATCTGCCTTTGGTACAATAATATCATAGTCAAAAACCAATGATACAAACAGTGACTGAGAATTGGATGTACAAGGTGAGGGCTTCTGTACAAGCTTCTTTTATTGATACCAGGTACCCATCCGGAACAGTACTCACGCCACAAGCAGACTCACGCGTTAAGCACAAGCTTTCTATTTGGAAGTAGAACAATCCCTCAGTGCCCTGAAGTGCGTACATCTGCACTGTAAGCAACCAAAGAATCCTCACGATGTAAAATTGAGATTGAGCTGCTTACGACTTAACTCCTCGTGGCTGCGGAGATATGGCAGCTAAGGTCACCCGGTGAAGTCACAGGTGATGGCTGGAGGTCTCTGGTACTATATTCAACCCCAAGTTCCTTGCAGATTTCACGAAATGTAGGCCTTCTTTCGGGCTCTTTGGACCAACATCTATTCAGCAGGTTCCACAATTCGTCTTTGATGCGTTTTGGCCGGTCGGGCAGACTTCCAGCCTCTGCTAAAGTTTCTGCAAGGGCGTCACTCATGCCGTAGTAAGGTAGCTTGCCAGTGATGATCTCCAAGCACATCATTCCGAAACTATAGACATCCGCAGCCTTTGGATCATACGACAGTGGTGGCCGAACCGGAAGTGAAGGGTCTTTCATGTTATCTGAAGGTGGAGGGGCTTGCTCATTATTTGATTTCATCCTCCTGATCACTTCAGGTGCTCGGAACCGACCAACTACATGCGGTTTAGTGTCCACCACGTTCCCCAAATGTGCTAACCCAAAGTCCACAAGCTTCACATTCAATATGTCGTTTCTGTTCTTCTTCTGTACAGTTCGCACGAGCACGTTGGCACTCTTGAGGTCACCGTGTGCTACTCCTTGCGAATGCATGAATTCCATCCCCAGTGCCAGTTTGGTGATGATCAAAATCGCTTCTGCTTCCGAGAATGGTGTCGCGTCCTCCTTCATTTTCTCTTTCATAAAGTCTCGCAGGGACTTGTCCATCAACTCCATCACGATCGCGCACCGGTTGCCTTCGGCGGCGAATCCCACCAATCGTACCACATGGGGGTCACTAGTGGGAGACCCCTGTTCAAACAACATGTTCAAACAACATTTTGCCAAAAATGTTGTTTCAACCGCCCCCAAATTTGAATGTTGTTTCAACCACTAGTGCCAAACAACATTTGAGGAGTTAGAACAACATCCTCCTCATTATGTTGTTTCAACAATGTTGTTTCATCCATAGCATGTTGTTTCAACCATAGCATGTTGTTTCAACCCAAGCATTTAGTGGAGTTTCAAGTTGTACATGTGGGATCAATACCATATCTTCGCATATTGATGAAGAAACATTTTATTCGATGAAGCCACATGAAGCCTGCGCATCCTTAGTCGGCATGTCGTCGCTCATACTCAAATTCTACTAGCCATGGAGTGATCAGCAATGGTGGTGCCGGTGCAAGTGTTCAAATTGCTTCCCATCCTCGCCTGGTTGATTGACGAAAACGGATACTGCTAATCACCTCGCGCTACGCACTTGCCCTGCACCTTCGCGCTCATGGTGTATTTATGGTAAGCTTACTTTAGCCGGTAATCCGGGCGAGTCCGAACTTGCGGTGAGAATTGTGGACGGGAGCTATTAGCCACACAGCGTGCGCGCACGGAGGAAGGTACTGTACACCTTTGTAACACATGACTCTACAAGATAGAGCTACTGTTATCAGGACGGACGGAAGAATGTCTTTTTGGGGTTACGAGAATACGATTTCATGTCGACATACGAACTAGCTTGTTGGCGGCTGCAGCTCCTTTGAGATTCCTAGTATCTGGGTTTGCAGTAGTACTTGTCGTGCGGTAGCCATTCGGTTACTGTGCTCTGACAGAATGGGGTGAGAGCTGGAGCATCATGTGATGAGATGAGTTTTCGAGATGAGATGAGCCAGGGATCTATCGTTGTTGCAAGTTTGGGTGGGGGTCCGAATGAGCACCGAATGGCTCGACGTCCAAGTGCGTTTGAGAATCATGCACTGAAAACGCTAGCACTGGTGCGTGCGTAAGCCTGCCAACGCGTGCTCGTGTTCAAATACTATTGAGGTTCCCGGATTCTTCGTCACCGGTTGGCGAAGCTGGTAGGTACGACCATAGCGGGGGGTTTTCGTCCACGTTGTTTCGCGAGGGGGTGAGCGATAGCATGTCGCTGTCCGCAATTGGCAGCAACAGCGCGCGGGGCTTGGGTGTGGTGTTGGACAAGCCCGTGCAGCCACCACAGCCACAGCCCCTGCCACCTGGGGTTGTGCCGGAGAAGAAACTACCTGCTCAGCGCTTGAAGCGCGAGGATCACGTGCACGTCAAGCATGACGATTGCTTCTCCGAATGGAAGGTATGAAATCTTCTCTCTTTCTTTCTGTGGATACTCCCTAATTCCACCTTCCTCGCTCAATTCGTTCAATGTGACTTTCTCTCGGGTTGCGGATCCAATCCTTGCCCTGGATTGCAGTGAGTGATTGCTCGCAGCTAGCGTCATACTGTGTGTTGGAGTAGTGAATTTGTCTCTCACGTTAGTCGTACTTGGGGCTGAAAAAAACCTAAAGTTCCATAATATTTGGGGTTTTACAAATTTTAGTATCGGAAGTCTCAGAAGAGGGCAAGAATAACTATCGATTTTAGGGTCTAGGAAGCTGAATGTTTTCAATGTATTGACAGAGCATTGAATCCACATCGCAGCAGACGCTCTTACAGCATCGTTCTTAGACGAAGGAGCCCTTTGTCTTCTTACAGGGAACGCCAGTTTCCAGAAAAGTTGCGTTTCGTCTCTGAGAATCTTGTGTAGAAAGGATCATTGGCCATTTGTCAGCTCTCTCGAAGCAGCCTCGCTGTGCTATGTCCCATGGTGTATTCTCATTGTTACGCTGTTGAATCATCCTTGTTGAAATGGAATGTGTTGTCGAGTTTGACTGGCTTAGAGGTTTGATCCCTTTGTATCGATTGTATGCGTGTAGGTTCTGGTGGGTCCAACTGATTGGAAGGAGCACGCCGCAGGCAATTCCGGACCGCTTCCGGATCTGCAATCTGCCCAGTAACTATGTGGGGTCAGGGCTGTACGAGCTGGGAGTGACACCGCCGGTGTGGCTTCCACCGCAACGGAGCCACGATTCTCTGAAACCGCAGGACGTGGTGGTGGTGTATTTAGGCTTCTCCGACAACGTGCATCAACACTTGATGCGCTTGAATCCTCGGCTTCGTCGGTGGGCCGTGCACTGACGGTCCGGGAGTCATCGTCTCGAAGGAGCTAACGGACCCCATTCGATCACACAAAGATCTCGCCAAGGACGCCGCTGTGCACTTCACTAAAGCTGTCATGTTTTACGAAAACCTCGCGACCCAGCTCCTTTCCCAAGGACATGTGCTCGACATCTTTGCTTGTGCCGTTGATCAGGTCAGTATCATCTCTCCGCCTTATTTCACCCTTCTTTTCAAATGATGTACTAACATGCCTATTTTATCCCCAGATTGTTATCCCCAGATTGGAGTAATGGGGATGAAGTGTGCGATTGAGAGAACCGGTGGGTTGGTGGTCTTGGCCGAGAGCTTTGGGCATTTAGTGTTTAAAGACTCGTTCAGACGAGTCTTCGAAACAGGCGACCACGCTCTCGATCTGTCCTTCAACGATGAGATCACAATCAACTGCTCCAAGGACGTGAAAGTGCAGGGTGCGATTGAACCTGAATTTGTACTAACACTTGGGAATAGTGGTGGTTTAGGAGCTGAAGCTGACAACTCAGTTGTATTGCAATTCCTTCTTGAACACTAGGCCAAGATCGAAAGGTGGAGAGATTCTCTTCAATCCCTATGGAGCTTTTGGAGAGGATGAAGTAGAAATGGACCAGGAATTAGAGCAAATATTAGACCTCAAATGAGGGGGTGATCAGGAACAGAAATATAGGGGATAGATTTACGTGAGGGTGTATCATATGATGATGTAGAATTATAAATTCTAACATTTGAGGATTTCCAAAATCTTTATTGAAATTGAAGATTTTGAATGTTTGGGGATGTTCTAAAATGTACGTGGAACTTGATGACTTTGAATATGAGAGGAATTATTGCAATCTACTTGAAATTTGGCGATTTTGATCATTTGAAGTATTTCTGAAATCTACTTAAAATTCAAGGATTGTGATCATTTGAGGTAGCTCTGGAATCTCCTTACAAAATGAAATCCATAAGATTTTAGAATTTACAAATCATCATTTTCTTTTAATTTTGGGAAATATGTTGTTACACCAAAAGTGTTGAAACAACACTTTTAACAACATCTCAATGTTGTTAGAACCTAGGTGGGGGTGGTTCAAACAACATTTAGATGTTGTTTGAGAACATGTTGTTGCAACATAGGGTCCTAACAACAACAAAATAACTACATTTCAAACAACATCTAAATGTTGTTTGAACCACCCCTCCACCTAGGTTCTAACAACATTGAGATGTAGTTAGAAATGTTGTTTGAACATGGGTTTTGTACTAGTGGGTGCAGGAGCTTCATCATGATGTCTACTTCGTGACGGAGATTCGGCACATGGTCTGATTTCATATATTTCACCGCAAACTTGCACCCATGCCAGGTTGCTGCCCACACTTGTGCAGAAGCCCCCTTACCGAGCATACCGTTTTCAAACCGTTTCAGATTCTCCGGATCAATCTTCAGATAATGAGGAAGACCCTCCACTTTCGGTTCTGATTCAACACTTCCGCTTAATGTGCTGCCTCCGTCTAACGGCGGCCAGCTTTCATCGAGAATAACATCCTTTACTGGTACAGTGCGAGAATTACTCTGGCCGAAGCAGCACAAGACGCGATCTGTTAGCGATGACGTTGGCACTGCAACGACGATCTGCAAGAGTTCGTAACAAATTTCTTCAAATTCCGGTCGTTTCTCGAGTTCCTTAGACCAACATTTTTGAATGAGCGACTTCAGGTTGTCGCTCAGATGATCAGGCAGCATTGGCCTCTCGCCTCTCAGAATCATCCCCTTGATGTTTTCGTCCCCACGTACGCCATCAAAAGGGTAACCTCCAGTCACAACCTCGTAACACGTCATGGCGAAGCTGTAGACATCGCCCTTCTTTAGAATCTTAAGGTCAGGTGCACACTCCAAGTCGAAATGATCAAAAGCTTCAGGTGGCAACCACCGTACTCGATGTGTAGGCTTGTAACGTTCATTACTGCCGAGCTCCCTGCCGAGCTCCCTGGAGCAGTGAAAATCCGACACTTTCACGTCGATGTCGCCACCAGCTTGTTTCACCAGCAAGTTGGTGCATTTGAGCTCACCGTGAACAATCTCGTGCTGGTGCAAGTAGAACATTCCTTGAGCAATCTGCCTGATGATACTCAACTCTTCAGCGGGGCTGAAAGGCCGCGGTTTAGCACTTGGTATGAACGGCGACCTCTTTCTGTTGATGCGGTCTTTCATGAGTTGTCGAAGATCGCTATCCATCTTCTCGTACAGCACGTATGTCTTATCTGCATCTTGTGCGCGGCCGATGAGCTGCGTGATGTGAGGATGTCGAAGTTTCACGAGTGAGGCAATTTCCTTGTGAAGCTCCTCCATGTTCCACTACATATTGTTGGACTTGAACACCTTGATGGCGCACTCGCATCCATTCCAAGTGCCCTTGTGAACCAGCGCCTGGTCTTTCAGATGCATATCTCTCTTGTTAATCTCGGCGGGTAAGTCTTTGATGGGCGGTCCCAGCACGATTGTGGACATTGGTATGTGGAGGTAGCTCAGGTCATAGTCAGGTACTGCATCGGGGAACCCCCGTTTTATAGAAAACTGTCAGTACAAGGTCACAATCCTTGTGCATAAAGTACGTTTGCTGTTCATTGACTTTGTATCTAGTAGGTTATCATAACTTTTCATGATTAGGTGTCTTATGTCAAAATTTGTGAACTCAAGATGGTCAAAGATCACTTGAACAGTAGATATGGCTATGAGTTGATATGTTACCTTGGCGAAGTTTGTCATCGACCACTTCTTTCACGTTCTCCATGTCAACATGGGGATGTCCCCTTAAGTTGAGATTGTTCAGGTCCGGAATCATGGCGACCCGACCACTCTCAGCCGCATCGTCCTTGGTGACGTTTTCATCATCCGACCAGGCGAGTATCGACTTCAAGTTGTCCAGTTCTCCATGAATCTCATTAAAAGCTTTTTGATTGTCTGCTCGGGCGAGCGCATTAGCAAGCGCCTTGTCGATGGTCTTGTAACCATCGACCAGTGTCTCTCCTTTCTTGAGCACTATAAGAATCTCTCCCATTGCAGATTCGACCAACGATGAGGTCTCGTAATTCTTCAGGGCCTTTCTGAGGGCCTCGCCAATTTTTGTAAATCGTCGAGCCAGACACTTGCACTAGTTCTTGTTCACGAGCACGTGATCCGCTTTATCGCTGACATTGCGAATGATCTTCAGGGCCTCGTCAATGAGAGACTCCATCGTTCTAGTAACTGTCGTGAAAACACGGTGTAAGGCACAGAACTGACGACAGTTCATTTTAACACTGTTCACGGCTAAGGAAAAAAATGGGCATAGTCTTTTGCCAAACCTGAGACCTGTGTATGTCGAATCTTCGGTGATGGATGGAACCTCCGGCTATCTCACGAGGTGAATATCAACACTAAATACCGACAATCTCGGATGAAACCATAACTTGAAATGAACCTCAGGCTGTGATATGAAACAAAGTTGGTTCTAGATTAGCACGCCATTTTGAAATTTAAATTCACCAGACAAACAAGAAAGAATGGACAATAAAGAGTTTAGATCAAATTTGACAAATACGAAGCTACTCGGACTGGGGTACTGACAATGGGCATGGTTCGTGGCCATACCTGAGGTGTATGTCGATTTTTCGGTGATGGATAGAACCGCTCGGTTTTCTCACAAGGTGAAGATTACTAGGTACCGACAAACTGGAATGAAGCCATAATCTCAAATGACTCTCAGGCTGTGGCAGAAACAGGATTCGATCTAGAACAGTTAGAAATTTCAGAGCTCTCGTTACACCATAAAAACGAGAAGGATCTTACCGACAAAATCGAGTTTGACGAATCGAGTTTGTGGATCGATTTTGACGAATTCAAGCTACTCGAATTGAGATACCGACAATGGGCATAGTTCGTGGCCATACCTGAGGTGTTCCTCGATTCTTCGGTGATGTATGAACCCATCGACACTAGATGCCGAGAACCTCCGATGAAGTCATAGCTTCAGATCTAGATCAGTTTAATTAGCTCGTTATTGCAGAGCTGAACCACGAGAAAGATCGTACTGATATAAGCGTGGATCAAATTTGACAGATGCAAAGCTAAACGTCCGGATTGAGGTACCGACAATTCCAAAATGAGTTGCGAAACCTCGGAACACCGAGGATTTTGAGCAAGAGTAGGAACCGAGCTTCAGAAACACATCGAGGGAAGTACCTTGAGCGGGATCGGCCCATACTAGCAGCAAGTGTCGATCTCCAGTAGCGGGCTACATCGGAATGGCGTTCGAGCTTCACGTTAAGAAGGTGAGAGCAGCCAGTAGCATCCTAGAAGACACTGTTGCAAAATATATTAGATTTATGGTGTCTGTACTGACAATCAATTAAATTGTCTCCGACCCAAATAGTCGAATCCGCGGCTCGGCTATGTCGAGGAATGTGGCTTTTGTCCAGGAATCTGTCTCTGTCGACGTGGGATTGCCGTATGCATACTAGTTGCATAGCTACATTATACCTTCAACTTCGGTGTACTCACAATGTGCATGTTAGAGTGTTCAGTTTTACGGATTGCACTTCCATAATTTAGTGATGAAGTTCACATGTAAGGTAGAGTACTCAAAAACAATGCACTAGTAATATTGGCTCATTAGACTTAATCATCCAGATGTACATAATATCTTGCAATTCAACTTTTCATTGTAATTGCAACAAACATAAAAGGGTGCCAATTGAGGGCACCATCTTAGAAATAGTTATAAGTCCAACTTTCAAAATGTAAAGAAAATTATAGAAGAGTTCAAAAATGATAACTCGACTTGGTAAATCCTTTCACTTGCTTTGCCCATGCACAAGAAGCACTTACTTTGCTCATTTTCCATGCTAATAGCTCAATTTTAATTGAACAAGGTTACCTTATGATTCCAAGTGGTCCAACCTCCTACATATTTTGAAGGTTTTTCCAAAATTACTTCATTGTTGCCTACTCCTCAATAAGCTTGCTCATCTCAAAACCATGGAGTAATTTAGCCAACTACATCAATTTGCTTACATCACACAATTTGTGACAAATTTTGATTTTTAATATTAGAGCATTACATGTGCAACTTGCCAAGCAGCGTGGGAACGACACTTGCAAGAAGCACCTTAGTTTTCACGCCCCAAGGCAACCGCCAAGACCCACATCATTTTCACCTCACTTGTCGTAAGCTCTCGCTCTCCATGTATGAGCAAGACAACAAATTCTTATTCATCCTATTGCACATGTTGCACCTGTTGCACCTGTGCAGGTGCACGTGTTGCACCTGTTGCACCTGTTGCATGTGAAAATATCGTAGCTCTATTGTGTCCAATTGAAGGACAAGAAGCGGTCCTTTGCAAAGAGCCGTTCCCGAGCAACGTTGAGGGGAATGCTCGTTGACTACTCTGGGAGTCTGGGAACCTTGAGGCTCATGAGAAAGCTCATCCCATGTGCCATTCGGAGGAACCAGTCTGCAGGCATCATAAGCGATGCTCTTGGGCGGATTAAGGTAGATTACTCAATAACACTGCAATTTACGATATGGTGAGTCGTAGTGAAATTAGCCATGTCACAACTAAATTTGTGCTGAGTATAAAACCTCTCGACAAGTTCTGCTTCTTGACACCATTTTTTGGTCTATTCAGCATTGAATTGTGAGATGAATCACTGCCACTTGAAAGGGGATCATTAGAAAATATCTGCTTTACGCCCAATAATATTCATAGTCAAAAACCAATAATACAAACAGTGATTGAGAATTGGATGTACAAGGTGAGAGCTTCTGTACAAGCTTGTTTTTATTGATACCGGGTACCCATCCGGAACACAATGTACAAGGGCACAGGATTTGTCCTCACGCCACAAACAGACTCACGCCTTAAGTACAAGCTTTCTATATGTAAAACAACCCCTTTGTGCCCGGAAGTGGGCACATCTGCATCAGCACCTACCGAAGTTATCTCACAACGTGGGAGCATACGAAAGAGTGAGTTGGTCACGACTTAACTTTCGGGGCCATGGAAGCAAGTTTATAGCAGATTTGAGAAAATGTAGGCCTCTGTTCAGGCACCTTCCAGCAGTCGTTCAGCAGCTTCCACAGGTCCTCACGCATGTTGCTAGGTTTCCCTTTGGACGAGGGCAGCTTGCCATCGATGGGCAACTTGCCATTGATGATCTCATAGCACATCATTCCAAAACTATAGACATCCGCAGGCATTGGGTCATAATCCTGCCCGCGCTCTTTCACTTCAGGAGCTTGGCACGGACCAACTTTACGCAACTTACAACTCACCAGGCTCTCTAAATGAGCTAACCCAAAGTCAACAAGTTTCACATCCAATATGTCGTCTCTGTTCTTCTTATGTACCGTTCGCACGAGCACGTTGGCACTCTTGAGGTCCCCGTGTGCTACTCCTCGCGAATGCATGAAATTCATCCCGTTTGCCAATTTGGTGATGATCGCAATCGCTTCTGCTCCCGAGAATGGTTGTTTTGCACTCTTATTCATCTTCTCCTTGATGAAGTCTTCCAGAGACTTGTCCATCAACTCCATCACGATCGCGCACCGGTTGCCTTCGGCGGCGAATCCCACCAGTCGTACCACATGCGGGTGTAGGAGCTTCATCATGATGTCCACTTCGTGACGGAGCTTCGGCACGTGGTATGATTTCATATATTTCACCGCAAACTTGCACCCATGCCAGGTTGCTGCCCACACTTGTGCAGAAGCGCCCTGACCGAGCTTACCGTTTTTATAACGTTTCAGATTCTTCGGATCAATCTTCAGATAATGAGGAAGACCCTCCACTTTCGGTTCTGATTCAACACTTCCGCTTAATGTGCTGCTCTGTCCGTCTGGCAACGACGGCCACACTTCCGTGCTGATCTCATCGTCAACGGGTGCAGTGCGAGCATTACCCAAGCGGAAGCAGCACAAGACGCGATCTGGTAGCGATAACGTTGGCACTGCAACGATGATCTGCAAGAGGTCACAAATCTGTTCGAATTTCGGTCGTTTCTCGGGTTTCTCAGACCAACAATTTTGAATGAGCGACTTCAGGTTGTCGCTCAGATGATCAGGCAGCTTTGGCCTCTCGCCTCTCAGAATCATCCCCTTGATCGTTTCGTCCCCACGGACGCCATCAAAAGGGTAACCTCCAGTCACAACCTCACAACAGGTCATGGCAAAGCTGTACACATCGCCCTGCTTTAGAACATCATGGTCAGGTGCACGCTCCAAGTCGTAATGCCCAAAAGCTTCAGGTGGCAACCACCGTACTCGATGTGTAGGCTTGTAGCGTTCATTACTGCCGAGCTCCCTAGAGCAGTGAAAATCCGACACTTTCACGTCGATGTCGTCACCAGCTTGTTTCACCAGCAAGTTGGTGCATTTGAGCTCACCGTGAACAATCCCGTGCTGGTGCAAGTAGAACATTCCTTGAGCAATCTGCCTGATGATGCTCAACTCTTCAGCGGGGCTGAAAGGCCGGGGTTTAGCACTTCCTCCCAACGACGACCTCTTCTTGGCAACGCGGGCTTTCATGAGGTCTCGGAGATCGCCATCCATCTTCTCGTACAGCACGTATGTCTTATCTTTGTCTTGTGCGCAGCCGATGAGCTGAGTGATGTGAGGATGTCGAAGTTTCACAAGTGAGGCAAATTCCTTCTGAAGCTCCTCCATGTTCCACTGCATATTGCTGGACTTGAACACCTTGATGGCGTAGTCGCATCCATTCCAGCTGCCTTTGTGAACCAACGCCAGCCCATCCAGATGCTTATCTCCCTTATTGAGCTCTTGGGGTAACTCCTTGATGGGAGGACCCAGCTTAATTAACTCAAAATTTATGTGGAGGTAGCTCAGGTCGTAGTCAGGTACCTCATCTGAATCAACAAACCATCAGCACAGCAATCCTGTATTCCGTTTGTTTATATAAAAGGAAACCAATGATTCCCTAGAGTTGAAGTAACAGAACGTATCTATGAAGAAAGTTTCAATGTTACATTTCATGAAGTACATGTAAACCTGTGTCTGCTTATTGTTGCAGTATATATTGTCTGCTTATTGGTTTGTGGATCCCACACTATCAAGATCTTACGAACATCCGTTCGGTTCAAAACTGTCACCGTAGGCTTTCAATTGTAGTGGTCTCTTGTTTAAATACTACTTTCTCTTTGTGTGAATACTACTTTCTCTTTGTTTAAATACTACCCGTAAAGGGATCCTTACAGATCTTACTAACATACGCTAATAGAAAAATGTGTTTTATAAATAGTTCATGATGATCCAAACAATTTTAAGCCCGTCCAGTCGTAATGATTGAGCTGATAAAGCTATGAAAGTAAGTGAGTTGATGTGTCACCTTGGCGTAATCTGTCGGCGACCACCCTCCTCACATTGCTCACGTTGACTTGGGACATTCCGTCGAGGTGAAGACCCTCCAGGTCTTGAATGATCGCGTCCTTATCATTCTTGGCAGCAACTTCCTCATTGACGTTTTCATCATCCGACCAGGAGAGTATCGTCTTAAAGTTGTCCAGTTCTCCATGAATTCCTTTGAAAGATTTTTTATTCTCTGCGCGGGAGAGCGCGTTAGCAAGCGCCTTGTTTCTATCCTTGTAATCATCCACCAGCGTCTCTCCTTTCTTCAGCACCAGACGAATCTGATCCATGGCAGATTCGTCCAACAACGAGGTATCACCATTCTTCAGAGCCTCGCCCACACGTTCGAAGCGGCGAGCCAGCGACTCGCACTGGTTCTTGTTCACGAACACGTGACCCGCTTTGTCGCTGACATTTCGGATGATCTTCAGTGCCTCCTCAACGAGAGCCTCCATCGTTCTAGTAACTGTCATGAAAACACGGCGTAAGGCATAGAACTGACCACCGTCCAGTTAAAACTTCACCAGATAAACAAGAAAGATTGCACGGACAAGAGTTTGGATCAAATTTGATGAATACGAAGCTACTCGGACTGGGATACCGACAATGAACATGGTTCGTGGCCATACCTGAGGTGTATGTCGATTCCTCGGTGATGGATAGGAACCGCTCGGCTATCTCACAACGTGAAGGTCAACACTAGGTACCGACATAGAGGAATGAAGCCATTATCTCAGGCTGTGGCAGAAACAGAGTTCGATCTAGATCAGTTAGATAATTTCAAAGCTCAATTACACCAAAACTGGAGACCTTAGATCTTACCGACAAAAAGTGTGGATCGAATTTGGCGAAAGCGAAGCTACTCTAGCTGAGAGACCGACAATGGGTGGCCATACCTGAGGTGTATGACGATTTCTCGGTGATGAATAAATCCTTCGGCTATCAATAACACTAGATTCCGACAATCTCGAACGAAGCCATAGCTTCAAATATACCTCAAGCAGCGATCTGCAAAAGAGTTGGATCTAGATCAGTTTCATCAGCTCGTTCTTACAAAGCTGAATCACACTAGAAAGATCGTACCGACAAAAGCCCGGATCAAATTTGACGAAAGCAAAGCTAACCGCCCGAACATTGAGCTTCCAAAACCTCAGAACAACAAGGAATTGAAACGATGAGCAGGAACCCAACTTAAAAAATGAATCGAGACAAGTACCATGAGTGGGATCGATCGATACTAGCAGCAAGCAAGTGTCCACCTCCAGTTGCCGTTGGCTACATCGCAATGGCGTCCGCACTTCAGCTTAAGAAGGTGCCAGAGACGAGACTGTTTGTCTAATACTTATTTATGTTTTCTGTACAGAAAATCCATTGAGTTGTGCTTGTCTGACGATACTGAACTCCGACTGAGACAGTGGGATCCGTGCTCCGCCATTTCTTTCTTTTCTTTTAATTTACCAATTACTGTATCAATAATTGAACTAATACACACTGAACCAAGACAATTTGCCATGCCCGGTGGGGGGTTGTGACTGTGTGCAAATGTTGTCAAGAGATGCATGTCTGCATAACTTAGCTTCTAAGCTGCCCACACACCCCTGCTCCCATCGACCACAGTCAAGTCTGCCCCTCCCCACTGTGTCACCGTGCTCCGTCATTTCGAGGAATCTGGCTCTGTCGACGCGGGAATGAGGAAGGAAGGAGTCACGGATAAGAGACCGCGTACTAGGAGCACGTTGTAGCTTCCTACTTCTAACTGGAATGTGCCCATGGTGTACATTTTATAGTTTGTAGTTTATGGTGAACTCTTCTACTCTCACTTTTGATAAATATGGATTTTATGATTTTGAATGGTTTAATCTCCTATGTTTTTCTTCGATTAAGGTGTATTTTAATCCTATATATATGTTAGTTCAAATAAATTGTATTGGATTTAGGTTCTTAATGGAATACACATAAAGTACAATCATAATGCACATTGATATAAGAATTCGTACAACAATTTAATATGACATGCTTTTGTTGTACTTATTGTGAAGGAATTCATTTCTTTCTCAGAATATATTGATGAGAATTTGTGTGTTTGTGAGGAAGAGTTGTAGAGGCAAGGCCACACTAACATGACTAAGTCGCAGAAGACAGTACCATACTCGCCTTGCAATTGCTTAACAACGATACACTGACCCAAACCATGTAAAATTAGAGGTGTACTTTTTAATTTGTTTACAAATGGATATGTACAAGTAAACAACATGAGCTTATTGTATAGAAATCCAATGATTTAGTCTCAAGAACCGTTGTCATCCTTCGCCGTACCAGAACTTGCATAGTCGAACAGATTTTAATATCACGTTAATTATTACAAATGGGCCAAACGTCTAGGTATCACATTAATTATTACAAATGGGCCAAACATCTAGGTAGCACCGTAGCACCGTGTCATTGCGAGTGTAATTAGACTTTTTACTCCATACATTTACGATATAATATATGACGGATGTTCTAATTCATGAATTTCATATATTTGATGATTATTGATTCTTATCGATATTTATAAACTCGGTTGTATCAGTTGTTGTGACAATTTTTGTCGAGACATTCTTTTTGCACCACTTTAACATGGAGAGAGAAAAGACTGTAGTGAGCCTTATCATTTCTAAGTCAAGGAGATTATATATATATATATATATATATATATATATATATATATATATATTTAAATTAGGAGCATATGGTGACTTTTTCTGCAAGATACATTTTGTTAGTTGCTTTTAAAGCACCTTGAATGTTGTCTCTTTTTTTGAACTTGGTGAGCTTGAGCTTGAGCCCAAGATCGATTCATCTATAGTTGCAACTAGCATTTCAAAATGTTTCAATATTTGTTTTGACACTATAAGTAGGCTTGATTTGATATTTTTTTTTTTATTTTTCATTGCCTTCTTAATTTTTACCATGGTTACCAAAGCACAAAAATATTCTTATACTTTTAATGTTCACTTGAGTGCCTATGTCTGCCCAAATTTATACGTGAAGTTCTCATTTGTACTTACAAAGACCCAAACTTTAGATATTTTGAATCCATCAAAAGTACAAATGTATGTGTGTGAAAGATTCTTAACATAAACATTCAACATTCCTTGTACTTTTGTCATTATAATTGATGCTAATTACAATCGGAAGCATATGGTGACTTTTTGTAATTCATATATTGAATATCAATATTAGTTTCTCTTTGACTCATGAATAATCAACAATAAAAACTTTATTGAAATGTATGAATTGTCTCAACATAGGTGCACCACGTGGAGACAATATAGGCAATATTAGATCTCAATAGTTTCAATAGAGTATCAAATTAATGGAATATAACCATGTATGTATTTTACAATATGAAAGAGAAGTGGTTTTATCTACTAATTTTGTAAAGCATATCGTCAACCTGTAGACATCCCTAATGTCAAGAAACGACATTTTGGATGAAGGGCAAAAACTTTGAAGAGCCATAACTTCATCTAAACTTTGTTTTTGACGAAATCACTTGGGTTGAGTCCGAAATCAAGTCTAGTATGTGCTTTAAAAATTGTAGACTATATAATAAAGTATCAATAAATGGCACGCATTTTAGTGAAGGCACCTTTTGTTTTTGGGTTTTCAAACATTTGGCATGTTATACCACTGCAAGCCAAAGATGTGAAATCAAAAAAAATTTAATGAGTTTTTTACACAAGTATGATGTTCATACGTATCCCAACATCTTTGTAGATGGATATGAGTACGAAGGGTTTAGACTTCACCATTGCAAGGCTATTATTTGAATCAAGATTTTTTCTTCATAAATTTTTGGGTACAAGAATGTCTTTGAGACAAAGATAAACAAAGTTCTAGTTATTGAATTTTATATTGCGGAATTCATATCGGTAGTATTTTCACTTCCAAACTTGTGAAACTTATGGTATTTGTTAGTTGTTTTGCACACTAAAATGTTATGATCTCCCAATCTACAAGGTCCTATGAGACAACTTTTGGTTCACACTATTTACAATAAGTCCAAATATTACAAGTTTGTAAGGTTGAGAACTTGAGATCTATATAGCTAATCTTAATTTTCAACTATGACACATTTTTTGAGAATGTGTTTTTGGCTAAAAATACCCCAAGGACGTATTTGGGTTAAATCTCACCTCATACTAAAAATACCCCAACGATGTATTGGGATTAAATCTCATCTTATAAAGTGGGAGAATGGGCCCTTTCACTGCTTTGGTATTCTTAACAATGAATCTATAATGAATCTATACTCGCATTTGTGGTTTGCATGATTTATCAAATGATGGTGATGGAATCCATTGACCATGCACAAATCTGCCACTGACACTTATGGCCCTCTTGCGCTGAAGAGCGGTCCGGATGCAGAAGATTGCGCACCATAAGGTAGCGGTCATAGGTCTCGCCCTCTGGACTTGCCCAAAGATTGCTTGCGGTGCAAAATCTTTGGCATCGAGACCGTTCTCTAGTACTTTAAGAATGGATTGATGAAAAATAACACTTAGACATGTGAGGATGAAAACTGCAAGTTGCAGGGGCTCATGATGCCCCCTCCAGCACCATGTTCATGTGCCCACATTTTCATGCACCCTTCCCACCAGAACGGCCATGACTTCCACGATGTCGGCTGCGACGCCCGCGACCACACCATGGCGCCGCCTCCTCATCTCCCAAACGTCCAGGACCCTCACGCCACCAGAACACTCCTCGCAGCAAATATCAACCGCCACTCAAACATCGTACATCGACCATGCATGAGATAGCTTCAAGAGTCCAAACAACTTCGATCATGCATCATCTGCGAGATGAGAGCCTCAAGAATCAACTTTTCCTTTAAAACTTGTCAATGAGCCTTAATCATCGAATCCTTACAATGCGTCAATGAATTCATGATGGTATACTACTATTTACCAGCTCTCTCTGCCTGGTCCTTGCGGACACACTTGTGTGGGTAGCCGCCGGGAGGGAACATGAAAGGATCAACTCGCTACAAACATATATTACATCAACGCGCTAGCTAGATCTGCAAAATTGCATCGCCCACAATCTGTACAAGGGAGGACAATGGATGTGAGATCACGACAAACTATACAGGCTCTTGGTGAGACCACAGCCCAAGGTGTCGGGTGGAAGTGGGGGGAGATTGTCGACGCCTTCCGCGAATACGGTGCCCATACCCATGTGAAAATGCGGCTCGATGTGGCAGTGGAACGGCCACGCGCCGGGGTTGTTGGCCACGAACCGGATGGCCACCCAGCCATATGGAAACACCGCGACTGTATTTCGCACTGGCGGGTCTTTCAAGTTGAACGTCGCAGTGTCAGTGCGGGCGTCGAATCGCCCATGCCCATAGCCCAGGATCCAGAAGTCGTGCCCGTGGAGATGCCAGGGATGAATCTCGCTGTTGTTGGGATTCAGCGTGTTGGAATTCTGAACAATCACATCCACGACGCTGTCCTGTTTGAAGACGTACACGGGACTACCAGTCGTGGCGTTTCGGTATTCGGGAGGCGGCGGTGAGAATATGTCGTAGTTGTGAACTGGATAGTCCGGGGGCGGCCGCGAGTCGAACCCCGCGCCGCGGATCTTGTACTTGAACGCGGCCAGCACCGGCGTAGGCCTAGCTACATAGCTGATGTTGTTGAGTGCCCACTTCACTCGCCCCTGCACCATGTTCTGCGTGCAGAGGATGACGACAGTTCCGTCGGATTTTAGTGGAGGTGCCTGCTCGTGCCCAACGCGCGCCCGAATCATCTGCGCCTGCGCCAAACTGGCCGCGGTGTCGTTCCAGAGTGGGCTCACGGGCGCTGGCGACTGGGGCAGCAAAGGTCCAGCTCTAGAGTATTGCAACACGGCGAGTCCTGTTGGAGTGCTCGTCTTCCTCCCGCGAACGTTGATGGCCGCCCAGTAGTTTCGCCCTGGCGCTTGGTTTGCTGTAAAGAGCACATCATACGACTGCCCTGAGTATACATTTAGATTGTCCACTTGGAATGGCTTCACGTAGCGCCCGTCTGCCTGCACCACTGTCAGCTTGTGACCCTGCCCACCACACAACACTCGTTCCTCAGTCCCATTCTCATCCTCGTTCAGAACACATTATTTTACAAAAAAGGGATGCAATCTTACCTCGAGAATGAAGTTGAGGGACGACAAAGACGCAACGCTGGCAATGCGAAGGCGATAAGTCCTCCCGGGAATCACCGGCATCACATGGGGTGCACACGCGGGGCTGGTGGCATTGCAGACCACGCACTCAGTAGGAAAAGTCGTAGTGAGAGCAGAGCAATTGTATCGTCCTCGCCCCTGAATCAACAAAGACTGCACAACCATCGACAAAGGCACAATATTCAGAAAACTTGGCATCTCTTGGGGAGGTAAGAATTCATTATCGAAAGAGGGTGATGCCACAGGAATGATGTTATTATAATAATAATAGGTGTTCCGTAATGACATCAGAGGTGCCGTATGTTATCAAAATGACACTTTGTGAAAGAAGGACAGATTTGAAACCTGAAATCAGGATTGCCCTCTCAGAATTTGGACCCTAGAAAACTTCCAGGTGCTTCAAAGGATCGGCGCACAAACCTGAGGCTCCCCCACGAACTTGAAGGGAATGCTGGAGAGGCCCTGTTGCTGCTCATAGATGGACTTGTGCCACCAGTCGTTGAGAATGATGCTGTGCTCGCCGTCGTAGGAGAATGGCTCCTTCTTCTGCGGAGGCAGGGAAACTATGAGGGATCCGAACAGCCCTCCCGCGCGCTGCATCCCGAAATGGCCGTGATAGAAATAAGTTCCAGCCTGCAATCAAAATACGATCACCAATCTATAATACCCTACGGCCCGTAATGATATTCCTTAAAACATACATCACCACTCCAGTGCCACTCACCCTGTCAAGCTTGAATCTGTATGTGAAGGTCTCCCCAGGGTTGATAGGGCACTGTGATACATAAGCTGCGCCATCGAAAAAAGGTGTCGCTCTCTACACAGTCCAAGCTCAGCAAAAGATCAGTACTGAAGCTGTTTCCATAATAATGGCGTCCTCTCTACCTCAAGCTCTGTTCCAGCTGCATACATTTCTCTACCTATGTCCTCAATGATGAGTTTCAGGCACTATCATGATGCCTTGTGTACAGAACTGTCTCATTTTTGCAAACCTATGGTAAATTCGTCAACATCTATGTTTAGGATTTCATTGAAGCTCAGTGGTAGTTGAGCTACCACCATCACTTTTGGTTCACATGGAAACTCAGTTTTGTTGCAAGGGAAGTGTTTGGAGTGCTAGGAAGGAACGAACGAATGTTTGTTGTAAAAGTTTTGAGCCAAATCATTAACTTCTGTCATGTACGGTTAATTACCTCCTCCAACTTGAAGCGTGCAAATACTGACGAGGCGAATTTGAGTTGAAAATTCGTTAAATCTATCATTTAAATATCCAATTCGGGGACTTTCATCCACGATCGTCGACCTGTTGAGCTTCTGTGTACAATTTCGAGGCCTTCATCTACGATCCTGAACTTGTTCAGCTTTTGAAGTAAAGAATGACTTCCGATTCAAATTCCAGTGCAGTAGTGTATAATTAAGGAATGTTACGTTCCTATGTCCTCACTGCTCACGTACGGAAGAATTGCCTTCTGTATCCTCAAGTCTAGACAAACCCTTGTCACCACTATATCTGGCTAGCTTACCTGATGAACGCCGTGCCAATGGAGGACAACGCCTTCGGTAGGAAGCGCATTCGTTACTCGCACAACAAGAGTATCTCCTTCGACACCATGGATGGTAGGCGACGGAAATTGGTTGTTGATACTCAACACCAACTTCCCAACGCAATCTGGCGAAGCAGACATGTAATCTACGGTCCAGTCATACTCCACAACAGCAGCCGCAGCGATAGACGCCAGTAAAACTGCTGCTGTTGCAACCCCAATCAAACATATCTTCATTTCTAGCTCTCACGTTCGCTGCACCTGCAAGCCAAATTGACGACCGCCTCGGTTAGGTGACAAGTTTTCTGTGCCTCCCTTCGTAGAAACCATGGATGACACTCTGCTGTACATGAACAACGAAGTGGCGCTGGCTAGAGCTAAAGTTTTGTGGCTCTCATGGTTCTCACAATGACGGAGTATGGGGAGGAGGGAATGAACGTGATTGATCTGATCTGGGGGTAAAGCGCGAAGGCAGTCACTCAGTTTCCAGCAGGACCTACTAACCGGATTCAGTCAGCAAGTTGGTACGCATTGTTAGCAAACGCAAGTGGAATTAAGCGATCTCCATCACATCTGGAGCCGTCTCCACGACGATGGAGGGAATTTCGGCGGCCGGACATGCCTACGCGGATGTGGCTGTGTCTCGGGCGAGCCCCATGTGACGAGGAGCGAGCTTAAGGAATGTGAGGAAATCGAACTCCAGAATGTACAACCTCACGTGCCCAAAGTCTGCAAAAATCTCTAACACTTGCTTACCCTATTGCAAAAAGCGTTCAGAGTATGATCAGTTTCATTTCTTACTACTGGTACTAGTAAGGAACATTCTGCATGAAAAGCCAGCGTTCGCAATTGCTGGAAGGGTACACATGTGGTACACTTGCATGCAATATGTTGCTCTTTCTTGCTTTGCAGTTGGTGATTAGTACGCTCATTTGGTTGCAGGCGATCGAATTCTGCAAGAGATCAAAGAGGGGATGATCCAGGGGAGTTTTAGTTTTTGGAGTTTACTGTATGTCATAGGAAGCAGAAATCCAGGTCGGAAAATGGCCGCCGGGCGTTGCGCCAGATGGGCGAGTTACGAAATGCTGGTCTTGGAGTGGTGGGTTCAGGTTTGGTTGTTTGTCCAGATCAGCCTGGCTCTGCAGTCGACCATCGTCTGTGCGGCAGTGGCGCCACGACCACGTTCTGGTTGGCTTGTCCGGGCTTGTCCTCACTTGATTTGTCACTACATTTCTCTTGATTTGTCACTACATTTCTCTTGATTTGTCACTACATTTCTCTTGATTTGTCACTACATTTCTCTTGATTTGTCACTACATTTCTCTTGATTTGTCACTACATTTCTCTTGATTTGTCACTACATTTCTCTTGATTTGTCACTACATTTCTCTTGATTTGTCACTACATTTCTCTTGATTTGTCACTACATTTCTCTTGATTTGTCACTAAGACATTTCTCATACATGGTTGAATCATGGTTACCCGAGTACAAGGAGTATGCTGTATTTGTTTTCAGAATCTTTGACATACATATAAATTTTTCTTGCTTCTAAAGTATTTAGACTTCTGACGATGGATATTTAAAATCAATAAGTATGTAAAATTCACCGAGAAGTAAGTAGTTGAAATTTGAAAATACAAGAATATTCCTATAATATGGTAACCTTGGGTTGAATATAAATTAAATTTTTGACCAGTGTCAAATACCATTTTACTGTACGCTATTTGCCTATTCCATGGTAAATAAGGTGAGTGGAATCGTTGAATTCAGGTTGTATCTCGAGCATGAAGTACTTTGTCCACAAAGATGATAGAAGAAAACACAAGAAGAAATCTTAAATGAGAAACAAATAAGATTATGTAAATATCAACTCGACGAGGTTGAGATCGATTGGTGACAAGAAGTGCTCTTGGTGAAATAGGGTGTAGACCAAAGTAGAGGGACAAATGGAATGGGAAAAGGGGGCAGGGGGAGTTAAAAGTAGCAACTTTTAAAATTTCTGATTGACTAGTGTAGAACATATTGTGAACTAGTGTACCTCCTCATTAATACTTCCTATCTTTCAAAATGTTTGATCGGTATTGAAAATTTGAAGGGATTTAAGTAAATATTTAGGGATGTTGGTTTGGCACTGACTTACACTACTACGCTCAGTAAATTCCTTCGAATCAACGCTCTACGCATTTATCCCCAATTCCATTAAAATGGCATTATGTCGCTAAAATGGCACACCTCAACTTTCTGAACTACACTTCAAAAACCATGTGATATAACAGAATTTGAATGTGATATTATGGAAAATGAGTGACAAAGTGCATAAAAGAGTGATATTATCAAAAAAATTGTGACATTACAGAATACACCATTCCATGTGAGCACATATGTAAGATTTGGTGTGACAAAATGGCACATGGCATAGTGCCATTTTAACGGAATTGAGGTTGTTTACAATGTTCTCAAACATTGCATAAGTGAAGCAAGCTTTTGGAACTTGCTCCAGCAACATTCTCAAGAAAATAAGCAACGTCACGACATCAGTTTTGTCGATTTGAGGTTGAAAACGTTGTTGCAAATCTCAAAAAAGTTTCAAAACGTTACTAGACTTAAGCAGGATTTACGCAAAAACAACATTTATAACATTGCAAACCCCATAAGATTGTTCACATGGACGAAAAGTGGTTCCACATAAATAAAAAAATCATGAAAATTTTTCTAAGCTCATGGCGGGCATGAACTATTGTGCTCTTGGAAAACAAAGCGTTTCATTGAGAAGGTTATGAATGTTCATAGTTGTTGTTATGAATGTTCATAGTTGTTGTTGCTCGATCAAGATACAATTATAACCATGAAAAAAATTTCAATGATAGAATTGGGCAATTGGCATCAAACTTTTTGTTCTCAAAGTGCTTACAAAGCAAGCAAGGGGCAATGGTAAGCTTGGGGTATCACTTTTTGGACACACTAATTAGGTTATTATTATTGAAAGCCTCCAAAGTTTGTCTAATTTATTCATTTTAATCAAGTAAAAAGACCCTAAAATAGAAAATAAAATATCATGCACCTCACTGAAATCAAAGTATATATGCCTATAGATTTTCTCTTAGTTTTTTTATTTTTTTTGGATCCATTCATAGATGAGGGAAAAAGTGCTGAATTTGGGGATTTGCAGGCATTATAGTGCACAATGAATTAATTTTTTTATTATTAAATAAATTATTTTGTATTCTATACAAGAAGATGTAGGTCATATTCAAAAATCATATTAAAATAAAAATGGTTGATATTCCATTTGCTTGGTTCTATGGATTTTAGGTTATTGGGACATGACTTACTTTTTCAACTAAAAAATCAAATAAAATTACTTCAAAATATTTTTTTTAATTTTTATTTTTTTTTCTTGATACAATATAAGTATAGACAACTAAAACCACATCTAATGAAGTCTTATTGTATTACAGTTTAAAAATGGATATGTTTGACACACCAGCATAGAGTGCAATTGTTCATGGGACAACCTTTTTGGGTACCCCAACCAGACCATCACCCCAAGTAAAAATTGCCTTGTAGAAACACTTGTTACAAAACCTATAATAATTGATAAGGAGAACTTACTCGAACATGTTGTTGTAGAAAGTGTTGCTAGCGATTCAACAAACTTGGCCATGGTCCACAACCACACAACCAATCTCTATTCAATGGGACAATGCAAGAACTGCATTTGTGGCGGAGTATAATTTATTTACCTCACTAATATTGTATTACAAGGATTTGCAACATCCATATGTGACATCACTGAAGTGAAGTAAAATTGTGGTTCTTGTTTTAGCAATGTTTTGAACCTCAAATTCATGCAATTAAACTGAATGTAACTTATTACTTATTTTTCTAAAAACATTGCTAGTATTGTGTAGGTTCATGTTGGTACCCTTGGAAAAGGGTCAACTTCTCAACAAGGGAACAATGAGCTTTACTTTGTCGGCTCTAATTGGTGGTCATAGTTACAACCACCAAATTTGACACTCCAGTTAATCAGTTATCCTTCTTTGAATGAGGCCCTTCAACTAACAAGATCAAATTCTTTGTTATCACTCTTATTTTCCTTCATCCAACAATGTAAAAGGCCAACAACTCAACACATATAATTATTCTAAATGACAGATTCAATGCTCAACATGTACACAACAGATCAAATTTATTATATGAGGCAGATATATTGCTTGGTGGATTAATTGAGATTCTGATCTCAGGGCACATATATAAGATTCTTATATCACTCAAAGCGAATCCTTTTGTAGAGGTGCGGGCACCAATCATATCGCGAATTGGGCTGATCTCAGGAACGATTAATTACCAAGTACTTATGATTCCCAAATCACGAGAAATTACATAATGACCTAATTTTAAATCTAGCTGAAAAACACTTGAGAAGAGCATGGTCGAAGTGTTTAAGGCATAGCAACGCTGCCAGGGTATACTAGTATGACAATGAAAAACGAAGAACAATGCATACAAGCATTTTTAGGTGTCCGAGCTGAACCTTGTGAGGGAGGAGTGAATGAGATAATGAAAGGCCATAATGAGCTCACTGACCAATTGGTTCTGCCACTTGCAATACTTCCTAGTAGAATATCCATATATGCCCTCAAGGAAAACATGACGAAGCATTGACAGATGTGGCTATGGCGTCCCCCGAGGGCGTCCTCAATCCAAGCATAAAAACACCCTAGTCCCCTTACGTTGTGTTCATGTTTCTTAAACCGTTATCAGATCATTCATGGGAAGAATACAGACAGTACTACGAATACATAGCTTTCATGATTGTCCATTGTCAATACAAACAGTAATGAAAAAAAAACACCAATGTGCCTGATTTTGTGGTAGTGAGAACATTCCCTCCATGACCATAGGGATGATTTATCTCTTTCTTCTTTGAAACTTTCCCTCCTTTTGAACGTCTTCTCCCACACAGAAAAGAACATGCCCAAGAGGGAACCGTGCGCAGATCGAGGGAGTTTCTCAAGTGCATCTTCTGCAGCATGGCTGGCTCCCCAACTGCCAGAATTTAGATCGTCACTGTGAAAGACTTCGCACATGATTTCAAGGAAACCAACCGAAGCGATACTAATGTTAAAATATAAAAAATGAGGATGTGCCTTTTCAATGAATAGCCGGTACAGCACCTACAAAAATAGCAACTTGGTTTGTTAGTTGAAAAGTTTGTCATTATGTACTTGAGAAGTTTTGTACAGGGAGGTTATGCATGAACCTTGCGGGGAGATGGAACCAACCAGGATTCTCTGTGAGTCACTCATTTCTTCGAGTGTTGTAGCTACCAGCAAACAGACTTGCTACTGCAATAGAGAAGGATTCGAGGAGAATAAGAGCTAGATGCTATCAGCATAATGACGTGATCGTGGAAATTAGCGCTTTGGAGAATCTCAATACACCACTGCCATCAGACGAAAAGTTGTCGCCTGATCCAGGCCTACTATCCTCGTCTTCGAGGACTGAATGCAGAGTTACCTGTTGTGCTGCGATCTCGTGAGTTCGAAACAGCAAGTCGTGACTCTGCACGTTATGAACATTTATATTCCTGCTCTTGCGAAGAAAGAAGATGAAGATCTTCAGATAGGACTTCGATAAGCCATGGCAGTTCCTGCCGGATCGAGCATGTACTGAGGATTCAAAGAAGGAATTCCCCCGCATTCTGCAAGGTCGGGGAAATCAGTAAATATAAGTTAAGATCTGGACTTTCATCACTCTCTATCTCGACTTGACAGAAATTCGATCGAGCTTAGTTACGCTCTACTCGCGACTAGCGTATACTATCGAGGGAAACAATACTCTAGGTACTACCTAATACACTTATGAAGAGCGTTATGAGCCACATATGTTGTGCTGCATGAAATGCCGGCGACGAGGAGCATGAAGAAGATGGCTCCGACGCTGGGATCCAGCTGGTGGTGGAAGGAACCGGCACTTGCGGATTGGAAGTGTGGAATCTCTGATCGATGAAGGGGGAACCATGGCAGATTGCGAACAGCGAAGGCTGGACGGTATGAGCTGGCGAGGTCGGTGATTGATAGCACAAGGCGTGATTGTGCTCCAGCCGAAGTCGGCGACCAAGACGTGAAACGAAGCTCTCGGAGAACGGCACAGGCCCTTCGAGGAGATTGCGGCTCAATTCTATTTCATAAATTCGGTTCAATCGGCCGAGAGCTGGCGGGATGACTCCCCCGAGATAGTTGCCGTCTAGAAACAATGCGCGCAAGTTGGAGAGATTTCCCAGGGAGCTCGGAATGGGACCGCTCAGTTGAGCCCTTGAAAGAATCAATCCTTCCAAACTGCGAAGCTGACCGAAGGAGGCGGGAATTCCCCCCTGAAAGCGATTGCCCGCCAGATCCATGAGTTTCAAATTGACCAGCCCGCCCAAAGACTTCGGCAGCGGGCCAGAGAGGGTGTTGTGCGCCAGGTTGAGCGCCAGCAAGTTCTGTAGATCGCCCACGGCAGCGGGTATGGCGTCCGTGAAGTTGTTGTAGCTCAAGTCCAGCTTCTTCAGCTCTCCCAACCGGTTGATTGAGTCGGGAATGGCGCCTGTGAGCCTGTTGGTGCTTGCGTCGAAGATGATTATTCTCTCCAGATTGACAAACGTCTCCGCGTCCATCGAGCCTTGCAAGGCATTGTTGCTCACGTCTACCACTTGCAGCGCCGTGAGCGACGACAACCAAACGGGCATCTTGTCTGTGAGCGCATTTCCGTGCACGTCCAGAACGCGAAGTTTGACGAGGTTGGCGATCTCGGGCGGAAGTGCCCCGATATGTCCGTTGCTTCGCAGGTGCAGCGTCTCAAGCGTGGCGCCGAGCAGCCCAATTTCGCGAGGTATGGGCTGTGGACAATCTGTGCAACATCCGAAGTAGCTCAATGTTCGCAAATGCGTGAGGTTAGCTACGGCTGGCGAGATGGTGGCGTTCGGTGCGCAGGACGGGAAGGCTGTGGCGTGGTCTGTTACTAATCCGAAGGACAATCCTATTACGTGATAGACCTCTCCATCTAGAGCGCATTCTATGCCATGCCACCGGCCACTCTTTACACATACGTCAGGGATGCTGCTCGCCCAGGCGTTGCCTGTGGCAGCCATCATCGCATGGACGGCCTGCAACTCCACGGGATCCGTCCTCGCAGCTGTAGCCCCGCGACTGTTTGAATTTTCGTCCCGCCATAAGAGTCCAATAATCATGATGAGAAGCCACTTCAAGAATGCTCGGTTCCACTTGAACATAGTAACCAATCTCATTTCCCTACAGCTCTTCAGTTCACAAGCCGATTCGAAACGACCGATTTCGTCCGATCTTTGAGTGCTGGATGGAGTTGAGCTACACGGAATTCGATTCAGATGTAATCGGAAGACCTTCGCGTGCAACTTGGATGCATGACGAGGTAATCTGGCCTAAAGCTCACTCAACTGCTGCCTTGCCTAATCAGTGTTTGTCACCACCTCCAAGTGAGAGCGAATTCAAAGCTAAGGAGTTGTCGTTCCTGCATGTACGATTCCCCGGTCCGCTGTCTACGTAACTCGTCTATTTCTGCAGCACCGATTACAGTATCCTAGTTACTAATTTCCGAAATGCATGCGATTGAATAGATTCTTTAGCTCTTTCTAGTCAGTCAGTCGATGCTTGCTACCAGAATTTGTACATTGTGCTGTAGCCTTTCCCTTAAGTACACTATCACGAGAAAAGCCGAGCTAAGATTCCACCTGTGAGTGCCTTGATGAAACGACCTTTGGCTCATCATGGTGAACTGAGCATGTCCGTGCGTCGATCGATCGGTACAGAAGTTACTTGTGTTTCGTAGATTCGAGGTATTCCTACAACATTTTACTACAGATGTAGTTACCGGAATAAGATGCATGCTTTCAAATGATGACATTGTAGAGAGACGGCATGGTATATCTTAGAGTAAGTAGATCAAAATGTTGACGTCGAGAGGATCCCTTCCCTCAGATACGAACTGCCTGTTGATAATTAATCATTGAAATAACACGTGAATGCACTCAATCAGAACGGACTAATCTGTCCTCATCGACTGGCCATTCAGTATTAGCATGGGCCAGGTTAAATATATTTCTTTGACAGAGGCATTTTTACCGTTCGTATCGAGCAGAAACGAAGCTAGCGTCATTCATGCTCACTTGAGGATTAACGTTGCATTGTTGCAGAGTGAGTGATAGGATAAGCCGCAGGAGCCACTATACCCTGGCGTCTCGCACAGATTTTTCAAGTATGTCACGCATTGTGCTCATTACTCAATCTTGCGCTGGCTTCTCGGCCAGGATAAAAGCCGACAATCTTGTGAAGGTACTTCTTGTCCAAATCAATCTGATGTATTGAGCAGCTTTTCTGCCATGGCCGCAATTATGTCTCCAAATCCATCATCTGTTCATTAGAATCTGAAATCAGGATAAAATTTCAGAACAGCAGCTGTGTACATTTCATGCGATTTTTACAATCTTTCGATTTACCGCTTTGTAACACAGATGATCAAGTGGGGACCCCACTTTTGAGTACTTCTTCGATCAGCATGTGCGGGATGTGCACATCAAATTCGCGCACATGTGACATAGACCGGCATTGACCTCAATTTATACTAATAAAGCCTGATTCGTGGTACGAGCCTACTACGTTCATTAAGTAAGAAGTGGACCCTCTTTTAGCATGTACTATAATTGTTAACTTATGAGGGTGCTTTTTCAAACTCATAGAAAGGTAAAGTGAAGTTGTGAAGAGTTGTTTTTGTTACATGTTTTTTAATTGATTTTAGCCTCTGCATAGAGATGCTCTGAATTCAGAGTTCTCAGTTGTAAATTATTGTACAACTTTTGTTTTGATTCTCACACCATATATATGTTGTAGATGCAACATCAACAATCAATTCTGTGCCCATAAGAAGCAATAGATCTAGACTAATGGAATCATAACAGAAGCATAGAACATACAATAAAATATAAAACTTTGATTTTTTGTGTTGTCATACCTTACTTGTCAAATTTGAATTAAAAATCAATAATATCGAAGGAAAGCTTATATTAAATATGAGGAGAAACTTTCTAGAAACAAGGAAGCTTGCTGATTGATCCATGTTTTTCTATCTCCAATGCACATGGGTACAATTATGATCTCATTTGTATTCAAAATTTGAGTATCTAATATTTAAGGCATTTTGTTTGGTTTTGGTTTGGTTGTGGTTTGGTTGTGGTTTGGTTGTGGCTTGGTTTTGGTTTGGTTTGTTTTGTTTTGTTTTGGACGACACATTATGATTTCGGCGCAAGTCAAATTGGGTTGCATAAGGTATCATTGGAAGCGCATGTTTTTATAGAGTTGTAGAAAACAATCGGGTTGCGATACTTGTCGATGAATGCCAAGATGTTGAATTTTGAAGTATTTATGGCCTCAATATTATAAGAAATTAATTGTATGAGCGTTGTCCTGTGATAATTGATTTTATATACTAAAAGTAATATAAATTAGTGATTGTAAAAAGGTGGTAAGAATAGGGTGAAAGGTTGGAAAGTATAATTTTTGGACTGGGCACAGCCGAGGTATGGGTATCACTTTTTGTCAAGACTAATTAGGTGATTTTTGGTTGAAAAATCCAAAGTTCATCATTTTTTTCCATTTTTACCAATTACAAAGAGTACAAATTTATTTTAAAATATCGTATATGTAATTGGGATCAAGATGCACATTCCTAAGAAAAAAAATTATTCAAATTTTTTATTTTTGGATCATTGAACCCTCCCCAGTAAATTGCTTATTGGTGGGATTTGCAGGCATCATGGTTCAAAAATTATTAATTTTTTATTTGTCAAACTAACTATTTTATATAATGCACAAGTACATGTAAGTCATATCCAAAAATGGTATCAGAATGTGATCATTTGATGTGTCGAATGATTGTTTCTTAGGATTTTGTGTCATTAGGACACAACTTACTTTTTCAACTAAGATACCTAATAAAATCCTTAATATTCTTCTATGTGAATGAATTTTTTATTTATTTTTATTTTTGTAGGCTATAAGTGCTGTAAATTGAAACCACATTTGGTGTTCTCATACTTAACTTTATTTAGAAGATGGACATGTTTGACACACTTGCATGAGTTGAATTTGTACTTGGGACAACTTTTTTGGACACCCTTAGCTTAATTGTGCCCGACTTTCGATTTCAAAGAGGAGAAAAGACTTTTAATTTCAAACAAAAAAGCACTTTTGATTTTTAATAGACACATAATAAATTTTGGTTCTAAAAATAAGGAGTGAAGCCATGATTCCAATGATTTTCCAAGGCAACTCTCACTTGCTCAATAGCGTGGCAACGACGGAGTGAGGTACGAGTTAATAGAGATGAGTGAATATTACAATCGACATGATTTGGTTATAACTTTAAAGCAAGAACTGTAATATACAACCATATTAATGCTCACTTAAATCTATATAATTATAAATCGTATGTTTCTTCTTAAATTCTTATATATTAAAGAAATTTAAAGAAATTTTTGCGATAAAATTTTTCAGCACTAGATTTCAGAAGGGATGTGTTTTTTCATAATTTATTTTGGGTTGGCATGAGAGGATTTTGATATTTTGAATAATATAAATTTGAATATCATATAGTGGTTTGTCAAAGTATGATTTTGAAGAAAATCAATCACATATAAGTATAATTTATCAAATAATAAAATGTAATTTTATATGTTAGTATGAGTGTATGCAAATGTCCACTGAACACACACAAAATGTGAAACTGAAATGAAATGGATTTTAAGAAAATCTAAAACCAAGTATAATAGAAACTTGGAATTATTAATGCAGAGTCTATTTTGATATGAATTACAAAAATATTTTAATACTCACCTCCAAAAAGAATAACTAAATGAATTTAATCTTTGTATTAGATAAATAAACTTTTTTTTTGTGTGCTCAAAGGACACAAATACATACTCGTTTAAATTACAAAAAAAGATATGGTTTTAAAATAGACTAATTCATGGAATTCAAGATTGTAACATCAAAAAAATAAAAATAAATTTTCAATCATCAATACAATAAAATATTGATTTGCCTTCAAAATGCATGAGGGATGCTCTTCGGTGACTCATCTTTAAGTGCACTTACAAGGATCTTCTACTTAAATTAGAATGCGTTGATAGATATCATAAAGATTCATAATTTGTTTCAATTTTAAACTTTACTCCTAAAAGATAATGTCTCCAAACTTTCAAAGAATGAACCACAACAAGTAATTCATAGCCATGGATCACTAACCCTAGAGAAATAGATCCACCAGCTCTGTACATCCTAACCTAGATAGATGCAACGATCCTCTCTGTCATGACGCACTCCACACTCCCTACAAAATCCAATAGATGGAATGGGGCGACCATACTTCAATGGCAAAGCAGGGAAGCTAGAAGTAGCAAACGAGCTAGAAGTAGGAGGCGGGTGAGAAGTGGCACGCGGGCTAGAAGTTGGTTTTGATCCATAATGGTCAAAATACGGGTTTGGGATAATGTTCATTTGAGATTCTTAGAAGTGACGTTGCACTCGGTGGTCCATTCTATCATATTACTTTTGTCTTTCAATAAGTTTGTCGTGGCAGCAGCTATTTTAGAAAACCCCCTTACATATCTTCTATTATAGCTTGCTAGCCCTAAAAAGCTCCTCACTTCAGTTTTATCTGTTAGAATTGATTATTCCGTTATAACCTTTAATTTTCTAGGATCTACCGAGATTCCTTCATGAGAAACAATGTGACCAAGAAATTTTATACGCAAGGTAAAAAATTCACATTTCTTTAGCTTAGTGTGCAACTTATTTGCTCCCGAAATATCAAATACTTTCTTAAGATGTTGCTTGTGTTTTTTTGGAAATCTCTCTCTAGGAATAGGTGAGGCTTGGATTGAAGAATACTTTGGCCCTCCAACTAACACGGCTCACACGATCCTCTCCTCTAAACCTTCTAAAGGACCCATACTGCTACAATACCAATTGTAACGAAACTAATTGTTTAATTTAAACACTCTTTGCAAAATTACCTTAACCGAGTATTTTAAGGAAAATTAAATTATGCTTCAACCATGAGACTTTTGTGCTCGAGGAGGAGTGTTAAGAGTAAATAACATGCGATCACCAGAAGTCTATGGTAGATAACATCAGTTACTTTATTTACTACAGTCTAATTGCGGTTAGGGGCGTTACCTACCATTGCCCAACTCTAGTTGCACATACCTTATCCCTAGTCTAACTCTACTTATGCATGTATTCTCCCTACCATATAATGGAGGGTTAGCCCACAAGCTACTCAATTCTTCTCTTTCATTTTCTCTCTCTCTCAACATCTCTCAACATATAGTGAGTTTGAACACATTTTACAAGTGACCCAAGAAACTACAAGTTGAAGTATAGACCATGTGTGGGACGATTACACTTTTAAAGTCAGTCAGTCAATTGGAAAACCTTATTTTTTGCAAACATTCTTGCTTACAAGGAAAGACACAATCTCGTTTGAAGACCTTTAAACATTGAATGAAATTATGGACATGACATTCGAGGAAGCATGTGTTGAAATGAGCTTGTATGAGATAGGTGTAGAGGGGCATCAATGCATGATAAGAAGCTTGCAAAATGCAAACAAGAGCACAACTTCTCAAGCTGACTTAAAATAGTTATAAAATAACCATTCTAATAATCTCTCTGAGTAATTCTGGACGGAGACCTAGATTAAATATATGTGTAGAATTTTAATAAAATAAAAATCACGTGTTAATTTACATTGATTTCAACTTTAATTAAGATTACATGTATCTTTGAAAGTGGATATATACTAATATGTATTTTGAAAGGTAGTAAATATATAAAAATTATTACATATATTTCTGAAAGTGAATTAAATGTTTCATAGCTTATTTGAAATTTTAAAATTAATTGATCAATTAATAAATTATAGAACTGAAAGGTAGTTTCCACAATCGCAAGAATATTTTCCAAGCTACTAATTTTGATTAAAGAAATCTTCAAAACCATGAACGATAAAAAATATATTAAACAAAGGTTTTTTTAATTACAACATCATTTCCACTCCTTAGCAAAAGTAATAAAAATTTAAAATGTATCTTGGGTACCATTTATTATCTTACAATCTATAAGACCTCCTCTCTTTAAATTTGATCCACATACTCCAAAATTCCTCAATTACAATATTGTATGAGATAATAACTTAATACTTCCCACACATATAAATAAAAAAAATAAAAAATAAAAAATAAAAAAATAAAAAATTTTAACTCCTAAAAAAAAAAAAAAGTATCCACACTAATATTATACTCCCTTTGTTTCTATACTACACCAATGATTGCTTAATCACTTCTCTCACAAAGAAACAAAGATTCAAAATCCATGAACAAGTTTCAGTAAATCTTTAGGACTCACTTTTTGAAAGTCGTATGTTGATTGAACAAATAAAATCTAACCATTTCAAGCAAATCATGGATTTTTTTAGAGGAATACAAGATTAGAGATTAAGTATCCCTTCACACTAGGTGTTTTTCTATGTGATAAAGAGCTTCACTATATTTGATATTTAGTGTGGAAGTGCCTTATATAATAAGTGATATCTACATTCTTCTTTATTTGAAACACATAGTGCATAAAATCATTGCAAAGGGAGGTCAAAGTAAGTCAAAGTTATTGAGCACGAGCTAACTTCTATAACATGTACATGATAATATTAATTGTCGAATAATACAAGATTATTTCCACACATTATATTAAAATAAAATAGGATAAACAAAATTCTACACACTTACATGTGTAACATTTTTAGAGGATACACTGTTATTTAAATAAGCAGCTCTAGTCCCAAAAAATTCTTTGTTCCTAGTGGTGAACAAAAGCAACAACAATGATCTTCCAAGAAACAAGGCATGTTACTAAAAACTACGCACTTAGCTTAAAGTATCCGAACAAGGCGAGCTACTGCCGTGCCTCGTAAGCAGCGAATTGAAGAGGCAAACGCAACTGCAGCATCACCCGCGCCGGCAGACGGACTATCAGACGATCGTTCGTATCAGTAACGAACGAGCGGACGAAAAATTGTTCATCACCCAGACAGACGAACATATTATCGTTCTCGTATGAGCGAACGAGCGAACGAAGGATCGTTCGTCGCCCCGTCGTTTTTCTTGTTCGAAAGCCCTAGAAACGCTCGCTCCCTCGCTTGCAAGCTCTGCTTCTTGTGACTTTGCACGCACTTGTGGCAGCAGCACTAGCAGCAGCAAGCAATTGGGTTCGCTCCCTTTCCCTCTTCTCCTTTCCCTTTGCCTTCACTTCCACCTCCTACTTCCCAGGTATGCCCAATTATCGCCAATTCCGCGCATGCTTTCTCCAATTCCGTGCCCCGCCCTCTCCGTCGTGCGATTCTGTGCTTTCGTCATACAAATCGTGTGAATTCTTGCTTGCTTTCTGTTTTCGATGATCTTGCGTGTTACCCGGAGGAAAATTAGTTTGCAGCAAATTCTGTTGTGGATGGCAGTGATGTTTTGCCCTATTTTGCCCTTGGAGCTGAGATCGAACCGATGTTTCTGATCGTCGGAATTTTTGAGTTTTGCAGAAGGGCGAGGGAGAAAGCGGGCACTCACGATGATTAAGCTGTTTAGTGTAAAGCAGAAACAAAAGGAAGATGCGCAGAATAACAATGGACGGCCTATCAAGAAGCAAAGTGCTGGTGAATTGCGGGTCCAGAAAGGTCCTAGTCTACACTCTCGCTGCGATTTTATTATTCTGTTCCATTTGTTACTGACTTAGGGTTTTGACGACGTTATTGGATCTCGTGGTTAGCTTGAGTAGGTTCTTGTTGCTTTTCACCTTCCCATTTTTTGTCCTTTAGGGCTTAACGAGTAGGAGTTCATTATGCAGATATAAGTGAGTTGAATTTGGCCAAGACTACTGCTATTCACTTTCCTAATGGCAAGGACAATCTTCTCAGTTTCGAGATCACCATCCGACCAGATGAAGGTTACTACCAGTGAGTTTCGTGTGTCCTTTTCTTAGTAATTTTCTTGATGATTACAATTCAGGCGCTTAAATTTGAGCTGAGGGTGATGGATCACATAGGCAGAGGCATGCGGTTTGACTCATCGCCACTGGTATGGTTTTGCAGAGGGGGTACATTCGTCTTCAGTTTCTCAATCTCACAGGTCTACCCTCACGAAGCACCCAAAGTGAAGTGCAAGACCAAGGTAAGGAGGTGGAAGTTTCTCTTTTTGCTTCTTTTGTATATGTCACCTACTTCATGTTCTGTGACCACATCACTCCAAGAACTATAGTTCTTGTAGAATAGCTCGTTCTGATCATTGGTGGCAATTGTGCAGGTATATCACCCTAATATAGATCTGGAGGGGAATGTGTGTTTGAATATTCTCCGTGAGGATTGGAAACCTGTCCTAAGTATCAACTCCATCATATATGGCCTTCAGTATCTTTTCTTGGTAAGCGCTCTTGTGGAACGAACTCTACCTGCCCTTCAATTGTTTTAGACATAATCCATTTTATAGCCTAACGATGTGTTGTTTGAAATTGCTACCAGAGGGGACAGTTAGTTTTCAGTGTTTCCTGTCGAAGGTCGTTGGTGTACTTCTTCCTTTGATATAATGTGCACAAACCATATAAATCTTCTAAGCTTCTGTTGATTTGACGTCTGACTTGGAATCTCAAGCCCACACATAGTGTTTCTGTAACGAGCTGAGGGTATGAGTAGAGCACGAAGTTCTATCAGTCTGTCGCACTGATGAGATGCTGTTTGGCTTCACTTTTGGCATTTACGCTATATACTATCATGGATCCTGGTGATTGATCAATATTGTTATGCAGGATCCAAATCCAGATGACCCGCTCAATCATGAGGCGGCAGAAGTGTTGAGAGACAATCCTCGCCAGTTCGAGCAAAGTGTGCGACGATCATTGGCCGGTGGTTACGTTGGTGGCACGCATTTCCCTCGATGCATTTAGATTTCTAGGCGGGGGAGGTCGAAGTTGATGTGCTTATATGTGCCATTAGATAGTGTAAAGGTATTATCTCGGGGTTGAACCAACAACGAGACTAATCCGTTCTCTGATATTGTATCTTATTAACTGCCCTGTTTGGCATAGGTAGTTGATTCATTGTTGTTTGCGCATGTTCCCATTGGCGGAACACGACTTCCTCAATGGAGACCGCCGCCCAGCCCATTGAAGGTCAGGTTTTCTACTACCGGTGAATGAATATCTCAGTTAACAACGATGCTGTAAACCGAAGGTGATAGGTTTCGAGCAATGTAATGCAGCAATTACGTGAAAGGTTGGTCCGCTCATGGTCAAGTTCGTCATTGGAATAAGCCATCAGTCTGATCTAGAAGCGTGCCATCCGCCACATTCATGTTGTCCACCCATCGCTGGGATGGTTTGTCTCTATCTGTTTTCTAGCACATGGCTCTTTTCTCAGGTCAAACAGTGGTGTTGCATTCTAAAAGAGCGACCGCTTTTACTTACCAGAGTGAAAAGTGCAGTGAATCTTATGGACGAGTTTTGCACTGAATTACGTTTGTTATAGTTAAAGGATTTGTAGCATCATAAAAGGAATCGAAACTTAAGAAAAATTTACCTTCTGACCTGGCTCGGAAGATTCACTGCAGTGTACTGTGTAGTGCGTAAGATCGATAGACATAATGTTGAAAATGTTGAATCAAGACGCATTGATATGCAGATGAGTGGAATCAATACACTGTTTTACGATGTAGAGATTTGATTTACTGTTGTGCCCTTTATCATTGTGGGAGAATTCATAGTAGTTGATTAGAAAAATTCTTGTTTGTATTATTTAGGTGGTATGTGTAAGTATCAGTGTTCACATTGCTGATAGTTCCAGTGCGGACATTCTGGTAGAGGAATCAATTCTGCAAAAGTTTTCTACATTATCCCCTAGCGTCGTCATTATAGCACATCCGAGCTCGTGTCCTCTTTATTGCCTGTACTTTACAGCACACCATCTGTGCTTCACCAAAATTAGAATGGCTGGGCGTCTGGATTGGTTCTTGGAGCACCAATATTCTTCAGATTTTGAAATTGTCAAATTTTGCTATAAAACTACACCCATATATCGTAGCAGTCACGGGTAAGCGTTTGTAGAAGCTACCAAGGAGGATGGAGGAGGGGTAATGAGCCCCCTAATTTTTTGATGTATAGACATTAAATGCCAAGGAGTAGGCTCTCAAGGGTAACTTGGGGTCGCAGACCTCAAATTTGAATTCAAAATTATCAAATACAGCCTTGGGAGGTCCTCACAGACTCTAGGGTCCCTCCTTGGTAGCTGCCACAAACCATTGCCCAGCAGTCACCCCTTCGTGTCACATTCTGGGTATATGCCAAGATTTAGATTAAGGTGGGCATCTTTGATTGGCCACTTCCATGTTTGTTGCACCCTGAACATGTGATATTTCAGAGTGCCTTATTGAGGTGTGATAATAAGGGGTTAATAAGGGGGTTTGAATGGAAATCAAATATTGAAATGTTAATTTCTAATAGAAGGTTCAAATTCAACAATTTGGATCACCTTAAACATATGTGGTCTAAAAAGAGATTGCTCAGCGAAAAATTTTTGTCTAAAAAGAGATTAAACAGTGAATAAAGTTTGTAGAAAGGCCCATTCATATAAGGAGGCGGAGGAATGTAGTTTTCATGATGTAGAAAACCATAGTTTTGTGCAGGGAATATGAAGCCAATCCTAGTGGTAGAAAGTCAACTTCTTATCTCCTAATCCTTAGGTTAATAACCATGCTCCAACTCTACAAATTTTTATAGAGGTGACACCACCAACATAGTTGGTTGCAAGTTCTTGTATCCTTTATGTGATGATATACTATAAACTATATATAGAAGCCAGTAAATTTCAAATAGTATAAAATAGATTGGATATTGCACATACTATATGACATACTACATACTTCAATCGTATATTGCATAAGCTTTAACTATATATAAGAGATCATGTATTACAAATCATATATAGCATAACAAATACGTGAACTTCATAATATAGTATATACTAATATTGTATATTGAAAACATGTACAATGAACAATATACTGAATTTTATACAACATTTACAAAAAAATGTGTATGAAAAACTGTATGTACATCATATAGTGCAAATAATATACAAAATGTATACTTCATGTGTGAGAAGTGTATATATTGAAATTGTTCATACAACATATACAACATATTATAAACTCAACTCATACACATAATAATATATATAAACTATTTGTAATTATACATACAATCGACCAATCTTGTCGCATGAAAGGTCACTATCAATGACACCTTTTTATAAAAAGGTCATTATCGACGTGATTACCCTGACAATAAACTACGACACGAAAGACTAAAAAGAGAATGAACTTTTCAACGTATGTACCACACACATAATTATACATAGTGTTGGGTGACAAATAGTGATTTACCCCAACATGTCATGAGACTATTTGTCAAGTAGTACACAACTAGTGTTACTAGGTTACCTAGGTTACTGTCTCCCGAGTCTGAGGCACCTCAACTTTCATCTCGTTCGGCTCTGCAAGCCTCCACGTCTTCGTTGGAAGATGAGGCTCGAGTTATTCCACCAGCACCAGGAGAGCAAGTAATAGAAAGAAATGTCAATGATATTTTGGAGAGAATACTCCAAGAGTTGGCAGAGGAGGTGAGCAATGAACAAAACTTGGATTGCACTGCGGCGCTCGTCGACGAAGAGCCTTTCACTACAGAGACTGGTTCTCAGGTAGATAAGCTACCTGTGGACCTGCAGGATCCGGAAGAGCTCAGGCTACAGGCTGAATTCTGGACGTCCCTTGTCCCCGGGAGAGGAGCCCCATCCCTTCTGTCGCAAGACAGTAGTTTCCCATCGTTCCCGCCAACCCGACGTGTCTCGCCGTTAGGCAAAGTCTTGATTTGCCTGTGACGACCGTCCTGGTTTCTTCACAACTCAACTCTTCCCACCTCAACGAAAACTCGTTGGCCAAGAGTGGCGGCTTTCTTATTGATAGCGGTGCTAGTGCTTCTTCTTTCTCCCTTGTGGCGCCCGTTCAAGCGCATGAGTGCTTGGAACAGTTTTCGACAAAGATCACGAGCTTGAGTCGTGAACAATCGCCGACGCTTCTGACGACCTCTCCACAACGATTGGCGAAAGATCACGAGCTGGATGTGTCTAAGTTGGAGGGGAAGGAAGGTTCTCCTCTGACTGTTCAAAGAAAAGATTTCAGTAGTAGAGGCATAGGTAAATCATGCCAAGGATGTAATATGAGTAGTATTGGAGTATGCAGCAATTGTTTGAATAGGATTATTCCTCCTGAGCCACATTAGGAAAACCCTTCATAGCTTCTTTTTAGTATTTCCGGCTAGTAATTTAGCTAGAGTCTATTTTCAGTCCCCATGTGGGTTCCGATTCAGTTTTTTCTGAATTGTAGGGTATCCCTCTCCCCTCTTAGTCTTAAGGACTTTGCAGTAGGCTTCTATGAGTTGCTTGGAGGGCTCACGCCGTGAGGCATTGGAAAATCGCGATTTTTCGCCTCTATCAAACAACCCCGGATTTCGGGTTTTCAGTACACAACTAGTGTATGGGACCACCCCCTCTTAATGGCAACCTCTCTTTTCTTCATGCTCAATTCTTCCATCTCCTTCCCTCGAGAGATTTAATTTGAAACATGTGGCTTTCAAAGCTTCGTTGGCGAAGGTGATTGCGCCCCTCTTTCACCGCCTCGTTCATCCTCTGTACTCACTTTATTATCAATTGCAATTTGACTTGCAAAATATTTATGAAATTTTAAGTGTCTAATATTTAATCTAAAGAATTCTTGTTGAACTTATGCTAGGGTTTCTCACTTAGAATTGCAAGACGGAGAGCATAATACTTGAGTTTGAAGATGGTTGTATACTTTTCTAGAGGATTTTATAAAATCTTGAGTGCGTTCTCCGCACTGGACGTCGTAGATTGAAACTCAAAGTGAAGGCCTTAGATCACCCATTGTATTAAGTGATAGTGGGTCAAGTCGTACATTTGGTGAAGGGAGTGTAGAGGAAGAGTTGATTGAGTTTTTGGTTTTTGGTTGATATCTGGAGATGAAGCAAATCTGTGCACCATGGTGGCCGCACTTATATTTGGATTACTTTTCAGATGTCTCATCAAAAATTTACAAGAAAAAGAAATCAAAATTTAACACTAAATGTCAACTTCCTTACTTTTTTTTCCCTAATAAATTATTATTGTATACAATCGGTGTTGAAAGTGACAATTAGAGTTGCTACAATTCTACCCTTGTTGAAAATTGGTGTTGTTGTTCGTATTTAGTGTTGCCAACACTAAATATAATTTTTAGTGTAGTAGAAAAACAATAGTTTATAATTGGGGGCATTTGACTGGCTAGTCACATATCCATTAGAGATCTAGTCATATTGTCCCTAGTCATGGATTGGTCACCTGTGTAGTGATATCGGATGGTACCTCGATTGAAATGCTACATAACAACACATGAATATGTTCTACAATGTTAGTCATATTTTGAGGTTCATTTCCGGACAATGTGTGACTTGTTGTAATTATTTGCAGGCACATTGATTGGTCGCAGTCATTCAGCGTAAGAAGTGGTTTATTCTAAAAACTAATATACACTAGAGGACAAAACAATTGATGTGTTTTTATGGTCAAAAGAACTTGGCCGGAAATAAGGGTATGATCTTCTTTGCGTACATCATGTATTGTTATTTATTTCAAATGTTGCTTTTGATAGAACTTTGGACAGTGGGACACCAGAACGCTTTACCAAGATCAATTGTGCCACAAATGCTTGATCCGCAAGAGCATAGTCACCTCTGCATTTGAAGTCCAATGTTACACTAGTAGAAAATTGCACTAAAAGTAATGTTTATAGTGACTTGTCCCTAGTGACACAAAGTGCCTATTTTGATTGTGCTTTTAACGACATCAAAAAATTGTATATATATATATATATATATCAATTTTCCTTAGATTTTTTTTGTGTGTGTAATGAGCATCCTATAGCCTACCAAATTAGTAAAATTTAAGAAAAACTAAGAAATATAATATTTTTATTTTGATGTTGTAAAAAACACAATCAAAACAAGCACTCTACATCACTAGGGACAAGTCACTAGACTCACTAGAGATGTCACTTTTAGTGGCATTTTCTACTAGTGTGAGTGGCTCCTGGGAATCTTCTCCAATCCGGCCTTGCACGTGAGTGTGCAATCCAACGCCGCTACAAGCTAGACGGAACCCAGAGGAAGTAACCTCCAAATAGCTCATGGATGTCGACCATCACTTGACAGAAATTAGTGCGTCATAGGTTCTGCAAAGAATCCTTTGCTTGTTAGCAGACAAGGTGCCCAAAAAGGATGTAGACCTCTTCTTCACCGATATTGAGTATCCCGAAGACGTAGTGGAGCAATGTGGCTAACTTACTATATCTAAAAGCTACACTTGGTATCATGAATATATCATTCTACACACAAGCTCAAGGTTGATAACTCAACCTTTAGATGAAAATAAGCGCTAAAAGTTGTAAATACACCCCCCACAACAATAAGCTTTGTATATAGTGAATACATTCAAAAAATCCAAATTTATTTCAAATCCAACATGAATAGAGTATTCATGTGCCCGTCTTCGGATGCCCGCAAGTCATAACATCAATGGTCACTAATAGGATTATATCATTATCTAATAACCCCTCTTAGCATGAGCACTAAGCTAGTTTTCACCTAACCATAACCACAAGTACCATCCCCAAAAGACATACAAGTCAAATCCAAAAAGCATTCAAGGTGCCCATCCTATCTATGTGAAGCATATGATGAATCACCTCAAGAATACATTGTGGGACCATGGAGATGCGCTCACAATGATGTATAAGCCAGGAGTTGAATGAATTGTGGGGTATGTGGAACACCGACCTGGTAGGGTTTTTGCATGTAGAGACTTGGGGGCATCGTGGTGGGTCTGCAAAAAATAATGGCTTGCTCCACTGAAGTGCCAAGGGGGGGCAGAAGTAGCACACACTCAAAAGCCAGCCCCATAATGCTGCCTACAGACAGCCAGGCAGTGCACTCATCAAACAATGGCCCTCTGATTATCACCTCACACCAACAGCTATCCATATCATGGTCCACCACCACAACAAAAAGAAAATGTAAACATACCGGATATGCACTAGGCATCGCTAAAACCATCTTGCTCACAAGTTGAGGTAACCTGCTCAGTAATGAACAAATTTCAGTACTAAGTTAGTTCAATACTAAGTTAGCATGGGCAAAGTAATGCACATTCTCAAATTATCATTCATAGACCCTTCTAGAATTTGTAATGAAACGTTGGAATTGGACATGTAGATGTTCCTAAAATGACCCGTTTGAAAACGTTCATAGTGAGTACAAAAAAGATTAGCCTTTAGAGCTAATAAGTACCTGTGACAAAGTTCACCATGATGGACCATTTTTAGTACTACACCATTATCAAAGCATCATGTCATAGTTATCAATTTTCAAAGATGGAATGCCAATGAACTTGAAGATATTCTTAGTGTACAGAAGTAGGGAAAAAATTGATGCTATGTTCAAGTTGAAGAATATTGACCTTTTCTTCTTTTTAATCTTTGAAATTATTAACCTAAAGGTAAAAAATTGAAAATCAATTGAGGCACTTTACCAAGCTTATTAGGTACAGTCCTGTATATTTGGGATGGATCTGTTCTGTATAGATGGCAACAACATACAATGAGTATTTACACATTGGTATAACAGGTTACCAGATGAATAGGACGTTTGTAAGGTCGGAACTATTTACCCCAGGAAGCATTAGGTGTATTCAAGAGTACCACTTGAACAGATGTTCACCTGTTGTACATTGAGTCAATGTCTTTTGTAGTCAACAAGAAAGTAAAAAGAATGCAACTACCTACTGTACCTTATTCTCTTGTAGTATACCCCATTTATATAGCACTTCTATTAGCCATACCTGTATTCGCCATTGATATGTACATCCTGGGGCAGAGTAGTTTCACAACCTGGGCAGGCAATTATTTACAGAATGACCACCACCCATGGGCACGAGCTCAGCTTGTAAGTTAGATGATACGAATACAAGGAGAGGAGCATGTGCAATATTGTCAGAAAATACTGAAATTGAGGAGCAGTCTGACACTACCAGCATGCTGTTCTGTAATCTCTTACCATGTTGATTGACGCCGAAGTATGTGGAAAATTAAAGAATTGGCAAAAGATACGACATGATCCTATTTCTGGATGTGGTTGGTCTTAACACAGGCCATTTGATTTCTTAAATTGTTCGTAACTGCAATCGAAACCTCAAGTTTCTTTCAAATCATATGTGCAGACCCCTCATAATTGAACGGTTTACTACACTGAAGAAAAGTTGGAACATACAGGGCATGTTCGACCAAGCAAAGTTCACTTTAAGCATTTATTCACTACAAGATCAGTTCGTAATGTTGCAGCTCCTCAACTGTAATAACTTAAGACACAGTTAGTGAGCGACGCAGGAATAAAATGTAGCACCCGAATTGCAAGATTTGACATAAATTGGAGGCATTCACAAAGAACTGTAGAGAACTTCCCCATTTCCTACTGAAAGTTCTAGATTCGGTACAGATGTATCCTGTGGATTGATTATGATTTGACAAATGCAGATGCTTCTATTCTGCAAAAAGAATATCAATCATCAATAAACTGATTGCAGAAGAAACACAAGCCTTATATGTCTACAGAGCACCAGAATATCTCCTGATGAGACACAATGACATGAATCAATCAAGACACTAATCTGATTGAAGTGATCAATCAAACTTTAGTGATCACTTCGCTTCAATCAAAGATGAACAAATTGCTTGACATGATAGGAAGGTAAATGTAGAGAGAGAGACAGGGAGTCAGAATGGCAAGTGAAGACAATCATTCCTTGGGGGCTTGGGGCCGAAGGCTGCAGCCGGTTTCTTACAGCACCAATGTTGTGCACAGAATCCGAGTGGAAAATTCACCCATGTCGGAATAAAGCAGCGCATCATCCATTATGATCATCCAGGCACCGTGACGATGCTGCTAGCTGCAGAAGCCAGCTATGTCAATTCCAATCCATCACTCCCCGCAATCCTTGAGTCCAGCTGCAGCAGCTTCATGATCCAAGCAACCATCGTCCTCCCTCTACAAAGCTCTCGCTCTCTTCTCTTCCTCTTCTGTCACGCAATCCATCATCCCTGTAAGATTCGACCTGCATTCCTAGCTCGCCTCATGCCGATCTCGCTTGTTAGGAACAGATCGAGACGTAATGTGCCACTCTTGCTTGCTTGAATCTGAGTTAATAAAAGGACATAGAGCACAAGTAGAATGGATTGATATTTCAGTACATTCTGAGTACTCCTGATGAGGCAGAGGTCGTTAGTCAGCTAGCATGAATGGTCACTAGAGAAATGCTGATGTGAGATCTGGTCGAGACAAGCTGAACGATTGAATGTGGTCAATGCAGGTTAGTGACGGGCTGCAAGGAAGAGGGAGATCGAGGCATTGTACCTGGAGAGATGGCGGCCAATTTGCGATGGACGGTGTTTGCTGCATGTTGTGTGGCGCTTGTGATTTCGGCCAAAGCAGCAGCACCCGCAGCGGCAGCATTGGCAACAGCGCCATCGCCGCTGCCGGCAGTGCCGGCGCCGGCTCCGACTCCGAAGCCTGTGACGCTGCACGATAAAGTGGTGGCGGCCTTGAGGGCGGCGAATCACTATGGCGCACTCTCGGGTTTTCTTGACAGCACCGCGGCGAACAGCATCATCAAGGAAGGTACGACGCTGTTCGCGCCGGACGATGGAGCCTTCAGCGGCATGAACATGAACTCCTCGTCGATGTTGCTGACGACGCTCGATTATCATGTGGCCACCGAGGTCTACAGCTACCAGCAACTCTCCAACATGGCGCTCAATACTTCAATCCCTACCGCGGCGCCGAACGTGATGATCTTTGTCACAAGCACTGGCAAGAATGGGCTCCGACTTGACAACGTCGCCATCACCGATGCGGACATCTACACCGACGGTCAAATCTCTGTGCAAGGCGTGAGCGCCGTGATGGACGCTGCCAAGTACAACGCGGGCTTGATCCCGCCAGCTGCCGCGCCTGCTCCCCTCGTTCCCGCTCCCGCGCCAGCCATCATCACCACGCCAACCACGCCCTCTGCCAATGCGTCCGCCGGCACCACTCCTACCAAGAATGCCGCCCCCGCGCTTTCTCTCAACAAGGTGCTCCCAGTGTTCGCCATCTCCGCCCTTGTTGCACTCTTGTAATTACATGAATCTCGTCCTCCGTCCTTTAGTTTCAGATTTTGGTGTGTAAAGTAGCATTCTGTTGATGCGCAATTCATTTATATTGTCTTCCCCGGTGTGTTTCAAGCTAGCATAGAACAAGTGATCACCTTCGGTAGCCCTAGCAATAAGTTCAGGCACTCCGCCATCGACCATCCCTGTTCCTACATTAGGAACTCTTCTGTTCTCCTATTTAAGAGCTCGTAGTCTCGTACTTCTTTCTGCAACCACATTCAATATCGTTCAACTGCATGGCTTGCTTGTCTCGCAAAGCAGTCTCACTTTACGTTTTCCATTCGATTCTCTACAGCTTCGATTCCTCTCCGCACTCTATGATTACAGGTGCGATCGTCGATGTCGTTTCAATGGCTCTATCACATCGTGCGGGATTCAGATTAAAATGTAGTACTTAATCGAAACTTGAATGTAAATCATGCAGTACTTGCTCCGCGATGCAAAACCATAACAATTTAGCAGTCTTACGCGCAAACAGAACGAAACAAGTTAAAATTCCGAACGGGCAACTTTATCGATTCTCAAAAAAAGGTACTGAAAGCTCTTACAGCAAAAGCAACGCAGCTTATTCATTTATTGTCTTGGAACTGAAGTAACTTCTTGCTACTCGTGAGGATACACCAGGCCACAAGGATGAGGATTTAGTCCTGTTGCTTGTTAGCAACTAGCCTCAAAAGAAGCGTAATTTGGAAACTCGAGAAGACACAGGCGAATCAGCAATTATTGAAAATTCGGACGGGCGGAATCCGCGTAGTACGGTGGTTGAGCTGCTGCGCATGCTGGCGTTGCAGAATCGAAGAATCATTTTGTCATGTGCGGGACGGTTGCGCACATCATTGACAAAATGTGCCGATTACGCACGGCTAATGAATGAGTGTTAGCATGATGCTCATGCTGATTACGATGTACGCCGCATGTATGTCATGTGATTAGCGTTAAGGAAGCACGATCGATGGTCGTACTGAAGCTCCCCGATGGACGTGATTGAGAGCTACTTTCTGTAGTGTAGCCTTGCGAGTATCACACTCATCTCGCTGGTTGGCTTGCGGGTTCACGGGCATTGTCACTCCGCTCTCTTTCAGGAGGTATGTAGCTTGTCGTTTACAAATCACAAATCACTGTAACTGTCAATATTTGAGGTTTAACCATTTATTGTGCTTGCAGCGAGTTTGAGTGTGCATCTGTTTGCAAATGTAAAAAGATGTTCTTGTACTAACCTCATGTAGGTTTTGTAAAGAACTGGCCGTGTGTTTTGCCTTCAATCTGCGGGAAGAAATCTAACCGATTGCGATGGAGCACATTGTAATTTAGCCAGACAGTTCGTAATCAGGCCGGGCAGATTCTTGAAGCCCGCAAATATTCAAAAACTTGGCCCTATTCTTCACGCCGGATAAAGGATGACTGCTCGAGCATTCTTATTTAATGACCTTGCCTCTTCTGAGGTCGTGAGAGTCCTCCCACTCCGGAGGAGGGTCATAGAAGTGAAGAATGCCCTCGCAAGCATCCTTTACCCTAAATAAAAGTTAGTGAAACTTGTTCACGTGTTGTAAATACATGTGCTGAACTTTGCACTTACCCAAACTAAGTTACATCATTATGTGAGAGAGTTCTTGAAAGGTTAGTGGCAATATTGGAGGCAACTATTTTTACAACTTTGGTTGTACAGACAAAATCAAGTATTGGATATATCATTTACAAGTGAATCTATGTATTATCACTAATTGTTGGACTTACAGAATAGTGAGGCTATTGCTCTTCACGTTGTATATGTACTATGAACCTCAATTCCCTTAAAATGACAAAAATATGTGAAATTGGCAGTAATAGGGGAGGAAGTATTATTACAAGGATAGTCATATTACAGAGAGGCAATGAGTACTCCCAATGGATTTGGAGATTGCATTTTGAAGGCATAGCCAAATATGGCTCCTAAGTGGCAGTATTGTTATGTCAATATAGCACTTGGAATATCGCCATTTTCATTGGATTGCCCAATATTATGAAGAAGTGTAGTGGTGGCCCAAACTTCATGAGATGGCTGAGGGGGGACATTATGGAGAAATGGCGGTGTGAATTTGAAAGCTAGAGTTGTGATATTACACATGAAGAAGGGTGGTATTACAAAAGGAGAAGTGGTGAGGTTATGGAGGGCAAAACTATAATATCATAGAAGTTGATAGAATGATATTACACATGTTGGAGTGATGACATTACTATACAAAGATTGAGTCTAAGACCCTTAGACATACTTAGGTACATTATTGTCATACATCATCAAATGTCAGAGGTCAAATTGTGATTGAACCAAAAAAATATTAGGACTTTGACATTTTTTTTCAATTTGAGATGAAGGGCAGGGATTTTTGCAAACTGAGATGAAGGACAGGGATTTTTTTAATCTGAGATTATTTACAGATTCTTCCAATTTTACTTTCATCAATATTGTAACAAGCATTTGCAATCTTATAACCTAACTACTTTCTATAAAAAAATCTCAAAAATTATTTTGCATGATTATCATTTAGTTATGATCATGGATAATTGGGAAATATGTTGTATTCATGTCAAGAATGTTTCACATAAATACGTACATATTTCTTTGTACTCTTAACCTATTTGGAATATCTAGACTATGGATATTTGTAAGAGCAAAAAAAAAAAAAATCAAGTACACATATTTTCAAGCAAAGCAGGTATTGGAACTTTGAAACTACTAGCACTAAGGTAGAATGACCTTAAACCGCGCGGCCCCCAGAAGTGCAGGGTAGACTGCCCTTGTAGCCGCCCATGGCGTGACCTTATTGCACGCATAGCAGTTTCATAAATAGTGACTCGATATGGACATGTGTAGGGAGGTGGTTGGTTCATGGTTCATGGTTCATTAACTCTATTTTGCACGGTTTTAGCTACATGCGTGAGGACCACAAAATACTGGTCAGCCGCATAAAAAGGAGAGTTCACTGATCACTTTAAGGTCATGTACACTTTTGACTTCAAAAATTTGCTAAAATTTGTAGTAAATTTTGTTATATTATTTTCAAAAATTTTGCATTCACTCTCCCTCCTATTTTCTCATCCAAGAAAAATTACAAACAATACACACGAGGTCCACAACCATGCTCAATCTCTTATTTGTGCGGTATAAGGTCATTCTACCTTACACAAGAGTTGTTAATGAAGATTAATGCTTACTTTGGTCCTCTATTGCAATCAATGTCCCTTGCCTTTGTCTCAAGCCACCAATTGCACCATTTCCAACAAAATTCTTACACTTTCAACAAAGTATGCATGCTCTGACATTTAGTGTTATGGTTTGACAATTAGGAACGCTTTATATAAGGAGTCAAGCAGTGCATGGGGCCGAAGTAGGGAGAAAATTCTCTCAATGGGATTGGTTCATTACTTGTAATTCAGAAAATGAACCAATCAACTCGTTGAGAGGATTTTTGCCCTTCTTTGACCCCATGCTCGGCTTGACTCCCCATGTAAAGCATCCCTTAGTATTGTACACTATGGTGACGTGTGACATTTAGTGTAATAGTTTGCAATTAACGTTTGTAACACTAATCAACCCTGAAACACTCATGGGGTCTAAAACGGGAAACCCAACATTCGATCATGACATCTTTTGGACTTCTGCATCATGAATGATGCCTTTTTTGAACTCCAGCATCATGAACAAACCAATCAATGATGAGCTTGCAACCTCCTACAAGGTTATGTACAACCCCAACTTACCTACCACAATCTTTTCAAAGCCCAAAATCACTCATACAAATTGTGATTTGACATGTCAAAATTTCACTTTTTGATTGCATCACAGGAAGGCTACCAATTTGACATTAAAATATAAGTGAAAATTTGAGTACAATGAGAGCCATAGAACAAATTCTGTTGGAAAAAATCCTCTAACCTCAATTTCATTAAAATGGCACTATGCCATGTGTTATTTTGTCACACCAAATCTTACATATGTGCTCACATGGAATGGTGTATTCTGTAATATTACAACTTTTTAAATAATATCACTCCTTTATATACATTGACAATCATTTTCCATAATATCACCTTCATTTTCTGTTATATCACTTGGGTTCTTGAACTACAGTTCAGAAAGTTGAGGTGTGCCATTTTAGCGGCATAACGCCATTGGGATTGGGGATCTCTCGGGCTTCCTTGGGAGTTTAAGGGTTAACAATTCTTGTGTAGTGCATATGTGGTCCGAGTATAAGAGACGAGTAGACCCCAAGTGGCACAATATACTCAAACTCGCCTCTACTATACCACGTGGGATCTTTACTCAAACCACGTATGCACTCATGTACAATATCCTCAAACTCCATACCCTTGCTCATGATGAGTAATAATCAAGATTCCCCATTCAAGTGGTAAATAAATATTGTATAATATTTATACTTTTAGATATTCCGTTGAAAAAATGCCCTATCTTTAGGGGTAGGGCAGCAAAGAATTTTCCTCGGGATCACCAAAGTAAGCAATTTAATTATCAAAATCATAAGCATAATAATTTCATAGGGAAAAAAATAAGGATGACTGGATCAACAGAAGTGTTGACTTTCATAAGGAAGTTCAGCTACCTTGGTTGACTTGTGGGTTGGTTCAGGACCCAATCAATCAAGACTGTCGGACCCAACCAAGTCCAAGTGTATGTGGGGTCAATCAATTCCATCCCCAAAGGAAGGAAGGAATAGGGGGGCCGTTGTGACATTTGGTACCTTGGACACCAAGGATTATGGTTTTGTTTTATTCTGTTGATTAGAGAAAGTCCACAATGATTTGCTTGAAGATGGCTAATCATTTGACTTAACCCTTGAAGTGGATTTGCCTCAAAAATGCCTAAAAAAAGCTACCAATTTATTTATTTTTGAGTAAGGTGAGAGTTTTCAAATTTTAACGTGTTTTTTGGTATGTGATTGTAGGATCTAGTACTGAACTTGTATGCTTATGTGTATAACAAAGCTCACACTTGAGTTTCTTACCAAGTTTTGAGATCGTAATGTTCAAAGTTGGAGAAAAAGTTTTGTTTTCCCTTGTTGTAGAAGGGTGACTGGGTTTCTTGAGGGCTGAAAAAACCGTTTTTGGTAGAGAATTCTGGTATGAGGCTCTGTACATTCTTCTTGTTCCTACATGCCTACGCAGTTTTAACCCTCAAAACCGAAACGAAATGCTTGATAATTCACATGATTGAGGTATCCTGAAATACAAAGGCCACTCTTTGACAATAGAAATGGAATGTGAGGAATGATTGGATTGAGAATCTGAACGATGAGAACATGCCTTGAAACCGTATTTACGTGTACCGAGAACAAAATTTGAGAAAAGTAAACCCTCCAAGGTCGTAGATTCATTCGGAGGGTGCCAATGCTCTTACCCAACTTTGGTTTGATGCTTTGATCCCAAAACAAGAATTGAGTTTGGTGAACCTATCCAATCACCGCACTCATCCTCCAAGCTAAAGCCACTTCTCTTCTTTATCGAACCAATCAATGTATTATTAAGCCTAAAGCTAATTCTCATGTTTTGTATAGGAGCCCATTTTTTCCATCTATAGAAATGTGGACCATTCAAAAGCAACACGTTTTAAATACTTTGTCATTGGAGGTGACTTTATTTACTTTCATGAAGGAAATTGTGGATTGATTCCTGGGATGGAGGTAAGATTCCCTAGGGAGAAGAGATTCATTGAAATGTTGTTCCCAAGGCAGATTGGCATGGGAACAAAGTGGGGCAGTTAGGGCAGTCGGGTGAATTTTCTTTTAAGGGGCCCAAATTATAAGGTTAAGTTTAAATAATTGAGCAATCCAAGCGTGCATAATTGGTATATACTTATTCCAATAAGTGGTGCCTTCATCATTCGTCCATGAAAATCTTGCCCTTGCAATATGCCCCCCTCAATGATCGGTTTCACTCTATTGCTTTTTTTTTCTACCCCCAATGAGCAAGAGCATGACCTCTTCCTCCACTCCAAGTTCAAATAGTTTGTGTCTCAATTTTCCTAAAGTTGAAGAGTAGCAAAAACTATAGTCGAAAGTTACTCCAATAGTTGAGTGGTCCAAAATATGTAATTTCTTCGAACTTGCGAATCTCTTACTACCATAGGATCTTGTTCGAAACTATCCAATTAGTCTCACAATCGATTTCCATCTGGTTGACCCCTAAACTTTGGATGTTACGATCTTGCAAGTGATAAATACCCCGTGGTTAATTTTTGGATTAGTGAATAAAAATAGGATTATCTATGAGATTTAACGGTTGAGAGTTTGCTCGAAAATTTGGTTTACACTTCGGGGAGTGCATAAAGGTAGAAATTTTGCAGTTTTGAGGTTTCAAGCTCCAAAAATAAACAAGGACATTAAGGGGTTAAGTTAAAGGTAAACAACTTACAAGTTGAAACTTTTTTGATTATGTTCATTCGTAGGTTTGCTATCGTGAAATGAAAATGGTGAAATTCTATAGGTTTTTTTAAAAAAGTACTAGGATATTGGAGCCTATGAGGTTTCATGATGTTAAGTGCTTTTTTTCATAGTTATTTACATGCATTGATAGCAACTACATAATTAATGATTCAAAAAATTTGGCGAACTAGCACTTGAGAGTAGACTTCATGACAAGAAGTATTAATTCCAAAAAACAATTTGAAAGCATCTGAGGAATATTTTCTCAGCTGATCGGTATTTCAAAATCTATTCATTAGAATGAATCTTTTTATGTTCTTCCAAACAAGGTGTGCTTGATCTTTTGTGTGTAACTTGATGATACAAGTAGCCTTACATCATCAATTCCAAAAGACCCAGGGTAGGGAGATATTAGTAATAGGCAAGAGAATACGACTTACTTCTCTATAAACTATGAGTAGGTCTTCACCTAAAGAGCATGGCCACCATTGGGGTGAAAACAACATGAAATGTAAGTAGTGTGTGTTTGCCTCAAAGAAGGAGGGCCACTGTTCAAGTACGGAACACTATCCACCTTCAGGGCACGCTCAAATCCATTTGTTGGCTCTCTTGGCGGGCACGGAAAACCTCTCTAAAATTATTTTGCGGAAGTTGTTTTCGATGTCTCGCCAAAAGCGTATGCGTGAAACAATAGGAGAAGACAAGCACCTAGGAACATATGCGGCGGGAGTGATGTGAAGACATGCCTTGCGAGTATGGGTGGGGTTGTAAAAATATTCACGGCCGCCAAATTCATAAAGCGCATGGAAGCAATTATGCCAACATTGAGAGCATGAGTGGCCATCTTCCATAAGTCAAAATACAATATGAGTAGACCTGTCCACACCACTACACCAAATTTTATGAACGGTTTAGTGTGTGGTGTAATTAAAAACATTTATCTTCAATATAGCAAAAGGAGAATAGCACTCTCCTAATACACCAAAACCCCTAATTCGTATGTTATTTATTCACATAGCACCTATGCCCTATTGTCAACATCAGCCACACTCATGCTCGATAACTTGGTGACGAGGAGACCGCTTGATGACTAGTGTGCATGTACACTATAACCCCTATTTTCATACGTGATTTATTCACATAGCACCCATGTCCTATTCTCAATATCAACCACTCTTGGGCTCAATAACTGACAATAGTGACAACGAGGCCACTCAATGAGTAGAGAGTATGATAGATATCTCTCTTGGGGCATAGAAGGCTTCAGGTTCGAACCACCAGACCTATATTATACACGTCGTTTCTTGCATTTTTTGTGACACATAAATGGGTGAATTAATGAGCCTTGAGGCATTTTACATTGGATATACAGTACTCATCATCAATACACGGTAGTATACTCACCAACGTATGTGTACCATGGCGTATAAATCCTTCTTTCCCGGGACCATGTTTGTACTAGTGCTCTAGAGGTGGAATATTAAAATAGCATACCATGTCCTTCACCCAAGGCCCTCAAATTTGGCATATAATGTTTCATGGGTTTGGTTGTATATTAGCCCCTAAATGGTTTGACTTAGTTGTACAAAAACAAACACATTCTCAAAAAAATGTCATATACGGAAACAAAGGTGAGTCATTCAAATCTCAACTATACAATCATTTAGTAGACATATTGCACATCATGTCGCTCAAGTTTTGAGTCATGAGGCTTCATGGATTGCGAGATCAAAACATGTCAGTACTCAAAACATATCACGAAATCTCAACATTTTCACTTTGAAATAAAAATGCTACCGATAGACATATAGCAATGAAAAAATCACCAACTAGAAAGTTGTCCACCTTCATCTCAATAACATCCTTGATCAAATAAAGCTATGAGAAAAATTCTTTGAGAAAACAATTGCCTTGAAATGGTGAAATGAAATTGCCTTGAAATGAAAATGCCAAAAATATATTACAAAGGGAAAATAGTCTGAAACCCAACCCTTTGCACTCAAATCTATGCCTTATCTATGCCTCAAAAAACAAAGTCAAAACCCAACATTGGATGAATGGGATATAGCTCCTCAGAAATCATCCATTCAATCACTCTTTTCAACGTAGAAACATCATTGCGAATCCAATATTGAAGTTATTTAGATCAAAAATCTTCCAACTAGAAAGTTAAGATCATGAACCTACAAAAAAAAATCTGAAAAAATCTTTTAATTTTCTCATAATTGTATGACAATTATAAAACATCTCCCATGTTTGAAAACCCAAAAACAAGAGTTGCCTTCACTAAAATACATGACAATTATTCATACTTCATTGAATGGGTTTGCAATCCCTACCACACAAACTAGACTTAATTTGGAACCCAACCCAAATGATTTCATCCAAAACCAACTCCGGATGAAGTACCTATGGCTCATCAAAGTTTCTGTCCTTCAACATCTTCAACATTCGGCACATTTGGGGTTTAGGGCTCAAGATATTAATCATGTAGGAAGTAGTTGTCACACACACAAGTTTAAATCTTCATAGGCCTATAATTGGGTTTAAACCCTAGTTCTCATGTAAATCACCTCTTTAGATCAGCAACAAGCCAAGTAACCTTGACAGGAAAAGAGAAACGGTCCTTTAGAAAACAACAAACATGTCATTCTCTGTTTTCTACAAGATACTCAAACGAAGATTCTTCAACATCATCATATATTTCACCAACACACAATGATAGACAGCCATGCCAGCATGAACACCACAACCACCTCAATCAAAACAAAAGAAACAAAACTAGACATAATTCAAACTCAAATTCAAACAGTAAAATTCCAGTTTGTAAAAAAAAAAAAAAAAAAAAAAAGTAAGTACCATTCAGACATACACAGGGGAGAGATCAAATGATTACACATGAGCTCTATGAAATCTAGACCCATAAATAAACTTTGTTTTTTACTGAGTTGTCTCATGTGATTGTCACTGGGGATTTGAGTGAGGCCATCCAAGAGCATGATGTTATGGTATGAGAACGGGAGCCAGAGAACAATGAATGTCGAGAGAGCGCGCAGGGGAAGATCTTATGTCGCGCACAGGGTGCTGTTGCGCTGCGGCTGTTTGAAATCGACTTAAAACCTCACACTTGACTTCAAAGAGGGTTGCGCAGATGCCTACCACCCCTGCCCGGGGGTTAAATGTTAAGTCTCTGGTGGTATCGCTTTATTATCGGCCATTGAGTGCTCTACCTCCCCCTCCCCCTGGGACTGTCACCAGGTGATGTTCAAATGGTTTTGATCATTTTAGGCAGGTGTATGCATTTACTGCGTACTTACGTTAAGTGGGATTTCGGTCATTCTTTGTCTGAATGTGGACTTGCTTGAGCCTTGATCTAAACATCTGCATGGCAATTGAACTAGAATGTACTTGTGTCTCTTGGACATGTCTTTTTCCATTAGTGGAAAGGTGGTCCAAGTAAAGACATTGTGGCACAATATGATTTTAACCCTTAAAGGCTCAAGCAAGCCCGAGGGGCAATTTTCCAACAGAATATGCCTTGAAGCTCTCATTGTACTCAACTTTTCACTTATCATTGGTCACCTTCTTGTGATGCATTCAAAAAGTGAAATTTTACAATTCAAATCACATTTTGTATGAGTGATTTTGTGCTTTGAAAGGATTGTGGTAGGTAGGTAGCGTTGTACGTAACCTTGTAGGAGGTTGCAAGCTCATCATTGATTGGTTTGTTCATGATGCCCAAGTTTTAAAAGTGCACCATTCGTGATGCCCAAGTCCAAAAGATGTTGTGATCCAATTTTGGACTGCCCGTTTCAGACCCCAAGGACCTTTGAGGGTTAAAGTGCCACTATGGCTTTAATCGTCGCTTTACTCATACCACTTTTCCACTAGTGTTATGTAATCCTTTTGATCTCTGAAATATCCCTCCTTGCACTCTAATGGCACCCTCTAGCCCTGTAACCGTGAGGCCTTGTCATTATAGACCACGATGGCTCGTATCGTTTTCTATTATGTCTTTTAGATATAGCATTGTTTATTGTATTTTATTAGGGAGTATGGACTTGTTAAAGTTAGATTGGCAAGTATGGTTGTAACACCTAGATAGTGGCAAAGAAGAAGAGAAACTCCAACCTATAATAGTGGCACAATCTCTAAGAGAGTACTCGATGATTATTTTAGAACTTCTATTGTTCTTGTAAAATGTCTTCAAAGTAAACTTTGACCTCGAATGAATTTTGCAACAATATTGAAAATCACATTCTTCTATACATCGCAATTGCCTATAAGAATGTTGGAGGATTTGACAAATTTAGTAATAGTAGATATGTACAAGAGCAAGATTCACAAGAATAGATACCTTCACTTTAGGGTAAAACCTTGTACTAAGGCACAATATATCATATGATTTAATTTTTGTCCAAATCCTTGAGTTTTAAGGGGTTGTAAATATGTGAATAGGAGCTTTAGCTTTTCCATAAAAACTAACTAATAAAGTCAATACCAAATGATTCTAACCCTTTAACGCCCAAAATGTTGAAAACAACATTTTGGATGACAAGCAAAAACTTTGAAGAGCTATAAATTCTCCATCTAGGCTCTGTTTTGGACAAAATCACTTGAGTTGAGTTCCAGATCAAGTCAAGTTTATGTGGTAGAGATTGCAAACCCATGCATCAATTTAGGAATAAATTACATACATTTTAGTGAAGGCATCTCTTGTTTTCAGGTTTTCAAATATGGGCATGATTACCATTGTGATGCAATTATGTGAAACAAGTATAGTTTTTCATGAATTCTTTTTACATAATCATGATCCTATGATAAAATTTAACAAAATTTTAGTTGGAAGATTTCTTATCCAATTACTTTTGGTATTGCATTTATAATGATTATTTTACAATGAAAAATGTGAAAAAGTAGATGATTCTTGAGGAGCTAAAATTTCTTCATCCACTCTTAGATTTCAAGTTTGTTTTTGAAATATTTTCAAAATAGAATTTGTTTTAGTGGTAAAAATCTTGACCCAATCGAAGATGTTTTCAAGATAAGGCAATAACTTAAGTGCAAGGAGTGTAAATATTTTGGCACATTTCACCCTTGCAAGGCTATTATTTGAGCCAAAAAAACATTGTTAATCTTTTTTGTACAAGAGTGTTGTTGAGATTAGATTGGAAAACCTTGTGATTGATGGATTTTTCATTGCAATACGCTTGTTGATGGTATTTTCACTTCAAAGTGAAAATGTCAAAATTCTGTGATCTTTTTTGAGTACCAATATGTTACGATTTAGCGATCTATGAGGCTTCATGACTCCAAATTTGATCCACATGACCTACAACAAGTATACTTCAAGATTGTATGGTTGAAATCTAGATAGCTTGCCTTCATTTTCATCTATAACACTTTGCAAAATATTGTTTTTCTAGGCTCTATACCCCCCCCCCCCCTTTACGTTGAAGGGTTAACCCCTACAAGACAAAGCGTGTTCTTAAGCCTTCAAAACCAATACTTGCAAGATGAGGTATGATTCAATATTTTTTACATTTTTGGTATATCCACCCATAAGATCTTACACTAACACCTTGTCAAATTTCCACCGTTGGATCTTTCGCATTTATGAGATCGCAACTTAAGTTTAAAGTTGATGTGTTAAAGTTTTTTTGCAAACTTTGAAGAACGCTCTTAGAAATTTTGAACATTGCCCTTGTAAAATTGGCTAGAGCGTGAACTTCAAATTTTTGACATTTTGAGTAGTAGTATCTTTTTTTTAAAAATTTAGAAAAACACTATTCAAAAAATAAACCCTATCTGAGCTTGAAAACTAAAATTTTAAAAATTCTTAATTTGGAATTTGACTTTGCGAATTCTCAAAAACACTTTAATTCTAAGACATTAATGAATTGGAAATCATTACAACATTGGTGTATTACATCATTTTTAAAATTTTTGTCATAAATTGGGTGTAGCGTTCAAATACTGCACGCCCTAAAGGAAAAGAGATCCCACTTCATGCAAAAGTGAGGGGTCATGCAGGCTATGCATGGGGAAATTAAAGAGGCCAGCGAAGTCCCGATACTTGGGGCACTCCAATCAGCTACTATTCCTGGGGGGGGGGGGCTAGTTTGGATTAGCAGTGGTAAGCTAAATACAGGCGGGGGGGGGGTCAGGGGGCTGACCGCGCTGACCGAGCTGACCGAGCTGACGCAGCAGACGGGCAGGCAGAGGACAAACAGGCGGTTGGGAACGAATGGAACAGTGGCAGCAGCGTGCTGGGCAGTAACTTAGCAGGGAATGATAACGTGGGCAGAGGGTGGACTTTTCAGATATGCCGCAGCTTTGGCCTCCCCGGCCGCCCGGCTTTCAGATCATCCGCATGGAATCATACGAACGCTTATTCGTACCCGTTCCCCGAGGTGCCGCTGGGAGCCGCCCGCTGCCGCGTGCTCTGGACCCTTCATTGTAGTGTGGTTTCATGAGAATGGAAACCAAAGTAATAGCATTTTATGGATGTATTATTGTAAGTGCATTTCAGTTTTTTATTTTTTATTTTTTTAAAAATTTTATCTTATTTTTAGCCACGGAGATTACCACGTTGGTGGGTGGAAGGGTAGCCCAAGTTATAGGGATTGAAATTTGCTACAATCTACTTGGTACACTAGTATAAATATTGTCCAACTGTCGTAACAACTAGAAAGAATGACATGAGGGATTAATGTCTGTGATGACATATAACCAAATAGAATTCTAAATAGATTATATTGTAAACTAATATACTATAACAAGAACCCGAAGTGCATGGGATGTATACTTATTCTTGATTTCATCAAAATGAAGAAGTAATAATAACGTAAAACCTAACAATCACAACTGCAAGATTTGAATCTACATAGAGGGTATAAATTACTCGTTATGAAGTACTAAACTAATCCAATGATGACAACTGTAGGATTTGAATCTATATAGGAATTAATCACACAATTTTTATCGAAAAGTGAAGTTCTGAAGTACTAAGGTAGAACATTTTCTATTACCACCAAACATGGACCTGAATGTGGATGAAGTAGGGAAGAGTTGAAGTAGATAAAGTAGGAAATAAGTGAAGTACAAAGCAAAGCATGTAGCGTAAAGTAGAAAAAACAAATGAAGCTAATAGTTAATGAAGCAAATGAAGTCAAAAGCGTGTAAAGCAGAAAATACAAAGAAGTGAAGCAAACAAAACGGATGAAATAGATGGAAAGGGAAGCAAGAAGCAAATGAAACAAGGGTAAAACTAGGGTTTCAAATGGGAACTTGGGAACAAAATTGGGAACGTAGGAAGAAGATTGGAAACGTCTCACATACCCACAACGCAACACTTGGATGCACAACCCCTCTCTAGGCTACATTTCCTTGATAAAAAGTTGAAAGGTTAACAATCTCCACAAATTTTGTCTCTCATGTATTGCGCATCCGTCAATCTGAATTATAACTCAGAGCGAGGGAGGCACAATAGATAAGAGACAAAACTTGTAACTTTTTAAGAGTACAACATGGGTCCTGTCGACCGTGAGGCTACACAATATGATTTGGTTGGAGGGGACAACAGATCGGTTGCCATTATCAAAGAACATCGCCGACCTACTAATCATTGCACTACCCGCACCTCATTATTGTAAACTCATCGTTGCAGATGAGGTGAGTTCTCTGGCAGAGTTGAGCGGCTAACTACACTAAATTTGATAATTAGTGTTAGATTATTATAAGATTTGAAAATGCTATAAGTTTTTACTTTTGTTTAAAAAAATTTACCAAGAGCATTGATTTTGATACTATATAAGGACCCGCATCTTGGCCAATATAGTGGGTAAAATTATTGAACAACAGTAAAAACTTATAACATGTTTATGTAAATTAGTGTATCTAACACTAATTATCAAATTTAGTGTAGTAGTTATGGGATGGGGCACTCTAGGGGCACTAGCTGGTCCTGATAGCAGGATAGGACTCCACTTACTTCCTCAAAACCTGCTAGACATGCAATATAGAACTAGCATAAGGAGAATGAGCAAAGAACGTCCACCATGTATATATATTGGATTAACACAACTAGTTGACTACAAGTTAACCAGTGTGAAGTGAAGTAAAAATCGAAACACTACTCAATAAGGAACCAATTAGTTAGATATTAGAAAATTCTAGAGAGTGAATATATGGAGAGTGGAGGGATGATACTCATCCTATCCTATCACCATCATTCACCGAAAGGGTGTGAGTGTAACAAGTTGCCGAGTTCTCCCCATTTACCATCAGCTGGCCGCTGCCGCTGACGCGGGCAGCCACAGTCGCAGCGTGTTGCCAACAAAGCATGCAGCACGTGAGCTTGGAGCGAATTAGCAGGGGTGATGATGCTCATTCATTGTCGTTGGCCGTCATGCGCTTTCAGTGCATGGGAGTGATGGGACGACGACGATGGCGACGACGACTATAGTCGGAAGGAGCTACCGCGACAGACAGCCTGACTTACAGGACGCCACTGATGGTTGTGTAGGCTACTCTACTACTCTAGCATACTCTCCCCGTCCCGTCCCGTCCCTGCCCTTGCCTGCCATGGCCGCGCTCCTCCACTCTCCCTTTCTCCTTTCAATTGTTGCCAGATTAGCCTAGGCTCGTCGCGGTGCCCGTGCACCTACTCCTTCCCCCCCTCGCTGCGATCATTGCGATCGCCGTGATGGCTTTCATGCCGGCAGTAGTTGAGCCGGAAGTTCGTGGTGCGCCTCCACCCTAGGGTCGTCGAATTGCTGCGTGGTTTCCACTTACGAGGTTGCGCGTGGCAGATCTTGGACATAGCCGCGATTGCATCTGGTTTCTCTGGGATACTGGTTGAGTGGTGGTTGAAGATTGTGCAGATCTTGTTTTGATAATTTTTTCTCGGAAGAGGTTGTGGCTTAGGCGAGTTTAGGGAAGAGGATGATGCGTTTCGAGCTGGATTCGTCTTGCCATTTTACAATTGATGCGCGGAGGAAGTTGGCGTGTTGGAGTTAGTGTGTGTGTTTGTGTGTGGCGGTTTTGCGTTTTCTTGGAGCGCAATGATCATATGTGAAAGCTCGCAAAGGATCAGGACGGGTGCTGGGATGGTGACGACACCTGCTTGGCCTGAGTAGGAAGGAAGGAAGGATCACGGGCTGAAATTTGAAATTTGAAGTCAACGAGGCCTCGTGTATCACAGTCGCTTTGAATTTTTGGTAAATTGGAACGACGGGTTCAGTCGCGTTGACGTTGCTATTGCGGTAGAAAGAGCATTACGAACTCAATGCTGTTGTAGGAGGAAGGACTAGGACACGTCCTTTTCAAGGTGATTGTTGCAGCCAGGGTTCAGGACGCGTACTCCGCCTATGGGAAGCTTTTGAGTTAGCAAGGGTTGCTGTCTGTGTGTCACACTAGTAGGACTTCATCTATCTGTCTTTGCAAGGACGTAGTACGACTCCCAGCTCACTCATGCTCGCAGCTTATGAACCTGCTAGAGTAGAAATACGGAAGTTTTTTTTTCTGGTGAGATTTATCGGAGGACCTGCATTGACGCGCGAAAATGGGATGAAGCCGGCTAGAGGCTAACCGCCGAGATTTACGAAGTTGAGGAAGGAGTAAGGGGGAGAATATGGTTATGATGGAAGCGATTGAGTGCGGCGCGAGACAGAGGAAAGAGCGATGTAATAGCAGCGAGGTGATGTTTTCGTCGCCAATGTATACTTCGTGTGGAGGTTCTCCTACGTCACAAAGGACTAATGTCAGCTTCCGAGCTGAGCTAGAGGTAAATGCAGCTTCCTTTTGCAATTCTCCCTCTGACTATACCTTTGAAGTCTTCTGAGTGACGGCGTTATTTCTTTCGTTTTAGCTCCAAATTCCTGCCCGTCAGCATCGAGGATGCATACTTTAAATGTTGTACTGCTTGAGGGTACTTGGTTCTGCACCTATTTCGAGATATTGGAAGAGGTTCCAACCCGTGTACCGCTTTCTTCAAGTCCTCGAGGAAATAGGACTAGGTTCGCTCGTGCTCGTAATACTCTTCTTCAAAGGTCGTGCTGAGCTTAATTTTTATCGTCCAGCCCTTTACAGGGAGCTACACAATGCTGTCCACCATTGCTTGCAAGGCCCTCCAGCTTGTATAGTGTACATTGGTTCAAGAATCTCAGCTCTTATGGCATGAGCTTCATTTTCCAAGATCCGTACTGGGAAAGTAGTTGACTGATCCTTTCTGTACTTGGGACGCTTTAATGTGTTGAAGCTTTGCGGGACTTTTCGTGTCGGAACATTGAAGGATGTTTTCACGCTTTTGATCCTTGATTTCCTGGACGAAGTATAACCTCATCCAACAAGAAGCTTGATGACTCACTTTTCTAGTGTGTTCATCTGTGTGTCTTGGTGTTCCGAAGCACAACCGTTTAGTAGCGAGTAATTATGGATGTGTATCTTTCTCTCTCTCCCAGTAGAGATACTGCGTGTGTTCCGAGGATCTGATTTGCCCCTTCGAAGTCTTGAGCAAGCGCTAGTACCTTCAAGACGCCTTAAGTTTCTGTGTAGTTCTTGTAGATCTGTAGCAGGTTAGGCGCATCTGCGAATGTCTCTTCTCGGTATAGTTCAATTGACCAGGGTCTATTATTAGCTTCTCTGGTACAGGTTCGTCGGAAATGCTCCAGTATCGGTTTTCAGTCTGGAGACAACTACTTGCTGTTAACTCGGTCACTCGTTTTTTTTACAGAGAAAATGGAAGTCGGACAAATATGAGCAATCAAAACGACGCTCAAATGCTAGCCAAGGAAGTCGGGTAAGTGGACAATATGTAACGACTTGCAGACTTTCTTCGTTTTCAATTCTGTATGGAGTACAATTTAGACCAACACGTTTTCTCATTGACTCATGTATACTCAATAGTGTTTTCTTAGGTGCTCTACGAAGAGGATATTGTCCATATTTGACAGGTATAGGACATGATTATAACTAAAATTGGAGGGAGCACGATAATCGTGAATTCATTATGTTTATCACCACCAAATATAATGCTGCAAACTGCAGCCAAGTACTTTGCGTTCAGTTTACCTGCTTTCTTTCGACTCTGCAGATAAGCTTTGAGAAGATGGGGGCACAGGAATGCGGCCCGAGTGGAACCGGCAAGGTTGAAGAGAGAAGGTAGATAATTGTGTATCACATTAAGCTTGCATACAGGCCCACATTAAGTGCTCATATTCATCGTTCATGCCACTGAATCAGTTCGATGTTACATCTGAGGCCCAAATTTCCCTTCCACTTTTCTTAATTTTGAACTTGTCCGCATTCTTGGGATCAATTTTCATTTATGCAGCGTAGTGACTGTTGATTCTCATCTCATACAAATGTTAGTGATAATGCGAACTGACATGTTGTTTTTTGCTTCATGCAGCTTAAGTTTCAAGCAAGGTCGGAAACAGCAGAAAGCTAGGCAGACGCTTGCTTCGAAAGTTTGTTTAAACCAGATGTCCTCAGAGTCCTTACCTGATGCAAGTGAGGTAGGAATGGATTACATGCCAAGGCACCTCTATCTTGAATAGTTGGATTGTTGTTTGACTAAAGTAGCACTGTTCTTGCTCTTCGTACAATTACTACGAAGAATTTGACTTATATATCTCATCTTTTTATTCGCATATTGATGGAACGATTTCGCTGGCTATGTGGCTTTGGATCAATAGGTAAATGGCGATGAAGGGCAAGATAATTTATCACACTCCAGGACTTTTGAACGTCTAGTGCAGCTATCCGAACTTGAAGAGGAAGTAAGTCACATATGGTTCTCTTTTATCATTGATATTTTGAGGATTTCATTGTACACTTCGAACTGGTTAATTGTAGCGCGTGTTCTGAAAAAAAACACGAGTGCTTGCAGGTCTTGCTGTTGCATAAGCGCTTGGCAGAGGAACTAGAGCTACGAACTGTGTTGGAAAGTGCGTTGGAAAATTCGTCAGGAGCTTTGACCAGTTTTCCTCGTCATCTTCCAATTTCTGTAAGCCGCTATTACAGGATCTAGTGGTTTCAGAATTTACTTACTTGTTTGATCCTAGTAAAGTTCCTGTTATGTGTTCATATCTTGTCTTGTCATTAAGATTTGCGAACGACTTTGACAACAGCGAATTGTGGGGTGCAGGCCCAGGAACTTTTGGCCAACATTACTCTGTTGGAGGTAGCAGTTTTGAAACTGGAAGAGCAATCTTCAGCTTTACAGAGTGAAGTAGGTCAGGCTCGCACAGAGAGGGAGATAGCTGAGCTTCGGCTTTCTTCATCAGAAAGTGGGCACTTTAAGTTTGGAGCGTCTAATCTGCTCGTTGCTTCCTCTGACCCTAATGAAGCTCTTAGACACGATCACACGCTCCCCCTACCTGGCACACAAACTGAATCCGATGATATTCAGTTGAAGGCCGTTGCTAATCAAACTTTCCCAGAGGCTCCTGATCAACAGCCGTCCCCGACGGCCGGACAGGACTCGGGACGTGGACAGAATCCTCAGAAAAGTTGGAAGGTACGTTTTTCTAAGCAGTCATACTCTTGGCTGCCAGTTACTACAGATAGTGAGTACGGGTGGTTTTACACCAGGGCTTGCGCTCAACAAGCTTGGACTCAATAGAGATTCATAACTCTACCCAAGCATTAGACTCAAAGATAAGTTTGGTCCACGGAACTGGTATTATTCCTTGTCTTCAGAATCCTAGCAAGGTTCCTTTCAGCCGTATCATAAATATTTTCACCGGACTTGAACTCTCTCCTATAAACTCTTACGTCTAATCTCCGCTCTCTCCAAATTGGATCGCTCGATGTCGATACCTCCGGAACTCGTCTTATAGTATAAGAACCGGCCTCACAGTCTGCATGAAAACTTGTGCAGTATGGTCGTATAGAAGTTCCATCTTAGTTTAAACCTTTAATTAGTTTTCAGTCAGTACTTATCATCTTATGTTTGTTCTGTCTTGACCTGACAGGAACAACGGGCTCTAACACTACGACAGGATCTCCGTTTAACAATTCCGGAGTTTCCTGAAGATGATCCTGCATTTGTGTTACCTCTAGGTTTATATCCCGATATTGATCCAATAAGTGGTAGACAGAGACAAAGATTGAAACCTTTCTGGAAAAATAACCCTCTGCAGGAGGAGGAGCATTGGATACCTCTCAACGAACATCATGCACAGGCAATGTTCGCTGAAGCGTGTTGTGATTCTCCTGAAGGTTGCGCAGAATCAGTGGGTTATGTAGAACACGATGAGGACACTCCTTGCTTCTCACCTGCCATTATTGCTGAAACTCTGCGACCACAGTCCCCCGACTTGGCTGAGCTTGCTGAGGAGGTCGATAAATCTTTCCTTCCTGTAGCTGAAGTTTTGTGGAAACCTTCAACTGCAATGCCTTTACCTTGTTCGATGGATATTGAGAACGAGATTCCAACCGTAGCGCCACTGGCAACCAAGCCGGAATCGTGGAGCTTCACGTCTGAGGATGATCATCCCCGGCCGGAGAGTGTCTCCGTATCTCATGCCATGTCCTTTGAGGATCGGCCTTGGGCCCAACTGGCCGAAGCTCCCACGCTCGATGAGGTTAGGAGTTTCCGTTCGCACTGATCATATTATTCACGAAGTACCTGTCGTTAGTTAGCGGCTCTGATTGTCTTGCGTAATCAGCTTGTAGTGTAGGACTGTTTGTGTTCGAAAGGGTTGCAATGCTGTGTTGCATATTCTAAAGTCCCCCGTCTGTCATGCAGCAAAAGACGAAGTACCGGATCGGCGTCATGAATGTTCGTGAGCAGAGACGGCAGGGTATATTGGATAAGAACTGCGATAAAGCAAAGTCGTTCGGCTCCTCTCAAACTAGCATCTCATCGGTAGATCCCTTTCTCTCCCTCTGCTTGATGGAATTTGGGATATGAATGTTCATGGTGACTGTTGAGAAGGGTCAACGTTGTCAATACTGATTGCAGCTCGTTCTCTGACAGGCGAAATCTGGGGTACTCCTGTCGCCAATATGGTCACCGGTAGACACAGAGGAAGAGAAAGAGAAAGATGATGGATATGAGTCTCAGGAAAGCGACGAGATGAAAAACGATTATGGTCTCGTTTCGTCATTCAAGTCACCCAACGAGCTCTCAGAGGAAATGGTGAAATGCATGATTAGTATTTACCGCCATCTTGCAAACTCAAGCAACACATCTGAAGAGTCATCATCACTAGAGAACACTCGATCTCCATCTTCACCCTTTACAGCAAGCAGGAACGAGTCCGCCTCAATTTCTGAATCATCTTTGCTATCAATTACCCGAAGTCCTCTTGTTGACCTTCGGAGCAAGGAGGTGTTGGGAAATGATGCCTCTCCCGACCCCTTTAAGACAAGGGGTAAGCTTCCGTGGGCAGATATAGGTGTATATGCTCGTGTCTTGGAGGTCTCGTGGCTTACGGTGGGCAAAGACCAGCTCGACTTCGCGGCACAGGCGTTACGGAATTTTAAGTGAGTCACATAGATTTTTTCCTCAACATGAAATGCCTTTGTGCACGAAGTCTCAGGAAAAGTTGCAAGAATTCAGTAAGAGATTGTTAGTAACACGAGAGTTGATCTTGCAGGACTTTGGTTGAGCTGCTGTCAAGAGTGGATCCCTCAAGTTTAAAGCATGAAGAAAAACTCGCTTTCTGGATCAATCTCTACAACGCGCTTCTGATGCATGTAAGTTTTATCCTGGCAAGATGGGGACTTGCAACTTTTCGTATGGTTAAACCTAATAAAGCCTACATCATATCTTGTTTTTCAGGGTATTCCTTCACATATTCACTTAAATGTACCTTGCCTGCAACCTTTGGTTTGCACCTTCAAGGTTGAACTTAATATGGACCTGTGTAATTGATGCAGGCTTATTTGGCATATGGTATTCCAAGGAGTGATCTTAAATTCTTCGCTCTGCTTCAGAAGGTAAGTCTGCTCTCACTTGTTTGCTTAGTGATGGCGCCCTTATACTACAATTGCAATGACGTCCTTTGAACAAATATCTCTTGGGGCTGCGTATCTGAGTAGCATTCCCTTTTCAGGCAGCTTACACGGTCGGAGGACATTCATTCAACGCTGCCACGATGGAGTTCTGTCTTCTCAGGTCGAAGTCGACAACGCATCGACCTCAACTTGTAAGCACCGCAGCTCTCTCATATTATTATTTGCAAAATTTTGATATCCGTTGATGAAATGGTGGGGTTACCGAGGGCCTTAATCTAGTGATTTTCTTGTTGATTGAGTTCGCCCGGTATGGAACGGAAATTAGTATTGTTATGAATGTTAACTTCAATCCTTCTGTACTGTACGTGGCAAAACCTCCCTTTAATACCTTCGTTGATGATCCAGACTCTTTTGATGTCTCTAAACAAAAATAAGCTTACCGAGGAGCAGAGTAAATTTGCAATCGACCATCCGGAGTCGCTCGTCAACTTCGGTTTGTGCAGTGGCACTCGATCATCACCTATGGTATGTATCTGTCGTTTATTGCAACATGAGTAGAGCCGTTTAACAATTGGTTTCGTATCAAATGACTACCTCGCTCGCTAACTAATCAGATGCCCTGTTATGGTAAGAGTAATTTTTTCCTTTGGTGATAGTGGAATACTAAATATGCCTACTAAAGTCCAATGTGTCCCCAAGGTGGTCGAGATTAGGAGTACGTATTCTGTAGCTTTGTCTACATCTGCACATTTGCACTTCGTAATCTGCTGCCCTGCAGGGTTCTGTCGAGGTTCTCTGATCGCAGTCACCTTGTAATAATAAATCAACGTAGCCGGCCTTGAAGTCGAGTTAAAGATTTTACAAAAACTTCTGTATCCTCGCAGGTTCGAGTGTACACGCCCAAGCATGTGAAGTCACAGCTCGAAGACGCACTTCACGACTACACAAGGGCGTCAGTAGGAATCTCAACAAAAGGCAGGCTGTTGGTTCCGAAGTTGCTCTACACGTATGCTCGTGAATTTGTGGAAGATTCGGGCCTCTTGGATTGGATTTGCAACCTTCTTCCAAGCAATCAAGTAGCGGTAGTGTTTGAGTGCATTCAACAACGGAGGCATCGGTTTCTGGGTTCAAGAAACTTCAACGTTCTACCAAACGACTACACATTTCGCTACATATTTCCTGCGGAGGTTTTTTCGAAGTCAGAATTTTGATCCTGAACTATCTATTCAGTAAGTAAAAACAACAACCTTGGGAGTTCGTAAAGTCACCATTCATTTGCTAAAGTCCGTAATGTGCACTGGAGCGAGGCAGTGGTTGTATTGCAGCATTTGCAGCATTCGTTCTGGAAGACATTCGATTTTCTTCCAGATATCAATTGTAGAAATTGTCTTCTGCTCCCCAGTGGCGTAGACACGCAAATTTTTTCTAGTAGTACGTAGACGAGGTATGTCTCGAGCGTCTCCTGCCTGAATTGTGATGGAGCACATTCTGTACCTAGATGTCACCACCTTGTGTGACAATGTGTAAAGTAGAAGGCAGATCAACGCATCTGCAGGGGAATGTCTGGTTCTTCCCTGTTGCACCCCCAGATTTGGGGTTGCTGTATAGTTGGTGGTTTATTCCATCTGATATACTCATAACTGAAGCAGACTCATCATCTCTTGTGCTGTCTGCCTACCAGCGTGTATACCTAATGGACCTTGTATTGTTTCGTATTAAATGGGTCTCTTCATGCATCACCTGTAGTACTTATGTCATTCCTTCTGTAACATTCTTAAATATGTTCCATGTGATTATCCCGAAAGGGTGTGTATAATGTGTTTCTCTCTTCTGACGTGCAGGAATATCCTCTGTTTTGAACTTTGGTCTGCGCTTTCAAAAGAGTGTGCGTTATTGTTTTCAATACCATGGCTCAACTTTTACATCCAAAAAACTTCAGCCATTTACGAAACTCCTTGCAGAACAATCCCCGGAACAAGCTGAGAACAACCTAATTGTTCGTGGCTACCTCAAAGGTCACACCATTGATAATCACTCGACCCCCATACTCTTTATTGTATAATTAGTCGCACAGAAAAATCACATGTATCAAGGGAGTTTGTTCAATAAGGGCTCAAATTGGAAATCTTTAGTCAAAGTAGCAGTGAAAGCAGTTTTTGGACTCTTGTACTATTTGTTATGAATTTTTGAAGGTACTTTTATAGGTATTTTTAAAATGGTGCCGTAATTTGGTGCTTAAAAGGTTTGTAGTGAGTACAAGCATTGTTGGATTGTGAAATTATTATGTAACTTTAATTGGAAAAGCCTAGAGCTCTATTATTGATATTGGTGAATAATATCTTCACGAAAGTGGTGATGGAGCTCTGGCACTGGTCCGCTGCTACTGCTACCGGAGCGTGATGCGACTGAGTACAACATCTCTTTGGCTGATCCGTTTATGCTAAAAGGAAGTCAGGTTGAGGGAGCCTTAAGATTCCAATTGATCGCAATGCAGTGAAAAAATCGCAAAGAAGATCTACAGACTATTGTGGAGCAACTGTTGTTTCAGGATTCCGTTTTTGGGTTCTTGCCGTTGCAATAGATCAAAGAGCGGTTTGGAACTCCTTTTCTCTTTTACTTCAAAGTGATGTAGGGGTACAAATAAAGGCAGGAGTAAACGCTAGCCTTTGTACTTGCCCTTCTACTTCAAAAACTCTTTGGTTATGAAATCTTCACAAAAATCTATTACACATAGTTTCGTTTGGCCTATGTTATTTTAAATATTTCCATCATATTCATTTTGTCGTTGTTACCTTATTCAGTAGATTACATGTTAAATCAAATTTGTGCACATCATTTTCTGATTACTTCCTTATTTAAATTTATGGTTTCATAATTTTCATAAAGTTTATATAATCCAATTGTAATATCATCTCATCCCTATTTTTCAAGTATTCGTCAAAGTCTTTCCGGAAGAATAGTTTGAATTTCTAATAATCAATTTTATGGTTCCAACATTTTTATGAGGTCCCTATTTGCTAGTGCAAAACTAAAAATCACATATCCCATTTTTATTTTGGTACATCTTTAGACACCTCTAATTTTAATAAGTCTAACTAATCTAAGGAAATTGGCAAAAAATACTTCTCTTGGCAAACTTAATATCATTTGTAATTTCACCGCAACACTATGACATAATCACCTCTCTTTCTTAAATGGCATTGAAAAAAATTCAGTAAAATGGGACAAGAAATGTGGTGAAATGGGACAAGAAATATGAGAGGACTTTAAGTCCCTTAGGACAAATGCATAAAGAGGGATAGCTAGGAAGCTGAAAAGCTATCACTATGGTCTTGTCATTCTAGACATCCTTGTCTCCTCTTACTCGGAACTACCGTACGTGCCCCTTAGATTTGGCACACTTTTGTCGAATAATTGTTTTTTCTTCTAAATATAAATTCGGAAACTTAGTATTTAATTTTTTGGGATTTCGGCATCACTAGTAGGTTATGTACTATGTATTCTTTAGTATTTTGGTATCATTCCTTGAGTTTTGAATTTATGATATTATGTCATAGTCCATACTATGCTCATTGATTCTTTTATCAATACTTCCAAAGTAGAGTTATTAAACCAATTAGGACCTACTTACTCGAGTTAGGGCTTCGAGGTACTACTCTCTAAACTTTGGTTGCACTACTTGGAGTCCCCATTTGCTACAATTGATGCCCCAGCTGAGGCTTCAATTGCTCAGGTTCCAAGTTGTGAGAGCCAGGGCTAGGCTATTTACTTTCATATTACATTAATTGTTAAAATTGTAAAATGTAATGATTCAAAAAATGCTTCTCATATTAATAAAGTTAAGTAAATCTAACCCCAAGTTACTTTGTAAGTTAGTGCTTTGCAATGTTAATGAAATCCAAGTCACTACTCTTAGTGTCACTTCAAAATTAACGAACTCCAAGTGATTAGTTGATAAACGGTTCCGCCTAACTTCCTTGGTGCACTCTTCATTCCTTCAATAACTAGTCTGTACATTTCTTAAGATACACAAAATATTCCAAATTTTTGTTCTACTGATTCAATTCAAATACATTGTTCAATTTTCTAATTTTTAAATTTCCAACAAACTTTGAAGAAAATTTCCAACATTTTTACAAATTTGGGGCGTGTACGGTAATAGCTCATGGTGATAACAAAATAACCTTTTGCAGGGATACTACCACACACCCAAAAGTGACAAAACAAACTCCAACTTCTCTAGTGGCATAACAAAAGTTGTCCCTGTGGCACTCCTGTCACTTCTTGAAAACCTAGAGTGACTCTTTTCACCCCATTTTCCACTAGTGTAGTTCAAGAAATACAAAAAGGTCTTACCATGTAAACAAATAACCCAAACATAATCTACACTCTCATGGTCAAACCAACTTGTCTACAAATGAAAATCAGGGTTGTTTTATTCGACATTCAAACAAACACAACACTCAGACAGACACTCACCCTCGGAGGAGGCAAACAACACTTGAAGGAGGCACACGACATCGAAGAGGCAAATGCTCATGTTTTTACTATGCATTTTCTAATAAGGTCGGACATTCCGGTCGAATTCAACGTCGGACATGTCGAACACGACATTTTAGACAGACATTACAGAAAATGTGTGGTGTAAGACAATCCTCATGAAAGGGATGTAAAATTCTAACTTTTTAATGGAATGGCTATGAATGAAACCAAGTCCCATCTGTGACCCTGCTGAAAAAGTGCTCAAGACATCATTCCTGAAACGCAAAACCAAACGTAATATACGAAGACTATTTGTCGATCAACTTACAAGCTCGGATATTCTGACTCTACAAAAAGGCCGACTTGGGCGATGATGCCTCGGTTGGACCACACTGAGGACACACTTTTGACAAATCAATCGATCACTTTCGAATTTAGTGATCCAGACATCAAAAGCGCACAATCATACAATGAATTTAGCTGTGTTACATTTCCCCATTTCACATTCAGAAAAACCTTCTGACAGAAAATATCGGACTGTCTACATGCTCACATCCGAAGTGAGCGTTATTGAGCAGAATTCGGCACTTCCTGCAACAAAGCGGAAGTCAATGGATTCGATCGAGCCATATATCAACTCGCAGACTGACGATCATTCTTCTACCTTCTAGCGCTACAATATGGTGCAATTCCATAATCCGATGCATCGATGAATGTCGAATCATCTGTGCATGCAGAGATTTTATGCGAGAACACAAGCAGGGGCTGGAGCTGCGAGCTTTTCCAATTCTTGTACATACAAATCAGTCCCTTTCATAATGAACGGCACGTAATGGTCGGAGCCAGCTTGTGATGGACTGAACCGGAACGCCCATCGCACTAGAGTCTTCCCTTCCTCTTCCTGCTTTGCCTGGTGTTCAAAACTCCCAACATCAAAACTCCCAAAAGTTCCAAATCTCAAAACTCATCAAAATTCAAACCTCATTTTGATAGCATATCACTAGTGGAAAACCATGATCGATCGAAAGACGGTGTTGAACACCACTAGTGTTTCAACCATGCCTCAATCTCAATGATGTTTTATAGCACAGACTATCAACTCTTTCAACTACCCCTTTCAAACTATTGAGAAGTTAGAACAGTACTGCTAATTTGTTGAAACACTGTCTCCACACTGTTGCAAGCGTGGTTTTGTAATCACCAGAGGGGTAATAGAGATGAGGAGGGGAATGGAGTCAGACCTGGAAGGTGGAGTAGTAGCCAGGATCAACCCCAGTGTTATTCTCCAGAAACTCGTAAGAGAACACATGCTCATCGGGATTGATCTCCACCAGTTTCTGCTTAGCCCACTGCGCGGAGTCCGTATCAGTGCGTCCCGGCAAGTTGGTCACCTTCCTCGTGCACCCGGCGACTCGATTCTCGCCCTCCACTGGTTCGATGGTGAGCAAGTTCGGGAACGCCAAGAAGTCGGAGGCCACATCCCACACCTTGTCCAACGGCGCTGCTATCGTCTTCTCCACCACGCCATTCCATGCAGCAATCTCGGACTCCACCCCTGCCGCTGCTGCTGGTGCCGCCATGATCGATAATCCGGTACAACTAGAATAGAATTGGTTCAATTCATCGACTGTGGTGATTCCTCATTGGCAGTGGGTTGTTCATTTATACTAGCTATGAATGGGAGTTGGCAGGTTGATGCATGATCGAGTAGGGCGACAGCAGCTCCGACAGCGAGCTTACACCCGAAAGGTACTGCTGGGACCACTGTGGACGAATTCAAAGGCATCCTAACGGATTTCGGTTGGATGCGTGACGACGCTGTTGTTGCATGCCACAGCAACCTACTGTAGCTACCTACAACATCTCAAAAACAGGATTGGCTACAGCTATACTGCTGGGTTTGATTAGTGTAAGTTGGTACTCCCTCCGTCCCATTTATATTGTCTAATATGTTTTTGTCAAATCTACATTGGGAGGGAGAATTGAGAGAACCTACTGAACAATATAATGAGACAGAGGGAGTACCTATGTTAGTGTCAAAGCAACTATTTGTGAGAAGGAGAATATTTGATTGCTCAGATGATTGAGAAGAGCTTTGTAAATTATGCCTTGAACACGTTTTTTTGTTATAATGAGAATATTCAATGAATTTGGGAAGATATGGTTTAGCTTGAGGCAAGTTAACTGTACTCACAAATTGGGTATCTCACTAAAAGTGGACAATACAACCAATTGTTGGTATTTTCAAATGGTCCTAACTTACTAAAAATTTGTCCAAATTGGACATATGAGGTGTTTTTTTATATATCTACTCATTCTGTGTAGATGTTCAATAATTGTGACTTTTACCGTTAATCGACAATCGAAAATAGAAGAAAGCTCATTGAACAGAAAATTTACGAAAATGAAACATTTTAACGTATATTTAGATCCACCCCAAAGGTGCTTTCACCCCGTGCGAGGATACTTGTTAAACTTAATAGTGTACAATATTGGGTTTAATTTCTGTACATGTCACTGTCTATTATGCACAATTGATATCTATGCAAGTACCACTATTAGAATAGAGGGGGATTCGCAATGTTACAACACATTCTTTTGGAGTAAACATTGTTCAAGCCCAACCACGTTCACTTGTTCAAGCAATGCTTCTAACTTCAAATCTATGAAATTATAAATAACGTTGCTTGATGATTTGGTGCCACTAGTGAAGCAAGTTCAAGAACATTGCGACACTTAAGAAAATACATTGCAAACCCCCCGTTTATCTAGTATCGTACAATACATGCATGGTATTTGGTCAAACATTTCATGTAAAGTGGGTCAGTGGGATTCAAGTTTTATGTCACTTTGACCAAATGGCATACAGTCTGAGAAGAATTGCAGTGTAGCTAGCCTGGCCGGACCTACTTTAGATCGACCAACTGCAACTGCAGACAATCTGGAATTATTCTGCTCCATTCTCTATGGTCAGATTTAGCCATTTCCGAGCGCTCCAATCTCTTTGGTCTCAGACTGCCAGAACAAAATCTCTCTCGTCAGTGTTGATAATGCGCACTTTTCTGTGCTGGAGGATTTCAGTGTCGTCGCTCGTGGGCGTTCTAATCACGAGGCGAGTAGGCAGGATTACCGCGAGCGCTATGTTAATAAGCAATTCAACAAACCTCGAGATGATTAAACTGCAAGTAAACCGTGACTAGGCCCTTCCACGATCCGCAGCTTCGCTGCATGCGATGCTATGGCTGCCTTGACTTGTGGGCCTACTTCATCTGATTTCGATGTGCATTTGTAGTACTAACAGAACTATTTACCAGCAGCCTAGTTGGTTAAGTATATCTTTGAATGTGTGCATGCATCTGTGAACAGCAGATGTTTGTCGGACGAATCTACCACATTCCTTGATCGGACAAGCAGTTTCACACGCCCCGAGTTTTCCTCCAAGTCAATCTCCTTGCATGTCTTGGATTCAGTTCGCCGCAGAAGTCTAGTAAGACTGGTAAATCTCTGGAATCCATGCTCTGTTAGGTCTCTAAGTAAGAGAGATTATTTAGTAAGTACTATCCGAGTTAGGACCCTCCGTGGTACGATTTGCTTAACATTCACTATGACTATTCAGATTTCATGCCATGCATGCGGTATCACGATGGTACAGAAATTCTCGCTGGATTGAGACGCTAAACATGAGAGTAACAGTCTTGTTTCAAAACGCCAAAAAGCTGTCTGACCCGGCAGAGCACAAATCTCGAAACGCTACGACTGACTGTGGAGATCATTCTGATGAGGCTCCAGAAAAGCATCATTCTGGAAAGTGGCCTCATTAAAATAACCTTATTTGCAGGTGCTTCGATCTCAAAGTGCTCGTGTAATGAGGACTTGCAGTACGACGACTGTAGCTAGCCATTCATGCACGACGAGGCTAAGCTGGCCTCGGTAAAAGCAAAGGAAAGAACCAACATCGTTCAAAAAACAAAAAGAAAGAAAGGAACAAAACCAACTTACGTATTCCAACTTCGCATGATGCGTAATTTTGTCGCATTGCGAGTACATGGACTGACTGACTCAATCGATTATTTTCATCTGACAATAATAGTTTTGTTCCTTATCAGTTTCTCTGTGGGGTCCTGGTGATCGATATCGATATGTCGAGAAAACTCACAGTTGTCCATCCCCGGCCTTGAGTGCAGAGATTCGATCGCCATACCAACCTGAATCGATCTATACATCGACGGTCCCACCCCTGCCAACGATTGCATGATGTCCAGTAGATATATCGAGGCTCTGGCTAGCTACTGCCCTAAATCCTGTCGAGATACATGAATCATTTCGACTGATCGATCAGGATTCGAAGACTGTAATGAGCTGGAGCCAGGTGATCAGTTCATAGTGGTTGTAAATAAGACGAAGGAGGAGAGGTTGATTGATCGATACATACATTTGTATACTGTCATGTTCCTTGTCCCCCTGAGAAGACTGCGCCTTACGGAGTTCTGCAATTCTCTGCTTTTTGCTGGCATTGGATGCATTTCGATCGTGCAGCACTGCGGTCTCAGGTCAGTCGAGATCGGCTGCAGGCGCGTGCTTGTGCTTGTGTTCTACATCAAAGCTTACAACAAGCTCTACCAATACCGACCTGCTACAGACCGTTCCTAAAATCCGTGACACAATACATTCCAGGCTACAGTTGCTGAGTCTAGTCTAAGAACTAAATTATCTGGAAACTAAATTCCTAGTGAAATGAGCCATTTAGCTTGGGGTCAATTCCACTCTTCTCTACTTGTGTAAGATTGAGTACACTGAACCTGCTTCAAATCAGATTGACATGAATCTTTGAACCTATTTATTGCAAATCAAATTTACAGGAAGAGTTCTCCTTTTGATGGCAGTCTTTATGTCAGCTAGTTTCCCTCTCATTAGGCCAATCGATAACACTGATTTCTTAAACGATCGCTCATAGGCTTGTCTGCCTGAACATTCTTCTGTGTCAACCTAGCATTCGATCGCAAGACAGCCTGGGCCACAATGCAATTAAAATATCCCAAGAAACGTGCATTGTGATGAAGTTCTGTCAGACACGATGCTTCGTATTTGCGGTGCTGCAATTCCGGCCTAGCTAGTATCCAGCCAGATTCCCGTCCATTTCTGCCGGCCGGCAGGTCGGTGGGGATCCCATACGTAATCGGAGTTTTGCCTTTAACAAATCCCAGCTGCCATGGCCACAATATTGGTGGAGCCAAGTGAATTGTGTAGATGAGTATTGAGAGACAAGCTTCACTATTGTGAACATTGTTAACATTCGCATATTCGAAGTGCGAGAACATGCTGCCAGTTAGAATTCTAACTCAGTTTTTTTAACTATGAATTGCAAAACAACAGAATAAAAGTAGCGGAATTTTCAAGACATGGGAGCATCGAAAACTCAATTTCTTTAATGAAAGTGACGATAGGTTGACATATCAGGAACTAATGCATTGACGTAATATGATGCAATGAAGCTCACAGTTAGCGCATGAAATTGCTCATATAGATAGTAGATAGAAACTCCGGTCCCTTTCTGAGGGGTCGACGTGAATGAAGTGTCCGTTCGTAATGCTAATATCTCGATGCCCACCGGGCAAGGGGAAAAGAAATTGCTCACTAAGACATTGAAAGGGTAGATGTTAAAAAACACTTAACATGCCCAATTTGGACAAAATTTGAGTAAGATATCATTGATTTTGAAAATGTTGACGATTGGTTATTTGTCCAGTTTGAGTGAAGTACCCAATCTATGGGTACATTTAGCTCTACTAGAGCTTAACTGTATAGGGTACTCCTCAAGCATAAAGATCCTCCATGGGGGAACTCCACAACTTTCCATTGGGAGCACTTATTCCCAACTCAATGTGTCTAGCAAGATATTGGACACATTCCCCTTTTCCGCATTCGAATTGTTGGAGTCAGGTACATTTATTGCTTCTAAAGGCTGCTCTTCGGAATGGTCAAATTCCACCAAGAATCAACGCTTTTTAAAAGGCTATATAAGAAAGGTATCGGCCTAAGAAAGGTGCCAGCTTGAAGTGGCTTGTATCCAACTTGTGATCTTAGGGACTCTATACTGTACAGTACCCACCAACAAGTTTACGTTCAAAGCAAGATGAGAAAACATACCTTCCAACTTTCAAATAACCACCATCTTTGTAAAATTTATCCAAATTGCAAGTTATGAAGTATGAAAGAAAGGTAGTGCATTTTACTTCACCAATATATGAAAAACCTCCAAAAATGTGTAACTTCATTTGATAACTTTGGAATCTTCTTACTTACTTTTTAGTATCTACCTTTAGCTGTTATGAAGACCATTAGATGGTGAGGTTTGTTAAGGAAGAGAGTATTACTATTTTTTCAGGAACCTCTTCTGATGCCCTTTACATATATGTGGCTCACATTTACAAATATTGAGTGGCGTTGTTGTAAATAACCTTCATGTTGTTTCTTATTGAAAAAGCTGCATACACATTTTAAAGTGTAATGATTGTTCATGGACTTTTCTTACACATGAGGCTTGGATAAGCATGAAAGAGATGATTTTGATAACATTTGCTACATTTTTAGCACTTTGGTGGTAGTTTCATGGAATTTGGTTATTCCAGGTGCTAGATATGATTATTTGAAATTGCCCTTGTTTATTGCGACATTTACTAAGAGTACAAAAGTCCAATTTTGAGCTTCTTGGGGGGTACAATTCAAGTTCTTTCTAAAACACAATTGCATGTGTAGAAAGTGTATCGAAATAGCTTTCTCTAAAGAGGGTTGAAGTTTTCTATTGTATCATGCCTCAACTAAAGTAGCTCGTAATGAGAGGTAAGGGTAAATAGTAGATATTATGTTAAAAAAGTCAAATATTAAAATAGAATTTCTAGTTTTATTGAAATTTCTTCAAATGATGGTATAAAATACTACATTATCTCTCCGATACAATTTGTAGTTGGCAATTTGGATCATTTTTGTGAACATGGCAATTGTTTGAAGATTGTGACATGTTCTCTTGTTTCAATTACGAACGTAAACTTGTTGGTGGGTAGTCGTACATGGGGAGTCAAGGACAACAAATCTCCACGCCAATTCACTCACATTCTTAGCCCAATCGGGTCCATGGGCCACTTGGAGAACATATTAGATAATTAATAAAGTGTGGGCCAATTTCCCCTAGTGTAAAGCCCTTGGGGTCGATTTGTATAAGGAAAAACAAGGTCATGCGGCCAATTTGTATTATTATCTACATTCCATGCTTTTGATTTGTTCACATTAAAATATTTTAGTGAATAAATGAAATCAAGCAAGTGCCCTTAGGCCATGAATTGGGGACCCCGTATTTCAAGATTAGGAGCGTTTCTCGGAGCCCCCATCAGCCAATGAAATAAATTCTTCAAAATCCCTGGAATTTTTCATTTAGGCCCCCCGACGGCCGTTTTTGAATTCAAATTTGAGGTCTGCGACCCCAAATTACACCTGGAAGCTTTCTCCTTGGAATTTAAATCCTATACATCAAAAAATTGAGGGGCTCTTTGTCCATCCCCTCCATGGCCCACGAAAAACGCTCGTAGCACTAAAATACGGTGATCCATGAATTGGCCTTCCATTCTTGTCTCTCCCAACTTTTGGAGTGTGGGGTTGTGTCATAACTTGTCCCCACCTATTATATTATAATTTCAGGAACTAGGCCTTAACTCCCCATGTAAAGCCCCTCAGGCCAATTTCAAGAACTGAACCAATCACAAAAGAGGATTTGGCCATGCATTGGCCCCATCAATGGCATGGCCCCCATGTAAAGCGACCGTAACCATCAAATCTTGTCGCAAATACCATTGAAAGAACACACTCTCCTCTCAAACTCTGAAAAACACTCCTTCCTAATTAAGGAAGTTAACTCCTAATGTCAAAATAGACCATATAATTGTGGTCGATTTGCTTAAGAAAGATATATTGTATTTGCAAAATCTGAAACTTTAACTAAACATAATCAAGATCCGTATGGTCAAATTTGATAAAATTTAATGGGTAAACTTATTGGACAGCTATAAACAAGATCCTACGGTTGAATTTCCCAACACTAATTTCAGAAAGGGTTGTTTGAATGCCACTCTAAACCACTCTCCCTAAATCTCGTGAACCCTTTTGAAAGAGTGCAGAGTACAGAACATGGCACTTCTAACACAGAATTAGGAATTTTTGCACTTGGGGGTAGAATCATGCACTTGCAAATGGATGGTTCAAAAAATCACATTTAGTGAAATTAGGTGTACCATTTCATCCTTGAATGTCGTATCCTATTTTAATATCAAAATTCTAAAGAAACATTCATTTCTGGTAATTATTGAACCTCATGATTGGATGCAATGTATCTTGAAAATTTTCATGTGTAGCATTCATTTCCCTGAGTTTAGACTCCTTCAAGTGGTATAAATGGCCATGTTATCCAAAACTTTATCGCATCTTTGTAACAAAAAAGACATGTAATGTATAAGAAATCTAATACTTCTAAAACTCCTTTAGTTAGCAACCATAATTTATGATTACCACTAAAATAAACTTACACTGCTAAAAGTACACATTCTCTTCTCTAAATATTTATTTCTCCCTAATCTCTATACTAATAACGGTCTATATCATTTTGAAGGCGTTCGTTATCTATGTATTCAACTTGCATTGCAATGTATGCTAGAAGGTGTGGTTTTGCAAAAATTGGAATTTTGATGTTTCGCTCCGTTGAAACACCGTGTATTGGAATACAAAGTTGTTGCGGTTCTTTGGTTCTTGCATGTTGTGTTTCATCCACCCATGAATAAATCGATGCTTCTTTCTCCACCCATCCATGTCTTTCACCCGATGGCTCCCACTTTGACTCCATGCAATTCGAATACCGTTGTCTATCAAGAACCGATGATATTTCTTGGGATCCCCTCCATTGCGGCCCATGCCACACTACTTTCATTTTTGTTGCCCACCTTCCATGACCAAATTCCAAAACTTTTCCAATATAAAACGGTACACTGCTTGAACTTCCGTGGGATCCACCGTCAGTAACAAAGTGTCCAACCTTCACATCATCATCCGGACAAAAATGGGTAAACGGAGCTTCTCCGTTCTCTCCAGTGTAATTAGTACATGCGACTCTAGTATTGAAGTTCTACGTCTTGTTGGTGCTCTTGTCGCAGCCTCTTCGATGGTCTCTCCCTACGAGGACCAAAATATTGCCTTCGTTCTGGATCAGGCATTGTTCTCATTATAAGATCCACCGTGCTCGTGTCCAACGTTCCATCTTGATTTTCGATAGAAGTTGCAGGTGCATTTACGGTTGCTCTGTTTGGGCTTTGATTGTCTTCTGGCCAAAAAGGGGCATTTGTTGCCGTGCTCCTATCTTGTTCAGGAAAGTGTTCCAAATAATCTGCCAACCACTTTGCTTGATCAATGGCTTCCAAGTTCTTCTCCACGTTTTGGAATTGTTCTACACACTTCTCCTTGTAGGCCACAAAATCTTCTAATGCCCTTAGTTCCCTTGCATCAGCCCTAAATACCTCAGCTAGCATTGGCTTCGCGGCTCTAGTAGGCATTGATCTCAAACATGGATGCCCATCCGCTGGAACCCAAGCATCTTTACTGAAAGTCTTAGACTGTACTCGAGGCATTCCACCCACCATGTAAAATCGCATGTGATGTGGGAACGTTATGCCGGTCAAAGTATCGCCACCTCTGAGCAAATGAGGAGTGATGAAAGACTTCCAATCCCTCACATTCTCTAAATGCCTCGCACTCACATACGCTTCGGTATACGAGGTTCCTCTCTCGACTAGTGATAGTAACTCCTTCATAGAATCAATGTCGCTCCTCTTTAACGTATTTGAAATGGTACTAAAACGTTGGTCTATATCTTCGTGTGTGTGCCCAACCAATAGAAAACATAGCCCCACCTCTTGAAAAAACCCCATACCCACTAGTGCAGCACACAAGGCGAACATGTATATGTTCTTGTTCTCCCGCGTCGTATTATCCGCTTGAATTCGTAAAGTTGGTGGCAACATTCCTTTCCTTCTCTTCACATCCGTAATAACATGCATCAACGAGGTAACAACTTGATTGCTATCGTGCTTGTGGTGTGCATCGAGCCATACATCTGCATAGAGGCCAATCCCGTGCACAAGCACTCCGCATAGGTGTGTCTTCACGAACCGCCATTCAATGTTTTTCACTGTTTGCTTCATCTTTGGCACCATTGTTGTATTTTGGTCCATCCCATCTACGATTATGCTCATGAAAAGATCTGGAGTTATGATAGCTGACCTTTTGAAAATCCAATAATCTCGACGCTCTTCCATTTGACGGTTAATGTGTACCAAAAACAATTTTTGATTTACGCCTGGCCGCCTCATTCGTTGTGGATTCCATGCCACATTTGTACTCCCAAAGAATGAAAGCACTTTGAAAACCTTGAGAATGGTGGAATTTGCACGTGGGGAAAGTCGATCCTCCACATTTTGTGAAACGAACTTATTGATATTGGATGTCCATCAACTAGCTTCTTCACCTCCTCATTCACATAATGAAAGACATCGCTTTTTGTCGTATTCATTGGCAATAGTATCAACGGCAATATTGCATCGTCGATCTTCTCTTCACTTGTCGATGCGGTTGGGTACACCCCACTTCATTGACAAACACCGCAAAACTTTCTCGTCTTTGCGAGATATCTTCCTTTGCTCCTTCCGCTACCATTATTCCCATGTACGCCACCTACCTTTCCATACAAATGATCGTGCTTGCTTGAGTTGTTTGAAACGCCTTTGGGAGTATCCTAATGCTCGAGCATAGCATGCGTTGCATACACGATGACCATCAAGCTTGGTGTCAAACTTTTCCTTCCGTTTGGTATTTGTTCGTGTGTAAAATGAATTCAGCATTTGCATGATCCATGTAGCTCGCTCTCATACTTTTGTGCCCATGCCATGTACCGATTGTCCAAAATTACTCTCTCGTTCACATGCTTCAAACAATTTAATGTACAACCTCCCGTGACCTTTCTTTGCCCGTGACGCTTTCAATTGTCACTTTTGTTTGCGTGATTCCCCCTTCTCCGTACTCTTGTTGGTCGACTCCTCCGGTTTTGCATCGAATATTTTCTCCGAGGTCTACCTTCCACCAGTCCTTCCACTTCAAATACACCTCCAACACTAGATTGTGACTCCGGTGTCACTGTAATGATCGTTCCCGACACACGCCGCCCCACTAGGTTGCTTTCGGACATCCGAATCGGCATTCCATGATTAACTTCATCGTCGAAATCAAACGCAGATGTTCCCACATTTTGAAACGTAAATGATTGCCTTTCCTCTAAAACCAATGTTTCTCTGTGGCAATCCACATTTTTTTCGCAAGTTTGACGCCTTCCAACGAATGACCAAACCTACACATTGTTCAAGGCGTTCTCCAACAACTTCACCAACCCAAAGTGAACCTTGAAAGACTTCCGTTACACACACTGCAACCTCGTCCGGGGTTAATTTCAAATAATGTAATTCCATCCCTGGTTTGTAGGTTTGATCTACGAATCCTTGCCCTACCAATACGTCGTCCTCTATAAGAAGCTCTACAACTCCATCTGGCGTACTCAAGTTCCGTTGCTCTCCAAGAGTTTGTCTGTCAAAGTCTCAAGGTGCAAGACTACGTACAAGTCTTCTACCCACCGTATTTGTTCTTGTTGTGGGAGGTGCTACATTTTGATACCCAACAACCGGACTTCCAAAACCCAAATTCTCCATCTTTATCTACCAACAAGAAACCCACAAACACTATGTCATTCATAATGTGAAGCTTAGAAATCTCAAGGTAAGCATTGTTTTTCAAACTCTACTAATAATGTCCAAATCATCAGGTTCACTTGATTTTGAACCACAAATTGATGTAATACCTATGAGATCCTAGTTGGACACTTTGGATGACAAGCTCAAATTCATTAAGAGACCAAACTTATTGATAGCATTCAATATTGGGAGATTTGGATTAGGTTGAACTCCAAATCACGTGTAGGTTTTTTGCTACAAGTTACAAAGTTGAAGAAGACCATATGAACGTATAGCATGCAATATATGAAGGTAGCTCTATTTTGAGAGACTTAAAACGTGAGGTATGTTTTACAACTCGAAGCCAATTAAATTCCAAATACCCGATAAGGGTGTTACACATGCCACAATCTTTAAAAATAAAACTAGTAAATTTTGTATAGTGTATGACATACACTCTATATGTCTCGCATATGGAAATGTCATTATGTCGTAAGAGACAAAATTACATATTTGTCAAGATCTTTGATTCTAAGCATAAATTATTATTAGTATAATATGTGCATGCCCCTTGTACCTCAAAGCTTGTAATCACGTATGGAAATTTATAAAGAAAACTACTAGAACACTACTAGGGATTTGCAAGGTTTTTTGGAAATGTTGTCCAAGCAAAACAACATCTTGGTACTTGCTCTAGCAATTTTTCCAATTTTAAATACTTAAAATAGTAAACAAAGTTTTTCATCAATATAATAACTTTACTTAATTCTCAGTAGGAACATTACTAAAGCAAGACCTAGGACATTCCTTTACTTGCGTAGCGTTTGACAAAAAAACGTAGAGATTCCCCTTTTAATTTTTGGTAATGTAAAAATGTATATTTTGGTTTGATAATACAAATGAGAGTAGATTATAATACGAGGTTGTCTACATGATTTTAATTCACTATAAAATGTCATATTTATGGAAATTCTATTTTATTTCTAAAAAATCGAAAATCGTCGAAGGTGCTATTAATATAGTGCCACCGGCGCTCCCAAAAAATTTCAAGTCAATATCATCAAATTTGAGTAAATTAGAGCCATACAGACTTGGGAATCTCACAACACAAAAGTAAACTAAAATTTGAAATAAACGGTTGCTTGAAATATTTTATGAGAATACTACATGCATGTTATTTATCCATACTAAATAACATGAAGATGCAACTTCCCAATGCAAATATTAGAGCAAACCATAGAAAGTAATAGAAAATAGAAAAGGAAAAGAAAAGAACAAAAACTAGAAAAAAATCAAAATAAAAAATCAAATAAAAATAAGAAAACAAGATCAATTACTAAACAGAAATGAAAAGAAAAAAAAAAAAAAAAAAAATGAAAAAAAAAAATTAAAAAAAATTTGAAAAAAAAATTTTAAAAAAAATTTAAAAAAATTTGAAAAAAAAATTTAAAAAAAATTTTAAAAAAATTTGAAAAAAAAATTTAAAAAAAAATTAAAAAAAACCTGCCGCCCTGCGGCAGCGCAGACCTCCGCACGCGCGGAGGGGTGCTGGCCGGCAGCAGGCAGGCTGCCGCAGCAGCTGGCTGGCTGCCTTGCCGCAGCAGCTGGCTGGCTGCTTTGCCGCAGCAGCTGGCCGGCAGCAGGCTGGCTGGCTGCCTTGCCGCCTGGCTGCCGGGCAGGCTGGCTGCCTAGCCGCCGCCCGCCGGGGCAGGCTAGCCGCCGCCTAGCCGCCGCCCGCCCGGGCAAGCTAGCAGGCATGGGGAGGGTATAAGTACCCCTCCCCACATTTTATTTTCATCAGTTGAAAATTTGCAAATATCTTGGAGGTGAGATTTTTTTGAAACAACAAGAACTAACCACCATTTCAACCTTTTATACCAAACAAATTAGGGTTTCATGATTAAGAATCTAAATTTTACATGTTTTTTCAAGTTCATGTAAGTTTTCTTTTACAATGTTAGGGTTTCATTGCAAATTAATGTTTTTGTAATTTTAGGGTTTTGTATTTTATTTTATTTTTTTGGTTGTTTCATTGTTTTTTGTGTTTATATAAATTTTTCATGAGATACTAGGGTTTCATTGCAAATTTATTTTGGAGCTTTAAGAATTTCCATAGTTTGATTTTTTTTTTTTTTTTTTTTTTTTTTTTTTTTTTTTTTTCTTCTTCCATATTGTTGTGGTTTTATAGATTTTTGTGGTTTATTTTGGAATTTTAGGATTTTATTGCAATGCTTTTATGTGGTTATGGGATTTTGTGTCGTTTGTAGTTTTTGGACTTTTTGCTATTTTTGTAGTTTTTCTTTTTTAGCAATTTTAGAATTTCATTTCAAGAATATTTTCAAGTTCTAGGTTTTTTGTTTGATTGTGGGTTTTTGTGGTTTTGGTATTAATTGTTGTATTTTGAGCTTTGAAGTTTCTTTCAAGTTTTAAATTTTCTATTAAATCAAAGCTTTATGTAACTCATGACTTTCATTGCAAAATCATTCTTTGAATTTACTTGTGATGGTTTGTAGCCTTGAGGTTTTTTGTAATTTGTGGATTTTTGTGGGTATAGATCTTTTTTAGATTTTTTTTAGTTTTGATATTTGATTTTCCAAAACCTACGAAAAAATTGATCAACTCAAAAGTTATATGTGTTTGTGAAATCATTATTTCTTACAACATTGTTAAATTCTATCTTTCAAACTTCTAGAAAATAAACAAATAAAATTACTTTTACAAAAACCAATGTAAAAGTACAAACTTTTATTTTTTTTCATTTTACCCACTTTTAAAATAATAAATATTTATAAATATATTACATTGATAAATGTAAATTATCACATGATAATTTAGTACTTAAGAACTTTATTTTTATATATATACGATTATCGTTTGTTTATTAGATATATCTACACAAGAAACATGGCACCTCAAAGTCAATGGAGTGAGCGGGTGGATGATATTGGCTCCAAACAAGGACCAAGCTCGATTATGGATTTCGGACTACCCGTTACGCGTGGTCGAGAGATTTGTGCAATCGGCAAGGACGTCGGGCAAATTGAGAAAATTGTAGCGATTCCGAGGGGTTCGTTCAAGTGAAAGTCCGAACTCGTGCGCATGTAGTGACCCTATACAAGATTGAGAAGGGGAATATCTTGTAAATTCCTAATTTGTTGTTTGAAGTCGCAAAACCGCTCCGAACATTGCGCTCTTTAGCATCATTTTGGAAAGGTTTGACTGAAGACGTGAGAATGGAACGTACTGCTGCCATTGTGAAAGCTAGGCAGTGCAATCCCGAGGAGATATTGAACCGAGAAATCGGTATATTCAAGAAAGAAGGGATTTAATCGAAAGCGGCAAGAACGACCTAACGTGCAGTTTTCGTGAGTGTCGGGAGAGCGGCATCACATGGACCTCACACTAGTCCTGATCGATCGTATGCAGATGTGGTTAGAAATAGAGTAAGGAATGATATTCTATCACAACCAGGGCATGTCACACATCCAATGCTACAAACAGAGCCGTGAGAGGCACCTTCTTCACAAACACAACCTCCAAGTGCCACGACCAACACCAACACGAAGGCTACGAAGTGGGTCCGTCTTCTAGCGTGAGGAGGGGCAAGAAGTGCGCGACGTGCTTCTACTCAAAGTCCAAAGATCAACATCACGTGTGCCAAATGTTGCGGTATCGCGGGGAAACAATTCAAGTGGAGGAGGAATATCACGAGGACGACCTGAAAGTTCTGAAACAGGTACACATAGTGGAGCTCCAATTACAGCAGAAGTTCAAAGCGCTCATAATATTACTACTCCTACGAGTATTAATATTTCAAGGAGTGCAAGACTAGCTACATCAGTAGCACCAACTCAGACTGGCAGCGAATCAACTAGAGGACGTGGAAGACGATCACCCACATCAAGAGCTCCACAAACTCAAACACCTGCTGCTAGAAGGCAAGCACGTGTTGTACAACAAAACACAATACTAACAGAAACTCCCAGAGCAGAGCAAGAGGGCGGGGGATCAGAAGATTTGGACAACCCTTCTTCCGATGAGGAAGAACCAAGAGAAGTGGAGAAAAGTACTAAAGGCCCTACAGTTGCATTCCCAACAGAGGAGGAATTTAAAGCTGGATATGTGTGGGGGATGGAGGCGGTGTTTAAGATTCGCACGGAGAATGTACGGCGTGCAGTAAGTGCAGAAACCAACCATCGGGCATTGTCAAAGAAGCGTATGGCTGAGATATATGAACGTCTACGAGGAGATGATGAGGACCTCGTGTCCCTCATTACACTTCGGCCAGTTGCATTTCTTGAAAAGAGTGGATGGTGATGGCAATATAGTAGAAAAAGAGGTTCCATTCAGGAAGGAGGATACAGTGGACCATTTCAAAACCGTATTTGAGAAGTATCAAAGGCAACAAGACAATACAATGGGCATTTTAAAGACGGAATGGTTACGAAATGCAATAATATGGGAACCGGTGGATGGGCAACACATTATAGAAGCATGCAAGTTTGCAAAACAACAATTGGCGGCCCAAAGACTCTCTCAAGAAGAATATGCAAGTATATTTGCGAGAACAGGCGAAGAAAATTTGTTGTATACAACAACCCTCGCTTACATTGAGGCCTCTGTGCGGATCAATGCAAAGCGGTTTGAGAGAAAATTTTACATGTCACTCTGAAGACCAATTGGTGAAGCTCGGCGGATCCGGGAGTCTTGTAGGAAACCCAATGCGGAGGTGAGAGCTCACGACGCCAACCGGGCCAAAAGCAATAGCTATGGCGTGAGTCTGTTGCATCTTAGCGTCTGAAATGACTTCACGGGAGCCTTTGGGACTAGTGGCAAAACGGATGTTGGATTGGACTAGGCATGCGTGGACGAGAATGAAGAATGCTACAAAGCTATTTTGGAGGTGTGCAAAGACTACGAAGATGGTTGTTTATGGTATAGTAAAGCGGATGAGAAAAAGTGGAAGAAGTATGCTAAGGAGAAGGGGTTGGATAGTACGAGGGATCTAAGACCAAAAAGACCAAAGATGGAGAAAACATGGTTGAGGCCTTTAACAAGGGTACCACCTGAGGAGTACTTACAATTGGCTAAGGAGATGGTAGCTAAACCTATTGTAAATGGAAAGAGGAATTCCCAGAAGTTCTATTTCAATAGGGCTCATAGGGGTTTTATGGAAAAACAAACTCTCGAATGGATAGTAGATCGACTACAACGTCGACGCGCAGTTCAAAATGCATTGCGGTGGTTGATAGTATCTAAAGGAATGGAGCACCCAACATCCATGGAAGATTTTTACAACATAGATGTTGTGCGGTACGATGGAGAGAAGGCAAGACAGTTTCAAGCGCTTGCAGAGGAAATAGACAAAGACATGAAGAATACTTGGTCAATGCCATCCGTGAAAACCATGGGGAGTTTGGTTAAATTTGGAGAGAAAATCAACGCCCATGTGAAACAACATTTCGAAGACGTGAATGTTGGTGGTAGAGGTTACGAAGGTTTGGGAATAAGAGGGAGATCAAGAGGAAATTTCCGATGGGATTGGAGAGTTGATGTCAAGCAAGGAGATGAAGACCATAGTGTGGGAACGATTCCAATCGTAGCGCTCAGGATTCTTTAGTGATGAATACCATGAAATGCAAATGCCTTGTTTGTGGGTATTCGATTGTCGAAGGGGGAGTATGGATGGCCGGGACAAAGCTTGGACAAGAGGAGAATACAAAAGCGTACTTCGTAAGGTACGAAAGTGGATGAGTAAGATTTTAAGGTGGACTATAGTCTTTTTATTTCCACCAGGAGAAACCTATGGCGACGAGATGCAGGATGTTCTGGGTGACATAGAAGGAATGACGTGCGTGAGAGGGATTTGGGCGTTCCAATCAGACACCGTTAAAAGATTACAAAAAGAATTTTAGGGAGGGCGGCAGGGTTAGACGCAAAGTACAAGCGCTTGGAAATATTGTAGTGTTGATGGAACACCCAGTTGATACAGGAGCTATCAAGAATTTGCCGAAGAAAAAAGATGTACTCCCAACCCTTTTTCATGACTCTTGGGCAAATTGGAAAGGGTGCCTTCAAGCGTTGACAAGCTAGAGAGAGATCCTATGGAATTGCGTAGACTTGTTCAATCGTATTTGCATCCTAAATGGACGTTGGTGGCATTTGGGATTACGACATCCATTCCGGAGATACTGACAGGTGGATTCGAAGGGCAACAAATTTTTGTCTTCGATCAATCTCAAGCCCGAACAACATTTTTGTACAATACCCTAGTACAAGAATTCAAGGGCTTCATGAGACAATCACCACCACAAAATTTGGCAGACGTAGCAGGACCTTCAACAGTACATGCAGAGGATACTGAAGATGAAATTGAAGAGGGAGATGAAAGAGATTAAAGAAGAATCAAAGAAGAAAGGTTCATTACAACCGATGAAGATGATAGTGATGATCATAGCCTTCGATGATTCTCGACACGTAGTCGAAATCTTTGGAGCCATTGGAGAGAAGACGGAAGACGGTTGTACAATCGGCAATAGTAGATGATGATACCCAACCAAGAACAACGAACGCATCAAGGATGAGGACGGCAAGTACCAATGATGGAGGGGCAGAAGAAACTCCGAGACCACTTGATGCGGTACCTAGAAGTCAGTTGGTAGAGGGGGAGGGCATTATTGGAGAAGTCATTGGTAATAGTCCAATTCATAGAGCAGATCAAGAACCGGTTACAAGGATTTACCGCTACCAAGAGAGAGACAACGTCTTCGCAGTCACCTTTTGAATGGGCAAACACCGAGCACGCAATGATCCCAGGGAATGAGGGTTTCTACTTCAATCCAGAGGGGGTGAGGTTTCGCCGCATTGGTGAAGAAGGCAACCATACTTTTGTGGAGGCATCGTCTATTTTGGAGGAAAATTCAGGGTTGGAACGAGTGCCATCTGGAGTGATAGATGCTATGGTGGCGGAAGGGGCAATGGATTATGCGGACCCCTCGATTGCATGGGAGATGCGGCCACGTGAAGGGCGAGGAGTTACACCTGTCATCAGAGAGGAACGACCGCAATCTGAAAGTGTCGAGTTAATAGCGGAAACTCCTCCAGACTTGCATTGATAGGTTTTAATATATTTGGATGGTGTCAAATATATATTTGATTTGTGACCTGAAAGCATGTAATGTTTTTTTTGGAGTAAAGTAATGAAAGCTTTCTTTCGTCATGATGTATTTGAGTTTGAAATCGCAATAATTGCATGTTCTCATATGAACGATTCTTACCAAAATGTTGATAAAATTTCATGAGCGTTTTAAAAATTCTTGTATAAAAGTTTTGCTTGCTGCAATGACATTTATTAAGTGTACGTTGTCATGACGAAGATAGGATACCTACATTGATACTGGTTTGGTATACCAATTTGAAAAAATTAGGGATTTTGGTCAAAACCGATTGCAAATGTACATTGCACTTCTTGGGTGCAAAATTAACGAATTCGGTGTTTTCTGCAATAGAATGGCTTGCCAGTGTTGAAGAGTACAGTACCTGGAGAAAATGTTCCCATTAATCTTCACACAAGCTTACAGGATTGCAAATTGGTATGACAGCTATGGCGACAATGTCAGTATTTGCAAGAGATAGGATGTTGAAAGGCCTTGGCAAATCAAATTTGAGGAGAATGCTTTTTATTTCCTTAGAAAATTTGAGAAAAGAGAAAGGAAAAAAAAATGGAGAGTGATGGTACACACTTTGACTTTCAAAAATTTGTCCATTTTTTTCATCATACATTTATGTGACTTGCCAATTAACCCCTAAAGGTCCTTGATACAAAATTGTTTAAATTATCAAAAAGAACCTTCTTCTACTTCAGGTGCAAAGAAACTCAATCTAAGCATTTATTAGAAGATCTTACCGTAGGATCTTGAAGTTAACTTGACCCTTTTCTCAAATGTCAAATTTGAACCGTTAATTTTTCTCCGATTTTGAGATTATAATGGTCAAAGTTGGCTGAATTTTCTCCCTGTGGAAATCCCAAAAAGCGATTTCCGCTCTCTTGGACCTTTAGGGGTTAATCATGCCATTTCCCATCTTCAGCTGCTAAAACGATATGAGTGAAATGTGAGATGTACTATTGATAAAGTGCGATTTGATTTTGGCAACACCTCAAGATGAGTTTTGAAACAAAGTGGATCGGAGATGTTATTATTGGTATAGTAGAATTTGACGTTGGTTATTCCTCAAAAAAGGTGAAATAAGTTTATGAAAGAGATGAGATTGTTGTTGGTATGGATGATTTACTTCATTGCTTTTGAGGCTTTTGTGTATGTAGGAGATGCTTGGAAAAGTATCGAAGTAGGTATGGTGTAAACTTAGATTGGTAAGCTCATTCAAGAGTGGTCAAGAGAATTTTGAAAAAAATAGACCAATCACATGAGAGAGATTTTTGCCCTTTGTCAACTTTATGAACGGCTTCACTCCATTTAAAGCATTCCAAAGCACCACAAGAGGGAGTCTATCCTTTTGCTTCTTATATGTATGTAAGAGTTCTTTATTCTTGATGGAATCCTAGCCCATGTACAGGTACATGTGCTTTAAGTGCCTTTGCCAAGCTCCACTTGGTCAACTATATTTAATTGATGTCAAACCAACTCCTTGTAACGCACCTGTTGAGACTCCTAGTGGCAAGCTTAGTAGCTTTTTAAACCTCTTCAGCGTCACATCACATTACTTCAGGTCACATGCTCGTTTTATACCTCCTATTTGCTTTTTAGGTAGGTAGACAAGATGTTGGAGCCTCATAACAAAGTTTTTCAAAACTTAGCAAACCGTAGGCAAAGTTAGCAATGCCTTCTTACGCCCCCCCCCCCACCTCCATGGAGAAGATGATACAAGGCGGATATGAGGCGGATATGCCTTATATTAGCCTTCTATGCTCGAGCCATTTGTTAGAGCATGCCCAATCAGCTCCCTGTAAAGCGCCCTCCAAACGTGCTGTAATGGGACTCATGATGACGGAACATGCGGTGCATTTCGAAATTGACGGGCTCCTGATCCAACCCATGCCCGTCAAACGCGCCCTGAGCCTCACTGTATGTGCCCCGTCCACCTCCAGCGTGGCTGTCTAGCCCTCCAGCATGGCAGCTGCAGCCTGCATTGCAGTAAATGCGGCCGGCGAGCTTCACGCTCTTTTGCCTTTTCCTTCCCTTTCCAGCCTCTAACCATGATATCGTGCCGTTGACTGTGCTTGACGGGAGCAAACTTGTCTCCCTGCAAAGCTGCGAAATATGCAGAGACCGGGAGGAGAATGGAGGGTCGCGGCAAGATGAAGGGAGCAGTGCGGAGCCCATTGGGGTTCATAATTTCGGCCGGGCCCTCCATGAGCCGTTAGCGGGAGACGTTACCGTTTCGATTGGGCATGCTCTTACCTACACCTTTGTCTATGCATAATAATTGATTGCATTTAAAAAATATATATCCATACCTTCGTCTTCACAGAGAAATTGATTGTATTTGAAAACTAGCCAAAGATTTGGGGTGTTGAAATTTGTCTTATAATTAAGCTCCATATCTTAACCCCTAAAATTCCAAGGGTTTGCTCAGCCTCGAAAACCAAAAACTGTCATTTTCCACCTCCGTTGGGGATTCGGGGAAATGTCGAAACTGTGCTTTCTCGTTTTAGCCTTTGAAACATAAGATCTTGTACCTAATTTGTATACAAAGGATTGGTGAAAATTTCAACCGTTGGATGTTTGTTATTTGTGACATCATAACGTTCAAAGTTTGTCCAACACATTTTTTTGCCACGGCTTGAGAGACATTGTCTAAATGGTGCCAAAGGCAATTTGATGATTGTTATTCCAATCATTTTTTCCTCATTTTTTTCCATGTAGGTAATCAAGTTGGGTACGCTCATGCAAAACTTTAGACACTCATTCCACGTCTTTGACCTTCATGTAAAATATTTTATGAAAGAAGGTCTAAAGACAACAATATAGTCAAACAAGCACCACATATGATAAATTTAGTTTAAGAAAATTTGGATAGTGAGTAGGTGCTTTCACGAGTATGTGAATTTTGGAAGGAAAAAATTAAAAAAAATTAAAAATAAAAAAAAAATAAAAAAAAAAAAAATCTCAAATTTTGGCAATTTTTGTAAAATTGTAAAATTACTAGAAATTGTGAAGATTGTTTTTGAAAGTTTTGGAGGCTGCCCTTGTAAAATTGGTAAATTTTTTGACTTCAATCACTTTGAAATTTGATTAGTAATTTGGTAATGAACATATTTCCAAAAAAGAATACTTTTTAAAAAGCTAAATTTAAACTGCCCGTTTTAGACTTGAAACCTAAATTTCTAGTTAAAGGATTGAAATTTGGCTTTGCAAATTTTACCACACACACATTATAGTATAGAGAGCACCTAGTAAATATCTTAGGCAAAAATACCAATTTTAGCCCCTTCAAATGAGCTGCCCGAAATTTTTAAAACCCAAATCTGTTTTCTTGGATTTTTAGGGGTTAATACTCTTGCTTGAACAAAATAATGTTGTCAAAAGAGGTACCTTGAATCAAATCATTAATAGCTTCATTTAAACTATTCAGTAAAATAAATCCATCAATTTAAATTTGGTCTCCTTTCCTCCTTCGAACATGGTGGCTTAGTGTCTAGTTAATTTATGTTTCGAAGAACATCAAGATCAGTTATTCAAATAATCACTTCTTCTCATTTCTCCAATTATAGAGTAGGCTCTAACATTGCTTACTACACTAATAGAAATTTGAATTAAAGTGACCTATAAATATGGATTTTATCTTTTTATTTTTCTATTTTTGAAATTTTCTGAAATCATAATTTAAATTGATGACAATGCTTTGTTGTTACAAACAAATCATCTCAAACATACTTTCAAACACAAATCCTACCACTATAGACTCCAAATCAATTTTAGTGAAAATACCAAGAAATTACCTTGAAAAAACTAAGTGGTCCTCAAGCAAAGCAACAAAGCTTGAAAGCAATCAAAAATGTCTGGGCACGACAAGAACAGGCATTAGCGCTTAGAGGAAACAAATAGCTCGAGTTCTTAACTAGTATTTTATAAGAACTATTCAAAAAAGTTGAAAGAGTCCAACTTATGATGATGAGTAGTAACTAAACAACCGGACATTGCTCGCGCATCTTTGCTGTCTCCGTTATCTCCCTTGTGCATCTCTGTTATTCCCTTACTACCTCTGTTATTTCGTTTGTCTTCGTTGCTTCTTCTACAAGTATATCTCTCTTTATATATATACTTCAATAAATTTAATTCTTGAAGGACTACACTACCTACATCTGTGCACTTAAATTTTTTTAATAAAATTTTAATTATTGAAATTCTTACCATTATTAAGTGCTTGACATAACGCTACTATTCTCACAAAATAATGCTTTTAAGTAAACTAGTTTCCGCTAGCTAATTAATAGATTGAATTGGATATTTTGTGACTTCACCTAGATAATCCATTTATATAACTTCAGTGTCTCTTCCTCCCATGTGGGCCAAATGGCTCTTTAAAGAATGTCCTATATATCATCAACCAATTATTATGATACGGTAGTCACTTCTTCTCAAATTTTCATTACTATGGTAGAAAAAGTTGTAAATCATCAAAAACAAAATTTAAATGAGCACTTTTCCATCATCACTTTGAAAAAAAAAAAAAAAAAAAAAAAAAAAAAAAAAAAAAAAAAAAAACTCTATTTCTACTAGTTTAAGGTAAATTTTACTAGAAATGCCAAAAGTCTCCAATAAAAGAACAAACTCTACATTGAACGTTTTTTTTAAGTGATAATGTTTCGAAAATGATTGTGATCAAGAATCACCAGAAACGAAAGGAAGGCATTCGATGGATGATTATCATCGAATCAATGGACAGACACTGGTGAAGTTCCGTTTGAGTGAGAAGCGGTCGTGCCGCAGCCGCGGTCGCGAGGCAACGTTCAGCGGGTTCCGCTGGGCTGGTCAGCCGGCGGGCGGCCTGTCCGCTCCAAGTCCTCGTCTGCCTCCTCGCTCGCAATTTGCAGGCCTCCCATCCGTCGTCGTCCGTCGGGGCGAGCGAGGTCGCAGCGTCTGTTGTCGCTTGCCCACCTGAAGGGACAGCTCGCTTCGCTCCTAGTGAGGTTCTTCGCCTTTTTTTTGCCTTGTTCTAGGGTTTCGTGGGCACCAGCTCAGCTCCTCTGCAATGCCCAGCGCCATGGGACGGGCGCAGGAGGCGTCAATCTCCTTCGACTCCGTGCGCGACAAGAATGTGATGCAGTTGCGCAAGCTCAACACCGCCATTTTCCCTGTCACTTACCAGGACCAGTTTTACACCGATGCCCTCAACTCCGGAGATTTCACCAAGCTTGGTACGATTCTCACTCTCCCCCCTCTCATTCAAAATTTTTTACCCACAGTTTTCCAATCCATATCGCGATTCGAGCTCTTTTTACCGACCCCACTTCAGCTGTCTAGAGTCGTCAGAATCTTGTTAGCAAATGAAACAGTGCTTTTCACCTCTCACAATCAAATGCTGATTAATCCTTGATTGAGTCGTTTATGTTTACCTCGTCAATATGTACCGACAGTCTAAAATCTGAGGGTGAGTGTTACGTTTCGTTATTCGAATCATTCTGTGAGCTTTTCCACCATATTACTGAGTCCGAGCACTGTATCTAGAGTCGTTAAAATCTTGTTAGCAAATGAAACAGGATCTTTCTCCTATTACAATTGAAAGCTTCTTGTCCAGTATCCTTTAATTAATCCTCGATTAGGTCGCTCTCTATGTACCGACAGTCTAAAATCTTAGTGGTGAGTGTTCGTACGTTTCGTTTTTCTGAGCTTTTACAGCATATTACCGACTCTGGTTCAGGTTTGAGCATTGTATCTAGACTCGTAGGATAGAAAATCACTAAAGAACGTATTATCGGCAAACGTTGTCTCTATTTTATGCTTGTTAGGTCTTTAGGTCGTTCGCATCTGCCTTGTCCACTCTAAGATTGGAGGGTGAATTTTCTTTTTGCGAGTTCATGTGGGCTTTTACAGCATATTACCGACTTTACTTCAGCTTCGAGCACTGTATCTAGACTCTCCATGACCTTGAAACAGGATTGCAAATCAGTAAAAGCAAATTTAATCTGATCAATGCTCTTTAGGTTGTTCAGTTCTTGAGTATTCGTTGTGCTTTTACAGCGTATTACAACGACATTTGTGTCGGATCGATCGCCTGTCGCTTGGAAAAGAAGGACGGTGGTCATGTACGGCTTTACATCATGACCCTTGGCGTCCTCGCTCCTTACCGCAGACTGGGCATCGGTAAGCTTTCAATGCAGCTGTTGATTGAAGAGGTCTCTAGGTCAATCCAGAGTCAAAGTATCTAAAAACGCACAGTACCCAGAATCGCATGCGTAGAGTGCCTTAAATCCACCAGACAATCAAATCTGCAGAAAAGGATGAAATTCATGTACTTGTAATAGTCATTCGCAGCTTCATGTGTGGAAAGGAGTCATCGAGGATCTTTCTAATTTTCGAATTTCGAGGAGGTTGCTTTAGCGGATGCTCACAGCAAGTTCTGTGCAGGCTCGAAGCTGCTTCAAAATGCCTTGGATCTGTGCAAGGATGATTCCAACATAGTCGAAGTGTACCTGCACGTTCAGATCAACAACGACGAGGCAATAGAGTTTTACAGGCAGTTCGGTTTCGAGATCACCGCCACCTTGAAAAACTACTACAAGCGAATAGATCCTCCTCATTGCTATGTTCTATCAAAGTCATTAGTACCGGCTGTGGAATCGAATGAAGATTCGTGATCATGCCGTACAGTAGCTTCTCTTCTCACATACATCACAATTTTGCGCCTGCTTACTCATTCTTTTAGTTTGTAGTTTTATATTCTCGGTGAGTTGTGGATTGCCGAAGGCCTTCCTTCCTCACGCTGGATGGCCGATGTAGATTTGTCTGTCTTGATCTGCAAGATGACTTTTCATGAACCTTAAGCAAAGCTTGTATCTCTGAAGTTATCTTTGAGTTTTGTTGCTTACTTGATGTAAATTGGACTCACGGTTGCCGCAGGAGGATACTATATTCACCTAACGCTGCTCTAGACTCAAATTGTTGAAATACATGGATTGTTTCAGTCTTGATGATTGTGTGTTTTTTTGAACTTTCTAAATTACCAATAATAATTCTCATTCAAAGTTTCATAATTTTCATTGGGAGAGTTTGGGGGACGTGTACGTTTGTATATCAGAGGGAATTTTTTTAGTTTGAATTGGATGATCTCTAACCTTCAACTATTTGTGTTGCATAAATAGTTGAACATAACATGTGATCATAATTCACAGTTCTGTAAGTTGGAGTAAGGAACTTGCTAGAATTGGAATTTGATAGTCATATTTTAATTCATGTTTCGTACATATTTTGATGCTTATTAATGGGGTGTGTAATTTCCACAACCATCCTCCACCACATGGTTGATTCTTGAGAACAAGAGAGTTTATTCATCAAATACCTCTATTTTTGACATGCAAGGTGATTGGAATAAATGTGAATTGTTTGTGGAACGAATCACATTGAAGAAACTAAAGAAGGCTTCTTGGTCACATGTGCTTAGGCATTTCTTCCATTGGTCAAATTTATGGTGATATCCATAGGACAAAGATGCACGTGCACACTATTAAGAGCATCGTTTGTGATGCCCGCAAATTACACTAGTAAGAGCATCGTTTGTGATGCCCGCAAACTACACTATTAAGAGCATTGTTTGTGATGCCCGCAAATTACACTATTAAGAGCATCGTGTGTGATGCCCGCAAACTAGTTCCTTCGAGCGGCGTGAGTTTATGCCTGAGCCTCGAGGTGCCGTGATTGGTTTAGGAGAATCCTCTTCAACGCTGCCCATGGGTGGTCTACGGTTTCTTGAACTTTAATTCGTCCGGCAAAAGAGCTGTCCGAGGAAGTGACGATTTATACACACAACATGACAAATAAGGGTTTGTTGTCTTGTTGGGAGAGCAAGAACCCACAGTAAGTGAGGTGAATTTGACGAGACCAAGAGCTACTTGGCGTGAGACGGTAAAATGATGTGAGTCTTGGCGGTCACGTTGGGGCGAGAAAAATGAGGTGCTTCTTGCAAGTGTTGTTCGTGGGTTCTCATGTTCCTCATTCCTTCTCCTCTCTTCTTCTTATTATATTACTTAAATTCAATCAACTCTTGATAACAATCAAATACTCCCTCTGTCCCATTCTTATTGTCCAGTAGGTTCTCTCAAATCTACATTGCAAGGTAGATTTGAGAGAACCTACTCGACAATAAGAATGGGACGAAGGGAGTACCACTTATCTACAGTGTTCAAAGTCTTTGGAACTCTTTATGCCATGTATGCATGACCAAATGATGATGACCATGGCCATGTATGTATGGATTGCCTCTCCGGATGGAAACTATCCCTATATATAAAATAATACGATTGGTATGTCTGTCCTTGGCGATCCATTTAAACATGGTCATCATCATTTGGTCATTTGGTCATATATATACCATATCAAGAGTTTTAGAGACTTTGAAGAGTATTGGTAAGTGGTATTCGATTGTTCTTAAGAGTTTATTAGATCTTAATGATATAACAAGGAGTCGAAGGGACAAGAAATTTGAAACATGTAAAATAGGATCAAACTAAGGAGTGAAGTCAGTGAACAGGACATCTAAGGAACATATGAGGGTAACAAATGATAGGCACTCACAATGGAGGATGGGAACCAGAAACAAATAATGAGAACCATAAACGAATGATAGGAATTAGGAACAAATGATGGGAACTAAGAACAAGTGATGGAAACCAAGAAGGGGGTTGGAGAACAAGGAACCGGGAATGAGAGTTTGGAGATAGGCAACTATTAACAAGGAAACGGATGATGGAGAATTTGAACACATGACGAGAAACCGAGAATAAGGGAACAAGGAAACGGAGGAAATGCTCTAAGTCTTAAAAAGCCAAGGGACCATCAACGAGGAAACCGTGGATAGGAGGTAGTTTTTGAAGAGCACCAAATAAAAAGCTCGCCCATTGGAAGAGGGGGACCTTATTAACAAATTAATCAAATATTATATTATTATTTTTGCGTGTTCGGAGGACACGGTTATATATTAGTTCTTTCATTTATAGAAATTTATAAAAATTGTACAATCAAATGAACAGTTCAAGAAAATCCTTCAAATCTAGGACCTTTATTCTAAGAACTTCTGTAGTAAATTTAATTACATTTATTTATTAGTAAGTATATTTGCATTGTATGCTTGAATTTTACATTTTCTTATTAAATAATTTTAACCCCTAAAGGTCCAGGAAAGCGAAAACTGCTTTTCGGAGTCCAAAACATAGCCAACTTTGACCATTATAATCTCACAAATGAAGAAGAATGGACGGTTCAATTTTGGCAAGTGAGTGGAAGGTTAAGTTAACTTCAAGATCTCACGGTTGGATCTTCCAAATAATTCTTAGATTGAGAGTTTCTAAGCTTGAAGTAAGGGAATGTCCATTTTTACAATTTTGCATCAAGAACCTTTAGGGGTTAAAATCCGTTTTGCTCACCACATTCATTTTATAAATGGTTGTCAAAAAATAATCATGATTAAGTTTGTGAATCTCTCAACTTAGATCATTGACGTTTTAGAATGTTTGAAAGTTGGTTTTGTTCTCAAAATATCTACAAACTAGTTTTCATTACATCAGATATTATCAAACACTCAAGACATTCACTATACTTGGTGTGATGACACTGTAATTTACTACTCCCTCCGTCCCATTATTAATGTTTAGTGGGTTCTCTCAAATCTATCTCTCGAGGTAGATTTGAGAGAACCTATTAGACAATAATAATGGGACAGGGAGTACTTTTTATAAATTCATAAATAGAGAGAACAAACTTTTTAAATTTTTCTAGTATCTTTGAGTACTTATATAACTAACTAATATACCCAAGTGGCATCGCCAAACCCCAAATAAGCATTCAGAATTTGGTATTCCCTATTATTGTGGTTGTCGCAAAAACTGTCCATGTCTTTGTGCCCATCTCGTATCTTATCCCAAACCTTGTCCCAAACTCTGTCTACATTCATGTCCCCATTTTTATCACAATCTTTGATTTGTCCAAGTGAAGGTTGCCACAATAGAAAAGTAGGAAGACTTTCCAAACCACCTTTTTATTTTTTGTAATATTTTAGGTGAGTTCAATTTTTTTTTAAAACATGAGTAATTCAAAATTTCATACTTGGCAATCTAAGCATCAATCGATGTTCCAGTTGGCAAAGGCACAAAAATTTAAAAAACAACCTTCCAGTAACATCTCTAGTGGCCATATCTAAGGTAGAGTGTCCTAAAAGCACCAACTTAAGAGATTTGACCTATTTATAGCACTAGTAAATTCAAAATAAAATAATGACCACATTGTAAACAGGTTTTCGGGAGGATTGCAAAAAATTTGCAACATGTAATTTGCATTTGTGAATTTTATACAAAATTCCAAAGTGCTAAGTAAGATTTGACCCAAATGCATTATATACAAATGAGGTACATCTGTATTTTTACAATCTACAAATGAGGTACTGACGCTTTTGGGTCCCCTGTTGCTTTTAGGACTGCCTACCATAACCTACAGGCTCCAAGATCTTATTGACAACACTAGCACCCGGCTCCTCATCCAAACATACACATGTCTTAAGTCTCCCTAAATTTAACAGATTATTGTCTGTATGTTATTGCAATTCTTTACTAGTACTTGATTAATAGTTGATTTATTGTTACTAAGAGTTGATTAGATCCAATTAATAAGCCTATTATTTATTTATTCTTTAAAAAAATTAAAGAAAAAGAAAAAAATAAGAATGTTGAAATGAAGAACATCGGAACAAAGAAACATGACAATAAGAGATATGGAAAATGGAAGATGGAATTGGGAACGGAGGATGAGAATGAGAAACAAAAAGAGGGAAGTTGGATTCGAAGGTTGAGATAGGGGAAACAAACGAGCAAGAAGTGTGAACGGAGGATGAGAAACGGGGATTAGATCTTATTATCATGCCAAGAAAGAAAGAAAGAAAGAAAAAGAATTTAAACAAAAAAACGAGATAAAGAAAGGAAGAGTGTAGGAATGAGGGACATGGGGATGGAGGACGAGGAACGAGATAATGGGGGAACATGAGAATGGAGAACAAGAGACACAGAGCACTTGGAACAAAGGTTGGAAACCGGGAACAAGGGATGGAAATTGGGAACAAATGATGAGAATAAGAAAGAACGCATATGTATGTAAGCCCATGGATTATACACGAGGTCTTTGTCCCCTTCTAATTTTTGAAGAGCACCAAATAGAGATTTACCATGTCGAGACGACATGTACCTTACTTGCATATAAATAATCAAATAGAGATTCTGAAAGTGCCTACTCTGGCCAACACTCTACTCTATATACACATGCGAGACATGCACCACCGGTGGAAAATTTAGGAAACACACTATTCAATTCAAAAAGAGTATTCAAGTATAACATAAGATCCTGAATATCGTCAAAAATTCCTAATATAGTTAATAGTATAAGCAATTTTTGTGCAAGGGGGAAAGTAAGTAGAAGGATAGAGCAAGTTGAATCATCATATATGGATTTTTCTGTGATTCTATACGAATTTTTGAAACTAAAGGGAATACAATAAGTATCCGTATAAAGTGTTGTATTGTGAAGTTATTATGTACATGTACTTGTGAAGAAACTTAGAGCCCCGGTTAAGAACCGGCGTCATTTCATATCACATTGCCTTAAGTGCTCCTAAGGTCATTAATTTACAGTGTGCACTCGAAATAATGTTATATGGTATTTCAAATGGTACAGCCGCACGGTATATAGGCCGTGAAACTGTAGTACAGTACCGGCGTACACCTCGCACGGCACAGGACCCGGCATTCACTCGGTCCGATATGCCCGGGTCGTCCCGGTCGAGGCGCGAGGAGGTCGTCCCCTTGAGCGATGGCTGGCTGGTCCTGGCAAACATCGTTGCTGGGGGCGATGCTGCCGCTGCCATTACTCGCACTTATAGCATCGCCCCTTTTCCCATTCCACGAGCTCCCCGACACGCTTTCATCATTAGTTTTCTCTTGAGAGCGCTTTCAAATGAGGCCTCCACTCTCGAGTATCAACGAATGATCGAATGACTCCTAACGAGCCCGCCTGTTTTCGCTCTTAGGGTCTCTCCAGCCCCTGTCCTCTACTCTTCGCTGGTACGTGTACCTCATACTCCTCCTGTATTCATTTCATTGCTAATATGCTCCCCTTCCGTTTTTCTTGTGAGCGAGTGGCTCGATTAAAGGGCTACAGTTATCTTAACTTCAGCGAATATCCATGAGCAACATAAAGTAAGCGTGCGCAAATGTAACACGAGAGCTGCATTGCCCTGTTTTACCGGTTCATATTCTTGGCTTGCTCTTTTTGATTGAATCGTTTTTGGGAGGCTCACATTGTACGATCGGCCTCCCACATTGATGAGGCGTCACACTCTGCCGAATTTTGTATTAAGCTCGATGAATAATGGGCGAGTCTTGTTGTCTATGCTTAATTTGTAGGTAAGCAATGGAAGGGCTCATCCAGAAAATCGATGATCTCAAAAAGGAAGCAGAGCGTTTGAAGAAGACATGTCGATGTGAGGCTCAAATCCAAACCCCTGCCAGCAAAAGAACAAGAAGAAATTCCGGGGTACAGGAGAATGGCAATAGCTCTGGCTCTCACGCAGAGCCAGCACCAGCACCAAAGGTGCGGCACTCGCCTCATGCTTGATTCTTTCTGTGCAGAGTTTTGTTCTTTTTCTTTTTGGTGCTGCATTGCAATGTGTTGTGGACTGATTTGTTGTTGAGAGGGGAGCAGGTTGATTTGACACCAGATGATGAAGGAGACTGGATACCGGCGTTGAAGGCACATGTGGAGCCGTGGACAGGCCCACCGCTGGTGGTGCTCAGTCTCTTTGATGGTCTCGGTGGAATTTGGCAAGCTTTGACAAACCTTGGTATCCCCTTCAGTGGCTACAGCTCTGAAGTGGTAAGCAACTTCATTTCTTACCCTAGCTAGTCGCAGTCTCCAATTTTGGAGCCCACATTCCAAGAACATGTTCAAATGTTTCACATACTTGAGGCATGAAAGTCCGGATCTAGAGATTACCTCATTCGAAGCTTGTTGCGTAGATTCTTTCATGTTACAACGGTGATTAAGGGTGTTTCAAGTCTTACTTTGAAAGATTTGAGAAGTGGCAGTGTCTTTCACTAGTTTATCGGCAGTCTAAGACCTTTTATGTTGGCCTTTCTTGGTTGTTTCGTTCCAGAACATCTATAGACGTTTCACATATTTGAGGCATCAAAATTCGGAGCTAGAGATAGTATCTATCTGAAGATATTTTTTCAGTGATTCTTGTTCGTACAAGGGTTTTTTCAAATTGTATGTTCGGCAATTTTGAAGGATTTGAGAAATTGCAGTTTTTTTCATAAGTTCTGGTATTTGATGTTGAGCTTTCTTGGTTGTTTTGTACCAGTTGGTAACAGCCATACATGTGGTAAAAGCCCGGCATCCGACGGTGAAACATGTTGGCGACATAAGGAAGCTGGATGTTTCTGCCATACCTGAGAAGGTGGACCTCGTGGTTGGTGGCTTTCCATGTCAGGATTTAACTATAATGGGAAAAAAGGCAGGGTGAGGATCACAACTCTCCCTTAAGTGGAAGTAATCGCTCTTTTTTCATACCTTCCTCGTTCTCAGACTAACGCTTATGTTGGTTTTGTACCAGACTCCATGGAAGCAGAAGCAAGCTGTTCTTCGACCTTCTTCGTGTCTTACAAACATTCAAACCCAAATGGTAAGCTACGTATCATTATATATCGAGCTAATTGCTTACTTGGAGGGGTTATTGACAATTGCAATGCAGGTTTCTGGTGGAGAATGTTGCATCAATGTCGTGGGTGGACCGAGATGAGATATCACGCCATTTGAAAGTGCAGCCATTGGAGTTAGACTCTCAAGAGATTACTCCAAGTAAACGTCGTCGTTTGTACTGGACAAATATTCCTCTTCCTCCACGGCTGCCTCGGTTACGTGACCACCCATCCACGAGTCTTCAAAGCTGCCTTGAGGATGCACTTGCACCAGAACAGAAATGCGGAGTAAGATTTTTGTTTTGACAGAATTTCACCTCGCTTTTTCCATCTTTGCTGCCATATTTACATCTTTTTCCATATTTACTTGATTGTTGTTGCGCAGGTTATTTTGTGCAGCAACATGTACAAGGGTAGTAATGTCAGACTGGAACTCGTTCTGGACAAGAAGACCAAGATTCCGCGTTACATGAAGCCCACCGAAGTTGAGGTACTCATGGGCTATCCTCGAAACTATACGAACGTTGTTGTTCGAGAGTCCAGGAAGCAAGTCGCCACAACTCCACCCATGTAAGCAATATATTGCTCTTCTAGAATGATCGATCTCGAATGCAGTTTGCATATGATATGCATTGCAACGTCTACCTGAATCACGTATGCATTGCAACTTCTAGGACCTTGATTTTCTCGGACTGGTGGGTTGATGGTTTTAGAAAAGCGAAGGAATCGAAACCGAGTCCTGTGCAGGTCCGAACCTCCACAAGAGAATTAAGGACGAGTAGATCGTCACGGGAGTTTTATGAACCAGATACATGGGAGACGAAGGTGACCGTTCAAGATGGCATCAAGGACCATGATCGGTGGTACTTACTCGGCAATACGTTCTCGGTATGACTGACTCATTTATCATCTCTTCGTTGGCATGGTTGTATGTGCTCATCTACTAACTAAGTAATTAATACCCTTTACTTCGGTGGTTCCAGGTGAAAGTAATAGCCTACCTGACCAGTCCTTTGCTGCAACGTTCAGTTCGTTCGAAAGCGAAGCCTGTGAATTTCACTGGCACGGTGAAGGAGGAAGACTTATCCGCCATGGAACCTGGTGATGTATGCACTTTCACGGCACTTTTTGTTAAAGTTCAGAACAACATGAAGGATAGTAATTTACAAGCTAATGTACAAGGTTCTGTCACGGTAAATTTTGATTCCAAATCATGTAACTCCGACCGAAAGAGGGTGTGTCATTCAGCCATTGAACTTATTTATTAGTGAATTACTTGTTGTTATTGGCAGGTTTGGTCTTTGTTCAATCAGCATGGGAGACCAAATTGGTATGCTGTTATTAAGTCGAGAACTGGAGACAGATTCTCTCCGCCTACGAATCCCTCCAATAGCCGCAATATAACCAGGCTTCCCTTGAAAATTGAAATGTAAAGCCTCTATCACTAAACCCATTTCTTTGCAGCTCGAGCTGGTGAATGAACGATTGCAAATTCACATCTATTGATGAATGATTTTTCAAGCATCCAATTTTTTGGCTTATCTGTAGGCAATACCTTGAAATGACGCCGGCCTATCTTAAAGGTGAAGTGGATGAGTGGAATCCACGACGAGGGGCCGGCCTGTTGAAGCTGCGTGACGAAGTAGACATGCAGGACTCATGGCTAGCATTCTCCCAAAGGTGCACAAATCTCTTCATCATTCTCACTTTGGTCAGTCAGCCTTCTGTCATCGCGATGTTGCATCATAATGATTGTCATCAGGCATACTAACTTTTGATTTCTTCGAAAGAGGTGTCGATGGTCACTCTCAGGATCATGGAAACTTAAGTGTGTGTCTTGTTGTGACAGGGTGACATCTTTTACGGCTGCCGATAATTCCTACTTCATTTACCCAGGCCCCAATGAGGTGTGGGCTATCTACAGTCCGAATACAATGAGTCGATATTTTGTGGTGAGTATTTATCAACACTCTCAACTGAACAATCTCCAAATCTCATCCTTGAATGTCCACTAATGATTCAAGTGTGTGGGCAGTACGTGGTAGAGAGCACTGTTAGCAACAACGGCCATGCAGACAAACCAGGAAAGGAAGGTTTCTGTGCTAGCTGTTGTATTTTGCAGAAAACAACCGAACATGGAATATTCAGGTACAATGCACCCCATCATCTTATTAAGAGTACTACTTAGAACTAGTGCTAAGACTGCATTGACATTGAAAAATTTAAGTCTTACATGGGACCGACGGTGATGTTGACCACTCTGTCAGGAAATCCTCGTCCGAGGTGGAGTTTAGAGACATGCAACCATTCGAGTTTCAAGTGCCATTTCACTTCAAACACGAGGCAGATATGCTGAAGGTGGAAGTGTCCGGCGTGAAGAGCCGAAAGAGCATGGGAGTGGACAGGGAGACGTGCCCAGAGTACCGGGGAAACGCAAGAAGGGAGACTCAGATGACGATGATGAAGAAGACGATATTGACGACATACTCGACGATGATGTTGTCGAGGATGCTGATGTCGATGCAACTGAAGCTGTCGATGTGGATGTCGATGAAAACATGTTGGCTGTCCAGGAAGTCATTCAGGCCATTGCTAAAGGTTTACAGGAGCATGGTACCAGTAATGGGAGCTGATGACAGAGCTGTGCGCTGCTTGGCTCCTTCTTTCAATCTCCTTCTTCCTCTTCCTCAATTGATTAGCTTGTAAACAACGAATAATTCTAATCTGTAGACACTTGAGTTGGAGTTGGAGTCTCGGTATTTGAGTTGGAGACTTGTATTCTTGATGAACATTCATCCGAACGTTCCAGTCACTCAATCTTTCTTTCAATCAACTTGTCTGTTTTTTCTTGTTGTTCTTGCCAATTTTTTGAATGATCATTTTGTTGAGAACGATCTTTTGTTCTTGTTATGGACAGCTTCTTCGGTGGTTCTGCATTCATCTAATCGTTTCTTTGTTTATTGTGAAATCTTCTTACAGTTACTCTCAATGAAATAAGTGGCCTCTGCACCCTGCTCTTGATGAAAAATTTCCAACTCTTTTTCTGTTTCTTTTTAATTTCCAATCTTTAATCTTCTTTTTTCTTTTTTCAATGAAAGTATGGGTACATGTTTTTGAGTTCCAGGAGAGGTCAGTTCCAAGAGGGCTTTGTTTCATTTGATTGTAAAATTTATGGTTCTAGCTTTTATGGGGATTAATTGTTCTTCTGAGCCAAATCTTATCAATCACTGATTGTGTTTATTTGAGCTTTGATTTCGTTGGACTGTGAGCAGCCAGGATGATGGGCAACAAAATAAATTTGCTCCATTTTGTTCGTTTTCTTATTTACGGTGTATTTTGTTGGGTTTTAGGACTTGTGTCTGGGATGTGTTTATTCGATCAATGTAAGAAAGTGGGGAAAAACAGAAGGTTATGGTAGAGATACCCATTACCACCACCCACCCCACTTCTGTCCTGTAGACCTTTCTTTGGCCAACACAGTCGAGACCTAGAACCACCAATTGCACAATTCAAACTGACCAATCAGAACACTCAAAAAGCTGGTGGTTTTGGGTATCATCATGAGTGAAACTTAGTACCACATGGTGCGGTTTTTGCATACCCCTATAGGTTGATTACGGGTCCTGCAGTACTTTACTGTTTGAAAATTTGTATTAATTCATGTGTTTTACAAAAAATTACAAAAAAGTTACAAACCTTCCTAAAAACTATTTTGCCACCCCCAGAAAATTACAGACTATAAATAGACCAGCTTTAAATAGGAGAATTTTCTTATGTTGGTCGTTTTGGGTATCTCTACCTTAGATGGCTACTCATTTTACAAATTGAACATAAAAATCATGCGACAATACTTAGTGGCTAATAGAAGTTGGGTAATGTTGATAGAGCTAGTTTGATGAGTTCATTGTTCATGCTCAATTAACAGGTTCAATCTTCTGTGACTATGGTTTTCAATTTGATTTTCAATGTGTGCCTTTTATCTTTGGTGAATGTACTCATTTCACCACCTTTTGGAAGATATTCAACATATATTTCTCAACATTAGGAAATTTAGAGAATTGCAAAATTGGATGGAGTAATTAATTATGTGTTACTTGTGTGATATTTTTGTATCTTATGTTTCAATAAATGTCTCAATGGAGAACCAAGGAAAGCACTGCTGATTGTTAATTGGCAAAGATAATTACGTTATGCTTATGTCAACTTAAAGCACTTCAAGGAGAAGTACAATCACTCACACCCTCCTTATCTCCAATTTTAAACCGAATACCTTTGCAAGTTTGAGAGATTGAGGTCAATTTTTTACAAAACATTGTGACATCAAAAGATTTGTAAAATTTGGAATACCAAATTTATATTGTAATGAATGAGCACACTTGGTTCAATTCAAGAATAGATGTAACCTAATTATACTCCAAATGATGCGCATCACATTTGTTATTTATTGGATCCTTGTAAACCACATTCATAGTAGTTTTACACAAAATAAATCACTAAATCAAAGTCAGACCTTCAATTTATCCTCATCAAATGATTGTATCTACAATCATCAAGACTCAGAGACCATAATTGTGAGAGTGTGCAATTATTATACCAAAAAACTTATGGCAATCGTTGTGGTGGTTCAAATTTTTACATTCTACAAGCACTTAGTGTGTCTCTTTTTCAAACATTGAACAAATTATGAACATTTAACTCTTTGCCTTCGTAGAATGTAAATGTGTGTAAGTCATAAGCGGTTTTAGATATGTTCATAAAAATGCTTGTACCATGGTTGTCTTTTGAGACAAAAATCCTATTCATTTGAAAGACAGAATTTAGATGAGATGTACATCTAAGATGTCTTGCACTGTGTAAAATGTAAATCTTCTCTAAATTTTTTTTAATAAATAAATAGGAATGTTGTCTAATAAGACAACACTAGGACATACATCTCTAGATTGTTAACACATACCAAGAGCTCGGAAGGTGCATTCCACAATGACAAAGATATGTATTACATATACACACATACATATGTAATTATATTGAATAGGCATTAGTGATGGTGAAGTATAAGAAATTTATCTTTTGAAGTCCTTTGAGTGCCAAATTCATCACTTTCAAGGTATAATATGCTTCGAAGACTCAAAAAATAGTGCCAACTCATACATAATAAACCTTGTTATTCTTGTCCCTCTATGGATGCTTCCACTCAATTACTCGGGAAATCATTCTATCCCTGGGACTAGCTTTTATATGGCCCCAAACTTGAAACTCCAATTAAAAGTCTATAAATTGACTAGTTATGGGTATTTGTGTGTACAGAAACCAATCCTCAAATATATAATACAAGTCCTAACCCGTGTCCTCCGGACACGGACATCAAAAAGGTAAGATCGAAATTTATGAAAACATGTAAAAAATCCAGACCTAGGTATAAAAAATAATCATACCCCATTGAGAATCCTCCAACTACATATCTCTTTTTATACCTGAGTTTAAATTTTTAGTTTTTTACGTGTTTTAAAAAAAAAAAATTGATCGTCCCTTTTTGATGTCCTAGTCCAAAGGATATAGGTTAGGACTTCTATATACCGATGTCCTTTGGAAATAAAAAAAATAAAAATAAAATAGTATTCAATTAATTGGTGAGTAAGTTCCCCTCGTCCCATGGGTAAGCACTTTATTTGGTGCTCTTCAAAAACTACACCCTATCCTCGGTTCCCTCGTAAATGGTCTTCCTACTTTTTAAGATTTATAGCATGTCATACATTCCCTTTTTCTAGGTTACCCATGCTTTGGCCCGTTCCCCCGTTCTCATCATTTCTTTTGTGTTTCAACAACTTTCCTTTTTGGTTTCCGCCATTTGTTCCTAGTTTCCATCATTTGTATGTAGTTCCCATCATTCGTTCTTGGTTCTCATTATTTGTTAGTAGTTCTCATGCTCCTTTCGTAATTCTTATCCTTTAATCTCGATTCCTGGTTCCCCTCCGATGTTCCCTTGATCTCCCCTCAAGTGACTCTTTCTTTGCTCCCATTTTTATGTTCCATATTCCTTGTCTCTTTAACTCCTTGTATTTTTATTATTGGGATCTAATAAACTCTTAATAACAACCACATACCATTTAGAGAACTCTTCAAAATCTTTAAAACAGCTTCTTCATCATGTTGTGTATACATGACCAATCGATAATGGCCATGACCATGCATGTCTTTGATTAATTTCTCCCCATTCCGATGGATGAGCTTTTTATTTGGTGCTCCTCAAGAACTGACCCCCATCCTTGATTCTCTTGTTGATTGTATCTCCTTGCTTTATAAGAATTTTAGGATATCCTTCATTCCATGGATCCCTACTTCCCAGTTGTCCTCTATTCTATTCTGGTTTCTATTCTCTTTTTCTTTACTAATCACTCCCAACCTCTAATTTCCCATTCGTGGTTTCCATCCTTTGTTCCCGATTCCGGCTCCCCCATCCGGTCATCCCCCAATTTCCCTTCTTGGTTTCATCATTTGTTCCCGATTTCCATAATTTGTTCCCAGTTCCTATCATACATTGACATGTGGTTCTCATTATTTGTTTTTGTTCCCATTCTCCGTGCCCAATTCCTAGTTCTTGTTCCATGTTTCATTGATCTCCTCTTTACTCCTTACTTTGCTCCATTTTACATGTTCCACATTCCTTGTCCCTTCGACTCTTGTTATGTTAATGAGATTTGATAAATTCTTAATAACAATCAAGTATCACCTACGGAAATCCTTCAAAATCTTTAAAACTCTTCATACCGTGTATACTCTCATGGGCAAACCACCCTACTACCGGGAAGGATCACCAAGGGCAAACAGAGAAAACCGGCTGCATCAGGTCGGGCAACCTGCAAAGGATCGCTAGCAGATAATCGTGTTCTTTTATATATATAGATAGATTTTAGGCATAAGTACATTTTCAAATTCTCAAATACAAGAACATTCATGAACTTTGGCAACACTTATGTTCAACGCTAAGTGAATGGTTGTAACACGGTACTTTTTTTTCTCATTTATACAAAAAATGAAAAATGAAAAGATTTTCTCATCTATACACAAACTCATGAAACTACTACATGTCATCATATATTCTTTTCTCTAACCAATTATCTACCAAAAGAATATATCCACTACTTACATATAGACCCTCTTATTCATTCATATAACGACCTTTCTACATTAAATTAGTAAAGAAGGGCATAGGATTTCAATAGTTGTAGTAAATATTTTACAAAAGTGGAATATCTAATGGATTTTGTATTCGTGAATATTATTATAAGCTGCGACCGTCACAGTAACTATCGACTGAAGGACACCTGCATTGCAAGCTGATCAATTATTGACATGTACAAATACGTGATACCGTATACGGCCACTGATGTTGATTGTGACGTTTACCCACTTGACCGGCCTCGTCGACCGATAGCGACAATCACCCACCGGGGCTCAATAATGGCGCTTCATGCCTACAAGTTCAGCTCAGTCTCTCCAAGGCATTCGTGAGGTAGCCTCTCAAAGGCATTCGCCAGGTCTCTCTCTCCAAGGCATTCGTGAGGTCAGTCTCTCCAAGGCATACACCATGGCAAACTCATAGAGGTGCTGTCTGTAGTTCCCTATCCGAGCATTGTAGAGTCACTACGGTTCGAGGCGCGTTTCATCACGGCGCATTCGTACAGGAACGCCGAGGAGTCCAAAGGCTACATGTTCTTACGGTGCGTCATTTAGGGATGGGGAGTACCAAGTTCTACATGCATTTAAGGCGGCCTTGGCGACCATATGCGCGTGTGGTGATTGCCTACACCAATGCCATGGCCGTCTCAAATGTATAATGACTTGGGACTTCCGATTCCTCTGATCGCGCATTGTAAGGACACGTACTGTCGCCAAGAAATCTACTCCTAGCCTCGAGGATGCTGATGTCGATGCAACTGAAGCTGTTGATGTGAATGTCGATGAAAACATGCTGGCTGTTCAGGAAGTCATTTAGGCCATTGCTAAAGGTTTACAGGAGCATGGTACCAGTAATGGGAGCTGATTACAGAAATAATTCTAACCTCTCAAACCTTGAGTTGGAGTCTCGGTATTTGAGTTGGAGGCTTGTATTCTCAATGAACATTCATCCGATCATTACTTACAGTCACTCAATCTTTCTTTCAATCAACTTGTCTTGTCTGTCTCCTTTTTTTTTTCTAATTTTTTGGATGCACGTCGAAGTCATGTTTGTTGAAAATGACCTTTTTGCTTTTGGTATGAAAAGCTGTCTCCGTGGTTCTGCATTCATTGATCGTTTCTTTGTTTATTGTGAAAACTTCTTACGTTTACCCTGCTCTTGATGAAAGATTCCAACTCTTTTTCAGTTTCTTTTAATTTCCAGTCTTTATTTTTCTTTCGTCATTTCTTCTTTATTGCTTTTTTCGATGAAGGTTTCGGTAAATGTTTCTGAGTTTCAAGAGAGGTCAGTTCCAAGAGAGCTTTGTTTTGATTTATGGTTTTAAGCTTTCATGAGGATTAATTGTACTTCTAGGCCTTATCAATCATTGATTTTGTTTATTTGAGCTTTGTTTCCGTTAGACTCGTGATCGGCCAGATGATGGGCAACAAAATAAATTCGCTCCATTCTCATTGTTTTCTGAATTTGTTGTATTTTGGTGGGGCTTAGGACTTGTATCTGGGATGTGTATTTTGTCCAATGTAAGAAAGTGGGGGAAAACAGAAGGTTAGAAGGCCACTCATTTTACAAAATGAACATACTGGAAAAATCATGTGACAATAATCGCGATGATGCATGAAGTTGGGTAATTTTGAGAGAGCTTGTTTGATGGGTTCATTGATCATGCTCAATTGATATGTTCAACCTTCTGTGACTATGAAATTTTAATGCATTTTTCAATTTGATCTTCAATCTGTTACTTGTGTGATACTGTTGTACCTCTAGGTTTTAATGAATGTTTTTGAGTGGATCAAATTGAACGCCGACATTGCAGGCTGATAACTCAATGATATCGTACAAATACGTGAGTATTACAAATACCCTTTGCCGCCCCCTGATTGTGACGTTTACCTACCTCGTCGACCGACAGAAACGGTCACCGGGCTCAAGAAGGGCGCTACAATTGAAGAGAGGTGCAGCTCAGTCTCTACAAGCCATTCACCATGGCGAACTTGTAGAGGCGCGATCTGTATTCCCATCTGTGCATTGCAGAGGCAAGCGAGGGTTCGAGGCGGGTTTCATAACGACCGAGCGCGATCTGTAATTCCCCATCTGTGCTAGCAGAGTCAAGCGACTGAAGCGACAGTTCGAGGCGGGTTTCATCACGGCGCATTCCATGAGTGCCGAGGAGTGTACATGCTACGTGTTGCTATATGTGCTTACGGTGCGTGATCATAGGAATGGGGAGTGCCAAGCTGTGCATGCATTTGGGGCAACCTTGGCAATCATGTGCGCGTGTAGTGATTGCATACACGGTTGCCATGGCCGTCCTAAATGTATAACGGCTTGGGACTTCCGATTTCACTGATCGCGCATCGTGAGAACTCGTATTGTCTCCAAAAATCTGGTCTTGCCTCGAGCGAGTGTCATAAGAGAAGGTTAGCGCAGAGGCTCTACTTTCCCGCTTCTCGAGGAACTTCGTGTTTTGACATCATAGTCTGTAATTGTTCTTGACACTGTTATGTTGTCAAGTTCTTCATTCAACAACACTCTTCAGAGTGAAAGCACGCACTTCGCTTCTTCTACGGATGTTTTTGCCAATTTTTGGAATGCATGTGGAAGTCGTATTTGTTGAGAACGATCTTTTTGTTCTTGTTATGAAGAGCTGCTTCGGTAGTTCTGCATTCATATAATCGTTTCTTTGTTTATTGTGAAATCTTCTTACAGTTACTTTCATTCAATGAAACAAGTGGCCTCTGCACCCTGCTGCTCTTGATGAAAAATCCATTTGGATCCTTTCCAACTCTCTATCATTTTCTTTTTTCTTTTCAATCTTTTTTTGCTTCTCTTCTTCTTCGATGACAGTTTCGGTGAATGTTTTTGAGTTTCAAGAGAGGTCAGATCCAAGAAGGCTTTGTTTCAATTGATCGTAAAATGTATGATAGTAGCTTTCATGGAGATCAATTGTTCTTCTGGGCCACATTTATCAATCACTGATTTTGTTCATTTGAGGTTTGTATCCGTTGGACTAAGAGCAGCCAGGATGATGGGCAACATTTAAAGTTTGTTCCATTTTGTTTCTTTTCTTATATTGTTGTATTTTGTTGGGTTTTAGGACTTGTATGTGGGATGTGTTTTTTCGTTCAATGTATGAAAGTGGGGAAAAACAAAAGGTTAGAAGGACAATTGTTTTACAAACTGTGCATAAAAATTCTGTGATATTAACCCTTAAGCGGGCCGAATGTCGAAAATCGACATTCTGGATGAGGCCGGGGATGTTTGAAGTCTTCCTGTCTTCTCATCCTCGCAAATTTTCATCCGTCGTTTTTTGGAGTCCGTTGGTGAACGAATGTAGTATACTGTGATCTTTACTGCCCTATCAAATGTTATTTGCACATTTTACAGGGGTGATTTTAGTGGGAGGCACTTATCTTATTGAGTGTGTTTCTTCCATTTCGGTGTGAAATTTTTGCAATTGGGCATTGAAATTGGGCAGTTGGGCATGGAGTGTAATTTGCAAAAGAAAAAAGAATGGAAAGAGGGATTTGATAAGTAAGTCATGATTTAGAAAGAAGTGAGGGTGATTAGTGAGTAATTACTACTGACATGGCGGTTGAGCCACCATTTTTGAGTGTACCACCAATTTAGAAGGGTCCAGCCCTTGGGTTTTGGACACCAAGGGCTTATTCATATTCAAACATGTTCCAAACATGTCTTGCACCATACAAAACTCACCCATCATCAATGCTCTAATGGCAAAATGTAGCATATTGGAACATCCAACCTCTCACATTCAAATTTCAAACCAATGAATCTCTCCTAGAAAATCACACTCCTAAAACATTCCATCAATGCAATAAGTTTGAAATGGCAAAATGTAGCATATTTGAACATCCACCATGTCCCATTCAAATTTCAAACCAACAAAATCACACCTACAAAATCTCTCCTAAAACAACCCATCAATGCAAAAATATTCAAATTTCAAAGTGGAAGTACATGGGCTTCTCAACAAATCTGCCCCACTTGTATTTGATGCACACAACTCTTGCTTTTCTCTATCTTGCATAAAATGGGGACATCAATGGAGACTTTGCTTGTTAGTGCAAAGGAGGAGTTAGTGAGATGGGGAAAATATGAGAAAGGCTTGGGAGAACAACAACTTGGGTATTTGCTAGATCTATTGGATAGAGATGTGCTATTGAGTTTGCCATGCTCTTCCAAGGTAGAGAAACGTGACACACCTCAAGGAATACGCCATTTATTTTACCATCATGTGAGCAATATCTTGGGGTGGAAGGAGAGAGTGCCTGAGGGAGACAAGTTAGGAATTAGTCCTCTCTTATATGCTTTAGTGCGACAAATTTGGCCTAATGAGCACGATGCATACAACCAGGAGCAGATCAACACAACTATCGGAGATGGAGCAATCTCAACAGCAAGAAGTGGGCAACAACTTCCAAGTAAGAAAATCCATACCTTCTCTATGCACACCATCTGATTTGCACATTTAGTGACATGGTGGCTAACACCAATGGTGGGGGGGGGGCCATCCAGGGTCCACTCCTTCGAAACAGAAACGCTTGCGGTGCCAGCCTCTTGGCCGATCTAGAGGCGAGAGGAGAGATGCACTCGGCGACGACTGCGCAGAATCGACAAGAACGGCAGCGTGGCGGGCGACAATGTCCGCACAGCTTGAGCGTTGGGGGAACGAATGCACTCAGCGGTGCAGATACCCATGGGGAAGCTGAATATCATGAAGATTCTCATGGCGAGACCTGCCGCCAAACCTGCATCAACGTCGAGGGAGAGACCGGCGCAATCAACAACATCATAAGGCAGGGGTCGGGAGGCGGATCAATCACCGTGGAGGCTGCAGGTGCCGTCGAGAAGGCCGCCACATCCCCAAGCACCAACAAAGAAGGGAGAGACACGGCAGGACCTCTGGCGGGGGTCGGGAGGTGGTTCACCCACCCTGGAGGTCTGCAGGGCCGTCGAGGGGGCTGCTAGCGGGCCGGAGTACCGACAACATGGGAGGTACAGCAAGGATCTCTGGCCGAGCGGGCCTGGGAACGCCGACAATATCCGGACCGGCTGCATCAACGAGTCGGGCAGCCACGGCAAGGAAGCGGAGATCACGAGACCGTCATTGCCGATCGCGCTGCGTCGAGAAGCGAGGAAGGGACTGAACGGAGGATCTCTTGGAGCAACTTCGAAATTTCCTGCATCACGAAGCAAGCATGTGACCAGCACAAGGACGGAGGTGCATCACGCCAGAAGTTCGAGGGTCCATGACAATTTGTTGTCATGGGTAAATGTAGGAAAGACAAACCGTAGTGATCTAGGTCGCAGAAAAAGAAAGATCACGATCGGGGCGCATGGATCCGCATTTGCCACGACAAATCGTTGACCTGTAGAAGTTAGATTACTTGGAGAAGTCGATAGATCTAGATTGTGAGGGAAGAGAAGAGGACGACGATAGTGGTGAGCAAGGTGGGTGAGGGAATCATGACGAAAAGTTTTGTGTGTCCAGTATCATCTAGATTGATCTATGTGGTGGAAATCAACGATGTAACTAAAGAAGTTCCATTTGGTGAGGTTGCTTCAATCTACGCTCATATTCAATCGCAGGAACATGAAGAAGAAGTGAGTTTTGAAGAACCTCCAGATCAAGCCGTTGGTGATGCAAGTGACTTTGAGGACACCGATAGTGAAGACGACCTTGATCTTCTTCTCATCAGGGATGATCTTGGGCACGACTTACAGCAACACGGTGACGATGGCGGAAGCACTATGCGGAATCCAGTGGGTTCAGTACCTCAAGTGGTGAGTGCCGAAGTGCCGCAACTTCAGCGAGCAGCGCAAACAGCTGAGCACCTCGGCGTGGGCGTCGGGACAAGCACGGGTGGCGCCAACGGCACCTTATCCGAACGGCCTGTAGCAGAGCCAGCGTTACAGGGTGGACCAAGCTCGGCGGATGGCGAGCCTGTCGAGGCGATCAACGTGGCGACGCCCGATTCGGATGGAGGGGGCCTCGGGCTCCAGAGCAGGTCTCATGTCCACGTGGACGAGGTGAGAGCTGTTACCAGGCAGCACAGCCATGCATCGACTGGGCCTGTGGGCAACAACGGAGTAAGGGTCCCCCCAGAGAGTCCTCAAGGCACCATGGGTGTTGGTGAAAGGCATTCGTCGTATTTTTCGGGCATTTCTCACAGTATGACTGAACCTGAACCCCAATATACGATGGTAAGTGACATCCCTAGTGGGGGAAGGGGCAGAGGAAGGGAGGTTCCAAGTGGACTAAGGGATTGGGATAATGGGCCAACATTCAAGGAGTGCTACAAAGATGAATATTGGGGTCAATTTGTGTCAAAGTACACCCATGATGATGTTGTATTCACGGGACCTAGTGATGGCCCCCCCTATGTTCTTAGGAAAATGTCCCCCGTGTTAGACTTGTTTCACAAATTCTTCACTAAGAAGACTTTGAGGAAAATAGTGAGAGAGAGCAACCGTTATGCCTCTTCCATTGACCCGGCCACGGGTTTTACTAGGGGACCCAAAGAATGGTGGAGTTTGACGGTCCCGGAGTTGGAGGCGTGGTTGGGAATCTCCATACTAATGGGGTTGAAAATAGAACCTAATCGTAGGTGCTATTGGAAAAGTAGTGAGCCATTTTACTATTGCCATACCATTGCTAACACCATGAGCATGAAAAGATATGAGGCTATAACAAAATGCTTACATATCTATGATGACTCTATGGCCCCTACGGATAAAAACGATCCGAATTATGACAAACAAGTGAAGTTAAGGTGGCTAATTGAGGAGGTGAGACTTCAATGTGTTGCAAATTGGAATCTTGGCCAATTTGTCACCGTTGACGAGCTCATGGTTAGGTACAAAGGAATGTACGGCCACGGCATGAAACAATACATGCCAAACAAGCCGGTGAAATTCGGATTCAAGATTTGGGCGGCGGCGGATTCCAAATCCAAGTACCTTTACAATTTTCAAGTCTACACGGGGGCCGATTTGAAGAAAAGTCTACGCACGGCGAAACCGGGGGAGGCGAAAACGGGATACGAAGTGGTGATGGGGTTGATGGAGGGTTTGCACGGGCGGGGCCATGTGGTCGTCACCGACAATTTCTTCACATCTCCCAAGCTTTTTGTAGATTTGCACGACTTGGGGACATATGCGACCGGCACCGTACGTGCGAACCGGATTGGCTTGCCAAGCGACTTGGTGGACAAGCGACGGTGGGCAAAACAACCCCAAGGGGCATCCGATTGGCGCATGCATTGCACGGGTACGTTATGCTCTATTGTTTGGGTAGATAAAAAACCGGTGTTATTATTGTCAACCCACGCCGAGCCTTTGCCACCGGATCCGGATGTGCCTCTTACGGTGCCTTGATATTGCCGTGGGAGGACGGAACACATACCCACTTCTCCAATACATTTGGAGTATAGCCGTATGATGCGGGGCGTTGATGTGAGTGACCAACTAAGAGGGGTTTATACGGCGTTGTCCAAAACCCACAAGTGGTGGCACCGCATATTTATGTTTTTGGTAGACCTTGCGATTACAAACTCTTGGATAATTCATAAACGGGAGAGCTTGGACTTGAGGAACACCTCCATGAATCATTTGGAGTTTGTGACGGCGTTGGCATTTGCACTAATGGAGCGTTGGAGACAAAACCGGAAAGGTGTGGTTTCTCTATGCTCTTACACCCCAGGCACTCATGGGCTTGTGAAGGTTCAAGGAGGTAGGCACCAATGTGCATATTGCAAGGACAAAAAAAAATTAACCAATCTTGTGTGCAAAGATTGTGGTGGTTTATGGTACCATATGGGAGATTGCTTCAGCAAATGTCACTTCACTCTAAGGAGATGAGCATGTAAGATTGCATTCCTTGCATATTCTTTGTGTTAGTTTGTTTTATTTTTTTTCTATTCCATTTGTACATGAAATTTAGTGATGCTATGGACTACAGTGGGTACTCCAGGGACTAATGTACAGAATTTGGAGTCACTCCAGGGTTTTTTCTATTACATTTGGAGTTACTACTGGGTTTTATCCTATTACATCTGATGTCACTCCAGGGACTAACTTAGTGGGTTACATTTCGAGCACAGGGACTCCATGTCGATGGAGCAGTAATCCAATTTTTGGAGATAAACGAAAGGCATCCAGGGGAGGTTACTTGGAAAGGTGGCATCTTCCAAATTACTAAACCAGGGCTAATCAAGGGAGGTTACTTGGAAAGGTGGCATCAGTAAAGCACATACTGTTTCAGAAAAAAAAAATGGCATTTTTGGCAAACCAGGCCACCAGCTGCCCAATTCCCCTTCGTTGTGGCTGCAGGTGTAAGGAGGAGCGAAGGACGGGCTTGGGATTGAGCCTGCCAGCAGTGGCTGAGCCGGCCACATCTTGCAGACCGATGACGCGGGCATGGGGAGGAGCGCGCAGCATCAACGGCTGCGGACCCATCAACGGCTTACAATTTTGGAAGGCCCCTTGAGGCCACTTACTATTCCAGGGCTTTCTCTATGAAAATAGTTATGCATGGCAGAGGGTGGAGTTATGACCCTCAGAGGTGACATGCACGGGTTTTTGGCTTATAGCGCATATTTTATTCACTTTTAGGATGGCATTATGGATTCTCCATCCATTTTAGTACTTTTTTTCATGTACTTTGCCATGGTGTCAGGCACCCAACGGCTTGTAAGTGTCATCTTTTTGTTCTCTTCTTTATAAAAGTCTGCCCGTCTTACACTAAGTTTTGTCCACGTACGACTTGAGCTTGGATGGGCAGGCTTGGAATAGTATTGGGCTAAAACAGTATTCTCAAGCCACTTGCATTGCAAATATGAGTGTGTGTGATTGGAAAGGGATATGTTTGTTTTTTTCGTGAATAGCTTCCTTACTTCATGCCACACATTTTTCTAGTTTACCAAATTTGCTTGCGAGGCAATTATCAATATGACTTTTCATTGCAAAGTCCAAAAATGGTACCTGCCCCTCCATTTCGAGCACTCACTTTCTTCCATGAATCATGTGGATCAAGCCTCACCCCAACCCCAAATGGAATAAAATTTTGCACATGTACTCTTTAGCCAGTAGAGATCAAGATCCTACGGTTGGATTTGGAATTTACTGCCCTTGCTCTCATCTAATGAGCTTGACATTTTTTATAAATTTGGACCCCTCTCCATCTGCCTCAATGGAACGAAACGTTTAGGGGTTAAGTAGTAACGGACAGAAGTTGGGAAATTTTGAGGGAGCTGGTTTGATGATTTCATTGATCATGCTCAATTGACAGGTTCACCTTTCTGTGACTACGATTTTCAATCTGATTTTCAATTTGTGCCCTTTTATGTTTGTGACCTTTTTTTTTCGTGGTGAAAGTACTTATTTCACCACCTTTAGGATGATACTCAACATATACTTCTTAACATTAGAAAATTTACAAAATTACAAAATTGGATGGAGTAAATAATCAATGTAACTTGTGTGATACTTTTGTATCTTTAAGTTTCAACACATGTTTTTGAGTAGATCAAAGGAATGGAAGTACTTTTAGTTATTGATATGTTGTTTATGGCAAAAATAAATGCGTGATGCTTATGTCAACTTAAAGCACTTGAAGGAAAGGTCCAATCACTCACACCCTTCTTATCTCCAACTCAAAACCAAATACCTTCGCAAGTGTGAGAGATTGAGGTCATTTTTTCACAAAACATTGTGACATCAAAAAGTTTCAAAAGTTTGGATTACCAAACTTATATTGTAAGGAATGAGCACACTTAGTTCAATTCAGGAATAAATGTAATCTAATTGTACTTCAAGTGATGCGTATCACAATTGTCATTTATTGGATCCTTGTAAACCACATTCATAGCAGTTTTAAACAAAATAAATCCACGAATGGAAGACCTTTAGTTTATTCTAATCAAAGGATTGTAAGTACAATTATCAAGACTCGTGACCATAATTGTAAGAGTGTCCAATTATTATACAGAAAGCTTATGGCAATCGTTGTGGTGGTTCAAATTCTACATTCTACAAGCACTTAATGTGTCTCTTTTTTCAAACATTGAACAAATTATGAACATTTGACTCTATGCCATCATAGAATGTAAATGTGTGTAACGTATACAAATTTTCTACAATGTTCATGGAAATGCACGTACCATTGTTTTCTTTTCAGTTATGATTCCTATTCATTTGTAAGACTCAATTTAGATGAGATGTACATCTAAGACATCTTGCAATGTATCAAATGATTGTACATCTCCTCTAGATTGTGTGTGATAAATAAATAGGAATTTCATTTAATCAGATAACACTAGGACATACATCTTTAGGTTGTTAACACATACCAAGTCACCGGAAGGAGCATTCCACAATGACAAAGATAAGTATTACATACACACACATACAAATGTGATTATGATGAATAAGCGTAAGTGATGGCGAAGTATAAGGAATTTATTTTTTGAAGTCCTTTGGGTGCCAAATACATCACCTTCAAGGTATAATATACTCTCAACACTCAAAAAATAGTGTCAACCCGTACATAATAAACCTTCTTATTCTTGTACCTCTATGGATGCTTCCACTCAATTACCCGGAAACCATTTCATCCTTGGGACTAGCTTTTACATGGCGCCAAACTTAAAACTCCAATTAAAAGTCTATAAATTATCTAGTTGTGGGTATTGGTATGTACAAAAACCAATCCTCAAATATATAATATTTTAGGCATAAGTACATTTTCAAATTCTCAAATACAAGAAAATTCATGAACTTTGGCTACAGTCATGTTCAAGGCTAAGTGAATGGGTCGCAACAAGTACTTATTTCTTTGAAGAATGAAAAGATTTTCTCATATATACCGTACTTTAGGGGCAGCTTCGTCACCCCTTGGTCGAATAATTAATTAATTTCAGTTTTAAATGTCCGACACTAAAAAAAGGATTTTTTAAAGATTCATCTTTTGAGGAAATAATTAAGTATAAGTTCGACTTTCATGCACTATTGATGGAAGTTTCATTGCATGTGTGTTATGTCATCGTCTTTTTTTGAAAGTGGTCTTATTTAATATGCAAGGAGCTCATGAGGAACTATGAGTACTGTAGAGGACTTCATGGGATATGACAATTCCTTTAATATATATTTTTTCCTCTTCATGCGTTAGATTAAAGATATTTCGTCATTTATTTAAATTTATTTAATAGTTTTCCGGCAAATTGATATCATAATTTCTTTAAAAATCCGATATTATAATTTGCAATTAATTTTTGCCGAAGCTGCCCCCGAAGTACGGTACACAAAGGCTCATGAAACTACTAAATGTCATCATATATTCTTTTTGCTAACCAATTATCTATGAAAAAAATATACCCACTACTTATATTCAGACCCTCTTATTTGATCATATAACGACCTTTCTACATTAAATTAGCAAAGAAGGACGTAGGATTCCAATAGTTGTAGTAAATATTTTACAAAAGTTGAAAATCCAATGGATTTTGTATTCCTGAAGATTATCAAAGGCTGCGACTGTCACTGTAATTATCAACTGAAGGACGCTGGCATTGAAGGCTCATCAATTATTGATAATTGACATTGTACAAATACGTGATACCGAATACTGCCACTGACGTGTGATGTTTACCGGCCTTGTCAACGGACAACGACAACGCACAATAATGGCGCTTCATGCCTACAACTTCAGCTCAGTCTCTACAAGCCATTCGCCATGGCGAACTCATAGAGGTGTTGTCTTCCATTTTCGGTCCGAGCATTGTAGAGTGAAGCTAGGGTTCGAGGCGGGTTTCATCACATCGCATTCTTGCAGGAGCGCTGAGGAGTGCAGGAGCGCTGAGGAGTGCAAGAGCGCTGAGGAGTGTAGGAGCGCTTAGGAGTGCAGGAGCGGTGAGGAGTCCAGAGGGTACGTGTTGCTACGAGTTCTTACGGTGCGTGATCATAGGGAGGGGTAGTGCCAAGCATTTAGGGCAGCCTTGGCAACCATGTGCATGTGTGATGATTGTGTATACCGATGCCATGGTTGTTCTGAATGCATAATGACTTGGGACTTCTTCTTGCATTGATCGCGCAATGTAAGAACACTTATTATCGCCAAGAAATTTAGTCCACCCTCGAGGATGTTGATCTCGAGGATGTTGATGTCAATGTCGATGCAACTGAAGTTGTTGATGCCAATGAAAGCATGTTGGCTGTTCAGGAAGTCAGTCAGGCCTTTGCTAAAGGTTTACAGGATCATGGTACCAGTAATGGGAGGTGATGAGTTTGGCTTCTTTGAATCTCCTTCTTGTTCCTAAATTGATTAGCTTTTAAACAACAAATAATTCTAATCTCGAGCCACTGGAGTTGGAGTCTCGGTATTTGAGTTGGAGACTTTGTATTCTTGATGAACATTCATCCGAACGTTACTTACGGTCACTCAATCTTTCTTTCAATCAACTTGTCTGATTATTTTGTTTTTTTTTTTGCCAATTTTTTTAATTGCATCTTGAAGTCATATTTGTCGAGAATGATCTTTTGTACTTGTTATCGGAACTTCTTCTTCGGTGGTTCTGCAATCGTCTAATCGTTTCTTCGTGTATTGTGAAATATTCTTACAGTTTATTGCTCAATGAAATGAGTGGCCTCTGCACCCTGCTCGTGATGAAAAATCCATATGGATCATTTCCAACTCTTTTTCGATTCCTTTTTAATTTCCACTCGTTTCTTTACTTTATTCCTTTCCTGTTCTTTTCTTTTTCAATGAAAGTTTCAGTGAATGTTGTTGAGTTTCAGGAGAGGTCAGTTCCAAGAGGGCTTTGTTTCATTCGATTGTACATAAATTTGCTTTCATGGAGATTAATTGTTCTTCTGGACCACATTTATCAATCAGCGATTATGTTTATTGGAGCTTTGATTTTGTTGGACTCTGAGCAGCCAGGATGATGGGCAACAAAATCAATTCGCTCCATTTACTTGTTTACTTAATTTGTTGTATTTTGTTGGGTTTTAGGACGTGTATCTGGGATGTGTTTTTTCGTTCAATGTAAGAAAGTGGGGATAAACAAAAGATTAGAAGGCCAGTCATTTTACAAACTGAACATCAAAATCATGTGATATTAAGTAGTGACGGACAGAAGTTGGGTAATTTTGAGAGAGCTGGTTTGATGAGTTCATTGATCATGCTCAATTCACAGGTCCAACCTTCTGTGACTATGATTTTTAATGCATTTTTTAATTTGATTCTCAATCTGTTACTTGTGAGATACTTTTGTACCTTTAGGCTTGAATGTATGTTTTTGAGTGGATCAAATTGAACGCCAACATTGCAGGCTGAGAATTTGATGATATCGTACAAATACGTGAGAATTACGAATACCCTTTGCCGCCCCGTGCTTGTGACGTTTACCGGCCTTGTTGACCGACAGCAACGGTCACATGAGCTCAAGAACGGCGCTATAATTCTAGAGGTGCAGCTCAGTCTCTACAAACCATTCGCCATGGCAAACTTACAGAGGCCCGATCTATGATTCCCCATGCAGAGGGAAGCGATTCGAGGCGGGTTTCATCACGGCTCTCTAGAAACCATACGCCATGGCGAACTCATAGAGGCCCGATCTGTGATTCCCCATCCGTGCATTCGAGAGGCAAGCGATTCGAGGCGGGTTTTATCTCGGTGGCTTGCGCGATCTGTAATTCCCCATGTGTACATTGCATAGTCAAGCGAGGGTTCGAGGCATGTTTCATCACGGCGCATTCCAAGAGCGCCGAGGAGTTTACATGTTGTGTGTTGCTATGTGTGCTTCCGGTGCGTGATCAGAGGAATGGGGAGTGCCAAGCTCTCCATGCATTTAGGGTGGCCTTGGCAACCATGTGCGCGTGTAGTGATTGCATACACCGAACCGTGTGCGCGTGTAGTGATTGCATACACGGATGCAATGGCCGTCCTAAATGTATAACGACTTGGAACTTCCAATTCCTCTAATCGCGCATCGTGAGAACACATATTGTCTCCATAAATTTGGTCCTCCCTCGAGGGAGTGTCGCAAGAGAAGGTTATCACTCAGAGGCTCTACTTTCCCGCATCTCAAGGAACTTCATGTTTTGACATCATAGTCAGTCATTGTTCTAGATGGACACTGTTATGTTGTCAAGTTCTTCATTCAACAACACTCTACAAAGTGAAAGGACGCGGTTCGCTTCTTCTACGGATATTTTGCCAATGTTTGGAATGGATGTTGAAGTCATATTTGTTGAAAATGATCTTTTTGTTCCCAAGTATGTACAGCGTTTTCGGTGGTTCTAATCGTTTCTTTGTTCACTGTGAAATCTTCTTACAGTAACTCTCATTCAATGAAATAAGTGGCCTCTACACCCGCTCTTGATGAAAAATCCATTTGGATCCTTTCGAACTCTTCGCCATTTTCTTTTTTCTTTTCAATCTTGTTTTGCTTTTCTTCTTTTTCAATGAAAGTGTCAGTGAATGCTTTTGAGTTTCAGGAGAGGTCCGTTCTGAGAGGGCTTTGTTTCATCTGAGTGTACACTTTATGGTACTAGTTTTTTTCATGGAGATTAGTAAGTTGTTCTTGTGGGCCAAATTTATGAATCAATGATTGTGTTTATTTGAGCTTTGATTTCGTTGGACTGTGAGCAGCCTGGATGATGGGCAACAAAATAGATTTGCACCATTTCGTGTGTTTTCTTAATTTCGGTGTATTTTGTTGGGTTTTAGGACGTGTATCTGGGATGTGTTTTTTCGTTCAATGTATGAAAGTGGGGGAAAACAAAAGATTAAGACTGAACATTTACTTCTTATCATTAGAAAATTTACAAAATTACAAAATTGGATGGAGTAAATAATCTGTGTTACTTGTGTGATACTTTTGTATCTTTAAGTTTCGATACATGTTTTTGAGTAGATCAAAGGAATGGAAGTACTTTTAGTTATTGATATGTTGTTTATGGCAAAGATAAATACGTGATGCTTATGTCAAACTTAAAGCACTTGAAGGAAAGGTACAATCACTCTCACCCTTCTTATCTCCAACTCAAAACCGAATACTTTTGCAAGTGTGAGAGATTGAGGTCATTTTTTTACAAAACATTGTGACATCAAAAGATTTCAAAAGTTTGGAATACCAAATTTATATTATAACGAATGAGCACACTTAGTTCAATTCGAGAATGAATGTAATCTAATTATACTCCAAGTGATGAGTATCACAATTGTCATTTATTGGATCCTTGTAAACCACATTCATAGCAGTTTTACACAAAATTATTCCATGAATCGAAGACCTTTAGTTTATTCCAATCAAAGGATTGTAACTATAATTATCAAGACTCGTGACCGTAATTGTAAGAGTGTCCGATTATTATACACAAAGCTTATGGCAATCGTTGTGGTGGTTTAAATTCTACATTCTACAAGCACTTAATGTGTCTCTTTTCCCAAACATTGAACAAATTATGAACATTTGACTCTATGCCTTAGTAAAATGTAATTGTGTGTAAGTTATAAAAGGTTTCAGATATGTTCATAAAAATGCACGTACCATGGTTGTCTTTTGAGACAAAATTCCTATTCATTTGAAAGACACAATTTTGATGAGATGTACATCTAAGACGTCTTGCAATGTGTAAAATGTAAATCTCTTCTAAATTGTGTTTTAATAAGTAAATAGAAATTTTGTCTAATAAGACAACACTAGAACATACATCCCTAGATTGTTAACACATACCAAGACCTCGGAAGGTGCATTCCACAATGACAAAGATATGTATTACATACACACACATACATATGAAACTATATTGAATAAGCGTAAGTGATGGTGAAGTATAAGGAATTTATCTTTTGAAGTCCTTTGGGTGCCAAATACATCACATTCAAGGTATAATATGCTCTAAAGATCCAAAAAATAGTGCCAACTCATACATAATAAACCTTGTTATTCTTGTCCCTCTATGGATGCTTCCACACAATTACTCGAGTCAGAAATCATTTTATTCCTGGAGCTGGTTTTTATATGGCCCCAAACTTGAAACTCCAATTAAAAATCTATAAATTGTCTAGTTATGGGTATTTGTGTGTAGAGAAACCAATCCTTAAATATATAATATTTTAGATATAAGTACAACTTCAAATTTCCAAATACAACACCATTCATGAACTTTGGCAACAGTAATGTTCAACGCTAAGTGAATGGTTGCAACAGGGTACTTTTTTTTTCTCATCTATACAAAAATTGAAAAACGAAAAGATTTTCTCACCTATACACAAACTCATGAAACTACTAAATGTCATCATATATTCTTTTCTCTAACCAATTATCTACCCAAAGAATATACCCACTACTTATATACAAACCTTCTTATTCAATCAAATAACGACCTTTCTACATTAAATTAGCAAAGAAGGACATAGGATTCCAATAGTTGTAGTAAATATTTTACAAAAGTGGAGTATCCAATGGATTTTGTATTTGCGAAGATTATTAAAGGCTGCGACCTCACTGTGACTATTGACTGAAAGACTCCCGCATTGCAAGCTGTTCAATTATTGACATCGTACAAATATGTGATACCCGTATACGGCCACTCACGGTGATTGTGACGTTTACCGGCCTCGTAGATCGACAAAGAATGGTCACCAGGGCTCAATAATGGCACTTAATGCCTACATGTTCAGCTCAGTCTCTCCAAGGCATACGCCATGGCAAACTCATAGAGGTGTTGTCTGTAGTTCCCTGTCCGAGCATTGTAGAGTCACTAGGGTTCGTGGCGCGTTTCATCACGACGCATAGGAGCGCCGAGGAGTCCAAAGGATACATGTTCTTACGGTGCGTGATCTTAGGGATGGGGAGTGCCAAGTTCTACATGCATTTTAGGCGGCCTTGGCGATCATATGCGCGTGTGGTGATTGCGTACACGAATGCCATGGCCGTCTTAAATGCATAAGGACTTGGGGCTTCCGATTTCTGTGATCGCGCATTGTAAGGACACGTACTGTCGCCAAGAACTCTAGTCGCCAAGAACTCTAGTCTAGCCTCGAGGATGCTAATGTCGATGCAACTCAAGTCGTCGATGAAAACATGTTGGTTCATCCCAGGAAGTCATTCGTGGCCATTGCTAAAGGTTTACGGGAGCATGCTACCGCAATGGGAGGCGATCACGAGTCGTCTTGTTGCTTGGCTCCTTCTTTTAATCTCCTTCTTGTTCCTCAATTGATTAGCTTGTAGACAACAAATAATTCTACTCTCGAGACACTGAGTTGGAGTTGGAGTATTTGAGTTGGAGTCTCGGTATTTGAGTTGGAGTCTCGGTATTTGAGTTGGAGTCTCGGTATTTGAGTTGGAGACTTTGTATTCTTGATGAACATTCATCCGAACGTTACTTACAGTCACTCAATCTTTTTTTCAATCAACTTGCCTGACTTCTTTTTCTTTCAAATTTTTTGAATGCATGTTGAAGTCATATTTGTTGAGAATGATTTTCTTTTTCTTTTTCTTTTTTTTTTTTTTTTTTTTTTTTTTTTTTTTTCTTTCTTTCTTTCTTTCTTCTCATTGTAATGCTTCTTCTTGATGGTTCTGCTTTCATCTAAGCGTTTCTTTGTTTATTGTGAAAACTTCTTACAGTTACTCTCGATGAAGTAAGTGGCCTATGCACCCTGCTCTTGATGAAAAATCCGTATGGATCATTTCCAACTCTTTTTCGATTTCTTTTCAATTTCCAGTCGTTTTTTTTACGTTATTCCTTTCCTCTTCTTTTCTTTTTCAATGAAAGTTTCAGTGAATGTTTTTGAGTTTCAGGAGAGGTCAGTTCCAAGAGGGCTTTGTTTCATTGGATTCTACATAAATTTGCTTTCATAGAGATTAATTGTTCTGGTAGGGCCAAATTTATCAATCACTGATTGTGTTTTTTGAGCTTTGATTTTGTTGGACTGTGATGATGGGCGACATTTTAAGTTTTCTCCATTTCGTTTGTTTTCTTATTTCGTTGTATTTTGTTGGGTTTAAGGACTTGTATTTGGGATGTGTTTTTTTGTTCAATGTAAGAAACTGGGAAAAAACAAAAGGTTAGAAGGTCACTCATTTTACAAAGTGAACATAAAAACCATGTGATGATAATTTGACTAACAGAAGTTCGGTAATTTTGTGAGAGCTGGTTTAGTGAGTTGATTGATCATGTTGAATTGACAAGTTCAAACTTATGTGACTATGATTTTTAATGTATTTTTCAATTTGATTTTCAATCTGTTACTTGTGTGATACTTTTGTACCTCTAGGTTTCGATGAATGTTTTTGAGTGGATCAAATAGAACGCCGACATTGCAGGCTGATAACTCAATGATATCGTACAAATACGTGAGAATTACGAATACCCTTTGCCGCCCCCCTATTACACTGATTGTGACGTGATTGGTTTGAGGGGGGTTTCATCACGACACATTCCAGGAGCGCCGAGGGGTTTACACGCTACGTGTAGTTATGTGTGCTTACGGTGCGTGATGACATGAATGGGGATTGCCAGGCTCTGCATGCATTTGGGGTGGCCTTGGCAACCATGTGCTCGTGTACCGATTGCATACACGCAAGCATGTGCGCGTGTAGTGATTGCTTACATGGATGCCATGGCCGTCCTAAATGTATAACGACTTGGGACTTCCGATTCCTCTGATCGCGCATTGTGAGATCTAGCCTCGAGGCAGTGTCAAAAGAGAAGGTTATCACTCAGAGGCTCTACTTTCCGGCATCTCGATGAACATCATGTTTTGACATCATAGTTTGTAATTGTTCTGTTGTCAAATTCTTCATCCAACAACACTCTACAGAGCAAAAGCACGCACTTCGCTTCTTCTACGTGATGTTTTTGCCAATTTTTGAAATGCATGTTGAAGTCATATTTGTTGAGAACGATCTTTTTGTTCTTGTTATGAAGAGCTTCTTCGGTGGTTCTAATCGATTCTTTGTTCATTGTAACAGCTTCTTAGAGTTGCTCTCATCATAAGTGGCCTCTCCACCCTGCTACTCTTGATGAAAAATCCATTTGGATCCTTTCCAACTCTTTGTCATTTTCTTTTTTCTTTTCAATTTTTTTTGCTTTTCTTCTTTTTCAGTGAAAGTGTCAGTGGATGTTTTTGAGTTTCACGAGAGGTCCGTTCTTTGTTTCATCTGATTGTAGATAGATAGAAGATAACATGCAGACAAACCAGGAAAGGAAGGTTTTTAATTTTTTGTTAACAATCTAAGGTTTTTAATTTTTTTTTTTCATTTTTTTTTTTTTTTTTTTTCTTTTCATTTCTGTTTAGTAATTGATCTTGTTTTCTTATTTTTATTTGATTTTTTATTTTGATTTTTTTCTAGTTTTTGTTCTTTTCTTTTCCTTTTCTATTTTCTATTACTTTCTATGGTTTGCTCTAATATTTGCATTGGGAAGTTGCATCTTCATGTTATTTAGTATGGATAAATAACATGCATGTAGTATTCTCATAAAATATTTCAAGCAACCGTTTATTTCAAATTTTAGTTTACTTTTGTGTTGTGAGATTCCCAAGTCTGTATGGCTCTAATTTACTCAAATTTGATGATATTGACTTGAAATTTTTTGGGAGCGCCGGTGGCACTATATTAATAGCACCTTCGACGATTTTCGATTTTTTAGAAATAAAATAGAATTTCCATAAATATGACATTTTATAGTGAATTAAAATCATGTAGACAACCTCGTATTATAATCTACTCTCATTTGTATTATCAAACCAAAATATACATTTTTACATTACCAAAAATTAAAAGGGAATCTCTACGTTTTTTTGTCAAACGCTACGCAAGTAAAGGAATGTCCTAGGTCTTGCTTTAGTAATGTTCCTCTGAGAATTAAGTAAAGTTATTATATTGATGAAAAACTTTGTTTACTATTTTAAGTATTTAAAATTGGAAAAATTGCTAGAGCAAGTACCAAGATGTTGTTTTGCTTGGACAACATTTCCAAAAACCTTGCAAATCCCTAGTAGTGTTCTAGTAGTTTTCTTTATAAATTTCCATACGTGATTACAAGCTTTGAGGTACAAGGGGCATGCACATATTATACTAATAATAATTTATGCTTAGAATCAAAGATCTTGACAAATATGTAATTTTGTCTCTTACGACATAATGACATTTCCATATGCGAGACATATAGAGTGTATGTCATACACTATACAAAATTTACTAGTTTTATTTTTAAAGATTGTGGCATGTGTAACACCCTTATCGGGTATTTGGAATTTAATTGGCTTGAGTTGTAAAACATACCTCACGTTTTAAGTCTCTCAAAATAGAGCTACCTTCATATATTGCATGCTATACGTTCATATGGTCTTCTTCAACTTTGTAACTTGTAGCAAAAAAAAACCTACACGTGATTTGGAGTTCAACCTAATCCAAATCTCCCAATATTGAATGCTATCAATAAGTTTCGGGTCTCTTAATGAATTTGAGCTTGTCATCCAAAGTGTCCAACTAGGATCTCATAGGTATTACATCAATTTGTGGTTCAAAATCAAGTGAACCTGATGATTTGGACATTATTAGTAGAGTTTGAAAAACAATGCTTACCTTGAGATTTCTAAGCTTCACATTATGAATGACATAGTGTTTGTGGGTTTCTTGTTGGTAGATAAAGATGGAGAATTTGGGTTTTGGAAGTCCGGTTGTTGGGTATCAAAATGTAGCACCTCCCACAACAAGAACAAATACGGTGGGTAGAAGACTTGTACGTAGTCTTGCAACAGACTTTGACAGACAAACTCTTGGAGAGCAACGGAACTTGAGTACGCCAGATGGAGTTGTAGAGCTTCTTATAGAGGACGACGTATTGGTAGGGCAAGGATTCGTAGATCAAACCTACAAACCAGGGATGGAATTACATTATTTGAAATTAACCCCGGACGAGGTTGCGTGTGTGTGTAACGGAAGTCTTTCAAGGTTCACTTTGGGTTGGTGAAGTTGTTGGAGAACGCCTTGAACAATGTGTAGGTTTGGTCATTCGTTGGAAGGCGTCAAACTTGCGAAAAAAATGTGGATTGCCACAGAGAAACATTGGTTTAGAGGAAAGGCAATCATTTACGTTTCAAAAATGTGGGAACATCTGCGTTTGATTTCGACGATGAAGTTAATCATGGAATGCCGATTCGGATGTCCAAAGCAACCTAGTGGGCGGCAGATGTCGGGGGAACGATCATTACCAAATGACACCGGAGTCACAATCTAGTGTTGGAGGTGTATTTGAAGTGGAAGGATCGGTGGAAGGTAGACCTCGGAGAAAATATTCGATGCAAAACCGGAGGAGTCGACCAACAAGAGTACGGGAGAAGGGGGAATCACCGCAAAACAAAAGTGACAATTGAAAGCGTCACGGGCGAAGAAAGGTCACAGGAGGTTGTACATTAAATTGTTTGAAGCATGTGAACGAGAGAGTAATTTTGGACAATCGGTACATGGCATGGGCACAAAAGTATGAGAGCAGAGCTACATGGATCATGCAAATGCTGAATTCATTTTACACACGAACAAATACCAAACGGAAGGAAAAGTTTGACACCAAGCTTGATGGTCATCGTGTATGCAACGCATGCTATGCTCGAGCATTAGGATACTCCCAAAGGCGTTTCAAACAACTCAAGCAAGCACGATCACTGTATGGAAAGGTAGTTGGCGTACATGGGAATAATGGTAAGCAGAAGGAGCAAGGGAAGATATCTGCAAAGACGAAAAGTTTTGCGGTGTTTGTCAATGAAGTGGGGTGTACCCAACCGCATCGACAAGTGAAGAGAAGATCAGACGATGCAATATTGCCGTTGATACTATTGCCAATGAATACGACAAAAACTGATGTCTTTCATTATGTGAATGAGGAGGTGAAGAAGCTAGTTGATGGACATCCAATATCAATAAGTTCGTTTCACAAAATGTGGAGGACTGACTTTCCCCACGTGCAAATTCCACCATTCTCAAGGTTTTCAAAGTGCTTTCATTGCTGGGAGTACAAATGTGGCATGGAATCCACAACGAATGAGGCGGCCAAGGCAGAAATCAAAAAATTGTTTTTGGTACACATTAACCGTCAAATGGAAGAGCGTCGAGATTATTGGATTTTCAAAAGGTCAGCTATCATAACTCCAGATCTTTTCATGAGCATAATCGTAGATGGGATGGACCAAAATACAACAATGGTGCCAAAGATGAAGCAAACAGTGAAAAACATTGAATGGCGGTTCGTGAAGACACACCTATGCGGAGTGCTTGTGCACGGGATTGGCCTCTATGCAGATGTATGGCTCGATGCACACCACAAGCACGATAGCAATCAAGTTGTTACCTCGTTGATGCATGTTATTACGGATGTGAAGAGAAGGAAAGGAATGTTGCCACCAACTTTACGAATTCAAGCGGATAATACGACGCGGGAGAACAAGAACATATACATGTTCGCCTTGTGTCTTTGCACTAGTGGGTATGGGGTTTTTTCAAGAGGTGGGGCTATGTTTTCTATTGGTTGGGCACACACACGAAGATATAGACCAACGTTTTAGTACCATTTCAAATACGTTAAAGAGGAGCGACATTGATTCTATGAAGGAGTTACTATCACTAGTCGAGAGAGGAACCTCGTATACCGAAGCGTATGTGAGTGCGAGGCATTTAGAGAATGTGAGGGATTGGAAGTCTTTCATCACTCCTCATTTGCTCGTCGGGTGGCGATACTTTGACCGGCATAACGTTCCCACATCACATGCGATTTTACATGGTGGGTGGAATGCCTCGAGTACAGTCTAAGACTTTCAGTAAAGATGCTTGGGTTCCAGCGGATGGGCATCCATGTTTGAGATCAATGCCTACTAGAGCCGCGAAGCCAATGCTAGCTGAGGTATTTAGGGCTGATGCAAGGGAACTAAGGGCATTAGAAGATTTTGTGGCCTACAAGGAGAAGTGTGTAGAACAATTCCAAAACGTGGAGAAGAACTTGGAAGCCATTGATCAAGCAAAGTGGTTGGCAGATTATTTGGAACACTTTCCTGAACAAGATAGGAGCACGGCAACAAATGCCCCTTTTTGGCCGAAGACAATCAAAGCCCAAACGAGCAAACGTAAATGCACCCGCAACTTCTATCGAAAATCAAGATGGAACGTTGGACACGAGCACGGTGGATCTTATAATGAGAACAATGCCTCGATCCGAGCGAAGGCAATATTTTGGTCCTCGTAGGGAGAGACCATCGAAGAGGTCTGCGACAAGAGCACCAACAAGACGTAGAACTTCAATACTAGAGTCGCATGTACTAATTACACTGGAGAACGGAGAAGCTCCGTTTACCCATTTTTGTCCAGGATGATGATGTGAAGGTTGGACACTTTGTAGCGCTGACGGTGGATCCCACGGAAGTTCAAGCAGGTGTACCGTTTTATATTGGAAAAGTTTTGGAATTTGGTCATGGAAGGTGGGCAACAAAAATGAAAGTAGTGTGGTACTGGCCGCAATGGAGGGGATCCCAAGAAATATCATCGGTTCTTGATAGACAACGGTATTCGAATTGCATGGAGTCAAAGTGGGAGCCATCGGGTGAAAGACATGGATGGGTGGAGAAAGAAGCATCGATTTATTCATGGGTGGATGAAACACAACATGCAAGAACCAAAGAACCGCAACAACTTTGTATTCCAATACACGGTGTTTCAACGGAGCGAAACATCAAAATTCCAATTTTTGCAAAACCACACCTTCTAGCATACATTGCAATGCAAGTTGAATACATAGATAACGAACGCCTTCAAAATGATATAGACCGTTATTAGTATAGAGATTAGGGAGAAATAAATATTTAGAGAAGAGAATGTGTACTTTTAGCAGTGTAAGTTTATTTTAGTGGTAATCATAAATTATGGTTGCTAACTAAAGGAGTTTTAGAAGTATTAGATTTCTTATACATTACATGTCTTTTTTGTTACAAAGATGCGATAAAGTTTTGGATAACATGGCCATTTATACCACTTGAAGGGGTCTAAACTCTGGGAAATGAATGCTACACATGAAAATTTTCAAGATACATTGCATCCAATCATGAGGTTCAATAATTACCAGAAATGAATGTTTCTTTAGAATTTTGATATTAAAATAGGATACGACATTCAAGGATGAAATGGTACACCTAATTTCACTAAATGTGATTTTTTGAACCATCCATTTGCAAGTGCATGATTCTACCCCCAAGTGCAAAAATTCCTAATTCTGTGTTAGAAGTGCCATGTTCTGTACTCTGCACTCTTTCAAAAGGGTTCACGAGATTTAGGGAGAGTGGTTTAGAGTGGCATTCAAACAACCCTTTCTGAAATTAGTGTTGGGAAATTCAACCGTAGGATCTTGTTTATAGCTGTCCAATAAGTTTACCCATTAAATTTTATCAAATTTGACCATACGGATCTTGATTATGTTTAGTTAAAGTTTCAGATTTTGCAAATACAATATATCTTTCTTAAGCAAATCGACCACAATTATATGGTCTATTTTGACATTAGGAGTTAACTTCCTTAATTAGGAAGGAGTGTTTTTCAGAGTTTGAGAGGAGAGTGTGTTCTTTCAATGGTATTTGCGACAAGATTTGATGGTTACGGTCGCTTTACATGGGGGCCATGCCATTGATGGGGCCAATGCATGGCCAAATCCTCTTTTGTGATTGGTTCAGTTCTTGAAATTGGCCTGAGGGGCTTTACATGGGGAGTTAAGGCCTAGTTCCTGAAATTATAATATAATAGGTGGGGGACAAGTTATGACACAACCCCACACTCCAAAAGTTGGGAGAGACAAGAATGGAAGGCCAATTCATGGATCACCGTATTTTAGTGCTACGAGCGTTTTTCGTGGGCCATGGAGGGGATGGACAAAGAGCCCCTCAATTTTTTGATGTATAGGATTTAAATTCCAAGGAGAAAGCTTCCAGGTGTAATTTGGGGTCGCAGACCTCAAATTTGAATTCAAAAACGGCCGTCGGGGGGCCTAAATGAAAAATTCCAGGGATTTTGAAGAATTTATTTCATTGGCTGATGGGGGCTCCGAGAAACGCTCCTAATACTGAAATACGGGGGTCCCCAATTCATGGCCTAAGGGCACTTGCTTGATTTCATTTATTCACTAAAATATTTTAATGTGAACAAATCAAAAGCATGGAATGTAGATAATAATACAAATTGGCCGCATGACCTTGTTTTTCCTTATACAAATCGACCCCAAGGGCTTTACACTAGGGGAAATTGGCCCACACTTTATTAATTATCTAATATGTTCTCCAAGTGGCCCATGGACCCGATTGGGCTAAGAATGTGAGTGAATTGGCGTGGAGATTTGTTGTCCTTGACTCCCCATGTACAGTACCCACCAACAAGTTTACGTTCAGAATTGAAACAAGAGAACATGTCACAATCTTCAAACAATTGCCATGTTCACAAAAATGATCCAAATTGCCAACTACAAATTGTATCGGAGAGATAATGTAGTATTTTATACCATCATTTGAAGAAATTTCAATAAAACTAGAAATTCTATTTTAATATTTGACTTTTTTAACATAATATCTACTATTTACCCTTACCTCTCATTACGAGCTACTTTAGTTGAGGCATGATACAATAGAAAACTTCAACCCTCTTTAGAGAAAGCTATTTCGATACACTTTCTACACATGCAATTGTGTTTTAGAAAGAACTTGAATTGTACCCCCCAAGAAGCTCAAAATTGGACTTTTGTACTCTTAGTAAATGTCGCAATAAACAAGGGCAATTTCAAATAATCATATCTAGCACCTGGAATAACCAAATTCCATGAAACTACCACCAAAGTGCTAAAAATGTAGCAAATGTTATCAAAATCATCTCTTTCATGCTTATCCAAGCCTCATGTGTAAGAAAAGTCCATGAACAATCATTACACTTTAAAATGTGTATGCGACTTTTTCAATAAGAAACAACATGAAGGTTATTTACAACAACGCCACTCAATATTTGTAAATGTGAGCCACATATATGTAAAGGGCATCAGAAGAGGTTCCTGAAAAAATAGTAATACTCTCTTCCTTAACAAACCTCACCATCTAATGGTCTTCATAACAGCTAAAGGTAGATACTAAAAAGTAAGTAAGAAGATTCCAAAGTTATCAAATGAAGTTACACATTTTTGGAGGTTTTTCATATATTGGTGAAGTAAAATGCACTACCTTTCTTTCATACTTCATAACTTGCAATTTGGATAAATTTTACAAAGATGGTGGTTATTTGAAAGTTGGAAGGTATGTTTTCTCATCTTGCTTTGAACGTAAACTTGTTGGTGGGTACTGTGACAAAGATAGAGTCCCTAAGATCACAAGTTGGATACAAGCCACTTCAAGTCGGCACCTTTCTTAGGCCGATACCTTTCTTATATAGCCTTTTAAAAGCGTTGATTCTTGGTGGAATTTGACCATTCCGAGAGCAAATTTAGAAGCAATAAATGTACCTGACTCCAACAATTCGAATGCGGAAAAGGGGAATGTGTCCAATATCTTGCTAGACACATTGAGTTGGGAATAAGTGCTCCCAATGGAAAGTTGTGGAGTTCCCCCATGGAGGATCTTTATGCTTGAGGAGTACCCTATACAGTTAAGCTCTAGTAGAGCTAAATGTACCCATAGATTGGGTACTTCACTCAAACTGGACAAATAACCAATCGTCAACATTTTCAAAATCAATGATATCTTACTCAAATTTTGTCCAAATTGGGCATGTTAAGTGTTTTTTAACATCTACCCTTTCAATGTCTTAGTGAGCAATTTCTTTTCCCCTTGCCCGGTGGGCATCGAGATATTAGCATTACGAACGGACACTTCATTCACGTCGACCCCTCAGAAAGGGACCGGAGTTTCTATCTACTATCTATATGAGCAATTTCATGCGCTAACTGTGAGCTTCATTGCATCATATTACGTCAATGCATTAGTTCCTGATATGTCAACCTATCGTCACTTTCATTAAAGAAATTGAGTTTTCGATGCTCCCATGTCTTGAAAATTCCGCTACTTTTATTCTGTTGTTTTGCAATTCATAGTTAAAAAAACTGAGTTAGAATTCTAACTGGCAGCATGTTCTCGCACTTCGAATATGCGAATGTTAACAATGTTCACAATAGTGAAGCTTGTCTCTCAATACTCATCTACACAATTCACTTGGCTCCACCAATATTGTGGCCATGGCAGCTGGGATTTGTTAAAGGCAAAACTCCGATTACGTATGGGATCCCCACCGACCTGCCGGCCGGCAGAAATGGACGGGAATCTGGCTGGATACTAGCTAGGCCGGAATTGCAGCACCGCAAATACGAAGCATCGTGTCTGACAGAACTTCATCACAATGCACGTTTCTTGGGATATTTTAATTGCATTGTGGCCCAGGCTGTCTTGCGATCGAATGCTAGGTTGACACAGAAGAATGTTCAGGCAGACAAGCCTATGAGCGATCGTTTAAGAAATCAGTGTTATCGATTGGCCTAATGAGAGGGAAACTAGCTGACATAAAGACTGCCATCAAAAGGAGAACTCTTCCTGTAAATTTGATTTGCAATAAATAGGTTCAAAGATTCATGTCAATCTGATTTGAAGCAGGTTCAGTGTACTCAATCTTACACAAGTAGAGAAGAGTGGAATTGACCCCAAGCTAAATGGCTCATTTCACTAGGAATTTAGTTTCCAGATAATTTAGTTCTTAGACTAGACTCAGCAACTGTAGCCTGGAATGTATTGTGTCACGGATTTTAGGAACGGTCTGTAGCAGGTCGGTATTGGTAGAGCTTGTTGTAAGCTTTGATGTAGAACACAAGCACAAGCACGCGCCTGCAGCCGATCTCGACTGACCTGAGACCGCAGTGCTGCACGATCGAAATGCATCCAATGCCAGCAAAAAGCAGAGAATTGCAGAACTCCGTAAGGCGCAGTCTTCTCTCAGGGGGACAAGGAACATGACAGTATACAAATGTATGTATCGATCAATCAACCTCTCCTCCTTCGTCTTATTTACAACCACTATGAACTGATCACCTGGCTCCAGCTCATTACAGTCTTCGAATCCTGATCGATCAGTCGAAATGATTCATGTATCTCGACAGGATTTAGGGCAGTAGCTAGCCAGAGCCTCGATATATCTACTGGACATCATGCAATCGTTGGCAGGGGTGGGACCGTCGATGTATAGATCGATTCAGGTTGGTATGGCGATCGAATCTCTGCACTCAAGGCCGGGGATGGACAACTGTGAGTTTTCTCGACATATCGATATCGATCACCAGGACCCCACAGAGAAACTGATAAGGAACAAAACTATTATTGTCAGATGAAAATAATCGATTGAGTCAGTCAGTCCATGTACTCGCAATGCGACAAAATTACGCATCATGCGAAGTTGGAATACGTAAGTTGGTTTTGTTCCTTTCTTTCTTTTTGTTTTTTGAACGATGTTGGTTCTTTCCTTTGCTTTTACCGAGGCCAGCTTAGCCTCGTCGTGCATGAATGGCTAGCTACAGTCGTCGTACTGCAAGTCCTCATTACACGAGCACTTTGAGATCGAAGCACCTGCAAATAAGGTTATTTTAATGAGGCCACTTTCCAGAATGATGCTTTTCTGGAGCCTCATCAGAATGATCTCCACAGTCAGTCGTAGCGTTTCGAGATTTGTGCTCTGCCGGGTCAGACAGCTTTTTGGCGTTTTGAAACAAGACTGTTACTCTCATGTTTAGCGTCTCAATCCAGCGAGAATTTCTGTACCATCGTGATACCGCATGCATGGCATGAAATCTGAATAGTCATAGTGAATGTTAAGCAAATCGTACCACGGAGGGTCCTAACTCGGATAGTACTTACTAAATAATCTCTCTTACTTAGAGACCTAACAGAGCATGGATTCCAGAGATTTACCAGTCTTACTAGACTTCTGCGGCGAACTGAATCCAAGACATGCAAGGAGATTGACTTGGAGGAAAACTCGGGGCGTGTGAAACTGCTTGTCCGATCAAGGAATGTGGTAGATTCGTCCGACAAACATCTGCTGTTCACAGATGCATGCACACATTCAAAGATATACTTAACCAACTAGGCTGCTGGTAAATAGTTCTGTTAGTACTACAAATGCACATCGAAATCAGATGAAGTAGGCCCACAAGTCAAGGCAGCCATAGCATCGCATGCAGCGAAGCTGCGGATCGTGGAAGGGCCTAGTCACGGTTTACTTGCAGTTTAATCATCTCGAGGTTTGTTGAATTGCTTATTAACATAGCGCTCGCGGTAATCCTGCCTACTCGCCTCGTGATTAGAACGCCCACGAGCGACGACACTGAAATCCTCCAGCACAGAAAAGTGCGCATTATCAACACTGACGAGAGAGATTTTGTTCTGGCAGTCTGAGACCAAAGAGATTGGAGCGCTCGGAAATGGCTAAATCTGACCATAGAGAATGGAGCAGAATAATTCCAGATTGTCTGCAGTTGCAGTTGGTCGATCTAAAGTAGGTCCGGCCAGGCTAGCTACACTGCAATTCTTCTCAGACTGTATGCCATTTGGTCAAAGTGACATAAAACTTGAATCCCACTGACCCACTTTACATGAAATGTTTGACCAAATACCATGCATGTATTGTACGATACTAGATAAACGGGGGGTTTGCAATGTATTTTCTTAAGTGTCGCAATGTTCTTGAACTTGCTTCACTAGTGGCACCAAATCATCAAGCAACGTTATTTATAATTTCATAGATTTGAAGTTAGAAGCATTGCTTGAACAAGTGAACGTGGTTGGGCTTGAACAATGTTTACTCCAAAAGAATGTGTTGTAACATTGCGAATCCCCCTCTATTCTAATAGTGGTACTTGCATAGATATCAATTGTGCATAATAGACAGTGACATGTACAGAAATTAAACCCAATATTGTACACTATTAAGTTTAACAAGTATCCTCGCACGGGGTGAAAGCACACTGGGGTGGATCTAAATATACGTTAAAATGTTTCATTTCTGTAAATTTTCCTGTTCAATGAGCTTTCTTCTATTTTCGATTGTCGATTAACGGTAAAAGTCACAATTATTGAACATCTACAGAATGAGTAGATATAAAAAAACACCTCATATGTCCAATTTGGACAAATTTTTAGTAAGTTAGGACCATTTGAAAATACCAACAATTGGTTGTATTGTCCACTTTTAGTGAGATACCCAATTTGTGAGTACAGTTAACTTGCCTCAAGCTAAACCATATCTTCCCAAATTCATTGAATATTCTCATTATAACAAAAAAACGTGTTCAAGGCATAATTTACAAAGCTCTTCTCAATCATCTGAGCAATCAAATATTCTCCTTCTCACAAATAGTTGCTTTGACACTAACATAGGTACTCCCTCTGTCTCATTATATTGTTCAGTAGGTTCTCTCAATTCTCCCTCCCAATGTAGATTTGACAAAAACATATTAGACAATATAAATGGGACGGAGGGAGTACCAACTTACACTAATCAAACCCAGCAGTATAGCTGTAGCCAATCCTGTTTTTGAGATGTTGTAGGTATGTGTTAACAATCTAGGGATGCAGACAAACCAGGAAAGGAAGGTTTCTGTGCTAGCTGTTGTATTTTGCAGAAAACAACCGAACATGGAATATTCAGGTACAATGCACCCCATCATCTTATTAAGAGTACTACTTAGAACTAGTGCTAAGACTGCATTGACATTGAAAAATTTAAGTCTTACATGGGACCGACGGTGATGTTGACCACTCTGTCAGGAAATCCTCGTCCGAGGTGGAGTTTAGAGACATGCAACCATTCGAGTTTCAAGTGCCATTTCACTTCAAACACGAGGCAGATATGCTGAAGGTGGAAGTGTCCGGCGTGAAGAGCCGAAAGAGCATGGGAGTGGACAGGGAGACGTGCCCAGAGTACCGGGGGAAACGCAAGAAGGGAGACTCAGATGACGATGATGAAGAAGACGATATTGACGACATACTCGACGATGATGTTGTCGAGGATGCTGATGTCGATGCAACTGAAGCTGTCGATGTGGATGTCGATGAAAACATGTTGGCTGTCCAGGAAGTCATTCAGGCCATTGCTAAAGGTTTACAGGAGCATGGTACCAGTAATGGGAGCTGATGACAGAGCTGTGCGCTGCTTGGCTCCTTCTTTCAATCTCCTTCTTCCTCTTCCTCAATTGATTAGCTTGTAAACAACGAATAATTCTAATCTGTAGACACTTGAGTTGGAGTTGGAGTCTCGGTATTTGAGTTGGAGACTTGTATTCTTGATGAACATTCATCCGAACGTTCCAGTCACTCAATCTTTCTTTCAATCAACTTGTCTGTTTTTTCTTGTTGTTCTTGCCAATTTTTTGAATGATCATTTTGTTGAGAACGATCTTTTTGTTCTTGTTATGGACAGCTTCTTCGGTGGTTCTGCATTCATCTAATCGTTTCTTTGTTTATTGTGAAATCTTCTTACAGTTACTCTCAATGAAATAAGTGGCCTCTGCACCCTGCTCTTGATGAAAAATTTCCAACTCTTTTTCTGTTTCTTTTTAATTTCCAATCTTTAATCTTCTTTTTTCTTTTTTCAATGAAAGTATGGGTACATGTTTTTGAGTTCCAGGAGAGGTCAGTTCCAAGAGGGCTTTGTTTCATTTGATTGTAAAATTTATGGTTCTAGCTTTTATGGGGATTAATTGTTCTTCTGAGCCAAATCTTATCAATCACTGATTGTGTTTATTTGAGCTTTGATTTCGTTGGACTGTGAGCAGCCAGGATGATGGGCAACAAAATAAATTTGCTCCATTTTGTTCGTTTTCTTATTTACGGTGTATTTTGTTGGGTTTTAGGACTTGTGTCTGGGATGTGTTTATTCGATCAATGTAAGAAAGTGGGGAAAAACAGAAGGTTATGGTAGAGATACCCATTACCACCACCCACCCCACTTCTGTCCTGTAGACCTTTCTTTGGCCAACACAGTCGAGACCTAGAACCACCAATTGCACAATTCAAACTGACCAATCAGAACACTCAAAAAGCTGGTGGTTTTGGGTATCATCATGAGTGAAACTTAGTACCACATGGTGCGGTTTTTGCATACCCCTATAGGTTGATTACGGGTCCTGCAGTACTTTACTGTTTGAAAATTTGTATTAATTCATGTGTTTTACAAAAAATTACAAAAAAGTTACAAACCTTCCTAAAAACTATTTTGCCACCCCCAGAAAATTACAGACTATAAATAGACCAGCTTTAAATAGGAGAATTTTCTTATGTTGGTCGTTTTGGGTATCTCTACCTTAGATGGCTACTCATTTTACAAATTGAACATAAAAATCATGCGACAATACTTAGTGGCTAACAGAAGTTGGGTAATGTTGACAGAGCTAGTTTGATGAGTTCATTGTTCATGCTCAATTAACAGGTTCAATCTTCTGTGACTATGGTTTTCAATTTGATTTTCAATGTGTGCCTTTTTATGCTGGTGAATGTACTCATTTCACCACCTTTTGGAAGATATTCAACATATATTTCTCAACATTAGGAAATTTAGAGAATTGCAAAATTGGATGGAGTAATTAATTATGTGTTACTTGTGTGATATTTTTGTATCTTATGTTTCAATAAATGTCTCAATGGAGAACCAAGGAAAGCACTGCTGATTGTTAATTGGCAAAGATAATTACGTTATGCTTATGTCAACTTAAAGCACTTCAAGGAGAAGTACAATCACTCACACCCTCCTTATCTCCAATTTTAAACCGAATACCTTTGCAAGTTTGAGAGATTGAGGTCAATTTTTTACAAAACATTGTGACATCAAAAGATTTGTAAAATTTGGAATACCAAATTTATATTGTAATGAATGAGCACACTTGGTTCAATTCAAGAATAGATGTAACCTAATTATACTCCAAATGATGCGCATCACATTTGTTATTTATTGGATCCTTGTAAACCACATTCATAGTAGTTTTACACAAAATAAATCACTAAATCAAAGTCAGACCTTCAATTTATCCTCATCAAATGATTGTATCTACAATCATCAAGACTCAGAGACCATAATTGTGAGAGTGTGCAATTATTATACCAAAAAACTTATGGCAATCGTTGTGGTGGTTCAAATTTTTACATTCTACAAGCACTTAGTGTGTCTCTTTTTCAAACATTGAACAAATTATGAACATTTAACTCTTTGCCTTCGTAGAATGTAAATGTGTGTAAGTCATAAGCGGTTTTAGATATGTTCATAAAAATGCTTGTACCATGGTTGTCTTTTGAGACAAAAATCCTATTCATTTGAAAGACAGAATTTAGATGAGATGTACATCTAAGATGTCTTGCACTGTGTAAAATGTAAATCTTCTCTAAATTTTTTTTAATAAATAAATAGGAATGTTGTCTAATAAGACAACACTAGGACATACATCTCTAGATTGTTAACACATACCAAGAGCTCGGAAGGTGCATTCCACAATGACAAAGATATGTATTACATATACACACATACATATGTAATTATATTGAATAGGCATTAGTGATGGTGAAGTATAAGAAATTTATCTTTTGAAGTCCTTTGAGTGCCAAATTCATCACTTTCAAGGTATAATATGCTTCGAAGACTCAAAAAATAGTGCCAACTCATACATAATAAACCTTGTTATTCTTGTCCCTCTATGGATGCTTCCACTCAATTACTCGAAATCATTCTATCCCTGGGACTAGCTTTTATATGGCCCCAAACTTGAAACTCCAATTAAAAGTCTATAAATTGACTAGTTATGGGTATTTGTGTGTACAGAAACCAATCCTCAAATATATAATACAAGTCCTAACCCGTGTCCTCCGGACACGGACATCAAAAAGGTAAGATCGAAATTTATGAAAACATGTAAAAAATCCAGACCTAGGTATAAAAAATAATCATACCCCATTGAGAATCCTCCAACTACATATCTCTTTTTATACCTGAGTTTAAATTTTTAGTTTTTTACGTGTTTTAAAAAAAAAAAATTGATCGTCCCTTTTTGATGTCCTAGTCCAAAGGATATAGGTTAGGACTTCTATATACCGATGTCCTTTGGAAATAAAAAAAATAAAAATAAAATAGTATTCAATTAATTGGTGAGTAAGTTCCCCTCGTCCCATGGGTAAGCACTTTATTTGGTGCTCTTCAAAAACTACACCCTATCCTCGGTTCCCTCGTAAATGGTCTTCCTACTTTTTAAGATTTATAGCATGTCATACATTCCCTTTTTCTAGGTTACCCATGCTTTGGCCCGTTCCCCGTTCTCATCATTTCTTTTGTGTTTCAACAACTTTCCTTTTTGGTTTCCGCCATTTGTTCCTAGTTTCCATCATTTGTATGTAGTTCCCATCATTCGTTCTTGGTTCTCATTATTTGTTAGTAGTTCTCATGCTCCTTTCGTAATTCTTATCCTTTAATCTCGATTCCTGGTTCCCCTCCGATGTTCCCTTGATCTCCCCTCAAGTGACTCTTTCTTTGCTCCCATTTTTATGTTCCATATTCCTTGTCTCTTTAACTCCTTGTATTTTTATTATTGGGATCTAATAAACTCTTAATAACAACCACATACCATTTAGAGAACTCTTCAAAATCTTTAAAACAGTTACTCTTCATGTTGTGTATACATGACCAACTGATAATGGCCATGACCATGCATGTCTTTGATTAATTTCTCCCCCTCATTCCGATGGATGAGCTTTTTATTTGGTGCTCCTCAAGAACTGACCCCCATCCTTGATTCTCTTGTTGATTGTATCTCCTTGCTTTATAAGAATTTTAGGATATCCTTCATTCCATGGATCCCTACTTCCCAGTTGTCCTCTATTCTATTCTGGTTTCTATTCTCTTTTTCTTTACTAATCACTCCCAACCTCTAATTTCCCATTCGTGGTTTCCATCCTTTGTTCCCGATTCCGGCTCCCCCATCCGGTCATCCCCCAATTTCCCTTCTTGGTTTCATCATTTGTTCCCGATTTCCATAATTTGTTCCCAGTTCCTATCATACATTGACATGTGGTTCTCATTATTTGTTTTTGTTCCCATTCTCCGTGCCCAATTCCTAGTTCTTGTTCCATGTTTCATTGATCTCCTCTTTACTCCTTACTTTGCTCCATTTTACATGTTCCACATTCCTTGTCCCTTCGACTCTTGTTATGTTAATGAGATTTGATAAATTCTTAATAACAATCAAGTATCACCTACGGAAATCCTTCAAAATCTTTAAAACTCTTCATACCGTGTATACTCTCATGGGCAAACCACCCTACTACCGGGAAGGATCACCAAGGGCAAACAGAGAAAACCGGCCGCATCGGGGTCGGGCAACTGCAAAGGATCGCTAGCAGATAATCGTGTTCTTTTATATATATAGATAGATTTTAGGCATAAGTACATTTTCAAATTCTCAAATACAAGAACATTCATGAACTTTGGCAACACTTATGTTCAACGCTAAGTGAATGGTTGTAACACGGTACTTTTTTTTCTCATTTATACAAAAAATGAAAAATGAAAAGATTTTCTCATCTATACACAAACTCATGAAACTACTACATGTCATCATATATTCTTTTCTCTAACCAATTATCTACCAAAAGAATATATCCACTACTTACATATAGACCCTCTTATTCATTCATATAACGACCTTTCTACATTAAATTAGTAAAGAAGGGCATAGGATTTCAATAGTTGTAGTAAATATTTTACAAAAGTGGAATATCTAATGGATTTTGTATTCGTGAATATTATTATAAGTCACACCGTCACAAAGAAACTATCGATCAAGGACACCTGCATTGCAAGCTGATCAATTATTGACATGTACAAATACGTGATACCGTATACGGCCACTGATGTTGATTGTGACGTTTACCCACTTGACCGGCCTCGTCGACCGATAGCGACAATCACCCACCGGGGCTCAATAATGGCGCTTCATGCCTACAAGTTCACTCGGTCTCTCAAGGCATTCGTGAGGTAGCCTCTCAAAGGCATTCGCCAGGTCTCTCTCTCCAAGGCATTCGTGAGGTCGGTCTCTCCAAGGCATACACCATGGCAAACTCATAGAGTCTTCATCTGTAGTTCCCTATCCGAGCATTGTAGAGTCACTACGGTTCGAGGCGCGTTTCATCACGGCGCATTCGTACAGGAACGCCGAGGAGTCCAAAGGCTACATGTTCTTACGGTGCGTCATTTAGGGATGGGGAGTACCAAGTTCTACATGCATTTAAGGCGGCCTTGGCGACCATATGCGCGTGTGGTGATTGCCTACACCAATGCCATGGCCGTCTCAAATGTATAATGACTTGGGACTTCCGATTCCTCTGATCGCGCATTGTAAGGACACGTACTGTCGCCAAGAAATCTACTCCTAGCCTCGAGGATGCTGATGTCGATGCAACTGAAGCTGTTGATGTGAATGTCGATGAAAACATGCTGGCTGTTCAGGAAGTCATTTAGGCCATTGCTAAAGGTTTACAGGAGCATGGTACCAGTAATGGGAGCTGATTACAGAAATAATTCTAACCTCTCAAACCTTGAGTTGGAGTCTCGGTATTTGAGTTGGAGGCTTGTATTCTCAATGAACATTCATCCGATCATTACTTACAGTCACTCAATCTTTCTTTCAATCAACTTGTCTTGTCTGTCTCCTTTTTTTTTTCTAATTTTTTGGATGCACGTCGAAGTCATGTTTGTTGAAAATGACCTTTTTGCTTTTGGTATGAAAAGCTGTCTCCGTGGTTCTGCATTCATTGATCGTTTCTTTGTTTATTGTGAAAACTTCTTACGTTTACCCTGCTCTTGATGAAAGATTCCAACTCTTTTTCAGTTTCTTTTAATTTCCAGTCTTTATTTTTCTTTCGTCATTTCTTCTTTATTGCTTTTTTCGATGAAGGTTTCGGTAAATGTTTCTGAGTTTCAAGAGAGGTCAGTTCCAAGAGAGCTTTGTTTTGATTTATGGTTTTAAGCTTTCATGAGGATTAATTGTACTTCTAGGCCTTATCAATCATTGATTTTGTTTATTTGAGCTTTGTTTCCGTTAGACTGTGATCAGCCAGGATGATGGGCAACAAAATAAATTCGCTCCATTCTGTTGTTTTCTGAATTTGTTGTATTTTGGTGGGGCTTAGGACTTGTATCTGGGATGTGTATTTTGTCCAATGTAAGAAAGTGGGGGAAAACAGAAGGTTAGAAGGCCACTCATTTTACAAAATGAACATACTGGAAAAATCATGTGACAATAATCAGTGACAGACAGAAGTTGGGTAATTTTGAGAGAGCTTGTTTGATGGGTTCATTGATCATGCTCAATTGATATGTTCAACCTTCTGTGACTATGAAATTTTAATGCATTTTTCAATTTGATCTTCAATCTGTTACTTGTGTGATACTGTTGTACCTCTAGGTTTTAATGAATGTTTTTGAGTGGATCAAATTGAACGCCGACATTGCAGGCTGATAACTCAATGATATCGTACAAATACGTGAGTATTACAAATACCCTTTGCCGCCCCCTGATTGTGACGTTTACCTACCTCGTCGACCGACAGAAACGGTCACCGGGCTCAAGAAGGGCGCTACAATTGAAGAGAGGTGCAGCTCAGTCTCTACAAGCCATTCACCATGGCGAACTTGTAGAGGCGCGATCTGTATTCCCATCTGTGCATTGCAGAGGCAAGCGAGGGTTCGAGGCGGGTTTCATAACGACCGAGCGCGATCTGTAATTCCCCATCTGTGCTAGCAGAGTCAAGCGACTGAAGCGACAGTTCGAGGCGGGTTTCATCACGGCGCATTCCATGAGTGCCGAGGAGTGTACATGCTACGTGTTGCTATATGTGCTTACGGTGCGTGATCATAGGAATGGGGAGTGCCAAGCTGTGCATGCATTTGGGGCAACCTTGGCAATCATGTGCGCGTGTAGTGATTGCATACACGGTTGCCATGGCCGTCCTAAATGTATAACGGCTTGGGACTTCCGATTTCACTGATCGCGCATCGTGAGAACTCGTATTGTCTCCAAAAATCTGGTCTTGCCTCGAGCGAGTGTCATAAGAGAAGGTTAGCGCAGAGGCTCTACTTTCCCGCTTCTCGAGGAACTTCGTGTTTTGACATCATAGTCTGTAATTGTTCTTGACACTGTTATGTTGTCAAGTTCTTCATTCAACAACACTCTTCAGAGTGAAAGCACGCACTTCGCTTCTTCTACGGATGTTTTTGCCAATTTTTGGAATGCATGTGGAAGTCGTATTTGTTGAGAACGATCTTTTTGTTCTTGTTATGAAGAGCTGCTTCGGTAGTTCTGCATTCATATAATCGTTTCTTTGTTTATTGTGAAATCTTCTTACAGTTACTTTCATTCAATGAAACAAGTGGCCTCTGCACCCTGCTGCTCTTGATGAAAAATCCATTTGGATCCTTTCCAACTCTCTATCATTTTCTTTTTTCTTTTCAATCTTTTTTTGCTTCTCTTCTTCTTCGATGACAGTTTCGGTGAATGTTTTTGAGTTTCAAGAGAGGTCAGATCCAAGAAGGCTTTGTTTCAATTGATCGTAAAATGTATGATAGTAGCTTTCATGGAGATCAATTGTTCTTCTGGGCCACATTTATCAATCACTGATTTTGTTCATTTGAGGTTTGTATCCGTTGGACTAAGAGCAGCCAGGATGATGGGCAACATTTAAAGTTTGTTCCATTTTGTTTCTTTTCTTATATTGTTGTATTTTGTTGGGTTTTAGGACTTGTATGTGGGATGTGTTTTTTCGTTCAATGTATGAAAGTGGGGAAAAACAAAAGGTTAGAAGGACAATTGTTTTACAAACTGTGCATAAAAATTCTGTGATATTAACCCTTAAGCGGGCCGAATGTCGAAAATCGACATTCTGGATGAGGCCGGGGATGTTTGAAGTCTTCCTGTCTTCTCATCCTCGCAAATTTTCATCCGTCGTTTTTTGGAGTCCGTTGGTGAACGAATGTAGTATACTGTGATCTTTACTGCCCTATCAAATGTTATTTGCACATTTTACAGGGGTGATTTTAGTGGGAGGCACTTATCTTATTGAGTGTGTTTCTTCCATTTCGGTGTGAAATTTTTGCAATTGGGCATTGAAATTGGGCAGTTGGGCATGGAGTGTAATTTGCAAAAGAAAAAAGAATGGAAAGAGGGATTTGATAAGTAAGTCATGATTTAGAAAGAAGTGAGGGTGATTAGTGAGTAATTACTACGACATGGCGGTTGAGCCACCATTTTTGAGTGTACCACCAATTTAGAAGGGTCCACCCTTGGGTTTTGGACACCAAGGGCTTATTCATATTCAAACATGTTCCAAACATGTCTTGCACCATACAAAACTCACCCATCATCAATGCTCTAATGGCAAAATGTAGCATATTGGAACATCCAACCTCTCACATTCAAATTTCAAACCAATGAATCTCTCCTAGAAAATCACACTCCTAAAACATTCCATCAATGCAATAAGTTTGAAATGGCAAAATGTAGCATATTTGAACATCCACCATGTCCCATTCAAATTTCAAACCAACAAAATCACACCTACAAAATCTCTCCTAAAACAACCCATCAATGCAAAAATATTCAAATTTCAAAGTGGAAGTACATGGGCTTCTCAACAAATCTGCCCCACTTGTATTTGATGCACACAACTCTTGCTTTTCTCTATCTTGCATAAAATGGGGACATCAATGGAGACTTTGCTTGTTAGTGCAAAGGAGGAGTTAGTGAGATGGGGAAAATATGAGAAAGGCTTGGGAGAACAACAACTTGGGTATTTGCTAGATCTATTGGATAGAGATGTGCTATTGAGTTTGCCATGCTCTTCCAAGGTAGAGAAACGTGACACACCTCAAGGAATACGCCATTTATTTTACCATCATGTGAGCAATATCTTGGGGTGGAAGGAGAGAGTGCCTGAGGGAGACAAGTTAGGAATTAGTCCTCTCTTATATGCTTTAGTGCGACAAATTTGGCCTAATGAGCACGATGCATACAACCAGGAGCAGATCAACACAACTATCAGCGGAGATGGAGCAATCTCAACAGCAAGAAGTGGGCAACAACTTCCAAGTAAGAAAATCCATACCTTCTCTATGCACACCATCTGATTTGCACATTTAGTGACATGGTGGCTAACACCAATGGTGGGGGGGGGGCCATCCAGGGTCCACTCCTTCGAAACAGAAACGCTTGCGGTGCCAGCCTCTTGGCCGATCTAGAGGGCAGAGGAGATGCACTGGCGGCGACTCTGCAGGAATCGACAGTAACGGCAGCGAAGGCAGCCAATGTCCGCACAGCTTGAGCGTTGGGGGAACGAATGCACTCAGCGGTGCAGATACCCATGGGGAAGCTGAATATCATGAAGATTCTCATGGCGAGACCTGCCGCCAAACCTGCATCAACGTCGAGGGAGAGACCGGCGCAATCAACAACATCATAAGGCAGGGGTCAGGAGGCGGATCAATCACCGTGGAGGCCTGCAGTGCCGTCGAGAAGGCTGCCACATCCCCGAAGCACCAACAGCAAGGGAGACACAGCAGGGACCTCTGGCAGGGGTCGGGAGGTGGTTCACCCACCCTGGAGGTCTGCAGGGCCGTCGAGGGGGCTGCTAGCGGGCCGGAGTACCGACAGCATGGGAGGTAAAGCAAGGATCTCTGGCCGAGCGGGCCTGGGAACGCCGACAATATCCGGACCGGCTGCATCAACGAGGAGTCGGGGCAGCCACGGCAAGGAAGCGGAGATCACGAGACCGTCGCTGCATTGCGTCGATTGCGCGAGGAAGGGACCAACGGAGGATCTCTTGGAGCAACTTCGAAATTTCCTGCATCACGAAGCAAGCATGTGACCAGCACAAGGACGGAGGTGCATCACGCCAGAAGTTCGAGGGTCCATGACAATTTGTTGTCATGGGTAAATGTAGGAAAGACAAACCGTAGTGATCTAGGTCGCAGCAAAGAAAGATCACGATCGGGACGCATGGATCCGTTTGCCACGACAAATCGTTGACCTGTAGAAGTTAGATTACTTGAGAGAAGTCGATATAGATCTAGATTGTGAGGAAGAGAAGAGGACGACGATAGTGGTGAGCGGTGGGTGAGGGAATCTGCGACGAAAAGTTTTGTGTGTCGAATCATCATCTAGATTGATCTATGTGGTGGAAATCAACGATGTAACTAAAGAAGTTCCATTTGGTGAGGTTGCTTCAATCTACGCTCATATTCAATCGCGAACATGAAGAAGAAGTGAGTTTTGAAGAACCTCCGGATCAAGCCGTTGGTGATGCAAGTGACTTTGAGGACACCGATAGTGAAGACGACCTTGATCTTCTTCTCATCGGGGATGATCTTGGGCACGACTTACGAAGAACACGGTGACGATGGCGGAAGCACTATGCGGAATCCAGGTGGGTTCGATCCCTCAAGTGGTGAGTGCCGAAGTGCCGCAACTTCAATGAGCAAACAAACAAATGAGCACCTCGGCGTGGGCGTCGGGACAAGCACGGGTGGCGCCAACGGCACCTTATCCGAACGGCTCAGTAGCGAGCCGGCGTTACGGTGTGGACCAAGCTCGGCGGATGGCGAGCCTGTCGAGGCGATCAACGTGGCGACGCCCGATTCGGATGGAGGGGGCTCGGGCTCCGAGCGGTCTCATGTCCACGTGGACGAGGTGAGAGTCTGCATACTGCAAAGACAGACACCATGCATCGACCGGGCTGTGGGCAACAACGGAGTAAGGGTCCCCCTGAGAGAGTCCTCAAGGCACCATGGGTGTTGGTGAAAGGCATTCGTCGTATTTTTCGGGCATTTCTCACAAGATGATCGAACACGAACCCCAATATACGATGGTAAGTGACATCCCTAGTGGGGGAAGGGGCGGGGAGGAAGGGAGGTTCCAAGTGGACTAAGGGATTGGGATAATGGGCCAACATTCAAGGAGTGCTACAAAGATGAATATTGGGGTCAATTTGTGTCAAAGTACACCCATGATGATGTTGTATTCACGGGACCTAGTGATGGCCCCCCCTATGTTCTTAGGAAAATGTCCCCCGTGTTAGACTTGTTTCACAAATTCTTCACTAAGAAGACTTTGAGGAAAATAGTGAGAGAGAGCAACCGTTATGCCTCTTCCATTGACCCGGCCACGGGTTTTACTAGGGGACCCAAAGAATGGTGGAGTTTGACGGTCCCGGAGTTGGAGGCGTGGTTGGGAATCTCCATACTAATGGGGTTGAAAATAGAACCTAATCGTAGGTGCTATTGGAAAAGTAGTGAGCCATTTTACTATTGCCATACCATTGCTAACACCATGAGCATGAAAAGATATGAGGCTATAACAAAATGCTTACATATCTATGATGACTCTATGGCCCCTACGGATAAAAACGATCCGAATTATGACAAACAAGTGAAGTTAAGGTGGCTAATTGAGGAGGTGAGACTTCAATGTGTTGCAAATTGGAATCTTGGCCAATTTGTCACCGTTGACGAGCTCATGGTTAGGTACAAAGGAATGTACGGCCACGGCATGAAACAATACATGCCAAACAAGCCGGTGAAATTCGGATTCAAGATTTGGGCGGCGGATTCCAAATCCAAGTACCTTTACAATTTTCAAGTCTACACGGGGCCGATTTGAAGAAAAGTCTACGCACGGCGAAACCGGGGAGGCGAAAACGGGATACGAAGTGGTGATGGGGTTGATGGAGGGTTTGCACGGGGGGGGCCATGTGGTCGTCACCGACAATTTCTTCACATCTCCCAAGCTTTTTGTAGATTTGCACGACTTGGGGACATATGCGACCGGCACCGTGCGTGCGAACCGGATTGGCTTGCCAAGCGACTTGGTGGACAAGCGGCGGTGGGCAAAACAACCCCAAGGGGCATCCGATTGGCGCATGCATTGCACGGGTACGTTATGCTCTATTGTTTGGGTAGATAAAAAACGGGTGTTATTATTGTCAACCCACGCCGAGCCTTTGCCACCGGATCCGGATGTGCCTCTTACGGTGCCTTGATATTGCCGTGGGGAGGACGAACACATACCCACTTCTCCAATACATTTGGAGTATAGCCGTATGATGCGGGGCGTTGATGTGAGTGACCAACTAAGAGGGGTTTATACGGCGTTGTCCAAAACCCACAAGTGGTGGCACCGCATATTTATGTTTTTGGTAGACCTTGCGATTACAAACTCTTGGATAATTCATAAACGGGAGAGCTTGGACTTGAGGAACACCTCCATGAATCATTTGGAGTTTGTGACGGCGTTGGCATTTGCACTAATGGAGCGTTGGAGACAAAACCGGAAAGGTGTGGTTTCTCTATGCTCTTACACCCCAGGCACTCATGGGCTTGTGAAGGTTCAAGGAGGTAGGCACCAATGTGCATATTGCAAGGACAAAAAAAAATTAACCAATCTTGTGTGCAAAGATTGTGGTGGTTTATGGTACCATATGGGAGATTGCTTCAGCAAATGTCACTTCACTCTAAGGAGATGAGCATGTAAGATTGCATTCCTTGCATATTCTTTGTGTTAGTTTGTTTTATTTTTTTTCTATTCCATTTGTACATGAAATTTAGTGATGCTATGGACTACAGTGGGTACTCCAGGGACTAATGTACAGAATTTGGAGTCACTCCAGGGTTTTTTCTATTACATTTGGAGTTACTACTGGGTTTTATCCTATTACATCTGATGTCACTCCAGGGACTAACTTAGTGGGTTACATTTCGAGCACAGGGACTCCATGTCGATGGAGCAGTAATCCAATTTTTGGAGATAAACGAAAGGCATCCAGGGGAGGTTACTTGGAAAGGTGGCATCTTCCAAATTACTAAACCAGGGCTAATCAAGGGGAGGTTACTTGGAAAGGTGGCATCAGTAAAGCACATACTGTTTCAGAAAAAAAAAATGGCATTTTTGGCAAACCAGGCCACCAGCTGCCCAATTCCCCTTCGTTGTGGCTGCAGGTGTAAGGAGGAGCGAAGGACGGGCTTGGGATTGAGCCTGCCAGCAGTGGCTGAGCCGGCCACATCTTGCAGACCGATGACGCGGGCATGGGGAGGAGCGCGCAGCATCAACGGCTGCGGACCCATCAACGGCTTACAATTTTGGAAGGCCCCTTGAGGCCACTTACTATTCCAGGGCTTTCTCTATGAAAATAGTTATGCATGGCAGAGGGTGGAGTTATGACCCTCAGAGGTGACATGCACGGGTTTTTGGCTTATAGCGCATATTTTATTCACTTTTAGGATGGCATTATGGATTCTCCATCCATTTTAGTACTTTTTTTCATGTACTTTGCCATGGTGTCAGGCACCCAACGGCTTGTAAGTGTCATCTTTTTGTTCTCTTCTTTATAAAAGTCTGCCCGTCTTACACTAAGTTTTGTCCACGTACGACTTGAGCTTGGATGGGCAGGCTTGGAATAGTATTGGGCTAAAACAGTATTCTCAAGCCACTTGCATTGCAAATATGAGTGTGTGTGATTGGAAAGGGATATGTTTGTTTTTTTTTCGTGAATAGCTTCCTTACTTCATGCCACACATTTTTCTAGTTTACCAAATTTGCTTGCGAGGCAATTATCAATATGACTTTTCATTGCAAAGTCCAAAAATGGTACCTGCCCCTCCATTTCGAGCACTCACTTTCTTCCATGAATCATGTGGATCAAGCCTCACCCCAACCCCAAATGGAATAAAATTTTGCACATGTACTCTTTAGCCAGTAGAGATCAAGATCCTACGGTTGGATTTGGAATTTACTGCCCTTGCTCTCATCTAATGAGCTTGACATTTTTTATAAATTTGGACCCCTCTCCATCTGCCTCAATGGAACGAAACGTTTAGGGGTTAAGTAGTAACGGACAGAAGTTGGGAAATTTTGAGGGAGCTGGTTTGATGATTTCATTGATCATGCTCAATTGACAGGTTCACCTTTCTGTGACTACGATTTTCAATCTGATTTTCAATTTGTGCCCTTTTATGTTTGTGACCTTTTTTTTTCGTGGTGAAAGTACTTATTTCACCACCTTTAGGATGATACTCAACATATACTTCTTAACATTAGAAAATTTACAAAATTACAAAATTGGATGGAGTAAATAATCAATGTAACTTGTGTGATACTTTTGTATCTTTAAGTTTCAACACATGTTTTTGAGTAGATCAAAGGAATGGAAGTACTTTTAGTTATTGATATGTTGTTTATGGCAAAAATAAATGCGTGATGCTTATGTCAACTTAAAGCACTTGAAGGAAAGGTCCAATCACTCACACCCTTCTTATCTCCAACTCAAAACCAAATACCTTCGCAAGTGTGAGAGATTGAGGTCATTTTTTCACAAAACATTGTGACATCAAAAAGTTTCAAAAGTTTGGATTACCAAACTTATATTGTAAGGAATGAGCACACTTAGTTCAATTCAGGAATAAATGTAATCTAATTGTACTTCAAGTGATGCGTATCACAATTGTCATTTATTGGATCCTTGTAAACCACATTCATAGCAGTTTTAAACAAAATAAATCCACGAATGGAAGACCTTTAGTTTATTCTAATCAAAGGATTGTAAGTACAATTATCAAGACTCGTGACCATAATTGTAAGAGTGTCCAATTATTATACAGAAAGCTTATGGCAATCGTTGTGGTGGTTCAAATTCTACATTCTACAAGCACTTAATGTGTCTCTTTTTTCAAACATTGAACAAATTATGAACATTTGACTCTATGCCATCATAGAATGTAAATGTGTGTAACGTATACAAATTTTCTACAATGTTCATGGAAATGCACGTACCATTGTTTTCTTTTCAGTTATGATTCCTATTCATTTGTAAGACTCAATTTAGATGAGATGTACATCTAAGACATCTTGCAATGTATCAAATGATTGTACATCTCCTCTAGATTGTGTGTGATAAATAAATAGGAATTTCATTTAATCGATATAACACTAGGACATACATCTTTAGGTTGTTAACACATACCAAGTCACCGGAAGGAGCATTCCACAATGACAAAGATAAGTATTACATACACACACATACAAATGTGATTATGATGAATAAGCGTAAGTGATGGCGAAGTATAAGGAATTTATTTTTGAAGTCCTTTGGGTGCCAAATACATCACCTTCAAGGTATAATATACTCTCAACACTCAAAAAATAGTGTCAACCCGTACATAATAAACCTTCTTATTCTTGTACCTCTATGGATGCTTCCACTCAATTACCCGGAAACCATTTCATCCTTGGGACTAGCTTTTACATGGCGCCAAACTTAAAACTCCAATTAAAAGTCTATAAATTATCTAGTTGTGGGTATTGGTATGTACAAAAACCAATCCTCAAATATATAATATTTTAGGCATAAGTACATTTTCAAATTCTCAAATACAAGAAAATTCATGAACTTTGGCTACAGTCATGTTCAAGGCTAAGTGAATGGGTCGCAACAAGTACTTATTTCTTTGAAGAATGAAAAGATTTTCTCATATATACCGTACTTTAGGGGCAGCTTCGTCACCCCTTGGTCGAATAATTAATTAATTTCAGTTTTAAATGTCCGACACTAAAAAAAGGATTTTTTAAAGATTCATCTTTTTGAGGAAATAATTAAGTATAAGTTCGACTTTCATGCACTATTGATGGAAGTTTCATTGCATGTGTGTTATGTCATCGTCTTTTTTTGAAAGTGGTCTTATTTAATATGCAAGGAGCTCATGAGGAACTATGAGTACTGTAGAGGACTTCATGGGATATGACAATTCCTTTAATATATATTTTTTCCTCTTCATGCGTTAGATTAAAGATATTTCGTCATTTATTTAAATTTATTTAATAGTTTTCCGGCAAATTGATATCATAATTTCTTTAAAAATCCGATATTATAATTTGCAATTAATTTTTGCCGAAGCTGCCCCCGAAGTACGGTACACAAAGGCTCATGAAACTACTAAATGTCATCATATATTCTTTTTGCTAACCAATTATCTATGAAAAAAATATACCCACTACTTATATTCAGACCCTCTTATTTGATCATATAACGACCTTTCTACATTAAATTAGCAAAGAAGGACGTAGGATTCCAATAGTTGTAGTAAATATTTTACAAAAGTTGAAAATCCAATGGATTTTGTATTCCTGAAGATTATCAAAGGCTGCGACTGTCACTGTAATTATCAACTGAAGGACGCTGGCATTGAAGGCTCATCAATTATTGATAATTGACATTGTACAAATACGTGATACCGAATACTGCCACTGACGTGTGATGTTTACCGGCCTTGTCAACGGACAACGACAACGCACAATAATGGCGCTTCATGCCTACAACTTCAGCTCAGTCTCTACAAGCCATTCGCCATGGCGAACTCATAGAGGTGTTGTCTTCCATTTTCGGTCCGAGCATTGTAGAGTGAAGCTAGGGTTCGAGGCGGGTTTCATCACATCGCATTCTTGCGGGAGCGCGAGGAGTGCGGGAGCGCGAGGAGTGCAAGAGCGCCGAGGAGTGTAGGAGCGCTTAGGAGTGCGGGAGCGGTGAGGAGTCCGGAGGGTGCGTGTTGCTACGAGTTCTTACGGTGCGTGATCATAGGGAGGGGTAGTGCCAAGCATTTAGGGCGACCTTGGCAACCATGTGCATGTGTGATGATTGTGTATACCGATGCCATGGTTGTTCAAATGCATAATGACTTGGGACTTCTTCTTGCATTGATCGCGCAATGTAAGAACACTTATTATCGCCAAGAAATTTAGTCCACCCTCGAGGATGTTGATCTCGAGGATGTTGATGTCAATGTCGATGCAACTGAAGTTGTTGATGCCAATGAAAGCATGTTGGCTGTTCAGGAAGTCAGTCAGGCCTTTGCTAAAGGTTTACAGGATCATGGTACCAGTAATGGGAGGTGATGAGTTTGGCTTCTTTGAATCTCCTTCTTGTTCCTAAATTGATTAGCTTTTAAACAACAAATAATTCTAATCTCGAGCCACTGGAGTTGGAGTCTCGGTATTTGAGTTGGAGACTTTGTATTCTTGATGAACATTCATCCGAACGTTACTTACGGTCACTCAATCTTTCTTTCAATCAACTTGTCTGATTATTTTGTTTTTTTTTTGCCAATTTTTTTAATTGCATCTTGAAGTCATATTTGTCGAGAATGATCTTTTGTACTTGTTATCGGAACTTCTTCTTCGGTGGTTCTGCAATCGTCTAATCGTTTCTTCGTGTATTGTGAAATATTCTTACAGTTTATTGCTCAATGAAATGAGTGGCCTCTGCACCCTGCTCGTGATGAAAAATCCATATGGATCATTTCCAACTCTTTTTCGATTCCTTTTTAATTTCCACTCGTTTCTTTACTTTATTCCTTTCCTGTTCTTTTCTTTTTCAATGAAAGTTTCAGTGAATGTTGTTGAGTTTCAGGAGAGGTCAGTTCCAAGAGGGCTTTGTTTCATTCGATTGTACATAAATTTGCTTTCATGGAGATTAATTGTTCTTCTGGACCACATTTATCAATCAGCGATTATGTTTATTGGAGCTTTGATTTTGTTGGACTCTGAGCAGCCAGGATGATGGGCAACAAAATCAATTCGCTCCATTTACTTGTTTACTTAATTTGTTGTATTTTGTTGGGTTTTAGGACGTGTATCTGGGATGTGTTTTTTCGTTCAATGTAAGAAAGTGGGGATAAACAAAAGATTAGAAGGCCAGTCATTTTACAAACTGAACATCAAAATCATGTGATATTAAGTAGTGACGGACAGAAGTTGGGTAATTTTGAGAGAGCTGGTTTGATGAGTTCATTGATCATGCTCAATTCACAGTCCAACCAACCTTCGTGACTATGATTTTTAATGCATTTTTTAATTTGATTCTCAATCTGTTACTTGTGAGATACTTTTGTACCTTTAGGCTTGAATGTATGTTTTTGAGTGGATCAAATTGAACGCCAACATTGCAGGCTGAGAATTTGATGATATCGTACAAATACGTGAGAATTACGAATACCCTTTGCCGCCCCGTGCTTGTGACGTTTACCGCCTTGTTGACCGACAAAGAACGGTCACATGAGCTCAAGAACGGCGCTATAATTCTAGAGGTGCGGCTCGGTCTCTACAAACCATTCGCCATGGCAAACTTACGAGGCCCGATCTATGATTCCCCATGCAGAGGGAAGCGATTCGAGGCGGGTTTCATCACGGCTCTCTAGAAACCATACGCCATGGCGAACTCATAGAGGCCCGATCTGTGATTCCCCATCCGTGCATTCGAGAGGCAAGCGATTCGAGGCGGGTTTTATCTCGGTGGCTTGCGCGATCTGTAATTCCCCATGTGTACATTGCATAGTCAAGCGAGGGTTCGAGGCATGTTTCATCACGGCGCATTCCAAGAGCGCCGAGGAGTTTACATGTTGTGTGTTGCTATGTGTGCTTCCGGTGCGTGATCAGAGGAATGGGGAGTGCCAAGCTCTCCATGCATTTAGGGTGGCCTTGGCAACCATGTGCGCGTGTAGTGATTGCATACACCGAACCGTGTGCGCGTGTAGTGATTGCATACACGGATGCAATGGCCGTCCTAAATGTATAACGACTTGGAACTTCCAATTCCTCTAATCGCGCATCGTGAGAACACATATTGTCTCCATAAATTTGGTCCTCCCTCGAGGGAGTGTCGCAAGAGAAGGTTATCACTCAGAGGCTCTACTTTCCCGCATCTCAAGGAACTTCATGTTTTGACATCATAGTCAGTCATTGTTCTAGATGGACACTGTTATGTTGTCAAGTTCTTCATTCAACAACACTCTACAAAGTGAAAGGACGCGGTTCGCTTCTTCTACGGATATTTTGCCAATGTTTGGAATGGATGTTGAAGTCATATTTGTTGAAAATGATCTTTTTGTTCCTGTTATGTACAGCGTTTTCGGTGGTTCTAATCGTTTCTTTGTTCACTGTGAAATCTTCTTACAGTAACTCTCATTCAATGAAATAAGTGGCCTCTACACCCGCTCTTGATGAAAAATCCATTTGGATCCTTTCGAACTCTTCGCCATTTTCTTTTTTCTTTTCAATCTTGTTTTGCTTTTCTTCTTTTTCAATGAAAGTGTCAGTGAATGCTTTTGAGTTTCAGGAGAGGTCCGTTCTGAGAGGGCTTTGTTTCATCTGAGTGTACACTTTATGGTACTAGTTTTTTTCATGGAGATTAGTAAGTTGTTCTTGTGGGCCAAATTTATGAATCAATGATTGTGTTTATTTGAGCTTTGATTTCGTTGGACTGTGAGCAGCCTGGATGATGGGCAACAAAATAGATTTGCACCATTTCGTGTGTTTTCTTAATTTCGGTGTATTTTGTTGGGTTTTAGGACGTGTATCTGGGATGTGTTTTTCGTTCAATGTATGAAAGTGGGGAAAACAAAGATTAAGACCGAACATTTACTTCTTATCATTAGAAAATTTACAAAATTACAAAATTGGATGGAGTAAATAATCTGTGTTACTTGTGTGATACTTTTGTATCTTTAAGTTTCGATACATGTTTTTGAGTAGATCAAAGGAATGGAAGTACTTTTAGTTATTGATATGTTGTTTATGGCAAAGATAAATACGTGATGCTTATGTCAAACTTAAAGCACTTGAAGGAAAGGTACAATCACTCTCACCCTTCTTATCTCCAACTCAAAACCGAATACTTTTGCAAGTGTGAGAGATTGAGGTCATTTTTTTACAAAACATTGTGACATCAAAAGATTTCAAAAGTTTGGAATACCAAATTTATATTATAACGAATGAGCACACTTAGTTCAATTCGAGAATGAATGTAATCTAATTATACTCCAAGTGATGAGTATCACAATTGTCATTTATTGGATCCTTGTAAACCACATTCATAGCAGTTTTACACAAAATTATTCCATGAATCGAAGACCTTTAGTTTATTCCAATCAAAGGATTGTAACTATAATTATCAAGACTCGTGACCGTAATTGTAAGAGTGTCCGATTATTATACACAAAGCTTATGGCAATCGTTGTGGTGGTTTAAATTCTACATTCTACAAGCACTTAATGTGTCTCTTTTCCCAAACATTGAACAAATTATGAACATTTGACTCTATGCCTTAGTAAAATGTAATTGTGTGTAAGTTATAAAAGTTTTCGAGATATGTTCATAAAAATGCACGTACCATGGTTGTCTTTTGAGACAAAATTCCTATTCATTTGAAAGACACAATTTTGATGAGATGTACATCTAAGACGTCTTGCAATGTGTAAAATGTAAATCTCTTCTAAATTGTGTTTTAATAAGTAAATAGAAATTTTGTCTAATAAGACAACACTAGAACATACATCCCTAGATTGTTAACACATACCAAGACCTCGGAAGGTGCATTCCACAATGACAAAGATATGTATTACATACACACACATACATATGAAACTATATTGAATAAGCGTAAGTGATGGTGAAGTATAAGGAATTTATCTTTTGAAGTCCTTTGGGTGCCAAATACATCACATTCAAGGTATAATATGCTCTAAAGATCCAAAAAATAGTGCCAACTCATACATAATAAACCTTGTTATTCTTGTCCCTCTATGGATGCTTCCACACAATTACTCGAGTCAGAAATCATTTTATTCCTGGAGCTGGTTTTTATATGGCCCCAAACTTGAAACTCCAATTAAAAATCTATAAATTGTCTAGTTATGGGTATTTGTGTGTAGAGAAACCAATCCTTAAATATATAATATTTTAGATATAAGTACAACTTCAAATTTCCAAATACAACACCATTCATGAACTTTGGCAACAGTAATGTTCAACGCTAAGTGAATGGTTGCAACAGGGTACTTTTTTTTTCTCATCTATACAAAAATTGAAAAACGAAAAGATTTTCTCACCTATACACAAACTCATGAAACTACTAAATGTCATCATATATTCTTTTCTCTAACCAATTATCTACCCAAAGAATATACCCACTACTTATATACAAACCTTCTTATTCAATCAAATAACGACCTTTCTACATTAAATTAGCAAAGAAGGACATAGGATTCCAATAGTTGTAGTAAATATTTTACAAAAGTGGAGTATCCAATGGATTTTGTATTTGCGAAGATTATTAAAGGCTGCGACCTCACTGTGACTATTGACTGAAAGACTCCCGCATTGCAAGCTGTTCAATTATTGACATCGTACAAATATGTGATACCCGTATACGGCCACTCACGGTGATTGTGACGTTTACCGGCCTCGTAGACTGACAGCAATGGTCACCAGGGCTCAATAATGGCACTTAATGCCTACATGTTCAGCTCAGTCTCTCCAAGGCATACGCCATGGCAAACTCATAGAGGTGTTGTCTGTAGTTCCCTGTCCGAGCATTGTAGAGTCACTAGGGTTCGTGGCGCGTTTCATCACGACGCATAGGAGCGCCGAGGAGTCCAAAGGATACATGTTCTTACGGTGCGTGATCTTAGGGATGGGGAGTGCCAAGTTCTACATGCATTTTAGGCGGCCTTGGCGATCATATGCGCGTGTGGTGATTGCGTACACGAATGCCATGGCCGTCTTAAATGCATAAGGACTTGGGGCTTCCGATTTCTGTGATCGCGCATTGTAAGGACACGTACTGTCGCCAAGAACTCTAGTCGCCAAGAACTCTAGTCTAGCCTCGAGGATGCTAATGTCGATGCAACTGAAGCTGTCGATGAAAACATGTTGGCTGTCCAGGAAGTCATTCAGGCCATTGCTAAAGGTTTACAGGAGCATGCTACCAGTAATGGGAGCTGATCACAGAGCTGTGCGCTGCTTGGCTCCTTCTTTTAATCTCCTTCTTGTTCCTCAATTGATTAGCTTGTAGACAACAAATAATTCTACTCTCGAGACACTGGAGTTGGAGTTGGAGTATTTGAGTTGGAGTCTCGGTATTTGAGTTGGAGTCTCGGTATTTGAGTTGGAGTCTCGGTATTTGAGTTGGAGACTTTGTATTCTTGATGAACATTCATCCGAACGTTACTTACAGTCACTCAATCTTTTTTTCAATCAACTTGCCTGACTTCTTTTTCTTTCAAATTTTTTGAATGCATGTTGAAGTCATATTTGTTGAGAATGATTTTCTTTTTCTTTTTCTTTTTTTTTTTCTTTTTTTTTCTTTTTTTTTTCTTTTTTCTTTCTTTCTTTCTTTCTTGCTGTCGGAACAGCTTCTTCGGTGGTTCTGCTTTCATCTAAGCGTTTCTTTGTTTATTGTGAAAACTTCTTACAGTTACTCTCGATGAAGTAAGTGGCCTATGCACCCTGCTCTTGATGAAAAATCCGTATGGATCATTTCCAACTCTTTTTCGATTTCTTTTCAATTTCCAGTCGTTTTTTTTACGTTATTCCTTTCCTCTTCTTTTCTTTTTCAATGAAAGTTTCAGTGAATGTTTTTGAGTTTCAGGAGAGGTCAGTTCCAAGAGGGCTTTGTTTCATTGGATTCTACATAAATTTGCTTTCATAGAGATTAATTGTTCTGGTAGGGCCAAATTTATCAATCACTGATTGTGTTTTTTTGAGCTTTGATTTTGTTGGACTGTGATGATGGGCGACATTTTAAGTTTTCTCCATTTCGTTTGTTTTCTTATTTCGTTGTATTTTGTTGGGTTTAAGGACTTGTATTTGGGATGTGTTTTTTTGTTCAATGTAAGAAACTGGGAAAAAACAAAAGGTTAGAAGGTCACTCATTTTACAAAGTGAACATAAAAACCATGTGATGATAATTTGACTAACAGAAGTTCGGTAATTTTGTGAGAGCTGGTTTAGTGAGTTGATTGATCATGTTGAATTGACAAGTTCAAACTTATGTGACTATGATTTTTAATGTATTTTTCAATTTGATTTTCAATCTGTTACTTGTGTGATACTTTTGTACCTCTAGGTTTCGATGAATGTTTTTGAGTGGATCAAATAGAACGCCGACATTGCGGTGATAACTCAATGATATCGTACAAATACGTGAGAATTACGAATACCCTTTGCCGCCCCCTATTACACCGATTGTGACGTGATTGGTTTGAGGGGGTTTCATCACGACACATTCCGGGAGCGCCGAGGGGTTTTACACGCTACGTGTAGTTATGTGTGCTTACGGTGCGTGATGACATGAATGGGGATTGCCAGGCTCTGCATGCATTTGGGGTGGCCTTGGCAACCATGTGCTCGTGTACCGATTGCATACACGCAAGCATGTGCGCGTGTAGTGATTGCTTACATGGATGCCATGGCCGTCCTAAATGTATAACGACTTGGGACTTCCGATTCCTCTGATCGCGCATTGTGAGATCTAGCCTCGAGGCAGTGTCAAAAGAGAAGGTTATCACTCAGAGGCTCTACTTTCCGGCATCTCGATGAACATCATGTTTTGACATCATAGTTTGTAATTGTTCTGTTGTCAAATTCTTCATCCAACAACACTCTGCAGAGCAAAAGCACGCACTTCGCTTCTTCTACGTGATGTTTTTGCCAATTTTTGAAATGCATGTTGAAGTCATATTTGTTGAGAACGATCTTTTTGTTCTTGTTATGAAGAGCTTCTTCGGTGGTTCTAATCGATTCTTTGTTCATTGTAACAGCTTCTTAGAGTTGCTCTCATCATAAGTGGCCTCTCCACCCTGCTACTCTTGATGAAAAATCCATTTGGATCCTTTCCAACTCTTTGTCATTTTCTTTTTTCTTTTCAATTTTTTTTGCTTTTCTTCTTTTTCAGTGAAAGTGTCAGTGGATGTTTTTGAGTTTCACGAGAGGTCCGTTCTTTGTTTCATCTGATTGTAGATAGATAGAAGATAGATAGAAACTCCGGTCCCTTTTTAAGGGGCCGGCGTGAATGAAGTGTCTGTTTGTAATGCTAATATCCTGATGGCCACCCGGACAAGGGAAATTGGAACAATACTACTTCCCCCTCTCGAGGGTGGACACTATAACTACGCTAGTTTCTATTAATGCCTTAAAGATACTTGACATAGTATCCTCCCAAAGGGCTTTGAGGTACCCATACAACAAGGTCCAAAGACCACCCACAATAGTTGGGTGGACTATAGTGGTGAGCACCACGCAGGCATGGGGAATAGAACCCACGACCTCCTCATTGGGGGCCTAAGCCCTCACCACCAAGCCAAGGCTTCTGGTGCCTCATCTGATTGCACAATTAATGGAACTAGCTTTCTTCATGGAGATTAATTGTATTTCTAGGCCAAATTTATGAATCACCGATTGTGTTTGTTTGAGCTTTGGTTTCGTTGGATGATGGGCAACAAAATAAATTTGCTCCATTTTGTTCGTTTTCATATTTTGGTGTATTTTCTTGGATTTTAGAACTTGTATCTGGGATGTGTGGTTTGTTTCAATGTAAGAAAGTGGGGAAAAACAAAAGGTTAGAAGACCATTCATTTTACAAAATGAACATAAAAATCATGTGACTGACAGAAGTTGGGTAAATTGAAGAATGGTGGCTATGATTTTGACAGAGGTGGTTTGATGGATACATTACTCATGCTCGATTTAATAGGTTCAATCTTTTGTTACTATGATTTTCAATTTAATTTTTCGATTTGTGCCCTTCTATGTATGTGAACATCTCTTTCATGCTCAATGTACATATTTCACCACCTTTCAGAATGACACTCAACAACCACCTATATTTCTTATCATCGTTTGGTTGGAAAGCTACATAATTACGAAATTGAAAGGAGCAATTGACATGTGTTACTTGTGTGATACTTTTGTATCTTTAAGTTTCAAAGAATATTTTAATGGAACTCAAAGGAAAGTACTTTTTGATTATTAATATGTAGTTTATGGCTGAGATATAGTAGGTGAATGGTTAAGATTTGGTACAAGGAAGAGCATAACCGAGGAAAATATTCTTACTTATGCTAACTTAACCCTTAAACGTCAGACCCAACCCGAGGGGTTGGGTTTTTTTTTGAGAGAATCTTGCTCATAACTTACACTCCATTATACCAAATGGAATTTTTAAAATTCCAAACTGAGCACCTTAAAGAGATCTATACTTTCTTAGAATAGAGCTCACGCAAATTAAAAATAGAATAATGCTAAAGGGCAATGGTAAGCTTGGGGTATCACTTTTTGGACACACTAATTAGGTTATTTTTATTGAAAGCCTCCAAAGTTTGTCTAATTTAGTCATTTTAATCAAGTAAAAAGACCCTAAAATAGAAAATAAAATATCATGCACCTCACTAAAATCAAAGTATATATGCCTATAGATTTTCTTTTAGATTTTTTATTTTTTTTGGATCCATTCATAGATGAGGGAAAAAGTGCTGAATTTGGGGATTTGCAGGCATTATAGTGCACAATGAATTAATTTTTTTATTATTAAATAAATTATTTTGTATTCTATACAAGAAGATGTAGGTCATATTCAAAAATTATATTAAAATAAAAATGGATGATATTCCATTTGCTTGATTCAATGGATTTTAGATTATTGGAACATGACTTACTTTTTCAACTAAAAAATCAAATGAAATTACTTCAAAATATTTTTTTTAATTTTTAATTTTTTTTCTTGATACATTATAAGTATAGACAACTAAAACCACATCTAATGAAGTCTTATTGTATTACAGTTTAAAAATAGATATGTTTGTCACACCAACATAGAGTGCAATTGTTCATGGGACAACCTTTTTGGGTACCCCAACCAGACTATCACCCTAAAAGTGGAGTTTTAGAAGAGATTTTGGGTGTGGTATCAGGACAACATATGACGTTTAAGGGTTAAAGTAGGTGAATAGGCAGAATTTGGTTTGGAAAAGGTACAGTCATTCACACCCTTCCTATCTCTAACTCAAAATGGCACATGTAACATTGTGAGTTTGACAGATTGAGGTCGATCTTGTTACAAAACATTGTGACAATAATAGGTTTGAAAAGTTTGGAACACCAAAATTATATCTTAATGCATGAGCACACAAGTTTGGTTCAATTCAAGAATGATTGTAATCTAAAGACAATCCAACTAAGGGTCTCATTGTACCAAAAGTAACAATGTGGAATTTCTTAAACAAGGGTTTTGTGATTTGGTTGTTGTAATCGTAACAAATTGTTTATAGTAATTTCTTGTTTGTTTTCTTTTTTATCAAAACATTGATTCTTCCTTAGCTTTTAGCATTCTTACTTTCATTCAAATACACTCAACTCTAACTTGAGTTTGAGACAATTGTTACATATAGGATCCTTGATTATTTCTTAACCACATATATAGATGTTTTAGAGGAAATAAATCAACACATGGAAGTCAACCTTTAGTTTATTCTCCTTACAACTCAAAAATTTGAAGCTACAATCATCAAGACTCATAATTGCAAGAGTGTGCAATTATTATACATACGGCTTATTTACGGCATTTATCGTTGAGTTTTAAAATTGCTATTCTACCAGCTAATGTGCATATATTACAAACATTGAACAAATTATAATTGCCTTAGTAGATTATAAATGTGTGTAAGTTATATATAGGTATCAATGATGTTCATAATGCACGTACATCTCTAAATTGTTATACATACCAAGACCCTGGAAGGTGCATTCCACAATGACAAAGATAAGTATTAGAAACACACACAGACATATGTGAGTATCATTGAAAACATATAAGCTTTCACCCCTAAAAATCCAAGCGTTTCCTCAACCTCCAAAACCAAAAACTTGTCATGTTGCACCTTCCGTTGATGGGAAATGGGGAAACATTTGGAGAATTTTTTTTTCTGGTATTGGACTTCGAACCGTAAGATCTTGTATCTAACTTGTATACAAAGGATTAGTCACTATTTCAACCGTTGGATGTTTGTCATTTGTGAGATCATAACTTCCAAAGTTTGTCTAACACTTTTTTTTGCCGCTGTCCGAGAGGCCTAAATGGTGCCAAGGGCAACTTGATGATCATTACTCCAAACATTTTCCCCTCATTTTTCCCCATGTAGGTAATCAAGTTGGGTACACTCATGCAAAATTTTAGAGACTCATTCTACTTTTAGACCTTAATGTACATTATTTTATGAAAGAAGGTCTTAAAACAACAATATAGTGAAACAAGCACCACATATGATGTATTAAGTTTAAGAAGAATTTGAACGGTGCGTAGGTGCCTTTATGAGTATGTGAATTTGGAAAAAAAATCACGGAAAAATCTAAAATCTAAAATTTTGACAATTCTTGAAAGAAAAAATTGTAAAATTACTAGAAATTGTGATGATTGTTTTTGAAAGTTTTGGAGGTTGCCCTTGTAAAAGTTGTACACGTTTTGACTTTGAACACTTTGGAACTTGAATAGTAATTTGGTAATGAACATATTTCCAGAAAAAAATTCTTTAAAAAAACATTATTTTAAACTGCCCATTTTGGACTTGAAACCTAAAATTTCTAGAGGAAGGTTATAAAATTAAAATTTGGATTTGCATATTTTACCACATACACATTACAATATGGGGAGCACCCAGTAAAAATCTTAAGCAAAAATATCAATTTAACCCCTTAAAATGAGCTGCCCAAAATCTCAATAACCAAATCGGTTTTTCCTGGATTTTGAGGGGTTAATGGTTCTTCTGGGCCACATTTATCAGTCACCGATTATGTTTATTTGAGCTTTGATTTCATTGAAGTGTGAGCAGCCAGGATGATGGGCAACAGAATAAATTCGCTCCATTTACTTGTTTTCTTATTTTGTTGTATTTTGTTGGGTTTTAGGACTTGTGTCTGGGATTTGTTTTTCGATCAATGTAAGAAAGTGGGGAAAAACAAAAGGTTAGAAGGCTACTCATTTTACAAACTGAACGTAAAAACCATGTGATAATAATTAGTGGCTAACAGAAGTTGGTTAATTTTAAGAGAGCTGGTTTAATGAATTCATTGACAGGTTCAATCTTCTGTGACTATGGTTTTTGATGTATTTTTCAATTTGATTTTCAGTCTATTACTTGTGTGATACTTTTGTACCTTTAGGTTTTGATGAATGTTTTTGAGTGGGTCAAATTGAACGCCAACATTGCAGGCTGATAACTCGATGATATCGTACAAATACGTGAGAATTCCGAATACCCTTTGCTGCCCCCATCTGACGCTGATTGCTGCCCCCATCTGACGCTGATTGTGACGTTTACCTACCTCGTCGACCGACAGCAACTGTCACCAGAGCTCAAGGAGGGCTCTGTAATTGAAGAGAGGTGCAGCTCAGTCTCTAGAAGCCATTCACTACGGCGAACTCGTAGAGGTGCAATCTATAATTTCCCATCGTTGCATATATTGCAGATGCAAGCGAGGGTTCGAGGCGGATTTCATCACGGCCGCGCGCGCGATCTGTAATTTCCAATGTGTGCATAACAGAGTCAAGCGACAAAAGCGAGGGTTCGAGGCGGGTTTCATCACGGCGCATTTCAGGAGCGCCGAGGAGTTTACATGCTACGTGTTGCTATGTGTGCTTACCGTGCGTGATCACAGGAATGGGGAGTGCCAAGCTCTGCATGCATTTTGGGCGACCTAGGCAACCATGTGCGCGTTTAGTGATTGCATACACGGATGCCATGGCCGTCCTAAGTGTATAACGGCTTGGGAATTCCGATTCCTCTTATCGCGCATTGTCAGAACACGTATTGCCTCTAGAAATCTAGTCCTGCCTCGAGGGAGTGTATAAGAGAAGGTTATCGCTCATAGCCTCTACTTCCCCCCATCTCGAGGAACTTCATGTTTTGACATTATAGTGTGTAATTGTTCTGGACAATGTTATGTTGTGAAGTTCATTCAACAGCACTCTACAGAGCAAAAGCACGCACTTTGCTTCTTCTACAGATGCTTTTGCCAATTTTTGGAATGCATGTTGAAGTCATATTTGTTGAGAACGATCTCTTTGTTCTTGTTATGAACAACTTCTTCGGTGGTTCTAATCATTTCTTTCTTCATTGTGAAATCTTCTTAGAGTTACTCTCATTCGATGAAATAAGTAGCCTCTGCACCCTGCTGCTCTTGATGCAAAATCCATTCGGATCCTTTCCAACTCTTTGCCATTTTCTTTTTTCTTTTCAATCTTTATTGCTTTTCTTCTTTTTCAATGAAAGTGTCAATGAGTGTTTTTGAGTTTCAGGAGAGGTCCGTTCTAAGAGGGCTTTGTTTCATCTGATTGTAAAATTTATGGTACTAGCTTATTTCATGGAGATTAATTGTTCTTTAGGGCCAAGTTTATGAATCACCGATTGTGTTTGTTTGAGCTTTGGTTTTGTTGGATGATGGGCAACAAAATAAATTTGCTCCATTTTGTTCATTTTCTTATTTCGGTGTATTTTGTTGGGTTTTAGGACTTGTATCTAGGATGTGTGTTTTGGTTCAATGTAAGAAAGTGGGGAAAAACAAAAAGGTTAGAAGACCATTCATTTTACAAAATGAACATAAAAATCATGTGATGATAATCAGTGACTGACAGAAGTTGGGTAAATTGAAGAATGGTGGCTATGATTTTGACAGAGGTAGTTTGATGGATACATTAATCATGCTCAATGTACATATTTCACCACCTTTCAGAATGACACTCAACAATCATCTATATTTCTTATCATCGTTATGTTGGAAAGTTACATAATTACGAAGTGTTGTATCTTTAAGTTTTAAAGTATGTTCCAATGGAACTCAAAGGAAAGTACTATTGATAATATGTAGTTTATGGGTGAGATATAGTAGATGAATGGTTAAGATTTGGTACAAGGAAGAGCACAACCGAGGAAATATATTCTTACTTATGCCAACTTAAAGTAGGTGAATAGTTAGAATTTGGTTTGGCAATCATTTACACCCTTCCTATCTTCAACTGAAAATGGCACATGTAACATTGCGAGTTTGACAGACTGAGGTCGATCTTGTTACAAAACATTGTGACAATAATAGGTTTGAGAAGTTTGGAACACCAAAATTATATCATAATGCATGAGCTCACCTGGTTCAATTCAAGAATGATTGTAATCTAAAAACAATTTAACTAAGGGTCTCATCATACTAATATTAACATTGTGGAATATCTTAAATGAGGGTTTTGTGATTTGGTTGTTGTAATCGTAACAAATTGTTTATAGTAAGTCCTTGTTTGTTTCTTTCTTATCGGAACATTGATTCTCTGTAAGCTTTTAGCAGTCTTACTTTTATCCAAATACACTCAACTCTTGAGTTCGGGACAATTGTTACATATTGGAACCTTGATTTTTTATAAACCACATAAATAGATGTTTTAGAGGATATAAATCAATAGATGGAAGTCGACCCTCACTTTATTCTCCTTACAGCTTAAAAATTTAAAACTACAATCATCAAGACTCACGGACCATAATTGCAAGAGTGCAATTATTACACCATACGGCTTATGGCATTTATTGTCGAGGTTCAAAATTGCTATTCTACCATCACCTAATGTGCCTATATTTCAAACATTGAACAAATTATAAAATTTAACTCTTTGCCTTAGTAGAATGTAAATTTGTGTAAGTTATAAAAAGGTATCAACGATGTTCATAATGCACGTACATCTCTAGATTGTTATAACATACCAAGACCACGGAAGGTGCATTCTACAATGACAAAAATAAGTATTAAATACACAAACATATGTGAGTATCATTGAAAACATTAAGCTTTAAAGACTCAATAAAATGTGGCCAATCTATACATAATAAACCTTGTGATTCTTCTACTTTTATGGATACTCATACTCAATTACCAAAAAATCATTTGATTGCTAGAACTTGCTTTTGCATGGCTTTAAAATTGAATCCCCAATTAAAAGTCTTTAAATTGTCTACCAATGGATATTTGTGTACAAAATTTAATCCTCAAGTATATATTATTTAAGGTATAGATATATGTTTAAAATTTGCAATTATAAGAACATTCTTAGACTTCGGCTTCCCTACAACCCATGTTCAAGGCTAAGTGAATGGTTGTAATACAATACTTTTTCTTTTGGAAAATGGAAAGATTTTGTCGTCTATACACAAAATCATGAAACTACAGATCATCAACATATATTCTTTTCCCTCACTAATTATACACCAAAGGAATATATCCACTATTTATATACAAAAATGACCCTCTTATTCTATCATACAACGACCTTTTCACATTAACTTAACAAAGAAAGACATAGGATTCCAATAGTTGTAGTAAATATTTTACAAAAGTGGTGAATGCAATGGATTTTGTAATCCTTAAGAATTTTAAAGATCTGAAGGACGCTGGCATTGCAGGCCCATCACTTAATGACATTGCAGGCCCAAATACGTGATATCAAAAAACTACCGGAGTCTTACGCTCATTGTGACGTTTTCCGAACTCGTCGACCGATAGCGACGGTCACTGGGACTCAAGAAGGGCGCTTCATGTTTACATGTGCAACTCAGACTTCTGAACTCATAGAGGCATTGTCTGTAATTCCCCGTCCGTGCATTGTAGAGTCAAGTTAAGGTTTGAGGAGGGTTTCATTATGGAGCATTCCTGCAGCACTAGTAGAAAATCGCACTAAAAGTGACTTCCGTAATAACTTGACCGTAATGACACATAGTGAATAATTTAAATTGTGCCTCTAATTGCATGACAGTAAATTATTATATCTGTCACCTCTCATTTATTTTTTTACTAATCTACTAGGTTTTGGTATGTCTATTACACTAGTAGAAAATGGCAAAAAGTGACGGCCGTAATGACTTGACCAGAATGACACAAAGTGTCAATTTTAATTGTGCTTCTAATTACGTCAAAATAAATCATTATACTTGTCACTTTTCCTTAATTTTTTTATTGATCTATTGAAGTGTGGTATGCTTATTACAACCCCAAAAAATCTAAGAAAAAGTGACAAATATCATAATTTATTTTGACGTAATTAGAAGCACAATCAAAAGTGACACTTTGTGTAATTTAGGTCAAGTCATTACAACCGTCACTTTTTTGCCATTTTCTACTAGTGTTACAACAAAAAAAAATCTAAGAAAAAGTGACAAATATCATAATTTATTTTGACGTAATTAGAAGCACAATTAAAATTGACACTTTGTGTCATTCCGGTCAAATCATTATGGCCTTCACTTTTTTGCCATTTTCTACTAGTGTTACAACAAAAAAAAACCTAAGGAAAAGCATCAAATATTTAATTTATTTTGATGTTATTAGAAGCACAATTAAAACTGACTCTTTGTGTCATTACAGTCAAGTCATTACGTTTGTCACTTTTAGTGCCATTTTCTACTAATGCACGAGCGCCGAGGAGTCCACAGGCAACGTGTTGTTACGTGTTCTTACAATGCGTGATCACAAGGACGAGGAAGTGCCAAGCTCTACATGTATCGAGGGCGGCCTTTGACTTGCGCGTGCCGTGATTGCGTACATGGATGCCATGGCCGTCCTAAATGCATAACAACTTAAGACTTCCGATTTCTTTGATCGCTCATTGTAAGGTTACATATTGTCGCCAGAATTCTAGTACTAGCCTTCTAGTCCCTCTAAGCCATTCGCCATGGCGAACTCATATAGGCGTATTCTATAATTCCGTGTACATGCATTGTAGAGTCAAGATAGGGTTCGAGGGGGGTTTCATCATAGAACATTTATACATGAGCGCCGAGGAAGTATTTGCAGCTATGAAACTAGATAGTGCACACGAGCAGAGTAGTTATGTACTGAGGCGGGAGAGTAAGTTGCAGCTATGAAGGAATGGAGATATAATGCTACAACGGTGGAGAGTATTGAGGAAAAATGATACATTCAACTGCAGGGAAAGAAAGTTGTTTACTTGTTGTATTGTAGTTTATAAATATCTGTCATATGTTTTTTGATATAGCAAAATAAGTAGGGAATGATGAAAAACTTGTATATGACATATCATTTGATGAAATCTACAATGCAAATAATAAGGATTAAGGAAGAGGTTTTCGTACTGACTGCACTAGTATGTTGTACACATTTATGTTTCAGAGTCATTCGAATAATGATTTAACTTTGTGGATTTGTGCAAAATATGGCACTATGTATCCCAAGTACTTTCATGATAATAGGTGTGCTCATCTTACATAAATATGCATCTTAAGTAGCTATATGACAAAGTTGTGCTCATGAGAGTAGAAAGAAATAGCATGTCGACAAACCTTTGACCACTGAATAAAAAGAGCCTCTATTCTAAACCTATATTCTACGTAAATGCTCTTAAACCAAAAGATCACTTGCTGGAGAAACGCATGTATATGAGACTAATGATATAGTGCACACATACATTTCAATGAAAGATCAAATTTTGTTTGTCAAAGAATCAAACATGAAGGTATTCTCAAACCAATTGGACATGACAAGAAGACCTTTGGTACGAATCGTTTTAGACACTTAAATTTGAAATATCATGATGTCGTAATGTCGTGAAGTAAGTTTCAAATGCTTCAATTGTTACGATCGTTCAAATGTGAGATATCATGATGTTGGCACGTGCCGGCGCGAAGATGCATTTGTTTATTTACAAGTGAGGAAGGAACACCGTCGGATCCAATTAGAGAAACCAAAGTATCACAGCCTTCAACCTACCCTTCTTAATTTTCATGAAGCCTCCTTATTGATTAGAAGGTTTACACTCATGCTTTTATAGTATGGGTCTGTAGTTTTTACCACACTAATTAAAGTCTATTAAAGTCATTTTCTAAGTATGAGATGAGTATTATCTGAATATCACCCAAGTCACACATAAGTAATATGAAAGAGTACCAAATGATATTTTCAATAAAACATATGGTTGAATCACCTTAGAAACTTTCCTAATTGTGCCGCAGACCCGTAGATATTGCCATGAATATCATATGAGGGGCCTCTTCATATCAACGCCTAATACTTGAGCGGTTGAGCCCAACACCAACTCCATTGCGTCAATCAAATGAGAGTATAAATAAAATTGCCCCATATAAGCCTAGGGACTTTAATTTGACACTTGACCATTTTTCTTGAATCTGATATGGTAGGTGATATGTGACTGTTGTCACAAGAAATATCAGGTCTTAGGCAAAAACTTGGGTTGAGAGGGGTTGGAGTGAGGGGTTTGCACCATTTTCTTTCTAAACATCACTTAAGTGATAAACAACAATGTTTTGATAAGCAACAATTCATAGGTTTGAGATTGATAGTGTTGCCAAAAAAAGTATAAAAATGTTGCTATACTTGAGCAAGATTTGTAAGAAAACTCTACAAACCTTCCTTCAATTTAGGCGTAAATACTCACTTAAGGCCCCGTTCATCAATTTGTGATCACCTTCAAATGATAAATCGAGACTTGAACTAGGCCTACCAATATTAATTTCTTTGGTTAAATATGTGACCCAACTCAAAGTAAAGTTTTTAATATGGGACACCTTGTAAGCTCGGACCTAAGATTGAAGTCAATTAACCCCTAAACGCCCAAGGGGGATAAAGCTCCTAATAGTTGGTAATAACGCTGATTTTTTCAAAACTGCGTAAAAACAAATAAAATATGAAAATGAAAAATCCAACCGTAGGATCTTCTTTGGAGCATGGCAATTAGTATGACTGCCAAGTAGCATGTCATTTGGAGCTATGGATTTCAAGATCCATGCAAAAAAAGGGTGAAGATCACACCACCAAAACTTTCATGCAATATCTCTTTCGCCCACTCTCACAAATTGAGGATCAAGTTTTTTACTATTTATCCAAGGAGGGAGTACAGTAAACCCGCCGAGGTGTTGGGCAAAAAAACGGCAGATGAAAAATCGATGGGATGAAAGCGGGGTTGTGCACCGAAGACGGAGCCTCACATCAAGAATGTCGAAAAACGACACTGTGGGCGCTTAAGGGTTAAGTTGTGGTAGGAAAGGTCATTGCCCCAATAAAAGTTACTCTTATAGATAGGAGATTAGACTATGCTTATCTGACTAGTTATTTACAAGAGAATATTTGTGTTTTAAAAATATGAGTTGTATTGTAGCTCACGCTTTATTGTCATATTGTAGTCACTTACATATCACCATTGCTACATTGAAGAGGGTGGTAGGATATGGTTATTGGATATTGTTAACCCCTAAAGATCCTTGATACAAAATTGTCTAAATCATCAAAACGAACTTTCTTCTACTTCAGGCCCAAAGAAACTCAATCTAAGCATTAATTAGAAGATCCAACCGTAGGATCTTGAAGCTAACTTGACCCTTTACTCAAATAATAAATTTGAACCGTTAATTTTTCTCTAATTTTGAGATTATAATGGTCAAAGTTGGCTGAAATTTTTCCCTGCGGAAATCCCAAAAAGCCATTTCGGCTTTCTTGGATCTTTAGGGGTTAACAAATCATGGAAATATATTGAGATTATCAGCTTACCAAAGTGATAATATATATTTATGATTATTTTCAATTGGTAGCTATTATCAAGAAAATTCATAAATTGTTGCCTAACTATTCTAGTGTACCAACAACACTCTTGCGTAGTTGGATAAGCATGTTTTCAAAAACTTTAGTTTTTCTTAATTAAAAATCAAAATTATACCCAAGTACTTTGGTCACTCCAGACTTGAATAATCTTTAAGATAGATAGGGTTGCTGCATTAACCCCTAAACGTCCCAGCCTATTTTTAGCAGAAAAGCACATTTCCATAAAAATCGTCATAGATGAAAATAAAGAGAAGCTATTAAGATCTCAACCGTACAAACTTGTAATAGACTTATCGAAGATCATGTGGACCAAAATTTGAGTCATGAGGTTTTATAGATCGGGAGATCATAACATATTAATACTAAAAACAAACTGCAAAATTTCATCATTTTCACTTTGAGGTGGAAATGCTACCAATATACCTATTGCAATGAAAAAGTCACCAACTAGAAAGATGTTCACCTTCATCTTAATAAGTCCTTTACCCAACAAAAATTCATCAAAAAAATTTCTTGGCTCAAATAAAAGCCATGCAATGGTAAAAACTGCTGAAAATTTTACAAAGGAAAAATAGTCCAAAACTAGACCCTTTGCATTCAATTTCATGCCTTATCTTCAAAACATCTTCGATCTTGTTAAGGTTTCTACCACTTAGACTAGACTCTAATTGGAGGCCATCCCAAAAAATTAAGTTGAAATCCAACGGTGGATGAGGGAGATATAGCTCCTCAAATATCATCCATTTTCTCACTTTTTCTGTTGACAAAACATCATTGCAAATCCAATAGCAAAATCATTTGGATCAAAAAACTTCTCACTACAAAGTTGTTAAGAATCACCTTAAAATCATGACCATGAAAAAAAAAATCATGAAAAACTATTTTTAATTTCACATAATTGGCTTGCAATGGTAATACATGCCCCATGCTTGGAAACCCAAAAACAAGAGCTGTCTTCACTAAAGTGCATTCCATTAATTCATACTTTATTGTATGGGCTTGCAAATTTTACAACACAAACTAGACTTGATTTGGAACCTAACACAAGTGATTTCATCCAAAACGGAGTTTGGATGAAGGCGTTATGGCTCTTCAAAGTTTCTGCCCTCCATCCAAAATGTAGAAAAACGACATTGGGGACGTTTAGGGGTTAAAATACCTACAAGACTATGCAAGTTTTGAAAGATTGGCTTTGCTTTGGATACAAACATTTGCCAAGTAGAGTTCTTGTGGAAAGTAAGAAGATAGCAAAGGTAGTGGAAATGGGGTTCTTGAAGAACATAGTACAAGTGGCTCTTGAGAAGAGTGATGAGAATCTTGCATTAGAGAAGTTGAGTAATATATATATCATGGTTCATATTTTTCTTCCCACTTAGTGTTGCAATTTTGGTTGCCTCTGCTCATGACATGGGCGGTGTTTGGAGTTGTGATCTTTTGGACTTTTGTTGAGATATTTAGTAGTTTGAGACATTTGCTTGTAAATTTGTTTGGAAGTTTTTTATATGTACAAAATATATAGGATAAAACCAATTTCTAAATAACGTGACCTTACAAACTTCCTCTACAGTGTAGCAAATCCAAAATTATCCACGATTGCCATATATAGTAAGTTCGTGGTTATAAGAAGGCCCAATTTGACATCAATCAATGTAAGACTTTAGATTGCCAGATCAGACCCCTAATATAAGCTCCAGGGCTTTACATTCACACTCAACCTAAGTCTCCTAATTTTTGTGGAGATTAACTCAGTCACATTTCGGTGGGAAAATTGTAGGCCCAAGCCAAAAACTTTGGTAGCATAGGTTGTAAACTCATTCCTCTACAAGGACCAATTCATAAATTTGTAACCAATTCCATGTAGGAACTCAACCTTTGAATTAAGCCTCTTGATACTAAGGTTACTTCGTATGATAGGTGACCCAACTCAAAGTAAAAAATTTAATTTGAGCTCTCGAATCAAGGTTACAAAACAACAATTTTTCTTTCTTAATACAATTTCTTCATTTTGTTTTGTTCGCTCTCGCATGTGTTTACTCAACACACAAGATGATCATTGCAAAGAGTTTTAAATGAATTTGCGAACCCTCACTCACTTTATGACTCTTCAAACATTCCCAAAAGTGATAATATTTTAAAACTGCTCAAAAACAAATTCTCATATGATCCAATTGGACCTAGAGACTTTATATTGCAGGGCCCAATCCACGACCCAATCGGGCCCTGGCCCCAGTACAAACAGATAGACGAGTAGTCCACGAAATCCTTTTTTACACAGACGTGTCTCTGAAGATATTTCGTGGCGAATCAAGCATGTTCTGCGGGAAATCGAACATTGCGTTTCATTTCCCTGTAGCAATCGACCGAGTGACAGATGAGGCAAAGTGGGTTGGGAGGACTCATTTCAAGCTTACAGGCAGCAGCAAGCAAGGAAAGCGGAGAGAGGTCTGGACAATCAGAATGGGAGGAGGGCCAGTATCACCAGGTCGGCGAGACGAGGTAGTCCTAATCACAGGATGCTCAGATGGCGGAATAGGCTCCGCCCTCGCTACAGAGTTTTGCTCAAACGGCTTCACGGTGGTTGCAACCTCCAGATCGGTTTCCACAATGAAGCAGTTCGAGAACCAGGACAACATCGAGCTTCTGCCACTGGATTTGTTGTCTGAGGAGAGCGTCAAGCAGGCTGTGGACTCCGTTATGTCTATGTATGGCCGGATTGACATTCTTGTGAATAATGCGGGGATTCCGTGCACGTCTCCCTTGGCGGAGACTCCCATTCAAGTCATCGACAAAGTGTACAGAACCAATTGCCTTGGTATGTCAACCCTGTGCTCCATTAATTGTGAGAGAATGTGGATGTTTTAGGGATTTCATGAGATGAGTACTTGAGGGTTTTAGCGAACTGCATGTTTCATTTCCCTGCTCCATGAACTGGGACTTTGCGGATATTTTGGATTTAGGGTTTTCTGCATGTTGCAATGGTTATTGGAGTGACTGAGTAGGGTAATTGGAGAAGGTTTTAGCTAAGCCATGGGCGATGCTTTTTCTTCGAAAGAAATGCATGTTCCCATTCCCTGATCCATGAATTGGCATCAATTTTGGGACTGTGTGGATGTCTAGGGTTTAGGGTTTCCCCACATGTTACAATGGTTATTGGAGCTTTTATGAAGTGATTAAGTGGAGATGGTTATAGTTGAGTGATGGGAGGTGGTATGAGATGTTGAAGATATGCTTCGTTTTCAAGTATTTTGATGTCTGGTAGTGATTTGAGAGGATGTATGTTTGTTTGATTATGGGTTTTAAGAGGGTATATTTTTTTTCTCTTTCGTATTTGTGCTGCAGGTCCGATTATGTTGATTCAAGCAGTTGTGCCGCACATGGTCGCGAAAGGGAAGGGCAAGATTGTGAATGTAGGCAGTATTTCCTGTTTTGCAACTGCTCCGTTTACTGGAGCTTATGCTGCTTCTAAAGCAGCTTTACAATCCAGCACTGAGGCCTTAAGGTAGTCATTTCTTCCTCCAAACAGAGAACATCTGCACATGCCATGATCCGTGGAGTAAGAATTGTGTTGTGATACTAAAACCACTATATAAATGAAGCTTCTCGTTTTCATCAATGAATGTTATTACTACAGAGAACCGAGTTTCAAAGACCGATATATACACAGGTGTTCACCATTATGTGAGGGTGAAAGCTGATGGTATATGAAGGAGAAGGCTCTGTATCTTCCTGAGAATTAGGGTTTAGGGTCAAGGTTATTGTGCTGATAATTTGCACCTTGTTCTTAGAAATTGTTGTATGGATACCTCATAGCTCTTTGAAGATAACATATTCGTTAATTAAGAGATTAGTGGCTAGGTTAGGACTGGGAGGGGTTATTAGTCCTACCATTGGTGCTATTACGACATGAACTAGGTTTAGAGTTCTTTTTCTTTGCTGATACTTTGCATTTTGCTATGTGTGAGCAGATTGGAGTTGAAGCCGTTCAACGTCGACGTGATGATGCTGATTCCGGGAGGAGTAGTGACAGGTCTTGGATCCAAATCAGTCGACATTTTGAGGGCAATTTCGAGCTCATTGCGGATATTCAAGCCCTACGAAGACTACTTGCTGAAGCGGGCCATGCTTTCACACCACCCAGATTCTACTCCGGCCGCTCTTTTCGCAAGAAAGGCCGTAGCTTCTATTCTAGCAAATCCTACTCCTGCTTCCTACACATTCGGTTTCCTGTCTCGAACTTACCGCTTTCTTTATTACTGCCCTTACTGGATCCGAGATTGGTTTTTCAATTCCAAAGTGCCGAAGGTGATCACTTCGAAGAAACAGCATTGAGGAGCTTCGCCAAAGCAATGACTACTTGCCTTCACTTTAAGGCATTGAGTGATAGGTATGGAATCCTCAGTTCTCAGATTAATTGCAGTCTACACCCATTTTTCTAGCTTAATAGAGTATATATGGTAAATTTGTACATTTTCAACAGTTTCATTTTCGGTATAAATAACTGCTCGCTTCCCATGAATTGCAGTTTTGCCAGTTTTCAAACTGGGCTATCCTCTACTTTTTATATTTTCAAGATGAAAACTATGTAGCTGTTCACTTATTCAATTTCAATTGTGCGTTCTGGTGAAGTTGGACATGGATTTGTCGAGGTTTGGATATTGCCTAAGAATTTTCAGAGTAAGTCGAAAGAATGGACACTTATTGGGAGGGTTAAATTTCAGTATGTAGCTATTAGACAACACCTAATATGAGTCCAAGTACTGTAGTAGTGATTGCTAATGGCTATCTCGGACTTGGAACGATGAAGTCGAAGAAGTCGAAGAGTAAAAAAGTAGTATTTGGCACATTGTTTTGACAACCCTTGAAGGACACCCATATCTGAAATTTGTGAACAAAGTTTTCTTGTAATTGATTTTGGGAAATTCAACCGTAGGATCTTGTTTACAACTGTCTAATTAGTCTTCACACCAATTTTTATCAAGTTTCACTATATGGATCTTGAGATACATTGTCAAAGTTTCATTATTTGTAAAAACATGTCTTTTTCAAGCAAATCGACCTGATTTGGGCTTCTCTTCTTTAGAGATAACATGTCCTAGGATTGCAAGTGCAAATTGATAGCACGATTGAAATAGGTGTCACAATATGAGATCACTTGCAAACCTCAACATGCAAGTGGAAATCTAGATCTTGTAAGTAACAATATTGCAAGAAGAGTCGACATTTAGTTACATATGAGCAAGATTTTAAAATTGAAAATTTGAGTTTGAGAGTGAAGGTTTTAATCGATTTGGAACTTTTAGTATTTCAATGCATAGGAGGGTGTTGTGAAGGGCCCAAGAGTCATAGATATAAGTTCAACCAAGTGCATATACTCGATGTGTTATGAGTGCAACCAAGTGCATACACTTCATGCAAAAACACCATAAGCTTCACGATGTGCATTATTGTTTTTTTCAAAAAAACAACAAAGTAAGTAGAAGATTACATTTGCAATCATAATTTTTGGACCCTTTTGAGATTTTTTGTGAATTTTATAAGGTGGACTTGTAGGTGCTATTAAAGAAGGTGCAATCTAAAATGTTCTTATTGAGTACATGAGAACTATAATGTACCTCTTTCAAAGTTGACCAATTCTAATCGTGTGCGAGTTTTGAGCACTCTACTTGGGGCGATTAACTTGCTCCACATCTTTCATTGATATGGCTCCAATCAACAATATAATCAATGATCAGAGGTTGCAAACAATTTCAAAGAGGAATGATGGAATGTAATGAAAATCATTACAGATAGGAAGCAAAATAAGCAATGTCGTAGCCATGGTCTTCATGCCTTATCGTCAATATGCATGCTTGCTTGTTTCATCAGACTAGATAGAGAGATCATCTACCCCTTAAAGTTCAAACAAACCAAAACGGAGTTATTAATTCTGCATGGGCAATTTGGAGGCCAAGTCGAGGACCAGTAGAATTGCACAATTGGCATGAGCGAGTAGCCAGTTAGATGATGAACCTCAAAATTTTTGAATAACGTCAAAACAACCTATCATAATCAATTATCTATTGATTGGGTCCTCATGGTATAAGTTATTTCTCTTATCCTTTTATTCAGGTCCCTTTCTTTTGCACCTAGAGTTACATAGCTTTTGTTACATCCTAATAAAAGTTGTGATATTACATGGTCAAAAGATATCGAATGCTTATAAGCTCCTTCACAATAGAAAAAACACATACAAAGATAATTAGTAGGAATCTTTATACACTAGTATTGATGATTATTATTTTATTATTCTATTTTGGCTAATGATAAGGTGAATATCTTCAATCATTTTTTATCCCTAATTCTGTTGTGCTTTACATGGGTTTCAGATCATTTATGAGAATTTTTTTATCTATGATGATTCATATTTCTAGTAAGAGTAGCCTCAATAAATATAAAATGTGTATTTTGGAGATTCTATTGAAAGAAGTCTCAAGTCATCCGGTCGTTTTTAAAAAGAGAACAACTCATAATATAATAAGAGTTCCTACATTATTCTAAGCTTATTAGGAGTAACTTTCTCTATTTGAGACCATTGAGATGTTTTTATAAGTTTCATTCAATCTTTAAACGTATGGATTTACTAGGTTCTCTGAAAGTCTCTGTAAAACCTAATTTTACAAAATTGACTAAATTGATATATTCATGCATGATCTTGGTGCTAAAAAAATCTTGTAAGCCTTGGTAGTCAACACCCCATCTCGGACCATCTGTTTAAGTGACCATTAGTCATCAGAATCTCTTTGTTAATAGGCGGTACTACTCTTGGTGCCCTTTAACTTCTTAATTTATTAGTAGTTGTCCTTTAGGGGTTTAGTTATCAGTATAGTAGTTGTCCTTTAGGGGTTTAGTTATCAGTATAGTAGTTGTCCTTTAGGGGTTTAGTTATCAGTATAGTAGTTGAATTTTCGTTCATCTCAAAAACACTAAATGAGGGATCAAAGAGGGGATGAAAAATAGGAGTTTCTTTTAGCATAACTCTAATTTAGGTTTTTCCCCTAAAGTGGTGGGAAGTCTAGCTCTCTCCTCCAGGGGCAGTTTTTCGAGGGGCAGGCCGATTAGTTGAGGAGCTTCGAAGCTCGAGAGGGAAGAAGAGAGAGAGAGAGGAAGGAAGGGAGAAGTAGCCCTAATGCAATCATCGGTGCCTCGATCGATCACTTTCTGACGCGCATGCGTTTGCTAACGCACTTGCAACTGGCAATCGTTGCGCGCATTTTTTTCCGCGTTCAATTTGAGCTCAAATTCACCGACTTTCACCGTTTCATGGTTGCCGACAATTTTTTATGAGCGCGAAACTCTTTCTCACCGTTTTACGAACCCTAGGTTCTGTAATCGTGAGCATTCCTGCCAATTTCGAGATGAGAGGTTGGACGAAAGACTAAATAGCCATGGTAGGCATTTCTTTTAAGATTTCCAAGAGTGGCACTCGGTACGTTCCAAAGCTTTCTGCCAATGTGAAGATTCAGAAACATGAGGTTGCAGCTGATGAGAATGGCGTTTTTAGCAACGGAATCAAGAGACAGACAGGTCTTGTGAACCTGAAACGGCCTCTTTCTGATGGATTTGAGAGTTCTCCTGCGAAGAAAAGCCGTGGAGAGGTATGTCGTGGTTTGTGTTTTTCTTGGCTACTGCATGTAATAGGAATTTTAGTGTCCTGACTTTCATCTTGTTACTTGCTCTATTCTATAATCCGATAGTTGGGCTGAGTTTCTCGTTATCAGTAGTTTTTGAAGGATTAGACTGGTACTAAGCCGTAGTTTTTTAGTTGTGCAACCGACAATCATCAGTTGTTGATTCGGGTGAATGCCATCCACGTTAGCAATGCCCTTAAGGAGGCACTCTTGGGGAAGCTTGCCTCTTTCCGTTTTAAAAAAAGGGGGAAAAGATACTATAGAACTGTTAATTTCACGGCTTTGCATATGGTCGTCCTCTACAGCTGAAACGGACGAGCTACACTGTTTTTGAGTGTTTCGTAGGGGAGCTTTTCTGTAGTTTCCTCCCTTTCTGTTTTCTTGATTCTTTTATTCTTGTAAGAACTCTCAGACAGTTTCGTATTGTTTTAGTAGTCTCAAATAGGCCTTATGTACAATTTTTGGGTTCTACTTGACGAGGTGTGCGTTGTAGGTTGCTCTGCGGAGTTCGAATGGAGATCACCGGTCGCGATACCTGGATTCTCTGGGGCGTAGTGTCCCAAAGGGTAAGTTTATTCCATTTTTGAATGCTGTGGGCGTTGTCATTACCTACTGAATTGTTGATTTTCTAACTCTTTCTGCATTGTTAATCAGTTTATGATTTATTGTCTCATGTCCTTAGTAGTGTTGTCCTTTGTCTATATATGATGTGCAGACGCTAAGGCTTCATTTGCGATCAATCTGTTTCCTGATGGTTTCTCCATTGACAAACCGACGGAGGTACGTTGTCGTCTTCAGAAGATGTCATATAGGACAGCTTAGTTTTATGAATTCTGTCACGAAAAGTGGAATTTCTTTAGCCGTGATGATGAAGGCAAGCCTGGTCAAAATTTAATATTGTTCACATTTTTTTTTCACAGAAGGGAAAACTGCCTCCTCCAGCCTTAGAAGTGACGGAGTTGCACTTGTTACCATATGACCGTAATACGGGTGACTTCTTAAGGGTGCTACACTTACTCTTGTTCTCTCCTTTTGGCAAACCTTAGATATATCGTCAGTGCAATCTAAGTTCTATTGTCGGTAGAACTTTTATTGTGACACAAGTTCTTGCCTAGTATAATCTGGTTTATTGTCTTTATATTTCTGCTGGTGGGCGTGCTTGCTAATAAAAGTCGTGTTGTATGGGAGCAGGCCATTGACGGTGGATGGATTCCAAGTACATTGCTGGAAGACATACCTTGCACTTATATCGATGGTTGCGTTGTTTGCGAGGTTGGTCGTCGAGTTGTTGTGGCTGTTCAAGTGTTAGCATGTGCTTCCTTGACGGAGTCAGAAGAGTTGGGACTTTCAGCAATTCTTTGACATAGCCTAGTTATTGATGGGTTTATGAATCAGTGGCTGATCGGTGTCTTTTGTCTCCAGCTTCGTGATTACAGAAATAGTCTTCAAGCTTCTTACGGAGATGGAATGTCTCGAAGTGGAAGGGATGGAGATTGGATGCCCACAGTGCAGCGTGTGCTACTGCAGCGAAATAGTGGGAACATCATAAAGGACCTGAAAAATATGGATCTCGATGGTTGGACTTTTCGTGAGTGTCTGGTGGGTCTCCTTCCTACATCATGATTCGTGTTGATATTTGTCGGTCTACTATAGCAGGTTAAAATGCTACGGAAGGGTGATGTAACGCCCTCGAGAGATCTTTTCTCTTAATAGTAACTTGGAGCTTGGTGTCATCTGTTACAGGAGCTGGAAGCTAGACTGATAAACTCTGTGCAACCTCCACTTTGCTTGGACCCTACTCCAGAAGTTGCCAAAGAAGCGTACATAACCAATTACAATAAGGTTCGATGAGATTTCTTCTCTGCTCCCCGTGCTGATTCTCATAATCTCGATTCGACTCGAAGTTGGATGCTTGGTTCTTCTACCATGTGATGGTGCAGTCAGTAGTATTCCTGTACATCATTTAATTCCTTGTCTCTAAGTAATCCTCTGAGGATTTGAACTTTTGTTGCACCCAAATGAGCAAACTTGCGTGTGTGTTGCAGTCGAAGTTTAACATTATAAATGGGAGGTATCGGAAAACTTCTGGTTCCTTGCGAGAACGAAGGCTACACATTGCTGCCGCCGCCAAAGCTTTATCGAGAGCCGATGGATTGGCGAAGCGAAGGAGATCAAGTCTTGAGAGAGGGTCGGCAGGTGCTAATGATCTCGTCCCTGGTGGTCATCATCCGCCGGTGTTTCCTCAAGCAACTTCTGGCATGTATATGCAGCAGCCAAGTATGTCCCAAGGCTCGCTTGGGCAGCAAGGCCTTGTGCAGGGGGACTTATCTATGCCTCGTGCAGGAGGATTCTCACATCCAATGCCTGCACTATCAGTTCCTTCCGGTCCTATGTCTCCTTCATTAAGCACGCCCTTGACTCCTGCGACATCTGCTGGTGGATATGAAGTAACAAGTGGTCTGGGGGGTGCATCATCCATGCTCGGAAGAAGTCAAAGCAAAGAATCAGCCGCTGCGGCTCGGGCCGAGGCAAAGCAGATAAAGGCCAAGCAGGTGTAGCCACTATTACTCTTCGTTTGATACGTCCCTTGTGAAAGTTAATTCTTGTTTGTCCTGTGTAGCAAGATTCATCCTACATGAAATTTTAAGAGGTCTTATGTTCGACCGGATGAAATATGGAGAATTCCATAATGGTCGTTCTGATGCGAAGCTCGGTATTGGGTGCAGGCAACTCAGTTACAACAACGCAAGCTTCAAGAAAAACAGGATGCAAAAGATATCAAGGATAAACAGCGGAAGGAAAAATTGCAGCAGCAGCAGCAACACAAAATGGAGAAGCAGCTTTCACGAAGCAGCAGTCACTTGTCATTGTTGTCTCAGCACTCAGGTTCCATCTCTATGGGTGACGGTTCTACAACTCCGCGTTCAGAGAACAGATCTTCTATGGGAGGAGAACTGAGGGATGGAAATGACGTGGCGATTAAGATGGAACCGCAAGTAAGCCATCGTGTCTGTGATCCCTCTATTATATTAAACAGCAGAGAATCTTATGTTTGAATGCAAGTGATGTTCCAATGGGGATGGCTGTGATAGAACTGAAGTGGTTCGAATTTGAGTTGAGCTCACTCTTAAGGCACGTTATGCACATCCGAAGCAATTCTCATTAGTTTGATTGCACAGAGTTACTTTCATCGATTGTAAAGTTTCTAGTACATAATAGCAATCTGGCTTGAACTGAAACCATTAATGTTGAATAGAAATTCGGACGAGGACTTGTACTTGTTTGCTCTTCCTTGTATTCGATCTTAATTTTCATGTCGCATTCTTATACAGGAGGTTGCAAGACCTAAACAAGAATTTGACTCGCAAGGCCTTGAGGAAGTAAGGCAAGAGCTGCAAGTGCCGGATGCGAGAAAACATGGTATGTCAAATTTGAGATCAGCTTTTCTTGCTTATGCTCTGATTGCTCTTCAGTCGCCGTGTACCTTTTCACGTCTTGCAAACCCTGTCATTCTTTCAACTGCCGGAGGCTCTTATAATTACTAACTGAAGTGCTGCAATCAGGTCAACCGATGCAACATATGGGGGTGCAGTCTCTGCCCACAAATCCCTTGCTGCCTCAGTCTTCGGTGCCAACCTCTGGCGTGAGTTATGGTTCAGGAATTGGGGTACAGGACATGCGAATGGGGCCCAATCACAATTTGGGCTCTCCAATGGCACAGGCGCAAGCTCATGCAATGGCTTCAAATCTTGTACCGGCTGGAGGTCCGAGCCATATGGATCAGGTATTCGTTTGCTCGACTCGTTTGTATTATGTTGCTAGTGTTTTCTAAGAGGTAATTCTGCTGTATACTGATGGTAGTGGTTCAGTCCTACATAAAGTGCAAATTCAATTTGGAGCGTTCTTAAGTATGAACTGCTGTCATGAGTACGCCAGTGTTCCCATGTTAAGTTAAGTCACCCGTGATCTGCTGATAATTCGAAATAAGGCAAGATATGAATAAGGTCAAACCAATGAATAGGCTTATTTGTAGTTTTACTAGTTTGTTTTAGGAACTTTTGCCAGTTTGTTCTAGGGTAGGGCAAACATAATGCTAGGTTCTGATACCGAAACGTCAGTAAGCAGAAAGAAAGGGAATAAGTAGATGATTTCAACAAAGTCATAGACAGAACTACGGCGCACATCAATTCTTACTTGTGTTTTCCTGAAATGATGTTTACGAACTTCATGAATCGGTGCAGATGCAACACTCTTTGGCTCAATCACGACAGAGGCAGAATTCCTTACCAAAAGCCACAAGTGCATTGCAATCGCAAAATCCCGTCCCTTTTATGGTGCCTGGGGCACTTCCGACACCCGGTGTAAAGATAGAACCAACAATTGGTGGACCACGGGTTATTGCGAGCGGTGGTCCAGAAGATCAGGAACACAAGAAAGAGTTGGAGACAATGCATACACTAGTTAATTGTATTCAACGGTATGCTTTTCTCTACGACTTGTCCCATCTATCCTGGTGCTGTCTCTTCTCATACCTTCAACTTTATTTAACGATACTATCTTTTATGCAGGCATGGGTTGAACGTTAAGAAGAAGCCTGCCGAAGATGTTGTACGTCCTTCCAGAGCTACTGCTGCATCTTTACAATTGTTAGCACGAGCCTTGTCCGAAACTAATGATGAGGTGAAGGAGCCAATCGGCCAGCGAAGCATGGCGAACTCTCTTGTGGGTGGAAACATCAACTCTCGGAAGACCCGCTCCTTGCTTTTTGTGAAAACTGAACAGAAGCCGGATCAGCAACAATTTCAAGGCAAGTCACTTTTCTCTCGTGTTGATCTGCAAGTCATGATTCGCTCATCTTGTAGTTTGATATGTGAACTCAAAACACAATGGGCTGAGAGTGGTGGTAACAGGGCATGCGTAGATGAATCGTAATTCATACCAACTTTATTTGATGTATTGTGAAACTTACATGGTTGGGTGAAAACAGGACAAATGAACTATCAACCTTCTTTCGTTCGTTCTCGGAAGCGGCTTGTCTTATGTGGTCGAGCGAAAGATAGCCTGGTGGAAGCTATCATCCAAGTTGGAGATGATCAAGAAGAAGAGGCAGTGCCTCCTCATCATGTCTTGCCTACCATGTCTAACGTTGTAAGTAATTGCTCTCTTCTGGTTCGAATTAATAGTTCAAGTGTTTTCCAGTGGTTCTGACTAGCCCCTTTTTCTGCTCCCATTCATGTCTCGAGTAAAACGTGCATTATGTGGGAACATAAGGTGTTTGACGACCATATTTTTAGGTCGGTGAGTGTGGGCTTACCTTATCATTCAGCAATGTACTAATGTCGTGGCCTGGTGTTTTCAATTGCAGCACGTGGCTGACCGGTTTGCAAAGCAGTACAGCGCTCTGGTAAGCACTGCTCATTGCTTCTTAATTTCGTTCACTTGTATCTGTGCCCAGCATAATTTACGCTACTACCAGGACGTATACTTTTGCTGCAAGGTGTAGTGATTGGTTCTACAGTTGCTGGTCATAGTGACATTTTACTGAGATGAATTTAGTTACTAACCCTAAGCAGCTGCAGAACATCTCTCAAAACAGGAGTTTTTGTATGTAAGAGGTGAAAGAGAGTGACGGTTTCCCTCTATCAATGTACCTTTCGCATTCTCATGTTTATACTTTGTACTGTCGCAGCTGAAGAAGGAGAACTATGAGCTGGTGTCAGATGAAGTCCAACAGAGTGCTCCTCGAAACCCCGTAGTAAATGCAGCTTCAAGTGCTCGAGCCTTGCCTGCTGGTGCTTCGACTTTGGGCAACCCTCAAGCTGGCCATCTTGCAACGACGCAGAGGGCGGGAATGAATCCGCAGATGATGCAGGGTGCTATACCAGGCAATGTAATATCGACTCACAACCCTATGCAGCCATCATCGCCGAGCCAGTTGGCCGCTAACCGGATGCCACCTCCTTCGAATGCTCCGAGCCGGCAACAACAGATGATGAACAGTCATTTAGGGCAGCAGGCTGTCGCTGCAGGGGGAAAGAATACTCAAATCGACTCTGCTCAAGCGAATCAATTAGCTGCTGCTCAACAACAGCAACATCAACATCAGTTGCAGCAGCAGGTGCAGATGCAGCAGCGGCAACCCCAGCAGCAACAACAGCAGCAGCAACACCCGCAACAACATCAGATGCTCGCTGCTCAATTGACGGGCCAGGTATCTCTTCATTTTGCTCCCTCCCCTCTATTCCGAGAAGGGTTTTTGAGGATTATAGGCTAGTATCTTTTATTCTCCATATATTCAATAGGTCGTTTACGGACCTTTGCAAGTAAATCCCTCTACTTTAACTACAATTATAATATTCTCGTAGGTTTCTGTACTTTCAAGGATTTGTAGGCTAATTTCATAGGTTGCATTTGTAGGGTCCCCGACACTGTTTCTGAGCTCTACTTTGTCACTCAATATCTAACCTCGCTTGATGTGAGCAGGGTCAAAATGCTCAATCAGCTCAGCTCCAGCAGCTGCAGTATATGCATCAGCAGCAACAGCATCAGCAGCAACAACAAGCACGGCAACACCAGCACCACCAGCTCTTGAATCAGCGGAAGCTAATGCTACCAGGCTCAATGGGGAACGCGCTGGCAGGAATGAACACTATGAACGGAGTAGGGATGCCAGCGAATGCAGGAGGTGGGCAAGCAACGTTAGCCAACATGGTGAACCTTGGGGGAATGAACAACGTGGGTATGGGTGCCATGTCTGGAATGACATCGCTTGGAGGGATGCCAGCTCTTGGAAACATGAATCAGTTGGGTGCCATGAACGCCATAGGACAGCAGGCCAATCTACTTCGCCCGGGAACCATGAATCAACAAGCTGCTGCTCTTCAAGCCTCGAAAGCGCAGCAATTAGCGGCAGCTGGACGGGGAGGGCGAGGTACTGGCGTACTTCCGAACGGTGCTGGAGGGCCGCGAAACCCGGTCGATGCACTTTCTGCACTAGGCGGTGGAGGAGCAGTCATGAACCGTGGTCCAATGCAACGAGCCCCAGTGACAGGTCTCGCTTCTCCGAAGATTCCAACTGCGAGTCAGAGCTATTACTTGAACTCCTCCCAGCTTACTCCCCAGCAACAGCAGCAACTGAAGGCGCAGAATGCTCAGCAACTGAATCCGCAGCAACAACAGCAACTGCTAAACTCGCAGCAGCAGCAGCAACAACAGCTTTTAAACTCCCAACAACTCAACGCCCAGCAGCAGCAGCTCAACACTCAGCAACTCAATACCCAACAACAGCAGCAGCAGCTCAATGCTCAGCAACTAAACTCCCAGCAACAAGTGAACACGCAGCAGCAACTTAATCCTCAGCAGCTCAACACCCAGCAGCAATTGAACTCACAGCAGCAGCAGCAGCTCAACGCTCAACAACTAAACTCCCAGCAGCAGCTCAACCCTCAACAACTCGGTTCCCAGCCGCAGCAGCAGCAGCTGAACTCGCAGCAACTGAATCCACAACAGCAGCAGCAGCTGACCTCGCAGCAACTGAATCCACAACAGCAGCAGCAGCAGCAGCTTAACCCTCAACAGCAGATGAGTGGACAGCAGATGAGTGCTCAGCAGCTGACTCCGCAGCAACAGTTGAGTGGGGGTGGCAGTTTGAATTCACTTGTTGGGAATCCTGCGAGTCCACAACTGAGTAGTGGCCAGAGTTTAGGTGCGTCTGTTGAGCTTCAGAATGCTTCGAGGGCTGCGGCGGCTGCTGGGCGAGCTCCTGTATTACCACCATCTGCGAGGAGGCCGAATATGCCACAGCCAGGGCAACCTCCACAACCGGGTCAGCCTACACAATCCCAGTAAACTCATTACGCTTGTACATAGGATAATGACTAGTCCATTGGTGAATTTTGCCGACCGAGCGTCAGCTGCTGCCATGTTCGCATGTCCCAGTTTTCCTCGTGGGACTATCTTTGGGCCTGGAGACTTCACCTGGGAAGGAGCTGTGACGCTTGGGATCCTTCCATTGTAAATATACTGAGGATGAACTTACCTCTTGAGCCTATTCTTTTCTGGTTTTGTTCTCCGTCTTTCTGAATAAAGAGTCCCATCGCACTTGTGAACGCATTCATTAACGTTTCCATGTACCATGTAGGAAAGTGCATTTTGCAACTTGATTGACCTTTCCTTTTCTTTATGACATGGTAGTCCAATTTCGTTCCTGCGTTGATGCTAAGTTTCAAAATGCCAATAAGTTCGCTTGTAGAGTGTGATTGGCGGAGTGAGAAGTGGCAAGCTTGTGAGAGTGGTTGATTTAGAATGATAAGTTTGGGACTATTTTTGAATTGTTAGTAAATATGCGTAGTTACAAACGTCGGGTTGCTTCAAAGAGTCCTCCCCTACAATGTTTTCCCTGGGTACACTAGTCTTTTCCGTAGGCAGTGACGGCCTTTACAGTCGGGCCTTCCCGACTGTAAAGGGTTAATATTTTGTTTAACATCTTTGAATGTACCTCTTGAATTGCAATTGCAACGATGAGTTTAATTAGTGTTTATGATGGTAGTATTGAATAGTTATTATCTGGTTGAATATTAATGAGTAATCTTAATAAGTGGGGTATCAACGCTGCACATAAATCAAGTGGCGTGTGCTTTTTTGCTCTCTAAAATGCTTGAAGAAACCTTTTTAGGGTAAGTACTCCTATTTTCGGACAGTGAAGCCATTCACCATTCTTGGAGTGATGACATGTGTGATTCATTATTTTTCAGTGATTAGCAAATAGGAAAAACAATCTTTCCACATTTTTCTGATATATTTAAGTACTTAGATAATCAAACACAAATTTTACCTAGTATTGAAAAACCTGGTATAGCCTTACCTATGACCGAACTCTCAAATATGTATGCATTGGGTACATGCAAGGATTAGCTAATCTAAGAACCAAGTGAGAAAAAGGTTGTCCGATCAAAGTGTGGCGTTCAAATATAGATGTATCTACCTACATCAAACCTTGACATCAAGGTTATGCATAAAGTCTCAATGAAATCTACATTTTTAATTTAATCTTTTTAATTCGCACATGGGCGTGGCGCCCATGTGCAGTTAGCATCAAGTGAGTTTTTTAGGGTGGTTTGCATCCGTAGAGAAGTGCATTTGCAGAGGGTCGAACCAGAGACAGGCACAAAGTCCCTCCTCTTCCCACCATCCTTTGCTAGTTTAAGGTTGATTCCGATTGAAACCTTCATTTTGTATACTAAAAGAAAGAAAGGGGCAAAACAAACTTGGACCGAAATATGTGGCAATAGAAGAGCAAATAATACATATATCTCAAAAATCTTGCCATAAGCATTCTCATTACCTTGCGACCCTCGTGTTAGAGATTCCTCCATGTTCAAAGTAGGCCAGTCTACCAACTGAGTCATCAGAGATTCCTCCATGTTCAAAGTAGGCCAGTCTACCAACTGAGTCATCAGAGATTCCTCCATGTTCAAAGTAGGCCAGTCTACCAACTGAGTCATCAGAGATTCCTCCATGTTCAAAGTAGGCCAGTCTACCAACTGAGTCATGGTATATTAAACTTGCTAAATGAGGTTACCAAGAATCAAAATCTTGAAAAGAACCCATCAAAATCTCGAAAAACCTTCATGTAGAACTCTAATACCTAGAAACCAAAAATTGTTTTATACTAAGTGATTGGACACTATTTGCAATGTGGCACTTATTAGTCATGGTAGTTGGTTCATGGACTTGCTATAATTATAAGCTCCCTACTTTCAAATTTTATATAGTTTGAAGACTTATATGTATATATATAAAAGGATGATGGTGTGATGATATTATTGCACTTAAGCCATTATAGACTTAAGTATATAGGTTCTAAATGTGACATCTATCACAACACCTAAAACTAGTAGCATGTTCACCCTTCACACTTTTAATTTTACAATGAAATTGGGAAGTAGGCCCTAATTTGGATCGGGATGTAAAATTTTATATCCTTTATTTACTATAATGACTTGTAAGGGTGAACATAGTTCGCAAATGAGTTGAATAAATCTTATGCTAATAATCAACACCTAATAATAACATACACCCAAAGTGGTCTTTTTTTCACTCTAATTGAGCTCAGATTTAATTAAATTGCAAGTAATAAATTTATCTTTAATTTACTTCTCCTTATGCTAATAAGCTATGTAATTGGAGTATTAAGAGGTTTCTCACCTTGCTAATAATTTCTCATTTTTGTATAAATACTGAACAGGAATGGCTTATAATTACAATCACCTTTAGCGACTTACAACCACACTCTTCAAATGTTTCATTTGGTATTGTGTTTGATGTACAATGCATAATTGTAAATTCAAGGGGGAAATGGATGTACTTTTGTGAAATAACACATCCATTTTTAAGACATTATTGACGTCCAAGTGGCCAATGTGACATTTCAAACAAGCAGAAGGTGTCTCACAAGGTATTGTATTATATACTCAGGTTCATAAATACTCAATATTGTAGTTACATGATTGTGTAGCAACTTGTTGAAGTTATTGCAAGCTTGGAGGAAATAGGGAATATTTCATTTACAAGTTGTTGTATAGAGAACGAAGATGCTCAAAACACTAGACAATTTGATGAAGCTATAAGAAAATAAACCCTCTTATACATAGCTAAAACTAATGAAAGTAGTCTTTGTGATCTCTCTCAATTCTTTTACTTGTATGAAGTTTGGTTGTTATATTTGTTGCATATCAAGAAGAAGTGAAATTTGATTCCACTGACATACTACTCTACGTGCAAATACTTGTTTGGTTTAGTAAGACAAAAGGTTATGGGCTGGATGTGTGGGGTAACAACTACATTACTTGTGAGACAACAAAGTCACTCTTGAAAGAAAGTTCCTACAAAGTTGGATGAGCGGATGTGGCACTAGTAGTTTGAAAATCAAGAGGAATAGAATCTAAGGCTATTTTTATATGGCAGCAAGCAAGGATTCAACAAATTTTCCTAGTATTAGTATGGTAGATTCATGCAATGGCACCAACTTTTCTCTCTAGAAGATGCACATAACTTCCATTTTCAAGTCCCATTATCTCTTTATATAAGTAAATGGTACAACTAAAAAGACGAATGCTTTTACAACCAACTGAACTAGAATCTTAAGTACAACTAGCAATTGTTGTCATTCATGGTATGATAAATTCCTCCTAGAAGAGTGAGCTCATGAGTTATTCAATTGCTAACATGCGAAAGTAGTTATTTATCTCCATGTTTACTGTAATAAATGCATCATTGACTTACAAGAAAAACATTACTCTAGTTATAAAGTGGCGAGTCCATGACAGCTTTCATTAAAGGTCTCCAAATACTTGTTGAGCAAGTATCTCACCTTTGTAAGTCAATCAATGAGCAACAAGTGATATATTGAATCAAATGTCCACTTCTCACATGTTTTGCCTCCAAACTATTTGCCAAGAACCTCAATAATGTCGTCAATCAAACCTTATAATCTTTTCGATTCCATCTAATTGGTTTCCAGGAGCAGCTCAAAAAACTTCGTAGTATCCACGTTGATAAGCACTCTGTTGGAGAGCTTTATATTGATAAACTCTTTCCTTTAGATCACTAGCAAAAAATGGCATTAAAAGTGGCGACTAAATGACTTGTCCATAATATCACGGAGCACCAATTTTGATTGTGCTTCTAGTGACATCAAAATAAATCATAAAAAAATCTACTTTTCCTTAATTGCTTCTACTAATCTAGTAGGCCTTGGTATATATGCTTATTATAACAAAAAAAAAACTAAATCAAAGTAATTATTATAATACTTTATTTTGATGTCATAAGAAGCATAATTAAAACTTGACACTTAGTGTCATTATGGACAAGTTATTACGGCGAGTCACTTTTAGTGCCATTTTGTACTAGTGGATCTAGCATACCTTCTCTTATAGTAGATCCAAAAAATGAGTGTGCCAAGGTTTAAGTTGAAATAAATAAAAGTAACCTAATACTATAAATGTAGTCAATGTTGTCACTTTGGCGGAGAGTGTCCATATAGTCACAGATTAAGATTCCAGTTTTGTATCACCATATTTTGTCCCAAACTCTTGCCCACCGCACTGCTATCAGTGAGCCAAGGCTATATTGCGTTTGCCCGAGGGAGGCAAGGGGTACGGAACAGTGAAGATCCTACTAGTGGCAAACAGGTTCACTCAAAGAAATGACATCAATTATTAAAAAAAAAATTGCTCTCACTCAGATTGCTTGTATATTGCTTGTTGTTGCCACAATTAAGGATCTCCAAGTTGTCAAATTTGGAATCAAATTTTCCTATCTCCATTGCCAGAGCATGTGGGCTAGCGGGCCCCACCGCCAATTGCATGGAGGCAAGTGGCAGCCCTCTTTTTTGTATTTTGGGCTGGTTAAGGTTAACAATTGGGCTACTGGGACCCTCTTCCCCCCTACCCACTCGAAGGTCCAGAGAGTCTCTTTGTACTCCCATCGTCCTTCTTTTGGAGCTTTGATACTCTCATACATTTCTTTTATTTATTTTTTTAAAACTACTTCTTCCTTTTTTTTCTTTTTTTTTTTATTATTATTTTTCTCACCTTCTTTATATTTGCTAATAATTATTCAAAGTTCAGGTTGGTAGAGGTAAGCTAAAGTAATTTGTGAAAAGTAGTTCGGATTTTTTAAAACCATTTTGATGCTTCCTCAATTTTTTTAGTGTACTAATCAACTACTTTAAATATAAAAACCCCTTCCCATTAACCCTTTTCTATTTACCTCGAAAAGCCCCTTCTACTTTGAAATATGAAAATTAATATCAAAATGAGATATATAGATTTAATTAGTTAGTTAGGTACATGGTTTTAGAATTTTCATGTCCTCATAGGTACCATTTGAATTCAACACAAAATATACAAACTTTTATTGATGTAGAAAATATACTACAAAACCAATTCAATTCAAAACAAATAAAAAGGTAGAAACTACATTCTTAAATGTTTGCAACAATTGCAAGCCTCCATAAAATCAAATTCAAACATCTCGACTAGAATCAAGAAGTTGAAGAATCCTTCTTCAGAATCTCTGCAAATAGGGCCGCTATCTGCAAATTTCCTTCCATAGCTGATTTGCGCCCTTCCTTCTCGTTGTCAATCAACTTGTTTGTCAATTTAACCCTAGGACGTCTGAGCGTGCCGGTTTGGCACGTAAAATTTGGTCTACGGTGTATATACACCCACCCACTGAAATAGTGGGTCGCAGGGTAGCCAAGCTGGCAATGGCTGTTTGAAGATTCAGCGCGGGAGAAGACTGTCTGCGTGGGAGCGGCTAGGGTTTGAATTCCGAGGCTATGGCAAGGGTTGAGCAGGCGCGAGCAAGCGCAGCCTCGGGGACAGGGTTGAGCGCTGACGCCTTTGGGAAGTCAAGCGCAACAATGAAGTCATTGTGGAAGCTCGAACCTGGGAGGGGCGTTCTGCGTCCAGCCTCGGTGCAAAGTGGGGTTATGGTTTGTGGAGGTACAAGCTGCCTTGGATTCGTCTCGAAGTGGAGCTGTACTGGAGAGATCGCTGAAGTGTTGAAGGAGTGGAGCGAGTGGCGCCGTCTCCGGAGCAATTCGACAACATGTACGATTGTTTACTATTTGCTAGAGGAAAGAGAATTACAAAACGATGCATGGATGCGGTTATGCTAGTCCCATCAACCTCTGTTTTTATGCGCTCGAATGATGGATCGAGTTGCGTTCAGTTGTTGAATCATTTCTCCACTCCTCTTTCAAAAGAATTTGTCCCTTCATCTATACTCCGGCGTGGTTACGGCATGCTCCAAGCCGCCACCAGCCTTGACAGGGACGGAGGTGGAATGTGAGGTTATATATATGTCAGCGAAGGAGCTTGTTATGCTGGACAATGGCACTTTTGTCATCACAGAAGAGGAGATGGAAGACTGCAGAGCTACATGAGGCGTTATATGAAGCTACAGAGATTAGTCGTTGAAAGCAAGGCACACTTGGGTGTCATTCATAGTGAGTATAGAACCGCCATCATGTGGACATGATTCTAGGGACGATGAATAGACACTTTATGCACGCCAGCCTATAGGATCGGAGTATTTTATATATGTATGAGTGTAGGACTACATGGTAAAGGACGTAGTCGCCTTTTGAACCACATTGTTGACATACCTTTCTGTTGTTTTATCATTGTAATTCGCAGTTCGTCGTCACTCATTCCCACAAGCAATCTATGGTACTCCTCATCTCTGTGGTATTCAATTTGTTGGGTTTGCATAATAGCGTTGCGATGACTGAAGTTTTCGTATCTGCATGGAGAACTGGTGAACTTGAGAAGGCTTGTGTAGATGGTAGACATCGGTAGAAACCGCGCTTGTTCTTCAGTATATTGCAGTCAGGAGACTATTTCTCGCAACTGCCGAGGCTTTGAAGAAAGAGCTTGTAAAGGCTCTTCTCGGAAGACCCCAGTAACATCATGTTTCACTTCGTCTGTCAGTCTCCGGATTCATTGATAATAAGCACGCAGGGAATGAACTCCTTCAACCATTTCTCGTCCGTGACGTGCGCACCGTGGATCTTGGCAATCTTGAGCACTTCGACCCCAACTTCACGGTCCCGGACAAAGCAGCAGAATGCATAGCCACCGTCATAGCCCATGCTTTCCTTGCACAACAGATATAATTGATGCAACACAATAAAACACTCCCAACGCCGTCACGTCATGGCCTTGTCTGTTGAATGAAATTCAGCGCAGGTGCCCGCATGAAGTTGGCGGGAAGCACGCAAGCTCCCTTCACCACATACGGGATTCCACATCAGCGATTGCATTGGCTTCATTTCACTACCGCTCCCGGGAAAACTAGAGTGAAATCACATACGTGGAATTGCAGATACCATAACCATCTTCAAAGCTGGCAGAGGTCGTGCACTCTAGAAGGGAACCACCCCTAGATGGTCCGGGCCACCCGACGACAACGCCTACGATAGTCTTGGTGGCAAAGTTGCGGAATCCGCGCTGATGACGCAGTGAATGCAGTGCTTTGCATCGCTAATTGTTGAACGATCAGAACCAATAGAGGCTGCGATGGAAAATTTGAGTTTCAGAACTGTATGGAAGCACTACGATTTTGATACATACGGACCCCAAGGGACGTCCAGGGGTTAAGTTTCATCTTCTTCAATCCAAGAAGACCGGAACTAATCGAAGAAATGGTAGTGGCTATAGCATCATCACCTTATAAAATCTTGCGCTTCTTTTTGTTGGCGTTGCCGTTCACTTGTCACTCACATCCGGGAGCCCTATCAGCCTTAGAGCGAAGAGTGAGATTGGAAGTCTCGGAGGAGAAAGGGGGCAGTGGAGTTTGAAGAATCACATCTTCATCACTCAGAACATGGACATCCTTCTCTTTCTCCTTGTACAAAGAAGGGCGCCCTTGATCAATACCATTAGGAATGCCATTGACTTTAGCAGTGCCGGAATACATACCATTGAAAAGGGCAAACCATGGAGTCCATGTTGAAGGTGCCGCTCCAATCGCCGATTGCTTCTCTTTTTCTTCATGATATAAACTCCTCATTTTCCCCCATTTCTCCCTTCTTTGTTTGCCACTGCGTGGAATCTCCTTTGGAAATTGTGCATTGATGATATCGGCAAAATAATCCCAATTCTCCGCCTTGAAATCCTTCCTATCATACTCCCAATACTTTTCCTCAACAATTTTGAACAAAAAATCGATAACTCCATTACTCCACTTTCTCTCATAACTTGCCTTTGGAACCACATTTTGAGTCCCCTTAACCTCCCTAGAGCTATCATCTAGCATCAACGCCAATAGGCTACCTACCCAGTCACCCATTGCAAAACAAAAAAAAAGAATAAAATGACTAAAATTGCTGATAATAGAACAAACTCTAATCACAACTATGAGTCTTCTAAACCTCTCTCGAAAGTCTCTGGAGTCACTGGAGTCCGTGGAGGGGTCCCTGGAGGAGTCCATGTGCACTCACTTGTGGGAGCCCTTTACAGAGACGGTTTAGATTCACGTCCGTGACGAAGGGTGTTGATTTTAGCGTTAATTTTTGTTTACTGTTGTAGCTTGCACGTGATTGGTTGAGCAAAGTGAGGGAGAAGTAAACAAACGGGAGTCGCACGCGAAGAGCAGACTCTTCGGTCTACTTGGGTTTGAGCAAATGCGGAGACGTTGGAGCCGCACAAACGCTTTCAAACGGAGCCGTTTGGCTCATGTGCGTAGGCTTAATGCTACATTGCTTGACGAAATCTACATGAAATTTCCACAAGAATATGAGAGAAAAATCAATAGTCATTTTCCTAGAAGTTGTGGCATGTTCTGCCATCTTTATAGGTCGACGCAATCAGCGTGCAAATGGAATCAAACGTCCTCACATTTTCTCAAACAATCCGACCTTCGAAGTCTAGGTCTGTGTATCTTTTACTCTATCATTAGCCAAAATGGTTCTGGAAGCCAGAATTTGAGCTTCAGAAGTTCAAAGTTCAGACTATAAAACCCATACAAAGTTCTGCCTTAACAGAGTGACATTCACATTCTTCGAAGTAAATACAAACCCATCAAAGTATAGTTAAACAGAATACCAGCTTGAGGCATCTCATCTCAATGCTACAACACTCATAGCTTCTTGTTCAATGCATCTGTGGCCCAGTGGCTCGTCTGAGAGGGGCAATGCAATGCAACACTAAAATAATGAAAAGGAATAAAGAGAAATTCTAGATCATTCCTTTTTGGCCCGTCGGAGCTTGGAGAAAAGTTGCAAGAAGGGGGCAACCCAAAGCCAGATCTTGGAATACCAATGCGCAGGACTGGTAAGCTGCGATGTAGCTGAAGGTGCAGCAGCAGGCGGAGGTTTGAACAGGCGGCCCTTGTACATCTCGCGTTGCTTCTCATACAACTCCCGCTCGTGCTTCGCTATCACTCGCAACTCTCGCTGCACATCCTTGTTGGATGGGTCCAGCTTTAGAGCCCTCTCGAAGTCCTCCTTGGCTGCGTCCGTTTGGCCTAGCTCGGAGCGAGCTTTGCCGCGGCGGAACAGAGCTTTGGTATTGTTCTTGTCCTCGTTCAGTACCTGACATGGCAATTCCCACGGCTAAGATTTGTCATATCCAAAATTGTCTCACGAACCTGCAATCGTACTCTGTTGTGATTATCAGCCCCTGAAGTTGACTGACCCAAAACGACTAAATATTTTGAGAAATTTAACTTCCCAACTAGTGTGCCCATCAATTATTATTAAATTTGAGCATGTGGATCTTGAGATATATGCAGTCAAAGTTCCAATTTTGTAAAGTAAGCTTTTCTGTTCTGAGTCAAATCAATGTGCAAATTTGTTCTGGAACTTCATTTTGAGAATTTCAACTATAAGATCTTGTTTCAAACTATCTAAGTAGCTCCATGCGGATCTTGACGGATCCTGAGATATATTTAGTCATAAGCTCCATTAAAAAGAGCAAGTTCCAAAAGATCTCAAAACAACCCAATTCGAGCTCTTCTCGACTTTAGGGCTTCGTCTAGTCTGGGGGTTAGCTGGTGGTGTCTCGATTACTATTAACATGTATGGAATGCAGAAGTCAGCAAATTTACCACAGCGCATTGACCGATAGCTTCATCAAACTTGTGGATCTTGAGCAAGCACGCAGCCAGATTCAGATGGCACGGATGTTTCACTGCAATTGCCATATCATGGTATTTGCCGTAGAGTTGAAACATGAAGTCGTCTCCCATGAGAGCAAGTGCCTGCAATCCCAACCATTTACTAAATCAGGCACACTGATCAACTTTTCTTTAAGAATTTGACACCTACTGAAAAATGGTCATGAAAGAACCAACACCACGAAAAAATAGAAACAAAACAATCTGCTTCCTTGGTTTAAGAAATGATATTAAGTGGTCACCATTTCATATTGCTGCATTGCTTCTGCTATTTTCCCCTCCTTGAAAAGCTCATTGCCGTCGACTTTGCGGCGATCCGCGGCCTCAATACGCTCCTCTACTACCATCTCACCCACTTCCTTTCCCTGGAACACTCATCTATGTCAGTTCTCGAAGAAAAGCCACAATCCACTAAAGCATTATTGTAGCAGCCAATTTAACGTACCTCCCGGGGCTCTTCATAACCAATGAGTTCGACCTCGTATATGACATCAGCCGCAGGAGGTACATTGGGAAAGGAAAAGCTTCCTTCCTTGCCATAAGCAAGAGAATGGTCGACTTGAAATAGAGCACGTTCGCCTATTTTCATACTGCCCACACTTATCGCAAGTCCTTTGAGCACTTGTTTCTCTGCAGTTGTCAAACACCGATATGAGAAGAGTTGAGCCAACACTCTCTCTCATCATTAAGAGACCCATTTCTGCTGTAAAAACTACTCATAACAATTTCTCATAGGACTAGAGCGCTTGCAAACAGACATTCAGCTACTTTGGGTTGCAAATGTCGAGCTTCATTAATGCAAAAAACAGTTCTACTGCTTGAGTAAGCTATAACTCATTTGATCAATGTCATTTTCACACCAGTCTAGGAAACAAGAATCAACATGAAGACGTCGTTGGTAGGTCCTCCTAGAATATGAAGGTTACAAACTATCCCTCTGGAGTGGATTGCTCAAAATCCATCATAAGGAGTCATAAGCTTGTTCTCTGCTTTAGTTGCTCCAGAAAGTTAATAGGGCAATTCCATTTGAACACGCCAGACATACCAAAGTGACAAAGTGGCAATTTTGGTCATATTGGTGGCATATCTGATTATACTTCCAGATTGGAAGCTCCAATGTCATCACGGAGCACCATTGCTTCTTTGTAATATCACCTCCTCTTTCAACTGAATTCTAACCTCCAAAACAGTGGCATTATTGCAGAACATTGCAATTTTGACGGAATTGAGGTTATAGCTACCAGGGTAACCCTTATAATGTCACTTCCACCAACAATCATGAACCAACATCTGCCGAGGACATGAACACAACTAGTTGGAGTTTGCAATTACCATGACCAATGCGAAACTCTGCAGGTTGATTCTCGGCCCAAGTGTCATAGAATTTGTGCGAAGTGCTGGCTGTCCATGCTCGATAGTGAACTGCACAGCAAGCCCTTTGTTAACGCGGATTCAATAAGTAAGCTGTAAACAGAACCATTTGTATGTGAGGAGAGGCGTACCGAAGCAGCTGGAATGTCTTGGAGGAGGCCCGCGACCATCTCCCTCTTTCATTACTTGCTTCGTGACACCCTCTTTCACCAGGATTGTCTCGGAGTCCACCTTCGGCGGCAACGATTCTTCCCCATCGTCTCCCTTAGAAGCTTTCCGAGTACTAGAACTGTCCTGTTTTTCAGATTTGATATCATCATCGGAGCTGTCTGCTGTTATCTCAGGCTGGATCTCTTCCTCCGGATGAGCTTCATACTCGTGCCCCATGGTAGAAGAACCAGCTTATTAGTTCTCGAAAAAGGCTAGTATTCACGCCTCGCAACCAGAAACGCTGCGAGCCTGGAAATACACATCAAGGAAAGCAACGGAACAGGAGCGGGTATGAGCCCCGAACCCTAATATCCGATATTAGACTTTTCTGCAAGTCAACTTAGTATCCTTTCAGTCATCTGTACATTTTCACCATTGTGGAGGCTTTGACTGTCCTCTAATGTAACATTTTTCGGCAATCTGGCAACTTCGTAACTCAAATGGTTCCCGGCATCCTCCAGAACCTAACCACTACGATCGAGCATGTAAACGATCGGTGTCACCTGCACGCATAATTTCCATTAATAAAGCCCTTCAAAGAAGTAATACTGCTGTGTGTCAATCCTATATTCACAGTAATGTAATCAACTTGATTCTGAGAGAATCAGATACTATCAATGGACATTGCCGCTTGGGTTTCAAGCTCAAATCGGCTCTAAGAAAATTGACATTGGAGCACACAGGAAATCCATGGGAAAAGCACTTCGACTGGTGTCAATCGAGCCTATTTTTTCCAGTTGGGTAAACAATCAACTGCATTTTCAGGGGACCAAATCCTATTAGATAGAGTGGACAATGCCACTTAGGGTTTCCAGCTCGAAGAAAATTAAGACTGGAGCTAACTTTCTGTTTGCAAATGTACCCCGATTACTAAAAACAGAGTTTCACGATCAACTCAAGTCATTTCAAGCTAAACCTCACTTGGAAGAACCGATTTTACAGTGGAATTGGAATCACTTGTGCAATGCAATGAGATATGAAACTTGCAGAATAATGTTCTGAAAGTCAACGAGCAAAGCAAACAGGGTTTCCCGATCAAGAACGAGGCATTTCAAGCTGAACCTCGGTTAGAATGACCAAATTTGAAATTGCAAACCCTACCTACAGTGAAGTGGAACCGTTTGTGAAATGCAATGAATCAAAATGTGATACGAAACTTGCAGAAAGGTATTCGAGAAACAGAGTGAGGAAAAGTACCAGGTAGTTTGATCGAAAGAAAGCCTTCGGCGATTGGATTCCGTGTTTTGCCGCACCGATTGAGCGACTGCAAACGTCTCGAATGAGTTGCGTATTGGCGAGTGGGACATTGATAGTCCTCCGTCTGTCCGAAAGATTTGATACCCTTCCTTGTCTCCGGGTATCAACATCTCCCGGGTCCCGAGTGTCTATGTGAGGAAGAGAAACTCCAGCCTATTTAGAGACTGGTGTGAATAAAGTGTTCATTCAACCTATTCTTCAATGAATGCCCAGAGGTCATCACATCAATGGGTGGATTACTAACTCCTCTCCGGATGAACATTATGTTAATTCCTACCTAGCCACTAGTGCTTTAAAGATATCCGATATGGTATCCCCCAAAGAGTTTTGAGATACCATACAATGATACAACGAGGTCCAAGAACCCCTCACCATAATTGGGTGGATGAAGGTGGTGAAGTTTAATATTAACCCCTAATGGAGAAGCTCTGTAATATTGTCGAGACAAGCCTCATGTGAAATTTTTTTTCTTTTTAAATTTGAGTCATGAAATTTAACCATGTGGAGTAGACATATTTTACTATTTACAAAGACATTAACAATAACATTCACAAATAACAAAGATTGAACAATATCCAAGTCTTAACATTCATAAAATATCAACAATCCTGGGAACATGACTTCAAGATAATAAAGTGTTTACATTCAACGATTCAAACTCATGGAGTGGGATTCAGTACCATGCAACTTTGACAACGTAGATATGTTAACTTTTATTCATTCATATTGTGAATGCATACATGTATATCACTTGTCAACATACATTCAGTGCACAGACGAGAGTATCAATTTGTTTACAATTACCGTGTTTACCGTTTATAGCGTGCAACATTTGAGAAAAAAGTTCACATCTAGAAGAACGTTCACATTTAGAGAGGGGTTAAATTCGCAGGAGAGACGTGAGCGTATCCTCACGAAATACGCCTGAACTAGCAGTCCATGAACTGTAAGTAAGCCGACAACTTTCTGTACCATGGTACGACATGTTCTCACACCCATTCCCATATCACATCCACAGGAAATTTCATTCAATTCACCAAACAATTGCTACCATTGGCAGCCCACAAATGCTCAAACTTGATATACTCTGAAGCTCAAGTACACAATGTAGACTCAAGCTCGGGATTTAGACCATTGACGATGACGACTTGCATGTGTTCATGCCTATTCATTGCGACTGAATTCCATATGCAAAAAAACTTATCTTGAAAGATTGAAAACAAAAATGAGGTCAACAAACAAATGAAAATTATTGATTACTACCCACCGGATCCATGGAATCGTGAGACATACTGCTACTGAAACATAAGAAAGATCAACTAAACCGTAGTAGATGATATGTTAAACGCATCCACTTCTATACCTTCCATAGAGAGAGACAGGTTCGACGACACAACAGGTGCAGAAATCCAGAAAACACAAAGATCGTAATCACCCATCAGCTGAATAAAGAACAAGCTTGAGAAAGAGGAAGAGCTGTAGGAAATCATTTAAAAAATGATCGTTCTTGACAAAAGAAGGTAACGACAGCTTCGCACCCACTACGATCATTGATATTACTGCGCTACTCAATTGGACACTACAAAGATCTTGCTGATATCCAATCGAACCTTGTGAAATCCGAAACCTCCTGCATTCCCATCAACACATATCAGCTCAGGTCATATCGAACGAGAAATCGATCAAAAGCTAACATATCAACATCTCCCTAGTCCTACATGCTAAGACCTTTAAGACAAAAATCTCCAACGTAGACACAACAGGACAATCGAAACTCATAACTCACCACTTCAAATTCGGCTGGGGTACATGAAAACCCTAACGCGGGCACCCTGAAAAGCACACCAACAACAAAGTTGTAAAGTCAGAAACATAATGCACTCAAAAACGTACAACATCATGACAGTGCCATAGAACCAACAAACAAACCTACAAAGAAGAAAACTTGAAATAAGAGAGCAACGGAGACACAATGCGCGAAAGTGAAAGAGTGCTGATCGAAGGGAAGCATATGGCTTTCAATCGAAACCTAATACACCACTGCACTCAAGATGAACCAGGAGAGGTGCAGTCATCGTTGGGAAAGGCTAGAACTCAAGGGTAAGGTACACACCAGAGACGAAGGAGGAAGGTTGCTCCTGAATCTGGCGCGGACAACTCCGCTGCTACCGTGAGGGCGGGCGACCTTGCCCCAAACGCACCGGAACTGGGATCCATTCTTCTTGGTCTTGGCCTTGTAAACGTAAGCCAGCCTCTTGCCAAGGTACCAGTTCACTTCCTCAGAAGTGTTCACTCCCTCGATTTGGAGGAGGGAAGTGCTGGGGTACTGGTTCGACTTCGACCTCTTGTACCCGAGGATGGTACCCCGGACATAGAGCCTGCCAAAAACACGAACATTTAGACGAGAAATTGCAAAACCCTAGCTGCTGCACAAAACCCTAACCATCATTGCCAGAGGCGCGTGCTTTGCTTTCAAGCAGATATGAGAGATGGGCGATGCGAGAGCGGAAACGGAGAGATGAGTAACCTGACGCGCTCTCCCTTGCGTTCCACCATGGTTGCAAATTTGCGGTGCGAGGCTCCGCCGCAGAGGGTGATGGTCGCAATAGCACGAACTGCAAAGAGACGGAACAATTAGGGTTTGGCCCTCACATAAGCCCCAGCACGGCGACTTTGTGGATGAAATACTCTGTTCGTATGCGTGACCTCGCTCTGTTCATCCAAAATCGTCCTTGAACGAGTTGTCCTATTTACTACTTTGATTTTGTGCAAGCACATTGTGAATCAATTAGTCTAGTGGATTTAATGTTTCTTAAATCCAACTAGTTTAGTGATTTAAGAATAAACTAGTTTAGTGATTTGAGAATCAATTAGTTTATGGATTTAAAAATCAATTATTTAATTGGATTTAAGATCTAAGATATTTAACTCCTACAAATCCTTGTTGTTTTTGAGAGTTTGAAACTTCAAAATTGTGATTTCTACCTCTATGTATTCCCGTGGGTGTGAACCTATTTAATTTCATTTTTACTTCTTTTGATTCATTGACTGTAAGATCTTATACTTAAGCCTATTTCTAATTATTATTTCAATAATTGACCTATGGATGTTTTTAATTTGCAAGATCATAACATTCAAAGTTTGTGCAAAAGTTTATTGAGCATTTCTCTTGAGGCATTGTCTCCATGGTACAAAGAGAAACTTGAAGATTTTTATCCTAAACAGCTTGGTCACATTTTTTTTCCATGTAGGTAATCAAGTTGGGTACCCTCATGCAAAATTGAAATGAGTCACTCTGCTTTTTCAAGTTTCATGCAAATTGTCTTCTACAAGAGAGTCTAAAAACAATGATACAAAAAAACATGCACCACGTCATATACATTTATTTTATGAAAGATGTTGAAGAGCGAGCAGGAGCTTTTATGAGTTTGTGAATTTTGAGAAACAATGAATTTGGGAAAATTCCTAAATCTCAAATTTTGACAAATTTTGAAAGAAAAAATTATAAAATTGTACCCAAACCTAAAAATTATATAAATATTTTGGGTTGTTCTTCAACTTCTTGAAATTGCCTTTGAAAAATTGCTATGTTTCTTGGCTTGGTTCACTTTGGAACTGCAGTACTTGTTTGGTTATGAACATGTTTCCAAAAAGATTCAAAAAAGTCTAAATGTAAATTGCCCGTTTGAAATTTGAAACACGAAATTTCTAGACAAAGGTTTTAAAATGGAATTTAACTTTGCAAATTGTACCACATGCACTTTGCAATGTAGGAAGCACCCAGTAATAATCTTGAGCAAAAATATGAGCTTTACCCTCTTCGAATGGGTTGATTGAAATCCCAAAAACCCACTTTTGGCTCTTAAGGATCTTTAGGGTTAATCCTTAGAGGAGAATTTCTACAGTGACCTTGAGACACTCATATCTGAAATCCATAAATAATATTTTTTTCAAATTTGATTATGGAGATTCCAACCGTAGTATCTTATTCATAAGTCTCTAAGTAGTCTGTGTGGCAATTTTTGTTAAAACTTTATCATACCGATCTTAAGATATATTGAGTCAAAGTTTCATTTTTTGTACAAAAATAATATATCTTTCTTAAGCGAATTGATCCAAATTGAGCTTCTCTCTCCTTCAAGGGTTAAAAGATTTGTTGACATCCTTGATTGGCATCTTCCCATCACAAGATTTTACTTTTGTTATAAAGTAAATGGTAAAAATAGGTGTATAAATATAAATCATGTATATATTTAGTCTATATTGCAGTATGTGTTTTTTTTGCTGGTAAGTTTTTTACTTTTCATAATTGCAATAAATTCTTTAGGGTTTCTGCTGATGTAAGAACATTGTCACAGTCCCTTTATTATGCAAAGAGGCATTGTTTCGTTATGGTCAACGCTTGGATCGTCAACGTTTTTGTGTGTCCGAAAACGTTTATCTAATCTAAGCACTACTGTACATTTTTTATTTTTTTATTTTTTTATTTTTTATTGATCATTATAAGTTTATTTTTTATGCACACATGAGCTAAAGAGATGGAGGCACAACTTTGGCACTAAGTCGTAAGGAGGCTTTACACCAAGGAGGAACTTGAAACCTTTTTCTATAACAACCTTGAGGTATTCTACCATCATTCCTTATTAGTTTCACCCCTAGAAAAACTAAAAGATTCAAAAAAAATTGTTCAAGGATATGGGTTTTGGGTCCCTTGGCACTTAGTAGTTTATAAATCGGTTCAAACTATGGAGGAGATGTCCACCAATTTATTGATAATTACAGTGACCAAATAATCACATAGGGTATTTCTACTTTATCTCATACAATTGGTGGTTTATATTTCATTTGTCCCATTATAATTTTAGAGTAGGTTCTCTCAAATCTACCTAGAACAGTAGATTTGAGAGAACCTACTCGACAATTATATTAGCACAGAGGGAGTATAAAACACCGTGAGATATAGTGGAAATACATCATTGAAACGAGAATTACTTCAATAATCATATCACTACAAAAAATAGCTTTGCAGTTTTTAAACATTAGTGTCCGCCGAGAGATGTGTCAGTAGCAACAGCCTTATCGTTTTGTCTTGTGGGCATATCATCAAGGGTTAACTAAGGGAACAAATTATTCACGCCAACTCCACAAGGGTATTTACTTTATTTTTCTTTTCGATTTAAACATTACTATGATAAGCATTATGATCAAATTTTTTAAAATGATGACTAATGCCTATACTATGCAGGATCTATGCCTAGAAATTATAGCCAATGGGGCGGCGAGCAATAGAGATAAAACCTTTACCTGAGCATTTAATCAAGGCCAAATTCAAAAAAAGAAAAATGGGTCTTGCTAAGAAGGCAAGAGAATTGGGGATTCTATGCAATGCTAAAGTAGCTCTTGTGGTAATCTCAAAAGATGGAGATGAAGTGTTCACCGAGAATTGTAATGGAGAGCTTCTTGGGATAATTGGTGAATATCAAAGGAAGAAAAGTGGAACTACTTTACAAAATAATAACCTCCAAAATAGTAGTCTCCCCCAAAATTATCCACAAAATAATGGCCCAACTAGTCCCCATTATTTCCCAATTTATCCCCAATTTGGACACCCGAAAAATCCCCTTGTAAGTTACCAAAATAATTCCCAAAGCTTTACCCATAATAACAATCCCCATGACAACAATACCCAAGTTGGATACCGAGATATTCCCCTAGTTGATCGGCAAAAAAATCTTCAATTCTTTGCCCAAGCTAATCCTCCAATAGAGTACCCAAACAATCCTCTCTTAAATTACCAAAACAATTCTATAGTTGGTTTTCAAAACAATCTCCAAGAAGAGTACCATAATAGTACCCATATCAATTACCAAGACAATCTCGCAATTCTATACCAAATTAAAGCCCAAGTTGATCACCAAAAAAATCTACCCATTCTTTACCAAAATGATCCTCAATTTTACCAAAATGGTGCACAAGTAGAATTTGAAGGAGATTTGGCAGAGAGTTCACAAGAGGGTGCCTAAGATTTTTATTGGATGCTTCTTATACTACAAAGTGTATGTGGTAAAACTTGGAAAGCAAAAGTTCAATTTTTGAGTCTTCTAGGACAATCCTTGGGTTGCAAGTTGAGATGCCGCAACTTCAAAAAGTACTATTTTTTTTATTTTTTTTTTCAATTTTTTTTCTTGAAATATGTTTATTAACAAATCACTAAGAAATTCCAAAGTGATTCAAGTCAAAATGTTTACCAATTTTGTAACGCAACCTCCAAAAGTTTGAAAAACAATCTTCACAATGGCCAAAAAAATAAATTTGCGAGACAAACTTTGGATGTTACCGACTTTCAAATGGTAAACATCCAACGGTCAATTTTTGGAACACTAACCAAATATAGTCTTAGGTACAAGATCTTCCACTTGGAATTTTTAAAATAGAAAAATAATTTGATCTACATGACCGCGAGTACATAGAGGTAGGAAATTGTAGATTTTCAGGTTTCAAGCTCCCAAGAAACACCAAAGAAGTCGAGGGATTATTTTACTTGTCTCACAACGACATGTGTGAAGACTATATACATATCACCAATGATATCTTTGTGTGAAGGTAATCTACCTTCTCCACGCGTGAAACCACTTAAGACATTTAAATGTAGGGTTAATACAAATACAATGCACAAGTTTGCTACCTCCAAGTGTGAATGCTACACGAGTGTCGAATCAAATTTGGTCTAGGAGGTGATAAATATATCTACACGCAACTACGAAGAGAGCCATTTATTATCCTCACTAATAGCCAAATTAAGAAAGTAGGTGGTTTGTATAATTGATAAATATTTGAATATTCAACATACTATGTACGACAAGTTTGGCAAAACTCTTACCATTTTGAAGTTCAAAATACTATTTTAAGACAACATTTTAAACCCCTAATAAAGGTCAAACAATCAATTCTAATTACACCTAGAAATGAACATGAAAAAATGTCTTTGTAGAGTAGAAATTTGATATGGAATCAATTTAACAATTTTAGTCAAAAACTTTGGACCCAAAACTCAAAACTCAAAACTCATGAGTCTTCCAAATTCTAGCTTTTCATCCAAACATTCGACTCTAAGTTATGATAAAGAGTTAACTGATCATGTTGTAGCCAATAACTACAGTAGTTCATATCATGTATCTAAAGAAAATTTTCATAATTTTAAAGTTTAATGTACCTATAAGGAACGCTTTACATGGGGATTCAAATCTAGAAGCCAAATCACTCACATTTCGAGCCCAATTGGCTCCATGGGCCACTTGGAGAACACATTAAATAATTAGTAAAGTGGGGGCCAATTCCCCCATGTGTAAAGCCCTTAGGGCCTATTTGTACAAGGAAAAACATGGCCATGGGGTCAATTCAAAACAAGGCCATGGGGTCAATTCATATTATTAGCTACATTCCATGCTTTTGATTTGTTCACATTGAAATATTTTCGTGAAATTATGATTTTGTATTCAAATCAAGCAACTGCCTCTAGACCATGAATTGGCCTCCCATACTTGTATCTCCCAACTTTTGGAGCACAGGCAGTGTCATAAGTTATCCCCCACCCATTATGATATAATTTCAAAATTTGACATTGACTCCACGTGTAAAGCCCCTCGGGCCAATTTCAAGAATTGTACCAATCACAATAGAGGATTCAGTCCCATCAATGGCTTGACCCCTCGTGTAAAACGACTCTAAGAGAGGAACATTCGCCCATGCAATGAGGACCTGGACTGCCTCTTTTAAACTGGCTTTTGAAGCCGCCTCCTTCTCCTTCAGCATCAAGCAGAATATTAGGTGGCTCCATCTTATTTGAATGTTGACATCTCACTTTTATTAGTCGAAGTTGATAAGATCTCATTATTGGAGATTCAACCAACTTATTTTATTAAACGACATTTATTCAATTATTGTGGGTGCTTACATCACATTCTCATTGTAACATTTTGTTCATTCAGGTTGTTTCTAGAGGTGCTTCCATCCATGAGGGTTTCTGAAGGTACTTCTACATGTGAAGATTCAATGTGATGTATGGGAATTTGGAGGTAATGTACTTCCCATTGTGACATTGTAAGCTAAGGTGGATTGCAAATTCTAGATCAGGGAATATGTGGTGGAACAGTGTGAGCAATTTTCGTGCATTTGGAAATTAAGTTGGAGACTAGAACAAGTGGAATCATAAACTTTAGATTCTCCTACATTTTGAACTTGCAATTGTAGGTGTTTCTAAGCTAAACCAACACCTTAAAATCCCTCCTATCAGTACATGGGGAATCATACTTTAGAGCAAGGCCTACTAAGCCATTTCGAGTAGTCTACCTCAGAGGAGAATCATGGCTCAATTGGAACCTACTCCACGCTCTTCATTCACTACATCGAGTAAACCTTGAAGGCAAAATTTGATTGCAAATCAGCGCCTCCACAAGCCGAGATGGCGGAATTACGATTGAAGGGGTGCACTTACTTGCATTACCTTGCTAAACAACTACTGTTCCCGGTCCTCTACGCTTCCAAAATCCTGCCACCAGCAGCAAGCAAATTTGTACAGCCAAGCCCCGAAAGAATGACGGAGCCTAGAAAAAAGATGGCTAAAAAACGAATTTGGACCTTCCCTGTTCATCATTTCACCCCCAGATTACTAGAAAGTTAAGTAAACATCCCATCTCGTAAACCTAACAGTGCTTCCATCTGTCTATCGTAAAACTCCTTCGTCAGTTTCAACTGTTGTTTCCTTTCTGATAAGAATCGTTCTTTCCAATAATCGGGACACCTGCCACAGATTGCCAACACTAGTCAACATATTGTGCGTGATTCGCAACCCTTCAACAAAAATGAAGGATCATCAAACGATGACTGAAGAGAGCACATAAAACGACGTAATGTACCTGTTTCTAATCAAAGAAGAGAGCTCCTTCAGTTTCACCCCGTCAGCATAAACTCCAGTCTGCAGTCATTCTCACGGTTAGTATTTGCAACTCGTGATATCTGAGCAGATCGCGACCATATGAAAAGATTAAATTGCGGTCAGGAGCATGTGGATGCAATATAATGCGACCGGATAGGAGCATATGGATGTACCTGGCGGCAGACGGCGCATTGTGCATTGCAACGGGCAGCCTGAAGACCCTCATGGCCCAGCACATTGGCAGCACTACATGCGCAGTTGTTGCAGAACAAGTGCCCACACCCCAAAGCTACAGGATCGAACAGTGTATCCTGCAAACCATGTGAACCTTTGGTAAGACAGTCCCACACAAACGAAAGGAGACAAAAAAGAACTCATGGGCTTAAGCATACCAGACATATGGAGCATGTAAGGTCGAAGTTCACAGTTGCAGAATTGACCAAAGTGCAGGTGAGGGACGGCGATGAGCTTTCGAAATCGCAAGAAAATTCCCCGACGAATTCTGACTCCGACATGTTTTGGTCTTCTGCACCAGCAAGGTTCAAGTGCAATGCTCCCAATTCAACCAGATATGGCGACTTCAGAAGCTCACCACGCATAGCCATTAAGCGACTCTTGAATATACCCCCTTCTCTCGATTTGTGAACCTGCAAAGGACAAAGGGCTCAGAAGCTGCAATGCAAGAAAGCTAGGAAGAATATTAAACTCTGAGTAGTAAGTACCTTGTCATATTTCTTAAGAATTTTTCGAACAGCGATGGCGTTCATTGAAGCGTAGCTGATGAGGACCTGACCCTGCTGAATCATAGCTTCGCGACTACTACGTTTCCGACCTAAAAAATACTTTCGCAATCCTGTTGCCATATGCAATTTCACTAATTGCTCTGCACGGTCATTGAAGCATCCTACCACCTCCGTGAGCTCCTCGATAAGCTCCCCAAAGAACTTCGCATCGCAACCTGCAGACCACGATATACGTTAAGATAACTACTAGCTCATTCAGGATCCTAACCTGATGAAAGAATCGTTAAAAGCTAGGTCTAGCAAAAGCCGAGCAGGTGTGTACCAGGACATAGCGATGGACATGTTCCGCTCGTTACGAGACAAGTAGGCTGGCCTTTTCGCGGCTTTTTCTTGGTCGGAGTAGAAGACTTGGCCTTCAATCCAGCTGGCGAGTCCCCCGAGCATGAAAGCGATGAGCTGCAAGAGGAGGTTCCATCACCGCCGATCACAGAACCGTCGTGCATGGTACATTTTTTCAACACTTTCTTCAACTTCTTGAATCTCACGTAGGAACAACCTGCAAGCTGAATGCTGGCTTCCTTCTCAATAAAGTCCGTGTACGTCTTCCCGAACTTCATCTTTCTTGACTTTCATGCACTGAACCAAGATTCTAACGCCGACTCGGCTGATACTCCTATTCTCCAACCAGAAATGCTTTGTGTCTCCTTACGATTCCGTCAAGAAAAGGCTAATTCATGGCACTCGCGCGATCAAGGCTTGAAAAACAAGAAACCGTCGCAGCAAACCTCAAGACAAAAGCACGAGATAAGCAAAACGTCACGCTGTGAATGGTCGCCGCGAAACGCTTTAAAACACGATGAGGAGACGCTGTCAGTATGGAGGAGACGACCGACGGAACTGTCGAGCTGCTTCGAAACTACAAACTCCGCCGTCAAAGTCGCACATGAGCTTCTCCGAAATTGTACCGCTACCTAAATTCAGATTTTACTGCTCCTCTTTACCGTCCCTTGGTGGTAATTCCCTAGGACTGATTATAGATTTTGTCGACAGTCGTGCAATGAGACAATTCGTTCGGGAATAGGAGCATGCGATTATGAGAGCTGGTGATGGGGAAGTGGCGGTCGGCGGAGGTGATAAGCTCCGCCGGCCTCTTGCCGCTCGCAAGTTGCTTTCGGAAGCAAGCAATTAGGGTTTGGCGCTCTTGTGAGTCATAGTTGCATGTTTCCACGGTGACTTTGGTCGTCTTGCACGCAAGTTGTGTGTGGGTACACTACAAACTCAAGTTTCTCACCCTCCATATTCATATCAAGAAAAATGGCAAATTACGTGTGTAATTTTGATGGAGGTTTTGTTGTTGGACTAGCACTTAAAGAGTTTTATTTATTATTTTTTGATTTTTTTAGAAAATTGAAATCTATCTACTTTAAAGTTTCAATTTCTGATTTTATCCTTGCAATTTTTGGACCTCCAATACCAAAAGTGTGATTTTCGATCACTTTGTGACCCTCGCAAGTGGCAGTCCCACTACTCTACCCCCATGCCCACTCAGTGACAGTGTGATTACATGGCGTCACACAACTCATACTTTTCACCAAGTGTTGATGTTATGATATCTCTTCACTAATGAAATCTCTCTAGAGCTAGCTAAATTGTCATCTAGGGTAAATACATCAAGTCAAGAATAAATTGAATGTAATTTTTCTAAAGTCAAGTTGTAACATAGTTCATCAGGAAAACTCACTTTGCGCGCTACTTTGGTTCATGATCATATTTTTCTCAATTGATTAAAACATTAATTAGTATATCTTATCAAAATAGTGTTGAAATAGAATAAGTCTTGTCCAAATTTTCACCAAAATTCATCTCCAACACCAAAACTCTATTTTGCAAACAAGTAACCGTCACAATTTCAATGCGACCCAATTATGGAAAATACTTTTCCCAGCAATTGATGAAGTGAATATTCAAAGACCAGGGAAGAGACTATTCTAATGCCCCAAGTTTAGCCTTATTGGTAATCGTGGGAGTTTCCCCAAATAAAAAGCCAAGTAGGTGTCGCCACGTCATGCGTTAGTAGTGAATCTTGTGTGTGGGGGCCATGCCAGCCTGGACTCTGACTCCAAACTGAATCCTGAATCTTGCATGCCATGTCACCAACTTATCATCGCCTCGGTTGGGGCGCCCTCTCAGTTGCCTTTTCATATCAACAAACATGTTCTTTGCATTGGGGAAGCGTTCGTAGCAGCTACCAAGGAGGATGGGGAGGGGTAAAAGGTGTCCACTAACTTAGATTTAAATTGCCAAGGAGTAATTTGGGGCTGCAGACCTCATTTTTGAATTCAAAATCATCAAAAGTGTTCTTGGGAGGGGGGGTCTCCACGGGTTCTATGGTGTCTCACTATTAGCTACCACGAACCATTGTCTGTTTGCATTGGCTATAGCAGGAGTTTGATATTGTATTGGCTTATTTTTTAGCACAGGAAATGTAACCAGTGAAAGCAAATTTTGTGCATGATGAAATCAGTAGAAAGATAGAGCATGTGGAATCATCATTTTTTAGAGTCTTTGACAATGAGTTCTGAATTTTTGAACTTGGAAATGAAGGTGTTTCTAATATGGTGCGCGAAAGTGACACCATATAATGTTTGCAGTGAGTGAGTACATGGTACCGTTGTATAAGAAAGCTATTTTGTACCTATCAATAAAGATTACTAGAGCTCTATTATGGAACTTGAACCACTCTACTATTGTCACAATTGACCGTCCTAACTTTAATTTTTGGAATAGAACATCCTAAATATGATATAATGGGAATTTGCATGGGTTGAGTTTGATTCTAAGTTGATGATGTGTACATGTTGTTCCAGTCAAGAAGGTGTAAATAATATTTGAGTCATTTTTTGAATTCTTAAACTTTTTCGTATATAATGAACTAGATTTCATCCCTTTCCAAATATTGTACTCCATGTGTCCCATTTATATTGTCCAGTATGTTCTCTCAAATCTAATAATTACATGACATATTCCATGGACTCACATTACTAGAGAGAGGGTTAATTTCCAACCAAGATCACAACCAAGATTCTCACCAAGTTTGATGGAATAAGACACGTGTGGTCAAATGCTCTATTGTTGGTCGTGGTGGAAACTAACCCTCTTTCTAGTAGTCCCACCACCCCACTCACCCTTCAATTGCAATAATACTATGCACAACATCCAATTGGGTCATATTATGCATAAACTTTGTAAGTCTTGGGCTCGAATCCTCTTATGAGAATTAAAGTTTAATTTTATTTTAGAATGCTTTGGTCAAATAAGCTCATAGAACATGAAGATCAAGTTTTTTGGTCATCCTTGGTTTTTTGGCTTTTGTTAGAATAATGTTAATTGCCTTCCTTCATCTTGTAAATTAAGTTCAAAGTTTTATTCACTTCCATATTTGAATTTGTTCCTTTTTTTATATCTTTGCATCAAACATCAATGAAGAGGACGAGGTTCTTAATTCTTAGTGTAGGGTACTCTCGTACGACAAGGGCATTGTGAAAAAAAGGACCTTGGAACAAAGAGGGGTATTTATTTTCTTATTGCCTTCGTCATAGGAGATGATCTAGTGTAAACATGCGCATGATGCACACTAAGGAGAAGGAAAAGTGAAGAAAAAGGAGGAAACGTGAGCATTAGATGAACATACACTAAGGAAGAGGAAAAGTGAATAATTAAAAGGAGGAAATGTGAACAATAGATGAACATATAGATGATTTTTGAATGAAATCTCCAAACCTTAGTTACACAAGAAAACCCTCACACTAAATATATACAAGTTGCAATCTACTCACTAAGTGAACAAACAATTGAGGTAATCCGCAACTAGAAAGTAAGTGAAAGACTAGATCAAGAAGAATCGTCAATTTTCGACTCTCCGACGATTTGTTTTTAATTTTTGAAGTAGAACTTAGAAGGTTCCTAAAATGGTACCTTAACCTCTAAACGCCCAAGCCTATTTTTAGCAGAAAAGCACATTTCCATAGAAATCGTCATAGATGAAAATCAAGAGAAGCTATTAAGATCTCAACCGTACAAACTTGTAATAGACTTATCAAAGATCATGTGGACCAACATTTGAGTCATGAGGTCTTATAGATCGGGAGATCGTAACATATTAATATCAAAAACAAACTGCAAAATTTCATCATTTTCGCTTTGAGGTGGAAATGCTACCAATATACCTATGAGAAAATCACCAACTAGAAAGATGTTCACCTTCATCTTAATAAGTCCTTTACCCAACAAAAATTCATCAAAAAAATTACTTGGCTCAAATTTAAGCCATGCAATGGTAAAAACTACCGAACATTTTACAAAGGAAAAAATAGTCCAAAACTAGACCCTTTGCATTCAATTTCATGCCTTATCTTCAAAACATCTTCGATCTTGTTAAGGTTTCTACCACTTAGACTAGACTCTAATTGGAGGCCATCCCAAAAAATTAAGTTGAAATCCAACGGTGGATGAGGGAGATATAGCTCCTCAAATATCATCCATTTTCTCACTTTTTCTATTGACAAAACATCACTGCAAATCCAATAGCAAAATCATTTGGATCAATAAAATTCTCACTACAAAGTTGTTAAGAATCACCTTAAGATCATGACCATGAAAAAAAAAATCATGAAAAACTAGATTTAAATTCACATAATTGGCTTGCAATGGTAATACATGCCCCATGCTTGGAAACCCAAAAACAAGAGTTGTCTTCACTAAAGTGCATTCTATTAATTCATACTTTATTGTATGGGCTTGAAAATTTTACAACACAAACGAGACTTGATTTGGAACCTAATCCAAGTGATTTCATCCAAAACGGACCTCGGATGAAGATATGGCTCTTCAAAGTTTCTGATGTACATCCAAAATGTCGTTTTTCGACATTGTGGGCGTTTAAGGGTTAAATCGAGAACGTAAAATATTTAATGTACCTCCGGATGAAAAGCTCTAGGAAGCCATTTCCGGTATTGAGTTTAAAGTAAAGGATAGTGGATTGCTATGAGGGCGAAACAAAATATTATAACCAAGAGTGGAGGGCAAAGTGTGAAGCTTGAGACTGTAGTATTTTGTATCACACAATAAGTGGTGCTATATCCATTGTTAACCTTTAAACGCCCATGGGGTCTGAAATGGGCAGCCCAAAATTGAATCACAACATCTTTTGGACTTGGGCATCATGAATAGTGCGCTTTTTGAACTTGGGCATCATGAGTGAACCAATCAATGATGAGCTTGCAACCTCCTACAAGGTTATGTACAACCCCAACCTACCTACCACAATCCTTTCAAAGCACAAAATCACTCATACAAATTGTGATTTAAACTATAAAATTTCACTTTTTGAATACATCACAAGAAGGTTACCAATTTGACATCAAAATATAAGTGAAAAGTTCATTACAGTGGGAGCTACAGAGTAGATTCTCTTGGAAAAGAGCCCCTCAGGCTCTCTTGGGCATTTAAGGGTTAAGCTTCAATATATTCCTCCCGTTTCCCACGTCTGCCCCATATGAAATTGCCATATGAAATCCTTGTTCCCCAAGTGGTGAGTAATTGTGCAAGCACAATTACATTTTTGTGCTCGCCCAGTTACGCACCTCCCGCACCTCCCAACTAGACCGTTCTCAAATTTCAGTTGTTAGGTCCTATGGACATATCATCAAGGGTAGGTCGAACAAACACTTTATTCACGCCAACCCTTACGGGTCTGGTGTTCTTCTTCTTCTCAGATTTCATGGTTGGAAAAGGTGCCATTTTGAGGAGTGTACCTTATTCAGTGACTGTACGTACTGATTCGGTTGTCCTGGCTGCAAGCTTTGTACTCAAAAGCCAGTACTAAAAGCTGAACACAATCTTAAATAACCCGTACCTTTTACCAGAGTAATCTTCACACAATATAAACTAGATGACTGCACTCCATCCAAACACGACTATACTTGAACAGGATCTGTTCTACAGTGCGTACATCTGATCTTTGAATACATACATAGGTAGGGATCCCAACCCGGACGATGAGCCAGGGTCTTCCCTCCTGAGCGCGATTGCCGCGGGCGACCTGCCAGATGAACGTCCCGTCTGCCCCTTCCGGCAGATGGTGATGGACGGAGGACGTTCTGACGGGTACCACCATCTTTTGCTCGGACGAGGTTTCTTTTATCATTTACATTGAGACTGGCGTTTTTTCATATATGTTTCTCAGCAATCCACAAACATCGGCTAGAATCATCATCTCATAGCACGTGTAGATTTGGGCGGGATAAGAGATTCAATGGGTAGCTTCCTGATTAATGATCCAGAACAGAGCGGTATTGAGGGAGCAAGGTGGCGAACCTGCGCATCAAAATGAGTAACTAAACAATTGAATGTGAATAAAACGACTGTTGAGAAAGCCCAGAGTTGCAGATTCTGGCTCTTACAGATTCCAGATTTGCAAACCGCTACCGATATTTACGATAGCTCGGACTATACATGCAGCTCTTGGCATACGCAAAGAGGTCTTTCGGCTTCGGCAGTCGTGTTGCCAATCCTACATTCATCAAATCCGAATCAGTGGTCAAAACTCATGGTTGAAGGCTGGTCATGAAAGTATGAAAGGATCGAAGAGCATACCCAATTCATAAGCCTTTGCAGCTACAGCTGCACCAATATGTGCTGAAATCTCGCGAATCTCGCTGAATGCAGGATACAGTTGCTTTTTCGCAAGATGATCTCCATCGATCTGGTCCGCAAGTGCCTCAGCTACACACACAAGAAGTTATTTGAGAATTAGGAGTAGGTTACAGTAATGGACAATAACTGAAGGAAACGGAAGAACGTACCAGCTGCTAAGAACATCTCGTCATGAACACGGACAGCGCCGGAGATAGAGCAGCCGAGTCCTATGCCGGGGAAGATGTAGCAATTGTTGGACTACACAGAAAAGTCAAAACTCAGTCTATAAACATCAAAAGAGCAAGTATGTTGTCTTCAGGGGAATGGCTAAATTTCTTCATTGGAAGTCGTACCTGACCAATTACATATGTTTTGCCCTCGTATGTAACAGGAGCGAATGGACTTCCACTAGCGAAGATGCACTTTCCCTGCAGTTAGAAAAAATAAGGTAAGCGCCATGTCCTATACTATGCAAATCCATAAAACAATGTAGAAAATACCTTAGTGTACTTGTAGGCTTCCTCTGCAGTACATTCAGATTGTGAGGTAGGATTCGAAAGTGCCATGATAATTGCTTTCTGCACAAAAGCAATGGTTCAGCATCTATGTGATCCTTCTTTGCGAAGTAAGAACTTAAACGCCACTTCTCGGCCCTGGTTATCGATAAGAGTTCAAGCTCAAACACTAATCCTTCAACATCACCTCCAGTTCGATCATAATCTTCTCGAGATGGAGACAAAGGAACTTACATCCTGGTATGAAGAAACCTCCTCCAGCACTTCCTTGGTGAAAGTTCCACCCTTTCCAGAGGTTCCAATTAACACAGTAGGCTTTAAGGCCTGAAAAACATACGGCAGACGATGGCAGAAAACTAAGTCTCCAGTCGAAACATTACATCTTGCCAAAAGAAGGATTTGCGTAGAATGTTGATATGACCTTCACTGCAGAGAGAAGGTTATCAGCAGCAGGTCGATCATGCGCGTAAGGCCTTTTGTGTTCTTGCAGTGATTCAAATCTTGACTTAGTCACTAATCCCTGCCAAGTACGAAGTTTAATATTACTGAAGGGAGTATCACGCAGACCCTATTCGAACTAGGGTATAAATAACCACATCAAGTAAACCACATAAACTACCTTAGAGTCCACGAGGTGGATTGCTTTGCGTGCTTCTTCAACTGTCACTTTCCCCTGCACTAGTCACGTATCAAATCGAGCTTCTGTAATAATACGTAATATTCATGTTGGCCTCACTGATTGGTAAATAAGAATCTGTTCACTTTGTGCAGGTCAGTTACTATGATGAGCATGTATTAGTTATTAATTTGAGTTGTCTTTGACATTCATTAAAGCTCGCATACCTCATTCATATCAAGTCCACCTCTTATCTTCATAGGAACTTTGACGATCTGTTTCGTGAAAATTACATCGGACTAGTCTGCTCAATATGAGATCACAAGGAATGATAATAGTATGAACCTTTCTCATGTGGCTCTTGCATATCAAGTGAATTAGTGATTATCATCAGACTTTCTCATAAGTCACCATGATTGATGTAATCTTAATACTCAGAGATAGTTGAGGGGCCAAGTGATATTCAGAAGGTAAGAACTTCGTAGTTGGTATATCATTACTGAAAACGAGGTGATAAGTGGGATAACTAACCTGCCTCGATACTTCCAACGCGATGATTTCAGCAATACCTGTACCTGCCTGAATGGACAACATAATGCCACTGAGTCCATACACGTAACTTCATGAGTTCCAAAAGAAGGAACTCGGAGTTGCAGTAATAATATTAAATCGAGTCCTCTACCCGAAAAGGTTAGAAAAGCTTATGACACATATTAGAGTCTAAATGTCTCTGCAGTGATACTGTTATGATCAAGCCACATTTTGGATGGGGAACGAGGTCGCAAGAAGACATTCTGTACGAAGTGAGGAAGAAGAATAGACGTACCTCACCAGCACCTAGAAAGAGAAACTTGTGATCAGCAAGCGTGCCCCCGGTTAATGGTAATGCCGCAATCAGTCCTGCAAGTGCCACTGCGGCAGTTCCCTGCATGGACCGATATGGCACTCTCAAGCATCCGCGTACCTAGGGAAGAATGAGGTGCACTAACTTCCTTGGCTTACGAAAAGGACGATTTCATTCTTTGACCTGAATACGCTGAAAGGCTTACTGAACAGGATACACATCACCAGATACGAAAGTACGAAAAACGCAGAACCCTACAATTGATTGACTTCTGAATTACTTCTATATCTGGTCTGCCACGATATTCGGTGAGGAGCATTATCATGCGACTCGTATAACTCCATGTTAAATAAGAATAAAGTCAATAACTGCCAACCTGGATATCATCATTGAAGGTAAGGTATGAGGTTGAATATTTCTGAAGTAGCCGGAAAGCATTGTGGTTTGCAAAGTCTTCAAACTGCACCACAATGAAGAGAACTGTATCAGCAAGAATATTTACAAGAGAAGGAGTTACATAAATAGAGCGGATTGTAACTTAAGCAAGATACAGAATACTGGATATACGCATCGAAAATTATTAACTCTAACAGGTTTCTTACCTGAACGAGGACCTTTTCTCCGTATGCTTGCTTGCAGGCCATCATGAACTCATCCAATAAAGCATCATACTCCTGCGTCCACAATTGATCTCTCAGCAGTAGATGAATTTTCATACAACAAACCAGTTCAGAGACTCCTCTCTAATATGGTTTATGTAAACATCTGCATAAAAATACAATCTAAGCATCAAGCGTTGGCTCAGGAGATGACATCCTGATAATTCTGAGATTGGCTGCTTAGATTCCCGACACCCGATCTACTGTGCAAATCTAACGAGAGGGTGACTTCATTAAAGCTCTAGTTGCATATAAGTATGCAAGTAGCGCACTTAGACTAACAAAAACTACATAGAGAAATGTAGAGAGGAAATAGATCGATTAAGTGACGGATTTCAGATGACTGAGAATGCTCCAACTCCGGCCAGCTCAGGGTCTCACATTGCCTTTAGTTCGCCTCTGTCGCAATCCAATATAAAAGGGATCGTTGAGTAGAGTCTCGTTATTGGTGCCCACGTCGATAGCAACAGGTAATGTCTGTTTCCTCCAAAAGACATCGATGTCTTCATTTAGCAATATTGAAGATGCAAGCAAGGCTCACGGCAACCTCCCAGCAAATTTGTATACCATTTGGGCTAATGATTGATTGATATGCAAAAATGGGAAATCTGGGCAATCTGAGAAACACTATTCAGTGCAATTAATAGGTTAGACTTACAGAAGATGGCCGAATCCCACCCAGAGCCGTGTACAAAGCTAACTTCCCGACCGGTATGCCCATCCCCTGCCACAGAAGCCACAAAGTCCTTGATGAGTAAGATGTTTATCACCAAGAATGCAAAATGTCTTTGAATCTCCAATTTACCAGCAGAATCACAGAGTTACAATGTAACATCGACCGAAGAAAACGAAGTTAAAGGTGGATAATGCGCACATTCAGCCCAAGGTCACCGAGCCCGAGGATGCGTTCACCATCTGTCACAACAATAACCTCGACATTTCTCTCAGGCCAATTCTTCAGAAGGTCGAGCACGTGACCTCTACAAGGCAACCATTAAGAATTAGGATGTAATGCATGTCAATATCATAACCTAGAAGCCACTTCTTGGCAGAAAACAACACTGTTGAAATCAATAGATGCCGAAGTAACAAAAGGATGACTTGTAATGACCTCACCTATCCTTCAAACTGATGTATAGGCCACGAGGACGACGGAAGATGTTGCCATACTTCTGGCACGCTTCTCCTACAACCGGGGTATACACTATCGGCAAAAGCTCCTCCACGTGATCAATCAGAACCTTGTAGAATAATCTCTCATTCCGTTCCTGTGATTATTCAGTTTACTAGTCCTTCTTAGTACAAATCACGGCATTCAACGTACGAGTACCAAAGTTAGTACTATGTCAATCTTGCATCAATATAGGATACAGAATCATATATGTGCAATAGAGTCCGATGAACTACGAATAGGAGAGCAGAGAATGCCGCAAGGAACAAGCACCTGCAAATCCATTAGGGCAATGTATTTCTCAAGAGGATTCTTGTATGATCGCACACTCTGAAGTACACGCTCAACCTACAACCAACATGCGAATGAATAAATAATGAGAACACGTTCACAACTTCACAAATCCTCGCAATCTCAAGATCTAAAACAAAAGATTCAATGAACTGTTATAAGGTATGCAACTACTGATACCTGTAGCATGTTCCACCTATTCAAGACTTGAATATCACTTCTGTATCACTTAAGTATCAGGATTCAGTAGGTTACCACAAAATCAAGGCACGTCCGACATACCTGCAGTTCTTGTGAGATAATGGTGGGAGGAAGAAGGCCCCTCAAGTAGTGGCGATCTCGCTCCTCCTCAGTGAAGGACAGACCTTTGTTGTATCGTGGATCCCTCAGTAACTCCGACCCACTGACCATCAGATAGAACGTGAGACCCTCGCAACTTGAAAAATAGAAACCTGAACGTGCGTGACTAAGAAACAGAAGAGGAAAAACTATGGAAAAGCCAACATAGAGAATTGAGTGGAAGTATCCGTATAGTCCAGTACTATGGATAATTCAGATAGGTCAGATATTTGACCCTCGTACAATATTCAAGCTTCCAACATGGAATTATTCAACTAACCATTCACGAGCACATCCATTACCTCGCAACTATCCGAACCCACGGTGTCAGCGTCTGATCCTCGGTTGCTGTGTCTTCCCCAAAAGTGTCGCCTACACCACCTCCAACCCCTGTGTCCTTTTTCAAGTCCTCGACATCCGGATTGCAACCTGTATGCAACTCTTTCATAGCAGGATGCCTCCTGTATCCCGATTGCTCCTTAGTACGATTAGCTTCATAAACCTAGGCATCCAACTAGATAGTGCAAGCATCAAAGAGTCCAGAATCAAACGCACCATTTGGAGATAAAATCCCGAAAATTGAAAGGCTCTGCAAGCGGAGCCACGGAGTATAGGCTTCTTCGGAAGATTACATCATCCAGCTGCCTGCCACAGCGTCTCAGGAGAAGTATGCCATTAAAACCACCGAAGAGTCTTGGCGACGGCATGTGCACAGCCTCCGACTTCCCGAATGAGATTCTTGAAGAAGACCCACCTTCGCTGGAAGACTCACTGTAGGGTTACATGTGTTTCACATATGAAACAGTCTCAAACAATCCCCAACGTCGTAAATGAAGCGCAAAACACAATTTCCTGATAACGAAGCACTTTTTCTCAACGACAACAACCAGCTTTATCAGAAACATTGGCACAATTTCACTTATAACTGTAGTAAGGATTTTTGAAGTTAGATGAAATTTACTAAAAATAGTATAAATGTTGTGATCTAGTGGTTTTATTAGCAATTTAAGTAATAATGTGAACGCTTTAATCAATGAATCAAGCTTAAAGGCAATATGAAAGTGTGTGACTTTGTACAACACCTAGTATAAAAAGAAGACAATCAGTCTAGGAGATCATTAGCACATAGGAAGATGTTGCTCCTTTTGAAGTGTGCTATTGATGTCCTTGTTGTAAATCGATGAATGTTGTAATGATTACAACTTGTCTATTTGTTTTGATTATTAGCGTTCGGTAATTGTTGAAATGGATATTGTATTGTAAAAGAGGTTTAATTGTAATGATCTACTTATCTTGGTGTAGGCAATTTGGTTACAAAGTGTGATGAAGGCAACATCTTAAGCTTAAGAGAGTGATACAAATTTGTACCTTTTTACAAATTATTTCATAACTTACTTTTGATGAAACACTTTCATGGAATACTGTTATCCCAAGAGCATTGTCATCCACTAATTAAATCGTTTGCTCCAAATTTAAAGAATTTTGTACTTGTTTATGTTTTCAACTCTTCCACAACCTACTCATGCCCATAATGCAATCCCTCATCTACAAAAAAAGTTTACTACAACTTCATTAACCCTTAAACGCCTGAGCGGCCCCCAGGGGGCCGTTTCCAACAGAATCTCCTCTGTAGCTCTCAAACACAATAACTTTTCACTAATATTTTGATGTCAAATTCGTCACCTTCTTCTCATGCATTCAAAAAGTGAGATTTTAGAATTCAAATCACAATTTGTATGAGTGATTTTGTGCTTTGAAAGGGTTGTGGTATGTAGGTTGGGGTTGTATAATACTTGTAGGAGGTTGCAAGCTCATCATTGATTGGATCATTTATGATGCCCAAGTTCAAAAAGTGCACTATTCATGATGCCCAAGTGCAAAAGATGCTAAGATCCAATACTGGGCTGTCCAAATCCGTATAGCTAGGCGTTTAAGGGTTAAGGGCCCAAAATCTAACCCCTCTCACTACCTCAACCAATTACAGTGTGTTATATTGAATTCCTTGCATGCCAAGATTGTGCAAGGGAGGTTGTTTGTATGGAACGTGGAGCAATTTTTATTTTTATTTTTGTTTCGGGTGGTAGCCCTCCTTCGTGTGCAACTTTCCGGTATCCAAGAGCTAGTGGCACTCCTCAAAAACCGTAGTGAGTGCCATACCAAGATGAATCCTTGTTTAGTTTAAGTAGCAACAATTCTCAAGAATATTACTTTGTAACCCAAATAAAGATTGAAGTTCCTCAATCGTGCATACAAGGGCTAGCAAATAAAAATGTGCTCTTATATATAAAAAAGTGTCATACAGTTTTATATTTTCAAGCCGCTTCAAAATCCAAAAATACTTCAAAAATGTATTATCAAGATGAAAACTTGTTGTTCTTAGATCTGACCCTTTTTGAAGCCCGCAAAAGGAGAATGGCTTCTATGAGCAAACTCCAGTTCCTCTAACTAACTCGCCATTGGTATGATAACCTCCGAGCATACATCCAAAAATAGGTTGAACGAACACTTTATTCACATCGACCTCTAAATAGGTTGGAGTTTCTCTTCTTCTCGTACCCAACCTAAACGCCTTCAGAGTTTCAAGGCTTGTTGCAGGGATCCTCCACTCCAGGCGAGCTATGGCGGAGCTCGAAGCTCAAATGCGGACAACAATCGGCTGCTTAGTCAAATGGTGATGATCCGCAACAGTAGCCGAGTTCACAAACACCGTCTTCTTCAGCTCCTTCGTCTTCCCTCGCACAGCTTTTCTCGCGCCATGGATATGTCCCGTAAGCACCAATTTCGGTTTCACCTCTTTAACCCTCGTCAAGAGCACGGGACAACCGTGTCCATCATCCACGTAACCCTTCGCCGGTTGATGGGAGACTATAACATCAGTATTCTCCGGAATCCGATCATACTCAGGGTTTCGTCCCTCCTTGAACTTCCAAAAAAATCCCGTGCCATAGATCTTCAATCCTTGAACAGTTACCATCTCGTTCTGTAAAAGAGTAGCGTTCGAGAGAATTGACTTCACTTCGTTCTTCCACGCCGCATTGAACTCGTGGTTTCCTTGGACGACGATTCGATGTTCGTAAGGAAGCTCACCGAGCCATTCGTTGAAGTCAATGGCGTGCTCCTTCTTGCCGTGCAGAACGTAGTCGCCTGCGTGGATGAGGATGTCGCCTTGTGGCATGTCTAATTTTCTGTGATGGCCGTGTGTGTCCGAGATGCAGACTATGGTGCGCCGTGTGTTGATGTTGAGCTCCGTTAGTGTCGGTAACACGTTTCGGAAGAGTTTCTTTAGCCAGGAGTGATTCTTCTTCGGATCGGACACCAGTGCGTGGTAATCGACATTAAGCTGCGGCTTCAATCCCATGGTGCAATCAGTTTGATCGATCACTATCCTGCTCTGATTGTTCGATTTCTACACTGCTTGGATGGATCGATCCGGATTGGGCATGAAATGATTCGAGGAAAGTATTGGGAGAGGTGATGAGGATTTGTTTCAAGGAGCTTGTGTGCGAATTTGGCAGAGTAAGCGATGGATATGGAGTTCCCTTTTGCTGAATCAACAAGGCGTAGGAGACTTCGTTGCCATGGCCGCATCGTGCGGAGCAAGGCAGTCGGTAATGGTAGGAATACCGCCAAAGGACTGAAGTACCATTGTACTAAAATAGTGAATTTAGTGTGAGGCACTGTAATTGCGAACATCATTTTTGAGGGACTTACTAGTTTCTTGTTCAGTAAGTCCAAGACGCATCATATCAACCTCATCTGTGTAGGCGGAACGCACGATAATCATTCCTCTTGTCTGCAAGCTTGGATGCAGTTATCAAAAACTCTGTCAAGAACTTAGGACCATGCGAACCTTTTGTAGCACGTATAAGGCTAGTGTATTCCAATATAGCTCGCCCCTTTTTTGCTTTACCTGCTGTTTGCTGGTTGCTTGTAGAGCACCGTGAGTGGCGCATTATTTGTACATGCTACAGTTGTTATTCGTGTAAATGAATCGTCTGGCATTCTCTGCATTTACAGAGTGATCGAGTCTATCTTGTCAGGGGTTGTCTTGACTCAAAAAAAAGCTTTTGTTCTCTTCAGGTTATGGGCCCACTCACCAGCCTATAGTATAACTGTGTGAGTACCTTTTACTGTCGTTGTAGTTGTTGCCTTGACTTACCCTGAGCTTCGGTCATGGCAGACTCTGGAAATAGAGACCTGGGTAACATAGATCGCTTCGATGGAGAAAATTTCCATTTATGGATGTTTCAAATGCGTGCAATATTCATGGGCAAAGAATTGCTAACAATAGTAGACGGCAGTGAAAAGAAGCCAACAAACACTGGAGTCGACCAGACGGCATGGATAAAGGGTGATTGTCAGGCAATCAGCCTTCTTTGCCAAGCATTGGACAAGAAGTACTTGGGTTATGTCGTAGCCTGTACGTCTTCCCATGCCATTTGGGACAAGATTAGAATCATCCAAGAGCAGGACTCGGGAGAAAGTGTTCATGCTCTACAGCAGAAGTTCTTCAAATGCTCGATAGATGAGGGAGAAAGCATGGCAGCATTTCTTGGAAAGATCGACATGGTGGTGAGTCAGCTTGCTAGCAGAGGAGATACCACCTTTACTTCAAAGGCAGTCGTTGCCAAGATCATGAGCCATCTTCCAGCTGATTATGAAAGCGTTTTGGCGGCATGGGAATGCACTCCCGTCGTAGACCAAACGCTCGGAAATCTCACACTGAGACTGTTCCAGCAAGAGGCCAGGCTCAAGAGTCGAGCGGAGCAGTCGGAGAAGGTAACTGCCTACGTTGCTTCCAGCAAGGTTGCAAGCGGAAAAAAATCAGGAGGGACAAACGATCAGAGATCGAACCTGACATATGAACAGCGCCAAGCTAGGCGCAAAGAAATAGAGGAGAAGAAGAAGACGACAGAGTGTCACAATTGTAGACAGGTGGGGCATTGGGCTCGAGAATGCCCAAATTCTGCTAAAGAAGATACTGCAAAGGATGAGACCAATGGAGGAAAGAAAGTCAGCTCTTACAAGGCGTTTGTAGCGAGCAACTCACAGCTTGCAAGCAACGACTGGTATGCCGACAGTGGCTGTACTCAACACATGACGGACAGGAGAGCGTGGTTTCAGACTTTTCAGTCAATCAAGCCATCGACTGAATGCTCCGTAGAAGGCATCAGTGGATTTGAAACACGAGCAGAAGGTGTAGGAGACATTCTTGTTCGAGTGAAAACGTCTTCAGGCCACGAGATTAGTGTTTTATCTCAAGTACTGTTTGTACCGGATCTTGGGCGTAACCTTTTCTCGTGTTATAGGGCTGCTCAGTGAGGAATCTTTACGCTCCACATGAAGCATGGATGTCACCTGATCGAGAATGGGAAGGTTGTCATGACGGGAGTTACTAAGAACAAGATGTACCGGTTGGAGATGGAAACAGTGTTGCCGCCACATCCACAAGCAAACGTAGCAAGGTCCTTTGGAGTAGAAAGAAAGAAAGACATCACTGAGACCTTGGCGGTTTGGCATCGGCGTTTAGCCCATGTTAATCACGGCATGATGAAGAAAATGGAGGCCACAGGGATGGTCGATGGGCTCATTTTGCAAGGAAGGGATAATGAGTTTTGTACAGGTTGTGCATATGGAAAGATACACAGGAGCCCATTTCCATGGAACGATCCAAGAACAAGATCGGTGATGCCTGGGGATCTTGTGCATCCGGACTTATGCGGACCCATGAGCCAAATTAGCGTCGGAGGAGCAAAATATTTCATCCTGTTTAAGGACGATGCTACCAGTTTCAGGGTGATCGAATGTATCAAATCAAAATGTGAACAGGAGGTTCTTGGATGCTTGAAGCGATTTGTTGGGCAGCTTCAACGAGAGACCGGGCAAGGGCTCAAGATTCTGAGAAGCGATCGAGGCAGTGAGTACCTTGGAGGTGTGATTACAAGCTACCTTACCCAGATTGACGTAAGACAGGAATTAACGACAAGTTACACGCCAGAACAGAACGGTGCATCTGAAAGGGAAAATCGAACTATAGTAGAGGCTGCTAGGAGCATGCAACACGCCAGCAACATATACATCAAGTTTTGGGGAGAAGCGGTGAATTGTGTTGTCTACATCCTAAACAGAACATGGACCCGAACGCTAGAAAGTGTGATGCCGTTCGAAGCATGGCATGGTAGTAGACCATCCATCTCACACATACGAGTGTTCGGATCAGATGCCTATTATCACGTGCCGAAAGAAGTTCGTCACAAACTAATGCCAAAAGCGAGAAAAGCGATTTTGATGGGTTATTCTGACACTAGCAAGGCGTATCGATTATGGGATGTTCAATCTCGAAAAATTGTGGAAAGTAGGGATGTGTTGTTTGACGAGACACCTGTCACGAATCCTGCTTCTAATGGTGAAGGCCGGAATAGCTGCAATGCTACTGATGTGACCCACTTAGGCGAAGTTTTCCCATTGGCTCAAGGAGCAGTGGGAGTAGCACAAGGAGGAGCAATGGGAGTGGCTCCAGGGCCAGCAGCAGTAGCTCTAGTGCCAGTGGGAGTAATCCAGGGAGGAGGTGGAATGGCGCAGGGAGCTGCAATCATGCAACCAATTGTTGTCGAGCATGAGCTTGTACAAAGTGAAGAGGAGATTCATAGTCGAGCCGTGCCCAGCAATACTGATGGTTTAACTCCGGAGATTAGCACTGATCACGTGCTTGAATCAGACAATGGAGAAGCTCATGAGCCTAATGGAGATCGACATGAGCATCAATCACGCATTGACATCGGGGCATCATGGGTGACTGACCCAATTCAGAGCAAGCCAAGCAAACCCGTAACAATCGAAGTAGGTGGCCATACGGTTGAGGTTCCACCGGATGGAGAAGTCGAGCAGTCACAACATGAAGTGGAGGCACATGGTTCGACACTGGACGCTATCACATCGCCGCGAGGACAACGGTCACGGAGACCACCTGAACGGCATGGGGAATGGATATACCCCATTGATCGCAATCATGATGCTTGCACTGCTTTTAGTTCGTATGACATTCCAGATGAACCTGAGTCTTTCGAACAAGCTATGTGATCACCACAGCGAGAGCAATGGCAACAAGCAATGAAGGACGAATTCGACTCACTGATGGAAAATCGCACTTGGGAGTACCAGCACCTACCAGAAGGGAGAAAAACAGTTAAGAACAAGTGGGTATACAAGATTAAGTTTGCAGCAGACGGAAGCGTGGATCGATTCAAGGCCCGGCTAGTCGCTAAGGGATTCACACAGAAGGAGGGCGTGGACTTTACTGAGACATACAGTCCGGTAATAAAATTTGATTCGATCCGTACAGTGTTATCTATTGCAGCAGTGGAAGATATGAGCATTACGCAATTCGATGTCAGAACCGCCTTCCTTTACGGTGAGATCACGGAGGAGATCTACATGACACAGCCGCTGGGATTCGAGGATCTAGACCAGGTTGGCATGGTATGCCGATTGCGAAAGGCACTATATGGGTTGCGGCAATCATCCAGGATCTGAAACAATCGCTTCAGTTCCTTCCTCAAGGCATACAACCTTGTTTCAGCGTCGGCTGATGGATGCGTATACTGTAGCACAACAGTGCCACGCTTGATTATCACCATCTTTGTTGATGATGGGATGGTGATTTGTATTGAAGATAGCTATGTTGCCAGGATACTCTCTTATATGGGGAAAGCATCCAAGATTACAACAGGCTACCCCGAAGTATACGTGGGGCTACACATTGTAAGAGTACGTGAAAAGCGCGCTATTCACATCGATCAGACCCGCTACATCTTGTCGAAACTGAAGAAGTATGGCTTCGACACCTGCAATTCGGTATCTCTCCCTGCCGACCCAAATAGTGTGACTGATCTTGGCACTCATATGACAGATGGAAGCGAGGCGGATCACCAATTTCCTTATGCTGAAGTGATTGGGAGCCTCCAATTTGCCCAACTCGTTACCAGGTTTGACATTTCTTATGCCGTGGCACATGCTGCTAAATTTACGTCCCGACCGATGGCTCCCTATGTGAACGCAGTTAAGCGCATCCTGAAATACCTGTGCGGGGCAAGCTCCATGCGCATCACATATAGTGGTGGGAGTAATCAGCATGTTCTTGAAGGTTTCTGCGATGCAGATTATGCCATGGACCTTGATGACCAAAAATCCAGGTCTAGCTTTGTCCTCAAGATGAATGGCGGCCCCATATCTTGGGGTTCACGCAAGCAGGGTTGTACTGCAGGTAGTACGACAGAAGCCGAATACATCGCAGCCCACTTGGCGACCCAAGAGATTGTTTGGGCACGGCGATTGCTTGCTGATTTGGATTTTGCTCAGCTAGGCCCCACTCAGCTTTGGTCCGACAACCAGGCTGCCATCCGCTTGGTCAAAAACCCCGAGTTTCATCGACGGACGAAGCATATCGATGTGAAATTCTACATTATTCGAGAGGCTTATGCCACTGGTCATATCGCTCTCAACTACATCAGCACCAACGATCAAGTGGCCGACTTACTTACGAAACCATTATCACGTGATCGTTTTGAGCGTCTCCGGAGCCTTCTAGGTATGACATCTTCGGTTGATATTTGATGCGAGTGGGAGTTTTGAGGGACTTACTAGTTTCTTGTTCAGTAAGTCCAAGACGCATCATATCAACCTCATTTGTGTAGGCGGAACGCACGATAATCATTCCTCTTGTCTGCAAGCTTGGATGCAGTTATCAAAAACTCTGTCAAGAACTTAGGACCATGCGAACCTTTTGTAGCACGTATAAGGCTAGTGTATTCCAATATAGCTCGCCCCTTTTTTGCTTTACCTGCTGTTTGCTGGTTGCTTGTAGAGCACCGTGAGTGGCGCATTATTTGTACATGCTACAGTTGTTATTCGTGTAAATGAATCGTCTGGCATTCTCTGCATTTACAGAGTGATCGAGTCTATCTTGTCAGGGGTTGTCTTGACTCAAAAAAAAGCTTTTGTTCTCTTCAATCATTCTAAGTGTCAAATAAGTTAATCTCGTAACAACATGAATTGTAAATTCTCAGCCTAATCATAATTAGGCATTGTGATCTTTTGAGATATGGATATTTAGTGATGAAAGGAAAGGAAAGGAAATTTTAAACTGAAAGATTGAAATTTTAGAAATGGATTGAATCTAATTGGATCATATTTGAAATCTTAGAGGGTAAAGCATGACAAACCCTAAACCTATGAACAAGAAGAAGAAGACTAGACCCGTAAGGGTTGGTGTGAATAAAGTGTCTGTTCGACTTTCCCTTCATGATATGCCCACAGGACCTAACAACAGTGGTATAGGACTACTAACCCCTCTCAGGGTGAACACTACATGAAAAAAAAGACTATGAACACATGAACACATGTATCCGCCAACACTCAACTCTAAACACTTCCAACCGCCAATACTAATTACCCACAAATTGACAAATAATGTCAGAATGGTAGCAGGTTTAAGCACATTATTCATCACCTCACACTAATTACAATGTTTAGTGTGATGTAATAGGGACTTGTGGTATTTTCATTTGTAGGGAAATATCAATGGAGAGTTCAATAAAACTACCATACTTCTCATTGGCGTACACCTCAATCCCTAGTCAAATAGTATTTTTTTTCATCACATTGAGTGATACAATTTAAAGAGTTAACTCAAAAAGTTTGATTGTTGTATTTAAAAATATACCATAGCCTTGATTTGGTGATTGAGGCTCATGACCTACACTATGAAGGTTGGGATTTTTGTCCGACATACTAGCTTGCATGCATACATACTCATTTCCAGAGTGGGATAATCATCCCAACTATGATCAGAGGTCTTGAACCTCACTGTATAGTCGAAATCCTCATTATGGTATTAACCCCTAAAGGTCCAAGAAAGCGGAAATCGCTTTTTGGAATTTCCGCAGGGAGAAAATTCAGCCAACTTTGACCATTATAATCTCGAAATTGGAGAAAAACGAACGGTTCAAATTCTCGAGAAAAGGGTCAAGATAACTTCAAGATCCTACAGTTGAATCTTTTAATCAATGCTTTGATTGAGTTTCTTTGCACGTGAAGTAGAAGAAGGTTCTTTTTGATAATTTAAACAATTTTGTATCAAGGACCTTTAGGGGTTAATAAAAAAAAGATGTAATTAGAATATGAATCTTGATTTAAGAACATAACATATAGTGATGAGAATGATATATCAAGATAAGAAGATTGAATCTTTGTACAATCCTACTTTAACTTGTGACTAAAATCAAGTAGTCTTTATTCTTAACTTTAATTTGTTTGATCAACAAATATAAAGAAAGACGTTGTGAGAATTAAAGATCTTGATGAAGAGATTCAAGAGTATTCTACACTAGAAAAGTAGTAATGTATAGATATAGGGACAAACATGATGCTATTCTGATACAATAATTCGTACATAGTTTAAGACATTTTTCAACTTTTTGATATTATTGCTTTGCAATCTACGTGTGTATATATATAAAATGAGGCTTTTAAACCCCTAATGTCGTAAGGCCTCAAAACTACCGATAAAGCCTTAAAACAGTCCTCGGTCATTGCAAGGTGTACTTTTTTTAGATTTGTGTAATCCTTATGAGGAATTTTAGAGTGTGTAACCAAAGGATCTAGTATCTAGTACATGTATGTGCGTATGAAATCTTAGACTCATGTTACTCACCAATTGTGAAATTGAAATGGTCAACGTTGAAAAAGAAGTTTTTTCCAAATTGTGGAATGGGTTTGAAGTGTTTTGTGACCCCAAAAAATCAATTTGAAGAGTAGATTTGAGTTAAGACTCTTCAAATCCTTGTTCTTAAGTGTATTACAATTACGTTTATATCATTTTCACCGTTAGTGGACCTATGCCACCAAAATAATGCTTGATTATTCACATGGAGGTGTGTTAAAATGCAAATTGAAAGGTCGGTCTTTCATAGTTTTAAAGGCATGTGAAAAATTCTTGTACTGGAAATCCAAACAGTGAGATCATGTTTTGGTACCTCTTCTACAAGTACAAACAACAAAACTTGAAAGGAAGTAAAATTTCAATTTTTGGTGAGTTTTTGAAGCTACTAGGATCTAATTAGATCTCGCCGGATTTTGTGAATAAATGATCATATACCGCAGTTTGGGCAGTTTTGGATAGATTTTGAATAGTGTTTTCATACTTTGACTATGAATATCTCCTAAATTGTGAGAAATTTCTAAGCTCAAAATGTCTCTTCGGAAAGGTATGGAAATTTTTTACAATCTCCAAAAAGTTTCAAATTTATGGGATCTATATTTAGTAACTAAGAGCCCGACTAAAGTCAAATGGACGGAGAGTGTAAACCTCAAAACCCTGAAAGGTCCCTGATAGCCAAAATGGCTTTTTGCAATTTTGGGTAGCCTTAATGAAGGTGTTAAAAATAATATTTTTGCCTAAATGTTTTTACTAGATGTTTCTTATACTACGAGGTGTGTCTGAGAGATTTTTCAAAGTCAAATTCCAATGTGAGAATTTTTTAAGGCAAATTTTAGTTTCCAAGCTCAAAAAGGGCAATTAGGGCAGCTTTAGGGTTTAGTCATTTTTGTTTATTTTTTAAGGACTATGTTTATAATAGTACTAATGCTCAAATTTTCAGAAAATCAAAGTTCAAGCTCTTACCAATTTTACAAAGTTAGCCTTCAAAGTTTACAAGAGCAAGCGTCAACGCTAACAAAAAAACTTGACACGTCAACTTTGAACGCTATGATCTCACAAATGATGAAGATCCAACCGTTGAGATTTGACATGGTATTACAACAAGTAGTCATCGTAAAGGTCTTAAGGTTGAAATCACAAAAAGAAAATTAAAATATATCAAATCATACCTCAATTTGCACAAGTGGTCAAAAAATTGCAGTTTTTGGTTTCAAAGGCTTAAAACACGATTGGACCTTTAGGGGTTAATGTGCAATCATATTGTTATGATTAACCTATTTGGTCAATTTAAATTTAATATTAAGTTCATGCAAACTCCATTATAGATTATTCCTATGATGAAGGCACTAGTAATGTGTAGAGGTATTATATGAAGCTGAAACACAATACAAGACATACATAAAGACAACGAACCATGTCATTGTTTTAAATCTTCAAGTCAACATTTGTGTACCAATGAAGACAAATACCATTGAATCAGTCAAACTTTATCAACATCAATATTCACTTTATACAATCTTGCAAGATTTTGAATTTTCAAAAACATTGTTTGTTGTATCCTAGCTACATTTTCACCATCACCATTTTTGCACCAATCAGATTGAATAAGTTGATTCAAAAGTTCTTGTATCATAGCACGAGTTTTCTCACCAACAAATCTAAGTGAAAGTGAAAATCGCCCACACTTAGTCAAAACTTCCAACATCTTCACTGTCCAATTTTCATCAATATCTCTACGACATACTTTGCGAAGTAGTATTCGATGATCCAGTTCCTCTTCTTCATTTTTCTCAACCCTCAAACATGTACAAATTGTTCCCAAGATATCTATCAATATATTTGGAGGCAACTCAACTTTGAAGATATCGAGTAAGTCCAATGGATCTAGGCTTGTTAAATAAGCCATTTGTAATAAGACGTTTCTATTGAAGTGTCGCCAATGTTTCGTAAAAACATCATTTGTGATTTTGCTCTTTTGTAATTTTTGAAAATCTATCAAAGCGTTATAATTTTCTTCTTTTTCAAAATTTGATTTCAAAGAATTTTCTTTATTATTTCCATTATTATTTGATTCTAAAGAATTATTTATGCCACTTGAATCAAATGACCATGCAGGAGCACTTCCATTATAAATGTATTGCAACTCCTCTCCATCTCCTTGCTCAGGTAGCTTTGGTGTTATGGGTTTTAAATGTGCTACAGAGACCTTCAAAATTGAATGAAAGAAAGTATGTGAACATTAATATTTGAATTTAAATAAGGTTGTTTTCATTAGGTTGTATATGAGATAGTAATGAGTTTGATTTAAATGAAATACAAATATTATGTATCAATTTATCTATAAAAAAAACTTGAACATATGAACTTTGAGTCAAAGTAAACCTAACTTTTGTTTTTGAGGTGTACTTGGATATAGAGATTTGCATTGTGAAGAGAAAGAAAGATTTCTACTAGTATGTTTAGAATTTTGTAATTTAGACTTATTTATTTGTAGATAGTATGGAATATATCTTACCAAGTTTGCAAAAGTTGGGTAGTCAACATTTTGTGCAACTGCTCTCTTTTTTGCGCTGTCTATGGCTTTTCTTTTCCAATCATCGTAAATAGCATTCTCGAGTTCTTTTGTGTCCTTGTTCCAAACATGCTTCGGAAATATCAAATCATCATCCATTTATTTGGTTCCACCAATGGATATAGCCACATAACAAGGAGCGGCTCTAACTCTAATGATTGATGAAATCTTCAACCTTGAAGAAAAAAATTAAAAAATATATAATAGTTTGGAAAAATTGATGATATGTGAGGTCTCTTGAACAAGCAATATTTTTAGGGTTTAGAACCATGTGAAACTTGCTCAAGAAGTCAAGCTTTTAAACGGATTTCAACCACGTAAACAATATTTGTGGAGGTTCATGAGGTTAGATTTTCAAAATTTGAGGTTGAATATGCTTACTTAGAAATGAATTACTTATGATAAAGCAACGCCTATAATATATTTTGCTTTACACAAATTGTTGATGGTGGGAAGCGCTTTATTAGGATAAGATAAGATAAAGAAGTCAAATTTCAAATAGACCAATTTTGAAATTTGCATGAGTTATTGATTTTTGCATTTTTGACATCGACTCTACATTTAATTTTTAGATTTTAAAAAAATCCGACTTTGCAAATGACACGTTCCTTATGTAAATTCACTTTTTGCAACATGGTCAATCACAAATAGGTAATTTACTAAAGTCTGCAGCATACGTATACAAGACTACTTCTATGATTTACGTAAAAATGTACTTGAAAATGATTCCACTTGTTCTATCATTCTGCTAATTTTTCCCTTGCACAAAAATTGCTTCCATTATTTACATCCAAATAAGTTTCTTGTGCTGAAAACTAAGCCATTATTGAGCACATTGATATGCCATAGTGGCCTTTTGACCGATTTTCGCACTTTGATTAGGAGGAAGATATTCTTGACATTGTTGTTAGGAGAATTTACATACAAGGGTATATATGAGTAAACTATGTCCAAATTGGGCAATGTCTGTAGAATATTTGTAAAGAGGGGAAGAGAAACATTAAGTTGTTGCTCAAAAATAAAAAGATGTCTTCATATTAACTCCAATGTGATTAGATGCTAGTCTTTTTTGTATTTGATTTTTTTTTGTTTATCGAGGTTATTGCTAAAGGAGAAATAAAATAAGATAAAAAGTTGGTTCCCTCTTTGCAACTATCTCATGATCATTCCCCCATTTAACCCCTAAAAATCCAGGAAAACCGATTCGGTTTTCTGAGATTTCGGGCAGCTCATTTTAAGCATTTAAATTGATATTTTTGCCTAAGATTTTTATTGGGTGCCCCACATACAGTAATGTGTATGTGGTAAAATTTTCAAAGTCAAATTTTAATTTTATAACCTTCATCTAGAAATTTTAGGTTTCAAGTCCAAAACGGGCAGTTTAAAATAATTTTTTTAATTTTTTTTTTTTTTTAGAAATATGTTCATTACCAAATTACTATTCAAATTCCAAAGTGTCCGAAGTCAAAAAGTTTACCAATTTTACAAGGGCAGCCTCCAAAACTTTCAAAAACAATCTTCACAATTTCTAGTAATTTTACAATTTTTTCTTTCAAAAATTGCCAAAATTCGAGATTTTGGATTTTTTCCAAGATTTTTTTTTTCGAAATTCACATTATCATAAATGCACCTTCTCACCGTCGAGATTTTTCCCAAACTAAATATATCATACGTGGTGCTTGTTTTACTATATGGTTGTTTTTAGACCTTCTTTCATAAAATATTTTACATTAAGGTCAAAAAGTGGAATTGGTCTCTAAAATTTTGCATGAGCATAACCAACTTGATTACCTACATGAAAAAAAATGAGGGAAAAATATTTGGAATAACAATCATCAAGTTGCCCTTGGCACCATTTAGACAATGCCTCTCACGCAGTGGCAAAAAAAAAGTGTTGGTCAAACTTTGATTGTTATGATCTCACAAATGAAAAACATCCAACGGTTGAAATTTTGACCAGTCCTTTGTATACAAGTTAGGTACAAGATCTTACGGTTCAAAGTCTAAAACCAGAAAAAAAACTTTCTCCATTTCCCCATCTCCCAACGAAGGTGAAAAATGGCAGTTTTTGGTTCTGGAGGTCGAGGAAACCCCTGGATTTTTAGGGGTTAAGAATACCTCACCCATAAGTTTCTCTAAATGAAAATTCCCCTTGTTTTTAACTTGAAAATTCCCCTTGTTTCGGCTTAATATTTGTTTTCCAGAAGTTTGGTAAGTTGAGAACCACATCCAAGTTACACAACCTCGTTTGGAATCATAAATTGTTCACACCAAGCCCTCAAACACAAATAGGGCAAGAAAAATTGTTGTGTTGTAAAACTATTTTGAGAAACTAATGGTATAATTCTAGTTTGGTCAATCCTCGATAATTTCAATTTCATATATTTAATGAAGTTTTAGCCAATCATATTAAATATCAAATAGTAAAAGTATAAAGTGGGATTTCTATCGATTTTCAAAGGTCGAGTCTCTTTGATTCATTACAAATTAGATCTATAGTCACTATCTTTAAAAATCTAACCGTACCAATCTAATTCAAGCATTCATGTCTTTACATTATTTTTTAAACAAAGCCTCATAAGAGTTAGGGAATACACAATTTATGAAACATCTAAGTTTCTCTCCAATCCCTCAGGCCTTTAGGGATAAGTTAAAGGAGAAATTCATTTGTTTGTTACGCTTGATTTATGTTCTTGATGTGAGAATAATCTATGGTAATTTTTGACATGACCCAACAATTTGTAGTAAAAAGAATTGTTCACATTTTCAAACTTTTCTAGATTCAAAATCTTTTCTCGCAATAACTAGTAGATATGCAAAGATTCTAACCTCCTTATTGCCACACCCAAGTGATATCATACCTTGACACGTGAACATTGACCAATCAGAAATGCCCTCCTCAACCCTAATTTGTTTAATATACCCTTAAATGTAAAATTATGAAACGTGAAATGAAGTGTATTTAAGTGTACTAACTCAATAATTTCAAAAATTGGGTACAATTGTTTGATAGCATGTTCAATAAAATTTTACCGTATTGATGAAATAGTCAATTAGAAAGTTCATCTAGAGCATCTCCATTCATACTCGCCGAAGGTGATTGGCTAATAATGTTCATCTACATTTAAAGAGCCCTTGAAATCACACTCCCCTACCCTTAAAGGCCCCCTTCAAGAGGTGCCTGTAAACCACTGCTACCATCCTTCGAAGCCCCACAAGCCAATGGGATTTTTTCTTAAGAATCCTTGAAATTTTTGATTTGGACCTCCAACAACAGTGTAAATGATAATTTTGAAATACGAGACCAGCAGCCCGAAATTACACTATAGGCCCACTCCTTTGCACTTTATGCTATACATCAAAAATCTAGGAGGCTCTCTACCCCTCCCCCTCCTTTGCCCCCGAGAAAAGCTCGTAGAACTTATTTACAGTGACTCCCCTAAAGCACCAAAAGTGCATGTGAAAAAGTCTATGCACCAATCGCAAGTAGAATGTCAGATTTAGTCAACCAAACTTAGTTTTGGAGGGCTATTTCTTGACGCACCAAAGTAGAGAACCAAGAGCCATTTTCGAAGGGCCCAGGTCAGCATTTCTCATCCACTTATTGCGTGTGTTATTGCTCTTACTTATCTCACAACATGAAGAAAATGTGTACACGTCCAACCCACTTTACAGAATCTGCCACTTGTGTTGCAATAAACAAATTAATAAGTAAATTAATGAAGCTGTAGCCGGCCCAGTTCTCACGGGCTCAAGTGGGCAAAAGCATGCGCCATAACTCCCCCATCAACCTCGATCAAAGCTCAACAGGATGAACTTGTCAAGTCCAAGCAAACCACAGTAAGACTACTCCAGTGCAGATTCCATAGCTTTCTTCAGGAATCAGATCGAATACTGCAACAGGTGATTCTCGTTTCCACGGACCCGGACTCGTAAACATAAACAAGCATCGCGTGTTTAGCATTGCCATGACTCACGTGAGATTCACCTGAAGAACTATCTAGCTTGCTTACTGCATGGTTACCGGAGTACAGAGAATGTGCCGTATTTGTTCCCAGAATCTTCCACATACATACGTACTTCTGATGATGATGATGATGATGGGTGTTCACAAGTGCGAAAAATGATATGTAAGTTATGTTAAAATTCAGCCAAGAGTATGTAGCCGAAATCTGAAAATAGAGGAATATTCTTGTACTCTGGTAACCTTAGCTAACTTCCAGCTGCAAGTATTGTATCGTCGATATATACCTGACGCATTAAGACGTACACTGTGATGGGGAATGGTTCGTGGTAGCTAACAGGGAGGCACCCTAAAATCCGCACTACTAGAAAAGAGGAGGGTTTGCGATGTTACAAACATTGCTTTTTTGTGTAAACATTGCTCAAGTTAGCAACATTTACACGAAAAGCAACTTTTGTAACGTTGCAAACCCCTCTCTTTTCTAGTAGTGCCGTAGGGACCCCAAAGACCGTTTCTGATAATTTTGAATTCAGAAAATGGGAACCTACGCCCTCAAATTACTCTGGTGCATACTCCTTTGCAATCTAAACCCATACATTCAAAAGTAGAGGCTCCTTTACCCCCTCCCCCATCCTCCTTGGTAACGCTTGACCCTTAATTGTCACCGGTGACCAAACTGGTCACCAAGGTCATTGTTTTTGCTTTTGGGGTTCGACACAGTGGTAGGGTGCAAATCTTGTCCAAAGGCATCCCTATTCTTTCGTTCTTCCGAATCCAATGCTCCTTTCCGATCGCCTTCTTGAGGTTTGTGTGATCCGCGCGCAATTGTAGGGGCCACGTGATCCCATGGTCAATGCTCTTTGTTTTGGCCTTCGATTCGTTTTATTTTTTTGACGATTTTTTTTCAAAATAATAAAAAATCTTGATCTTTATCCCTATACCATGCTCTATGATGCCAATTTTCAGAAAAATAATCCAAGTGGGGAAAAACCAAAAAAGCAATATGATATTTCTCACTCATGATCAGCAACCAAAACATTTTTTTTTCTCAACGGTGCCATTTTTTGAGATTTTACCCGATCTGATCGATCTTTTTTGCATTGGTCACATCACCAAGTTAACTTGATAACCACAGTTTCCGATTCTCAAAATTGTTTTACCTTCAATGCAGAAATAAGGCCAGAAGACAGTGAGGTTGCAGTTCTCTCCAATTTGTGGAAAACAAGGATGTCAATTAAGGGTAAATACCCTACTGCACGATCATGGATTCATGTATGATTGTTACTGTACTGTACGATGGATAAATCCTCCTCCTGTCTGCGTGGACTGTGCATGTCCCTCTTTTAAACAATTGTAATTCGATTCGGTCACTCCTCAACTTGCCTTTCCAAACAAGATTCATGCAAACTACTGTACATAGCCCTCTGCAAACTTACAGAGTGCAAGCTCGTCGTTCTGACTTCTGGTGAGGTGCGTACATGTTCACTTGATGTCATGATCGATCATCTATGTTATGAGTGTATCCATCCAATTGGGGTGTTTCTGAATCGATACTAGTTAAGCGGTTCTATCGATTGCAACAAGTTGGAGTACTCGAAACCTTCAACTTCAGAACGTAAATGCTCGTACTGTGCACATCCCCAGCCTCGTTTCAACAGACGTCTACTTCGATACGACCACACTCGATAACTCGTCTTTGAGTGCTATCTCGTTTTCGAGGAACTGGCTGGTGAGGTCCCTGCTTCGTACATGCCCGCTTGGTGTCATGACCAACTATGTTATGTACATACTTTCTAGTTTTCGGGGTACTTGCAAGTGACTTCTCTCTACTTCGTACATGCTCAGATGATGTCATGACCAAGTATTCAGTTATTTTGACTCGATACTAGACATGATGTGCTGTTTCAAGTAAACGAGCAACTGCCCTGTCACGAAGTTGCATCGGCACGAAATCTTCAAGATGGGACTTCAGTGTGAAAGAATGTGGAGAGTTCGAGGAAAGAATTACCAACGGAAGATTACTGAGTAGTAACTGAGATCGAAAGCTCTGTCGATCGGGTAAGCTATGCTGAGACTTGTGTGATTGTGGCGGTGTGTGCAGCAAGCCACGATGCATCAGGAGAGGCAAGACAGTGTGGCGGTAGGCGCAGCGAAGTACGGTGGTGAGCCAGAGGTCGGCACGCACGCGCCGTCCTTCGGGAGCGAGAAGAAGCCATACCATGACGCGCCGCCGGAGCCGTTCGTGGACGAGACGGAGTGGCCGCGCTGGTCGTTCTGGCGTGCCGGCATTGCGGAGTTCATGTCCAGCTTGTTGTTTCTCTACGTTACCATCCAGACCGTGATGGGGCACAAACGTGAGGCGGATCCGTGCTTGGGAGCTGGGATTCAGGGCATCGCGTGGGCCTTCGGCGGCATGATCTTCGTCCTCGTTTACTGCACCGCCGGCATCTCAGGTCCCCTCTCCCGATCATCGCTCTCCTTCGAATGTATGCTCTTATGGAATCGAACTGATTGACATAGCCTGGATCTTGGTTTTGTATGTATCTTGGTTTTGTATGTATCATTGCCGCTCTTTGATAGAATAAACTCTACTGATTTGTCAGAGAGATGTGGTCACAGATTCTCAATCATCACTTTACTAATAGCAGGAAGCTCTTCATACGTTCAGCGACGATCCAGTCCAACCGAATGAATGTCCATTATCGTGACAACGAACATGAAAGAATGGACCATTCTTGTTACAATGGGAACATGCCAATTGTCATTCTCGAACAAAGAATCTTATTATGCTTCCAAAATGGCATCTTTGATACCAAACTGGAGCACACGTATACTATTCTGTAACATCACCATCCCTGTAATTTCCATCCTCTCTTAAAAGTGCGATTACCATTTTCGCTGGATGAGGTTTCAGAATATTCAGTACGCGCTCAGAATTCCTCGGAGAATCCACCGTAAGGTCGATTCAACTGACATCCGAACTAATCGATGATTGTGAGGAATTATTGAGTTAGTCTTCCAACTACAGATGAAGTCATCGTCAGGTTTGACTTGAGACCGTTCAATGCAAAGAGTCTGATGCCAATTTCATAGAAAGTGGCTGAGAGTGAGAATTGGAGGTGCTGTTTTGGCAGGGGGGCACATCAACCCAGCGGTGACATTCGCCTTATTCATGGCGCGCAAGGTATCCTTCAACCGGGCGTTCTACTACATGGTGTGCCAGTGTTTGGGCGCCATTTGCGGCGCGGGCATAGTGAAAGGGTTTCAGCCTGAGATTTATCAGACGCTGGGAGGCGGGGCGAATGCCGTCGCCCATGGGTACACCAAGGGCGAGGGCTTGGGCGCTGAGATCGTGGGTACCTTCGTGCTGGTGTACGTCGTGTTCGCCGCCACCGACGCCAAACGCAAAGCCCGTGACTCGCACGTCCCGGTACCAATCGATCCTCCTCTTCTCTCTCCTCTCTTGAACTAAAACAAAATGACCCATGTAAACATCGTCATTGCCATTCTGCACCGTAAGCGCTCTTGGGGCGAACCTCGAGGACCAGACCAACGCTCACGAGAGAGGCCCGCCCGTAAGATTAAAATGCATAAACCGTAGTATTCTTGCAGATTTGGCAGTACACGAACAGATTCTGCGATTTCAATTTACCTCTGAATCCGGTAGAATGCGTTGGTCCTTCATTTCAACAATGCCATGTTTGCTTTCAAGATGATTGCCATACTCATGCCATATTTGCTTGCTTTCAAGATGGTACTTTTGATATTACTGTATAGTACTCATTGCTTCTCTAAATTATGAGTATCTTCGTAATATTAGACTTTTGTTTTCATCTCTAGGCTTATGAAAGTGTCATTGTTTTTTTAGGATATTGTGATTTTAAGGGAATTGAGATGTGCCGGTTCCATGCATTCTCTTTTCTTTCTTGGGTGACTGAGATTGATGTGAGTGTTGGGATGCTGATCGAATGGCAGGCGCTTGTGCCGTTGCCGATTGGATTTGCGGTGTACGCGGTGCACTTGGCCACCATTCCCATCACGGGCACTGGCATCAACCCTGCTCGTAGCTTGGGCGCTGCCGTCATCTTCAACACCCAACACAACGCCTGGGCTGATCACGTAAGTAGCCTATTGTAACCCTTGCATTCCAAATCCATCAACTAAAAACTCTCACTTAATTTGGTACAAGTGGGCGATCAATTCTGGCAGTTTTTTGCTAAGAACCCCAATTCCGTTAAAATGGCACTATGCCATGTGCCATTTTGTCACACTAGATCTTACATTTTTGCTCATATAAAATGGTATATTCTGTAATATCACAATTATTTTTGTAATATCACTGCTTTATATACATTGTCACTCATTTTTCCTAATATCACCTTAAAATTCTGTTTTATCACATGGTTTTTGAACTACAGTTCAGAAAGTTCATGAGGTGTGCCATTTTACCGGAATAATGCCATTTTAACGGAATTGGGGTTTAATTAAGTTTGTCGGTTCTTATTCTCGACGGTACATGAGGGTGCAAGGTTCAAACTTACTCTAAAGGATTCACATGGCACTGACCTTCCTAATTACACACAGGATCACACATTTGTTAAGTGCAGCCAAAACGATTCATGTAGTACCATCGAGGTAATGAAAATTGAAGCTTTTCGCTCGGCCCGAGCGGACATGTAATAAAACCAATCTAATAAGAAGCAGGAGGTTCTTTGTGCATTGATGAGCAATTCCATTACGATAGTCGTAATTTAATTATCAAACCTCAACACACTAGCATCATTGTCTTGAAACGGTAGTCGTATAATATCACTTTTTCTAGATTTTCACCCACTTTTTTTTCTAGATTTCCACCCACTTCTTTTTCTAGATTTCCACCCACCTTCTTCTAGATTTTCACCCACTTTCTTCTAGATTTTCACCCACTTTTTTCTAGGTTTTCACCCACTGTAACTTATCAATTCTTGTGAACACCACCAACTTAGTGGAATTAGCAATTGGCTGATGGAATGGGTGGAATGGGTGCAGTGGATTTTCTGGGTTGGTCCATTCACAGGCGCAGCCTTAGCAGCAGCATACCATCAACTGGTAATCCGAGCGTTGCCCTTCAGGAAAGTGCAGACTCAGCAGACTTCCTCACTTGGCCTCAACGGGTCGCAGTCGTTGTAAAAAAATTTGCTTCCAACAACACCTCGTACAACCCGATCCGACCAGCAGTTCTCGAGATCATATTGTTAATAAACAAACAAACTACCTGCCTTAGATATTTAGATTAATTAGTATATTGATTTTTGTTAGTTTCAGGTATCTTGGTTTTTAGGGGTATACTCTAATTGTGTTAGAGTAGTTTGATGAAAGATTGGCTAATATCAGAGTGTGTTCAATAAATATTAAGTTGTAAAGTTAGATGGCAATATTATATTATTTCACCACTAGTAAGGTTCTCGTCGTCGCGACAGAAAGGTCTTTAAGGTAGACAATCTTAAAACCGTGCATTTAAGGACTATGCTATAGTTGAAACTTGGAATCTGTGAATCAGTATTTTCAATTGTAAATATGAAGAAATGACTAAGATATCATATTTTTGTAATAATTTGAAGCACTTATAAAAATAAATAAATCAATTAAAAGTGGCATATACCACATTACCTAAAACCGTTCACATGCTCCATGTGCACATGAGGTACATCCTTTTTCATGAAATCTAGAAAGTAGGTAAGAATCTAGAGTGGGCGGTTTAATAAGGAGATGCACGGCTTTAGCATTGTCTACCTTACATGGGATTTTAAAAAAAGTACCCGTGTCTACCATTTCCTCAAACATAAAAGAAGGTAGGTAGGTAGGTAAGTTCCTCGGTTGGTAGGTAGGTAAGTTGGTAGGTTGGTACATTGGTGCATAGGAAGGATCTTCGAACAATATTATGTTATAGAAGTAGATTTTGACATGGAGTTATGGTTGATTGCACTTTTTGATTGTTCTGTAGTACTCTACGCAATGAATAGTATAATTTCTTTCTTATGTATACACTTTCTAGTTCAAGTTTCATTATAGTTTCTTCCTTGGTGCTATATAGTGTTAGTTAATTTAACTCCAAAATTCGAATTTTGGTTAGACAATTATTCACCCAAATTCAACTACAACCTAGACCAAGAATAATGGATTTTTAAAAAGTTTTTTTTTTTTTTTTTTTTTTTTTTTTTTTTTGTAATTATATAGTTATGTTGTTCATCAAATTCATGAACCTATTGGCAAGACACTAGGTTGCTATAGGGGTTTTTGTGATTTGCTAAATGTCATCCCTTGATAACTATCTAAAAATCAAAGACTGTACTTTTGTTTCTCCTCATGAAAATGCATTCAAAACCATAAATTTATCGATCCGAACATGTGCAGATTTATTTTGAAGTTTAATTTCAGGTCAATTTGGGACCTCTAGGCCTAGCCATATGGAAGGAATTTCTAGGCTATGGCAGAAAGTAAAAGAAAATACCTCAATTTGTACAAAATCAGTGCCGTGGATGACACCTTAGGAAATGTTCCCTCTATATTTTGTTGGTGTCAATTAAAATTCTCCTATTGCAATGGGCAATTGATTGATGTTTGGTTGAAACCAATAGTAAGAGGCAGTGGACAAGTTAGATTCTTGATTTCTTTGTGCACTTGACTAGATTGCAAGACACAAAAAATAATAATATATATTTTAGAATTTAAAAAAAAAAATCAAATAAATAAAATTTTGTTGCTTCAAATCTTGTGAAGATTGGTATATTTATTTTGAACTACTCATAATTTAATTTTAACACCAAAGTATTAGTTTTTTAAGGGTGAAGAGTCTAGTATAAAGGCTCTTAATGCCATTCTACCTAAGCGAAATAAATGAGTTGTTTTTACAAAAACTGAAAGATTTGAATTAGTACATCTCAAGATTTGTACATCCAAAATCTCCAGAAATTGGTAGGTACATTATTTAGGATGGTTTCAATTGATTCCTTATTTTCAACATAGATCATACATATGTTGAGGAAAAGTCACAAGAACTAAATTCGAATTTAAATCTTCAATTCCCCACGCTTAAAACCTTATAAAACTTGCACTCCCAATACCATAAATCCATACAATTCCCAATGGATATGCACATGTTAAGTTCAAAAGTAATTCCACATGCATGTGATGACAATTTACTTTACGTGTGAGTTCACAACATCTATGAATAAGGAAGAAGTGGACATACATGTCAACATACTTACCAAATAATTTTCCAGACTATGACAACAATTGCATATGTGTATGTAAAGTAGACATGAAAGTAAATTACATGCCCAAAGAAAGACTTAAAGGTAATACTTACAAGTATACAGATACCCCACAAGATGCATGAAACCTACACATGCTAAGTTCAAAAGTAACTCCACGTGCATGCGATGACAATTTACTCATACAGTACGTGTAAGTTCACAACATCTAAGAATAAGGAAGAAGTGGACATACATGTCAACATAAAAAGAATGTCAGTCAGTTTTGTGCACTATGACAACAGTATACATGAAATTAAATTACATGCCCAAGGAAAGGCTTGAAGGTAATACTTACAAAGGATGACTGATACCCTACATGATTGCCGCCAATAATTGCTCACATACATTTACAAATGGCCCCAGCAAGAGAGCCTCCAGCATAGCTCGTCGTCCAAGTCCCGGCGATGGCGCTCGATCACTTGCTCAATGATCGAGTACATAGCCAACAAAGCTTGATAGAGTCGATGATGGAGTAGATAGCCAGCTAGCTTGAAGATGGGTTGGAAGCGCGTGGAGTCCGTGCCCGGGGGGTACCCATGTTATCGATATCGATAGCAATTTGCTGCTGAGAGTTGTTGTTGTTGTTGCGGTGATGGGAGTTTCCTGCACCCACCTGTTGCATCAGATTTCCCCAGAAGAGAACGTTGGCAGGAATCGAATCCGCTCGCTTGGGCTCTTGCTCCTCCTCTTCCGGTGCCGGAACATTGTTACTGCTTTGAGTGAAGACTTGGATGCTGGACGCTTCGGAGATGGGTTCGTGCTCGCCATCGAGCTCCGCTTCCTGTAGGACGGCGCGGCAAAGCGGGCACGTCGAGTGAGAGAATAGCCACATGTCGATACACTCGAGGTGGAAGGAATGACCACACTTGGGCAACGAGCGACCCGATTCCTCCTCCTGGAACTGCCCCAGACAAATCGCGCACTCCATGCCAGGTTCCTCCTTTCTGTACTTGAACGTCGGAAGAGCCTCCACTGCCTCCTTGCCCAGTCCCACGACCGTGTTGATGTCGAGCATCTCGGCAGCATACTCGTTTCGGTGAGCACCACGGCGACGACGCGGCCAGAACCAGAACGAATCTCGCGTTCTCGCTCCTGCGCTTCCCCATATCCACTTCGAGTAGATGTGGAGGCAGATCACGAAAAAAACGGCCGCGAAGAGAACTGCCATAGCTAACACCATGATCTTCGTCATCACTATGTACCTGTCGTCCTCCGAGTTGCCCGTCGAGGGGATGTACGCCACCCCCGAATTATAACGATCTTCAGAGGTACTCATCCTTACCAGTGCTCACTTCGCTCTACTCGCTACAGACTACCTTTCTGCACCTGCGGCCATATCTCCAATTGCTTGCAACGGACCTCCTGAATCTCGCACCGACAGAAGAGGTTCCTGAAGAGGCTTCGAATTTGGAGTGGAGGCTTCGAAATTGAGGTGGGAGAGAGAGAGAGAGAAAGAGCGGTTGGGTCGTTGAGCGATTGTTCAAAGGAATTTTGTTTCCGCTCGAACTGTGGATGATGGACACATGGGTCTAGAGCTGTGGATTACATAGTCAAAGATGAGTTGACGAGATTGACCATGTGGACCATGAGCACTCACTTGCTTGCTTGTGGGAGCCGCAACTCCGTCCGGATCGGATGAGGTGGCCCCTAAACATCATCGAAAAAGATTCCTTCGGGTCACAGCACGCCGTGTGTGAGCTTCCAGATAAAGCTTCATAACAAACAACACGATATCTGCCACAATTGCAGCAGTGATCGATTCCCTCGAATGTCGGTACAGGCCTTTCAAACATGCACCAGTCATCTTAATCTTTATCTAACAGAAGTCATCGTTCCCTCACCTTCGATATCAGTTGGATGCTTGACGACCCAGGATTTGAAATTTTATAAAATCAGTAAGAGAAATGGGGTGACTGGCAGTTTTGTACCTAATTCTGTGGCTATGGCTGCCAGCCACTTGGCGAATGCGGATGATCGGTTCAACTACCTGAGGAAGTTGCAAGCAGTAGAGTACTAGAGGGCTGTCTTCATCGTCACTTTGCGATAACCTTTCCGGGTCAGACAACTTTGCACCCTTCTTTGACTGCGGAAAAGTAGAAAAAAGAATCCTGATTCAAAACTCCAAAGAGTCGCCAACCAGTGCCTCAAGAGCAGCTTCGTTGAGCGCTAATTGACCCTGCAAGCTTAGAATTTTCAGGTGCATGGAGAATGCTCCACTTTGCTGCCGATTTCGGTAACTGTGATCGATCGTTAGCGGTGAACAGATTGACACTGTCGAAATAGAATTGCATGCTCTTCAGCCTTTGACAACAGGAAAGAGTTGTACAGGGAAAGGTGAAATGCTAACAAAAGTGGTATACTTTGTCGTGTCTTGTAAGACAAGCTCAGTAAAACCCAACATGCAATTTTTCTTTTCTTTTTTCTTCTTTTTTTTTTTTTTTTTTTTCTTCTTCTTTTTTTTTTTTTTTTTTTTTTTTTTTTTTTTCGGGCTCTTACGTTGACCAAAACTAAAATTCAAGTCATTCTGCTCCGCTGCGTTTGGATGATTCAAGAATTTCTGCGTTTGGTTGGTGGTATTTTATATCGAAATAGAAGTGTTTTGTTTCCATTGTGGTGAGCATTTTCGTATAAACTTGGAATTTAATACTATGAGTTCAATTCTATCTCATGGAGCCTACGAGGTGGTAGTCCAACCCAAAAAGCACAAGTCCTTTGACTATGGTGATGAACTGGTGTAAGGTGGTGATTAATCGACGTCGTTCTCGAGGTGTACCCTATAGTTGATTACAACAATCACAATATCGCATTTAAGAGTCCATTCTTCTTTTGCATGCATAAACATACACTCTTAAGATTCAAGAAAGTTGAAATGGCTTGTTGGGTTTCTTGCACGAGCAAAATTCACGCATCTTTGATCATTATGATCTTACAAATGAAGAAAATCAATGGTCAAGTCAAAGTCAAGCTGACTTTGATATCCTATGGTTGGAGTTTTTAAATAATGCTTAGATTGAGTCCTTTAAGGTCTAAATGTAGAAGGTCAATTTTGGCAATTCAACCCCTAAATGATCATGGTGTTTTGGGAGCTCTAAACTCCAAAACTGCAAACCATTGTGACTTCATACCACCTTGTATACCTTGGAGTATGAGGATTTTTTATACACTTTATTTATTATAGGACCTTGAAGAAAACTACCATCAGAGGTAGTGGTTAAAATTTTTAACCGTTGGATCTTTACCATTTGTAAGTTCATAACATTCAAAGATGATGCTAATGAATTTTAGCAAATATAGTCTACTTTGTACGAAGGAAAACGTTATGCTTATTACCTCAAACATCTTGCTCATAGTATTTTCCATGTAGATAACCATGTTGGGCATGCCCGTGCAAAATTTTAGACACTCATTTGGCTTCTTGAAGCTTACTAGAAGAAGGTAGAAATCAAGAATTCAGTAAAACATGCACCATGTTTGTTGTATTTTGTTTAGACAACAAATAAACAGTGAGTAGGTACCTCCATGACTTTTTGAATTTTGAGAAAAAAGAAGTTCAGAAAATACCTAAATTTCAAATTTGCAAAAATTTGAAAACATCAAAATAAATTGTAATATACTACAAAAAGTGTTTTGCAATCTTTCCCACATACATCTTGTAGTGTAGGAAACATTGAGGAGGCAAGAATATTGATTCTAACCCCTTTATTTAGGCTGCTAAAAGAAGCAAAATAGTCAAAGTGGTGAAAGAGGTCATTCAGGGGTTGAGATTGTTTGGACAACTTTGTAGTTGTAAGATTTCCAAAAAATATTTAAATTTGTATCAAATTTGCAACGCTATTTCAGTATTGAGAAAATTGGAAAAAATCGTAATCTTGGGGAGTTGTATCACCTTCATACATTGTTGAATATAGTTGAGTAGAAATCTAATCTGATTTTATTATTTTTTTATTTGTTTATTTTTTTATTTTTTTATTTATTTTTTAATAGAAAATCTTAGCTCAATCCAAGACAGGACGAAGTTATAACATACATTTTTGTGCTAGGGGTTATTTTGGACTTTTCTTTTTTTGTAAATTGTAGGATAATTTCCATTATTCCAAGACTTTTCTTTGAGACAATTAATATTATTGATGATTATCCTTAGTACAAGACTGTTTTTGAGGTGGAGGTTGTATACTTTAAAGTGTATTTTGACCTAATTTTAAATTCTTCAAAATATTTTACAGTTTGTAAAATGGAAGAAAGTAAAACCCAACATTTGAATGTTGCCCCTATAGTAGATATCATCAATTAAAACCCTTTAACCCTTGATGTCCCTACCCTTTTTTAGACAAAAGACATAGTTTCTTGAAAGCTTTAGACATGGCAGTAAGAGTAAGTTATTCATATCTCAATCATACAATCTAGTAGTACACTTTGTGTAGGTCATGTGGGTCAAATTTGGATTCATGAGCCCTAATAGATTGCGAGATCATAACATATTTGTACTCAACGATGTTTATGAAATTTCAACATCTTCACTTTGGAGTGGAAATACTATCAACAAACCAATCAAATCCAAAATCCCACCAACAAGAAAGTTTCTCAACTTAATCTCAGGCACTCTTGATTAAGAATATATATAAAATTTCACTAAAAAAAAAATCTCCACTCATATAACAGCCTTGCAATGGTTAAAGTTACCTCATATTTTAGAAAGGAAGAACAATCCAAATCTAAACCTCTTGCACTAGAATTCATGCAGTGTTTTCAAAGCATATTGGATGACATTCACATTTCTACAACAAGAACTAGACTCGAAGTGGACTCTAACCCCAAAAACTAAAATTGGAATCCAATGTAGGATATAGAGGATACAACTCCTCAAAGACCATGCATTTTTCAGGTCTAGTTTTTGGACGAATGGACGCTTAGGGGTTTATTCTTTTTACTCCAAAAAGTTACAATTTTTAGATCTTAAATTTCTCTGCCCCCATGGCTAACTATAAGTTTCAAATAAAAGAAAAAAAGAAAAAAAAAAAGATGTAACAGAAATGTGACAGGATGAAATTCATCCAACTGACCCTCTACAGTAGGTCGAGTTTGACTTTTTGGCAGAGTAACGATGTCCTCTTCGTAAACCTCCGAGACCCCTACTAGAATCCATGAGCCTTAAACCCTAAACCCTAATATCAGCCCTCTGTAAACCCAGGCCTTTGTAACCAGGCCAATGTACCCATTCCTCTGTTATTTGTATCCCGAGCTCGTTTCTAATCAAGTCACGGTAGGCATGAGCGCAACATTTCTAGCTCCGAATTCTGCCGTAATCGGCAATTCAATTCCGCAGGTGATAGAGTTCCATTGAATTAGCTCAACATGGCGGGCAAGAGGAAAAGCAGCGATGGAAGCGCCAGTGTCGTTGTCGCTAAACCCCGACCGGCGCAGGAAGAGCAGGCACCACCAGCGAAGCGAAGCCAGGAGGAAGACTTTCCACGAGGTACGCGCAATTAGTTTCTAACTCCACAATCCAACTATCGAGAGAATTTTGAGTTTTAGGGTTTCTAGAATGTGTTAGGATTTAGCTTGATTTAATTTCTTCGTAGTACTTGAGTTAGAAAATTGCAATTGCAATTGCAGGGGGTGCAAGCACGTTGACTCCCGCCGAAATTCGTGAGGCTCGTGAAGAAGCTGATGCTGAGTTTGCGAAGGAGAAGGGAAAGAGCCCTGGGAAGAAGGGCGGGAAGAAACCAAAACGTAATTTTGATGCTGAGCAGGATGATGGATTTCATGGCAGTGTTTTGTCTGGGAATACGCAGAAAAATGTGTCCATCTTGAAGTATAAGGTAAGAATTTTGAATCGATGTCTAGCTCTTTCTCTCGTGGCACTGTGAAGGAGTTGCGTTTCCCGGACTGAGTATCGACCTCGGTTCTTGCAGACTCTTGTCGTGGGGATGAAAATCTGGGGAGTTGTTTCAGAGATTACCAACAGGGATCTGGTCATTAGCCTTCCTGGTGGTCTACGAGGGTTTGTGTCTAAAGAGGAAGCTTCTGATGTGTTTGAGAAGGCCAAGAAGGAAGGTGGTACAGGGAAGAGACGTAAAAAGAACACCGCAGTTGACCAGTTGGAGCCAACTGATGAAGACAAGGTATACTCATGGCTCCTCATGTACACTGAGATTTTTGATGCAAGGAAGAATGTTACTGTTTGCTTGGAATTGGTCGATTTTAATGGAGGTTTAAGTACTGAAATTGGATTCGCAGAATCTCCCTTCCCTGTCCGATCTGTTTAGCGTTGGACAACTAGTAGCTTGCTCCGTGCGGAAGCTCTCTGAAGTCAGTGAAGAGAAAGGTCGTGGAAAACCAGAGAAGGGTGGAAAAGTTGAGAAGGATGGCAAAAACGAGAAGAAGAATCGTCGTATTGAGCTATCACTGAAACTCAACTATCTCTACGATGGTCTGTCGATTGATGCCGTGCATGAAGGCCAGGTAGATACTAAATTGATTCATGTTGATGTTTTACCATTTCTGCTTTTCGGTTCTTCTGGCATTGCTTTCTTCTGTACATCCTCTACTTGACTGAACTGTAAGTAGGTCCACAGCTTTTTTCATAAAGAATTACAGAGTCTAAGAACTCCTATAGCATAGTACTAACAGACGCACACAGAGCTTAACATGTGGGAATGTTCGGCTTACAGGCCTTGACCGCCGTCGTAACAAGTATTGAAGATCATGGCTATCTTCTTTCGTTTGGAGTCCCTGCTTTATCGGGTTTCTTGTTGCATAAGAACTACTTGGATGGTAAGTGAAGAATGCCTCAAACTAACTCATGGAGGCTGTATGATCTTCGCTTTTCATTTACCAATTTCTTTCTAGTACGGTAGGGTCACGTCCTTCCAACATTTATCACCTCAAAGTGGTTTCATTTTCAAAGTCATACCTGGGCTTTTGCTCCAGCTTTCGATACCGAGTTCTATCGCAATTGTCTTTCGTAAGCACCTCGCCAATAGCATACCTCTATACGAAGCTGATTTGGTCATCTGTTTGTACCAGGGAACGAGTCAACTAAGTTGCGTAAAGGTCAGCTTGTTCAAGGTGTGGTTATTTCAGTGGATAAGAAGCGGGGGGCCGTTGGTTTGAAGGCTAGTCCTGGTCTTGTCGCCACTAACATGGTATGTATTTTGATCATATTCTACTTGTATGCTGTGTGACAAGTTGCTGATTGATAGTAGTCTTGGCCTTCTCTTGCTGTTCAATCATACATTAACATGCCATCGTAGTTTTAATTGGTAGCATCTAGTGTTAAGTGATATTTCAGAAGATTCTCCCCACAGCCACACTTATGCACCTGCATCCGTTCATGAATTTGTAATGGCAGGTGAAGGAATTTGCGGGCTTGACTGTGGACATTCTCACTCCTGGTGCCATGGTCAATGCTCGAGTACGAGCAGTTCTGAATGATGGCATTTTGCTATCGTTTTTGACCTACTTCACTGGAACTGTAAGTATTTTCGGTACCTCAAATTCTACCCTTTCTCTCTCTACCTTTCTCTACCGTTCTTCCACCTTTGTCTGGCTAACGTCTTTAAACGTTTCTGCTTCACCTTATTTCAAATTTTCCTTGTTTAGGTGGATATATTTCATCTCGAAGATCCTCTACCTGGTGCTTCTTGGAAGGAGAAATACAGTGAAAATCAGCGAGTAAGCAATACCTTAATTATGCAGTATTCTTCATTGCTTCCTGTTTTACTTAGCGCAGAACATACTCTTAGCTATAAGTTTCCTCTCAAGATACTTCTACGTCGCTATTTTGCAACCATATTCAGCATCTTATATCAACTAGTCATTTAAGTTACGTCTGCTTTGATAGGTGTTTGTTAGTTGCATTTGGAAGATTGATCAGATTGTTGAGCTCAAAGAGATTGTTGTTGTGCGCAGGTGAAAGCTCGTATTCTTTACATAGATCCTGTCGCAAAGACCATTGGATTAACTTTGAATCCACAACTTATAAATCATGTCACCCCAGCCATGGTATTTTCAGCTACCCTTTCCATGACCTCTTTTTCGTGATCTCGTCATCCTGTTGTTTTACTATCTCCTGTCTTGTATTTTGCAGGTACCGGAAGTAGGTTTTGTCTTTGAAGATGCAGTCGTTCGCCGTGTGGATCATACACTTGGGTTGCTTCTTGAGATTCCGATCAAAGAAAGCACCGTTGCTGGTTACGTTCATGTGAGTTATTTCTACGGATATCAGCATTTATCTGTTTTCAGCTAATTATTTCTTTCTGAACACTCTTTAAGATATTTCTTCTATTGAGCATTGATATCACAATTAGTATTGTCGTCTGGGGCTTCTAAGCTGACTTGTGGTGTTGAATTGGAGCAGATATCAAATGTTTCAGATACGCGTATTGAGAAGCTCGAAAAGAAGTTCCCAGTAGGCAAGAAAGTACGGGGTCGTGTCATTGGTCATCGAGTTATGGATGTACTTTCCGTAGCCTCAATGAAGGTGAACTACCCTCTTCTTTGGAAGTATGATTCTAGTCTTTTCAAGGCACTTTTGATTGTCCACAATTTCCACTGCCTTTGGATGACGGTGGTTACTATCTTGCTTGCTTGAGTTGATGACATAAGAATGACATCTTATTGAGTTTCCGTTGGGTTATGCAGGAGTCTGTGGTGGAACAACTTTTGATAAGTACAACAGATGTGAAGCCTTCTATGCATGTTACTGGTACCGTTCTGAAGAATGAGCCGTTTGGGGCTATCATTGAATTGGCTGAGGGTTTGAGAGCTTTGTGCTCGCTCAATCAAATGTCAGAGTTTCAGCGGTCGAACCCAAGTTCCAAGTTCCAGGTTGGAGCAAAATTGAAATTCCGTGTGTTGTCCTTGGACGAGAAAACATCGAGAATCCAACTTACTCATAAAAAGACTCTGGTGAGTATACATGTTACATAAAGGTATAAGGTGTTCCGTTGAGAGGAAGGATTTGTTCTTTATTAAGTAACTCAATCATCGTGGTTGTTTTCTCAGCTTACCTCGAAGTTAAGTCCTATCACAAGCTATGACGACGCAATGGAGGGGCTCGTGACACATGGATTCATATCTAGTATTCAGTCTTATGGTGTCTTCGTGGAGTTTTATAATGGAGTGCGAGGATTATGTCACTGGTATGCCTTCGTTCTTGTATTATATGTTTTGAACTCGCTCCTTTGTATTTCCGATTAAGATGTTTTTTCTTATCTCTGCATGGGCATTTATTGCTTCCATTACTCCAGCAGCTTGTAAGAAATGATCTTACTCTATTACTGAGAATATTTAGCATTTTCTAATATTACGCCAATTCCCACCTTCTTTTGCAGGTCAGGTCTCGGTTTAGATGAAGGTGCGAAAGTTGAAGACGTCTATAAAGAGTTTCAAGGCGTCAAGTGTCGCGTTCTCCGTTCCAATCCTTCAGCTAAACGTATTGCTCTCAGTTTTGTCACTACTCCTTCGAGGTATGAACTCTTGCTTAACAAACTCGCTACTGTATCTCTTCCACATATTTTGGTCTTCGTTGTTCTACTCTTGTACTTTCTGAAACGAGAGTACCCCTGACACTTGATGTTACTTGCAGTGAGAATGCCTCAGTAGCTGCTCCCTTCGTCGGTGCTGTCTCAGTACGTGAAGCTGTTGACCTGAAACCAGGGAGTATAGTTTCTGGAACTATTTTCAGGATCAATGATAATGCCATGAAATTGACAATTCACACAGAAAAGGGGCCTGTCAACGGACATCTACATATGAATCACTTAACTGACAACCTCGGTAAGAATAAACCCTTCTCTTGCTTTAGATACCTTATTATCGTTCTTTAGATACCTCACTTTGAGCTCTTACGTGATTGTGAGATTGTAAAATACGTGGATGTTTGCTGGTTTGTTGAGGAGTTAAATCCACGTTCCTTATCGCTATGCAGGGCATATTGATCAGCTGAAGGCTCTCATGAAAGTAGGCGGGAAATTTGACCAGCTTCTTGTCGTGGGTACGTTTTCGGAGCTTATGTTTTTCAAAGTTTCGTGATGATGCTTTGTTCCAGCAGGGCATTCTGATCGAGATATTGGTTTCATGTTCATTGCAGCTCCTTTCAACTTGCTCAGATTTAGTGAGCCTGACATGACCGACTCATTTCTGTGAGAATTATCTAGGCATTACTTTCTCTTGTTGATTATTTTCTTTCGCTTTTCCAGGGGTGACGGAGAAAGACAAAGTGTTGCTTTCAGCCAAGCCTTCCCTGTTGCATGCAGCTTCATCTCTTCCCTCAAATGTATCACAGCTGCAGCCGCAGACTGTCATTCCGGTAACGAAACTTCCACTACACTCTTGTGCCTGGTTACATGAATGTATCGGTAGCTGAGAAATCAAGGTTCACCAGAATTTTGATTCTTTATACTCGTATAGGAACTTTCTAGTATCAAAATAATTTGCTGACACTTCCAGATAGAGAAGGCGTTTTATGCACCGGATTGGATATTCTTTTCATTGCAATGTTTTGAGTGTACCGCTAAAGTTTATCGTCTTTCTTGCAGGGATATGTAGCAAACATTATCGAGAAAGGTTGCTTTGTTCGATTCTTGGATAATCTAACAGGGTTTGCACCCCTTCCTGAGGTATGATACAACTTTTGCTCCTTGTACTCATTAGGAGAAGTTTTTAGATAGGATAACGTTAACCAACTTCATAGAATGATGAGCGTGGTTTTTTCTTCATAATTTTCGATTCGTAACCGGCTTGCATGGTATGCAGTTGTCTGATGAGTTCGTGAGTGATCCGAACGAACACTTCAAGATTGGACAATCAGTTCGAGCACAAATCCGTGAGGTGAGCGGAAGACTTTCACTTTTTTGTTCTATCTCTTTCTTACGAATATCACAATGGTCTGGGTTCTTTCTAGTACGTACAATTCATTTGATAGCCGTTGGTTATGGTCTCAATACTGCTACAATCTTCAATCATTACTACCTTCTCGGCTCTTTGAATCCTACTAGTCACTGAGTCATTGTCGTATAAGTTAAACAGTTTTTTGGGAGAAGTTGGTGCTAACTAAGTCTTTTTTTCAGGTTCACCACGATACGCGGAAATTCAGCATTAGTTTGAAACAGTCAGTGTGCTTCTCAACGGACGCCTCACTCATTCATGGATACTTTTTGGAGGAGGAAAAGGTCATTGATTCGAACTTTATTAACTTTCACTTAATGAAGTATGTTGTGGTCAACTCAAACTATAGTTCAAAACCGTGAGGGGTATTCATTCTCTATTATATTTTGATCTTGCAGATAGTCCAAGCAAGTGGAGCGACCAATTTAGAATGGACGGAGACTTTGACGATTGGATCCTGTACAACTGCCGAAATACAGGAAATCAAGGATTATGGTGTCATTGTCAAAATTCCGAGCCATGAGGGTGTCGTTGGCTTTGTCACCCATTATCAACGTAAGTCCTCAAACAATCATCATATCATTCTATATATATTACCTTTTCATAAACAACGAGAACAACGAGAGCTGACTTCCTATGATATCTACAGTGGGGGCTCCAGTAGAAGTGGGCAAATCGGTTCAAGCGAGAGTGCTCGATGTTGTAAAAGCAGACAGAATTTTGGATCTTTCACTACGGCCTGAGTTGGTGCAAGCCGGCAATCAGGAATCAACCAAAAAGAAGAACAAAAAGGTACTCTTTTTTGAAGGTTCTTCCTGTTTGCTTGTCAGTGATTCTTTCATATGAGATTATTGTACAGCAGAATTGGTGTGTTATGTATTTTCTATCTTGCTAAGGTTTTTCTAACTTGAGGATATCATATGATATACTCAATCAACCAAGAGAACTGTGAAATTCCAACTGAGTATATCCTACGATATACTCATCAACCTAGAGAACTGTGAACTTCCATTCGAGGACATATCCATGTTGTCCTCTCATGAACCAAAAGAAGTAAACCACTTGTTGATGGCTATCTTCTGACTACGGACATTTGGAGCGAATTGTGGTCCCTATGGATCGCCATCTGCTCTAGTTTGTTCGGGGTAGTTGCCATTATCTCAGCCCTGAGAACTGTGTTCGTACCATTACAATGTCAGAACTATGCTGCATCTTACTAAATCTTTGCCTTGAGGATCTTCCAATATAAAGGATCAATTCTACTCAATAAGCAGAAGGGATTCTCTAAAGTCCCCTTGACAAGCGTTTGAAACAACGTGAGGTTCTTCTGACCGTTTCTTTCAATTACAGAGGCCAAATCCGACTACGGCTTTAGAGCTTCACCAAAAGGTGTCGGCTGTGGTTGAACTTGTGAAAGACACCTATCTGGTAAATAGTTCTTTCGAGAATCTGAGATTTGTATTATTACCGAGTTTCAGATGTATCTTACTTTGTATTTACTTATCAGTGCTTCCCAATGCTTTTCAAGTAACATATAGAAACATTTTTACTAGGTTTTATCCCTTCCCGAGCAAGGTAATGTGATAGGCTTTGCTGCTTGTGGCGATTACAATATCCGACAACAGGATTTCCATCAGCGGTACAAACCGGGGCAAAGGTGAGCTAGGCTGGAACACTTTCAACAAATCTAGATAGTCGATGTGCAATTGCTCGCATAATATCTTGATCAAATCAAATCATGTGCTCTAGAACTTATTTGAAAGTTGCATTAAGTCTCGATCAAGTTCTGGTTTTTTAACTCCTTGGTGGGTACTATTCATTATTGTCGTCTTAACCATGTGTTCCTATGGATGAACAGCGTGGTAGCAACAGTGGAAAATCTGGGAGATAAATCTACTGGGCAAAGGGTACTACTTTTATTGAACAGAGCCGGCGAAAGCGTCTCCCGTGTTACCCCGAAGAAAGCCCGAAAGCAATTAAAGAACGAGTTTGAGAATGGCACTATCATTGAGGCTGAGGTAAGTTCTCGTCACTGATGATGATTCTTCTGCGCTTTCAGAGACGATGTCCTTTACAAATCTTGATCCTTCAACTTGGGATGACTAACAATGTAGCACCTTGATTCAGGTGGTTGCTGTTGAGAAGCTTCAGTTAGTAGTTCGACTGAATGGCGGTACAGAGGGTCGTGTTCATATTACTGAGGTAAATTCCCAATTCTGTTTGTTACTTTCGTCTTCATTGCTCTGAGGTTTCTTTGCACCGTTTTCTTGGGAGTCTGTTATGATGACGATATGGAAGCCTTCTTTTGTTGTATATTAGCAAGCTGACTTAAGTATTACTGCTGTTATCATCAGATTGTGGATGGACATCCGGAGAAAAACCCTCTTTGTTCCTTCGACGTTGGTCAAAATGTCCAGGGCAAAGTGGTTAAGACAATACGTCTCCCAAAGACTCCTGGGAGCGAAGAGAAGATTTTAGTTGTGGAGCTTACCTTGCGACCGTCTCAAGTATCAGGTACTTTATTCTTTTCCCTCAGAGGTTCTTCTGTTTCCAATCGATTGTGAATCTTTACCCAAATATGCAGACCTCGTACATCGTCTTAAGCAGCAAACTTCAATATGGTCATATTGAGTCAATGAAGTCTCTTACCAATCAATTGCTCATGCTTCTTCAGCACCTTCAGTGAAACCTCCTACTGTTTTCTAGCTGAGTCCTCTCTGTCTTTTACTTTCTACGTAAACAATTTTGTTCTTCAATGCAGGTGGATCGGAAAGTGCTGGTTCAGGGGCATTGCCTTCGTGGAAGGAACTCGTAGTTGGCCAATTCATAACAGCCTACGTGCAGGAAGTGACTGGTGACCATGCCTGGCTAGTGATCGGACCACACCTTCGAGGTCGTCTGTTCATTCTAGACTCCTCATCTGATCCATCAGATCTAGAAGAGTTTCAGGAAAGGTTCACGGTCGGTACTCCCGTGCGATGCCGTGTGAAGAGTGTTGAGCCTGAGAAGAAGATTCTCGATTTTACCCTCATGGGCGGTCTAGAATTCAATGCTTCACCAATGCCGGATGGATTCCAAGTCGGTGATATTGTGGGTGGTCGAGTGGATCGTACAGTTCCTGGCGATGAAATGCTAAGCATACAGATTGGGGTACATACATACGGCAGAGTTCATGTCACCCATCTTAGCGATACCTGGAAGAGTTTCCCGTTTACAGGATTTAGAGAAGGCCAGTTCGTGCGGTGTGCTGTCCTGGAAGTTTCGAAAACCAAGAGTGGCAACCCTTTCATCAACCTTTCACTGCGGAGATCCTTGGGTGGATCAGATCCTGTAGCTTCCGATGTTGGTCCAGGGTATGTTGAAATTTCTGTACCTCATTTCTGCTACCCGTAAATCATATAACTTCGACTCTTTCACTCAAGCAACTCAACTCACTGACTTCGAATGTATATGCAGGTCTGCAGAAGGTGCTCAGGTTGACAGCATTAATGATCTGAAAATAGGTCTTGATGTTCAGGTGGGTTGCTTTATCTGTCTACACGTAAAATATGGTTGCGGCCTCGTAGCAGTTGTAACTATCGGCTACTTAACTGAGATTTGCCTCGGGTTCTGGACATTCATATTAAGAAGACTGTCTTTGGTCTGTTTTAGATTCTGACTACAATTTCCACTTGAATCTTTGCATTTCTTGGAAGTGGATTATCGTACTTCTGTCTACTTTCACTGTTAGCGGTACTCGATTTGAACCATTTCATTTTCTCCTGCAGGCTTTTGTTAAGACGACTACTAAAGTAGGTTGCTTTGTTACTATGGCACCGAATTTGGATGCGAGAATTCGCCTCACAGATCTATCGGCTTCATACATTAACGACCCTGCTAAGTTGTTCCCTACTGGAAAGTTGGTCAAAGGGAGGTAATACTCTTAATACCATATTATTATTTTTATATATCTTTTCTTTTGATAGTCTTCTTGGGCTTCACGAAAAGAATCGTACTAGAAATGTTACACCGACTTATTTCAATTGTCTGGAAAACAGGATCCTGAGTATCGATTCTGATACTGGCAAAGTAGAAATGACGCTCAAGAGTGTTGCTGAAGAAGCTAAGAAAGAGAAAGCGAAGGCTGCTGCTACCACGCCTGTGGGTCGTCGTTTTGAAGACTTCAAAGAGGGTGAAGTTGTCTTTGGAATCGTAAAACGAATTGAGAATTTTGGTTTATTCGTGACTCTTGAGGACAGCGCTGTTGTAAGTTGATCATTTGCAAGTACTTCTAACCTTGGTTAATCCCTTTACCAAATTCGCATGAAATTTCTATACGTGCATCTCACTATGATAGTTGGTACTCAAGTCAACAATATACTTTGCAACAGGATGGAATGTGTCACATGTCCGAGATTACCAACCGTAAAACGATCGACATTAACAAACACTACAAGCAAGGTGATCGTGTGCGCGCTCGTGTCATAAGGGTATGCATACTACAGCTCTTGCATATTTGTATCAGCAGCATTCAAATCTCGTTACAACCGTGGATTTAAATAATGCTTTGTGCTAATAACTGACTTACTCTCGTTTCCAGATAAACAATACCAAGAAGAGAATCTCCCTTGGTCTCAAGGAGTCTTACTTCACAGAACTACCAGCGGCAGAGGTTCAGAAAGCAGCTGAAGAATCAGCTGGTCTTGCGGAGTCTAAGAAGCAGACTACGAACGAGCAAGTCACAGATGTGGAAATGGATGAAGAACCAACTCTTTCGGAGACTACAAACGAGCAAGATTTACTTATGAAGTCAGATGATATGGAGACTGCGGATGCGGACGATGATGATGAGGAAGAAGAAGATGATGATGAGGAAGAGGAAGAGGATGTGGAAGAGGAAAATGGTGTCAATGGAGAAGGAGCTCAAAGCGATGATGGTAAATAACAAATCTCGTTGTTTTGGCTGAACTATCAATAGATACATCAATCCCTTGAATATGCTCAGAAATCTTGAAATAATTTTGTATTTTCGTAACAACGGCCTTGGTACTGATAAAAGCATGGAGCTTCTTTCTACTTCAATTAGGTAACCGCAAATAGATATTATCATAGTAAGATTTGAATCGTGTGACTCGTTAATTATACCTCACACTCTCGAGCTGATGCAGAGTCAGGAGAGGAAAACGAAATCGACTTCGATGATTCGGAGGAGGAAGACGACGATGAGGATGAAAATGGCACAATCAAGCCAGTTGTTCCTGTTGCTTCGGCAGTCCCAGCTTTGGAAGTGAACTTAAACGAAGAGCTTCAGAAATTCTTCGACGACGATGCTGAGGAAGTCAAAGCTGAAGATGTCAAGAAACTAAAGAAGAGAGCCAAGAGACGATTAAGACAAGAAAAGTACAGCCCCTTACTTTTCATTTAACTACAAGCAACATCGATGGATTACTGAATACGGTTACTAACCTTACAATGCATGCCACTGCAGGGAGTTCAAAATCACTCGTGCAGAATTGAAGCGGTTGAGAGGTGAAGAGCCTCCCGAAACTACTGAGGAGTTTGAGGCACTCGTGCGAACATCACCGAATAGCAGTCTCGTCTGGATCAAGTACATGGCGTACTTTGTGCAGCTTGCAGACCTTGACAAAGCACGAGCTATTGCCGAAAGGTTAATTTCTTTGAATCTGCTTTACTCTCCTTTCACCACCATTCCTTTCAGATACTGACACTTTTATGTTCACATTGTTTCAGGGCTTTGCAAACGATCAACTACAGGGAAGAAGCAGAGAAGGCAAACGTCTGGATAGCTTACTTGAACCTCGAGAATGTCTATGGCAACCCTCCCAAGGTTCGAATTCTGCTCTTGGCATTGAAGATTTGGTTTTCGGGAACGAATCGTATTTATGGGAGGTTCTTACAGTTGGGATTATTGTGTTATGCAGGAGGCAGTGCTGAAGCTATTTACTAGAGCCTTAACTTACAATGACCCGAAGAAGCTCTATTTATCGTTACTGCAAATCTTCGAGAATCCCAAGCAGAACGGGGGTCCTCAGTACGACATGATTGATCCGTTGCTGAAGACAATGACACGGAAATTCAAATCTTCTGCAAAGGTAAAAACCTTCATAAACCCCTATTCATTACCATAACTTAGTTTGGCCTGAACATTCCGTTTAACAAGTTACCTCTGCTTTCAGGTCTGGTTGAGACAAATATCGAGCTTTTTGTCGAGAGGGATGGGCACTCAAGCTCACAAGGCTTTAGATTCGGCAATCCAGAGCTTGCCACGACGGAAACACATCAAAGTCATCAGCCGTGCTGCACTGCTTGAATTCAAAATCGGTTCTGTAGAGCGAGCACGGGGTATATTTGAGGGAGTACTTAGAAATTACCCCAGACGGACCGACCTCTGGAGTGTCTATCTTGATCAGGTAACCCTTCTCACTCCCCTTCTCAAAGCAATTGCTTGCCCTCCTTTCATGGATATGCAAACATCCAAAGCTTCGGGCATGTATCCAACCACAATCCAATAAACAAAAATCAGATTTTAGACCTGATTCCATATCCCAACATTAATAACGTCCCTGATCTTCCTCACTCAAAATCCTCATCGTTTTTCTCCACAGGAAATCCGAGTGGGCGATGTTCCCGTTGTCCGGGCTCTTTTCGAGAGAGCGATCTGCTTAGATCTTCAACCACGCAAAATGAAGGTACTATCATAAACAATGTCAATTCCTCCTCGTTTTTACTATCCACAGATAATTACATTGACTTCAATCCTTAACTGCTGTTCCTTTTTAAATAGTTTCATTGCCACAGCCATCCCACAGTACACAAGTTCCTGATCTTCTCGTGGTATCACTGCAGTTCCTATTCAAGAAGTATCTGGATTACGAAAAGACACACGGCGATGCCGAGAGAGTCGAGCACGTAAAACGGAAGGCAATGAACTACGTCGACACAAAGCTAAATTAGCTAGGTGATAGGTAACTGTACACACACACACACACTGACACACCGCTGTATTTCAAATTGTTTTTTTGATTGATAGAAGCGGTGGGGGTACAAATGAGGAGCATGATAAGTACATGGGGGATTGATTGTACGATCATAGTGGTGGGCTATGAATGATCATGAGTAGCCCTTCATTTGTACAGCCCTGAGAGTGAGTGTAAGTTAAATGGGATTGTCGCCGTGACAGGAGGGCAAGGACCATGATTTGTTTGTTTGTTTGTATGGGCGGAAGGGGATTGTCCTGCTCCTTGGCTGTCAGTTTCTGTCAGGCCTTTGTGAGCTTGTGGGCTGGAATGGAATGGGCTATCATAGTGCGTCCAAAGTTTGATTAAGTTTAACGCGTATCATACTACTGTCCTTCCCACTGGAATCATATGATATGGGGCTGCTGCTTCTGTCCTTGTGGTTGTACCATTGGTTGCGCCCTCCTAACTCTGTTTCCTTTGTCAGTGTGGGCCTCCCCACCTTTTTTTAACTTTTCGTATGTTGCTTATCATCTGAATTCCCTTTTGAAGCTTTCCTTTTTGAATCTCTGACTTAGTTGCTTTTGGAAGAGCTTTTATCACAGTATTCTTAATTCGCCTTTTTCAGAACGTAAGTACCAGAATCTCTTGACCATTGTTACAATTGTTGCTTATGGAAGTATTTTATCACAGCGTTTGTACTTTGCCCTGTTGAGAATGTGATCAGACTTTGACTATTGTACCATTGAAACACTTCTTTTGAGTTTTTAATTGATGCTTATGAAAGGATTCTCATTAGAGTTGACCCTAAGCAAGGGCTTTTTCCAACAGTACCTGCTCTGTAGCTCTTACTGCATTCAAAGTTTTCACTAATATTTTGATGTCAAACTGGTTACCTTCTTATGATGCATTCAGAAAGTGAAATTTTACGATTCAAATCACAACTTGTATGAGTGATTTTGTGTATCGAAATGATTGTAAACTTGTAGGAGGTTGTAAGCTCATCATTGATTGGTTCATTCATGATGCCCAAGTTCAAAAGTGCACAATTCATGATGCCCAGGTCCGAAAGATGCTACAACCCAATTTTGGGCTGCCCGTTTCAGACCCCATGGGCGTTTAACCCTTACACGCCCAAGCAAGCCCGAGGGGCATGATTCCAACAGAATCTTCCGCGTAGCTCTCACTGTAATCAACTTTTTACTTATATTTTGATGTCAAACTGGTCACCGTCTTATGATGCATTCAAAAAGTGAAATTTTACAATTCAAATCACAATTTGTATGTATGATTTTATGGTTTGAAAGGATTGTGGTAGGTAGGTTGGGGTAGTACATAACCTTGTAAAAGGAGGTTGCAAGCTCATCATTGATTGGTTCATTCATGATGCCCAAGTTCAAAAAGTGCACTATTCATGATGCCCAAGTCCAAAAGATGTTGTGATCCAATTTTGAGCTGCCCGTTTTAGACCCCATGGGCGTTTAAGGGTTAAGTCATTAGAGCATCCTCTTTAAGACCTTTTTGAGTTTTTTTAAGTTGTTGCTTGTAGAAGAATGTTCATCGAATGTGATCACATCTGAATCGTTGACTATAGTTGCCATGTATTGAATTATTTATATTTATCAGACGTTGCTTATGGAAGAATTTCTTTCAAAGCGTCCTTATTTTGGCTTATTGAGAATGTGCTAAACATCCGAGTCTAAACAGACTTTCAGACACTTTTTTTAAGTATTGCTTTCGAAAGAATTCTGGACAAGGCTTTCCTCATTTGTCCATTTTTGAGAATGTGATCCATTTTTTACTATAAATGAGTTTGTTGCTTATGAAAAGAATTTAAAATGGAGCTATTTTTAAGATCTGGATTTGAGTAAATACTAGCATGTTTGCATAAAACACGTTTTATGTACGATTTTGAAATGTAAATAAACGCTCAATTCGTACTCTGATTTTTGTATAGGAAAGTGATGGTAGGCTCTCATGTTCCTTGTGTTTCTCTTTTTCTTTTGGGTTTGATATGCTTTTTGTGAGTACAAATTAGGACTTCGCTTTAGCTTTACACTATATGATGATCTTGTTAGTGATGAAATTTGTACTAGAAGCATTTGGGATTTCTCCACATGTGCAAAAAACGATGTGATTTAAAGTGCTGTTCATCTTGATGCTCGTCAAAAATCATTCCCGTATGCAATAGATAGAAACTCTGGTCCCGGCGTGAATGAAGTGTTTGTTTGTAATACTAATATCCTGATGACCACCGGACAAGGGGAAGTTGGAACAATACTACTTTCTCTTCTCGAGGGTGGACACTATAACATCACTAGTTTCTAGCTAGTTACTAGTTCCTTGAAGATACTTGACATACTATTCCCCCAAAGGGCTTTGAGGTACCTGTACAACAAGGTCCAAGGACCCCCCACAATAGTTGGGTGGACTAGAACCTACGACCTCCTCATTGGGGACCACAAGCCCTAACCACCAAGCCAAGGCTTCTGGTCCTTTAAAGAGTTTGAATATTATTCCTCCAACTTATAGCATCGACCAATGAAAATGGGTGTTGCCATATCATTCCGTTAACATCCTATCAATGAGTTTGCTATCGAATACCGTACATGACTAGAAGACAAATTCCTTGGAACTTACCAAAATAGATTAGTATTAAAGATCACCTCGTATTCGTAAAGGTGATGTCTCCCAAAATTCCATAAACAGACACCCCTATGCATTCCCAATTCTCCAAACATTCACTTAGTGCGACCTCTATGATTCTAGATTATCCCAATTCTCCAAACATTCACTTAGCGCGACCTCTACGACTCTTTCTAGATTAACGCTACTTATGCACGTTTTGATGAAAATGAAAATGCGTCTTGATCTTCGCTTTGATTGTTTCCATGGTTAGAGAAGGTCCAATTATCTAGAAAACGACCCTCTTTCATAAATGCGAGGGTCTATTATAGCATTCCGAAAATCTAGAGTGTTTTGATGAATGATGGAAATAGTTTGCATGCAAAGGGCATTCACTCATTCATGTGCTCCAAAAAATAAACTCAATCTCGTCAGCCTGATGGAACTAGGCTATCATACTCACCTTCAACCTCATGCAGTACTTTCATGATATCAACTCCATACCGATCATTTAGTTCCTAAAAGTCGAAATCGACCACATTGCGATTCGAGTGATTTTTTTAAAAAGAAAAAAGAAAAAAGAAAAAAAAAAAATGGTGTTTTTACAAAAAGTAAAACTTTGACTGAATATAACTCAAGTTTTTTAATGTTGAATCTGATAATTTTTTTGTGGGTAGACTAATCAGACACTTTATGAACAAGATTCTACGGTTGGGTTTCCCAAATTAGACAATTATACCTCAAATTTAAAAAAAGAAAAGCTAATTGTTCATGGATTTCAAATATGGTTGTCTTGAAGGTCACTGTAGAGCCTCTCCTTTAGGGGTTAGAAAATTTTATAGGGCAAGGGCATGATATGGGTACCACTAAGACGCGTCTCACCATGTGTGACCTATGTGTAATTCATTATATATGTGTATAATCACATGTATACAACTATAGCCATGTCACCTATAATACCATCGCGTTAGAATAATTTTTCAAGATTGTTTTTCTTATCAAAAAGTAGTTTCAAAAAATCCCACTATTTTTGGAGGTGGTACCCATATCATAACCCTTACCCTATATGTATTTGAGTATGCAAGTGAAGAACAACTTAATATGTGGAGAGGTAGAAAACAAAGCCAATGAAACTTAGAGTAACAATTATGTTTAAATGTATGTGTTCCAATAACCATTTTATCACACCAAAACTTGCATTTGTATGCCTAGAAAATAACGTACCATGTAATATTACTATACATTGTAATAATATTATAATACATAATTCTATAATATCACTCTATTTCCTACACTATCACTCTCATATTATAATATTCCATCCAACTTTTGTGATATGGCATGTTTTCAATACAAATTTCTTTAAGTGAGAAGTTGGCCATTACCTAACTCTAATATACATAGCCTCACTTTATACATGTGCCAATCGTTTTACCAACTTAGCATTTACACAAGTAAACCCACAAAGCATTCATAAAAATACATTATAGTTAAGAATGGGTATAACATAACATCTTAGAGTTTGTAAAGATAAGGGACCTTGTTGGAAGTTGTTGTCTTTACCATAATAACTGGTAAAATCAATTGCTACCTAAAAAAATCCTAACATCAAAATTTTGATTACATTGCTAATGTCTAGCAAATAATGTGCTTGCTAGTACCTAACTCCCATACAACATCCTTGACAAACACAACATTGATTGCAATGGGAGCCCAAAGTAAACACTAATCTCGAAATTAAAATACACCGTACCAGGTAACTTTTGCTAGAGAACGCTAATCTTCATATAACACTAATCATCAACTCTTGTATAGCGAATACTCTTGAAGATTCAAATTTCAAACAAACATTGATGGTCTATGAGAATACACTCAACATTACAATAAAAGAAATTCTTACGATTTTCGAGATGAAGGTCGAGGATTCATAAAGTGAGCGATATCAAAACGAGTACGGTCGGTTTGCAACGCACTTGTTGACATTAGTTAACATCAATGGAGCACTACGAGTACTATGCACTAATCACACCCACAACCCCACGTCACTAGTACTTAGTGTTATCTCCATGTGTGTGGAGATGTGTTCCTAATGTCGGTTCCATGGATGAGTTAAACCCCATGCTTCGTCAACCGCGCGCGTACCACCAAAGTGGACCCCGCAAATTGAAAGATGTAAGAGCGACGTCCCTCAAACTTGGAAAACCTCGGTTGGGAAAGTGAACGCGAAAGCAACCCTCGTAGTGCACATAAATGTCAATGCTCTTAAAGTTTATTAAAGAAGTATAAAAATCTAATGCTAGCGAAGTACTTATAGCCATCAAATTTTGGATCTGTTATCTACCAAGTATGCAGGAAAAAGCAGATGGTTTTTTTTTTTTTTTTTTTTGAATTTTAAATATCAATTGTGTACAATATGTGCTAATTAATGTTGACTTAAAGGATAACTTTGAGAATTTGTGGTGTCCCATGTCATGATAAGATTTGCACATAATTTTTCATTATAACTCCTAAAGATTTTTGCGTATTTTTGGGAGCTTGAAGCCTCACGATTGCAATTACTTACCTCTATGCACTCCCCGGGGTGTAAACCAATTTTTTTATTTTTTTATTTTTTATTTTATTTTTTATTTTTTATTTTTTATTATTATTTTTTTTATTTTTGTGTTTTTGTTTTTGTTTTTAATTCTAACCTCCAATCTTAAGATCTTGGATGTTTATTATTGGTGAGATCATAACATTCAAAGTTTGTCCCCAAGTTTTTTGAGCATTGTGAAGTTGTTTTTGTTTTTTTTTTTTTTTTTTTTTTTAGGTTACCGGGGGTTGCCCTTGTATGATTTGTAAAACTTTAACAAAGGACACTTATGAATGTGAATAATGACTTGATTGTGAACATATTCCCAAAATTTTCTTTCTTAAAAAAGCTAAAATTAAATTGCCGCAACCCAAGAATTGTCCCAAACAACGCAAAAATTGGAATTTGGATGTGCAGATTTTACCACATTCAACTTATATGTACTTCTGCTTTCACATCAAATTGTAGCCCAACATACCAAAATTAGACGTACGCAACCCGACATAGCAAAAATCCATATTGGTCTCCTCGGAGCTCCAAGGGTAAGATGTTCATAATTAGTGAGAAAGTTTCATGGGCAAATCTCCATAAGTTGTTTAAACTTGCAATTGCTTGAAACCCAAAGCCGAGCGTAAAAGTGACATTTAATTTGTTGTCTAACCAAATTGCGCGCTTTAAGAAATAGGAAGCATGACATATGAAAGGGTCAAGGTTTAAAGACTTGACAACTTGTACGGAATGTCAAACCGCGTAATTTCTTACCTTGAAGACGACCTTGATGACACAATGTGTGTCGGTGCTCATTCTAGGTTGCAAAATACATCATCATTCATCACAAAGTCAATGGTCTTTTGACTACAAAGTTGGAATTTCTCGTACACAATTTGAGAATGTGTATGGTTTTCGACACGCGTTTTCAACGAAACTATGAGCACTACATATCTTCCGACATTTGTTACATGCATGGTTTCAATCATTCATGATCGACCCCTAATGGCGCAAGAAAACCAAAATGGCTTTTTGCAATTTTGGGCCACGTCCATGAAAGGGTTGATAGTAATGCTTTGCGTGAGATTTTTATTGGGTGCTCCTTATATTGTAAAGTCTATATGGTAAAATTTGCAAAGCCAAATTCCAATTTTCAAAACCTTCATATGAAAATTTTAGGTTTGAACTCAAGGAAGGGAGATTGGGGCAGTTTTAAATTTAGTCCTTTTTTTAAAAATTCCTTTGGAAATAACCAAATCACTAATTAATTATGACCCAAATAAAAAAGTTTACCAATTTTACAAGGGCAATGTCTTACAAAATTCAAAAACAATCTTCACTATGGATACACAAACTTTGGTTGTTATCATCTCTCATTTGGTAATTATACAACGGTCAAGTATTGGAAAAGAAATTATAAATAATCTTAAGTACAAGATCTTATGGGTGGAAGTTCAAAAAAACTGTAAAAGTTTCAGACTTACCTCAATCTCCACAAAGTACTCAAAATTTGCAATTTTAGAGTTTGTGAGTTTGGAGGTCTGAAAAACACCTTGGGCCTTTAGGGGTTAAGACCTATACTACCATTTGTAAGTTTTGCTAGGCTTGGCCATTCCTCCAACCCATTCATTTTCTTATCAAGCTCATCGTGAACAAGGATATTCCTATTCATTGCATACATACATCTATGAGATGCTTTCGATCTCTACACCCACCGTCATACAATACACTCAAACAACATATGAAGAAAAGAAAAACAAAAACCCCTTTGTCATTTTAAGAGTTATAACTACCCCTAATTTGTGCACTATAACCACCCTCTATATGCTACCGAATAAAAAGGTGTACCTAAGTGCAAGAATCTATTACCAAGACTATAAACCCGATCATATTACGCTCACGCATTGAAAAAAAGGAATCGATCTCTTTAGCCCCTACTCTTGTTTGTGAACACAAGCCAACTAAGCCAAAACCACCAAATCCATCATTCTTCCAAGATTTTTTAAACTAAACTTCGTATAGCACCCCCTAGAAATGGAAGTTGTAGAGGGCACCGACATGATAGCGTGCACCGATGGAAAAAAATCCGAGCTCCCCATGCAAAGCATCAACCCCCTTCTTTCCTTTTTTTTTTTTTCCCCAAAAAAAATAGATGTACGTTTCCATTCCCGATCGAACTTACTCGCGCATGCAACTAATTGATGGGCACGATGTCGATGCCGATGTTTCACCTCGACCAATCGGAAACATTTGGTCGTCGAGTTACTCAACATGCCTCCCACTCGAAAGATAGCGTCACACACAACAACGTGTTTCCAATTTTTTAGGAATATTCCTCCTCGCGGTGTTTTGCATTTACGAAACATTTTGATTGCCAAATTATTAAAGGCCGGTTGCCAATGATATTGACAACGAGATTACGAATGCAATGATTTATTTGGCGAGGTCAGAGATAAAGTCATGTCATCATCGAAATAAAAAAGAATGCCCACTTGCAGCTTTAAGACCACCAGGTGTAGTGCCCGAGTTGAAAAGATGGTTTTTTGGTACGGTCGTAGTTATCATGTAAGTGGAAAATTGTGTGTGTGACCAAGTTTTGGGTTGCGTGTTTTTATGTGCGCGTTAGCGATGTGGACCAAGTCTCTCTCCACATGAACTTTTGAGGTCGAGGCACCTAATGTACATCATTTAGTTCCAAATATAAGGACAAGAATTTGTTAGTACATAACATGTTCTATTTAAATTTTTAGGGTCAACAAGTTAGGCCATGTCGTACATCTTAGGTTGTATGGTTATTTGACTAGGAGAATAGGTTACAACCCAAAATGATAGTTGTATGGTTATTTGACTAGGAGAATAGGCATGTGGTTGGAATTAGGTGCCTCTACCTTTGTGTTTTTATTCTTGGACACATAAGGGAAGTGTGGTCAAAATGCAAAAATCGTTCACTAGCTTCATCTAAGCAAGAGATACATTCTACCTTCCACCTTAACTTTTTGATGTACTACATTTAGAGTGAACAAATTTTGGAACCTTCATATTTTTCTACTTCTAAGCTTCATAATTAATAAAACGTAAATTCAATATTTTTGAATTCTAGAATCAAGGCAATGAAAAATGGCCCAACAAAGATTAGCTATGTGTATGTACTGGAGAGGCACTACAAGCCTTGGCTTGGTGGTTAGGGCTAATGACCCCCAATAAGGAGGTCGTGGGTTCTGTTTCCCATGTTGGCGTGGTGCTCACGACCATAGTTCCTCCAACTATGATGGAGATTTCTTGGACCTTGTTGTATGGGTACCTCTGGGGGGATACCACGTCGGGAATCTCTAAGGCACCAATGGCTAGGTAGAAACTAGCATAGTGTTCACCCCGAGAGGGGTTAAAACTCCCGCCATTGGTCCAATGACCTCCGGACATACATACAAGGATATGTCGAACGGGCACTCTTATTCACGCCGGCCTCTAAATAGGTTGGAGTTTCTCTTCTATGTACTGCAACAAGCTCCTCTACAAGCAAGAATCCTACAAACCTCTAGAGAAAATGTTGCCAATTCATGCACATGAAAGTGTTAATTAGCGACGTAAGGGGGGGGGGATCCTCGCCTCGTCGCAGAAGGGGTTAATAAGTGGGGTTCGCGAACCCCCAAACACACACCCGGCTGCCTTGATTCACGTGGGAGGCTTGTGATCATGTCAGCAATCATCTCACATGCCCATATGCCAGAGCCTTGGCTCTTCTTCATTGTTATCATCGTGTATTGAAGTAGTTGCGCGTGGAAAACCATCCTTAGAAACCGACACTTGGAAAGAAACAAGCTCCCAAACGGAAAACATCATCGGGTAAGGGCATGATATGGGTACCACCCTCCAAAATAGTGTGATTTTTGAATATTTCTTTTTGATAAAAAAAAAATATTGAAAAATTTATTCTAACCAGATGGTATTATAAGTGACATGGCTGTAGTTGTATACATGGGGTCAAGAAAGGAATTTCTGGCACATATATAATGAATTACACATAGGTAGAGACGCGTCTTAGTTTGCACCCATATCATGCCCAAAGTTTGATTTGAGACTTGGTAAGGTAACATGCTCAATAACCACGCAAATTTTGTTGTGGCAAACTCCATGAGAATTTATTTTGAAAAATGAGCAAAATTTTTGTGGGAGATTGGACTCATCTTTTTGGACTTATTTTAAATTAGTACTGAGATTTGGAAGGAAGTGTTGTAGGTGCACCTCAAACCACACACCCTAGATTTGACAAGAAGTCTAATTGCTAATGACATTTGGATTTGAAGATGAAAGCAAAAATCTTCCTCTTGGTTAATTGCATAAGATTTGGCATTATTATTGTAGTAGGTTCCAAAAATGGCACAAAAAGAACCACGCGGTAGGGAAAATTACGCATTAGGAAGAGTCTAGCATCCAACTTCAAATTTGCAAGTACATATGAGCTCATTTCCAAGGTCGATGGCTCCAAAGTTGATAGGTCCATGATTATCATCTTGACTCTCCCAAATAGTGAAAACTTAGCAGAAGATGCAGCAAGTGGAATCATCATTTTTGGACTCTTCCACAATGAGTCATAAAGTTGGAAATATAGTGCCTAAAGTGAAATATTCCTAATATAGTGCCCTAAAGTGACACCCAATAATCTTTGTACTAAGTACATGGTACTATTGCTTGAGGAAGCTATTATATATCTTTAAGTGAAGATTACTAGAGCTCCAACTCCATTTTGAACCACTCTACTATATACATGATCTTGGATGGAACATATATTTAAGTGTCACCTCTACTTTCAGTACACTAAATTTGATAATTAGTGTTAGATTATTATAAGATTTGAAAATGCTATAAGTTTTTACATTTGTTTAAAAAAATTTATCAAGAGCATTGATTCTGATACTATATAAGGACCCCCATCTTGGCCAATATAGTGGGTAAAATTATAGAACAACAGTAAAAACTTATTACATGTTTATGTAAATTAATGTATCTAACACTAATTATCAAATTTAGTGTAGTGAGTATGATGAAATTAACTCTACACTTTGCTTTTTAGATTACATATTGCCCAATAATATATAAAGGTAGTGGAGTAAAGATATATTAATATAATGATCAAAGATTTTAACAATATAATATCATCACATCGTACTAATGTGAATGGACAAATGGTTGTTCATAAACATAATACACATGCTCTTGTTTTCAATATTGGTGGGTTCAAAACAAGGTTACCAAAGTACAAGAATATTCCTATATTTTCAAAACTCAGCTACATACTTCTCCTATTTTTTTTTTTGTACTTATAAATACCCATCATCAGAATATTCTAAACACTTGAACAAATACGATATATTCTTTGTACTCATGCAAGAGAAAATGTCAAAAAAACAATATTCCCAATTCACGTATCCAAGTCAAAGAACATCCCAATACCCTTCGAATAAAGAGCCAATATTAAAATCCAATAAAATCCAAATGGTTGTTGGTATCAATTCAATGACCACACAGACGCATCTAATGGAAATTATGGGATCCAACACTATTGACCAGGAGGATCACTTTTATTTTTTATCTTTTTAAGATATATACTAATTAATGTATAAATTAAATAAAAGGATCATTTTCCACTTTGACTGGGCCGTCAGCAGCCAGGACTGGCACCTATTGCCGTGACTGCAAATAATCCAGAATGGAATTAATACATGGGACAAGTTATTCCAAGTTGGTACTTACATTCATTAATTAGTTCTTCTACTTCTATACATGTCAAAATAGATCTTTTATATGGAACATTTTATTGTAAGTATGTATTATCTTTCTCACTAGAGGAGTAACTCATACTCCCTTGGTTGTGATTAGTGATCATATTCCATATGATTGAAGGTACTAAAACTTGGTACAAAACTAGAAAAGCATGAAAAAAAAGAAAGAAATATTTAAAAATAAAGGAAAAAACAAAAAAAATATTTTAAAAAATATTAATGAGAGTCTCCAACTTCAAATGCACTTTTATTTGCGTTTATCCCTTGATAATTAAAAAGCGTTTGACTTTGGTTGTTTGGATTCAAAATAAGAATGTTGTTCATGGAACTTTGATTGATTATATCATTAAATCCAATACCCATACAAATCTTGAAATGTATATTCAGTAAGGTGTCCAATTATGGCTCAACACGGGAAATCTATAGGGATGTTACCATTATAAGCAATTTTCATACATGGGGGAAAATGAGTAGAAAGCTAGAGCAAGAAGAATCATTGTTTTTGGACTCTTTTACAATGAGTTATGAATGTTTAGAAGTTGGAAATATGGGTAGTTCTTAAAGTGACATCCTATAATGTTTGTTGAGTGTACATGGTACTATTGCATAGGGAAGTTATTGGGTGAAGCTTACGAGAGCTCCATTATGGGACTTGCTCCATTTTGAGACCACTCTACTATTGTTTCCGTATTTTTATCGTTCTAATTCCCACAAGAAAGATTACACATTGATTTTGGAGGTTGTCTCAACCTTTTTGGGATTAGAGACAAACAAAATGAGGGAGGATCAAAGCAAGAGGCTAGGGAGGGTGTGGTAATTTGGGGTCAACATATCCATCACCTTGGAAATGTGGGTAGTTCCTAAAGTGACATCCTGTAATGTTTGTTGCGAGTACATGGTACTATTGCATGAAGAAGCTATTGTGTATCTTTGGGTGAAGATTACGAGTGCTCCATGTCAAGACCACCCTACTATTGTTTCCGTAATTTCTATCGTTCTAATTCCCATAAGGAAAATTACACATTGATTTTGGAGGTCCCTCTCGACTTTAGGGCTAGAAACGAACAAAAAGAGGGAGGGTCAAAGCAAGAGGGGTCAAAGCAGAATGTAGGAATCTGGGGTGAGCATATCCCATATCATCTAGTGCGATATGTCAATCACTGGCAAACACCATACCCTCATTTATCACTTACCTGCTACGAACCCCAACAGCACCAACAGCTCGATTATCTAATCAAACCAGCACCAGAGTCTGGCAACCGCGGTTAGGACTGCCGCGCATGTTACCTAAAAACTCAGCAACTTCTGACATGGCATGGCATCCATGCCCTGCCCTGCCTCCCGGACCATGTCTGTCCCGTAATTACATGATTTCACCTCCATGGAATGACCGCGCCATTAACCGTCATGTACCGTGTCCCCGACGGAGAAGGGGCATTCATTCAAGGTGCTGCGTCTGAGCTTCTGAGAATGTAAGTTAGTTGAGAGATAGGATGTGTCGTGCTTTTATGGCATGTAAGCTGAAATCATGGAGTGGTTTCGGAGTTAATTGCCTCAATTCTATGTTCTACCCGGAAAAATAGGCGGGGTGTTGTTTTGGGTGCACTAAGGGAATCTCGGGAAACCGGGTTCGGCATGTAGACTTCATCGCTTGAATGTTGGAGCCGTATTTTGTCGTGTGTGTAGAGCGTGTGGAGTAGATCGATCGGCACACCAAGCTTCATGAGAGCAACTTCAAGTAGCTTGAACGAAAAGCACCGCACACTTGTGAACGGCAGAAGTGCGTGAACGGCAGAAGTGCGTGAACGGAGTAATTTTTGCTCCTCCGCAGCCATTGGGCATTAGCGCGCTTCGAATAATTCACTGTCGGAAACATTCCCCGTTAGAAGTGGCGTGCGCCTTAGCTTGTGTGTTTTGTCCCCCGGCGTAACATCTTTGTTGGCATCCTTGTTTGCAGAGCCGATTGGCAGTGCCCTCATCATTAGAACAAAACTATACATTCTTGGGTTATACAAGAATTTCACAAGTGGTTCGTATCGGGGTATACACTCAAGCACCTATACTTTGAACACTTAAAACATTCACTATACTTAGAATGATGAATATGAAACCAAGCACTATACTCCATGTACATGTAGGGATACATGCAAGAATGACGAGCTTCATAAACAATAAGAATCTAGAGTAGAGTTGCACCCCTTAGAACGCATCTCCTTGGAACGCATATGCATAAAAAGTCTCCAAACGCATACTCCCTTGGAATGCATAAAAAAATTCCACTCCGGACTCTATGCGCGTTAACCCCTAAAGGTCCAAGAAAGCGGAAAACGCTTTATGGAATTTCCGCAGGAGAAAATTCAGCCAACTTTGACCATTATAATCTCAAAATTGGAGAAAAATTAATGATTCAAATTTAACATTTGAGAAAAGGGTCAAGATAACTTCAAGATCCTACGGTTGGATCTTCTAATCAATGCTTAGATTGAGTTTCTTTGCACCTGAAGTAAAAGAAGGTTCTTTTTGATAATTTAACCCCTAAAGGTTCTTGATGCAAAATTGTAAAAATGGACATTCCCTTACTTCAGGCCTAAAAACTCTCAATCTAAGAATTATTTGGAAGATCCAACCGTAGGATCTTAAAGTTAAATTAACCTTCCACTCACTTGCCAAAATTGAACCGTTGATTCTTCTTCATTTGTGAGATTATAATGGTCAAAGTTGGCTGAAATTTGGACTCCGAAAAGCAGTTTTCGCTTTCCTGGACCTTTAGGGGTTAAACAATTTTGTATCAAGGACCTTTAGGGGTTAAGAGGGGTACAACTTCTACTGATGATCATGGGATGTACAAGGAATAATTACACTAACAACATCAACTATAATAATAATAATAATAATAATAATAATAATAATAATAATAATAATAATAATAATAATAATAATAATAATAATAATAATAAAAAATCAGTTACTGGTTTGCAAATCTTGCCTGCCCACCGATTAGGGTTGGTGGCAGTGTAATTTGTCTCTTTTGGGGGTGAGGAGTCCTTACACTACACAAGAGTTGTTAATTAGTGTTTGGGAACAGAATCAACCAAATGTTATCATTTTAGTGTTAGCACACAGGGAGAGTGTTCAGAAAACGGAGTAGTAGTGATAATGTAGCGCTAAGCTTCTTCATCCAAGGTACTTAATAGCCTTAGAAATCAAGAGTGCCATGTAGTTATTTAAAATTTCGAATACTTTTGGAAAAACAAGAAAAACTAGAGTTTCTATTTCCCAAGTGATATATATCATCAAATAAGAAACACGTACACAACCATGATCACAAAACTCGCACATTTTCCTAGACATTCTTCCATGCACTAAAAATCTTCTTCCAATGCCAAGATTAACCTCCAAATATTAAATTAATCCCTCTTTTTTTTTACCAATCCCACACACTACACATGCATATAAACACAAGAACTCCGAGGCAACACATTTCATGAGATCATGCAAGCATGCAGAAGATTATTATTTAAAGTTTATTTACAGCAACAAGAATTTTGACTTTGAGCCCAAAAAAAATGAATAGAATGTTTTTCTTACCTTGGCTATAAATAACACAAAGCCCCCATTTGCTAAACTCAAGAATTTGAAAAGTCACTTTGCTTCTAAATTCTTCCAAAAAGTGGAAGTTTTTAATGGGGCAGCCAAACTGGATTCTTGCCTAATTAAACCTCAATGGCTAGGCTCCCCCCCCCCCCCACTTGTGGTATTTTGGTTTATTTTTAGAAGTCAATAAAAAGCCTCCTTGCATAGATATCATCGTTTGGACTTTGGATGTTGAAGATCTGAAGCCGCCATTAGGAAGTCGCTATATTTGGGGACTTTAATTAGGAAGTCTTGTTCATTAGTAGCCATAGAGCACGATGTTTCGTTATTTGAAATAATCATTTGCTAGCTCAATTATAAGAAAAGTGGGTTGACCTCATAGTTCAAGAGTTCTACATTTGGTGGTCTTTGTTTTTGTAAAGAATCTAGCTATTAATTGGCCAACCAATGATGTAATTGTGTGAGTCGGCATTGGGTTATTAGCATTACGAACGAACGCCGACCCTTAGAATGGAACCGGAGTGTTTATCTATCTAATTGTGTGATCACATTGTTACAATCTCCTTGAGGATAAAGAAGAAGAAAAACTCCAATCTTATTTGAAGCTGACGTGAATAGAGTGTTTGGTCGACCTGTCTTTGAATGTATGCCATGAGGTCATGAAACCAATAATGAGACGATTACCTCCTTTCGGAATGGACACTATTCTGGTTCTTACCTAGACACTTTTAGTTTAGAGATTCGCGACGTGGTACCCTCCCAAAGAGTTGTTTGAGATACCCATAGAATGATGTTCAAGAATAATTGGGTGGACTATGATGGTGATTCTTTTAAGATACACAATCTTTAAACAATCATCTTGCTTATGGAAAACGTAATATGAGAATCTGCTTATTTATTACTGCCAATGCAATGTTGTGTAAGATGTTGTATCTAAAGAATTTTGTTTGGGGTCTCAACATGTACATAGGAAGCAAAAAGATTTGATGATTGCAAGGAAGTGTCAAAAGAAAGGTAATCATACAATAAGCTAGTGTCGCACTTATCACGGTGACTTTGTTGAAGTCTTTTTGACAAGCATCTTGCCTGTAGAGGAAGCCACATGAAAAAAAGATTCCATTATTATCAACTCCAACGTTGTAAACATGTAGTTGAACTTGATGCAACTTCACATGAAAGTTGATGTAATACTATGGAAAGTGTCACAATTTTTTTGACTAGAATGTTGCTAGAGTGAGAGAAGTCATATAAACATTATGGATAAAATTGACTTACCCCTCTCTTTTGTAACTATGAAAAAAACAAAGAAGCAATACACAAATGAAAAGAAAAATCAACCACACAAGTAACAAGCGACAATCTAATGTGCCTGAAATAGAGAAGTCATATGAACATTCTGCATGAAACTAACCTACTCCTTTTGTTTAGAACAAATAAAAATAAAAATGATCATGCAATATACACAAGAAGGACAAACGATTAGGATCATTGTATGAAAAGGAAAGTCAACAAAACAAGTGGTAAATGACGATGTAATACTCCAACCATTGTCGCAACTCTTTTTGACGAGCACCTTTGCTTCCAAGAGAAGTTAATGTGAACAACAATGAGCATTTGGAAAGGAACCGACCTCTTCCTTTCTTTGTAACGATGGTGATAATTGAAAGGTGAGGGGGGGGGGGCGATGGATGAATGAATGAATGGATGAATGGATGAGACGATTACGAAAAGGGCAGTTGGTGAGCGCGTTGCAGTAATAAAAATGATTTTTTCAAAGGGGTAGTAGCACTGGCCTGGCTATGGAGTTTTTTGTTGTTTAGCTCCCAGATGCTCTCGCCACTCTCAAGAGCTGGAGGCTAAGTTCATTGGATCAGCATTCTCTGGCACGGCATGGAAGCATCCGCACTTCAGAGCCGCATGACAACAACTATGGATGCTTCTGCTGGCTATGGAATCATGGCCTCGTCATTCTCTTCTGCTGCTTTCCAGTAACGGAATTCCCGAAAAGGCCTCACTCTCATGTCTTCTTGCCCGTGTCCGCTCTCGGTCAATCCTGCTCCCTCCTCCTCCCTTTCCTTTTGCCTCACTCCACCGTGGACTGGCTGCGACGGAGTCGTTCCACAATTCTCCTCGCAGATCGTGATAATCGTCGCACAGAATCACTTGGATTTTCTTTTCCTGAGCTTCAAGGAAAATTTCTTATGCTAAGAACGAGGACTTCGTAGTTTGGATTTTAAAACACTCTTTCCAACGTTGACGTTGAAGTATCTCTTTGTAGGAGACACAAACGTCGTCGAAGTTAGAGCTTCTTTGGATCATGATTGTGAGTTTTACAGCGGTCGTCTCTTGAAAGATACAAGAAGATTGGCAGGGATGAGCTTCAGAGCATACTGTCTGCTGTTTAAGAGTAACTGGACGATAGGAAGGACTGCGGATTTGGTATGGCGTGGTGCAGCTTTCAAGAACTACTGCTAGCAGCAAGAGTAGAGGTTACGTGTGCGATCGGAAAGAGAGCTTCAGCTGCTGCGTACTGTTACCTTGAAGAAAGTGCTTGGCGTGTGAAGGAGTGTGCAGTTTAGTTCGGTGACGGGAGTAATGCGGCATTGCTGTTTATGAATGGAGATGTTGCTCTCAATGGATCACAGGTAGCTAGTCATGGTCAACTTCTCCGTCGGACGACACCGAAATCTTGCGTTTCGGATCCTTAGAAACGCGTGCGCTCTGCGTTCTTCCTTCTGTGTAATGCTGATTCTGCAAGGGGATATTGCGGCGTCTTACAATGTACTCTAGTCCTCCAGCAAGGGTTACTGCGTCGGGCTACGCTCCAGCTACCATGGACACAGGTAAAGTCACGTCTCTTCCCGTTTTCTTTGATGTGAATACTCGTCAGTTTGGCTGATGCTAGTTTCAGCATCGCATCGCTTCCTCACTTCCGTGTCATTGTATTTATTTTCACTTGATTGTACAAGACATGATAGAAGATATCAGTGACTTTGCGGCACACGACATTTTTGTTGTTAGACTGCTTCCAATCTTATTTCGACAGCATTTCTTGCTCAGTGGCTTGACTGAAGCTCTTGTTCCATAAATTCGTAGATCGATGAGTTCATGCCATCGGTTCGAGCAGTCGACTATAAGCTTACAAGAGTCGCTGTAGTACGGAAGATCCGAAATTTTAGAGCTTTGAGAATCGTATGCTGGACACACGACTCGCTTCTCAGTTTCATAGACTTTCACCTGTCCTTCGCGTGTTAAATATTCCGTAGTACCTCAAACTGACTTTTGTAGTGAATAATAGCTCCACCATAATGGCTCTGATCTTCCTCAAAGATCGATGAATCAAGTGAACTCCATTGTCAAGTATGATTCAAAGTTCATTTTTTCTGAGACCGTAAGTAATTGGATGCCATGTCTTGTCCCGAGATCCTCCTCCATTTTCATCTTGTTAGGAAAGATGAAGGTACACTACAGGCTATCGTGACTGTGAATTGAGCTTATCCAAGTCTGACAGAATTCTCGCTGCTAAATCTTGATTATTATCTATCGATGATGCATGTCGCTTTCTTGTTTATCTTTAGTATATGGCGAACTCTTTTACATAAACTCATCCATGGCTACGTGCTTGCAGGGGAAAGGCGGAGTCTCAATTCTGAGCTGTGGCATGCATGTGCTGGACCCCTAGTCTCCCTACCTTCAGTTGGCAGCCGTGTGGTGTATTTTCCGCAAGGTCATATTGAGCAGGTATGTGATCCATGTAAATAGAATGCTCTATTGTTCTTCTGTGGAAGATTAGGGTGTGATCGGATATGTAAGTAGGTAAGATTTCTTTACAGTAATGAGATACAGTAAGAATGACTTGTACGATACCTGAGTTTTAATATATCTCCCTCCAATTCCTAGAGGATAAGATTAGGTAATTACAAACTCATATCAGGACAACTTTAATTCTATTCCCAGTGATTATTCTTGGTTATTCATTGAACTTAAATTACTCATAATCTTGCCTAGGATTAGTAGTAATAACTTAGAAGAAGGAGATTTTCAATGATGTGGAAGGAGGTACGAGACAAAGACTATGGTTTGTAAACTTTTCCTTCTTGTACAATGAAAGCAATACAAACATGTCACATTACTACCAAATTCATTAGATACAGTTGTGTTGTACTTTTGCCACCTTTATCTTAGCTTAACTAGAGACTCACCTTTCCCAGTCTTACCTTTCCCAGCCTGCACTTTGTAATTTATATGTAAATAACGTGATGATCGTGGGATGTTTGAAGGTTGCTGCGTCGACACAGAAGGAGGCTGACGCGCACATTCCCAATTATCCCAGCATTCCGCCGAGACTTGTTTGTTTACTTGACAATGTCACACTTCATGTACGTCCAATGTGGGAATTCCTACGTCTCGGGAATTTCAGTTAGATGAACTTTCTTTTGAAAATCATTTTCGTGCGAAATTTATCTCACCATACCTCGTATCATATCATTCCTCGTGAGTTATAGTTGCATCAGTCGTGACCCTGTTTCGATAATGAAACGAGGTCGTATTTTACTCTCGATGTGATTTAGCACCTTAGCACCACATACTTGCTGTTTCGTATCACCGAACTTTGGATAATAGAAGGTTGATCGACAAGTAAGCACTTACTGATCAGAGCATGTGGTGTTGCAGGCTGATCCTGATACAGATGAAGTTTACGCTCAGATGACTCTGCTTCCTATTCAAAATTCTGTAAGTTGCTTATCGAGGTCGTTCATTTCGACATGTTTGAAAAGAGATCACTTATTCATAATGTGCTGATTAGGAATAGGATTACAATAGGATCAGTAGTTTAAACTGGGACATCCATGCACAAGGTTCACATCATCTGCCTTTTGTGTATATTCAATAGGAGAAAGAAACCGCATCACCAGATTTGGGAGTAACTAACAGGCAGCCAACAGAATATTTCTGCAAAACCTTAACTGCGAGTGACACCAGTACTCATGGCGGCTTCTCCATACCGCGGCGTGCTGCTGAGAAAGTCTTTCCATCCTTGGTACGTTACTGCCCTGCAACTTTAATTCCGCATGACCTTTATTAAGCCTATTCTGTTTTAGCACATATCTAATATTGATCTCTTCTGTTTTTTATAACTGAGCACTGAACAGAAGCAATTTTAAGTAATCAAGTCTGAAACTTGCAGGATTTTACTCAAACGCCACCAGCCCAAGAGCTTGTAGCTCGAGATCTTCATGATCAGGATTGGCACTTCCGCCACATTTACAGAGGTAAGTATTGCAATTCCTTTGTCTATGTGGATGTGTCAAGATTTACTTACTGGCATGTCCTCTCTTTGAGCACATACGCTTTCAGAATTCTTGAAAGTATCATCGTACGTGTTGGTTCTACGGTTTACCTGAATACATTTCATCTGAGCTTGAAGTAACTTCATGTCTTTACTGCGAATAGAATGATTGTACTTTCTGCCGCAGAGTCGGTGTCGGTCTTTACTCTGATAATTAGCTACCACATCTGACTTACCATTATACAGGCCAACCGCGCAGGCATCTTCTGACAACTGGGTGGAGTGTGTTCGTGAGCGCCAAGAGACTGCAAGCAGGTGACTCGGTATTGTTTATTAGGTACCTAATCTACACTGAATGCGATTCTTGGATATGGGATATATCATGCGGACCTTAAGTTTTTAAATTTATTCTCGTACACATTTTCGAAGGAGCATGATTTACGTAGGCAAGGTTTACTTTCACAATAGTCGTCCGTGAGCGATATCTCGTCACTTGAGGTTATATCATAACATGTCTGACAATAGTTCTACCTTCTATTATGCGTTTTAGGGATGATAAAGGCCAACTCTTGCTCGGCATAAGGAGGGCTAATAGGCAACAAACGGTCATGCCGTCTTCAGTACTATCAAGTGATAGCATGCACTTTGGAGTCCTTGCAGCCGCCAGCCATGCTGCAGCTACCAGTAGTCGCTTCAAAATCTTTTATAACCCAAGGTGCAGACGTGAATCATATTGTTTGTTGGATTGTGTTCGTATGATGTTTATCGATATTGAATCGTTGCAATTTCGCTTTGGCAGCGTTTGTTTCTTTAAGTTACAGACCTCGAAGAAGGTGGAGATGTTTTGAGAGGTTTTATGTTGTGAAGATGCTCAGTTGATTCATGGTTGATGCTATTTTCTGCAGGCAAAGCCCCTCTGAATTTGTTATTCCTCTAGCAAAATACCACAAGGCTGTGTACAATACACAAGTTACTGTAGGTATGCGCTTCAGGATGGTGTTCGAAACCGAGGAATCGAGTGTGAGAAGGTACCTGAAATTCATTTCTATTGTGAAAGGACTTGCATGATCAACCTTTCGTGAAATGAGCTAGCTCTCATATCCTGAGTAGTTCCTAACTTAAGTTTTGTTTGGTTTTGACTTACCAGATACATGGGCACAATCACCGGTGTAGGAGATATTGATCCTGCTAGATGGCCCAAATCTCATTGGCGCTCTCTCAAGGTATCCCGCTGTAGGCCCATCTCATTGTGTCATTGTTTAGTACTTATATCTTTTGAAAATTGGAGTCGTGCTTGGGCATTAAAATCTGTTCTGATGTGCATCACTGTACAGGTTGGATGGGATGAATCTACAGCTGGTGAGAGACAGAGCAGAGTGTCTCTTTGGGAGATTGAACCCTTGACTACACCATTTATGCTCTGTCCCCCTCCCCTTGCATTAAGATCGAAGCGTCCTCGTGGCATGCCTGGTAAGGGCGACCGTTCATAACACGCACTCGTCTGTCTTTCTAATCGAACAATTCATTGTAACTCGATAGTCTCACCTACGTTGCAATTCCTAATACTGGCTACAGTATAAGCCAAGCTGAAGCTACTCATGATATTCTGAAAACCTGCGATTGTAAGGTCTTGCTGAAGACTGTCTTGACTAACTGTAGCAAGAGTTTGTTTGTCATTTTTTCAGGAGAAGAAGACGACATGGATTCATTCATGAAAAAGTCTCAGATGTGGGCCAACGGAAATGACGCAATGGGGTCACTAAAATTCGGTGGCTTAGCGATGGATAACTCATGGATGCGGCTACCGCAACAGAGGTTCGGACCGATGGTACCTTCACCTCAGAGTGGACAGTACCGTGCACTTGCGGCAGCGGCCCTACAAGAATTTCGAGATCCTTCAAAACAACTGCTGCCATCATCGCATATGCCATTCCGCCAGCAACAGCAATCTCAGCAACTCATGCAGCAACACATCAATGACATTCCAGGTCCTCTGTTGCAGCTATCTACCAGCCAAACACAAACCACAGATATGGGAATGTCCTCTGCAAGTTACAGAGAATCCGACATGCACATGGCTTCTCCCACTGCGATGTCTAACCCCTTTGATATGATGGGAAGGGCTCCGACCACCACCGCACTAACCTCTTGTGAAGGAACTCAAGTCGCTAGTTTGATGCAAGTTACTAGTCAAAATGGATTGCAGCCATCTGGACCCATGCAAGGGTTGATTCAGGTACTCAGTTCTTTTCTTTTACTATCTTGATTCAAGCTAGTACAGATTAAGTCGGACACTATTGTCATCCTTTGTCATTATATAGGGTGATACTTCGTCAACAGATTCAGCTTTACCTGCTCTCTATGAAGCTTCACAGTAGGACAGATACTTCCTATATTCATGAGCATGTGATAATGATCATCTTCTATCCAGACCATGCTTATCATATTCGACTGGTGTTTACAATGAATAATAACAACTGGGCAACAACTGGGCAGTGGACATTGAGCAATTCTTTCCAGTATGATATCGCCCTGATAGTCAGCATTTTCTTTAGACAGGCTAACAATCGTTGTGAGATGCGTGGCAGGTTTCAACCCCTTGGTTTTCAAATCAATCCGATCCTCAAGCACTTATACCATCTCAAGTGACCCGTATTGAGGCTTCAAGCGCTGGAGGAATCGGGTCTTTCAATCTGCCTCAAAGCTGCAATGAACCAGCTATACAGCAAGGTCTGCCCCTTATGAATTCCGCAATAGCAATCAGGACTCTGTATCAACCAACCGTTTGATTGATCAAGTACCGTTGTTCCTCACACAATGGGTGATTGTTTCAGGCAATAATATGATGTCAGCTGCTTACGGCCCACCGAGTACGCCAGATTCTATGAGCAATGGTTTGATGTCTGGCGAGGCATTAGATGAGAACGGGCTATACCAGCGTCCCACAGGGTGGCCAGCTATCCCAACGGCAACTCCTCTTCGTACCTTTACCAAGGTCGGCATCTTGACCTCAGTGTCCAAAAAGTCCAGAGTCCATCAAAATTTAAATTCTTTGCAAGGTGTGCCGTCGAATCAACTCACTTCGGTTTAAAAAGCAAAAGAAAGAAGTTTAGTGGATTTGATACTTGGTTAATGCTTGTGTCCAGGTGCACAAGCTTGGATCAGTTGGAAGGTCTTTCGACGTACGGAAGTTTTCAAACTACACAGAACTCAGAAAGGAGCTGGCCCAGATGTTTATAATGGACGACTTGATGGAAGACACACCCACATCAGGCTGGAAAATTGTGTTTGTTGACAATGAAAATGACACACTGCTTTTAGGGGATGATCCATGGGAGTAAGTGCCGAACACAACGATGCAGTAGTCCTCGGTTCTGCGTTACCTATTTACTTGAATCTTGAGCTTCATCCACTCAACTCATGTTGAGATTCATCAACATCTTCTATCCAGATTGTTCTTTCATAACTCATAGTCTTAAATCATGCGTTAAGAGTGTTGGCTTTTACTGACAAAGTGTGTTCCTTCACTTTCAGGGAATTTCTGAACTGCGTACGTTCAATCAAAATCCTGTCGCCGACAGAAGTGGAGCAGATGAGTCAGGAGCAGCTAAAGATGCTAGACACGGTGCCTGTACAACAAAGTAGCGACTCCGGAGAGCCGAGGTCCTTTCCCGATCCTTCAAGTGGAGCTTTGGTTCAATGAAGCGAGTGTTTGACTATATCGTAGGCCAGGAAGTTTGGTCCCTCCCCTCCCCTCCCCTGAACTCGTGACCAACCAACATTTTGGCAGTAGATATTCAGAAGCGAGGATTGTAACGGACCCCACCCATCTTGTGTGAAGCGTGAACCCGATTTTTCTTCCGAGAGTGTTTGTAGTAGTATGTAATTTGATGCAATTTTGTGCAGGAATTAACCAGATTACTGCTTGTAGGTAGCTTTTTCTTTGAAAATTGGCGAACCACTTTCCACGGTCCTTCCTTCCATGGATCGTTGAGATGTAAGCTAATCGTGACACTATCCCTTTGATTGAGCTTTTATTCCCTTTCTCTACCCTGTGGCCAGTGTAGAGAATCGGCCAGTGTGAGGTATATGAGATGAGACCCGTCTTAGGTGCAACCATGCATTCAATTCCCTTCAGGCCTCACCTTCTCTTTTGTTAGATACTGAGTTGTACCACTCTTCTTTTGTTGATAAGCGATTTTCTGGTTTTCAAACTTGAGTACTGTGTTCATACCGCAATTATTGTTCCCTCGGATGCATGTATTTTTCTGTTTAAGTAATCTTCTCCGTACAATCTTAAGAACGCTTAAGTTAGCAGCATTTTGAAATTATCAATTAATTAGTTGCTCAGTTTCAATTGTACTTTTGAACAGGGTACAATCTGTGGAGCACTCACCACAATTGAATTTTGATTTTGCAAAATAACCCGGATAACAAGATGGATTGTCCAACGAGCATAATAAGATTGATATGCTTAAGTCTCACTAAGCGTTACGGTAGAAGATAATCAAAGTATCCGTGTACATCCTAGGAGTGACCCAGGTAACTTCATTTACCTTCACTGAATATCTCATTCATTTGCCATTTTGGCACGTCTACATCCCTAACTTAATTTTATAACAGATCCAAGCTGCACTCTGATTTAAATTTTTTCTTTTAAAACCAGTTTGCTCATAAGTTTGCTAAGGAAGATACTTTGCTTGTAAGTTTTCTCTAGCATCTCCTACCTACCCAAACATGATATGTTTACAATTTATGATGCATCTACGGTGAAAATTGATGCTCTTAGTCATTGAATAAATCCTCTACTGATATGAAAGCCAACTAGAGCAGAAGGGAATTTACATGAATTTACTTTGTATTGAGCACTATAGATTACAAAATGGATACAGAGGTGATAGTACTGTAGGGGTCAACGGAGAGTAGCACACCCATGAAGTGGTGAAGCCATCTCACATGAGAGTTTCAAGTTGTCAGTAAAGTCAATGGGATGGAGATCATCATGCGACCATGCAAAGTGGTGGAGCAGGCGAGCAATCCAGAGTTGGGCAGTGGACAAGCCAAGTGCGCGTCCCGGACACACGCGCCTCCCGGATCCAAAGGGTGCAAGGCGCAAGTCCGTGCCAAGCACATCAACATCATCGTCCATGAATCGAGAGGGGTCAAACACATGAGGGTTTGCCCACAACGAGGCATCATGTGTAATGGCCCACATGTTCACCATGGCTATGGTTCCCTGTGGGACGTGATAACCAGCTACCATGGTATCCTCGTTGGCGAGGCGTGCCCATGAGAGAAGGGGTCCCGGTGGGTGTGCACGCAATGTCTCCTTCATAACCGCTTGCAGATACGGTAGATGATCCATGTCCTTGTGTTGCAGAATTCCTTCCTTCCCCAATACTTTGTCAAGCTCCTCTTGGACGTATGCTTGGATACTTGGATTTGCTATCACCTCTGCTAATGCCCATTCTGTCAACACCGCTATTGTGTCCGTGCCCCGGAATACCATCTCCTGCACATTCATCCGGTATAACTAAAACAAATGAAAAAATGAACCCCTATGTCTCCTAAGTATACAAGAAACCTTATATCAGAAAATGAGAAAGAATGCAGACTATGAGGCACTTTTGACTTCTGAAGGTCAATGAAGTTTCAAGTAACTAAGGTGATATTTCCTAAGAGCAAGTAGTAACATATTATTCTCCTTGAGTTTGGATACAAGAACACAAAGTAATTACACTTAACATGGTGTTTTTGACCAAGATTGTTGATATCAAGATTGTTCAAATCTTGACTTGTTTTCTATCAAGACGTTCAATTAGACAATTACATCTTAAAACTTTCTAATTTTTATACAAGAACTAGACGATGAAGAACAACGTAATTTCAATAGCTCTTATCACGATTACATACTTCTCTTATCACGATTACATACTTGATAGTTTCACACAATAACATAAAATAAGAACTTCTGATATTGAATCAAATATACAAAGAGGGAGTATATAACTTCTTTTAGTTTTTGTGCTTGAACTTTAACATGATCCAGATTTGTACTTATTGAATTGTGTTGCTTTTATCTTCTATCAAATACTTCACCACGAACTGGACCAGAATATGATTGCACCTACTCACTCTAGTAGTAGTATCACAACTATTAGGAATTTTTCTCGTACTTGTACTTTCCAAGCATCCTCGTAGAGACCCTCTATACTTTAGGGGTTGATGGTACAGTATCATACACAATTCTTTTTATCATTCCCTTTTCCTCCCCCCATTTGTACGTCAGATTAAAGTTGAGAGAGTACCCAAAGCACAGAGATCATGTCTTCATCCGACATGGTCTGATCACCATCCAAAGCCAGCAACACATCCACAAAGCAGTCAGTGGAAGTTGTAGTACTCATACTCCTCCGCTCGTCCAGAATGGGCTGCACAAACGCTTGCACTCGGCTGGTCAGGTCCTGGCATTGTCTTGACACAGGATCTGCACAAGGCAAGTGACACAAGAAAGGCAGATGATCGGCGCTGTTGAATCCTCCCAGCAGCTCAAACCCGTCCCGGATCATGGCCTCCACCTCCTCCGCTTCCGGATCATGGCCTCCAAAGCTGAAGCTGCGCCCAAACACCATGCTCATCAAGTTGTTCACTGCTGCTCGTTGCAAGTATGGTCGTAGACTAATGCCCATGCCCGGCTTGCTCACTACCTCTGCATATATATGCACCACAAATATTGGTCAATCATCTCATAGACATCATACATTATGCAATGTAGCAGATTCTGAACGTCAACCGTTCATCACACAAACTAGCACTTCTTAGACTTCAATCTTAACTACGCTATTGAACATATTAACTTTCCATCAACCATACCTTAGACTATCACTTCTTATCACCTTGATTTACTATCATTGACTTTTGGAACTAAAAAGACTCTGATAGCAACTTAGCCCTGTAAGGGATAGGGTATGGAATGGTACCACACCGTGCTTCAATAAGTGGCACTGAATGTGCATCTATATCACTAAATCAGGATTTTGTGAAAAGAATGATGCTATGTACATTGTAAAAAAGAAAAGATTGTTGTGTACATCTCATTGTTGTTCTTGGTATTTAAATGTAATTAGTCGTACAGGTCAACACTACAATCTAAATAAGCAAGCATCGATAATGTGTTGAAATCAGGAACTAAAATGAAAGATCATCGTTGAAGTTCAGGTACTTAAAAAGTATCACTTGTAAATTGCACTAAGTGAGCTTCCACATGATGTATTTACTATCGATTCAAAAGCAATTACTGCAACATGCTTCAGAACTAATTCAGTTGCGGTACTTGTATGGAATTGTTCAGATCAATAAAAGCATGAGAAAGAAGAGAAATACTATCCATGGCTGCCATCTATATTGTTTCTCCTATTCAGTATTCGGTCACGTAAATGAGCATGACAATGCGCATGTGTAGTTGCAATCTTAGAGTGAAGGGAGTTCGAGAAGAACTAGTACCGAGAGCGATGGCGGATATCATGCGATCGGTTTCGCGTTGAAGAGAAACGAAGTTGTTGACGATCTGCTGGTGAGAGAACATGTTGACAACAGCGATCTTGCGCAAATGACGCCAATAAACACCTTGCGGAGCAAATCCGATGGCGCGATCAAAGCCTTGCAGCAACGCCGCTAGTTTCACGGGTCGATCGCCGAACACGACGCTGCGAAGGATCTCTTTCGCCACATCAGGATCGGAGGTCAAGGCAATGCGGGTAGTTCCGACACTAATCGCCATGAGCTTGCGCGTAGAAGCGCCACCACTCCAGGCCACTTCTGCCAACTCCCTGTGCACGTTCCTGCCTTGCATTAGCTTCCAGCTGCCGAGAATCGGCCATCCCCGAGGTCCATCCGGTGTGCACCTTCCGGTCCGTAGGCGGGAAATACTCCAGGCGGGGCCGCCACTCCCGCTCAAAATCAAAATTACGAAAATGACAGCTGCAGCTATGGCGACGACGATCTTGCCATCTCTTAAAAGCTCTCCGACGATAGTCAAGAACGCAGGTAGAAGCAATAGCACGGCCTTAGTTTTGCTGCGCTCCTTCTTCACCTCGACCGCATCCTCTTTCTTGATGAGTATCGGCAGCAGGTATGCAGGTATGTCAGCCATCGAATCCGCTTTACGAACTGCTGCTCTCGAACTAAGAATGTGCACATATTCACATATTGTTTAGAATCCTCTAACTTATCTCTTAACAGTTGAGTAGTCATTTCTGCAACTTGCACAAGAAAATAATATTCTCGTGGAACCCCCATCACCGTTAGTGTAGATCCTTGATTGTGTATGCATTTACGTTACTTGATTGTGTACACTCTACGAATATTAAGAAAGTACTGTAGCTATCTCATGATTGACGGTCGTTCGGCGTACCTTGCCGCACGTACTTCCATTGAGTTCTAACTAATTTCTTAACAAGATCAAGTACTGTTTCAAACTTCCATGCAGACGAACGGTGTCTATACTAATAGTCGCATGTCTTTAGAAACCTGAGCATTGTCGATTATGCTATCTCGTCAACAACAAAAAAGTTCCTCACGACGTTCAGGTTCACTTACCTTTTCATGTACTGCTGCATGTTAAAACTCTCTTATCACCATCGTTGTCCTTGACTACAACCTCTTATCATGAAAAAGTGGCGAGGTTTTGATTAGACTTTTCGGGATTGCTACCGACGAAAGCATAGAAAATTGCAGGAAAGGCGAAGCGAGATCAAGAAATTGAACTGTGACAAAACGTAACGATGATTGGATTCTCATTTGTTTCGCTCTTTTATAGGTGCTGGTTTTGACGCAATCTACTCAGTCAACGCAGGCTGGCGTAGAAGAAACGCAGGGCGGCGTGAAGAAGCTCCTTAGACAGTTTAGATTAGAGCAAAATTCTGTACTCTGTACACAGGACAGTGACCATTATCAGAGTTTTTACGTCTGTGTTCTTTTTGCATGCAGAAGTATGACAAAACTCCTCGATTGGCACTCACGATCTTCTTGCATGCATTTAGAGGAGAGACCTAGGTCAGGATCCTAACCGAATTGGATGATTTTCCTTCCTTTACCATGAATCTGAACATGTTCTTCTTCTTTGCATGCATAGGTGATGTCGATATCATGGCAATCTTTATCTTTGTGCATGTGAAGGAGCCTTAATACAGGTACAACGGCGCTAGTGGTAACAGAGATAGCTCTTCATTTTCGTAAATTTGCATGCATCTGAAAGATAAGAGGGAAATTTTGTGATATTGAGACTTCTTGCATTGTCTTCTTCAACCAAGTATGTCTCTTCCTTTATCGAGAGTCTCCATCTAACATATCTTCTTATATCAACAGTAACAATCATATTAAGTAAAATTTACCACGTTTCAAAAGATAAAACGTTTTCAGACTAAAATTATTTGGAGATGTTCAGGATCATGACTAACATCAACTCCGTCCCCCTAAAAAGGTGTGTTTCTCTTGACTTCTCCATCTAATGAAAAAAATTAACAACTTTCCCCTCATCAAGTTATGCATAATTCTCATTCAAATTCATGTTCATGTCTATACTTTTGTAGAGCATATGCTTTCTTACAATGAACAACAACACATTGAACATTCTCTTGGGGTTTTCACTTAGAATATGTCACGTATTTTTTGGTGCTAGCTCCCAATTTCTGGTAGGTATTAGCTCAATAACTCTATAGTATTGGTTATGCACCAAATTTGCATACTACATACTATCCTAATTTTGTCCTCAAACAAGTAGCAGGACAAGAAAAGAGGGGTCTTTGCAATGTTTTTTGTGTTGTTTTCTTGTAAACATTGCTTAAGTCTAACAATGTCCTAGTACTAAACCCCAATTCCGTTAAAATGGCACTATGCCATGTGCCATTTTGTCACACTAGATCTTACATTTGTGCTCATATAAAATGGTATATTCTGTAATATCACAATTTTTTTGGTAATATCACTTCTTTATATGCATTGTCACTCATTTTCCCTAATATCACCTTAAAATTCTGTTATATCACATGGTTTTTGAACTGCAGTTCAGAAAGTTGAGGTGTGCCATTTTACCGGAATAATGCCATTTTAACGGAATTGGGGTTACTTGCTCTAACAACGTATTCAATCTTTCATCTCCGGAATTATAGATAATGTTGCTTATTTTTTTGAGAACATTGTTAAAGCAAGTTCCAAAACTTGGCTTCATTTGCAAACCCCTCAAATTTAGTAGTGTAAGTCATGCTAAAATCTCCAACAAAAGTTAAAATATGCAAAGTTGCCGGAGCTTAGGAAGTATCTCACTACCTCCATTGCTAAGAATGATTCATGACTCACCTCCGATAAGGAAGAGTGGCCATAATCATGACTAAGAGGCTTTTGCTTTTGCTTTTTTTTTGGTTCAGAAGCCATTTCAGGGATGAGTGTGCTCTTCAACCGAAATATACTTCGGTCACTAGAGTCCTTGAAACTATTAATGTATTAATCCATAAGTGCATGAGGTTTCTGTGGGTACGGTTGCCTGCATGGGTTGCAACTTATGTGAATTTTATGCTTGTCAATTGGGTTTTCAATCCCAAGGCTAAACTACATATGATAGTTCAATCATGGGTAGGGTCACTTGGTTTTGTTGTTTACATTTGAAAACTCCAAGCATGGTTGTAACATTGGACAAATTACTATTCATCACATTGTACACTCCGGACAACTTTACATCTTGGTAAATAGAACTTGTCCAATGTGATGAATAGTAACTTGTACAATGTGACAACCCTGACTCCAAATATGTAAAGGCATCAAGTACAAGTTGGATTAATTCCCTTAGCTGGTCTTGTTTGTTGCAAGGTGACAATTGTACAAGTTAGGGGATCTTACGTTTATAGGAAAAAGTAATTTCGAGGTTTTTAATCATTGTTGTTGGATTTCAATAGAACATACACGCAAGCAAAAGCCATGAGTTTATTTGTTTATGTGAATGATACTTGGAGTAGAGGGGCGTAAAGAAAACGTAAGTGTGAACATGGTTATGTAGAGGTTACTGGAACTTGTTGATAAAGAGTAGTTATTGTCTAGCCTTCTTTCCAAAGGACAAAATGAAATACTCTTATACACCCATAAGATAGAATCATCCAACTCGTATTAAGAAATGTATAGTAGCACATACTTTGGTGTAGTCAAATTCTAAGTTTAGACTTGTTTTACTAGTGCTTGTTCTCATTTCAATAAATTTCATGTAGTTGTGAATGGTGTTTGTGGGAATGTATAGTTTTAGTTGTAAGATAGATCTTGAACCTTGGGCAGTTTTTACTATGGCAATCTAAGTATGTGGAACCAATACTTATTTCTCATAATTTTTTTTACATAAACATAATTTTAAGATGAATTCCAACAACTTTTTAATGGTACGAATTTTGATCCAAAATAATTTGATTGGATTTGCAATGATGCCTCTATTTTGAAAGAACACATAATTTTCAAGAGCTATATTTACTTCATCCACCATACGATCTTGAATTTTTTCTCTTCTGGGTTGGATTCTAAAGATGGAATCCAACCCAATGTTTTCTATTTTGGGTTGAATTCAGTAAGACTCTTTGCTGATTCCAAGATGTGAGAAAGATATGGCATTAATTTTAGTACAAGAAGTCTTCTTTTTGCACTTTGTCCTATGAAATTCTATGGTCAATTTTGCTATTGTCTAAGCCAAAAAAATTCTTTTGATGATTTTTTTTACACAAACTATTTATGATGAACAACTTTCTAATCATGGATATTATGAGTTTGTTTGCAATAGTATATTCCTCAACGGTCAATCTAGTCTCCTTGCTTAAGTGCCCTTCATTGGTGGAAAGGTGGCAAAAGTAAACTAGTTACTATGAAACGAGAGTTTACCCATAGACCAAAAGGGAGAACACCTTTACTAGCAACTTACCCCAACTTGGGTGTACATTGCCACTATAGGGTGTACTCGTAGGGTACACTCAAACCACTATTCTACTAAGACTTTCTTACCAAGAAACAATAGACATATTTTTAAGTGGTATGTCCAATTTGGACCCACACAAAGCATGTGCAAATCCTCATCTACCAAAGAAGTTCCAAAAAGCCAAGATAAAACACATGATTAAATTTGTATCAACATAGCTTTGGAGTTTAACCCCTAAAGAAGAAGCTCTACACTAACCTCCAAGACAAGCATATGTGAAATCTGTGGACAAACTTTTCTTTTTAAAATTTTCTTTCGAAATATCCGATCAAGTCTCTTTTCTTTTTAAAAAAAAATTTAATTATGGATAATCTGATCATAGAATCTTGTTTACTACTGTCTGACTAGTCTACCCACCTATTCTATCAAAAGTCACTTTACAAATTTTAAATTATATCCGGTCAAGTTTCAATTTTTACACAAATTACTTTTTATTTTAAGCAAATCCACCACAATGTAGTCGATTTTGACTTTGTGGGGTTAAAAGTGGAATATACTTTCCATGTCTACAAAAATGGAACAAATCATCCAAAACACCAATTTCCGTGCAAATCTTGGGATGAGATGGTTCTTCACGTCACGTTTCTTGATGTTTTTTCCAATGCTCCATGTCAGACAAACTAAAAAGGACTTGGGGTTGGGCTCTAGGCACCTTTTGGGATAGTAATTGGCTAAATATAACCCTGGTTGCCGTTATATTGCATAGGTTTTTGTACCTCTGCTTTGGGACAGCCATTGAAGAGATTCTGGAAGGTTCTGTAATATGTGACCTCAATACCGTTAGCCCCGAAGGACCGGGGTGTATTGAGTCTCCCTACGGTAGTATTTTCAGAATTGAAAAAGAAGACTTGAGTCAAAGAGAGAAGCGTGAATTGGCTCCATTTGCTTCAAAAAGATATGTTGTTTTTACAAAAGTACGGTGAAGTTTGATAACAATTGGTGGTAGCGGTAATTAGAGAGTTGTAAAGAGGATTTTATAGTTGGATTTCCCGAAATCAAATTTAAAATAACTTTGTTCACGGAATTCAGGTATGGCCACCTTGAGGTCAATGTTGAGGGGTTAAATTAGCCTTGTCCATGCTATCCAAACTTAAACTGCATATTGCAAAGCACGGTTCCGGAATTTTTTTGACTTTTACTGGCTAATAACCAGCATTTCCCACACCCAATCAGGGTTCCGGAATTTTTTTGACTTTTACTGGCTAATAACCAGCATTTCCCACACCCAATCGGTTTTTCTCATATCGGTTTTCAGACAATTACCTTATTTTATACACTAGCTGTCGTTTCTTCCCGATCATTACTGCAAAGTGGCATAGTGAGAGTTGTTAACCCTTACAAGTGCTTTCAAGGCTGGGACGGGCAGTCCAAAGAATCTTCTGAGAAAATTCAATGATCGGGCAGCCACATGAGTACCGCTGCAAAGGCAGCTTGCTCGGAAGAGGTCAATGAGAGCTTTGGAACAACAACTCGGGCAGCTACACAAGTAGGCAATGAGCTTCAATTCTTCATACAAGCATGCAGCAGTTTCTTGTAGTTTGTTCAGCTCGGGCAATGGTTCGTGGCAGCTACCAAGGAGGCACCCTAGAATCCGTGGGGACCTCCCGAGGCCGTTTTTGATAATTTTGAATTCAAATTTGAGGTCTGCGACCCCAAATTACCCTTGTAGGCCTATTCCTTGGCATTTAATGTCTATACATCAAAAAATTAGGGGGCTCATTACCCCTCCTCCATCCTCCTTGGTAGCTGCTACGAACGCTTACCCGTTCAGCTCCCAGAGGAACTGGCCTCGAGAAGGAAGACGCACCCCAAAAGTGCAATTATGGAATGTGAACGTACGCAATCTAACAAGTGTTAATTATCCACCGTCAAGGCTATGTTGAGCAAATAGCTCACCAAATATAACCATGTCAAAGCTAGGCTACTAGGAAGCATAATTGCATTTATAGTAAGGGAGGTGGGAGTTGGCTTTATCACCACCTCCAAATTGGATGAGACAAAACAATGAGCTCCACCGCATGCTTCAATCTAAATTCTGCCGTCAGCCTGATCCCCAGTCTCTTATATGACTCCTTAACCCCTTTCAAGAACAAACACATACTAAGGTGGCCAATTTTGAGCACGGGATGTTACTGGTGCAAGTAATTTTTGTGCATGGAGAAAATTAGTGGAAAGGTAGACCAAGTGGAATCATCATTTTTGAACTTTTTTACTATGAGTTATGGATTCTTGAAGTTGGAAATATACGCGTTTCTGAATCGGTGACACCCTATAATGTATGCAATGAACACATAATACTATTTTATGAGGAATCTGTAAATTACCTCTGAGGGAAGATTACTAAAGCTTCATTGCAGGACCTGCTCCATTACTCTACCATTCTAGACCACTCTACCGGAACATGCTACAATACATGATGCTAAGTTTATTACATTGTTGTTGATAAAAATGAGTGGCATAATTTGACATACGCTATTCCTAGGATCTAGTATGTAACTCTTACACGTTTTTAACTCCAAGTTCCTTATAGAAGTTTTTTCCCTCTATTATAGAACGGAAAGAAGTGTCTTTGGCCCAAATAAACATTGTAGACATAACTAAAACTTTTGTAGACTCTTGTTCTTAGGTAGGTTGGGAGCATGTTCCATAACGTTTTACCCCACGGAACCTTTAAAAACCTAGAGAAAAGCTTCACTTTTCAAATCGGAGTATGCTTATATTCAAATAAAAAGCCCAGTTCATGACAAGAAAAATGGTTGTATCAAAAATTCAAACAATCAAAGCATGCCTCCACGGCTTCTTAAGTCTACCGGTAGTGTAAAGAGAGCATTTCACATGCCAGATTTTCATTGCCGGTGTCATACAGACAAGACCTCGTCAAAGAGTAAAAGATTCATAGAGTGTCGACAGTACAACACTCCACACGTGCAATTCAGACTCCTGGAATATACTGTTATGAAAGTCCGAATATGCTAATCATCTCCAAAGCACAACAGCTGGTGCTACCAAGCAAATAGGAATTGGTCCAACAACATATTTATACCACTGCTCCAAAGCAACGAGGACAATTGGAAACATAAGTCCAACCCAAACCAACCAACAGTTCCCAATTCATGAATAAAAAGAAAGCGCAAAATGAGACACTCCATGTATTACTAAATGAGGAAGGGTCAGGTCACTCAGGTGGACATTCCCAGGCAATCAGGTGTGAGTAACTAATTGGCGGAATGATGTACCTATGCAAGAGACAAGCAAACCTACAGCCGATTCCATGCAAACATTGGAGGCCCCTGTCCCACTTGGCAACTTGGATTTATGCTGTTGCTGTAAGGCCAAGCAGCCAGTCTGGCAAATTGTGTCCCAAACTCCCAGACATGCACCCCATAGCCCCACACAAACACACACGATGAAGAGTTTCACATTCATTGGTTGGTACGCACCCGAATACCAGCTTCTGTTGAGTAGTTTCCATTGCTCCTGTCGCCAATATCGTAGTAGCCGCCTTCATAGGACCAACGAAAAGCTCAAGCCCCACGCTCAGCTTTTTATCGGTCAGTAACAACATGCCCATACTTCCAAGTGCCTAGGCTGATAAGGATTGCTCCACTAAGAGCTCTTCTGTTTACCTCCAGTCGGTAGTACAAGTGAGTCGGATGGGATGAGACAATGTATGGAAGAAAAAAAGTGAGAGTGGTTACATCAATTCCTGTAGCCGATACCGAAGTGGAACCGGCGTGCCTTACTATCGTTGAATGCATATTCTAATCGCAAAGGTCCCAAAGGAGAATCCACTCTAAGTCCTGCCCCGTATCCATACCCCTGCCCAGGTTTGCCACGCACTCCTGCAGGATCGCCTGCAAATGGAACAAGAACGAAAGTCACAACCACGTGCATCTCGTTATTAGATTGATTATTATGATACTAAAAATGGCATCATGTTGATATATCAAAAAATTCATGTTGTGAAAACTAGTGCAGATTTTTGTTTCTCAAATCCCTCAATGCTTCATGGAGCAGCAACTGGCTTTTTAAAATGGTCGATACTTACGTGTTCTATGTTTGTAATGTCAAATATATACACAGTATAATACTATCTCTTGCAATGAATGAATTTCTTGTGATGAGAAAGTGATATTATACAACATTGAAAGAAGGCAATACCTGGTACAGTGCTTCCAGATCTCAAATCCGACCCATAATCTGCAAAAATTGCTCCCTCCACTGGTCCAGCCTGCACATACATCCAGTCCATTAAGCGTTTTGATTGTTAAGTTCAGAAGTCTCATTTCGAATTAAAAATCTGCATGAAGTGAAAACGACCATTAGCATACCGTAGCTTAATAGTTCATTATTCTAAAGATTTTGAGTTCGACAAACCTACTTCGATTACCTACTCAATTGATTCAATCCGATTCCAGTTTTTTTTAATACAAATGAGTCTTTTGTAGTAATAGAAATCCGGAAGCTTCGGCATGTGCCGAACCTGCTATGTAACTACGGTTAAGTAGTTATCATGCGATAAATATCAATCATGCGATATTATGTGAAATATCATCAAGCAAAAAAAGAAAGGACATAAATCGAAGAGAAAGAGAAGCTCACAAGTGGAATGGAGATCTCGCCACTGGCAACGACACATGAACGGCCTGAACCTACAGCGCCTTCATCGTAGCCTCGGACACTATTGGTACCTCCAATAGGAAAAGCCTCATGGGGTGCTAAGTCCCCAACTACAGTACCTCCTGAAAAACTACAAAGCACAAGCCATGCACGAAAACTGTCAGTCCATGTCCATAAAATATGAGAATCACTGGTGTATAGATGCATTACAAGGGAAAAAGAATTGTCCACTAACCTTGCTATGCAACGAACAGGTCCAAGACGAAGTCCCTGCCTAGCACGAACGTTGATTCGGTTGAAAAATAGCCAGTCTGCAGCTATAGGCAACCCTTGTTCTGTGTTGAAAACCAGCTGCAAAACAAAAGAAAAAGAATCACTTGGATGATCTCACATGTACATACAAAGAGAGTTAATAAACAAACATGCAGAAGACATACATGAAATACATGAAACACATTCAAAATGAAGGTAGATGGCTATCATATTACTTGGGATGAGCCATTGTCTCCCGAATCTGTGTATACAGTTTCCAATTTTGTCACCAGCATGTCATCGTAAGCTCGACCACTGCATCACAGACATCAATACCACAAGCACCCTCAAAACAAAGAATACTTTTTGTGGACTTCCTCCAAATCGGCTCAAAAACCAACTTACAGCCGGATAGATCATTTCAATTTCCATATATACGCCTCACACAATAATGACAAGCAGATCCAATCAGTACAGACCTGTTCTTTTCACCGACAATAGACAAACAAAACGAGCTGAAATGGTTCGCGGTTAAGAATCACACCATAAGACTGTGATTCCGAACGCCCTGCAAGCTGTCTTGCTGAGGATTTTGATGAGGAAGTTACAGAAACAGATCTTGTAGACCTAATCTTGATAACCTTTGAATGTTCTAAATGGTCTGAAGTCTTCTGCTTATAAAAAAGTTGATGGAATAAGGACAAACCTGAATGTGAGAGGGCCACCATACATATCAACAACCTTCACTGACCCGTGTTCATCTCGAGCTCCTGCTCTCTGAAAGGTGAAAACTAGTAGCTTAATAATCGCTTCTTTCCTACGTTGACAGTTCAAATATACACAAACCGGAATGGGAGAATGAAAGTAACGACAGCTTACTTGAAAACTGATCCCAGCAGTGCCACTCCATTTTGGCCGCAATGGTCTACTATAATCTACACCCGCCATCAGCCTACCTATTGTCACTCCCCCATGTAACGGACCAGTTGACGATGCATCTTTGCGTATGCCGTGTACAGTTGTCCCGGGTGCTCGTGAGTTCTGCGACCACAAATTCCACGACCCTATATCAGCAGTATTACTCTCCCACTTTGCTAACTAAAGAATCAGAACACACGTTAACATTCGTCAAGTGTTATTATGTGTCGAAATGGTACAGCTCACAAAACAATCCGGCATATAGTCGATGCCCTACTTAAGACATCAGGATTAAATCACAAGTAATACTATCACGAATCAATAGTAAAGTATCCACAAATCACACCCAGTATATTTCACACGTACCTGAATATTTATGGAGCGGGAAGTTCGCTTATCATCACCCTCAATCCAAGGATCCGTGTAATTTATTCTAAACATGGAATCAACTTGTCCCCTCTCCAATGAGATGTTGAGCTTCTGATTCCGTCCAAATGCATTTCTGTGTGAATAAGCAAAGCTGCAGTAATACAACACAAACGTCCTCAGAAAATCGACTTGATTGATGAAATTTTGCAATTTACTATTCGAGCCAGGATTACAATCTCTACATTATGTAAGAAGAGCTGAAGGTGGTACTCAGAGCAACTGGTAGTAACTCACCTTCCGACAAGACCAGAAAGGGCTCCGTTTGAAATCCTGTACACATGAAACAGTACCTAGTTAATCTAAGATTAAAAGTAGCTCACAGCAATGTAAACTGAAGTTCTGGCAAAGCGGGTAACTCAAATTCCCATTCGCTTCTTGAAATATAAGGAGCCCAAGTTAAGATATCTACCCATTGCCTGATAAGCCACCTCCAGCTGAGAAACCCCCAGTCACACGCTCTACCACGTTCATCGTTAGATCCACCATGCCCGTATCTGCGCGCACTCAAATTTGTGAGTCGATGAACTAAATGCTCCACTACAACCCTCACATTGGTAATACATCAGGTTTTAGTAAGAGATCCAAGACCAGAAAGAGTACAAAGGTTACAAGGTGGTGGTTAATCCTCACCACCAGCAGGCTGGGGTACCAAGTTCACATCCTCCATAATACCCATTGTAAATACGGTCTCAACATCTCGTCGCCCTTCTTGTAGACTATACACCTGAGAACAAGTAGAAGGTTTTGGTTGATCACTAAGCATATGAGAAAGGATAACCCACACTTCAATCCTCCCTAAGGTACAATCCTCCCTATGAATTGAAATGAGGTGCTTAGAAGCTCCTTATCCAAGAAAGGAAGCGGAGATAAGTTCAAGCTTGCACCCATTCACCTGTCCTTTCTTCGTAGTCAATTGACGAAGAAGAGTCTCTGGCCTGGTCTTCCCAACAGTAGGCTCTCCACTGCAAAAAACCAAATAACAATTATAATCATAAAACGAAAACCCTCCGTTATCAAAGCCGATTCATTTCCTCACTGAAATTCAAATAGTAATGCAACGGGCCACGTACGTCTTTCTATCCAAAAACCTAATGTTGATGCTGTTCACCTCTGCCTCTGCTACTTGGACCTTGATCACACCATCTGGTAGAATCTCAACATCTGTCACCTGTCATTCATCAAACCAATCTCATTATGACAATAAGAGAGCAGCCAAAACTCCTGCGAAAACATGAGACTCCAGAAAGAGTATCTACTTCCTTAACGATCCATCGAACTCGACACTGTTGAAAGGCTTGCATTGTAAAATGCAGGATAGATTATCATCTCCCACCTAGAGAGCATCTAATCAGGTAAAATCCCGATGTGCATACCTGTCCGAAAAGACCTCGATCTCTATACCAGCCATTGAGAGTATCCAGAACTGTGTTGAGCCGTTGAATGTTGACCACCTTTCCTGCAGAGACATTAGCCGTCCATCAAAACACCAATACGAAACCTTCATTTCGTGACCATTTACCACAAATATGAGGCCAATCTTCAGTTTTTTGTGATGCACATCTGGGGAGTTAACATTGCAAGGTTGCATTTCCTCACTGATTCATGGAGTCCACCTCAAGTGACCAAGTATATAGATGATGATTAAAATATGAAACCTCTGCTTGATGAGAAAGACATACCAAATTCACTACGGAATGCATTGTGCACGACCCGAGTAGGAAGCACATTGGCACCGCTGCAAACCAAACCTTTCAACTCTTGGTTCGGCTCCACCTTTAGTCACATCAAACGAGGATCCCGTCAAAAATTAGCTCCCATTGCATGAAAGCTGAACACTAGAAGATTTAGTCATTGATCATTGATGAAATTAAATGTTTTGAAGGTTTTTGGAACAATCAAAGAAGTTGCGAAAACATCGCATATTTCAACTGACCTTGAACACGAGGCGCACACCATCGCGGGTATCTTCAGCAGTAGGCATGCACGAAGCAAAAAAGCCGGTATCAATAATCCGGTGCACATCAGCCTGAACCTCCGAGGTCGTGAGAGCAAAATTCGGCTTGCAAGCTTTGAGCGCTTCCCATGCAGTACTACTGAGCTCAGGGTCAGAAAGCTCTTGTCCATCTTTGTCTTGAATCAAAATCTCGCTAATGAGCACCCTCTCCTCCTCCGAGGTCGCCCCTTCTTGGCCCCCGAGCTGAAGTCGCTTCTTCGGTCGCACAGACTCCGCCGGTTCCGCATTGCTCAACGACAATGACGCCAATTGCAATGGCGCAAACGTGAGTGGCCTCTCCGCTGCATGCTTCAGAAGGGAGTCCCGAACCCTAATTGCTATCGAACCCCAAGATTGGACGATTCCTTCCGCGGCGGACAACAATTTTCCAAACGGCGATTGAATGGGACTCACTCGCGGTCGCGGGGGTCGGTAGAGCGGGAGCTTCACCCGCGAGAATGACACCCGGGCGGGTCCATACTCTGACGAGCACATGGTGCCCTTCGACCTAAACTCAAATCTTCCACAACAATCACTCCCTGTTCCTCAATTCTTCAAAAAAATCCGTTTAGCGCGGCCTACATTGTGCTGGAAATTCACGCCCTGGTCCACAGTACACCATTTTCATCGATCTAAAAAGCAATTTTTCAGCAATATGCATGTAAACGATTGAGAAAATGTGCAGAAAAAGGTGGAATCGCTGGTGCTTACCAAACCCTAATGTGGCGATGGAAAGAGCTACAGAGGAGCAGCAAAAAGCTGGCCCTCGTTGCGATAGAGGCTCCCGCCATCCCTCCGTTTTCGGGTGCCATGGGTACATTCGTTCTCGGAGCTTGAGAACATTGTGCATCGTTTTATCCGTATATTCATTTGAAGGGAAAAGGTCATGGCCAAATGATTTTTTAAATGGAGATGGAAATGGTCTCAAGGAAATAATTCCCTTTGTGTAAAACGTGCTTCATGTTTGAAATGTAGAATTATTGTGACACAAAATGTTGTAAATGATTGTTTGCTAAAGGTAAGCGTATCATAAAAAACTAAAAGGTGATTCTTGTTTAACCCCTAGGCGTTCGTGGGTTTGCGTGGACCCAAAAAATGCACAATCTTTGAGGAGTTGAATCTCCTTTATCCATTGTTGGATTCTGATTTTATTTTTTGGTTTGGAATCCTATTCGAGTCTAGTTCTTGTTGTAGAAATCTTGGAATCTAATACTCATTTTGAAGACATGGCATGGATTTTGGTGCAAGAGGCTTGGATTTGGACTATTCTTTATTTGTAAGATATGAGGCAATTTTCACCATTGTAAGGTTGTTTTTTAAGCCAAGATTTGTTTTCAGTTTTTTTTAAGTTCAAAGAGTATTTTGAGATGAAGGTGAACAACTTCCTTGTTGGTGAAATTTTGATTGCAATTGGTTTGTTGAAGTACCTCCACTTCAAAGTGAAAATGTTGAAATTTCATAATTGTTTTTGAGTATAAATACATTACAATCTCACAATCTATAAGGGTTTATGACTCTATATTTGACCCACATGACCTACACAAAGTGCATCACAAGATTGTACGATTGAGATTTGTATAACTAACTATTTGTTTAGAAAGCTTTCAAAAAGTATGTTTCTTGACTAAAAAATGGCACGGATGTCTAAGGGTTAAATTGCAAGTATAAATCAAAAATGTATAATGTGATATGTCTATTTTATTTTCAACCTTAACTTTTTTCATTCTCTCTTACTTTTAGTTACCAATTACCGATACATTAATATAGCTATTTTTGTTACTAAATGAAATCATAAAAATGGCATATAAAATGTCATTTTTTTTCATGGCAATGGAGGAAGTTTTTTGGAAATTTACAAAAATAAGATATACACATCAAAGCTTCTCAATAAGGTATGCTAGATATTTTGGTTTTGTTCCCTAAATGATACACTAAAGATTATACAGTGTATAATTTACATTTCCAATACATAAGCACTAGAAACCCCAATTAGCTTCAAGGTGACATCTAATTTGATGCAGAACTTTCTTAAGGCAATCTTACTTAAACTTAAGAGTTGCATTTTAGGACACGTCTTGTCGCCTTCAATTTTTAGTACATCACTTGCTATAATGCACACAGATTATACAGTGTATAATTTACATTTCCAATACATAAGCACTAGAAACCCCAATTAGCTTCAAGGTGACATCTAATTTGATGCAGAACTTTCTTAAGGCAATCTTACTTAAACTTAAGAGTTGCATTTTAGGACACGTCTTGTCGCCTTCAATTTTTAGTACATCACTTGCTATAATGCACACAGATTATACAGTGTATAATTTACATTTCCAATACATAAGCACTAGAAACCCCAATTAGCTTCAAGGTGACATCTAATTTGATGCAGAACTTTCTTAAGGCAATCTTACTTAAACTTAAGAGTTGCATTTTAGGACACGTCTTGTCGCCTTCAATTTTTAGTACATCACTTGCTATAATGCACACAGAGAAATGCTATTACAATTTGTATTATATTGCATGTACCCATCTGTAAAGGTATAATTGATAATTCACATTCTAATCTTAGGTGGCATTACTATAGCATATATTGACACCTTTTCCTCCTGATGCAACACATTCACCTTGTTATTATTTAAGTCACATTTTTAAAACCTCACGTACCTCCAATTAATTTTGTCTTACTAAATAGCAAAATGACAATCACAAATGTTGTAAAACTTGGTTTGAGCACATAGACACGAAACTCATGATGTTACAAGCCACTAAAATTATGCAACCACGACCATCAAATTCATTTAGAAATTCATAAATACTCATGCATCTCACTGACCCACATCTTAACAACCCAAATTGCCTAAGTCCTTGGCTGCAACACTCATTTCAGCACGACACTCCGCCAAACACATCTTCCACTAATTTGGAGACACCATGGACTTTGCGATCCCCTATTAGAGAAGAGTGATGATTGCACTTGTTGCTTATTCGACACCAATTACCAAAGCAAACTTGGACAAGTACAAACCAATGCCTTCATTGTCGAGATTTTCGCACAAAGTTCGCATAACAAATTGCACACTCAAATTTACATATCACCTTGTTAAGCCAAATACTAAGTCCTTGCTCATGATACAAAAGAAGTCACTTGACTCCGCAACCTCATGGAGCAATTCATTAATACTCATGCTCAAAGAGATGACATGTTGGTGCTAAGAGTTTGGTCTCTCAGCCAAGAGTTTGGGTACGATGAAAATGAAAACCCAAACTTTGGTTAAGAAGGCCAAATTCTATTTTCAATAAAATACTCAAAGGTCACTACGGTAATAATAATATCTAATAGACTCTTCTCTCCAACCTCTTGCCCAAGAATGGAGGAGTTTCGGCAACAACCTCTCTACTTGGAACAACATATTGTGAACCGACCAAGGCACCATGGTGGTTAGGGCTCATGGCCCCCTATAAGGAGGTCGTGGGTACTATTCCCCATGCTGGCATGGTGCTCACCATTATAGTCCGCCGAACTATGGTGGGGGTTTTTGGACCTCGTCATATGGGTACCTCAAATCCCTTCGGGGGATACCATGTCTCGTATCTCTGAGGCACTAGTGGCTAGGTAGGAACTAACATAGTGTTCACCCCCAAAGGAGTTAATAGTCCCGCCATTGGTGTGATGACCTCCAGGCATACATCAAAGGATAGGTCGAAAGAACACTCTATTTATGCCAACCTCTGAATGGAGTTTCTCTTCTTTTAAACCGGCCCTAACATCATATCACATTAAATCCTCAAACACTTGTAGCTTAATATACCACCACACAAGGCCCTAGCTTACTTATCTCTTGAAAGGACCGTTTTGTGAAGGGTAAGGACCGAGTGGAGAGGCGTTACGCAAATGAGGGCCTCACCAAGGCCGGCAGGCCGAGTGTGGGCCCCTCATTTGCGTAACGCCTCTCCACGAGGTCGTTGCCCAACGTAAAGATGCAGCAACGAAATAAAATAACGCAACAAGAAAAAGAAATGAAATCTAAAAGAAAAAGAAAATATCAGAGCGTAAGGCGCCTTCTCGTCGCGAAGCGGTCTAATAAGGCGCCATTCGCTCCTTTAACAATTTCGTTGCCGGGTCTTTACGAATTTATATGAGGTAGAAATTGTTCTGTCCAAATTAGCCAACATAAACCATTTTTCACTGTTCTTCCTCTATAACCATATCTGGGTTCATTTAAAAGGTGGGTGGGTGAGACGATGAGGTGCGATATCCTGGTCGATGAGTGGTGGATTCAAACGGAAGGAAAAAGCCTGGCAACATCCCTCCAGGTCCGACTCCATTGCGACGAGCGCATTTCCTACTCAAGGCACTCGTGCGATTGGATTCGAGCGAGGAGCGGGGGATCCAAGTGGCAGGGCGCGACAGCCGAGAGAGACCATCGCGGAGTGGACCCAGCTCGACTCTCCTCTCTCCTCCTCTCCCGCTTCGACAACCCACAGAACTATCCCCTTTTCCGTCTCTCTCTCTCCCTCTCTCTCTGACTGACCAAGTGCAGAGACTCGACCGGGGACGGACCCCAAGTGCGCATCTGCTCTACCTCAACTGCAGCACTCAGCTATCACGTTATCTGTTGCCAATCATCCCTTCCCTTTGTGCCCACATTCCATCGCATTTGCAGCCATCAGGTCAGTTTTTCCCTCCCGCGCTTTACTTTCTTTTCGCTTTTCTTGGGGGTTGCTCCACTTCGTGAGAGTGTGAGCTGCATTGCCTCGAGGGTTTTGCCTCGGGAATGTCGATCTAATTGAGGGTTTTAACAATATATTGGGGGGAGCCAGCCAGCCAGCATTGGTCGATTTTTTAGTTCCTCGTCTAGGGTTCATCAATGGCTCACTCGAAATGGAAATGGCTCTCCTTCGGTAATGGCTGACCTCGGAAGAGGCTCGCCTTGGAAATGGCTGATTCGAAGTTTCTATTGCTTCGGAGCATTTTTTTTGTCGTAACACTTCGGCCATTATCTAATCAGTAAGGGATTTAGTGATCGTGGTCTTTTTGGTAACCGAGTTTGATTTGGAAGCTAGTTGAAAACCATTAGAGCCGTTAAGTATTCAAACTCATGTAGCTCCTTTCAGGGTTACGGTTGTTGTTCCGAAGAGTCGACAAAACACAAGATGTCCAGCATTCCTGTGCGCCCAAACTGAAGAAAATGCGATTTGAAAATCGCAAATGATACTCCCACCAAGCTGGATGTCTCATTCCACCAGGATTTCCACCGAGCTTGCTTGTGGGAATGAGACATTCTGGGTGGAAAATATCACACTTTTCCACTAGTAACTGCAAATGTAGCAGGTTTTTAGCGTGTTAGGTTTGGATTCGAATGGACAAGAGCGAGCTTTTACGGCCCAAAACTGAAGAATGTTTACGCATACAAGCAGGTTTAGTGATGGTATGCTTGGAATCGAATCGAGCACTACAATTTCAAGAGGATGATCGTTTCGAGGATTGGAACTAACAAGGGGTGGTCTCTTGATCCCGTTCAGGTGGCAACAATGGGAGCGGAAACGCAGGCGGGGATGATACAACACCCAAAGAGAGATTTCAACTGGAAGTGGAAGCTCCCCGCAGTGAAACTGTCCACCGAGTATGATTCCGAGGGAGGCATGTTCGCCAACAAGGTGTCGGCACGCTTGTTCAACGGCCTGGCCAAGCTGACGGGCTCCATTCAACGAGAACCCGCGGGCACTTTCACCTACCCCATGCTCGGGGTCGTCACCAAGTACTTGTCTGTTCTCTATGACCATTCGGAGCGCAATGCCCTCGTCACCATGAATACCGACGTCGGAAGGAACGTCTCCGTCAAGTATTTGCGGGATATCAAGGTACATACACCCCCTCTCTCTCTCTTTTTCCATTCAAATCTATCAATGATTCGAAACCAGCTCAAACCTCGAAATCCTTCCAAAAACTTGGTTTTTGAGCATTTCAAGTGAAGGATCTCGTTTGAAACTGTTTAATAAGCCTCCCCACCAGGTTTTAGTAAAAGTCGCCGACGGATCTTGAGAATAATATTCAGCCATAGTTTTGGTAAAAGCAGCATTTCTGCATTTTGAGTCGAAATGATTGCCATTGGGCTTTTGTCGACTTTAAGGGTTTATCATACTTTGATACAGTGGTCACTTTCTTCATTTCGTTTTGATCAAGACATGCATCTGATATTAGTGCGCTACAAACCTATCTCTCTTATTTAACCATTCAAGTGTCAAGGTCACGCTTTATTGAGCCTCTTTTTTTCCCGTTTCATTTGAGAACCAGTTCTTACTCAAATCAAACTTTGTTTTAAGAGGAGTCTTTTTCATGTCGCATGGAGTGCTTTGTTCATGCTAGTAGTGCTACAAACTTCTCTTCTCAAACCAGTTTCTTCATACAGCGGCTCTTTGCCATCAAGTTTTAATCATCAACACAAAGCAGTGGTCGTACTGATACTAATGCTATCTCTCATCTTTAATCATTGACTTTGTTTTCACATGCAATATTAGTTGCTAAAGTCTATTCTCTTTATCTTAATCATTGAGTTCATTTCATCACTTTGTGTTTTAGAAAAGCTCATGCAAGTAGAGTATTCACTGATTCTTTGTGACAAAATGGGATGTACAGGCTCAGCAAGGGGAAGTGAAGGTGCAGGCGCACACTTCGGACCTGCGATATAAGACGGAGATTTCTTACGACGTGCCAGCCACAGCTTTGGTATGTGACCCACAATCAGCTTCGTTCTCTTTTTTCAGTCATCATAGTAGAGACATAACTACCACTTTTTCTATATATACAAACATAACCATTTCTTTCCTGTGTGTTGACTCTTGAAATGAAATCATCCCCTAAAAGGAGAAGCTCTACAGTGATCTCAAGACTGTCATATCTGAAATCTTTGGGAAATCCAATCGTAGGATGTCGTTTACAACTGTCTAATTATGTCTACCCACCAATTTTTATCAAATTTCACCGAACGGATCTTGAGATATATTGAGTTAAAGTTTCCATATTTGTAGGATCAATATATCGACCCAATTCGGGGTTCTCTTCTTCTTTAGAGGTTATTCATCAGATGCACAAAATGGATTTTGATTCTCATACCACATACGTGTTTGCTCATGCGATTCTTTTTTAGTGTATATATGTATATTTATCCTTTTTTTTCTGTTTTTGGAATGTGGGGGTGCAGCCAAGAGTAGTGTGCACATTCCCGATGGGAAGATTGAAGGCGGAAGAAGTGGAATTGGATGAGGAGCGGGCCATTGCCTTGAGTGGCTTCCTTGGTGGAAGACTGTTGAATGGCCAAGTTGTTGCCAGCTATTCTGATGAGAGCGCAACTTTGAAATATACATACAAGGTACTTACTTCCGAAACTTAACCTTATTGATTACTCAAAATTGCTACTTCCCACTAGAAAAAAATTGGGTGTTGAAGGAGAGCTCAAAGCATCTACTTCGTTTGCACATTTGTGATCCTTTCCAAAAAGAGAGCATTTTGTGACACCTTGTTGATGAGTCTTTGCTACCCCTATTACCTTCCACCAACCAGGATTGGAATGCTTAAACCCCTTGTTACAAATTTGTCACCGAGTCTTTTAATTTCAGGTTTTATAAACCTCAATTTATGAATTATCTTGTAGATTCAACCGTAGGATCAACGTGATTCACTCTCATTTTCTCAAACTTATATCGTTTATCATAATCTTCAAAGTGGTGGGGGTGAAAACATGCTCCTTATTTTGTTTCTTACAAAACAGTAGAGGTTGAGAGCACTGAAGAGGTGCCATGCATGAATTAACTGAAGTTGTATGTCACCCAGTTTGTTCCATGCATTTAACAAACTCTGTTTCATTTGTTTGTATCCTTGCAACCAAGAATGCATTCTTGGTTTACTCATGGAAAAGACCTCTAAGAATGCGACTTCTTCTTCGTTGCAAGAGAATGGTGTTACCTTACTCGTCAAAAATGAATGATAACTCATTGATCGTGGCTTTGTGTGCAGGATGAAGAGTTGACATTGATACCATCAGTGTCATGGCCTCAATACACTCCATCAATTACTGTTAAGCGACAATTTGGACCAAAGAACAAGCTCAGGTACAATGAATGAATAGCCTCCTCTTTGTTAATTACACAAATTCTAATTGCCTGGAGACGAGTGCCATAAGAAAAAAGCAAGGCCTAAAGCACTATGGCAATGTGATTTACAGTTTTTTCCACAACTTCGAGTCAACAACATGGAGTGCTGTATATAAATACAAACCAGTTGATGACTTCAAGGTCAAAGTGGGCTATGATTCGGAAGTTCGCCTTTCCTGGTTTTCACTCTGGGTAAGCTTCTTCTTCTTGCTTTCCTATTCCTATTTGAAACTACTCTACCCTATAAATATGGTCAAATCAAAACCATAGAGTCTTGCTAACACTGAGTAATTTCAAGTCTCAAATCACGAGTGCTCTTCAAATTTCAAATAACTGGATCCAAAACATAATCTGGAAGCTGAAAGTAGAGTGAGCTGATATAGCGGACTTCAAATAATGCCTTGTGGACAGTTAGAAAATTGTTACCTGGTTTGAAAATAGTGCAATAATGGATGCTTCAAACGTTGAACAAATGAGCTTGAGACGTTTGAAGGTCTGTCGAACGAATGAGCAAACCATTTGAACAAATGAGCAAAGGTCTGTTTTGTTCAGAGATTTTTGTAGACTCCTCTTCCACTTTGTTTTCTTTAGATACTTTGAGAGCAGCTTAGCCATTGTTTTAAACACAAATCGAACATTCTACTTCGAAAACTAACTTCACAAGTGTATATCAACGGGTGGTTTGAACTTCTCAAGCATAGATATGTTTTGTTAAAGTCAACCTTCTCAAACTCCAAGTATTACTGGAATCTGTTCAGTAGGCCATTGCGCACAGGAGAAAGATTCTAACCTTCAAGCTCATTTCCCAATGTACCCCAACACCTATATAACGTTTCAGAAACAGAACTGAATAAAGAATAGTCTAAAATTTTTGAATCCTGTGCACAATCTCCTAATGTCAAATTTGCTTAATCTTTAAGCATGTTACTTTATAGATGTAATATCTTGTTTCTGGCCATGTTGTTTTATCGTTTTTATGGTTGTTTCTGGCCATGTTGTTTTTATGGTGCTCAACTATTGATTGAATGTAAATGGGTGGTGGTGGTGTGTGTGAGTGCAGGTGGGGAGGGAAGAATCAGGTGCCAAGACAGCGCCCATGAAAACGAAGGCACAAGTAATGTTGCAAGTGCCGCAAGATGATATTAAATCGGGGGCCTTGTTGTTTAGAGTGAAGAAGCGTGTAGATTTATGTTGACATCATGTCTCTCCCCTCCCCTTTGCTTCCCCTCTTGCTTCTTAATATGATTTTTGTTACACTTCTTTCATTCATTTTTGCCCTTTTTTGTTTAGTGATTCCAATTTGTTTATTTGCTCTACAATGTAATGACATGTTTCCGTCTAGCTTGAGGTTAAATGACCTTTGTGCCTCCATGTTCATACTTTTGTTTGCGTTGTTTTGAATATTAATGAACAAGGTATGACTTGTTCATTTCATTGGGACAAAGCTTAATGGTTATGGTGCTCTTGTAAGATAACCAATGAATGCTTTGACTCAAAGATTAGTATGCTTTTTGGTTATATTTGTTCAATATTGTTAGGTAGCTCACATTTGGGTTGGTTAGGTTTGGGTTGGAATGGTTTCTTGCTTGTGGTTCATTTGCACTTTTTTTTGGTTAGAAAATGATGACATATGGTTTTCAATGCTATCTTGGAGACGGTGCAAGTGCATGTTTCTTTAATTGCTTTGCAATCTGTAAAGAGAGGAAATATTGAAGGTAGTAAGTTTGGTTGGTTCATGAAACGAAGTGGTAGTTTAAACAGTGTGTGAAATATAAGTAGACTTAGTTAATAATGTTTTTTTATGAGATTGGGATTGGATTAGATCATGGTATGCTACTTTCAGGTTCTGTATGACTTAGTTGTTTGGAGTCTTGTAATAGGTGAAAGACATCAATTGGTGTTTGTGGGGTATTTTAGTATAATGTTTTTGTAAAATGTGGGGTATTTTAGTATAATGTTTTTGTAAAATGTGGGGTATTTTAGTATAATGTTTTTGTAAAATATGTTGTTGCTGATGATTTACATAAGCTTATTTATGTTTTTGCTTCTGTGTACAATGTCAATAGTATTGGGCAAGCTGATGTGTGTACATTGATAGGATTGAAGTCATTGTAATAGTGATTGTAATTTCATAAGAGTTGTATTGACTTTTTTGAAACCGGAAATGATATTGAGTAAAAGTGGAAAAATGTAATTTCTATGATAAAGACCATTTACCATGTTGTATGAGGTTTGTCATGATGCTTGAAATAGTGAATTCAACATGAAGAAAGAATCAGTTCAGAGCAAAGAAATATAGACAAGATTGGTTAAGGATATCATTGATCAACGAAGTGATGATAATTGTAATCAATTCAACTACAGTTACACTTGGATGTCTTTCACAAGGATTGTGAAGGTGTTGTTGGTCTCCTTTTAAAGGATGTCCATAATATTTGCGTAAAAAGAACAATTATGAAACATCCTATCCAAACTACTTGTGTAAAATTATCATCGAGGTTTCTTCTATACCAACTACTAGACTCAAAACCCAACGGAATCCAACTTGATGTTGTTTTAGAAGTTCCAAACAAAATTGCCCCAACTAAAAAAATAGACAACAAAAACCTTACAACCAAACCTACCATTGTAGCCTGCAAAAATAAACACAAACATACATGAATTAAATATTGTGATGTTTGTTTAAGCAAAGGTTCTATTTCAATTAAAGTTATTTAGTGCTTTGTAGTTTTAAATACTTCAGAATTGCAATTTAATGAACCTTATGATACATGAGGTTTCTAGATGATTTACCTCTCTTACTTGATGGTTGTATTTTAAAGTCTTTACAAAGTTCTTCAAAATGTTTGATTGCTCATTTAACGTTCTTTCCATCAAATTAATGTGGTTTTTTTCTAATTGTTGTATCATTGCTCCAAATGTCATCAATGCAGTTACCATGTTTGGTTCTTGTGCTAGAAATGCACGATTAAAAGGTCTCATGTGTTTTTTTAAGTGCGGCGTACTGTTTGACGTATGCATCAAGGTTGTCATCAACGTTCTTGATGATTGGTATCTTCGAGCATATTTGTATTTTGAGAATACATGTAACCTTTTCTTTTGTTTTGAAGAACAACTAGATTCACTTTGTGATGTGAGGGATTCCAAAGAATTTCCCTTTGGAAACATTTTAGAGGAATGTTCTTCTAAATCAGACCTTGCAATGCTTATATCTACTTGCTCCTCATTCCTTACAATGCTTGTAGCTGAATTCTGATCTTGCAATCTTGCTTTTTGAACAGTGTATGATTCAGGTTTTGACTCAATTTCTTTATAGACGTTAATTTCATTTCCATGCTTTATATTTGTTATATTCTTAACACATGTACGCTTGTAATTACTATTAATTGATCTTGATAGCTTTATGACACTCAATCTACCTATGTGCGGATCTGCACTATCCTTATCACTTGAACAAGTATCATTGTGTTTACTTGATACGGACTTAGGTTGAGAGGACCTTAAAACTACAGGACTTGATGATATACTATTTTGATCCGTGGTATCACTTTGTGAACAACTAGTGGAATTATCAGAGTATGAATCAAAAGATCTCAATGTACCTTTACCTTTTCTATCTACTAATGTACTATCATTTATAGTTCCTTGCTTAGCATCTGAAGGTACTTCTTTGATTTCATTGATTTTTAGATGGTTCTCATTTCCATCTTGGAGATCCAAAGCTTTTGCACTTGTTACATTTTCTTCACATCCTTGAGTTTCTTCAAATTTTTCGATAAGGGTCTTTTGTGGTAAATTTGAATCTCTCCACTTTACCTTTATTAGACTTCTTGGGCTTTTTGGACTTATTGGAGTTATTGGGCTTTTTGGACTTATTGAAGTTATTGGGCTTTTTGGACTTGTTGGACTAGTATATTGTACAAGTTTTCCATTTTCATGACAATTTGTTTCAATATTTCCATTTTCTTCAACGCTTTGAGATTTTCTACTTATGTCATTTGGAGATTTCTTCGACATATTTGGTTCTAAAACAACCTTTTCAATATGTTTGTCTTTTATATCACATATTGTTTTTGGACTCAAAACATCATTGTTTATGCCAACATTTTGTTTGGTTGTTTTGGCATCTATTGTTGGATTTGCCATAAAGTGTGGATTATCAACAAAAATTGAGTTCATGGCTGAATACCATTCCCAACTATTGCACTCATTTGGATTGAATTTCTTCGCCATTTTTTCTCTATTGAACCTACCTAGCATTGTCCGAAACTTACCTTTGCATTGTTCAACATCTTTAGGTTTTCTTGAGCCCTTACTCCGGCCAGTGACTTCATTTGCTATTTCTTTCCATACGCAATCCATACTCAGTTTGCTAGATATGGTGGCATTCTTACTAAAGTGACTACATGCATCCAAAAGGGAAGAAATAGCTGTAGGACTCCAATCTTCATTCTCTCTATATAATTCTTCTTTTTGACTTGGAGCATTGTTTCCTTCTTCTTTATCTTTGTCGATGATTTGATCATTGATTTTCGATGTTTTTACATTTAGTTTTGCTAGTTTGTGTATCAACTCATTCTTTTTTACTTCTTCTTCACGAGTCAATAATGCACCAAATCCTGTCTCTTGTACACATGCATCATCCATTTGTCACGCTCAAGTAAAATGATCACCTAATTTAGAACTACGAAACCAACATTTTCATGTTGAATTTTGCCAAAATTACATCAACTTTTGATAATTGTGTCAAGATTGTAGTCATATATACTCTTATCTAAAGTAGATTCCTATAATCTTGAATTGTAACATAAAAATTTCCATTATAAGGACCAATATGTGAAATAAATCAATGATCATATATATATGAACGTATGAAAAGCTTGTTATCAAGCATTTTTAAACCTATATGAGTTTACAAATCTTCAGTTAGATTCTCATATAATCATCTAAACTTATGGAATTGATTTTGAGATCGATGAGTTAGTCTTCTTTCCAATACGAAGTTCTATGAATCATCGTTAAGTTGTATATACAATTGCCTCTTCAAGTTCAAATGATTCCCTTTACATTGAAAAGATGTATCCACCTACGAAGAAAAAGTGACTTAGAAGTGACTTAGAAAAAGCATATCATCATATACCTTTTCATATCATCGTGGCTTTAAATATGATATGGATTATGAATAGGCCATTCTTTGGACATTTTATAATGTTAAAATGTTGTATATCAGTTTTACCCCCACAAGGCCATGACAAGTATCTCTTTTCATTGTTTTTTAATATTTTGGTAAGCAATGTTGATCAAATTTTTTATGCTCTTTGATAAACTTATTTGTATTTAGTACTTAGTACTAAAAGAGCTTGCATGATGATCAATAGGAATCTAATTTTATGAAAAAATATCAATCTAAATTGACAAAAACAACGCATAAATATTGGTTAACAAATGAATTTGGGGTAGTAAAAAATAAATCAAATTTTCTTTTCTTTTCGAAATTTGATAATTTTCATGTATTCATAATCAAAGTACTTTATAGCATATATTTTGCAAAAATGAAATTTTGCACATATTTTACGAGGATGAATTAAGAAGTTAAATCATATTAATATTCAAGTTAAAGATCCACGACCACCAAAACAGATTTTTGCTATGCCTAGATGAAGGGGTTGTAAGTAACATATTTGTCTATAATTATTCTTACTAGGTGCTCCCTACAGTGCAAAATGTGTGTGGAAAAATTTGCAAAACCAAGTTTTATTTTTCAAACCTTCATTTTTGGGGTTTTAAGTCCAAAACAGGCGGTTTAAATTTAGTCTTTTCCGAAACTTTCTTTTTGGAGTATGTTCATAAACAAATCACTATTCAAGTTCCGTAGTGACCCAAGTCAAAAATTCAACCAATTTTAGAAGATAGCCTCCAAAAATTACAAAAACAATCTTGACAATTTCTAGTAATTTCCAAATGATTTATTACAAAATTAGTCAAATGGTGAAGATCGAACGGTTGAAACTTAACATGGTGTACAGATAGTAGGTAGGTTTAGGTTCCTATGGTTGAAACTACATAAAAACATTAAATAACTTGACCATGTCTTAATTCCAACAAGGTAGTAAAAAATTGCACTTTTTTTTAAAAAGTCCAAAAAACACTTGGATTTATAGAGGGTATTTTCTCATTTTTCTTTTTAGATGGCTGACTTCAAAATCTCCTATCATTTCTTGTAATATGGTTGTGATATTTAGATCTAGTCAAGATGTACTATATTCATAACCTAAAGAAGAAGAAATATATTAGAAATATATACTTCAAACTTGCTACCCCATTTTTTTATTTTTTCCCTTCACACTCTTATTTTTCCAAATGTAAAAATTAATCTTAAATTGAAAATTACATACATGCACAAATCTCAAAGACTACAACCCTTTTTGTGTTACAATAAGAATGTAAACTTTTGCAATAGAACCTTTACACAAAACTTGAAAATTTCCAAAAGTGTCTTAGGAACTAAATGGCCATGTATAAGGAAAATGGGACATTATTAACCTCATGCCTTTGCCTCTTTCTACTCTTTGCTCATAGCTATATTCTCTTTATAACTTCGTACACCAAAAAAATTCACATAAATATCTGCAAAAATATCACACACATACATACATATACATAAAGAAATAAGAACACCAGACCCTTGTGGGGTTGGCTTGAATAAAATGCCCATTCGACCTACCCTTGACGATATGACCACGGGACATAACAACAATGACGTATAGACATACATACATAAATACACACATAAAAATAATGATTCACATACTTCACCTTGCCAACTATAATGTACTACGCTTTAACCCCTAAAGGTCCAAGGAAGCGGAAATCGCTTCTTGGAATTTCCGCTGGGAGAAAATTCAGCCAACTTTGACCATTATAATCTCAAAATAGTAGAAAAATCAACGGTTCAAATTTGACATTCGAGAAAAGGGTCAAGTTAACTTCAAGATCCTACGGTTGGATCTTCTAATCAATGCTTGAATTGAGTTTCTTTACACCTGAAGTAGAAGAAGGTTCTTTTCGATAATTTAAACAATTTTGTATCAAGAACCTTTAGGGGTTGAACACATTGTGTACGACTTCCACGACCCACTCTAGTACCATTTTTTCTCGCAACAAAAACTCCGCGCCCTATTTGTACTTGCACAAACCCAAACTTACAACAAACATAATGAAAATAAGGTTGGACTTTTTTGCTATTGCAAGCATGTGGGGGGGGGGGGGTGTTTGGTCATCCACAACATCAATAATACAAGGGACTTGACTTTTACTTCAAAACTTTGGATGCCATTTTTCAAAGCCTTTTTGCAAACACTTTTTTGACATGATCCAACTGTTGCCACTTTTGTCCTCCATAAATGGATATAATTGATTTGCTAATAATAATGAAGGTATATTCTTACTTGTCTTTTTTTTCTTGCTTGTTATGGGGCTGTATTCTTTGCTTGATTCCGTGAACAACAGTAATTCCCTTGGGTATGTACAAACCCACTTTCTTAGCTACTACACTAAATTTGATAATTAGTGTTAGATTATTATAAGATTTGAAAATGCTATAAGTTTTTACTTTTGTTTAAATTTTTTTATCAAGACCATTGATTCTGATACTATATAAGAACCCCCATCTTGGCCAATATAGTGGGTAAAATTATTGAACAGTAAAAACTTATAACATGTTTATGTAAATTAGTGTATCTAACACTAATTATCAAATTTAGTGTAGCTTATCCCAATGTTGTTTTATCGGATAAAACTCCTATTCATTTGTCAGACACAATTTAAATGAGATGTACATTTGATACATTGATGACGTCTTAGATGTACATTTGATACATTGATGACGTCTAAGATGTACATCTCTTCTGATGTACATTTGATACATTGATGACGTCTTAGATGTACATCTCTTCTGAATTGTGTTTGACAAATGAAAAGGAATTTTGTCTGATAAGACAACCCTGGTAAATTCCATACAAGAGAGGGAAGCCTGAATTAGGTTGATTTGTTAAAAAAAGATATGTTGTTTTTACTTTAGCTTAAGATTTGTACGGTGAAAATTGATATTTTTATTTTGGTGGGTAGACTAATTAGACGGTAATAACGAAGATCTTAAGGTTTGATTTTCTCAAAATTGAATCTTCATGCAACTTTGTTCATGGATTTTAATTATGGGTGTGTGGAGGTTCACTGTGGAGCTTCTTCTTTAGGGGTAATCCTAGCGTATGTGCCATGGCATTTGCTAAATATTAAAATTTTCATGAATATTATCATTTATACATGTGTATAAGGGCATATTTATAGTATTGTGGAGGTGTTCATTGTTCGTTCTAAGTTGTGATTGGTTGAAAGTGCAGCTCTTAACCCACGGGTGTTTAGATTACGGTCAAGAACATATTTGTAGAAAAACGTCGAGTATGGATGGTAAATTGGAAAGGGCTACCTATGTGGCGGCTCTTTTTGAAGAGATTCTCCATAGGTGAAGTTTCTTGTTCCGCCTCACGAGGCAAGATGACAAACTCCATTTGCGAAAAACAAATTTCTTTAAGGTGTGTTACATCATCTTTGACTCGTTATCCCTTGTCTCAAATAACTATGTCCTCCGCTTAAGTAAGCTTTAGTGAAAATGCATCTCCATTAATTAAGCTTTTTTTCTCTTTTCAACCAATCACATTTCAAGAGTCCCACTTTCAATCATATTTCTCCTATATATTCTTGATCCATCGTTTTGTACACCATAGTTTGAACTGGCTATAAGTCAAAAGTTTCAGTTTGAGTCACTTACAAACAAGCAATGAAAGAAGCACTTCTCAAAGAATTTTCAACCCCTAAAGAGAGAAAAGCCCATGTTGGGTTGCTTTGCTTGAATCTAGAAAACGCTATCCTCACCAAAAAAAACCGCTATCTAGAAAACTTGAACTTTGACTAAATATACCTTAAAATTTGTACGGTCAAATTTAATAAAGCTTGAAGGGTGGATTAATCATACGACTTTAAACAAGATCCTACGATTGAATTTCTCAAAATCCAGTTTGAAAAAAGAAACTTGTTCGATGATTTCATAACGGATCATTTGGAGGTCAGTGCAAACCACTCCAACCCTCAAAAGCCCATGGGGCAGCCCAAAATTAGATCATAACATCTTTTGGACTTGAGCACCATTAATAGTGCACTTTTTTGAACTTCAGCACCATGAATGAACCAATCAACGATGAGCTTGCAACCTCCTCCAAGGTTATGTACAACCCCAACCTACCTACCACAATCCTTTCAAAGCACAAAATCACTCATACAAATTATGCTTCAAATTGTAAAATACATCATAAGAAGGTGACCAGTTTGACATCGAAATATAAGTAAAAAGTTGAGTACAGTGAGAGCTACAGAGCAGATTCTGTTGGAAAAAAGCCCCTCGGGTTAACATTACAATGAGTCAAATCAAAGTGATGTTTTTCGACTCGAAAAAGCGTTGGTGGTAAATCCGGACGCAATGACTCACTTCTCATCGCCTTGGGGATATGAAAACAGGTGGTACAATAATACCCATGGCTACGATTATTTTTTCCGGTCAACCGCGGCTCCTCCTCTCGAACATGACCATGACCATGACGACCTTAAAACAAGCAAAGAACAAAACTCCGGGCCCCCTTTTTCTTTTCTTTTCTTTTGCAATTGTCCCATATAATCCACATGCGCGATGTGGCATAGGGCCATTGAGTGCGACTCAATCATGTAGATTCTATGCCCACCCTCGTTTTGGGCCTCGGGATTGGCTCCAAAGGTGCCTTTCTGACGTGCCCTGCGAACCCATATATCTTGCATGTCCGCCCCCCCTTTTGCATCGCTATCCTCCTTCCCTTTCAGTTATACTAACAGACAAGTATCACGTTAGACTACCATATTCAATTTGCGGTCAAAAAAATGGTTTACCCAAAAATGCTCATGTGATTCTTGTACGTCGCGAATTTTTGGTGCAAGTGATTATGTTAGGGACGCTTTACATGGGGAGTCAAGGCCAACAAATCTCGGAGCCAATTCTGCGCGCAAATTGGCTCCATGAGCTACTTGAAGAACACACGAAATAATTAATAAGGTGGGGGCCATCCTCATAGTCACAAAGTGTTGTTTGCATACTAATCCTTATTAAAAAAGTTGCAAACCAAAGCCTCTTTAGATAAATAGATAGAAACTTCGGTCCTTTTTAAGGGGCTGGCGTGGATGAAGTGCCCGTTCGTAATGCTAATAAGGGGAAATTGGAACAATACTACTGCCCCCTCTCGAGGGTGGACACTATAACTACGCTAGTTTCTAGCCTAGTTACTAGTGCCTTGAAGATAGTTGACATAGTATCCCCCGAAAGGGCAAAGCCTCTTTACTATATTTGAGGCCCTAGAGTCCATCCAATAAAAAGATTAGTGGCCCACTTAATGAAGTTTTGCTCAAGAATCTTTGATTTGTATGAAAAAAACGCGACTTCCCTCGGACGCAACGAACAAAGATTAATGAGCGGGTATGAAGAAAGACCCCGAACATGACCATATATCGTGATAATTTCATCATGTGAGCAAAGGCTACGCTTAGCTTCAGTGCAAAGTATTACCACCAAAGTGGCATCGCACGTACCATCATGTACGGGTCCGGCCTCCCCCGCCGACGAGTTTTCCGCTGCCTTGTTAGTTGGGTTGAACAATTCCCAATACCATTCTCATATGCTTTTTGTTCAACAAACATATAGCGTCATCAAAGTGGTTCAAAAGGCGACCCATTTTCTAAGCATGATTCAGATCCCAAAGCCTCGAATAGTTTGGAGTGCAAATGCTAAGTTGTGTTTCGAATTACTAGTAAGGTCCATCGTCTCGACGGAGATGTTCTTTATATTGGAAAATCCACTTTACACTACAAGAGTGACCACGCCACTCGAAAAATCCATTTTTTGATTCACGGGCTCTCGGCCGAAAGCCATGACAATGAAAATGATTTTAATTTTCTTAGTCATTGCTCTTGGTTCATAGTGTAAAGGGACCCTAAGTCACCCGCAAATTTATTGTTGGGTCAATGTGGTAGGTCTTCTTTTTCGCATGTGTATGATTTTCAAAAGTCTATCTTTCGACCGTAACATATGCCCGCCCAAATCAATGACATTGCGCACTTTTCTACGATACTCGATCTTCCAGTAAATCATGTACCACCAGCAACTTCGATAAGAAAGATGTCCTTCAACCATAAATGATTGATTGATGAGTATGAGTACAGCTTACGAATCAATACAATCTTTCAAGAAAAAGAACGCATGTATAGTACGGGATCCAATGAATTCGTTTGGCTCGCAAGTCAATTTCTTTGCGGTAAGGTGCTCAATAATGGCTCAATTTTTTAGCATCGGAGACTTTCTAGTGCAAGTAATTTTTGTGCATGGGGAAAATTAGTAGAAAGAGAGAGCAATTGGAAGCATCATTTTTGGAGTCTTCTACAATGAGTTATGAATTTTTGAAGTTGAATATATAGGTGTTCCCAAAATGACTAGTCCGGCCATTGATGTGATGACCTCTGGGCATACATCCAAGGATGGGTCAAACAAACACGCTATTCACACTGGTTGGAGTTTCTCTCCTTGTTCCTAAAGTAGTGCCCTTAAGTGACGGTGTATAATGTTTGCAATGAGAACATGGTACTATTGTATTGGATCTGCTCCATTTTATACCACTCTACTGTATTTGAAGAACTTTACTTCAATCATTTCGGAAATGATACATTGTATGAAGCAAGTATGTTTTTTCTAAATCTTAAGTGGACTTTAATGGAGTGAAGATGATAAGTTTGCTCCGAACTATCAAGAAGGATGCAAAGGGCCTCTTCTTATGGGGAATTGAAGGGCGTAGGTGTGCAAATTTTGCATTGTAGTTGGTCTAGTGTTTCAAAATGGTACTGAGGGTATTATACAAGGAGTCAAAGCCAATTTCTTGAAATATATTTTAATGATTACGGAAAAAGTTATGATATGGCTTACACTCTAGAAATTAGGAGATACAAGAATGAAAAGCTATATATTTCTTGGCTAAGAGACCTTTGCTTGATAATATTGAAAGAGTAACATCTTACTATATTTGTAATTTTTTTAATAAATTAAATTCATAAGTTCCTAGCAAAAACTACATAGAGTTATTGACCCCGTGGCCTCTTTCTTCCTTTTTAAAAGCAACACTTATTTATAATTGTCTATAATCGTCTAGAAGTCTACCAATTTCTATCAGATTTCACCATAAGGATCTTGAGTCATATCTACTTTCGTGGTCGTTTTGACTTTAGGATTACCATGAGCACTTTCTCCGTAAAAAAAAACAAAGAAAATACATATGCATGAACATAAAGATACCCAAAGTCCATGTGTTAAGTTGCGCAGTAAAGATACCCAAAGTCCATGTGTTAAGTTGCGTAGTACCTGCTGTGTTAAGTGTCACCCATACACAAAGCTGGCGGTATCCATTTTATAGACTTTCTGATAAAAGAAACAAGACATCAAACTCTCACCACTTCCCATGCATTTTTCATTCCAAAGAAACTTCGGCATGGTGAATACTATCGTGAGGGCAACACCTGTAAGCTTACAGGATGGTTGCGTTCATCGACAAAAATCTTCATGGAATAGAGTACCTGTGTAGATAAAAATCTCTATCCTGATTAGTTCAACCTTTGATTATGAACAATATCACAGTTAGTGCTTTAAGCTCTGTCACTGAACAGTTGCTTGCAAGCTGGGACTCAAGTGCAAGAGGATAAGTGCAATAAAAAGACATTTGGTGTTTTATTGGAGTAATAATACCACAATATGCCATGCTATTATGAGCTTTCTCATAGTAACAGCAATTTATCCAAGTGACATAAGGTACATGAGAGGAGTTAGAATACAGTACGAGGGACTATTGAGTTCGTACAGTACAACTCCCTGTTTTTTGTTCTCTGTATATGATACACACTCTCCAAAACCTGGTTGCTTGGTTTTGGTAGTAGCAGGCTAAGTGATGGGTGCACCGCACCTTCCTGAAACCAATAAAACCACCGGTTAGCCAATTTCATTGGTCCGAAGCAGTCTGTTTCAGTGATGACCGTTACCCGACACATTATAAGTATTTGCAGCATGATACAACTAATAAGTTAGTAATATGTGCCACCCTTTTGAGCTGATATATATACACTTATGGTTTGCAGACGCTTCTTGTAACCATTTGAGGAAGAGCGCATTCGACTTTCTATCTCGGCCAGGGGCTTCCAGTGATATCATACAAGTCTGTAGTGTGCACCCCCGTTATTTACATATGGAACAAGTAGAGTTAAGCTCCCAAAGGAGCTCTGTGAGGGATGCCCTTTCGTCGTTTGACGATCCGGTTTTGCAAGTTCGAACGTGGGGGTGTTTTCGGCGACATGTCGACCACGAGCATCGGCCAGCAACTAGTGGCACGAAAGCGCTCTGAAGATTCTCCTCCAGGTGAAGTCTGTCCCGCCTCGTTGTAGTTGTGCCATGCTCGTCGTTTGTTGACTGCTGCATCCTCCATCATTTCGTGATCGGTCTCGGAGCTCTCGAAGCTTGTGTGAGATAACGGTGAGGTTTGTAGCTGTGACATTTTCCTCGAGCGCGGAACTTTCTTCTGTGTGGACGAGTCCTCCGAGTCTGATGGTCCTCGCGAGTTCGTGCTAGGTACTCCTTGCGGCTTTGGTTGTAGAAAGAATGACAGTTCCTTGTGCCTTTTGATTCCTGCGAGCTGAAAATTTACCCATGCGTGACGATCAGTTTTCACCCTAGCATCTGCACCTCACATTAACTAGTGAAGCAGCAGCATTTCACTATCATCCGCTTCTCTCACTAGCGACAACTTCACTGGTGTGTTCAGTGCCGGAAACTAGTCACCATTCCGGTATCTAACAGCAGGATGAAATAGAAAGCATGATATCAGAGCTCCTTTGACATCAAATAACATCTGGGAATTTCATCCAACCCTAAGCGTGCGGATTTTGCCAGTAGTACGTCGAATGACTGCGACAACTAGGAAGTGACATCGTGAGGACAACATAAGATATCCTTTTACTGGACAACGTGTCCTCTCTATGTGGACATGATGGCCAATGGCATTGATTTCTTCATTGAAGATAAAAAGTAAGGAGAGATGTCACTAAGAAAGTGACTGTACCTTGCATCCCAAGGAACAGAAGCGGAACGTATCAAGAAGACTTCGCTCACACGTCTCGCATGTATTGGTCACGCCTTTGGCTGGTCGTGGCTGGGGCCGTTCATTCAGAAACACCACACGGGCACTGTTGATTATGTAGGTCTGAACCGTAGAGATGTCCAGAAGCTTCTGGATTTCGGAAACTCGAATAACATCATGGTACGAAGACCGTCGAATCTACAGCATTGAATGGCAATAGTCAAAAGTAGCTCGATGTGAAGTTCCAAGAAAGAACAGAGATGAACTAAATTGTAGAGTACAATGAAGGTAACAGATATTACACGAACACTTCTGTTTTCAAAGACATAAAGTGCTGACCAGAACCCTAACTAGAATGTACCATTTCGATGAACAACTAATCTGCAGCAACAGTCTGAATCTGAAAGCACTGATGTACATGACTATCCTGCACTTGGATGCTGTGCTGCTACACTACTCTGACTTGGACAATGCACCTGAATTGTAATGAATGTAACTCGCATTCCTGCAACTGGTTCAAGCAAAGGAAATCTTTGACATTGAGAGGAGTGCGGACATCACAGGGAGTACTATGTGTAGAGGCTGGCAAAATTCATACCTGAACAACGTGGTGATCCTTGTGATCTGCTGCACAAGAGGCGCAAATGCCGTCGCCCATGCAGTTGAAGCAAAATAAGTTGCACTCGCTCTTAGCAGAAACTCCATGGACTGCGCAGGTGGCGAAGAAATCCGCCTTGAGCAATGGCTTCAACCACAATGGCCCTTCACTAAGACTGGTGTCCCCATCCGCCATTACCGGACCTCCCTGCATTGATCAGAGAAATCATGTGTTACAATTGAGGCGCACATTTCCGACTATCGCTTACTACACATGAGCATAATTAGCTCTCAGGACAAGGCCACCGTTTAAGAAACTAGAACCGCATTTTGCCCTTCCTGGACAGTGTGGACCTGAAACACTGTAATCTGGTGTTGGCGGCTACAGACGATTTATTATTAAGACCAAGTCAAATGCATTTTCATTCGGTACAATGTAATGGCAGGTTAACTGCGGTTAATTCTCCGTCTCTCTAGCTCTGAGCATCAGTCAGAAGCGATACACCTTTGCCTACTGTTAGCAAGCTGCCGCAGTATAATTTTACCGAAAAATTTCTGCTACTGAGCAATGGAAACAATTTCCAACTTCTGGTTGGTGTAATGTTACAATCGAAGACGGACAAAACGATTTTACAGGTTCGAAATTTCCCGGCATTTTCGGAGTGTTTAAAGTGGTGACGAAAATCGTTGTCCTGGCGACCAAAAACGTGCTTGGATGAAAAGAAGTAAAGTTTCGCACGAATTTTAGAGGTTTGCAACGCCAGAAAAATGCTCACCATACTCTTCGTCTTCTTCGACTTGAGGAGACTCGGAGACTCCGGCTGCGTTGCCGTGATCGCCAGCTCTGACTTCCTTGCTTCCAGTAATGTATGCGGTGAGCACTATTTATAATGATGCAGACTGCTTAATTAACAATCGTTGCGTCGATCTCAACAATGTGACCTCGCTTCCCGATACCCCGCCTACTTTCTGACTTCCAGCGCAAATTTCCCTGAGAACGATACTAGACGCTACTGGACGAAGTTCGCACCGAAATCAATTCCTCTTTCGTTTGCCTACACTTCAAACTGCACAGAAACTGTCAGCAGCAGAATTTCCATCGACGACCAGTTCTGCACCTCCTTGACTCGCAATTATTCAAGAAAATCAAGACAAGAAACGTTGCCTCTCAGAATTGCACATTATCGTCAGAATTCTTCTAACTACACAATGCAACTCGAATTATATAATGCTCGCATGTTAGCGACAATCCAATTCGCGAGCATCGTTGCTAGTACATTTACACGCCGAAAACTAAGTATCTGTCTCGGTAACTACAACACTAGCCGGCGAGCAAATTGCGGCGATCAAAGTCTACACAGACAGTTGCTCTCAACTCCACAATTAAGCGCCTTCCTCAACAATGCAGGCGATCGAGACCAAGAAGAAAGACAACAAGACGCACTCAAGCAATTCCAGTTTCGGAACCGCCAGCGCAACATCATCGCAGTCCGAACACAAGAAAAGTACGCACCCACGCGACAATGTCTTGAAGAAACTGAGAAGTCCTGTCATGAACGCTCAACACTCAAAGGTCATCCATACGTCGTGACTAATGACGGTCCAGTCGAATTTGATGAAACATTCAACAAAGACGTAAAGGAAAATTTGTTTCTAGGTACGGGACGGCAGATGGAAGCTTAACAGCCGGTGATTGTTTCAAGGCGGTGGTGGTGGAAGAAAAGAAAACTTGCCATTGCCCATGCCCGCTCGGCCGGGCGGGGATGACGACGACGACGGATGAGCGATGATGATAGCGACAAGCGAATGAGCATCCAAGCAAAAGAAAAAATGGTGAGATAATTATCAGGTATGGTGGAGAGAGCGTCACCGTGTTGACCAAGTTGCGTGTAGGAAGAAGCCTCCCTCCGCCCGCCTCTTACTACTACTACTAGGAGGGCCACCACTACAGGGCCCATGGTAAGGTAGTAGAAGACAAGACAACAGCAGAAACAACAGCATGGAGAATGCTTGCCCCCGCCCCTTCACCAGCAAAGAAGATTACTGATGACCCGGTGGACGGGGACTGCCAGGCACTTCCCCGCCTCATTTCCGGGCTGATCACCCTCCTCCAACCAAACCAAAACCAAAAACTCATACAAAAATAAAAAAACAAAAATAATACTCTCTCTCTCTCTCTTTCTCTTTTCTCTCTTTCCTTGCCAGCAACAAAGACAGGAAAACACCACCCCCGGAATATCCCCTCCTCCTCCGCCCTGATTGCAGCGATAACTTCGGTTCCAGATTCTCCATATTCGAAACCGAACGATTACTTTACATTAACCCTGCTTATCCCAGATTCTTAATATTCCGGATCGAGGAACATCCTTTTTGCAATTACTTTACTCTAAACATGCCTTCTTCGCGATCGAGCAACCGCATTTTTGGGATTACCTGTACTCTAAGCATACATTTTTTCCAGATTCTTCAAATCTGCAATCGAGCAACCGCATTTTTGCGATTACTCTAAGCATGCTTCTTTCAAGATTCTTCATATTTCCGATCGAGCAACATCAGTTCTACAATTACTCTAAGCAATCTTATTCCAAATTCCTCATAGTCCGGATCGAGCAACATCATTTCTGCAATTACTTACTCTAAGCACGCTTTTTACGAGATTCTTGATATTTGCAATCGAGCAACATCCTTTCAGCGATTACTTTACTGTAAGCATACTTTTCCCCAGAATGATTCTTAATATTCTGGAACGAGCAACCGCAATTTCCCGATAACTTTACTACTCTAAGCATGCTTTCTTCAAAATTCTGCATAATTCCGATCCAGCAACATCGATTTCGCACTTGCATTACTCTAAGCATTCTTATTCCAAATTCCTCACAGTCCGGATCGAGCAACAACATCATTTCTGCAATTACTTACTCTTTACGAGATTCTTGATATTTGCAACCGAGCAACATCCTTTCAGCGATTACTTTACTCTAAGCATACTTTTCCCGAGAACGATTCTTAATATTCTGGAACGAGCAACAGCAATTTCCCGATAACTTTACTCCAAGCATGCTTTCTTCGAGATTCTTCATATTTTCGATCGAGCAACATCAATTTTGCAATTGCATAACTCTAAGCATTCTTATTCCAAAAATCCCTCACAGTCCGGATCGAGCAACATCATTTCTGCAAATACTTACTCTTTAAGAGATTCTTGATATTTGCAATCGAGCAACATCCTTTCAGCGATTACTTTACTCTAAGCATACTTTTCCCGAGAACGATTCTTAATATTCTGGAACGAGCAACCGCAATTTCCCGATAACTTTACTCCAAGCATGCTTTCTTCGAGATTCTTCATCTCGCAAATCATTTCTGCAATTACTTTACTCTAAGCATGCTTTCTTCGGGATTCTTCATCTCGTAAATCATTTCTGCAATTACTCTACTCTAAGCATGCTTTCTTCGAGATTCTTCATCTCGCAAATCATTTCTGCAATTACTTTACTCTAAGCATGCTTTTTTCGAGATTCTAGATATTCCGGATCGCGCAACAACGAATACTACACTCTAAGCATGCTTACACGAGATTCTTAATATTTGCGAACGATCTAAGCGTGCTTATTACGGATTTCGGGCGCCCGGCCAGTGGTGATGATGAGGATGATCATGGTTGCTGTCGCGGATACCATTCCTTTACCTCTTCGAGAAAAACACAATTCAAGGAGTGCGAGATGAGATCCTTATGGAGGCTACCACGCGTCAAATCCACGGCAAGTATTTTGACTGGAATATTCTAAGGAGTGATGGCAGGCAAGGCAAAGGGGTGAAAAAGGTGATTGGATTTTCTTTCCTTTTGTACCTCACTAATCTGTGTGTCTCTTTGGCTTGCTTGCTTGATGTTTACTTTTGAGGTACATGGTGTTTATGTTTCGTACTGTCTTGTCTTGGCTTTGTATGTGATTTATCCCAAGTACAATTACCCCCCCCCCCCCCTTAATTTGCTGAAGGCTATCTCAAATCATGATATTTTTTTTGTTTTTAGGGTTTTGATGTGGGTGGGTCGGATTTTGGCTTTGTTTATCACACTCATTCAATGAATCTACTTAAAATCAGTTCAAGGATATCTTGTTGTTGTTCCGATTTTGACACGCAGGAGCATCTAAGGTGAGAATGATGCCTTCCTCATATGAATCATACGTTGGGGTCCTTGGATTCCAAAGATTCCCAAGAGCGACTTCAAAATTATGTTGCACCGCTTCATACATGGATCACTGTAAATTAGTGCTATGAGTGTGTTACAGGGGGGGCAAGGGAAGGGAGGGATAAAGAGCCCCCTAAATTTTTGATGTGGAGGTTTACAATGTCAACTGAAGGAGTAACTTTCCAGAGTAATTTGGGGCTGCAGGCTCCATTTTTGAATAAAAAATGATAAAAAACAATCGTCTAGGGGTTCAAATTGAAAATTTCAGTGATTCTGAAGAAAAAATCACATTGTCTCATGGCCTCCAATAAACGCTAGTAGCACTAGTTTAAGGGTGCCTTTCATAAACTACATGAGTATAAATAACTATATTCTTTAATAGATCCACTTTGGGTTTACTTGTTTCCTTCACTCATACCACATATGTAGAAGTGATTTGATCTGAACGAGGAGATTTTGAATAGTAATTTCTCTTCCTTAACCCTTTAAATAGTGATGAAGAGATGACATTTACCAAATTGGAATATTCCTATGAGAACCCGAGTTTCCGCCAACAAGTTCATATCTATACATTTTGGTTAAGATAAGAACATATAGCGTGATCGGTAACATAGATGAAATACAAGTGTTTAAAATGAATTTACAAATGTGCAGCTCACTCAAAAGACTCGCTGACTCAAGCAAGTCTTTGATGCAGAAATTAGAGCAAATGTAGCTCTATATGTAACATTTCTGAAAAAGGTGTTTTAGGAGTTGACTGAGTTTCAAGGTGACAAGGAGTCAAAACCTAATGTTTTATTGGTATATAATCTTTAGGTGATGTTATTATCTTTGCTACTCTCCCAAAAATTTAATTTCCTCGTGCAAGAAGTTTATTTGCAAACATTATGATAATTTGCTAGGTGAGTAAGTTTGTGAGTATTTTTTTTTTTTTTTTTTTTTTTTTTTTTTTTTTTTTAATATATTGGCATGTAAATGAGTATGAATACGGTACTTGTTACTTAACCCCTAAACGTCCTTGGGGTATCTTTAGCCAAAAACTCATTTTCAAAAAAAGTGATATAGATGAAAATAAAGATAAGCTATTGAGATCTCAACCATACAAACTTGTAATAGACTTGTAGTAGATCATGTGGACCAAAACTTGACTCATGGGACCTCATAGATTGCGAGATCATAACATATTAGTGCGCCAAACAGGCTACAAAATACCATCATTTCCACTTTGAAGTGAAAATACTACCAACATGAAATTTGCAATCAAAAAATCAGCAACTAGAAAGTTGTTTATCTTCATCTCAAAGACACTCTTGTACCAAAAAAATTCATAAAAAAAAATTCTTGGCTCAAATGATAGCCTTGTAGTCGTGAAAACTGCCAAAAATTTTACAAAGGAAAAATAGTCCAAAACTAGACCCCTCACACTCAAATCCATGCCTTTTCTTCAAAATATCCTCAATTGGGTCAAGGTTTCTACCACTAAAAATAGACTATAATTGGAATCCATCCCAAAAATAAAGTCAAAATCTAACGGTGGATGAAGGAGATCTAGCTCTTCAAAAATCATCCATTTTTTCACTTTTTTCATTGTAGAAACATCATTGCAAAGCCAATACCAAAGTTATCTAGATCAAAAAACTTCCAACTACAAAGTTGTTGGGATGCATCTAAATATCAAACTTGTGCAAAAAAATTCATGAAAAACTATTTTAGATTTCACATAATTGGCTTGCAATGGTAAAACATGCCAAATGTTTGAAAACCCAAAAACAAGAGCTGCCTTTACTGAAATCCATGCCATTTATTCATACTTTATTTTATATGTCAGCAATTTTCACCACATAAACTAGACTTGATTTGTGACCTAACCCAAGTGATTTCGTCAAGAACAGAGTTTCGATGAAGAAGTTATGGCTCTTCAAAGTTTCTGCCCTTCATCCAAAATGTCGTTTTTTGACACTAGGGACGTTTAGGGGTTAAACTATGTGAGCCCCTCAAAATGCTAATGTACAAGGTAACCTACTTAATAATGGCATGATATCAAAAAAGGCTCACTAGGGTGAACATGACAAGAGGCACATAAAAGCTCCAAAGGTTGAATTACAATGTATCCAACTTGAACATTTAAGGTTGCATCATGTTAGGAACATCTACTAGTCCAAATCAGGGTTGTCTTACATGAACACTTTCGGTAATGTTAGTCTAAATTGTTGTGTCTTCAGACATCTCCGTCTGACATCCAGTTCAACGGGAATGTTCAACCATACTAAAATGCATAGAAAAAACATGAATATCTGCGTCTTTCATGTCATCTGCCTCGTCCGGGGGCGAATGTCCGTCTAATTGTCATTTTTGTTTAACGTTCGCAATGTCGCATAAGACAACCCTGGTCCAATTTCACCTTCAGAAGAATCCTAGAAGGTTCAATCTTCTACATACTTCGTAAATGCACACAAATTTCTCTCTCAACAAACTTCATACATATTTACCTTATTGGAATTTGGGCCATAATTGACCAACTTGACTTAACCCTTAAACGCCCATGGGTTTGTTACGGGCAACCTAAAATCGGATCACGACATCTTCTGGACTTGGGCATCATGAATAGTGCACTTTTAGAACTTGGGCATCACAAATGAACATGTACATACTTTGTAAATGCACACAAATTGCTCGCACAATCAACTCCATACATATTTACCATACTGGAATTTGGATTATAATTGACCAACTTGACTTAACCCTTAAACACACATGGGATTTGAAACAGGCAACCCAACATTAGATCACAACATCTTTTGGACTTGGGCATCATGAATAGTGCACTTTCATAACTTGGGCATCACGAATGAACCAATGAGCTTGAACATTTTTTCTCATAATTTAAATTCCTATAGCATCCAATAAAATCTACGCAAATTGGATGCAAAAGCTGAAATAGGAAGGCATGAGTAGCATGACAAGGTAGGTGACAAAAGTCCTTGTTATTTCATATGTTATTGCCAACGAAAGTACCAATACTCCACATTTTTCTCATCTTTGATACATTCGCGACGTAAATCAATTTCTTTTGTTCGTCACCATTTTGTCTGACTTGGGAAGAATCCTTCAACATGGAGACATGGGGTATGATACGTCCATCTAGAAGGAGCCGAAGAATTTTAATTTAATATTTCCGGAAAAAAACAACAAACAACGTGGAGACCCGTCATTGTATCAATGAATGGGAAGCTCTTTTCGAGCGGCCCAGGTAGTAGAAAACGTCTCTAGAGATGCAATGTGGTCCATGCCAATGTTCATATGGATCACAAAAGTACCGTACTTACTTAGGTTGTGGTGGATTTTGTCAACTATGGTGGACATGCCTTAAATGGTCGCTCGTTTCTAGAAGTGTTCATTGAACGCAACCGAGAAATTGCGAGTATTTAACCCCTAAAGATCCAAGAGGACCAAATCGGGCTTTTGCTATTTTGGGCAGCTCAGATGAATAGGTTAAAAGTAATACTTTTGCCCAGATTTTTTAATGGGTGCTCCCTATACTGCAAAGTGTATGTGGTAAAATTTGCAAAGCCAAATTCCAATTTTTGAGGCTTCTACGACAATTCTTGGTTTGCGAGCCGAACTGGGGCAGTTTAAATTTATTATTTTTTTGAGATTTTTTTTTGGAAATATGTTCATGACCAAATTACTACTTGAGTTCCAAAGTGAGCTAACTCAAAAAGTTTGTGAATTTCACAAGGGCAGCCCTCAAAAATTACAAAAACAATCTTCACAATTTCTAGTAATTTCTGAATTAACTCTTACAAAATTTGTCAAAATTTGAGGTTTTGGAATTTTCCCAAATTTTTTCTTCTCAAATTTCACAAACTCATAAAGGCACCTACTCGCCGTTTGGATTTTTAATTAAACCAAATATATCGAAAGAAATGCATGTTTTACTATATCAATGTTTTTAGACCTTCTTCTAGGAAGTAATTTGCATGAAGGTCACACAAATGGAATGAGTTTCCAAAATTTTGCATGAGCGTACCCAACTTGATTATCTACATGGAAAAAAATATGGGAATTATGTTTGGGGTAACAATCTTCAATTTTACCTATGCTCCATGGAAACAATGTCTCACAAGCAATGCCCAAAAAAACTTCTGCACCAACTTTGAATGTTAAGATCTCACAAATGGTGAGCATCCAACGGTTGAAATTTCACATGGTAGTACAAATAGTAGGTGGGTTTGAGATCTTACGGTTGAAAGTATAGAAAAACAATAAATTTTTTGACCATATCTCAATTCGAACAAGGTGGTAGAAAATCACAATTTTTGGTTTTGGAAGGCCAAAAAACGCTTGGATTTTTAGGGGTTAACATACATAACAAATTAGAAGCTCACTTGTAACCCCTAAAGATCCTTGATACAAAATTGCCCTCTTCTACTTCAGGCCCAAAAAAACTCAATCTAAGCATAAATTAGAAGATCCAACCGTAAGATCTTGAAATTAATTACTCTTGTGTCAAATTTGAACTATTGATTTTTCTCCTATTTTGAGATTATAATGGTCAAAGTTGGCTGAATTTTTTTCTAGCGGAAATCCTGAAAAAGCCATTTCGACTTTCTTGGATCTTTAGGGTCTAAATGAAATCAAACTAAAGGGTTGAGTTTTGATTTATTTTTTTTTGAATTTGGCTTTTTGATTTTGAATTATAAGATGAAGAAGTTGGTTGGTTCTTTAGGACAAAAACCCCAATTTTGTCGAAATGGCCTTATGTTGTTGAAATGACACACCTTAACTTTCTAAACTGTAGTTCTAAAATCATGTGATATAAGAAAATGTGAAGGTGATATTATGAGAAATGAATGATAATATTCATAAAAGAGTGATTTTACAAAAGAAAAATTGGTATTATAGAATACACCAATCTGTATTTGTACAAATGTAAGATCGGTGTGACAAAATGGTACATAGAATAGTGTCATTTTAACAAAATTGAGGTTACAAACAAAAGAAAACTCTATCTTGGATAACACATTTTTTGTCACGATACTCTCAATTTTATTATAAATAACATACTCTCTCATATTCTCAAACAAGTACAATATATTATAGCCCCTTGATGACATATATACAAAGACAATAGCATCAACATGTTTTGTTTTGGTAACATAACAAGTACACAAAAAAACTTTAATACAAAACCAGTGATTGTATATCAGATGCTGAAAGACCTAACATAACTTGAGTTTACCTTAACCCCTAAAGGCCCAAGGGGTTTGAAGAAAAACTTAGATGTGTATAAAACATGCATTTTGCAACTCTAATGAAGGTTTGCTAAAAAGCTAGTATGAAGATTAGAATGCTTGAAGTAGATCGATACGGTTAAATCTCTTTAAATAGATACTATATGTTTTACGATGAATAAAGAGATTCAAAATTCAAAATCAATCGAAAATGTATAGTCTAATATTAGTATTTGGAAATTGATACGATTGGTTAAAATCACATAACATAAGTATACATGAAAGGCCACTAATAACCTAAGAAGAACACTATCAGTTTCCAAAAATAGTAAGTTTCTCAACACTAAGAAAACCTTGCCTTGTTTGTGTATAAAGGCTTATTGTGAAAAATATGTGACTACAAACGAGGTTCAATAAATTGGATGTGGTTCCCAACTCACCAAACTTCCGGAAAAAATTTTAAAAGAAATAAAAAATTTAGACTATTACAACTCCTCAAAATTTAGAATCAAGCATAAAATGGTTGATTGGGCTCCTAGGGGTAAAGTCAAGTGTAAACATAGAAGTAAATAACAAAATGTACTCAAGATATGCATCAGTTGATGAGGGAAATCACAACTTGACAAGAAAATTAACCCCTATAGATCCTTGACTTAAAACTGCCTAAAGTATAGTAAATGACTTTTGTCTACTGCAAGCCCAAAAAGTCTTAATCTAAGTAGAGCCAACCGTAGGATCTTAAAGTTGACTTGCCTTTTTACTTGCCCTCAAAATTTGAAATGTTGATTCTTCTTCATTTGTGAAATTATAATAGTCAAATTGGCTCCTCCAGTGACTGAAAACATTCTTGGACTAGAAAAATAAATCCACGAACTTGGTTATTCATGCAAGGCAACACCTCATTGGTGTAAACGTGATCCGCAAGAGAGGGAAACATTCCCGGATCATTTTATTTTTTTCCCCTTGCACATACCACAAAAAGCCATTTCGACTTTCTTGGATCTTTACGGTTCACATGACCCATTCCTACCACAATTCTCACAAGAAAAAAAAAAAAAAAAAAAAAACATATGCTTTCAACTTTGACATCCAAAGCAACTTACTCTAAGGCTAACAAACAATTGAAACATTTTTTTCTAACAACACAACGTAGACAATAAGGTAAAGGGACCCATTCCCGACCGAAGACCCATAACCAATCAGGCCCAATTCCTAGATTTTAAAAGAACAGATGTACCTCATTTGTATATTTGAGCATGTGATCGGCTTTAGGTTCCAAGCAACTTTTCACTTTAAACAATTACAACTATTAATAAAATCACGAAACTTTTTGCATTCAACAAGAACCTTATGTTTGCACACACGAAAAATTCTGAAAAACAATATATACCTCAATATCATATGCTAAAATCCTTAAGTGGTCGGTTATAGGTGCCTCTACCTTAGTAACTCATTGAAAAGGAGAAAGTAGGTAATGAAAGCTTTCATCTTTGACTATAACAACAAAAAACTCTTTTTCTTTTTTTTGCTTTGACCCAATTTCCCATTTTTCCTTAAAGAAAGTGGCACTTTTGAAAGTGGGGGGTTTTGCCTTGGGCTCCAAGGCTTTGGGGGGGGGGGGGGGGTGGGCTTACTTATCCTTTTCCCCTGCATGGATGGACTATGCATAGTACACGCAACAACAATGGCATCAAAAAGGGGGGTTTCTAGTCATCATCATCATTAGCATGGTCCGTCTGGTCATCATCCACTACTTTGTGGATGATTTTCATCCATTTGTGATGCGGTCATCATCCATCTTGAACGATTCTTCTAACAACGTGATATAAGTTAAGGGCTGGTTGGTTGGTTGGTCGGTCCCACGAGATGATATGTATCTGATTATATCGGCTTCATGTGATGCGTATGTGCCGTTTTATCCGACATGGTCCCCACTCAAAATGGAGTTTTACGTTCGTTTCGTTCGTCGAGACGAAGAAGAAGAACAACAACAACACAAGCCTTCGCAATAATGGGCACTCTTAACCCCTAAAGGTTCTTGATGCAAAATTGTAAAAATGGACATTCCCTTACTTCAGGCCTAAAAACTCTCAATCTAAGAATTATTTGGAAGATCCAACCGTAGGATCTTGAAGTTAACTTAACCTGTTACTCACTTGCCAAAATTGAACCGTTGATTCTTCTTCATTTGTGAGATTATTATGGTCAAAGTTGGCTGAATTTTGGACTCCAATAAGCAATTTTCGCTTTCCTGGACCTTTAGGGGTTAAACTAGTGCTACGAGCATTTCTCGGAGGCCCGTCAGCCAATGAGATTTTTACTTCAGAATCCCTGAAATTTTTTATATGGATGCCATGACGACAGTTTTTGATAATTTTGAATTCAAAAAATGGAGCCTGAATCCCCAAATTACTACACAAGCCTACTCTTTGGCATTTTAAGCCTAGACATCAAAAATTTAGGAGGCTTTTTACCCCTCCCCCCTCCCCCCTCCCTTACCCCGAAAAATACTTGTAGCATTGATTTGCAGTGATCCCCGCAATAACTTGCTCGATATAGTCAATAATGGCTCAATTTTTAGCAAGGGAAATGGGAGTGCAAGCAATTTTTGTGTATGGGGAGAATTAGTAGAAAGATAGAGCAAGTAGAATCATCATTTTTGGACTCTTCTACAATGATTTGTGAATATTTCCTAGGGGGACTTTGTAGGAGGTTTGGTATATTGTGTGCGGTGAAGGGGTATTGTTGTAAGGGGTATTTTGATAACCAAAATGAATTGAATGGTCTCCTGATTTTTCAATTTATGGTATATATTGCTTCATACAATTATTTACGATTCTAAAGGGAGGGCAATTTTTTGGACCCTCACTTTGTTATGAGAAAAAAAAATGGGGGTAGGAAAGGCCATGATGCTAAACCGTCACCCATCCAAGGGCGTTTTATAGTTCAAAATGGACACACCCTATAATGTTTGCAGTGAATACATGGTATTGTTGTATAAGAAATCTATTATGTATCTCTAAAGTGAAGATTATTAGAGCTCTAGTATAGGACATGCTCCATTTTAGACCACTCTACTATAAAAGGACTTGACAAACTAGCATCATCAATTTCAAACTCTTTAAGAATGTGTTATGACTTTTATAGGTTGGACTTGGAGGTGTTCATTGAATGGCTTAATTTAGAATGTTCACAGTAAGTAAATTGTATACCAGTCTTAACCCCTAAAAATCCAGGGGTTTCCTCGACCTCCAGAACCAAAAATTGCCATTTTTCACCTTCGTTGGGAAATGGGGAAATGGAGAAACTTTTTTTTCTGGTTTTAGACTTTGAACCATAAGATCTTGTACCTAACTTGTATACAAAAGACTGGTCAAAATTTCAACCGTTGGATGTTTGTCATTTGTGAGATCATAACAATCAAAGTTTGACCAACACTTTTTTTTGCCGCTGCGTGAGAGGCATCGTCTAAATGGTGCCAAGGGCAACTTGATGATTGTTATTCCAAATATTTTTCCCTCATTTTTTTTCATGTAGGTAATCAAGTTGGGTATGCTCATGCAAAATTTTAGAGACCAATTCCACTTTTTGACCTTAATGTAAAATATTTTATGAAAGAAGGTCTAAAAACAACCATATAGTAAAACAAGCACCACGTATGATATATTTAGTTTGAGAAAAATCTTGACGGTGAGAAGGTGCATTTATGATAATGTGAATTTTGAAAAAAAAAAATCTTGGAAAAAATCCAAAATCTCGAATTTTGGCAATTTTTGAAAGAAAAAATTGTAAAATTACTAGAAATTGTGAAGATTGTTTTTGAAAGTTTTGGAGGCTGCCCTTGTAAAAGTGGTAAACTTTTTGACTTTGGATACTTTGGAATTTGAATAGTAATTTGGTAATGAACATATTTCTAAAAAAAAAATAAAAATATATATATATTTTAAACTGCCCGTTTAGGACTTGAAACCTAAAATTTCTAGGTGAAGGTTATAAAATTAAAATTTGACTTTGAAAATTTTACCACATACACATTACTGTATGGGGAGCACCCAGTAAAAATCTTAGGCAAAAATATCAATTTAAATGCTTAAAATGAGCTGCCCGAAATCTCAGAAAACCGAATCGGTTTTCCTGGATTTTTAGGGGTTAAGCAAAATTATCCACCTCGGGACCGCAAAGTTCACCCTAGCAGACCATTTTTGGTGTTGCTCCAATTTCAAGGAGGCTACCTTGAATCAACTTACATAAAATACCAACCTTATTGCTCACTTTTGCACACAAATCATAGCTATATAGGTTAATATTTTTCACTAAATACAACCTCTATCATAGCTATAGGCAAAAACAAGCATTTATTGCCTCCTATCAAACTACCCCTTCCCCTTCGGTGTTTAATTATAGCTAGTGGCCATAAATTAAGTGCTTGTGGATTTCAAGTCCCTCTGTCAAGAGGATAGTTCATTTAACCCTTAAAGGTCCTTGTGAGTCCGAGGGGCTCTTTCCCAACACAATATGCCTTGTAGCTCTCATTGTACTCAATTTTTTACTTATATTTTGATGTCGAACTAGTCACTTTCTTCTGATTCATTCAAGAAGTGAAATTTTACAATTCAAATCACATTTTGTATGAATGATTTTGTGCTTTGAAAGGAGTGTGGTAGCTAAGTTGGGTTGTACTTAAACTTGTAGAAGGTTCCAAGCTCATCATTGATTAGTCCATTCATGATGCCCAAGTTTTAAAAGTGCACTATTCATGATGCCGAAGTCCAAAAGATGTTGTCATCCAATTTTGGGCTGCCCGTTTCAAACCCCAAGGACCTTAAAGGGTTCATTCTCGTAAGGAATCCAAGAACCTTGTTATATGAGTACTACAAATTTCTTGTAGAAATGCCATGTTTGTTGTCTCTAAGCAAAACCTACGGATATTTACTCTTGCCAAGAAATGAGAGTATTCTTATTCTCTTACCTATGGCTATGGGACATTGTATATAAAGTTGGGAACCTCTATATGCTTGTATTTAGTGAATAATTTGAGTCATTCAACTTGGTGGAATTATCACACTTCTTCAATGGTGATGCGACCCGTAAGTCATCACTAAGTGAAGTGCTACTCAATTTTGCCAATTTTGTATGCAAAAGTTAAAGAAATTATCAACCCCCTAAAGTCGAATTCGATTTGCTTAAAAATAATATGATGTTTTTGCAAAAACTGAAACTTTGACTATATATACCTCAAGATCCATATGGTGAAATTTCCTAAAAAATAAAATTCAGCAAGTGGACTAATTAGAAAGTTGTAAAGAAGATCCTCCAATTGAATTCCCCAAAATCGAATACAAAAAAATCTTTGTTCACGGATTTCAGACATAACCATCACTGTAGAGCTTCTCCTTTAGGGGTCAAAAACATGTTGGGTGTTTTGAAAACACAAACACAAAAACTTTCTTATTTAATCCAAAACAACAACTCTAAATGTAAAACTCATCCCCAACACCTCCAACATGATAGCGATACATGGCACATCACACAATAAAGAATACAAAATAAGATAAAATATTAAAGAATACATTGGAGGAAGATGCACCAAACCCAAACAAACAATCAACTTGAAGAAGTGGCCCCCTTTAGCGTCATGCCATGAAATACTCCCAAGTGGGCCAAATGGAAAAACCCACCAAATGGCAAAGTAGTAGTGTCCAATTTGGGAGGGGGGGTCCCCAATTCTACGAATATCCTATACCCCTAGCTACAATATCATTGTTGTTTGCATTTACAAAAATGGAAAGGGGATCTTTCGATTGTGTGTTCCACAATAGTACGCAACAACAAACTTGGCTTTTTGAGTACTTTTTGAGAGCCCCCACTTTTGTACAGTAAAATGCCCTAGTAAAGTGTTGCAATTAAGAGGTTGATCTTGTTTTGGAAAGAGGTTGCAGACTTCATTAATTGATTTCTAGATGACAAGATACTCCTGCTACATGACAAAAAAGCTTCCAAGCAACGTGCTTTTTGATAAGTGGAGCCTTGTTTGGAGTGTGAGGATGACCAGCAAGCTAGTCACGGAGCCTCTCGTGGGGCAAATAATCCCTGCCCAGCAAATAAAAATTGGGGTATATTTGCTTCCTAATTTTTAATGATTGATGTCACTCATGGCTCCATGAGGCACCCCTAAACTCAAAAATTTCAAAAACACATAAGAGGGCATCCCAAAACGTAAAAAAAAAAAAAAAAAAAAAAAAAAAAAAAAAATTTTGTGGCCGGACAAGGGATTGGGCGGGCATGTAGGGTCGAGGAGCTTCGTGACCAGCTCGCTAGCCAGCTTTGAGCTCACCCGAGCCCTAGCCCACAAACTATCCCTGTAAGCTGGTCAAGAGGGTTGAGGTCTCCTAAGTTCTAGGACACCATAAGTGTGTGCCTTCATTCATATTTTAGCGTCTCCATTAACCAAAGGAAGAGTGCCACCTGGCAAATACTTTATTGGCATGGAGATAATTTCTGTTGTAAATGGCTTGTGAGCAAATGTGATTGGTGAGTGGCTTTTTTCCTTTGTGGTGTCTGCTAGCATGGGGTGTGGGTTGCGACACCTGGCTGAGCGGCGGCTACAAGCTTTTCGTGCAGCCAAGCGGCCCGGCATGGAGCACAAGACTAGGCGTGCTCTTGTAGCGTGCGTGGGTAGCACCAAAAGTTGTATATTTGAGCTTTGCATGTGATGTTGAAGGTAGTTTTGAAGCTTCAACAAGGTGCTTTTAGCCAAGTAAGAGGTTTTGATATGAAACCAGTAATTTGCCTCTCTTTTTTAGGAGGTCATCCGGTCGTTAACTCGTTCATGTTCCATGTTCATCACTTCTAAACTAATACTAGTATGCCCGCGCAATATTGCTACACCTACATAAATACTTTGACCATGCATGCCCCCCCCCCCTCCCTTCCATTTGTTGCTACCTTCTTAAAAAGATAGGTTACTAAGCTTGTAGGTCTGTGATTCTATTTTAAGTGAATTTCTTCGAGCTCAATGGAATGCAATTTTTGCGCAGTTCAGTTCCTGTTATTTTATTTTTATTTTGCTCCATCCAAAATAAGGTCATTTTCCGGTAATTTTTGAAACCATAAATACTTAAAGTACAACCTCTCAGGATCCACCAACTGTTGCCCGCAACCCCTAAAAAGTTACCCGCTTCCAACAACACCTCCCACGCCCATATCCAGCTAGTGATGCCTAAGATTCCACCATCGCACACAAAACAAAACAAAACATACAAACTATTTGTTTCTTGAAAACACTATAATTCCAATGATTTATCTTACATTTTTGCAGACTACAATTGTCATTTTCAACCCGTTATTCTAAGAGTTTCCGATTCTCCCCACTCATTGGTTTCTAGAAGAGTGACCCAAAATTTTCTTTTGATAAATAGTATTAATCAAATAAGTTGATGAATTAAAGAAATTAGTAATGTAGACACTCTAGGTACATGAAGATCTCAAGGTCACTCACACACACCTATAATGTTCACTAGGTCACTCACACACACCGATAATGTTCACTCTAAGTAACATGAAGATCTCAAGGTCACTCACAAACACCTATAATGTTCACTCTAGGTACATGAAGATCTCAAGGTCACTCACAAACACCTATAATGTTCACTATAGGTACATGAAGATCTCAAGGTCACTCACAAACACCTATAATGTTCAGTAGGTCACTCACACACACCTATAATGTTCACTCTAGGTACATGAAGATCTCAAGGTCACTCACACACACCTATAATGTTCACTCTAGGTACATGAAGATGTCAAGGTCACTCACAAACACCTATAATGTTCACTCTAGGTACATGAAGATGTCAAGGTCACTCACACACACCTGTAATGTTCACTCTAGGTACATGAAGATGTCAAGGTCACTCATAGTATGCACGCGCTAGCTCTTGAAATGGAAGGTGCCAATTAGTAAGTAGGTTTTGACGCTTTTTGGAACACCTACAATACTCGCAAAGTGAAATGTTTGTATATCCTCATGTGAATATATCGTAACATTGGGCATCGATCAAAAAGATCAAACTTCAAGTTGCATAGAATTTGCAAGGTACAAATCATCAAAGAAAATACAATGAGTTATTTGTATATGAGAAGGTGGAATATTTACACACAAGAGGAGACTATGAACTCGTTCGTCCCAAGAGAGATCTCAAGCTCCACTTGGAAGCATCTGAAGTTTCATCCTGATGCACAGTAGCCGCCCGCAGTTGTGCAACCACAATTCGAATGTCCGGACGCTTCTTGGGGTCGTCATCTGCACATTTCATCGCCAGAGTGAACACTTCCCTCATCGATTTCAGGTTGAAGTTCCCATTCAGCTTTGGATCCGCTATCTTTCTCAGTTTTGCATCTGATCTCGCATCCGATGTCAGTTTCACGCCACCCGTTTGTTGCGCAACCTGCAAAAAGCCACACAATTAGAAGCAGTAACCAATACTTACTCTCTCTTTAGCATATGAAAAATAATGCCTTATGATTCTCTATTTAGATATGGCATGATACGATAGAGTAAGTTAGATTGATGAACATCTCGGGTTCTCTTCCATTTTGTGAGTTTTGAACTCTCAGTGCAACAAGAATTTCGTTGATTTGAAGAATCAAATGGTGAGAATGTTGAGAAAGGATTTTTAGTCTTACCCAGTCTTTGATGTGAACACTATCTGAGGCGTCGTCAGACTTTGTACATGGAACGCGTCCTGTGATCAATTCCAACAGGACTATGCCGAAGCTATATATGTCACTCTTCTCATTTAATACGCTTGTTTTTGTGTACCTGCAAAATCCGATTCAATTTACAAACAAACATGAGTGGAGTATGTTAACTCTTATTGAGAAAAAAGTACCCACCATAACCATCACCACTCAATTTTTCGGTTAGTCCATTTCAAGGCCCTTGAAACATATGGAAAGGTTTGAGAGTGGCTTACACAGGGTCAAGGTATCCTGGCGTTCCCTTCACCACAGTGTGAAAATTGTGTGAACCATTGGAGCTGTCCTCTGGAGGTCCCATTTTGGAAAGCCCAAAATCAGCCAGTTTGGCATCCAAATTCCTGGTGAGGAGGATGTTGTTGCTTTTGATATCACGATGGACAATCATGTGCGTACAGCCTTTGTGCAAATACTCCAAACCTGCAAAAAGCATCCCATCCACACGATAAATAAATAGATTCAAATCACATGTGCTTACAAAATCAAAGTCTAGGGTTGTGAATGGCAGGAAAAAGAAGTAACATACCAGTTGCAGCCTCCAAACTAATCTTAAGCCGAGTTCTCCAGTCGAGAGTCTCTTTTCCTGCAACAACAACCAGAATCCCAGTCTCTCAACAACCATCTCGAAATCAATCAATTTACTTTCATGTTTATAGTTTCTCAAACCTAAACATGCAACGGTTTATTACTTGTTCAAAATCGTATGCTTTGAATCAAAATTGCAATCTAGTGGGCCACCATGAATGCAGAAAGGTGGTATTGAAGCACGATTATACCATGAATGTGACCAAAGAGGTCTCCTTCTTCAGCGTACTCGTAGACCAAGATACGATGGCTCTCCCCTTGGCTATCCTCTTGGCAGTAACCCAACAGCCTCACCAAGTTTCGGTGATTTACAGTCGACAGCAGATTCACCTGTTTGGCATCCAAGCAATCAACATGTCAGTGATACGTTTCCTACGTTCCTTCTTAGTTCTGGGTGAGTCTAAAGTTCCATTACAACAATTAAACTTCAAGATTTCCAAAGATTATAAAGCACAGGTTTGTTGCAATAATCACAGAATCAGGTTGGATTTTACGAGCTTGTACCTCATTAAGGAACTCGGCGTGGCCTTGGCGAGAATTTTCATGGAGAAATTTGATAGCAACAAAGGTGCCATTCGGCAACTTCCCCTTGTACACATAGCCGAAGCCACCTCTCCCAAGGATTTCCTCGCCAGCTTCTTGTATCATGCACTCCACGTCCAGCAATGTGTAGCTTGCAAGCAATGGCTGTATAATCACCGTTCTCGGCACTGATGCTGAGCTTGTTGCCACTTGACGCCGGATATCCACCAAAGAGCCTGGAGTAGTTGATCTGGTGGTGGTGGTGGTGGTGGTGGTGCTCATGATCCTTGACGACTCGTTTGTTGTTGGCTCTCGTCGAGTTGTCGAGCTTCCGGAGACATCTGTGCAGCTGCTGTGTCGTGATCCTTGCTCGCTCGAGGAGAAAGGCTTTGAGTAGGGCTTTGATAGTGACATGAAATCGAAGTGCCCTGCCACAACATTTGAAATTAGATAGGAAGAACTAGCATGTACAAGATTAACTAGGTTGAGTGATTACTCTCTTCATGCTAGAGGCCTAGAATTCTACTACTTCTTTTGATATCGTCATCGAGTGTGATCTTTGGCTGGTAGGCACTGTTGTGTAGGTAGGAATCGATATAGTGTTCGACTTGAGTGCTTTGCATTGCACAAACTCCTCATTATTTCCATTATTTTTCTATCTGCGACTTGGTAAAAACTAGTACTGGAGGTTAGAATTCTTGTACCATTGTTGTTTTGTACTGTGAGTATGAACAGGTTGAACAAATACTTTAGACTGTGATTCATGTCATGTTCTCTATCTCTTAGGCACTAGTGATTAGCTAGGATTACCCACTAAAAATGACCTTCTTCTAAACATTCAGTACATGCTCTGCTCTACAAAATGCTCTATCGAAGGTGGTTGTGCTTTACCTGGTTCAACTTGAAAATTCATCCTCGGCGAATCTTGTGCGCATTCCTGCACTTTTCCTGCAACATAAACATACGATTGAGCTCCTAGTACCTACAATTGTAATTCTGGAACTCTGGAGTTTGAGCGATTCTGTCGACGAAACCCTCGAAAGAAGTGGGAAATGCAAGCTACTGCTTACCTGAATCGTCAACATCGTCTATACACGATTCGAACTCATCTTCCTGTCTCCCTGCTACAATCAATCATACAATCAGACTCTTTCTGTCGAAGATTAGTTTAAGATTACTGGGAAAACACTAGTTTGAAAGGAGGAGATAGATAAGAAATCACACTCACCACTTGCCGAAGTATTCCTCCTCTCCATCAGATCGCATTCATCCGTTACCCGCCCGAGCTTGGAGGTCATTCTAGCGCTCAATCTAAAAGCGCTCATTTCAGTGCCACATCGATGGTATTCAACACAAGGATTTGCTACCCACGAAAACGTCTCACGGTACCCTTACCGACAGACCTCTCGTAGTAGAACAAACAACTCTCGATTGAATCAGGAAATGCTCTCAACAAACCTTACCGACGAATCTAGTCCGTACTACACAAAGACGTGCACAACTTTCAACTGAATCAAAAATGCTCTCAACTCAACTTGGTGTCCTTACCAGATGAGGAGCTCCAGAGCTAAAGCTCCAAAGCTAAAGCTCCAAAGCAAACAAAGATGTTTATGGAATCCCTAACGAAGAAACTGAGTAGAGTACGAGTGAATGTATGCAATGCCGACAACGAGGTTTAATGCGTACAGACAAATGGCTGGAGCGACGGACGCGGTACCGTCAAGTGGACTGAATCAACAACCGCATTGCTTGCCTGTTCATTACCCAAAGAAAGAAGGGTATCCTATTCTTATGAATACTTAAGAAATGGTAGTTTGATTCCTAAGTGGCAGAGTGCAGCGGTATTTATGGACCGCGTTGAGTACAGTATCAGTACAGTTTGTGTTGACTTTCGTACCGCAGACAGACAGTCAAATCGATGCCCTGCAACTCCTACCGATTTTCTTCCAATCGAGACGAAGCTTCCGTACAGTTCATGTGTGTTTTCATCGAACTTTCGGTAACATACCGCAGACAGAAAAAATCGCTGATTCATTGCCCTAGAACTCCTACGAATATCTTCATTCTACACGAAACTTCCTTCTCACTTCATGTGTAGTTTCGGAACGAATATCCGAGTGTTCACCCTAATTCTGATGACTTTGTAAAACCTCGAATCCCTAAATTTATTCTGATCCTGCTAACCAAGGACGTTACTCTACATACCCACCGGTCACAGAAAGATGTAATAGCTTGTCTGGTGTCGGTATCATGCTCATGTTCAATGTCGAAACTACTTTCATTAGTAGGAAGATAATGGGAGATCATTTAATCGTCTCGGTGCCTCGGTCACAGAAAGATGTAAAATCTCGTTTGGTGTCGGTATCTGAAAATAAGTATGCTCACGTCTAAGAATGGCGATGGTGGGTCACAATATTAAGATTCATGAGAAAGATAACTTAGAGACCCACCATGGCTCTCTTGAACCTGAATATACTTACGATCGGTATGTCACTATCTTCATGAGAATGGCATTGAGCACGAGTGATTGGATAAATTAGAAGCTCGAGTTCAGAATCGAAATGCCAAGGGAGTTTTTAAAATCCGATGAACTTTGGAGAGAATTCCTCACCGACGAGAGGAACTTCAGAATTGAGCTTAGAGGATGCTCAACGAAGAGACTTAAGAATGTTATGCAAGACCAGCATTGCAGAACGAATGCCATAGCTGTAGCGAGTTCTGAAGAAATAGACCCGACTTGATAAACCCTAAAGAGGACAATCTGCCACTTTATGGAGATGAGGACCCTCAAATGTTCCCTCTCAGTACATTCCACTCCCCAAACCGAGCTCAACACCCCGAGAGATTGAGAATTTTGCAAAGAAATTGACGATGGCAGCGTGTTCGGCGACTCTGCCGTGCACCTTCACCCTCAAGAGTGGCAGACCAGCAGCACTTGAAACACAACGATGGAGTGCACGCACAGGCGTGAAGATGGTTCCCAGAAACTGGGGTAATCCTCAAAGCTTGAACAAGCCATTGAAGACGACGGTCGTGAAAGCGTCTTCCGCGGTGGATGTCGATGCTCCTCCATCTGTCCTCGTCGATACACTCCTCTCATTGGTAGGCCAATCCCTCAACCCAATTGCTGCAATTCTCATAATTAGTCGAATCGGACTATGACTCTTGTGCAAGAATGTGAACGCAGGTATCGGACTCCGACCGTGGCACGCAAATTGGCGAGCCAGAGAGACGTCAGATTGACGAAATTGTGAACAAGTTGGAAACGCTGTGCATTCCGGAGCCTCTCTCGAGCCCTTTATTGTTCGGAGGTAACCGAGCCCTAATCTCTCCCTCCGTAACTTGCATCGCTGTTGCTACTTTTGCTTGAAATGAACAGTAACAAACATTTGAAACCCCAAATTTTAATCCATAATTGGGAACTCTCCTACGAAATGCTCTTTGTGATACAAATTTGGGGCTGTGCCAGATTGGGATGTAGCGTACAGTAGCAATCCAACGGCGCCCGGCGGGTACTACCGCAGTATGCTGGGTCGCGCGGTGCTCCAGACTCGTGAGATGGTGCAAAGCATCAATGCTCCTGACGGCATTGTCAACAAGGTGGAATTCGCTGCCTTCGGCATCCTGGACGGCAAAGTCACCTTACAAGGTACCTCACCATCTCTCTTGCCTTCGACGATGCAACTCTCTTGAGCTCCATCTTGTATGCTTGCTTGTTTGATTGTCCGTGTATACGTCTTGTCAATCCAAGCAGTTGAGTTACTTGTCCTTAATGAGGCAAGGACCTTCTTGATACAGTGCGGATTACCCCTATTCTTGAATGTCCACCGTATGATGGAGTCAGGGACCATTGCAAACAAGTTGCAGGAGTCAAGAATCTCCTTATTGCTAAAAAGGATTCAAAAATCCTGAGTCAGGGACTTCTGTGTCATTGCAAGTTTTGCTAACAAACTACACAAGTTCAAGAATCGTGTGGATCTTATCCTCAATCAATGGAGTTAGGGACCTTCGCGAGCTGTGTCGTGCTTCTTCTGAAGCATATGCAGGAGTTACATTTTACATTCTAGAGAATGTACTGCGATCGTTGCTAAGCATTGGGGGTAAGCGTGCTGTGCAGGGAAATTGACAGCATTGGATAACAAGTGGGTGGAAGTGGTGTTCGAGCCTCCGCAAGTGGAGTTGGGAGCGTTCAAGACGCAGTACGGCGGCAATAGCAATGTCAAACTGGCCATTCTCTACTTAGATGAAGTTGTCAGGATCGGGAGAGGATCCCGAGGATCTCTCTTCATCTTCAAGCGTCGCAGCACTTCATGAGGTTTTGAAGCATGTACGATAGCATTTCAGCTTCTTCTTTTCTATCTTTCTTTCTGAAGGAGAAAGAGCTCGATCACGAATTCAACCTTCTGTTTTGTGGATTCTTAGTTCTAGCGCTTGGGATTTTCAGGTGAAGATCGAGGCCCATTGCTGTGTCAACATGTTTCCTCTTTCCATGTTGCAGTTCAATGTTTCTTTGGATACTGGGTCATAAATCACCTGAAATGGCGACTTCTGCTGATGCGAAAACTACAAATCTCTAGATTTCCTTGTATTTTTGTATGGAAGTGCAATTGGATCCCAATAAAACGAAGAATGCATGAGAATGTATGCATTTACTATATTTTTAGTTTTGTTGCTGCAAAGTGGTAGTTTCACAGTAGCAAAGCATTGGTTTGGGAGCGATGTGGTATTATCTTGATCCTTACAGTAATTCTGAGGTGATGTTGATCATGTTACATAGTTTCAATTCAGTAATTTCAAACTTCAATATTTTCTACTGGAACTTTATCTCGTAGCAAATATTGCGTTTTTCTGCATGAGAACACTCTTTTACAGAATCGACGTGTGAAGATTCACTTCGGTACCGGGTTTTCACCTTATCAATTTCCTCACTTCCTTGCAATGATAAAGTAGTCTATGAGTAATCCCTACATGACTGTTTACTTCTTGTGCTTTGCTTATACTGTACTTCAAAGATTTAGAATCTTCCATGCAATGCAGATCCTCGAACCTCTTAGACCCCGTAAACAAATTAGGTGCGCCGCCAAAAAGGGGTGCCTCTCCCTAGTCAATCTTAAGATTAACCATTCATTATGGCTAGCTCTTCGATCTCATATCTGAACAGCAGAGCCTTAGAAAATGTATGCAACGGCACCTTTACCATCTCTGCCAATGTGTAGACTGAATGCTCTTTTATGTGGAGTAAAAAGAATGTGAACAGTAAAGATGCAACACGGGACACCGATGGAAGAGAATATTCACGGAAACTAGCTAGGTGAGGGAAATTACTCAGAGAGACACCGCTTTTATCAAAAGTATAAAGACTCCCCTGTCGTCAACCCGAATTTTTTAGATTTTGTTTTAAAACTGAAAGGGCAGTTGCTTCAACAGGTCCTCAGTGCTAATCCTGCAAGATTATTAGTGTACTCTTCGAAAGTCAGCCTAATAAGATGCACATAATCTAACAGACGGACAAGTTTATCCCAAAATTATAAGAAAAAAGGGGTGTAAGAAGGAATCTAGTAAGGCTCGGCAGGCTTGCGGAACTTGAGACCCGCGTACACAGCCTTGTCACCGAGCTCTTCCTCAATTCGTAGAAGCTGGTTGTACTTGCTCAATCTCTCGGATCGGCAGGGTGCTCCAGTTTTGATTTGGCCGGTGGAAAGTCCCACGGCGAGATCGGCAATGAAACTGTCTTCGGTCTCTCCACTGCGGTGGCTTGTCATCACGCCCCATCCGGCCTTCTTTGCCATCACCACGGCCTCGATACTCTCTGTCACTGAACCGATCTGGTTCACCTTCAGTAGAAGCGCGTTGCAAGCCTTATTCTTGATGGCGTAGGCCACACGCTGCACAGATGCATTATTGATTAGTTTCATACTAAAGTTTGCTTTCGAAGATATTCATGAACGTGCAAAGAAAAGGCACCTTTGGGTTGGTGACCAGCAAATCGTCGCCGACGATTTGGACCTTGTCACCCATGAGCTCGTTGATCTTGGCGTAGTGGGCCCAGTCATCCTGATCAAAAGGATCCTCAATTGAAAGAATAGGGTACTCCTTCACGAAAGACTCGTACAATTCAATGAACTTGTCACCCGTCAGCTTTGAACTTCCATCGTTGTTCTGATCAATGACAAAACCAAGAAATCTCGTCAGTCAGTAGGTCCACGAAGGACTTAAGGACACTGCCTACGTAGAAAAAACTTCTTGATACTGAGTAAGAGAATGTCATATTCTCGAAAATCCAAATGGCTATTGCTATGTGACGAAACTCTCCAGAATACAAGCTTCCTTACCTCTTCCTTGAAGTTCAAGTCATAGAGCTTGTCGCTCTCGTTGTAAAACTCGGAGGCGGCAACGTCCATACCAATGACCACCTTGTCGGTGTAGCCTGCCTTCGCAATGGCAGCCTTCAACAATTCCAGACCCTCTTTGTTCTCCTGCAAGTTTCCCCACCAACCGAAGAATCAGGACCTCTCGAACAACTCCGATTATTGACGACATCGAATAATTTGTAACAGTGGCAATTGTATGCAAGATGCAGCGTCCATACCTGAATGGCGGGGGCAAAACCACCTTCATCACCAACATTGGTAGCATCTTGACCGTATTTCTTCTTGATCACAGCCTTCAGGTTGTGGTACACCTCAGATCCAATCTTCATGGCTTCCTTGAAGGACGAGGCACCAGTGGGCAAGATCATGAACTCCTGCGATCAGAGAAATGCTTACATCAGCATGTGCTCTTCTGACAACACTGAACATCCAAAGTCAACAATGCTCTCTGCTTGAAAGATGTGCATGAACGAAGCCCATGATGAACGCATGCACATTCCCTGACTCTGCAAACTAGTGCGAACCTGCATGGCAAGCTTGTTGCCGGCATGCGATCCACCGTTGATCACATTGAAAGCAGGGACTGGCATGATGATCTCCTTGTTACCAGCCAAGTTCGCAATGTGCTGCACAAGCAAAACCCCTATCAGAAACTTAAAACATGCACCAACAACAAAAGGCTTCGCAATCCTTGAAAACAAACCTGGTAAAGTGGAATCTTGTTGACTCCAGCACCAGCCTTGCACACAGCCAGTGATACTGCCAGGATAGCATTAGCTCCCAACTGCACGATACAATTCCAAATTAGACAAAAAAAACTAACAAAAACCTTTCCCAAAACCTTGATAAAACCCGAATCAATAAGTACCTTCTGCTTGCACCATCCCCACTCATTCTGAGTTCCATCAAGCTCGTGCACCATGAAGTTATCGATTGCGACTTGATCGGTGGGATCCTGCCAAAGCAAAAACGCTCGCGTCAACATAAAGCTCCAAAAACGAAACCATGCAGCGCCACAGGAGCAAGTCCTCGTACCTTTCCAACCAAGGCAGGGCCAATGATCGAGTTCACGTTCTCAACAGCCTGCAGTCAAAGAGACAATGACAGTAAGTGGGCCGATACAGAATTCTCTTCTTCGACGCACTGCAATTAATACTACGAAGGTATACCTTTGACACACCCTTGCCCATGTACTCCTTGCCTCCGTCCCTTAACTCCAATGCCTCGTACACACCTTCACAAGAACGAAAACGTGATCAGTAAGAGTAGAAGCTTTCAAGTGATAAGAGAGAGGGGGATAGAGTACTACTAACCAGTGGAGGCGCCGCTGGGAACTGCAGCTCTGTACCACGATCCATCGGACAAGTGAATATCGGCCTGCACATTCAAATGCAACGATCTTTCGATTAGAGAATCGGAATTGAAACCCTAGAGGCTCGGAAGAATCGGAATGAAGCGCACCTCGACGGTGGGATTGCCACGGCTGTCGAAAATCGGGCGTGCCTTGATCGATTTGATGGTAGTCGACATGGCTAATGATCGATTGCTAGCTGATCCTCGGCGGTCGAAATGCAAAAAGGAGCTGCTCTATCACATTTTCTAGAAGGGAGGCAAGACTTATAGGGTGCACCCTTGAGGAGTGCTCACCCGCTGCCCGGTGGTCGCCGGGCAGTGGGATGTGGATGATATTTATCATAAAAGGAATGTCTCGGGCAGGGGGCGTGGATGATAAATGACGACCCGACGGCTATTGGAGGGGCCACATGGCTTCGGGCGCTGGGCTGTGGTGACTTGTCTGATTTGCCCTGCACCCTTGGCATTGGAGAAAGGCAGTCCTACTTATGACCGTGTGCGCTGGAGAAAGGTTGTCCTGCCTATGACCGTGTGCACTGGACGGATGTTACTGAACCCAGTTGTGGTCGATGCTCTCTAGAGTTCAGTAGCAAGAGTAAGGGCCTCTTTATGTTGCAGACGGGACCATTTCCATCCGAAGTTGAAGTGGGCCTCCAACTAGAGTTCAAATGGACCTTCCTTTGGGCCCTTACACACGAAATTGGTCTTGATATACAAGATTCATGTGCCCAAATTGAGAATTTGATATTAAATCAGGCCTTCTAAGTGAGCCTAGGAACTTCGAATTGGGGTTAGGGCCCAAGTGGCCCATGAAATGGACCTTACAATATATTGTCCCAATAGTTGAAATGTCCAAAAGAAATGGGCCCTAACTCTAACTTAAATACTTTCTCATAAGGAACCTGAACTTTTACCTGAACTTTGTTAATTTCATACCCGTTTAGCATCTAACAACCTCATTTGACATTGATTACTAATTGGTGGTGTACAATTATGAGGTGATGTAATAACGACCCACGGTGTCTTCTAGACATTCTCCTTGCGCCTGAGATGCACTGCCTCGGTAATGGGTCCCAATTGTGTCCTCATTTCAAATCAATGAACAGTGACCCTCGATCTTTCAGACGAAAGAGAAGATGCTCAAGGTTGCCATGAGATGCTTTTCAGCAACTTCAGAGCAACTTCGTTTGTTGCCATGATGTTGCGGATGCATGATCAGCATGGCTTCCCTACTCTCTATTCGAATCGCCCGTGATAACAAACCTACTTTCTTTCCTTTTTCAAATTCTGAGAGAGATAGATAGAAACTTCGGTCTCTTTCTAACGGGCCGGCGTGAATGAAGTGTCTGTTCGTAATGCTTATAACCCAATGCTCACTAGACAAGGGGAAATTGGGACAATATTACTTCCCCTTTCGAGGGTGTACACTATGACTACGCTAGTTTCTAACTAGTTTATAATGCCTTAAAGATATTTCGCATAGTATCCCCCCAAAGAGCTTTGAGGTAGCCATACAACAAGGTCCAAGGATCCCCGTCATGGTTGGGTGGACTATGATCGTGAGCACCACCCCGACATGGGAAATAGAACCCAAGACCTCCTCATTGGGGGCCATGAGGCTCAACTACCAAGCTAAGGCATATGGTGCCCCTCTCAGAGAGACACTCCAACCTATTTAGAGGCCGGTGTGATTAGTGTTCATTCGACCTATCATTGAATGTATGCCCAGAGGTAATCACACCAATGGCAGGACTATTAGTCCCTCTTAAGGTGAACACTATTCTAATTCCTACTTAGCAACTAGTGCCTTAGGGATACCCGAACTACTAGTGCCTTAGAGATACCCGACGTGGTATCCCCCCGAAGGCCTTTGAGGTACCCACAATGAGGTCCTAGAACCTCCCATCATAGTTGGGTGAACTATGGTGGTGAACACCACGCTAGCATGGAAAGTAGAATCCACAACCTCCTCAATGGGGCCATGAGCCCTAACCACCAAGCCAAGGCTTCTAGTGCCTTTTCCTTATCTCAATGCATATGCTTGAAAGTTGGTAACTTGCCTTGAGAAGTACCTACACTTTTTTGCTTCCCATTTTTTTTGAAGAAGTGAAGATGTGGGAGGAAAGAGAAGAGGAAGGAGAACAAAAAAAATTGGGTTAAGTGCATGGAGGAGGTTGAGTGGTGTCCTTCAAGAGTCAAGTCTTATGTGTCGATGAACGTGTTTGTGAGTAACCAATGTATGTCAAATCTAAAGAACAATAAAGTTCACGACGTATGTGGATAAGTGTAGTAGAATGAAGCAATGTTGTAGTCATAGCCATGGAAGACCAAATCTAAATCTTTTTCATCAAGTGATATTGTGTCCACTACTCTTCATATAATAGCAAATTAAAACTTTGATTGAAGGGTCGTAACTTCTTTGATTGAAACCCATTTTTTGACGAAGTATGTTAGGATGGAAACAAATTAAAGTGTACTTTTAGCAATAAAGACTACACCTTCATCCAAGGTGGTATCACTTGGTGACAAGCATTTTAGCATATGGAGCTGTTCTCTTGGGATTTTGAACATAAGCCAATTATTTAGATTGCATTTATTTGTTTACGAATTTCCTGTATTGGAGAGTGAATTTATGATGACCCTCACCAAATTTTATGTTGAAAGCTTTTTTTGGAATCATTATGGTATTAGATACCTATTGATGTTTTCTATTGAAAAAACTCAATTAACACATGATCCTTGGAGAATTCTTATCACATTATCTATAATCTAGCTTTACATTTGTCTTTTAAGTTGGTTGGAAATCAAAATTAGTGTTTTGAAGTAGATAACCTAGTATAATCACAAATGTTGGGAAGATATTTCATGCATTATATTGCAATAAATCTATTTTTGAATTTTTTTGTTTTAAAATCTTGGGGTAATTTTCACTATTGTAAGATTATGTAATTTGAGCTTATCACTTTAATCGGTAATTATTAGTACAAGGGTGTATGAAAGATGATGGTCAACAACTTTTTAGTCAAAAAGATTTTGTTATGATAGGTTTGTTGATAGCATCGTAATTTTAAAGTAGAAATGATGACATTTCTAGAGTAGGATACAACCAAAGAATAGCTAAAAAAAAAACAAAAAAAGCTGCCACTCCAAAAGTCTTGTGTTCGAAATGACATGGGCCTTGGGATGTAATAGGGGATGCGTCATAAGACACAAGTTTGACATTTTGAATAAATTTTACATGTTCCTATTGAGTACAGGTTTTGATCTTTGGAGTGGTAGATTTATGGTTTATTTTAGAGTAGTATATTTATATTCCAACAATATTTGCGGACTCTGGATATTCGTATTTTTTTGGGGTTCTATGTTATTTATTTGTTAAGTGGTTGAGGAGGATAAGCAGAGGGATTTTGTTGCTCATCTAGGTGACTACTTGCAAGAATATTTTTTCATTGTATTCCGTGAATGTACAGCGGCAATCATGTCACTAAGGACTAGGGTGTATATTAGGGTGTGGATTTGGATTATAGTATAGATTATTGATATGGCTATCACTCCCGAGGTTAGTAAAGAACATTACTAATCTAAAAATTGACTCTTCAATTGAAGTAGTGGAAGAATTAGGAGCTATCACTACAAGGATATATATGGCTTTATTGACTAAAAATTGACTAAATTTTATCAACTGTTCCGTCAATTAGGAGACCCTGATTCGGTCAGCTAATTGACAGAATTATGTTGATTTGGTCGTCATTTCGGACATAAATACACGTCATTCCATTTTTGTGATGGCCTCTGCCATGTCGGATTCTACGATATAGCCATGCTGGATTTACACTTGGCTGATTCGGCCAACGTGGAATAATATTTCCTCAATGTAGGAATTGTTTTTTGACTGGATTGTTAAGAATATATCAGTGGCTTGTTTACGGTTAAAACTGGTACGTGATATCAATTAATTTCACGTGCGGTAATTTCTATTTATGAACTGCATGTAACCATGTGGACCAAATGGAAATTTGGACCAATTGGAAATTAGGACCAATTAGACATGTGGACCAATTGGAAATTTGCAAGTTTTTTATGAATCCATGTCATTTAATTGGGTCGTTGTTGACGTGGTTTATTTTCATTCGGTGATTTCAGTATAACAACCAATAAGCGGAATAAAAAAAGGCGACTGTAAAAGTAAAATGTGAGGATATACTGTCATAACAAATATTGTGCATAAGCTATATTAACGACACCCGGAGCGTTTTGGGTTTGCTCAAACTTTACATGCATCAGCGCTTGTTTAGAATCTCTATAACTGAGAGTGCCGGTCATCGATGATGTAAGAATGGTCAGTACTGAGCAACTACCATGAAAAAGTGGTTGTCATGATCTCATGAATACACCCCCAGAAAACTATACGTACTGTTCGCATAAGATCATATTACACGTTATAATATGATCAACAGAAACGACTATACAATCTAATATTTATCTACAAACTTCTCAAAACATCGTCCTTAATTTTTTTTACTCTTCCGCTCCTGCACAATATCTCGACAAAGAATATTGTTGTTCTTCTAGCACCGTCGGCATTTTGTATTGGTTCAAGTGTTTCAAATCAAATCACGCTTTTGCATATAGTTAGCTTAATGGAGATAAACATACTCATACGTTTCAAGCATATAAAAATAGTGAAGAACTTATTCTATGCTTGAACAATAATATGTATAAAAATACAGATACGTAAATGTTAATCGTATCACTTACAAATAATCCACTGTTACACTGATTTCATGGCATCATAGAAAATGACGATGAACTTACTATTGGTTTTAAGACCTCCTAGATTTCTTCTTCGCCCGAGTGGACTTGCGAATTGCTTGGCTACAACCCGGAGTTGCAGATTCCTGTTCAATCTGTGAGATCAATAATTAGACAAACATAAATAAAATGAATCATTCCTATCAAAAGTTTGCTACTCATAAGTTGTTTCAAAACCTTGTTACAGAATTGAATGAATCTTGCACTCACTACCACACTGAAATACCCACCTGCTTTGACTTTGAGGTCTTTGCGACAACTACTTCTTCCAGCACTGATCCTTCTGTCTGTAAGTGTTCCGAAATTTCATCTTCTGGCGTCTGATGATATTCCTCTACACAAATCGAACTGTTCTGTACCGGATCATGTGTTTTCTTCCCCTCAAGAGCCTCCAGCCTTTGTATCATTCGCATCACCATTGGGTGGCGTGCAAGATCTTCCTCTGACATTGCCAACACCCCCGGGGAATTAGTTTTGTTACCTGCGTTTTCAAATTCTGCTCCACTACCGTCTTGCAGATGTAGCCGTCTGTCGCGCGTTCCTTGTGGACTAGTCAACAACTCCTGAGATTTTCTACGAAGTCCTGAATCCTCTCTGCGGTTCTGAGGAAGCTCCTCCTCCTGCGAATGGAGTTCTTCATCCCTGCTCCCATGCATAATGCAATCAGTCGGTCTTTTGCGTTTTGATCGACCGCCGTAGCCCTTGTCTCTCGCCATTTCGAAATTGACTTCTTCTGGGTTCGGTGATCGTCTAAGTTTTCTTCGCAGTCTTTCCTCCACCCCAACCTCACCTAAAGGGCCGGTTCTCCTAAAATTTTGTCTGCTTGCGTTTGCTCGGCTGCATATCTCGGCCTTCCTGATGGTTGTCGGGTTCTCCAACTCCCGTGTCAATGACCGCCAACAACGATCTGAAACGTCATCCGGTTTTTTTTCCCCCGCTCTGATTTTTTTCCACAGCTCAGAGCGTCTTAAAGAAACTCCACGAGCAATAACGTCCTTTACAAATCTGTCGCTGATGGGTGATTGATACTCCCATGTATGTTGGATCCATTCCGCTATCTCCTTCACAAGCTGCGGAGGGTGCTTATTGATGTTCCCGATGGATGGGTCCAGCTTTCTTGATAAGAGCTTAAGCTCCTTACGCTAGGCACCTACTCCTTGCCCATATGGAAGCTGGCTGATGGGCTCAACTAACAGGTAGTTTCGTGGCAAACCTTCTTGGCGACGCCTTTCCGCTTCTCTCTCTCTTGATGCTTGTGCGTGTCTCCGTTCTTTTCGTTTCTCAGCTTCACTTGGATAATTGTCTTCATGAGTATTCTCGTTCTCCGCTAATTCCCTGGGATGTGGCTGCTCTTCCATGACTTCCTCCTGTAAATCCTCTTCTTCATATTGTTCCTCATTTTCAACGTCGTCGTCGTTGTAGAACGAGAAATCTTTTGGTTGCTCTTCACCCACATTTCGCTGTCTGCTGCCTTCTTCAGAGCGGCCATCTTCCACGTTCCGCACAATCTGCTACAAAATAAGCACACTACATTTCATATCCTCCGAAATCACCCAATCAGAGCGTGACCGGACATAAAATTTGAAACCTTCTTCAGCACTACTTATTTTGAATTCCCACTTACATATTCTACATTTGTTTTGTGCTCAGAACTCAAACTAGTATTAATGCTTTCTGAGAACTAATGTCATTGATTTGATCTCTTCAATGTCCGAGCACAGTCCTACAGAAACCTATAAGTCCCTGAATACTCCGCGGCAAACGAAAAATAACATGAATGTGTCTTTTTGGAGCTTAATATTTTTTTTGTACCGTGAATATCAAACTGTGTTTGTGTTGTGTACTTGTAGCTACATCCTTCTTGAAATTAACTGAATTGCAGGATCATGCAAACATACATACTATTACTCCTTATTGACAAAACAGAAAATAAAATGAAGGTTTAGGAAAGTACAGATCTGTCCAAGGCCCTGTTTACAGAATTGGGATGCCTCGGAGTCACTTCGTGCACCCGATGATTTAGAAGTTGCGATGATGAAGGACTAGGCTGGTTTCCTTGTCCGTAGCCACGCTCGTTTGTGCTGTGTTGTCGGCTGCATTCTCCCCTTTGGTTTTGTAAAATATATGCGCGACTGTTAGATTCTGAATTCATGTGCGTATACATCTCAGGTGGTGTGGGTTTTCTCTTTGTTAGAGAATTCTGCAAAGCATTTCTCGGGGGAGTTCGACTTAGATGTTGTGGTGTTAGAAAGGATTCTTCTCTTAGCGTGGAAACGTGGGAATGGTCATCTCTATTCCGATTCCGATTTGGCACTGCATCAATTCAAGAACACAATCATGTTAGTCAACCATTCTTGTGTTCTACAGTTTTATGTACAATGTAAAGATGCATGGTACATTCATACACATAAATTGTGAGTGTACATTATGTCCCAACAATGCTTCTGTATTGAGGGTTTAGGATATATCCAGCACTTATAAAATATTAGGACAAGGATGTTGCTAACCTTGGGGTGGCGTTGTAGTTATAGCAGATGCATTATTATATGGTTCCTCCCAAGTGTCATCATTTGTATAATAGTCCACCTGCTGAGATGACGTTCTCAATGGAGGACCTCCTGGAGATGAGATTGGTTGTCGTAAAACCTCTTCTGCACAATTAGAAGTATTTGAAGCTCGTGATGTACCAGTGGCCCGAGGAAGGATAAATGTGTTTGTCGAAACCTGCTTAAGGATTTCTGATGGGCGCATAACGACAATACCACATTCAGGCGCCCCACTTCCTTCGTTATCGCTATCATCCTCCCTTTGTTGTTGTTGGTGTTGTCGTTGTATTTGGTGGTTCACGCTAATTTCTAGCCTTGCTGCTCGATTGTTTTTCTTCATACCAGAAGATGATGTTCCGACTCCTTGACTGTGTCCTCCCACCATTGATAGTGGTGAATCCTTCCACTGCACAAAATCCTCCCTACGGTTTTGTCTTGGTGCCATGATCTGCATTAGTGAACAGAAGGAATGTAAGAATCTGCGGTGGCCTTTGCTTCCCATGCCCTGCACTTTGGGTTATTCAATGCTGATTTTAGCATAACGAAGTTCGATTAGGTTAACAACATCTGCAATTCTGCCGAAGCTATATACTAAAGCACCCTTTCTTTCGGGTAAACAACCCCCCTGTAGAAGTTAACTGAGTGAGTTCTGACAACCACTCTGACACCACGCTTCCATCGAAACATGCATCAGCTCCTTCGAACGACATCATCTCTCCTGTACCATCTTTTATACCCCTAAAGATCCTCGATGCAATATTGCCTCAATGAATTACCGAAATGAGCATCTTATAATACTGTAGTACCAAACAAAGCTTAATCTAAGCAAGCCGCATGATCTTATAGAGAATTTCACATTCTAAAAACATGTCAAATTTGAACCGTAGGTTCTACTTCATTTATGACATTAGAATGGTCAAAATTGGGTTTCAAGGATGTTTACAGGTTAGATGGGTGTTCAGCTAATTCATTGGAGCTCATTCACTGGAGCTGCATCAAAATTGAACACATGATCGCCCCCCCCCCCCCCGCGGTTCTTGCACGAGTTCTAAATCATCACTAACTTTCTATGTGATGGAAATGATCAACATTGATTTCCATTGTCGGAATCTTCCAGTGGATGATTGGATCATTACATTTACGTCACACTATTTTGATGCTACAAGATCATGAAATGGTAAATCCGAATGGTTTAACTTTGACACAAAATAGCAGAGTCAATCTCACTCCACATGATTTTTGAATGAGAACAATTTTGATTACTAGTAGGAAATATGAGTAATTGAGACACTTTATTCATACAGACAAAAGCTGATTGACATTTACCGCAAAAATTTACTCATAAAATACGGTATTATGTAATTTTTTATCTCGAAACTAATGGAAGGTATGGTACATTTACTACATCAAGTAGCAAATAACCATACGTTATTTGTGTTTCACTGAAAACTCTAGAAACCACAATGATTCCAAGATACATTAAAATTTCTTTCGAAAACTTACATCACAGTTGCTTACCTGTGTACTTCGCTGTGGTTGAGGACGTCTGTGTTCTACGTCTTCTGCCATAGAGGATTTGTTCTCAAAGCATGTTCCTGTCTTTGTTGTTGATCTTGTTGTTGGTCTGTGTGCTATGGTGGTACATCTTTCATCTTCACTGTTGCTAGTCTGCACACATTGAGTACAAATGTTATTCAATGTTTCACTTCCAACTAATCTACACTCCCTCATTCATGAACTTCTACTTCTGAGTGACAACAAACCAATTTTAGTATTCACATTCCCAATACAGCTAATAATTTAGATTCAACCAATTAGAGACTCATTTACTCCTATCAATACAAACATGAAAAGTTCTGCTTCGTAGATGACATGGTAATAAAAACAGTTATCACGTTTAGAGCTCAAATGGGGTTCGGTTTACCGCACATACCTCACTGGTTTCGTCTGTGCAGTCTGTGCAAGACGTCTCGTACGTGCATTTACTATCGTCTTGAACACTGCTCGACTTGTATCCAGATTCAGACGTTGTTGTCAAGGTGTTTGTGTCGTCTTCTTTGACAGAGTATGAAGAACCTGTGCTATCCTTAGCGGAACTCTCTTCTGTGTCGTTCTCCAAAGATGATGACTTGGAGTCGGCAGAGCTTTCAGACCCAATGTTGTGTGGATCTGAAGTCCCTTTTCCATGTGACCACGCTAGTACTCTCTGATCATCTTCTATCTCAGAAGTTTTTGGGCTTGGTATGGATGGCGTTCTTATCTCGCCAGTTTCCAGAGCGGTTTGTGCGTCCTTTAACACGTTAGCATTTTGAGCAGCATACCTGAAAGACAGTCACAGAGCATGAAAGACTGCGTGAGAAGTGGCAACTAGGTTAAGTGACTAAGAATATGACAAGCTCGGTTGAACAGAAAGTTAAACTGTTTCGAACTTCGTGCCTCAATATTCACAAACGATCTACAGACTCATCCACTACAACGACTGAAAGCAAACTCTGTGAAGATTACATTTGTTAATCTCCGAAACTGTCGTAAATATCCCGCACATCGAGGACGTCGTCACCTTCCAGTTTGCACGTTAAGACGACGAAGGTGACAACGCAACTAAATTCTAGGAAAAGACAATTGCTGACGGCGGTGCGCACTTGCATGGCCAATCCAATTATGCCATGAAAACTACCTTTGCTCGTCTTCACAGTAAGAACCATGCGCTATCAAACAATATTACAATGACAAATTCAAAAACTACGTCCGTCAATCTCACTCGCGATAAAAAAGTAATCTCCGGAATCACTTACAGCATGTTCTGTACTCCGGTCTTCTCTTGCAGTAGCGCCTCGTTGTGAACTATCGTCCTGTACCTGTGCAACTCGTATTTTGAAACCCTCATCCTGAAACTTAACTTCACACTCGCTGAGTACGCAAACTCGACCTGTGAGGTTTTGGCACTTCAGTGAATTCGCAATACGAGTATAAGCCGTGACAGAAGGGCGCAATTGTGAGAGATAAGCACAGAGTAAGGAAAAACGACTTCGTTTCAAAATCGCAGCTTCCGAGTGAAAATTTGAGAATTTTATTTTAGCGCAAACAGGGTAAGCGATCTCACATACCTCGAAATGTTTGTCCTTTTCCGCTTTGTAAGCAATTGAGTGAAAGTAGCAACACTCACGGCATTGAGCTTCTGAGGTTGACGTTCTGAACAAAGCCGAAACACATGAGGAACCCGTACAAGTTAATACAGGAAGTGATGGCTGTCTAATCAGCAAAAGTAATTGATTATGTTCAAATCGACTAGATTTTACAAAATCCAGACTAATCTAACGTACTGAACACAATCTGAAAAAGGTGATCTCTTCTTCTATACCTAAGTCTTTCCCAGTAGGTAACTGAAATCAACTTGTTAAGCTCCACTGCGGGTTTCGTCGCACTGTCGTTCATTGTAGTGTTTTTTGCAGCTGTAGGTTTTATTGGAGGTCTCCGACAGCAAATTCATAGAAGCGTGGCGGAAATTCACTGCGCAACGCTCCCGGGAACTTTTTCCACCGCTTGTGTACATACTGATTAGGTTCTATCAAAACATTGACACAGTACAGTTCCATAGAGAGGTGTTTTTTTTGTTAACTTTGGAAGTATAACGAGATCGTTTGTAAATCAACAGCTTTCAAAGCTTCATGTTCCGGGGAGGCTTTTGGAACCTAGGTCGTATCGCATTGTTCGGTAAATTTCTCTTTTGAGTGTCGATTTCTGTGCGTGGACTGGCTTCTTTTAAACTACAATATTGAAATTGGTGACATGTCATGATTGCAGAGAAAGCGGTAGTAGCAGAGCAATCAGGTCGGTGGATTTCAACCTCGTAAGTTCTTTCTGAGTCGCTCGGTGGATCTCTCTCCTTTGCTGTTCCTGGTTGGAATCCGAAATTTGGCCTTCTCTTTTTTCTAGCGAGTCTAGGTAACTCTCATTTGAACTTTGTATCAATCAAAATATATCGCACACTCCTTAGATAGCATGATTCGAATTCAGTGAAAGTTAAAAATGAAATTTTTCATTGTTTGTTGTCAGTACGTATAGATCACGATGACTCCATGGCGCAATCCATTTGTATCAGAAAGCGTGAACGTACACATGATGCATATGTTTTTCGATTAGGTCAGTACTACCAATCCATCGCTTTTAAGGTCTAGGGTTCCATAAATTTTCTCATTTAGAACCTGTTTGATTAGTTACTAACACATTGAGGCCAACAATTAGATTCAGAATGTGGAATTTCAGAATGGGAACTGTTATGTGATGAGCTCGTTGCTGCTTTGGCAGAAAATTCAATGCTGCTTGAAGCGCAGAGAATTGTGCAATGTTGCACCGTTAGGGCTTACAAGTCGATGGCTGGGACTGTAGCATGAAAACTCAATGTTGCTTGAAGCGCAGAGAATTGTTGTTGGATCCATTCAACTACCGCTATTGATTCGCATACTCAACATTCGTCTCTATTGTCTTGCTCATGTGCAGATGCAATGAACTGGAGTTCAAACACTTGCACCCGCCCGTCATGCTTCTCAGTTTGGAACCCGAGGTGATTAGAGCTACAAACTGTGGGAGTCCAAAACAACACATTACAATTGCGTAAGCTTTAAGTTACCGGGCAAAACTTCGATTTCGGAGGAGCATTTTCAGGTCTGCTATCACCGTTTTCATATTGCATAATGACCACGCTTACAAAATGAAACCAACATGTTCCATACAATGAACATCATACTTACTGCACATCATACTTACTGCACGTTATGAGATTTATAATTACAAAAACTAAGTGTTAAATATTTTGTGTGTTCTTCCACTAAAGTTCTTGAATTGCATTGCAAGGGTCAACAAAATGAGAGAAGCAAGACTGGGAGAGGCGTACCATATGGAGAAAGCTTTGGTAGCTCGACAAGGCATTACGAGGTACCCGTGTGGATGCCAGAAATGCCATGGGTTTAGGACTCAGCTGGTGCAGGTTGTTGAAACTCATCATCGAAAGTTTGGACGTGACATAACACTTGTACAACCTCTTCTTGTGAGTAACGCACAACCTAATTGTGCCAAAATTACTTGCTGCACCATACATACTATGTTATGTATTCAATTATATTGCATTATTTTCCTTTTTCATTAAACATATTAATCACAATTATGCATGCTTGATGCAGAGATTTCCAAACCGACCTGTAGAAGAGGCGGAGTTAGCCGACGGAGATGATGACGTATTACCAAGTGAAGATGGTGACGTGCTTCAAGAAGAACCGAGAGAACTGGAAGAGGAGGACGTCTTGCTTGACATCGAAGATGGAGAAGAATTTCAAGCTGCCCCTGCTAATACTGACATTAACTTCGATGACATGACAGAAAACTATTTCGCTCGGGCGGACGAAATTCACGCACAAGTAAGACATGAAGATGATGCAGTGCTAGACTTCGATGACTTGTCCTCTGAAGATGAAGAGCCGGATAGAACGCCTGTAATGGAGGAGCTACTTTGAGAAGCCGCAGAGCCTTTGTTTCCTAGCTCAAAAACAAGCAGGTTACAATTCAGCATTATACCCATGTCATTGTGCACATTGTATTCGGTCAGTCATAATTGCTTGGACGAGGTATTAACCTTTCTAAAGTATGATGTCCTACCCGCTGAAAACACTTGCCCCAAATCGTCCTATGAGATGAAGCGGTTGCTACTAAAATTAGGCTTGTCACACGAGACAATACATTGTTGTGAGTGTGGTAGAACCTTGTATTGGAAAGAGAAAGCAAACCTAGACCATTGTCCAAAATGCCAGAAGTCCAGGTACATACCAGGATCTACTTCCATTCCTAGTCGAGTGTTAAGATTCTTCTCAATCATTAAAAGGTTGAGAAGGATGTTTCGTTGCCCAGAACTGGCAAAACATATGAGATGGCATAGTGCCAACCATTCTAGAGATAGGAAAATGCGGTATGTCGTAGATAGTGAGCAATGGCGTTTCATAGAGGAGCACTTTCCAGTTTTTAGCAGAGAGGATAGAAACATTCGGATGGGACTTGCCCTAGATGGCGTAAATCCTCATAGCTTGCAATCCTCAAAGCATTCTGTCTGGCCTATTATGTTAGTGATATACAACCTGCCTCCCTATCTCGTGACTAAGAGGTTTTTCATTTCATTAACTATGATAATACCTGGGCCGAGTTCACCATCTGAAGACACAATTGATGTATATCTGCAACCACTCATTCATGAGTTGAAGAAGCTTTGGGTGGGAGTCAATGCAGTAGACATGTCGGAACCCGTTGCTGATAACCGGCAGTTCACATTGCGTGGTATGTCGATTTGGACCATTCATGACTTTCCAGCGTACACGTTGATATCGGGACAATCAGGAAAAGGGTATGCTGGATGCCCTGTTTGTGGCGAAGGAACATTTGCAGAACATTCGGCACATGCACACAAGTCTATTTTCCTTGGGAATCGCAGGTGGCTAAATCGAAATCACCGTTGGCGATCAGCTCGGGCAGCTTTCAACGGGCGTTCGAACCACGATGAGGCACCGGTTCGGCAGACTGGTTTGACTATCATACAGCGAGGAGCATGGAGAGCAACATACTTAGAACTGGGGGGACGACCAAATTCCAAACATGATCCTTTGAAGCGAACTGGCGTGAAAAGGATCAGTATCCTCTTCAGTCTACCGTATTGGGAGGTAATTTATAATTTCATTTGAAGTTTATCTTGCAAATTTGAGATTAACAGTTGCCATTTATATAGTTGATATATGAGGGGCATGTTTTTGGGGATTGCTATGTATTTGTGATGGTCCGGTTTTGCGAAATCTGCAATGCAGGCACTGTTTTTAGAACACACAATGTGTGTAAGGTATGTGAACTTTGTGAAACTGGTAAGCATGGAAACGTATCTGCTTTCGAGAAACCGTTTTTGATCACCTTGCTTTGAATACGTGAGTTGTGAGAAATGATCCAACGAATCCATAAATAGATTATCTCTTCTGTAACGGTTCACCCCGAATATCATACAAAATTGTAGTGGTAGTCATGAATTAACCTTTCGAAATACTGTAATATCCTTCCCGCTTTACATCAATGACTGAGCAGAGTTAACACTATCTCTTTGAACCCAGAAGTCAATAAGTTTTCCGGAGGAACCAAGGAAGTAGTGACGTAGAAAAATTTGAAATATAACACCAATTCATGTACTGATGTTGGTTTTGTGTCTATTTTTCAGAAACTCCCGACAAGGCATACATTGGATGCTATGCATTGTGAAAAAAATGTTTGTGAGAATTTGCTCCGTACTCTGTCTGGTGAAACAGATGGCGCAAAGTCAAGAGAAGATATGCGAGCCCGCGGCATCCGACAACATCTGCATTTGCAACAAAATGCAGATGGGAATTCATACTTTAAGCCTGATGCACCTTATGTATTGTCAAAAAGACATCAAGAGGAATTTCTGACTACTCTTCGGGATTTGAAGTTCCCCTCTAATTACGTAGGAGCATTGAGCCGAAGGATTTCAGACGGAAGACTGCGAGGGTTGAAGACGCATGATTTCCATATATTGCTTCAGCAGGTAATACCCCTCTGCTTGAGGAATGTAGGTCATCCAAAAGTAGTTGGAGCAGTCATGCGCGTTAGTCGATTATTTAGAAAATTAACAGCAAAGATAGTAGATGCAGAAAAAAAGAATTCTATGCTAGAAGAGGTTGCTGAAACTGTTTGCACTCTAGAGAAGGAGCTGCCGCCGTCGGTGTTTGTAATAATGATGCATTTGCCTATACATTTGGTAGAAGAATTGTTTATTTGTGGTCCAGTACACACGCGGTGGATGTACCCATTTGAGCGGTACATGAAAGGACTCAAAGGGTTTGTGAAAAACAAGGCAAAGCCAGAAGGTAGTATGGCATATGGATATCTGAGAGAGGAAGCAATAGGATTCTTAAATGAGTACCTATCGGAATATACTCCTACAACAAAACGAGCCTGGGATGACAAAGAAGAACCGGCGATGTATGATGAAATTCTGGAAGGTGCCAACCGAGATCGAGCAATGAGCATACAGTTTCAGAAATTAATCCATGACTTTGTGTTAGACAACACAGAGCACATGGAGCCATTCAGAAGGTACATCCTGAACTTTTGTAACCTATTTGTATTACTTTATAAGAATTTGAGGAGTTGCACATAGGTCTCGAAATTGGAGTACGAAAAGAAACTTCCTTAATCACAGTTTTGACAACTTCGATTGTAGAGAAGTAGTGATGGATTCAAATTTCAATACCTCTGCACTAAAGTGGGATGTAGAAGGGTTCATAGAAATAAAAAAATAGTTGTAATCCTAGAAGTGCTTATGTATTATAAGCTAGTGGTAAAAACTTCTATGAGGCTTTCTGTTCCAAATGTTTTCTTCATTGTCTAGGTTGAGAGCATTTGTGCGGTGTCGGTACAATTAACCTTTATATTGTACCCCACTGACTACTGGAATCCTGCTGCGCAGGAGATATGGAGAAGCTGTAGCACAGCAAGATAATAAAAGAGAACGGTATCGACGAAAACAACGACGACGTGGAAGGAGAACGAGGTTTGCATACCCACGTGAACTATCAGGAATTCCAGACTTTGCGCAATGGGTACAAGAAGAAGTGAGACGCGATCATCAGGTAGGGGCTAGAGTAGATTCAAGAGTTGTGGACACAGCCCGAGGACCGTTGAATGTTGCAGTGGCTTACAAATCTATGTATGCTTTTGGCAATCATTACCGAGTGCTCAGCTCTGAACGACCTCTTAGAGCGTGTGACAATGGTGTTGCTGCAACATTCAAACAGGTCTGCAGAAACGGTAGGAGAGATAACAACCAAGTAAATGCAGATGTAGAATATATAGGCCACATTGAGGAGATTTTGGAATTAAATTATAGGCGCCATTGTCTGGTAGTTTTAGTGTGTGATTTTGTGAGGGCAAACTACGCTGGTGGTAATGCCACAATAAAACGAGATAGGTGGGGATTCACTTTAGCTAACTATGATAGAAGATACGCTACAATTTGCCGAGACAGTTTCGCTTTTCCAAAACATTGTGAGCAAGTATTTTTTGCAGAAGCTCGAGAGTCACTAGGGTGGAGGGTAGTGCTGAGGAAGGAGGTGCGAGGGAGACGAATACTACCGAGTAATGAAGACGACGAAGATGCAGAATTATTCCAAATGGGTTTAGATGAGGATTTTGAAGGACTACGCCCGGAAAGAGAAGTTGGGGAACAAGAAGTCGAACCAGCAGGGACAGAGGAGGATGTAATTTTGCAACCTGTGATTAGGCTAAATAGGGCAAGACGAGGCGGACGAGGGGGTCGTGGGCGTGGTAGAGGCGTAATACAAGGTAGGCGTGCCGGAGCGACTAGACTCCATACAGAGGTTGAAGAAGAAAACTCGGAAAGTGAACATGCGAAAGTAAATGAAGATTATCGACCATCAAGGGGAGCAACAGGTCGTACGAGGACGGCAGCAGAAAACGAAGCCCAACAGGAGAGGAACGTACGACAACGACCTCATTCAGAGGAATATCTTCAAAACGATGAAGGTACGAGTTCAGAGGAAGATGCAACTTGTTCGGAGTATTCGACGTCTGGATCATCTTGCAGTGCTTCTGACCAAAACGAAGAGTGAAAGGTGAGTCATTTCGAAATGAGCATCTGTCATTTGACATCCATTCATATGGAGCTCTGGTTTTATTTGCTTCTTATCAACCATTCAGTCTCTTATCAGAAAGAAACAATTTTGTTACCATATGTTAGGCAATAATCAGTCATTTTAATGTGTGCCAGTTTGAAATGAGAGTCATGTGAATACATGCATGCTTTTATGTGTCAGATATCAACCGTGTAACTTCTCACCCTAGCCATAAGCTACAAAATCTGTACAGGTAGTATTAGCTTTCATCACTTCGTTTCCTACACTGATATGAACCAAGTTTCTTTCCTTATCCACTGATCCTTATATTAAAATATCCTTATTCCGTGTTCTTTGACTAATCAGTGAAAGATATGTTGTTTCGATTATGTAGGAAGAAGCATTGAAGAAATGGGACATATCAGGATTATTGAGGATAGCACAAGCAAACACAGTAGAGGATGTGATAGTCTTCAAAGAATGTTCAAAGCCACTTATACAATGGTGCGAGACTTGTCTTGGAAGACCATTTACTCAGGTCCACACTACAGTTGTTGTTGCAGTGTTTTAAAGTCCCTTCACACGAGGCTTTCCTTTTTTCGAAAATTCAGAATAGGAAAGGTTTACAGATGCTGTTGTCGTACTCGGTGGTTGTATGTGTAAATATGTAGGTTATCAATGTAAGTGATGGATTTAGGAACTGAATTTCTTCATTGTGGCCTTTCAGGAAGAGAATGTAGAACTACTGATGCTCTTTTGACATGGAATCCATACACGATTTGTTTGCATTTGACGCAACAAATTATTAAACAGTAAGCACTCGTCCAACTTCTTTTTAACATGCTTGTGTTTGTGTTCATTACTTCATCTCTTTTTTGGTTATTAAAAAGTTCTGATGTTGTGAATGTTGTGAATGTTGTGCAGCAAATTGGAGAGAAGTTAATTCTCTGCAGTCATATATTGAAATGGAGTCGGAAGAGGGACTTCATGAAGGTGATCCTATCTTACGTTCAAAGCAAGTTTTTTTAGGTTCGGATATCTTGCAGAGCATCCAGAGGGCAATTGCCCATTGGATTTTTAAAGAGTTCTTAAGTTCCCATGTGGATTCAAATTACAAAGTAGGGTTTTGAACATTATATTGTAGCATAAAATGAGTCAAAGTACATACTTATTGGTTTTCAATTACAACAAGCCTTAAATGTTGCAAATGTGGATAGGGAAAGGAGCAAGGATTGAGGTTTCAAGCTGCACTCTACTGTGATGCACAGTAGCGGTTTCATAGAGAGCATGTAATTCTGCACACTGATGTCTGTTGAATTATACTTCCTCGATAGATACAGAGTATTAGGTACAGAAATTCATGTTAGCATAGCCTCAGAATTACAGACATACAGTAGTCATCAATTGTTGTGATTACATCATAAAATCTTACAAATTCCAAGTATATTTTTATCCCAGCTTTGTCCTATGGCAAATAAATAAACATTCTAAATAATGCAACCATACAAAATTTGAGAACGTTACTTCGTAGACTCAACAGTATTAATTGTGGGTCGAGGAATGGTTGTTCAATGATTACGTCATTGCCATTAATGACAAACGTAGAATATAAAATGCAAGTGTTTACAATAGATAGAGTAAATAGGATATGTAGGAATTTTAAATTTCTAAATCGTATAAAAAGAATTGCCCTAGTAAATCTAAACTGAAGACAAATTACTTGTACATAATTAAGATGGATTACAAATACTATTTTTTCCTACAGTAAATCTGTTTTCTGAAAGCGCTCACATTCAATGTCAAACAAGTTAACGTTCAGATATTTACAGTAGTAAATACTGCGTAACTTAACCATCAAAATTTACATAGTTCGATGTGTTAATTATCGCAATGTACAAATTTTACTTTTAAAACATACTCGAAGGAAAACAGGCCTTGTAAATCTGCAAGTGTTTAGGAAGACCCCTATTCACACTACGGCAGAATGCTACACTTTATGACTGGGAGGATATGATTGAGGATGACAGGCGACTAGAAGCAATCATATTTTTTTGGGGCGAAACCGTTGGTGGATTGCGAAGTTGAGAATATGACTTGTAGTCATATTCTATAGTCATATTTGCCAGCTGTACCGTTTAAAGTGCGTATAAAGTGCATGGGAGGGTCGTACACCTTTGTAGGGAACAAACGGGAACGATCGCGGGGAACGTCCACTTATATTTGGCAGTCATATATTGGGAGCAGTTATATTTTGCAGTCAGACTTGGCACAAGCCATATTTTAGCACCAGTCGTATTCCACGTCAGCTTTTTGCAGCAGTCATATTTTAGCACCAGTCATATTCTGCAGTCTTTTTTTTTTTTTTTTTTTTTTTTTTTTAAATTTTTTTTAAATTTTTTTGGTTGACCAGACTGCCTAAGATCATATAGACTGCCTTAGAAAATTTACATATATTTTGGCCCTCCCCTTTACTGTATAGTATGGGGATTTAGTGTATTCATTTAATAAGGAATATTTGTGTCGAATATTTAGTAATTTCAAATTTGGCACAATGGAATTAAGGGTTGATTGTGGTTTAGGTTTTATAATTCACTTGATGAAGACATAAATAGCTCAAAGACTCAATAGACTTTTTTGTAATACTTCTAGAGCATAGTGGTGTGACTAGGTTTAGTGGTCACGCAGGACCTCTAGTTTATATAAGGGTTGTATTATAGTACTTTAATCTACGACGTGACTCTAAACTATTGTAAACTTTAAAAGATTGATCATATACCTAGTTTGCACAGTTATATGCGTTTTCTGTTTACATTAAATTGCATTTTCATTTGTACTAGACATGGCCAAACATGCATGAATGGATACATTGGCATGCATATAGATCCAATAAGTGTTTGGTCATTCTGTTTGCACATGTGAATATATGTGTATATATATATGGTGAACGATTGGAATGTATAAAATCACAATGATTGAATAGAGTCTCAATCGTGCTCTGAGTCGCAATATTCTAAATCATCTACGGATGTGTCATCTTGGCTAATGCGATCTAATGCGATGGCAACCACCTCTGGGGCTACTTCCACTGCACCAACGAGAATAGGTGTCCGTGGTAAGACATCCGAATCTAGGCTCGTAGATTCGAGTCCAGGAAAATCACATGCTCTACCCAATGATATGCATTGAACTTCATCGGAGATGTGATGCTTGGAGAAGGACCGAGCTCCTCTCGGTTCTCTCCGCAACACAACTTCCCATCCACGCTTGGCCATGTCAGATGCAAAAAAAACCTGTTCGATGTGGAGTGGGAAGGCAAATGATTGTGCAGAGTATGGGATCAGCCTCTCAAAGTTTACGGTGGTGAAACCGTAATCATCGCGCTTCATTGTAGCGCCATCTCCTCTCATATTTGCAATCACCCAATTGCAATATAGGACCACGACCTCAAATCGTCCATAGTTCACCGATAGAATTTCCTCCACCCACCCCACATACTCCATCTCTGCTGCCCGAAGATTTGTATCCTTTCTACCCGCGCGACAAAGTTGACGAAAGGTTGCGGCTACTCCCGAGTCCGCGGTTGTCAAATGCGCCTCTGCACTCCTTACACTTATGTGGTTCCCAAATGCATACATGGATCGATACGACTTCGCATACTCTGATGGAGGTAGCATCAAGGCCAGTACATCGGTAGGGACCTCCTCGTCTCCATCTTCTACAGCTCGTATCACAGCCGTTGGAAACCAGACATGGAACTCTTCATCACACATCTGTGAAGGGTAGGCTACCCTAGCCTTTCGCTTTTTGCGCCTATACTTGTGACGCTCTGCCTCACGGCGTGCCATGTCATCTTCGTGTCGCCTGAAAAATAGAAGAGTTCTATATGGTCAATGGCACCTTCTAGAAAATTCTCATTAGAGTAGAATGTAATTTATAGCCACCTGTGGAGGCTTGTTGCAACAACTACATCACTGAGTATAGTCGCTTCCATCACTCTCGGCAATCACTTATGTCACCAGAAGCAAACGCCAATATATATGGGGTTGCCACTGACATCACAAGGGGCAGTCGCTAACATCACCAAGGTAGTCATGATAATCATCAATATATCGGTGGATACAATTACAAATGAGTGTAGTCGGAGTCATAATCCACGTGAGCCTTTTTTGCGTGTAGACTCACCTGCGCCAATCTTCCAATGGTGTTGCATTAGTCACCACAAACTCGTGAATCCATCCTCGAAGGTCACGTGAGAGTCGGCGTGGACGCTCGTTGCCTTCAAGGATCTTGTCGTACATGGACGGGTCTTCTTTATCATCCCACACTCTTCGTGTAGTAGTCGTATACTCTTGCATATACTCGGTGCAAAATCCGAGTGCCTGTACTCTGGCGTAGCCTTGACCATCTTTCCTTAAGTTGACATCGATTTCGAACGTAGCCTTTGAGAGTCTTCAAGTACCTCTCTATAGGGTACATCCATCGAGTATGCACGGGTCCACATATTTCAACTTCCTCTACAAGGTGGATAACCAAGTGGCTCATAATGTCAAAGAATGACGGCGGGAACTCCTTCTCCAACATGCATAATGCGATGGCCGCTTCGCATCTCATATCTTCTATTGCCGAGGGATCAATGGACTTTGCACATATCCGCCGAAATACCCGGCTCAGCATTATTATTGTCGTACGGACTTCCTTAGTCATTGTAGTGCGCACACATAGTGGCAACACTTGCTGAAGAAGAACATGGTAGTCATGTGATTTAAGGCCTTTGATTTGTCCGTCTATGCTGACCCGCTTCTTTAGCTGTCCGACGTATTGAGTAGGGGTTCGCAAGGAGCGAACTTGGTCTACAAAGACTTGTCGCTCTTCTTTCGTAAGAACGTATGATGAACGAGGTAACATAACGCTACCATGTTTTTTACCGCGTACGGGCCAAAGATGTTTGCGTATCCCCGCTTCCTTCATATCGAGGCGGGCTGCAAGGGTATCTTTCTCTCCAAATATGGTCTTCATGATATTTTCCGCAATGTTTTTTTCACAAAGGCATGACATCCAACGTGTGTCGAATTAGCGAGATCTGTCTGCATGACTCCGGCCGATCCACAAATTAGATTCCATATAGTACATTATCACTATATAGTCACATTCCTCATCATATGACCGCATATGGACATGCTACCCATAAAATCACTACGCATACCAAGTCACACTACAACACTGCTGCGTTTAGATACACGTACTTTCCAAAGACGGAAGGTGAAAGAGACATGTCCTTCTCTTCACTTCGTGCTCATGTATTGGGTCTGGCGTCCGTCCTCTTCCATTTGCACAGTTGTTTGCCGTCCATTGTTGTCGCTCATTTGCAAATTGCAAGTGCTCTCCACCACTCATCCTTCGTGGAGGAGGTCTCATGTTTGGTTGGCCATCAAAATTGACCCTTTGTCGCCTCCATTGGTGCTCCATTGGCAAATATCGTCTATGGCCAAGGTAGACATTCTTCTTGAGCGCTTTTGAGCGCCGCGTTACTATGTTGGGTCCACAGACAGGACATGCCTTATGTCCTTTTGTGACTTGGCCAGAAATCACCCATATGCCGAAAAGTCGTTCACCGTCCACAATAACATACCTCGAAGCTTGAATGTATTGTCACCAGTTTTTTGTTGTGATCCATCTACGCAATCGGTCCCTTCCCATAGCTCCTGTAGCTCCTCAATTAATGGTGCTAGATATACATCCACGTTTTTATCTCATCACACTTTCTTTTCCGGTATAAGTAACGTAAGCATCGAAAAGAAGTTTTTGGTCACTAGCCAAAGGGAAGATTGTAGTTTAGCATGACGACAGGCCATGTTGAGTGGCTAAGGCTTTGGTTTCGAAACGGGTTCACACCATCTAGTGCCAAGCCTAGCCTAACATTCCGTTCTTCGTTTACAAACTCCGGCCATCTATTATTCACGTGGTTCCATGCCTTTGAGTCAACTACGGATCTCATCACCTTGTCCTTGCTTTTTCCGCCTGTGTGCCACTTCATGAGCTCCGCCAACCGCGGGCAACTGTACATTCTTCGCAAACGAGGAATCAATGGAAAGTGTCTCAATACTTTAACAGGTATTGTTTTGGAGTTGTCAGCATACCGGGATTTGTGGCAAACTGGGCACTCTGTTGCATCCTCCAAATCTTTCCGAAATAAACAACACCCGTCTCTACAAGCATGTATAGAGTCGTAAGACAATCCCAACTTCATCAACAAACACTTTGCCGCGTAAAATGTATTTGGGAGAGTGTTGCCTTTGGGCAATATTGTCTCCTGCAATAACTTCAACAACTCGTCCACAAAGTTGTTTGGTACACCGAATGTGCTGCAACAAACAAGTAGCATGAGCGTGGAGGTCAGACGGTTGGAAGAGCTCCCTACGGTTGGAGTCTTTGCTTCGCGTAGTAGGGCCTCCACAGCAAGACCGCTAGCGTCGTTGATGTTCGTGGTTGTCCCTCATAATTCCATAGGGTCGTTGTTTTCTTGTGCATCGTCATCGCTACCTTCGTTGTCACTCACTGGGAAGCCATCGCCCGGACAATGCGAAGCTTCAACAAACGCAACATCAACTCCGTCGTGATGAGAAGGGTTGGTGTCGCTCTCCATTAAGTTGATATTGTCATACTTGTTGAAGCAATCGGCCACCATGCGCAAAACATCTACTTCTCCAACTTCGTTGCTATCCAATGTATGATTAGACACAGAGTCGTTGTCTTCAGTATTCCGCTCTATATTTTGGACCAAATTCAAGGGGCTACACTGATCCTCAAGGGGCTACACTGATCCTGCAAACCCATCCACGTGCATGACAAGTGTATCCATGTTGTTAAGTGTTGTTCACGCAAGGAAAGTACTCATTGAATGCGTGGTGTGCAAAATATGACTAACAGTAATCACATTACAATAGGGAATAGTGACTGTCTATAGTCATCTTCAAAAAAAATTTGACTAATATATTGGTCATACTATAAGTAATATACTAGTCATGGACATACAACGATTATAATTCTGCCGTTCAAGCCTCAACTAGTCTTTCATTACATTTACTCGTTTGTCAATGTTGCCTTGCTGCAGGGAGTAATGTGCGTAGAGTTCTTCTCCTGCCTTGATGTCCCTTGTTGCTATGGTAATCACATATCCCCATTCCAAAGTGTTCCACGGTTTAGGAAACATGCGATACTCCCACACAACATTCCCTATCTCACTGCGCCCAATAGAACTATTAATGAATCCAGCTACATTCCCTTTCAGTACATCTCCGTCAATGTACAAGTCGGACTCCGCACGCATCACGTACGACTTCATCCGAGGATGTGCCTTGCTCAATGTTTTGTATTCCGCGGAGGTGTATTGTGGTCCGACGAAAGGAAGCAGTTCCTCACCCTCTTTGGCAGGTTGCATTGCAAACAGACCCCAACCCATGAAGCCAAATTTGGACACCTTCACTTCCCAATCTCTTTTCCAATATGAGAATCGTGTTAGCTTTGGAATGGGTCCGTCGCACCATTGTCCGTCGTACACATTTGAACGCCAATTCTGCAAACGACTGGATCTTGCGGATGTAGACGTGGATATGGCGTGATCGGAGGACTCTTTTTGACTTAAGAATGTTCTCAATGATTTCAAACATGCTGATCTGACAATGGGTCGCCACCGAGCCTACATAATTTGGGTACACAAACGTTTAAAGTCTACAATTGTACATAGAACCACATTGCTTTAATTTAGAATGACTCGTTGGTTGCAATCACTTACCAAGATCGATGCTGTAAAAACGGGGTCCCTTTTTCGATTACGAAGATGCTTCCGAATTGTGGCTCGATCAAGAACTTTCCCTCCTGCACATTCAGTGCATGGACATGGGTATTTCGTTAATCGCAAGGTATCCGCTTGAATCTCTTCCTCTTGCCATAATTGTAGATGCTTTAAGTGTTGGAGCTCCCCTTCTTTCATTGTCTGCAAGGAACCAAAACACATGTTCAGGGGGACAAGGAGCTCTTTGAGGCTATGACAATACAATTCTGCACCACATTGCATGCCACATGAGATACTGAGATCCGCATACCTTTGTGCAACAAAAATATCACTGGACTTAGAAAGTCATGTAAGAGAAAACGACCATATTTATTACAAGCGATAGTGATGCAAATGACATGAGGGTGTTATATGACTTCCAAATACCACATACGTGACTGGTAGTTGTCATAAAACTTAGAGAATCTATAACCAAGATTTGAACCATCTTTGACCATGTAATTAGCTTTTTTGAACTATATTGTAAATCCTCTACTTTATTAGATATACTTGTACAACAATATGACTAATGCTTCTTATTTTTCTATATAAGGCACCCTTGTTACTTCTACAAATTGACTCTAGCCTTAACAACAAAATTAATACAAATCCCATACAAGAATGGAGAACTTCGATCTCTGTTACCAAATTCCAACCCTTGAATTTTTTTATTAACTATTGTCACGTGCTAGTACTTTCATTGAAATTTTGACCTATATGAGAGGCTGGTCTATCTAAGTTGAAAACACCCGTTTCGGACAAGGCTCTCCACACCTTACTATGTTTCAAACTCACTTACTATGTTTCAAACTCACTTACTATGTTTCAAACTCACGGATCACAATAAACTCTAAAATCCCCTATGACATTTGCTTTCACTAAGTATTACCTCGCATGTTGCGCTTCTACTGTAAGTTGCCATCAAATAGTACAAGTACATAGTGGAAAGTAGTTTTGACAACAAAAAGCAATTTTTAACCTTTATTTCACATGAGGATGAGAGAATTGGGAAGGGATACATGACATGAAAAATACATTAGGCTGAACAAGTGGTAAGTTACTACAACAGACAAGGTACTGGTACATGGGAGGCAGTAACATGGGTGATAACTCAAGTTTGTAACCAAATAAATGTGAATGACAGGAGCCTGTAACAAAATACAAGCAAATGACTGAAGGCAGTAACATGCCTAACTAGAGCATGTAACCCATGTGCTAGTCGGCAGAGTCCGGTCAACTTCGGTTGACAAGGGCGACGTGGCACACACAGGAACCCTAGCTCACAGTAACAACCTTTCTCGAGTGCAATCGTGCGTTTCTCACGGGCGATGATTGTGACCAGGCTTGATGGCGTCTGATGAATCTAATTACGAGAAGCTTAGAAACGACAGGATTGCCAAAAACAAGGAGGTGATGCGTGGTTTAGGCTTGCCTGTGTCTCCACGTGCATCGACGGGCTTCAAGAAACCCCAAGACAAGAGGTGAGTGAAATTTCTGCGCCTCTTGCCTGCCTCTTGATTCCACTCCGAAGTAGAGCTTCGAATGTAAGGGCAAAGTGCTGCTTTGCGTGCTGCTACTAAGCCACTCCGCGGGAACTTGGGCGCCCTCCTCTTCGAGGCTGCATTCAGCTCCTCAGCTCCTCATGGCCGGCCTGTCGCCCCAGACCGGAACTTTGCCGCTCCTTCGGGAAGAGGTGATCTCCTCGTCTCGTGCTCCTCACCGACGCATTCAAGCGCTCTCCTCACCTCCTCACCGACGGTAGTGCCCTCCTCACAGTTCATTATTTAGGTTGCCCTTCATGCATCAATTAGGGTTTCAAGCATTGATTACCATTTAGGGTTTTGTCCACCGATAGTCGCAGATGCCTTGGGCGTCCTCCTCCTCTTCGACGCATTTAAGCAGGAGCTCCGAAACGCTCAGAAGGACGAAGTAGCAACTAGATTCGGTGCTCGATCGATTGGACTGTCTCGGGATTCTTACGGAATATAGCGTGGGGACAAAGAGTCACCTGTTCGGGAAGAAGTCACTGCTTGATCTTCACGGTGATCCTGGTAATGATCACGAACTCATGCAATCGATCTCCAGCCATGTCTGTTCTGGCAACTCATACGTGCAGCGGTGCAGGCAATGCCAGAGCTCCTCTCGGTAAAAGTTTGTCTGTGACCGTTGTTTGTCTCTACTGTCAATGACTAGCTTGCCGGCATTGAAGGTTTTGCTAATGAAGATGGCACAACTAGATTCGGTCCACCGATAGTCGCAGATGCCTCGGGCGTCCTCCTCCTCTTCGACGCATTTAAGCAAGAGCTCTGAAACGAGCTCCAAAACACTCAGAAGGACTGAAGGACGAAGTAGCAACTAGATTCGGGGACAAAGATTCACCTGTTCGGGAAGAGGTCACTGCTTGATCTTCACGGTGATCCTGGTAATGATCACAAAATTTGTCTGTGACCGTTGTCTGTCTGTGCTGTCAATGACTAGCTTCCGGCCTTGAAGGTTTTGCTAATTGAGTGCTCATTTGCGGCTGAGTGGCATGATGTTGTCGATGATTGATGCAAGTTTTAGACTTTTTTTCCCGAAGTGATGTAAATTGCTGATGAAGATGGCACAACTAGATTCGGTCGACCGATAGTCGCAGATGCCTCGACCGTCCTCCTCCTCTTCGACGCATTTTGGCGAATACAGGAGCTCCGAAATAAGCTGTGAATCGAGTTCGTATTGCTGTGCAAAGTCTGAAGAGCTTGGCTCATTGTCTGGAGGGCCGAGACGCGATATGTGAGCATTCGTTTAGGATTGTGCGTGTGCTGGAGTCGTCACTGCTGCACCCACTTCAATCCCACTCTCCTTCTCGTGCAGTACCAGAACTCATCAACCTAATGCACAACCAGAACATTATCAGTGTCCGACTGGAGAGCGTTTGAAGCTGTCAAGGGTGTAAGTTCGATATCTTACCTTGCTGATGTCGATGTAAACGTCAGGCTTGATGTTTTTGTAATATCCAGATGCGGTGTTCCCGATCACCAGCTTCACCTCCGTAGTTGAATTCTGATGCGTTTTCAAAGCTTCGAATACGTCCGTCAACGATTTGGCGTCAATCCAAATCTTCTCTCTCTCCTTGTCTGAGAATCTGAACCGAGGTTGCACCTTCGGAGTATTACCGTTCGCTGCGCATGTGCAACTAAATGTATCAGAATTTAGCTGGTAATCTAATCAAATTGAGTAATCAAGTGAAGGTTCACGACTCCACTAGTTTGGTGATCGTGCTCGTCAGTTCGCTAAGTGTGATCCTCAGCTCAGTCGGTGATCCTGAGCAACGTAACGGTGATCCTCACTAACGGTGATCCTGAGCAACGTAACGGTGATCCTCAGTAACGGTGATCGTGCTCCTCAGCATCGAGTCTCTCGTGACGTCGTCATTATATTTGTTGATACTGTTAGATTTCACACTGATCTTTGAATGCGTGGGACCAGCAGTCGATAAGTAATCTTTGTGGCCCTTCCTTGACTGTGCTTAAATTGTTGACACACTGAGTTGTAGAAAGGAGGATTAGACACCGGGATTGTTTGTTCGACGTCTGTTTGGGTGGAAGCAGGAGGGTCCCTTGTTGATACCGATGTTGTTGCCGGTTTGTTGAAGAATTTTGCAAAATTTGATTCTAGCTGGATCTGTCAGTAACAGTATGAGCAACCCCATCAGGATGATAATATTTTGAGCTTCATACCAAAACTACCATTTTGCTAGGATTTCCGTGATATTAGCTCATCGAATTTTCTGCACATGATATGAGCTCATCAAATTTTTTGCACATGTCAAGCGCCAAGCCGCAATTGTGAGTGAGGAACCGAGTCTGAAGGCCTTGTTGTTTGAGATTGTGCCGCATTCTTTGACTGTGTCGAACCATTCTCTGTTGACGGAGATTACTGCACAGTTCCTGGTCCTTGACAGAGCACATATGGCAGATATCGGTCATTTTTTGTTCGTTGTATTCCTTGATTGTTTGAGACTATTGTGTATTACATTTGTGTAGTTGATTAGAACTCTGATTTTTTCAGTTTGTGTTGGCTATAGTTGTAGAGAGGCTTAGAGATGAAAGTACTTGAAGTTGTAATGAGTATTGTGAGACCGTGGCATTGTATGTGCAGAGATTGTGACTTCCTGTAGTCACATTAAGCTGCAGCAGTGACTTGGAGTAGTCATCAATTCTGTGGATATGGCTAATCTTGTTGGAAAAGTGATAAGAGACATTGCTAACCTATCGGATAATAAACAAATTGAAGTTTTTCGAACTATTGCTTGTTTCCCTGCCATTACTTTGCCGATCTTAGAAATGACTTCGGTTGAGATTGCGCATTGTTGTTGAGAGCGACCATACCTTGCCAATGGAAGGACCTTCGACTTTGAAGCCGTCGCGCACTCGATCAACGCAAAGGAGGCGGCTTTCGAGGAGAGAGCGGCAAGATGACAACAAGTGAGGAGGAACTTATTGAAGAGCAGTTACAAACAAAGCAACAAAAGGCAAGTTGCCAAACACTGTGCCTTGTTGTTTCATGTAATTTGCCTAGATGAAACTTAGGATGTCAAACCGTCAAATTGTAACTCTTCTACTTTATTCAGATATACTTGTACAACAATATGACTAATGCTTCTTAGTTTTTCCTGGTCTCTCCGGTGCCTTAGAATTGCAGAATGTCCATGTATATGTCGTGATAATAAAATTAAAAGACTCAACTTAGACCGAGCCATCGAGGAACATTTTCTGATTTAGAAAAATATGTATAATTAGGGACCTCAAACTTAGTAATCATTCCTTCTTCTTTGAGATAGTGTAAAGTCAAACTTACAACGCTTTCTATATCAAATTTTAGAGCAAATGACCAATCTTCATAGTCTGTATTGTAAAACACCCTTTACATAATCAAAGTCCTAATACTAATTGTTCTATAACTAGGAAACAATTTCATTATGAAAAAGAAATTTGATAATGACTACTTGTAGTGATGTTGACTATAAAATATGACTGGTTGACGTGATGTTGCTGTAAATATGACTACCAACAATCATAAATGAATAATGATAATGACTACTTGTAGTGATGTTGTTGACTATAAAATATGACTGGTTGTAGTGATGTTGCTGTAAATATGACTACCAGCAATCATAAATGAATAAAAATAACTGGTTTTAGTCATATTGACTAGGTAATCAATCATTAACTGTAGGCGATCTCTTAATTCTATCTAATGTTCTTCTTGTAGGTCGTACGTCATTCTATTGATAAGCCCAGGCCCTGGACTGCGCGATTTCGTCGAAAGAAGAGCAAAATGGCTTCTTCGACATTTGTTGGGAGCACGACCGACGGTGGTGACGATGAGACCATCCCTCGGTCTGAAGTACAAGAGGAGGTTGAGCAAGACAACTACAGTGAAGATGAAGAGGAGGAGGCACCACCCGAGCGATGCACAGAAGTCATGGACGAGATCGAATTACGTAAACTTGGGGTTACGGCGGATGGCACGAAGGTGTGCAGATCCTCTTGAGTTACGAAAAAAGGTTAGGAATATTGCATCATCGCCACACCGTCAGTCCAAGTTGAAGGGTTTGAGGCGTAACATGAAGAGATCAGCAGAGACGGAGCCGGCATTATGGGTTGAAGTTGATGATGCTGGGTACCCTACAGGATCACGTAGGACTGATTGGCTAACGAAACTTCGGGGCCATTCTCGAGACTTGGACTGGAGCGAGGACAACTTCAAAGTGCATTCACGAGTGCTGCTCCTGCAAATCAAGGAAAATTTGGCCTCGCAGTTTGAATATCGGGGTGGGTTGGGCGACGTTCGAGCACGTGTTCTTCCAAGAATCTGCGTCAACAATCTGCAAGACGAGGAAGTCAAACATGAAGAAGTCGCTGATAAGGGCTACCTCTACCAGGCTACGTGAAAAAGAACACGAGGAGAACTTCAAGAAGCTCATAGCAAGGGAGGACAAGATAGCGGAGGCAAAACGTATGAGGTGTGTCAGAGGGGTTTTGCAGAATGTGTCACACTCCGGCAGGTCTGAAGGGGAAGTGAGATCTCGACTTGTAAGCCACACTCCCCAAATTCTGATCATTTCTGTTTTAATTCTTGGTTTCTGACTACAGACAATGAGATTTTCTAGAAATAATAACTGATGTTAGTCATATTTTCTAGAAATAATAACTGATGTTAGTCATATTTTCTAGAAATAATAACTGATGTTAGTCATATTTTCTAGAAATAATAACTGATGTTAGTCATATTTTCTAGAAATAATAACTGATGTTAGTCATATTTTGTGTTTGTTACAGTCACAAATTGGATCGGCCTCCAACACAATTAGAAGTCGAAGCGGAGCTTATGACACCGGGAAATCCACGCCCCACCATCTACTTCAAAAGGCGTCGGGTCCTCTTTACGAGGTGTGCAAGCTTTAAGGAGCGAAGTGGAGGCACATATACAAGACGTCAAAGGCGAGTTAGAGGACGTGAAAAATAGCCTCAAAGAGCTGCTACTCGAATTCCGGAAGCAACGGCTGCCATCGACTACAGCCTCACCCTCAAAAGTGTACCACACGGGATTGGAGGAGGCCCACCTAAAAGCCGCGGAACTACCGGTTGTATCTACGGAAATCATAGACCCGGTGTGGGACAGATGCGAAACTGCCAAGAATACGGAAGTCCACGTAACTGGCCACAAGGTAGCTAAAGGAGGTTCACAGGTATGCCTTCAACACATACCAAATCTACTTCAATGAGTCAATCAAGGTAATAAATGGTTGGTGAATCATTCATAGTGCATGTTTTCCTCACTTTTCTCTACTGTATCAGGAGGAGGAGGCTACCATGAAGTCCAGTGACTGTGGGGGCGGTGAATGTGTGAAATCGGTGAAACTTGCTGCAAACACTGCCATCAACTTTGAGGAAAATGCAAATTCGGACCGCCTCTCAGAACCCGTTGCAACCCAAGTATACATGAAGAAGGATAAAAAATCACCGAAGAAGAGGAAGGGCGAGGTTGAGAAGCTCAAGGAGGACTCCAAAGGTCGTACCACGCGCCGCAAGAATCGCAAAGGACAAGGTACCCTTGCACTCGCTTGTAGAATAAATGTTGATTTTCCGCAATGAGAGAAAAGCTATGTAATCAACGATTGTGACAGGATCACCATACGATTCTCCAACGTATGTGACGAGGATCGATCATATATTTAGGGAATGTGACACAAGTCGGTGATATGCCTAGACAAAGTGTGACACAAATCGATAACGTACCAAGGAATGTGACACAAGTCGATGATATGCCTAGAGAATGTGACACAAATCGATGCGCACTCCAGGGAATGTGACACAAATCGGTAATATTATATGAATGTCACAGGCATCGATAATGTACATCATTAATGTGACATGAAGTAGTCACTATTGCACAAAATATAACACATATTAGTCATAAACGTAGTGGAACATCGTACGCATAGTTTTCTTATACAAACAAAGTGGAAAATATTTGTTTGTGGAAAATCACCATTTGACCATATGTTATTGATGTGGTGCTCAAAGGATGACGAAGAGAGGCGGGAGGAGCCCGCACTAAAGAAGAAGCGAGCGACAAAGGAAGTAGTCCTGCAAAGAAGAAGAAGGCTAGAGGCGGAGGGAAATGTCCACCGGTAAGCCTTTCTGATAATTTGCGTAGAAAGGTGATCGTATTGAACGTTGTAGGGCTTTTATGTGACATCAAGCCACTACACGATAGGCAAGAGTGGGGTGCAGATCTAGTGGTCCACTTCGATAAAGACCACCAGGTGAAAATCAAGAAAAGGGTTGATTGTCGCCCTTTCTTGTCCATGTTGTGTACTCGTTTTGATGTGGGGATATGGTCCCCTATTGAGCACAGTCTACTAGAGGTTGTAGCTAAGTTCTTGGGGAACTCCACAAGGATAAAGTGGAGTTTTTTGTGGGGAAAGGAATTTAGCGGTACGAAAAGAAATCTCAATGATTTCTTTAGCGCAGTCCCAATATCTTCAGCCATTGCGTCTCGATGCCTTCAATTCGATTGCGATGCAACCGCAACGAATGAGTCCCTTCCATCCAATGTCCTCATTTGTCCACAATGGAACCCATTAGAGCCAAATGACGACTATCTCACCCGTCTGATAGAGCCATTTGAAGCCTTAGCGCGTAACCCATCGGACATGGAATATTGCGTGGAATACTTGGGCGAGAAAATCCGCCTGGCTGCGATACCACGGAAGCCGGTAGGTCCATGACCGCTTCATACCCCATAATTGGAAACCATGCAAGCTCTCTCATCATTTCTTTTCCATCCTATTCATTGGTTTTTGTGCTTCAAAACGGTTAGTTGCGATATGTAGTCATTAATATGGTGGACCTTTCAATTCTTGATACATGACTCTAGCGCCGAGGAGATGTTGGTGGAGGTGGCACCAACTACGTTGGCACCACATTCAAAGGTGGCCGTCATGGATTTTGACGATAATTACGAGTCCACTGACAAAGTGGTTGCTCATGGCTCAATTGTGAGCCTTGCAGGAGGCACGATGCATGGCAGGATGATTGAGGAGGGCAATGCTTCAGTGTTAATTTCATCGCTTGTACCAGGATCGGAAACGCTGTATTTGTTCGAGCCTAACAATGACGATGATCCACCAATGCAACGCTTGGGAGATGTACTAAACTCCATTACGAAGTGGCCCCTATCTGCGTTGAAGGCAGCCTAATCTATATTATGTAAGACACTTTCAATAACTTCAAAGTGTTGGTGCTGACTTATGCTAGATACTAAGTGTGTTCTTGCGATCTCTCACGCAGATTGGTATTGTATGTAGAATTTCAGGACTAAATACAAAATTTAGCCTTTTGTCGCATTTATCCAACATTCTCCAATGTTTTTTGTACGTGATGCATCCCATTGCATATGACTACATTGTGCCCATGATTGCTCAGAATGAAAAAGACGACATGACCGTAGTCTACAATCGCGAGTGATAAGAATATCACACAACGTTTGTCATGTGAATATAACACAAAGCCGTCATTTGCGTGTATACAATCCTAGTGATGTGGCTCACAGTGCCTCACCATATGACTCTATGATGTTATGCGGCTAGAGTCATATGAGTGTCACAAAATACTCTGAGTGGTAATATGTTCTTACCAAAACCGACATTGTGACTAAAACCAGTCATCTCTCTCTTGCTCAAAAATTGAATTACAGCTGACATTCTTAGAAACATGACTAATTGACTACAGAAAGTTACAACAATCCCGAACTGAAGGCTTTTCATCGGCCCAAATACGACTAAACAAAGTCATATTCGACGTCAGCCTAAATATCATGACCAACATTATCACACACAATATGACTCCATAGAGTCATATTCCACCATAGTCTCAAAATGTGACAGCACCCCACATTTCACGTACTCCACATTATGACAAAAACATGACCTGCAAGAGTCACATTCCACGTCGACCTATAATATGACGAGCGAATATATTCCACGTGGCGCCGCTACGTCGTCAAAAAAATACGACTCAATAGAGTCATAATCCACGTCGACAAAAAATTGTGACTCGCCATAGTCACATGCCACGTTGGATTTTAGGCTCATTTGCCTTGCGGCGGTCAAGAAAAGTCGTAGTCAACAAATTGGGTCAAAATGGGGGCGAAAAACGCGACGTGGCACGTACATTGGCCCTAAGTATACGTTTCAAGGCGTATTTATTTATATGACAGGCTGTCTGAAGCGACTCGTCGGTAACTACTAGACACTGTCACCGCGCGCGTCATGTGATGATAGACCCATTGTAGTCATATTTTTGGATTTTATGACTCTGCACAGTCATAAACGCTAGTCATGAAGTGTAGTATTCTGCCGTAGTGTCAGTAGATCCACGGTGGATCCTTTTTGGACTACTTGCACCGAAATTGACAGGAATTTGTCAGAAATTTCATTAGGGACCGAATTGACAGCGAAGGAGCTGAACCACGGTGCTGTCGTCATTTCGGACAATTTTCTGTCAACTACTAGTCATCCAGACACCCATTTCCTTGTAGTGTATGCAATTGGTTGTAACAGCGGCCAGTGCAACGTTGACTAAAATAAACAATATGCTACCAAAAGTAGTCACATATTTTGATGAAATTCAGTCATAATGGACAAAGTCTTATTAAACTATTCTAGTCATATTTTGACTCTTTTCCTAGTAGTGTATTAATGTAGGAAAAATACATTCATATCACATGTAGTTGATACATCTTCTGGCATGAGGAGATTGCTCACGCAACGATACAATAAAAAAGCACTTTCCATGCATGCAAGTAGTTCCAATTAATTTGCTAAGGATTTGAAGAGGCTTAGATCAACTCACCTTTTGAAGTGTTTGTACAGGGCCCTAGAGATTTGATTTATGTTTCGCCTACAAGGCATGATTTATTTATTTTTGTCAACTTTGTACATCATGTTTACACAAATGATGAGGATTTTCAGTTTAAGAGTTGGTGTATATGATCATGATCAAGATAGATCATGATCAAGATAGATCATGTGCTTACAGTCCATAAATTCCATTACGAAGTGAAAAAATTTAGCTTACACTGAAAGAAGGCGGTTTTGGAGGGTATAGTGTTGAAAACATGTCTCGTAGCTTTAGAGCATCTTCAATGTAGACTCAAAAGGCGGCTTGCGTCGGGGCATTTGTGGAACTAGAGCGGGAGGGGGCCCCTTGTAGGTGCGCGACTGCCAACGCGCGGGGTGCACATGGCGCTCCAAATGCCCCACGTCACAAAGGTTGCTGATCGGACATTCATATCACCTTTCTCGCCTTCAATCTGCCGGTCGTCGCCATCGTGGCAAGTTCACTACAACAATGAGATGAGAAGGAAATGCAAACAAAACTGTCAAATTTTGCGGCCTAGGCGAGTTTTTTCACGAGGCCAAGTCCGCTTTGTGCAGTACCGTGCTCGGGTTGGGGGAGAAAAGAGTCGTTGCGAGATGAGCAACAATAACTATGGTGGGCTTGCGGCCTTTCATGCGGCCTATTGAAGATGCTCTTAGGGGTTAAATGAATTAAATTAATTACAAACGGACACTTCATTCACGCCGGCCCCCTTAGAAAGGGACCGGAGTTTCTATCTATTTCTATCTATCTTAAATGAAGTGTGACCCCCCGCCATCCATCGTTCCCTCTACGCTCTCATTGCTCCTCAATGATCCAATGGCTGCGATCCGCGCAGAAGAGCGGACGGCTGAGAAACCTCAACCCGATTCTCAATGCTGACGAGGCGATTCTCCAGCATGTGCACCTGGTGACACGCGATTTCGCGGCGCCCTCGTCTACTCATTCGCAATTCCACAAGTCATCACAATCCCGCAGCAACCCAATTTCTCGTCTCATACCCAAACGTCGTTTCTGCCGCCATCTCTTACTCAATCATGCCACTTACTGGTTCCAATTCAAGCCATTCTTATTGTCCAGTGCCCGTTTTGTTTGACCCACAAAGTCAAATCCACATTCCAAAGGAATGTAACCTAATTCTGCTTTATCCAACACTGAGCGATCTAACCCATAAATTTGTCCAGTAAGAGTGGGGGAATTTCACCAGGTTAGGGTTGCGGATCTCTGGATGAAGGATCAGATTTTTGGGTTAGGGTTACGGAGATAATGGCAGAATCCAGCTCGTCTGAGAAGAGCGAGGCTTCGCAGACAGTTCGGAGTTGTAGAGGATGTTTGTTGTACTCTAGTATCATGCGTGAGCACGGGCGGAATCCAGTCTGTTTGGGTCTCACCGGGAGCAGTGAATTTATGGGTCGCAATGATCTGGAGGAGAAAAGCTCTCGGAATTTCAGCGATTTCAAGTATGCTTGTATAGGTTACAGCGCTCTCAAGGAAGTTAGCTCCTCCAAGCACGACAGTCCCGTTGAGCTTCCGAGTTGTGTCGGCCTGGAATTTGTTGCTGATGGCAAACCCTCTCGCCATGCTGTACCTGCTGAATCGCCATCTGCTTCTGCCAATTCACCTCCTCCCAAACCCCTGGTAACATACAAATTCTCCATTACAACATTCTGATCCTTATGAGCAGATTGTTGATCTCGTGCAGATGCTGCCCATCAACTTTCAGATCCTCCAATTGTACGTATGATTGGTATCCTAATTAAGTAGATTTTCTGATCCAATCTGGTGCAGGATCAAGTTTCAGATTCTTACATGCCTCCATTCGTATGTATGATCAGTATCCCGTCTGAATAGATTTTCTTATTCAATCTGGTCAACTTTCAGATTCTTATTTGCCTCCAATTGTATGTCTGATCAGTATCCTGTCTGATTAGATGCTCTGGCTCAATGTGGTGCAGGATCGGCAAGATGGGCCGAACGTAATGCCAAGGCCACCAACTTCAATAGGTGGAGGAGGAGGAGGCTTATCACCTGACGAATTTGCAACGAGGTTCCTTCGAACGTCGAGATTGGTGGCATCTGCAGTGATGAACAACATGGGTAAGGTTGCGAACAACGTTCGGGCCACAATAGATAAAATCTTAACATCAGATCAAGGTCGCCCCAAACCCTAACCCAGTGTAAGTAGTTCACTCTATTACAGGGTTTTCAATAGGATCTGGTTTGCTTATATCATCTAAAGATTAGTGCTTCCAAGTGAGCAACAATGAGAGGCTCGCCGATTCGAATATTGTATTGAAGCTGACAAGTCGAAAGATTGAGAAGGAAGCTGATTCTGTTTATCAATCCTCAGTCCTTCTCTTCAGTGAGTAGATTCTCATGAAGGATAATTTATTGTAGGCTTTGAAATCGGAACAGTTGCTCATACCCTTTGGGGAGGAGTACATCCTGCTACTTCAACTGAGCAACACAACGACGTGCTATGAAGACTAGCTATGGAGTCGCCGAGGTTCGGCTGTTTGAATACTGTATTGAAGCTGACAACATGAATCATGCGCAAAAGCTTCCAACCTGCAATGCATTGAGAAATACTAATGATGTATATGTTTATGAATTAACCTCAGTCTTTCATAGGATGTTCTATTGTAACTGGGTTCGCTTAGCAGTTGCTTATATCTTTCAGTTTATACGTCTTGATTCAGCAACAACAACACTGCCTGGCGTGCTACCGACAACGAATGAGAGGTTCGGCCACCATGAATCAGTTGCAAGCAAAAGCTTTGGATCTGGAATGTATTGAGAGAGACTAATGTGCAACTATTTAATGTGTGTGTGTGTGTGTGTGTGTGTTCATCGAACCTCTTTCTGGCAAGATACAAAATGAATCGATTATCTCGTTCGTCAGGAAATTACTTGACTTGTAAAGTTGATCTGTGGTGGCTTAAGTGACAGTGAGTCCATGTGACAGGGTCTGCCATGGCATGAGTTATCATTACTGTAGTTGCAAGGTTTCAACCGTGAAACTTACTCAATGCCATGTCTCGCTGTCTTATGTTCCTTCATTGTAAATCTTTGTTGTAAGTAGATATTTATGCAGCTCCTTTCGCAGGGTTGATTGTTACTTTATCAACTCAGATGCTTGTTGAAATTGTGAAACTGGAGTTTGCGATGACCCTTGTTACTGCACTTATATATTTCCAGTTAACCATGTGAACCTGGAGTTTGCAATGATACTTTTTTACTGTACTTATTGTTCCCTGTAATCATGTGAAACTGGAGTTTGCAATGATACTTGTTTCTGCACCAGTATACCCATATGCTACATTACTTTATGGAGCTGTCCATGGCTTTGAGAACATGAATTTGAAGTAAATTAAAAATTCATTTTGGGAGATTCTACAAGAATATAATAATACTCAAATTATTGAAGCTAATTTTTTAGTAGCCATGATAGGACCAAACATATTTAAAATCTCTCCTAAAAGAAAATTTACTTGATTCATCAGTATGTATCCATGTCCTTTGGACATACACAAAAAAGATAAATATATAGCTATTTTCATCCAGTTCCCGTTCCCTTGTTCTGCGTAGTCTTTTTCTCTTGCTCCTTATTGTCTCATTTCTTTGTTCCCTTGTTATGCGTAGTCTTTTTCTCTTAATCCTTGTTGTCTCCTTTCCTTTGTTCTCGGTCATCTCATTCCACATCCTTCCCATATTCCCTATTGTCTCATTCCACATCCTTCCCATAGTCCCTTCTTCCCTGTCGGTCCCTTGTTGTCTGTCGTCTCATTGGATTGTTCTTTGTTTGTCTTGTTTCTTGTTCTCCATCCTCCATCCCTTTATTCCCTTCTTCATCATTACAACAATTTTTCTCCCCTTTTATTTCTTTCCGTCCTTGGCATGTCAATTGAATCTATTTACTCTTAACAACAATAAAATGCTAATAATCGACTATCAGTAAAGTAAACTATTCTCGGTAACAAATATATGCTCAAGATCATTCATTCCTAAAGGATCGCCCTTACAAACAAACACTTTTCTTTTATTTATATAGAGACCTCTTCTAGTCATTCACTAACTTGGATGTTTTTTGTTTTTTATTATAAGCACTGTGCTTGTGTAGGTAATTATGTTTTGGACAAATAATGTTTGCAACTATAAAGATCAAAACAAAAATCAATGAAGATTGACTTACGAATGTAATTTACTAAAGTGAAATTTTTTTATTTGAAATTTCAATAAAATCACCAATAATGATTGGAATTATTTCAAGGCATATTTACCCCAATGCAACAAGTACATGGTATATGGATGGGAAAGGTTAAATGTGAAATATATCATTCTCAAATGAAATGAAAAAATGAACATTTGATCATATATGTATTTGTCTCCAATTCAATAAGGACGATTCATTAAATCCTAACACTCATTCCTTTTTCTAAAATACTATTCAATAATTGACATTCAAAATCAACTTCATATCCTTTTTACAAAAAGCACTTTCGCCGAAAAGTATAGAAAATGACAACTTTTTACTTTTTGGACTGTTCCATTAGCGATTCCGCAGCTACAACATCGCTTCAGTGCCAGAGCTTCGTGTTGGCTCGGGAGGCACCAAGATCGACGCCAAGATCGATCGATACGCCGGCTTACTTACGGTACTCTAATGCCGTATTCAATGCCGCATTAATGGAATCAATCAGCATTGAATACGGTCCGGAACCTCAAATTTAGGGTTACAGAGCCGCGAACTGATACAGAGCTACTGAGATCGTTCCGGAGCTAAATGTTTTCGATTATGAGGATCAGGTTTTTGATTTGATTCATTTAGTATGGCGCAACAATCGCTGCTGGCAGCTTGCGGAGGTGAAACCGTGAAGCTCTTCGACGTTTCTATTGAGACTGGCGACCCTTGCACGTTTCAGTATACTCCTACTCCTGGCTATCAAGTCAATTGCGCGCGATGGAACCACACCAGTAAGTTCTCTCAGTAGTCGTGGATCTAGAGCATTTTTTTGTTTTAGTGAAGAAAAGATGTGTGAATATTAACCATTATGCTTTTAGTAGTAAATGTATCATTTGTGTGAGCACATTGTTGCATCGAGGGCGATAGAGTTCTATAAAGGGGCTGGTCATGAGTTACTCAACTATATTCAATCTCATAAATCAGTGAATTTGAGTAGTGCAACAGGGAGTGCCGCTTTCTGTAATAAAAAGAAATCGTCGTAGGGTGGATGGAAATCTACCAGACTCTCGAGCTCGCTGTCATGCTAGTGAGCATTTCTCGCATTGTAGTTTTTAGAATGTAATACCAGTAAGTTCAGAAAAGGCCTCTTAATAGTCGTGGATCTAGGGCAATTTCATTTCAGTAAAGAAAGATGTGCGATTATCACTCTGAGAGGATACCTAGTGGCAAATGTATCATTTTTTTTCTTCTGAATGAGCACATTGTTGCATCGAGGGCACTTGAGTTGTGTCAAGCGGCTGGTCATGAGTTTATCGTGTACTTAACCAATGAGAGATAGAGAAATTGGATCAGTGCAATGTTTGAGGGAGTGCTGGTTTGTGTAACAAAGAGAATTCGTCGTAGAGTGGATGGGTGTCTATCGGACTTTTGAGCTCGCTGTGAGCATTTCTTGTAGAAAAGTTCTTATTGCATGGAATTGAAAGTAGAAAGTAATACACAATGCGTAGGAGCTGATGGGAATAGGCTTCAGTCTGCATGTTGAGCCCTAATGCGAAGTCATTTCGTCAGGGTTTTCGTAGAAGGTTGCACTTTCTACATGCTGCAGTAGAAAATGGGTTAGTTTAAGGATTGGTTGTTATCGCTTGAATGAAATGATGTTTTGATCCTTTGGACTCGTTGACAGAGCGAGTTTTTGTTTTCTGATGTATCTATTTCGCAGATTTGGTGGTTGCAAGTGCTGGAGAAGATTGCAAGATCTCGCTATGGATGAAAAATGGTCAGACAGTAGGAGTGGTACCTCAACCTCTTGCAGAATCTGATGATAATATCGATGTAAGTGATCAGGAACATCTCTCTGTGCATGAAAACAGGTACTGGCGTGTGAGTTTTTGTAGAAGCACTTGCATGCTAGGAGAGTCATTTTGTCGCAAAGCTAAAAGCCTCATCGTGTCTGTTTTTGTTGCAGGAATCGATTTTGGGAATCTGTTTCAGCAGCAAAGGCTCTCGGTATCTTGGCTCAGGTGGAACAGGGAAGGTTGTTCGAGTGTGGGATTTACAGAGGAGGAGATGTATCAAGTGGTTGAAGGGCCATACCGATACCATCACTGGTGTTATGTACAACTGCAGGGATGAACACTTGGCTTCCATCAGCATGAAGGGTGATTTGATCATCCACAATCTTGCGTCAGGAACCCGAGCAGCAGAGCTTAAAGATCCGCATAATCAGGTATGAACATGTTCCAGCTTTGTTACACCTCGTTTTTTTTTGCAACACGTGAAGATGAGTCTTATCATTATATTACTTGACCAGGTCCTCAGAGTTATGGAGTATTCCCGGTTGAGTAGGCATCTGCTACTGACTGCTGGTGACGACGGCACTGTCCATTTGTGGGACACCACTTCACGTAGTCCTAAGGCAGGTCAATTCTTGTCTTTACTCTCCACTGCTTTACTCGATTTTTTGTCCTCGTAATTGGAGTCGTTCCATAGATGTCTTGAGTTCTTAAGTCAGCTACCACTTTAAGAGCAGTAGACGAGTTTATGTTCTCGAGGGACGTTCTGGTCTATAGAGATGTAGAAAGCAGGATAATGATCTTTCTCTCGTTTTTTTGAGAATGTTGACGCTTGATGTTGCAGTGATTTCGAGTTCATACTTGAGTAGTTAACAGTAACCTGTTTGCCGCAGTTATCCTGGTTGAAGCAGCACTCAGCACCTACTACAGGACTCTGCTTCTCACCGACTTCTGACAAGGTCTTTGTTTGTCACCTTACATAGAAACTGGACTTCTTTCTCGTATATGTTTACCGGATGTGGCTTAGAAATCCTGAAGCGCACCTCAGTCTTCATCTTTTCAAGATCTTTCTGGAGTTCCAAAAGAACTGAGAGTCATCTTAGCGAAAGACCAGCTGCTGCCTTCGATAATGGGCATTAGACCCGACTAATCGTGGTTTGGGTTCTCTGATATTTTTATTTTCACATGGAATCTCATCAGTTCGTCATGAATGAGTTTCGGCTTGTTCTTTGGCAGCCTTTATTGTAGTATTAGATGGTGAATAAGATGCATTGGTAATTTGTATTACTTCCTAATGTTTCATGTAATGTGTATTTCCAGATGATTGTGAGTGGTGGACTGGACAAGAAGTTGTATACATACGACCCTGGTGTTAAAAAGCCTGTCTACTGTGTACCATATGAAGCTCCTTTCGCGTCGTTGGCTTTTAGGGACGATGGCAACACCCTAGCAGCTGGTACCAATAGTGGCCGGGTTGTGTTTTATGACGTACGAGGTCGGCCTCAGCCCTTCACAATCCTTCGAGCTTACAGTGCTGCAGAGGTGAGAGGGGATATATTACGGTGCAATCGCTGCTTCAACTCTGTTCCGATGATTTCATATTGGAAGGCAAATCAATAGAAATTGAAGCGGATTTAGACTCGTCTTCTTTTTAGATAAAGAAACTGCCGTATCATTTTGGATTCCCTACAGTCTATTTTTGAGTAACCCTTCGTCATCCTGTATATGCAGGCGGTGACAAGTCTGAGCTGGCAGCGGTCGAATCCTATCGCAGTCAGAGATTTAAGATCTGCAGAGTCTGCACTTCTAGGAGATAGCAACGAAGAGTCAGTTATAATGCCAGATCCACTTCCTGCTGGCACTAGAGGGCGGACAGGAACTGGTGCTCCTCTTTCGAAACCTAGCAATCGTACAAACCAGGAACCAAGACCAAAGTCAGCAGGAGGAGATGTAACGCCTTATTCTTCCATGCGCGCATATGGAAATGGTCAAATTTCTAGATTTCAAACTCCACGAACGAATTCGTTCAACTCTGGGAAAGACGACATGGAGGTCTTTTCACCTCTTGTTGATGTACAGCCTATTACACCATCAATCTCAGGTTATTGGGATGGAGGGGGTACTGGAGCTGAATTCACCAAGGAGATGGCAGCTGCTGGGGGAGACAATAGAAGGACCAGCACTTGGGGAACACCTTCAGGTCGCCAGTTTTCTAACATTGAGGAAGAGAGGAAAGAGGATATACGGGAGTCACGCGATTCAAGCGCTTCACGGAGGTCTTCTCTTGGAACTCGGGTGCATCTCATAACCACCTTTGCTTAAATGAAAGCAGATTCCGATGGTAATTTTTAGTAGTTGTTTTAGATATTCCTGGATATTAAACAAGCAATTTTCTAATTGTACAATACTTTATGGAAGTCTGTGGTAGCTATTTCACGTTGGGTTACTGCTCTGGTATTCTAAAGCATGCGATTACTGGGCAGGACGATTTACAGGGAAGAACATCTCTCGGGTCCAATATATCAGTTACTCCTCCACCAGGAATATCCAAGGCGTTGGATCGATCTCCCTCTGTAACACCTCCTGAAGCTTGGGGTGGCGAAGCATCGGAAAGGACTGGCTTAAGGCAACCGACCATGTCCAGGTTCGAATTTTCACCTTTTTTTAAGGATGGTGTCGTGTATTTTCTTCTTTTCTACTATGTGCTTGTTTTTGTTATTCGAATGTCATCATATGACCTGCTCATGATCAAGTGAATCCATCTCATGGATCTTTCGTCCTTGCAGGTTTGCTTCAGCTACAGGACTTCCATCATCCCGATTCGATTCACTGGCAACTCTTGCAGAAAGCAAACACCCCAAGAGTGATATCAGATCACTTGATCAAGATTCATCCCTACCACTAACGAACGGAGTGGCGCCCGTGAGTGATTTTGAGGCAGCAACTAAAGCCGCAAACAAGAAGTTGTTATCTTACGAGGCGCGGGATCTGAACTCAAGCTTTTCTCGATCTCTTCCTGGGGCATTTGCTGGGGACGCTGTGGGATCACCTAAGCAAAGGAAGTCACGAGAGGATAGGGCAGCAAGCTCTGATGGAAAGAAAGACTTCGAGAGCGGCTATGTGTCAAGATCTGATGCAACTGGGTCCGCTGTGGCCTCTCCTCCTGCAACTAACGTACACACCCCTCCTTCCTTCAGCCTCATGCTGTTTGTGCCTAACGTTAGAAGCTCATGGTGCTACTGTTATTGGCAGGGTCATGCACAAAGAGCTCAATCGCCACTTGAGCAGCAGCAACAGCAGCAACAGATAGGAGCTACTGGCTTTGCTCTCCAGTTGGTACAAAGAGGCCTAGAAGAAAGTCTTGGTGCTGTGCAACGAGCTATTCATGAAGAGGTCCAAAATCTGCATTTGGAACTCCTTCGACAGTTTCATACTCAGCAGGTATCTCGTTTGTTCTCTCCAGGTTTAGAACCTTCCAATCATCTGTGTTTGCTCATTATGTACTGCAAATCTATGGCAGAATGTAAATGTTACAACCTGGTTCATTAGAGCAAGAGATGGCGAGCGAGGGCCTCTGACCTCGCTAATGAGACTGACAGTTCTCTCGATAGTATAACAAACTATAAGACACCCCAGGCCTTGGCTTGGTGGGTAGGGTTCGTGGCCCCATTGTGGGTTTCATTTTGCATGCAGATGTGGTGCTCCTACCTCACCAGCATAGTCTATTTAACTATTGTGTGGTTCTTCGACCTCGCTGATTGGGTTTCTTAAAAACCTCCGAGAGATAATTTGTTAGTTATTTTTTAAGTCATTAAATGGCTAGCTAGCTAGGAACTAACATAGTATCAACCCCAAGAGTGTTAGTAGTTGCACCATCGATGTTATGACCTCTGGGCACTAATACATAAGGATAGGTTCAACAAACACTAATGAATTTGGCTTTGAAGTTTGGAGTTATTTTTCCTAAAATGAAATATTTTGCTAGTCTTCAGACAAGTTCATATGGAACAACTTTGAGTTGCATGATTGTCGTCCTGAGTATCCCGGTTTTGATATTTATATTTCGGTGGTGCAGGTGGAAATGGGCAGCATGATGGATTCGTTCTTAGCTAAGCAGGAGGAGCTAGTTGAGGAGATCAAGGCTCTTCGCAGAGAAAACCAACAGCTACGAGATCTTTATTAACAGAGGTTTTTTTACTTGGCTCGACTGAAAACCGTTGAACCAATTACCATTAGGATTGAGATATTTTCTGAAACGATCGAGAAACGAATGTATAGATAGGCATTGCCATTGTAACAATTATGTTTCTTTCAGCACAAGTGATTATATTTATCGATTTTCTTCTTTTCACGAATCCATCAGGATCTCATCAAGATGAACATCACTGCAATTTAGTTGCTGAAAAACATATTCGTGTTGCAAACTTGGAATTACAGTACATTCCTTCTGATTTTCGTCACGGAATCGTGTCGGTGCATTGGATTCGGATCAGGGAATGAAATTTAAGGTAGTTGAATTTAATCAACTACCACCTACCACTTGTTTAATCAACTCTCTATCAGAACAATTGTCTAATAAAATCTGTATCGAATCAGTTGTTTTATTGCTTGCCCACGGAATCTTCACACAAAAGTTAGGATACTAAAGGGGATCCTTTATTGCAAAGATAAGATACAAGAGCTTTTCCATTCATGTCAGATATATGACCAGATTTTTAAAAGACGCATACCATTGATTTCACTAAGGCACATAATGGCACACGTAATTTAGTTTTCAAATCAACTCTAGAAATCACTTTTGAAATATGAAGTAGCTAAGAATATACCTAAATAGAACTATGACGTTACTAAATTCTGCATACTCTATAGTAAGTAAAATTCAAAATTCAAAATAATATGCATCAGCAAAAGTCACCTTTATTAAATAGTCAACCTTATTGTAATGAGATACTCAAATGAACTGTGAAAAACGCACGAGGAAGATGCTTAATTAGAAATTTCGTTACAAATTGCAAATCAAAAATTTGCAAAACAAGACTGGCCACCATTCTGCTCACTCTAACTGACCTAGCTAGATTACAAGTATCAATTATACAAGGGTCTGTGTCAAATCTACATTCTGTACAAAATTGGTTCTAATTCTTTCAGAGATTCTACTTCAACGTGCAGCTTCAAACCACTTCGAAATGTAAAACGAGTTTGAAGCTTCAAATCACAACAGAAACAAAAAATGGAAAACCTTCGTAGTTGCTTGCTTGCTTGCTTGCCGCCGAAGTAACTGCGAAAATTGGTAACAAAAAATCATTGGAGATCGAAACTGCTGCAGCGTCCTCCTCATTGTGGCTTTAAAACTTCCATCTTCTTCAAAACGATTGCTTTCAAATTGCCGAGGTGCCCAGACTCTCGCCATTCCATTCCTGCAGAGAAATTAACCAATCTTAGAACATTGGTCCCTTCCTACCTTTTCCAAATAACAGTCGATTGATTCTTATCATGTTTTACCCCCTACGATCCTTGCATTCTTTTCATGGATGGATCACAATATTATAGTTTTAAAGAACTTTCAAGCGTAGGGTCTTTGAAACTAAGTAATATCAGTAGTACTAGGTTACATTTCAACCATTGTATGTGCATCACTTGTGAGATCTTAAGATTCATGATGTTTTCTTCTTTTTCTTTTTACGTTACACAAGAGACATAGTCTACTTCCTGAATATGTAGATTTTGAGATTATGAAAGATAACATTCTAATGAGAATTGAGAATTATTGGTAAGGATATGATCGAGGTCTGGAATAGTGTTCCTAACTTGAAAGTATGAGAATGAGATTTTGGAATCCAGTCTACATTCTTAGCAAGCAAAAGTGGGTTTCGGTAGCATACCGTAGATTAGATGGGAAGAATTGCAGCTTTGTGGGAGGAGGAAACATCCGAAGTGGACCTCGTAAGCGGAAACCTCACAGCGCCTCGCAAGCCGCTCCATCGCTCGGACCACGCGCGCTCCACTGGCATCGCCCTCTCACCAGACCCAGAACTGCTACTGCTACTGCTACTACTGGAGGTGGAGGAGGAGCCTCGCGCTTCCGCTTTGCCGGATTCCAGATCAATGGTGACCCACTCTTCGCGCTCCGCGACTCGTCGAGGACCGAGCTCTAAGCTCTGGGCGCGCTTGAACCAGCGCCGCGACGGGGCGTCGTTTGGGCCTCCTCGCATTACCAGGTTGCGGAGTGCTATCAAGTCACCGGTTATCCGCATGCTTGGTTTTCGAAAACTTGGTTCTCGTGACTTCACTGGCTCGCTTTCAATCCCCGACTCTGTCACTGCAAAATCAGAGCACATTAGCAATCAACCATGGTTGACAATTCACTATACAAAGCAGTAGATAAAAAGTTAGTAAAATCTAGAGTAGAAAGTGGGTCATGGCAAGAGTAGTCAAAGTAGAAACGAACACAAAAAAATGAAAAGAGAGATGGTGAAAGTGGGTGAGGAAGAGAAACTACTCTGATTCAAGGCAAGAGCATGCAACTCATAGACATTGACACACAACGGCTGAAGTAGATAAATGACACAATAAAAGGAAAGAAAGATGATGAAAAGTAAATTAGACAGTGGGTGAGGACGAGAAACTACTGAAGACTATGTGAAGCTCAAGTGGAGATTGGCGCAATAAAGAAAGGAAAGATGGTAGAATCTGGAGGAGGGAGAACAATGAAAGGAAGGGAAGGTAGTGAAAATCTGTAGTAGGAAGCGAGGAGGGAGGGAGATTACTGTACATTACGACAAGAGGAAGCAGCAAGAAAATTGAAATTCAGCATGTAATCAGTGGAATCAGTGGCAATGCTCACCAGTGTCGAGAGCCGGAGTTGTGGCAGGCACGACTGGCGACTGACCATTCTCGAGAATCGTATCGGGAGGGTCGGCAGCGAGAGGCAGCACGAACGGAGTGGCGTCGGCAGCATCGGTGGACAAGAGGCTAGCGCGGCACAGCGGACAAGTAGAGTGTGCATCGAACCAAGCATCGATACACTCCTGGTGAAACACATGCTTACAACTCGGCAATAACCGAAGCGACTCGTCCGGTTCGAACTCCGTCAAACACACGGGACACTCGCCGCTCACATCCTCATCCAGATCCGCGCGGTGCACGAGCGGGAGCGCATCCACGGCGGCTTTATCCAGTCCCTTAGCTTTCACGGTGTAGCCGTCAGATTGCTGCTGCGTGGTTCGAGCGACTCGAGATACCGACTCCCCGCGAATGCACCTCCGGACCGAGACGGAGACGAAAGCGAGCAAGAAACAGGCGCCGATTAGTGAGATTATCACTGCCGCCGTCGTGGGATTGAATCTCTTCGTCTGATCATAGTTATACGGCCCTCCTCCTCCACCTCCTGATCCTCCCCCCCAGCCCCCATACCCCCCGGGCGGCGGATTGCTATTGTCCGCCATAGCTTCAAAATCCAGCAACCACTGTAAGACTACTCAACAAAGGCTCGCAATCACCAACAATTGCTGTGCTCTTCCATTGACACCCCACCTGCTCTACTGCTCAAAGTCCCTCCCTCCACCCACTGGATTGAATTCCCCGCAAAGACTCGAATCTCAGATTCAAAGCGACTCGAAAGTCACTGAATCAGAGCGATTCGGCTTTTGCTTGAAGCTCACGGTCAGAGATTGATTTTATCTTCGGAACTAGAGTACAGTGTAAGTGCTCGATCAGTGGGAGAGGAGAGGTTCTAGAAGTGGGCAGGTGGGTGTTGTATGCATCGGGCGCTTGGGGGCTGCTCAATGATGGGAATAGGGAGTGTAAGGAGCTCGAGGGGGACTTTTTGACGGAGAGGACAGGACCGACCGACTGACTGATCGAGAGAGGGGCCCGCAAGCAGGAAAAAGAGAGTGAAGGAGCGCGAGGATGTGAATTTGAAGGAATGGAATGGAATGGAAGGAAAAGAATGGTAAAGCTAGAGGCTTTAGATTTGCAGCTCTGGCCGCCCAGTCGGCCCTGGTCGCGTGAGCTACAGCAGGAGCGGGGTTGCGAGGTAATTCGGGGCATGGTCGCGCGGGGATCAAGGCAATGCTTTGAGCTTGGGCGCGCCGTCACCAGATGGCGCTGACACGGCTGACGCGGGCGCGGGCTTGTGGCGGATACTGTGGAATTAACGAACCAAAGTGTGCCGGAGTTACTTTACCATGCTTGCGGACCTAGATCTTGATCCTGCTCATGACTGATCCACTCCCGCAGTCCGCGCCGGTCGTCGCCATTGAGCGCCGTTTCGGGACGACGAGTCCTCGCTCGTCCCAATCAATGGACTCCATTTTTTGAATATTACCATTCTTGTTTGAATTCATGACGCCCTGATTGAAACGTTTCTTCATTTGTGCCATTGACTTGTTAGAGCAAGGCCAGCCCGATCTGTTGCCCGGAGCTCGGAGCCCGGTTCGAAGTGTGACTGGAGCCCCACCCCACGCACTGTCCCTGTAACGGGTAAGCGTTCGTAGCAGCTAGCAAGGAGGATGGAGGAGGGGTAATGAGCTCCCTACTTTTTTGATGTATAGACATCAAATGCCAAGGAGTAGGCTTCCAAGGGTAACTTGGGGTCGCAAACCTCAAATTTGAGTTCAAAATTATCAAAAACGGTCTTGGGAGGTCCTCACGAATTCTAGGGTGCCTCCTTCGTAGCTGCGACGAACCATTGCCCCCCTGTAACCAGGCCAAGAGGGTCGTAGTTTCCTTGATTCTAGCACACCATAGTTTCAAGTTATCCAATGCCTTCACTCAAATTTTAGCGTTAACTTCAACCAATTATGGAGAGCCATATGGCAGCGATTTTATTTGCAGAAAATGGTTTCTATTACAATTCGCTTGTCAGAAATGTGAAATGTGATTGGTGCACTGCCTTCGATTGGCTTGACTTCCAGCCTGTCTTTCGGCGTAGGGTGGGGATCCGAGCCCTAAGTGAGAGCATGCCGAGCCCTGCGCTCCTCGCCGAGTCATTGGGTTGCGTCACAAGCTTGCACGCACCGCTCAGGCCGGAGTCAATACCGGCCTACCGCACGTCGAAAGGCATGGCACATAAAAAGGCCGCTCACCAATCACACTTTCTGACAAGTTGATTATAATACAAATTATTTAATGTAAATAAAATCACTGCCACATGTCACTCTCCCTTTGGTTAATGCAAATGCTAAAATGTGAGTAAATGCACGATCCATCAACAAAGCAATAAACATTTGAAAGAAAATAAAACAATATCTTCCATGAAGACAAGATTTAAAGAGAAGTTCCTAAGAATAGAACGTACCAAAATAAGTGCACATGACACCTAACACATGGTTTTTCTCGAACAAAAACAAAGAAGTACCATGCTAAGACACTTTTGACTTCCCTTTTCCTTTCAAGAATTGAATACACTTTGGTTGCATGTGCGTCCCCTCCCACCTCGTGACATCGACAAGTAGAATCTCTTTCTTTCTAGACCATAGACTCCATTATAGACTCTTGCTTAGCAATGAGATCAGCAAGCCTTTCTTTTTTTCCCTTTTGTTTTCTTTTCGAGCACTCCAATAAATGAAAAGGTTGTCGAAACTTCCTTTCCAAGTGAGGCTGTTGCTTTCATGTGATGCTACCATGGCTATCCACATTGCCCACTTTTTTCTTTTTTGTGAAAAATAAAACCCAATTAATGTATCATCACATTGCCCACTCTTTTCATTTTTGAAAAAAAGAAACCCAATTAATGTATTATCAGATTGCTCACTTCTCTTTCAGGAATGTACGTATGGTCATAAGGAACTATTGAACCCCTTGCAATATTGAATGTACATGTGGCAATGCTTTTTTATTCGGTGTACATGCATCATCATTATGGAATATATCGGTAGTATAGGAACAAGAAGAAGAATGCCAAATCCTTTCTTGGATTTATCCTAAAAGAAAATGTTTGTTCAACCTACTCTCGATGATATGTTCAAAGGGTATAGCATATATGATTTAACGCCCAAGAAAGCTCCGGGGCTTTTTTCCAACAGAATCTCCTCTGTAGTTCTCAACATTTCACTTATATTTTAATGTCAAATTGGTCGCCTCCTTATGATGCATTCAAGCAATGAAATTTTACAAGTTAAAGCACTATTTGTATGAGTGACTTTGTGGTTTGAAAGGATGGTGGTAGGTAGGTTGGGGTTGTACAGTGGGGTACAGAAATAATTCGAACTGAATTTGAAGGCAGTTTTTGAAAAAACTTCGAAATGTGCCTACATACTCAAAAATAATCGGAATTGCAATCCGTAAAGGGCGTTGGAACCACGTTAGAGTGTTTTACACTATCATGGCAAAAAATTGCTTCTTTTTTGTGCAATTGTTCAAAGAACTAAAACTCTACATGTTCCATCCACAATTGACCATTGTCGCTTTGTGCTTCAATTACAATGTTCATTTTCACTTGCAAAATTGATATGAGTGCCATAAGTTGTTCTTTAGATACTTGAGCTCATGCTTATTGAATCATTGATATGTTCCTTGTTTTCTTCTTGGGTAGGAGGAATGTCTTAGAATGTGCTTGTGACTATTCAATTTTTCTCAAAGCTTTCTGAAGCCATTCACACCACTAGAAATATCCTACAAGGACTTAAAGGATGGTTTGATAAAGTTAGGGTGCTTACTTTCATAAGCTCATTGCCAAACTCAAATTCTTTTAGCATTCTCGCCGAGTTTAAATCAAAGTTCAATTTCACACCTTAAGTGTTGATTGGAAATTTATCACAAAACTACTCCAACTCAAAAGTTTAGAGGGAGCAAGTATTTTTGAACATTCAACAATGAGCTCAAGTATCTAAAGAACAAATTATGGCATTCATATCAATTTTGCAAGTGAAAATGAACATTGTAATTGAAGCACAAAGCGACAATGGTCAATTGTGGATGGAACATGTAGAGTTTTAGTTCTTTGAACAATTGCACAAAAAAGAAGCAATTTTTTGCCATGATAGTGTAAAACACTCTAACGTGGTTCCAACACCCTTTACGGATTGCAATTCCGATCATTTTTGAGTATGTAGGCACATTTCGAAGTTTTTTCAAAAACTGCCTACAAATTCAGTTCGAATTATTTCTGTACCCCACTGTACATAACCTTGTAGGAGGTTGCAAGCTCATCATCATTGATTGGTTCATTTGTGATGCCCAAGTCTAAAAGATGCAATGATCCAATTTTGAGCTGCCCATTTTAGACTCCATCGGCATTTAAGGGTTAAGAGTACTAGTGAAACCTAGGTGAACACTTAAGTTTAGGAGTACAATGACACTTAACCCTTGAAGGTCCTGGGCGGCCTCTGTGGCCAATATAGTAGTATTCTCTGTATTTCATTATGTTGCCTTCAATTTCAGAACCGGACATGCAAAGAATGAAAGGAGGCCTAATCAATACGATTCCAATGGTATATCATTTGTACCTAGGAGATCCATGAAGCATTTTTTATCGCTTTATGTACAGATTCTAGAATATTGAGGGTATTTATACAAGTATGCGCAGCTCCTTAGGGTCGCTCCGATGGGCAACCAACTCTCTCCCCGCTCGCCTCCCAATTTTCGAGTGGTCTCACCAGGAGCAATATCTTTCATCGGAGCGGTTAAGATCGCGTTTTGCGCCAGACCAAATTTCCTGGTAAAAGCACACCCACTGTATCGCTACCATACGGGATGCCACCTACGGAGCCCGTCAGCCCTTTAAGAGTTAAGTAAACACATATTTGCAGGCTAAAAAGTTTTACATTGTGTTAAAATTTGCCCAAAATGAATCAAAATTGAGTTTCTTCAAAAATTCACACAAAATTGGGATTTTTCTTTTTTCTTTTTTCTTTTTTTTTTTTCTTCTAAAATTTTGAATTTTCTTTTTGTACATGTAACATAGGCATGATCTCAATGTTTGGATTTCAAATAGAACGATGTCTTTTTTTCCCGTTAAACTTCAACCTTTGTGTTTGAATTTCAGCAAACCTTGATATGAAAAATCAAGCATTATTTTAGGTTTTATAGGTCTCATGAGGGTGAAAATTATACAAACATATTATTTACTCACCTAGAAACACAAATCTAAAGAATGATCCTTAAGTCGAATTTACTCTCGAAATTGGTCTCTATGGAGCCCAAAAACCTACTTTCCCATTTCACAACAAGGAAATGAACTTTTTTTTCAACTTCAAACATTACCATCTCATGAGTGGTGAGGAATTCGAATATGAGATTTGGCATACGACACATAAATTAGGTACTAGATCTTACAGTTACATATGTCAAAATTACCAATTACAAAAAACTGCACCAAAGCAAATTCAAGCACACTACAGGCTATAAAATTGGATATTGTGTAAAATCATGAAAAGTAAAAAATATCTAGTAAATGTTCTAAATTTGAATATTATCTCTAAATACAATTAATTTACTTGCAATCATCAGGAAAAAACTGAGAGCTAGTACATTATCAGCCAATGCGAATAGCCCAACCAACCAGTTAATTCTTGAAAACACCGACTAAAAACCAATGAAAAATTATTAAAAGATTAAACAAAAAAAGTTTAAAAAAAATTCATTCTCAATATACTTTGAGGCAATGACCGAAGGACGATGAGAGATACCGAGTAATAGTAGATAAAGCTTGAATTATTTCCGGAACCTAGGGATTTTTTTCTTGGCGAAAACTCGCTCAAATCTTACCTTATTTCGCGCAAGGCAACCTGCCCCTTTTAAATTTTCACGGTTTTAGGGTTAAGAATCGCAGAAAGAACCACTGTGACTGCTGGCTTCCGCCTCTAGCGCCACCCACGATCTTCCTCCACTCGCCATCGGCGCCCACCTTGCACTGGCCTTCACTCGCCATCTCATCATACCAGCAGCGACTAAGGAGCCTTTATCATCCTGAGAACGCGCTGCCATCGCCAGAGTCTCTGATTAGTTTTTGTGTATGTCTCGACATATTGGGTACTTGCTCTGGGCGGCGCTTGCCACCATGCATGGATCGGTGGAGCTGGAGGCTTGGGTTGTGTAGTATCACTTACACTTGCTTGCAATTTACTGGCTCGTCATTGACAATTATAGAACTATAGCTTGACTATTGGAGGATTGTGCACACAGAAGTAGAATTGTGTAGAAATTTGGAGGATTGGGCTCACTACAAGCTAGATCAAAACTAATATGGCACTAAGGGACAATTCAATTGGGGATGCTTCCAAATAGGAAGGTAACCCAGATTACAGTGTATGGAGCTTTAAGATGAGAAACATGCTAACAAGAGAGGATTCTTGGAGATTAGTGGACCTCCTGCTGGGACAATAGCTCCTACAGCTCGAGCAGACATTTTACCACTCCAAGTCCAAAAAATCAAAGCATTGAGTATAATTGCTCTATCGGTTAAGGACAATGTCATTCCATACATTGCCCATATCACAAAGTCAGATGAGTGTTGGAAGGCTCTAAAAAGGCTTTATGCAGGCAACACCAATAGCAGAAAAGTAATGCTTAGACAAAAACTAACCAACCTAAAATTGGAAGAAGGAGGTTCTATGTCTTTATTCCTGTAGGGTCTAAAAGTAATTTACTAAATGACTTTGCATGCATTGGGGAAGTGATTGTCGATAATGAAGTGGTAGAACAAGTTCTCATGGCTCTTCCAGACAGTTTTGAAGGTCTTGTTAACACTCTAACATACCGCGCTAACTTGTCTACAGTACAAGAGTTAACAAAAATCCTATTAGAAGATGAACAATGACGTGAATTTCGAGGACGGAAGTCCGACGGTGAAGTCGTGATGATCAAGGGCAACCACAAGAAACCAACCACTCTGCGCCATGAAGAAAGATCCAGATCATCAAAGACAACCTCTGGTGACTGCCATTATGCGGGAATTGCGACCGTTGGCTCCAATCGTGCTTCGAGCTCGCAGCAGAGTTGAAAAGGCGGAAAGCTAAGCGACTAGAACGAGCCGGATCTAGGTAATCCGTGAACCTCATAAACACTTTCGGTGAAGATTCTGACTCAAGCTCTGAAAGAGAACAACCAGATGTTCTACGCGATCTTGCTGCCAACATCTCAGAGATCGTGCTCACGAATCACCAGGGACATTCTTTTTCAAGCGAATGGTACGTTAACAGTGGAGCAACAAAACATGTCAATAGACTAGACAACGTGAATCGCTTAGCAAGTTAGGACCAAAAAATCGATCTAGAGTCAGTACTGCAGGAGGAGAGACCTTATGCATCGAAGGAAGAGGTCATGTTGAGATTCCCACCGATTTTAGTGCAATAAAGTTCGATAGTGTTCTCTACGTACCTGGCATCACAAAAAACTTACCATCAATGGGATCCATCACTGATTGCAAACCAAATCAGATGGTACTCTTCAACAAATCTCATGTTTGGATACTGCGAGATTACCATGTTCCACTTTCTCACCACATCGAGGCCACTTGCTACAGAAATAGGCGAAACGGACTATATCGTTTTCGGCCCCCACATGCGACAGTCAACTCCACAATAACATCTGCGCTCTACACTTCATCAACCTCGGAACCAGAGAGACAGAAACGCAGATGCTCACAATTGCCCATCAGCGCTCCCATCGCGACTTGATGTTGTGGCGTAAGCGCGTGGGACATCCAAGCTTCCGCTTGATGTTGACCATGCAATTGCAATAGAAAGCGCTGGGGCTTCCGGCGATGAAATTTGTCACTCAATTCTTACATCTGGCATGCCCAGCGTGTCATCTAGGCAAACAAAGCACGACCAAGAAAGGCGTACTACAAGCAGCTTGTGTACCGTTCTTTACGACTACAGACCCGACGGATCCGCCTAGTGACGCTAGTCCTCTCGAAAGTAAACCACTGACCACCGCTTCTTCACTGCGCCAGGATCCAACGGCTTCAACAATGCACTACAATCTGTCTAACCGCTATCTTTGGTGCACTCGGATTTGTGTGGACCGTTGGCGAAGCCCTCACCATCCGAGACCAGGTACATACTTATTGTAATCGATGATTACAGCAGATTCACATGGGTTTACTTCCTGAAACGGAAGAAAGAAACCTTGGCCAAATTCAAAGCCTTCAATACTATGATAGAGCTGCAGACCTTATACAAGCTCAAGGCCATAAGATCTGATCGAAGCAGCAAATATATCTCCCATGAGTTTACACATTTTTGTGATGAATTTGGAATTATAAGAGAGTTCACGCAATCCTATACTCCACATTAGAATGGAGTGGCAAAAAGAAAGAATAGAAGTTTGCTGGAGAAAAGAAGATGCATGTATGGCGTTTGACAACAACGTCCCAGCTCACTTGTGGACCGAAGTGGTATCTATAGCCAACTATCTCATCAACAGGACCTCTACGCGAGCAAATGGAGGAGATACTCCATACTGAAAATTCACAGGTTCACTTCCATCTCTTACTCATCTTCGAACATTTGGGTGCCGATCCTATATGTTGGATACCTCTCTGTCTAGAGTGAAGTCGAGACCCAAAGCTGGGCCGTGCATATTTGTAGGCTTCGATAACGAGTCTAAAGAATTCCGCTGCTATCATCAACAATCCCAAAAGATCGTTATTTCAGAAGATGTCTCTTTTGATGAATCATGTTTTCTTCTAGCACCAACGGATCCCAATGCCGAGTTACAGACGAGCATCGACGATTGGCCGGTACTTCGTGGTCCGACAGTACTTGACGTTACTCATTCACAGATTCCACGCCCGGGCACACGCCGCACACCTGCATTAGGACCATGTTCTATTAATGTTGATTCGCCACCTGCCGTAGCTCCCGACACTCACACTGTCGCCACCTCGCTCTTACCCTCATTTGCTTCAACAAGGATGCATGCTGCTGACCAGGAGCTAGAGCGTCCCTCAGCCTAGGCTTCGCCCACGTTAGTTTCCGTTGGTGTTATCAGCGATCCGCCATCAACTTATCTCGAGTGTGACTCTCTATTTGTTCACATCCCAGATGGTCAGGTCTCAATTCACCTTCCTATATCATAGGGTGAATCTGTTGCCGCACCTGCGCTGTTATCACCCAGCCGTCACCAACTTGATTAACATTCCCAACTCAAAGCTACTCGGTCTGGCCAAATCTGCCAAGTTCCTACTCGCCTTTAGGAGTACGACCTCAACCTTATTCAAGTCACAGGCACCATCGGCTTGCCAACGTCCGTTACCGAAGCTCTCGCACAGCCTGGCTGGCATGCAGTCATGAAGGATGAGTAAGGATCAATTTACAAGAACAGTACTTAGGGTGTAGTTCCTCTGCCAAAGCATCGGAGGGCCATCGCAACTAAATGGATATTCAGAATCAAAACTGATGTTGACGGATCTCTTGTAAAGTTAAAAGCTCGCCCAGTAGCAAAAGGCTTTCAGCAAAAGGAGGAGACCGACTTCAGCAACACCTTCGCCCCTCTCGCAAAATGGAACACACTGCGCAACCTAGTTTCTTCCCGCACAATGCGAGTAGCAATTCATACATCTTGATGTAAACACAACCTTCCTAAATGGGAAAATAGAAGAAGACATTTCCGTACAGCCACCACCTGGATTTGGATCATCGACCCGGCCCACTCATGCCTGCAAACTGCGCAAGGCACTCTACGATTTGCGGCAGGCACCAAGGGCCGCACACAACCGCTTTGATGCCTACCTCACAAGTCAAGACCTCAACAAGCCTATGCGGACTCTAATCTCTATTACACTTCCAAGGACGACAAACTCACCGTCCTCATCTTGTATGTTGACGATGTTTATCTGACAGCAAACGATACCGACAACATCGAACTGATTTGACATGCTATTCAAGAGGAGTTTGAAATGTCTGATCTTGGCATCCTCTCCCACTCCATCACCATGGAATTTCAGTTCCTTCCAAAAAGAATAGCCATCACTTAGCAAACATCTATTAAGGAGATGTTGAACGACTTCGGACTAAGCGCATATCGAACCTCTGCATATATCCATGGCGGAGAAGGAGCACTTGGAGATGTATGCCCTACCAGCTAATCAAGCCTTGTACCATCACATGGTAGGTAAACTCATATTTATTACTGACACTCGTCCCGATATAGCATATGTAGTTAGCATAGTAAGTCGATTTATAAACCAACCGCATGAACCTCATGCCCGTGCTGTAAAGCACATCTATCACTACCTTCGTTGCACAAATGATTTTGCCATGTTATATCGGCAAGAGGCGGAGGTTAATCTCCACGGATACACTGACGCCAATTGGGCGAGTGATACATATGATAGAAAATCCACTACATGCTACATTTTTATGTCAGGTAGCTCCCTAATTATGTAGAATAGCAAGAAAGAACCAACCGTTGCCTTGTCTTCTACCAAATCCAAGTACATGACAATCACAGAGGGAACCAAAAGAGCTCTATGGCTCCGCAGACTGTTTGTAGAACTTAGCCTATAGAATCCCATTATTTCAACCACCATCTTTGGTGACAACCAAGGAAGCATCAATTTAGTACATAACCATGTATACCACGGTAGAACCAAACATATTGAAGTTAAACATCACTTCATCAGGAAAAAAGATATCAACTGGTGAGATCAAAATAGAGTATGTGCCCACCACTAATCAACTTGTTGATATTATGACAAAAGCCTTAGGTCAATCAGCCTTTGAAAGCTTCAGAAGTCAGCTGGGACTAGTTCAACTTGACAACCAAAAATCCTAGTACTTTGAGAATTAATCATCAAAACATATCTTAACCCTCCCTACTCTCATTGTCTTGAACCTGTAGCAATTGAATCCTAGATGCAATTTCCTCCATATCTTCAGTGAGCAGAAACTTCAAGGCAGCCACCACCTGCTCATATCGCTCCCACTTAGTTTGATGAATCAAACCTTTGGAAATCTCGTAGTCACAGTTGCCGTGTAAGTCATCCAGATGCACAAACAGCCATGCATTCCACTCCACAGTAGTGACAACAAACCGGCTCCAAGAAACATCAACAAGCCGAAGCTGCCTCAACAAAGATTCTGAAGGAGACTCCATCAAGGCCGGCCAGACCTTGGTACAGACAACCTCATCTAGAAGTTCCGGTACCAAGGTTCCTCTCTGTAAGAAATCGTCATTCAACTTCTCTCTAGATTCTACCTCGAAACAGGCTTTTGGCTCTCTTGTCAAAAAATGGACCACTATTCTGAACAATGAGACTGCTTCTCAGACGATTCTCTTGATCGAATCAATTATCGCCATGCTAATCAAACAAGCAGTTTGCTCCGAGAAAAAAGAATGAGGAGCGAGGGGGGGTGTTGTAGAATCCACTCAACATCGATACTCTTCTGGGAAAACATAGACATTTGTCAATGTGACATGAAGTTGTTAGGCTGAGTAAGAGCAATAATATTTCTTGGTTGGTGGAGTTAACTCTACTTAGGTAGAACTTAATTAGAGCACGCAGTAGGGCTGGTACCTCAGTGTGGATAAAAGGCCCAAGCTTGGCCTTAAATTGATGTATCTTGTCTTGTTCATATGAGTTTTCCTGATCTCCAGTGATTCACAACAGCATTGCATGTCATGAATTGCATGTAGTTTGTGCGATCTCGTGCTTAGGTCTTTGGACATTGCATTGAGTTCTCTTTACTTGAAGTTGTGCATGTGTGGATCGACATAGGGTGGTCGGTTACTAAGAATCATAGCTCTGATAGAGGCAAATTCGTCTAAGTTTCTGTGCAGGGTCGTGTGAATGTGAGTGGAATCATAGAACTCAATCTTGAGTAGGGGTGTGACCTTGGGCAATCCGCAGATACAGACACGGATAATAGCAGTTCTGAGTCGTATGGAGACAGCGTCTTTCTTGGGACGACCTCAACAAAACCTGCTTCAAGTAGTAACAGTGATTTGCAGGTTTTAGACCCAGCCATTGCTAATCCGTTGGTAGAGGCAGCGAGGCTTCAGAGACAAGGGTATGAGAAGAACCGACAATTTCAAGATACATAGGCGGCAAGGTTGCCCTAGGCGGAGTCTGTGCTTGGGAGCGACAGTCGTGTCTGTTAGGTAAGATGCACTGTTTGCACGTATGTGGATGGCCGAGAGAAGCTGCTAGTTTTAAAAATAGATTCTCTTTGGAAACATGTTGGGAGAAGGCGGACGGTTGTAGACGCGGGGAAGATCAAGAAGGGCGAGCACTTCTTCGTGAGCACATGTGCGCATGTTAAGAATGAGAGGATGCTCTTTGCTAGAGATGGCAGCAAAACTGTTGTTCAACTGCTACAGGAAGGTGCCACAAAAGAGAAGAGGAAGAAGGGTGTTCAGTTCCGGGTGGTGCTTAGCATTCTAAGTCATAGTCGCCCAATGACCGATTAGAAAGATGAGCGTGCGTTGCTAGGAAGCTGAGAGTGCCGGATATGCCAAAGAAACAGTAGAGCGTGGCAAGCGTGTGGGAGATTGCTGTTTACTTGGCCGAGGTGCTCTATGAATAGAAAAATAAGGTACTGAAAGAAGCTCTGTTTCTCTCCATTAGCGCAGACGAGGTAACCATCATTGACCATGAGTCGTGGCTCACTTTGCATTGTTATGTCAATCATTGTTATGTTCATGTGGGGTTCATTCGGATCTCAATTCTGCTCGGTTTACATCATTTAGTAGAGGGTAATGGAGGTGATACCGTTATCGAAGCCATAATTGCCGACTTGTTCTATCATGGAGCTTTGATGCACATTCCCTTGCTTCGAAGCTTGTATCTTTCGGTACAAAACTGCAGATGGTGTTTTGGCATGCGAGGGATTGAGAAGCGGAGTTACTAAACAGCTACAATGTAAACATGCTCCATGGATGCTCGGAATACATTGTATGGCACATCGAACCAACTTGGATGTGCAACCAATTTCTAATCTGCCCATTGTGGCAAAAGTTGAAACTCTTTGTCAAACAATGTATTTCTACTTTGCAGCGTCGCCCAAGAAGCACATGGAGTTCCAAAGAAGTTGCTGACCTCATGGAAATATAGGGTCGTTCCATGCTCCGGAATGTGAAGACCCGATGGATCAGCCTCTTCAATCCACTTAGACATGTCTTGTCGGAGTACAAGACCTTGATCGTGAAGATGTGCGATGACGCGGCTGTCAAAGAGTCTGGCATCACAACCAGACAAGCTGCCGCAAGGGAATCTGCTCGTGTCAACTATGAGCCGCTTGTTGATATCAAGACTCTCCTTGCCCTCCCATGTTGGACAACATATCCCTGACATACAAGTTGTGTAGCCAAACATGTTTGAAACTCACCCAAAGATTCATAAATTTCAGTTTCTGCCTTGCCTTGCAATTTCAACCTTTTGACCTCAATGAAGCTTGAGTATGGTACTAACTGACCCTTCTAAATGTGTTTGCAGGTTCGAAGTTCACTCTGAGTAGGGCAGTCTTCGAAGAGGTTGTAAGCGTTGTGAAGGCACAATGTCGTAATGCCGCATAGCAACTCATCGGTGAGCTAGACAAACAGTTTCAAGAATAAAATATGATGAATTCCTTGAGCATTGTGTTTCCATAGTTTTGGTTGCAGCCAAATGCCGATGAATGTTTCCAATGCACATGATTACAATCCATGATCACTTATGTGTTCCCCAAAGCACAACTGTTGGCACGTCCGATCAGTTTGAGTGGGTCCCGTATAAGCCGATGTTCGATGCGAGGTTGTTGGATTTACAAACAAGTCTCTTTAAGCAAACTATGAAGAACAATTCTGCCAATGCGATGGCTGTCTGAGAACCCACTCACAAAACTTTAGACCAAAGTTGGGCAGAACGGCTTGATGAGAAATCGACTTGGAGAGCTTATTAAACTCTCTTACGTCGCAGTGGCAACCGTGGTTGATAGCGTGGAAGATGAGAAAACATTTTCTACTTTAGCCTACATGAAATCAAAGGTCCAGAACCGTTTGGGTGGGCATCTTAACACTTGTGTTAAAATGTTTGCACAACCATGGTAGACGCAAGATACCTTTTCTTATGGGGCAGCCATATCAAAGTGGAGTTGGAGCCGGAACCCTTTGGGTGTAGAATTTAAGAGCACACCTCAGTTTACATGATGATAGCAAGTGTTTTTTACCTTAGAATTTTTTGACGGTTTCTAACTGGAGTGGGGTGGTGGGATTGGACGCTGCATTGGGCAAGGCTTGTTTGGCAGAGGTTCGACTCCTCCGGCCAATTAATCGTGTTTCTTTCAGGATCATGGATTTCATAGGCACCCCGAAGATTCCCCGAAGTTCAAGGCTGAAGTAGGTTCAATCGCCATTACATGTGCTCACTCTCCATTAGGTTCAATTTCCATAATTCGTGCGCACAAGCAGTTTCAATCTCCAATACTTGGCTCAATTCATGGTCTGAAATTCCACAAGGAAGGCTGCTTGAATGTGTTTCTACAAGGAAGGCTGCTTGAATATGGTTGCAGGTTTAAGCTAGTTCTGGTTTGAAGCTCAATCATCGCTGATTTTTTATTGCAGGTTTGGATTTAAAGCTCAATCAAGCCTACCCTTGTATTTCAATCAAGCCTGCTGGTTCATGTGTGTGTATGTGGTTAAATCGTGGTTAGAATGTGTGCCAATCTTGCATGCCTTCTCAATATTGGAAGTGTGAATGCTTCCGAGTGCTTGGCATTTGCGTTTATGACAAATTCTGCCCAAATGAATGTTTGTTATTTGAAGTATGACTGCTTTTGCAATTTTGTGTGAAACTTTTGTCATTTTGTGTGAAGCAAGTTTGACTTTTGCAGATGTTTGTGTTTTCGAATGTGTTTGTGGAATGTTCATGATGAAATTCTAGTTTCATGTGTTTAAATCTTAGAGTGGATTCTTCCATGAATGTGGTCTGAATATGAGTACAAATTTCATAAAAGTCGCCACATGAGCAGTATTGAGTGTGGGAAGGTGCCACACGAGCTACCGTGGAGGGTGCCACAAAATTTCATCGTTCAACTTAATGTGCAATAAATTAGTTGCTACCACGGTACAAAATAATTTGGGGGTAGGAACCACTATACAGTAGGACCATTCAAACCGTTTCGCCAAAGTTACCTACACCGGCTGATACTGTGTCGTGGCTCGCGCCCCACAACAAATAGTAAAAAAAAATCGCTGCCCGCACCCCATTCACAAAAACATAGTCATTACAAGATCCCTCAATACAACTGAAGGTGTCAATATCCATGTTCTAGTCAAAATTTTCAAAATCTTGACTTTGTGAAGGTCGGTCAGACTTCATGCTTCAAAAGTTCTCTTGGCGCTGAATTTAGGCCACAATAATGTACGGAATTTCAAACATTCACATGGTAACGTTGACAATATATGGTAAGTCGGAGGCAAGCATGTACCAGGTGGGTACATTCTGAGCTGGAAGAGTAAGGGTAAAAGTGTCGGAATTGGGCAATCCAGGGGATGGGACTCATGGGAGGGCGGGTGCCGACTAACTCCGGAGTGACAAATTCAAACCAGAAATTGTGGGACTTTTGGCGTCACCACATCCTAATTTTGAATCAAAATCATTATACTTTACGGCCAACACGGAATAAATTATATGGTGATTGTGTGCCTATTTTAGACTTTGAGTTCTTCCTTTGTGTTTTAAGAGACGCTTTACATGGGGAGTCAAGGCTAACAAATCTCCAAGCTAATTCACTCACATTTTGAGGGACAATGGTTCGTGGCAGTTACCAAGGAGGCACCTTAGAATCCGTGGGGACCTCCCAAGGCAGTTTTTGATAATTTTGAATTCAAATTTGGTAGCTTATATTCCATGCTTTTGATTTGTTCACATTAAAACATTTTAGTGAAATAATGATTTTGTATTGAAATCAAGAAGTGGCCTTAAAGGCCATTGTATCTCTCGACTTTTGGAGTGCGGGCAGTGTCATAACTTGTCCCCACCCATTATAATTTAATACTATCTAGAAATTTGGCCATGACTCCCCATGTAAAGCCCTTCGGACCAATTTCAAAAATTGGACCAATCGCAAAAGAGTATTTGGCCATCAATTGACCCTATTAATGGCTTCGCCCCTCAATTGGCCCTATCAATGGCTTTGCCCCTCGTGTGAAGTGGCCCTAACACATGCTTCAACTTCGCTACGACTTTCCCATACTCAAATCCACGCCATTCCACCATACATGTTCAACTGAAGCTCCAGTTTTCGCAAGCAGGACGAATGTGCCACTTTTGCCGGTTTAGTAAAGTTTGGTAGCAAAGCTCGGTTGGAGGGTGAACACCGCTGGATTCAAAGTGAAGAAGTTTTCACCCTTTTGATTCGGAGGAGGTGGCTCCAGCATCGCACACTGCCGTCCATCTTGCATGTCATACACCACGCCATCGCGCTTACGAGCATTGAAGATGCACAGCTTCCCGTCCCCGAATCCCACGCATGTCTGTTTACCGCATCTATTGACTCGAACCACATTCCTCCATCGCCACTTCTTGGCAGTCAAGAACTCAAGCTCGTCGATGCACTGCTCGCCCCGCTCTCGCTCAGAGAACAGGTACACCATCCCACTATTCTCCACCAGTTGGAAGGTACTGCAAGGGCAGCCTGAATCTGGAATCGCGTATGTCACCCATGATCCCCCATCGAATCCCACCACACCCCTGCCCCTACTCTCCAGAAACGCGATGAAGAGTACCGTCCCATTCACGAATACGCCTCCCTGGTACTCGTTCAGTCCGAACACCGGCCCCGGTACATCACATGCCTCGGTCCACTCTGAGGTGACTGAGTCGAACACGTCCACTTTCCGCGACAGATGCTCATCGCTTACAATCGAGCTTCCAGCCACGATCACTTTGAAGGAGCTTTGTGAGGAAATGAGGTGAACGAGCACGGGAGTTCGGGGACGGAGGAGAGGTGGTAGTGCTCGTCTCTCTCCTGTCAGAGGATTGAACACCACGACCATTCCTTTGGAAAGCTCGGCACACATGAGCCCCCCATGACCCGTCACCGAATACTGCTTGGAAGGATCTGAAGATGGAAGATATGTTGAGAATGTTGGGAATGCCCTCCACGAGTTGGAATCTAAATCGTAGGCGCTACACTGCCATGCCTTGTTCTTGATATAGTAACTGAACGCCGTGAATGAGCCTTCACTGCGTCGCCTTCTTCTGAAGTCATCACTCTCGACATACTGCTTACACGCTTTTGACAGTAGTTTGTAATGGCACAAACCTCTAAAATCTAGTTTCTGCAGAACGCTATCTTGTAGCTCATGAGGTAGCGATTCCCATCCTCTTGCTCCTTCGGTTCGATTTCTACTGAAGCCCTTGTCGCAATCGCGGCTGAATGGTTTGTGGTCGTACCATGGCCACTCTGCAGTGCGAAAAGCGTTGCCGATGCATCGTGGAACAATGCCTGCATCTTCACTCTTCCTCTTCCTCCCACAAATAGGCATTTCTGAAGCGATCGTGTTTGCTGTTGAATGCACGGTGAAATACGACCTCTTCCCGAATATATATACCCAAGGTCTGCACAAGTCAAAATCGTTATCAAATGAAGATCTGTAAGAACTGATTCAAGTATGTTAGCTCAAGACCATCATGTAGTGCACTGGAGTGATGGATATCAACCACTTACGAGGATTGTGTGATCGAACGAAAATCAATTTGGGAACTCAAGCTGCTTTGCATGCATATATATATATATATATATATATATATATATATATATATATATATATATATATATATATATATATATATAGTTCCCACCAACATCTGATGCTACCCAATCTCTCTGATGCAGACCTTGTTAGGGGCTCACCAAATCTTGTGTCGAGTGACAGTTGTCTGTAATCTGTACCGACAAGCGGTATGAAGTAATTGTCTGGTAAAGCCCTTCCCCAGGGGGTAATAAAGGAGTGATCTTAGTGACACCTCTTGTATTACAATCTCTGATTTGCACTTATACCATAACTGTTGAATAACCAAAAACTAGAAGTGGCGTACAGACTACGCTACAGACGGCGGATTTTTGATAGATTACGCTACAGACGGCGGATTTTTGATAGATTACGCTACAGACGAGGAATTTAGAAAAAGACCAAGTAACGGACTTCTGAAAGCGAATGAACCCTGTCCAGCTAAGTTAGAGTAAAGATTTCTTCGTGGTTTTCGTAGAATAGATAAGTCATGCTGGCACGTAATGAAGACGAAGAAAGAACAGCAATGGTGTGACGTGAGTAGGATGTCTGTTCATACATCCTGTTCCTCTCGTGTGAATTTTTCGACTTCGTTGTTAGTCCATACCCGGAGGTGAAAATTTGGCAATCGGTACGGAGCTTTCTGCTGACTTTGCAGATCCATGCCTCTGTAACCATGAGCCCATGACTACGATTTGAATTCCAGTCAACTTTTGGAGTCCTTACCATTTGCACAAGAACAATATTTCATACCCGTAATACATCGTGATAAGTGTTGTATTAGAAATTTCTCTTTCAATATTGTTTGTGGCATTTCTCAATGTGCAAGCACTGCTTTCTTAAGACTTAGCAGTCACACAATGGCAAGAGTTTGGCATATCTTAGAGAGCACGTTTGGTTTCCGTGTACCGTAATCCTGTTGTCAAGAATGAGCTCTAAGTAAGGAAGTGAGCGATTGATGCCAACTTCACAAGGACGATGGTTTTGTGATCCAGATTACAAACGTCGTAACTGCATCACTTCACATTCTGTTTTAGATTTCTGCTCCACCTGGTAGAAACATGCTCTTAAGACGGTCACTTGTCTGTATTTTGCCATTCAAAAGTTGTTATTTAGATGCTCTTTAGCTTCGGCATTCGATTCATGCCTATGAAGTGGTCCAAGCAATCCCAGCAATCTTCACAACTACGCCCATGACGACCACGGAGTCCAGAAAAGATACGTCCTTCTCAGCTTAATAAGCATCTTCAATGAATATGGCAACGATCACGCTTAGAATCGTAGGTCTCATCACCAATAAAAGGCTTCAATGGCACAAGAATTTATCGCTTCATCCCTCGACCATGACGAGAAACAGGTAAGTAGTAAATAGCCTTCAGGGTCTGCTTGCTGTCACCACAGCGCCTTTCGGCGATCAGGTCTCAAAGATTATTGACGACATCATCAGGCTGTGCCAATAGTAACAAAACCCTAACTGACAAGAGAAGCGATCACCATATGATACTAAGAGACTTCAGAATGCAATGTTTTATCCATGATTCTCTCAGACAAATGCCTCGTTTATGCTTCAGAGTAACTGGAGAACCAGCGGTTAGCAAGATTCAGCAGCTTCGCTCCACACCGCGATAAGACATCGCGATGCTAGCTACACTGGCCTTCACTTGCGCCTTAAACTCAGATTCGTCATCTAAATGTCGTCATCACCAAGAATCCGATGAAAGTGCAACTGACCTAGGACCTGAAAGACAAATTGTTTGGAAGTTACAAATAAATATTGACAATGCGATTGCATTATCCATGATTCTCTCAGACAAATGCCTCGTTTATGCTTCAGAGTAACTGGAGAACCAGCGGTTAGCAAGATTCAGCAGCTTCGCTTCACACCGCGATAAGACATCGCGATGCTAGCTACACTGGCCTTCACTTGCGCCTTAATCTCAGATTCGTCATCTAAATGTCGTCATCACCGAGAATCCAAGAGAAACTATTGGAAATACAACTGACCTACGACCTCACAGACAAAGTGAGTGGAACTTAACCCTGAAACGCCCAAGCAAGCCCGAGGGGCTTGATTCCAACAGAATCTTCCCTGTAGCTCTCACAGTATTTAACTTTTCACTTGTATTTTGATGTCAAACTGGTCACCTTCTTATGATGCATTCAAAAAGTGAAATTTCACAATTCAAATCACAATTTGTATGAATGATTTTGTGCTTCAAAAGGATTGTGGTAGGTAGGTTGGGGTTGTACATAACCTTGTAGGAGGTTGCAAGCTCATCATTGATTGGTCTATTCATGATGCCCAAGTTCAAAAAGTGCACTATTCATGATGCCCAAGCCCAAAAGATGTTGTGATCCAATTTCGGGCTGCCCGTTTCAAACCCCATGGGCATTTAAGGGTTAATAGACAGTGGCGCTTCACGACTGGGTTTACATGCAGCAGGTTGGCGAGCTTAAATCCTAACTTCGCTCCCGTTATCATCCATCTGTTATTCTACATCCGATCTCACTTCATCCAATTGAACCCGTGATCATATTTGTTTAAGTGTGATATTGCCTTCTGGTAGATAGATAGAAACTCCGGTCACTTTCTAAGGAGCCGGCGTGAATGAAGTGTACATTTATACTAATATCGTGATGGCGACCGGACAAGGGGAAATTGGAACAATATTACTTCCCCCTCTCGAGGGTGAAAACTATAACTACGCTAGTTTCTAGCTACTTACTGGTGCCTTGAAAATACTTGACATAGTATCCTCCCAAAGGGCTGCCTTCTAGTATACATTTGAGTCCACCTTTAAGAGTCGGCAGGTCGATTCTGAAAAAATCTTATACAATACTAAAATAAGAACGCCACTCCTTGTGGGGTTGGTGTGAATGAAATGCCCGTTTGGCTTACTCTTGATGATGTGCCCGTGATATATAAGAAGAACTTCAGATCCTTATGGGTTGGCGTGAATATGACATCTAGTTGACTCGCCCTTGATGGAGTATGCCCATAACACGTAACAACAATGGTTATGGTACCAATCTCTCTCGAGGTGGTCACTGGACACAACAAAAATGGTATAAGACTACTAATTCCTCTTAGGGTGGTCAGGGGACATAACGAATGTTATGCACAAGTTAGAGATGTACAAGTAGAAAAAAAGAGCTTCTTGAACTTAGTCACCATAAAATATAATACACGATTTATGAAATAATACTCGATTGTAGACATTTTATTAAAAAATGAGGTATGTTTGTAAGCTTGAATAATTTCAATCCAATTGTAATTTTTGGTACAATAATTGAGATGACTTTCGGTTCTTAAAGAACAAAGTAGGTAGGCTTTGAAATTTTTTTATATGATGTTCTTCTGAATTACTTTGATTGGTGCTATTTTCAGATTCTTTGATTTTGAGCTTCACTTCACGAATTTTAGTCCTCTAGTGATTTTTTGAATTCATCACAACTTTTATTGAGGACAAGTCCTTACCCGTGTCCTCCGAACACGGACTTCAAAAAGGTCACATTGAAATTTATAAAATGTGTAAAAAATCCAGACCTAGGTATAATAATAATAATAATAATAATAATAATAATAATAATAATAATAATAATAATAATAATAATAATAATAATAATAATAATAATAATAATAATAATAATAATAATAATAATAATAATAATAATAATAATAATAATAATAATAATAATAATAATAATAATAATAATAATAATAATAATAATAATAATAATAATAATAATAATAATAATAATAATAATAATAATAATAATAATAATAATAATAATAATAATAATAATAATAATAATAATAATAATAATAATAATATTATTATTATTATTATTATTATTATTATTATTATTATTATTATTATTATTATTAAAAAAAAGTTGGAGGTTTTTGGTGATGTTGAAATTATGGGATATGCAATCAGTATGCAAGTTCCCTGGCTACTTCTTAGTGCTCCTTGTTGTTTAAGATTTATAGCATGTTCTTTGTTCCCCTCTTTTTGGTTCCCTGTGTTTGTTAAGATTTATAGCATGTCCTACGTTCCCTCGTTTCATTGTTTTGAGTTCTCCGTCCTCTATAATTATGGTCCATTCTCCATATTTTTCTTACTCATTTACTACCTCCAAACTCTCGTTCATGGTTCCCATAATTTGTTTCCATTTCCCCATCCCCCAACTTCCCTTATTACTTTCCATGATTTGTTCCCGGTTTCCATCATTCGTTCCCGATTCCCATCATTCGTTCTCGGTTCCCATCATTCATTCCTAGTTCCCATGAGTTATTCCTAGTTCTCATTATTTGTTCATGGTTCCCATTTTCCGTTCCTAGTTTCTATCCTTTGTTCCCTGTTCCTTGTTCCTTTTCCTCCTTTGTTATATTCTTAAAATCTAATAAACTCTTAATAACAATCAAATAGCACTTATGGAAACTCTTCAAAATCTTTAGAACTCTTCATACTGTGTATACATGACCAAATAATGATGACCATGACCATGCATCGCCAATGATAGACAAACTGTGTTCTTTTATATATAGAGATTCCCAAGTATTAAGTGAGTTATGGAAAGGTGAGGTATCTTATCACACGTTGTATAAAGTAGAGCGGTCTAAAATGGAGTAGGTAGCTCCATCAATTTACACATGAATGTATATAATAGCTTCTCCATAAAACAATAACATGTACTCACTCCAAATATTATTGGGTTGTCATTTTAGAACCCGATTTTGGAAACACCTATATATCCAACTTCAAAAATTTATAAAAGATTGCAAATATGATAATTTCATTTGCTCTATCGTTCCACTAATTTTCTCCATGCACAAAATTTGCTTGCACTCATAAACTCTCTACAGATTTCTTGTGCTGAAAATTGAGCCATTATTCAGCACCTTACTATATACATGGTCTTGGGTCAACCCTTAAATGTATGAGCGTGCCATACCAACCAATATATACCGAAAGTTTTGCGTATCCTGATTGAGTTGTGGTGTCACCAATATTTTTTAAAAAATTCAAGAGCATGCAGCTAGTATAAACTCACTGTCTTGTGGTTTCTTTTCATGCAATCTCACCTAAACCCTCAAATGATCACTCCCCAAAATTCTCTGGACATAGAGCATATTAACTGTCACATCCACACTGTTGGATTCCCACAACATGCTTTAAAATTTGAAGAACCCCATGTCTTAAAATTTAACCGTATTGCCTTCTCTACGGTCACTAATCTACGCCTCCCGTGTGACCCTCAAGGGTTTATATGATCGTTATCTTTGTCGAACCGATCAATTTATCAAGATTTTTTTTTTAAAAAAAAACACAAGAAAAGCTAATATTATGTTATTAGTACACACAAACAACCTGCAAAAGGTTTCAACTTCAAGAAATCTAAAAATAGTAAGTCAGAGGGACACCAAAGTCCAACCGACTAGATTTGGGCCTCACTCAAGTTCAGGGGTTAATTTACCCCTATTACATGAGTGATGTACAAAAGTACTCCGCAAAGACTTAATGTTAGGGACATAGGCTCTGGAACCTTCTATAAGGAAGTCTCTAGAAGTCTCTGGAACCTTCTAGAAAGAAAGTCTCTAGAACCTTCTAGAAGGAAGTTTCTAGAACCTTCTAGAAGCTAGTCTCTGGAACCTTCTAGAATCTAGTCTCTGGAACCTTCTAGAAGCATCCTAGCTGATAGAAGTTCTAGAAGCATCCTAGCTGGTAGAAGTTCTAGAAGCATCCTAGCTGGTAGAAGTTCTAGAAGCATCCTAGCTGATAGAAGTTCTAGAAGCATCCTAACTGGTAGAAGTTCTAGAAGCTTCTTGGGTTCTAGAAGTATATATAGGAGTCGAGGCTGAAGAGTTCTTCAGTCTCGACAACGCATCTCTTGAAGCTCTAGCTCACCTCTCTTGGTGTTATTCGTGTACTCTTCTTGTTAATCCAAGCTCTTGTCAGTTTTCGTTAATTTCTAGATATTTTTGTCATCTATTTTTGTGTCCCTGACAGTTTGTCGAGACTACCTTCTCACAGATATCAGAGCTAGTCCCTTCTTGTTGGAGAGAGTGGATTACCCCTCTTCTTGGAGTCTTGAGGCGTTTTAGAAGTTGCGGAGTACCCTCCTTTAAACCAATATTGTTCTCTTGTCAATTTTTTTTCTTTTCGTTCTTAGATTTGGTCAAAGATCAAGACGTCAATATGGATGAAAATTTGGAATCCAAATTGGACGCCATCATGAATGCTCTTGCTACGTTATCACAGAGACAAGCGGAGATAGAAGGAGCCATGGCAAGACTTCACAATGATGGAGCATCCGGGATAACATCATCCAGGATTCACCAGTCTCAAGCTACTACACCGGAGGAGGCGACTACACCTTTAGTTCAACAAAATCCAATGATTCAACAACGGAAGGAGCTTAGAGTTAGTCTTCCTGACAAGTTCAACGGAACGCGTTCCAAGTTTCGAGGTTTTGTCAACCAAATCGGGTTGATAAGCTGTTTCTGGCCTCGAACGATATCCGACGGAGGAGGCGCGTGTTGGACTTGTTGGAACTCCTACGCTACATGACAAGCTTTGTCGTGGTTTGCCCCTTGTTCGAAACGATCGCCAATTCTGAAGAACTTTGAGGCGTTAGGCGATTTGCGAAAGCGTTTGGCGAACATGACAGGTTCGATGGGCTACAACAAAGATCCGATCGCTCGACAAGAGACGCGCTCTGCGTCGCTCTACGCGATCGGTTTCGGTCAATCAAGGCTAGTGACATCAATCGGGCGAAGAAGCATTGGTGAGTCGGTTTTATTGGGGTTTGAGGATGATGTGAAGAACCTACTTTTATCCCTTCCGATCCGCAAACGCTCAACGGCCATTAACCAAGTCGTAAGTCGACGACAACCGTTTATTCCAAATAATATCATCAAGACCAGCGTCCAAAATACCAAACGAATCGCTACACCACGAGTATGTTGGCAAACAATTTGAGTTCTCATTTCGGAGGCGAAGCCATGCAAATCGATGCGGCGCGTGTCGGAGCTCTTACTCCGTAAGAAAAGAAACGACGTATGGAAGAAGGACTCTGTTTGTCTGCGGAGAAAGAAGGCCACAAGGTTGAAATTGCCCCAAGCGCGAACCGGAGCATTGTTAAGACTAGGAGTGCGGTGATCCCGAAAAACGACGACGATCTTGCCCACGGTAGGAATCCGTCTGGGCCGGACGATTGAACGCCGCGACAACAATCGTTCCTCTCTTTCTCTCGCCTAACCCGCCAATTGTTTTACATTCCCTGTCTCTTGGTCCTCAAAAACACAAAACTTTAGCGCTATTAGATTCGGGAGCATCTACTTGTTTTTTAGATGAAGAATTTGCTTTAGCGTCACGATTCGTCTAGTCATGAAATCCAAGCCTGTTCAAGTAGAGGTGATAGATGGACGACCTTTTATGTCCAGCGGTGTCGGCGTGAATCGATCTTTATAGAAGTGGCGTTTAAGACCATAGTAGTTACTTTGTTTTTAATGTCATTAGAACCCCGTCAAACCTTGTCATCTTCGGTCTCTCCCTGGTTAAACAACATAACCCTACCATGGATTGGAAGTTGCGGAAAATGACTTTTTCCAAAAAAATATTCCAAGAAACCAACCTAGTAGAAATCCCAAGATAGGGAACCATTGTTTATAGGAGCGAGGGCGTTTGTACGATCATCCAGAATGAAAGACCTTCGTCATCTACGCAAATTTCAACTAAGACGGAGAAGAAGAGTTCGATTGCAAAGATAGCATACTGAGAAGCAATACTGAGGATTTTGAGGACGTTTTGAAGAAGAACGGACATGCTACCGGAAAGATCGGCCATACGATCGCGCTTAGACCTGCTAGAAGGAAAGACAACCGCCTTTTGGCCCAATCTACAATCTCTCAAACGGAGTTAGCGGAGTGCGAAAAAAGACATTGACGAGAATCTAGCGAAGAACTTCATTCGTCATTCAAAGTCGCCAAATTTGGGACCGATCTTGTTCGTAAAGAAGAAGGATGGCTCCTTGCGAATGTGCGTGGACTATCGAGGCCTCAACAAGGTAACTTAAACATCGTTACCTGCTACCCTCGATCTCTAGTCTCTTGGAGCAAAATCGGGCGTGCAAAGATCTTTACAAAAAATTGATCCGAGGAGGAGCTTACAACCTCGTGCGGATCGAGGAAGGAAATGAGTGGAAGACAGGCGTTCCGCATAGGTATGGCCATTTTGAATATAATGTCAATGCGCTTTTACCAACGCCTTTGCTTTTCCAACACATGATGAATGACATCTTTCGGGAGTACGCGACGACTTTGTTGTCATTTATCCTGGATGACATCCCGATATTTTCCAAAAACGAAGAGGAGCAAGCGCGAGAAGCGCGTTCGTTTAGTCCTCGAAAAACTACGAGAACGGCGACTTTACGCCAAGATGGAAAAGTCTTATATTCCACCAAACCGAGATGGAGTTTCTAGGGTTCATTGCGACTACTGAGACGGCTTGAAGATGGACCCCAAGAAGGTTGAAGCAATTGTATCCCAGGAGGTTCCGAGACGGTTAGAGACGTCTGATGTTTTCTTGGATTTGCTAACTTCTATCGGATCTTCATTAAGAATTATTCTCGGTCATTGCTCCACTCACCCGATTGACGTGTAAGGACAAGCTAGAATGGGGACCTCAAGCCGAACCAAAGATTTTCAAGATCTCAAGACGGCGTTTACTACGGCTCCAGTCATTCGCTTACACCCGACTTTCAAAAGACCTTCTATTTGGAGACCGATGCTTGATTTTGCTTTGGGAGCCGTCTTTCACGATGGACGCAGACGGGAGGCTTCATCCAGTTGCGTCTTATTCTCGGAAGTTCTCTGCTGCGGAAATTAACTACGAAATCCACGATAAGGAACTCCTTGCCATAGTGGATTCCTTCCAAGAGTGGAGACACTTTCTCGAAGGCGCTGCGCATCCGGTGACCGTATACACGGATCACAAGAATTTGGAGTACTTCATGTCGGCTCGAATCTTGAATCGACGTCAAGCTCGGTCGAATATGTCGTTGTCGCGATTTGATTTTGTTATCACCTATCGGCCTGGGAAGCAGCAAGGACTATCGGATGCATTATCGAGGAGATCGTATCTCACGCCTAAGACTGGAGAAGAAGCATTTAATCAACAATGCACCACATTGTTGAAACCGGAGCATTTTAGAATTTGCGCTCATGTCGTGCTAATGATGCGGACTTCCCGACCAGCGACGACGATCAGAATAACCAAAAAGATTTTGTAGCTCTTGAGATCAAGAAGCGTGTCGATAATGACAAGTTGAGGTGGAGGAGATCTTTTGTATTGTGAAGAAGCGACTATATATTCCAAAGGGACCAACACGACTTGAGTTCTCCAATCTCGCCACGACTTTCCAAAGCGGCGGGGACATTTTGGATACAACAAGACATTGGAGCTTATTTCGAGATTTTGGGTGGCCTCAAATGTGGAAGGATGTAAAGGAGTTTGTCTCTCTTGTGATATTTGTTCAAGATCAAAGAACCCTCGGCATCGCCCTGTGGACTTTCTGCGGCCATTGCCTATTCCGCATCGACCACGATCTTCAGTTTCCATGGACTTCATTACGGACCTGCCGCCTTCAAACTCGTTCGACAGCATCTTTGTTGTGGTGGATTGGGTTACAAAAATGGCGCATTTTATTTCTTGCAAGAAGACATCGTCAAGCGAGGACACAACAAGACTCTTTCTTGATAATGTATATCGTTATCATGGCTTGCCAGATGACATCGTGTCGGATCGAGGAACTCAGTTCGTCTCCAAATTCTGGAGATCTCTTTTTGAGATTTTGAAGGTGGATATCAAGCTTTCTTCAGCCTTTCATCCTCAAACTGACGGTCAGACGGAACGGGTAAATCAAGTCTTGGAGCAATATCTACGCTGCACCAACAACTACCAGCAAGACGATTGGACTGAATATCTACCGTTTGCCGAGTTTGCCTACACCAACACGCTTCATGCGTCGTCTCAACAAACACCGTTTTTTGCCAATTATGGATACCATCCGAAACTTGATTTGTTAAATCCAGGTGCCAATAACAACCCGGGCGCAGAAGGCTTTGTGAGGCAACTATCGGAGCTTCAAGCTACGTTGCGACTTCAATTACAAACCGCCCAAGAGTCTTACTGAGCGTCCGCAGATAAATTTCGAATAAAGCGCACCCACTTTCAAGATTGGAGATAAGGTATGGGCCGCTTGACGAAAAACATCAAGACCAAGCGGCCATGTGACAAGTTGGACTATCGAAGATTGGGGCCGTTTGTAATCGAGAAGCAAATCAATCCAGTGGCGTACCGGCTAGAGCTACCAGCTGCTATGAAGGTACATCCAGTCTTCCACGTGTCCTTGTTAGAACCTTATTGAGAGTTTACTTTTCCTGGAAGAGTGCAAAGCCCGCCACCTAGTGTCGAAATCGAGAACCATGAGGAATATGAGGTAGATAAGATATTAGATTCACGGCGAAAGTGGGCAAAATTAGAATACCTCGTGCATTGGAGAGGCTACGATATTAATGAACGAACAAGGGAGGATGCCGAAAATCTCGCAAACGCGCCAGAGAAGGTACAGGAGTTTCATCAACGATATCCTCGTAAACCCAAGCCGGTTCGGCGATAGCTTCTTTCTGACGCTTGCCTACCCAGGAACATAAAAGGGAGGGAGTGCACCACAAAAATTCATAGTTGTTGTAGTTATTTTGTCTAAGATTGAGTAGATATTTTCTAGTAGCCATAGTTTAGTCTTCTGATATGAATAATCAAGAGATAGAAAGTATGCCAGTTATGTCATCTCAACCAACAAACTCACGAAGACGACCTCGAGATGAAGAACCGCCCGTACCACGACAACGACGAAGGATACAAAGCAACCGATCGCTGGTGATTGTATTCAAAGTGGAGCCTGCGTTCAATGGTGTGCCAGAAGGCGTGTTTGCAGGACAATTTCACAATGAAGACACGGAGGTTCATGCTTGGTCGGAAGTGAAAGGCGTGGGCCACTACCGTTGGCTTCAAGGACCAATGAACCACTTACCTCGTGAACAACAATTGGAGTTCATTGCAGACGTGATGCGGCAGATCTTCATTTTTCTGCGTTGGTATTAACTCACAACAACATTGCTTCTCGGAGACCTCGAAGCTAAAGGAGGGGATGATGTTAGGGACATAGGCTCTGGAACCTTCTATAAGGAAGTCTCTAGAAGTCTCTGGAACCTTCTAGAAAGAAAGTCTCTAGAACCTTCTAGAAGGAAGTTTCTAGAACCTTCTAGAAGCTAGTCTCTGGAACCTTCTAGAATCTAGTCTCTGGAACCTTCTAGAAGCATCCTAGCTGGTAAAAGTTCTAGAAGCATCCTAGCTGGTAGAAGTTCTAGAAGCATCCTAGCTGGTAGAAGTTCTAGAAGCATCCTAGCTGGTAGAAGTTCTAGAAGCATCCTAGCTGGTAGAAGTTCTAGAAGCTTCTTGGGTTCTAGAAGTATATATAGGAGCCGAGGCTGAAGAGTTCTTCAGTCTCGACAACGCATCTTTTGGAACTCTAGCTCACCTCTCTTGGTGTTATTCGTGTACTCTTCTTGTTAATCCAAGCTCTTGTCAGTTTTTGTTAGTTTCCAGATATTCTTGTCATTTGTTTTTGTGTCCCTGACACTTAAATACAAGAAAAATTCAATAAACAACATAAGAAATAAAAGAACTTTGGTTTACGCAATTATTAGGAATTTGTAACAAGAAGTAAGATGCTACTCTTGGATACATAAGCCCCAACAACTATACCAAAAGCTTCCGGTGTCTATGAAAGAGTGCTGAATAATGGCTCCAATTTTCTAATTAGTGAAGTAAATAGTGTATGCAACTTTTGTGTATGGGGATAGTAAATGGAAGGATAGTCAAAGTGAATCCAACATTTTTGACTTCTTTCTACAATTTTCTATGAATTTTTGAAGGCGGTCTCTTAGTTGTTTTCAAAATGTTGCCCTAATTTTGTTCCTTATAATGTTGGCTTTAAGTACATGCTACTCTTCACTACAAAAGCTATTATGTATCTTTGGGTAAAGAAGCCTACTGCTCCATCGTTAATACCGCTCTAGTTTTGAGCTCTCCCTTAGTGATTGACAACTTCCACTAGAAAAATATTGAGGTGAACATTGTTAACACTTGATTTTTTTTTTCCCCTAATTACACATATTCTGGAATTCGGATTCGGTACCGAACTTTTAATTGAAAAGTGCTTACATATCTTTTGATATGAAGACCACTAACTTGAAGTATCTAATTTAATTAGGTGAACTTTGTCCTAGAGTTTAACTTCAAACAAATAAATTTATTTTACTGGGAGTTTCTCAAAAAAAAGAGACACTCTTGATGAAGAATGTATAAAACACATATATTATTATAATGGGAAAATTCAATGATTTTGGGAAAATACTATTGAGCTCGAGTGGAGCTAATGTACTCATAGAATGGGTAATTCACTGAAACTGAGCAAAACAACAAATCGTGGGCCTTTCAAATGGCCATATCTTACTCAAATTTTGTCCAATTTCAGCATATGAGGTATTTTTGGACATCTATAGAAAGAGTAGATGTCAAAAAAACATCTCATATGCCCAATGTGAACAAAGATTGAGTAAGTTATGACCATTTGAAAAATGACAAGTTGTTTTGTTTAGTTTCAGTGAAGTACCCAATCCTTGCATACATTTAGCTCGACTCAAGCTCAACTATCATTGAATTGAAAGTTGAATACATCTCTTAGAACAAAATACATGTTATAAGTAGTAGATATTCAATGATCATGAGTCACAATTCAACGAATTTGCCTAATTAAGTTTCCCTCGCAAAGTGGTTGTATTCGTCAAAGAGACCTTTTCATAAAATAAAATGGAGAATTTTTCCGATTTCATGAGAGAGGGCTTAAAAACATTCTTCCCGTCATAATTAAATCTAATTTCAAGAATTTTTAACTTAACATGTCAATCTAAATTTGTTACATTAAATAAATAATTATATCTATTCAAAAAATAAATATTTCTTCGAATACATTCAATTTTGAATAAGATTTTGAATCACGTGCCAACAATGACCCAAAAGCACAATTCAAATCATGAAAGACATACCCAAGTGTAACTTATTAAACTAGAACTTGCTATATGCAAAATGCCAAGACTCACCATGTCCGAATATAGAAGCCGCCGCCGTCGATCCCTCCAAAGCTTCCATCCCAAGTCGCCATGCCACATGGTCGATTGCATGCAAAGAATCGAAAGCAGGGCTCTCGATCAAAAACTGCAACTTCACAGATGTCCCTCATGAATTCACGGCACCGAGGCACCTGCTGTTCTCGGTGAACTTCGGTACAAGTTCGCTCCATATAATAAGTACAGTAAGTAACCGCAATCCCATTAGCCCTGCAGCTAGACAGTAATTTTGATTCAAGCACAAGCTGGTCGATCGATCGAAGCTTGCAGCGATGGCATTCGGAATCAGCAAAGCGATGCTCATCCCTCTCATGGTGCTCAACTTCTGCCTCTACTTCATCGCTGCTGCTCTTGCTGGCTCCATCCTCAATCGCAGCTTCGACTCCGGCGGCGTCGGTAAGCTCCAGAAGATCACTAACTTGCATCACTAATTGGAAGTTTGAAATCATCATTCTGTGTGCCAGTTTTGTTATGACACGGGTTTTTTGATTCATGTTGTGACTTGCAGGGAATGTAGTGACGCCCACCTTCATTATCATCACGTTGATCGCGAGCGTGGTGGGACTGGCCTCCGTTCTAGCAGGGCTACACCATGTGCGGCTATGGCGTACTGAGAGCTTGGCCGCCGCGGGTGCAGTGTCGCTCATTGCTTGGTTGCTCACTTTACTAGCCATGAGCCTCGCTGCTAAAGAGATTCACACTCGCTACGGCCGCAGCAGGAGATTGGTACCCATCACTCCTTTCTCATACCATCCTCTTCCTCACTTTCCATGAAAACAAGACTGTCTGCAGTTTTGTCATCGCAGCAGTTTGTATTTGCTCAATCGGTCCTCTGCTAAATGGTTCTTTTTTGTTCGATTCAACTTCCGTATACTTATGGGTCCATGATAGGAGTACTGCAGCTTTGGCATTGTAGTGGACTCTAAGACTGTAAACTCATGGTCCAAACGAGTTTTGTGTGTGTGCAGAAAACGGTGGAGGCATTTATGATAATTCTGTCGTTCACGGAGCTGCTTTACTTACTGGCGCTGCACGCGGGAAATGCGACGCGGGAGGGATACGCGAACGCGCCCGGTCACAGGGCGAACGATCCCAAGTTGGTGACCACGCCGGCCGCGGCCGCTGTTTAGACTCATTTTCGAGATAGACGGTTCAAGACTCCTGCATTTGTGATATAGATTTTACTGTACATACGCAATTACTCAATACATCATGATGAAATGACAAGCGTTTTGACATGGTTGCAATCGAAACTTACTTCGTACTTTCCGTGAATGTGTGTGTGTCTGAGGATTATTATTCCAAATTTGTTGATTCTGTGTTACTAATCGACATACTTTCAATCAATCTACAGCGTAGTTGTTACTAATATCATGTTGCCTGCGGAAAGTAACGTACATGATGTTAAATGCACTCACTTTCTAATATAGAAATTATGCTGTAAAATAGAAACTTTCTCATATGCTTGGGGAAGTTTCAAGGATTCTGAGCTACTAAAACGCAACCTTTTCACTCTAGATATTTCCTCAGTTATAATTATGGGGTAGAATTATAGGAAAACTGCTGATGCTGATACTGCTACTTATTCACCTCAGTATACGCTTTGTCGACAATCTCATTAGTGGAAAACTTTCGCTCTGGATATTTCGGAAGTCAACATATTACTTGAGTAAAATCGATTTTGACTATTAATAATTATTGAGAGGCCAGTTACTTTGAAGGCACATTCTCACAGACATTTCTTATGTTCTACAGTTTATAGCAAGTACGTTCCATTGATCAGTGGCTATGTTATGTACAAATGGCAGGTAGAAGCACACTAAGGGTGTACAAAAAGGTTGTCAGAAAGTGTTGTTTCTGAAGATTTATGCATTCAATTCGTTGTAGAGTTTTAAATACTATCTCTTTGAGGGATGGTATGGAAAAATATAGTTGTATATATAGATGAGGAAAAAAAAATCTTCTTTCTATTAATGAACTCCTCATGGCTTGGCCGTAGTGAGTATATTTATATACCAAGGTTGTGACAGACAAAGTATATTTTTAAAAAAAATATACTTCATTTTGTGGGTTTTAGGTTATAGATTTCGATTACCTCTTCATTATAAGTGTAATATATGTTTATGTAGCATATTGTGTGCAAAAATTCCCAAAAATTTGCTATTTACTCAATAATTATTAAGGAAATTTGGGTTATTTTAGAAAGTGGCTCAACATAGGGAAAAAAAAGTTTTTTATGAATTTTTGAATTGGCCTTATAGAAGAGATAGCTTATAACGTGGGCCTCCTAAAAGTGTATGCCGTAGAAGCATTTTCCTACCCAATTCATTAACTTAATAAATCTAGGGATCTGGCAGGGTGCATATACTATTTGTACTCTTGTAGTACTTCAACATACTTCGTACGGTCATTCGGCCAATGGTAGATGGCCATATCTCATTCTAATTCCTACTTTATTGCCGGTAGTCCACTTTGAACGGCCAAGATTGATCTGATAGAGAGAATCAAAGGTTCTGGCGATTTTACAAAATCCCAAAGCATTCCTGAAAAGTGATATACTTAACATACTTAGACTTTTGCCCAAAGTGTACCCACCTTAGTGTGCTTCTACCCTAGCCTGTTTAACCCTAGACGTTCGTAGGGTATTTTTAGTCAAAAAATCATTTCAAGGAAAGTGTCGGAAATGAAAATAATTTTAAGCTATTCAGATCTCGACTGTACAAACTTGTAATGGACTTGTTGTACAAAAATCATTTGGACCGAAAATTGACTCCTCTAGAAATATCTAGAAATCTAGAAATATCTAGAAATTTCATGGAACCTTCAATATTGCGAGAACCTAATGTTTTAGGGCTCAAAACAGGCTACAAAATACCATCCTTTTCACTTTGAAGTGAAAAATAATACTACTAGCATGAAATTTGCAATAAAAAAATCACCAACTAGAAAGTTGTTCATTTCATCTCAAAGACTCTATTGTACCAAAAAAACCCATCAAAGAAATTTTGTGGCTCAAATAGTAGCCCTAAAAGTAGTGAAAACTGCCCCAAAGTACACAAAGGAAAAATAGTCCAAAACTACACCTCTTGCACTCAAATTCATGCCTCATCTTCAATATATCTTTGTTGGGTCAAGGTTTCTACCTCTAAAAACTAAACTACTCTTTAAATCCATCCCCAAGAAAATGTCGAAACCTAACGGTGGATGAAGAAGATATAGCTTTTCAAAATCATCCATTTGTTTACTTTTTTCATCGTTGAAGCATCATTGTAAATCCAATACCAAAGTTATTTGATTCAAAAAACTTCCAACTACAAAAATGTTAAGATGAATCTAAAGATTACACGCATGTAAAAACTTTATTGAAAAACTATTTTGATCTCACATAATTGGCTCGCAATGGTAAAACATGCCAAATGTCTAAGAACCCAAAAACAAAAGCTGCCTTCATTAAAATGCATGCCATTTACTCATACTCTATTGTATGGTTCTCCAATTTTCACCACGTAAACTAGACTTGATTTATGACCCAATCCATCCGTCCAAATAAACTCAGTCCGAATAAAGAAGTTATGGCTCTCCAAAGTTTCTTCCTTTCATCCAAAATGTCGTTTTTCAACACTAGGTACATCTGGGGAATATGGTTGGATTCTCTCCAAGAAGTGGCTAGCAACATGTGAATTTGGGCAAATTTGAGCCAAAAGTGGGTGAAGTCAATATGTTTGAAATCTGTAGTCTTGAAAGAGAGGTGATATTACAGCCAAAAGTCAGTGAAGTTACCGTAACACCATAGCTGGTCCGTTCTTAAGAAAATAACAAAAAATAACAAAAAAATAACAAAAAAAAAAAACGGAAATTCCATGCCTTCAAGAACGAATTTCAAGAAAAATACTCTCAATATAAACCAAAAATTAAGAAAATAGAGTATAATGATTCTGGAGGATTGTGGACTTATTCTCCCGCCCTCCAAAAATTGGTAAATGACGAAACTATGCGCTGGCCCCACTGATGTAGCTGCCAAATCTACTGATTTCAAGTCTTGCTTAGCCTTGTCATTATGAAGCTCCATCCACAAATAAACCCCCTTCTCTGCCCCGAATTTTTTTTCTCTAAAAATTTAGAGACAAATTTTTAAAAATTCGATTTGCGAGAAACGAACCTTATTTTTTCAAAAAAAATAATTATTCGTTCGGCAGAGAACAAACCAGCTATGGTGTTACGGTAATATGGTAATATGTTTGAAGACTGTAGTCTTGAAAGGGAGGTAATGTTTAATATGTTCGAAGACTAGTCTTGAAAGAGAGGTGATAGTTTATATGTTTGAAGACTAGTCTTGAAAGAGAGGTGATAGTTTATATGTTTGAAGACTAGTCTTGAAAGAGAGGTAATATTACAGTGGTGATGTCAGAAGTGATACAAAATTTCAAATAGCAAAATGGTATATGGAATACCTCCATTCTGATGAAATTGTCCATATTGAGTCAACACATACATGACTAAGAAAAGGGATACCGCCATGCTAATGAAATTGCCCATCATGACAGTACGTACATGACTGCATCATTCAAGTACGCCAAATGTCGTTTCAATCCAACTCAGCCTTCACAAAAAAAATTCATCACTGGACTAAATCTCAAAAAGCAACGTTGGGACCCAAATTTAGCTGGATTCTGAAAAGCCCAAAAAGGGCTTCATGATTTATAATGTGAAGCAATGAGATAACCGCAATCTCTGTCAAATGACTCCTCTCAATAAGCCCAATCAAACAACATATCTATTCCTGTTTAAGCCCTGGCATCCAACTACAAAACTCATAGACTGATGAAGAACGTTCAACAATATCAGGTGTAGAATATTCAACAAAATCAGGTGTAGATTCTGTTTAGAGAATCACTAATCTAGTCTGTTCGATTCAAAAGCGGCCAAGCCTGGCTCTATCACTGTATGAAAGTCTCCGGTGTACCTGCGCTTCATTGATCGATGGCTGCTTGATCCTGGGACGACTGGTCATGGATGCGGCTCATGTCAAGGCGAGTCTTGTAATGGAAGTTCACTTTGAGCTGCACACCAAGCATGTTATGATTCTTCAACAAATTGTACTTCTCACGCAACTTGTTCACGTCCATGTCCATGACCAGCAGCTTCTTGCGGGTCTTCATCTCGAACTGCTCTCGTGATTTCTTGTCGACGTGCGGGGATCGATTGAAGGTGAAGAGGATGCGTGTGGTGGGTAAGCCCACTTTGCTCACGTTCTTGAGCTTGCCTGGATGGATCTTCTCGAACGACTTTAGTACGATCGACATCCGGGCTGTGGCTCCGGAGCCTTCCGCCATCTCCTCGATCCCGTCCAGTGCATCCACCTGCCAAACAAACGAGTCTCGAAAATTAAATGGAGTACATGCCGGAACGAGGACTTAAAATCTGCTGCAGGTGCAAGAACGAGTTCAGAACCCTATACCTTAATCGAATCAAATTCTAACAAAAATTCTGTAAAACACAAACTTGAAATGCCAGAATAGGATGCATAGTCCCCTAATTCTATAATTGCTTTAAGTGCATCAAACCTTTCCGTTGTTATCAACCACTTCAACGCTCAAATTCATCAATGATTTGGGTATATCGACTCTAAAACCCATCAATGCTTTGTCTGCATCAACCCTCCATCGTTACCGATCACTTGGAAGTCTAAATTCATCAATGTTTTGAGTATATCAAGACGCGAGTTGTTATCAATCACTCTAAACACATCAATACTTTGGGTGCATCAACTCTTCAATCTAAAATCTAAGTTCATCACTGTTTTAAGTGTATCAGCCTTCCGATTCTTATCAGTCACTCTGAATCCTAATTTCCTCGCTGTTTTGAGTGTACCAGTCAATCTTAACCCTAACTCCATCACTGATATGAGTTTGTCAACCCTTCCGAGCACTCTAAACCCTAATTTGATCACTGCTTACTTTTTATCAATACTTCCGATCGCTCTGAAACCTCATTTCATCGCTGTTTGGAGTGTAACAATATTTCGATTGTTATCGGATACTTGAACCCTCATTCCATCACTGCTTGAATGTATCAATCCTTTCCGATCACTCCATAGCCTAATTCTATCGCTGCTTTGGATGTAGCAACCCCAGGATTGTTATCGATCACTCCAAACTCTAAATTCATCACTGCTTCAAATGTAATAACCCTCATCGATAATTCTAAATCCTGAATTTATCGTTATTTCGAATGTGGTAACCCTCTGGTTGTTATTATACACTCTGAACCCCAATTTCATCACAGTTTTGAATGCATTTACGCTTCGATTGCTAGCGATCACACTAAACCCTAATTTCATCGATTTCTTGAGGGTATCAACGCTTCAATTGTTATCAATCGATCAAATTCGATGCATCACTGTTTCGAGTGTATCTACCCTTCGATTTTTATCGAACACTCAAAACCCTTCGATTGTTAACAATCACTAAAGCCCTGAATGTACCACCGCTGCTTTAAATTTATCAACCCTCCGATTCTTATCAAACACTTTATATCCTAATTCCATCACTAATTTGAGTGAGCATCACTCTAAACCCTAACTCCGTCGAACCTTTGATCCTTCGATAGTTATCAATCACTCGGAACCCTAACTCCTCCACTGGGTTGAACGTGTAAACCCTTATCGATCACTCTGAACTCTAATTCCATCATTGCTTCGAATTATCGACCCTTATCGATCACTCTAAACCCTGTTTTGAGTGCATCAACCCTCAGTAGAATGTTGGGTTCGTACCTGGGAATCGGGAATTCCTGCAGGGCGTCTTCCGACACGAGCAGCAGCAACGTCAGTGTACATGGACCTCCGCCCACTTCCACATTCCGATCCATCGCTAAACCCCAAAATCGAAGTCGATTCCTGCGTTCGCCGAACCACCACTCATCAGAAAACTTACCGAGCTCCTTAAACCCTAAACCCTCACAACAATGGCAGGGATAGTACCTGCAATTGAGGAAGCAACGACGACGATCGCCGAAGAAGCAGCCTCGCGGCCACCGCCCTCGCCATCGCTGAGCCACAAAACCCCAAATGCCCAGGACCTCGAATGGATTCCAAAACAGAAGTGCGGAAAAGCAATGTATATAAAGATATGGTACCCTATGACCGTGGCGATAGTGTTGTCGATGGACTCTAATCCGAGGCTGCTCAATTTCGGCAAAGAATGATGCGAAGGGCGTGCGTGGTGGGATTGTGAAGTGGATTCAATGGCCTCGGTGCACGCATTACCGGGGCCGCTGCTGCGGAGATGGTCGCTGGCAGCATTCGCGGCCGCGGGCAGGCCCAGTGTAAGATTTCAGAATGGAAGCTCTCTTGTGAGTGTTGAGCGTCACCGTGCAATAGTGGACCAGCGACGAAGCTTTGCGGTGTCGTGCTCTGTTTCCTCGACGACGACTGCGCCAGAGGCAACTCCCGTGCAAGTAGGCGTGAAGCGCAATGTGGTAGAGGTCCTCGAGGAGCGAGGCCTGGTGGAATCTGTGACGAGCTTGGAGGAGCTTCGACAGTCATGTATGAAGCAGCGCCTCAAAGTCTACTGCGGTTTCGACCCCACCGCGGAGTCTCTCCATCTCGGCAACTTGCTCGGCATCATCGTCCTCTCATGGTTCCAAAGGTGCCAATCATCTCTACCTCCTTACCAACAGCAATCACATCTCTCTTCATTTCAACAGAGGATTCTAGGGTTTTAGAGATATGATCACGTCTCGATTGGGATTCAATCAATGTCCGGTGCTGATTCCGGTGATGTAGGTGTGGCCATATCCCAGTTGCGTTGCTCGGAGGCGCCACTGGTCGCGTCGGGGACCCCTCTGGGAAGAGCAAAGAGAGGCCCGTGCTTGACGAGGACACGATTTCCCGAAACTCGAAAGGAATTGGCGAGTGTTTGAGTAAAATTCTCGAGGTACCATCTCCTTAATGCATACATTGGTTCTCAGAATTGCTATCTTTCTAGTGGTCTCTAAGCAATCTGCGAGACTTTGAGCAGAATTCTGGAGGTATCACTGCTCAATGTATACATTACTTATTAGGATTGGTTCTCTAAGCAAGCAGTTGAGCTCATGTTCAGACGGACGGGGATGAGAAAGCCATCGTGGTGAACAACTACGACTGGTGGAAGGAATTCTCGTTACTCGATTTCTTGCGGGACGTTGGGAAGTATGCACGAGTGGGGACGATGATGGCGAAGGAGAGCGTAAAAACTCGTCTGAATTCTGAGGAGGGCATGAGCTACACCGAGTTCACGTATCAGTTGCTCCAGGGCTATGACTTCGTCCATCTCTTTAAGGTACACCCTCTCTCACCATCGCCAAATGCATCAGTCCATCCTCCCTCACTAGCATGGCATCACATGCTCGATGATGAACCAGAATCATAAACTGTTGAAGAGCTAGTTTAGTCATTTTTTAGGGTGGAATGTTTTGCTTATGAAGGTAGTGTTCCAGATTGTGGTCGAATCGGCTTTCACCCTAGGCTCAAGAGTTTCATGTTTCCCAACGATACTATTTCAGTGCTCGCTGTAAAGTCCACCCTCCCTCACATGCCCGATCATGAATTGTGTAAAATGCATTGAGGAGCTAATCAAGGTGTATTTTTCTGCTTTCAAAAGTCGTTCAGAAAGTCCTGCCTACCATGATGTTCCAGATTGTCGTTGTTGTAGAAAGGGTCGTATTGAAGAAGATCTGTAATAGATACGTGAGACTCATTTTTTGTGAACCAGAATCAGAAACTGTGAATTATATTGAAGAATCATATGAGTGTTCCAGGTTCTTTTTGTAAAGAGGATCGATTTGAACGTATGCATGGTTTGTGGTGCGGCAGGAGGAGGGCGTGTCAGTGCAAATAGGAGGGAGCGATCAATGGGGCAACATAACAGCAGGAACGGATCTCGTACGAAGATTACTACAACAAGAAGGAGCATACGGGTTAACATTCCCTCTCCTTCTCAAGAGCGACGGGAGCAAGTTCGGCAAATCCGAATCCGGAGCCATATGGCTAGCTCCCTCAGCACTCTCCCCCTACAATTTTTACCAGCACTTGTTCGGCACACCAGATTCCGACGTAATCAAGTTCCTGAAGCGCCTCACTTTCTTAGAGATCAAGGAGATCGAAGCTCTGGAGGCGAGCATGAGCCAACCAGGGTACATTCCGAATTCAGTCCAGAAGAAATTAGCTGAAGAAGTGACCCGTTTTGTTCATGGCGAGCAGGGTTTAGCTGAAGCTCTCAAAGCTACACAAGCTTTGGCTCCCGGTGCTGCTGCTGAGCTTGACTCCCAAGCTTTGGAAGCCATCGCCCAGGATGTCCCGTCTTGCTCCGTTGAGTACTCTTCTGTTGTTGGTGCGACCCTTGTTGATGTCACTGTCTCCACTGGGCTGCTTCAAAGCAAAGCTGCTGCTCGACGATTAATCAAACAGGTACTTACTTCCTCCACATTCGTTTTGTTAATGATGATGATGATGATGCTCTCCTTTCCATATACTTAGCAGTGGTGCTTTTTGCAGGGTGGTCTTTACTTGAACAATAAGAAAGTGGAAGACGAAGCAAAGGCTATGGCGGCTGAGGATATCATAGATGAAACGATTTTCCTTCTCTCTGCAGGCAAGAAGAATAGGCTCGTTGTTAGGGTCACAAGGTAGCTCTAAATTCTTCTCCGAATTAGAACCATTTTAATCAGCGAGTTTATTCGATTACGAAATCTGTCCTCTTTGGGCAGATTTGAGATTAGAGAGGAACCCCATGTACATGGATCATTGCTTTTCACACTTGTTGGTGCATCTATGGAGTTAATGCAACATTATCATATGCTCGGTAATTTGTTACTGATAAGGAGATATGCTTGCTTCATGCTAATCAATATGCTCATGCCTCAATAACTACTGAGCAGATCAAGCACAAGTGGTAATAAAAATAATCATTATGGTTGATAGTGGACTTTGATAAAAAGAATTAGATTGTCTTTACACTGTCATTTTGATACCCTACACTGCTTTGTCATCCGCAAAAAAACAATATAAAACTCCCATCTTTCCACGTCACAGAGCAGCAGCCTTTCGAGCTCCACTCCCAAGGTATCTACCTCGAGTACATACCGGCACTCATGAGGGGAAGACCAAGTCAAGGAGCCGTGTGGCCAAATGTTGCAATAACTGAGTGACATGTATACGAGCTCCATAGCATGTGGCAGCCAACCGAGGATCACAATACCTTCACACAAGTACCATCGTGAACTGGCACTTTTATTTACATTTTACGCAAATGAAAAGCTTTGGCGACCTACCATTGATCCATGTAGGCTCAGAGATTCCGATCAGAGACAGCTCGAAACCATGTCCCCGAAGCATATCCAACCTCCAAGTCCCCGACATCGGAACACCTGGAATGGAGTGCCAACCAAACATCATCTTGCCTCAAACCACAATGAGTCACAGGCAATGACAGTGCAGCCTTTCAATCGATCAAAGGACAATCTAATAGTGCACTTCGAAGAGTTCAAGGTGAAAAAAGAAACAGAATGAGATCGATCGCCATTCAAGCATAGAACTGTAAGCTGAAGGATCGATCTGTTGACTGAAGGAGGCCATTCGATTCACTTTCGGCGTTTTCACTGTTGCCGGAGATCGCGGATTGATGTTGGTTCGTAGGGCGGTTTAGGTTGTTGGTGGATTGCTGGATTGCTGGAATTGGAGGAGGGAGGGGTGTGAGCAGCGATGGGATCGGTGGAGGGGAAGGGATGGATGCTGGCGTACTTGGACAATCTCAACGTGGCAGGACTAGGGCGAGCGTTGTACATGCTTGCGGCAGCGGTGTTCGTCGCAGTCGTCTACTATGAGCTCACCACGAAGCGAAAAGAACGGTTAGTGAAGCTGCCGCCAGGTCCTTTCCAATTCCCGTACCTGGGTTGCTTGCCACAATTTCTCCTCACCGCCGGCGTCCGCTCAAGCTCCAAATTCCGTGACGCGCTCGCCGCGGCCGCGATCAAGCATGGGCCCGCTACTCTTATACAACTCGTCGACCACCACATCCTGCTCGTATCCAACGGCGAGCTCGCCAAAGAGGTCCGCTCCCATCTCTCTCCAAATAACCCATTGATCACTCTCTGGAAAGTATCTTGAATCCATTGATCACTCTCTGGAAAGTATCTTGAATTCATTCATCACTCTCTGGAAAGTATCTTGAATCCATTGTGGGAAGTATCTTTAGGTCAGTGCTGGTTGTGACAATGGGGGTGGCAGGTGTTGGTGGGACATGATGCGGAGTTTTTCTATAGGCCGCGAAGTGGGGTGGCCAAGTACTTGGGCTTCGGGTACGCCGACATAGCCTTCTCAGAAGGGCGGCACCATTGGTACCTCCGCAAGCTCTGCGACACAAAGCTCTTCGCTCCAGAATGCTTCACACCCTACTCGCCAATTTACAAAAGACAAGCCGCCAAGATGCTACACTCAGTCTTCGCATCCGGGGAATCGCTCTCCATTCGCGAGACTGTCGCTTCGTTTGTCCGCAACAGCATGTACGGGATGTTTTTGGGCACGGCTCACGAAGACATCGAGAATACGAGCATCCACTTCACGAAAGACACGCTCACGATGCTCTTGGATGAGGTTGTTTCCGTGGCGGGCGAGATTACGTTGCTCGATCTTACTCCGGGACTCTCCTGGCTGGATGTTCGTGGACGACAAGAACGTTTGAAGGATTTGAATGTGAAGCTGACTAAGTACTTTCAAGCTATTCTTGATGATCGTTCGAGTCGGTCGGACCCGCCGGAGGCTCTTGTCGATGTGTTGCTGGCTCTTGATGGTGATGAGAAGCTTTCCAATGAGGCTATTATGGGGATTCTCCTGGTATGCTACGCTCCACATGGGATGTGTTCTAACAATTGTGATGGTTTGATGGTTTGATGGAATTTGAGTTTGTGTGTTGTAGGACTCCTTGGTGGGTGGGATTTACCCGATTACGGCGACGGTGGAGTGGGCGATGACGGAGCTTGTTCGTCACCCTGCGCTGCTTGAAAGAGTGCAAATGGAGATCACTGATGTTGTTGGGCCGTATCATATTGTGGAGGAGGCTGAATTCTCCCAGCTCTCGTTCTTCCAGGTTAGTGTACTGCTCCCTTCTTCCCTGTCTGCAATCAATGCGTAATGCTCATTCAAATGCTTTCATCCAAATGAATGCTCTCCATCGAATGAGCATTGATAACTCATGAGAATTCAGTGAGCATTGAGCATCCAATAAAGCAATGAGCATTTCATTAAGATCATTCGATTTTGGTGCGTTCAATTGAGAGCATTCGATTTGATGCATTGGATTGAATGTAATCGATTGAGAACATTCAACCGAATGCTCAATGATTGATGATTGGAGAGAATTCATTGATCATTGAGAATTCGAACGGGGAGCATTGAATTCTCAATGAACAGCAAATCAAATGCTCAATGCTCAATCGAATGCTCAATTCTGTGCTCGATGGAATGCTCAATCGAATGCTCTTAATGCTCAATGGAATGGTCAATGCCCAATCGAATGCTTAATGCTCAATCTTAACCCTCTCAAGCATTCATTCGATTGATAAGTCAAATTGATAACATTTATGATTCAAACATTCGTTTCATTCTGTCAAGCGCTTACTCATTGGATTGAGCATTCGATTGAGCATTGAATACTCATTGCATGAATGCTCTCATTTGAATGAATTATGGAATGTTCAATTGAATGCTCTGAAGCAAGTGCTCTCATTGCACAATGCTTAATGAAATGCTCAAATGCCCAATGGGCAATGAAGTCTTGAACGCTCAATCGAATGCTCAATGGAATGGTTGATGCTCAATGCCTAATTGTAAGCTTGATATTCATTCTTATGCCTGGCAGGCAATAGTAAAAGAGACGCTACGGCTACACCCAGCAGTCCCTCTATCACTCCCCCACACGAACAAGGTCCGCACTCCTTTCACCGCCCGCTACGAGATGCCAGAAAACACAAGCGTCTTGATAGACTACGCAGCAATAGGGCGAGACCCAGAGGTCTGGGGTGCGAAGCCGCTCCACTTCGATCCCCGCCGCTTCACGGAGACCGATGCGGCGTCCCAGATCGACACATTCAAGCTCCTGCCGTTCGGGTACGGGCGGAGAGGCTGCCCTGGTGCCAATCTCGGGGTCATTCTCGTGCAGCTCGCCCTTGCGTATCTCGTTCAAGGCTTCGACTGGCTGCCGAGTAAAGGCCTGCTTCCCCATGATGTCCATACCGTGGAAGCTTCCGGCGTCTTCTCCTTCAGGTCAGTCATCCTTACACCCTTTTGCTACATCTCTTTGAGAGTTTGCACCCATTTGAAGTTCCAAAATCACCACACGGTCATGACAATGTCAGTGAGGAGCATACATTGTGGGCTTGGGAGAATCTGAGCTTGCTTTAGTCAAGTTCCGTCTCATTCTAAAGAGTCTTGCTGTGAAGCTCAAGCAAAACTCCTTTAGGCCCTCTCTCCACACACCCAAAAGCAATCTTGCCTTTGAGTTTCTTTTGAGGTCTGAATAACTCACATGTAGAAAGTGTTATCATGAAGTCATCATTGACTTCGTAATGTTGGGAATATGATTGCTTGAGTGGTCATTACGTTCGAATTAATTTGAGTGAAGATCCTTCGGTAAAGAAAAAGAGGTTCTGTTCATTAAAATTGTGGTGTGAAGATGTTTCGATTTTCTTGTGCGTTGAGGATGTGGTTTGTTTGCTTTTGTTTTAGGTCGGAGCCATTGATAGTGAGAGCCACTCCACGATTGTCCAGCAAGTTGTACGAGGTTTAAGCAGCAGCACAGGAAAACAAAACAGGTAATTGATGATTAACTGGGTCCAGGAATTGTAGAACGCCGGTAGTGATGGACCAATTCTAACGGTCTTGAAGCAGCCCTACATTTCTGGCCTTTTTTTTTTGTTTTTGGAGGATGTTGTTCATTTCAGAGACATCATTCTAGATTTATTTGAATTGTAGTTTATTGAACTTTACTAGAAACCAGCTATGTACAAGAAGTTCTTTGATTTTGAAATTCTTTGATTTTTTTGATTTTTTAAGCCGGAATGTAGTGTTTTCACGATGGAACTTATGAACTTATGGGTAGTTTTCAAAAGGGCTCTATGAGGATAAGAAGGCTATATGTGTTGTGATTGTGGCCATTGAGGTAAAGACATTACGAACAGACATTGTATTCACGCCAATCTTCAACTTGAAGATTGGAGTTCTTATTTATCTATTTATCTATTGTGATCGTTTGGAAGGATTTTTATACTACGGTGTAACGTGGTTTTTAGGTTGTTTATAAACCTTGAGGCGGACATAAGCAAGGTAGAATCTAAAATTTCTATTTGGGTTGGGAATTTGACTCCCCTACTTGGGTTGATTTTTAAATTTTCTAAATGGGTCAAATTTGAAATTTTTATTTAAGGCCTACTAATTCACCACAAAGACAACTACAAGTTGAAATAGAGCTTGTATATTTCAATAGTATTTACAATTGCTTAAATATATCCATCAGTTTATCATAAATTAAGAGTGACCTTCATCCACAATCAAGTTTTTCACTACAAGAAAAATATGGGTTTTATGACTATGCCTACACATATATTGTCTTGAGCGACTAAGAGAAAATGACTAAAAATATGACTTGCCATAGTCATCTTATGATGGTTTGTAATTTCATCATTCAAATAGTCATAACATGTGACCACAAATTATCATAATATGATTGTGCAAGATGACTACCATAAGTCATGTTTTTATTCATTCATTCTTAGTTGTTGTGGACTATAACTGTAGCCATAGTCTTAAAACCTTGTTTTTCTTATAGGGTATAAAATGTTTTTCTTTTTGGTATTTAAATTTACTTGTAAATGCATTCCTAAGTGGACTATTAATGAGATTGGCTACATTTAGCTTAGGAAACAAGGATCATCTCCCTTTAAATCATTTCCTTCTCCTCTTGCTATGTTCTCCCTTGCACGCAAGTCATGACAACATCATAACTCGCCTCGACATGATTTATAGTATCAAATGAAAATATCACTTTCTATGCAAAGCTATTTGCTTTTTTCACATAAAAAGACCATTTAAAGTCACTTTTAATAAGATTTGCCTATAGAAAATTATTTCATGTTTGAAAAATTACTAGAGTGATGTAGATGGGTGAGAGTTAGGTGGTTGGCCCTGTAGTAGGTAGCCTCGGGTCCGTTTCTTGCATGTCATCAAATTTGATGAATTAGTTATATTAATTATTAGAGTTATAAGTGTGTCTTTTACATTTTTTGATATTTATGAACATTTCAAAATTGTATGTATATAATTAGGTTTCTCTTTGTTTTTTATGTTTTTGTGCATAAACAAATAAATTATTTTTCTAAAAAAATTATTTGTTTCGTTCTTAGTGTTTTTATTAATATCATGTAAAGAAAGTATCCTTGTAATTGTCATCATAATCTATTAAGAAATCCAATCACTTATCCATGTTATAATAATGGTTAAGTATATGTATACTATTTTATGAATTTCAAATTTATGGCGTCTCTAGAAAATAATATAAACAACATATTTTATGTTGTTAACCCCTAAGCGTTATTGGCTCTAAAAAGTGGACTTAAAATTACATGGTCTTTGAGGAGCTCTTACTACTTCCTTTACAGTTCAATGAATTTCAATTTTATTTGTTCGGTTGGATTCCAAATCAAGTCTAGTTCTTCCGGCAGAAAGATTAATCCAATCCAATATTATTTGAAAGATATGGCACTCATTCTAGTGCAAGGATTCTACTCTTGGACTATTTTCTCTTCGTAAGTTTTTGGCAGTTTTCACCAGTGCAAAGGTTATTACTTTAGCTAACAAACTTTCTTCATTAGATTTTTTAGTACAAGAGTGTTATTGAGATGAAGGTCAATCAATTTATAGTACAAGACTTTTTTATAGCAATCAATTTGTTGATAGAATTTCCACTTCAAAGTAAAAATGTTGAAATTTAAGAATGCGATTTTGGTTACAAATACATTATGATCTCCCAATCCGCGAGGCCTCATGACTCCAAAGGTAATTCAGGTTATCTTCAGTAAGTTATTAACTAGATTGTACAATTGAGATTTGAATATTTTATCTTCATTTTCATTTGTGGTACTTTGAAAGAAATTGTGTTTTTCAGCTTAAAAAAAGGAGGGACGTTCAGGGATTAAGCATGATGAACAACCAAACTATATGTTATTTCAAGTGCTTATTAAAACGGTCATATCATCTTCCAATTTACATTTTTCTTCCACCTCATGTGAATCTTAGTCCCAAATTTTTCTCTGTTGCATTTTGTTTCTACATTGTACTTCAATTCTATAATGTCTGTTGTTAGTAATGCATTAGATTTGCTCGTTAAATACATGATTGTATGTTACTTGTGGTTTAATGATCTAGAAATTCAATGAAAAATTGGGTTTGCATTATTTGGAAGAAGAAAAAAGAAAAAGAAAAAGAAAAAGAAAAAGTAAGTTAGATTACAAAATTTTGTTATAATTGTTCAAACTCTTATCCATCAAAGTATAAAAGTGTGTTAAGAAGTTTAGAATATACTTGGAGTAGAAATTAAAATCATCACTTGATACATTGAAAATGCTCAAAATTTATTTGAACAAAAATAAATGTGTTGGCTAGCCTATAATAATTTGCACGGATAATCATCACCGGCAATCAATGTTATTATATGTGGCGACGTTAACATTAATGGCATCGGCTTGTCCTTGTCCCTGCCTGCCGCCTCTACTGTATTGACCTACCTTAACCCTTAACCCCTAACTCTCCTTGAAGCCCGAAATGGGTTTTTGCAATTCCGGACAACCTAGATGAAGGGGTTAAAAGTAATATTTTTGCCTAAGAATTTTATCGGGTCCTCCTTATACTGCAAAGTGTATGTGGTAAAATTTGCAAAGTCAAATTCCAATTTTTGAGTCTTCTAGGACGATCCTTGGGTTGCGAGCCAAGATGGGGCAGCTCAAAAAAGTAACATTTTTGAATTTTTTTTTTGGAAACATGATCATTACTAAATCACTACTCACATTTCAGAGTGTCTCAAGTCAAAAAGTTTACCAATTTTACAAGGGCAGCCTTCAAAAAGAATTTGGGAGCTTGAAACCTCAAAACTGAAATTCTCTACCTCTTAGCACTCGTGGGGGTGTAAACCGATTTCTTTTCTTTTTTTGAAACTTCCAACCGTAAGATCTTGTACCTGAGAATATGCTTGATTACTCTTCAAAAAATTGACCGTTGGATGTTTACCATTTGAGAGATCATAACATCCAAAGTTTGTCTCCCAAGTTTTTTTGGGTATTGCGAAGATTGGTTTTAAAATTTTTGGAGGCTGCCCTTGTAAAATTGGTAAACTTTTTGACTTGAGTCACTCTGAAATGTGAGTAGTGATTTAGTAATGATCATGTTTCCAAAAAAAAAATTCAAAAATGCTACTTTTTTGAGCTGCCCCATCTCGGCTCGCAACCCAAGGTTCGTCCTAGAAGACTCAAAAATTGGAATTTGACTTTGCAAATTTTACCACATACACTTTGCAGTATAAGGAGGACCCGATAAAATTCTTAGGAAAAAATATTACTTTTAACCCCTTCATCTAGGCTGCCCGGAATTGCAAAAACCCATTTCGGGCTTCAAGGAGAGTTAGGGGTTAAACGTCAGACCCAGCCCGAGGGGTTGGGTTTTTTTTTGAGAGAATCTTGCTCATAACTTACACTCCATTATACCAAATGGAATTTTTATAATTCCAAACTGAGCACCTTAAAGAGATCTATACTTTCTTAGAATAGAGCTCAAGCAAATTAAAAATAGAATAATGCTAAAAATGGAGTTTAACCCTTAAGCGGGCCGAATGTCGAAAAACGACATTTTGGATGACACCAACTTTGGAGAGCCATAACTTCTTCATCCGGATTCCGTTTTGGACGAAATCACTTGGGTTGGGTCCCAAATCAAGTCTAGTTCATGTAATGAAAATCTCAGACCCATACAATGAAGTATGAATTAATGGCATGCATTTCAGTGACAGCAGCCTAGTTTTAGACATTTTTTCCTTTGTAAAATTTAGGGCAGTTTTCACCATTGCAGGGCCATAATTTGCACAAAGAAATTTTTCTCATGGTTTTTTTTTGTTCAAGGATGCTACTGAGATGAAGGTGAACAACATTCTAATTGGTGACTTTTTCATTGCAATAAGTCTAATGGTAGCATTTTCACTTTAAAGTGAAAATGATGAAATTATGTGATCATTTTTGAGTATTAATACATTATGATCTCGCAATCTATGAAGCCTCATGACTCAAAATTTGACCCACATGATGTTCAATATGTCTACCACAAGATTGTACGGTTGAGATTTGGATAACACACTTTTACCTCCACCTATGACAATGCTTTTGAGGATGTGTTCATTTTACTACAAATGAGTCAAACCATTTAGGGGTTAAAAGAGATTTTGGGTGTGGTATCACGAAAGCATATGACGTTTAAAGGTTAAGTCTATCTTTATCTCGCGTCTTTGTCGACTGTCGGTGCAGTCATGTTTTTTCGCTCTTCTCGGCAATGATGGTGTTGCTCGTGGTGGAAGTGGTCAAATTGATCGTGGCAGTGCTTGTGTTGCTTGCGGTGGTGGTGGTCAGATTGATCGTGGCAGTGCTTGTGTTGCTTGCGATGGTGGTGGTCAGATTGATTGTAGCGGTGCTTGTGTTGCTCGCGATGGTGGTGGATGCTGCTCGCGGCGATGGTGGTGTTTCTTACAGCGGTGTTGTTGTTGGTATTGCTCGTGGTGGTGGTGATCACATTGATTGCGGTGGGTGCTCGAGTTGCTACCGGTTTTGTTGGTGCTGCTCGCAGTGGTCGTGGTGTTCCTTGTGGCAATGTTGCTGTTGCTTGCGATGGTGGTGGACGTTGCTCGCAATGGTGGTAGGTGGTCTTCGTGCTGGTGGTGGGTGGTAACCGTGGTGTTCTCCGCACCGGTGCTGCTGTTCTCCGCGATGTTACTTGCGGCAGTGACTTGTATTATGAGTGAGTTCATCATTCTTTTTTGAGTTTCTTTTTTATTTGACTGCACGATGTTCGGCCTTTAAGTTGAACTTCATATATGCCGATGTTATATTTTTGGATTTTCATGATAGTGATGACACGTCCCGAATCACATTTGATATCAAATGGGATATCATATTGTTTTAAATGATAATTATTAATTATTTCAAAAGTATCAGTGCTCTGACCGTGCTGCATTTAATCCCAAAGCACATACTCTTTTCGAGCATGGAAGGAAGGAAATGAATCACTCTCTCTTTAATTGTTGCTTTCAATTTGATTTGATTTTAAAGATTTCAAACCATGTCATTCTTGAGATGTGTGATATTGTTTTATTTTTGAGGATTGCATTTATTGTTTTATTTCGGTATTGTCTTTATCTTTCTTTTTATCGCTATTGAATATTTTTAGATATTATTTCAAATGTTTGAATGTTTTCCAATTTAAATTTTGCTACATTTGCTTGTAGAGTACAAATTTTATGTTTACACTTCCCAATATCATAGTTTTTCGTGTGTTCTTATGTTGCTCTTTGAGTAGCATGTGAGGTTGATAATTTAGTTAAGTTTGTAAGTTTCGGTGCAATGATTTTTGAAAAAAGTTATCATCGTGCATTAAGCGTTGGGCTTATAATTTCATCTGCTCGTATGATATAATAATTTGATACTATCAATTGATTCATAATCCAATTTCCGAAAAAAAAAGAATGATCAAGACTTACCCTACCTTGTTGCAGATGGAGACGGTCAATGTCTACGAGGAGCAATGTGGGGTCCACCTGCAACTCATGTACCCTCGCCGCGTGTCGTCCGATGCTTTTGACGTCCACCCTGTACCGGCAGGAGCAACAAATCAGAACCTCCAGTTCTTTATTCAGAAAGAATTTTAGGGCGGAGCGGATGTACGAGCCGTAGCTGTCGTCGTCGTTCTCCAGGATGGCCGTCGACGCTATAGGTTTGAAATCCGAATGTACCGTGCAAGTACTACAGTGCCTCTGCATGTTGGCAGGAAACCTTCTTTTGTACTTGAGGCACCGATAACATGCAAACGTTCCAGTGATCTGTCGTCGTTGTAACGTAATCTTCTTGTGGACCTTGTCGCCGTTAGACGGGAATTTCACATCATACAGTGGGCATGGATCCTGGAATGATTCTTCAGCCTGCTACTCGTAGCAAATGGCGGTATTGGGCAATTCTTGCACAAGTACGGCATTGTCGCTCGTTCAACTCTTCCACCCCTCTTGGATTGCACCCCGCTGTTCGGATGACGGTTTAAGAGGGACCTTGCGCCTACCTGATGTCCTGAACAACGTGAGTCAGCGGTGTTGAGTTTCGAAGTCTACGGACTATATACCGATGTAAAAATATGATCAAAAATCAAGGCACTATCCAGCGTTGTTTATCATTCTTGCAAGTGTCAGTTGCACGGAACAAATCGTTGGAAGTTCCTGAAAAATCCCTAAATCATGCGGTTCTTGTCTAAATCATTGCAGTTTAAATGCAGTAAGTCTGAGGTTGAAGACGCGTATGTCATGAGCGGTGGAGAGGATCTATACATCGACGCAATACATGGTGGCCGACCGCTTTACAACTGGCGTTTGACTAGAAACCGGTGCAGCACATGCCTCCAACCGCCATAATATCTACAATGAGGTCGCTCTTTGTTACCGAAATTTTCCGAGGGCAATACCTCTCCCTGGGCTCTCTGATCTTTGTTGATAGTGAAGGTGTGAGCTGCATACGAGCAAAGTCGGCCTCCATTATGAGACTTTGACTTTAGGCAGTCTGCCGTCAATGGGGTACGCCGAAATGACACTTCTACGTGACGTACACGTAACACCTTAAGCTCGATTATAACTGTCCGGATTAAGGCAGCGTACCACATTCCATCAATTCGTCGTCATTCGGCGCGGTTTAGGATTCAGGGTTTAGGTGGATCTGCTCTACGTCTCGTATTTCGGACGACATCCGTATACAATCATCGTAATGCCTATCTTAAAACAGTTTAAGAGTCTCAAGTTATATGTACCTCCAACTTCACTGGATGGATATACGTTACAGTGTATTTGCGAATCCAAGTGTCATTCACATCATCCTTCCATTTGTTCATAGTGTCGGGATTCACAAGATTATCATTTTCGTACCACTAAAAGACATTCATAATAGAAGTGTATAGGTACTCCGGGACGCAAATGACGCGAAACTCACCGGAATACTCCTTGACACTCTTGTTTGCATTCTTGAAAGTCATGGCATTCAAAGTTTCGATTGCCTTGGATTGGAACTCCTAATTACATGAAAACATGTAAACAATGGTTAATGAACAACATGAATTTACGTCCGTCAGCAATGCCAAATCATTGCTAATCACAACATTGTTCAAACGCTGATAATCATTACTCACTTCAAGACGATTATATATACTCTGTTAACATCTCATGTTTACATTTCGATGTGGTGGGGCGAGCCAGTGCGCAACTGTACACTGGATTGCACACTTTCCACATTGTGGCCGTAGGCAATTGCCCGTTGAATCGCACACTTCGAATATACTCAACCGGCCGGAAATCGCAATGCATGTCCACATTAGAATGACTACTCCAATCAATTACCTAGAGCTAGTGGGCAATTGCGTATAGGTTTTAGGATGATTGAACACGGACCTTCAAGAATTATATTAAGAATAAACTTACTAACCAAAAATAGAGAAGCAGGTTATATCATATCTTCCATTTGGATTTAGTGTCGACTGTCGGTCTCCTATAGTTAATACTGAACGTGCAATAAATACTCGGGGGAGTCCCAATAGAACTGATTCGTATTATTTGTGCGGCGGGAGAGATCAGATAATGCTAGCAAGTAAGTGGTTCATACAAAGTCGCATGTTCAGGTCTTGTACTGATCTTCACGGCCTCATCGGCCTATCAACTTTTAAGTAGTTTGTACGCCGCTGCCCGTCAGTGCTGCTTACCAATAATGTGAAATGACATATCTTTGGCGTCCTCGAATGTCTCGGGTTTCTTTGAACGAATAGGCATTAAGCTCAATGTTTGCTTAACAGGGTGTAGCAAAGTGAGAAACATATGTAATAAAGTGTCGACATGACTATTATGAAATGATGCATAGTTCAGCTCTTTTGCAGTCAATTTCATATTCTTCACGTCCACCTCTTTGGTGAAGTATTGGCCCATATGTACATGGACGCACTTCTCTCATTGAACTTGAGCAGTTGTTACTGTATCTCATGCTGTTTTTCTTCTACTACTTTCTTTGAGTAAGGACGTGCTCTTCTTTTAGATTTTTGCTTTCTAGGTGTTACTACTTCCGGGGATCTGTGTGGCACTCATCTCGAAACCTCTTCTCTAAAGTCATCTCCGCTCTGGTTGTAATCTTGTCTCTGTTAGTGGTATGGATTTCCTCCTTTTGGAAGATGTTTGCTTCACTTTCTCGTTTGTCGCTATGGTCGGCGCAATTTTAATGAGACACTCTTCATAACTGGCCGGCGAAATTACCCTCTTCATCAGTGACATCCACTTCTGTCTCTGCAATTTCATCTGAAGTTTCTTCACGATCTGCGTCTTCAGCAGGTCTCTTTTCATGTCGCTCCGTAGATGGATCACAATCTTCCTCTGCATCACGTTCCACTATATTGGGCGTGACAAAGTCAACAACATCTTCTGTCGTTTTCGGTTCCACATCTTTCTTATTCCGTTTCGTACACTTTTTACGGCTCGAAGCAAGTTGTGCTCATACAGTCAAAGGTGCAGAAGGTTGCTTCCGTTCTCTTGGAACAGGTTGTGCACTTGTTTTACCAATTATGTTCTTGTTCACCTGACTTAATGCATGTAGTACGCTCTTCAAATATCTGTTAACCTTGATTGCATTGACATTCGAATCCGCGGTTGCGTCAGACCACAATGTAGGGACTGATCTGAATTCTTGTATAGCCTCCGGGTGTTGGACAACACTGGTCATAAACATATGAGCTTGAAATCGATCCTCCGTGTCGGAAAAGATCAAGTTCGCCACGCTCCCGGATGCGTTAACAACCCACAATATTAAGCTGGAATTTACTGTACGTCCAACACCACTCAGCGGTTTTGTCATTGACGAGGCCAATTTCGACGGGTTCAAAGTCTTTCTTATTGGACACTCAATACAGTGGCATAAATCTCGTAAATCACATTGACTGTAGAGTCAAAGATCTAATGGAGCACGACAGTGCGGACCGAGGTGGAACTTGATCATGAACGATACTAGGCACTAGAGGTATAATTGAGCACTAGGGGTGGAACTGATCTCTAAGCCATGTGTTATTCACACTACGTGCTCGGTCAAACTATATTTCTTCATACCATGGATACACCTAAACGTGTATGCAACCGTGTGTTTGCGTTTCTAGGGCTTGACATCCTCATTCTATTAATGCCCCGTGTCCGGATTAATGAGATCGCCACTTTTGTACCGTTGGAAGACACCCATAATCTGATGGTGCAGCATATTCGGCGTACATGTATCACGAAACCCGCCCGAATAATCTTTCGCAGTCTTATTCTCATTCGTAATTGTCATTGCGTTTAACGTCCCCACTGCTTTCAATTGAAACTCCTACACAACCGGTAGCAACCAAAAAAATTATTATCAAGTATCAACGTCGACATACTCCTTACCAAGTGAGCAATTGTCCACTAGATTGCACACATCAATCTACTGAGTACAAACTACTTCGCTCCAAATTGTTACGTGATTACAAATGTGCAGTTCAATTTTTTACTTCTAAAGAGCAACTGCCTACTAGATCCACATAACGACCAAGATGATGATAGATAACGTAGCTTCCATTTAAACTTGGATTTGTCATTGGAAGTTGCATTACCGTAATGCGCCCATAAGTCTCTCGCGTACTGAATATAGAAGAGGTACTCAGCGGAGTCCCAGTGGAACTGATTTGTGTTATTTATCATTCTTAAAAGCTCTGACAACAAAAGGTTGTTATCCGTTTATACAAAATCGCATGTCCACTTCATGTACGTGTTCTTCACAGTTGAATCGACGTCCTTACTCGCCAGTAGTCTGCACGCTGCTGCCCACGAGTGCTGTTCATTGATAACATGAAACGACAAATTCTTTGGAACCTCGTATGTTTTCGGTTTTTCATTACAAATAGGCATGAGTGTAAGTGTTTGTTTCACTAGGTTTAAAGCTGTCATGAACACTTAGAATAGGCTGTCTACGAGAATGCTGTAAAATAAACGGTATCTCATTTCCTTTTAAACCGGTCTCATATGTTTCGCGTTCATTTTGGCCAAGAAAGACTATTCCCAAATGTACATGGCTTCACTCGCTCCCTCAACTGAATTAGCTCCACCTGGAAATTTTTTACGTTATCTCCTTGCCTTCGTATACTTTTTGAGATGTTTCTTTCGGGTGGTTCTATGGCATCCACTTCAGTTTCTTCGGTTTACGTTCTTGTACATCCGCTGAAAAACTGCTTTTTTCTCGAGGCTGCTTCTTTGTGTTCTTTATGACGCTTAATCCGGTGTCCGCATTTTGAGAGTTGGATTTCTTTTTTATTTTTGGAGTTGTTTTTTTCTGACGTTTCAAATGTTCAGCTGACACGACCTCCTTATATAGCCTAATTTATATATAATAGAGTATGTAGCATTTCATGGACCCTGTAGTAGTTCTACACATTATATAAAAATTCTCCCCTTTGAATTAAATAGACCCTATATTTTAACTCACGTATATTTTTAAAAAATGATAGTGATCTCCCTGGGGATTCAAACATCCCGGCAACATGCACATCAACTAGTTGAGATTTATCGACGATAAAAACAAACTATTCATTTTTTTTTATTGATTATCACCACACAACACCATGGACATGCAACCAGATTGGAAAAAATAAAAATCGGGAAGCCTATGTCATTGACATACAATAAAAAAACTCCCGCGAAGATTGAGAAGCGTCTCGAGATGTCTCGGAAGTTGCTAGAGAAGTCTCGGAAGTCGCTTGAGAAGTCTCGGCAGAAAGCTTTCTATCTGGAAGTTTATATATATAGGAGTCGGGAGCCAGTAGAGAACACATCTCTTGCAGTTAATTCTCATCTTTTTTCTTGTTTGTTTTTGTTCTGAATATATATTCTCGTGTCTTTTCGTGTCGTTCACAAGCCGATTGTTTTGAAGAGAAAAGATGGACATCAAATCGGTGAATGAGCAAATAGTATCCATGCATTCGGATTACGCAGAAACAATATGTAAATAGTACCAATCCGAATTCGATTGTTGGACATACAATCCATACGCGAGGTGTTTGACGATTGATTTAGGATTATTGGAAAGTTACGACTTTGATTGGCAAGATCGAGAAGCTCTGGTTGTGTTTCAACATATCCATCTTGGGCTTGTTGATGAGCTTGCTATTACCAGATATGTCCAACGTAGCTTTCGTCATAATTTGATAAATTGTTCCTACGATAATTTTGTTGATATGGAACAATTTAGAGAGTTTTTATTAATAATTGAGTTTGAAAAAATTAAACTCGTTAGGTATGTACATACGGCCCCTACGCCCGTGGAGGTAATTTTCTTCCTCACTATTGTCAGTGGATAATTGAACACCGGACGTCACATCGCCTTCAACAGTAAGAGCCTTAGTCGTACCTTCACCGGCTTCGTCTGCATTATCCTCCGACGCCACTTCTTCCTCCTGTGGACCGCGGCCCGTAACTGGGTTGTCGACAAAAAAATACTCTAAATCAAGATATAAAACATTTCTGAAACTCAGTCACAAGACTTGATCTTAATGAGACTTAAGATATATTCTAAACTAGAATATAAGATTCGTTCCTCAACGTTAATAGATTCATAAACTTTTGGTCCATGTTATAAATTATCAGTAAAGCGATGCAAACAAACATATAGTCCAGAATTCTTCAAAATTGTGACAAAATTTAACATCCACAATGAAACCCAAATAGCAAAGATTTTTGTCACTTAGACACAGTTCAATATTTCTTTGCACTCAGTGTACTCACCCTTTATTATTACAACACATGTACACTAGCGAGGTATTGAATATTTATGGGATATTTAGATAGCACAGAAGATTTAGGATTTCATCACAGCAATGATTTAGATCCAGATATTTTTGGGTACGCGGATTCTAGCTTTAAAATAGATGAAGTCGACGATATGCCTCAAATTGTCTCAATTTTAATTACCACTATGATAATTTAGGAATTTGTGAAATAGAGTATCATAAGTACTTGAACAAATAACGAGGAGCTACTAGTACCACACAGAATTGCAATAGCGACGATATAAGTTTGCACCATAATAGAAGCTATTTTCGAGCAATTAAAGGCAACTATCATCTTCGTGAAGAACGCCGCAGCTGTTACCAAAGTTGTTACCAAATTTGTTTACCAAAGGGGGACCGTGTGAAACATATCAGTCCTGCTCTATTGAGTTTAATCCAAAACCCTGTAAAGACAAATGAAGTCGTGGTTACCAAAATAGAGTCTGCCAACAATATCTCAGACATGCTAATAAAGATGCTACCGTCATACAAACACCGCAAGTTCATACATAAGGCCAGAAAGCGATCTTTCAGTGATTTGCAGTAAGGGAACATATTTTTCTTTAACTTGGAGTTTCCCATTGAGTTTAACTCTAAGCAAAGTTTTTAACAATACTTAGCTTAGTTGAAGAGGAGTGTTAAGATAAAATATTCACCAAGAAACTTCCCGCTCCATCATTTTCACTATAATTCATCTACATTAAAGATATGATTCAGAACTCATCGATTCTCACCTTTCAACTAGAGTTTGTTTCGAATTCATCCATAGTTACACTTAGAGACTGATAGAATCTATATAAATCTCAACCAACCAACTTCATCTATTAAATTAAATGAGAATTACAGAAGTGGTATGAGCTCTTGTTTGTTATATTTCCTTGGTATATATAAAATGGACTATGAGTAATCATAGTACACTTCTTTCTTGCAATTTTTGTCTTCATTTTATTCTCTCTACTCAAGAGAGGTTAGACAAGGCATGAATTCTGATACAAAGAGGTGAATAATGAACTATTTCCCCTAGTAAATATTTGGAACTTCGGATCATGAACATTGACACGGATGAATGAGCAGAATTCATTCATCCGAAATCCCCCTGGCTCGTCGAGGTTTCCAGGTTTTACGAACTCCCCAAGCTATGGCCATGGCGGAGGACCTAGCTATGGCCATGGCGGAGCTCCTTAATAATAGGTGTTGCAATCAGATGATATCACTTACTTTGGAGCATTGGTGGCGCATGCAGATCCGTATCAGCGACCATTTGGAACGAAATCCGATGATACAACTTGATCAAAATGGGACATGGACGGGCGTTGTCGCGTTTTTTGTACTCGAGACATCGGAGACGAGAGCCAGGCTTTGGTCTTGGAAGATATCTTCGTGGAAGTTCCAAGGAAGTTGTTGATATTAAGCTCATCAGATCTCCAGTAGCTCCAAAGAAGCCATGCTCTAAAGAAGCGCATGGCTTCAAGTGGAATGACCCGTATCACTGGATGTCAACTCCCGCTGGTAAAGCAGAATTGACCGAGCATCTTCAGAAGGAGAATCGGTATGCGGACGCAGTGATGGCTGACACTTTATCCCTGCAACGCCGTTTAGTGCTGGAGATGGAAGGCAGGATGAGCCTGGAGCTTTCTACTCCTCCAGAGCGATGGGGAAGCTGGTACTCTCTTGACTGTTTGAAGGTGTATGCATGGCTTTAGATTTGTACTTTTACTAAGTAGAAGTTTAATTGCATTTTCAGGTGGTATTACAGCAAGATTCCAGAAGGCGAAGAGTTTCCAGTGTACCATCGGAAGCGTGCAGATATAAAGAGCGCGCATGAGGAGATTCTACTCGACCAGAATGCTATCGCTAGACAGTTTGGTATTTTCGTTTCTGCACCTGCTGAAAATTTGTATTTTGTGTAAGAAAGATGATTATTTCCTTTGTTTTGATCATTCAGATGGGATACTTATTGATGATGTGGAAAACTGGACGCAGGATATGCGCACTTGGGAATGTGCAAGCTATCGGCAGATCAGAAGTTACTGGCTTACACTCTGGACAAGAATGGTTCTGAGGAATTTACATTATTTGTGAAGGATTTAAGTACCGGGCAGGTGCTGAATCAGCACACAACTGAGGGGGTCGTGAGTGTTGAATGGGCGGAGAAAGAGCCCTGCTTATTTTACACTGTCATCGACAAGTTGCTGCGGCCTTCCAAGTATATTCCAAATGCTTCCTAACCAGCATAATTCATTTGGCCATGATCTCGAAAATGGATAGGTAGATTTCTGTGCTGCTTCACGTTTCCGCCTAATGTTAATTATAAGCAATCAAGCTTATGTACAGTTCGAAGTGCAGAATCTGAATACAGATTCTTGCTTTGAATGTGAGACGCTTCCGGTCTTTATCTATTCGTGTTAAGTTCTGAAAAGAGTCTCGCATCTTTATATGTGTCCAGAATGTTTCTAAGCTCTATTGGTGCGATTGTTCAGGGTATACTGTCGCACCTTGGATTCCACAACTGAGAGCGAATTGGTGCTACAAGAAAATGACGCTAGCAGGTTCGTAGATATTGCACGAACCAAGGACTGGCGCTATCTGACACTCAACATCAACTCCAAGACATCATCAGAGGTAGGCTTTGACCTGACGAGCGTTGAGTTTCTATTGTGGTAGTGGGTAACAGCCCCTCTTTGCTTCTTTGACTTTCCCTTTTTTGAATTTTGGATGATTATTGGCCTATTAGTTCATTAGCTGTTAAATATTTCAGCAGCTATAGACGAAAGCAAGTCATGCAGGTCTATCTCGTGGATGCAAGAAATCCTGGTGGAGGTGCACGCTTAGTGGAGCCTCGCAGGTCAGAAGTCGAGTATTTTGTGGAGCACCATGATGGATTTCTCTACATTCTTACTAATGCAGGCCCTTCTCCGAATTATCGACTTATGCGATGTCCGGTTAGAACACCGGCTTCAAAGCACTGGGAGGTAAACTGATCTGCCCGTATTAGCCAGCTTAATTTCTGACGATATTCTTTGAGGTTGATCAATATACTCCACATCCTACGTTTGCCATTGTGAGTATCAAGCTTTTCAGTTGATTCAAGTATCTTATGGATCCAGGAAATCGTCGGGGTGGAGGAGAACATGGCCATAAATGACATGGATGTATTTCACAAACACTTGGTCCTATATCAACGAAGAGCAGGCATGCCATGTGTTCGCATTTTGGATCTGCCTCCTAAGGACGCTATATGTGCTGTAAGTTTAGGCTACAATGGCTATACATGAGCTAAAGAGCAACATAATCTTTTACCAGGCCAGGTGAATTTTGAATGTCTACTTCCCAGATGATTGGATCATTGATGTATTGGTTTTGAATTGCAGGTAAGTGCTGGAAGAGAGTTGCCTCTACCTCAACAAGCCTGCAATACCCTCCCGGGTGCTAATCAAGACTTTTTCTCACCATCGCTCCGACTCACGATCAACTCTCCGCTGGTTTGTCTCTTTTTTCTGAAATTTTCCACAATTCCGGGGCCTTAGGTCTGGTCCAAATACCATTGTTTGCGCATTGTTATCCCCTCTGGTTTGTTCATGCGCTGAACGTTTACATCGTTTGGTTTGCAGATGCCTGAGGCAACATTCGATTATGATCTTGCCACTGGGAAACCGACTCTTTTACAGCAACATCTACCTCAGAGCAGTGTTGATCACGCGGCAACTGCTTTACCAAGTGCAACTTATGATCTTTCTTCTCAATACGAGTGTAAACAAGTGATGGCAACTTCGTCAGATGGAGTCCAAGTCCCGCTTACTCTATTCCATTCAAAGCAACTTGTCAATGACGGAAGCTCTCCGGCACTACTGCTTGGCTATGGAGCATATGGCCAGATACTTGAGACAGAGTGGTGCAGCGACAGATTGAGTCTTCTTGATCGTGGTTGGGTTTTAGCCTTTTCGCATGTAAGGTAGGCCCTCTTTTACCACATCTCGCTTCTGTAACCGGAATGGTTTCTGATTCGAAGCATGTTATCTTAGGGGTGGTGGAGAACTCGGTAGAGCCTGGCACCATGCTGGAAGATTGACAAACAAGTGTAACTCATTCCAAGACTTCATCTCTTGTGCTAATTATCTTATAGAGCATCGATACGCTCATCCACGAAAGATGGCCGCGTGGGGAATCAGTGCAGGAGGCTTGCTGGTTGCTGCCACTATCAATATAGTCCCTGATTTATTTCGTGCTGCCATTCTCGAGGTCCGCACATTCTCCATTTCTTCAAGATGCAATAATCTCGTTGAAAGCACTGCCTGACGGTGGAGAACATGCAGGTACCCTTCGTGGATATTTGCAACACAATGCTGGATCCTACCCTACCTTTAACAATAGCTGAGTATGATGAATGGGGTAATCCTGAAGACCCTGTCTATTTCAAGCACATCCGTGGATATTCACCGTATGACACTGTAAGGGAGCAGACGTCCTATCCAGCATTACTCGTTTCAGCGTCCTTGCATGACACTAGGTAAGAATTCAATCGAAGCTTATAATGCTAGCGCCAATCAGATGCTCTCGCGAAAAAGAATCTACTACAATGCTATATCACGTAGGATGACATCTACATCAGAGTCATCAGTACAGTATAAATGACTCTAATTCACGAAACTCACTCTAACTTGTAGATACTTGCATCGGATGACTCGGCAATGGTCTCATGAAGTGCACCTCTTCGTATACGTCTAAGTCATAGTGTAATATTTCTCTCCTGTAACACTTGATGTAGATGTAACACTTGCCAAAACAATCCGCATGTGTTAGTTTGGCCTTAAAACAGTTAAAAGAAATTTATTTTCTATTGTCGAAACTAGATATTTGGAATCAATCAGTTACAATATCATGTGAGCAGGGTAGGTTACTGGGAAGCGGCAAAGTGGATTGCTAAGGTTCGTGATTTGGCAAAGTTGGACGAAGATAGGCCTGTGATGTTGAAGACCAGCATGACCACCGGCCACTTTGGTGAGAAAGGCCGGTATCAGCACCTGAGAACAACAGCGCTGCAATATGCCTTTTTGATGAAAATGATGGAAAACTGAGGTACACCATTCAATGGTATTTCCCAGAGCTTTATATATTACCCTGAGGCTTTCAAATCTTGGATCAGAAGTTACGATTATCCTCTGCAAATAATAGCTTCTCAGAGAACTAAATCTGGGCGAGGCCAACATCGTCGCTTAACGTTATTGGATTCTTCATCATACTATCAGCAGGTAATCATGACGAATGGATAACTCTAGTTTCATAAATGGCCATTTTGCATACTCCGTTTTTCGAGGTAATTTTTTGACTTATTTTCAGACCTTAACCACGGTCTTTATGGAGAATCTCCTTCAATGCTGGGATATCATTTCATTTTTTTGAACTTGATTGTTCGAAGCTTGACCATGTTGCTTGAAACCTGATGACATTCTTCGAAATACCAAGTTTGTTCGAATGAAGTGTGTAGCATGTATTTCTCTATAAGCATGAGAATGTTGATTTGTGTTGTGTCTGGTAAGGGGAAACTACCACTGTACCGTGGGATTAGATACAATGTTAACGTACAGGTGTTTAGGGTGGCCACCCGAGGGTATGAATTAGTATGCCTTCAATTTCCTGAAATTAGTGCAGCACACTTCATTTCAGAAACATCAATTTTTGGTGATGTCAGAGCAAACATTTATTTGCTGACTTGTCGGTAATCAGGCCATACTTGACATGGTAATTATAGAATTTATAGAAATGTTTTGAGGGTGGAGTTTAAGAATGACTATGATGTCAAGGTTGCGTGGTACTCTTGTCAATTGTTCATGCATTTTAGCTCTTGATTATTGGTAGTGATAACAAATGCAAAACAAGGATGATAGAAGTGTTAAGTACTTGAGTTCAATTACAAATCAACCCATGAATTATGGTGTTGTAGGTTTACGATTTGGATGCACAACTACATTGTATTGCTGCAATTGTGCTCTGCACGCCACGTTGCCATCTATACTTAACATCAGGGTAAGCAAAATATGCTGCAGAAGTGAATAGGTAAATTGAACCTCAAGCATGAGTTGATGAGAGATTGTCATCATAAAGACTTTGGAGATGAGAGAGTCAATATAGTTGAATTAGCCAACTATACAAAAGTCTTCTTGGTGAGCTCTTTGTTACTCGAAAGTGAATAGGTCAAGGAACCTTAGGCGTGAATTGAATAGAGATGGGCACTATAATAACATTGAAGATTAATTTGAGTAGAAATAGCCTACTCTAAAGAGGTCTTTTATGTGAGCCCATTTGTTACTTGTGTACTGTAGGTGCAGAATGGAATGCCACATTGATGCAAATAACGAAATGAAATTCAAAAGATATTTTTGGCATACACCAAACAAAATTATCTATCATATTCCTTTGTTTCACCAACCAAAAAATATGATTTGTACAAAAGATTCATTGTCTTATGATTTAGACTACTCTTTTTAAAGTTATCCACCCCCAAGCCCACCCTTTATGCACATATATCAATTCTTAGTAAACCAAAGAAGTTCGGTAGTAACATTGGCTTAACTCCTACAAATCCTTAAAACTAGAAATGAGTCTTGAGGGTTCCAGTAGGAACAAAATTCATTCAACTTTGATCGTTATAATCTCACAAATGAAGAAAAACCAACGTGTCAAATTTGGCATGCAAGTAGACGTCAAGTTAACTTTAAGATCCTACCATTGGAAATTCTTAATAATTCCTAGGTTGAGATATTTTGGTCTTGAAGTAAAAGGGAGATTTTTTTTGTAATTTAGACAATTTTGCACCAAGGATCATTACGGGTTGAAATATAGGCATCTCTACAGTATTCTTTAACTCTAGAGTATTCTGGAAGGGCAGCAACATACACAATCGCACATCATCAGTTTCCAAGAAACGCTTGGCCTTGTTTTCAGTGTAAGGTCTTCTTTCTGTTGAAAACTTTGGTGTGACGTAACGTCTAATAACTGGCTGTCCTCATCGAGCAGAATTCAAAAAGCATGTCCAAACCTGAAGCCGCTTTACAACCAGAACCTAGACCAAACAAAAACAGCTTTCTGTTGATGTCATATTAAATATTGCACTGATAGTCCTCTTTTCATGCTCTCAAACAATACAGGTAGGTACATTAAGTCTTTGTAGTTGTTCAATGATTTAACCCTTAAAAGTCCCTTGGGGATAGTATGTACGCTGTCGTATAATTAGGATTTGCTACCAACAAGAAACTCTAAACTGGAATCGTAATAGCTCACTAGAACCGCATTAATTCAAATGTCAACTTCTTCTTTGAACTCAAACCCATTAAAGGTGTGCATTCACTCCAAATACAACCAAAATACACCGTATTCTACTGGTCGCCACGGCACGCTTAGACCTTTAAGGGTTAATTTATTGCGTCCAGAATGTATAGCAAACATGGAATTTGGACGGTTTGCTGGTCCTGTACGTACCTTAGCCCACAGTTGTGATTTGAACAATGAAAAGGGAACCAATGCCAGGCACATTATTGATGGCATAGTACACCTGAGAATACAAGTTGGATCATGTAAATAGTCAACATAATAAACATTTGGTACTCACACATATGAAGCCCGGCCCACAGGGGCTGCACACAGAATGGGATGCCTGGACTCCTGCAAGAATTGCATGCTCATGCGTCAGTAACAGTGTTCCAAGCCCATGCAAACTTTATGCCTGATTCTTGCTTGTGAGAGCTTCTTTTCTCTTCAGAATGGTAATACCATTCTTTCCGGATCCCCTAAAAACAATTGTGTTTTGAAAGCTCAAAAACCACATCGTAAATTTTGTCCTACTTTGGAAGAATGGGGAAATTGATGCTTGCACAAGTTAGAGTCAACGCATTTTCCATCCCTTTCAAAGTGGATGTGATGAGTTGATGGGAATATTGAAAGACAAAGGGTAAAGAAAAGGAAATTATATCAACAAAGAGTAAAAGGAAAAAAACATATCAACAAAAAGTGCTTGATTGACTCAAAAGCCAACCTTTGCGTGATTGTCACAAAAGCCAATCCGTTATGAAGTGATGCCAAGAATAATACTCAATACCTACTTCTGTAGACCTATCAAACACATGAACTTACACTTAGCATTACACTGCTTACATTGTAACACATGAGAATGTTCGACTTCTTCTCAAAGGACATACATTTCCTTCCAATCACAAGGAACATAATGGAAAACATCCAAATTATACCTGGAGCCCCAAGTCCATGTCACGGTACACTTGACAAAAATGGAATGTGATTATATCATGTGCAGTACAATTGACAAAAATGGAATGTGAATGAGGTACTCACCAATATGGTAGAGTCCACAATAAAGTGCACGAGTGCATGGAAAATTGATGACCATGGAATTCAGCCTGTATCTGCTTGACAGTAACTCTTTTAGTTAAAATTTCCTAAACAAACAGTGGATTACAATACAAGATAATTCAAGGAGTTCCCTTCTTCTTGCTTCCATGACATGGACCAGTACCCTGCCCTTCATTATTGAAATGGCTTAAATTGCATGACATCGCTGCCCAAGTTCTAGTGACAGACTGCAACTCACAGAGAATCTTAAATTCCAACTCTTAACATCACATTCTTACCCCCTTGACCTTCTGTAAAACACATGCTGCACACCTCATAATCAATCTCTCGTCGAAATTCACGTGTAAGATTAAAGTCTAGTGCCTGACCTGTAGGTAGCAACCTGGATGAAGAAATGAGCATTCATAGTAGGTAGTTAAGCGCAAATCCTGGGCCGTAGGACGAGAATGATCGAGGTCTGTTGACAACGTTACTGACAACTTAGGAGCTTCAGGAGCAAGTGGAGGTCTCTCAATTGATGAATAAAGTGATTGTTTCAGAAGATAAAAGCATATAGGAGCCCTGAAGGACTATAAAAGAAGAGACGTAGGGTCCTTACCAGAATTGAAGAGACGATTTCTGTTTCGAAAACTGTTTTTCTATTCTGCAGACGAGCATTTGCAACAGACGTGTGTTTATTTCACATGATTGTACCAGGTGCAATTAATATACGACATGAGCCGCCATTAGTGAACGTTGCTTGAATAAGCGAATCTCTTATCATCGTTGAGAACTCCATACGCGAGCAAAGCGACGCGCGGCATTTTATCCTTGCAGGGGATTGAGTAGCAAGCTCTCAGGAGAAGGGGTTCCAGCAGCAGAGAGAGATGGAGCTTTTGAGTACCAACGAGGACAGCAAAGCCGAGTATATGTATGTCACTGTGAAAGGTATAATCGTAGCAATCGAATGTGCACTTTGCTATCAGATTTTGAACCTCTCTGTAGTTTGGACATCACTCGTGCTTGCAAAGAAAGAGCCTCTAGCTTCCATAGCCGGAGGATGGACGATTCTACTTAGGCGGGGCTCGTGGCTCTCCCGCCCACATGGAGAATTTCAAATAAATAAGGGCGGGACCGCCAATTTCGTATTTTTCGCAAAGCGGGAGATTTTGGTTATCATATGAACATGTTTCTTCTCAGTGAGCTTGTGAAGTTTGGAATGCTGTATGTTAGTCATGTTGTTGAATTTTGTGGTGCGCAGCGCCGAGGTTGGCGGGGTTTGCCCTCGAGTGCTTCAGATGGCTATTGGAGACAGGATTTACAGGCTCGATAATACTGCCCAAGTTGAAGAAGGACAACTTAATCACTAAGGTCATCGCAATGTCAAAATATTCCTCGTATGCATTGGTGTGAGAGACTAAATGTTGAGAGAGCGTCCTGTGTGTTGCTGTGCAGACGTTCTTAGAGTTGCGGTACAATGAGCCACCGATGTTCACACCATCGTATGCAAACGAACTTGGTAATGATTCATTCTATTCACTGTCCAAATTCCTCGATTCGACCTTTTGTAATATTGGATGGAGTTCCAATTGCAGGGAAGGTTGTCTCCGAGGAAAGGGTGAAAAGAATAGAGCCCGGCACAGAGCCCACCGCGAGTGTAAAATATGCTCTAGAAGGCTTGCCGCTGCACGATTCAAGAAAATCAAGGGATGGAGAAGGAAAAGGGAGCTTTCGCCATTGGACTATTCGTGATTACGCTGAAGCTTACAATTCCGGAAGGGTCACTCCAACAGAGGTAAGGTAGAATGCCCTTAAACCGCTCAAATTAGAGATTCAGCATGGTTGTGGACATCGTGTGTATTGTTTGTAATTTTTCTTCGATGGAGAAACAAGAGGGAGAGTGAATGCAAAAATTTCCAGAATTAAATAGCAAAAGATGAATTTACCACAAATTTTTGAAGTCAAAAGTGTACATGACCTTAAACCGCTCAGTAGACTCTCCTTTGTGGCGGGTCACGCATGTAGCAAAAACCGTGCAAAAAGATTCCAGATCAAGTCACTATGAACCCTCAGATTTCAGAATATTCTTTTTTGCCGTGGGTGCAAAAAGGTCCAGGCCATGGGCGGTTTAACAGGCAGTCTAGCATGCGCTTCAGGGGGGCCGAACGGTTTAAGGGCATTCTACCTTACTTGCTATTTAACTATTGCAGTGATGATCTCGACCTCCATGCAGCATTAATGGTATTAAATATATGGCGCAGGTGGCGGAGCGGTTCTTGTCTGCAGTAAAGGAGTCGAATAAGCTGGTCCCTGCTATGAATTTGTTTATCGCAATAGACGAGCCCAACGTGCTTGCACAGGCTGCCGCTTCAACTGAGCGATACAAACAAGGTATCGTTTATCAATTCTGAATCCTTACAGCAACCCTCATATTCCGAAAATTGCAAACTCTGAACACCGCCACTGCTTGAATCCAGCCCTTGTATATCCCTCGTTTGTTACGCAATCCTTCTAACCACGATTTTATTGCTCGTATACAAATATGTTCCAGGGACGCCATTGTCAGTTTTGGATGGGGTTCCGATTGCTGTCACGGATGAGATTGACTGTGTACCTTACGAGACTACTGGTACGGAATTCGATCACAGTCAATCATTTAAAAACAGGGGAAAATATAGATCTCCGAAATGACTGAGGGTTGATAGTGTGAAGTGTTCAACCCCAAATAAACAAGGATAGAGATAGAATCAACTGATTTGTTATTATCATCAGTACAGAAATATCAATTGATAAGTACTTGGGAGTCTGAAGAAATGGTCTAAAGTCTATGAAGATGCTGCAGGGGGATCGACTTGGCTAAGCAAGGTGCGGCGTGTGAAGAAGGATGCTGAAGCCGTGAAGCGCATTCGATCGTGTGGGGCTGTAATCGTAGGGAAGACCAACATGCATGAGCTTGGGATGGGCACAACCGGCATTAATCCACATTACGGGCACGTCTGCTAACTAATCTCTTCAAAAGCATGAAATGAGAGGGCTTAAGGATCGTCGTATTGCAAGTCGCTGATGATTCGAGTCTTCTGATCGTTGCAGGGCCACTCGAAATCCATATGATCCGACTAGAGTGTCGGGAGGTTCATCAGGAGGATCAGCAGCAGTTGTGGCATCTGGCCTTTGTCCAGCCGCTCTGGGCGTCGATGGAGGAGGTTTCTACGACCTACCTGACTTCTGCCTAAACAATGAACAGATCGTTGTTTCTTCCTAAGTTTGTGAAAGATCTGTAAAATCCCAGTACTACTTCACCTCAACCGTTAGGAATTTGTCAACAGGCTCAGTGCGGATGCCCGCTGGTTTGTGCGGAGTGGTGGGCTTAAAGCCTACGTTCGGCCGGACATCAAGCGCTGGGTATGTCTATTCTCTTCGATAATCTGGCCCAGTTACACTACCCAAGGTATCTACGGTGGTACTTATAGTAATCTACTGCATCAGTGCCATGACCTTTCTGTTCTAATAAGTAAATCTTACTATTAAAGTAACTACATATTTACAGCTATGATTTTTTTTGTTGTCGGCACAATCTTCAGAAGCTATAATGCTCCCAAGAAGTTAGAATAGGTAACAGTGCTTATTGTACTGGTAGTGATGCTATTACACACACCACACCATGATCTCAAATTGCAGTAATAAAAATCTCAATCAAATTAAGACTCACTTTAAAATTCATACCGAAATTCTCAACTGACTTCTGTACAAACAGGAAACAAAATTTGATGATGTGTGAATCTGGAAGAATGAATCGATGATAGTAACTCTAGCTCGCTGAGGTACCAGGGTGTTCATAATGATGCCGTCAGAGTCCAGTCCTGTGGAGCCAGTCTTGTGCACCGATGACAGTATACTTTTAATCGTGCAGTGTTTTGCCATTAAATTGGACGGTGGGAATGTTGGGTACATTGACGGGATCCGTGGAGGATGCAGTCATCATGTAAGCTATTTCAATCTGGTTTCAAAATTTATTGTCCACCGTAAGCGATTTTCTAGTAATAGCATTGTGTATATTCTTCTGTAGGTATGCAGCAATGAACGGGCCTCTTCCCGACGACGATATTGTGTCCTTCCCGGTATACTCCTAAAGCATGAATCTCTATTATGACTTCAAATGGTTGCATCAATCATTTTCCCACTTTGTGATATACAATATTAACACTCGCTGAATGTAGCCGCCAGCAAATTTGCCGCTTTTGTCCGAGTCAAAACAGGAGACTATCAGCATTTCAGAGCTGATGGGAAATCTGATATTTGCAAAATACTCAACGGTATGGCTGTACTCTTTTCATAAGCAGCAACTGTTTGCGTCTGTTGTTTTGCAAGTCAATTAACCGTTGGTTAAAATTACAGTGGTTCGATGATTCCGATGAACCTGTTCGAAAAGCATGCCACAGAGTACTGCAATTACTGCAACAATCCTTCAATACCAAGGTGATAAACACTGCTCCTTCGAACAAGGAGACATTTGTGCTACAAAATGAAAGAGAAAATCTTACTGTCGAGGAATTAGGCAACATACTCGTGTTAATCTTAAGGTTCTACAAACGATAGGCTCCTAATCAGTTACACTTATTATGCTCTTAATTAATAAATTGTCTCTGTCGCCCACAGGTAGTGGAAGTTACCGTTCCAGAGCTTGAGGAAATGCGATTGGCACATTTTGTAACCATAGGAAGTGAATGCTACACTTCGTTTGGTGCTGACTACAAGAAAGTGTAAGCTTTCCAGAACCTGTAAACTGATGTTTGCTTACAAAACTAAGCTGTTTTTCACTCATCTGATTGTGGTGTCTGCCCGTAACAGAGGAGTTGAAGCATCTGGTGATGATATCCGCGTTGGGTTCTCCATATATGATTCTTTCGGTAATCGAGAATTCATTGCCTCACAACGACTAAGGTAGGTCTTTTATAATGAGAACCAGACAGTCCCTGCTCTCAGGTCGTTTGTTTCTGAATAAACTGGTCTTTTCATACAACTATTCTAGATCTGAGAGTTCGCGTAGTTGGCATGCAACCAGGATATAAAGGACACTCGAAAGGAGTACAAATTGGTACTCATTAATGTTTATCATTTGATTCAGGAATCGGCAAATGCAGTATCATAATGAGATTTTCAAGAAGGCTGATATCATCGTAACACCAACTACAGGGTGAGTTGAAAGCTTAAATTCTGCAGCTTTGACCTATGGAGATCTGACTGAGTAATACTCGTAAAGTTGAAATTTGAATGAGGAACACCAGTTATAATTTGTAGTTACATGGTGTTGAAGGGCGACTGCACCACCAGTTCGAAGCAATGCTGAAAAATGTGGTGAACTCGACTACGGTATTGGAGGTAAACCTTCCATCATGTCCGTGAAATTTTCATTCGTTGACCTCCGCTTCAGCAATTCCTTCAATTAGAAACAGAGATATACATCACAGTACTATGAAGTCATTGCTAATTCAAAGAAATATTGTATGTACAGGAGGGCCATGCAAAAACGTAGAAACCTCACATTTATGTATTTATCGTTTTTGACAAATTCTTGTACTTACGTAATTCTTCGTCTTGCAGCCAAGTTGATGCGTTTCCAAATCGCTGGAAATTTTCTTGGACTACCAGCAATTTCTGTCCCGGTACGTTTGCTTCTGCACAATCGCACGTCTAAATCCGCATCTAGAAGTCGGTTCATACTGACAACTCAATCGTATCTTCAGAAATTGCCTGGGAAAATTTGAATGGAAATCTCAACAATAAATCGTGCTGATTTGTCCTTGAGAACTTCCTACTCTGTCTTTGGGCAAGGAACATTTGGTCAACTATAGCTTTAATTTCGTTAAGTCTTCATTGTTGTCACAATTCCATAGCACCACTTTCTCCGACTGGTCGTTTCTTCAGATTCCATTAGCCCACTCCAAATGGTTGACTAAATAAGATCCCTCACTTAATGCTTCCGTTAGCTAGCCATCTTGTCCCGTAAGCTTCATATAACTTTGTCCTGATCTCAGAATTTTTGGTATTTGTCCAAGAAGTGGCAACCGGCTATTGAGTCCTTCACGTTATCCGAGTCTCTTGAACAACACGTTGGCATTATTTTGTTTCTGAAATTTCCAAACAGAAGAACGACCAATTAATGCGAAACTATGTTTGGATCTTTCAGGTAGGATATGATGACGATAATTTACCAATTGGGTTGCAACTCATCGGTCGTCCATGGTCAGAAGCTACACTGCTGCAAGTGGCAGCAGTTATCGAGGTTTGTATACTTTCTTCCACCTGTGTTCTTTCTCAATCAGTAAGGAATGCAATTACGAAGTCCCTCCTGTAGGACACATTCAACTAAATATGGACAGTTTCACAGATATAAGGGGCCAGAATTTTTATTCTTTCTTTGTCCATTATGTAACAACCTGATGAGATTTTGATAGCAGAAGAGTCGAGTGGTGAGAATCACCAATGGTTTCTAGTGAAAATTCACTTATTTTTCCTAGAGATTCCATGGATGTGTCTTAATATGGTAATTTATGAACTTCAAATGCTTTTCATGTGGCATATACTTATGGATATCTGCTAGCATTGTTGAGGGTTTAATAGCCTTTTCAATTGTGATGATTCCAGAGACTCTCTACCTCGGTGCGACAACAACCACAGGTGTTGTACGACGTCCTCTTGTAAATGCCCACATGTTATACAGCAGGTTTTGTAGGACAGTTTCACCCACCATACAGAATATTCGAGAATGTTGGACATTCTATTAACAGTCATTATAGCTCTGCCTTCAGAATCGTATTGTAGACTTTTCGAGATAAATTTTAGTACTGGCAACATTGACAGCAGTGCCAACTTCAACTGGCAATCTGCAAAAGCTCTGTAGCATGTTGTGGGATGAGCATCTCATGCATGAAATCACCCTTTTCGCAAGGCTTGAGGTACCAAGCGTTGAACAGCCTGTAAAGTGTTCAAGTGGGTGGAATTCGTTTAATTCTATGAGGAATGGACGAATGCAGGGCACTATGGTGCTCCAGAGCTTTTCCCACCATATTTTGGGGTCTTGTGGGATTAGATGTGTTTTGCCATTCAGCATAAAGATGTACGGTGCATGCACTGTTCATTCGGATATCGTATTTGTCAATATTTGTCAATGATGAATCTTTCAGCACACCTGCACTTCTTTGCTTTTCCTTATTTTAACGCAAATGCAATTGCTTTTCATTCTACGATGGTTTCCTTCATCGGAGAACCAAAAGACGAAAGGAGGCTTCTGAGCACAGAAACTAGATCCAAGTGATGAGCACCTCACTTCTTTTCATGGTAGAAAGACAACCTTCTCCACAACTGGGATTTGAGCATAACGTAATCATTCAGATAAACATTCTTACCTACTCCTGTAAAGAGATTTATATCTGACTGAGATCATATTGGTTCAAAACATCCAATAAGCTTGTTTCAATTCTGATAAGATTTTGTGCACGGCTTTGTCTTCTGTTTCCAGAATCCCAAGGTGCTTTTTGACACGACTGACACCACGATGGATGAGCGAACCGAATGTGTAAGGTTATCCCAATTGAAATTGCCCTCCTCTAATTTATCTCGATATTTTCTCGATATTTTAACCCAATTCCAACACTATGTATTTAACCCTTAAGAGCCCAATCGACCATTTTATGGTCGATCCCGAATTTTGAGGAGCTGTACATGGATTGAAAAAGATTTTTTTTGGAATTTTTTTTAACATTCCAGAAGTTTGATAAGTTGGGAACCACATCCAATTTACAAAACCTTGTTTGGATTCATAGATTGTTCAGAATAAGCCTTCAAACAGAAACAGGGCAAAGTTTTCTTAGTGTAAGAAAACTTACTATTTTGGGAAAATAATAATGTTCCTCATAGGTTACTTGTGGCCTCTCTCCATTTTATCATATAATATGTGATTTTAGCCAATCATAGAAATTTCCAATTACTAATAATAGAAATTACATTTTATATCGATTTTCAAAGTTTTACTCTTTTTAATTAATTTTGAAACAAATCTTACTTATTTTAGGAAATTTAACTGTATAGATCTAATTTAGGGTTTAAGGTCTTTATACTATCTTTGGAGCGCTACTTCATAAGGGTTACCAAATCCATATTTTATAACACATCTAAGTTTTTCTTCAAACCCCTCGGGCATTTAGGGGTTAAGGGACTGCCGAAGTTTGTAGGATAGGAACACCTATTTTTGTGCATTAAGGAGGTATGCCCATTTCCACTAGAATTTACATGCTGATATCTTATAGCTTGTAGGTAGACCAAAAAAAGGTGAACCCAAGTGGAATTATACTAGTCTCATTCTAAATAAATATGTTATGTATTCTCAAAAAGAATTGTATGTCAAGACACCTATATGTGTATAAACTAAGTGCAGGGCTCGAGTATGGGTGTTTCTACCCTCAAAGTGCAACTCTCTATGCATTCATCAACATCAACAAAGTTGAGTGTGATAGCAGTCATCTGACTTGTACACTCTGCAAACTGTTCAAAAAGATAAGAAAGCGAATCTTAACATTAGACTGGCCGGATGCTCTCTCTTGAGCAAATCAACCAGAATGGTAAAATACATTGTAGCATAAAAATTATTTCCAACGTACAAAACTCGACTTTGATAAATTTTGCCGACCATGCTCTACAACTACCCTCAAAATTGCACATCGCTAATCACGAATTCGAGGTCGGTCTTAACTTGAATGGTTACATGGCTGATCTTGAACACGCACCCACAGTAATCAGTGCCGCAATGGTAATCACAATATAAACTAAGTTCACCTTCCCAAATCAGTCTCATGACTAATCTTGAAAATGTGCTCGCAGGCATCAGTGTTCACACTTTGAAATTGAATCACCTTTCGGCGTCGGTCTCGACTTGAATGGTAACATGACTAATCTTGAAGACACGCTCGCAGTATGCGGTGACGGCCTGCAAGGCTTCGTTGGTGTTCACCTGGGGCTGCACACGAACATGGCAGGCGAGGAGCGTTTTACCGACAGTGATAGCCCAGATGTGAAGGTCGTGCACTTCCACCACGCCTGGTAAGCTGAGGAGGCCTCGCTCCACGGCTTGGGCATCAATCTCCCGGGGGGTGCTCTCCATCAGAACGGAGAGGATGTTGCGGACGAGCGAGAGCGTGGTGCCCAAAACGAGCACGGAGAATAGGAGTGTGCAGATCGGGTCGATGAATTTCCACTCCGGTTTGTACCAGATCACCGCGCCTCCGATCATCACTCCGATGCTCTGCAATAAGTCCCCTAGCACGTGCAAATACGCACTTTCAACGTTGACATTCCTCCTCTTCGACCGGTCGCGAGATAAACTCCCGCTCTGTGACTTAAGCAACGGCTCCGCCAATGCATCCCCATGCCCGTGACCATGCCCGTGGCTATGATCTTGCTGGCTATGCTCGTGATCGTGGTGATCATCGTGATCATGTCCTGTACAGAAAATCGAGAATGAGACGAGTTTAACCCTAAAAGACAACAAACAATTAGCGTACAGGAAGAGGAACTCTAAGCCTGTTCCGAGGCTGATATGAAGCTGACAGGAACAGACGAATTCATCACCAATAGTACAGGACTACTACCCTCTGACGGTGAACAATAAACAGCCCCTCCATAGTCAGTGGTGCAGAAGTAGACATCTCCGAAGTTAGGACTCTGAGGGTACCCTAACACTAGTTCCAGTGAGGGTAGCTCCTCAGTATCATCGCTGACGAACTCTGAGGGTACCCAGACAACAAGATGCATGATTCCTGAACTATGGTGGGAGAATTGACAACAATTTGCTTACCAGAGGCGTGATCATGAGCATGGGGCTCATCGCCGTGGCTGTGACCATGATGATGATCTTCATGGGCGTGTCCAGAGCTGTGGGAGTGACTATCTTCATGACCATGTCCATGAGAGTGGTCGTGGTCGTGCCCGTGCGCGTGCCCATGAACGCCAAGCACGTATATCATGGCCAGGTTAACAAGAAAGCCAACAGTTGCAATGCAGAACATGAGGCGACCATCAATAGGGCCAATAGAATTCGTGGCGAGCCGCTTGATAGCTTCATAGACCAGTATCCCGGTGAGCAACCAGATAAAAAGAATGGATCCAAGACTACCCAGAATTTCGAGCCGGGAGAATCCGAACGTCTGCAACGGAGTAGCTTCCCATCCGGAAGCCCAAATCGCGAACAAGGAAATGGCAAACCCAGCCACGTCCGTGAGCAGGTGCGCAGCGTCAGTCAGAATAGCCAAGCTGTTAGCATACAACCCACCTGCGACTTCGACCGCCATGAAAATCACACATAGCACAACCGCTTTGCTCAGTTTCCGAGAGGCTTGTCGCCGTTCTACATCGTCTTTTTGCAAGCTCCCGGCACTCTCAAGCCCACATCGTGTAGCAGCGCACTTCATCAAGTTCGCCGCTTCACATTGCTCTACTGCCTCTACATCTACGAGCACCGAGTGCCCATTCCCCTCCGCCATCTCGTACTCTCACTACCGCTGCTTTCAATTGCTGCTCATACTAAACCCCAAACCCTGCGAATCTGTCACTTCTTATGGCGAAGAGGAATTTCCTGCGAAGTATTGAGTGGGTGACAAGTGGGGAGCAATTCATAGAATGCTTGTGGCGAAGGGATCGAGATAATACGACAGGCGACAGAAAAGCCAGCAGATCCGTAAGTTCGTTTCGGCTTCCACTGCGGGCAGGCGTGGCAGTATTGAATGCGGAAAGTGTCCTTGGTGGTGCTGGTGTATGCACGCAAGCCTGCCGCTGCCGGTGGTTAACCGGTAGTAGGCTGCGTCAGCGGCGTGCGGCGGCCACGCAGTAACACGCGCCTCGTTATACCGTGGTAGTATCTCCACCCCCGGCCACGGGAACGGTAAGTTGGAGGTGGGTGGGTGAATGCTTTTCTTTCTGTATGAGCATCAAAAGATTGAACAAGAGCTCTATTCCATCACGTATGTATATGAATGAGATGAATACAATATGTAATAAAATTAAACCAAAGCAAAAGAAATGGATATTTGGACTAAGATAAGGATGACTTAAAAATTCATCCTCTTCTCATTCCCTAAACGACTCACCCTATATTTAGCCAAAAAACATATTTTTGAAAAATTATCACAGAAGAAAACAAGATTATGCTAATTTAGATCTCAATCAAACAATCTTGTAATAAACTTGTTGTAGGTCATGTGGACCAAGATTTGAGTCAGCACGCTACAATATATCTTGATTTTCACTTTAGAGTGGAGATTCTATCAACAAAGCTACTCCAATGAAAAACCCAACAACTAGAAATTTATTCTCGTTCATCTCATTACTATCCTCGTACTCAAAAAATTCATCAAAAGAATTTCATAGCTGAGAAACTAGCCTTGCAATGCTCAAAACTGCCAAAAAAATTACAAAGGGAAAATAGTCCAAATCAAGACCCTTTGCACTCAAATCTACACCTTATTTACAAAACAAATTCGATTTGGTCAAGATTTCTATCACTAAGAGTAGGCTCTAAGTAGACTTCATCCCAAAGTAAAAGTTGAAATTTAACGATGGATGAAGGAGATATAGCTCTTCAAGGTGTATCCATATTTTACTTTTTTAATTGTGGAAACATCATTGAAAATCTATTAGAAACTATTTTGGATTCTACGTAATTGGCTTGCAATGGTAAAACATACATAATGTTTGAAAACCCAAAACCAAAAGTTGCCATTACTAAGATGCATGTCAGTAATTCATATATCAATTCATACTTAGGTCTAATATTCTTACGACACAAACTCGACCTGATTTGGGACACAACCCAAGTGATTTCCTCCAAAACAAGCTTTAGATGGAGGAGTTATGGCTCTTCAAAGTTTTTGCCTCATCCAAAATGCAGGAAAAAACAACATTGGGGACGCTTAGGAGATAATTTTTACCCATTCATGTGTTAGTTAACCCCTAAACGTCCCAGCCTATTTTTAGCCAAAAATCACATTTTCAAAAAATTGTCATAAAATGAAAAACATTTTTGTAAATGGGAAAAAAAAAGTAACACCTTTGCTAAATGGGAAAAAAAAAAGTCAAAAAAAATTCTTAGCTTTGTCAATATCCTTGCAATGGTGAAAACACCCAAAAAATTAACAAGATAAAAATTGTCTAAAATTAGACCCTTTGCACTCAAATTCATGCCTTATCTTCGAAACAACCTCGATTGTGTCAAGGTTTCTACCACTAATTAAAACTAGACTCTAATTGGAAGCCACCTCAAAAATTAAAGTTGAAATCCAAAGGTGGATGAAGGAGATATAGCTCCTCAAAATCGTTTATTTTTTCACTTTTTTCATTTCTCAAAACATCATTGCAAATCCAATAGCAAAAGTATTTGGAAAAAAATTAAAAAAATATGAAGAACTATTTATGATATCACATAATTGGCTTGCAATGGCAAAACATGGCTTATGTTTGGAAACCCAAAAACAAGAGCGGACTTCACTTAAATGCATGCCATGAGTTCATAATTCATTGTATGAGTTTGCATATTTTATCACACAAACTAGACTTGATTTGGGACCTCACCCAAGTGACTCCATCCAAAATGGACATTACATGAAGAAGTTATGGCTCTTCAAAGCTATTGCCTTCCATCCAAAATGTAGTTTTTCTACATTCAACACGTTTAGGGGTTAATTGACTAGGTGTATGCCTTAGCTCTTTTGCTTCTTTTGTGCAGATTTTCTTTGAGATGTCGTGCTTTTTGAGACATGTGTCCTTTGGAGGCACTAATAAAGAAAGGGGGCTCATGTTGATGTCATGGGCCTCGTATATCCTATAATTCCTTAAATTTATTCAAGTCTAGAATCTTGAGAAGAAGATGAGAAACTCCAACCTATTTCAAGGACGGTGTGAATACAGTGTTCGTTCAACCTACCCTTGAATGTATGCCCGGAGGTCATCACACCGATGGCAAGACTACTAATCTCTCTTGAGGTAAACACTATGCTAGTTCCTACCTAGCCACTAGTGCCTTGGAGATACCCGCCATGGTATCCCCCCAAAGAACTAGAATCTTGAGCATTTTACACGGAGGGCCCTTTTCAGCATCCTAACCCCTGAAATCAAAAAGCCTCAAAATCCCATAATATTTTTTTATCCTCCATGTTTTAGAGCTTGCCATGTAGGCATCCATGTAGGACTGATAACTACTAAAAAATGTAGGTGGGGACACACATGATTGAGGAGATAAAGGTACGTTCCCACTTGGCCTTAGAGGTGGTGTTAGAAGGTGGTCTTATCTCCTTAAAAGAGTGTGTGTCCACACCTACATTCTTTAGTAATTACCAATCCTACATGGATGCCCACATGGCACACTCTAAAACTTGGAGGACAAAAAAAGTATTAGCTAGTATTTGGGAGGACAAAAGATAGTTGAGCATTGGTAGGCAAGTGTTAAGGAAGCACCACAATTAGAAATATTCTCAAGTTTTGAAGACTTAAGAGTGGTCTTAGTTAATGGGGCGTTTGAGGAGCCATTATGTAATTGAGGCTACTTTTCAAAACACTTTTCCAAGCCTCATTGATGAGGCCTTCCCTAAGAATAAGGAATTTCCCCAAAATTGTGGAGGTCTTAAGTTTTAATGTATGCTCTTATCAAAGGCCAGGTGGGAAGGGGCCTTAAGACCACCTCCTAAAACAACCCCTACGACCAAGTGGGAACATACCTTAAGTTTATTAACCTAATTTAATGAGTGACAAAAACGAAAGTGTGAACACGCAGTGTACTTTCTCCAGTCGATAATTGCCCGAGCTATGGCGATGGCCATGGCCGCGGCCCGATTGTCAACTCCAAGCGCCTCCGGTCACGGGCGCGTCTTGTAGCGGCACCGCGATCCTTTCAATGTCCTCCGATCGTTAAGGAAAAACCTTGCCGACTGATTTTCGGCATTTTTCCCGGCTCCAATTGACCTAATATTCAGGTCTCACCATCAATTCTCCTCCTTCGCTCAACAATTCACTCCAATCCTTGCCAAGGGGCTTCGTTCCATTCATTCATACAAGTATGTTCGTCTCCGTTACAATGTCGTCGGCTTTAGTATCCGGATGTTTGAGGTTTTGAACTGACGGAGCTTTTTGTCGGTGCGATTCAGGTGTTCTGTTTTCAAAATGAAGAGATTAATGAGTATCCTCTTTTACATAAAGAATTTGGTGATAGGACGACGGCGAGAGCCTCTGTTGCTGCAGAGACAATCCGGCAATCGAGGTTGCTGTTCTTTGGATCTTTGTAATATTTCATTTGGGTAAGCTGAACTTTGGCTTAAAATTCTCGTTCATTTTTGAAAGTCCAATTATGGCAAGCTGAGGCTTACAATGAATGTTATTGGAACTATCGCCCTGTCTGTAATCAGTACATCAACTATGTCCTACATTCACATTTTTGTCACTACGATGAGCGATTTTAGGTCGTTACTGTGATACTAATTATGTTTTGTTATATATTTGGTTGCTTGCAGATGGAATAGTTTTTTTAACAGGTTCCATTCGTGTTTAGACAAATCGGTCCAGGTTGCAGGGCCATTGTACATTGTGATTGCCTTCTCTCTTATCAGGTTAGTTCAATCTGCTGCAAAATTTCTCTTGATCTTAGTAGGTTTACTACTTTGCAAACACAGTTGTCTTGATTGCTTATTGGCGAGCTTTGTGTCCTTGTCTAGTTGGAGGCAGCTATATTGGTATATTTCGAGTGATGGAAGTCTGAGGTCTAGTCTTATATGCTGATGTCTGTTTCGATTGTTGTGGCAGTTGTGTCATCTATCTGTACATGGTATCTGTTCTTCCTGCCATTCACAATCTCTCGTCGTGGCAAGGGATTGGCCACCTCTGTATAGCTGGCTGGTTAGCGTTCAATGTGTTTTTCAACTACTTATGTTGTATCTTCACCGATCCTGGCAAATCTCCACATCTCTCTGTGCGTTTCCAATACCCTCCTACATCCTCGTTTTGGTGTTATTTCAGATTGTCAATGGAAGGCACTGATATTGATGAACCTGATGTTCTTAGGATGCAGTGATGGAGGCCATTCCTGGGGCAGCCGGATACGAATTGGACTTAGAAGTTTCTGGTCAACCTACTACCAGATGGTGCAAACGATGTGAGCATATCAAACCACCTCCCTCCTGTTTAGCCTGCGTTTGATTGGAAAGAGCCCGTCTTTTCAAACTGGTTGGATACATACTGTATTAGCCAGGAGATCAATTTCATCAGGAAAATGAGCCTTGAACTACGATGTTGAAGTAAAGTGTTTCTCACCGTTTCTTGAACCCAGGTTGCAGTCAGCTACTGTGACCCTTGTATCGTATGATGCATGTATGGTGAATTTCGGTCTTCTTTGCTTTAGTCATGTGGGGCAGCTGATAATAATGTATCCCTGTTAATGAACAGGTCGTAAATCAAAGCCTCCTATGACTCACCACTGTCATATCTGTAAAAGGTGAAACTTCTATGGCCAATATTAGCACTTGTGGCTTATTGGTTTTCGAGTATATAGTAATTTTTGCTTCTTGACTTTTCAATGAAATTGATGAAGTACCTGTAAGTTAGCACACATGAATCAAACTTGAGTTCTTGGATATGCAAGCCGATGTGGATGCTTCTCAAGCGTTGTTTGTTGATTATTTTACAGGTGTATTCTCAAGATGGACCACCACTGCCGTATCCTTCACAAGACATTTCTCGTCATGAGGTCATAAGAATTTGTACTTATGTAATATCAGGCTATGTGATACTTGTTCTTGAGGGACTAGTCATATCTCACGTAGTAGCTACTGATGATTCTAAGATGGATTGGGCAGATGTCTTAAGAGTTTTGTGGTTGTTTTTGGCGTGGTTCAGTATGTCCAAAATATCCATGTGCAGAGCATGTAGAGCTTATTCATGAAGTCACTTAAGTTAGTAGGCATGTCAACTACGCATATTCTCGGCAGGACCTTGACGATGTGATTAGCATGGATGCACAACTGCATTGGATACTACAACTATCGGTTTTTCTTTATATTTTGTAAGGAAGGCTCTTTCGTACAAAACCTATCTGTAGAAGTTGCCAGTATAGATCATAAGATTTTCAAATTCATGCTGTCCGTTATCATCATCGTTATTGTTCGAGTTACTATTGATTCATGTTATTCCCTCCAACTTGTGTTGACTTTCGTAAACGATTTACTGATTCTGTTCTCTTTGGAATCATGTCAGTGCTCTATATGTGGATAGGCTGTCTGTACGCAGCAACGATGTCTTCTATCCCCATGTTCTCCACTGAAGATGATGTGAGTAGTACCTTCGTCCCTGAAAATGAAGTAAGTAGTACCTTCTCCAATGTTGATTGATGCAGTATAGTTTCTTACCACAGGACAATTAGTGGGTTGAAGAAGCGATGGATAATATTGCAGGACATAGGTTGGTGTTAGGGCACTTTCACTTCCCAATTGAATATTTTTGTGACTAAGTAATTTTATTGATTGTATCTTCAGGACAGTGATGACGATGGCGTGGGCGTGATATTCACATTCATACTCTCGGTGGCAGTCCTCATCTCACTGACGTTGCTACTTGGCTGGCATGTGTATCTAGTCCTGACAGCCCAGGTAGTTAACCAAGACTATTTTCCTACACTGTGCACTAGAAAAATTGTCCACGACTTATCTGGAACGACTCAAGTAGCCGTTAAGTACAAAGCAGCTGTAAAGAACACTTTATGATTGGTTAACGATTTGTTACGGATAAGTCACGATGGACAAAATTTCTGCTTGTTTTTGTTTGAGTATGACAGATTAGTCTTGTTTGAGTCATTACGGATACGGATTAGGCACGATGGGCAAAAAAATTCTAGTGATGGTTAACCATTCTTCACCAAGCTTCAAATGTTTTGAAATCAAAAGGTTGTGATTTACATCCACATATGTTTCTTGACGTGAACAGACAACCATAGACTTCTATGGGAATCGGCAGCGGCAGCGGGAGGCACGGGCCAATGGAGAGGTAGCACAACTTGCCAAGCCTAGATCTTCATGTCTCTTCTTTGAGTTTCTCTTTTGAAGACGTGCTCGTTTGAGTATTCTTCAATGATTTGGATATGATATAATCCAAATATATTAAATTAACCTAGATAGTGAATGAACACCACTTATTTGCCTGGATTCTGTTATGGCCATTGCCCAAAGGGTCAATGATACTCAATTTATATCATCAGTTTCTAACAACGAAACAACTCTGAATGGCCTGAAGTGTAAGGTAGAGGCACACCTAGTTCGTTGACGTTAGTAATTCAATTTCTAGCCCACTGTGATCTGGTGCTGTAGATAAGAATTTTAAAATGTACTCAAATGAGACTAATTTAGTATGTTTCATACAATATCCAAATCATACGTGCTTTGGTGCAATGGAATCCTCTTGCACTTCCTACAAGAATATGTAAAGATCTGACACTTCTAATCTTCTAATCTTGGGAGATAGGTCCATCGACAAAAGTCGCCATTTCAGGTGCCTCTACCTTAGTGCTGCACAGTTGCAATGTTGTTGATCAATAGTATGCTTACGATTTGTCTGTTTCGGTTGCTTTCAGGTTTGGTCCAATGTCTATGATCTCGGAAAACTGCAAAACCTACGCCAAGTGATGGACGTTGGAGGTCGTTGCTGGTGGCTATGGATACTACTGCCAACTCGAGCCCGACCTAAAGGAGATGGAATCCACTTTCCAGTGAAGGAAAGCTCCTTATTGCCCTTATCCTCATTGTTGCAGTCTGACACTGCTCCTGTTAGGCTAGGAAACCCTTTAGTTTCTGATAGGATTAGCATATCCAGCGAGAGAATCATAAACGACGGGCAATGGGCAGCGTCTGAGAGGTTGTAATTTATCACCTTTTGATTTTTCATTGATATTTCACTGTGAACTACGCTCTAGTTCGCAGGTTAAGTTGCTAGTCGTCTTCGATGATTACTCAGAATAATATTGATCATCAGTATTTAGCTGATCATCAAATATGGTGCTCTGAATCCAGTCAAGGTGCTTGAGTATGTTGTAAGTTGCGCTTGATCTTCTTACGACATTCCCATTCTGTTGTGTATGCTTGAAGAAAACTTCTGCAACTATTGTTATTGTTTAGTGTAAGCTTCAATTATCATAAAGCCGTAGATAGTGAGTGATTGAAAAATCGTCTCCATTTTTATTCCATTTTGATAATTACTTGGTGATGATCTTCACCTTGTTTCTCCCAACAACACCTTGTGCACGTTGATACGAAGTACCGATAGATACATAGGACCTTGGTGATTGGCAAGCTGTAGTTAAGTCTTTGCTGAGCTTGGAGTTACAAACCCTATGATATCTTTGATGCAAAAAATGGTACACTAACAACATGCTACTCTCTCTATCTTTGAAAAGAACCAAGATTTGGCGAAAACTCTTGTCTCACAAAGAATCCAAGATTTGATATTAATGATTAATTTGGACCATCCAAACTATATCCAACCATGTATTGAGTGATCTTGACCATGGTTTCTTTTAGAGACAGAGGGAGTAATAAATAGGAAAGGGTTAAACAATAAAGTAGTCAACCTCATTTTGAGCATCAATCCAATGGTTTTCTTCTCAAATAGACATGGTCCAATACATTGTGTTGGAAAGCTAGTGTTCTTAACAAAGGAGTATGGGTATGAAGGTGCATTGCAATTCGCATGTGAACCTATTGAAAAGGTCATGTCAAGATGGATAATTGTTTTTTAGAAAGCCAATCCAAAACATGGAACACCAAGGAAATCATCATTCAATGCAAAGCACTTCCTAAGGATTTGGGGAATATATACGTTTGTGGGTTTTTCACAAACTACACCTTCAGTTAAGGCTTTCCCATACTATATTTTTCACTAAGAAATCTTTTAAACAACAATTGTGAGATTGATGCACTTCAATGATGTTTTGAGCATAAAGTCTTCCATTGGCTAAGATTTATATTGAGTTTTGACTTGAATGTATCAACAAATGGATCAACAAATGAATCAACAATTGAATATATACATCTTTCATGCGCATTTGCTATCAAAATGGCAAACTTCAACACATCGATGATATAGTTATCTGTCAATTAACACTCAACAATTTGGTCAGTTGGAGTTTTTGTGTATTGAGATCCCAAGGCTAAGAAACTCACTTTGTAGCATTGCAAGATTGTTATCATGTAAGCAAACAACAATAACAATGAATCCCTATATATAGGTAAGCAAAATTCTTAAGCATCAGATAGGCTTCCTCTCATGCTAAAGGTCAATCCAAAGTTGTCAAGGCATAAATAGTAACTAGCTACTTATAAGCGATAAGACAAAAGTAACTATCTCAACAAAACAAAGGAAATATATACCCCAAACCAACAATAAGTGATAGTAGATTATCAAAGATTGTCAACTCAATCCCTTGTTGTAAAGTCTTCTTGTTGCCCATGCAAATCCTCTACTCCTCTCGGGCAAGACATGAAAGACTAGAAAATTAATGTTGAGATTTCAATTGCCCTTTACCCACTAGAGTAAATTGCACAAAATTGAAGGAGTACCAAGAATGGTCTACTAGGATAAACATCGCACGAAGTAGAAAATAGCTTTTAGGGTTAAACTATGTTGTACTCACCATGGACAACGTAGATTGTACCATTTTAGGAACACTTGTAACAAATTTTGGGAGGGTCCAATCCAATAATTATGATTCAAGTATGTTCAATCTTATACTTACTTTGCCCATGCACACAAAATAATTTGCTTGCATGCTAACCTTCACTACAACTTTTCCATGCTGAAACCTGCTACCATTATTGGGCAAGTTAAATAATCTTGCCCTTAGATCAAAAATCATACATTTTATGATATTATAATGTCCAAATCATCGAAAGGAAACAAAAATATAAAGTAGTATTTTACACATCTGCAAGATCTTAACCCCTAATGTCCCCAATGTCGTTTTCCTACATTTTGGATGAAGAGCATAAACTTTGAAGAGCCATAACTCCTATATCCAAATTTTGATTTGGACAAAATTACTTAGGTTGGGTCCTCGATTATGTCTATTTTGTGTGGTTATATTCGAAATTAACCCCTAACTCTCCTTAAAACCCGAAACGGGTTCGAAGGTTCCCGCAGGAGAAAAACTCAGCCAACTTTGACCATTATAATCTCACAAATGAGGAAGAATGAACGGTTCAAATTTGGTATGTTAGATGAATGTTAAGTGAACTTTGAGATCTTACGGTTGAATCCTTCAAATAATGCTTAGATTGAGATTTTTTGAGCTTAATCTAAGGGAAGGTCAAATTTTGTGTCTTAGACCGTTTTGCAACAAGGAGATTTAGGGGTTAAGGCATTTGAACTTGAATAAATGGCATGCATTTTAGTGAAAGGAGTCATTGTTTTTGAGTTTTCAAACATTAGGCATGTTTTACCATTGCAAGCCAATTATGTGAAACCAAAAATGGTTTTCAATGAAATATGCTTATATGATCTTGATTTTTAAGATACAATCTAAAAAAATTCTAGTTCGAAGATTTTCTGATCCAAAAACTTTTGGTATAAGATCAACAATGATATTTCCACAATGAAAAACGTGAAAAAATGAATGATTTCTGAAGAGCTATATCTCCTTCATCCACCTTTAGCTTTTAACTTTGAATTTTAGGATGGATTTTATTTAGAGTCTTGTGGTGATAGTAGAAATCATGACCAAATCAAAGATGAGGCCTAGATTTAAGTCCAAAGGGCTTACTTTCCCTTTTGTAACTTTTTTGGCAGTTTTTGTTATTACAAGGTTTTTTGAGCCAAGATATTTTTTGATGAATTTTTTTGTACAAGGATAACATTGAGCTTAAGGTACACAATTTTGTAGTTGGAGATTCTTTTTCATTGAAGTAACTTTGTTGAAAAAATCTCCACTCTAAAGTGAAATGATGAAAATTAGTAACCTCTTTTGCGTACTAACACCTTAAGATCTCGCACTACGAGGTCTCATGACTCAAATTTCGGTCCTTATAACCTATAACAAGTCTATTACAAGTTTATACAGTCGAGATCTAAATAACTTATCTTCATTTTCATTTCTGACACTTTGTTTTGCAAATATGTTTTTGGGCTCAAACTAAGCTAAGACGTTTACGGATTGTATGTCATTGGCTCTTGGAGCGCTTCAATGCGGAGATCGTGACACTAAATATCAAAAAGTGAATGGAGATGTAACGCTCCACATGGGTGGCTATGTCCTAAATCATGGAACTCTAGAACTAATATTTGGCAACTTGCAACTCATTTCCTCTTGCCAAGTTGCCCATTTCTTCACAAGTAGAGGCAATTCTTAGAATCCATATGATTTCCTTTGTAAAGATCCTGAGTCCCATGGTACTCTACCGTACACATTGAAGGGTCCAATCAAATGGCTGCTTAGTACATTCAATCGTGGGGGTGGGGCCCCAATTTTTTGATTTTTCATTTTTAGCCCCCAATTTTAAAATAAAATAAAATGGGGTCCACACCCTCCTTTTACCCTAAGAGAATCTTAACCCCTAAAGGCTTAAGGGGTTTGGAGAAACTAAATGCTTTTCTCCAAACCCATTTTGCAACAAGAGAATATATTTTTTTCAACTTTGAATGTTACAATCTCACAATTAGTAAGGAATTTGAAACTAAGTTTTGGTACACAGATAGATAGAAACTCCAGCTCCTTTCAAAGGGGCCGGCGTGAATGAAGTGTTCATTCGTGATGCTAATATCCCGATGGCCACTAGACAAGGAGAGATTGGAACAATATTATTTCCCCCTCTCGAGGGTGGACACTATAACTACGCTAGTTTCTAGCCTAGTTACTAGTGCCTTGAAGATACTTGACCTAGTATTCCCCAAAGGTTTTGATACACACATACATGAACAAGTTAAGTATAAGATCTTACGGTTACCTACTTGAGATTACATCAAAAGCTGAAAATTTTCATCTTGCATTCAAAGAGGGCAGTTTTGGGGGCTTTCGGCTTTAGGGGTCAAACCCAAAGAAATAAAATAACTTGAGGTAGGAGTGGCTAAAACCGTCCAGCCCCAAAAACCGCACAACAGGGTTCAAATATTCATAGGAAATTATAGGATTACTCAAAAAATGTCCTTTTTTTTTGGGATGGATTTGCAGACTATCGAAAAATAATTAAAATTTTACACCACTATTCCAAGTATGCAAAGGTTGAAATTCACACGGTCTTTGGAGCTGGACGGTTTTAGCCACTCCTACCTTGAAACATTTCTCAACAAAAGAAAGAGATGTTCCAAGTTATTAACCCCTAACTCTCCTTAAAACCTGAATCGGGTTTGGAGGTTCCCGCAGGAGAAAAACTCAGCCAACTTTGACCATTATAATCTCACAAATGAGGAAGAATGGACGGTTCAAATTTGGTATGTGAGTTGGAAGTCAAGTGAACTTTGAGATCTTACGGTTGAATCTTTCAAATAGTGCTTAGATTGAGATTTTTTGAGCTGAATCTAAAGGAAGGTCAAATTTTGTGACTTATACCGTTTTGCAACAAGGAGAGTTAACCCCTAACAAGTGGGGGCCACAACGGTAGAAAAGTGAAGTAATCAAGGGCCGGGGTAGGTATGGGAGATTTGAAGGTATCCATGAGGTACAACTAAATTTGGAACTTGAAATGTGTCAGCATGCGGAACAGCAAATGTGAGCTATTTTGTCCGGTATAATAACTCAAGACAAAATCGTCGGTAAGTGAATATGTCACTATTTGGAGTTACTTTTACCGGTGAGAGTGAAAGTGCTTCAATAAAAAAACCGACTGCTAGACTAAATAGTATATTTAGTGTGACTAGGAGTTATTGCGAACATCACTCTAAATATATAAAAAAATACCTACTTTTGTAAGAATACCGTTGATGTGAATTCTTACACTATTTATGAAGAATAGTGGATTTTATGACAGATTGATCTTTTGAGATATGGATATTGAGTGTGAGTTTGGAAATGAGACTTGAGGTGAAAGAGTTTATGGTTTAGAGTAGGGTTAGGGTTTAAGGTGGTCATCAAGACAAATTACCCACAAAAATTGTTAGAAAGGTAGTAGAGGAAAGAACACTATTCATCACCTCACTAAATATACTGTATAGGGTAGTTCATTATCAACAGTTGGAAATAGCCCATTAGCCAGTTGATTTTTGAAACCACCTGCTGATGACCGATGAAAATTACAAGAAACTCTTTATTCTCACTATAAAATGAGGGAGTTGCTGAGTTTTAGGTTAGACATGAGAACTAAAGGATATTAGCTAGTAAGGATGAAATTATTTCTTGAAGCTTGTTGACAACCACTTTAATTGAGTTTATATGGGAGGGTTGAGCTTAGGGTTGCTTTCCAAGAGTCATGACCAAGAAAACTAAATCATTTTCATGGTCATGGCTCTTGGTGAATTTCAAGTGCCTTGGTCACTGTTTGTAGTGAAAAGTGGATTTAGACCGGCACAAGTTTAAGCTCAATTCTTTGATACAAATCCTCATCATTCTCTCTTTTACCTTTCTCGTTTTTCTTCTTTGGTTTTAAAAACCGTAGTCAATCTCCATGGTCCATGGTGTAAAGTGACCCTTATAAGGTTTTAACATTTTAAACAAGAGGATACATTGAGAATGTGTAGTAATATATATCATCCAGTAACATTATATATGCAGATCTACATAGATGGAGAATCTTTTGTTAAAAAATAACATGTTTAACATTTTTGTTTAATATGTGGGCCGGGAGTTGAAGAAAGTTAATATTTACTGGGGGTTAACACTTATAGAGGGTGGACTATATGCTAGGAACAACTATTTTCATGCATTTTAAGAATCATCATACTTGGAGTGGTGGAATGAATAGCTTACTATTTTTCAAGGATGAGCAAGAAGAACAGACAAATCTTCCCTATTTTTTGCAATATTTTTTAGCCATAAAAAAAAAAAAAAAAAAAAAAACAAATTTTAGAAGTGACAACATTTAGGTAAACCTTTAATTGAGCACCCTACTCCACGTACGCACAAGGCACATATAAGGATATACATAGAGTGATCAAATTTCAATATAGCAAGAACCTTGCTTGCATGCTAATGAGGGGCACTTGCCTTTAGATGTTCCTACCATAATTGTAGAATTCATTTAGCGATTTGAGTGGAAGTGAGAGCAATATTTTACAAAAATGGCATTTTCTAGGAAGGAGAGAATGGAATTAAAAGTGAACAATTATATGTGGAATTGATTTATATTGAGTGAAAAGTCTTAGGTTACAATATTTTAGGATTGTTGATGAAACGTTGGTGATATTTTAAACGTATTGGTCATTTTGAAGTGATATAAATTTTGGTATAAAAGAATCATGGCACTTGGAATATTGTTGTTTTGCTAGAATTTCCCATCAATACACTAGGTAGCAACATCACTATTTTGTTAGCATAGTTGATGACATCGTAGGAATAATAAATTCTCAAACATCACTTTGGGCCAATTAAAAATTTGACACTTGGCAAGAGAAGCAACTTTTCTTCTATGATTCTTGGTTCGAGAATGTATCTAAATAGTAAACCCTTGACACCTCGCATGAAATCACCTAAAGAGAATGTAAAGAACCTCCGAGGATTTTCAGACGAAGAGTTTCTCTTTTGCCAAAAACTCACATTTTAACAAAATTATTCACTAGAGCTCACTTCTATAGTTGCAAAGTTTAGCGATTGCATGTATTATGTTAAAGAGTTAAAACAAAATTGGAATGTAGGACCTTATCCTTAATGAAAATGGCATCGCAAAAGTCTTCTGTAAGCGGTTTGGCAGAACATACTTATTGAAGTAAGACTTTTAGTTAATACATAGTTTTATCTACGCCCCTGTCACAAACAATTCCCATCTAGAAGTCAAACGGGTTGTACCCTTACAATGATTCAGTTGAACCCCAGTTTGTCAAACAAGAGGGATATCTTAGAAAATGTTGTGCGAGAAATATGGTGACTAGTGATTCGAGGAAGGGGACCAACCGAACAAGCACTAGATTGGTCGCAAGCTTAACCCTTAAACGCCCAAGCAAGCCCGAGGGGCATGATTCCAACAGAATCTTCCCTGTAGCTCTCACTGTAACAGGGCAAGAACTAGATTTTTGTGTTTGCTAGAAAAGTAGATAGATAGTTGAAACCATTTTAGGAGTTTTTAGAAAATTTTAGAATTTGAGGTAGATGGCCTATGTGGGACCCACCATAGAAGCTTCGAGAAGGTGGGGCCCACCTCTAGAGTCTTCTAGAAGGGCGGTTATCTAGGTGGGGCCCACCTCTAGGACCTTCCAGAAAGTTCCATGGTGGGGCCCGCCATTGGAACATTCTAGAAAGTTCCAAGGGCGGTTAGGCAGAGTATAAATAGAACTGGCCGGGGCCATTTGGAGGCATTCGGTCAGGTACGCTTTAGTCCCTCTCTCTCAGTAAAGTTTGGTTTGTACTTTGCTTCTTTAGTTCTGCTTTGTTCTGTTCTGTTCAAGTCTATTCGGTCTTGTTTAGTCCGGTTTTCTCAGATCTTGTTAGGTTAGCAGTGTTTGAGTTGTGACCAAAGAGAGAATTCAGTCCCGTTTCACTCACTGTACTCAACATTTCACTCATATTTTGATGTCAAACTGGTCACCTTCTTCTGATGCATTCAAAAAGTGAAATTTCACAATTCAAATCACAATTTGTATGAATGATTTTGTGCTTTGAAAGGATTGTGGTAGGTAGGTTGGGGTGGTACATAACCTTGTAGGAGGTTGCAAGCTCATCATTGATTGGCCTATTCATGATGCCCAAGTTCAAAAAGTGCACTATTCATGATGCCCAAGTCCAAAAGATGCTGTGATCCAATTTTGGGCTGCCCGTTTCAGACCCCATGGGCGTTTAAGGGTTAACAGCTAAAGGTAGAGCCAGTTTGTAACTCCAAGATGGCACGTGTATTATATAAGAAACTGAGATTCTATGCTCTCATGTTAAATGATGTCGACTCCAGCCATGAAGATATTGATGGCGACATTCCAATCATAAGATTGACAAGTGACACAAGAACTACCATATTAATCATCAAGTTGAATAACTTAAGTCTGTACAAACACCCAACAAGTTAGCACTCCAGACACACAACAACTATACAATACATACAAGACTCTCCTAGGGAATAGTTACTTGCAATCTTTGCAAGTACCATAATATCCATGGAATTTATAAAAACCCCAAAACTGAGCAGCTGCATTTCCCACCCACGTGCCTCCCAAGTCGTACTAGAGAAACGTCACTTGTGCTCCGAAGATGCCGCAAATGACGTCCGCATGTCAGCACTTGCTTCGGAGAAACTTGAATACTCCAACAGGCTGGAATCGACAAAGTCAGCTTCGACGCGATCTTCAGGCTACAATTCTCTCTTGTCTGTACCTCTTTTTGTACCACTAGCTTTCCAGTAACCAATCATTCTTGCCCCCAACAGCTCCACTTTGTCCACTAAAAGCAGCAGAAGCTCCCTGCGAACTTAGCTTAAGTCATCGTTAAAGTCATCGATCTAAGTTAGCTCGCTTATGATGCACACAATCGGCATATGTGTTCTTATTATCTGATAACTGCAAGACAAGTGTGATACAGTATCGATGCTTGCTGGGGCTGAGGAAGCTTTGCCGGTAGTGAGCAGGAATAGTGAGTTTCAGGGTTTGATGATTGCCGTTGAGAGGAGAGAGTGTGATACAAGTTGGTGAATTGGTGAATTGAGATGGTGAGGTCTCCGGGGACTAGTTGCTCAGGCATTAAAGATGGTGATGGTGGTGTGATTAATAAGGGGCCGTGGACGGAGGCAGAAGATGAGATTCTTAGTCGGTATGTGAAGGCACACGGCGAAGGCAACTGGCGACTCATCCCTAAACTCGCAGGTCTGTTGCTAGTAATCTTACTGTCAGTGTAGAATGAAAGCATGCATGTGCACATTTGAGGCAACTTCCAACTCGCAAAATAACTGTAATGCGTCCACCGAACTCGGCATTGATGCTAGAACCACCTCCCGTGGTCCTATTGTACAATCTCCACTCAATCCATTCCCGTTAATTTGTAAAATCACTTCGACAAAATCTTCGTCCGACGGTATAGATCGTAGAGGATTAATCATAGATTGAATTTCAGTATATAAGCCGTGATTCAGTAAGTACGCTCTATCAGTAGCACCTTGAAGACACTCTTCAGTCACACAAGAGTGTAAAGGCTAAAACCTCCTCGATTTGAAACTCTATCAGTCTGATTACCACCCTACTTTGCAGAAGATGCAGTTGAAAATCTGCAGATCTTGGTATTCAGCTGCAGAAGCTGTTTTTTAAGTATTGAAATCCCGTAGATTGGTTGAGAGGGGGTAAGTTGAAAAGCTCTAGATGTACAAGTAAGCTTCAACTAGTTCAGGTTCGAACAACCCGTATCTTAGGTTGTTTTTGACATATTTCTACTTGCACAACAGATTGGGCTACCATCTTGAATTGCGGATGAAACATAGAGATTCAATAGGTCGTGATTCAGATGAGAAGTGGTAGACGTGAAAACAGTCATGGGTCACTTGAAGTTTAAGAAGTGCAGAAGCTTGGTTCTGAAGTTCTAGAGTAACAAGTTGTGGTCATGTATGTGTTACTAGTAACTAGTTTGTGAAACTGTTGAAACCTAAATTGATTTCGATTGAAGAGTTTACAGTTCCTGTGGAGGCAAAGTTTCATGAATCGATGGATTTGTAAAAACTCATCTTCGAAGCAGATTGACTGCTCGCATTATAAAAACAATCACAGGGGGCAGTTTACGAGCTATCAACTCAATGTGCCCTCGACGGCACACAATGTTCAATCTCTTTCTCTCTTTACTTTTGTCTGAGTGAGGATAGAACTATATAGAATTAACAGTCGAAGCCTTAGAATTAGCTTCTGAGCTCATGTATTGTGTGTGCAGGGTTGTCTCGGTGTGGGAAGAGCTGTCGGTTGCGGTGGATCAATTACTTGCGCCCCAACGTCAAGCGCGGCAACTTCTCCGTGGACGAGGACAACCTCATCCTCACTCTCCACGCTCTCCTTGGAAACAGGTACTTCTACTTACACCTTACCAATCACTAGTGCAAGAATCAACCTGTAGATACACTTTCAAACACTAGAAGAGACAGTGTATGAGCCATGAACCATTTTTTTTGCACTAGCACTTTCGTGACCACCATTGTCGCCGCAGCCTTTTGCAGTTTCGAGCAGAGAATACAAAGTTGCAGTAACATGGAAATGACTCTGAGCATCGTTTCCAACTTGTGCAGGTGGTCATTGATAGCTGGTCGCATTCCCGGTCGCACAGACAACGAGATCAAGAACTACTGGAACACCCATTTGCGACGCAAGTTGCGAAGCATGGGCGTCGACCCCATGAGTTACAAAGTCGGCCTCACTCTCACGAGCTCTAACACTAATTCCGACCCATTCTCGTCGGATCCATCATCATCTTCAATAGCAGCAGCAGAGCCCGATCGGCATGCACCATCAGAGCAGCAGCAGCAGGTGGTGTCCAGTCCCGGCGACTCAGCTTCGACTTCCGGCACGAGCTTCGACGACGCTTCGGAGGAGCCTGGCAGCAACATCGAGAGCTGCAGTTATTTATCACTGCACAATGTAATGAACTTTTATTCACATGATTGGGATCACCATCCTTGTCGGGACTCGACGCCGACGCCTTCGTCATGCACAGATCAGTATAGATTGGAGCATTTGCAGCTTCTGGATCCGGTGCAGGAATCGTCTTCACTTCAACATGATACCCAGTGGACTACTGGCCTTTTTGATTCTCTATTCGACTAGTTTATTATTGATGAGTATAATTAGAAAAGCGTAAGATGTACATTCAAGTGCAGGAAACATAACAATGCCTATTCACCGTTATTACATTTTGATGAGGGAAGCATGGGTTATACATTCATGTCGTATATACACTCCCTTCTAGAAAAGAAAAGAGAGGGGTTTTGCAATGTTACAAACATTGTTTTTGTGTAAACGTTGCAACGTTTTGGAACTTGCTTGAGCAAAGATCTCAAAAAAATAAGCAACATATTTAACTAGAATATAAATAACGGTGCTTGGTATAAATAACTTGGTATAAATAAGGGTGCTTGATGATGTGATAACAATGCTTATTTTCTTGAGAACATTGCTCAAGCAAGTTCTGAAGAGTTGCTAAACTTGAGGAATGTTTGAGAAGAAAACGTTGCAAACCTCCTCAAATTATAGTTTTGAGTATGGTTAATTCTACAATATGTGCTAAAAATAACACTATAAACAACAATTTCATTATAACTGAGACTCAATGAAGTCTCATTTTGAATTTTACGCCCCGTGTGTCCAAGAATGTTTTGCAACCACTTCCACCAATAATGACATGCCGCCTAACTCGAGATTTTGGTCCGAGAATGTTTTTCTTGCCACTTTCGCCAATAAAGACATGTCACTTTGTTCAGAGAGTCATTTCCGTCCGAGGGATTCTTGGTCAGAGAATGTCTGAGCCCATGAATTGATACAACACTTGAAGGACTTTTGCACCAAGAAAGTCTCAATTTGTTTAGATAGTCTCAATGCAAAGAATCTGCCCATTTTAGTTGATAAATTAGGAATTTTCCATAATTACAGAAGTATGCAAGTCAAATCAATGATGTGACTATGTTACTTACCAGTTTGTAATAATGTACAATCTAACCACTAAGATCGATAAATGCAGCCACATCCATAATCTACTTTGTCTCTATGCTAACTAAATGTATAACTACCAATTAAAGATGAGTTCGGATTGATCAATAACCTCTAAATGGCCCAGTGTTGTTTTTCTACATTGTGAAGGAAAGGCAAAAAGGTTGAAGAGCCATAACTCCTTCATTTAAACTGCGATTTAAACAAAATTATTTGAATGGGGTCCAAATCAAGTCTACTTTGCGCGGTAACATTTGCAAGTAGTCTAGGTTCCAAAACCCCTAGTCCTATTTTTCTATTTAAAATTTTGGAAGTTTTCAGCATTGTAAGGCTATTCTTTAAGTCATGAATTTTTTTGATGATTTTTTTTTTTGTATGAGGGTGATACCAAAATGAAGGTGAACAACTTTCTAGGTGAGAAAAATTTCACTGGAGTGGCTTTGTTGGTAGAATTTCCAATCAAGAGTGAAAATGATGAAATTTTGTAGCTTGTTATGCGTATTAATATATTACAATCTTGCAATCTATAAGGCCTTGTGACCCAATTTTTGGTTCACAAGACCTACAACAAGTCTATTATAAGTTTGTACAGTCAAGATCTATGTAGCTTGTCTTCATTTTCATCTATGAAATTTTTTTTGAAAGTGTGTTTTCTGGCTAAAAATAGGCTCAGATGTTCAAGGGTTAAATATGAAAGAATCTTTTTGATCCTTATATGCATGATCATTATCCTACCACAAAAGATAATTTCATCAGATTGAGACAATTTGTTCGAATTGAGACTTGGACCAGGGGTTTTGGAACCTAGACTACTTCGACGCATGTCACTCTTGATACCAAGTTTGAAGTGTTCATTTGCATAGAGTTGCATTGTCAATTCAATAATAGAAAATGGCACTAAAAGTGACTTGTCCGTATTGACACATAGTGTTTGTTTACTTTTGCTTCTAATGACATCAAAATAAATAATTATATTTATCACTTTTCCTTATAACGTTTTTGGTTGTATGAAAAAATCAACCACAAATGTGATCGATTTTGACTTTAGGGGTTTAAGACTTTAGAGGTTTAGGACTTTAGGGGATATTGACCTTTAGATATTTGAACAATGTGGCAAAAATTGATAGTGGCTTTGTAGGAGAAAAAGAGTTTTAAAATTATTTGAGGGATCAACTGATTGATTATCAAAATCCATGATCCCTGGTATTCCTCCATGCAGCTTACCATTATACCACTTTACATAGGAGTTTGCCAAAGTACCAATTTACATGGGTTTGCTAAAAAGGATCGATAATTGGGTTCACAAAGAAAGAAGAGGTCTTTTTATTATAGTAAATTGGCAATTAAAAATTAAAAAATTTCCCAATTGGAAAACAACATGCTCTAAATAAGCAACTCTCAAAGGAGTTTTGGATGAGGCAAGCAATTGCTATGATTCTTCAAAAGCAGCTTCTTCGAAACTCTCAGAGGGAGATCGTGTCCTGAAACCAGATTCTGTAGTATGGCTCAATTTTCAACACGGGAAATTTAGAGAAATTTAGAGGGATGTTGCTAGTGGAGCAATTTTCCGTGCAGAGGGAAAATCAGCAAAAAGATAGAGCAAGTGGAATCATCATTTTCAGATTCTTCTACAATGAGTTATGAATTTTTGAAGTTGGAAATCAATAGGTGTTTCTAAAATCATGGTGACATCCTAAAGTCACACCCTGAAAACAAGGTACTGTTGTATGGGGGAGCTATTATGTACTATAACTTCATTGTAACTTTTTGGAGACATTGTTAGGAATTTGTCTGGAATATGACTTTTAGTGGTGTCGGAATGGGTTCACGTGTGTCCTAGAACAATTGTCTTGGGAAATATATCAGGTATTCTCTCAAAATCAAGAATAAGTCTTAACCCCTAAAGGCTCGAGGGGTTTGAAGAAAAATTTAGATATGTTATAAAATATGGATTTCATAACGTTTGTGATGTAATGCTCCAAAGATAGTATATATACATTGAATTGGACCTTAAATTTCCTGAACTAGATAATATTTGTTCTATATTCAATTAAAAAGAATAAAGATTTTTAAATCAATGTGCGATGTACTTTCGATTATTAGTGATTAAAAATCAATGATTGGCTAAAATCACATGTTATATGATAAAATGGAGAGAGGCCACGAGTAACCCATGAGGAACCTCATGAGTTTCCCAATATAGTAAGTTTTCTTACACTAAGAAAGCCTAGCCTTATCGTGTTTGAAGACATATTGTGAACAATCTATGAATCGGAACAAGGTTCTGCAAATTGGACGTGATTCCCAACTCACCAAACTTCTAAAATGTTGAAAAAAAATCCCAAAAAAAATCCTTTTTTATCTAGGTACAGCTCCTCAAAACCCGGGATCCACCATAAAATGGTTGATTGGGCTCTTAGGAATTAATTGGTATAACGCTGCCATGGCACAAAAAATCAAGAGCACACATATAAGATGCCCCCCATATGAACGGAAAATGTGGGGCAAGATCTTTACAAGGTTGCTGTCGGCCATGTCGGCTTCTCCATGGGATAACGAATTTCAATAAATAGGAAAGAGTCCGAAATTGGCCATACCATAATACCATTTAAAGACTGATTCGCAAAAGTGAACTGGCCCATGCTTTAAAAGAACAGTTCTAGCTCCTTATTCTTACATAAACAATCAAACATGAACTGAAAGCTCGAATCAGAAACGCTTGAATCAAAAATAAGATTCAGATGGGTCCTGCACTTGCTATAATGGTAACCATGTGGGCGGACATAAGCGAGATTTGATAACATCAAGAACTACAGTGACGAGAACAACCTCATTCCACTCATTGGGGATGTCTGTAAGATCTTGAGAATAAGTCATTTTATCGGTATTGAATGTTTCTTCATTATTGAATTGTTGCTTTGAAGGAACTACCATATACTGATATATAAATATTCAATCAAGATGGCCGAAAGAAATGACTATGTTGGATGCGCAATACCAGGCAGCAAAGCACTGCCTGCAGATGCTTGATTTGCAGCACGATTACTTCCAAACTCCCTCTTGTTTGATTCTCGTGCTATACGGCTCCCAAACTGCCACACATTATCATAAGCGCACCTGAATCAGAATAGATAGCAACCTAAGGTAGGAGAACCTGAGGCAGGAGAACCTGAGGTAGGAGAACCTAAGGTAGGAGAAACTAAGGTAGGAGAAACTAAAGTAGGAGAAACTAAGGTAGGAGAACCTAAGGTAGGAGAAACTAAGGTAGGAGAAACTAAGGTAGGAGAAACTAAGGTAGGAGAAACTAAGGTAGGAGAACCTAATCACTGAAAAATGGTAAGGCACTCATTCCACCACTTCAAGTATAGTAAATTCCTTAAACATACAAAAATAGGTGTTCATACCATAAATGATCACTTCAAGTATAGTAAGTTCCTTAAACATATGAAAATAGGTGTTCATACCATAAATGATCAGAAGCCAGAATTTACAAAGAGCTGATGACAGGTAAAATGAAGAGACTCATGTGACAAAACTGATAGAACCTTAGTGATGAATGTTTTCTGGAATATAGCGGGACACTAGAAGGGAATAGAGCAATTCTGTATTCTGTAAATCAGAATGATGATATTACAAAAGTTCTAAACTCAAATTCATGTCATATTGATCTGAACATTTGAGACATGAAATGGTTTTGTTCTCTTCTAGTGGGGAGTTAGTTGACACACACAGAGACTAATGGGAGTAAAACTAACCTGGACTCAACATGACGTGAATATAGCATAAACTAGAATGTCAATGACTTTTAATAGTTCCTTAGGATATAAACCCAGTTGGAGTAAAAACCAACTATCAAAATGATCTCATTGATGCAATGCTACTGATAAAAGCAAAAATAAGTACCTGAATAGCACGCTTTGGTAAAGAAGCAGCACCTGGTAGACCCAACTTCAACGCCACCTGCACAAGAAGAGGATCATCCTCAGACCCGAAGCGCAGAATCCATATAATTTTTTTTATTTAAAAAAAAAAAAAAGCAAATCCATACAAAAAAAAGCAAACAAATTCAAAACAGGTTAACCCTTTAAGGACAAGAGGCCCAAAAGTGGTCTTTTTATCATCACTTTGCAATTTTGGTGTATCTAGACATCATATTTTGTTGATCCGAAACATGATCCGGAACCTACTCTTCTAATGAATGTGCTTGGGATGTTCACCAATGTCTCAATGTGGAGTTATGGGAAGCATTTTCACCAAGGAAATGTACCACATGCATACATAGTGTAGTGATTTGCCATGATGGAATCTACGCATTTGTAAGATGTGAGAAGCCTCCTTGCAAGCTTCATACTTAAAGGGTAAGTGGACAACAACATACCTCACGAAGGACTCTTTTATCACCACTCCCAATTGGTAAGCGCAGATCCACGATGTCCCACAGCGGCAGATCCAGTAGAGTTTCTACTACTTCTTCATCCAGAAAGGGAAACCTAGCCTGCCAACGAAGAAGAGGAAATAAATGAAGACCATGGTGATTGATTGACTCATATATGTGAAAAGAGGCAGTATTCTTATTATTCTCACCTCTTTACCCACATCGGCCATGCATCGATCATCCCTCCCCAGATTCCGCTTCCAAATGCGTTGCATGTCAAGTCTCATCTCCGCTTGCAATGCTGACCACCTGCAATCCCAAACTTTTGAGAATATTATATTTCCTATACTGATGCTAATCATGGTGTAAAAACAATGCCATGTTCCATGTTCTTACTGATCAAAATTTCAATTTACTATATATTTGACTTTATTGTACTTTACAATTTAATAAAGATGTTCACCTTGTGTGTAGTAGAACCTGTAACACCTTAAGCAGGTGTATTTTATGGGGTCGAAAAAGCTTGGGATAAATGAGCTATGAGGTTTGAGGGAATACGGTGTGAGGATTCTACTCTACCTTACATTACATAAACATTGTGTATTAGATGTAAGCGATTCTATTGCAGAGAATTGGAATGGGCAAACACTTAATACCATCGTTAGTGTAGTCCTCTACAGCAGGAGCGATTTCGTATACTTGATGGTAACTTGATGACTTACCCTCCAAGCCTAAATTTAGTGCGATGGCGTCCATAGCCTCCACATTGCTCGTCGGCTCCAGCTCCAACTAACAGCACTCGTGCATTGGACTTATAAAAAGCGCTACCATCATGCAGATATCCTTCTCCTCTCGCAGCAAGCCACAAAGCCGTTCCAATATTTAGATCCTGCGTTATGACGAAAATTCAATACCGAAGTTGAAAAAGAGAATGGTGTAAAGAGAGATTGCTTGACTAAAGAGTCCGAATCAAGTATACTGACCATGAATGTATTGGAAGGACATATGAGGGACTGTAGATGAGTACGGTGTGAATCCATTGCTATTAGATCAGCATCAATCTTCACCAGCCTCCATCTGCACCTCAAAATGGTTAGCATTTCACACCGACAAGAAACTGAAACGATGAATACACTCTTCGTCCCATGTTACCTTAATACTTTGAACTTGAGCAATATAATTAAGACCTACAGCATAATATACTTCTATACAAGTTTCTATATTCCCTCTGGAATAAATCATCAGAGGCTTCCAGTTGCATGCTAGCATACATTGTTCATAGGGCACCGACTGCATTTGAGAATGTGTTTTTCTTGCTACTTCGATTTGTTGATAATGTATAAGATACTGAAGGTCAGAGCTCCGCTATGAGAGGAGATTTCAAACCCTCGGTAGTTTACACATATACTCATCAGATGTGATAAAACAGACTATAGTACATCTTCAGAGGGCTTCAAAAGCCGTAATCAGATTGTGGCCTCTAAACAATTACGGAGGATTTTTTTATCTGATTTAAGACCCGAGTGATTGGGTATTAAAAGAGAAAGGTAGTAGTTTCATGGGGCGAGGAAAAGAGGGAAGAGTAAAATTAACCTAACCCCATTATCAAGCAAAAGAATGACAGGTTCAAGTATAGAAAGCTTGCCTTCTGGAAGGCGAAACACGCTCTAGTTCAGCAAGCCCAGCAATAGCTGATACCCGATCTGGTGCAGTAGAACCCTCAAAGCTAACATTCAATAGGTCGATCCCATCTGCAACCACACAAATATTACATTCGATAAAAGCCTATCCTAAATACAACTCTTGGAGATAATACGGAGACAAAGACAAAAATACTTACTTTCAGGTGGAAGGCATTCGTCCAACAAAGCTGCTAATATCATCGAATCTAAGCCTCCAGAAAACAGGACAGCAACAGGAGTATATGCGTCGTTCCCTTCCTGCCAAACAACACCGTCATTACATTCATCAGCAGTAGATAAGGAAAAATCTTCAAATTCAGAACATATGAGCTTCCAGTAAAGTGCCCTCACTTGGTGGCGTTTCGTGATGTTACAGGTCCGTCTTCTCACAGAACGTCGTAATACATTCAAAACAGCATCAACGATGGTTGCTTGTTGATTAGTTACAAGAGGAAGAATGTCTGGGTCAAAGTGTTGCCGATCCCAAATAACCAGCTTGCGAAGAAGTGGATCTTCCCAATCGTGCAATTGAGTCAATCCTGTGTTGCATGACAAGCTATAAATACCACACTGAAGCTCCTCCCAATTGTGAACACCTTCGGGAGCAACGGAAGTTAACAGAAAACGAGGATCTGCTCGTGATGGTCTTCGCATTAGGAGACTTCGTCGTCCTAGAACGTCTCTCCCGAACCAAAGTACTTGATTCTCAGCCTGAATCACGATCGAAGAATATGCATTAATGTCAAATCAAAACCCTAACCAGCAAGAAAACAGCAGCAAACGGTCTTTCGCAGATAGAAGAGGTAAAAGATCTGATAAGGTTTAGAGCGATCAGAATAATCAATAAATGATACTATGGTTTTCAAAGAACAAAAAGCAATTGATCAACAAGTTTCACATCTTCCTTCAACAAGCGCTTCATACTGAACTACATTCAAGTATCGTTAATTATCATGATGGTTAACTTGCAGCCACAATCAAGAATATGTAAACAAACGCTGGTGCTTTCATTAAACATGTTTAGAACAGGTCATATGCCAAGTTGTTCTGGGGTGAATAAGCTGATAATTGTGCACATTCCGGAATGGTTCCAGCAATTTCTTATAGCTCGCACATTCTGTTCAAGTTTACACCTAGTTGTTAAATAGGAAAAGCTCTCAATTTGTGGCATTTCTGCACTATTACATACCCTAAGGCATGTACTATACTTCCAGGATGTTTGCTCTGGAATGAGTTCCACATGTACATTTGATCATAGAACTGGTATTGATTTCGGAATAGAATATGTCAGATTGAGCGTTGAATGTTTACCTGCCAATAAACGAGAGCCCATGGACCTCTAAGTGCCGAGAGGACGCTCTGTACAGTTACATGCACTCCCTCTCCGTCATCACAAAGAGTACCATGGCAAGCACGAGCACAGCAGGTGCCCAAAGCTTCCATCAATCGAACAGTATCATTTTCACCATCCTGCACTTGCAAGCCTCCGAATATCTCCCCTGAAAAAGTCATCACCGTCAATACAACTCCCTTCACAAACATCAAAAAAAGAATGGCAGAAAACGCACCATTGTAAACGAGTATGTTGCCTGCGCTGTCTTTGACAGGCTGCGAGACTGGACGATCACCACGCAACGATAGCAATGAACCAATAAAGTCAATCTGTATACTGGAGGTTACATGGACTGTCTCTTTGTTTACTGAATCTGGACCCCTGCGCTTTAACCCTTCGGAAAGATTTGCAATGCTCGGTCCCTTAAACCAAAAAACACAACCGACTGTAAGAACAATGAAGAAATCAAAATGCAATACAACCTAAAAGAAAGTGCGAACCTCTTCAAGGTCGGCGGTGTCTGCATCTAAATGGCCTTCAATGTGAACTCCAGAAAGGCTTAACGCAATGCCACACATGTTGATATCACTGGCTCTATTGTCACATACACAATGAATAACGTCAAAAACTGTGTTGGCTGCATAATTGTAAATCCATGTAAGATCAGTTTCGTTATATCGGCAGTTTACTACTGAAAATGCCACAATAGAAGGAAGAAAAGATTGTTGAATCTAGAGTAGGAAGTAAGCTGAGATTACAATAGATTATGCAGCTAAGTAACAAAATCAATCTCATTCTACAAAACTCCAAGTCGGAGAGGCGCATGTGATATCGCCGATTTAGGTTATGCTCTCTTGAATCATGAAAGTATGCTTACATTTACTGTTAGTTCGTTCATTCTCTGCAGCTTAGCATCTTCTATTCAGGTTAAACAAACTGCAGATCTAATCTTGAGGTAGAGAGAGTAGAAGACAATTGAGTACAATGCAGACTAGAATGCAGTCTTTTGATAACTCAAAAAGGGGTGGTATAGGAGCAATGAGCGTACAGGGAATGTGGAAGAAGAGTGATCGATCACTTGTTGTAGCTCTCACGGGGGATTTGGCCATTCCACAACAGAGTGAGCGTGTATTCAGCGGCATCAATGAGGTCGCGAATGTTGTGAATCGAATGCTCTCGAGCTCCCATGTCAAAAAGCTCCCGCACATGCGCTTTCTTGCTCTCTTGAGCGGCTAAGGAAAGGCCTAATTTTTCAGTGCGGAGTGCGCGTAAGTAGTTCCGGTAGAGGGAGAGTACCACAGGCTTGCTCCTCGCCAGCTCCTCTGCCGTTGCCCACCACAATCCCATCACAATTCCGAAATCAAATGCGTGATGGTCCTCGAGCTTGGTATCCTTAAACCCTAAACCCTGAGAAGAGACTCCAGTGGTGCTCGACCTCTTCCCATCACCAAATCAGAATTCCTCGAAAATTGCGGACAAAAAACAACAAACGAAGGCAAATCTGCGAGCAATTCTTCGAACTTTCGAAGAGATTCGAGAGCTCGACCATTCCGAATTCGGAGGAAGCAGAATTAGGGTTTTCCGTTCGAATTGATGGAGACTTGATAAAGACTTTATTACAAATTATTAAGCTACTAATAATTATTAAGGATAGTTCATGGGAGGGATAGATTTGAGACAACCTAATGGCATTAGGGGATGGGGTCATGGGGATAGTAATTTAGTACTTATGTAATAATTTTGAGAAATTCAAATATTTGAGAGGATTTACAAAAAAATAAATAGTTCCATGTTGAGTTTTGTGTGTAATTAATGCTAAGGTAACTTGCTCACTGATAAATTAAATTTTAGTGTGGCAAATCTATGATGAAGTTAGCCGTGCATGCAATTTGACCATGTGCATGAGCAAAATAAGTGAAAGGTTGAATCTTCTAGAATCATAAATTTTAAACTCTTCTTAGTTTTTTGTTATGAATTTTGCAATTGGATTTGTAAGTGTTTTTCAATTGGCACAATCCATAACAGCCAGAAGAAGTAAATTCAAAATCAACGATCGAGCTAATATGAACCTGTTGTAAATTTCACCTTGACACATAAAGTTTTGTAAAATCCAAATTCGACTTTGAAAGTTTCTGAGAGCCAAATTTACCCCAATTTAAGTATTAGAGAATTAAGTAATTATTACATCGCCTAGGGCGAGAAATGAGTTTGATTGGTAGAGGGGATTGGCGCATCTACATAAATTGATGCTTGCGTGGCAAGATTTGATGTTGTCTAGAAGCCATGAGGAAGTTCCACATCTAGGTCTGTCTTATTTGAAGATTGCCAGGACGAGCTCGTCTAATATATCTTTGGATAGAAGTTATGTATACCTAGCTGCCGACGGCCATGGGGGTGGCCAGGATGGCCCATTTCAATGAAGTAGATGGTGGTGAAATCCCACAATGGCTGTGAGCCAAGTCGGAGTGCTTTGGTTGGTAGTGGTATCATTTCGCTATTTGTACTCCGGTCAATGCCCATGATGCCTTATGTGTGGATTTACAGGGGTTGAAATATGAGAAGTCTAAAATTTACAAGAAGTGTGGTTTGATGGGCAAATTTGCAACACAAAACTTTAAAGATTAAGGAGCCACCTTGAGTACTACACTATTACCAAGAAGACTACTTAATACATAGGATCCTTAAGCGATGCATCTTAAGTGTTCATGCATCTCATCTTACATATTCTCCTTCAATCTTAACGCATATCGGCCCAACCCCTGCTAGATTGAAATTGTATAATCATCTTGGAGTGCTAATTCTACAATTTGACATAACAAAAGAGACGTCTCCCAACACATTCTCTGCGACGTTTGAACTTGTAAGTCTCAACCCTCCCAAGACCACTTATGATGCAAAATGTGCCGGCACAAACTGCGTTCTCTACTACATTGCAGACTTGCCATACTTAAATTTGGGAGAGTGACACTAGATTTATCTCATTAAAATTTTCTTATCCAAGTATATTTCCCTTATGATCTGAACTATTCAATCTTATTGGGTGTGGTAATTTTTTTTAATATAAGCCTCATAGCGTCCCACCGCTTCCTTCTACAAAACTAAAGCATGGTTATTACAAGGCACCAGAAGCCTTGGCTTGGTCGTTGAGGCACATGGCTCCCAATGAGGAGGTCGTGGGTTCTATTCCCCATGCCAGCATGGCGCTCACCACCTCTGTGCATACATCAAAGAATAGGTTGACATCAAAGAATAGGTTGCACTTCAACGAACACTCGAACACTCTACTCTCTAAACAGGTTGGAGTTTCTCTTCTTCTTACAAACGGGGAGAATGATTCTTATTCTTTAGTCTCAATAAAACGAACGTGTCGATCGAATCTGATTCATGATGTATTGATGCTCAATTGACTTAAAACATCAATAAAAAAAATTGTGAATCGAACCATTTTGTGCTAAAATTCTGAAATTGAGATCTTTATAGCCTCCCCTCCGCATGTGCTGGCACATCTACACATTCACCACGTGTGCACTTAAAGAATCCCAATAAATAAAATATTAGCAAAAGTAAATATAAAACAAGTACAGAGGCATAAATCTCCACTGACGTGGTGAGCATATCCGAAGAAGCAAAGGCTCCTCCTCCCACATCGGAATGCGCACACTCATCCTTTCCACGTCGATCGCTACCAAAACTTCAAACCTTCTGCAACAAACAAAAAAACAAAACAAGTATCATCTCCTTCTTTCAATTCTTTTCTCTCAAATGCAATTGACTTGGCATCTCCGTCACTCCGAAGAAGAATTCCACCCCAGTATCACGGAAAATCTGGCCTTTCGTGTCACTCCCTCCCCATCTCACCAGCATTGCCACACTCCGAAGCTTGCTTTCCGTTGATCCAACAAACTGACTGCTTTCAGGTAACGCGCCCGATCCCTTTCGATCCTAGCACTGACTGTTTTGAGGTGAAAGCTCCGATCTTGCTCACTTTGGGGTAGAACGATGATTGATCAGTGATGATTTTGTGGGTGTGTGTGCAATGACGCAGATAAGGGAGTTGATCGAAGCAGCAGCAGCTGGGTTTTTTCTGAAGCAATGGCGGAGAGCAATGATTCGCAGTATCCGCCTTTCGTTGCCTTCATGTAAGTTGTCTCATAGTGTGGTATTTCCAGAGAGATTTTTCTTGGTGGAACTACCAGTGTAGATGTACGGTGGGAAATATCACACTTTTTCAGCAGGAACAGGTTCAATTTTTGAGACAAATTAGTAATTCTTCACCACCTGATTCATCTAATCATTTTTTGACGGAACAAGCTTGGAGTTCTTCGTCATCATCATCATCGTCTTAGCAATTGAGCATCCCCCGGGACTGATGCGAGGGTGCCTCCTGTGTGCAGCTACTTGTTCAATTTGATGGTAGGCACGGGATGTTTAGCTCTTCCATCAGTGTTGCTGAAAGGAGGCTGGGTACGCTACTAGATCGCCCTCTTGCAACAAGAATGATTTGCAATAAACCTACTCACAAACTGCAGATCTTGATCTTCTTTTAAATTTCCACAAGCATGGATTGCAAGTAACTTGGACTCCCTCGCAGGTTTTGGGCGTCTCCTTCATTGGCATCGTTGCATTTCTCAGGTACGCAGATCGTTTGCGAGCGTACCTCAATCATTTGATTGAAGTTTTACATCAGGTGGTTTCCTTACTTTTCTTGTTTGTGTGTGTGGGTGTAGCTATGTAAGCGTGACGTTTGTGCTGGAGTCCATGGCCACTGCGAATGCCTTCCTCCAACTCAAGAAGGTACCAAACTCCTCCAAACCCTAGCATGTAGAGTTTTCGTAAAGAATCGTAAAGACGTATTCCTTTCCATGCCGTTATCATTTTTTGCTCATTCCTCTTGGGTTTTCACGGTACTGTAGTCTTCCTCTACAAGTGTGATGGAGCTATCATCTTCTTCTTTTTTTGCATTCAAATCTAGAAACATGTCTCAAACCGAATCCAAGACCCTTACGTCTGCAATGGTGATAGCCTTTTCCACTTCTTGAGCTTGTAGGCCACCACTTTCATCTCATATCCAGAGGTGCTAGTGGCAAGTTTTAATTTAAAATCTAACTGCGTGAAAACCCTAGTTTCAAGCAAACTGGCAAAGATGGTAAGCTTAAAGCAGAGCATTCAATTGAGTGGAGCATTTTTAACATTTGGTGTGATTGATATTGTCAGGACGGGCTGGATGAATCGCTTTTGAGTGAAGAGGCAGGAACACGAGGAGGCGATGGCAATCGCAAACAAAGTGCCGACGAAGGCGACATATTCCAGATCTCGAAGAAGATAGAGTTTGGAGAAATGGCTGTACGCTCTTACGACTTAGTCTCATTTCTATTGAGCTTTGCTATGGAAAAGTGTTGTTTTCTGAGTGGGGGTTGAGCTTTGCTATGGAAAAGTGTTGTTTTCTGAGTGGGGTTGAGCTCTGATATGGAAAAGTGTTGTTTTCTTAGGGGGGTGTTGATCTGTGCATGTGCAGGGCATGTTTTTCAATCAGTGGGGCATCATCGTCTTCTACATTGCTCTCATTGTAAGTGTCTAGAGCATTGTCTATGTGCACACATTACTTGGGGCAGGAAAAGGGTGGTTGTCTTATAGACAAAGTTCTTGTTCATTTGTCAAACACAATTTAAATGAGCTGTACATTTAAGATGTCATCAAATGTACATCTCATTTAACAAATGAATAGGGATTCTGTCCGATAAGATAATGCTGGGTTAACCCATGTAATGTAAGATCTAAAAGTAATGACAAAGTAATGACAAGAGGCTGTATGTGGGGTGAATTACGGGGTATAAGATGATTCTGAATGAAAACGAAATGTCATGTCAAGATGTTTATGGTTAAGGCAAGACAATGTGTTAGGTCATAGGTAGGGGGCTTCCTTTCCGCTTCAAAACTCTTGATTGTTTGCATCTCTTATCACGATTGTTTGTATCAATCTCTAGCACATTTAGTGTGGTCAAAAAGATGGTTCTTTTCAAAATTGTGTTTGTGGATACTTTAGTATGTGCATTGCCCATTAGAACATTGTGGTAGAGTGGATGGCTCTTAGAATTCAGCAAAACTTGCACGATTGAAAATTTAATCATACCTTTTACTCCATATAACTATTTTCAATTGACAATGTGACTACACCTAGAGTCACAAAACCCCGTTTCTTTTTCTTTTTTTTTTATTATTATTGATTAATTTTTAATTTTTTTAATTTTTTTTTTTCCATGTTTGTGTTCTCATGTGATAAGAATCTTGTATGCAGTTGTATTTGATGGGAGACTCACTGATCTACAGCACACTAGTTGCTCGATCATTAGCTCAGTTTTTCGTCGACCTCACTCCAGCTTCGTGGGCATTCGACATGTACCTGGGTATCTTCTTTTTCTTCAGCTTGCCTCTCTGGTAATAATTCTACATACAATTTTTGCATCATCCCTGACTCCATCACTTTCTGTTTTAACAATTTCTTCAATTGTTCTTTTTTGTTGAAGTTAAAATGGGTTCGTGGCTTATGGCAGCTACTTCGATTTCCAGAAAACCAAGCTTCTGCAAATGACTACACTCGTACGATGCCCTTCACTTGATGTCTCTTATTTCTTGCAGTAAATGAATAAGGGGGAAAATCCTTCGACTCAACTGTAAAGTGTTCTTTATAACAACCGTTTGAGTCATATGAACATCTATAATAAAATACTGTACGGCGATCCTTCCTACCCACGAACCTACCAACCTTTTTTATGTTTTTTGGATTATGTTCAAAAAATACAAGCATATATAATTCTGTTTCAGGAAATGGTAAACACGGGATACTCTTTTGAAAGTACTATATAAAGAGCTCCTCGTCGAGACGACGGGTACCTTACTAGTAATAAATTTCCACATGGTAGACTTTCTAGAGTAACCTTGGTTTTCTAGCAAATGAGATCGGCTAATGTTCCATCACTTAAACTTGGTGTATGTAGATTTTACTCACTAAATGGTTCATTTGTTGTGCAGGCAATTCGGAATATATCATTGTACATGTAAGTGCAATCTTGTTAATTTACTGTTTTGTTACATGTTTCTTGTTACTATGTCTCCGTCTGCATTGTTAATTGATGTTTTGTTTTGCAGCATGATTGGTTTGGCAATTGCTAGAAGTGTGAAAGGAGGCCGGAAAGACTCGGATGTACCAACTATCAACTTGTCGTAAGCACATTCATACTTTTCTTAACATACTCAAGAATATCTTCCACTAAATTGTGGATTCTAGAGAGTTTGAACTTTGGATATCTTTTAAAACTAAGGAATGTGGCTTTGTTAAAATCCTAGAACTTTGTTGGTAATAAGCAAGAGCTTTATTTTTTTAATTTTTTTTTTTCCAGGGCATTGCCGAACCTTTTTGGAGGAGCTGTTTACTCATTCATGTGCCATCACAGGTACACTTTTCTTCTTTTCACTAGAAAATGTATGAGCTCTTACTTTCTGCAGCTGCGTTATTGTGAAAGACTTGAAAATTGCATGATATTATGCCAATTTTAAACTATTTTGGGGCTTACACTAATAAAAACATCTGCCCAATATGTTATAGTACGATTATTTTGAGTCATTATGGACAAGTTGTATAAGACAATTTTCTTCTGTTGTTAGTTGAGAATAATTTCTTGAACGTTGAGATCTCTTCATGAATGTACAATGGTCAGGATCTTCGTTGTTGAACAGGATAAAAAAAAATAAGATGGAAAACTTCACCTGTTTAGTTTAAAAGAATTTGTCTTGATGTAGCATTATTGTATGTGTGTAGTTTGCCTGGTATTGTAACACCAATGCGTAACAAGGCCCACTTACAACGCATCGCGGGCATGGCATACGGGTTTGTTGTTGTTGTGTACCTGGCGTCCCTGATCTCTTGCGGCTTTGCATTTGGTATGTACTTGCTTCCTCTTTTTGCATAGCATTTGGTTCATGGTTATAGCAATAGTTCTTATTGATGAGAAGCAACCTCTCTACTTAAGGACACCTATTTACTACATAAGGGCTACTTAATTTTCTTTGATATGTTTCCTTGTCTTTGTCATTCTACCCAATTTCATAGTGAATAATGAATCCCATCTTACAGACAATGGATTTTTTTTTAAGAGAATCTTCATGTACTACTAGTTTTGAGAACTCTTGTTGCTTGTTATGTTTGAGGACGAAAAAGTTCATCATTGCGTGCACTGGTGGTGAGACATGGTATCACCACCAAGCTGAATGATTCATTCCACCAAGCTTGATGGAACAAAACATTCTTGGTGAAAATACTGATAGAGAACTGGATGAAAATACCACTTATTCAATAATGTTGATCATGTGAATAAACTTCACAATGCTTAGTTCTTATGATTGTACATAATGTTCACCCAAAATATTAAATGTTTGTCATGCAGGTGTCAATGTAAAGGATCCATTGACGTTCAATTTTCCTGCGGATGGTATCCACCTTGAAAAATAATAAGTTTTGTGTCTTTGTTTGATTTTCCTTTCTAAATGCATGTTACTATTCCTTGACCAAAGATGGCAGAGTATGGTTTCATCGGCAACTTTTTATTCTTATTCCCAGGTTTGTTTCTTACAAACCAAATATATCCAATTAAAAGTTGACCTCGTGTCTTTTTAGTGTTGAACTTATTATTGTGAGTTACTAACTTTTTTTGATATTTTGGGGTTGCCAGTGTTTACATTGACATCAACTTTTCCTATGCTCTCTATCACATTGCGCAACAACATCGAGACTTTGATCCTCTACATTACAAACAAAGGTAAGACCTCAAAATTATATGATTTGTATCAATAATAAGAACATGTTATAATTATATGTACAATAGGTTACATAGTATGTCTTATTCCGATAACCATAAGCTAGGTTATTAGATTAGTTTTAAGATGCTGCAAAATAAACTATATTATGTGTAATTAGATTCTCATCATAGATAGTGTTGATATATATTGTAAAAATCATAAATTACAGTGTCAAGATTTACTTTAGAAAGTTCTACTCAAGCAATTGAGAGAGCAAACGTCGAATGTACACTATTTGGTCAATGTAAGTCACAAACAATGTCTCACTTTTTTACCGTATACCTACCTTGATCCTCACATAGATATCAACCATTCAGCATTGGTGTGATGGCCACTAATTAATTCTTGGAGTCAAGAAACGATGTCAAAAGGTTGGGCGTGATTTGAAACCCATTTGCAATTTTTTATAAATACCATTTTACATTTGATGCCTAAAATGCATAGTAGAACATTCAAGTTGGAAAACAAACAAAATGGTTGTAATCAAAACATGAAGTACAAGATTACAACCATGACGATTAATGTAACCTCGACTTGCAAGATTTTACTTGATATACATGCTATTACTCATTGACTACTTACTATTTATTTGTTTGAGTACAGGTTCAGACTCACCACCACAAAATAACAACATTCGGCAGCTGATGCTCACTTTGTTGGCTGTTGTGCCACCCACCCTACTCAGCTTCATTGCTCATGTACAATTCCATGCCAAGCTTATCATTGCTCTAATTTGAAGTACTCTATGTAGCAAGTCTAAAATCAGCAATGTATCTTTACCCTTAAATGCCTAGTCCCTCTGAAAATACACTAAAAAGCAAGCCCGAGGGGCATGCTTCGGCGTTTAAGGGTTAAACGTTAAAGGTTGTCAAATTACACCAAAATTCATGCCCATGAGACTTGGCGTTGAGGGGTTAAACAACTTCTATCACCTCAACATGTACTACTATTGTAGATACCTCTGTTTTAACAGTATATTTTGTTGGTTGTTGGGTATGATTATGGTATTACAATTGGCTTTATTGACAAGTGTGTGAATCGGTGCAGCGTGCAAATGTGTCCGTGGATGAGCTCGTGGGCTTCACAGGGGCGTTTGCTGGATGTGCAGTTATGCTCATCATTCCTGCTGCCTTGGTTTATTGTTCTAGAAAGTGAGCTCTCTTTCCTCCTTTTTTTTCTTTCTTTCTTGCTCTTCTTCTCACATTGATCAAGTGGTGTACACTCATTTGCTCTCTCTATAGTAAGCCTTGACACAATTTTAGTTTCTTCTATGAAACTTCCTACAGTAGATTGGACACTAATTGTGACAGGACATAGTTTGACGATTCTTGTCTACTTATTGTTATATAACATTCATAGCGTCATTCTTGCAATAATTCAAAAAAAATTCTTATGGAAGTTGAAGGTAACTTAAAATATATTGCCAAATGAAGATTGATATAATTATGTGGGACAATGCAGAGTATTTGATAAAGCGTGGAACTCAACAAAAGGATCAAGTACTTCCAAGCCGGCCAACTTCCATCATTCTCCATTTTCAGGACAAGGTTGGATAATAGGGATTTTGGCATGGGCAGGTATCTCTTTGATTTTCAACTCTTATGAAAAGATTTTTGCTAAATTACCATCACCCTAATTGGCAGGGGATATGTATTTACTATGAATGAAAGACCTTGTCCTAAAAGGTTTATTTTCAAGATGATGTACTTTGTCATTTTTTATCGTATTTTGGGTGATTTGGTGATTTGGCATAATGAATTAGGGTCACTTTAAGTGGACAATGCCCTCTCAAAAGTATACGTTTACAAGAGAAAGAAGAGAACATGTCTCAATTTTCAAACAATCACCATGTTCACAAAGTACAAGGGAATTTAAGGATCACGATTTTCCAACTCAATGACCAAAATCATACAATACTTTGAAGCTTAGATCAAATTCTTGAAGTAGGTTCTACACCATTAGTGGATCAATCCAATGAATCAACCCCTAAAGGTAAGGGAAACCCATTCAGGATCAAATTGACTTTGGTCACATTTTAAGATATGAACTTTAGATCATATGAATTTGGGATTGGAGAGTAAAGTGCTCTTGGTCCCATTTGGTTTTACACTATGGACCTTGAAAAAAAAAGAGAATGGTCACTAACTTTGAGGTCTCCAAAGTATGCTAGAATTTCCATAGTGGATAATGTTATCATGTTCTCCTTGATTATAGTTGAGTCAAAGCAAATATTTCAACATAACTACAATCAAGAAGACCATGAGGCTCAATATCATTGATTGGCAAGTAATCAATTCTTTAAAACAAAGGAGGAAAAAGGGGATGCTACAAGAGAAAATAATGAGATTTATATTAGAAAATTGAGCTTAAACTTGTCCCGGTCCAAATCCACTTTACACTACAATTTTCGATTGGTTGCTTAAAATTTTTCGATCGAGGATCAACTATGCAAGAGAAAATTTCCACCAATGATTAGTTGCAATTTGGACTCAAGGAGCTGTCTGAGATGATTCTGGGAACGAGACGACCACTGATCGCTTTACACCTTGTCACTGTACAAAAACAATGTTGGAGTGATACGGTCGAAGTACCCATAACCACCAACATAAGAAAATTTGCCCATTTGTAGCTGGTCTATTTATAGTGGGTAATTTTTTGGGGGTGGCAAGATAGTTTTTAGGAAGGTTTGTAATTTTTTTATAAATACCGAATTAATACAAATTTTCAAACAATAAAGTACTACAGGACCCGTAATCAACCTATAGGGTATGCAAAAACCACCTTAGCTGGTACAAATATCCATTCATGATTCGACACAAAACTACCAACTTTTTTATTGTTTTGATTGGTCAGTTTGAATTGAGTGTTCTGACAATGCTAGTTCAGGCTAGGTACGGTTATGGGGAGACCTATAGGTTGATACTGGGGGTGCTGGTGGTTTTAGGTACTTCTACCTTACTGTACTCAGGCCAACCAAGTCGCAGTCTGACGGAAGTAGCAATTTGATTAGGTTATTGTCCACCTTTTCAAAACAAAAAAAAAGTAATAAATAAATCTTGCCCTCAAGCTCATGAGAGATGGGGCTTGACTGAGTTTTGGAGGCCTTTGGCATCCTGCCTTCTGCCTTGCTCCTGATCTGTGCATGTATCTGTTCATTTATGACCGTGCACCATGGTATATCCTGCACACATGCTTCGCACGAGGTCGCTCACAGCACCAAATTCGGAACAGGAGATGACTTCTCGGCTCCCTTCACCAACAGCCAGAAGAAGAGAAACTCCAAACTTATTTAAGTTAGAGGTCAGCATGAATAGAGTGTTTGTTTAACCTATTCTTGAATGTATGTCCAGAGGTCATCACACCAATGACGGGACTACTAACTCCTCTATGGGGCGCTTGCATTTCAATGCTGCGAGCGTTTCTCGGAGCCCCCATCAAGCCAATGGGATTATTTTCTTCAGAGATCCTTGTAGTTTTTCATTCGGACCTCCTGACGGCCGTTATTGATAATCTTGAATTCAAATTTGAGGCATGCGACCCCAAATCACCCTTGAAGGCCTATTCTTTGGCATTTAAAGCATTCACATCAAAAAATTAGGGGCTCTTTACCCATCACCCTCCCTGGCTCCCGAAAAATGCTCGTAGCACTGAAATACGGTGATCCCTTCTCTAGGGGTGAACACTATTCTAGTTCCTACCTAGCCACTACACTAAATTTGATAATTAGTGTTAGATACACTAATTTACATGAACATGTTATAAGTTTTTATTGTTGTTCAATAATTTTACCCACTGTATTGGCCAAGATGGGGGTCCTTATATAGTATCAGAATCAATGCTCTTGGTAAATTTTTTAAACAAAAGTAAAAACTTATAGCATTTTCAAATCTTATAATAATCTAACACTAATTATCGAATTTAGTGTAGTGCCTTGGAGATATCCGACACGGAATCCTCCTAAAGGGCTTCAAGTACCTTGGGAAGGAAAATTGCCTGACACATTCACTCAACAATGGATTTTCTGCTTGCCACATGCCCCCATTTGCTTGCGTGGTGAGGGCCCACCATGCCCATAGAGCCAAGCGCCGGACACTAAATCCAATCCATGTTCCCCCTTGGAATTTCCAAATATGGAGGGAGGCTATTAAAAGGCTGCCCGGTATTTTTTTGTGTTTAAGGCCTTAAAATTCCAAGAAGAGGCCCCGGGGGGTAAAGTGGGGGTGCAGACCCCAAATTTCAAAAAAAAAAATTCAAAAAAATGACCTTAAGGGGGTCAAAAATGGAAAATAAAAAAACTGGGGCGCCCCCCAAGTGGGGAACATGGATTGGATTTAGTGAGCGGCGAGCCAAGCAAGTTGGCTACCCATATGCCTCATGTGCGCGGGGTAATTATTATCTGTAAAATTTGACACGATGTCCAAGACTGGTGGTATCCAAAGTCAAAATATGGTATTACTGTTCAGCCTGGGCCGAGCACTGTTTGAGCACTTACCGATTCTCACCCCCTTGTCAGGACTTCACATTTTTGTAACCCTCCCCACCAAGCCAACCTCTTTCTCTCTTGACTCATTGCGGCAGCGGCCGATCGATAGCTGATGGACGAGCTTTGACGCAAGCCGTGCTGAGTTGAAACACATCCTTCCACCGGCTAGACTGCAAGTGGCGGAGGGATTTGTATACGAGGTATATATTCAATCATCCATCCCGTGTATGTAAGATGCAGTTCAGACTCTTCACCTCCTAGCTTCCGTTGAATGTTTGTATGACTTCCGACGGAAAGTTTCGGACACAAAAATGATTCTCAGAGTTTGCTCAGTTTCTTAGTGTTTTTGACATCGTCGTTACGTACTGGTCAGCACGGATCTGTTCACTTGTTTGCGAAAGGTTTTCGTGCATTTTTCTGTACATACGAGGCCGATCCTTTGGGGCTCCCCTTGCAGATCTAGTGTTGCTCGAAGTCAGGATATGCCTGACTCATGACCCATGAAAATTAATGTGTGAAACGATAGGCATGTGACGTGCTCAAATTTGTTTGCCCGTTGAAATGAAATGCAGAGGAGGTCTTCAGTCTTGAACACTGGTGCAGACGATCTAACGCGTTGAACGGTGCTTCTTGGGCGAACGCGCCCCCCTTGCACGGGTCACGGTTCAGATGCTCTCCATGCCGAGGCGCCCCGCCCGCCCTCACCTCTCTCTCTTACTCGGAGCTGTTTCATCGGTTAGCGCAAGGGTTTCGGAGGTTGTTAGATCAATCGACATTATAATTTATATTGCAGACGCCATTTCGTAGCCTACCGATGCCGTTTGTGGCTGCGGCATTCTCCTGATCATTCAAGTGCTGGTCGACCAAGCAACTGCCTCACTGACGTGGTGATGGCTATGGCGAATCTGTTTCTTCACTAGTCGTGAGTGGTATCCTTGCGCCTACCGATGCCGTTTGTGGCTGCGGTATTCCCTAAAGCATTCCAGCGCTACATGGTGCTGGCTATGGCGGATCTGTGACAAAGCAACTGCTCCAATGAAATGGTGACATACAGGGCGGATCTATTCCTTCACTTGCCGTAAGTGGGATCCCCCCTCCTGTGATATCGACCTTCATATATGTTGGGTGCCGATCCCAAGTGTGCCATAGCATCTTCATATGATTTCTTAAGTTGCAGAGCCTATCATTTCTTATGTTCAGATGCTCTTGTTTGAGGAGTTTTACGCTAACTCTGGGCTTTTCCGGGTTCAACAGATCGCTCAAAGTTTACCGACAAGCTTCTACACACCCGGAATCGTCAGTGTCATTCTCTGCGCATGCAAGGGACTGATCTGAAGGTAGATAGCCGTTGCACAGGCTACAGCTCTTTATCGATAAGCGTACATTGTGTGACCCAGAAGAGGTTTCTAGACGGAAGATGGCCGCGAAGCAGAACGGTGCAAAGGAGCAGCAAGGCCTTAGGGCTGTAGCTGCTTCGAGTATCAGTGTGTCCCGGCAGTCGCATTTTGAGACCTCTCAGCTCACCGATGACAGGCTTGGGGAGAGTAATCCCGACGAGGGACAAGACTCAAGTATGTGAAGTAGAGCTCCTTGTGCATGATGACTTGTAACATTGTTCGTGTTGTTTGCACCAGCGTAGAGGAGAAGTATCATGCTGAATGACTTCTTTCACCAAGAAATGTATGCATGCAGCTTGGAGGAATGAGACATTGTTTGGTGAATATATTGATGTAAAGATTGGTGGAAATACTTGATGGAGAACTTATTAATTGCTTTTGTGACGATTCCATGTTAGTTTATGTGACTCATTTTGCTTGGACGTAGGGAGTGTCATGAAAGTATCTTTGTGAGACTTTGAGTGTAAATGAAGTTAATCTAGTATTTCATTTCATTATATTCTAAGCTGTTAATGTTGGGGTAATGAAGATGTTCATTTGTTCCATTTGTTTGTTGTTTTGTACAGGAGAAATGCTTGAGGAGCTTCGTAAATATTTGAAGCTTACAAAGGATTGTGTGGATGCAGTACATTCTATGTCTACTCCAAAATGTAACAATGAGCATTCTCCAAAATTCAACAATGAGCAATGTGAATATCTTTTTGAGAAACTTAACACTTCTTTTGACGGGGCAAGGTCATTCATAGAAGAGTTCGAATCTCAACCAATGAGAATGATCCCGATTTTGGGCAAGGAAAGGTGGGCTCAAACATTCAGGCTTCTCATGGTGTCAGGCAAGCGAGTTATGCATTTCTTTGAAGAGTGTAGCAAGGATGCATGGATACAAACATCAATGATTTTAGGAAAGGTCGTGGAGTATGTTTTATACGTAGGGATGAACTTAGAGTTATGCAAACTTGCCTTTTCTGAGAAGGGAGTTGGGACTCAAACTTTAACCATGGATGAAGTGGACAAATTGTATGCAAACGAAATGATGATTGTGAAGAAGAAGGCTTTGGTTGATGCAAATGCCTTACTTGCCAAGGTTGTTAAAGAGGAAGAAACATTGGATGGTCAAGATTTGGAGTTGGCCAGGTATCTTATGTTCAAACTCAATGGCTATACGGTGAATCCAAGTTTTGCGGAGAAGGATCCAAATATCATCATGAAGATGTATGAATGGGTGAAGAACAAGGGAGAAAGAGTTGAGCAAATTGGGAAAGGAGGCTTTGCTAGAGTATACAAGACGGAGTGGTTTGGCATACCCGTAGCAAAGAAAACATTTGATGGACCAAATGTTCAAGGATTCTTGCGAGAAGTGAAAGTGTGGGCACAGTTATGTCATCCCAACATCACATCTATGTTTTGTTGTAATATGACGAAAAGAGAATGTTCCATTGTGATGGAATTGATGGATGGAAATCTTCATGACTTGTTGGAAAGTGGAAGAGGTGAGGAAGGGGAGTTTCTCTCGTTTCCACCTTTGGAAGGATTAGACCTAATGCTTCAAGTTGGAGAAGGAGTTGAGTACCTTCATGGCAAGGGAATTGTCCACAGGGATTTAAAGTCTCATAACATTCTCATGAAGAAGGTGGTAGTTCCGGAAACCGGGGATGTGATTGTAGCTTTGAAAGTGGCAGATTTTGGAGAATCAAAAATGAAGGAAACGAGTTTGGCGTATACAACCATGAGCTACAATTTTGGTTCTAGTAGGTGGATGGCCCCAGAAGTTATAAAGTTCAAAAGAGAGAATCATGAAGTTGGTGAGAGGAAGATACCAAAGTATAACTTCAAAAGTGACATCTACAGCCTTGGGATGGTATTCATGGAGATATTGACTGGAGAACTACCATTTTCAAGCATTGAATTGGAAAGGGATGTAAAGAAGATGGTATTGGAGAATAAACGTCCGTCGATACCCAAGTATTGTATTCCAAGGTTGGGAGAGTTAATCAAGAAGTGTTGTAGTCAAGAGCCAAAGGAGCGTCCGTCCATTGGTGCTATTTGTTTGGAGTTGAAATACATCAAGTGCTTATTATTGATGAGTAAGTTATGACCAAAGTACATACCTTGCTAAAAATTTGTTACTAAAAAATGATGTAAAGAAGTGAGGTATGTTCATATATGCGTTCATGATTGTAAATAATTTGAGGTTGTGTTGAGTTTTAATATTTTTGATGAAAGTACAAAGAATCACATAGAACTTGTAATGATATTATTGAATTTTTTAGCTTTGTTGCAATAGGAATTATAAATCCCACATCAAATAAGTGAAGGGCAGTGGAGTAGTAGATCACACTATGATTACAGTTATTCAATAGTTGCCAATGCCTTCTTAGGCAATGATTTGTATGGAGTATTGTTGACTCCAATATGTTGAAAACTTTGGTATTTAAAGGGTTGGATTATATATTGTTTCCGAAGGTTTTTCCAACTCTTGTTTTGGTAACAAATTCTTAACTTAGTAACAATTGTCCGAACCTTGTTTTGAAGGTGGATTTTCTCAAGGAGGTCCAAGCCTTAGCATGGGAGAACCATATGATGAGGAAAATCCACCCGAGCGAGAGACTCGCCTTCGGCATATGAATCACTTTCTGCGTTCTGAGAAACGCCTTCTACAATATGGTATTTGGATATCTTGCAAATCTTTTTGAGAATTCTTTTTAAGGATTTGATGTTATATGTGAGCTTTATGATCATGATCATTCACATTGGATAACAAAGTAGTTTTCACTTCAAAGTGTATACCATGCTACTTATATCAATGTGAGAATGATACTACCTCAAGTGTTAATATCCTCTTGTTATATGTGTTAATTTTGTCCATTCTTAGTATAGATTAGGGTAATAATAAATGAAAAGCATGCATTATTGTGAAGGAAGATATTATTTTTGGGTTCTCAAACATGGGACATAGTTTACCATTTTTGTATTGGTGAACAATGTTGGTGTAATTTGTGCTAGTCAAATCAATAGTTACCCATGTCTTACTTCATTACTTCATGTCTTGACGACAGTATTCGTGGTGATGAGCATGGAGAACGTCAAGGGCTCAAAAGCGATTATTTGCAATGTCAGCGACAAAGCCGACCACGTGTCCATGAACAAGAACCAGTGCAAGTTGTTGGCTCGGCGCTTTCAACAAATGGGCCACGCACTGGAGAATGCCAATACCTCATCGTGGCATCTACATGCCTTGGAACGTATTTGTATGCTTTTGCAAAAAGGAGAGACGTTGGTTGATGGTTATAAGGGCAGATACAAGGCGCTAGCCAATGCACTGGCTCGAGGAGTAAATACAAAAGCTTTCAATGAGATTCACGAACTACTAGACCACTTGAAGTCCGTGCTCTACTGGTCGGATGATGAAAACGTCACTCAGGAGGTTGCTGCACAGAATGATTTGAACACGATCATTCAGGACCTGGACAACCTCAACTTGAATGAAGAGCTCGATGTCAACATGAGCGATGTGAAGAGGGTGATCCTCGACAGAGTCCACCAAGGTGAGCACATCAACTCGATGCAGTTAGCATGTAAAATTGATCGATTATGTTTTTCCTCACCAACCAAATATGTAAGTCGACCTAAGAAATTGTATCATGTCATTTTTTACGAAAACTCAACCACTGTCTCTATTCGTAACACGTGATGTCCAAATTTGATATGCAACGTGTGTTCGATTGGAGAATCATTTTGTTCAGGATATGAGAAACCCAGTTACAGAAAGTAATGGTAACCTTGATACGAAGTCAATTATTGGCAGAGGTAGTTTATGTACAAAACTGATGGTTTGTTCAGATGCGGTACCTGACTACGACCTGAGCTACCTGCACATGCCAATGTCCGCAATCGTGCTGGGACCTCCCATCAAGCCCTTACCCGTTTTGATGAACATGCGAGATGCGCATTTGGAAGAACTGCCGGTGTTTCACAAGGGCACGTGGAATGGATGCGAGTACGCCATAGAGATGTTTATGTCCAGTGATCGGATCGAGGCATTCCAGAAGGTAATACCGTCTCTTGTGAAGCTCCGACATCCTCATATCACGCAGGTCATCGGCTGCGCTCAAGAAGAAGACAAGACATACGTGTTGTATGAGATGATGGATAATGATCTGCGAGACCTCATGCATGCCCGCTTTCAGAAAACAAAATCTAGAAGTCGGCCTTTCAACCCCTTGGAAGAGAGGAGCATCATGTGGCAGATTGCAAAAGGAGTGTTGTACTTGCACCAGCAGGGGATTGTTCACGGTGAGCTCAAATGCGCCAACGTGCTGGTGAAACAAGTTGGTGACGACATCGACGTGAAATTATCTGGCTTTCACCGCTCTATGGAGCTCGGAAGTAATGAGCGGTACAAACCTAGACATCGAGCACGGTGGTTGCCTCCTGAAGCTTTTGGGCATTTTGATTTGGAGTGCCCACCTGCCCATGATGTGCTAAAGCAAGGCGATGTCTACAGCTTTGCCATGACCTGCTACGAAGTTCTGACAGGACATTATCCTTATGACGACGTCCGTGGGGACGACGTTATCAAGGAGATGGTTCTCAAAGGTACGAGGCCAATGCTGCCTTATGGTTGGAGGGACGAACTGCACAATCTCATTGCAGAGTGTTGGTCTGAAAAACCTGAGGATCGACCGACTTTTGAGGAAATTTGTTACTCCTTGCAGTTGGTTTCTCTGTCATGGATAACAGGAGTGCCTAACCTTTTCTCCGGCTCCCCTGAAACTGGCAGTGCAGCAGCCGTTCTACCCGACAAAAATCAAGTGTGGCCGAAGTTGACAAGAGAGAGCACATCGAAAGCGAGTGGTGAACCAGAGAGGGTAGTGGAGGGTCTTCCTTGCTTTCTGAACATACAGCCGGCGAAGCTGAAACGGCTGAAAGAACTCGGTCGGGGGGATTCTGCATAAGTGTGGGAAGTCACCTGGATTGGGTGCAAATTTGCAGCGAAATATCTGGAATCAGACCATGTGTCCAAGCTCCGTCACGAAGTGGACATGAGGATGAAGCTCCTGCACCCGCATGTGGTACGACTGGTGGGATTCGCCTCTGAAGGCAACCGATGCGCGATCGTTATGGAGTTGATGGAGCAGTCCCTGCGGGACTTCATGAACGAGAAAACGAAGGAGGGCGCGAGCACACCATTCTCGGAAGCAGAAGCGATTGCCATCATGACCAAATTGGCACTTGGGATGGATTTCATGCATTCGCGAGGAGTAGCACACGGCGACCTCAAGTGTGCCAACGTCCTGGTTCGACATTTAGAGTCGATGAGCGAACACAACATACTGGATGTGAAGCTTGTAGACTTTCACTTAGCTCATTTGGGTAGCGTGGTGGATACTAAACCGCATATAGTTGGTCAGTTTCGAGCACCCGAAGTTATCAGGAGCATGAAATCAAAGACACCGCCGTATGACCTAAAGGCTGCGGATGTGTTTAGTTTCGGATTGATGTGCTTGGAGATCATCATTGGCAAGCTACCTTTCTACGACATATTCGACGGCCTTGCAGAAGCTAGAAGTCTGGCCCAATGGCTAGAACGCTTCGAAGTGCGAGATGAACTGTGGAACCTGCTGAGAAGATGCTGGTCCGTAGAGCCCGAAAGGAGGCCAAAGTTTCCAGAAATCTGCACAATACTGACAACCATGTCCCCGAAGCCGCGAGAAAGTTAACTCGTAACCAGCTCACTCTCTTGCCTCTTCTCATGTCGACGTGGGAAGATTTCGGTAGGTTACTATGTAGATGTGCTCACCTCAGGGCACAAAGGGGTTGTTTTTACTTACATATAGAAAACTTGTGCATAACGCGTGAGTGTGCTTGTAGCGTGGGGACGAAACATGTGCTCTTGCACATGCTGTTCCAGATAAGTATCCAGTATCAATTTGACAAGCTTCTGTAGACAGATCCCTATCGACAGATTGTTAGCCGCATTTCCCTCAATGTCGATTAGTGACAGTATGCCCTTGGAGACCTCTAATCATCTTGGTTAACGTATGTCGATGATCGACGACAGTCTCATGACATTCTCACTCTGTACAATCCTTTCGCAATGAGTGTTTGTAGCATTGATTTTTGATTATGGGTACCTGAAGCGAATATTTCCGGGAGTGATCATTCATCTCACTATCGAAGTAACAAATGGTGCAGAATAACCTAGAATTGTTATCGAGAAACATAAATTTTCTCAGGAAAAATCGTGTGCATTGATGTTTACAATTACGACAAATCGAAGTTTCAAACCCCAGTTTTTGGACAGTTTTGAGTACTTACTGAGCAAAGAATCTCTACGAAACAAATAAAGGTAAGTCAGTGTAGGCCTTCACCTACATTATGTTAGAGCAACAAAGATATGTTTTTACTTGGTATGCCATAAGTTACAATTTATGTTTGTATGCAACTCATATTTAAATTTGTAGTGTGGTATTATTTGAACTATGTCAATATAAAAACATCATGTGTCTCATCATGGTTGTAAAGGTTCAACTCATACCACCATAAAGTAGCAACAATCGAGATCTGATGCTCACTTTGCTGGATGTCAATCCTGCTGAGTTTTAATGCTCATATTCACTTCCGTACCTAGCTTATCTATTTTGGATATTTCAATCTAATTATTATCTGCTTGTTGATATCTTTGCTCTAATTGAAGTATTCTCTACGATCATTTGACAAGTGTGTGAATGGGTGCAACGTGCAAATGTATATGTAGTTGAGTTGATGGGCTTCAAAGGGGCGGTTTGTTGGATGTGCAGTTATGCTCATCATTCCTGTTGCCTTGGTTTATTGTTCTAGAAAGCAAGGTCTTTCTCCTTTTTCTTCTTGCACTTATTTAAACAACTAGTTTCGACTTGTCTTTCTAATAACTTGCCTCATCAACTTATGTACGCGTATAGTCCAATGACGTATTGAATTATCAAGTTTTTGTACTCACTTTTATGATAGATAACAATGAAAATGAATTATTTGATTCGGGTTATTCATTACTCTCTTGTTCCCTTCTACTAGTTTTAGTATGATAAAGCATAGCAATCCTTTTCTTCTTATTGCTTAATAACATTCAAACTTTTTAATACAGATGTTCTTTCAGTAGTTAAACTCTCTTGCATTAAGGAAGACTTACTTAAATTGGTGTTGTACCTAGATTTTTTTGACTGGCGCTCTAATAGATTCTAGTTTTGGAGCATGTGCTATAGCCTTAAATACAAAACTCATCATGTTTTAGATTTGAATCTAGAATCTTAATAACATTTGCATATGATTAGTTATTTGGTGTGTTTGGGATCCACTTACAAGGATGTGAAAAAAGGATGAGTTCAATAGGAAATAGGCACAAAAGCAAAAGTCACAAATTTATGTGCTTCATACTTAAGTTTGTTTTGAAGTTAAGGATATCAACTAAATTATACTCAATTATGTGGCATTAAGATTCCATGTATATTTTTTGCGAAAGTGCACAATGTTCCTTAGAGTGTGGAATTCAACAAATAATCATTATTCCGAAGCCGGTCAACTTCCATCACTCTCTCGTTGCAATTTTAACAAGGTTGGGACCCAGAGATATTAGAAAGACTAGAGTAGGTGCACAGATCGTTATTAGAAAAATGAGTGCACACATCTCCCACATTTTTAACACGTACGAATAGAGTTTCTTGAATTTTATTAGGGTAGTGCTCTAGGAATAAGCCCAAGCCCGTAGTGATACTTGCCATTAAAGACCTTGTTTTAAAAAGGTCTATTTTCAAGATATTGTACCTATCTTTTTTCACCATGTTTTTAGTGATTTAAACCTGTTAGCAGGACGTTGGGTTTTCAGAAGAATATTCCATTTTGGTAAATGCGAGCTTTTCATCACTATTTAAAGAGTTCAGAAAAAAAAGTTGCATTTGACAATCCACGTATTAAGATGCATTCAAAAAGATAGTTTATTTTTCTCGTGGAGTTTTTGAAGGGGCACAATATGATCTTGAAGTTGCTCTTTGGAATCTTTTGGCATTGTGGCCGTCCAACAAATTAATTTATTCAATTTCTTGTAATATTAATTAGGGTCACTTTGACTCCTAGAGTTTTGTAAAATATGTATCGATCTTCAAGGGTTTTTATTAGCCTAGTCTCACCCTCTTTTGACCTTTGTGATCTCAAAAGCAAAAGGGCATTCTCGATTGAAAATTGAAACATAACTAGTAAATTTATTCTCCTTTGAGATCTTGGAGTTGAATTTATGAAATAAATATTGAGGTTTAGAAGGCATGTACTTCCAAAAAGTCAGTTTTGACGATTCATTGAATTTGCAACACGAAAATTTAGGGGTCATGTGCACACTTTTGGTTGAGTCTTCACTCCCTTACACATTTTTTTTGAGCTTGCTCTTGCCAAACACATCGAGTGTTGACATTCAATATTTAGGATGACAAGTTGAAACTTGAAGAGACATACTTTTTCATCCAAAGCCAACTTTTCAACAATTGTTTTTGGATTCAGACCCAAATCAAGTTTAGCTTGTGTGGTCAATAATAAGTTTTCGTAAGTAAAATGGTTTTGTATCAAAGAACTTAATAATGATTGGAATTACATAAAGCAATTAGCTAATAGGTAAGCAAGTAATTCTAAAAGGAAAGTTATCATGTCATACATGTGCCAAGTCCTTTGTGAGTGATACTCAGTAAGACAATGATTGAGAGCACTTAAGAATTCTTAGAATCTTGTGTACAATGACCAATCACCAAGAAGACCTTTAGTTTTTCAAAGGTTGAATTGATTGATCATAGTTGCTTGGAACTCAATGTAAAAAAATACTTACTTCTTACTGTACAGCTAATCATTTACTAAGAGTAGATGTTAAAATCAAGTATAGTAGTCCTACAACTCATTAATACATTCTAAGCTCTGACTTCTCAAGTTCAAAATAGAAAGTTTGTTATTAACGAAATTTGTGTTGTTGAATCTCGAATCAAGTTTAAATTTTATATGTCGATTTATTAGAGGAGGAATATAATCTTAAGAAAGAGCTTCTAATTTATTTAACATAAGATATCTTTGGAAGCCAATCATTTGAATCACAAATAGGTAATGAAAGTCATTGTATCAATTGACAAAAGTATGATTTTAACCCGGCACTTTGAATGAAATGCTGTAATTTTGAAAAGCCATACCTTCTTCATCTAAATTATGTTTTATGACGAAATCAATTGGGTTGGGTCTCAAAATAAGTCTAGTTTGTGTGGTAAAAATTGTAGAGTCATACTATAGAGTATGAATTGATTGCATGTATTTTAGTGAAGGCAACCTTCGGTAAAGGGTTTCAAACATAATGCAACCAATTACATGTAAAGAAACATGGTTTCCATGAGTTTTATTTCATACAAATATGTTCTAGTAATGAATCCCAATAAATTATAGTTGGAAGCAGTTAAATCCAAATGATTATGGTATTGGATTTGCAATGAATGTTTCTAATTGGAAAAAAGTAAAAAATGGATGAAACCCATTTTTGGGATGAAACCCAGCTAGAGTCTTATTCTAGTGGTCAAGTTTGATCCAATCATAGGTGTTGTGAAGGGGCTTGTAAATTTTACTAGAAGGTTCACAAGTCAAAATACATGACTATACTTTAGTCATCATAGTTTGTCATCCATGAAGGAAACTTTAAGCATCGAGTTAAAAGACACGGCACTTGTAATGAAATTGAATCTATTAAGAGAAATCTAGACAAAATGCCGCATAGTTTACAAGAATGTAAGGTTTGAGTTGTGCAAAAAACATATGTATTCACATGAAGCATACTCAAAAGATTGAAAACAAGCGAAGGGCTCTCATTTCAAAACTATTTCTAAGCCTACCACCTAGAAGATATGTGCTACTTACAGCATGAGCTAATGGAAGGTTAAATTTTCACAATGAAATATGATACATTCTAACGATCCAAAGTTTTACAATGAAATATCTTATAGTACTCCCTATCACGTGTGAAACATAGCTTTACACACAAATCATTGATAACAATTTTAATCCAATGTACTTGAATGTATGTGAGAATGTTTGTAAACTTATGCAGACTAAATAGGACAGGAAACAATGAAGAATGTTCTAAAAACAAAGTAAGTTCAAGAGATTATACTCAAATCAATCACCATGTGTGTAATATACAACAAAGTATGTTGTATGATATTCAATAGTTTTATTGTATTGTAGAAATTATATGCTATGTATAATATGTTGTATTCTTAACTATTTCAAGAGTTATACAACTCCAATTTATGATTATATTGTTGAAGACATGTTCATGTACAATTTGGCACATCCCTTGTGAATACGTTAAAGATTAGTTTGTAATGACTATGATAAAATTCAATTGAAGCACTTGAATCTACCCACATTTGGCCTCCTCGGCGTTAAAAGGCTAACTCAATCAAATATGGTATGAATTCATGGCATACATCCTTTTTTGGCTATAAGATACCAATCAAATAATACATGATTTCAATACTCTTAAATGAACTGCATGAATGCAAAAGGATATCAAGTATATTCAGGTGAGTGATATTTTGGACAATGAACTATTTTCTCTTTGGTTGTTTCATCATTCTATAGATTGCTTCTATATCCAATAAAAACAAATGGAATGTGAAGAAAATTACGAATCATGTTTCAATCTTCTTACACTATCAAAGAAGTGATGAATGTTTTGGAGTAATCCAAGCCCTCAGAGCTAATTGATCAAAGAAGCCACTTGGTGTATCAAAACTATGAGGCAAATAATGAATTGTTATTCCAAGTTGGCTTGTTGTGGGCACTCTTGGGCACTTTGACAAATGTCCTCTAATATTGACATATCCTTTGCTATTCCAACCTTTTAATTCATTTTCGTGCTTCTTTAACTTCAAAGTTTTGTTTTGGTTATTCACTAACCCACCTTGCATTGTACTTTCAAGGCGTTTTTTCTTTGCAAATCCATCAAGAAGCATCATAATACCAAAAAGTAAGAAAATCAATATAAATAATATGCAATCAATATCGATCACATCACCTATTCACAGTGTCATAACACATGGCTAGTACAAATAAGTATAAGTAATAAGTATAAAATATATAACCTATGATTGGTCTAGAATTACCCATTAGAGACACAACATAACAACCTAGAATGATGTCAGCTCTAATTACAATGATGTTAGCTATTACAAGCATATATTTAAATTTAGCTTGAGTAGGATCAGAGTTTACATACTTCACTCCATGGGCACACAAATTTCATCAAACTGCTGAAAATGAAACAAGAAATACAGGAACATGAAATAATAGGGTTCTTCGAAAGAATCAACACGTAGAAATGGATCTGACATGTGAAACAAGAACAGTCAGAAAACTAAATTTAATATCAATGAACATGGATAATTCATGCAACCAAATAAGTGCGAATGGAGGGTGAATCTTTTAAAAGCTTGCATGTTTAAACAAAGAACAGACCCATGAACATTCAAGCAAAGTATGATAACGTATATATGTTAAAAACAAATCATACCATAGCACGCACAAATTGGGTATTTGAATAAGAAAAAAACAAACCAATCTATAGAATGAGCCACAAAGTCTAACACACTGGACAAATCCCTTTCTAAAGCACTACAAGTTGTCCATGATAACAAAGTGAGACTCTTCACTGATAACAAATACGCGGGGTAGTGGTAATTAGAAGGTAGATTTGTCCGAAAAAGTACATATTAAAATATTGTGCAGTAATAGAAATATAAAGTAACAACCTACATTGTGCCCGTGCTAGCAAAGGTGTCGCCCATCTCAATCCTGATCTCGCCTTTGGCAAGCTTACCTCCATACCAAGCATTTCGACCTTTCAATAGCAAGCAATGGGCCAGCAAAGGGACTCGGATCCTCCGCCAATAAACACTCATCTCTCATTTTGATTGGGAGAAGTCTGTACACGGACTTGCCAGAGGTTTTTATCTACTCTATGGGTTCACCAAAACAAGTTCAAGTGACTCAAGAGTTTAATTACTCTTTCACCAAAGAATGCCATGATCTTGTACACACATTCCGAGAGCATGTGTATTTTGAGAATGGCTTCCAGTCGATTGCTCACAAGTCTCCAACCACTCCGAATCCACATTGCTAACAAAATAATCTTATTCCTCCAGGAATATATTTCTCCTTTTAAGCTCCTCCACATGCTCAAGCAAGTACTTTTGTGTTGTCGCACTTCTCACAACCGCAATTGACAACACAGGTCGATCTCGTTGCTACTCAAGGCCTGTTGCCAAGACCCCATCTCCAACCTTGGAATAAGGTGGTACACAACCTGGCTTCCCAATTGCAAGCAAATGGTCTCAAGGTGCTATGTCTTCAAGTTCCTAGGCCACAAATACAGCGACATTTCGGCCACATATGGGCAAAGGAATAAATTAGAACATGATCAGTTATACGAGCCTAATATCAAAATCACACCATTCTTGCAAATGATCTCTTTAAGCCACCTGCATCCAAAGGCTCCAAAGCCATGGCCACTGAAGTAGAACTTGGAATAGTGACGTAATATTCTCCTTCAAAATATATTTAATCCTCAATTCCGTTAACCCCTAAAAATCCAGGGGTTTCCTCGACCTCCAGAACCAAAAACTGCCATTTTTCACCTTCGTTGGGAAATGGGGAAATGGAGAAACTTTTTTTCCGGTTTTAGACTTTGAACCGTAAGATCTTGTACCTAACTTGTATACAAAGATCTAGTCAAAATTTCAACCGTTGGATGTTTGTCATTTGTGAGATCATAACAATCAAAGTTTGACCAACACTTTTTTTTGCCGCTGCGTGAGAGGCATTGTCTAAATGGTGCCAAGGGCAACTTGATGATTGTTATTCCAAATATTTTTCCCTCATTTTTTTTCATGTAGGTAATCAAGTTGGGTATGCTCATGCAAAATTTTAGAGACCAATTCCACTTTTTGACCTTAACGTAAAATATTTTATGAAAGAAGGTCTAAAAACAACCATATAGTAAAACAAGCACCACGTATGATATATTTAGTTTGAAAAAAATCTCGACGGTGAGAAGGTGCATTTATGATCATGTGAATTTCGAAAAAAAAAATCTTGGAAAAAATCCAAAATCTCGAATTTTGGCAATTTTTGAAAGAAAGAATTGTAAAATTACTAGAAATTGTGAAGATTGTTTTTGAAAGTTTTGGAGGCTGCCCTTGTAAAATTGGTAAACTTTTTGACTTCGGATACGTTGGAATTCGAATAGTAATTTGGTAATGAACATATTTCTAAAAAAAAAAAAATTAAAAAAAATAATTTTAAACTGCCCGTTTAGGACTTGAAACCTAAAATTTCTAAGTGAAGGTTATAAAATTAAAATTTGACTTTGAAAATTTTACCACATACACATTATTGTATGGGGAGCACCCAATAAAAATCTTAGGCAAAAATATCAATTTAAATGCTTAAAATGAGCTGCCCGAAATCTCAGAAAACCGAATCGGTTTTCCTGGATTTTTAGGGGTTAAAATAGCGTTATGCAGCTAAAATGGCACACCTCAACTTTCTGAACTGCAGTTCAAAAACCATGTGATATCATAGAATTTGAAGGTGATATTATAGGAAATGAGTGACAATATATATAAAGAAGTGATATTATCAAAAAAATGTGATATTACAGAATACACCATTCCATGTGAGCACATGTGTAAGATTTGGTGTGACAAGGCACATGACATAGTGCCATTTTAACAAAATTGAGGTTGATTTGCTTTAAGCCCTGAATGAAGACTTTTTGACTTTTGCTTTCCATGTCCATGAAATCATGAATGGCTAGAAGATGCCTCATCAGGTTCAATGATTACCGATTCATTTACTCTATATACTTGTCCATGCCGAGGAGGGGGGTATAGTCTTCGACTGGAGGGCAAGTACACGTAATGTTTCCGTAGACTCTACATTAGAATTCGAGAAGGAAAGACTTGAATAGATGCACTGAAAAGAGGTAAAAGATCTTCCTGGAACCTTGCATGAAGACTCTAATATGTTTGCAGATATAACCGTTCTGTCACCAAAAGTTTGGAGTCCAAGCCTTTCTTTTAACCTATATTTTTCTAATATTGTCGAATAAAGAAATCACAAGAGTGTTAAGTTGGCCTTCTAATATTCACAAGTCCATTTTGGAAAGTGACTAGACTTAAATCACTTAATGCATTTGCAGATCCATTTCAAAGTGACTTTCCGGAGTGATAGAGGAGTACTTAGAGCACGGAGTCACTAAGTGCAATTCATTCAATCATCGAGGAAACACTTCCTGCACGTGCTTGTTTAGGCATATTATAGTTTTGAATTGGACTTAGATAGTCACTCTATATGAAATGTGCATCGAATGTAGTTGTTGAGGTTTTGTTCATATTTGTTGAGGTTTCGTTCAAAGTTGGGTGTGTCTACTCGGATTGAGGTATTGATTGACAGCGAAATGAGTACATTGTGAAATTTGACCTTGGTAAAGAGGTCTATGACTTTACCATGTGATGAACATTCATTTTTTTCTCAAGACACAATCATGTGGAATTCTATCCGCTTTTATGACATGCTAATGCCAATTTCTTTGCCCTCTTCTGAAGTCATGAAGGATTCATCATGACCTCTTCTGAAGTCATGAAGGATTCATCATGACGGAAAGTCCTAAGTTTCTCACGTGCGTGACATTTCACTTCTGCTTCATAAACATAAGGGGTAGAAGATGATACTTTCACCCTTTGTCTAGAAGGGGATTTCTCCCAAAGTGTGGTCAGAAGGACAGATACAAGTTAGGCTCTAGCCAATGCACTGTCTTGAGAAGTAAATCATAAAGCTTTCAACGAGATTCACGAACTACTAGAATACTTGAAGTCTGTACTCTACTGATCGGATGATAAAATCGTCACTCACGAGGTTGCAGCACAGAATGATTTGAACACGATCATTCAGAACCTGGACCGCCTCAACTTGAATGAAAAGCCCCAAGTCAACATGAGCGATGTGAAGAGGGTAATTCTCGACAGAGTCCACCAAGGTGAACACATCAACTCAATGCTGTTAACATATAGAATTGATTGATTAATGTTTTTCCTGACCAACCAAATGTGTAAGTCCCCTTTTGTAGTGGGAGAAAAGAGGATTTCTCCTAAAATTGTAAAGGTGTTGAGTTTTAATGTATGCTTTTAGCAAAGGCGAGGTGATGTGAGTAAAGTGTTCCTCTGACCTCTCCTTGAATGTATGTCGAGAGGTCATCCCTCCAATGGCGAGACTACTAACCTCTCTCGGGATGGACACTATGCTAATTCATACTCACTTGCTAGTGGCTTAGAGATAATCGACATGGTATCTCCTCCAAAGAGAGGTACCCATGCAACAAGGTCCAAGAACCCTGCCAGAGTTGGGTGGACTATGGTGGTGAGCACCACGCCGGCATGGGGAGTAAAAACCACAAACTCCTCATTGGGATGTGCAAGACCTAATTAGCAAGCTATGTCTTGTGGTGCCTTAGGTGGGAAGAGAGCTTTAAATCGAAACGATGGGGTTTGAAGATTTTCACAAGTCACTTTTCTGTTTCTGCTTACTTAGTTGATATCGTAAACGAGGATTAACTATGCAAAAATAATTATTCACCAATGATCAGTTGCAATTTGGCCTCAAGAACCTTTCTGAGATGATTCTCAGATGATTCTCGGAACGAGACGACCATTGATCGCTTCACACCTTGTCACTGGGTGATGGTCTGGTTGGGGTACCCAAAAAGGTTGTTTCATGAACAATTGCACTCTATGCTGGTATGCCAAACATATCCATTTTTATACTGTAATACAATAAGACTTTATTATATGTGGTTTTGGTTGTCTATACTTTATAATGTATCAAGAAAAAATTTTTAAAAAATAAAAAAAATTGAAGTAATTTTATTTGATATTTTAGTTGAAAAGTAAGCTATGTCCCAATAACCTAAAATCCATAGAATCAAGCAAATAGAATATCAACCATTTTTATTTTGATAAATTTTTGAATAAGACCTACATTTTCTTGTATAGAATATAAAATAATTTATTTAATTATCAAAAAATTCATTCATGATTGTGCACTATAATGCCTCCATATCCCCAAATTCATCATTTTTTCCCTCATCCATGAATGGATTCAAAAAAAATAAAAAATCTAAGAGAAACTCTATAGCCATATATACTTTGATTTCATTGAGGTGCATGATATTTTATTTTCCATTTTAGGGTTTTTTTACTTGATTAAAATGGAAAAATTAGACAAACTTTGGAGGCTTTCAATAAAAATAACCTAATTAGTGTGTCCAAAAAGTGATACCCCAAACTTACCATTGCCCAACTGTACAAATACAATGTTGTAGTGATACTGTAGTCAGGCCAACAAAGTCGCAGTTTGACGGAAGTAGCAATTTGATTAGATTACTGTCCATCTTTTCAAAACAAAATTTTAAAACAATAAAAATTAATAGATAAATCTTGCCCTCAAGCTCATGAGGGATGGGGCTTGAGCTGAGTTTTGGGGGCCTTCGGCATCTGTGCATGTATCTGTTCATTCATGACCGTGCACCATGGTATATTCTGCACACATGCTTCGCACGAGGTCGCTCACAGCAGCAAATTCGGAACAGCAGATGACTTCTCCGAAGAGAAACTCCAACCTATTTGAATAGGGTGTTCGTTCGACCTATTCTTGCATGTATGTTCAGAGGTTATCACATCGATGGCGGGACTATTAACTCCTCTGAGGGGGAATACTATGCTAATTCATACCTAGCCACTAGTGCCTTCTAAATACCGGACACTGTATCCCCAAAAAAGCCTTTCAAGTATTCAACAAGATCCAAGAACCTCCCACCAAAGTTGGGTGGACTATGGTGGTGAGCACCACGTTGGCATGGGGAGTAGAACCCACGACCTCCTCACTGGGGGGCCATGAGCCCTAACCACCAAGTCAAGGCTTGTGGTGCCAATGCAAACAACCACTTTAACCCCTAAAGGTGAGTTGCCTCAAAACAATCAAAAACCCTCAAAACTACCCTTTTTTATATGCAAGATGGATATTTTTGAATTTTGACAAGCTTTTTAATATGTAACCCTAGGATCTAGTACCTAACTTGTACATGTACTTGTATATCAAATCTTTGATTCAAGTTCCTTACCATTTGTGAGATCATAATGTTCAAAGTTGAAACATGTTGTAAATGACAAAGTAATGTTTTAGGGGTTGAAAAAAACCATTTTTGATAGAGAAGCAAGTATGTGGCTCTTTACATTCTTGTTTCGACATGCACATAAAACAAGACCAAAAAAAAAATTGGTGAAAATTTGAAGTTTCTGCGTTTTAATAAATTTTGTGAATAAATGAGCATATACTGCAGTTTGGGCAATTTTGGGCAAATTTTGAATATTTTTTCAAACTTTGACTAAGAATATCTTTTCAAGTATAAGGAATTGTGAAGCATGAGATGACTTTTCCAGAAGATATGGAAAAACTCTACAACTTGCAAAAGGTCCTAACTTCATTTGATTCAAAAATAGTATGTCACGCCTAAAGTCACATTGAGACGACTTAGGCCTCACTCACCTTTAGAGGCAAAATTCTAAGGTCGTCTAGCGTCAAAGCTGCCGAAGCGTCTTAAAATCGCCATAACCTACTCTCATTTTGATATGCGAGGTGAAAATTCTCAAATTTTGGTGTACTTCTAGGTATGTTACCGTAGAATCTCATACCTAACTTATATGTATATGTGTATATCTTATGTAAGATGCAAATTGCATACCAATCGTGAGATCTTAGTGTTAAAAATTGGAGAACGGATGTCTCCCTATGTTGTAGAAAGGGTACATAGTTTTTGAAGGGCCAAGAAAACCATTTCTGGTACAAAATATGATATGAGGTTCTTCACATTCTTGTTCCTAAAAGAGTTAGGTTCATGTCCATGCTATTTTTACCCTCAAACGACTTATAAAACCTAAAGAAAATATTCATCATTTACAGGGAGGATTGGTGAAATTCAACTACAAGGACGATCTTTGACAATGAAAATGGAAAATTTGGGTTGAGAATTTGAAAGGCAAGATAGTTCGTGAAGACCTTATTTACATGTAGAGAAAACAAAACTTGAAAAAAAGTTAAACCTCGAATTCTATTTGAGGTTTCTATGGTTTTATTGATTCTCGGCAAATTTTGAGAACATATAACCATATACCAAAGATTTGCATAGTTTTCAAAATGCTCTACTATACAGTATTTTCAAAATTTGATTGACAATATTCATGAGGTAGGAGGAATTTAGAAGCGTAAATGTTCTTATTGGAAAGGTTTGACAAATCTTTACAACTTTTAATAAGTTGCAACAATATAAAACTTCAAAGTAGCAAATGAGAGGCTGACCAATGACAAAACAACCTCCTTAGGGCTCTTTCTACCTACAGGCGTTAGAGCATGGCCACTCTAAAGGTGAACAACACAAAGCAAAAAAGAGGCCTTAGTTTAGAAAAGAGGGCCACCGTTCAAGCATGTAATGCTATTCACCTTCAAAGTACACTCAAAATCCACTACGAGTCTCTTCTCCCGCCATGCATGGAAACCTCTCTGCAATCTTTTTCAATTCTAGTTATGGAAGTCATAACAAAAGCCATTGTCAGAAGCAAGAAGAGAAAACAAGCGACTTGGAAAGCGGTTGAGAGCCACTACGAACAAATAATGGAAAACTTGTGATGGGAACGCATGCACTCTATGTATGGGTGGGGTTAGAAAAATATTGAGGGATGGCAATTTCAAAAAGGGCACGTAAGAGTGTCGATATTCAGAGCAAGAGTGGCCATGCTCTCAACCCTATACAACCTTGGGGTACTTAAATATAGCCAAAAATTCATGTTCGAAAAAGAGTCGTAGATAAAAACAAAGAAATGAACCATTCAGATTTTAGCCATACAAACTTATAATAGACTTGTTGTAAATTATGTGGACTTAACTCATAGGACCTTATAGATTGAGAGATCTTAACGTTTCAGTGCGCACCAGAAGATTCAAAATACCATCATTTTCACATTCAAGTGGAAATACTACCAACATGAAAATTTCAATAAAAAATCTCCAACTAGAAAGATGTTCATCTTCATCTCTGAAAAACTCTTGTACCAAAAAAATATTCATCAAAAAAATATCATAGCTCAAATAGTAGCCTTGCAATGGTGAAAACAACTAAAGACAAATAGTCTAAAACTAGACCCCTAGCACTCAATTCCATGCCTTACCTTCAAAATGTCTTTCATCGAAGGATTCTATCACTATAATTAGACAATAATTTAAATCCATCCCAAAACTAAAGTGAAAATCTAACGGTGGATGAAGGAGATACAACTCTTCAAAAATTATCCATATTTTCTCTTATTTCATCGTAGTAACATCATTACAAATCAAATACCAAAGCTATCTAGATCAAAAACCTTCCATACACATCCGTTCGTTGCAAGGATGCATCTAAAGATCACATGTTCTCAAAAAATCCATGAAAAACCATTCTTGATCTCACTTAATTCACCTTACGATGGTAATACATGTCAAAAACATAAACTGCCTTCACTAAAATACAAACCATTTGTTTATATTCACTGTATGGGTTTACACTTTTTACTACACAAACAAGACGTGATTTGTACCTCAACCCAAATAATTTCGTCTCGTACGGAGCTTGGATGAAGAAGTTATGGCTCGTGAAAGTTTCTACCCTTCATCCAAAATGTCGTTGGCCGGCTGACATTATTATCTATCATAATGACGCGATGTCCAGGACTGGTGGCATGCAAAGTCAGAATATGGTATTACTCTTCTGAAGCCTGGGCTGAGTACTGTTTGAGCTTATCGATTCTCACCCCCTTGTCTGGACCTCACATTTACGTAACCCTCCCCACCAAGCAAACTTGTTTCTCTCTTGACTCATTGCGGCAGCTGCCGATCGATAGCTGATGGACGAGCTTTGACGCAAGCCGTGCTGAGTTGAAACACATTCTTCCACCGGCTACACTGCAAGTGGCGGAGGGATTTGTACACAAGGTATCTATCCGATCATTCATCCCGTGTGAGTATGTAAGATGCAGTTCAGACTCTTCACCTCCTAGCTTCCCGTTGAATGATTGTATGACTTCTATCAGAAAGTTGCGGACACAAATATGATTCTCAGTGAACGCTAAGTTTCTCTGTGTCTTTGACATCGTCGTTACGTAGTGGTCAGCACGGGTCTGTTCACTTGTTTGCGGAAGGTTATTGTGCATTGTCCTGTAAGGGCAGCAACACGAGGCCGATCCTTTGGGGCTCTCCTTGCAGATCTAGTGGTGGTCAAAGTCAGGATATGCCTGATTCATGACCCATGAAAATTAATGTGTGAAAAGATAGGCATGTGACGTGCTCAAATTTATTTGCCCGTTGAAATGAGATGCATAGGAGGCTTTCAGTCTTGAACTCTGGGTGCAGACGATCTAACGCGTTGAACGGTGCTTCTTGGGCGAACGCGCCCCCCTTGCACGGGTCACGGTTCAGATGCTCTTCATGCCGAGGCCTCCCGCCCGCCCACACCTCTCTCTGTCTAACTCGGAACTGTCTCACTGGTTAGCGCAAGGGTTTCGGAGGTTGTTAGATTAATCGACATCATCACTTATTACGCAGACGCCATTTTGTAGCCTGCAGATTCCGTTGGTGGCTGCGGCATTCTCCAGATCATTCCAGTGCTGACAGATCATTCTCCAGATCATTCCAGACCAAGCAACTGCCTCACTGACGTGGTGATGGCTATGGCGAATCTGTTTCTTCACTAGTCGTAAGTAGTATCCTTCCGCCTACACTGCTGTTTGTGGCTGCGGTATTCCCTAAAGCATTACACCGCTGGTCGGCGAAGCCACTGTCTCACTGACATGGTGATGGCTATGGCGGAGTGACCAAGCAACTGCTCCACTGGAATCGTGGCATCCACGGCGGATCTGTTTCTTCACTTGCCGTAAGTGGGATCCCTCCTCCTGGAATATCGATCTTCATGTATGTTGGGTGCCGATCCCAAGTGTGCCATAGCATCCTCGTATGACTCGTCAAGTCGGGGAGCTTATTATTTCTTATGTTCAGATGCTCTTGTTTGAGGAGTTTTACGCTAACTCTGGGCTCTTCGGGGTTCTACAGATCGCTCAAAGTTTACCGACAAGCTTCTACACACCCGGAACCGTCAGTGTCATTCTCTGCGCATGCAAGGGACTGATCTGAAGGTAGATAGCCGTTCCACAGGCTACAATTTTTAATAGCCATGAAGCGTAAGCGTCCATTGTGTGATCCAGAAGAGGTTTCTAGACGGTGGATGGCCGCGATGCAAAACGGTGCAGAGGTGCTGCAAGGCCTTAGGGCTGGAGCTGGTTCGAGTGCCAGTGTGTTCCTGCAGTCGCATTTTGAGACCTCTCCGCTCACCGATGACAGGCTTCGGGAGAGTAATCCCGACGAGGGACAAGACTCAGGTATGTGAAGTAGAGCTCCTTCATTGTGCATGATGACTTGTCACATTGTTTGTGTTCTTTGCATGGTATTTTATTCACTAGTAAGGTCCCCGTCGGCCGGACGGAGAAGCACTTTACATGGTACTTTAAAAAAGTCTCTCTTGTCTTCCATAGTTCCATTCCATATTATTTTTATATAAGCCCATGTTTTTAAGAAAAATATACAATTCTAATTTACATAATCCAAACAACATAAAAGTAGGTAGGTAGATAGGTTGGTTGGTAAGTTCATAGGATGGTAGGTTGGTACATTGGTGGGTAGGAAAGTTTGGTTGGTAGGAAGGTTTGGTAGGTAGAAAGGATATCCAGATGAGGATCTAATTCTGTTATATATATACTAGTAAGGTCCCCGTCGTCTCGACGGGAAATGTCTTTTCATGGGAATTTTAAAGAAGTATCCCGTGTCTACCATTTCTCAAACCATGTTCTTCTTTCTTTCTTTCTTATATATATATATATATATATATATATATATATATATATATATATATATATATATATATATATATATATATATAGTACATAAGCCAAAAACATAAAAGAAGGTAGGTAGGTTGGTAAGTTCGTAGGTCGGCAGGTTTGTCTCTTGGTAGGTTGGTACATTGGTGGGCCAGAAGGATCGCCTTACAGTATTTTATTATATATAGATAGATGTTGAATGACTTATTTCACCAAGAAATGTATGCAGCTTGGAAAAACGAGACATTTTTTTGGTGGAAATATTAATGTAAAGAAATTAATATTGGTGGAAATACTTTTGGAGAGCAAAGTGGAATGTATCACACTTTCCTACTACTGTTGTGACGTTTCCATTTCCTACTACTATTGTGACGTTACTATGTTAGTTTGTGTAACTCATTTTGCTTGGACATTGAGAGTGTTATGAAAATATCTTTGTGAGACTTGAGGTGTAAATGAAGTTAATCTAGTATTTCATTTCATTTTATTCTAAATTCTTAATGTTGGGTTACTTAAGATCTTCAATTGTTTCATTTGTTTGTTGTTTTGTATAGGAGAAATGCTTGAGGAGCTTTGTAGTCTATATTTGAAGCTTACAAAGGATTGTGTGGATGGAGTGCAATCTATGTCTGCTCCAAAATTCATCAATGAGCAATGTAAATACCTTCTTGAGAAACTAAACATTGCTTTTGAAACGGCAAGGTCATTCATAGAAGAGTTCAAAGCTCAACCAATGGAAAGGTGGGCTCAAACATTCAAGCTTCTCATGGTGTCAGGCAAGCGAGTTATGCATTTCTTCGAAGAGTGTAGCAAGGATGCATGGATACAAGCATCAATGATTCTAGGAAATGCGGGAGAGTATGTTTTTTATGTAGGGATCAACTTAGAGTTATGCAAACTTGCCTTTTCTAATAAGGGAGTCGTGACTCAAACTTTAACCATGGACGAAGTGGACAAATTGTATGCCAACGAAATGATGATTGTGAAGAAGAAGGCTTTGGTTGATGCAAATGCCTTACTTGCCAAGGTTGTTAAAGAGGAAGAAACATTGGATGGTCAAGATTTGGAGTTGGCCAGGTATCTTATGTTCAAACTCAATGGCTATATAGTGAATCCAAGCTTTGCAGAGAAGGATTCAAATTTTATCATGAAGATGTATGAATGGGTGAAGAACAAGGGAGAAAGAGTTGAGCAAATTGGTAAAGGAAGCTTTGGTACAGTATACAAGATGTCATGGTTTGGCATACCAGTAGCAAAGAAAACATTTGATGGACAAAATGTTCAAGGATTCTTGCGAGAAGTGAAAGTGTGGGCACAGTTATGTCATCCCAACATCACATCTATGTTTTGTTGCAATATGACCAAAAAAGAATGTTCCATTGTAATGGAATTGATGGATGGAAATCTTCGTGATCTACTGAAAAGTGGAATAGGTGAAGGAGGGAATTTTATCCCATTTCCACCTTTGGAAGGATTAGACCTAATGCTTCAAGTTGGAGAAGGAGTTAAGTACCTTCATGGCAAGGGTATTGTCCACAGGGATTTAAAGTCTCACAACATTCTCATGAAGAAGGTGGTAGTTCCGGAAACCGGGGATGTGATTGTAGCTTTGAAGGTGGCAGATTTTGGAGAATCGAAGATGAAGGAATTGAGTGTTGCGTATACAGCCCAGACCTACAATTTTGGTACTAGTAGGTGGATGCCCCCAGAAGTTATAAAGTTGGAAAGAGAGAATCGTGAAGTTTGTGAGAGGAAGTCACCAAAGTATAACTTCAGAAGTGACATCTATAGCCTTGGGATGGTATTCATGGAGATATTGACAGGAAAACTACCATTTGAAGGTATTAAAGAAATGGATGTAAAGAAGATGGTATTGGAGAATCAACGTCCCTTGTTACCGGAGTATTGTATTCCAAAGTTGGGAGAGTTAATCAAGAGGTGTTGGAGTCAAGAGCCAAAAGAGCGTCCGTCTATTGGTGATATTTGTTCGGAGTTGAATTATATCAAGTGCTCCTTATTGATGAGTAAGTTTTTAACAAAGCATGTACCTTGCTAATAGTTTGTTATGAAAAGATGATGTAAAGAAGTGAGGTATGTTCATATGTGCGTGCGGTTATGGTTGTAAATATATTGAGATTCAGTTGAGTTTGAAAATTTAGTGATGAAAGCACAAATCATCGTAAAGAATTTGTAAAGATATTGTCATTTTTTTAGTTTTATTGCAAAAGGAATTATACATCCCACTTCAAATAAGTCAAGGGCATTGAAGTTTTAGTAGCTCACACTATGATCACAATTACTTAATAATTGCCAATTGATGTGTTTTTTAGGGAATCATTTGTATGGAGCATTATTGACTCTAGTATGCTCCAATATGCTGAGAATCTTTGTGTTTGAAGGGTTGAATTAGATTTTGTATCCAATAGTTAGTCCAACTCTTGTTTGACAGTTCATAACATAGTAACAATTGTCCAATTTTTGTTTTGAAGGTGGATTTTCTCAACAAAATGCAAGCCTTAGCATGGGAGGACCATGTGTTGTGCAACATGGTAAGGATCGTAGGATGAGCAGTGTGTGAGATGGTATTTGGATATCTTGCAAATCTTTACAAGAATTTCTCTAAACAATTGGATGTTGTATGTGAGCTTTATAATCATGATCTTTCATATTGAATAACAAAGTAGTTTTCACTTCAAAGTGCACACCATGCTACTTATATCAATGTAGAATGATCATACTACCTTGTTGATATCGTGTTATTAAGATGTGTTAATGTTGTCCATAGTATAGATTAGGGTAATAACTAAATGAAAAGCATGCATTTTTGGTGAAGGAAGCTATTTTTTTTTGGTTCTCAAACATGGGGTATTGTCTCCCATTTTTGTACTCGTGAACAATATTGGTGTAGTTGGTGCTAGTCATTTCAAGAGTTAGGCATACCTTACCTCATGTTTTGACGACAGTATTGACGAGGATGACGATGGCGTACGTCGAGGGCATAAAAGTGATTATTCGCATTGTCAGCGACAAAGCCGACCGCGTATTCGTGAACAAGATCCAATGCAATTGGTTGGCTCGGCGCTTTCAACAAATGGGCCAGGCACTAGAGAATGTCGATATTTCATCTTGGGATGTATGTGCCTTGGAACATATTCTTTGGGTTTTGCAGAAAGGAGAGACGTTGGTTGATGAATACAAGGACAAATACAAGGCGCTAGCCAATGCAATGTCTCGAGAAGTAAATCAAAAAGCTTTCAACGAGATTCACGACCAACTAGACTACTTGAAGTCCGAACTCTACTGGTTGGAAGATGAAAATGTAACTCAGGAGGTTGCTGCACAGAATGATTTGAACACGATCATTCAAGACCTGGACCACCTCAACTTGAATGAAGACCCCCAAGTCAACATGAACGATGTGAAGAGGGTGATCCTCGACAGAGTCCACCAAGGTGAACACATCAACTCACTGCTGTTAACATATAAAATTGATTGATTATGTATTTTCTGACCAACCAAATATGTAAGTCTAAGATGTTGTATCATGTCATTTTGAGAAACTCAACCATTCTATTTGTAACACGTGATATCAAATTTGATTTGCAAAGTGTGTTTGATTTGTGAATGATTTTTTAAAAGTTTAGAACATGAGGAACCCAGTTACCGAAAGTAATGGTAATCTAGATACAAAGTGAATTATGGGCAGAGGCTGTTTATGCACTGCATTGTGACCTTCTACTGATGGTTTGTTAGAAATCGGGGGTTCAGATGCGGTACCTGACTACGACCTGAGCTACCTCCACATACCGATCTCCGCAATCGTGCTGGGACCTCCCATCAAGCCCTTATCCGCCTTGATGACCATGCTAGGTGCGCATTTGGAAGAATGGCCGGTGTTTCACAAGGGCACGTGGAATGGATGCGAGTACGCCATAAAGGTGTTTATGTCCAGTGATTGGATCAAGGAGGCATTCCAGAAGGTAATACCGTCTCTTGTGAAGCTCCGACATCCTCATATCATGCAGGTCATCGGCTGCGCTCAAGATGAAGACAAGACATACGTGCTGTATGAGATGATGGATGGTGATCTGCGAGACCTCATGCAAGCCCGCTTTCGGAAAACAAAATTTAGAAGTCGGCCTTTCAACCTTAGAAGTCGGCCTTTCAACCCCTTGGAAGAGTGGAGCATCGTGTGGCAGATTGCAAAAGGAATGTGCTACTTGCACCAGCAGGGGATCGTTCACGGTGAGCTCAAATGCACCAACGTGCTGGTGAAACAAGTTGGTGACGACATCGACGTGAAAGTATCTGGCTTTCACCGCTCCAGGGAGCTCGGAAGTTATGAGCGGTACAAACCTACACATCAAGCACGGTGGTTGCCTCCTGAAGCTTTTGGGCATTTTGATTTGGAGTGCCCACCTGCCCATGATGTGCTAAAGCAAGGTGATGTCTACAGCTTTGCCATGACCTGCTACGAAGTTCTGACAGGAGATTATCCTTATGATGACGTCTGTGGGGACGACGTTATCAAGGAGGTGGTTCTCAAAGGTACGAGGCCAATGCTGCCTTATAATGGTTGCGACGACCTGAACAATCTCATTGCAGAGTGTTGGTCTGAAAATCCTGAGGATCGACCGACTTTTGAGGAGATTTGTTACTCCTTGCAGTTGGTTTTTCTGTCATGGATAAAAAGAGCGCGTTCCTCTTTCTCCGGCTCCCAAGAAACTGGCAGTGCAGCAGCCGTTCTACGCGACAAAAATCAAGCGTGGCCGAAGTTGACAAGAGAGAGCACATCGAAAGCGAGTGGTGAACCAGAGAGGGTAGTGGAGGGTCTTCCTTGTTATCTAAACATACAGCCGACGAAGCTGAAACGGTTGAAAGAACTCGGTCGGGGGGATTCTGCACAAGTGTGGGAAGTCACCTGGATTGGGTTCGAACTTGCAGCGAAATATCTAGAATCAGACCATGTGTCCAAGCTCCGTCACGAAGTGGACATGAGGATGAAGCTCCTGCACCCGCATGTGGTACGACTGGTGGGATTCGCCGCTGAAGGCAACCGATGCGCGATCGTTATGGAGTTGATGGATCAGTCACTGCCGGACTTCATGAACGAGAAAACGAAGGAGGACGCGAGCACACCATTCTCGGAAGCAGAAGCGATTGCCATCATGACTAAATTGGCACTTGGGATGGAATTCATGCATTCGCGAGGAGTAGCACACGGCGACCTCAAGTGTGCCAACGTCCTGGTTCGACATTTAGAGTCGATGAGCGAACACAACATACTGGATGTGAAGCTTGTAGACTTTAACTTAGCTCATTTGGGGAGCGTGGTGGATACTAAACCGCATATAGTTGGTCGGTTCCGAGCGCCCGAAGTTATCAGGAGCATGAAAGCAAATACACCGCCGTATGACCCAAAGGCTGCGGATGTGTTTAGTTTCGGAATGATGTGCTTGGAGATCACCACTGGCAAGCTACCTTTGTACGACATATCGGACGGCCTTGCAGAGGCTAGAAGTCTGGCCTATTGGCCAGAATGCTTCGAAGTGCGAGATGAACTGTGGAACCTGCTGAGTAGATGCTGGTCCGAAGAGCCCGAAAGGAGGCCTAAATTTCCAGAAATTTGCAGAATACTGACGGCCATGTCCGGGAAGCCGCGAGAAAGCTAATTCGTAACCAGCTCACTTTCTTGCATCTTCTTACGTCGACGTGGGAAGATTTCGGTAGGTTACTATGTAGATGTGCTCACCTCAGGGCACAAGGGGGTTGTTTTTACTTACATATAGAAAACTTGTGCTTAACGCGTGTCTGAGTGTGCTTGTAGCGTGGGGACGAAACATGTGCTCTTGCACATGCTGTTCCAGATAAGTATCCAGTATCAATTTGACAAGCTTTTACAGTAGCCCTATCGACAGATTGTTAGCCGCATTTCCCTCAATGTCGATTAGTGACAGTATGCTCTTGGAGACCTCTAATCATCTTTGTTAACGTATGTCGATGATCGACGACAGTCTCATGACATTCTCACTCTGTACAATCCTTTTGCAATGTGTGTTTGTAGCATTGGTTTTTAATCATGGGTACCTGAAGCGAATATTTCCGGGAGTGATCATTCATCTCACTGTCGAAGTGACAAATGGTGCAGAATAACCAAGAATTGTTGCTAGAAACATAAATTTGCTCAGGAAAAGTCGTGTGCATTGATGTTTACAATTATGGCGATTCGAAGTTTCAAACCCCAGTTCTCGGACAGTTCTGAGTACTTACTGAGCAAAGCTTCTCTACGTAACAAACAAAGTTGACCCTTAAACGCCCAAGGTGACCCGAAGGGTCACCTTCCAAGAGAATCTTCTCTTCTCTGTAGCTCTCATTGTACTCAACTTCTCACTTATATTTTGATGTCAAACTGGTCACCTACTTGTGATGCATTCAAAAAGTGAAATTTTACAATTCAAATTACAATTTGTATTAGTGATTTTGTGCTTTGAAAGGATTGTGGTAGGTAGGTTGGGGACTTGGGGTTGTACATAACCTTGTAGGAGGTTGCAAGCTCATCATTGATTAGTGCATTCATGATGCCCTTGTTCAAAAAGTGCACTATTCATGATGCCCAAGTCCAAAAGATGTTGTGATCCAATTTTGGGGTGCCCGTTTCACACCCCATGGGCGTTTAAGTGTTAAGTCAGTGTAGGCCTTCACCTACATTATGTTAGAGCAACAAAAATATGTTTTTACTTGTATGTCATAAGTTACATTGAATGTTTGTATGCAACACATATTTAAAATTGTAGTGTGGTATTATTTGAACTATGTCAATATAAAAACATCATGTGTCTCCTCATGGTTGTGAAGGTTTAACTCATCACCACCAGAAAGTAGCAACAGATTGATAACTCATGCTCACGCTGATGATTGTCCATCCTCACTTTCAATGCTCATATTCACTTCCGGCGTACCAAGCTTATCTACATTTAAAATTTCAATCTAATTATTATCTTATTGTTGATATCTTTGCTCTAATTGAAGTATTCTCTATGATCTTTTGAAAAGTGTGGGAATGGGTGCAATGTGCAACTTGTGTGCGTATAGTCCAATGACGTATCCATTCATCAAGTTTTTGTACTCACTCTTATGGTAGACTAGTAAGGGCCACGTCGTTCTGACGGGAAAGCTCTTTATATGGTACTTTTAAGAAGGTATCCCGTATTTAACATTTTCTTAACCAATATTATGTTTGTAATTCTTATAGATGCCCCTATTTCTTTTTTAGAAAATAATAAAATAAAATTTATTGTTATTTTGAATTTTTTGAATACATAATCAAAAAACATAAAAGAAGTTAGGGAGTAGGTTGGTAAGTTCGTAGGTAGGTAAGTTCGTAGGTGATAAGTTTGTAGGTTGGTAGGTTGGTAAGTTCGTAGGTTGGTAGGTTGGTAAGTTCATAGGTTGGTAGGTTGGTACGTTGGTGGGTAGGAAGGATCGCCGAACATAATTATGTTATAGAAGTAGATAACAATGAAAATGAATTATCTGATCCGGGTTATTCACCAAGCCCGTAGTGATACTTGCAATCAAAGACCTTGTTCTAAAAAGGTCTATTTTCAAGATATTGTACCTATCTTTTTACACCATGTTTTTAGTGATATAAACATGTTAGCAGGACCTTGGGTTTTTATAGGAATATTCCATTTTGATAAATGCGAGCTTTTCATCACTATTCAAAGAGTTTGGAGAAAAAAAGTTGCATTTGACAATTCGCGTATTAAGATGCATTCAAAAACATAGTTTATTTTTCTCGTAGAGTTTTTGAAGAGGCACAATATGATCTTGAAGTTGCTCTATGGAATCTTTTGGCACCCTGGGTGGCCAGCAAATTCATTTGGTCGTTTCCTCGTAATATTGATTAGGGTCACTTTGACTCCGAGAGTTTTGTAAAATATCAGTCGATCTTCAAGGGTTTTCATTAGCCTATTCTCACCCTACTTTGACCTTCATGATTTCAAAAGCAAAAAGGCATTCCCCGTTGAAAATTGAAACATAACTAGAAAATCAATTTTCCTTTGAGATCTTGGAGTCAAATTCATGAAATAAATATCAAGGTTTAGAAGGCTTGTACTTCCAAGAAGTCATTTTTGAAGATTCATTGAATTTGCAACACAAAAATTTAGGAGACATGTGCAAACTTCTGGTTGAGTGTCCGCTGTCTCAAACATTTTTTTGAACTTGCTCTTGCCAAAGACATCGAGTGTTGAAATTCAATATTTAGGATGACAAGTTGAAACTTGAAGAGACATACTTTTTCATCCAAAGCCAACTTTTCAAAAAAAAAAATTGGATTCATATCCAAATCAAGTTTCGCTTGTGTGGTCAATAATAAGGTTTCATAAGTAAAATGATGTGAATTATACAACCTAATAACGACTGAAATACATAAAGCAATTAGCTAATAGGTAAGCAAGTAATTCTAAAAGGAAAGTTATTATGTCACAAATGTGCCAAGTCCTATCTAAGTAACATTAAAGACAAGAGTTTAGAGCACTTAAGAAAACTTAAAATCTTGTGTACATTGACCAATCACCAACAAGACCTTTATTTTTTTAAGGTTGGATTAACTGATCATAGTTGCTTGAAACCCAATGTACAAAAGAATGTTAATTGTTCCTGTAAACCTAATACTTGACTAAGAGTAGATGTTAAATCAAGTATAGTAGTCCTACAAATCATTACTACGTTCTAAGTCTTGTAAGAAAGCCCCGACATTGAAACTTTGAAAAGCTCTAACTTCTAAAGTTTAAAGTCCAAAGTTTGTTACTGAAAACACTTGTGTTGTTGAATCTTGAATCAATTATAAATTTTATATGTTGATTCATTGGAGGTGGTATGAAATTAATGGCATGTAATTTTATGAATGCAGCTTTTAATTTATTTTAACATAAGATATATCTTACCTTTAGAAGCGAATCATTTGAATCACAAATAGTTAATTAGAGTCATTGTATTTATTGACATAAGTATGATTTTTACCCCTAAGCGTCCCTAGTATTGAATATTGCATTTCAGATGAAGGGTTGAAAGTCTAAAGAGCCATGCCTACTACATCCAAGTTCTCTTTTTCGACAAAATCACTTGGGTTGAGTCCCAAATCAAGTATGGTTTGTGTGGTACAAGTTGCACAACCATACAATAAAGTTTCAATCAGTGGCATGTATTTTAGTGAAGGCAACTTTGGTTTAGGGTTTCACACATAATGCATGTTTTACCATTGCAACTAATTATATGTAATCAAAAGTAGTTTCCATGAGTTTTTTTCATACAAGTATGTTCTAGTAATGAATCTCAAATAAATTTCTAGTTGGAAGCATTAAGATCGAAAAGATTTTCGTATTGGATTGGCAATGATGTTTCTAACTGTAAAAAAGTGAAAAATGGATGATCTTTGAGGAGTTATATGACTTATATCTCCTTCATCTTTATTCATATTTCAACTATATTTGTGGAATGAATTCCAACTAGAGTTGTATCCTAGTGGTAAAGTTCGATCCAATCAAAGATGTTTTGAAAATAAGGCATGGATGTGAGTGCAAAAATTTAATATTGGACTAGTTTTTCTTTATAAAATTTTGGCATTTTACACCATTACAAGGCTATTATTTAAGCTACAACTTTTTTTGAGAGATTTTGAGATGAAGGTGAACAACTTTTTAATTGGAGATTTTTTCATTGGAGTAGCTATGTTGGTAGAATTCCACCATGAAGTGAAAATGATGAAATTTTGTTGCATGTTTTGAAGACAAATATGTTTTGATCTTACAATCAATAATTCTTTATGACTGAGTTTCGACTCCATTGAATCCATCTCATCTGCAATAATTCCACTATAAGATCGTGTGGTTAAGATTTGAATAACTTACCTCTAATTTCATCTATCATTTTTAAAAAAAAAATATTTTAAATGCGTCTTTTGGCCTTGATTTCAAAGAAACAACATTTTGGATGTAAAGCTAAAACTTGAAAGAGCGATAACTTCTTTATTTGGAGTCAATTTTTTGTAAAGTGGCTTAAGTTGGATCCAAGATCAAATCTAGTTCGTGTTATACAAATTTCAAACTCATCTAGTGAAGTATCAATTCATGAGATGCATTTTAGTAGTGACAATTTTAATTTTGGAATTTCAAACATGGGGCATGTCTTATCATTGCAAGCCAATTATGTGAAATCAAAAATAGTTCTTTGTGAAAAAAAAATGTTTACTTATGAGCTTGAGATGATTTGCAAAACCTTTGAGATTGGAATTCTTTTCATCCAAATACTTTTGTATTGAATTTGCAATGATGTTCTTTTAATAAATATACTCAAAAGCATCCCCTTTATCCTTCTCCGATACACGAGACAATATAATAGCCTCATTCCTGTGCAAATTGACTACGATTTTGCATTAAAAATATCTAGGGGTCAACCATATTTTGGAAACCCAAAACTTAAGGGTGACATATAAGCAAATAAAAGTTGTTGCATATGCCTTGCATGTCAAAGTTTATATACAATGTCTGTGAGGTGGTGCTGCTCGGGGACAGGCTTCAAACTTACATCGTTTAGCCCCGAACTCATGTCGTTAGTCTCAGTATACCAAATCAGGCTCCAAACTCATGTCCTTCGGCCTCAAATTTCCACTTATATTTTGTGATAGTCCACTTATTTTGTGATAACAAACACCTCTCCATGTCTTGTGTTGTGTCGACAACTTCACAGTCTTTATTCATCACCCTCGCACCTCATATTCCGCGGCGAACCATGCTAGTTGTATATGAAGTATGTGGTTACAATTATACAAAGTAGTATCATCTCATCAATTAAATGCTTTACTTTGGGGTAATTTTATAACATGACAATGATATTATGAAGTATCGAGAACAAGTTCTAATTTGTATGATTTCATGATGTGAAGTGAACTATCAAGTCTTTCCTACATTAGTTTCTGAAACTATTCAAAGTAAAAAAGATTTTAAGCTGATAAAAATTATCCATCCAAGGTTTATCCAAGAACAAATAGTAGTTAGACCTAATTAAACTTTATCTCAAACAATGAACAAGATTGAATTACGGTAACAAGGAAAAACAAAGAAACTTACAAAAAAAACAAAAAATCTAACAAAAAGTGTTACATTAGTCTTGTCATAATCCACATAGGACTCTCATATTCCATATGTAAAAGACTAAAATGGAGGTGCCAAAGGGTCAGTGTGAACGGGGTAATCAAAATTAGGGTTAGGGGTCGTCGTCTCCAGCTACTAGGATCTCTTCTCCGCCATCGAAGCTCTTTTCCGCCCCGGCTTGTCGCGGTCGCTTCCATCGCTCGAACTTCGCCAGTGTTCGCGTCTCCTCCACAATGGGTCCGAAGCTCACCAACCCTTTTGTCTCGTTTCTTTTCTCTTTCTACCGAAATCTCTCAATTAGGGGTTAGGTGTTAACGCCATGATTTTACTGTGTCGCAGCCAAGATTAAAGTCCATGAGCTCCGCACTAAGAGCAAGAATGAGCTTCTCAACCAGGTACCCACATCACCCACTAATTGCATTTTCCGAGAGCCGCCTTAGAATTGAGGTTTTGACAACTTTATGGGGAATGCAGTTGAAGGAGCTGAAGGCTGAGCTCGCTGCTTTGAGAGTTGCCAAGGTGACTGGAGGCGCGCCCAACAAGTTGTCCAAGATGTATGTATTCTCCTCCAATTTTTGCCTTGCTCAATTTTTCAGGGCATTTTCTTCGGGAAGATTACATGCTTTTAGGGTTTTTCAGGGCGTCTTCTTTTCTGAAAATGACTCTCTTTTGAGGTTTCTGGGGTTTGGAACGTCGATAATTGTGTAGCATGCATTTTCGCTTTGAAATTCGCATGACTCTTTAGGTTGTTTTCTTTTTGAAACGACTCATTTTTCATTATACTAGGGTTTAGAATGACGACGATCTTGCTCTTCAGACGATTCTAGGGTTTAGAATGATGCGGAAACCGACTTCTCTGATGGCTCTAGGGTTTGGATAGTTGATGAAACTGAATCTCCTTCGATGATTCTAGGGTTTTCGAATGTTGCTCTTTTGATGATTCTAGGATTTGGAAATGTTGATGGAATTGACACTTTTCTGATTATTTTAGGGTTTGGAATGTTGATGATTCTGCAGCAAGGTGGTGCGGCTCTCGATTGCCCAGGTGTTGACGGTGATCTCACAGACGCAGAAGGCTAGCCTTCGTGAGGCATACAGCAAGAAGAAGTTCATTCCAATTGACTTGCGCCCGAAGAAGACTCGTGCTATCCGCAGGAGGTTGACGAAGCACCAGGTGAGGCTTCTTTCAATAAGAATCATGAAAATTACTTATGCCTACAATGTCTATTTAGTCTTCATTCTATGCAAGCATCATGAAAATTTTCTTATGCTAGCGCTTACGCAGTCTTCATTCTATTAGAAACAAGGGAGATGCTAATGAAAATATTAATCATGCAGGCTTCGATGAAGACCGAGAAGCAGAAGAAGAAGGAAGCTTACTTCCCCATGAGGAAGTTCGCAGTCAAGGCCTAAACATTCATGTCTAGTAACCGAAACTTTCTTACATTCAAACTGCGAATTTCAGTTTTCAGCCTCAATTGTGTCCACTTCAAGTGTCTGTTGGATTCACTCACACAAGCTTCTTTATCAATGAAACCTTATGGTCTTTCCTCCGTTTGATCTGTAGATTTCTCTCCGTAAATCGATGTCCATGTCAAAATCTTCACTTCAGTCTGCATGAATCTTCAAAGCCTGAGACTCAAAAGTCTTCAGCGAATCCTAACCTCGTGGTGCAAATCTATCATGTTCAGTTACATCCACATATGGTCTTACCTAGAATGTCAGTATCTCATCTAGTCTTCTGGAATCCTTTACTCCGCTTCCGATGCAAATCTACTATTTCGTCGAATTATTCTTACACCAGGAGTGAAAGGACCATTCTTCCAGTTTCTGTCTCAAAAGTCTTCAAATTTCGACATTTCAGGGACTTTTTGGTGAAGCTCTTTCTTTTGGATTGCTCTTGATATTTTGGTACTTTTTGCACTACCAGGTACAGTAGTGGAGGATCTTAACCCTTAAACGCCCAAGCAAGCCTGAGGGGCTTGATTCCAACATTCCAACAGAATCTTCTCCGTGGCTCTCACTGTAATCAACATTTCACTTATATTTTGATGTCAAACTGGTCACGTCTTGTGATGCATTCAAAAAGTGAAATTTTACAATTGAAATCACAATTTGTATGTATGATTTTATGGTTTGAAAGGATTGTGGTAGGTAGGTTGGGGTTGTACATAACCTTGCAAGCTCATCATTGATTGGTTCGTTCATGGTGCCCAAGTTCAAAAAGTGCACTATTTATGATGCCCAAGTTCAAAAGATGCTGTGATCCAATTTTGGGCTGCCCGTATTAGACCCCATGGGCATTCGAGGGTTAACGTGTACAGTCCCAGTAGATGTCGTGGTACGGTCCTGTTACGGTAGATTAGTGTTAGATTTTTATAATATTTGAAAATGCTATATGATTTTACTTCTGGCAAAAACAAATTACCAAGAGTATTGACTCCAATACTCTGGAAGGATCCACATCTTGATGGATGTAGAGGGTAAAAATATTGACCAACAACAAAAACTTATAACATGTTCATATAAATTAGTGTATCTAACACTAATCTATCTATTTAGTGGCGGTTCACACATGGAATAGAGCTCCCTCATTGATTGAGGAGGTGAAGACAAGATCCATTGAGTTTACACTAACATTGAGGGTCAGTATTGTTGTCTTAACAATGTTTATTATGTATTTGGTGGTGGAGCTTGACTTGACCCCAAGCCAAGGAAAATGGAGGGTTCTTCTCTTCTTCTTGGAAGCCATGTCAGGACATTAAATGCACTTGAGGCATTATTCCATGGCAAGCACAGGATTGGCCTCCATTCTCCAATGGCCCTTTGTCCCAGGGAAAACCCACCCAGCAACTGTGTCGAGGTACTGCAGATGTGATCTTCATGCAATCTTTCATTTGAATCTGTTTACTGCAATAGAAAACAAAAGCTTGATGAGACATATAATTATTCTGTGGATGGAGATATTTGCCAGTTTCTGGGACACTGAAAAGGAATTTAATCGGCAGACTTTGTCCGTCTTACTGGCATATACGGATCCTCTAATCATATTGTTGATTCTTTGCATTCTGTACTTCCACGTCTCAATTTGCATGTACCAAGTGCAAGTGCTTACAAAACCATTCTCTGCTTCTTTTCTTACATTGGAGAAGTCATCGAAGTTTTGGAATATGCTTTTGGGTAGCGCATGTGCGCTATAGTGAGTGGTCTAAAATGGAGCAGATCCCTCAATGGAGCTCTAGGCATCTTCACTTACGAGTACATAATAGTTTTTCCACTATGGATCTATAGTAATCTTCACTCACAAGTACATAAGAGCTTCTCCTTACAAGAGTACCATATACTCGTTGCAGACATTGTAGGGTATCACTTTAGGGCACCATTTTAGGAACACTTATGTCTCTAACTTTAAAAATCATAACTCATCGTAGAAGAGATCAAAAGTAAGAGTTTTTCCTTACAAGAGTACTATATCCTCGTTGCAAACATTGTACGGTATCACTTTAAGGCACCATTTTAGGAACACTTATGTTTCTAACTTTAAAAATTCATGACTCATTGTAGAAGTGCTCAAAATGATAACTCCACTTCCTCTAGCTTTCTACTCCCTCCGTCCCATTCTTATTGTCTAGTGAATTCTCACAAATCTACCTCCTAAGGTAGATTTGAGAGAACCTACTTGACAATAATAAAGGGACAGAGGGAGTACTATTTTTCCTCACGCACAAAAATTGCTTGCACTCGTAACATTTGTGTAGATTTCCCGTGCTGAAAATTGTGTTGTTCTTGACCACTTTACTATATGTAAGTATTTCTTTAGTAGTAGTACTTGCTTCATTGATGGAGGCAAGTTGTATACAAAACCATTCACTATTTCTTTCTTTGCACCTAAAGGAACATTAAATCACCACACCATCCACAATGTCCTCTCTTTGTTCTTTCTCTTGCTTTTCCATCCACTATCTACAAGAATGCTAAGACCATATCCTTTCTCTAACTAGTTCAACCATCCACTATCTATGAGAATGCAAAGTCCATGTAAGGAATGAATAAACGCTATAAACGAGAACTATGATTACAACTATCATTATACAATCTTGACTTGACTTTTAGGTCTTCACTTAAATACGACATGTTTAATGCTACAAAGTTCTACAACCACTCAAACACATAGTAGGCATAACAAAATTGAATCAAATGTATTCTCTAAGAGTCCCTCCTTGATGGTCAACCCTTTACCACCGGCAAGGCCTCCGACATGCTTTGAAATGTTCAGTCGTAGGACATTTCTTGACGGGAAAAGGCCTTCCTAGTGGTAAAGGGTTAACGTACTTAGCCTACTTCAACAATAATTTGCAAGATCTACAATTATTTTCCTACTTCAATAACATCTTATAATGTTGTACATTTTTACCGGTATTTGCCCCCACATGCCAATTTCCTACATCTCCCCCTTGCAACAAAGAGGCTTATACGTTTATACAAGTTCAAGGGTTTTTTCACCAAGTTCCTATCGCTTAGTGCTCAAAAATGTTGCACGTTCGATAATAGAGCTCTAGTAACCTTCACTCAAAGGTACACAATAGCTTCCCAATTCAATGGTACCATGTATTTATAGCAAACATTATAGGGTGTCATTTTGGAAACATCTATAAGTCTAGCTTCAAAAATTCATAACTAATTGTACAAGATTCCAAAATTGATGATTCCACTTGCTCTAGGTTTTTACTAATCTTCTCCATGCACGAAAATTGCTTGCACTAATAAAATCCTTGTAGATATCCGACACCAGAAATGGAGCCATTATTGAGCACCATAGAGCATCGCATTTGCAACTCGGCAAGCGCCCTGTGAACGGCACTTGCAAGAAGCACTTCACTTTTCTCGGCCCAACACAACCGCCAAGCCTCACATCGTTTTCCCATCTCACACCAACCGGCTCCCAGTCTCATAAAATTCACCTGACTTGTTGTGAGTTCTCGCTCTCTCTATAGTAGCAAGGCAACAAACCCTTGTTAGTCCTATTGAGTATGAAAAATTGTTACTTTATTAAACACCTTTCTCGCTAGTCAAATTGAAGTTCAAGAAGCCGTTGCTTGCAGAGAGCAGTTCGCCATGAGCGTTGAGGAAAATTCTTGTAAACCACTTCTGGGACCTTGAGGCTGACGAAAAAGCTCACCATTTGGAGGAACTAGTTTGCGAGCACCATAAGCGATGCTCTTAGGGCTCCTTTTACGTGAGGGGTGAAGCCATTGATGGAGCCAATTCATCGCAAAATCCTCACTTGTGATTGGTCTTCTTCTTGAAATTGGCCCAAATTGCTTTACGTGGGAAATCAAGGCCAATTTTCTGAAATTATATTTTAATGAGTAGGGAACAAGTTGTGACACGGCCCGCTCTCCAAGAGCTGGGAGACACAAGAATAAAAGGCTAATTCATGGCCTAGAGGCAATTGCTTAATTACATTACAAAAGTATCATCTCAATAAAATATTTTATTGTGAACAAATCAAACACTTGGAATGTAACTAACAATACGGATTGACCCCATGGCCTTGCTTTTCCTTTTACAAATCAGCTCCAGGGACTTTACACATGGGAGAATTGGCTTGCACCATATTAAGTTATGTATCCTCCAAGCGGTCCATTGAACCAATTGGGCTTAGAATCATCGTGGAGATTTGTTGACTCGACTCCCCATGTAAAGCGTCTCTTACTAGCATTGGCAGGTTCACAATAGCAACATGTGATAGAATACGGTGTCCTTCTATTAAGGAGAGTCAGAAGGTGAATTAGTAGTTGGAGATTTTGTGTGGGGCCCTTCCACATCAGCCATGGTACAGATTTTTGTTTTACACTTTGATACTCTCTTGAGATCCATCATGGTACAGTACGAGACTTTGAGAACATGTACACAGTTTGCGGAATGGTCTGAAGTGAATGCATGTTGTCCCCGGACGGGAAAAAAAAAAAAAAAAAAAAAAAAAAAAAAAAAAAAAAAAAAAAATCCGCAACACGTAAGGAATTGGTGATGTGACATTCATTGGTTTTGCTATAAAAAAGTTTGTGTTGTAGAGCATGGCCACCCTTGTACTCCCTTTGTCCCATTATAATTGTCCAGTAGGTTCTCTAAAATCTACCTCTCTCGGTGGATTTGAGAGAACCTATTGGACAACCATAATGGGACAAAGGGAGTACAAATTATGACCGTGCAAGAACAGATTCCATGCCCTTTTCGAAGCTGAGAGTCATGAAAATAAGAAATAAGAGAAACTCCAATCTAGAGGATGGTGTGAATGGAGTGTTTGTTCGATCTATCCTTGTTTGTATGCGTGGAGGTTATGGCGCTAATGGCGGGACTACTAACCCCTCTCCGGGTGAAGACTATGCTAGTTTCTACCTATCCACTAGTGCCTTAGAGATACCCAACGTGGTATTACTTCAAAGGGCTTTGAGGTACACTAATCCCTCTCGAGGTGAACACTATGCTAGTTCCTACCTATCCACTAGTGCCTTAGAGATACCTGACATGGTATTCCTCCAAAGGGCTTTAAGGTACCTATACAACAAGGTTCAAGAACCCTCCACCACAATTGGGTGAACTGTGGTGGTGAGCACCACGCCCGCATGGGGAGTAGAACCCACGACCATCTTATTGAGCGCCATGAGGCCTAACCACCAAGCCAAGGCTTGTGTTGCCTTTGAAAGTCTTGATAAATATCCCCTACAAGTGAGAGGAGTCGATAGCAGCAGTGGATTTTAAAGCGAGCCTTAAACTGAATATATAGGATTCTATGCTTGGACAATGACCCTCCTTCCTAAAAGCAAACGTGCGATAGATGTGTTTTCTTGTGTTTTCGATTGACTAATGGCTATGCTCTTACAAGGAAGAGTGTAAAGGTTTGCCATTCTATCAAATTTTTATTAATGACATAAATATGTTTGAGGGTGCTTCTATGATATTGTTTCTGGAGCTTCAAAGATGAACTTTTTTTGCTTGTCACTTGTCCTTGATTACCCTTGTTCATATACAATGTGAATATAGTAGAGTGATCTAAAATTGAGCAAGTTCCACAATAGAGCTATAGTAATCTTCACTCAAAGGTACATAATATTTTCTTCATACAACATTACCATGTACCCACTGCAAATATTAAAGGGTACCATTTTAAGAACACTTATATTTTCAACTTCAAAAATTCATAACTCACTGTAGAAGGGTCCAAAAATGACGATTCCACTTGCTATTGCTTTCTACTAATTTCCCTCACGCACTAACAACATCCCGCACCGAAAATTGTAAATTTCCCGTGCTGAAAATTGCGCCATTACTATACATCCTAAAATATATTTTCATGAAAACTTGTATGTTGCATGGGGGGCAAGAAAGAATGGTAACACAAATATATGCAAGTATGAATGGCTTTTGCAGTTGTTTTTGTGGTCAGCATGAATAGAACATAAAAAATGCCAATAGTATCCAGTGTTGCCATTCTCAAGGAGTGCGAAAAAATTGCAATACTACTTTACAATCATGTCTGTATGGTGGGTGCATTTTGTTTTTTTATTAACCCCTAAACGACCATGGTGTTTTGAGAGCTCCAAACTCCAAAACTGCGATTTCATACCACCTTGTAAACTTTGGTGTATGAGAATTTTTTTCACAATTTTTTGAAACTATTAACCGTAGGATCTTAAAGATATCTATCATAAGCAATAGTGTTTAAAATTTCAACCGTTGGATCTTTTCCATTTTTAAGATCATAACATTCAAAGTTGATGCAAACTTTTTTTCAGCAGACATAGTTTACTTTGTGCAAACAATATTGTGATGCTTAACACCTCAAACATCTTGCTTATATTTTTTTCCATGTAGGTAACTAAGTTGAGCATTACCATGCAAAATTTTAGACACTCATTTGGTTTTTTGAACCTTCATGCAATTTATTTACTAGAAGAAGGTAGAAATCAAGGATTCGGTAAAACATGCACCACATTTGTCGTATTTGGTTTAGAGGGAAAATGAATGGTGAGTAGGTGCCTTCATGAGTTTGTGAATTTTGAGAAAAAAGAAATTCAAAAAATTCCTAAATCTCAAATTTTAGCAAATTTCGAAAGAAAAAATTGTAATATTACAGAAACTTTGGATCTAGTTCTTGTAATTTTTTGAAGGGTGCCCTTGTAGAATTAGTAAAAGTTTTGACTTGGGTCACTTGGAAACCTAAGTAGGAAATCAGTCAAGAAAAGAAATTTTTAAAAAAATCTCAAAAAAAAGTTAAAAATAAAAAGTTTTTTTCTGCCCGCCCCAAAGCTGAAAACGAAAATTTGCGTTTTTAGACTCCAAAAGTGGAGTTTGACTTTGCAATTTTTCCCACATACACCTTGAAGTATAGGGAACATCCAATAAAAATCTTAGGCAAAAATATTGATTCTAACCCCTTCATCTAGGCTGCCCGAAATAGCAAAACAGCCAAATCGGAGGCCTTGGTCGTTTAGGGGTTAATCCACTCCGAGAGCCATCATTATTACCCCTCGCTCAAACTTACTCGAAATCAGCTACGTGCGGCGGTGGCCTACGACAACAATATTCATGCTTGGCGGTGACCTACGAAAGCTCGTGCACAAGTGAATACTCTTTTTACTACAAACGCGCCAATAGCGTAATAGCGTCCTCTTGTTATAGTCGAGAATAGTGTTCGAAATGACGTGTCCGTAATGACATATGGGAACTTCTAATTTTATGTTCTTGAATTATTCATTAACATTTCCACCTTTTCTTAGATTTCTTTTGTTGTAATATGACCCACTTTATACTAAAAAAACAAATAAAAATCTACCATTGTGAGAATATTTAAGGGACATAAAAGCTATAGAAGATAAAACGCGCTTTTATGTCATTATGGATATGACATCCCGAACAATTTTTTGAACAGTGTGTAAGCTGCACTATAATGATAATTTTCTTAACCCTTAAACGCCCATGGAGTCTGAAACGGGCAGCCCAAAATTGGATCACAGCATCTTTTGGACTTGGGCATCATGAATAGTGCACTCTTTGAACTTGGGCATCATGAATAGACCAATCAATGATGAGCTTGCAACCTCCTACAAGGTTATGTACAACCCCAACCTACCTACCACGATCCTTTCAAACCATAAAATCATACATACAAATTGTGATTTGAATTGTAAAATTCCACTTTTTGAATGCCTCAGAAGAAGGTGACCAGTTTGACATCAAGATATAAGTGAAAAGTTGAGTACAGTGAGAGCTACATGAAAGATTCTGTTGGAATCAAGCCCCTAGGGCTTGCTTGGGCGTTTAAGGGTTAATGGTTGCAACAAATCACGCTCCAATGTAGTTAAGGACATCTCTCCTACTTCATCCGTTATTAATTTCATGCCTTTTTAAATTTAGATATCCTAAATTAATTGCTAAATATGTTAGAACTTCAAACATCACTTTGGGATTAAGAGTCAAGATTTATTTTTTTTTGAGTTTGATGTTTAATCTAGATTAGACCAAAAGTTGATTAGGGAAGAGTAAACAAGTACAAATTGGGGACACAACCACTTCTTATTGTTACAATTCTCAAGTAAGAAAGAACGATTGTGTCCAAATTGGAGTTTTCTCATTTGGCTCAATCTCTTCTCTTCCCACAAACAATGTTTACACTGTTAATTCAATACAAATTTGTCCTATTCACACCATTATACTACTCCAATGGAACCCTACAAACATTTCTCACTTGCTAAATTTACTCTTTTTGATAATATGTTCAAAATGTTGTTTTTTCGACACTTGGGATGTTTAAGGGTTAGCACCTTACAATTAAATCTTTCGTATAATGCTTCGAATAAGTTTAGTTGGACCCGCAGTAGACAAAAATCATTTCTTGTAATTTAGGTAATTTTGCACAAAGGATCTTTAGGGGTGGAAAGTTCCAATCGAAATGGTCTTAATGGGCAGTCCACCTCAAGAATGTAAGACTTTGACCGCTCTCAAAGAGACTTAGTGAATCCCAGTTTCACTTTCACTTGTTTCACAACATCCTCACTCCGTAATTCAACCTTCATGAATTTCAATAGGGCCTTCACTGCCAATGTCTGATTCACTGAATGATCGACACATGACATGTTATCACAGAATAGTTGAGTTTTTAGTTTATTCATGAACCCAATTCTGGGAAATGGTGTTTTTCGGAAGTGTCCACCACAAAATCCAAACTTTTGAATGGCAGGTTGCCTTTTCTTGAAGACCAGCATAACAAAAATCTCAAGTATGAAAGGAGAAGAATGTAGGTCATATGTGGACCACCTTCACTACGGCAATACATTTTTGCCACTTTTTACGCAATTTCTAGTATAAAGATACCACTATTTCTCACCCCTATTTCTATGCACTCAAAGACACCAACCGATGTAGGAGCACATTACACGTCCCTTGTAATTCTACCCGAAAGGGATAGTAAGTACACTCAAACATGGATTCTAGTCTCACAATACGAATTTTCTATTCATTCTTAGAACATATCTACACCCCTACTGTAGTGCTTAATTAGGTGATAAATAACCAACTAGTCTTGTATGTTGCAAACCATCCACACCAGACATTCCTCGTGAACTATTGGCTCTTCTATATGAACATTCCACTTTCACATTGAGCACCAATGTGAGATTCTTGCTCTATGAAATTTTGAGGTTCTTCTGTAGCAAACACCACATTCAAAAGGTCAAACTCTTTGTATTAGAAGTTAATCAAATTTGGTACGATCCGACAACCTATTCCGTCACAGAATTTGGGTACAAAACTTCATGATATTTGTATCGCAATTGCCGAGCCTTCCCACCGGAGATGGTTCTCCACACATTGTTAGATGACCAATTTCAATATGCCTACTACTCTCAATTCAACATAATTGAATTCTCGTCTTTATAGAAGCTCACATGAAATACCACAGGAAGGATACTAAAAAATATTGTCAAGCCTGATGACAGAACAGTCTGCAGGACTGTAGTGCCAAAAAGCTGAAAACTGGACAACAAATATGCCAAACATTTCATACTGCTTGCCACCTCAGCTTCCTTTTTCCCCACAATAGCTTCGGCAATGAACACGCACTACACCTGGCCCTTAGATACAAAAGCACCCATATAACCGCTTGCATACTCAATCAAGCCAAACCATCACTTCATCATCAACCTCCCCAACAACATCGACCGCTTCCTCTTCTCCTCCCTAAAACACAAAACTGATCCATCTTCTGGAAGAAGATAGAACTCTACTCTTTCTCTGCTGGAGATGGTTGATCATCAGTGATCATACTCTCACAAATGCCAATTGGGCCATTCATCACTCTATTTACAAATGATACTCCATTAATTAAAAAATGGCCCCATTGAGTACCATGACGAAATTCAAGGGACACAGCACTACCCTTGCACTAATCCATACTGTGCTGCTACATTGAATATCGTCCGTCGCACATCCTCCGTCTCCACCTCCGGATCCTTCATCTGCACGTCAACACTCTGCTGCTCAGCTCTTGCTTACGACACTCACAACCCTAAATTGAGATACAGGTGATGAAGAGAGTGATCCTACCTCGGCGATGAAGCTGTTGAGAATATTCTCCTGGAAAGCTGTGTGATGAGCATTCAGCACTTGCACGCCCAACGACTCCACTGCTTGCACTAGTTGCACTAGCACCCCCGGTCCTCTCTGGCAAAAGATCCGAAGATGGTACGTCTGCTCCTCCAGTCTCGTCACATCCACCTGCAATACCTTCCGCCATAAGCACAACAGGGAAAAACGATTGGAATGCCAAGAGAGAAGAAGCTTGAGCACTAGATGGAGCTTGGAGAGGGTAATTCAGGATGGTGGGTGCTTACTTCGAGGATCTTCTGGGCCAGAGGAGCAGCCATTGAATCGCCGCTACCTTTGTCGGCACAGCTTTCAATAGTAACAGCAGTCTCCAGTGCGTTCTCCACAACCTCAGGGTTCGAGCTTGTTGGACCGGAGAAATTCTCCCCAGTTGCAGCTTCCACTGATCCCGCCTCGTCGTTGATTGACCCCGTGCACTTTTGCTCCAGATCGTCGATCTCCGACTCTATCTCCTCCAGCTCCTTCTGCAGCTCGCGAACGTAGTCTATCGCATCCCCTATAATCGATGCCTTGTCCATCTGCACCACCAAACGTCCGTCTTTTCTCTATCATTCTTCTATCCATACATCACTCACTGCACCTTAACCCCAACCTTCCACTCACAACTTCGATATTCGATTCAAACTACCACTGCAAATGTGCAGCCCTTGCACAAGTTCACAATCCTACGCTCACGCAGTATCAACATCCATAGCTGTTCCAGTATCGATCAAAACTAGCACTCCAACACTCGTAGTGTGCACAACAATTCTAACGTCCGTCGGTATCGATATCCCTGATCGACATTGTGGCTTGAAAGAATGAAAGCAGCGCGGTGACATTGGCACTTGTACGGTGTGCACAAGGGAGGAGTGTGGCTACCTTGCTGATTTTCGGCACTTGCGACCGGAGCTGGAACAGCCCTTCGTTCAGCTTCTTGCGCCGTTTCCGCTCAGAGACCAGATTCTTTGACGCCACGCACCGAGAGTGCGACCGTTTGTTGGAGTGGGGTGCGCCGGCCTCGCCTTCCGCAGTGTCGGACGAATGAGCGGGAAGGTTGGAGTCATCGCCTAGTGCGGAATTGTTATTGCTGTGACTGCCTGCTAGCGCTACCTTGGAGTCTACCTCACTCGGTTGATCCACAACCTCGCGTCCCCACAGTCCCCTACTCGGACCATTCTGGTCCGCCGCCTGCATAAAGTCTTGCACCAGCCAGAAGCTGGGGTCGGTGAACTGCGGAGGCTGTTGCTGTTGCGGCTTCATTGCCGGTGTCTGATGCAGATTCTACACAGTGAAGGGAACTCCTATATTGTCACGCATGGTTATAGACCCTTCCGAACATCCCCTGCACACACATTCTGCAACTTTCAATTCCACGCCATAGCCACTCCAAAACTCTGCAACTACCTCAACGCTCGAAAACACACTTTCTAGATGAGGCTACAGAAGACATGCAGATTTGGCATAGCGAGCAACGGGTGAACCTTGCGAGAGATCGAGTACGAGAGTGGAGTTCGACGATTGTGAGAGCAGTTCTAGCAGATGAGGGTGGGCACTGTGGCTTATATGAATGTGAGAGGAGTCATCGACCATTGGTCGGCGGTCGTTACTGGCACGTTTTCTGTAGGCCGGAGTGTAGACTAGGCTCACCGCGGACATTCGGTAGGTTCTTGGTTTACAGTGAGTGTGGATCTGCAGGAACTGGAGTGTAGGTGATTTACTGTGGGTGTGGAAATGGGATGGGTGTAACGTGCATAAAATGCCTCACGCCAAGTATGTCTAAAAGGTTGCATCTTCCGGGTAAGCGTTCGTAGCAGCTACCAAGGAGGATGGAGGAGGGGTAATGAGCCCCTTAATTTTTTGATGTATAGACATTAAATGCCAAGGAGTAGGCTTCCATAGGTAATTTGGGGTCGCAGACCTCAAATTTGAATTCAAAATTATCAAAAACGGCCTTGGCGAGGTCCCCACGGATTGTAGGGTGCCTCCTTGGTAGCTGCTACGAACCATTGCCCGCATCTTCCCACAAATGTGCCAACCTGATTTGCAAGAAGAAGTGAAACTCCAACCTATTTAGAGGTCAGGGTGAAAAGTAAGCTCGTTCGACCTATCCTTGGATGTATGCCTGGAGGTTATCACACCAATGGCAGGACTACTAACTCCTCTCGGGGTGAACGTTATGCTAGTTCCTACCTAGCCACTAATGCCTTAGAGATACCTGATATGGTATTCTCTCAAAGGATTTTGGGACGCAGACAACGAGGTCCAAGAACCCCACGCCATAGTTGGCTGGACTATGGTCATGAGCACCACGTTGGCATGGAGAGTAGAAGCCACAACCTCCTCATTGGGAGCCATGAGCCCTAACCACCAAGCTAAGGCTTGTGGGGCCTACCAGATTTGCAACATTAAGTGATTACTTTTGTGCCAAATGTATCTACTCCAATTGCAACTTGGTGTTCAATTTATTGTTATTTGTTTTTTTTATTTTTGGCAAGTAGCTTGAGACTAAGATGAGATTTGTATGGATTTTTGTGGCATCAATCTCTCTTGGTTTCTATAAGGTATTCATTAACCCCTAAACGACCATGGTGTTTTGAGAGCTCCAAACTCCAAAACTGCGATTTCATACCACCATGTAAACTTTGGAGTATGAGAATTTTTTTTACAATTTTTTGAATTTTTCAACCGTAGGATCTTAAAGATAACTACCATCAAAAGTAGTGTCTAAAAATTCAACCGTTGGATCATTGCCATTTGTAAGATCGTAGCATTCAAAATTGATGCAAACTTTTTTCAGCAGACATAATTTACTTTGTGCAAAGGATAATGTGATGCTTAACACCTCAAACATCTTGATTATATTTTTTTTCCATGTAGATAAATAAGTTGAGCGATACCATGCAAAATTTTAGACACTCATTGGGCTTTTCGAACCTTCATGCAATTTATTTACTACACTAAATTTGATAATTAGTGTTAGATACACTAATTTACATAAACATGTTATGAGTTTTTACTATTGTTCAATAATTTTACCCACTATATTCGCCATGATGGGGGTCCTTATATAGTATTAGAATCAATGCTCTTGGCAAAAAAAAATTTAAAAAAGTAAAAACTTATAGCATTTTCAAATCTTATAATAATCTAACACTAATTATCAAATTTAGTGTAGTGGAAGGTAGAAATTAAGGAATTGGTTAAACATGCACCACATTTATTGTATTTGGTTTAGGGGGAAAATGAATGGTGAGTAGGTGCCTTCATGAGTTTGTGAATTTTGAGGAAAAAGAAATTCAAAAAATTCCTAAATCTCAATTTTTAGCAAATTTCGAAAGAAAAATTGTAATATCACAGAAACTTTGGATCTAATTCTTGTAATTTTTTGAAGGGTGCCCTTGTAGAATTGGTAAAAGTTTTGACTTGGGTCATTCGGAAAACTAAGTATGAAATCAGTCAAGAAAAGTTTTTTTTTTTTTTTAAATCTAAAAAAAAAGTTAAAAATAAAAAGTTTTTTTCTAGACCGCCCCAAAGCCGAAAACAAAAATTTGCGTTTAAAAACTCAAAAAATGGAGTTTGACTTTGTAAGTTTTCCCACATACATCTTGTAGTATAGGGAACATCCCATAAAAATCTTAGGCAAAAATATTGATTCTAACCTCTTCATTTAGGCTGCCCGAAATAGCAAAACAACCAAATCGGAGGCCTTGGTCGTTTAGGGGTTAACTTTGGTCCATTTTACATGAGGAGTTAAGGCGGTTCTCGAATCAATGAAAGGCAAAATCCTCTTAGGTGATTGGTTTGGGAGGTCAAAACCATTTTTCTTAATCACCCTCATATTATGACAAACTTGATATCAAATAGATTTTACTGAACATATCATCTAAATAGATATTCAATCTTGTAAAATGCTCTTAATCTATATTTGGAAATGGAGTCTAAAACTAAACTCTTTTATCTTTTTTTTCTTTTTTTCTTCTTTTTTTACACAAGTGTGTTGATGAAACACATCGCAAGAACTCGTCATGTAAGATGTTGATTTTATGTTAAACGACTTGTTGCTAGCAGGTTTCAAAGTCCCAACGGCATGTTTAATAAAACTTCATTCTCTCATTCGACATCCTCAATACCAACTGAGCTAATAACATATGACCAAGGATTAAATCCTATTTAACCCGAAGAATGGCGTCGGGCGATGTATGTAGGGATAGACTTGCTCCTTTACAAAAATACTTAAAGGTTGGTAAAGTTGTTCAAGAATCGTAAATCTATTAACCCTTAAACGTCTAAGGTGACCCGAGGGGTCCTTTTCCAACAGAATCTCCTCTGTAGCTCTCTATGTACTCAACTTTTCACTTATATTTTGATGTCAAACTGGTCACCTTCTTGTGATGCATTCAAAAAGTGAAATTTTAGAATTCAAATCACAATTTGTATGAGTGATTTTGTGCTTTGAAAGGATTGTGGTAGGTAGGTTGGGGTTGTACATAACCTTGTAGGAGGTTGCATTGATTGGATCATTCATGATGCCCAAGTTCAAAAAGTGCACTATTCATGATGCCCAAGTTCAAAAAGTGCACTATTCATGATGCCCAAGTCCAAAAGATGTTGTGATCCAATACTGGGCTGCCCAAATCCGTATAGCTAGGCGTTTAAGGGTTAAGAATAAGTCGATGAAAACATTTAGTTTTTTTCTATGCAAATGTGAGCCAGTTGAGAAAAATAATGTTTCTACATGTAGGAGGTTTTGACTATAATGAGATATTTGAAGTGAAAATGCTATGAACAAACAAATTGCAATGAAAAAAAATTGTTTACAAGGTTGTTCAACCTCATATGAACAACACTCTTGTACAAAGAATATTCTTCAACAAAAATTCTTGGCTTAAATGATAGCCTTGCAATGGTGAAAACTGCCGAAATATTTATAAAGGAAAAAGGGTCCAGATCTACACTCCTTGCTCTGAAATTATTGCCTTATCTTCAAAACACATTCGATTGGGTCAAGGTTTTTACCACTTAAACTAAACTCTATTTGGAATCTATCCAGAAAGCAAAGTTAAATCCAATGGTAAATAAAGGAGATAGCTGCTCTAAAATCATCTACTTCTCCACTTTTTTCAGCGTAGAAACATCACTGAAAATCCAATACCAAATATATCTGGATATAAAAATTTCAAATACAAAGTTTTTAGATTTCATCTTGAGGTCATGATTATGTAAAAAATTATGAGAACTGTTTCTAATTTTGCATTATAGGCTTGCAATGTTTGAAACCCATATACAATAACTGCGTTCGCTAAAATGCATGCCATTGTTTTATACTTCATTTTATGGATATGAAATTTTTACTACAGAGACTAGACTCAATTTGGAACTCAACATAAGTGCTTTCGTCTAAAACAGAGATGAAGAAGTTACAGCTCTTCAAAGTTTTTGCCTCTCATCTTAAATGTTGTTTATATGTTTATATGTTGTCAGTCGACATATTGCGCGTTCAAGTTTTAACTCAGTCTACACAATTTTGTTAATTGCACTAATTAAAAACTAATTATAAATGATAGTTTGATGTGGGGACTACTCTATACAAGAATACCCTAAAGAGAGTTAGTTAGTTATCACTTTTCTCAAGAAGAAACGGCCTTAAGTCGTGGTAATTCATGTGCATTTTCCAAAATTGGAGATATAATGATTTGGTTGAGTTGGATGCAAGGAGTGTTGGACTACATTCTTGGATTGACGCAAAATACACAATATCATTGAAATAATGATGTATATTACATACTTAAGTATAGAGTTTTTGAACACTGATTTTCTGATACACTAAGTTTGATAATTAGTGTTGGATTCACTAATTTTCAACCATAACACAAATTCTATTTTTTGAAGTTGATGTTAGATCAATAAATGAAAATTCCAACACTATATTAGTTCTATGATAAATAAAGGGGACTTCAACATTTTAGAAGAGTACATTTTGTGTTAGATGGAACCAAAATGTGAAAACTGGAAACTTTGTTGTGCATGTACAGTACATATGGGAATTGAAGAAAAACAAGAATATCCATGGAATGCTAAATATAATAACAATCTAAATATAGAATCAGTCTACATGTACATTACTATAATATCAAAATATTGATAAAATACGTTTTATATATTATTAATAGATGAATATGATATAATAATATTATTATAATATAGATGTGACATTATAATATTAATATTATATTAATACAATTATTATATTAACATTATAAGCATCAATAAATTACGTAACATCAACTTTATACGTAATGAAAATTAAATTCATAACGTAAGTTCAAGGGACAACATTAAATATCATTCAACCCTAATTATCAAATTTAGTGTATTGGTATCTATCCATGATCATGATCAACATTGGCACATGTTTGGTATAGTTACATAGTGAGTGTAACGCTACAAGTATGTATGGATGCAAGCTTTGAGACAATAAATTTTTCATGAGCTTTTTGCAATTGAGTGTTTTAATTCCAGAAAAGAAAGAAGAGTATTAAACACCTGCTTCGTTAAAAGTGCACGTGGCATTTGAAAAGTGCACATGTAATTATTTTTGCAATTGGATTATAAAATTAGAAGGCAATTTGGGGCCAATTTTTTTGGAAAATAACATTCATAAATAATGTCTGTTTTAGAAAATCGTCGTATTCAATATCAACATGGTATAGGTTGTAAGAGAAAGAATTCAATTCATGACATTTGATACCGTATTGAAATTAGTACGAAGGTATGAAAATTCTCTCTAAACTAATTAAATTGCAATACAACATGATGCAATGATAGAATATAAATTTCTAAGTTTTCATTAAAGCTAAATGACTTTGAAGATGAAGGTTCAAATGCCAATCCATGTTAATACTCCCCATGTATTGCCATTCTATTGACTCTAAATGCCTATACATATATAGCTTCTTGCCATCAAGCATCTTCAACTCCTTCTCTATTCTTATCCTTCTCTGTTCTTATGCAACTAACACTTGCAAGGTTTCTAGACCTTATTGGAGTCCTACACATGTGCACCTCCATCTAAAATGCTCTTTACACAAACTACTATATCTATAATTTGTTTTCAACGACCTACAACAATACTTCCAACTCTTACTTCGTGGACCACACCGCGAGCAACCTATGTGCGTGCCATCAATGTTAAATAGAGAAACAAGTTTTGAATTCTCAAATTCAGATCATGTTCTGAACGATGCAGATCCTTCATTCCTTCTCCACTTCGACTAGGGCCACCACCCAAAGATAAACTACTAGGTAAAGCCCCATTCATATCTACATAAAACAAAATGAATGTCGAACAAGTAAGTGGTTAAGTATGTGCCCGCCTAAAACATGTGAAGATACAAATATCAAGATTCATGTACAAGAAGTAACAAAGAAGGTACAAGAAGTAACAAAGAAGGTACGACTCAGCCGAGAATCCAAGCCCAAGTGACCAAATTCTATAAGAGTGGGCATGTGCCTACCCGGCTACCCCTCATGTAACTTACAAATATATAATTATTTAAGAGGTGTGTATTGTATTCACCCCACATTTAGTAATTGTAAAGTAAATGATGTAAGTTGGAGAGTTACAAAGTGTGGGGACAACTCAATGAAAGCTCGAAAATACAAGCGAATATTTTTTATAAAGGTGGGCATGTGCCTACTTCTAATGTAACATACAAACATACAATTATTGAAGGTGGGCTAGGCACGTGCCTACCTCATATCAAACATATGAACATATAAACATAAAATTTCATGTAAAAGAAGTAACAGAGATGGTACTACTCCGCTTAAAATCCAAATCCAAGTGCCTAAATTTTATCGAGGTTGGCATGTGCCTACCCATCATGTAACTTACAAATATATAAATATTAAAAGCGGCTTCAATAATTAAAACATAACTGATTTTACAAGTAGAAATTACAAAATGGATACAACGTGAGTTTTAGCGTTGTACCTATGTCACTTAATTATCCAACAAGATATGATATGAATGTAATTACCTTGCGGGGGTTTTGTATGTTATACAGTCGAATCCAGTAACTCAGTGACAAATGAGTGGAACTCACTCGCTATCTCGCAGAAGACAGTCGTCGACCGGGGTCCCATTAAAACTCCAAAACTGTCCTTGCTCCAACTATGACAGCACATCGACGTCAATGGAGCTGGTCATTCTTCGAAGGAGGATATGCTCTCGAAATCTGAAGGTGGAATACTCACTATGTCGGAAAGCGTGGCCGAGAAGGTAGGTCGTTTTGAACCAGGATCTCATTCGTCGGAGATGTGCATACTGTTCCTGGATAGTCGTGACTGCATTGCCCCGACATCTGCATAGTATTTGTAGCGGGAGAAGTGATGGCCTCCTGAAACCAGGCTTTGGGGTTGGGATCAGCCCTCCTCTGATTCATAGCTTGGTATCGACAACGGCTAGGAGGCCACCGAAGGTAGGAGGCCACCGAAGGTGCTCGCGACGATGACTCGGCCATAGTTCAGAATCTGCAGAGTCATTTCGGGGAAGTTCAGCAAGTTTGGCCTGCCGTAGTAATGAAACACTGCATCCGCACCGAGGGCAGCTTCGAGTTGAGTCTTGAACGCACAGAAGTCGACTTTGCTCCAGGAACTTGATGGCTTCCAGGTCAAGATGAACTAGGTTTTGTGGTCCTTGCTGCCGCGGACTCCCCTATACTCCCTCACCTGCCTTTCTTACTGAACTGGCGCCGAAGGCACTTGCTGGGACGGGTTAATTCGTCGTCGTTTCGAACTTCGATAGGTTGTTAAAGATCCACGAAATTGATCTGGAGTTGCCAGAGCCGCGGGCTTCTCTCACACGGTGTAATTTGCCCCCTCCATTTGCCGTGATTTGTCCCCTCGATTTTCAATTCCAAGTATGGCGAGCTACGGTTACGTTTTGGTGCGTTAGGAACATTGGAGGTATCGCGGAATCGCGCATTGAGAGGTCATTGTCCCAAATGTAGATTATGAACCAGCGAATGCAGTAGCGATGGTGTCTCCGCCTGCTGCTTAAGATGCTTGAACACTTCTTGCTCGTCCAGATCTCCTCTAATCGGCCTGCCACTGGAGTGCCTCCTGCCTTGCAGACTTTACTCACTTTAGGCGCTCCTCTTGGAGGAGCTGGTTAATGGTGGTGGCGGCCTGTTTGGGGAGAAGGTCGGCCGACCCTCGTTTGTATTTGCTTGTATTTGTGCAAGTGACCAAATTTTTTAACGGTACGCATGTGCACACTCCAATAATTCAATCATTTGAGAATAAATAATGTTCGAGAACACGTAAACACTCAGTACAACACTACAACTCAATTCAAAATTCCAAATAGAAGTGACCAAGTTTTAGAGGGGTTGACATGTGCCTACCCTTCATGTAACTTACAAATATACAATTAAGGAAAAGTGACAAATATATTAGGGCGTGGTATGCTTATTAAAACAAAAAAAATATAAGAGAAGGTTACAAATATCATAATTCATTTTGATGTTATTAGAAGCATAATTAAAACTGACATTTGCATTGTGTCATTACGGTCAAGTCATTACGGCCGTCACTTTTAGTGCCATTTTTTACTAGTGTGATACTTGTGATACAAGTCACTACGACCGTCACTTTTAGTGTCATTTTCTACTAGTGTGTTACTTGCGATACGGCAATGATATTTGGCATTTAAGGGCTCTGTTTGTCCACCTAGTTTTTGAAAGACTTATTTTTCTGAGATGGGAAGAATCTTAGATGATTAACCTCCTGTAATGACGTTATGGAGGAGTGTTGTGTGGGTTGATAGGCGTTTGCTGTTGAAATCAATCTCTGAATTCTTGCTTCCTATATGAGCGACATTTCTATGGTGTTGAACACATATATTTCAGAAACATTCTAGAACTTGTACTTAAGTTTCATAATGTTGACGCATGTGTCTTTGAGTGAAGAGTGTGCACATGCCTACCCCTTCTTTTCATTGAAATTGAATTTTGGTGAATAAAGAGGGTGGGCACATGCCTACCGCCTGCTTATTAAGACTTTTTTACTGTGTATAAGGAGGGTGAACACATCCTATCACGGCATGGGTGCCCGTGTGGAAGATAAAAAAGATATCCAAGGTACACAAGTCAAAAGCCATAAGTGTCAGGCACAACACCCGAAAAACTTACCACTTTGTAGGTCGTTTTTTTATAAAAATGTAATTTTCAACATAAAAAAAAGTGCACATGCCTATGAGTACTTTTAACGAAGCAGGTGTTATTACCTGATTGTGTTGTCCTTGCTCTACTTTTATTTTGTGGTGGAAAATTGAATGTAAATTCTTTTGTTGAATGTCAACTAGCTTCAATTAACTCAATGAAGGATTTTCAAGCAATTAATTACAATCCAAGTTTCATATTTGAAATGAGATTAATTTGCTTCCTCATCTAGTTGAATACCTATGACATGCTTGCACATTAGATCTTGTGTTCGATCCTTGTGTAGTGTTCAAAAAGTGATTAATTTTATTTTGAAGGGTCATATTAGTCAAACAACTATGATAAGTAACTACAATGAAATGGTACATTGTAATGGAAAACAACGAAATCCGTACTCTATATAATTAAAAACAAGTTGGTGAAGGGAGGCCATTAGAAGTTCAAACTTTAAAAAAAATGGAATCAACTGATTAATATAATTTGCTCACTATTCTCAATCATGGGAAAGCATTGAAATTTTATGGAACTTGCATTACATTAATGTAAGTATGTGGAGTGCATCAAACTTAATGCAAATTTTACAAATTGACCTATATAGAATTTTTGAAATCCAAAATGTCAATATTCAACATTTTGATTGGAGGCATAGACAAAAATAAAAATGAAAAAGAAAAAAGAAAAAGGAAAAAAAACAAAGATAGATAGAAACTCGGGTCCCTTTCTAAGGGGCCGACGTGAATGAAGTGTCCGTTCGTAATGCTAATATCCCGATGGCCACCGGACAAGGGGAAATTGGAACAATACTACTTCCCCCTCTCGAGGGTGGACACTGTAACTACGCTAGTTTCTAGCCTAGTTACTAATGCCTTGAAGATACTTGACATAGTATCCCCCCAAAGGGCTTTGAGGTACCCATACAACAAGGTCCGAAGACCCCCCACAATAGTTGGGTGGACTATAGTGGTGAGCACCACGCTGGCATGGGGAATAGAACCCACGACCTCCTCATTGGGGGCCTAAGCCCTAACCACCAAGCCAAGGCTTGTGATGCCTGGGAAAAAAAAAACAAATAAAATTGAGGCACCACCTCCCTGGGGAACCTTGATTGCATTTAGTGAGCGGCAGTTCTCCACAACCGAGTTACACATTTGAAAACGTTGGACAACACCGAAGGTGTTGACACAGAAGAGGTCGGCACCTTCATTGAAACGCCACTTCTCATCATAGCAAGAGAAGGCACCACAAGCCTTGGCTTGGTGGTTAGGACTTAGGCCCCCAATGAGGAGGTCATGGGTTCTATTCCCCATGCCGGCATGGTGCTCACCACTATAGTCCACCCAACTATTGTGGGGGGTCTTTGGACCTTGTTGTATGGGTACCTCAAAGCCCTTTGGGGGGTTACTATGTCAAGTATCTTCAAGGCATTAGTAACTAGGCTAGAAACTAGCGTAGTTATAGTGTCCACCCGCGAGAGGGGGAAGTAGTATTGTTCCAATTTCCCCTTGTCCGGTGGCCATCGAGATATTAGCATTACGAACGGACACTTCATTCACGCTGGCCCCTTAGAAAGGGACCCGAGTTTCTATCTATCTATATATCATAGCAAGAGCTCAATCAGGAGAAGATTGCATATTTCCAAGTTACTAGACACTTCGTGGGAAACAAGAAGAGGTTAGTACATGGAGCAACACAATCCATGGGAATTCCATCCAGAGTTCTACCACAAGCACACAAATTTTAACATCAACCTCTCCAACCAGTGCAATCGGCCGTTTAATGGCCACCCAACCCTTGAATCAAGCATCCGCATTGATGTCATTAACCCCTAAAGGTCCAAGAAAGCAGAAATCGCTTTTTGCAATTTCCGCAGGGAGAAAATTCAGCCAACTTTGACCATTATAATCTCAAAATTGGAGAAAAATTAACGGTTCAAATTTAACATTCGAGAAAAGGGTCAAGTTAACTTTAAGATCCCACGGTTGGATCTTCTAATCAATGCTTAGATTGAGTTTCTTTGCACCTGAAGTAGAAGAAGGTTCTTTTTGATAATTTAAACAATTTTGTATCAAGGACCTTTAGGGGTTAACCAACTGCCGCGGTTGATGACTTATGTATGAATGTATCCTTTGCGGTTGCAAGACCTAAAATTGCATAAATTTATGAAGTTCATCAGGTCTGCAGTGCCTGATGCTATTGGAGTCGATAATGAGATTTCAGCACACATGGAATAAGTTTTCCTTTGCAGGGTGGGGCTAGAATTGGAGCTCTCACGCTTTAGTGAGACGGTGACATACATTGAGGTAGCAAAGAAATCACTGAATGATGCAAATCTGGTTGGCACTTTTAAGAGGGAAGGCGCAAACTCTCCGACATAATTACCTGCACGTCACACCGACCTCATTTCCGCACTCACAGGAAACTACCCACTCCAATTCCAAGCCTACTGTAAACCAGAAACCTATCGAATGTCCGCGGTGAGCCTAGTCTACACTCCGCCCTTCACAAAACGTGTCAGTATAGGCCGCCGACCAGTGGGCGACGACCCCTCTCACATTGATATAATTCGCAGTGCCCACCCGCGCTTGCGAGGATCGCTCTCACCATCGCCGAGCCTTACTCTTGCACTCACTCGCTCGCAAGGTTCATCCTTTGCTCTCAACGCTCAAATCTGCATGTCTTCTGTAGCCTCATCTAGAAAGTGTGTTTTCGAGTGTTGAGGTAGTTGCAGAGTTTTGGAGTGGCTATGGCGTGGAACTGAAAGTTGTAGAATGTGTGTGCAGGGGATGTTCAGTAGGGTCTATAACCATGCGTGACAATATAGGAGTTCCCTTCACTGTGAAGAATCTGCATCAGACACCGGCAATGAAGCCGCAACAGCAACAGCCTCCGCAGTTCACCGACCCCAGCTTCTGGCTGGTGCAGGACTTCATGCCAGCGACGGATCAGAATGGTCTGAGTAGGGGACTGTGGGGACGCGGGGTTGTGGATCAACCGAGTGAGGTAGACTCCAAGGTAGCGCTAGCAGGCAGTCACAGCAATAACAATTCCGCACTAGGCGATGACTCCAACCTCCCCGCTCATTCGTCCGACACTGCGGAAGGCGAGGCCGGCGCACCCCACTCCAACAAACGGTCGCACTCTCGGTGCGTGGCGTCAAAGAATCTGGTCTCTGAGCGGAAACGGCGCAAGAAGCTGAACGAAGGGCTGTTCCAGCTCCGGTCGCAAGTGCCGAAAATCAGCAAGGTAGCCACACTCCTCCCTTGTGCACACCGTACAAGTGCCAATGTCACCGCGCTGCTTTCATTCTTTCAAGCCACAATGTTGATCAGGGATATCGATACCGACGGACGTTAGAATTGTTGTGCACACTACGAGTGTTGCAGTGCTAGTTTTGATCGGTACTGTAACAGCTATGGATGTTGATACTGCGTGAGCGTAGGATTCTGAACTTGTGCAAGGGCTGCACATTTGCAGTGGTAGTTTGAATCGAATATCGAAGCTGTGAGTGGAAGGTTGGGGTTAAGGTGCAGTGAGTGATGTATGGATAGAAGAATGATAGAGAAAAGACGGACGTTTGGTGGTGCAGATGGACAAGGCATCGATTATAGGGGATGCGATAGACTACGTTCGCGAGCTGCAGAAGGAGCTGGAGGAGATAGAGTCGGAGATCGACGATCTGGAGCAAAAGTGCACGGGGTCAATCAACGACGAGGCGGGTTCAGTGGAAGCTGCAACGGGGGAGAATTTCTCCGGTCCAACAAGCTCGAACCCTGAGGTTGTGGAGAACGCGCTGGAGACTGCTGTTACTATTGAAAGCTGTGCCGACAAAGGTAGCGGCGATTCAATGGCTGCTCCTCTGGCCCAGAAGATCCTCGAAGTAAGCACCCACCATCCTGAATTACCCTCTCCAAGCTCCATCTATTGCTCAAGCTTATTCTCTCTTGGCATTCCAGTCTTTTGTTTTTTCTGTTGTGCTTATGGCGGATGTTATTGCAGGTGGATGTGACGAGACTGGAGGAGCAGACGTACCATCTTCGGATCTTTTGCCAGAGAGGACCGGGGGTGCTAGTGCAACTAGTGCAAGCAGTGGAGTCGTTGGGCGTGCAAGTGCTGAATGCTCATCACACAGCTTTCCAGGAGAATATTCTCAACAGCTTCATCGCCGAGGTAGGATCACTCTCTTCATCACCTGTATCTCAATTTAGGGTTGTGAGTGTCGTAAGCAAAAGCTGAGCAGCAGAGTGTTGATGTGCAGATGAAGGATCCGGAGGTGGAGACGGAGGATGTGCGACGGACGATATTCAGTGTAGCAGCACAGTATGGATTAGTGCAAGGGTAGTGCTGTGTCTCTTGAATTTCGTCATGGTACTCAATGGGGCCATTTTTTAATCAATGGAGTATCATTTGTAGATAGAGTGATGAATGGCCCAATTGGCATTTGTGAGAGTATGATCACTGATGATCAACCATCTCCAGCAGAGAAAGAGTAGAGTTCCATCTTATGGAAGAAGAGGGATCAGTTTTGAGTTTTAGGAAGGGGTAGTCCGAGTTGTTGGGGAGGTTGACGATGAAGTGATGGTTTGGCTTGATTGAGTATGCAAGCGGTTACAGGGGTGCTTTCGGATGTAAGGGCCAGGTGTAGTGCGTGTTCTTTGCCGAAGTTATTGTGAGGAAAAAAGAAAGCGGAGATGGCAAAGAGTATGAAATGTTTGGCATATCTGTTGTCCAGTTTTCAGCTTTTGGCACTACAGTCCTGCAGAATGTTTTGTCACCAGCCTAAGCAATATAATATAGTATCCCTCCTGTGGTGTTACATGTGAGCTTCTATCTTTTGTTTGTTGTAACGAGTATAAGCTTAGTGGGTTTTAAAAACTCTTGGGAGGACCATCTCTAGTAAAAAGACTTTTAATTGCCATGGAGTGGCGGAGTTGTACCAATGTTACCAAGTTGCAAAGACGAATGGAGTTTGCTGCAAATGAGTACCTTTTTGTTTAAAGAGCTGTCTATGTGTGACCTTTTTGCATATTTTTCTGAAATTATTCACTAGGAAGATTCTCACCATAGTCCAAGATGGGAAACATTTTGACTTAGTTGGTATTTCATATTCACGACAACTAGGGGTCTAGATATGGTCAATAGAATGAAAACCCATTAAACAAAATTGGAATGTTTTACCACCTCATTAATCACCCTTTGGGCCGAACTTCAAGGGACGTGCAATATGCCCATACATATATATAGCACATGTAATTATCATGGGTAGGTTGCTTTATTCCTAAAAACTAGGGGTACACATGGTGAAATCTTTACGCTAGACCGTCCAATGGAGCGCTTTACAGAGGTTGGTCCACCGTAAGACCTACACTCTCTCCTTTTCATACTTGAGAGATTTTTGCCACGATAGACTTAAAAAGAAGCAATTTTTCATCGCATTACAATTTATTATGTTTGGACCTTGTGTTGGACACTATGGAAACACCATTCCCTAAAATCGGTCCCCAAGTTAAAGAACCAACTTTATCACCCTGCCATGTGGCATTCAGTCATCAAAAGGAGAAACCCAATTAAAAATACCTGTGAAACATGTGCAAAATCATGGTTCATAAATTTTATTCTTCCTTCTTGTATTTAGTATAAAAATAACAAAATTTTAAAAATAACTCCATTTAATCATAGTACATTGGACAAAGAAAGGGGATTGAGACTTTTGGTCCAGAAAAGGGGATTGAGACTTTTGGTCCAGAAAAGGGGATTCTCAGCAAGGAGCACATTGAAGGGGCGTAACATTCTGGAATAATCTGTGAATGGACCCTCCAAAGTTAGGTTGGTAGGTACCTCTTTAAGACCCACCCGGTCTACTACTTGGGGCGGTGGGCCTATGCTTTTTTAGACCGCCCTGCCTATCATCTACCTCCTCCTTTGCTTGCCTCCGGCCGTGTGCGAATTCTTTTGCGGCTTCAGGTGCCTTTACTTCTTATTCTTCTTTATTCTTTCTTTATTATTTTTTAAATCCTTTTTGGAAATGATCCATGAGGTGTCTTTATTCTGGTTCTGTGACTCCACCGGAGGCGATCATTCGGGGATGTAAGGTAGAGTGTCCTAAAAGCGCCACCTCAAGAGATCTGACCTATTTTTAGCACTAGTAAATTCAAAATAAAATTATGACCACATTCGAAATAGGTTTTCGGGAGGATTGCAAAAATTTGCAACATGTAATTCGCATTTGTGAATTTTATACAAAATTCCAAAGTGCTAAGTAAGATTTGACTTTGACCCAATTGCGTTATATAAAAATGAGGTACATTTGTATCTTCACAATCTACAAATGAGGACAGATCGCTTTTGGGTCCTGTGGCGCTTTTAGGACTGCCTACCATAAATGAGTGCTACGAGCATTTTTCGAAGGCAAGGGAGGGGTTAACCCCTAAAGGCGCCTGTCAGCCCCTCGGGCTGTTTTCCAAGAGAATCTTGCTTGAATCTTGCTATGTTGATTCTCAAATTTTCACTTAACCCTTAAAGGCCCATGGGGTCTAAAACGGGCAGCTCAAAATTGGATCACAGCATCTTCTGGACTTGGGCATCATGAATAGTGCACTTTTTGAACTTGGGCACCATGAATGGACCAATCAATGATGAGCTTGCAACCTCCTACAAGGTTATGTACCACCCCAACCTACCTACCACAATCCTTTCAAACCATAAAATCATACATACAAATTGCGATTTGAATTGTAAAATTTCACTTTTTGAATGCATCACAAGACGGTGACCAGTTTGACATCAAAATTCAAGTGAAAAGTTGATTACAGTGAGAGCTATAGAGCAGATTCTGTTGGAATCAAGCCCCTCGGGCTTGCTTGGGCGTTTAAGGGTTAATATTTTTTTATATCATTCTGGTCACCTTTTTGTGATGCATCTACAACTTAGTGAAATCCTACAATTCAAATCGCAATTTGTATGAGTAATTTGTGCTTTAAAAGGATTGTAGTAGGTAGGTCGGGATTGCACAAAACCTTGTAGGAGGTTGCAAACTCATCATTGATTGGTTCATTCATGCTGCACAAATTCAAAAAGTGCACTATTCATGTTGCCCAAGTCCAAAAGATGCTGAGATCCAATTTCGGGCTGCCCATTGAGGAGTTGAAGGACCTTTAAGGGTTAAGAGCCTCTAAATTTTTGATGTATAGGCTGAAAATGCTAAGGAGTAGGTTTATAGAGTAATTTGGGGTCGCATGTCTCTATTTTTGAATTAAAATTATCAAAGACGGTCTTCGGGGGGTCCTAATGAAGGGATTGTGAAGAAAGAATCCCGCTGACTGATAAGCCTCCGAGAATGGCGGGTAGCACCAGTTTAAGGGTGCCCATCATTCAGAGGAGTGGTGTGCACCTTCATTAAAGATTATAAGTGAAAGAATAAAGATGCAAAAGGATGGGGGAATCGGCGAGATGACAATACACGAGCTCTCTAGGGACAGGCCTCGAACTCACGTCGAGTTGGGCTGAATATTTGTAGAGTCATCACCACCTCAACCAGAGCATTTGCAGAGTCGTGATCACCACCTCGCCGATGTCTCACATTGCTAAAAATACGCTCTTATACATCACATTTACTCCAATACTATTGTTTACATCCACGTATCCAATAGTGACCCCCTCAGCAATTAACCATAATCCTCAATAGAATTTATATGCTATTACTATGATGATAACAATTTTGTAGTGGTTTCATATACTACTCTGACTTGATTTAAAGGCTTGATTGTTAATAAATTACTTGTTGTAGAAGCATTATGTTGAGTAATAAGCACAACCTTATGTCCTACATGACAAGAAAGTATACATCATCACTCACTCTAAACGTTTTGGATAAGAATCTAATTCACTTGAATAAATATTCCATGAAATCATTGAAGATCACATCATAACCAAAATAATTCCTATGGTCAATGTCGATCATCAAAACTTGCTATAGGTGTTTATTTATAATGCTTTTCCTATTTAATCAACTTTGTTGGTTAGTGATCCATTTTAACCCCTAAAAATCCAGGAAAACCGATTCGGTTTTCTGAGATTTCGGGCAGCTCATTTTAAGCAATTAAATTGATATTTTTGCCTAAGATTTTTACTGGACACTCCCCATAGTGTAATGTGTATGTATGTATTGCAAAGCCAAATTTTGCTTTTATAACCTTCATCTAGAAATTTTAGGTTTCAAGTCCAAAACGGGCACTTTAAAATAATATTTTTTTAAGTATTTTTTTTTGGAAATATGTTCATTACCAAATTACTATTCAAATTCCAAAGTATCCAAAGTCAAAAAGTTTACCAATTTTACAAGGGCAACCTCCAAAACTTTCAAAAACAATCTTCACAATTTCTAGTAATTTTACAATTTTTTCTTTCAAAAATTGCCAAAATTTGAGATTTTGGAGTTTTTCCAAGATTTTTTTTTTCCAAAATTCACATTCTCATAAATGCACCTACTCACCATCTAGATTTTTCTCAAACTAAATATATCATATGTGGTGCTTGTTTTACTATATTGTTGTTTTTAGACCTTCTTTCATAAAATAATTTACATTAAGGTCAAAAAGTGGAATTGGTTATTAAAATTTTGCATGAGCATACCCAACTTGATTACCTACATGAAAAAAAATGAGGGAAAAATGTTTGAAGTAACAATCATCAAGTTGCCCTTGGCACCATTTAGACAATGCCTCTCATGCAGCGGCAAAAAAAAGTGTTGGACAAACTTTGATTGTTACGATCTCACGAATGACAAACATCCAACGGTTGAAATTTTGACCAGTCCTTTGTATACAAGTTAGGTACAAGATCTTACGGTTCAAAGTCTAAAACCAGAAAAAAAGTTTCTCCATTTCCCCATCTCCCAACGAAGGTGAAAAATGGCAGTTTTTGGTTTTGGAGGTCGAGGAAAATATGAGTTCTCATATGTTCATGTTCCTATATGAAAATGTACATTTAATATCTTAGGAGTAAGCTTATATAGTAAAATGAGATGATATGGCTAATTGCACACTATATTATACATATGTGCAAGCCTTGATCCACCTTCACCTTTATACAATATTACTCCTTTCTTTTTCTATCTCTTTCCACCTTAGTTATTCACCTCAATTAAAGTTTAAAGTTACTTGCTTTTAGATAACCTTCTTCTCATTCAGCACATCCTAATATACATAATTGTTGAATCAACACATCCATGTATCAAATTGTTGAATTTCCTTGACCTCTCAACATCAAGTTTGATTTAGGAGACACGTAATGAGATACCAAAAGGGGTACATGGAGCAATACAATTCATAGGGATTCCATCCATAGTTTGTGAACAAGGAATACTAAACGAAACACATGATTGTAGTTTGGGCAAATACGTTAGGACATGGCCACCTATGATCTTAATCATTGGACTTCATTAATCAATATTGTGTTCAAAAAAACATGTTAACCCCTAACTTTCCTTAAAACCCGAATCGGGTTTTGGAGGTTCCCGTAGGAGAAAAAATCAGCCAACTTTGATCATTATAATCTCACAAATGAGGAAGAATGAACGGTTCAAATTTGGTATGTGAGAAGAATGTAAAGTGAACTTTGAGATCTTACGGTTGGATCTTTAAAATAATGCTTCGATTGAGTTTTTTTGAGCTTAATCTAAAGGAAGGTCAAATTTTGTGACTTAGACCGTTTTGCAACAAGGAGAGTTAGGGGTTAAATATAAAACATCGGTGAGAAAAAACACACTATTTTTAATATTTAACCCCTAAATTCCCTTATTGTAAAACGGTCCAAGTCACAAAATTTGACCTTCCTTCAGATTAAGCTCAAAAAATCTCAATCTAAACATTATTTAAAAGTTTCAACGGTAAGATCTCAAAGTTCACTTGACATTATTCTCACATATCAAATTTGAACCGTTCATTCTTCCTCATTTGTGAAATTATAACGGTCAAAGTTGAGATATTCATACAAGAAGTACTTTGTATTCTATTTTTTTAGCTTTTTAATTTTTTGTTGCCACATGATAGACAAATTATCACCATCATCAGGAGCATCCTGACATGTTCCCAGGGCTATATCATTTTTCTCCATTGTTTTAATTTACTAATCATTTTAGGAATGAGGAAGAATGAAGTATATATATATATATATATATATATATATATATATATATATATATATATATATATATATATATTTCATTTAGATATGTCAAAATTACAAGGGTAACCTTTGAGTGAGTTTTATAGGATATTGGAAAAGGCTTTCATAATGCCAACTTTGGGCTTTTTTCAATTACCTCTTGTGTAGAAATGTATCCATGAAAGAGTTATTTGGGTTTAGGATTTAAGAAGAAGTAATGATGTTGGATAAGCAAGTGAGGAATTACCTATACTAAACACATGGTGGACTACAAATTGTATAGATGAAGACATAAACTTTGTGAACATTATCATACTACTAAAATCATAACACCCAGCTGGACGTTTACTTTAACTTTTACTTTATCTTTTACTTTATCTTTTACTTTACCTTTTACTTTACCTTTTACTTTACTTTTTACTTTATATTTACTTTATATTTTACTTTACTTTTACTTTACTTTTACTATTACTGTTACCTTTTACATTTTATGTTACTTTTTACTTCTATGTTTACTTCTTAACTGTACTTTTACTTTTCCACAGTGTTTTTGAACGTTGAGTTTGTGGGTTTGTAAAAATGCACTTGTATGTTGCAATTCGAGCTTACACACAACACATTGCAAACTTTTTTGACACATTTGAGTTCAACACTTGAAGATTTATGACAAATTGTGAAATTGTGAAGTTGTGAAGTTGTGAGGTTGTGATCTTGGAAGTTGGAATTTACAAACTTGGAGTTGCAAAATTGCAAGTTCAAGTTGTGGAGATTGAAATTGCAAGTTTTCAAGTTGAAATTGCAAGTTTTCAAGTTGAAATTGCGAGTTTTGAGGTGAGATTGCAAGTTTTGAAGTTGAAATTTCACAAATTGAAGTTCAGCTGCTGCGCGAGACAGCAGTTGGCGCAGTTCTGCGTTTCACAAAACTGCGCCCGGGCGAACGAACCGCGCGCGCAACTGCGCGCAGTCGCGTGGTTCTGCGTGAATTGCGCAGTTCGCGCAGAACCGCGCGACTGCGCGCAGTTGCGCGCGCGGTTCGTTCGCGCGGGCGCAGTTCTGTGAAACGCAGAATTGTGCCGATTGATGTTCCTGTTTTTTGTTTTTTGTTTTTTGTTTTTTTATTTTTTATTTTTTTTTAAATTTTTTTTTTTATTTTTTTATTTTTTAAAAATTTTTTTAACCTAAATTTTTTATTTTTATGGAATGAATGATTCGTGAAGCACAGTGCATTGGAGGTAAACTTCTTGGAGTGGAGCAAGTGGTGGTAAACTTCTTGGAGTGGAGCAAGTGGTGGTAAACTTCTTGGAGTGGAATCTCTTGGAGCACAAGTCTAAAAGGTATTATCATTGACTTTACTCTTGTGATTTTAAAAAGATTGAAATTAGGATTTATAGTAGGATTTTTTTCCTACACTAAATCCTACTTTATAATAATTTTTGAAATCTTTGTTGGATTTACAGGGTTTAGAATAGGATCTTTGTTATCCTATATTAAATCTTATATTTTTGATAACCTTCGTTGAAATTTTGTAGACTTTATATGATTTATGATAGGATCTTCATCATCCTATCATAAATCCTACTTTTTTTATTGTCTTTTTAGACAATGGCACGTGCTTTGTCTACCATTGATAATTTTCTAGATGTCAATGTTGATAGTGTTGGATCAATGTGCATCCAATGTCCAAAATGTTTGGCATTTCGTTTTAAAAAAGAAAAAAATACCATTTGTTGTTACAATGGCAAAATTGCCAATGAACATGTTAATCACCCAATTGTCCATCCAATGCTCAATGAGCTTTATATGGGCACTACACCTAAATCTCGAGAGTTTATTAAATATATTCGAAAGTATAATCAAGCTTTTGCATTTACGAGTATGAGAAGTAAGTTTCAATCTAGCCAAGTTGAAGGTAGAGGGGTATATACTTTTCGTGTAAACGGAGAATTATGCCACCACATTGGAAATTTACAACCCGATTTAGACCAAGGTGCTAAATTTGCACAAATTTATTTCTTGGATGATGGTTTACAAACGAATCGTCGTATGGAGATTTTTGATGATCTTCATCGTGATACTCTTAATAACATTCAAGAAGTTTTAGAATCCGTAAATGCATTAGTTCGAGGTTTTAAGTCTTCGCGTGATGTTCTTCAAAGGGGATCAAACATGGGACTTCGTATCTCCGGTGAAGTTCCTTCGAGAACATCCCCGTCGATATAATCGCCAAGTAGTTCCGTGGTTTCTTTGCTATTGTTCTTGACGAACAAGACATGAATTTAGGTAGAGATATTATTCTTCACCAACACGGTGGAAATTTACTACGAATAAAAGAAATTCACCCAAATGTGACGATGCTTTATCCTATCCTTTGTTATTTCCGAGGGACAATGTGGATGGTCACCGACTTTTAAAGCAAATCTTGGAGTGACTTTAAAGTCATATGTCCAATATTTGCTTCAAAAGCGGCCGAATCTAATGTACTACATAGGGTCGGTAGATTATTCCAAAAATATGTGGTAGATCAATATTTACGTGTAGAACATGAAAATTTGTTATTCATTAGACAACATCAAAATGAACTTCGTGCGAGAATGCTATCGGGGATTGTAGATGCTTTGCGGGAGGACAATAGAGCACGCATTGGGCGTCGCATTGTCTTACCCGCAACATTTATTGGCTCCCCTCGATACATGCAAAAACTTTTTCATGATAGTATGGTTTTGGTTAGAGTTTTAGGAAAACCCGATTTGTTTGTGACAATGACGTGTAATCCGACCGGCCCGAGATTCTTAATGAGCTTGAACCAGGTCAAAGTCCTCCGGATCGTCCGGATGTTGTTGTACGTGTTTTTGAACTTAAATTAAAAACTTTGATGGATGAGATTACCAAGAAGAATGTCATGGGAGAGACAATTGCTTTTTGTTACACTATTGAGTTTCAAAACGTGGTCTTCCTCATGCACACATTCTTCTTTGGTTAAAAGACAAGGTCAATGACTGTCACCTTATAGATAGAATAGTATGTGCTGAGATTCCCGATTTAGATAGACAACCTCAATTGTATGCCGCAGTTGCCAAACATATGATGCATGGACCTTGTGGTTTGGACAATCCCAATTGTCCATGCATGGAAGACAATAGTAGATGTACAAAAAACTATCCTATGCAAGTTCGAGATACTACTGAGGTAGATGGTGATGGTCATGTTTTATACCGTCGTCGAAACCAAGGTCAATATGTCGAGAAACGTGTACATGGACAAATCGTTCGCTTAGACAATCGATGGGTTGTACCATACAATCCATATTTGATAGGTCGATTTAATTGTCACATTAATGTGGAAATTTGTAGTTCGGTAAAAACAATCAAATACCTCCACAAGTATATTTTTAAAGGTCCAGATCGTGGTATTGTAGAAACAGATGAAGTTGTAGATGAGATTAAAGATTTCTTGGAAGGTCGTTATGTGGTCGCCAAGAAGCATGTTGGAGACTTTTTGGTTTTGAAACTAACAATAAGAGTCATAGTATTTGTCGTTTACCCGTTCACCTTCCCCGGTCAACAATATGTTACTTTTGAGGAGGCAACATCTTTGCAAACGGTGATTGATCAAAATCTTTGAGACTAAACTCACTAAGTTTTTGAGCTCAATCGCCACATTCGTGCCTTGATTGCTTCTGGCAATCAAGGCAATCATATGCTTCTTCGTTACATGGATCTTCCACTCCATTACAAGTGGGATGTGAAGAAAAACATGTGGGAAAGAAGACTACGTAATATTAAAGTTTTTGGTAGGATAAATATGGTTCCCATGGGTACCGAAGTATTTTACTTACGTTTGTTGTTGACTCATGTTGAGGCACCAACTTCATTTGATGACCTACTTTGTTTTAATGGTATTGTGCATTTAACGTACAAAGCCGCTTGTATTGCAAGAGGACTTTTACATGATGATATTGAGTGGGAAAATTGTCTACAAGAGGCAACTCTCATTGCGTTGCCTAAGCAAATTCGGCGGTTGTTTGCAACACTTCTTGTGTTTGGACAACCACTAGATCCTCTTAGTTTATTAAGGAGTCATCTTGATGCTATGTCGATGATTGGCGCAATGATCAAAATCGCTATTGCAAAGCGATTTTGTCCATTGAAGAATATTTGTCATCATCGATAAACATCTTACTGATTTTTTAATATCGAAGAATTGAATGAGTTTGGTTATCCAAACATTGTTGATGTTGGTAGTGATACCAATGACAATATTGATTTTGATAACCAAAACATTACTTTTCTAGAAGAGGATGTAGGTAGACTCAACGAAGAACAAAACATTGTTTTTAATGCAAAATGACCTCTCTTGTTTTAAATTCGATTCTTCAAATAGGCTTTTCTTTTTAGATGGTCCTGGTGGTACAGTAAGACTTTTTGTATAACACCATATTAGGTTATCTTCGTGGTCGTAATGTCAAGTGTATGGCAATGGCAACAAGTGGAATTGCCGCATGCCTTCTGAATGAAGGACGAACGGCACATTCATCTCTTGCTATTCCTTTACAGTTGCACGATGCATCAATTTGCAACATTAGTGCCCAATCTACATTAGGTCAAAGCTTACGTCAAGTACAATTGATTGTACTTGATGAAGCTTGTCTTTGAACATCGTTTATGTATGAAGCTATAGATAGATCTTTGCGAGATATACGCGGTATAGACAGTCCAAATGGCGGTGTTGTAGTTTTATATGGTGGTGATTTTCGCCAAACTTTGCCCGTAGTTGTACGTGGAGGTCGCAAGCAAACTGTTGAGGCTTGCTTGCGACATTCATATTTATTTCCACTGATGCAACATTTTCATCTGACCACTAACATGCGTTTGCAAAGTCAACCGGACTTTCAACGATTTTTGCTAGATATTGGTGAAGGCAAAACCGGTCCAAAGGTAGATTTACCGCCCGAATTAGTTGCTCCTGGAAATTCTTTAGATGGTCTCATTGACGCTATTTTTGATGATCCGGTTGATTTTTCCAACGTGTCATTTTGGTACATTCGAAATGATGATGCTCAAGAAATCAACCGAAAAATTACCGATCGTTTACCCGGTGATGTGCATCAATGTTTTAGTGCTGACTTTGTTCACGAGAATGATGAACATGCTCATCATTATCCCGTAGAGTTTTTGAATTCTTTACAATTGAGCGGTTTGCCTCCTCACCAATTAGATCTTAAATGTGGTCAATATTTGATGTTGCTAAGGAACTTGAATCCGGCAAAAGGTTTGTGCAATGGTAGTCGTTTGCGTCTTTTGCAAGTGTCTTCCAGTGTGTTGTTGTGCGAAATTGTAGAAGGACGCTATCGTAGCCAAGAGGTGTTGATTCCTAGAATCACCCATCATTGCAATGATAGCCGCTTGCCATTCACACTTTGCCGGAAACAATTTCCTGTCACTGGTGCTTTTGCCATGACAATTAACAAATCGCAGGGCCAATCATATGATCGAGTCGGCATTTATCTTCGTAATGAAGTATTTAGCCATGGTCAATTATATGTGGCATTGTCTCGTGGTAGACATCCTGCAAACATTAAGGTTGCCAATGACAACAATGAAGCCGTGAGAACGGTGAAAAATGTTGTTTATCATGAGGTTTTTACATGACATTGTCATGTATAATATATTATTAATTCCTCTAAATTTTTACACCTGAAACAAGTGGATGGAAAAGTTAAGAGTTTGTTTCAAACTCTGCATGTTTAGGGTTCATGCACGCTTCGGCGACGTCCCCTTCCATCCAATTGTATTCTTTTGGTGTTTATCATTATCATGTTATTGTTTCAAATGAGACATCTTACAAGTTGTGTAAATGAAGATTGCTATACATAACCGGTCAAGAACCACAATTGACATGTAACACACAAAAACATGCATAAAAACAAATGTGATGAACATATTCTCAAGCCTTCAAAGTTTAGACTCTAAATTCTTCTTTTTGAAGACACTATAAAATGTCGATTTTCAAAAAAATTGTCACAATCTTTTTCTATCCTACAAGATGAAAATGCACCTAATAAGTTCGAATCCAAGTCGGAATTCAAAAAAAATATGTATTTTGGGAGATAATAACTCACTGTTAAATTAATTCTGCACAAAATACAGTTTCATCCACACTGGATGAAAATATGTGCGATAGATGAAAAATCGCGAAGGGATGACAAATCTCACAGTGGATGCAAATCGCGCGTTGAATGGAAAAAATGTTGGGGATGCAATGGATGAAAAATAGGTTATGGATGAAAGTTGTTGCAACCTCGCTCCCCACTTCAATTCTTTTACCACTCACATTTTTCTCAAAAATGATCGAAATGAAGCGCCGTTTGTTGCATCATACTTGAAAATGTTAAGATTTTGTTTGAGGAATGTCTGCTTCGGTCATATTGCATTCTTTTGGTGTTCAATTATATTGTCTCCCTTGAAGCAATGTATCATCATTCAATTGAAAAAGGTTATACTTTTGATTTTACAATTCAATGAATGTATATTTTCCAATGCAAACATTCTTTTGTTACCTTCCTTATTTTTTTACTTTCCTTTTGTGTAATAATATAAAAACCACATTAAAATGGTTGGACTAATGCGTTGCAACGCAAGCGCCAACCGCTAGTGATCTACTAAAGCATGAAGAAACCTTGAAATGATATTTAGTTTTATCTTTAGACGACAAACTTAGAAGCTCGATGTTTTAAGAGCGTGTTACTTTTGAATGCATGCACTTACCAAATCATAGAACAAGCAACATGAGCATTAAATTCTATTTTGAAAAACAATATATTGGATGACAAGCAAGGATATTTTGAAGAGCCACAACTTCTTCACCTGAAGTTCGGTTTGGAGAAATTCACTTGGATTGGATCTCTAAATTAAGTCTTATTTGTGTGATAATATTTGCACACCCACACAATCAAGTATAAATTGATGGCATGCATTTTAGTGAAGACAACTTTGTTTCTCAGATATGGGGCATGTTTTACCATTGTAAGCCAATTACCGTATTTGATATCCAAACTTGCTTTTCATGAATTATTTTTGCATAAGGGTGGTTTGGAGATATAATTCAAAAGCTTTGTAGTTGGAAAATTCTTGCTTTAAATTGTTTAGGTATTTGGATATGCAATGATGTCTCTATTTTTAAAGACTTGAAAAAAAAATATGGTTTTTGAGGAGAAGCTTCTCATTCATCCGGCATTGGATTTCAACTTTTTTTTGTTCTAGTGGATTTCAACTTTAATCTAGTTTTTGTAGTAGAAATCTTAACTCCATCAAAGATGTGAGGAAGTTATGGCATTCATTTCATGCAAGGGGCCAAGTTGTGAACATTTTTTCCTTTGTAGATTTTGGGGCAATATTCATCATTGCAAGGGCATTATTTGTGCAAAGATATTGATCTCATGGTATTTTTTGTTCAAGGTAAAATTGTGGTGAAGATAAAAATTGCTTCAGTTGGTGAATTTTTCATTGCATTGACCCCTAGAGATTCAAGAGGACCGAATGGGGCTTTTGCTAATTGGGGGATCTTAGTTGAATGGTTTAAAAGTAATATTTTTGCCCAATTTTTTTTACCAAGGCTCCACATACTACAAAGTCTATGTCGTAAACTTTGCAAAGCCAAATTCCAATTTTGAGCTGTCTATGACAATTGTTAGTTTGCAAGCCAAACTGGGGCAGTTTAAATTTAGCTTTCCAATTTTTATTTTAAAAAAATAATGTTCATAACCAAATTGCTACTTAAGTTCCAAAGGGCCTTAAGTCAAAAAGAATATCAATTTTACAACGGCACCCTCCAAAAGTGTCAAAAACAATCTTGACAATGTCCAAAAATTCTTTGAAGACAAACTTTTAACTTCCAACCCTCATATTTATGGTACAAGATCTTGACTTATGTACAAGATCTTACCGTTGAAAGTTTAAAAAGAAGATAAAAAATATTGTTTCACACCCTCGGGAGTGAATAGAGGTAGAGAATTTCCAATTTTGAGGTTTCAAGCTTCCAAAAACACACAAGGATCTACAGTGGATAAGTCTATTGGTAATATTTCTACTTCAAACAAAAAAACCTTGAGATTTTGCAATAGTTTCTTGAGTACTAATACTTTATGAACTCTCAATCTATGACGCCTCATTACTCGCATATTGACCCATCTCATGTCCAATATGTCTATTACAAGATTATACTGTTGAAATATAACAGATTCACCTTCGTTTTCAATTATGACACACTTCTTTTTTTCTTTTTTCTTTTTTTCTTTTTTTTTAATATATATTAAATTTTAAGGATGAGTCAAACAATTCAAGGGTTAACCCCTTAACCCCTAAACGTATCAAATGTCAAAAAATGACATTTTGTATAAAGGCATAAACTTTGGAGAGCCATACATTCTTCATTTGGAGTTTGTTTTTGACCGAATCACTTGGGATGTGTTGCAAATCAAATCTAGTTGTGTGGTAAAAAGTGCAGAGCCATATAGTATGTATGAATTAATGGCATGCATTTTAGTGAAAGCAACTTTTGTTTTTGCATTTTCAAACATTTGGCATGTTTAACATTGCAAAACAATTATGTGAAATCAAATATATTTTTCCTTAAAGTTTTTTTTACATAAGTCTAATATTTAAACATAAGTGTCTATCTCAACTAGTTTTAGTGATAGAAACCTTGACCCAATTGCAGACAAATAAAAGGTAAGGCATGATTTTGAGTGCAAGGGGTCTAGTTTTGGATGATTTTTCATCTGTAAAAAATTTCAAAAGCCTAAGCTCGTGTCGACTCAGAAAGCTTTGGTAGTCTTACATCTAATTAAGTACATTGTATCACCATCTAATGGAGTAATGGTTACCAAAAAATAGATATATTTTTTTTGAACTTTTTTTAAAGTTTTTTTGACAATTTTCATTGCTGCAAGGCTATTAATTGAGTTAAGATAATTTGTGATACTTTTTTTTTGTACATGCGTGTTTTTGAGATGAAAATGAACAACTCTTCAATTGTTGATTTTTTATTGTAAATCTCTTGGTTGTAGTATTTTCACTTCAAAGTAAAAATGATGGTACAGTGTAGTCTATTTTGGGCACTAATGCGTTTCAATCTTGCAATCTATGGGGTCTCATAAGACATCTTCGTGTCTACATGATCTACAACAAGTTATCACAAGTTTGTACAGTTGAGATCTAAATAGCTTATCTTCATTTCCATCTGTAACAACTTTTTTGAAAATACAATTTTGGCTAAAAATACCCCAAGGACGTATAGGGGTTGAGATGAATTCCAACAACATTTAGTTGGAAGATTTTGAATCCAAATCATTCTAGTATCGGATTTTCTACTATGTTTTTAAAATGAAAAAAGTAACAAACTGGATGAGTTTTAAAGAGCTAGATCTCCTTCGTCCACCGTTGTATTTTGACTTTGTTTGTTGGATAGGATTCCAAAATGGATCTATTTTTGTAGTAGAAACCTTGAATTCTTCCAAGAAGGTGTGACAAAGTTATAGCATTCAAGGGGTTTAGTGCAAGGGGTCTACTTTTGGACATTTTTTCCTTTGTAAAATTTAGGTAGATTTCACCATTGCAACTTTGCAAGGCCATTATTTTCCCAAAGAATTTTTTCTCAAGGTTCTTTTGATTCAAGTTGGTTATTCAGATGAAGATACAGGACTTTCTAGTAGATGACTTTTTCATTGCAACAAGTCAATCAGTATCATTTTCACTTCACAGTAAAAGTGATGAAATTTTGTGATCAACTTTGAGTATTAATAATGTGCAATCTTGCAATCTATGAGGCCTTATGACTCAAAATTTGACCCACATGATTAACGATGTGATTATATATAATTTTATTTTTTTTTAAAAAAAATTAACCCCTAAAGTCGGAATCAACCACATTGTGGTGGATTTGACTTTGGTCAAGCTCTGAGTTACTAAATTTAGATTGGTTGGAGCTGCTACTTAGACAAATTGTAGAATTTTCCCATATCTTTCCAAAACGTCATTTCATGCTTCAAATTTTCTTATACTTTAGGAGATATCTGCAGTCAAAGTTTCACTATTTGAAATCTGCCTAAAACTGCCCAAGTGCGGTATACGCTTGTTTATTCTCAAAATCTGCCCAAAATCGATTTAATATCAAAAACTTCAATTTTTTTTCCAAAAACTAAGATTTTACTTCTCTTCAATTTTTGTTTTTTGTACTTGTAGAAGAGGTACCAAGGCATAATCGCACCATATGGATCTTCAATCCGATTGCTCTTCACTTGCCATTTTCATTGTTGAAGACTTGCCTTTGTATTTGGATTTCAGCACACCTCAAGTGAGAAATCAAGCATTTCCTTAGGATTTATAGGCCGTATGAGGGTAAAAATTACATGGACATATTCCTAACTCACCTAGGAACAAGAATATGAAGAGCTCATATTGAATTTGCTACAAAAATTATTTTTTGGGCCCTCGAAGTACCACTTACCCGTTTTCCAACATGTGATTTTTTTTTATTTTTTTATTTTTTTTTCTTTCCAACTTTGAATTTTACAATTTCATAAATGGTAAGGAATTTGAATCTAAGATTTGACGTACATACATGCTCACAAGTTAAGTACAAGATCTTAACGTTACGTATTTGAAAATACATAAAAAATTTGGAGTTTTGAGGCCCTTTGACTTTAGAGGTTAGACTTCCAACCGTAAGACATTGTACCTAAGACTATTTTGAATAACTCCTCCAAAAATTGGCAGTTGGATGTTTACCATTTGAGAGATCATAACATTCAAAGTTTGTCTTCCAAGTTTTTTTGGGCATTAAGAGGATTGCTTTTGCAATTTTTGGGGGTTGCCCTTATAAAATTGGTGAAAGTTTCAACCTGACCTCTAAACGTACTTGGGGTATTTTTAGCCAAAAACTCATTTTAAAAAAAAGTGATATAGATGAAAATAAAGATAAGCTATTCAGATCTCAACCGTACAAACTTGTAATAGACTTGTAGTAGATCATGTGGACAAAAACTTGACTCATGGAACCTCATAGATTGCGAGATCATAACATATTAGTGCGCAAAACACGCTACAAACTACCATCATTTCCACTTTGAAGTGAAAATACTACCAACATGAAATTTGCATTCAAAAAATCAGAAACTAGAAAGTTGTTCATCTTCATCTCAAAGACACTCTTGTACCAAAAAAATTCATCAACAAAAAATCTTGGCTCAAAAAGTAGCCTTGTAGTTCTGAAAACTGCCAAAAATTTTACAAAGGAAAAATAGTCCAAAACTAGACCCCTCGCACTCAAATCCATTCCTTTTCTTCAATATATCCTCGATTGGGTCAAGATTTCTACCACTAAAAATAGACTATAATTGGAATCCATTCCAAAAAATAAAGTCAAAATCTAACAGTGGATAAAGGAGATCTAGCTCTTCAAAAATCATCCATTTTTTCACTTTTTTCATCGTAGAAACATCATTGCAAAGCCAATACCAAAGTTATTTAGATCAGAAAACTTCCAACTACAAAGTTGTTGGGATGCTTCTAAATATCAGACCTATGAAAAAAGCTTCATGAAAAACTATTTTAGATTTCACATAATTGGCTTGCAATGGCAAAACATGCCAAATGTTTGAAAACCCAAAAACAAAAGCTGCCTTCACTAAAATTCATGCCATTTATTCATACTTTATTTTATGAGTCTGCAATTTTTACCACATAAACTAGACTTGATTTGTAACCTAACCCAAGTGATTTTGTCAAAAACGGAGTTTGGATAAAGAAGTTATGGCTCTTCAAAGTTTCTGCCCTTCATCCAAAATGTCGTTTTTTGACACTGGGGACGTTTAGGGGTTAAGACACCCCCAAGTTTGACCAAAAGCAAGCAAATGTGAAAAATAGTATAAAATTTTGTAACATATTTTATCATTTTGTTGGTATCTTTTGGCATGTTTGGTGTATTCTTAGTAGTAGCTGAAGCTATCCTAGAATTAATATGAAGTAAATTTAGAATTTATTGAAGCAAAAACATATAGAAGTTAGATAAAAGTTAATCTATAACTTGTTTGGAAGTAAGCACCTACATTTTCAAAAACTAAAAAAAGGTGACAAATTAATAACCAATGTTTTTACAGAAGTGTTTTCATATTTCATAAATATAAAAGATTATAAGTGAGAAGGAAAGATGCAAAATGATGGGGGAATCGGCGAGGTGACAATACACAAGCTCTTTAGGGCCTCGAACTCACGTTGAGTTGGGTTGAATTATTTGTAGAGTCATCACCACCTCAACCAGAGCATTTGCAGAGTCGTGATCACCACCTCGCCGATGTCTCACGTTGCTAAGAATACGCCCTTATACATCACATTCACACCAACACTATTTTTTTCATCCACGCATCCAATATTGACCCCCTCAGCAATCAACAATAATCTTCAATAGAATTTATATGGTATTACCATTATGATAACAATTTTGTAGTGATACTATGGTTTCATATGCTACTCTAACTCAATTTGAAGTCTTGATTGTTAATATATTACTTGTTGTAAAAGCATCATGTTGAGTAATAAGCACAACCTTACGTCCTACATGACAAGAAAGTATACATCACCACTCATTCTAATACACTCGATTATATCTTCCATGAAATTATTGAAGTTGATCACATCATAATCAGAAAAATTTCTATGGTCAATATCAATCATGAAAACTTGCTATAGGTGTTTATTTATAATGCTTTCTCTATACAACCAACTTGTTGGTCACAGTCTTAGAGATCCACTTTAATATACTCATATGTTCAAGTTCTTGTATGAAAATGTACATTTAATATCTTAGGAGTAAGCTTACATAGTAAAATGAGATAATATGGCTATTTACACACTCTATTAAACATATATGCAAGCCTTGATCCACCTTCACTTTTATACAATATTACTCTTTTCTTTTTCTATCTCTTTCCACCTCAATTATTCACCTCAACTAAAGTTTAAATTTACTTGCTTCTAGATAACCTCCTTCTCATTTAGCACATCCTAAAATACATAATAATTGCACAAATAATTTCCTAACATTGCACAAGTTTTCACCCAATTCCTAGTAATGACTATTAAAGAACTGAAGCACAGTCAAGTTTGAAGTCAATTCTCAATCAAGATCCAACTTCAATTTCTTCTCTTTACATAAGTAATAAACTTTGACACACTTGATACAAATCATATGCACTTAATTTTGGATCTCTCATATAGCCAGTTCTTGGTAGATTTTAGCAAAACTAGATATAAACAACTTCACATCAGGTAAGACCAATCTTGATGAAAAAGCTACAATGTTGACAAAAACTATCACATCTATCTTTGAATTCTCCTCTTCTATAAAAAAATAATCTTTTGACTTGAATTTGTGTAAGCACTGAAAACACTTCAACACAAAATAAGTAAAAAGGAATTATAGTAAGGTTCCACTCCCTGAGTCCATTAAGTCATCAACCCAAATTCCTATAAAACCATCTACCAACAATAATCCTCTACAGAAAAATCAAATTTACAACTATTTCCAATACCAGAAACTAAAAAAAGTTCGAAAAATTGATTTTACCAAGTCCAAGATATTTACTACATTCCACAAAAGCAACATACCTCATATAATTCATGACATAAAGTCTACTTTTGACAACCAAGTAGCACATGCATGTGGCATAGACAGTTGGACTACTTCCCAACACTCTTCATTCATGATGCTCTCCAAATTTCATACTTATAACGTGTTCCCAACAACAACAACAACAACAAGAAGCACATTTTCTGAAGTTTTGAACCCATAACCAAGCGTATCCACAACATGAAAAAAAAAAAAAAAACTGATATATTGCCAATGTACAGTACCCGGCAAGAGAGATATGGACAACTTGCAGAATGCCAAAAACAAGGTGAACTTCATGTGAATGCCAAAAATTATATTTCTCATAAAATTGCATGGGGCTCTAGGAGCAGCTACATATAGGTGGTGTTTCCAAGTAGCAAAGGTTGAACTAATTTAATCGAATGAGTAACAGCCTTTCAAATTTTGAACAAAATGAAAAAAATATGAACAAATATGAACAAAATGGTATTAAATTTGCATCCTTATGCTTAGGACTACAGATACAAAAAACCCGGACGAGTCTGTAAGTGTATGCACAAATGGTATCAAGAAGGGTAGTACCGCACATCGCGGCGGCGCTCCTTGAATCGCGGATGCTGCGAATCCAGTTTCTGGTACTGACATGATCGCAGCTTCCATTTCAGCAGCGCCTTCCACAGCCGAGGCAGCAAGCCCGTGTAATTCTCCACCAGCTTGTCTCCCACACCTCCGCCTCCGCACTCCATAAAAACTCCCGAAAACCTCAAAATGATCAACAACTCTCAACGATACTTGATGCTACAAGTGCCACAAAGAAGAAGAAGAAGAGGAAGGGGATCGAGGAGAGTGCAATGAAGCGTAGTTGCGCAAAAGAGGAGTGGATTTTGATTCTATGATGTGATGAGCTTGAGGCGGTGTCGTATGGTGCACATGAGTGGCGATCGAAGATGGTGCTGTATGTATGGAAAAAGAGATATGATTGATGATGTCGGAGTAAGGGACAATCTTCGTAGGAGAGGAAAGGCGTAATAAAAGAATTCGAGCGGACAACTTACATGTTTTTTTTTGTTGTCCGCTTTTTTTCCACTTTTTTGCACCTTATGTAATCGAGTTGACCAGCTTTTTGGATCTTTCACGAGGATCATGACATGTCTGTGTCAAGATGCGTCCATGCCCGGCTTGGTTTTTCTTGTTTTGTCAATGCTTGCCGTTTGGTAGTTCAACAATAATTACCCAAGGAAGTATTTTTCGCATAACGGAGAAAGAATCCTCTTTGAAGGGGGGCAATGGCAGCTACCAAGGAGGCACCCTAGAATCCGTGGGGACCTCCCAAGGCCGTTTTTGATAATTTTGAATTCAAATTTGAGGTCTGCGACCCCAAGTTACACCAGGGAGCCTACTCCTTCGCATTTAATGTCTATACATCAAAAAATTAGGGGGCTCATTACCCCTCCTCCATCCTCCTTGGTAGCTGCTACAAACGCTTACCCCTTTGAAGGAATGAAAAACTTGTATTTTGTTTGAATTACAATGTTCCTCAACACTTGGCGATGCTTGATTTGGCTCATCAATTTAGGTCTTGTGCATTTGAGAAAGCGACACATTTGATTACAACATTTGCTAATTCGACCTTTGGGTCGTTACATTTGCAACTTACTTAGTGTGGGTAGTTGGCGGGTGGGCGGATAAGAGCATCGTCACTAGCTAATTAGAACACAACTATTGTGTTCGAAGAGATAGGCCACCACTTCCCCCACGCATTAAAAACTTGTTCCGCGCGTGTTGAAAAATTATTATTACAGGCAATCCTCTCACAAACTAAATATATCATTCTTCTTTTTCGTCAATCAATTGCTTCCAAGTTTCATATATCACCATATATGTCATTACTCATTAGCCATGACGACATGAGCGCCGATTCTCAGGTGGGTGATTAAAATCTCCAGTGAATAGAAATCTAGAAAACCATTCACACTTTACGATAAGCCCATGGGTGGCGATGCTTTTATGCTCTTACATGTCTTGCCATTTGAGAAAAAGGAACGAACAACCTTCCTACATGGTAAGTGCACATCATTTGAGCTCAACCCCTAAAGATCCAAGAAAGCCGAAATGGCTTTTGGGGTTCTCGTAGGGAGTGAAATCAGCCAACTTTGACCATTATAATCTCACAAATGAAAAAGAATCAATGGTTCAAATTGTACATGCCACTAAAAAGGCAACTTCACTTTAGGATCCTACTGTTGGATTTTCTAATTGATACTAAGACTAAGATCTTTTGAGCCTACAGTAAGCAAAGGTCATTTTCTGTAATTTAAGCAATTTTGAATCAAAGATCTTTAGGGGTTAAATTAACTGACAATATATATAATTTCAGTATCCACTCCATGACGCAGTTCTACAAGCAAAACAAACCAAGCTCGCTAAGTGGCGCCTAGGTATACATCATATGAGTATTATGATAATTAGAGTCCACCCTCGAGACGGGGAAGTAGTATTGTTCTAATTTCCCCTTGTCCGGTGGGCATCGGGATATTAACATTACGAACAGACACTTCATTCACGCCAACCCCTTAGAAAGGGACCGGAGTTTCTATCTATCTATCTGTTAGGATAGATGTCCCGGTCCACAAGGGATAGACGTAGACGTTGATATGACAAATGCCAATTGCTCAAAGAGCATGATCGTAAAGCATGAATGAGATCCAACTTGCTTCTCCAGCCTTGCTTTTCATGACTCATGAACTTGAATGACAGCAGGGTACCATGATTTGACTTTGACTCAGTTTTCAACATTTTTACATCACATTCATGTTACCAAAACATGGAATAATAATTTAGATATAGTTGTTTAAAGAATCATGATTGGTAAGGCTTTTAATTGAGGAAAAAAGAATTCTCACAATATGATTTTCATATATTGAAACAAGATTGAAAGTTGGAGCTCAAGAAATATTCTTGCACTCTTAGGTCCTTGATAGCATTCAATCAACCATCACACTTTTGAGGAGTTTGGCATTGATTCGTGACTAAATTAGAGCGGAAGTTTACATTTATTCATGAAAGTTTGTGGACTTCTTTATGTATATATTTATACATGAAGATAAATTCATAGTTAGTATATTTCATGAATGCATCTTGCCATGTTCAATTTCTAGCTATGAATTTTCTAACTTGAATTTTTATGTTAAAGTGGCACTATCAGCCCCTAACTTTCCTTAAAACCCAAAACGGGTTTTGGCTCTTTTGGGCAATGAAAGTGAAGTACTTAGTAAAAATTAAAATTAATATTTTTTGGTGATTTTCTTACTGAAGGCAGATATAACCATAATGAACATTTGATAAAAATCTTGACAATTAATTTTATTTTTAGCGTCTTCTATGGCATTTTGAAGTTTTTGAGTCGAGATGGGGCAGAACAGCGGGGCTTTAGGCCAATTGATAGGAGATGGTCACAAGAGATGGGGAGTTGTGCGGTTTGAATATGCAAATTAGGTAGGAACAGAGGGCATAGAGAGGGTTTAGAGAGGAGACGAGATGCATAACCCACGATTTCCCAAGAGGCGATTGTTCACCTAACTCTCTAAATGCACTAAAACCTCAATTTTGTTGAAATGGTGGTATTCCATGTGCCATTTTGCCATATCTCCTTTGAGCCATTTTGCTCGTATTCTAAAACATGCCATTTTACAAGCATATTTTTGAACTATAGTTCAGAAGTCTTTATGCCTTCAAAATGACATGTTTATTAATATCACACATGTACTGTGTAATATCAAGTGATTTTTGTAACATCACCAGAATTCCATGATATCACACATTTTTAATGATTTTTGACCTTTGGACGTAGTCAAAGGCCAATATTTCTGTACGGCCGTTCAGAAACATTGTTGTTTTAGTAACGCGGTTAGAAATATTTACCCTATCATGTCAAAACTCAAAAGAAACCAGCGTTTTTTTTTTTTTTTTTTCATTTTACGCACCCCAAAAAGCGCCATTTTATCCGGAATAATGCTATTTTAGCGGAATTGAGGATCTAACCATTTACATTAATTTCCATACACTATGAGGAACCACTTTGAATGACAATATAATTATGGAACTTTAAGATTTATCACCGAAGATTGATTTAATTTCATAACTCATGTGGTTCTTCAAGGCAAGGCTCATCAATGAGTATGTGACATTTTATCTCCATATATGGCATGTATTTGACTACATTTTCCCATTTGACATCTTTGGTCATTCATTGCAAGGGGATTGAAGGGGGTGAAGGAAGGGTCCGGCTTTGCTAGGCTGCCTTTTGAAATTATTCATCATTTTTCACTAGTTTGACATTAGAAATTCATAAGTATTCATCAGATTTTACAATTTTTACTCACAAATCCTGCCAAAAATTCACAAAACCACAAAGGTATACTTTCACCGTTCACATTTTCATTATTCTAAACTCCCATGCTTACAAATGATTTTATCCTATTTCACCCACAAAGTGATGTTTCTAAACTTCATGTAGAAAACATTTTTGATGAAGGTTCTAAAAGAGGAATCAAGATGTAATTTTTTGCACATGCGCAGACAACTTAGTTCCCTACATGAAAAAAAATATGAGCAAAATGTTTGGGGTAACAATCATCAACTTGCCCTTTGGCCTATTTGCACTATGCCTCCAGGGCAATGCCAAAAAAATCTCTTGTTGAAACTTTGAACGTTATGATCTCACAAATGAAAACATTCAACGGTTAAAATTTGAGCCAGTTCTTTCAAGTAAGGTTAGGTACAAGATCTTACGGTTAAAAGCTTCAAAGAACTAAATAACTTTGGGTCATACCCCAGGAGTGCATAGTGGTTGGAAATCGTAGTTTTTCAGATTCGAACTCCCAAAAACACAAGGAAAGTTAGGAGTTGATACTTAACCCTTAAGCGGGCCGAATGTCGAAAAACGACATTTTGGATGACACCAACTTTGGAGAGCCATAACTTCTTCATCCGGACTCCGTTTTGGACGAAATCACTTGGGTTGGGTCCCAAATCAAGTCTAGTTCATGTAATAAAAATCTCAGACCCATACAATGAAGTATGAATTAATGGCATGCATTTCAGTGACAGCAGCCTAGTTTTAGACATTTTTTCCTTTGTAAAATTTAGGGCAGTTTTCACCATTGCAGGGCCATAATTTGCACAAAGAAATTTTTCTCATGGTTTTTTTTTGTTCAAGGATGCTACTGAGATGAAGGTGAACAACATTCTAATTGGTGACTTTTTCATTGCAATAAGTCTAATGGTAGCATTTTCACTTTAAAGTGAAAATGATGAAATTATGTGATCATTTTTGAGTATTAATACATTATGATCTCGCAATCTATGAAGCCTCGTGACTCAAAATTTGACCCACATGATGTTCAATATGTCTACGACAAGATTGTACGGTTGAGATTTGGATAACACACTTTTACCTCCACCTATGACAATGCTTTTGAGGATGTGTTCATTTTACTACAAATGAGTCAAACCATTTAGGGGTTAAAAAGCACGTGTTTGGAGGCTGTTCTTGTTAAGAGTATGAGTATTTAATGAAGAATGTGTAAGGAGGTGGTAAGCTAGGTTGATTGTTACAACAAGGACAATAAAATTGTTGAACAGCTCTAGTCATTGCAGCAGAACTTGTTCACTTTGCCTCAATATGTCTCAATAATTGTGTCCTAAAGGAAGCAATTGTTTATTTTAGTGACAACTTGTTTGTGTATACCCATACAACATCTCAAACAAAAAATCAAATCGAAGTGTGGCCATGCAAGTGGGTAAGTTACCGAACCCTTAAATACGAGTTGATGAATGTTGGCAACAACGTCATAATCTCAACTTTTAAGGTGAAATTGCTCATAGCAAAACCTAGAGTGCTCCAATATGCCTAATATAAGTTCAATATAGCAAGGCTCTTTCACCTTCATGTGATTGAGTGACGCGTTATGCTCAAATGAAAAGCCCACGATCCTTATTTTACCACTAAGTAAATAATCCAGATAAAAACGCAGTTACTAATGAGAGAAATTTACTTTGAACAATGAGTAATATTAAATATGTCACTTCAGTGAAGGTGCAATTAAATATTACATATGCAAAAGATAATGCACAGAAACACGACAAGGCTTTCATTCAAATCTAGAAGCAATGACTAGAGCTTTTACAATCTAGGGCTATGGTTTCAAGGTAGCCAAACATATTTCTGCCCAAGCTTAAAAGTTCAACATATAGTTACCTGTATTTGTAAAATGTGAGATGCAATGTTGTTACATTCTTAATAATAAGAAACTTCTTTAAATTTGGATTAATCACCTTTCATATAAGTATTGGAATAGGCTCGAACGGGAAGAAGGCTAGTTTTGAAAACTTTGAGAAATTTGCATGAAGACTTCTTAGGGGTTAATCAAAACTAGAAGGTTAATCAAAATTTACAAGTCCAAATTAAGTAGTCAAAACTCAAAAGTAAGTAGTCTCTATTTAAAAAACCGGACAAGGGTAACAAACAAACAAACAAAATATTCGCTGCATATTTTTTGTAAAATTCCATACTCCATGTGAACAAAGGCCAAAACCAAAAAGAACAAAGTTGCAAAAAGCGAGGTGGTGGTGAGTGTGCAAGGACATTCTTCCAACTCACGTTGTTTGGCTGAAGAACCTGCTTATTCTATGGTAGTACCACCACCTCGCCATGTCTCAATCCACAACTTTATACTTTTATACACTAACTACAATCCTGACGACTAAATGTGCATAATTATTACTTTTCATAACATTAATGTGATCCAATTCCAACATTGTTATTTAATTCTACTAAATTAGAAAAGTTTCATTGACAAGATTTTGTGTCGAGTGTATTATTAGTTTTTTACTCATTTGTGTACAAAAGACCAAAAGAAGGAAGTGCAAAGGTTGCAAAAAGCAAGGTAGTGGTGACCGTGTGAGGATAAGCATTGAACTCATGTTAAATCCTGCTTAATCCCGGAAAATCCCGCTGAATTTGTAGTAGTCACCATCACCATGTTCACAACCTTAAACTTCTTATACACTTATTAAAAACCATAACACTAATAATAGTTGATTTCTATAATATCGTAACAAATTGCAACAATGATATTCTATTTTACTTTATTAGAAAAGTTTCATTGACATGATTTAGTGTGGAGCCTATGATCAAAAATTTGTGTACGGAAGCCCGAAGCTAAAAAGTGCAAATGTTGCAAAAAGCGAGGTGGTGGTAATGGTGGGAGGACAAGCTTCGAACTCACGTTGTTTTTTCACTCGCCATGTGACGTGTTCACAATCTTAAACTTTATATACACTAATCAAGAACCTCAACACTGATTGTGAATAATAGTTGCTTTCTATACCATTGCAATCCAATAGCAACACTGTTATTCAATTTTACTATATTTAAATAATTTCTTTGACATGATTTTTATGGAGTTATCATCAAATATTAGTGTATAAAAGAGTAAAATGAAAAAGTGCAAAGGTTGCAAAAGTGAGGTGCCGAGGTGGTGGTGTGCAAGAACAAACTCTAAACTCATGTAGGTGGTGGTGTGTGAGAACAAACTCTAAACTCATGTCGTTTGCCCAAAAACCCTTCTTATTTTGTGATAGTCACCACCACCTTGCCTTGTGGTAGTCATCACTACCTTGCCATGCCTCGTGTTCATAACCTTGACTATTTATACACTAATTACAAACTCCAGAACTAATTGTGAACAATAATTACTTTTTGTAGCTCTGAAATCCAATAGCACCGCTGTCATTCAATTTTCATATATTTAGAAAAGTTACATTGACATGATTATGTGTGCATATAATTATCAATTATTTGTATACAATGCACCTATAGTAAAAAGAGCAATGGTTGCAAAAAGCAAGGTGGGCATGAGGGTAGGAGAGTAGGCTTCGACCCCAAGCCCGACCTCACGTACTTCGGCCCAAAATCCCACTTATTTTGAGGTCACGACCACTTCTCTGTGTTCGGTCCAAAATCCTAGGTCACGACCACTTTGTGTTCACAACTTGATACTTTTTGATCATATAAAAGTACACTATAGTAAGTGGCTTACAAGCAGCTCAAATTACAATTTGGAAAGCTCATTGGCAAGTGGCATAGCGAATTAAATTTTGTAAATGAGCATAGTATGTAAGAGATGAGACAAGGTGGAATCCTTAATTTTGAACTAAATATTGAAATAGTTATAAATTCTGGAGGTGAAACGTGTAGGTATACCTAATACCGCCCAACCTAATATGTATACTATGAATCCATCAAAATTTACAACTTCTAAAATGTACCTCGTGGCCTAAATTGGCCTATAAGCGGTTTGGGATGTGTGTGGGTTTTGAACCACCTACCATGATTACAAACCTCAAGACTAATTGTGAATAATAGTTACTTCCTATGACATTGTAATCCAATTACAACACTGTTATTCAATACTACAAAACTATAAAACTTTCAAGAACATGATTTTGTGTAATGTTTATTTACTTTGGAGTATAAGTGGGGCTCATCTAACATATAAGAACAAATCTTCAATACCACATATAGAGTGTAATAATCTACATATCGAAACAGGATAGAAGTCTCCAGAAGAGAAATAGAATAAACAACCTAGAAGCCTTAATATGCGAAGCTTCCGGAATGGCCGTCACACATGAAAGAACCGACAAGTTGCCGATCTCCTTCGACGTTCCAACCCACCGACACAACACTAGCGTACTAATCCCGCAAATCACCCCCAATTCCCACAAATCTCAACTCCTACCCCCAATTGCTGCCATACATCAACTCATCCATCGAATTCGGAATCGGCAGGCAGATCATCGATTGATCGGTGAGTACCCGTTGCTAGCTAGCATGATCAAAGACTTGGGTAGCAATTCTGGAGCTGAGAGACTGATATAGTAGCTTGATGTGCAGGGATCTACCGTAATCGTGTGGAAGTGAAGTGAAGTGCGAGCGAGCGGCGATGTTTTTCTGCTTCGTGTGTGACGAGCAGCGAGACGTGGTGGGCAGTCGTCCCATCAACGGCTTGTGCGGCAACTGCGGCGGCATACTGAGCGAGCTCCAAGTGCGCGACATGTTCCGATTCTGCTTCGTGCCGCTCTTCTGGACTCACAAGAACCGGATCGTCTGCCAGCGTTGTGGCGCTCAGTACCGGAGCCATTACGACTAGCTAAACCCCATCTCTTGCTACTAGTGTACATAATAGTATTTTACAACAGATGAAAACAATAGTCTCTAGGTTAGGATCCGCCTTAAGGGCGCAAAGTGACTGAGTACACTGAGTTCATTAATCAGCCACAACTGATTATTCCTTTCGATCATCACTTCTCTTTGATAGTTGCTACAACATCACTTTATATGGGTAGGAACTGAATGCAACCCACTTTCCCCTGATACAGAATGCATGAAAATGGCCACACCGTTAGTTGATCAGTTCGACGCCAGTTCTTGATTGTAAGTGATCTTGGAACTTTGTAGGAATCTAGGGATTGTTTTCACATCCTGGGAATTTGTAACGAGAAATGATCTGTCCTAAGAAAAGGACTTTGTAGGAGTTTCGAACATTCGCCCTATCAATCTGGGACTGATGAAATGGAAATGGTTATGGTGCCTTTCTCAACTTCCTTGAACCCTAGTGGGACATGTAAAAAGTTTGAACCCTAATAGGACGTGTAGAAAGGTACATAAGAAACGGTTGAAGCACCCCGAATGTTCTTGCCATGATAAGTTTCTCCAAGACTACATAAAGGAGCAACTGACAGTACTGCGTAAATGGAAGCAACCATGTTGAGAATCTTCTCTTCAATCACAGCTTCTTCATCCAGAGCCTTGTTTGAGTACGCTGCAAAACTGAGGCTACCCATCCAGAAATTATTGAGTTTGCAACCAGGAGCATCACCAGATCGGCAAAAAAAGTTTAATTCGTCGCTAAGCTACGTGCTAGCCGAAAAGGAAAAAGCACGTAAGAGGGTTAATATGAAACAAGTACTAGGACTTTTCATATGTTGTGAATGGTGTCAAGTCTCCATGTCAGTGGGGCCTTGAGCACCAACGCCAATACCTCCTCTTCCAGAGTTATCATGGCGATGAATCTCCGCAGTGCGTCCCTCTTCGTCGACATCAACCTTGATCTGTTGCTCATCTTTCCCACCCTCCAATGAGTCGATGTATGCCTGCAGTGACTCGGGATCAAGGATGGTAAAAGGCTCTCCTTTTCCAACAATGGCAACTCCGCAGTTGCTACTGCTGAGTTCCTCCTCTTGGAGAGACTCTTTAATGGCATAAAGAGCATGTCGAATCAGCTCCTCCTTGGAACACTCCACGAATGTTTCGTACTTCCGTTCCAGGTATGTCTTGGCGGCCTGAGAGCGGGAACCGATTGCAAATGCCTGAAACTCGAAGTAGTTGCCAGACGGGCAATTCTGGTAAAGATGAGGACCTGTTTCGTCCATTCCTGCTACTAGAAGACCTACTCCATACGGCCGCTTCCACGAGCGTTGCGTGCACACCTGCATGCATTTCAAATCCATGAGGCTGCATAACTCGTCCCTCTCCAACAGAAAATCATTAAGAGCACTACTCCCGACTCATAATCAAAAGTAAGCACTGTAAGCAACAGCAGCTCATCTGGGCATTTGAGCGAATGGTGCGAGCATGACTTGCTCAACTTTCCATGGCCACTCACCTTCAGATAAAGACACTGTACTAGCAACAATCTACAACCTCTCACTATAAAAGATGCAGGAGAAAGTCATACTTGACTGAACTTCTTCCGTCTCCTTCACTGAATTTCGTTACCAACAGTGAGCACTGTTAGCAATAGCACTTTGTAAGGAACGGTGCAGTATGACTTGCTCATTTATCCATGACCACTCACTATAACGAAATGAATATTCAACTACACTAACAACGACATACATGGAAACTCATGACTCAACATCGAATCTTGCACGCAGAGATTTCTCTGCTGCACTACCATATAATCTCACACCAGCATTGGACGCAAATAATATCCTCTACTTGTTCGTCTTCAAGAAGTTGATAATATAAGTATTCGAAAATACGGAATAGGTATCAAACTACACTAACAATGATATACAACCTTCAAAAAGAATCTCATAACCCTCGTACACAAAGATTTCTGTGCTGCACTACCTTATAATTCTTCAGAATCACACTCCAGCATATGGACGCTAATTATATCCTTTACATGTTCATCATCAAGAAGGGGAAAAATTTGAATACCGAAGATGAATAAACGATCCACAAATTGACGGTATCGTTTGCGATGTTTGCGAAAACCGAACGGCAGCTAACGAATATGCGCAATTTGAAGATGAAGAGGCTGGCGAGAGACTTGACAACAAAAAATCAAGATTTCGTCGATCTTTATATCAAGAAAATTTAGAATGGCGAACCTGAGCTTTGTCTGCAACTTGAACAACAAGGCGGCCAACAGGAAGCGGCGACTCATAAACGAAGTGGTGATTAATGCACTCCGATCGCATGTACCGCGACAAAACACGGCCATCGGCAGTCAATCCAGCCATGGCGATCCCGACGTGGTCATCGATCTTGAACAGCTTCTTCTGGTGCGCGGAAAGCTCCGAGGAGGCTTTGTTCACAGTGGCCAGCACCACATGCGTCTTGGACCGTAAGCCTACCGCTGCGCTTCCCTGCTTCACGGCCTCCATGGCGTACTCCACCTGGTGTAGGCGTCCAGCGGGACTCCATGTCGTCACGTCTGTGTCGTATTGGTTCCGAAACATGGCTATGGCCGAACCCTGGAAATCGCCTGATCCGGCAGTTGATGAGAAACTTTACGATTGCTAACAATTGCTCTTTTCTTTTTTGACTGAGTTGTAGCGGGCTTGGCTATCGAGTGTTCAATGGCTATGGCGATGTCCGAGCTCTGGGACCTGCGAAGGAGCTCAACGGCATTCGGAGGCTCAGCGAGGAAGAAGGTGATTAGTAACTTGATTAGTGTGTAGCGTTACACTAATTATCCATTATTAAGGTTAGTACTACTATAATTCAATTAGTGCGGAACCCGATTAGGTGTAATTAACGATTCGCATTCTACAAGAAAGAAGACAACTTGTTTTTGGAAAATCCAATCATAGGATCTTATTTATAATTGATCAACCCACCAATTTTTATCAAAATTTCACGTTACGGATCTTCAAATATATTGAGACAGAGTTTCGGTTTTTGTAAAAACAACAGAGTAAACAAATCAACCCCATTGGCACTTCTCTCTCCTTCATGGGTCAAGGGAGAATGCTTGATAATGGTTGAGATTTCCCATAAGGAAACCTATAGTAAAGTACGAAACCTATAGTAAAGTATGCAATGTAAGTAGAAGGAGAGTCAAAGTGGATTCATCATTTTTGGACTTTTCTACAATTTGCTATGAATAATTTAAAGTGCACTTATAGGTGTTTCTAAATTGATGCCCTAATCTAACACCTATAATGTTTGGGATGAATACATGGTACTATTGAATTTTGAAACTATTATGTACCTTGGGGTTAAGAAGCCTAAAGCTCCATTATTGGTATTGCTCCATTTAAGAGCACTCTCCCTTACATGAAGGGGAGTTCAAGCAAAATGTAAGAGTTACGGCCTTAGGCCTTACATTTGTTGTATTAGCAAATTGGAGGCTAGGAGGTTGCAATTTGTTGTACTAGCAAATTGGAGGCTTGAGTAATATGAACAAAGGCCATAATTTGAACAAGTTCTTATTCCTTATTCTTTTTGATCCATTGCTCTTTGTAGAGTGTCTCATTCTTAGATTCTAATGTCCACTCAAAATGCCTCTTTGTGTATAGTAAAGTGTTCAAATTTTAATAGTAGGTTCCACATACAAGTAAATTAGACAATGTTGTTAAACAATGATGAGAAATATTGATATGTAGCATACCTTATTAGATACTTATTACCCCCTCCGTTCTATTATGATTATCTAGTAGGTTCTCTCAATTCTACCTCTTTAGATAGATTTGAGAGAACCTGTTGAACAATTATAATGGGACAAAGAGAGTACAGTTGGAACACACCTTCGTCGTTTTACTTTCATGTATCTTATGAATCATAACACCTTTTGTGTTGTTGAGTATAACGCAACTTTATTTTATAGCTCTCCATCCGCTCATACTTCTTAGCATAGTGGAGACATTTCATTGTGCCAATTAAATATCTCTTCATCACTTATAGAATAGCTCAAATTGATCAATTTGACTCACATGCATTTTTATTAAAATGACTTAGATATCAAAGGGCTCAGCAGCACAATATCTTTAATTAGTGATCCACATGCAGTAGTTTCACATACAATAAGAAATATCAAAATAATATACAAACTAACAACAACATGCATTTAATTTTTGCCTAGAGAAGACTCACACATACTCTTTTGCACCTAGTCATTCTTTTTCTTCTTGTTTAAAATTACCTTATTGATTCTAAGCATGTGGTGGTAATATCTTTTTATAGTGAATGATTGATCAACCCCTAAATGGTTTGACTCATTTGTATTTAAAAGTACATATTCTCAAAAAACATGTCAGAAGGTAAGTTTTTTAGGTCCCAACTGTACAATCATACCATTTTGTAGTAGACATACCGTACATCATGTGGGTCATATTTTGGGTCATGAGGCCTCATAGATTGCGAGATCATAATGTATTGTTACTTAAAAAGCATAAAAAAGTCTCAATGCTACCGATAGACTTACCGGCCTCATAGATTGCAAGATGGCCATCTGATTTCCTGAGAAGTTTCTTCTCACTCAAGCCTCTTTTATTGCAATACCACGAGCTTTGCTGTTGTGGTCACAGCTCTACAATTTTATGTTTACAGAGAAGAGATTCCAGTGAGACACTTAATTAGTATACATACTCTCAACAATTTTGTAGTGTTTTCACAGTCCTGCTTCTACGGGAGATTGAGGACCAATGAATCATGATACTCATAGACTTCAGATTGGACGTCAGAGCAGCCTACGAACAGCACTGTAAGAGAAAATTTGAGCAACCAACTACAATCGATGGCCTTTGAGCAATGCGCCTTTACACCGAGGGGCGTGACGGGAAATGGTTTGGATTTGTGCTGAAAAGCTGATGATCACATTTCAGTGGGTAGAAGTGGGGTGCAGCGGGTGGGAGAATGGGGGGTAACTTAATGGGTGGGAGCAAGGAGGGAAAAGCGGGTGGGAGAGGGGAGCAAGCGTAGAGATTCAACGGGTGGGAGAAGCAAATGCAGCGGGTGGAGGAAAGGGGGGTAACGGGTGGGGTAAAGGAGGGTAACGGGTGGGAGAAAGGGGGGTATCGGGTGGGAGAAAGGGGGGTAACGAGAGGGAGAAGCAAATGCAGCGGGTGGGAGAAAGGGGGTAACGGGTGGGAGAATGGGGGTAACGGGTGGGAGAAAGGGGGTAACGGGTGGGAGAAAGGGGGTAACGGGTGGGAGAAAGGGTGGTAACGGGTGGGAGGAAGGGTGGTAACGGGAGGGAGAAGCAAATGCAGCGGGTGGGAGAAAGGGGGGTAACGGGTGAGAGAAGGGGGGTAACGGGTGGGAGAAAAGGGGGGTAACGGGTGGGAGAAAGGGGGGTAACGGGTGGGAGAAAGGGGGGTAACGGGTGGGGGAAGCCAATGCAGCGGGTGGGAGAAAGGGTAGGAGAAAGAGGGGTAGCGGGAGGAGAAAGGGGGGTAACGGGTGGCAGGAAGGGGGGTAACGGGTAGGAGACGGGGGGTAACGGGTGGGAGTAGGGGAGTTGGAAGAATATACTTAGGTGGAACAAGTCAGAGTGGGAGGGGAGGCAGAGACTTGAGGGGAGGCGAAGGGGAGACGAGGGGAGGCGAAGGGGAGACGAGGGGAGGGGAGGGGAGGGGATACTTGAGGGGAGGGGAGGGGATACTTGGGGGGAGGGGGAAGTGGACCAGAGGCTGAGAGGGAAGGGAGGGAGGACGAGGGTCGTCAATACATGCGAACTTGGTCGTTAAATAGGGAGACTTGCTCTGGACTCAGGTAGTATCCTTGGCCGTTCTCTGCCATTGTTGCTGCAGCAGGCTTCTCAGTTGAGTAGTTGCTTGCTGCCATTCAGACACCTCAGAATCGATCACTACTTGTCCCAACCCGTGTAACTTGTTATCATTTGCACCAGTCACTAGTGTGTGCCGGTCTACTTCCCACTTCTAAACGCAGTCTCGAGCTCAGCACCCAGTATACTTCGAATCCAGTCAGGACACCGTGCCATGATTTCAGAGTCACACTTCGTGAGATTGATACTCGCGAGCACGAGTGACTGGTGAACTTTTGTGTTGATCCACGGCGATGAGCACTTGCTGTTGTATTAAGCCATCACATGCGAGGAGTGGGTAGTGCAGATCATGCACGATAGTGGTAAGAAAGATATCATGTAAAAACCTCTTAGTATACAACACCATCAATAATTTCAATAATATAAAATATACACAAGTATTCCCATATGTTAAAGATCTGTACTGATCCAAGAATAATCAATGATAGCCCTGATCTGAATGTGACTTCCATCAACAGCTTGTAAAAGAGATCTTGAATCCAATACAACCCCAAGCTCGATAGTTCATGATCATGATCTACACTCAGATTTCTAGTGCCCAAAAAACATCGATTCAAGCAATGTGCTTCCCATGTAGAGTAATGAAATAGAGTTTTATTTCGTGGCCACAGTACAGCAGCATTCACAGAATCAAATACAAGTTGACACAGTCAGAGGATCGCCAACAGAATGAGGGTTAGAACCTCACTATCAGCACTCAACCTCATTGACCGAGCACCGCTATGAGACTAAAACAAGCTTGAATCTTGCTGAGAGCTATTCAAAATTCTGCACCAAAAAGCAATTATCACAGCGTCAAGGAGGCATGTTCGGTATTATCATAACCAGAAGCTATGACATTTCTTAAAGGAACGCTCACCAGCTCTCCTTCTTCACGTCTTTCAGTAACGTCTCCAGCTCCCCTGACTGTTGCCAGACCACTCAATTAATCAGCACTTCATGCTTTGAATGAATACTCCAACAGAGTTCTGGGATTGAACGTACCCGGTGCATGGAGATGAGAATGTCGGATCCTCCCAGAAATTCGCCATTGACGTACACTTGCGGAATGGTTGGCCATTTGCTGCATTTGAACAAACAAAACCAGCTCAATTCAAATTTAACGTTCATCTGCAACTTGAGAATATTACCTCCGAAACCATTGATCAAAGTTAAACCTTCTATCATCACAGAAAACGGACCCTTCACGCTTTATTGTAAACAAAGTACCTGTAGTCTTTGATGGCCGTTCTTAACTCTGGATCTTCTAGAACGTTCCTCGACTTGTACACCACCTCTGCAACTCGAAAAAACAAAGTGGTCCATGAGCTCATCATATCAGCGAAGAACGATGTATAACATCAAACTCAGTAATCAATACAAACTTCACACTATGAAAGAGATTTTGCCTCAAGCATACCTAACTGGCATAGTACTAACAGGACTAGCGCTGCTAGTAGGATATCATACACTGGGAGCACTCCACACAAGATAGCGATTACAAATCACGATAAGTAAGGCAAGTTCGTACCATGTTCCTCCAGAATACGAACAACCATGGCACTGAATCCACACTGAGGAGCCTGGGGCACTCCTTTCATGTAAACCATCACTGGATTTTCCTTCACGTCCTGTGTGCATACTAAAATTGTGAGTGATAGCCATGTAAAAAGCTCAAGAACGAGTTCAGTGTAAAATATATTCAACCTTCTCAATAGCTTCATGCGCGGAGGGTACAGCAGACGCTTGTTTCTGGACAGGCTTAAAGTCATCATGTGAATCTGCTTCATCTCCAGTAGGAATAGTTATACTCGCTCGCTGTTGCAACCACGGAACTGCCATTCCACACACCATTTTCCATTAAGTCCTACAAGACACTTCATTATACGCCGTCCTCTACAAAAGTAACAATAATTACAAATCCAGAATCTCTTCTAATCCAGACCAAACCCTAAAAATTGTAAGGCTCAGAGTCCAATGTTGCCCGAATCCCATTCTGCAATTTAGACACTTACAATGGTAGTATCCCAATTCAAATTCTAGCCACTGCAAAATCAACTACAGCCATAAAGGGAAAATTCAAAATGCCTCCAAATGAAACTTAGCATATTGCATACAGTATCCAAATTACACATTCTTGAATCCAATGAAATTCTTTTGCAATTGCCAACAAGTATTCAAAAAATGCAATTGCATTCTAGATGCCTGATTGTCCGTATTAAATTGAAAGATCGGTGATACTAAACTAGTACATAATTGCAACCCTGAGATTCTTCCCCATCCTAAACCCTGGTACAATTAGGGTTAAGTGCATACCATGAATAGAATTGGATGTCGTAGTGGCCACAGCTGCTAAAACCCTGCCATGATTCGGCGATGGTGCGATTGGTGCTGCAGCCACGGTTCGTAGCAGCTGCGAGAGCGCTCGTCGTCCTCCCACCCTCAGCATCCTGCTTGCTTGTTTGCTTGATTGCTGACTCTAGCGACTACTGCATCACATATTCATGCAATCAGGCACAAACTAATTTGAAATACTAACAAGCGAGAACATGCGATTCTCTTACCGTGGAAGAGGAGAACAGGGGAGAAGCTTGCTATGCCGCTTGAAGGATTGATATGAATCAGATTAGAAGCTTCTAGGAAGGTCGTCTCAGTACACTCAACCCTTTGAAGGAGGATGAGAAGGAATGTGCATTTTGAGGCAGGGACCCTCAAAATTTGCTCTTGGGCCTTCTTTGTAAGATTTTTAATGTATGCAAATTGCGAAAGGACTTTAGCATACCAAAGATTGTTGTGTGAGTTGCATATGGTATACAAAAGTAATTCAGGGTGAAAAGTTTTGGCTGCAAATCTCATTCGTACGAGCGGTATATGTTTTAGAGTTGTCTTCTACTATACAGTTTCTACTATATCAATTAGGTTTACCATCTTTTAGGTGTCCCTATTTCATGTGGTCTTCCCTAATCTTGTGTGTTTTAGAAGTTTCCATTCTTTTTACAAAGATTGAGATAACATGATTAGCAATTTCAGGATGTGTAAACTCATATTTTATCCAAAAAATGAAGGAGAATTTTCAGAGTTTTATGATCGCACGTTTCTATTTCTTTATTGAACCATTTATTGTTCTAAGTCAATTTGTGTATGTGTGTTATTTATTGATGGCCAAGTGGTAAATGAGATTATATTTTGGGTGTAACTACTTTTGGGCGGAAACCAATCTAAAAGTAATACATTGGGGCACCTCCCATTGGCTTTGTGAAGAAGATATAAGCCAAATATTAGATTTAATTTTGAGGATTTACGAGGATATGAAGATATAGAAAACCCCCCATGTTAACCCTTTGAGAACAAAGCTTGCAATGAGGCTTCTCATATGTTACAATCTAGTACTATCATTCATGTCAAATCATTACACAATGTATGCATGTGGTATATTTTCTTGGAAGTGGTCATGAAAATGCTCCCTATGACTCCATATTGAGACACTGGTAAACATCCCAAGCACATTCGTTAAAAAAGTGGGTTTCTAATTAGCTTAAATTATATTTCATATCAAGAAAATATGGTATGCTAAGACACCAAAATTGTTTACTGATGGATTATAAATCACTTTGGGCCTCTCGTTCTTGAAGGGTCAATTTTTAATTAGTTTACCGAAGACTCTACCACATTTCAATAGAAAATAATTAGTTATTTCAAAAAACGAAAATCTTCAAATTTTCAACAGATTATTTTTTTATTTTTTTAAAAATCAAAATTAAATGTGATTGTATTTCATCATTTTTTAAAATCTTTATGTTTTTTAACTCTATATCTTTGAAATTTTTAGATATAAAAACCAAAAACAATAATCTCTAAAAACTCATTAATAAAATCGATTTGTGGAAAATAATAATCATTTTGTTTCCACACAAGGTTAGCGCAATCTAGTAGAGGCTACGTTACTAATTATTTCACAAGATTGAGAAGTCCAATATATTTTTTAATCAAGATTTCTTAAACAAGTCAGGAATGGGTTGAGCGGGGAATATGGATAAATGAGTTGCTCTAGATTTCAGCTTAGTCATCTTGAATGATTAAGTAATATGTCAAAAAGACATATCTTTTTCACTTGATGTTTGTTATTGAAATTAAAATCATTGGGTTAATTTCCAAATTAAGCCTAGTTTCTTGTATTAGCCAATAATACATAAAAGCCAAGCACAATCTCAAATGTTGAAAAAATTGGTCGCAAGCTCTTTCTCAAAACATTCCAAAGACAATATGAAATTCAATGACCAACGTTGATATTGATCATCAAGATATACTTTTACAGAAATGCTAATTGGATTTTACATTGTGTGCGTTTTAACAAAATTTGAGTATAGGGTTAAATAAGCTAGTCAAAAAATAACAAAGCTTAGTGACAAGTGAAGCAAGACGTTTTTTTACAATTACACTTCAAGAAAATCACCATTCTCTATGTAATTTTGGACACTCAACTTCAAGAAACAACCTTAAAGATACTTCACTATCACAATTTAACGTAAACTTAGCCCTAAACTCTATTCCCTTAACCACGAGGTGTGGTGAAAAGATTGCCGCAAAACCAACAAGCTCAAAAAAGACAGGGAACTGAGGCAAAAACACTTGATAAGTGGAAGCTTGTTGTTGTAGAATTGGCACGGGCTGCGTTATATGGTATGCACACCTATATGCGGTCACCTACCTAAAGGCGTGCACCCAAGATTCTTTCTTTCACGAAGATCTAACCTCCCTTGCATGTACCTCATGCGGACATAATTAGGGTGTCCGCCTTTAGGCTACTGCTTTTAAAAATTGTATTTAATTATGTGTTTTTTTTTTTAAAGCCACAAAAATAGGGAAAGTGAGTCTTTTCCTATTTCTCATCCCTGAAAAATAGTAACTTACTCATTTCTCTTTCCAAGTATATAGATTCCCTCAATTTTCCTTAAGTGTACGATAATAGGTGTGCATACCATACATCTGAACAAAAAAAGAAATTTTGCGCTCAGCAACTGAGCAATAAGGCAACATTATTCATTGTCTGGGCCCACTCAGTGACATTGCTAGCACACACGGAGCGCATCCTTTGAACATACGGTCAGCCTGCCTATTTCCGACCGCCTTCCTAAAACCGAACTCTATAAGCCCATATTAAACCAAGCATCCCACTACCCAAAGTCGACCTCAACTACAACTTGCCTCTTACACAAATGCCAGGTGCTTTCCTCCCTTTGGGTGGTTCTTGTCCACATGTGGGTTGGTGTGTGATGGACATTAAGGAATCAAACGCACGGTTTAATGCTCACCTATGCCCCATTATAGGAGTCTACTTGTCTCCCACTTTGGAAATTTATAATAAATGGAGAATTATTAAGAAAATTATGATTCAACTTGGTCTAATTTTCTACTGTATTTGCTAATCTGAGGAAAAAAGTTCATGTTCTAATTTTATGAAGAACTACAAGAACCCCTTAAAAGCTCGGGAATAGGCAGGTTGACCTTACTTACTAACCCACTTACTTATTTGATGGCCCATGTTCTTTCACCGCCCCTCCTTACTGTGAACCATGGAATAAATTGCAAATGGAGCTTTTGTAGGGAACCATTCAAATTAACACCATATCATGTGATTCATGCAGCCAGACCTCCCACTTACTAGTGTATCATGTTCGGTACTTGCTTACACTACCACCCATCCCCGCTTTTCAATTTCTTGTCAACTTTTAGGGCATGATGATATCAACATTGCTAGTGCATCACACATTTTTTCTTGGGCTATATCACTTTGGGTTGTTATCAATTACTTCAAAAACTTTTCAGCTTACACGAGGAAGATGTATCTGCATGTTGAGGGATATGTAATAGATCAAGCTACCTGACCATGACAAACTGGATGTATTGTTCAATTAAACAAAATTTAGAATCTGCTAACAGTAGGATTTCCACATACCAATGAATTGTGGCTCCTCGTATAGCTGTTAGTTTGAGGGACCAAAAACACATGCCTCCGTGAAAATGTATGTCTTTCTGACTAAAGAAGAGTCTATGCTAAACTGCAAACAATGCAACATTCCGGACTCACAATTCGAAAATGCTTTAGACCATCAATTATTCCATCACTTCTTCCTCTTGTACACCTTGGAAGACACTGCTGTAGGCTGTTTCTCCACCTCCATCTTTTCTTCCTCCATCATCTCCTTTCTTTTGCCCTTGACTGCAGCAAATTTTTAAGAAATAATGTTATAAAAACACCATGTATTCTAGATCGTACTTTCATAGTTCAACATGCATCATAATAAAGAGAAGCCAAGCCGAAGATGAACGAACAAGGGAACAAAAGATCACAAACCAAGAGAAATAAAAAATATATTTAAACATTGACTTTGTGGAAGACTCTCACGAATCTCCTCCTCTCTCTTCGTAGTTTGGTTCAAAATGGTCTGTTCGCACGTTCGAGCAATCCCAACGGCGTGCGGATCGCCATCATCGTTCCAGACCTGGGAATAAAATGAAGACTTTACCCTAGGAGCACGAACTCCCCGCCCTGTTGTACCTCAACGCCTGCAAGATAAACAAGATCACATTGATTCAATGTAAGAATCATATATATATATATATATATATATATATATATATATATATATATATATATATACAAAACCCTTACAACATATCATAAACATATCACAATGATTCAAGAACTTACCTTCTTTTAGCCAGAACATGAAGCTGTATTGCAGGTCCTTCGTATTAACGTGAGGCACACATACAAAGTTATCGGTTACCTTCATCGTTGTATACATCGTGTTTCCTATACGACCTACATTGCTCGCGAGGTCGTGAGTAGAAGCCTCCTCGATCGCCACGTGTTGGCGAGGGAAGACCATAGAAACGTACCTGATACATTACCGATTAAGTCAAACTTCAAAGTTTCCACTACCTATTACAAGGAGGAGATTAGTAAGCTTACTCGTCTAAACATGTAGCCAAAGTAGCACCCCTATTCCTCAAATTTTCGACAATCATTGCCTCGTTGGAAGCGCTTGATCTTATTTTCTAAGCATACCTGTAATACGATGCAAAATTAAATTATATTAGAAAACAATTATTAGCAATGAAAATTAATTTGCAAAACAAATACTTTGCAAAACTTGCAAATTGTATCAAGTTTGTAAACCTACTGAGCGACCGTAACTGCTTTGGGACATGGGTTAGTCCATCCCATCATAACAATCCTCGTGTCCTCCCATGAAATTCCTGCATCTTCAGCCTCTCCCTTTTCCACTTCTCCACCAAGCTTGTAAACTGTAGAACGAAGCTCCCACAGAGCTGGAAGATTAGTATTGGGAATCGCATCATGAACAATAATTCCTCCAATCTCATCTTCGTGAACGACCACCGCCGAAAATACCAACTCTTCCGAAGACGCAAAGTGCTCGTTGTATGCGTGCATTGCAAGTCCTCCTCTCACTTTCAATCTGCGCACAACAAAAACCTTCCTGACTGTTGCAGGGATTGAATATCCACGCTCATGGAACTCTCGGATCATGCGCAGTCCATCTAGCGGAAGCTCGTAACCACCGGTACTTGCAATACATACATTACAAACGAGAAATACAATTCAGTTTTAAATTTTTGTAAATGAACAACATCATAATTTTTTATAGTGAATATAGTGTTTTGCGAATGCATTACTTTGGGCATAATTCCCTGGAATCATCCCGTAAGACCCAAAACTGTTGTCGTCTTCCTGTCCAGTAGATTGAAGGTTGCCCACGTGAGTTTTGGATATCCTATGTAGCTCCATGGCTTTCTCATCGTTAAAGGTCATGTTGCACAACCTGCACATCCTCCTAGTTTTTGCTGATGCATCTTCATGTGCACAAACCAACACAATAAACCATTGGAATTGGAGTAAGAAGTACAAATTAAGAACAATGCTCACTATTTTTTTTCAAAATTTCATCTGCAAACAATTTTCAAGAATCACGACAATCTTATTTTGTTCCTAAATTGAGAATATGAAATGTGAGCATTTCAAAATCAATAAGAATTCTTACTTCCCGAAGAAGAGGTTGTCGATCCGCCAAACATCAGTTTGTAGTGGTACTTCACCGCCAGCTCATCTAGGGCATCATTTGGATCGCATCCATACTGCCCCAACATTTTCAGATGCTTTCTTCCTACATTGTGTACCTTCAAACTTCCCAAGCTGTTGCACTCCACGTTGCACACGCCACACCACACGTTCTTGCTCTCCATCGTGGTGTAGGCACCTGATCTGGACAAGAGTACAAGTCAATACGATTTCGACTTATATTCTGAAATCACACTGCCTAAATTCTAAACACTTGATAACAAAAAAGCCGAATTCCAATCGAGTGATTTCTACGAGCTACCATGGGAAGGTGCAAACTAGGCATGGAGTTGGTGATGATGATGGATACAGGAGCCAGATTTGACCTAATTAGAGGAAACCAGACACCCTATGCACAAGCACAAGCACATTTGGCTCTTTCCAATGTCCTCAGAGCTTCGTCAACCCAATCGCTTGAGAAAGAATAGTGGCAAGCAAACGGAAAACCGAACACGAGCATATAAGCAACTCACAATTCAACTACCAGGCAATTGCGGGCAATCTCCGGTTGTGGTTTATTGTTTGGACACTAAAGACATCGGATTACGAGGTGATGGTCTGATGCAAGCATGTAGATATGTAGATAAGAATTTGGTTCCATAGACCGAAATTGCCTCAGAAATAACGACCAACCAAAAAGCAAAAAGCAGCTGTAAAACCGGAATGATCTCAATGTCGTAACTTCAGAGAAAAGAAGAAAGATGGTCTCACTGTTGTCCCAGGTGATTTGACGAAAGAGTCCCTAGACCGCCCCACCGCTGCTGTTGCTGGTGTTACGGGAGCTTGAGCTGCGGCCTCGTGACGAAACTCGATCGCCCAGATTCTAGTTGAAACGACGATCACAACCGGCCAACCTCTTGTGTTGCCGTAATCAATCGAAGAGACCAGAGCATGAACCTTGCGGACAGAGGCAGCAACAAGGACCGAAGAGCTTCAAAGGCACCGAAGAAACAATATTGCAGTTAGTGCTCTTGCAGAAACTGGTGACGCAAAAATACCATGCTTTTCAGCATAGACAAAGCAAGCACCGAAAAGCTTAAAAGGCACAGCAGAAACAACACTGCAACTAGTACTCGTGAAATACTTGACTTCTCAACAGGGTCCAAGCAATCACCAAAGAGCTTCAAAGGCACCGAAGAAATAACACCGCAGCTAGTGCTCTTGCAGAAACTGATGATGCCAGAATACCTGGGTTTTCACCAGGGTGAAGTAAGCACCAAAGATCAATCCTGCATTACACAAAAATCATCATCACCTACACCCTAAACTTGCACATCAAACCACACAAAAAGCATTCGAGTAGTACTCGTGACGGCGCGTCGTGGTCGCAATGAAGGTAGTGGTCGCAATGAAGGTACCCATACAGACCATGCAAGTTGGAGGATCGTCAATTTGCCACCCTTTTATTAACTCCTCAAGTAGAAAGCTCATGGATGGCCATAAAACCCCTTGAAGACCAAAAACTCTCTAGGTGCACGATGATAATTCCAAACTTTTGACTACCATACTACTATAGCAGGTTCGGTCCCCAACAAACGAATTTTTTTGTTTTTGAAAAAATAAGGTTCGTCTGCCCAAAAATATATTTTTTTCAAATTTGTTCTTTTTTATATAATTTCCCAACTTTTGGGTACCTTTCGTTACAATAAAGCAATTTTTGGATATAATTTTCCAACTTTTCGTTCCTCTTGGTATGTAATTTCTAATTTTTTACGTTTTTTTTTTTAAAATGGAATTATATATGAACGAACCCGGTATAGCGGTACGGTAACTCACACGTATAAAACCGTAAGATCTTACACATAACTTGTCCATGTGCGTGTGTTCCAAACGTAGTTTCAAATAAATTTTTTCTTCTAAGATTCTAACATTCAAAGTATAAAAAATAAAAAATAAAATAAAAATTGTTCCCTTGTTGCAAAATGGGTTCCAAGTTTTTTGTTACCTAAAGGACGTCGAGTTTTAAGAGTGAATGTGAATCCTGGCTCTTCAAATTCTCGTTCCTTAGTGAGTCAAGAACATGTCCATGCAAATGAAACTCCCCATGCAGCCCTCTAGAAGCTCATAATAAGCTTGGAGGTATCTTGAAATTCAACTTCAAGGGCCCAATCATCTTCAATAATGAAAATGGCGTCTAAATTTTTTTTTGTGGATAAAAGTCCCAGATTTTGTCGAAAGACATTATTTCCAAGTACAAAAACAAAACATCGAAACAAACAAAATAAAAGTAAATAGTAAAAAGTAAGAGTGAATTTGTGAAGTTTCTAGAATGAATAAAATCTTGTTCGTTTTAGGTAGGTTTCAAGGAGGAACGAGCATATACCGCTGTATGGGTCGTTTTGGGCGGATTTCAAATATTATTTTGAGAATTTGAACTTTAATATCTCCTTAAGTTTTTGAGGAATTTGAAGTATGGAAAGACTTTTCGCAAAGATACGGAAAATTAAACTCTACAACTTGCAAAAAATTTCATTTTCTTAAGAGCTAAATATAGTAAATAAGGGGCTCACTAGACCTTTGACGTCTCATTTTGGGCTATTCTTGACTTTTAGGATTCAAAAATTTTAAAAAATAATAAAAAATAAATAAATAATTAACCCAACCTTGAGTGAAAAGATTGGTGCCTCCAAACCACTTGAAGAAGAAGAATATGTGAGGATAAATTAAAGGAAAATACCTCCAACCTTGATTGTGATTAAAGGGGGGTAACAAATATCTTGCAAATCTAAATGGAGTCAAAATTTGAATTGCATCCCTAAACTAAAATGCTAGTTGGATTTTGTATTGTGCGTGTTTTAATAGAACTTGAGTATAGAGCTAAATAAGCTAGTCAAAAAATAACAAAGTTTGATGATAAGTGGAGCAAGATGCTTTTTTACAATTACACTTCAAGAAAATCACCATTCTCTATGCAATATTGAACACTCAATTTCAAAAAACAACCTTAATGATACTTCACTATAATAATTGGATTCACTATAATTGGTGCTATAAAAATCACACGCATGCTCTTTTTTGAAAACTCGCCAAAAAAAAACTTGAGTTGAGCATGCACATAGATGTTACTTTTGATGATAACCATCTCTTGCAAGTAGTTTGAGCGTGTCTCTTATGTTCATTTACACTTGTTCATTTATCGTAGAATTAGTTCGGTAACACTTATTGATTTAATTTTTATGTATCAGACAAGAAAAGCCAAATGCCATATGAAAATTATATGGCACATGACAAATACACAGGTAGAGAGATTCTTGATTGTGATGAAGTTTATAGACTAACCCACTTGATATCAACAGTTGACATCAAAAGCACGTGGAACGCTAGCTATTAACAAAGTTGATTGCAAGTACCCATCTTCTATGCTCCTATATGCATATTGTATATAGTCTTGCAACACACAATATATTGTCAACATACAGAAGCCATTATATAGTGTATACTCCATTATATATTGTATACTAAACACTTAAGGTCATACATTGATACTATATCTGGAGGAGTGTATTTTGCAAATCATATAAGGAAACTGTACATTATATTATACACATTAGACTGTATATTGAACCGTATGTACAACATATATACCAAAAATATTAAGATTATGTACTGTATGGCATATTATGCCGTATGTGTATTATATATATAATCAAATAATCTCACCTTTTGAAAAATCAATCAATCACATCTCTTAAAGAAACCAACCAAAGACACCTCATGAAATGTCAACAAATCACACCTCTTATTAAAGGTCACAGCCTTCGTCTTCTTGCATGTGGCACACAACATGAAACAATCATCAATCACAATGAAACTTAACCACTTCATCTCATATATCATAACATTAATACTTTGGTTGATTATAAAATAAAGCTAATTTTCTATCTATTATTTTCAACTCGTGTGGTCAAATGATGTTCAAGCTAATTGCAAAATTCACATATCAAAGACTCTATTTGCTCATTATATGTTACTATTTAGATTGTCACATTTTCATAAGAATAATTCTCCACAACACTTGCTAAAAACTCTACTAACTCTCAAGTGTAAGAAATAACTTCGTTCTTTTAAAACTAATTTTTCTGAATATAAAATTCTCCAATAAAAAGTGTAAGGTTCCTAATCTTACCACGTCACAAATGATTGAAGTTAACCCTTAAACGCCCAAGCAAGCCCCAGGGGCTTGATTCCAACGGAATCTCCTCCGTAGCTCTCACTGTACTCAACTTTTCACTTATATTTTGATGTCAAATTGGTCACCTTCTTGTGATGCATTCAAAAAGTGAAATTATACAATTCAAATCACAATTTGTATGAGTGATTTTGTACTTTGAAAGGATCGTGGTAGGTAGGTTGGGGTGGTACATAACCTTGTAGGAGGTTGCAAGCTCATCATTGATTGGTTCATTCATGATGCCCAAGTTCAAAAGATGTTGTGATCCAATTTTGGGCTGCCCATTTCAGACCCCAAGGGCGTTTAAGGGTTAACTATACTTGTATTTTCAATAAACAAACCAGTAGTGATAACAAACTTCCATGTACCCAAAATATTTATGGACGACAAATATTCGAAACAATTTCCACTACTACAAAAATCTAACACTAATCTACCTATTCAGTGTACCAAAAAGAAGTGAATGGTCAATATTCCTCCATCTATCAACCACACCTTTTTCGTTGTTGTATGTTGTCGTCCGCCACTTGTGTCCGCGAACATTCGCAGCCATTTGCTGCCATTTGTCGCCATTCCGCCATCGCCCTTCGATCACTAAGTTGTCGCAACAGGGAACTTCCATCCGTGAATGCCCGGTTGCTCCTGCAATAACGCTTTTCTCACAAACCGCTTGAATTCAAGCACCTTATCTAGCGCTTCAATCAACCGGTATTGCAGCAAAAGAGTATCACACAAACTCATCTCTCGAAATGGCGACAATTTCTTCTTCTATTACTGCCGTTACTCAATTGAAGACCAGGAACGGACGTTCTTGTGTTCCGAAGGGACTGAGGCTCTCTGGTTTCGAACCTCGCAAGAGACGAGGGTTTGCTGCCATTCGAGCCGCTTCCAGAACCGAGGCACCGGATCAGGCTCCTGCAACCACCGGTATGCTACTTCTACTTCTAAGGCTTGTTGATTGTGCCGCCGAAGGCATTCTTGATTTTGGAGATTTTGACAATCACCGGTGTGCTGCTTTTTGTTTTTAAGGCTTGTTGATTTAGTATTTACATTCTATATAATTAGTCGCTGAGACATTCTTGATTCGCGTAATGACTTCGATTTTTTTATTTTTTTATTTTTTTTTTATTTTTTTTTTATTTTATTTTATTTTAATTTTTTGGGAGTGTTGATATTAGAGGGATTTTGACAATGATGCATTGATGCAGGGCCGAAATTGGAATCTCATTTTTCTTTGTTAGAGCGCTTGACGGAGAACTCAACGACGTCGGAAGGTAGTTTCTTGATTCCCGCCTTTACTACGTTGTTTGATAATATACTCATTTTGGTTGATAAATTTTCTGGTTTTGATAATATTCTGTTCAAGAGCTATGCGGTATGTTTCTTCATTGAATTGTTCTTCGTATTTTTGTTTGGAAGATTTCAACTGAATGTGGCAATTCGAGGCACGGTTGTCTTGTTGTTAGTCTATTGTGCATGGTGAATAGAACATAATGGAAGCCCTTGTAAGATTTCGTTTGTAAGATTCTAGCAATTTGAGGCTTGGCTGTTTTGTTGCCATTAATAGTCTATGGTGAATAGAATGGAATGGAAATGCTTGTCTTTCGCAGACATGATTTGTTTTCCTTCTCCCCAAGTTTAACATGCTTGTTGTGAGCAGGCAGTGATGGCGTGACAATAAGAGATCAACTGGCGAACCAGGTTGATGAGCCAGAGGCGAAAGAAGTGGTGGTTCCGTTGGGGAAGGAACCGGAACTGCAGTATTCGGATCTGACAATCTCTCAGAAGCGAAACATTCGACGACAAAAATACTTGAACAAGACAACGGAGCGGAATGATGCTCCGTTCTTTGCTGCAGTGTTGGGCTTTGTTCTGGTTCCACCGATTGTGATCCTTGGCTATGCTATTGCTTCTGGCTATGTCGAATTCTTTCCTTGAGGTTTATCGTTTTCTCCTCCAAATTTTGAACTTAGAGTGTACAGTGACCGGATCAACACCCGGAGTTTGAAGAGTGTGATATATTTAATGGTAGTGTGAAATATTTGGAGGATTGGCCATTTTTGAAGAGGTCTGCGTGTAGTGCAGGACTTTCACAATGATTTGAATCAGTTGTTAGCCCATTGAGTGATATTTATTGTATATAATTACAGCAACGTAATATTCAGTTTGCGGATCAGAACGGTTCTTTGTTTACTATTTTTATCGTGGGATTCAGTGCACCTTTGAGTTCTGTCCAGTTTATTTGCTTTGCTTATTGAAGGCTTATGTTGGGAATAGGATTGTAATAGCGTGGTCTTATTTCAATACATCCACCATGCAAGGTTCCATCTGCAAGGTTCCATCTGCAAGGTTCCATCTTGTAAAGCTTCTAGGTATTCATAAGAGTCGCCACATTAGTCAATCAGTGTAATGCAAATGCCATTGACGTCAGCTATCTCGACAGTTTCTTTTAAGGAGAAGAAGTTAGCGTAGAAATTCCAGGAATAAAACTCAACGTATGAATCATATCGTATGTGGTAGTGAATTGCAGTGGCTCCATGAACTATTAGTGAAGAGCAATAGATCATTTTTCAGTGGCTGCTATTCTCCAATTAGGTGTTCTTCTCCAAGTACGTAGAGCAGAAAAGTGTGGTAGGACTTCTAACCGAAACTTAGATAGTGTACAGATTGGTACAAGGAGAGGTTGATTTATGATATTTTTGCATGTTGCACTTCTCTAAATTTTCTGGAGTTAGCAATTCATCAATCTGCAATGTTGCTCTTGCGTGATGGCTATTTCTGCAATGGATTGTACTAACCCCAAACTCATAACTCTTGACCTTGGAGAGGAGCAAGCCTGCACATGCAAAGATGGACAATCGTAGCATGTTAAGCACTCAAGGTGCTCCATGGGCCAGATAATTTTAACTGTAATGGGTTGCCTGTAGTTTGAGTGTGTGTTCTAGTTGACAAAAATCTGCAAGATGATGTTAAAATAGAAGCTCATCTTGAAAGCTCAAATGCTTGTAACAATGCTACATTTAACTACTTTTGGATTGAGCTTGGAGTAGTCGAGAAGTAACACATCAGAGCTCCCCCATGGCATTGAGAACATGAATTTGAAACAAATTAAAAATTCATTGGGGGACTCCACAAGAATATGATGATATTCAGATCGTGGAGAGTTGATTTTCAATTAGCATACCAATCACTTCACAAAACCAACAAATCCCATTAAAGAATTTTTTAAATGATTCCGGATTTAGTTAGATGTGGCATGATAGTGGAATGCAACATCCAACTATAGATGGGAATTTCATGCGATTGTTGTTGAGGCATTGTTAGCTTTGAGCAATTTGCTTCAAACTATCTTAGCACAGAATTTAGTAAATTGTATCAAAAATCATAAGTCTAGATACAAACAAAATGTCGAAATTATATTGGTACATAGTTTGTATCATTTGTTAAGCCAAGAACTACTCTTATTAATAAAAGAAAGATGTAAATGCAATCAAGGTTGTCTTATCAGACAAAATTCCTATTCATTTGTCAAACACAATTAAGATGAGATGTACATCTAAGACGTCATCAATGTGTCAAATGTACAACTCATCTAAATTGTGTCTGATAAATGAATAAGAATTGTGTCTGATAAATGAATAAGAATTGTGTCTGATAAATGAATAAGAATTGTGTTTGATAAGACAACAATGAATGCAATCATGTTTTGAACATGCTCATCTACAATCAGTTCTCGACTAGGGGAAGTCGAGAAGTCCGAACTCGCGTTGGCTGTGTGATGAGACACTTCATGAAAACCATAATGTGATTTGGGAAATATAAAGAGAATCTAAACATACTTGGTTCCCTTGATCTATTAGTATCAAAATCATTTCACAAAATTGAATGGTTGAGAATTTATTTTTGTCCAAATTCCTAAATGAGTCTAGATTTAGTTAACCCCTAAAGATCCTTGGTACAAAATTGTCTAAATTGTCAAAAAGAACCTTCTTGTACTTGAGACCTAAAGAAACTCAATCTAAGCATTCAGAAGAAGATCCAACCGTAGGATCTTGAAGTTAACTTGACCCTTTACTCGAATGTCAAATTTGAACCGTTAATGTTTCTCCAATTTTGAGATTATAATGGTCAAAGTTGGCTGAATTTTTTTACTGCGGAAATCTGAAAAAGCCATTTCGGCTTTCTTGGATCTTTAGGGGTTAAACATAACATGTAAGCAAGGTGCTCCATATGATGTTTCTCATACTAAAATACAAATACATCAAATTTTATGAAAGGCTTCTATGGTACCAATAGTACCTAAGCCTACTAAAACTAGTACAATGTTCACACGACGAGGGGTTAGAAGTCACACCAGTGATATCTTCACCTACATGCATTCATTCAAGAATAGGTCAATCAAATACTCTATTCACACCAATCTCAAAATAAGTTTAGATTGCTATGTCTCAACTCTTAGTACAAATTGATTATTCTTACATATGATTTTGAATTAAATGTCTACACTCTATGCACACCTGATACAAGGTGAGGTAGTAGCTGTTACTCAATGTGAGCAAATATAATCACTACTAGAATTTGGCCTCATTTGCTACCTTTTTGCTTTTTATGAAAGCCACGTTTTGTGAGTAGCTTTTAACACGTTTCTGCTACAACATAGTTTCAAAAGCTACATTTCAACAAAAATATGTTAAAATGTAGTTTAAGCTACTCCCCAAATGTGGCCTTTATGAAAACACAATCCTAGCAAATGGGGTCAAATTCTAGTAGTGAATGCAGATTTATTGAATTATTGCAGTGAGACAATGTCACTAATTTATGTAAAGCTATGAATCATTATGATCAAAACAATCAAAATCCCATTTTGCTTTTGAAAGGTACTAAGGTTCTATGTTGGATTAGCATATGAATTACGTTTTTGAATCAAACCATGCTCCATACTAAGCTTTTCATGTAAATGAGATGAAATACACATACCCAAATTGATATGGAATCCCATGAACACTCAACTTTGTGTGTTGTGAAGTTGTTGGATCTTGGAAAGCAAGAATTTTGAGAGGGAATGCGAGAGGTATGTACTAAGAACGCAAATTATAGAGTATCTCGGAGGCTTTCGCATATGGATTTATTATTATATTTTTTTAATAGATAGTTTTTAGTTACCACCTTTGTTGAAAAGTTTAGATATTTGCTCGTAGAGAGAGAAATTATCAACATTCGGATGTAAGTGTTATGTTATTGTGAAAGCTTCGGTTGTTGAGTGTAGTAGCTATGTTTATAAAAAACCAAAATTCATAAACAAAAAAAAAAAAAAGTTACCATCCTTGCATTGAAGACTAATTATTTGGCTTCAATTATGGTAATAGACCCTAAATAAGAGAATACTTTCTATCTTATTTTCACTTGCTTTGCAATTTGACATTTCAAATTTTGAAATTGATTAGAGATTGTGACTCAACTCTTGGAAGACACTCATTTGGAACTCAACGGCCGACACTAGTTCAGGCGGAACAACCAAGGAATGAATCTATTTCATGTGCAATTTCCGCAAGTAGAGTCACTTGTCACCCCTATGACTTGGTTTTCCTTGCAAGCCGACACAAATTTCACTCACACCAGCAATTTCGCAACCTCTCTACAACATTCACTTATTTGTTAAGCTCGCATAATTATTTGACTACTTGCGATTAGACATGTCCAAAAGCTATGATGATTGGTTGCTATAATCTACACAACAAACCGCTCAGTTGCAAGGATGACTGACCCTTAGAAACAACCAATGAATGGAATCTTGAAGAACAATAGAATTTTCCAAGGTATGAAATTCAACCCATGTGTAGCGATGCTCTACATAACTTATCGATTCTTCTATGATAACTATTCTCAAACTAGTACGTTAGACTTTCACCTAACAATAAACAACAAGCAAGCTGTTAGAGAATGTCGTTTTTTTAGAATGGTGGACAATGTAAAGCATGGAGACTTTCCGCGACAAAATATCTCCACGACCCAAAGATAAATCCTCGACATACGCACGCGTCCAAGAAAGTAACAACACATAAACCAAACTCCAATAAAGTCCGAGAACAATCTTCACATAAGGCATGATGTAAGCCAAAACAACCACCATAACAAAGAATACAACGAATAATGAAAATGTTCGGAATAATTTTACTATTTGCATAAAAAAAACTCCATGGGGGGCATGTATCAAAGAGTTATCTGAATTATTAGTGTACATAGATATTTTGTGTTCGTACAATTGTTATTGTTTGCGCCAAAAGTCGGGAAAAGATTTGCCCGGGGTCCGGGGTCGCGTTTGTTAAGGTATTGTGTGTGATATCTGGACGGGCGAGCCGCCATTTGGCCGGCAAGTGATTCCAAGCGAATCATGCACCCCCCTCACTGCACTTTAACACGCTTGTCCGTCAGCCAAGTGAACAGCAGATATTTTCAAGGTACGATAGAACCACACTAATTAATTTTTTAACTATTTTTTTAATGAGGTCCGGTAAATGGCTGTTATGCTTACAGCCTTTGTTAGATACTCATCAGAATGGTCGGGTAATTAAAGTGAGTCCTTTTGCTATGCGTACTCTTCCTACATGCATTTTGGTCCGCGAAAATTCCTTTTCAGAATAATGACATGCATTTGGTCTACGAAATTCACTTTTCGGAGTAATGACATGCATTTGGTCCACATTACAACACTCTCACTATTTTACCAACCTTGGTTATCGCGAGTATCCCGAAGGCATGGCATGAAAAGCCCGTGCTCATGTTATTGGTGCTTCTTTTTTTCTTAGCTTTCAAATCTAGGTTCTTGTAATTAATCTTATTATTTCGAAATTTCAAGTGTTTGAATGTATGTCAATTTTGAAATTGTAACATTCGAAGTTTGTAAAGAAGTGTTTTTCCAGCCGATGCTTGGGAGACATTGTATAGAGTGTGCAAAGGGGGACTTGATGATTTCATAATTAAATATATATTATGCTTGTAATCTTTTTCCTAGGAGACACAAAGTTGTGTATGTCCATGCAAAAGTTTAGGGACTCATTAATATATTTCTTTTTTTTTCATGCAAATAAAAGAATCATGTACGGAAACATTGAGTATGCAAAGATATGCAAATTTTCACATGTATTTGGTCAGGGGGACACTCAAACTGTGATGAGGTACACGTCTCTTATGAACTTATGTATATACATCATTATGTTTTGTGGAGGTTTTACAAAAAAATCGAAAAAAAATGACGTGATTTTCATAAACACCATTCAAAAATCTCATAACCACGTTTTAGAAGACGCGCCCCAAAGCCAAATGGGGTCAAATCCGCATTCAAACTCCTCGCGACGGTCAAGGCTCGGAGACATTCAAATTTAAAACACCTCCAAGTTCAACTTCATAAAAAGTTTCATAACCACGGTTTATGATAGAAGAAGTGCCCGAAAGATGATGATGATGTCCAAATGGGGAGGGGGGCGGGTCAAATCCGCATTCAAATTCCTCGCGACAGTCAAGGCGAGGAGCGCATCTTCCTGGGTTGATACTCTAGCCCCCACAGTGGCAGAGCCTTTAGTCAGTCAGGGCAGCTCTTCTGTTATCATAACTAAGATTGATACAAGCCCATGTGTAATGCCAGAGCCCCAGTTTGGTTTTGTTTTGTTTCTACTGTGTACCCTCCCCTTGTGGATTAAGTTACAACTCCAGACAAAAAAATTGAAAAAGCACCTAAAATGTACACCCGTGTTACATTTGAGCACGATTGCGTTAAGAGCAAATTTGGGTTCAGAATCACATGGATGGGGTGTAATCTAGTCCTCACCCTCTGCCTGCGGACATGAACTGCCTCCGCGCATTTTGTGTGTTTAATTAAGGTGCACGCCTTCCTTGGATGTTGGGGCGACAAAGAACAAAACAACATGCCACTAACCCCATCCCATCCGATTTTGTTTTCGAAAAAAATTCCAATCCAATCGCTTCGTTGATGGCAATCATTCGGTTGTGCGCCTCAGTTTCTCATGTAAGAGGTACACTTTCGATACATTGATTGTCGCCTAAAGATTCGAGAAAGCCAAAATGGATATATGGAATTTCCGCGTGAGTAAATGTTGATCGGCTTATGATCTTGCAAATGAAGAAGAATCAATGTTTCAATTATGACAAGTGAGTTAAAAGTTAAGTTAGGTTTAAGATTGTGCAATTGGGTATCGTGGAAAATTCTTAGATGAAGATCTTTATGGTATGAAGTAGAAGAAGGTTGTTGTTGATGATCTAGGCAATTTTGCATCGAGGATCTTTAGTGGTGAATATATGAAGTTGGAAGTTGAAGCACCTCCTACTTGGATGGTTTGAGTGTGCAAGTTTTTGATCCTGAACATTAGGTCCAAACTCCATGTTAGAATGTTACAATGCCTCTTGAGGAATTATGCCCAAAAAAGCTTCTGCACAAACTTTGTATCTTATGATTCTGCAAATGATAAATAGTAAATTCATATAGAAGTAACTAAAATTAGGTGTAGGTACAAGATCTCATGATTGAAAGTCTTAAAAGTTCTAAGTTCTTGCCCTCAGGTGTACATAGAGGTAGAAAATCACAATAATGAGGTTTTAAGCTCCCAAAAAAACAAGGAACTTCATAGGTTAAATTGCTAATAAAATCATCTCAATTTCTTAACCCTTTATTGACACAGCGGACCAAATTGGTCCTCGAATCTGAACAAGAACTTCCATACTCTCAACGGTGGCAAATTTCGAGATTTTACCCAATGTGGTTGTTTTTTTTTAAAATATTTACAAAATCAAGTTAGCTCGACACTCACCATTTCGGATTTTCGACTTTATTTAATTATCTATGCTAAAATATGGTCAAAGGACAGTGAGGTCACATTTTTCTCAGAACAGTGATGTCAATTAAGGGTTAATCGCCCCCGTAGGCTTGCTTTTTGATGTAACTTCTCCATATTGATGTTACGCATTTGAGAGTTAACATAAATATCAACAATAACTCATTAAATTCCTCAAATACCTAATCACATAGTAAGGTGTTCAATAATGACTCAATTCTAAGCAACAAAAAATCTACACGGATGTTACGAGTGCAAGCAATGGAGAAAGCTAAAGCAAGTGGAATCATCATCTTCCACTGTGAGTTATGAATTCCTGAAGTTGGAAATCAATACGCGTTATTAAAATGGACACGTGCCCAAAAGTGACACCCTACAATGTTCACAATAAGAACATCGGTATTGTTATTACCTGGAAGCTATCATGTACCCGTGAGTGGAGATTACTAAAGCTCCATTGTGGTACATACTCATCTTAAAACACCCTATTTTAGGCCACTCTATTTTAGACCACTCTGTTTTAGAGCACTCTAGTATACCTTACCTTACCATAGGTGCTCTAACTAAAGCAAGTGGAATCATCATCTTCCAGAGTGAGTTAAGAATTTTTCGAACACACGTGCCCTAAAGTGACACCCTATAATGTTCACAATAAGAACATCAGTATTGTTATTACCCGGAAGCTATCATGTACCCGTGAGTGAAGATTACTAAAGCTCCACTGTGGTACCTACTCTACTTTAGACCACTCTAAGTTTTAGACTACCCCATAATGTTTGCAGTAAGAACATGGTAGTATTGTTACGCAGAAGCTATTATGTACCCGTGAGTGAAGATTACTAAAGCTCCAGTAGTGGGACTCACACTAATTTTCGACCACTCTAATATACCTAAGCTTAGGTGCTCTAACTAAAGGTTTGCAATTGTACAAACAATTGTAAGAGGGGGCATGGCAGAGCCCTGACTGAAATTTGTTACCATTGATTCTGGTTCAGTGGGAGCTCCATAAGCTTCAGTAGTCTGTCAGCCAAAAAAGGCTTTTCAGTTTGTGTGGGAGGGGTAAGGTAGATCTGCTGCCTGGCCTTTGCCTTGTCTGCTCTCAAGGACACACTTGATGTTCTTCCTTTTGTACTAAACTAGCACCAAGCTCCTTTACCCCCTGCCAGGCACCCCCACTCAGTCACTCCTTTATACTTCGGTTTTCCTTCATTGCACTTCTCTCTCCTTTTTTTTTTTTATTATTATTGAATCAAAGAATCATGGAAATTTAATTTGTACATTAATTGGTAAAAAAAAAAAAAAAAAAAAAAAAAAAAAGAAAGAAGAAAGAAAGAAAGTGAGAGAGGGGAAGGAATAAGGAAATTCTATGCATTTTTAAAATTTTTTTTCTTTGAAAAGATGAGAAGGGTGATTTGTAGATTTTATGTTAATATTTAACATGTTGCATAATTTTATGGATCTTGAAGTCAAAAAAAACTTAACTCCTGGAGGTTTTAAGAAAGTTGAAATGACTTTTTGGGGTTTTCTATAGGGGAAAAGAATGAACCAACTTTGACCATTATAATCTCACAAATGAAGAAAAAATCAACAACTCGAATTTGATATGTGAGTCATGTTAACTTTGAGATTTAACTATGGTTGGATTTTTTTCTAATGATGCTCAGGTAGGATTTGTTTGGGCTTGAAGTAGAAGAAGGTCATTTTTGTGATAATCTAACGCCTAAACGACCACGGCCACCGATTCGGCTTTTACGGTCAAGGCCAAAAACAATTTACAGTCAACTTCAAATGTTATGATCTCACATCCACTGATGATCCAACGGTTGAAAATTTTCATACTACTACTTATGGTAGTCTACTTCAAGATCCTATGGTTGAAGTTATCAGAAATTTCCAAAAATATTGGACGTACCCGCATTAGTACATAGTGGTCAGTGTTGGGATTTCAAGCTCCCAAAACATCGTGGATCTTTAGGGGTTAAACAATTATGTATCAAGGATTTTTAGAGGTGAAGATTTGGATGTACATAACAATCATGCATGCATTTGAGTCGTCATAACATATCGTACGAAGTTTCCTTTTAGAATATACTAACCCCTAAAAAAGGTTCGTTGTTTCTGCACAAACTGAAACTCAATATATCTCAATTGACTCAATATATCTCAAGATCCGTATGGTGAAGTTTGATAAAAATTGATGGATAGACTAATTAGACAATCATAAACAAGATCGTACCGCTGGATTTCTCTCGTACCGTTGATAATCATATTTTTCTTTGTATAATAAATAAAATTAAAAAAAAAAAAAAATCCGATTTTTCTTCAGATATGGCCATCTCGAGGTGCACCATAGAGCTCCTCTTTTAGGGGTTAGTATAGTGTACATGGTATAAGGATGAGCAACAAAAAATCAATCTAACTTAGATTTAATCACTTGTTTTTGGATAAGGCTAACAGTCCCTCAGTTTTGAAACTTGAGCCATCCATCTCATAACAAACTTTGTTTTGGGGCACTTCTTTTCACACGTTTCTCAATATCTGAACAAAAAACAAGGTTGCTATGGAATTTGGTACCTTCTATACTCGAGGATTTGACTCTTCTTTACCCACACCATAGAATAGTCATTTATGATTTCTAGGCACGAACATTCAACGATGGGTTGAACAAACAATCTATTCACGCCGGCCTCGAAATAGGTTCGGAATTGTTGTCGTTCTTCTTTCCGAGTCAATGCCTAGAAAAGACAAAATGTAGTGCAATAACCTTGTTGGTTCGTGTATGACAAACGAGAGGAGAGCTTTGGTCAACTTCCAAAATGATGTTTGGCCTAAGGAGACCAAATTTAGACTTGGCCCTTTCTTAGAATATCTCTTATAAGCTCTTGGTAATGAACGTTCGGCGATAATAAGTTGACATGAATATTGAAAAAATAGTATTAAGATTCACAAGACCCAAATTTTGTCGCCAAAAGGATAAATAACGTAGGTAAACCCCGTCTAACCCCTAAACGAGCAAGGACTCTAAAGGTAGAACCGCAAAAAGGCTCTCCGGAAGCCCTTCCTACTCTAGAAACTTTCAAGATAGGGCATTCTCCAAACTAAGGGGAAATCTTTATATTAAAACACCATACGCAAACATAAGTTTTCATGAGATGAAGCCAACCTAACCTCTTTACATGGAATATGTGTTCTATATTATAAGGATACTTGTGGAGGAATGCGTGTACCAACGGGTGGAAGTTTAATTTAAGTTCATCATTTCGCTAGGAACAACATTCACTTGTTCCCTTGCCCTCATTCACTTATTTCTACACATTTTCCCATTCCCTCGTTCCCTTATTCACAAAAAGAAATGACACCTTTCCTTTTTTTTCCTATATGACACCTATTATTTTATCATATAAGATGGTGTTCTCACAAATGTCCAAAGTTTCATTAACTTCATCCTTGCGAAACCATGATTCCTTTTGCGAATAAATGCACTTCGTACTTGATTATTCTCATTCAATGTCGGGTGAAGCAATGTTTTCCATGCTCCTAGCAATGAAGAGAAAGTGTCCAAAATATTCTTGAATGTCCATGGAAGCCCGAGTACTTGAGAACATAGGAACTAAATAAATCTGACATGGAATGTGTGGGCAGAGCATGCAAGGCTTCAGATGCGTATCTAGTAACTTTCAGAAGCTCACCATTTGTCTTTTAAGTTTTAAAGCCCGGTTTCCGGAGATTAGCGACCCATACTCGCGTATTGTCTCATGTGGTTGGTTTATGCTCTCGTTCATCATGTCGTAATCAATCGCCCAATTCGGCCTTTTTTTTTGGGATTTGATGTGTTTTTGTCCCGGCCGAGAATTTTGTCGGTTTTGATTCTTCCGGATTTGAATCGTGCCACTTCACTTGTGAATATGGTATCAACTAAACTTGGCGGTTGTTCGGTAAGCAAGTTGCAAAAGAAATTAATTTTTATGTGAAGTTGGCTTAGACTGTGGTCACCCTTTGCCCTAGAAACAACACAAGATGCAATTGTTGCGAGTTTGCCTCTGGGAGGGGGGGTGGGGGGCATTGTTCAAGCACGGAACGCTATTCATCTTCAAGGCGTGCTGAAACTCTAGTATGGGGCTGCTCTCCTGGCATGCTTGGAAACCTCTCCGCAATCTTGTTCGGGAGCTAAATTTGGCATCTAGATAGATGGCGTTGTTGGAAACAAGAGGGAAAGACAAGCGACTAGGAACACATGCGATGGGGAGCGGGTGGGAATGATGGGAATTGTTCAAGCACAGAACGCTATTCATCTTCGAGGCATGCTCAAACTCTAGTATGTGGATGCTCTCCTGGCATGCTTGGAAACCTCTCCGCAATCTTGTTCGGGAGCTAAATTTGGCATCTAGATAGAAGGAGTTGTTGGAAACAAGAGGGAAAGACAAGCAACTAGGAACACATGCGGTGGGGAGCGGGTGTGAACGATGGGGAGCTCGTGTGGAACATTATGGGTGGGGTTGTAAAATTAATCCGGGCTCTCAATTCTAGAAAGCGCATAGAAACTATTGTTTCGAGTGCGAGTAATGGAAGTACTCAGGGTGGCCATGCTCTTAGTTAGTATTCTATACTGAAGAAAACGAACACCACACCTTTACGGGTTGCCGTGGATATAGTGTTCGTTTGACCTACCCTTAATGATATGCCCACACGACATAACAACATTAGTATAGCAGTCCTACAAACTAGTGATGTTCTATACACTACATGTATTAACGAAGTATTCTTAATATAGTCAACAATCACACAACCCCTTACTATAGTTTAGTAGCCCAAAACAACCTCAAGATAATCCTTTCTAGAGTCACTATGCAATTTCTCTTGAAAATCGCTTTGGAAGATTCCAATTGTACAATCTCAAACTATCCAATTAGTCTAACTTTCAAGCCTTTTTTGAATTTGAACATATATATATATATATAGAGTCAGAGTTCACAACATTTTTGTTTTGAGTCGTTGCCAAAACGACTTAATTGAGCTCTTTTATACGTCAAAGGTTAACCCTGGAAATTCACACCCACTAATGTGTAGTACATATGAACCTAACGTTCATTTTGAAATTTACTTCTTCGTGATCCGAACGCTCATCTACACATCCCGTGTAAATGTGAAAAATAATGAAGCTCCAAATGACATGACAAAATTAATGATGATACTGCATTATCTCCATTGTTTTTTACAGAACGTGTCAGTATAACAGGTTTTACGACATCATAGTGCCTGACATCGTTTAAACACTTCCTAGCCACTATGGACAAAAAAAACCCAAAACGTGTAATAGCATATTAGTTCTTTGGTAGTTTCGCACGAATGGGCTCGCACAATTTTTTATGTGCCATGGGATCCATTGAACCCAAATCTAGTGACAAAATTTGAAGCTACGGACAATTGCGCCTGCGCAAAACAGAATGTTGCTGTACTACAAGCCCCTTTATTCCTTCTCGTATTAATTTTTGATGGGTTTAGTGCTATTGTTGCTAAGATATTTAGTGTTGCACCGCCCATGTTGAACGCGCAGTAAAAAGAAACACGGAGGAATTTAACCCCTAAAAATCCAGGCGTTTCCTCGACCTCCAGAACCAAAAACTGCCCTTTTTCACCTCGTTGGGAAATGGGGAAATGGAGAAACTTTTTATTCTGGTTTTAGAATTTGAACCGTAAGATCTTGTACCTAACTTGTATACAAAGGACTGGTCAGAATTTCAACCGTTGAATGTTTGTCATTTGTGAGATCGTAACAATCAAAGTTTGACCAACACTTTTTTTTGCCGTTGCGTGAGAGGCATTGTCTAAATGGTGCCAAGGGCAACTTGATGATTTGTTACTCCAATTATTTTTCCCTCATTTTTTTTCATGTAGGTAATCAAGTTGGGTATGCTCACGCAAAATTTTAGAGACCAATTCCACTTTTTGACCTTAATGTAAAATATTTTATGAAAGAAGGTCTAAAAACAACCATATAGTAAAACAAGCACCACGTATGATATATTTAGTTTGAGAGAAATCTCGACGGTGAGAAGGTGCATTTATGATAATGTGAATTTTGAAAAAAAAAATCTTGGAAAAAATCCAAAATCTCGAATTTTGGCAATTTTTGAAAGAAAAAATTGTAAAATTACTAGAATTGTGAAGATTGTTTTTGAAAGTTTTGGAGGTTGCCCTTGTAAAATTGGTAAACTTTTTGACTTCGGATACTTTGGAATTTGAATAGTAATTTGGTAATGAACATATTTCTAAAAAATACAAAATTAAACAAAATTATTTTAAACTGCCCGTTTTGGACTTGAAACCTAAAATTTCTAGATGAAGGTTATAAAATTAAAATTTGGCTTTACAAATTTTACCACATACACATTACAGTATGGGGAGCATTCGGTAAAAATCTTAGGCAATAATATCAATTTAATTCCTTAAAATGAGCTGCCCGAAATCTCAGAAAACCGAATCGGTTTTTCTGGATTTTTAGGGGTTAAAAGAAGTACTGTGGGAGCTCCAGTAGAAAATAATAATATAAACAGTAATTATATTTCTACAGTAATTTCTACGAAGAATTCAAGCAAGAATGTATAGGAAGGTGCTTAATAATGGCTTAGTTTGGAGCACAAGAAATCTATTTAGATGTAACAAGTGGAAGCAATTTGTGAGCATGGGGAAAATCAGTAGAAAGATAGAGCAAGTGGAATCATCATTTTCGGACTCTTCTACAATGAGTTAGGAGTTTTTTAAGTTGAAAATATAGGTGTTTCTAAAGTGACACCCTATAATGTTTGCACTGCGTACGTGGTACTATTGCATGGGGAAGCTCTTATGTACCTAGAGATTATTAGAGCTTCATTATAGACCACTCTACTATAACATTCCACAAACTTGGTGGAATCCGCTGTCGAAGCCTTAGTGTTAGTGGATTTTTTACTAGTGTATTCTCTAGACTTGTATTTCATTTCATATGTTCATTGGTACAAAACAAAACCCTTAACCCCTAAACGTCCCAGCCTATTTTTAGCTGAAAAGCACATTTCCATAGAATTCGTCATAGATAAAAATGAAGAGAAGCTATTAAGATCTCAACCGTACAAACTTGTAATGGACTTATCGAAGATCATGTGGACCAAAATTTGAGTCATGAGGCCTTATAGATCGAGAGATCATAACATAATAATACTAAAAACAAACTGCAAAATTTCTTCATTTTCACTTTGAGGTTGAAATGCTACCAATATACCTATTGCAATGAAAAAATCACCAACTAGAAAGATGTTCACCTTCATCTTAATAAGTCCTTTACCCAAAAAAAATTCATCAAAAAAATTTCTTGGCTCAAATAAAAGCCATGCAATGGTAAAAACTGCCAAAAATTTTACAAAGGAAAAATAGTACAAAATTGGACCCTTTGCATTCAATTTCATGCCTTATCTTCAAAACATCTTTGATCTTGTTAAGGTTTCTACCACCTAGACTAGACTCTAATTGAAGGCTATCCCAAAAAATTAAGTTGAAATCCAACGGTGGATGAAGGAGATATAGCTCCTCAAATATCATCCATTTTCTCACTTTTTCTGTTGACAAAACATCATTGCAAAGCCAATAGCAAAATCATTTGGATCAAAAAACTTCTCACTACAAAGTTGTTAAGAATCACCTTAAGATCATGACCATGAAAAAAAATAAAAATTAAAAACTATTTTTGGTTTCACATAATTGGCTTGCAATGGTAATACATGCCCCATGCTTGGAAACCCAAAAACAAGAGCTGTCGTCACTGAAGTGCATTTCATTAATTCATACTTTATTGTATGGGCTTGCAAATTTTACAACACAAACTAGACTTGATTTGGAACCTAACCCAAGTGATTTCATCCAAAACGGACCTTGGATGAAGAAGATATGGCTATTCGAAGTTTCTGCCCTCCATCCAAAATGTAGAAAAACGACATTGGGGACGTTTAGGGGTTAACCCCTAAATTTCCTTGTTGCAAGACAGTCTAAGTCACAAAATTTGACCTTCCTTTAGATTAAGCTCAAAAAATCTCAATCTCAACATTCTTTAAAAGATTCAACCGTAAGATCTCAAAGTTCACTTGACATTCTTCTCACATACCAAATTTGAACCCTTCATTCCTCCTCATTTGTGAGATTATATTGGTCAAAGTTGGCTGATTTTTTCTCCTCCGAGGACCTCCAAAACCCATTTCGGGTTTTAAGCAAAGTTAGGGGTTAAATAAAAAAGAGAGTATCATAGCCGTATTTTATGAGAAAATAAGATCGAGCTTCGTAAACGTCAAGAGTTCTTTCTATGTGGTTTGAGACCTCCGCAAATCATGAGATCATAGGACAAGTATTTATGCTTCAATCCTCATCGTGTCCCATGGGGGAGGGAGGGGGCGGGCCTCCATAATGGTGCGAGCCCCGGGCCGGGCCCCTTGCGCAACTGATTACCTGCAATCATGTGCATGCTGAATGGCTTGAAGTCCGGCTGACCCGCTCGGTCTTTATGCTCAAAACCTCAAAACCATTGAAATAAAAATAATTCTAGGAACAATTGGAGCTCCGAGATGGTCGTAGTGTGTACATATGACCACTAAAGCCGTGTTTTGTGATACTTTATATACTTTGGTCTAGCAATTTCCGTTTTTTTATTTATTATTATTTATTTTAAAAGAATGTCTATGCAAGAAGGGGGAACACACGAGTGTGAGCGGTGAGCGGTAAGGAACTAAAATTCCAAAAATTTGAAATTTGTTTCATCAAAGTTAGAGACCCTATTATCATTGAAAGGGTGGTAATGAAAATTATAAATGGTTATTTTTAGGGTAAGTTATATTTATGCTGATAGGGCTCTTAGTTTGAGAGAAGCAATCATTTGTGAAGATTTAAGTACTATTGTGTTTAGTTAGAGAATGATACTTGGAACAATTGAAGGTTGATAGTTTGAGAGATTTTAGTGTGTTTTTTTTCAAGTCATGAAATGTTATGTAAGTTGACTAAAAAGAACATTGATTTCTTCATTTACAAGGTTGGAGTATATTCATCTTTGAGGTTTTTATTTGGTCATTATGTTTCAAGTGTGACAATTGAATATCTAGAGTAGGATCTTAAGTTTTGTTGGTTATATGATGCTATATTTTTTATTCTAAGGGGTAGAAAGATCAATTGGATAGAAACAATTGGGTAGAGGTGTACAAAAGCTACACCAACTATTTGACTTTGATGGTTGATAAAAGTATGTGTGGTAACATGATATCATTGACAATTGATGGGAGTAACCAAGTATTATTTGACAAGACTATAACTTTGATTCTGTTTATCTTGACAACTTCTATAGATGACTATGATCTTGCATCATTCAAATTCTTTATAACTTGCAAAAACCTCTGCTATGTCTCTTTGAAAGTGTCTAATTTGATTCCCTTATAGTCTTTACCTTGCAAACAACTCATCTACGTGTTCTTGGCCTTTCATAAATTGTCAAATGTAACAACACAAGATTGAGTAACTAGACCATGATTGAATTTATTGTGACATCTCCATGTGGCACATGTAGTTATGCCTTTGTAACTCAATAAAATAACATGAAACTCTGACTAGAACCCCAAATTTTTCAAAATCTTTATAATTTTTAAATGCTCATTATTTGTCTTTATCGCAAATTTAACTTGATCCTTCCACAATTTGTTACTTGCAAGCATCTTGAAACGGACATTGACATATACTCAGTCAAAGATTTAGATTTTATGAAAACAACATATGTTTTTGAAGCAAATCGACCTAATTGGGGCTCTTCTTTCCTTCACGGGTTGAAATGTATGATCTTGTCTAAAAGTTTCCACTCAGTCTAGCTATCTAGTTTTGATAAATGAGGCGGCAAGGATTTTAAGATATATCTTGTCAAAGTTCCACCATTTGTAGAATAACAAGTATGTTTTGAATCAAAGCAACCAAAATTGGTTATTATTGAATTTTGGGAGTTATATGTCATGATTTAGGGTGAATAATTCTAACTTTTTTAGACTGGCCATATTTCTTGTGCACTTTTGAAGTTTTGAAGTTCAAGGTTTTCCCATTTTGTTATAGATTGGTGTATTTTGAGAGAAGCATACTAGTAATTACTTAGAGCTCATAAGACTTTTCAAATGGAAGAATTTAAAAGCAATATCTATGTTGGCTTCTTAGGAGGAAATGCATCATCTTGTGATAATAATCTTCTAATTTTAGATATTAATATATAATAAACTTACAAACAAGTACCAATTACATATTTGAGTGGAGGAAGGTACAAGTGTATAACGTTGTGATTTTCACTTTTTTGTAGAAATGTGCATGAAGGTTTGAGTAAGTAATGTTGCCTTGTCACAACAGATGTTGACATTGAGCGCTTACGCAATGTTAAGTTGTATGCATTCACACATGGTGGAGGGTATGAATTGCACGAAACCTGATTGTTTGCAAGTTACAACATATAAAGTTGAAATCAAGTTACGCAACAAAGTTGTTGATCCGTATGAATTGGAAGTTGGTGGAGGCCCTAAATTGCAGAAAACTTTATTGTTTAGAAGTTACGATCACTGAACTGAGAATCTGGTTACGCAACGCTCAGTTGTACAATTTCACAGCTGGTGGAGGTCGTAAATTGCACAATACTTCATTGTTTGGAAGTTACATATGATGAACTTGGAATAAAGTTACAAGACGTTGAGTTGCATAATTTGAAAGCTCGCGGAGGGCCGGTTGCACAAATCTTGATTGGTTTGTAGATTATAAATTGTGAACTTTGAATCACGTTACTTGGGCATTGTGAAGTTGATCCTCTATCAATTGTCTAATAATTCAACTTCATGTTGCCTCCTTGAGCCATCATAAGCATCTCATGTGACATCTCAACCTTGCACATGTATTTATGCCTTTATCCGCACAAACAAATAACATGAGACTTTGACTACAACTTCAAATATTCCCAAATCTTTGTAATTTACAAATGCTTATTCTATTGTTTGTTGAGCATATCCAACTTAATTTCAGAATCCATAGTATAGAAGCAATTGTTTTTGTGTGGTCATACCTCTATATATTTTTTACTATCACAAGCCAACATTGAGTAATTGGGCCATCAACAATATCTATTTTCACATCTCAAGGTGTGGTTACCCCTTTGTTAATGCAATAAGACTAAAAGAAACTATAGCTAAAACACCAAATCTTTCCAAATCTTTGTAACTTGCGAACACCTCTTAATTACCTCTTTAGAAATGTTCAACTTAATTCCTTTGAAATATGTACGTTGCAAATAACTTGTCTCTATGCAATTTGTCCACTATCTGCCATCATTTTTAGAACTCAATTGGTTCAACATAAAAGTCTATTATCACAAGTCAATGTTGCTTGGTTGAACCATTATCAATGGCTACTTTGAGGAATGAACATTAGATGGTTGTACCTTCACCAACTTAAGTAAACGATAGATAGGAGACTGCACGTAAGTTAATAGCTAAAAACAACATACTAATGTCATTCATGAGATACTTATTACTTTTTTCATCATTCACCTCCTAAGAAATGATTATAAATATTTCTCTTGTAAATTTTTTCTTCCCTCTCCAAACTCTTATTTTTAAGTATACCTTCCTCAAAGTGCACCAAATTCTAAATCCTTACAATGTGACAACAAGTAAAGAAGCAAAGCAAGCAACTAAAAGGGCCTTCACCCACAATAGTCGAAGGTAGGAAGACTAGTTGTGGACTGAGTACCTTATTTAGTATGGCCATATTTAGATACACATTTTTCAACATGTCCTAATATAGACAATGGGGTACATTATTCATGTGAACTTCAGATATTCTTAACTCATGCATACAATTCAAACACGTTGTTTTCTCGTACAAAAAACTCTTTTTATATATATTTTTATTTTTTAAAAAGATTCAATTTCATGTATCATTTCTTTCTCCACATGTGCACATTAGAGAAAGATGCTCAATTTTCAACCTAAGAAATTTATAGTTTAGTTACTAGTGCAAGCAAATTTTGTGCAAGGGGGAAATTAGTGCTAAAGATAGAGCAAGTGGAATCATGATTTTCAGACTCTTTTACAATGAGTTATGAATTTTTGAAGTTGAATAAATATCTCTTTCATTAAGTTTGATATATATATATATATATATATATATATATATATATATATATATATATATATATATATATATATATATATATATATATATGTTTCCATACAAAATGCTCAAAATTTTCTGTGATATTTCATGTACCAAGTCCTTCTTCATATATAAAGGTTGCTAGTAATGGTGCAATTTTCTAGCACGGGGAATCAAAAGAGATGTTACTAGTGCAAGCAATTTTCTTTGATGGGGAGAATTAGTAAAAAGCTAGAGCAAACGGAATCATCATTTTTGATGATCTCTTCCACAGTGAGTTATGAATTTTTGACGTTGGATATATGGGTGTTTTTAAACTGGTGCCCTAAAGTGACACCCTATAATGTTTGCAGCTAGTACATGGTACTAAAGCTGATATGAAGATTACTAGTAAGAGGCTCCATTGTGGGACCTACTCCATTCCATTTCCAAACCATTCTACTATATGTACTCAAAAATCAAGGATAAATCGGATTTTGAAGTTGGATAAATAGGTGTTTCAATTAAAAAAATGATGGTGCTCTAGAGTGACACCCTATAATGTTTGCAGCTAGTACATGGTACTAAGCTAATATGTACCTATGAGTGAAGATTACTAGGGGCCCCATTGTGGGACCCACTCCATGGATACGTACTCAAAAATCAAGGAGGGGATTAGTGGAAGTAGTTGGCCAGATCTACAGGATCCTCTCCGAAAGTGCTCAATTCTCAAAGAGTCACACAAAGCACGAAAAGGGCATCACAACCCATGTGCCCCACCCAGTTGTACCCCCCAAAAAGCCCCAATTAATTAATTAATTAATCAAGATTATCATAACCCTAATCAACATAACTTAATCTTACTTAAGCTTAAGTACAGTTTTGCATAAGTAAAGTCTGGATTAAGGCACCCCCTAGTCCCCCCCTCCCCCAATTGGGGGCGGTAACCACTCCTGTAACGCCATGTTGACTCCCCCAATGCTAGAGACAGTTATTTCGGTTTTTGAGCTCCCCATGCTGACCTGGCATGGCCCATCCTTAATTTAAATGTTTTATTCTAATATTGCAGAGTCAAATATGTTCCCCATTTGATGCAAAAGAAAGACTATCCCACCTTTTTGAAAAGATTCTAAAGCTTTTTGAAGTTTGGCATTATCTTTTGTGAGTTGGAAAATTTTGTCATAAGATGAACATGGGATGTGTAACTATGTATGTATATAATAGTTTGGTGAATCTTTTGAGTGTTTTGGTTCTTGAAAAAAGTAAAGAAACAATTTTGGATAATGTCTATTTAGATGTGTAATATTTGGAAGTTTTCTCTAATAGTACAAGAATTAGCCAAGGAGAAATTGGTTACGAAGACAATGTTACAAGATTTGAGGATGGATTGATCACCCAAGTTTTGTATGGGATTGTGTCTTGTCATTAGATTGATGGAGTTTATGGAATCGTGAATCAAATAATAAACTCAAAGCATGTGACGTAAAAAACTTCATAATATTCACCAATGACTTGTAGTTGGTGTTTGAATAGATATGTTCTTTGCCATCTCTTTTGCAATTTGTTACTTGCATTTTGACAACCCATCCATATGTGATTGGGCCTTTATCAAGTATATTAGATCACAACTCAATATTGAGTATTTGGGTTGTTATGGATATATTTTGTGACATCTCAGCCTTGCTTGGTCATGCCCTTTGTCAGCCTTAACAAATAATAGAACATTATGACTTGCCCCCTTATATCTTTTCAAATTTTTATAACCTCAAAAGGTTTTTTTTCTTGTTAATCTAGCAATGTCCAAACAATTTGATTCTAAATTTACCTCTTGTCAATTTATAAAACTCAACATTATGTAATTGGCTCAATTGTCATCCCAAACAAATAATATGAGACTCTAATTGCATTTGTACAAATAATATTTTTCTCAATTTGGCAACGCCCAAGTACCAACTTGAATTCAAGTTCATAGTGCGTAACTTGCAAACAATGCTTTTTTTGCAATTCACGCCCTCCACCTGCTGCGAAATTGTACAATGCAACATTGCGTAACCAGATTCTCATTTCAGAGGTCGTAACTTCTAAACAATAAAGTTTTCTACAATTCAGGGCCTCCACCAACTTCCAATTCATACAAATTAACGTTGTTGCGTAACCTGATGTCAACTTTATATGTTGTAACTTGCAAACAATCAGGGATTTTTTCAATTCAGACCCTCCACCATGTGTGAATGCATACAACTTAACATTGCATAAGCGCTTAATATCAACATCTCTTACCACAAGGAAAAATTACTTACTCAAACCTTCATGCACATTTTTACAAAGAAGTGAACATCAGGATGTTGTACACTTATACCTTCTTTCACTCAAATATGTAATTGGTGCTTGTTTGTAAGTTTATTATATATTAATATCTAAAATTAGAAGATTATCATCACAAGATGATGCATTTCCTCCTAAGAAACTAACATAAATATTGCTTTTAAAATTCTTCCACTTGTAAAGTCTTATGAGCTCTAAGTAATTACCAGTATGCTTCTCTCAAAATACACCAATCTATAACAAAATGGGAAAACCTTGAACTTCAAAACTTCAAAAGTGCACAAGATATATGGCCAATCTAATAAAGTTAGAATTATTCACCCTAAATCATGACATATAACTCCCAAAATTCAATAATAACCAATTTTGGTTGCTTTGGTTGAAAACAAACTTGTTATTCTGCAATTGGTGGAACTTTGACAAGATCTTACTCTTAAACTCTTAAGTGCTCAAGGGGGGTCTAGAGCCTGGAAACATAAACGTTTGCAAAGTGTTGTAGATGAAATCATAGCATATTACTACTCAAAAAGGTTCACATAATTCCAGCATTCTCACTTAGAAGTGAAAATGCCATCAACAAACATATTTCAATGAAAGATTTACAAACTACAAAGTTGTTGAGCCTCATTTCAACAACACTCTTGGACAAAAGGATTCATGAAAAAAATATCTTGGGTCAAATAGTAGCCTTGCAAGGGTGAAAATTGCCAAAATATTTACAAAGGAAAAATGGTGGACCAAATCTACACCCCTTGCACCCAATTTCTTGCCTTATCTTCAAAACACCTTTGATTGGGTCAAGGTTCTCAGCACTTAACCTATACTCTTCTTGGAACCTATTACCAAAAAATGAAGTTGAAATCCTACTGTGACTAAAAAAGATATAGCTCCTTGAAATTCATCCACTTTTTCACTTTTTTAGTATAGAATCATCATTGAAAATCGAATACCAAAAGTATCTAGGTCAAAAAACTTCCAACTAAAATGTCATTAGTTTTTATCTTAAGATCATGATCATGTAAAAACTATTTATGATTTTTTATTTTGATTTCCCATCATTGCCGCTCAATGGTCAAACATGCCCCATTTTGGACCCAACCCAAGTGATTTTTTCCAAAGCGGAGTCCAAATGAGGATTTTATGGCTCTTCAAAGCTTCCACCATTCGTACATAATGTCGTTTTCCAACATCTTCGGCAATTCAGGGTTAAAACCTAACTAAGAGAGGACCCACAACTTAGTCGATTTTCTCAAAAAAGATATGTTGTTTTGAATGTTTGGCTCAATATATCTCAAGATCAATACAATGAAATTTGATAAAAATTGGTGGGTAGACTAATTAGACAGTAATAAACAAGATCATGAAGTTGGATTCCCAAAATCTCAATTTGTAAGAAATTTGTTCACAGATTTCAAATATGGCTTTCTAGGGATCACTCTTGAGACTCTCCATTAGGGGTTAAATTTCCAAGTTTCATAAATCAAGTTCAGAAACATTGAACAATGATCATTTAGAGGTGGTTTGATTTTAGAGGTTCAGAATGACACATTGAATGACAAAGGGAAGATCAATGCACCAAATTTTGTGCATAAGAATCCGTTATCACAAATGAAGAGAAGCAAATGAAAGTACAGTAACAAGAAGAAAAGTGATTAGAAAACTGAGTTCCCATGGGGCAGGGTCAGAGGGCGGAGAGAGAGAGAGAGTAAAAAAGAAGGCAAAGGCAAAGGAATGGAGCCTTCATGCATAGCTAGCATAGGCAGCAGCAACAATAGGGTGCTGGTGCTGGACTGCTGGGGCCCTGCAGTGCGTGGTGTCCCAGTGAAGCGGACGTCTCCGTGCTTCCGGTCTGTCTTGTTCTCTTCCGCCTGGACACCCGCACAAAACCCCGCTTCCTCAACACAAGATCATCCTGCCTCGATCCCAACCATCCCCACTAATCTATATCTCCCTCCTCTTGCTGCGCTCTCCAACCCCTTTTGCAGTTATGATTCGCGACCGCCTTGCACCTTTCCAGTCGGCGTGATTCGTTCCTCCCTCCCTCCTTATTCTTATTCTCCGGGATCTTATTGGATTCCTATCATGACTGATTACTTGCGCCGCACGATAGATGCTTCTCTCTGACGTTTGTTTTTCTAGTTTCGTTGCGGGGACTAGTGTTTTGTGAGTGAGTGTGTGTGTGTGTATGAGAGCGAGCCAGACGGTGTGAGTGAGTGTTGAGGCTCGATTGGGTTGGTGTGCAAGCCACCGTCAAGTTGCAGCACACGCCTTCCAAAGGTTTGTACACGTGACCGCACCTTTAACTTGCTAGCACCGGCCCCCGGTTGGTGGGTGAGTCGTTCGGTCAGAACTTTCTGGCAGAAGAATTGCAAAACACTGTAAGAACTTTGGAAACTGACACGCTCGCGGCCATAATTTGCTACGGAGAACGTGTGGTTTCATGGTCGGGAAGTTGGAACTTGAAAATAGTGTCATCGACGATCGACAGTTGTTATTTCCGGTTTCTACGGTTCGGTTGTGTGTGATTGAAGGACGAAACGTTGAAGGATTGTTAGTCCATCGAAGGGACTGTTAGCGCATCGAAGGGACTGTGAGTTCATGAAATTAGTGAATTCAAGCTAGTGTGTGAAGTGGAACAAAACGGAGGCTGTCAGTGGAAGTAAAATAGTACAGTCAGGTGTTTTCAACCTGTGTGTGCACTTTAGAGAAAACTTGAGGCTGCTCAAAGCGGAGATTGTGGCTGTAGTGTTGACATTGACGAGAGGGGAAGTACGGTTTCGAGTAATCTCACACGACAGCAAGACTAGATAACGTGGTTGGCGAGATTCGAGTTCTGAAAGACTGGTTTTCCAAGCAATGTGCTCCGCGCTTCACGTTTTCATATGTAGCGCCTCGCAAACCCCCGAAATCCATTTGCAGTTCTCTAGAGCTAACTGGCAGAATCAGCACAAGCCTCACTGTTCCCATTAAGTGTGCCCAGGCTAAGGTAAGCAATCAGCTTTAGCGAACATCTTCCTTAACCACTGACAGTAGTGCTATCGATTGAGCGCTTAGAACATAAATCGTCGTTTCTCATCTATACATTGATGAACTAATAATTTCAATCGGCGCTAGTTCCGGAGAATCGAGGCTCATTTTTGTTCGATGGATTACGGTTTGTTTGGAAAGGTGGTACTTACTGTACGTTTTTAGAAGAATCTAAGAAGATCCGGCTCATTTACTCTTCTTGACAAATATGGGCTTTCATTGCTGTACAATCGTAGCTATCATTGAGTACTGATACTATCGTATAGTAGCTCAATCGCAGCAGGTGACTGCAGCAGCTCTTGTCTGATTGCAATGTGAACAGTATGATGCTTGTTTTTAGTTTCGGAATGGACAGTCACACAAAGTGCAGTAGACTGATCATGATTCTGGTTGTTTTTTTGTTTTTTTCGCTTGCAGAAGCAGGAGAGTTTGCAATGAACAGCACCAACAACAGCGCTCCGATTCCCGTGGGTTTCCGATTTCATCCGACTGACGAGGAGCTCGTGGGGTATTACCTGCACGGCAAAGTGGGTAGAGCGCAACGCGACCAGCTCATCCAAGAGTTGGACCTCTACAAAATCGAGCCGTGGGACCTTCACGGTAAGTTGCTAATCTCACACACATTGCCTTACTAGCTCAGTCGCACGACCTTCGCAAACCTCTGAAAATCGATACTCTGCATGGAAGAATCAGTATATTCGCCCTGCTCTTGCAAGAACCGGAGTGCCGTTCGATCAATGGCACCGGTAGGAATACCATTCTAGTAGAGGAACCATCATATTAATGACTTGTCTGGAATGGTTTTGTAATGACTTAGTTTACACACACATAGTGAAACCTCATGGTAAAGAACCATCCATTACGAACTTACTCATGATTGTTCATTCCATCAGTTGTAAGCAAGTTGCAAGCACACGCTATAACTAGTTTACTACGGATTGAGTCATCAGTAATGGACAGTTTTTCTAGCGGTGTCTCTGGAAGATCTCTGTGATTATTTTGTCGATCATGGTATGATTGATGAGGAGAAGGCCCGTGCACATTCCTGATCAAATGGGTCTGAAGCCACGATCGAGAAGAGAGTGGGATATGAGCGAGTGCAGGGACTGACAGTGGGGTGGCATGGACGATGGGATGAGCAGAGGTGTGCAGGATCGGGGACGACGCGGCGGAGACGCAGAGCGACTGGTACTTTTTTAGTCACAAGGACAAGAAGTATCCGACGGGCAACCGAGCGAACCGCGCCACCACGGCGGGCTTCTGGAAGGCCACGGGTCGCGACAAGCCCATCCACACGCAGCGCCACGTGATCGGCATGCGCAAGACGCTGGTGTTCTACAAGGGGCGCGCCCCGCACGGCCAGAAAACCGACTGGATCATGCACGAGTTTCGTCTCGACGAAGGTCCCGGCGTCGTTCCCAACTACGTAAGTATCGCTCACCTCTACCTTCCACTCCCTCACATGCATTCAGTGCCATTCTGTTGGGGATCACTACCTAGGTAGAACCATGAGTCTCAATTGCATCCATGTCCATTTTGTCATTCTTTGTCTTTTGGACAATCTCATTCCTTGCTGATCTTGTTTCCCTTAGTCAATGACTAAGTGGAAACCGTTAGTTTCAGATTGCATTCACTACTCATTGTCTGTCTTACTGAGCACCAGTAAGTAGTTTAAGTCTCAATTGCACTTTGTGCTTGTTGTGGATGACGACCTTGATTTTCTGGTGCACATTTTGTTTCTGTTGTCTCTTCACCATTGACTAATACAGTGCTCATGTGAAGATAAGTTAGATTCATTAATGCTTTGGCTTGTGGACATAAAGATCGCTTCAAGAATACACTACGCCAGCCTCAATAACAGATCTATACTTCTTCGTCTTGCTCATTTTGTTGGGATCCTGTTGATTCGGAATGGGGGGTTAAGTTCTAGGGTGTGGGAGGGGAAGGGCCACTCCCTCAGTGACTGATGCTTTGACGCTACGGTCGTGCAGGAATCAGATGGATGGGTAGTCTGCCGCGTGTTCCGCAAAACGAAGAACTTCAAGACAAGCAAGAGCCAAGACGACACCTCATGTTCATTCGAGGAAGATCAACATCAGCAGCAACAACAACTACAACAACTCCCTGAGCTTCTAAGCCCACCAGTGTCGAAGCTGATATTCAACGGAAACTCACACGAGCTTCAGCAACACACCAGCTACAACTTCCAATGCAAGCAGGAGCTCAGCATCGAAGACTACGGCAGTCACGACACGAGCACCTTCCTGGCCACACAACAACAAGACCAGCAAGCTCAGCTCCAAATTCATCACCACCTCCAACATCAAGTGGACCACATGGCGCACCACCTCGCCCCCTGCTCATCATCCACATTCCGGGAGCTTTGCAACAGATTCGAACCACCGACTAATAACATCGACGATGCCCGATCGAGTGAAGCGGCAGGCTCATGCAGTCCGTTCCCTGATCAGTCCGCATACTGGATGCAGCTTTCCGAGGGTGCGGCCAAAACTATCGGCACTCGCCGTGATCAAACTTTGGCAGACATTACTTGCCATGTGGGGCGCATGAAGCGGCAAGCCACGGACCAGTCCAACTTGGTCCACCTGTGGAATGGTTAGTACGCCGAATGATCTCACCTTCAATGATCAATCGATCAATAAGACTGAGCAAGGGATTCACGCCGATTCAACGAGCTTAAACCATATATGTACGTCGAGTGTAAATATCACAAGGATCGTGGACTCCCATTAGCAATGTTGGTGTTAGGTACTATAGAAACAGTCTCACATTGTCCGGAGGTATTCGTCGTGGAAGGGACGGCAGCCAGTTTGTTAGCATTCCCCTGTTTTGTACTCAACTAGACTGCAATTTGTGGGCCTGCATGATTGGACCCAGTTAGTTAGATTTACATCGAAATTCAACTCTTTTCACAGTTGAATTCAACATCAATAAAAAACTGTAAGCGCTTGCTTGTATGTGCAGTTCCAATTCTTAGCACTCACGAGTTTGTATGTGCAGTTCAAGTTCAAACCCAACTCCGCCGGTGATAAAATTACATGTTCTACAATTTGAGATTTTTTACACTTTCTTGTGTCATTCAACTGCCATAAGTTACTTTCTATCAGTAGTTTGCAATTCTTATCTTTAGATTTCATCTCATCCCTTTCAACTGTGTTCCATAATGATTAAAATCCTATGTAAACACAACAAATCTTTCGTTCTATTAGTAACTTCTGCGAAAGACAGACCTTCACAAATTTCCTCATTAGCAAATGGTTGGTTGATGATGCCATTGCTGATAACGCCTGTCGACCAGTGAGTGCTTGTTACATGGCACCATTAACAGACGTTGGTGACATTAGGCGCAGATTATGATTCCTCAAGATCTGGGGCGCGCAACATGATAAGATGATTTGCAAGTGTTTTTCAGTTGATGTCCAGGGTGGGACCGAAGCTAGGTAGCAAAGTGTGAAGAATACGCGACGATCAAATAAAGAAAAAAAAGGAATAGTAAGAGCGATTTTATGCTGCTGCAGTGCAATAGAATCCAGTTCATGGCACTCAATGCAAGCGAGAAACGACATCTGAAAATGACAGAAACAGTGCGTAGCGTCCGTTAGAAACACAAATGGCTGGCTGGCTGGCTGGTTGGCTGGCTTCCATGAACATGGATCAATGCCAGATCTCTGTTGATGTAGTTACAACCATTGCAAGTTACCGCTTGGGATTGATTGAATGTGGCTGCTGCACTTACTGCTGGTTACCTGGTTACGCTGCTGCATGTGGCCAGGCTAGCTGCACGCGACTACAAACAAACAAACAAACATGATCGATCGATCGAGCGATCGGTCGCATGCATCTCTGAAATTGGCTGCTGCTGCCCGGGGCTCGCTTTTATCATTTGGATCGCAGCATGCACCCGGGGCGATGTCTAGCAGGAGCGTCTTCCCAGCAGAGGTTTCTGTGATTCTAAGTGACGGCGATCCTTCTCTTGTGAAAGAGTACCTCAGAAATAAGAGACGAGGACATAGGGAGCTTGAAATTTAATTTGTTGCGCTACGAGTATTAACTCCTAAAGTTGAAATCTACTCGCTCAAATTTTTTTGTGCCGTTTTTGTAAAAGTAGAAACTTTGACTCAAAATATATCTCTGACTAGATTTGTAATTATGGGCAAATTTGTTAAATTGTTAAATTGAGATTTCGAGCAGTCTCGTTTTAATAACCAAGGTTGTCATATCGGGCGTTTTGAGGTAATCGGGCGGGCAAAACGGGCGTACAAGTTGTACCGGACGGACGGGCGTGCCCGCCCACCTTGATTGTAGGGGGTGATTGTAGGGGGTGTGTAATTTTTCGTAGGTAACAAACTTTGCAGTAAAAATCGTGTGTGGCGTTCACGCGGCCCGTACGCGGCGGCCAAGTGGCTTAGTTTTCACCTAAACCCTTGCCACGTCATTGTTTATTTACCTAAACTAAAAGTCAACAGCCATTTGACCCTATTGGGCGAGCCACAACTCAATCGGACGGACAAGGCGGACGGACGGGCGGGCGGCATGCCCGCCCGGTATGACAACCTTGTTAATAACGTTTGCTCATACATTTTTGTGTGAAGAATATCTAGCTTTGTAGTCAAAAAGTCTTAATATAACCAATTTGCCCATGATATGTTGATTTCTTTTATGAAATAAAATAAAATGAAAAGGTACAAAGTCTAATTACACAACGAACATAGGAGCCTTTTTGTCCTGGAAATAAGTAAAAACATTACCTCACTTTTTCCCACTTCATCCAATTGACGACCTGGCAAAAATTGGACCATTCCCACTTTGAGGAATTGAAAACGAAATAAGAAAATATGCAATTTACGGCATGTGGCAAAATCATTTTCCATGTTTCAAGAGGGAAGGTTCTTGTGGATTTCTATTTACGGGAAGTGGGAAAGCCTCCTGGGCTACTAGCCTCCTAGCCTCCTAGGCTCTCCACAGTCTTAAGGAGTTATAAACGAGATCTTTTGGTCAGATTCTCAAAGTTGAATTTAAAAGGAATTCGTTCATGGGTTTAAGCATTAGAGAAAAATTGGGGTGTATTGTGGCCGGTACTTTTGGCTCGGAAATGAATTAATCTTTTCCGAAAATGGCCTATATTGCTCATCAGGGGTACTTGCAGGAAGTTGCAATCAACTCCCCGAGCCAATCAAAACCCGGAATCATGGTCGCGTTGGCACTGTGATGGGCAGATGTGGCAATGTCGTGGGCTTAGTTGGCAACGTACTGGACGAGGTGGCAACAGCCGTGCGTGTCCAACATGTACTTGTGTTGGTAATCGTAATGAACACCTGCTTAAAATATAATATCGAGCCAATTTTTTTATGCAACCCCTCAAGTACTAAAACACGTAAATACCAGACGTAAACTTCGTTTAACTTGCTGTAAATGCGAAACCAGTGTTTTACATGAGTGTATTTGTGTTGTACGTGAGGACGGACGGGGTTCTAGCGTGGCGGGAGTTCCAAGAGGGAGGAGTTTATAAATATGGCGGGAATTCTAACGTTGACCTTGTTTCCACGTGGAGATGGTGCCGTCACCATTAGTACGGTTAGTAACAACTCGGATGGTCACCTTCTTTTCTTGGCATCTTTTCCCGCCACATGACTTGGCCTTATTGACCTTGCGAGTAGCTTGTTGCCACCTTTGTAAGTTTTACAAAATCACGTGTGTTGTGTATCATGGATTTGCAGTAGTTTTGCACGTGCAGTTTGCGCATGTTCATGAACATGGCACTGCAAGATATCACCAACATAGGAAAGGGAAGTTTGTATACAGCAGCTGTAGTATTAGAGAGTAGATTTGCACCTCTTGTCAAGAAAGGTGTTCGAATTGATACACAAATGTCGAGGTTGGAGTTTCCAGCATTGAGAGATTCTGGAGCAACCAACATTGACTTATGGCTAGATGGCAAGATGTATCCAGTAGATCCTCTCATGGGAAAGCCACCACCGTTTCAAACTCTGAAGAGCTACTTAGAATTTTTGTGTCATGGTAATTCTGGACTTCTTGGATATTGTAAACACCTCGTAAGTGCATGTGATCAAGTGAAAGGCTTCCAACAACAATTATTAGAGTCACAAGCGCATTCTCTTAGAAAAACAGTGGAATTCCAAGAATCTATCGCGGTGCTAACAGAGGAACTGGATGTTGCCAACAGTACTCGGGTACGAGGTGTAGAAGAGATTGCAACTTTGAAGAGGGAATCCGACTTATTCAAACATAGATGTGTAGCACTTGAAGAAGAGTTGCAAAGGAGTGAAGATGGTTTCGAAATCAACCTCCACATTGCCAAAGAACAGGGACGAGAAGCTGCTGAGCGAGATTTGCTGCAATTGGAACAGGAACTTATAACAGCAAAAAAAGCCTTACTAAAGATGCAGAGGAAGGTGGAACGGATCGTGAATACTCCTGTAGGAATTCGAAGTAGAGCATCCAAGAATCTGGGTGATCTAACCAAGACCGGAGGTGCTGCTAGGGCTCGTGTAGCCAAGATTCGAAGTTTGTTGCAGCCAGAGGCTGTTGGAAACATTCAAGGCCGAAATACAACGTGTAACAAAAGGAGACGGTTGTGTGGGGACAAGATTACCCAAAATGAGACTGGGCAGGCGATTGGACAGATATTGTCGAAAACAGAGGCATTAGCGTTTATCTCAAGTTCTCAAAATAGTGATGCTGCAACCAGCGTGACTAATCACTACTTTGAAAAAATTGGAGAGGAGTTGGGATCAGAAGCAATACTTGCAGCATGTGACATGACTGGAGTGTCACACAGAGGATACGATGAGATCTTCAAGACAATCAAAGGGCGAGTGCAGCTTGTTGACAAGCGCTTGAAGCCAACATTCCTTCCAAATCCACACAAGGTACGGACATACATGATGAAAACCATTCCATGAATTATGTGTATTTTCTGTAGGAAACACTTAAGTGCCTTCCGTCTAGGTCACATTTTTTGCAAACAAAGCGTTTCCCTTGGAACATGCTAACTAATGCATTTGATATCAACGCAGTGTAGTCACTGAACATTGTTGCCCTAGATGATTGCGTAGATCAATAAGTTTTGAACAAAGAGTTGCCCTTGGTATGTATCTGCCATGATGGACCGTTGTTCTAACTTCACATGGCATGCACTCCTGTTGCCAACAGATGTTTGCTTGGAACATCTAGCAATAGTTTCGAACTGGAATAGGAAAAATTTGAAGTTGCACTTATTGCCAACAAATATTAAATACTTGGAACGTACATGATGGTAGTACTTGTAACATTTGTTTCTAACTTCATGTCACTAGTCAAAATTGTTACCAACATGTCTTTGCGTGAGATATCCAAGAATTCCATGACGCTTTGTTGGAAGCCAAGTTTCCACTTGTTTGAAACTAATTGGCCATTTGAATCGCGCTTGTGGCGAGCAGGTTAGTTTGCTACGAAGAGAACTCAACTCAAAGTTGAAGGATCTGGTTGGTGAGTACTACCACGTTGAGAGTACGCTTGAGACAGAAACGGAAGCTGTACTCACTACTGGGAGAGCAAAAAAGAAGAAACCAGAGATATCAAAAGTTGTTTTAACATCCAAGAATAATTTGTTTGTCGACATTGAGGTTGTACAAAGGACTATGGTGAAGTTGTACAGCTTCACAACTCAAGGTGAATACATGTTGATTCTAAAATTGCATGCCCTTATGATGAAAACACATTAGACAATGTCACTATTTCTTTAATACTGACTGTTGGAAACTAACCAAATGTGCAGAAGTTGGAAACAAGCCTTTGGTATTTGTCTTGAAGATGGACGAAGCAAAGATTATACATGGGAGGAAATTTGAAAGGGTGAGTCTGACGCTAATGAATCGTGCGTTAGACAGCAGTATACCAAAAAGTGATGAAAGGTATTTTTCAGTCCAGTCGGAAACTGAAATCTGGCCAATAGCATGCTTTGAGGTTGCAAAGGAGTCTCATGAAGTACTCCAATGGGTGTTCCAGCAAACGAGCTTTCCTGCACTCATCAAAGCACAAGAAGAAGGTCAGTTGCTTACAGTTGAGGGTGTTGGCAATTTCAAAGTAGAATGGCACTTGTCTGCAGACATGAAGACGATCAAATGCTTGTACAAACTGAAACACGGAGCCAACGCCACACACTCATGCATATATTGCAACCAAGAACGAACAAAGCCAGTGGTGGGAACAGCGACTGCTGCTACTACAGAGGCTCGTAGAAGAAAACATACATGGCGAGGTGGTTTATTTGCTGGAAACGTACGAGAGAAGCCGCTCGCAATTGAGTTTGAATCACGATGGAATCCAATTCTACAGATTCCACTTGAGAGGGTACATATTTGTACTTTGCATGCACTAACAAGAATGATGGAGAAAATTCTCCACCTCCATTTTATGTTCATTTGGAACATGAAAAATGAGGAGCGTCAACAACAAGCCATAGAGAATATGGAGAAAACGTTGTCAGCAGCTGGACTTCACGGTGGAAACGTGCGTATCATGAAGGACCCAACACTTAGTGGTGCTTCCAACAACGTCCCCATCAAACCATCTCTAAGTGGTGTTACTGCAGCTAGAATGTTTCAACCATCGACTTGGTCAGGACAAGATCGAGTTTGGAAGGATGTCTTGCGCTCAGAGAATAACACTCTAGATCAAGGAAGACAATACCTAGACAGGGTTGAAATGTGGAAGGCGTTGGAAACAGTGTTCCCATATTTAGTTGGTCTTTCCTTGAATCAGGAACAAAGGGAGACTTTTAGGACAAAAATTGAGGGATGGGGGAGGCTTTATGTGAAGTGCTTTGGAGAAGAACACGTTACACATTATATGGTAAGTTACACTACCCATTATATTACAGTAGTTTCAAAATGCTAAGTTGCACTTGTGTCAAACATAATTATGTAGCGTGCTTGAAATATTGTAGCACTTTTTACGCTTGTACCCAATGTCATGTGGAGCTGGTGCATCTGATGCCAACATAATGTGGAGTGTAAACTAAATTATTTGTGGTTTATGTTTTGAAGCATAACTTGGTGCGACATGGGCCTTGGTATGTGGAGACATACGGGAGTCTTGCTGTTTGGAACAACCAAAGAATGGAAAAATCGCATCATGCAGCCAAGGCTGCTAATCAGCATCACACTCAGCATGGTGGAACAAAAGAAAGAACAAGCTCCATTGTTCAGCAATACCAACATTGGTATAGAAACATACAACATAGATTTTCCAAACAAGAACGCATGATGGTTGTTGCTGACGAAAGGTCACTCAAGAATACGGCAATCATAGCTATAGGAATGGAGAAAAGGAGGACAGCCTACAACAATTCAAGTGCAAAGGATGCAGCAAGAAGGTGGAGGGATGGAAGGTCAAGAGTGGGCCGTCTTTGGGTACCTAAGTCAGCGACACAAGTTCTGGAAGAGGGTGGGAGTGTGAACATGCTTGATGCACGTAATAGTGACGACCTGTTAGAAATAGAGTAGGGGTTGCCAATGATAACCTGTTGGAAACAGAGTCAATAGGTTGAAACATGTAGTTGAGTACTTCAATCGTGCTTTCATGATGAGGCTAGATACAAATTTTAATAAAAATTCACCCAAAATCCAACCAAAATCCACCCACAATTATTTAGATTACCTTGATTAATTCCATGGATACTATTAAATCCACTCCAGTGTTTTTCACATTTATGCATGAGATGGAGGTGATGCACGCGGTGGTGACGACCTGTTAGAAACAGAGTCAGTAGTCGCGAATGACGACTTGTTGGAAGCATGTTCAGTATTTGCCAATGATGACTTGTTGGAAGCGAGTTTATAGGTTGAAACATGTACTTGAGTACTTCAAACGTGCTTTCATCATGAAGCTAGATACAAATTTTAATAGAAATCCACCCAAATCCACTTACACTTATTTAGATTACCTTAATTAATTCCATGGATACTATCAAATCCACACATTTATGCATGAGATGGAGGTGATGTCCTACCGGCTTCAACATGTCACAAATCTATCATTGTATGTTTATGTGGTGACGTTACTTGTACAAATATTGCTGCCACCTTCTGCACATTTATAGCCCGGCTCCACTCCCATTCACTTTCTGACAGCCACCACACATTGAATTCCTGCCGTCCCACATTTTTCACCCACAGTTTTCACTCGCCCAACTTTCCCTCACGCTGTTCTCCGCACTCACTCTGCTTTCCGCACGCAACTTGTTTTTGACGATCACTAAACCGCACGCAGCTCTTCTCACCCTCGCTTTTGATTCGCGCGTCTGTAGTAGCTACCGTATCGGCTTGCTTTTTGTAGTGATTTGTGTCGTGTCGTGTTTCGTTGTGATTTGAACTTGCAGTCTTAGTTTTTCGTGCGTCAAGCTTCATTTCTAACATGAGTTCATCTGCGAGAGCAACGCGGTCCAAAAGCTTGGTGAAAGGGAAGGCGGCCGCGAAGGAGGAGGACGAGCGATCTCCCAAAAAAGTGAAGCCAGAACCAGGGCCGGAGGGTATAACAACGTTCGAGTGGGAGTCGCCAGTCGATTTGGAAGGCATTCCACCAAGATTGCGTAATCGCTTGGAGGTGTTGGCACCGCTGCTGCTCGGGAGGGACAAAGCAAGGTATCCAGCAGAGTTTTTTGTTGAGGCGTTTGGGCTCAGCAACGAGGGGCCCATGCCCAAGAAGGTTACCGAGGCTATGATTCCGAAGTCTTCATATGAGGAGGTGTGGCCACCAGGCGAAGGTGCCAACAAGAATCGCCATTTCTTCAAGGATTGCCAGGATGAAGAGGCAAAGGCGAAGTACAACAAGTTGTACATGGAGGTGTACGGGGAAGCACCCGATAACAAGGCGTTCAGCCAATCTTTCTTAAGGGCGTGCATCTACCACTTCAAGAAAAAGAAACCAGTGAATTGGGCAGGACAAGCAGCCCAAATTCTTGAAGAACGACTATCCCATGCGAACCTCAATCCCATGAAGTTGAGACCTCCAGCAATCAGGTATCAACTTGAATGTATATTGAAGGAGGTGGCAACGTACCTGAAAGAAGTTTACGAAGGAAGAGGTAACGCTGGGGACTCACCTTCAAGGTTCCAAAAGAAAAAGGATGTTGACAACAAGAAGGGCAAGGGAACCATTAATCTTGATGAGTTGCTGGAGGAGGTGCAACAAAAGAGTAAGGAGCTTGAGGATGCAAAGAAAGACTTGAAGAAGAGGAGGGATGACTTAGTGCAACTCGAGGGGAAGATTTTTGAGTTCGAGGCAGAGGATGAGCGCCTTCAGGAGAACGCGACATTCTTGCGCAACAAGAGCAAGGATTTACAGCGAGCCGGGAACACAGAGGAGAAAATAATCAACGACCGGGAGGTGCGCAAGGTTGGAAGCGAGATTCAAGCCAATATGGTGGAGTGGGAAGCAGTTGACGTTGACAGGAGTGCAGCAAAGGAGGGCCTGGCGGTTGCTACAGAGAAGTACAACAAGATGGAGGAGGACTTCGTGCAACTCGAGAAGCAATACAAAGCCGAGAAAACAGCTCAGGCTTCCATTAAGCCCAAGGCACTTGCAGATAACAAAGGGTTGGATGCAGGTGTCGCTCCAACTCTTCAAATGGACAAACCTTGTCCACGATGCCAACACCAGTTTGTTGCCAACGCCGTCGTGCCTTTCTTTTGTGGTTGTTTGTTCCACCCATGGTGTTTGTGGGCAGAACTTCTTGCAGGAGGTCAAGTGTGTCTGCTGTGCAAACAGGTAAGTGACTCTCAATGGCTGGAAGCATGGGGGTTTGATGCGTTGGCAACACCAAAGCCACAAGGTACGAAAGACGTTGCTACTGTTCCAATTATTGACCTCAAGGATAAATCAAAGGAAGACTCACACGGCTTTGTCATGAGGAAGAGGTCAGCCTCTGACTTTGTGTCAAATCAAGATGAACCAGCTCAGAAGAAGGCAAGGTTGGATCTGGGGCCCTCATCGGTACTTGGTAAGGCCGACCATAAAGTACTTGCTCCTTTGCCTTGTCCTGCAGAGTACATTTGGAGATTTCCTTGCTTTATGTTTCGAGAGCGATCAACTGATGAGATAGAAGCTGTTGCTCAAGCTACAGCATACTTAGCTCTTCATAGTACGTTCCTTTGCAGCTCTTTGAGTATGTCATGTTTTTGCTAGTTTTTATGAGGTGTTCGTAGTTTCTATATTGTGTATTATTGATGTGTACTGCTAATCGGTTTAGAATGGGTGTGATCTGTTTCCAACAGCAAATGAACAGATAGCCAAAGAAAAGGAGGAGGCCTTGCCTCGATTCAAGAATGAATATGAAGCCCTCAAAACGAGACAAGGAAAATCAAAGTACAAGGAAGTCGAGGTAACAAGTTTGCAACCTCAAGTGGGTCCCAAGGTTGTCATACCGGGCGGGCATGCCGCCCGCCCGTCCGTCCGCCTTGTCCGTCCGATTGAGTTGTGGCTCGCCCAATAGGGTCAAATGGCTGTTGACTTTTAGTTTAGGTAAATAAACAATGACGTGGCAAGGGTTTAGGTGAAAACTAAGCCACTTGGCCGCCGCGTACGGGCCGCGTGAACGCCACACACGATTTTTACTGCAAAGTTTGTTACCTACGAAAAATTACACACCCCCTACAATCACCCCCTACAATCAAGGTGGGCGGGCACGCCCGTCCGTCCGGTACAACTTGTACGCCCGTTTTGCCCGCCCGATTACCTCAAAACGCCCGATATGACAACCTTGGTGGGTCCTGAGGCAGAAGGTATGCAACTCAAGCCTGATGTTGGTATTTCAAAATTGCAAGTGTTGCCACTAAAGATTTTGCTAGAGGTGTCACTAACATTCCATTTGCAGTTGCCACCGAAACCGTCATCAAAGCTGCGGTTACTAAAGTTTTCCCCATGTCTCCTCTTTCCACTTCAACCTCAGAGTCGACAGAGGTTGGCGAAGTGGCTCCAACAGTTGATCCACCAGCTACAACATCAACTTCAAGTCCAACTGCGGGACTAGATGCATTGGTGGAGACCATTACCAGCAGCCACTTCTGAACACTCAATACACCTTATGGCTTAGTAGAGTTAGTAGTAGGCCATGACATTGGAAACACTCTCCAGACATACTATTGAAAACAAATGCTCATCCAAACTTGCGTGTTTGAAACACCTGTAAATGCTTCCATCATGTTCTTACTTTCCCACTCCACTTTTGTGTTTATGAACCTTGCTGGTAATAGAAATATTTTTTCTTCTATCATGTGTGGATATAGTGTTTTTATTTGTCTATTATTGAATTCTCAATGTGAGGATGTATTTCAATATTGTGCTCAGTATCTTTATTAGTGTTCAGTTTGCAAATCACACATGTTACCATCAAAGAAAATGAGTCCAAACAAACTACAAAGTGGCACAATATGTTTTCGACGTGTATTTGTTTCCAACAATAGAAATAATCTAGCATCCTTGCGCGCGCACTTCTCCCAATCATCAATAAAGTAGTCAGATAGGTGTTGACAGAGTGTGTATAAAAATTAGTCTATTTATATAGAATATATTAGCCTTACAGAGTTCACTATATCGACTCTTGATTACCTATAAGTTCGTTTCTACTTGGTATCCTCAAAAACACTTTGTAGCTAGTACCAACACTCTCTAGCTACCAACACTCTCTAACTACCAAACACTCTCAAAAATTGTCCTCTGTTTCCAACAGTATCCTCTAAGGGTTACCATCCAAATTGCACATGTTTCCAACGTTGTAAGAGGCACTTCGAGGAATACGTGATTGTGGTCATCTATCTACGTAGTTGTCGCAACCCTTGCTAGCTCACCTTAGCTTACACCAACTTTTTCCCAACTCTAGCAAGTGTCACGAGCGCTAACTCTGCACATCCCCCACATGCACAAAGTTAGCTCTCCATACCAACCACCAAGCTCACCGCTTGGTTATCAATCCCTCCTACTCATGCAACCGGGACTCAACCCCTTCGTAGGTAGCCAATGGTTAGGTGCGGACTTCCACTTATGTCCAAGGCCCAACTTGGTGGCACTCCCATACCACGCGGCCTAACCGCACTTGGTGGTGTCTCCTCACCACCGCCCATGACCACCATGGTGACCCCAAGGCCACCAAGTAATCACAACGCCGGTGGTGAGACACCACCCCACATCGGTAGCACTCATGGTCCTCATTTTGCCTATATGAGTCCCCGTGGTGAAGCCCCAACACTAGCTCCCCACCGGGACTCACCTTGTCCTTATGAGCCACCGTGGTGAAGCCCCAACACTAGCTCCACCCACCGTGCCTCATTTTGCACTTTGAGTCCCCATGGTGGAGCCCCAACACTAGCTCCACCCATTGGGACTCACCTGGCTTGGGAGTCCCCATGGTGAGGCCCCAACACTAGCCACACCACTCGGGACTCCCACCTTGGTCACCACCAAGGCACCATGGGAGTGGGGAGGAGACCAGCCCTCCCCATAGTATACTCTGTGGGATTCGGCAGCCCCTGGTCCTAGGTGAAGGGCTGGACCCTCACACCTCTTAGTTTTGGAAGACCACCCAATCTCCCAATGCCTTAGCCGCTGGAAGGCCCCGGGAGACTTCCCGAACCTTCCAGGGCTCGTATCTACCTCGTCCCGCATCCAAACGCAACGAGCGACCACTCTATCGACATCTACTCGTCAAGTAGATGCCGATAGACACCTTACTTGCCTCATTCCGACAAGTATTGAGGGAGTTATGCCCCTCTGAAGATTCGGGAGTCCCGGGCCAGCTTCCCAGTCCAGCACTGTCCCTGGACAGCACTCACTTTAGTCCCACAATCTTCCAACTCCCATAACTTTTAGCTCACACCTCCAACTGAGGTGCTCCTTAGCATCCCGGAATCGTGGCAACATGAGCTTCCATAATCTCATGTCCATTCCGTCGTGGCTCCTAGTCTCCGTGGGTGAGAGGCGTCTCCAACGCCCGGGGTCCTCTCCCACACTAGGCCCACTTAGGTTCCCTTCACCTTGGCACCCCAAGGCCCGGGCGTCACTCCGGTGTCCCCCTTGGGCCCTTGGTGATGCGGGCACTCCTCAAGGAGAGGTGCGCGACAGTAGTGAACCTTGTTGCTGGCTACTCATTTCAATCTCCATAAGTTTTCAACTTCAACTAGATAGTAGCTGCTACTATTTCTAACGTGCACGGAGGGAGGACTTCTGCTACTAAGGTGGCACCTTCATGCCTTCGATTCACATACACGTCTCCAAACCCTGCTCGACGGACTTTGAAGCGGAAATCTTCTGGAACAACACCTCCTAAGGTGATCTCAACCTCTCTCCGAATGTGTGACAGTGGCCATGTTCGGCCCACTTGAAACCTTGCCACCGTCACACCTTCAAACAAGCAGGGAAGCACTACTGTGTCCTCCTCCTGCGCTCCGTCAATTTGTTGCCAACTCACGCCATCTTGAGCGAGGCGTTCTCGGCTGTATTTGAAGTTTGTGTACAATGTAACACGGCCTACGTGGTACCTTTGGCACACAATGCACACGTGAGCAAGCCTGCACCAAATTTCCTCAATAGTTTAAAAGCAAACAAACTCGAATCGCATTTCATACATTTCTATCGGAGCGAAATGCCACAGAGTTGTGTCCCATATGTTTCCAACAACAAACTAAGATGTTGACAACACCAAGCGTTTCTCTACCTGAAGCTTACTGTGTCCATCGATATAGTGCACCTCACAATGTCTTTACCAAGGACAATTTTTTGATGCCAACCTGCATCCATCAGACTTGTAAATAAGTCATCAGAAGGACTGTTGACGACATATAGGGCCGACGTGCGCCTAATCATCTCTTCTGCACATGCAAAGAGATCAACAAACACATGCAGCGGCATGAACCATTGGAGGTGGCCCATGCGGCTGCCAGTGGTGGCCTTTGTAACAGCTTGGAAGTCCGCCCTCAACTTGAAACGAAATGCTTCGCTCGTGTGCATATCTGGGAGAGGCCACTCGGGATCACTCAATGCCGGCAACGACACCGGCTCAACTGCGCCATATAAAACTCCTGGTGTAGGTGACACATAAACAAGATTAGAGAAGAAAATTCCATTCTCAAGGAGTTCGTTGTAGGACCTCCCATTCCGAGTTGCTTCTCCAATTTCAGTGTGCATGACAACTATTACTCCCAGTATAGAGAGCGGGTCCACCTAGTCTTCAAAAAACGACTGGTACAAAACTGTTGCCAACAAACAACACCACAAACCATATCAGTAATTGTGCGTTGCCCTTCTAATTCAAATGCAACAATGCTTTGAGGAAATACATTTGGTGGCATCAAAAACATCATGTACACTTACAATTACATGGAACTCGTTCATATCGAATCTCCGGATCGAGGAGCACTTGATCCTTCTGGTATGCATGTCTCACCAACACTGCCTCCAACTCAGGCTTGTTGGTAACGCTCTTCCGTCCATCGAACTTAAACTGAAAGTCTATCACTTGAGCTTTGTAGGACCCTCTCATGCTCTCACCTCCATGCCTCCGAGCCTCTCTTGCCCATGTCCCGTTTCTCCCTGGATTAAGCCTCACCCATGATAACCTCTCATACCTTGTTGGAATCCACTCTCCTTGCTCATTATGTGTGTTGTGTAGGGTCATTGCTGCCACCTCGCAACGTGGTCTACGATTCTCCATCACCGAACAACCTTAAAACAGCCACAAGATTACTCTTGATTGCCTTCGCAGCATCAACGACACAATCTATCCCAACAACCCAATAATAGTGGTGTTTTCACCAATCTGCTAAGAGTGTATGACAAGAACTTCTGCCTCACTCTTGTTCCCGCCAAATATTCACTTGTTTGTCACATCGTTGACGTTGTCGAAAGACCGTTTGCGGCTCCACGATAAGAACGCAAGGACGAGTCCTTGAATGTACATACACTTTTTTATCGTTTCAAACTCACATCACGAGGACATGGGACAAAGGTACATGCATTTTTTATTTTTTCAAACAGTACCACATGCAATGATACCTCTCATATTTTAATGCAGTTACCCAACACTCTGATTGGTTGGGAGCTCTCATAAATCATATGTCACCACCTTATACGCCAGGGTGGCAACTCTATTTTTGATTTAATTCCGAGGGTTATTCGAAAAGCAAGTCAGGCAAGTTGAGACCCCAAATCTCCTCTAATGGATATGGTAGTCTGGGGTATACTGTAGAGCTTCTCCTTTAAAGGTTGATCTTAGGCTAGATATTAGGTCCGTGATAGATTGTAGGCTCTTTCTTGTTGAGTCTACTTCTAAATTGCAACTATGTTAATTGGTGGTTTATGCCATAAAAGGATTTATTGGAGAATGCAAAAGTAGAAATGAGTGGATTCTAGAATAGAAAATAACTCAGGGAATACAAACCCATGACGCAAAAAACATTGTGATATTTACCAACAGACTATAGCAAATTTTTGAATAGATTTGTTCATTTTCATTTATTTTGCAATTTGTTAATTGCATTTGATACCTCATCCTTACGATGTAGAGCCTCTCTAAACAATATATCAAATCACAACTCAACTTTGAGTAATTCGGTCATCCTCAATATAATTTGTGACATCTCAACCTTGCTTGGTCATGCCTTTGTCAATCTCAACAAATAAAAGAACATTATTACTTGCCCCCTTATAACTTTTCAAATCTTTAAAACTTCAAAAGGGTTTTCTTTTGTTGATCTAGCAATGACGAAACAATTTGATTCCAAGTTTACATCTTATCAATTTATAAAACTCAACATTAGGTAATTGGCTCAATTGTCATTCCAAACAGATAATAGGAGACTGTAATTGCATTTGTAAAAATAATATTTTTCTCAATTTGGCAACATCAAATTACCCTTTTGAATTCAGATTCATGGTGCGTAACTTGCAATTCACGCCCTCCACCAGCTGTAAAATTGTACAACGCTCCGTTACGTAACCAGATTGATTTCTCAGTTCAGAGGTTGTAACTTCTAAACAATAAAGTCTTCTGCAATTCAGGGCCTCCACCAACTTCGAATTCAAACTAATCAACTTTGTTGCGTAACGAATGCATCGTTGCGTAACCAAACCAGATTCTCAGTTCAGAGGTCGTAACTTCTAAACAATAAAGTTTTCTGCAATTCAGAGCCTCCACCAACTTCCAATTCATACGAATCAACTTTGTGTGTAACCAACGCAGCGTTGCGTAACGAGATTCTAAGTACAGAGGTCGTAACTTCTAAACAATAAAGTCTTCTGCAAATCAAGGCCTCCACCAACTTTCAATTCATACGAATCAACTCTTGTTGCGTAACCAACGCAGCGTTGCGAAACCACATTCTCAGTTAGAGGTCGTAACTTCTAAACAATAAAGTTTTCTGCAATTCAGGGCCTCCACCAACTTCCAATTCACATGAATCAACGTTGTTGCTTAACCTATGTTGTAAAGTCTTGCAAACAATCACATTTGATGCAATTGAGACCCTCCACATAATGTTAAGTTGTATACATTCACAACTTAACATTGCGTAAGTGCTCAATATCAACATCAGTTACCACAAGGCAACATTACTTATTCAAACCTTCATGCACATTTCTACAAATTAAAGAAGATAAAATCACCACGTTGTACACTTGTACCTTCCTTCACTCAAACATGTAATTGGTGCTTGTTTGTAAGTTTATTATATATTAATATCTAAAAATAGAAGATTATCATCACAAGATTATGCATTTCCTCCTAAGAAACCAACATAAATATTGCTTTTGAAATTCTTCTATTTGTAAAGTCTTATGAGCTCTAAGTAACTAGTAGTATGCTTCGCTTAAAATACAGCAAACAATTAAGTTTCGCACAATTGGCCTTAACCTCAATTCCGATAAAATGGCACTATTCCATGTGCCATTTTAGCGGAGCTAAAGTGCCATTTTACAAGCATATTCTTGAACGGAAGTTCAGAAGTATTTATGCCTAGTACAAAATGGCATGTTTATTAATATCACACATGTACTCCGTAATATCACCAAAATTTCCATAATATCACACTTTTATGGTTTTTGACCTTTGGACACACTAAAAGGACAATATTTCTGAACGGCCGTTCAGAAACATTGTTGTTTTTGAACGGCCGTTGAGAAATATTTACCTTGTCAAAACTCGACAAAAACCAGCATCATTTTTTCCATTTTAAGCACCCCAAAAAGCACCATTTTAGCAGAATAATGCCATTTTATCAGAATTGAGGTTATTAGCATCTTAGTACTAGATGATTGAGCTTGACTTTGAGCTCATATTGGATAAAAAAAGTGTGAAAAAAATCGTGCTATAGTAGAGAGTGTCTATTAAATTCCTTATGACATGAATTTATGTTATTATGATTATCAATCACTTTTTCTAGTAAGAGTAAACTTCTACTATGTACTACTATTGAATGCCCTACTTTTCAATTTTAGGATAAATAAGAATTGTAATGATAAAGTATCAAGGTTTTCAAGAGCATATCTATTTAAATCATCAACCTATTCAAGAGCATATATTAATTTAAAGTCCTCTAAAGAATTTTAAGTGAAATCAATCAATACATTATCCCTACATGTTAACATGCTTATGAATATTTTTATATGCAATATCCAACATTAAAGCTGTAATCCATTGGCAAATAGTGGGAATTGTTAATTATTTTTTACCCAACTCTTTAGCAACTTTCACAAATTACTACCACCTTGTATTCTCCCAAGTTTTTATAAGTTGCAAATGTCTTTTCTTTGTTTATGCGAAAATGTCACTAATTTGATTCCTTCACAATTTGTAACTTGCAAGAAACTTAACTATGTGCAATTAGGCTTTCATATTAAGCTATATGTTCTTACAATTAAACCTTAGGTAATTAGGCCATGATCAACATCTATCAATATCATCTCAACCTCACATGGTTATGTTTTTGTTAATGTAGACTGCAAATTACAACCCTAAATCTTTAAATTTAATTCATGACTTAAAAACATGTTTACATGGTTTCTGTGACTATATCCAATCTAATTTTAAACTTGCAATCTCCTTCACGTTTGTCTAAGTGGCACTACCTTATCTGACTCCTTTACAGTCTGTAACTTGCAAGCGAGTCAACTTTATAAAATTGGGCCTTTATCAACTGTTTAATGTTATAACAAAACGTTGGGTAATTATGCTATCAGCTATTGTAACATCTTAACTCGACATGGTTATGCCTTTACAAGTCAATGCAATTAAATAATAAAATCGTGTAATTGTTACTTTATATCTTTTCAGATCTTTGTAACTTTAAAACAACTCCTCTTTGCTTGCATGTGGCAATACCCAACTTGTTTCCATTGCAATTGGTAATATGTCGGGTTGTTTAAATTGACAGCTGGTAGAGGGTCAATTGTGTAAAACTTGTTTGTTTGCAAGTTATGGACTGTGACTTTCAAAATCAACTGTCAACTTGGAATCAAGTTACACACGTTGTATTGTATAAATCAATAGCTCGTGCACGGCAAATGGAGAAATTGAAAAATTGAGCTATATAAATTGACAACTAGTGGAGCTGTGGAGGGCAAATTGTGCAAAACTTCATTGTTTGCAAGTTACAACTTGTCAACTTGGAAAGTTGGAATCAAGTTAAACAACATTGAATTGTATAAATTGACAGGTGGTAAAGGGCCACTTGCGCAAAACTTGATTGTTTGCAAGTTACGTGTTCTGAACTTGGAATCAAGTTATGCAACGTTGAGTTGTATGTATTCATTGACACCTTGTAAAAGCCTACTAAGTTGCTAATAACCTCAATTCCGTTAAAATGGCATTATTCCGCTAAAATGGCGCTTTTTGGGGGTGCTTAAAATGGAAAAAATGATGTTGGTTTTTGTTGAGTTTTGACAAGGTAAATATTTCTCAACGGCCGTTCAAAAACAACAATGTTTTTGAATGGCCGTTCAGATATATTGCCCTTTTACTGTGTCCAAAGGTCAAAAACCATAAAAAATGTGTGATATTACAGAAATTTTGGTGATATTACGGAGTACATGTGTGATATTGATAAACATACCATTTTGTAGGCATAAATACTTCTGAACTTTAGTTCAAAAATATGCTTGTAAAATGGCACATTTGCATGATATGGCACTTTAACTTCCGACCGCTAAAATGGCACATGGAATATGGTTGAAGTACCCATAACCACCAGCACCCCCACTATCAACATGTAGGTCTCCCAATAACCGCACCTAGCCTGAACTAGCATTGTCAGAACACTCAATTCAAACTGACCAATCAAAACAGTCAAAAAGCTGGTGGTTTTGGGTCGAATCATGAATGAAAACTTGTACCAGCTAAGGTGGTTTTTGCATACCCTATAGATTGATTACGGGTCCTGCAGTACTTTACTGTTTGAAAATTTGTATTAATTCATGTGTTTTACAAAAAAATATAAAAAAATTACAAACCTTCCTAAAAACTATCTTGCCACCCAAAAAATATTACTTACTATAAATAGACCATTTACAAATGGGCGAATTTTCTTATGTTGGTGGTTATGGGTACTTGTACCTTAGTGCCATTTTAACAGAATTGAGGTTTAACATTCTTTCTGAGCAAAAGAGCTCCAACTGAAGTTAGACAGTTCTTCAAATGTCATCAATCAATGAGGTTTCATTCTGGAGTTTCGATTGCATGCAGCCGCACATCGATCAAGTCATGCAGCATCAATCGATCGACATAAGCACTGCACATTGCTTTCCTCCGAAGCTGAAATGATGCCGCATTCAGTTAGCATCTTCGTAGTAGTAATTAATATTCCTGAATATATGCCACTTCTTCCGCAATATGTGAGTCATCAAGCTACAGTAGCAGCCCCCATCATACCATCGTCATAACCGAATTAACTCCATAATTCCATCGATCAAAAGCATCCTGTAATTCAACATCCGTGTCCTGGTCGTTTAAAATCTCACCCATAGACGACCATTATCGGATTTTCCGCGGTGATGTAGTCCCATCGTGCCATCGTCATAACCGAATCTGGTCCATAATTCCATAAGCATCCGATAATTCAACCGTGAACGATTTTCCGCGGTCAAAGGGAAGCTTACTAAGGAGTACGTTTCAAGCCATGGACAAGAGAGTACCGCAGCTGGATGTTGCTTGCATGCCGTAAGAAGACGCCACCACGGCCCTTTTTATACAGAAAGAACCAGGACTGTACGTCCTAGTGACACGGATCATGCAGATCCCACTCCTCAAAACACTCATATAATTATTATATCACCAACATCTCCAACTTACAGAACCTGTATTACATTCAATTGATGAGATAGCAGCAGTCGCAGAGGAATCAAATAGGAACATAATCTTGGTCATGTGTACTAAACTGCAGCCGCAATACAAATTAACGGGTGTATTAAAACTCGATCCTGGCGTCCGGAAGACTCAAAGGGATGGGATTGATCTGAACAAAAGCGTCGAGGGAGGAGTATAATGGGTTTTTTTGTTTGCAGGTACGATGGATCGGAGACGTAGCAGAGAAGTTGAAGCGTGCATGCTACCACTAGCGGACAATTCTCGGGGGTTGAGCAAGTTAAGTAAGCAATGGCGATGGCAACCGTGAAATACACGTACAGTTGCAGATGTTTGCAGGCTCTTTTGCGAAGAGCTAAGCATCATTGATTGAGGTGGTGATCGAGTTCGTGCTGTTGTCATCATTTTTTTGAGCACTTTCCACGAGTGAGCTTGGCCGTCCTTGCTGAAGCGGCAGATGTTTTCCAGAAGCGCCGACAGACACTACGGATGGTTTGTTGCATGAATCGACTGGTTCGTGAGCAGAGGCTGGACTTTCAAGTACTAGCTACGATCGTTCTCACGTGCTGGTACACATGTATACTGGTACATGGCTTTTGCAGTTCGAATACAGCATATGGAAGATCACCTACAACACTGCAAAGTGTAGGGCAAAGCAAGGGCAAAGCAAGGGTTGTCTTATGCGACACCCTCAAACAGTCATTCACACATTTACTCTTACTAGTAAGACGAAATCAAAGAGGCAAATGTTCATGTTTTTATTATGCATTTTTTGATCAGTTTTTTTTTTTTTAATGTGGTCGGACATTCGAGTCGAACTCAATGTGAGACGGACATGTCGAACACGACAATTTAAATAGACATCACGGAAAGTGTGTCATGTAAGAGTGTAAGACAACCTTAAGTAAGGCAATGAAAGCAATATTATATAAATTAACTCTTACAATCACACACGGGAAATCATTCTATTTATACTGTATCATCATTACTTTGGAGTTTGACATGTGAACAATGACCAATCGAAAATGTTCGTTAATAGAATCCTAAACCTGAGAAACCCAATTTTTTGTAAGTGGCGTAAAAGTAGTTGAAGGTAAGCTGTTGAAATTTGATGTAATCCATATTTGATTCATGAAGTCTCATAGGTTCCAAAATTGTAACGGATTGGACACTTAGTACTCAAGAAACGTCACAAACTTTCAACATTTTCACTTCACAAGTAGAAATGCTTCTAAATGATCTACTACTACGATCAATAAATCTCTTACTATCAAGTTGTCCGATCACCTTCATCTCAAATGTGAAACAATCATCATAAAAAAAAATTTCGGTTTGAGTTGTAATTTGGTAGTGGTGAAAAATGGTCAAAATTTTACAAATAAAAAGAGTTCAAGACAAGATTCCTTGCACTAAAATAAGTGCCATATCTTCTCCATATCTTAGATTGAGTCATTGAGCAAAGAATCTTGTATGAAGGTTCAGGCTGAAAAATGGCAACTTAAAAAACTACTTTTTTTGAATTTTTTTGGAATATGCTCATTACCAAATAATATCAAATTCCAAAGTCACTATAGTCAAATTGTTTACCAATTTTAGGAACGCATGGTCCTTTGAACAACACTTTCAAAAATAATCTTCACGATGCCCAATAAAACTTAGAGACAAACTTTGGATTTTTTGATCTTTGAAATGGTAAACATCCAACAAGTCAATGATCATTTTAGAATAGTAATTAGTAAGGATTGATCTTTACACCTAAAGTTCTCTAGAAGCCAAATGAACTTTTGCAATTTCAGACACGGACAGCTAAGATTAAGGAGTTAAAAGTCATATTTTTGCCCATGATTTTTACGGGGTGCTTCCAATGGTGCAAAGGATACGTGATAAAATTTGCAAAGCCAAATTCCAATTTTAGAACCTTCATTTAGAAATTTTAGGTCTCAAATCCAAAAATGGCGGTTTAAATTTTTATTTTATTTTTTCTGAATATGTTCATAACAAATTCACTACTCAAGTTTTAGAGTGACTCTAGTCAAAAAGTCTAGCAATTTTACAAAGATAGCCTCCAAATCTTTTTCGAAATAATTTTTACAATGCCAAAAAAATATGGGAGACTAACTTTGGAAGTAGACGTAGAAAATTATTGCAATCTTGAGGTTTCTAGCTTTCACTAGCAACAAGAAGATATAGGGGTTAACCTTGTAGCTCTCTTTACGCAAAAAACCTCAATTGCGTTAAAATGGCACTATTCCATGTGCCATTTTAGCTAAAGTGCCATATTGTGCAAACGTGCCATTTTACAATCATATTTTGAACTGGAGTTCAAAAGTATTTATGCCTACAAAATGGCATGTTTATTAATATCACACATGTACTCCATAATATCACCAAAATTTCTGTAATATCACACATTTTTATGGTTTTTGACCTTTGGACACACTAAAAGGGCAATATATCTGAACGGCCGTTCAGAAACATTGTTGTTTTTGAACGGCCATTCACAAATATTTACCCTATCATGTCAAAACTCGACAAAAAATCGACAAAATCGAGCATCATTTTTTTTCATTTTAAGCTAAAAAGCGCCATTTTAGCGGAATAACGCCATTTAACAGAATTGAGGTTTAAATTGTTTTCTAGGTATTCTTGTAGTCTAGATGAAGGAATTAAAAATAATATTTTTGCCTAAGCTTTGTGCCAAGTGCTCCTTATAGTGCAAGACTACAAGGTGTATGTGGTAAAATTTGCAGAGCCATGTTCCAATTTTAGAACCTTCATTTAGAAATTTTAGCTTTCAAGTTGAAAAAAGGTAGTTTAAAAAGTGATTCTTCTGAAAAAAAAAAAAAAAAAAAACGGAGATATGTTAATTACCAAACCACTATTCAAATTTCAAAGGGACCCAAGTCAATAAGTTTATCAATTTTAAAAGGATAGCTACAAATTTTCAAAACACTTTTAAATATTGAGCCAAAGTTTTTAAAAAAACATATCTTTTTTTAAGGAAATCCACCCAATTGGGGGTCCTCTCTCAGTTGGGGCTTAACCCTTGATGGCCCAAGATGTAAAAATGGCATTCTAGATGAAAGGCATAAACTTTGAGGAGCCATGCCATCTTCATTTAGACTCCATTTTGGACAAAATCACTTGGGTTGGGACTCAAATCAAGTCTACTTTTTGTCCTAAAAATTGCAAGCTCATTACATTGAGATTTGAATAAATGGCGTGCATTTTAGTAAAATCAGCTCTTCTTTTTGAGTTATCAAACATGGGGCATGTGTCTAACCATTGAGAGCATGGTTGTCATATTGGACAAATTACTGTTCATTTCATGTCCTATAGGACAATTTACCATTTATCAAATGTACCTTTCAAGTACATGTGATGAATAGTAACTTGTCCTGTAGGACATGAAATGAATAGTAATTTGTCTGATATGACAACCATGATTGAGAGGCAATTATAAAAAATCAAAAACATTTTTTCATAATTGATTTTTACATGATCGTGATCTTAAGATGCAAACTAGCAACTTTTTAGTTGGAAGTTCTTTGATCCAGATACTTTTAGTATTGGAATTTCAATGATGATTCTAAAATGAAAAAAGATGATAATTTTTAAGGAGCTTGTAGTAGGTATTTTGCCCTAGTCTAAACTACTTTCAGTATAGTGTGGTTTAACGGTAGAAAAGCAAAATAGTCTGTCGTATTGTGACTAAGGTCACATGTATTCGCGGTATAAGTGTAACTATGTATAAACGTACCTGAGGGCTTGTCTTGCGGCGATTCACTCTTATACCTGTGGGGATCACTCAATTTGGGTTCTCACATTACCAATGCTCTATATCTAGACTCAATGCGATCCCCAGTCGCCTGTCTAGTATCCTAGGGGAAGTCAATAGTTCTGGTCAATAGTTCAGGTTATGTCAATAGACCCAAATGCAGGCTATCACCTAGTCAAAATGCCGATATAATATTTTGAAATAATACACATAAATATTTAGTCAATAGGTCCAGTCCCAGTGTATTATATACGATACTATTTACACAATGCCTAGCGAACAGTTTGTCAATAGATCCAAATGTAGGGTATGATATAGAATCTGCCTACCTCTGTGCAACTCTCCAAGTCTCTCAAGTCAATAGGTCTTGTACACATGCAGTATGTATGCAATTATGCCCTTATGCCAGGACAGGTTTCAATCTCGAATCCTCCATTGATTTCCTTCACTGCTTGTCACGATGCTTTCATTTCTCACACAATCAGCAGCAAGCCACTCAACTCTTGCTCGTTCTTTTATCAAAACTTCACTAATTCATACCCAAGCTTTGCCTTGATCACCTCGTAGGGTGCGATTCGACCAAAGAACTTTGAATGCAGTTTCTTCAAATGGCGGTCTTGATCGTGAGACACAACCTTCGATCACAATCTCAACTCAGACTTGAGACCTGCCGGTAGCGGCCAAGTCTTTGCATTCAAGGTTGATGGTTGATTGAATCCCCAAACTCCAACCTCGTTCGCACTCGCCGACCCTCGCCCGCACGGTAGACTCTCCTCCAATCGCTTCCACGCTTCCCGATTGCTCCTCAAATTTCACGACACTCTCATTGCTCGCAGCAGCCTTCGCACACCATTCTCACAACGCTCACAATAAATTCATGCAGGTTTACACACAATTTGCACGAAAGAATACAAAGAAAGATCAAAACGAGACACGACGCGCAATTCATACACAAGAATGCCGTGCTTTTTATAAAATTTGGAACAGTTTTATACAGACTCGCGCGCCCGTTTGCGAGCGACGCGACTTCTTCATCCAACCTGGATTTCTCATCCATCGGCTTTTTTTTTCATCCATCAATTATAATTACTTTTACTAATTTCTATCAGCTTACCTTTATTGGAAGCTTTCTATTTTTTTATAGCTTTTTAAGTAACTTTTTGATACTTTTTCGCATCTATAATATTATATCTATCCAAAAAGTAAAAAATTTCTAAAATAACTCTATAAATGTTAATAAATAGTTACTACATAGCCCCCTACTAATCCTATTGACGCCCTCGTCAATAGTATCTAGGTCTAGTATTTCTAGTGTGATCCATCTGTCGCATCCTCTTCTTGTACTCCTTATCTGACATCTTCTTTATATCCTCGTGCAGGTTCAGCAGTGTAAGGTTCTCTTTTCGTTGACTCTGCAACCAAGTAGTCACTGGAAGATACCGAGTATCGGGAAACTCGTTGATAAAGCAATGGTGAGGTCCTGATAAGAAATGGGTAATGGCCATGATCTCCAGTACCCGTACCCATCTCGTACAGTGGAGGTGTAGCTTAGCCTGTATAATAAACTCCGGTCGAACAACATCAAACTGGTTGACGTTGATCACGACCTTATGGGTCGCACACATCATCCTCAGGAAGCCACAAAATACTGCTGCTCTGAAGCAGACTGGGTCTGTGTGAGCAATATGTTCCTCAAAGAACGCTCCATAAGCTGCTGCACAAGCCTCATGAGTATGAAAGGATCCTGGAATCTTCGGCCAATTATACTCCACCGAGTCAATAGTGGCGTCTGGTCTCCACTTGTGTCTCCTCTCACAAGGACAAAAGTGACCATTGGTCACTACTGCAGGTGGTGGGTCTACCCTCCAATCACTCGAAATCCTGGAATACATCCTGTTATATGGCTCCATTTCCATCACTGATAATCTATAATCCTCCACTAACCACTCCAGAGCCTTCCAAGAAGGTACAAGTTTCTCTACCGCCATGTTCTCAAACATGTTAGTATACTGTCCTAGGAATCTGCAAGTGAGTGGAGATCCTTGGACCGGTACCTTCGTGCACATCCAGACAGGTGGCCTGTAGGTCGGTCCAGGCAGTCTGAATATAGACATCTCTCTCGTATCATGATGTGTAATAGTCTTCTCCCTCGCATATGAATCCAGACTTGTACACAGTCGTACAAAAGCCTGGTGCATCTGATATAGATAATGACTCACAGTCATCTCTCCACGCCGAGCAACTGCCTCCCGCTCTATCACAGCCGCTATAAGGGACTGAGGGCGAGTCCTCCTACTAGGTATGCTCGTCACCTGCTCTTGTAACTCTGTAAGTCCGGCCTTCCACTTCTCTCGAGTCAACTGGGAACAATATATCTCGGGATCAATGTGCTCTCGATGATCTGTAATAACTACTCGCCTCTGAAGCTGGGCACCTGAATCCTCTGCTCTCCGATGGTCAAGCTCCTTCTCTAACTCCACATAGTAAAGTAAGGCTCTGACTCCCAGATCTCCAATAGGGTAGAATAACGGCGACCAATCTGTCAATACTAGATCACCTCGTACCAGCATCTCACAAATCAGGTTTTGCATATTTGCAAAACCATCTGCTGTCTCCCATGTCTCATCAAACTGCTCAGCTGATATCACCTGTCCTCGTGTGAAGGTAAATATACTCAAGAAACTGTCTCTGTGAAGCTCATAAGCTCTGAATAATGAGAATGTCGGAGCTGAATCACGATGGTGCTGCCACATACAGTGTCGAAGACCAGTAATAGTGGTCTCAGCGGTCTCCAACCTCTCGTGTAGCTCGTCGTTGGAACTCACCAACAGACGTACACTCTCCTCCAATCTCTGAATGGTCTCACTGCTGGCAGGAATCTCAGCAGACCTCGAAGTCATCAATGAACTCAACTGTGCCTGAGTCTGACTCAGCTCACTCCGTAATGACTCAATATCTGCCTCCAGCTTCTCCCTCTGTGTGCACATAGAAGCAAGGGCCTCCTTGGTCTTCTTACTCTCAGCCATGAAGTCTCTATGCCTCTGATGTAAAGTATGGAATTCTTTGGTCTTTGACACCAAAGAATCTGACATCTCCCGAGATAATCTGACAGCCTCTAATCTGGCAGTCTCCAACTCTCTGGCTCGTACCTCCCAAGCAATCTCTTTGGTCTTGTATGCATCAATCTCCAGTCTCATAGATCTCTGCATCTCTCTGTACTCCGAAATCTGTCGTAATAACTCAACATGAGACGGGTCCAAATGTGACCTCGGTATAGATCCTCCGCTAGCTGGTGTAACTGAAATAGGCACTGTACTCTCCTGCTGACTCGGTATGGATGCAGGAATAGATGAACTATCTCTCGGTGATGTCATCAATACTGGCTGCCTCACTGCCAAGGGCTCAACTGTAATATATGTCGGAGCTCGAGCACAAATCATCGATAAAATCGGGGCTCAAACCAGAGTAATGGGGTTACGTTTCTTCTTCGCCGCTAACTCCCGAAGAAGAAAATCATAAATCAATCCAGACCAATCATAACGCTCGCCACCCAGGCTGCCCATCCAACATGTATAACCTCGTCGGTAGCGATGTGTGTCTGAGATGCACAGAGAATCCTCTGGTTTAGATAGGTCATCCAAACCGCTAGATCCTCCTGTCTGATCCGTCTCAAATCCCAACCTCCACCAGACTTGGCTGTATCTGCCTCAAGTCCGAACACAGAAGTCTTAACTTCTGTGGAAAGTCTGTCTGATAATGTAGTGCGGATCCCACCCTCTGGTAAATGAAGAGCTCCTGCTATCATCTCGGAAGTCAAACTCACTGGTCTCCCATCCATCACCACCTGTGTGAGCTTGCCATAATCACTGATAGTAATAAAATCTCGAATCAGCTCTACATCAGGAGTAGGCAATCTCAGAGTGATGCTCTCCCATACTCCTGCCCGTCTGAGTAACTCTCTCCTGGGCTCTGGCAGCTGTGTAAGAATATGCTCTGGAAACTCATATGGCGGCACTGAAATGACTGTAAGTCTCTTCCTCCCCATAATGTGAATCTGTAACAATATAACATGACATAGTACTGATGAGACAATATGATACCTAACACTGTATAGGGGAATATAGCTGGAGTATAACTGGAGATATAAACTGACTCATACTGATGACATGAGAGTGAAAAGGTTCTAATTGTTCTTTTCTTCTATTGACTTGACTTAGGAGTTCACCATTTTACTGAGAACTTGGCATGATCAAAGGTAAGTATTGGAGCTGCCTAATTGTTCTTTTAAACATTGATCTATATTGAAATGACCATGTATACACGCTTGTTCTTTGGATTTTTATTTCCGTTACTAGACTTTTGACTAAACTTTATGCTTGAACTTTTTGTTTTATCTTTTAAATCCGCCCATATCTCAAGTAACTTTCTTATGCTTCCAATTTGGCTTCAAAATCCTTGCTTTTAGTGTGAACTTGGCGGACTCTCCATCTCACAATCATGCTCATTTTCTCGACGCTCATTTTCTCTCAATAAGTTTTGTTCTTCTTATTCTTTTTCTTATTTTCACGCAATTATTCTTACCGCTTACAAGAACTCAAACCTTACTTTTCTCTCAATACCCTCGGTTATCATTCATGTTTTTCTCTCATTCAAGGGCTTTTTATATTTTGTAGTATATCAAGATATCTCACTTTATCGCTCAACTTATTCAGATTTTTTTTTTTTTTTTTTTTTATTATTTATTTATGTGCAATAGATGCATTTGAGTATGTATTCTTTCAGAAAAATTGTTCATGCATTCTTACTTGAGATCTGGATGATATGCTTGAATGATGCAGGAGACAAATATTGTGTATGAATATTCTTCTCAGCAGCTGTTTCAAGAGATAGACAAGTTTTATCAAAATATGCACTTCTCTCGGCATTGATCTTATATTTTGATTTCCTTTCTTTGACTCTTAAGGAATTCTTGTTTATCATGTTTTCATTTTCAAGTGCAAGTGTTTTCTCTTATTGTTATTAATTTTGTTCTCTTTTATCATGTTTTGACTTATAGACTTGTTTAGCTTTTATTTCTTTTCCTTTTTATCATGTTTTCAAGTTAAACTTATCAAAACAACATTGACTAAGCAATAAATTAATTTTCTCTTTTCTATTACTTGCAATTTTAAAAATTTCACTCAACCTTTATTTTGTTCAGATCCTTTCAGCTATTCATGAGAAATAATACAAATATAAGCACCCTCTGGCTTTATCATGTTCTCTCTTATTTTTCTTTTCTCACTTGGCAATTTTCTTAGTTTTCCGTATTTTACTTTAATTACAGTTAGTAGTGTTAATCAATTGCATAATACTAGACAATCATATGCATTTTATACTCAGAATGTGTTTGTCAATGAATTGAACCTGAATGCTTGCAGACTCTTGACTTCTCTTCTGATTTTGGCAATAAATGTATGCTTTCTTTTATGATTGCTCTGTAACTGCATGAATTAACTTTTGACAATTAATTCAACCTATTTTTATGCAATAATCTCATCAATGCACTAGTTTGTAGACATGTGCATTTATCATATGCACTAGACTAACATATATATATCGTTAAACATATTTTTATTTAATTTTTATTAATTAATTATATATATATATTTTAAGTTATCTATTTTAATTTTCTTCGTTGTGAGTTCTCTTGGCAATTAGACCTTGCAATCACTCAAATTGACTTATGACCAACTATTTGGCTTCCTCAAACTTCATCAATTTGACCGGCTGCTGGCTTTCTTATCTTCATTTCTTTTAAAGAAATTTGACATTGCAATTTCTTTTATCATGTTTAGGGACTTGACTATTAGACTTTAGAACAATTGTGAACTTAATTTTATAGCCTTACGCAGTCAATTTTCTCACAAAGTCTCTCATTTTCTCTCATTTAGTCTATTAACCTTCCAATCAACTCGGCTTTGCTTCTCTGTCTTCTTTCTTTTTCTATAGTCTTTCCTTAAATTCCACTCGGCATTTAGTCTCTACAGAAAAAAAAATGTGATTTGACAAGAGGGAGGGGAGATTCTACTTGTTCTTCTCTCAAACTGGCAGAATCTCTCAATTTATTATCATGTTCTCGTTTATTTTTCCCTTAAAGAATTTTGAAAATAATTTGTTAAATCTTCTTTCTTATTTTCCTATTATGTTTATGATTTCTATCTAGTTGACTCTTTTGCAATGCACTCGACAATTGACCCTCATCAACTAAACTTTTTGTAAGAGAGACACCACCTAATCAATGGAAACAATTATTGGACTCCTCTCAGCAATTGATACATGTATTGAAGATTTTCAACAATCTTAACCTACTTTCTTCATGACAATTAGACTCATCTTCCTTTTGCAGGTTTGTCAATTAAACTTGTCCATCTTACACTCAAACATTATCTCATGCATCTTTGGGGTGTTTGTTTTTTTGTTTTTTTATTTATTTTATTTTTTATTTTTTATTTTTTTATTTTATTTTATTTTATTTTTTTATTTTATTTTTTTACAATAAGAAATAAATATTTATTTAGTTATTTATTTTAATGTTTATAACCCTGCCCCCTACTAATTCATAACTTGTCCTCAAGTTATGTATGGTTTGAGGAGATAACCATTGTATCGTGTGTTATGGATTATTCCTTCAAAATCTTGCAATTCAACAGATCCATTTGGATAGGATTTAAGGACTTTGTATGGTCCAAACCATCTAATCCGGAATTTTCCAGGAAATTTTTGAAATCTGCTATCGTATAATAATACTAAATCATTAGGTTCTAATTTCTTAGGTTTTAATTTGCTGTCATAATAACTTTTTCTCCGATTCTGTATTGCCCATGTATTTAAATAGGCTTGCCTTCTTGTTTCATCTAGTTTTTCTAACATAGAATATCTTTCTTTCAAAGATTCCTCATTTCCAAGTGTATGTTCTATGGCTATTCTTAACGATTGGATTTCCAATTCAACAGGCAAGATAGCTTCTTGACCATATACTAATTGGAATGGTGTATGTTTAGTTGTGACTTTATAAGCTGTCCTGTAAGCCCATAAAGCATCAAGGACTCTAGCATCCCAATCAATATTCGAACCTTGAACAGTTTTGGTAATAATTTTACATAAAATTCCGTTAGTCTTTTCTGTTTGACCATTCGCTCTAGGATGATAAGGACTAGTTAATCTGTGTTTAATAAAATATTTTTCAGCTAATTTTGCAATTGTTTCATTTAGAAAATGTGTTCCTCTATCACTAACAAGTTCTTTAGGACAACCAAATCTGGTAATTATATTTTCATAAATAAATTTAGCAACCGTGTTTGCATCGTTTGTTTTAGTTGCAATTGCTTCTACCCATTTAGTTACATAATCTGTAGCAACTAATATATATCTTTTCTGTCCATGCCTACTTGGTGGTTTAATAGGTCCAACAAAATCTATCCCCCATTTTTCAAAAGGTATTTGAGCTAAGATTGGTGTTAGAGGCATCGATGATGTTGCGGTAGGTTTCCCTACTCTTTGACAAGGATCACATTTCTTTGCAAACTTTACTGCATCAAAAAACATGGTAGGCCACCAATAGCCTGACTATAATGCTTTTTGAGCTGTAACTAATCCCGCGAAGTGTCCTCCGCATACTTCACTATGACATCCTTCAAGAATAGATGACACTTCGCTCGGGTTAATGCATCTTCGCAAGATTTCATCTTTTCCCTTCTTATACAAGACCTCATTAATTAATGTATAAGGTCCGGCTTTATAGACTAATTTTTTCTTTTGTTTCTCGGTATATTCTAAAGGAAATTGTCCGGTAGATAGGAAATGAATAATGTCCGCATATTCTACGGGAATGATGTCAACTTGGAATAAATTGGCATCAGGGAAACTATCATCAATAGGTTCACTCCCCTCTTTATCGTTAATACGAGAAAGATGATCAGCATTAGCATGGGTTTTCCCGGGTCTAACTTGAATTGTAAAATTAAATTCTTGAAGCAACAAGACCCATCTTGCTATTCTTCCGCTTAATTGGGGTTTATTTATCATGTACTTCAAGGCATCATGATCAACGTGAAAAGTAAACTTATATCCTAACAAATAGTGTCTAAACTTTTGTACAGAAAAGATCATGCCTAAAGCCTCTCTTTACATTATAAAGGTAATTCTTTTCAAAGCAGCTGACTAATTGTCTGCTTGCAAAGTATATTGGTCTATCATGATTTTTCTCGTCTTTTTGACTTAATACACTTCCAATGGCAATATTAGAAGCGTCGACGTACACTTCAAAGTCTTTGTCCCAATTAGGAGGAATTAAGACGGGTGCAGTTGTAAGTTTATGTTTTAAGGTTTCAAAAGCTTTAGTACAAGCTTCTGTCCAAACTGGGGTAATATCCGATTTCTTAGTCAATTCTGTGAGTGGAATTGCTATGTTGGCATATTTATAAATATAACGTCTATAGTATCCAACATGGCCCAAAAAGGCTCTAACCTCTCAGAATCGTATTAGGTTCGGATAATTGTACAATTGCTGCGACCTTATCTGGGTCAGTAGCAATTCCTTGACTAGAGACAATATGTCCAACTAGTTTTCCAAATGGTACCACAAATTGAGATTTTGCAGCATTTATAGAAATTCCATATTTTTCACATTGGATAAAACATTTTTCTAAACACTCTGCATGTTTATCTTTAGAACTATACACGCAGAAATCGTCTAAAAATATTTCGATAAATTTTCTCAAATATTTTTGGAATGCTATTGTCATTAATCTTTGAAATGTTGCTGGAGCATTGCAAAGACCAAACGGCATTTTATTGTGAGCAAAAATTCCCCAATCTGTTGTAAACGCTGTTAACGGTCTATAAATTGACGCAATTTGAATTTGGTTGTATCCTGAGTATCCATCCATGAATGAATAACACTCATGTCCAGCTACACTATCCAAAAGCGTGTCCGTGAAGGGTAACGGAAAATGGTCTTTCTTCGTGACACTATTTAATTTTCTATAGTCTTGACATATTCTAAGTTTTCCATTCTTTTTAGGAACTATGACTATAGGTGATACCCATTCACTGTATGGTATTTCATATATAAATCCGCATGCTAAAAGTTTATCAATTTCTTCCTTCACCATAAGTGAGTATTTTGAATTCATTCGGTATTGTCTTTGTCTAACAGGTTTTGCATCGGGTTCTAAATCAATCTTATGTTCACAGATTTCAGGAGGAACTCCTTTCAAATCTTCATAACTCCAAGCAAACGAGCTTTTGTGTTTCAAAAAGAATTTACTCCAATAGTCAAACTCTTCTTTTGTTATTTTATCGTACAATTTAATAATTTTTGGATTTTTGTTTGTTCCTAAGTTTAGATCTTGTAAGGGAGTTTTCAAAGACTCTCTAAACATTTTCTTTTTCAGTGGGGTATTATCACTATAAGCTAACAAATCTTCTACTTCTCCAAGATCTGACTGTAATTCAGGTTCTAATTCTGAATTCTCGTCAACATTTATGTTTAATACCTCAGAATTCTCCCATGCAAGTATTGCATCGTCCGAATCTTCTACGTTTGTTAAAGGTGTGAAATACTCTCCAAAACCTATATTTTTATAGGGTATTTCTTTTGAAACTTTTTGGGTTTGTTCTTCCTCATCGGTTTCACTATATGGTCCATAAACAGAGGTTACACCAGTACTCTCTTCCTGGGTTTCCCCATGATAAACAGTTGGATAAAGGGGTAGGGTAATTCGGTTTTTCTTATTTCCAATAGTTAAGGTTCCTTTACCCCAATCTTCTTTAGCTTTTGAAGAATATAACCATGGTCTTCCCAATAAAATGGGATAAGATGAAATGAATTCCGTAAGTTTGAATACTATATAATCTATTTTGTAATCGATTCCTCCTATGGTTGTTACAATTTGCATCAATATGCCTAAGGGTTTTACTCTTCTTTGATCAGCCATTCTTAAAATAATGGGAGTTGGATTCATTGATCTTAATCCCAATTCTTCCATTACTTCGGCCGTCATAAGATTAACACAGGAGCCACTATCGATTTGGACTCCATGAATCAAAGATCCTTCTATCATTACATCAACTATGGGGGCTCCGGGATCTATAGAGATTTGGTGAATACTTGCGGGTTTAACTCTCTTTCTAACCAACGAAGTACTCAAATCACTCCTGCATTTTGGTGATATTGCTAATAACTGTTTCATAGTGATTTGAGGTTGGATAGTGTCAAGATTCGCTAACAAATCATAAGATTTCATACCGTCGGCCAATTTCATCATCCGTTTTGGTGGATGTTGAGAGTTTGCTTTAGCATTGGTTCTTTTAGCTGGTATTTGATAAAAACTTGGTAAAGGTTGTGGAATCGAGGTTGGTGATACATCTACTGGGGTATTAGTTTTCTGTAAGTTAGACCGGTTATTCTGACTAGGTATTTGTTGTCTAGCTCTTTCTTGTCTCTCTTTCCAAGTTATTTCTTTATTTGGTTGAGCTAACGGTTCACTAGTTTCTCCCCGCTCTACTTCAGGGGATTTTTGTTCTGGAAACTCTGGGTTTTGATTTTCACTCTGAGTATCACTTTGTGATTCACTTTCTTGAGGATTCATCTTGGCTTTCCCAGCTCTGGTAGTTACAAAGACAGTTTCGGGATAAAATGGCCTTTGTGGTATACTATGAGAAATATGGTTTGAAGGCCGAGAATTATCTTGGTCTTGGAACTGGACTTGTTTAGTTTGTGGGTAATCTCTTTCAGAGGGATTAAATTTCCTAGGTGGAGCAGTACAATCTTCTGGTAAATGGCCTACTTGGCGACATCTACCACAAGTGGGTGTATAATTCTCCGCTTTCTTAGGATTGGGGCATTCATTTGCATAATGCCCTAAATCCCCACATCTGAAGCATACGATGTGTTTACCTCTCTGAGGCGGACCATAACGTTGAGTATTTGGATTACTTGGCGGACCATTCCAAACTGGAGGAGCATTGTATGTATCGTTCCATCTAGGACGATTATCATTCTCCTGATATGGTGGATTTACTCTAGGTCTTGTGAAAGGTCTTTTGTTAGGGTTAGGTGGTCCTTTTTAAATCCACGGTCGAGGATTACTATTAGCCTCTACTTGTTGGACACTTTGTAAGTTCCAACATTTAGTGATATCATGATTTCCACCACAATACGAACACTTAGGTCCTTGTTGAGGAGGAGAAGGGCATTCCGTTGCCATATGTCCATGACCTTTACAATTTGCACACCAGACATTTATCCTGGTGTTGGTTGGTTTTTGACGTTTTATAGGTGCATTTGTAACCTGAACCCTTAACTCGTTCATGGCGTTGGTTAATTTAGTAAGTTCATCTTGCAGATGATCATTTTTTTGTTGTTCACTTCCAAATTTTTGATCTGGTTGAACAGATGGTTTGACAGGAATTGGCGCAACAATTTGTTGAGGTACTAAAGTTGGGTAAACATGAGATTGCATTGGTGGATAATAAGGTACTTGCGGTAGAACATTAGGGTTATACAACTGGTTTTGGGAATATGTTGCTGAAGGATAAATAGTTGGATCCATCATTGTCAACTGCCTATCGTCACTAATTCTAGCTTCTTCATAGGCCTTTGCATATCTCAATGCAGTTGCTAAATCCTGTGGACTCTTTTCCTTCATCGCAATTCTAAATTCAGGAGGGTATAATCCTCCAATGAATACTCCAGTGAGATAATCATCAGGCATTTGGTGATTATTCCACCGTTGCAATAGATATTCCATTCTACCATAATAAGAATCTACAGTTTCTTGAACTCCCATTTTTATTGTTCTTAATCGTTCCTGTAGACGTTCTTTGAAAGCTAGAGGTCGGAAACGTACTAAGAAAGCATTTTTCAATTCATTCCAATCAGGAAAGGGTCCATGGGTTCTATACCACTCTTGGGCTACTCCAACCATGGTTGCTGGGAATGTGAGCAAAAAGCTTGCTTGAGGGATTAAGTTTGCTGCGCAGACAATTTCAAATCGGGCGATATGTTGATCTGGGTCTGTACCCGCTTGACCTACAAATTGAGGTAATTGTACCAAATTCAATGGCCTCGGTTGAGCCATTATATGGTTAACCTCAATTTCTTCTGGCTGATAAGTAACTCTTAATTCGTCAGCTAGTAGAATTTGTATATCCTCTACCTCACTTGTATCAGATGAGGTTCTAGATTCACTTTTACCTGTGTTCAACAGGAATTGACCTGTAGAAATTTCTAAGTGCGGTGAACTACTAGAATCTTCTGGTGAAGAATTTTCACCATATAATAATTGACCTAATCTCTCGTGAACGCTTTGACTTTGTTGATGCCAATTGTCACTAAGATATTCTGTGATCGGATTCTGGAAACTAAGTTCTTTCGGTTGGGAGAATAAATACTCAATAGGTGTTGTAGTTATTGGAGAACTACTCAAAGTTTGTCCTGATTCAAGTGTTACACTAGACAAGTTTTGAATTGAATCAAGTGAGACACTTGATTCTTCCGGTAAATTACTAGGATTTACAACTTCAGAGGGTTTTGTTCTAGAACTAGACTCTGGGTTAAAAGATACCAAATTTGTTGGAGATCCTATTTCTGGGCTGGTATGTCTAGCTGGGGCTGATTTTCTTGGATTAGATATCTTTTTTCGGATTGTTCTACTCTTTGCTCTCTCGTCTCTTTGAATTTTTTGTAATGCTTGTTTAAGTATATTCTTGTCCCTACTTTCTGACATTTATTTTGTCCATGTCATACATTCTATCATGACACTAATTTCAAGGGCAAACTAACCCGAACGAGATACACATGGGATGTCTCTCGTCCCTACATTCAAAATCTGGAATTAGAGGTGTTAACCTTGGATTTACAGGTCCGTAGGTAAATGTATAAACTTTTCTCGATACTCTAACTCCGTGCCAACCCCCGTAGTAAATTGGAGTTTGATTATTCAATTCAGTCTTTAATTTCCCAAATTGGCTTAAAAGGTATAGCAAAGTGAGATCTAAAAGCAAGTCTTCGCCTTTTGCACTAAAACTACCGTATAACTTCCCTTCGTCCCAAATTTTGCTAAAAATTATCCGTTTCACGTCTACGTGTAATTGTTCAATTCTTTCTTTTAATTCTATGTCACGATTAATTTTTCCAATTAGTTTAAATCCCTTCCCAAAATACGCATTTTTGTATAACCTATGTAGGGCCAAAAATAAGTATGGTCCAGTAAATTTATCTTCTAATTCATTACAAATTTCCCATGGAAACAATCGTTCCATTTTGCCTCATTAGGATAAATTTTGCCAAATTAGTTTTAATAATTTCAAATCAATGTTTACTGTTTAGGGACATAAGTTTTGATTTTTGATTTTTCAAATTTTTGATATCTCATACAATTCTTTTTAATATGTCCTAATTGTCCGCAAAAGAAACAAACGTATTGTCTATCGCTTTTAGGTTTTCTAGGTTTTGGTTTCTGTGTTCGACTAGTACTAGGTTTTTCTTTGTTTGCTCTATTTCGGCAATAATTACACTCGTAATCTATGGTGAAGACATCTTCCAACATTTCTCTAATGAGTTCCATAGAAATTTTGGGTTCTGGTTCCATGTTGGCAGGCACATAGTTTAATTTTAACTCCCAAAGTTTTAAATTTTCATTCTAAAGTTTTAGATTAAAGCTCAGAAATTTTGATTAAAATTTTATGTATGTTTAAAGGAATTTTAATAGCTTGTCATACATGTTATCCTTCCCAAGTCATTAAATCTTGGAAAAGAGTTACATTTTCTATGACACTCATTCTGTTATCCAAACATAAATAGAATTTTAATGGACAAAATTTCTGAGACAACCGCTGACATCTTAGACACCGACAGCCAAGGCTTTTCCCCGGCAGCGGCGCCAAAAATGTAGTAGGTATTTTGCCCTAGTCTAAACTACTTTCAGTATAGTGTGGTTTAACGGTAGAAAAGCAAAATAGTCTGTCGTATTGTGACTAAGGTCACATGTATTCGCGGTATAAGTGTAACTATGTATAAACGTACCTGAGGGCTTGTCTTGCGGCGATTCACTCTTATACCCAGGGATCACTCAATTTGGGTTCTCATCATTACCAATGCTCTATATCTAGACTCAATGCGATCCCAGTCTGTCTAGTATCCTAGGGGGGAAGTCAATAGTTAAGTCAATAGTTCAGTTATGTCAATAGACCCAAATGCGAGCTATCACCTAGTCAAAATGCCGATATAATATTTTGAAATAATACACATAAATATTTAGTCAATAGGTCCAATCCCCAAAATAGATATATACGATACTATTTACACAATGCCTAGCGAACAGTTTGTCAATAGATCCAAATGCGGGGTATGATATAGAATCGCCTACCTCTCATGCGGCTCTCCAAGTCTCTCAAGTCAATAGGTCTTGTACACATACAAGATGTATGCAATTATGCCCTTATGCCAGACAGGTTTCAATCTCGAATCCTCCATTGATTTCCTTCACTGCTTTGTCACGATGCTTTCATTTCTCACACAATCGCAAAGAAGCCACTCAACTCTTGCTCGTTCTTTTATCAAAACTTGACTAATTCATACCAAGCTTTGCCTTGATCGGCTCGTAGGGTGCGATTCGACCAAAGAACTTTGAACAGTTTCTTCAAATGGCGGTCTTGATCGTGACACAACCTTCGATCACAATCTCAACTCAGACTTGAGACCACGCCGGTGAGGGTCATCTTTTTGCATTCAAGGTTGATGGTTGATTGAATCCCCAAACTCCAACCTCGTTCGCACTCGCTCGACTCGCCCCGCACGGTAGACTCTCCTCTCAATCGCTTCCACGCTTCCGATTGCTCCTCAAATTTCACGACACTCATTTTTTCAGCGACCTTCGCACACCATTCTCACAACGCTCACAATAAATTCATGCGGGTTTACACAATTTGCATGAGAAGAATACAAAGAAAGATCAAAACGAGACACGACGCGCAATTCATACACAAGAATGCCGTGCTTTTTATAAAATTTGGAACAGTTTTTATCTGATTCACGCGCCGCTTTTGCGGCGACGCGACTTCTTCATCCAACCTGGATTTCTCATCCATCGGCTTTTTTTTTCATCCATCAATTATAATTACTTTTACTAATTTCTATCAGCTTACCTTTATTGGAAGCTTTCTATTTTTTTATAGCTTTTTAAGTAACTTTTTGATACTTTTTCGCATCTATAATATTATATCTATCCAAAAAGTAAAAAATTTCTAAAATAACTCTATAAATGTTAATAAATAGTTACTACAGAGCTATATCTTTATCCACCGTGGGATTTCAACTTCGTTTTTTGGTATTAGGTTCCAAGAAGAGTTTAGTTAAGTGCTAGAAATCTTGATTCAATTTTTGAAGATAAGGCAAAAATTTGGGTGCAAGGCGTGTAGATTTGGACCCTTTTTCCACTGTAAATATTTTGGCAATTTTCACCCTTGCAAGGCTATCATGTGAGCCAAGATTTTTTTTTATTTTTTTTTTTTTTTTGATGAATTCTTCTTGTACAAGAGTGTTGTTGAAATGAGGCTCAACAACTTTGTAGTTTGTACATTTTTCATTGCAATATGTTTGTTATTAGCAATTTCACTTCAAAGTGAAAATGTTGATATCCAATGTTCTTTTTGAGTACTAACATGTTATGATCTCGCAATCTATGAGGCCTCATGAGTCCAAATTTGATCCACGTGTTTTACAACAAGTATACTACAAGATTGTATGGTTGAGTTCTACATAGCATTCCTTCATTTTTATTTACAACACTATGCAAAAGTAATTATATCAAGGCTCTAGACCCCCCTTGGGCATTTAAGAGTTAAAGTATAAGATCTTGTCAAAGTTCCATCATTTGTAGAATGACAAGTTTGTTTTCAATCAAAGCAACCAAAATTGGTTTTTATTGATTTTTGGGAGTTATATGTCATGATTTAGAGTGAAGAAAGCTCCAACTTTATTACATTGGCCATATTTCATGTACACATTTGAAGTTTTGAAGTTCATGGTTTTGCCATTCTGTTATAGTTTGGTATATTTTGAGAGAAGCATACTAGTAATTACTTAGAGCTTATAAGACTTTACAAATGGAAGAATCTCAAAAGCAATATTTATGTTGGTTTCATAGGAGGAAATGCATCATCTTGTGATGATAATGATAATCTTCTATTTTAGATATAATAAACTAACAAACAAGTACCAAACTACCAATTACATATTTGAGTGAAGGAAGGTACAAGTGTACAACGTGGTCATGTTTACTTCTTTGTAGAAATCTGCATGAAGGTTTGAGTAATTAATGTTGCCTTGTGGTAACAGAAGTTGATATTGAGCGCTTACGCAATGTTAAGGTGTATGCATTCACACATGGTGGAGGGTCTGAATTGCACGAAACATGCTTGTTTGCAAGTTACAACATATAAACTTGAAAGCAGGTTACGCAACAACGTTGATACGTATGAATTGGAAGTTGGTGGAGGCCCTGAATTGCAGAAAACTTTATTGTTTAGAAGTTACGATCTCTAAACTGAGAATCTCGTTACGCAACGTTGCGTTGTATAATTTCACAGCTGGTGGAGGCCGTGAATTGCACAAAATTTCATTGTTTGCAAGTTATTTACCATGAAATTGAAATCAAATTGCTTGGGTGTTGCCAAATTAAGAGAATATTAGCTTTACAAATACAATCACAGTGTCCTATAATCTGTTTGGGATGACAATTGAGCAAATTACAATATATTGAGTTGTATAAATTGACAAAATTTGAACTTGGAATCAAGCTATTTAAACATTGCTAGATTAACAAAGAAAAGCCCTTTGCATGTTATAAAGATTTGTAAAGATATAAGGGGCAGTTATAGAGGTCTAATATATGTTGAGGTTGACAAAAGCATAAACAAGCAAGGTTGAGATGTCACAAAGTATATTGATGATAACCCAATTACTCAATATTGAGTTGTGATTTAATATGTTGTCGATAGAGGCCCAACCGCATAAGGATGAGTTGTCAAATGCAAGTAACAAATTGCAAACAAATTGCAAAAGAGATGGCAATGAACAGATTTATTCAAGCACTTGCTATAAGTCATTAGTGAATATTATGATGTTTATTACGCCACAGGCTTTAAGCTTATTTTTTAAATTTATGATTGTATATTAATTTCCATCAACTCTTTTAATTTAATGACAAGACACAAACCTATCCAAAAATTGGGTGATTGATTCATACTCAAAACTTTTGTCAATGAATTTCATAACATTGTCTTTGTCCTCAACCTATTTGTGTTTTAGAGAATTCTTGTACTACAAGAGAAAATTTCTAAACGTTACACATTTAAATGGATATTATCCAAAATTCTTTCTTAACTTTCTCCAAGAACCACAACGCTCAAAAAGATACACCAAATTAATTTATATATACAAACACGTCCCATGTTCATCTTATGACAAAATTTTCCAACTCACAAAAGATATTAAGTCAGATAATTGTGAATGCCAAAGTTCAAGTGCTTTAGAATCTTTTCTGAAGTGGGGACTTTTTCACAACCTTATGGGGAATATATTTGACTTTGCAATATTAGAATAATACAGAAAGAAAATGTAAAGGAAAGATTTAAAAACTCGAAGGGGGTGCTCCATGAGCCATGCGAGGTCAGCATGGGAGCTCAAAAACCGAAATAATTGCCCTTAAATTTCTCTTGGTGTAATAAATAATACTATAACCTAATAGATTAGCCGAGATTTAAGGAAAAGTGACAAATATAAGAACATGATCAACAATAATACAAGTCAGAACACGATGTGTCCGTCGCGACGATCCTTAGCCGATGACAAGCTCGGAATTCACCGATGAGACCAGTCAGTCACTCGCTCGCTTCAATTCCAAATTGAAAGGCCATAAACAATTTGAGTGCGATTCATTTTGAATGCGGATCGCAAAGCAGGATCATAAATCCCCAATTCCGTAAAAATGGCGTTATGCCGCTAAAATGGCACAACTCAACTTTCTGAACTGCCGTTTAAAAACCATGTGATATAACAGAATTTGAAGGTGATATTATGGAAAATGAGTGACAATGTATACAAAGGAGTGATATTATCAAAAAAAATTGTGATATTACAGAATACACCATTCCATACGAGCGCATATGTAAGATTTGGTGTGACAAAATGGCACATGGCATAGTGCCATTTTAACGGAATTGAGGTTCTTTACACCATGAGTCAAGACCGATAGAAAGAAAAAAAAAAAAAAAAAAAAAAAAAAAAAACATTTAAACGACAAGGTCTGACACGGCCCCAACTCCAAGAATTGGGTCTGCCGAGAATGGAAGGCCACTTCGCTGCCTTGGGGCCGTTGTGAAATTCCAATAAAATAAGTTTTTTTTTTCCGCCTTATTAAAATGGCCACTTGAGGCCGAACTTGGGGCCATTTGGGCTGATTTTTTGGTTGAAATGGCCCCACCTTTTGAAGGCCTTGACTCCTGGTGTAAAGCGGTCCTTAGTTTGTTTCTCCTTCATTTGCTAACTAGAAAAAAAAGAAGGTATAAAAAAAGAGTGTAACTTTTGACAAACTTTCATCTGAAGTTCAATGGCAATTGACCATACACATGCTCATAATTAGTAAACAATTTCACTGGAGAGATCCATACACAAGTGGTGAGATATCCCATACTGTATTTGAAAATCTCCAAAAATCCTGCGCGCAACAGTAAACAACGCAAGATCATTCCCCCTCCCAGTTTCCAATGTTAGATCTTCAGGTGCCATTGGCATGAGAATCCGAGACGGACAAATGAAAGCTCTCTCTCAACCATGACAGAGGCTTTATTTAACAAGATCTCGCATCGCCATGTGCATATTCTCCTCCATGAAAGGATGCAATGTTTTGCGGCACAAGTGCATTCGGCTCAGCTGCCTACAACCAAGTAACTCGCTCGAACTATCACGGCAAGTACATGAAAGTCCCAATTCTGTAGCGGAACCCCGACGTCCTCGATCAACACCCTTCGATTCATTCCCAATTGCTGTGACTGTTGAGATTTTCGAAGAGGAGTCAGTACTGTGGAATGACCGCGAACTGCATGTGTATTGCCGACTTATAAGTCTTCCAAGCTTGAATTGCTTGGCCACGAAGAATCGATGACTGCAACCTTCCTTGGAGCGCATTCACATGTGAGACCGGTTCCCGCAAGAAGGATCAGAAGGAGGCCACTTTCATGCTACCTCAACCTATAATGAATATTATTGGATCCCTTGTTATATCAAGATCCCCAATTCTGTCAAAATCATGGCGTTATGTCGCTAAAATGACACCCCTCAACTTTCTGAACTGTAGTTCAAAAACCATGTGTTATAACAGAATTTGAAGGTGATATTATGGAAAATAAGTGACAATGTGTATAAAGAAGTGATATTACTAAAAAAAATTGTGATATTACAAAATACACCATTCCATGTGAGTACATATGTAAGAATTGGTGTGACAAAATGGCACATGGCATAGTGCCATTTTAACACACCAAATCTTACATATGCGCTCACAATGAGTGTTGTTTTTATAATATCACTCCTCTATATACATTGTCACTCATTTTCCATAATATCACCTTCAAATTCTGTTACATCATATGGTTTTTGAACTGCAGTTCAGAAAGTTCAAGTGTGCCATTTTAGCGGCATAACGCCACTTTAACGGAATTGGGGATAAAGGTTTCTATAGTGAAATCATGGGGATGGGTCTCACATGTCAATGCACCCTTACTTGACTGTCATTTTGAGATGGAGTACGTCACGCAAAGTGAGAATAAATGCATATTGTATTACCAAGCTTGGGTCTTTTGTGCCACTTTGGTTCTACTTGTTTCTCCTACTCACAACACATATGCACTAGTGTTCACTACAAGATTTTTACATGAAATTTGAAGTCCACCATCATTTTTCTTGTGTTGTATATTATAGTAACTTATCATAAGAAATGTTTACTTTGTAGTAATATTGACAAGGATACTTGATTTATTCTCAATGAGTTACTGGTGTGGATGAATGGCATATTTGCCACTTCTTTCAAGATGAACAATGTTCATGTGGATTTGAAACTTTTTGCAGATAAAAGAATTTTCTTATACCTTTCCAAGGACACCATTTGTGCTTCAAAATTCCTTACACGTTAGGAGATATTTACGCTCAAAGTTTGAAAATATTATTTGAGCGTGGTGAAATTTGCCCCAAATTGCTGTATATCCTATATAGCCTCTACTAGATTTTGGCACTAAATAATTGATCATTACAAACAATAAAATTTCCAATTTTCAAACTATTAGTACCAAAATCTCTTAAAATTACATGTCATTAAATTTCATCATTTTTTAGGGCTATATGTCTCTTAACTATATACTTTTAAAATTTTTAGTTCTAAAAATCTAAAACAATAAACCCTAAAAACACATAATGAAATCTATGGGTGAAAAGAAGAAGAAATAAAATATTTGCATACAAGAAATATTTGGTAGAGGCTACCGGATAACCTCAATTTTGTTGAGGTGGCATGTGCCATGTGCCATTTTGCCACACTAGTTCTTACATTTGTGCTCATACGGAATGGTGTATTATATAATATCACATTTTTTTGTTGTAACATCATTCCCTTACATAGATTGTCACTCATTTTCCCTAATATCACCTTCAAATTGTATTATATCACATAGTTTTTGAACTAAATTTCATAAAGTTTAGGTGTGCCATCTTACCGGAATATTGTCATTTTAACTGAATTGGGGTTGTATTTTCTTTATTTCTCAAAATCAACCCAAAATCAGTTAGATTACAGCAATTTCAAATTCTCCAAAAAAAACAGAAAAGAGATTCTTCTATTTATTTATTTTGTTTTTTAAGAATGTGTGAACAAGATAGTAAGGCATGATGTCACTGTTTGAATTTTCAATCCAATCTACATGCCTTTTGGATTGGTACATGGGGCTTTTGTTTCAGTATACCTCCATGTGAAAAGTCAAGCATTTCTTTAGGTTTTATAGATTCTATGAGGATAAAGATAATATAGACATCCAATGATAATATATGTTCCTTACTCACCTAGTAACAAGAGTTTGAGGATGAAAGAGAAAAACTTCTTTTTCAACTTTAAAAATTGTGATCTCGCAAATGGTGAGGTATTGTATCTAAGATTTTGTATCCATGTTTATGTTGATAAAAAGTCATGGTTAGAAATAAGTTTGAAGAGAGGGTTTAGAGACAAGGTATTAGAAAGGATTTGGGTTTGGAACATGGTTGGAGTTTGGGACGAGACATGGACGAGAGGTTTGGGACTGTAACAAATATAGGGTTCAAGGGCGCAAGCATGGATACGGGAGGAGTTTAAATCAAGATTTGACACAAGGACACATATAATAGATAGGAACTACAAGACTTCATTTATTTGTTTGGGTAACACTACAAGGGACATATTAGTCTAGGACTTAAGGGTTGCTCTACACTATGGACCATGAAGATTGACCACGACCTTTTGAAATTTGTGGTTGGAGAGTAAAGTGCTATTGCTTCCATTCGCCTATAAATTACATTGGAAATAGAACAATGACCACTAACTTCAAGGCCCCCCATACTATAGTGAATTTTTCCATATTAGATAATGTTTTCATGGCCTTTTTAATCATAGTTGAGTCAAAGAGAATGCCTTGATTCAACTTGTTGCAAAAATTTGACCTTCCTTTAGATTAAGCTCAAAAAATATCAATCTAAGTATTATTTCAAAGATTCAACCGTAAGATTTCAAAGTTCACTTAACATTCTTCTCACATACCAAATTTGAACCGTTCATTCTTCCTCATTTGTGAGATTATAATGGTCAAAGTCGGCTGAGTTTTTCTCCTGCGGGAACCTTCAAAACCGGTTTTGGGTTTCACAAAGAGTTAGGGGTTAATCAATGAGACCATAAGGCTCAAAAATCATCATTAGTTAGTGTTCAATCATATAAGAAGAAAGGTGGAAAAAGAGGAGGGTAAAAGAGATAATGATGAAGATTTATATTGATAGATTGAGCTCATACTTGTCCTAGTCCAAATCCACTTTACACTAACTAATAACCAAGCCCGATCAAAACCTCATTGTTGATTTATCATTTTTCATGGTCATGGCTATTGACCAAGAGAAAAAGCCATGACCATCAAAATAGTTTTATTTTTCTTTGTCATGACTCCTGGTCGATAGTGTAAAAAGACCCTTATTATCAATTAGAAGAAGGCATGACAAGATGTCTTATAGAAAAAAAAAAAAAGCGTTCGTAGCAGCTACCAAGGAGGACGGGGGAGGTGTAAAGGAGCCCCCTAATTTTCAGTGTATTGCTTTAATCCTTAAACCTCTGGCTGTATAGTGGAGGGCAGCCCAGGGTATAATTCTTGAAAATTTGTTGTATGGGGGCAATCCAGGGAAGGCTGAAAATAGCAGGGAATACGTGGATGGCAGCGGACACCCTAAAATGGCTTCGTGAAGGTACAAGACGGGCAGCTCTACATCTTCTCACCGTAGGCGCGAAAATAGAGGGATCCAAATCGTAATCACAGGGATCAAAATCGTGAACTCTGAACTGCAGGATTGAAGGCCTCGTTGCTTCCCGGTCAATTTGACACCAAGCTGCTGCAGTCTTTCGAAAAGCCACTAACCCCATTTCTGTATCCAAAATCATCAAAAAGGACCTTGGTCCCCACGGATTCTATGTGCCTCCCACCACTAACCATTGCCCATAGAAAATTAGGTTCTTTCTTCCAAAAACCTCCCCCAACCCACTTCTCGTGTCAAAACTTTTCAAAAAGTTGCAAATTGAAGGCAATGTCCCCCTCGCATTGTGGTGACATTCAGTACACTTGTTAGCACGAGGTGCTTCTACAGTATTAAAATCTTGTGGCATTGAGGCCTTCCCAGCACGTTCCAAATCAGCTTTCATAAATATGGCAAGCCAATTTATCATCATGGCAAATGAATGTGTTAAATTTTGCACTTACATGTGGATGATGATCATTAAAACATTAATTGCCCAACCAGGTTAGATATAGTAGTGTTTTAATTCCTTGGCTGTAGCCCCTTCGTTCGGCAGCCAATCTTGGTTGCTCCCTCCATGTTTAGTTTCACTCTGCTCAGTAACAAGGAAAACGGGCAGCCTGTTGTACATGCCTCATGAGTCTTGTGCAAAAATTATCATAATTTTTTGCCTTGAATGAATTCTAAATTCGAAAGAACAAGAACGTCCGTTCAACCTATCCTATCCTTTGCACGTATGCCCATAGATCATCACATCAATGGCGAGACTACTAATCCTTCTTGATGGGAACACTACGCAAGTTCTTACCTTTCCCCTTGTGTCACAACATCCAAGTTCAAAACTTGTTATGCGCAGATTTGGGTGGTATGGTTGATAAAAAGTTTGAGACCGGAGGAGGGTTACTGTTGTTGGGAATGTTAGAGCATGCCTAGCCGGGGCCGTGGAAAGCCTATATGGCGTGCCAAAGGGGGCAATGGGCCTAGCAAGTGAGTCGACCCAGCCAACAAAGGGCCGACGAGCAAGGTCGCAGAAGCCTTCAAAGGATCGCCGCTAGCCTAATGAGAACGTCAGATGTGGGAGAAGGGATTGCAAAACTTGATATTATGAAGAGCTATAATTTGGGGAACGTCAACCCCCTTGGCCGGGTTATTGGTTTGATGCTCGGACTTGGACTGGGGTTCTCCCTACAGCAGAAGCCCCTCCAGCCGCCGGCCTCAGGGGAGGGTTAGGCATGCTCTTATGAACTGAGAACCCTTACAAAATTGTCACTTATACACTTGAAATTTTAGATGCAACATTGTACACAAACCCAATATAAAACGACCAACCCTCTTTCATATCATAAATTTCACAATTTAAAAACTCAAAACAACATCACACCTGTGCATTTCATGCTGGACAACAGACAGTACAAAACTAAGTGTACCTTCGCTCACGTTCCACATATTCTCCGCGAATACAACTTCATATAATTGCTCAATAATCCACTGAAATGGGGCCTCTATCATACAACCTCCTACATCATTGTCACCACCTTTCCTTCAACAAACATGTCAGTCAGACCCACCATGACCCACTGATGCATGAACCCATTCTCACAAAGTACCAACCCATCAGGAATAAAAAACGGATCTAATACATATATACCCCCAACTTAAAAGTCCCATAAAAAATTGTAACAAGTCTCTAATTAGAAAGAATGTGATAAAAAATGAGCATTCGTAAACTGTTCACGTGAAGACCATGTTAATACATTTACAGGTGTCCCAGGGTGTGGAAAAACAGGTTTCTAACAGTAAATGCTTTATGTTGCTAATCGAAGAGTTGCAGCCGGTTTCCAGGGCATGCCCACCAGGCTGTCCCTTCGTTTACGGTGACCACGACCACCTCCGCCGGTCACGGAACCTGTCGAGCCCAGGTATCGAACGTATACCCGCCCCTCGTTCACGCTGACCACGACCACCTCCGCCGGTTGCGGAGCCTGGTATCACAGATATACCCGCCGTCGCGCCGGTAATCGTCGTCTTCCTCTCCCCTCCCGCTCTTCTACACTGAAGGCTCCTTCATAGCTGGTGTTTGCGGAGTGATCATTAGTTTGCTACTGTTGCATATTATACTATGGATTGATCAGTGAACGGTGGTGGAGCTTTCTGATACCGGAAGCAGGAGCGTTTGGATTCTAGAAGCAGGAGGCGATCGATCGAAAGTCGGAGCTAATGGGAGCGGAGTTGAGGATAGGCGCTTCGATGTTGGAGTGTTGATCGGCAGGAGAATGATTGGAGGGTGAGGAGCAGTGATCAGAAATGGGAAGCTCCGGGAACTTGAGCAAGCTGGTGATACCGAAGCAGCATTGGCAAGGTGGAGAACTGAAGGAGAAAGCGCTGGGTATATACAGCACTGCAGGAATGACCCCGGGCTCTAGCGGCTCTTCCCGGTCGAAGGCGCGATGGTGGGTGGCATTTTGTTTGTGCGCCGGTCTCGTGGTGGTTCCGCTTCTCATGTTCATGTGCGCCATCGACAATATGGAAGCCGTTGGGTCGAAGCGGCAACCGTGGATCTCCTTGGATGGCCCTCCACTGGAATTTATAGGGTGAGTAGCGAACTCTGATGTAATCTAGTGGTGTTTTGTAGTGTTGTGTTTGAACTTACGGGAGTGAGGAACTGCAGTAGGCATTCGAGGTGGAGTTTGTTGCGAAAGCGGAGTGGTGATGAGGAAAGCGGTCCGAGAGCAGCGCTCCAAGGGATGGGCACTCTGCTTCGGATGGGAACACGGCCAATGCACGAACTCATCGTTGCGCATCTCGATGAGGACACCGGCAGTGAGGAGCTTCGGATTTTCCTGCGGTCGTTGCATCGAAGCGGCTCCACCGCGAGAGCTGATGTTGTGCTCTTGTTCCCGTCGAGTCCCATGCCGACCGCCATGGCGAAAGTCATCCAGGAAGAAGAGGACAGCTTCCAAAAGCTCATTGCTGACGTCAAGCCGGAAACACTCGACGATCAAGCACCTGAGGCTACCCTAAACACAGGTATTAAGCATTCCTCCTAATCAAACGATCGGGTAGTTCGTTTCAGTAGTATTGACTGAAGTTTCATTGCCTTGCAGAGTCTGAAGCGTCAATGGCGGCATTCAATGCGACGAAGTTCAGGAGACAGAGTGAGGTGCAGCAACAGGATGTTCCAATGCCAGAGATTATATGGGGCAAGCGACACGGGGAGGCGAGTCCTAGTCCGAAGAGCTGGGCGTCATGGGGGAGCATAGTGTCGTTCGACATTCAGGAGCTTGACCCACAAGACGCACTGGCAGGATTTTTCGACACATCGCCGGTGCAGCTACGACGCTGGCTATGTTACGACATGTTACTAGGCATGATCAGGAGCCGGTACAAGAACGTGCTAGTCTCGCAAGTGAAAGGAGTGTACGTCCTCGGTGACGCGCTTTCCGTCGCCCGCAGGAAGCCAATGCTGTACATTACAGGCGAGGATCGAGTCTGGCGCGACGCCAAACTCGAAGCTGTAACCACCAAACCAACTGTGATCACGAAACCAGACTCTGAGACTCAGACTGTTGTCGACCTCTCCACTGCCCGGACTGAGTCGCTCCGACGCAGCCTGCGCGAAAGCTCGAAACCAAAAGCCCCGAACCCTTCCGAACCCAAAAAAGTGCACCAGGGGTTGATCCAAAGCGTATATGGACAGCATGTGTGGAAACAGCTGGAGGAGCAAGACAAGCAGCATGTGGTGGTGAGCACGGCGGTGATCATGGGCGGAGTACAGTACGTTTGCGGTCTGGCCAACAAGATGGTCTCCGAGATAGTGCGAGTGGCGATCGAACGGAAATCCCGGGAGACTTTCCATGACAAAGCAGTACTCAACATGTGGGTGCACAAGAAAGCTGCTCTGGGAAAGCGAATCGCGGATCATCTCAAAGTGGTGAAGAATCAAGACTCAGTTGTGCACTCAATGCAAGGATCCCATCAACCGTCGTTGTACTCCAGTCGAAAACACGGCCAGTACCTCGTGGTCCATGACCACGCCGCGCCCTCGCAAGTCCGCGAGGAGCTTTGCAGATTAGACCCCAACTTGTACCAACGCTGCTTGTAACATGAAGAAACTCCAAAGCATACCAAATCATGCTCCCAATCAGACTGGGCTGCAAACTGTGATAATTATCACAACCATCCTCTCAAGCTCCAATTGAGAGAGATGCCTCCGATGTCTTCATTCGGGTTTGGAGGAGCCGGTATCGACCTTGTAGGTTACTCAAATGGTTCTCAGTGCGGTTCGTAGACTGCTCTGATGTCCAATCTTAAGATTATTATGATTCTTTGGTTGTCATTTTTTCCGCAGAGGCTTTCAGTTTCTGCGTTGAGTAGTTAACAGTGTCATTGACGCTGTTTAGAATGAAGCAACCTATGTAGATTAGATTAGCAACCTGGTGACTTTCATGTATTTCTTGAATCTGCGGCGTAATTTATTGAGCATGATTGTGCATGCGCGAACACATTCTCGGTTCGTACTGTTTTCTTTTGATTATTGAGATGTTTCTTCATACCCAAGCCTCTTTTATTGCGCACTGTTTCGAGGTTGTAGCTTGACGTGTGTACGAATGTTTGTTTCAGCAGAAGGAGTGCAATAAACGCCTTGGTATTGAATGTTCTTCACAGTTCTTACGATTCAGTAAAGTCGTTCCATCATTGCTATGACGCCAATTTGGTAAAGATTATAGAACATACACATCTGAGTTTGTCTGTGTTGCTTTTTTATTACTCCCTGTCTCATTAACATAGGGTGATTTGCCTGAAAAGTTTATTGAAATAGCGAACAATAGAGCTCAAGTAGAGCTCAAGTTACTCGGTGACCTATCTTAACCCCTAAGAGCCCAATTTTATGGTCGATCCCGACTCTTGAGGAGCTGTACCTGGATAGAAAAAGATTTTTTTTGGAATTTTTGTTAACATTCCAAAAGTTTGGTAAGTTGGGAACCACATCCAATTTACAGACCCTGTTTGGATTCATAGATTGTTTAGAATAAGCCTTCAAACACAAACAGGGCAAAGTTTTCTTAGTGTAAGAAAACTTATTATTTTGGGAAACTAATAAGGTTCCTCATAGGTTACTTATGGCCTCTCTCCATTTTATCATATAATGTGTGATTTTAGCCAATCATAGAAATTTCTATTTACTAATAATAGAAATTACATTTTATATTGATTTTTGAAGTTTTACTCTCTTTAATAAATTTTGAAACGAATCTTACTTATTTTAGGAAATTTAACTGTATAGATCTAATTTAGGGTTTAAGGTCTTTATACGATCTTTGAGGCGCTACTTCATAAAGGTTACCGAATCCATATTTTATAACACATCTAACTTCTTTTTTTCAGAAACCCCTCGGGCCTTTAGGGGTTAATGGATTGTGTCCCTTAATGATCTTTATATGTGTATCATTCATGTTGTATAAATTTGCAAGAGAGGTTGCATATTGAGGCTTTGAAAGTTGAATCTTATTCTCTTGTACATCGGAGTAATTTAGTGAGTCTGGAGGGAGTACAATGAACAATTTAGTTTGTGTTTGGAACTCAAACGGACACTTCATTCACGCCGGCCCCTTAGAAAGGACTGGAGTTTCTATCTATCTATCTATCTATCTATGTTTGGAACATTTAGTATGAACATAAGCACAAACCGTCAAGAAATGTTTGACTGTAATTTTTTTGTCCGAAATCCAATTTTGTAAAACCACTGAATGTAATTTTGAACACTTATTATCAAAAAATTTAAATATCTGGCATGTGAAGTGTTAGGATATTAAAATTTAGAGTTGGAAGATTAATAGTTGGAATATTATAGTTTTTTACTATATTTGACAATTTTATATACAAGCATGCTTAAACACTACATGATAATTAACCATTCTACTTGCATTAAGCACTAATGTATTTCCAAGTCTTGTATATAGTGTGTTAGGGGAAGTGTGTACTTGGTATCATGGTTTTTGAATGATTTGAATATTACATGATGGAATGGGGTGTTTTTGCAATCATCTTACATTTTAGCTGAAACTAATATCCTAGGAATGCTCTCAATTCATTAGACAACATATGCGCCTAATTGTTCACATTTATAATCTTGCAAACACCTCCTTTATGAACAATTTTAATACTTTGTAGATACATTCCCCAACAACCACCATCTTTTACCAAATTTGGCTCAAGTGATATGTCATTGCTATGATATCCATCATTCGGACTAGATACAACACAATTAGATTTAAGTGGCAAAAGTGATATCTGGTAGGTCATCCAAAGAACTAGTAGATCCAATAGGATTGGTGAGTGGATAGATGGTTTGAATTAGTGATTTCACAATAACTTCTTCAATCCCTAGCCTGAGTATGCTTAAAGGAGTTCTTAACAAGTGTGGTTACAACAATCTCTTCAATGCTCAACATTTGCTTCACATCCACAATTTAATTCGATGCAAATGAAAAGTTATTTCCAAATCTAATAAACAGACCACAAAAGTAGTCTAAAAATTCTCTACTAGGTTAGGAGAAGCACATACACCCTTATTGTATGCCTTAAGCAAGGAGACAAGAGATTTGACACCTTTGTTTGGGAAAAAAAAAAATCTATAACAAGTTCATAAATAGGCCTCCTAATTGTAATTTGAACAAGAGTGCTAAACTACATGCATACACAATTATTTATGTTGGATTGATTCATAAAGTAACTCATCTGAGTAAAATTGAACTAAAGTTGAAATTTCATGCTAAACGCTAAAAAATCTGTGAATGCTTAAGGGTTTTAGAAAGAAAAAGTCAAATGAAGCATAAAGAAGTAAAACTCCAATGAAGCAAAGCAAAGCCAAGTTGAAGGGGAGCAGAGCAAAACAAGAATAAAAAAACATATGCAAAACAAAATAAAAACGAAACAAGAGATACAAAGCACATTGTGAATAAGCAAACTAATATGAACAAAAGAAGAATAAAAAACAACATCAATTGCACACCGCTGTTGTCACAATTGGTTGAGACGTACTCAAGGTCCAATAGGAGTTATTCTATATAGAAGTTAGATAGAGACTTGGAGTAGGAAATGTTTTTTGGCAACAAGTAAATACAAACTTGTAGTGGGTGGCACACCAAGTTGTTTTGTCATGCAGAGGAAATTTGAAATTTTCATCATAAATTTTCATGCAGAAAGCTATATGTTTATTTCATAAATAAAGTCCTTTAAGAACAACCTTCCATAGCCAAGAATATTGAAACATTACTCAACTGTGATGAGAAGGTGCTACAATTGCTACTCATTTGCATCACTTAAATAGTGAAGAACTTGACCACTTCTTTCTCAGTTGCAATTAAATTCAATATTGGCTCTACTTCTTGAAGATGCGCCAAAGCTTGACTTTGTGTTGAAATTGTGAAGAAGCAATTTTGGAAGTACTAGTAGAAAATCATGGCTTTAATGACCAATTCTTTTGTGCTTTTTTCTAGTATTTTTAGCATAAGTTGTTTATTTTTTGATTGTGTGTAGTGAAGAAAAAGAAAAGACAAAAGAATGCTCTTAATTGCGTTGGAATGGTCATCAGAACTAAGATGTTTCTTTTCAAAAGTGGAATGCTTGCGGACTAAGTAATCGGAACCAAGTTGCTTCTTTCCAAAACTAGAGTACTCATGATTTGAATCGCCGGGAAGTGAGAGGCTTCTCGTTGAGATCATCAAAACTAAAATCATAGTTTTCAAGAAAGACATCAATACCAATACGTTGGCCATCATTTGTGTGGCCCCAAAGAGCGTTAGTTTCTCATTTATCATACAACACCTTGATTAGTGAAAGCCTCATCTCTGACACTTCCTTTACCCCAAGGATGCCAATGGCTACAACTATTTCTATTTTCTACAACCCCTCAACAATTCTCTTAAATTTGTAATTTCTTGGAAGAGGAGTTATCGAAAGAACTTATGACTATTGTTTGCACCTTCATCACATGATATAGGTTTAAATATGTTGTTAGTGTGAAAGCATTTGCGGCTACAATAGTCAATGACATCTCTAGTCATACCTGACGTTTTATCTCCAATCACCCCACAATTACCATCCCTAATCGGTGTCGAGTTTTCATCTCCACTAGGTTCCTCAAACTTAAACCAATGTTTTCTAGTGATAAAGGCATAACCCTAAGGTTGTTTGGCTTAAAAATGGAGAGCCAAAGACTTTAATGTATACCAAGTTGTTGTCGAGCAATCACAAATGTGGTATCTTACATTATTCTTTTTGACAATATATTGCAAAAGTTTTTTATTTTTAATACTTTAATATGACAATTAAGTTTCCTAATCCTTGTCAATAGATGAGTAGGTACTCGAGGAAAATCTAAATTGTGACCTACATTCACATTCAAACTTGTTAACATATTTTTATGACTTCAAATGGCATAAGTTTAATCTGTAGATAAGAACTAGTCTTAAAGTATGTACAACAAATGTTCTTGGTTTGATTTGAGAGACATACTCATATTGTAACTTTGGAGCATATTTTTTTCTTGCTAGAATGTCATGCCTACCGTGTTATGAAAGTTAAAGATGCCTAGGAAGATCATGAATCTAGTTGATTAGTAGACTTCTTTGGCAGACTTTCTTTGCACATTCAAATATAATAATTGTAGCCTCTACCAAATTTTGCTTTAATTTGTAAAAAAAATAAAATTAAGTTCACATATAGATTTCATTACAAATTTTAAGAATTTATTGTTTTCCGATTTTTATACCCAATAATTTCAAATATACGGAATTAAGTAATATTAAGTTTTAAATAATGATGAAATTAATCACATGTAATTTTGAAAGATTTTGGTTTTTATTGATTGAAATTTTGAGGGTTTTCAATTTTTGAATCAATTGTTTGCTATCAAAATCTGGTAGACTGATGCCATGGTATGTGGTGAACCCTTAAGCGGGCCGATGTCGAAAATTAAACCCTATTTAGGATGGATGGCAATAGCTTTGAAGAGCCATAACTTCTTCATCCGGAGTCCATTTTGGACTTGGGTAAGGTCTCAAATCAAGTCTAGTTTGTGTGGTAAAAATTGCAGCCTTACAAAATAAAGTATGAAATAATGGCATGCACTTTAGTGAAGGCAACTCTTGATTTTGGGTTTTCAGATATGGGGCATGTTTTACCAGTGCAAGCCAATTATGTGAAATTCTATTTATTATTTCATGAATTTTTCTCCATAAGTATGATCTCAAGATAAAATATAACAACTTTGTAGTTGAAACATTGTTGATTTGAATAACTTAGGTACTGCATTTGCAATGATGTTTTTATACTAACTGAATTTTTCAAAACAAATACATGGTTTTTGAGAAGTTGTTTCTCCTTCATGAACTGTTGCATTTTATTGCAAGGGGTCTAGTTTTAGACCTTTTTTCCTTTGAAAATTTTGAGGCAATTTTAAGGAGTGCAACTGTGCAAGGCTATTATTGAGCTAAGAATTTTTTTTTGTTGATTTTTTGTGTTCAAAGGTGCTATTGAGATTATTCAAGGTGAAAGTCTTTGTGGTTGGTGATTCTTTCATTGCAGTAAGTCTATCGGTAGCATTGAAATTTTGTGATGCTTTTCAAGTACTAATACGTTATGATCTCGCAATCTATGAGGCCATACACAAAATATGTTTGCTCATGCACAATCATGCTCATCGATTTACGCCGCTTTTTGAGAGAAAATGGGTACATGAAAGTCACTAAAATTATTCTACGATTGCTACGTAATTGAATTTTCGTCAATGACAACTATAAACTCAACGCAAAAACAGAGGAGAAGAAAATTGTGAATTATCAGTACACTATATAATATATGGAAGTATATAGACAATTACTGGAACGTGTTTGCTAAGAAAACAATCTCACCCACTTGTGTATGTGTTTGATATCGATTTTCTGGTATTGAGTACTCTGTTGGTAAATGTACTTACAATCATTCTTTCAGCTCAAGTTGAGCCTTTTTCAGAATACGCAAGTCAAGTCAATCCCATGTAACGTAAAGGTTCTATTTTAATATGCTTCTGTAATGTACAAGGCAATCCTTATGAGGAGGGAATTGCCTTCAGTTATGTAGAACACCACAACATACCAATGAATAGTATCATCCACTGGTGAATGAGAAATCTGTGCATCCCGCACTTCATCTTACCAAAGTTTGCAAAAGGAGGCTCTTGTGAGCGATCAATCTCACAATGGGTTGTTTCGAAGTCTGACTCGAAGCACATCGATACAAATCCTGAGCTTGTATTCGAAGTACGACTTTGATATTCGAAGTGGATTGGATCAAAGAGACTCAAAACTTTAAGGGATTTGAACAACACTGGCTGCATCATTCTTGAGCTCGTCACAGCACTTCACAGCTCGGAAGTAGCCGGTGCACTCAAATGAGGCACAACCCGAATGATGACAAGGTGGGTAGGTTGCGATTTATACTTATTATTATGGCGTATTCTCTTCTTGAGCAAAATCCACTTATATGCAATCAGCCTTCACATTCAAAGTCAAGCTTGGAGATGGAAGAGCGTGCGAGAAGTGGCCAGAATGTGTATGAAAGGGCCTCCATCGGGTTTTTTCTGAAAGTCAATTGAGACAAAGGGATCAGCTCAGAGTTCACTCGATCACTGCTCGGTTGAACAGTATTGGAGTATCAATTTGGAGCAAATGAATCTTGGAGTGAAAAGATGCAGCATCAATTGCACAAGACACCACCTGCGTAGCAAATCTCCCAATTTGAGAGTGACTACCATCTTACTCCCATCCTGCATGCAGTCTCCCTCTCCGTCCCCCAGGTCTCCCCGGGGCTTTAGAAGCTTTCCCCCTGGCTCCCTCCTACCTGCAGTAGCTTTCCCCCTGGCTTTCCCCCTACGACATTTTCTCCTTCCCCCACCTGCTTCCCAACCAGCTCCCCAACCCGTTATCCCTCCTCTCCCTCCCGTTATCCCTCCTCTCCCTCCCGTTATCCCTCCTCCCCCTCCCGTTATCCTCCTCCCCCTCCCGTTATCCCTCCTCCCCCTCCCGTTATCCCTCCTCCCCCGCCCGTTATCCCTCCTCCCCCACCCGTCATTACATTCTCCACCCCGTTACCCTCCAGTTACTCCCCCTCCCCCCATCATTCCCCCTCAACCCCCCGTGATCCCCCTCTACCCCCCATCATTCCCCCTCTACCCCCCTTGATCCCCCTCCACCCCCATGATTCCCCCCTCTACCCCCCATGATTCCCCCCTCTACCCCCGTTGATCCCCCTTCTACCCCCCATTATTCCCCCTTTACCCCCGTGATCCCCCTCTACCCCCGTTGATCCCCCTTCTACCCCCCATTATTCCCCCTTTTACCCCCCCGATCCCCCCTCTACCCTCCTTGATCCCCCTCTCCCCCTCGGTATACCCCCTTCTCCCACCCATCCCCCACCCGGCTTCCCCCTTTCTCCCGTGACCTCTCCTACTCGTTCCTCCCTCTCACACCCGCTGAATCCCCTCTCCCTCCCGCTGCAACCCCCTCCCCACTCATTTGCATCCCCCTCTCCACCCGCTGCATCCCCCTCCCTCCCGCTGCATCCCCCTCTCCCACCCGCATTCTATTGTACAACGATTCCTTTGCCTTCTGCTCATCTGCCACCACCCGCTCTTCTACGGCCATAACAAGGGTTGAGGAGCAACGATACACGTACCTGCCTGCAAGTTATATTGAACCTCGCAGAGAAGATGACCTTTAGTTAGTCTGAGAAACTCTAAACTCTGGTGCAACATACGAACTTGGGTGTGCATGTATTGCATGCATCTCTCGTCCTGATATCATAAACATCTGCCTAGCTACCATGACAATCCTGTGGGTGTTCACTTCTTTAGGACACCATATTTGAGTGTCCTATGTCCGATCTGTATCTGCCATTCAGCCTTCAGTGTGATGTGAAGCCTGTGCAGAAGATAAGGTATTGATATCTTGCATTCGGTTGGAGTTGAGTAACTCAAACAGCCGAAAATGGCACCATGCTGAAAATCCATATGCGTAATTCTGTACTAAAGTTGGGATTCAAATGGCTATTCGTTTTTGAGTAATCTGGACTCGTTCACGAATTATGGACTCAACCTATATTTAACAATTTATGGACTTATTTCCAACTTATGGACTTTTTGCAACTAATGAAGAAACTTGGTTTATCGGCAGCCAACCGATACATCCCCACATTTGCAACTTTCAAAAGGCTATAACTCACTCAAATTTTGTCCAAATCAAACATATGAGGTGTTTTTTGACATCTACATTTTTTGTAGATATCTAAAAACACCTCATATTTTTAATTTTGACGAAATTTGACTAAGTTATGACTTTTAAAAGATTACTGATGGAGTTTTGAGGTAATATCAGTAAACAACCGACATCATTTCTGGACTATGAATCTGTTCATAATGAGTTAAATATTAGTTACTCGAGCAAATTTTGGAAATTACAGTTTTGTGGAATGATCACTACACCAATTGAAAATTTACATCAAAGTTTTGAGGATGATTGTTACACCAATTGAAAATTTACATCAAAGTTTTGAGGATGATTGTTACACCAATTGAAAATTTACATCGGGTGTTGTGAGTATCTTTATATTCTGCAAAGATCTCCCGATATACATTTTCGTGTTCACACTGTATCTTACATTCTTACTCACATGAGTATGGGGATCCTTCCTTGCCTTACTTCTAGACTGCTTCCAGTCCAGAAGTAATTAAATGTGTCACTGTTTTACCTTTATGTTTCTTTTTTAATATTTTTTATCCAAATGAAAGTAAATTGTATTGCAAGGAAAGCCCTCATCGGTAAGGCCAGAGTGAGAATGTAAGATAAATTTTAAAAATCTTCAATCTCCAATTTGAATGAGTCATGATCTTTGCAATTGTTACCTTCAAGATTTGATACACAACGTTTTACGACCTATCCACTTGTTCAAATTTGTATTATTTTTGTACCCACTTCTCTTTAAATATTTATTGAAATAAGTCAAATAACCAAATATGCTTTGACTTTGAGGAGTTGGTCTATTGTTTTTATCCAAGATAGAGATACTTTCTATTTGGCACCTCCCGTAGTTTATTTTGAAACACGTAATTCGTTATAATGGTATTATTCAGTGATTTTAAGAAATGTGGGTTTAGGTGGAGTCGAGCTAAATGTACTCACACAGTACATTTGGCTCAACTCAAGCTCAATTTGATAATCTGAATATTCCCATTATAACGAATTACATGTTTTGACAATTTTGACCATAATATGTTGTTTTTATTTCTGTTACTAAGTTGATATAAACAAATATGTGTTTTATAATTGTTGAACTTAGAGTATGATCACCAATAAAAAGCCGCAACTAATTACTTAAAGAACTAGAGACGCTCTATTATACAAGTATAGTGTAAATTCTATGCAAAAGGACTACTCTTTCTAGGTTTATCACTACTATATTTATTTAACCATTAAACGCCCAAGATGTCGAAAAACGACATTCTAGATGAAAGGCAGAAACTTTGAAGAGGCATAACTTCTTCATCTTAACTCCATTTTGAAAGAAAACACTTGGGTTGGGTTCTAAATCAAGTCTAGTTTGTCCAGTAATTTTTTCAAACCCATAAAAGGAAGTATAAATAAATGGCGTGCACTTTAGTGAAGGCAACTCTGCTTTTGAGTTTTCAAACATGGGGCATGTTTTACTATTGTGAGGCAATTATGGGAAATCAAAAATGGTTTTAATGAGTTTTTTTACATGATCATGATCTTAAGATGAAAACTAACAACTTTGCAGTTGGAACTTTTTTGATCCATATACTTCTGATAGTGGAGTTTCAATGATGTTTCTACAATGGAAAAAGTGAAAAAGTTGATGATTTTGAGGAGCTATATCTCCTTCATCCGCTGTTGTATTTCAACTTTGTTTTATGGGATGGGTTAAAATGAAGTATAGTTTAAGTGGTAGAAACCTTGACCCAATTGAAGGTGTTTTGAGGATAAGGCAAGAATTTGAGTGCAAGGCGTATAGATGTGGACCCTTTTTTCTTTGTAAATATTTTGGCAATTCTCTCACCATTGAAAGGCTATTATTCGAGCCAAGATTTTTTTTCAGAGAACCCTTTTTTTAAAAGAGTGTTGTTGAGATGGGGCTGAATAACTTTCTGGTTGGTGAATTTTTCATTGCAATATGTTTGTTGCTAGCATTTTCACTGCAAAGTGAAAATGCTGAAATTTTGTGATTTTATTTTAGTACTAATATGGTATGTTCTTGCAATCTATAAGGCCTTATGACTCCAAATCACATCCACATGACTTACAACAAGTATACTACAAGATTGTGTGGTTGGGATCTAGAAAGCTTGACTTCATTTTCATTTATGACTCTTTGCAAAAAATTATGTTTCTATGCTCTAGATCCCCCTTGGGCGTTTAAGGGTTAACTTCATTAAAAACATAAACAACCACTCATATGAAATAACTAGAGCAAAGTGAAATGTATTTAATGTAGGAAGAAGATATTTATAGTAAAATTTTGAAGTAAAAATGGTATAATAGTCTCTTTGAGCAGCGAATTACTATACAAGAGCAACCCAACGGAGGGGTAATTGCTGAACGTGTGTATAGAGGGATAAGGGTGGGGTACCTCAACAAATGCTATACCAAGGTATTGCTTATTTACAAGAATAGTTGTCCAATTTAGAATATACCAACAACAAAGTTTTTTTTTTTTTTTTTTTTTTTTTCCAAAATAACAAGATTTGTCTCACTAGCGAGGAAACTCAAAAAAATGATTGCAATAGTAACAGGATTTTATGTCGTTTTTATGTACAATGTCGATAATGACACAAAGTATAGTGTGTCATTTAGGACGAGTCATTACAACCACTATGTCATTAGGGACAACAGCTCTACATCTATTGTCGTGATATATGATTTCATCTTGAAACCAAAAATAATGGTTTTAGGTAACGTGATACATGTCACTTCTAATTTTTTTATTTTATGAGTGATTAAAAAATATGACAAAAATATGGAAACTCTTTCAATTCTTCATATCTCAAATTGAAAAATATTGATTCACATATTCCAAGTTTCCAACTATAGTGTAGTGCATGCATTTATGAGCCATACATTTAAGAGCCCCTACTAAGAGCTAAATCAACCATTTCATGGTAGATCCCAAATTTTGAGTTGTACACAGATAAAAAGAAGATTTTTCCTGGACTTTTTTTAACAATGCAGAAGTTTGGTGAGTTGGGAGCCACATCCAATTTTCATAGCGTCTTTTGAATTCATGAATTGTTCACAATTAGTCTTTAAACACAAACACGGCAAAGTTTCCTTAGTATAAGAAAGCTTACTATATGGGAAACTGATAAGCTTCTTCATAGAGTACTCATGGCCACTCTCCAATTTTATTATATGATACTAGCAATGTACCCCTCAATCCAAAGGAAAGCTCTTTGTATGGTATTTTTACAAAATTTTCCCGTGTCTACCATTTCCTCATATTATGATTATTATTTTATATATGTCCTTCTTTTCTTTTTTCTTTTCTCTTTTTTTTAAGTCTAAAAAACATAAAAGAAGGTACGTAGGTTGGTAAGTTTGTAGGTTGGTAGGTTGGTGGGTAGGAAGGATTGCCGTACAGTATTTTATTATAAAAGTAAATGTGATTTTAGCCAATCATATCAATATCCAATCACTATTAATATAAAGTACATTTTATATTGATTTTCAAAGTATTTGATTAATTATAAAACAAAAGTCACCTATGTTAGGAAATTTAACTGTACATATCTAATTCACGTTTAAGGTCTTTATATTATCTTTTGAGCACTTCATCATCACGAATCCGTATTTCATAACACATCTAAGTTTTACTCCAAACCCCTCGGGACTTTAGGGGTTAAACATTAGTGCACAAAGTAGGTACAAATTGGAATGAAAAAGGCGGGGGGGGCGTGGGCGTGACGACATCGGGGGCGCTCATTCTGAGACCGGATCGAACGGGGGAAGCAGGCTCCGCTGCTTCCATTGCGCCACCCTCCACTTGGCATCCCGCGGACACCCTCGCACTGTCGCCCTCGCACCTGCCTCTCCAGTTTCCTAGCACGCCATAGCCCATTCCCGAGCTTCAGGATTATAGATTACACACTAGATTCCTCGCATACTGTACCACTCTAAGTTCGTATATAGAAACCTGGCCATCAGTTCTTCCCCTTGTCTCCACTCCGTGTATTGCAGCTTTGCTTGAGGATTGACGCGATGAAGACATCCGACGTCGTGGTGAAGGCGCTCGAGAACGAGAGTATCCAGTATGTGCCCCTTTCGCCCTCATTGACTTGCTAATCTGTATTGAAACCAATTGAGACAACCCGGCAGACTCTTGCTTATGCAACTGAGTTACTGTTGTCATTGCAGTCAAAACTTGTTTGGTGGATGTACTAGTTCGATTACGGTACCCCCACCTTGGTAGTTACTGCTTCGCTTATGTTTTGTGAAATTGGCATCGCATTTGTGCTTGGGAATTTGGATACTCGTTTTTCTCTTGTGTCTATCGAATGTGTCGTGAAGGTTGAGTAAGTGAGCATGGGCTTGATTGTGTGGCGACCATTCTCCTTCATCTTCATTTTAGACCTTCTGAATATGCTGCTTGCTGGAAATGGTTTGATTCTGATCGAATTCTAGCACTGGAATAGACAACCCATGCTTACCACGACTTGCCTGTATATGAGTTCTCCTTGCTATTCAACATCAATCTCGTTTGGTGGAGGAATTAGTTGGTCTGACTTGCTCGTTGAAGCATGATTCACAACGTTTCATTGTTAGGTCATGATAGAGAATTGCATTGCTCGTAATCTGCAATGAAAGAAAAAAATCTACTACCAATCTTGATTTATTACAATTTTTGTTCATTGTGATGATACTCAATCTGTTTGAATGAGTATATGTACAGCCTCAACTTAACGATTTCACCTCTGGTATTCTACCATGGAATTTTGAGGATTGGTTGCAGTTCTCTATGCTGCTCACTCTTTGTCAAAAGCTACAATATTTCGTCTTCCTTTTGGAAACCACCATCTTCTCTATACTAAACTGCCAATTGTGCAGGTATCTGTTTGGAATACCGGGAGAGGAGAACTTGGACCTGCTAGACTCGCTGCGAGACTCCACAATCAAGCTAGTGGTGACGCGCCACGAGCAAGCGGCGGGGTTCATGGCGGCCACCGTGGGTCGCCTCACGGGCAAGGCGGGCTGCTGCTTGTCCACTCTGGGCCCCGGCGCCACCAACTTCACCACCGCCGCTGCCTACGCCCAGCTCGCTGGCTTCCCCATGGTCAGCACCACCACATTTCATACCACCCATCTCATATACCCAAATATGAAATTGTAGACTCAATCCATCACGTTTTTGTGAACAGATGATGATCACAGGGCAGAAGCCAATTCGGAAGAGCAAGCAGGGGTCCTTTCAGATCGTGGATATTGTGGAGATCATGCGTCCTATGACCAAGGTATGCTCAGTTCTCACTTTTATGCACTGAATAGTGACTGATCTAGATAGCAATGTGAATTACTTATGGCGGTGGAGAGAAGCTTCAGTTCGATGTCATAACACATCAACATTTGTTACTCTTCTAGGCATTCATGTTTCACTATCTTACATGCTATTTTGTATTAAAGTTTAGGGCTTGGTGTTTACAATAAATACGAATTGAAACACACACGTGTGGATTCTCACTCACTTGAGCAGTTGCGAACATTCCACAAAAGTTTCCATCTCGTGGAAGGTGGAATGGAATGTTCAAACTCACAATAGCAACCAACGAGAGATCAGATGATACCGTCAGTTTCCGTTGTATTACTATGGTTCTTCTTCTGTTGATTAATAACGAATTTGAAGATCTCTGTTATTGTGCTCAAATTCCGTGACTACAGGTTCAAAGCAGTTCTGGAGGTTGAGGAGTGTGCATTTTAAGGATTATTGAGATTGAGGAGTGCATTTGTTTGCATTTGTGTGTTCCAGTTCACGAAACAGATCGTGGACGGAGACTTGGTACCCTCACTGGTTCGGGAGGCCGTGCGAGTAGCGGAGGAAGAGCGACCAGGAGCAGTGCACTTGGAGTTGCCAGAGGACATAGCAGGCACGCACACCGAAGCGGAGCCATTCCCCGTGTACCCAGTGCGGCGGCCCATCGCGGAAGGGAAAGCCATCAAGCAAGCTATTGATATGATCACGCATGCTTCTCATCCTCTTCTCTTGATCGGAGCTGGCGCTAATCGCAAACGCACTGCCAAGATGTATGTCAGCTCTCTCTCCTCCTCTAATCACTTATCAATGAATGCTTCCCTTGTGCACGTTCAAATTCCTATCTAATAAATGGAAACGAGCAAAGTCTGTCGGTGCAGAACTGGAATGTGCTTTCTTGCACTTTGGGAAGATGGATTAGTGGTATCATTCAGTTATTGATCAGCTATGATTGAATGGTTTTACTAAAACGGGTGTTCTGATCCTGTACATATTGTTTGAACTGTGCATCTTGACTTATCAATATATTATATGTAATAGAGTTGTGAATTGTGTCATGTATTTGGTTGCAGGCTGAGAGAGTTCATAGATCAGATCCAGATTCCATTTGTCACAACTCAAATGGGCAAGGGTGTTGTGTCTGGTACGTTTTTCAAGCACACAACTAGCTATGTACAATCTGAGATATTTGTTGGTAAACATCTAGTCAATGCAGTTTTTAAGACTTTTATCTGTTGAAACCTTATTTCGAGTTGTAGCAAAGGACATATCTATCTTATAAGATGATGATATGTCTATGGTCTTTATCCATTCGGTGTGACAATCTTTGCAGAGGATCACCCAATGTATCTGGGGTGCTGTGCGTTGTCAGCTAAGGACTACGTTCACGTTTCCATTGAGAAGGCTGATTTGATTATCAACGTTGGTCATGATGTGGTGGAGAAGCCTCCATTTCTGATGCAGTGAGTACTATATCAACGCACTTTTCTTTTGTTTTATCAGTATTATGTTTCAAACGTTAAAGCTTTGCTTGGTTTTTTAACATCATGAATATATGACATGGCAGTTTCGGAAAGCCTCCTCTTGTTATCCACGTCAACTTCTATACTGCCAAGGTGGACAATGTCTATTTTCCACAGGTCAGACCCCCTGTACAAACCTCTGAATTTTCCCCATCGTTTTGTAATAGATGAATGGTTTGTAATAGAGGTCATGCATCCTAATTATTCAGGATCATGTTGACTTATGATATGTTAATTTCATCAGAGGAATCCAAATGGGTGCTTTATCGTATATGTTTTTGAGTTTCTGTAATATATGAATGTATGAACTGACATTGGAAAGTGATCAATTTTCTTCACAGTTGGAAGTGGTGGGTGACATAGCCAATTCTATTTGGCAAATGAAGGAGCTTCTCAAGGAACCACCTCGACAGTGGGACACTTCATTCATGCTGAAGGTAGGAATGGCCGACTCTAAACCCTAAACCTAATCCTAGACTTCTGCATATATTAAAGAAACTGCAGAGGTTTAAACTCTATACAACATAAAGTAGTTCCGCCATTTAAGACAAATCTTTGCTAGTTGGTGAATATCTACACTCTTCAAGCAAGTAGGTTTAAACTATCGTGAATTTGTTTTGCAATTCAATGATTGGGATACTTAAGTTCATAGGAATGTACAAGCATCAGCTTTAAACTATATCACTAATTTTCAGTTTAAAGATCTAGTGGTGGTCTTGACGAAAGAGATTGTGGGCATTATTATACTCAGGTGAAGAAAGCTCTGGATGAACATATGCTGCAAGGAGTCGATGATCCTCGCTTCCCTCTCATGCCACAACGAATAGTGGCAGATGTACGGTACGCGTTTTCTATACATAAATGCAACCTTACATCAATTATATACAACATTCTTTTGCAAATGAAACTGATGCGCATCGTTGTTTTCTGGTTGCAGGAAACAAGTCCCAAGTGACGGCATTGTGTGCTTGGACAATGGTAAGATTGCCAATGTAAACCTTACAAATTGCATCCATACAAATATACAGTACACCCGTCTCTGATGCTTTAAATAGAAGAACCTACACGCATATCAGTAGTCAGTGCATATTTTCAAATACTCTTGTGATATGCTAATTGAAGGGACTTCGCAAATACACTATGGATGCATTTTAAAGTACTTATTTATCTCCACTTTTTGACAGGTATGTACAAGATATGGTTTGCACGGTGTTACAAGGTAAAAATCTGATGACCTTACAATGCATCACCCTCGTTCAGAAGGGTAGCTAGCTTGAAGAAAGAAACTCCATGTATGCTAATTGAGTGGTCAATTGGCAGGCCTTGGAGCCGAACACATTGTTGTTGGACAACGCCCTGGCCACCATGGGTGCTGGACTGCCATCAGCCATGGCAGCCGCCATTTTGCACCCGGATAAGAAGGTTGTTGCTGTTTGTGGCGATGGCGGCTTCATGATGAACTCTCAAGTACAGTACCTCTAAGACCTTCATCGTCGAATAATCAGTCAATCAAAGATGTTTGAGATTTTGAATCGGAAGTCATTTCTTTGAACTTATGATTATAAATCCGTGGACGTTAAAGGATGAAGGTTTAGAAGTGGCTAGAGCCAGATATTTCTGACGAACCCTTTTGTTGTGCTTTGACAGGAGCTTGAAACTTGTGTTCGATTGAATCTCAACTTGACCGTCTTGGTTTTGAATGACAATGCTTATGGCATGATCAAGTGGAAGCAAAACCTTGCGGGATTTGACAAGTGAGTACCGTATTGCAAAATAGTATATCTCATTCTTACTAAGACCTTTTCTAAAATCACATCGTAGAATATCTTAAGCTTCTAGTATGCTTGTCGCACAGTCAAAATTCAGTTTCATAGCAAAACTGTTGTGTATCAACTTATGTGTGTGTGATGCAGGTTTGGCCTGAATTTGGGAAACCCCGACTTTGTCAAATATGCAGAAAGGTGAGTGACTAGTGGAAATTTTTACATCCTTTCTTCCACAATGATACAAGTTCACTCTAATTGTTTCATGTTCTACTCAGTCTTGCTAGAGAGAACCGCAGTCTCTGGAGATTGTTGCATTGCAGGAGCCTTTTTCTTGAGCACTTCTTGATTATAAAATTTTGTGGCTGCGTGTTTTTCTTTTGGACATTGTTTTCCATGTCAGATAAGGAGTAGAGTTTCTTCAGAGCTCAGAGCTATATTATTTCATTCTACAACCTCTGGAGTATGTATGTATTGGTAAGGAAATAGCTGTTTTTTACTAATAGAATTGAGCACTCTCTCTTGTTGTTGTTGCAGCTATGGTGTCAAAGGCTATCGTGTAACAAGTGCAGATGAGTTCTCGCAAATTCTCAAAGAATGCCTCCACACCAATCCAGAGGGGCCTAAACTCATTGAGGTATTGTTCACTCATACAATATATGGATCATATTCTTTGTTATGCAACCTTAAAAAAACAACATTCGGTGGAAAATGAAGTTATCTGTTTGTAGATCTTGAGTTTTGTAGCAAGTTATTACGGTGTTTTTCAGGAACCATAGAACCATAAGGCACAATGAATGGTTAAAATCACCAAAGTAAGAAGTTATTGTTGGGAATTTGTGCAGGTGCCAGTGGACTACACATGGGCCAATGATATATTAGATAACGAAATCCCTCGCCTATTTGAGAGTCACAAAGGTGACATGGAAACTGCTTCGGTGAGTAAAAAGTAGCATTGTAGCATTGAAATTCATTTCATTGTCCAATTATGTGGATATTTTTCCTATTGAAACTCCTTTCCAACTCTCTCTTTTTTTTTATTTGAGATTGAAATTGTGAAGCTATTTTCAATGACAATTTGGAAGGTTATTATTATTTCTCACAAGAATTGTTTTGGGACACAGGACATTTCAAAAACTTTGGCAAGTGCATCCCCAGTTGCTTTATAGTGAAGATTTTTACACAATAGCCAGAGCTTTTCAGTGAACCTCTACTGTAGAACCATGTATATTATTACTGTGGAGTTTGTATATTCTCATTGACCTTGCTAAATAGGTCAAGTAATGAGATTTGTAATAATTCTCTATTCTGTGCATTTTTGTTTGTTGAAGGTATATTACTTACTACAAAATTTGAGTATTGACTGTTGAATACTTCCATGTATCAAAATATACATTGAGTACATTGTCATGTTTGTTTATGTGAGGAGGTTGTTTACATTCTCAACGATGAATTTCATATTTAACATGCTGGAATTTACTTGAAAGGTTCTTACTTTAACCTCCACTTTCATGTACAGTACATGTGTTTTTGAAAAGTGGGATATGGAACCAATTCATATGAAAAAACGATGAATAAGATCACCGTTCTTTTTGAACCAGCCATTTCCAGCATCTGGTCACGTACTACCGGTATACTCCCACCTCGAAGCATGGAAGTTACCAATATAATTGTTCGAAGAATTGAATTGCAGTATCACGAGAAAATAGAAAAATTCCGTACCTGGTCAATTAATCAACAAATCTCGTGGTTGGCCTCGAATCCTCACTCGATTGTGCTTCTGCCCATCGCTGCAATAAAATGTCATAAACAAATTTCCACGCATGGTAAATCCCCTGTTTTCATGAAGAAACTGCCAACCCTGAATGCGGACTTGAAAAAACAATCAATTACTTAGAAAGGCTACAAAATCAAACACAGTGTAACAATCTGAATAGCAGCGATCGAGATCAACTCTGATCCTTGATGAATTATTCGAAACTGGTCAATCAACAAATCTCGTGGTATTCTCACTCGATTGCGCTTCTGCCAATCGCTGCGATAAAACAAATTTCGAGAAAACAAATTTCCACGCATGGTAAAGCCCTGTTTCCGTGGAAGAAACTGTCAACCCTAAATGCAGACTCGTATACAATCAATCATAAAATCGAACACAGTGTAGCGATGATCAGCGGACTTGTAGGCGATCAGCCATTCAAAACAAACAAACGCAAAAAGTTTGTGATCGTCAATTAGTACGCAGCTTCTCCAGTTTCTTTTTAGTCATAGCGAGGATGCCCGTGACAGAAGCACAGTGCTTGCTCTTGTTTTGAGCGTGCTTACAGCATTCCTGCAAATCCAGTATGGCGTTCCGGCACCTGAATAAAACCAAAGTGATGCTGAAGCCACAATTTTTGGATTGTTATTTATACTCTTCATGTTTGTTTCGACGATCGATCATTAAGGTACCTTTCCATTTTGAAGTCGTTCTTTCGCAAGCATGATTGAATCCCGAATGCCTCGTCATTGCAAATCTCTCCTCGTTTGTCCATGGCCGCTCGCTCTAGAGCAACCATTGCGTATCACAGGGAATTTGCTGCGAGTAATTCAAGCATGATCGACTCTGCACTCGTAACCCTAATTAAGAGATCAGCACTGATGAAGGGCGAGAAGGAGATCGGAAGAGCAACCGTTATATACTGTTAGAGAAGGTCTTCGTATGTTCATGTGGTGAACATTTTAGGTGGGAGTTCAAGATTACCATAGTAAAGGAATATTCCATGTACTTCAATTTTAGATAGATAGAAACTCCAGTTCCTTTCTAAGGGGTTGGCGTGAATGAAGTGTCTGTTTGTAATGCTAATAACCCGATGCCCACCAGACAAGGGGATATGGGACAATATAACTACTTCCCCCTTTTGAGGGTGGACACTGTAACTACGCTAGTTTCTAGCTAGTTCATATAAATACTTATATTGCAGAGGATTTTTTTTTAACACTATCTTTCATACTTGCAAACAACAAAAGTTTAAAGTAAAAGTATATGAGAAAAGAACTATGTATTTGTTTTAAGGTTGGTGTAAATAGAATGTTCATCCAACCTATCGTTTGGAGGTCATAACACCAACGGTGTGACTACCGATTGTTTTAGAGATGAAGACTATGCTAATTCTTACCTAACATTATTGTATGCCTTATAGATAACTAATTACATGTTACACACCTCCAAAAGCTATAAGGTACTTATATAATGAGGTTCAGAAACCCCACACTACACTTGGATGAATTATGGTGCTCGCTGTGCTGGTATGGAGGATGGAACCCACAACCTCCTCGTTTGAAGCCGTGAGCCCCAATCACCAAGCCATGGTTTTTCGTGCTTCAAAAATCAAAAGCACTCTTATACCTCAGATTAAACATATTCTAGTATTATATTTTATACTTACAAACATCAATGATCCAAGTATTTAAGAAACAACAAAAGTTCGAAGAAAGCCATACATTATGGAAGACCCTTGGGAACCATCAAAATACTATGTTTATCTTATTCTCAAATGTAGTAGAAAGGTATCAACAATATGGTCACAACATGATTGATTTTTTTTTATAAATTATAATTAAGATCTCAAAATTTCATGTATGTTGTATGGATATTGGTGTTACTCTCCGACATACAAAGGTCTCCTTAATAATATGAGTACCATATGCTTAATATTGAATGTTTATTGTTTCATTTGTAAGAGATTGTTTATAGAGAAGATTTTGTCATTTTATTAGTAGAAGTATGTAAAGTCACAAGTTGGAGAGTATGGGTCAATTTTGGGTTGTTTATACAAGTCTTCTAGAATATTCATGTCCTTGAGTTTCTTATAGCGGTTTAAAAATCTACATGGAGAAAAGGCATGAGGTTTTGACTATCTGGAAAAAGTTTAATTGCTGAAATTTATATATGAGGGGGGTCTAGCTGTATTCTACAACATTTGGAGTTTGGAAAAATATGCTTGAAGTTTAATTTTGTCCAATTGAGTCTATGAACAATCACTTCCAATTGGGAATGGTGCAAAGGCAAAAGATCTCATTGCCCTTCACATCACTTGGACTTGTGAGAGGATAGTTAGGATGTCTTTAGTTATAAAGGAAATGTCTTCAGAATTGAACCTGTCGCCAACTGTACCTTGAAAGAGATTTTAGTTTGATATACTCTTTGCACAACATGAAGCAACAACTGTTTTTGAGTGGAGGGCTATGATGTAACTTCATTGTTTTTGGAGCCATACCTTGTGGATTACTTGCAATCCTATCTCTATCATAAAAGAGGTATTCATTGGTTCAATCCATACTTATTGTACTTACCACAAGTGTACATTTTGGACATCAAAGATATGAATACCTATCATTGTAGTTCTATCTCTCCCTTGGAACAAGAAATTTTGACCCACTCACATTAAAAAATTATTGGTGGCTATCCACTTGACTAAATAATTTCCCCATGTTTAAACTTATGGTGAAAATAAAGTTTGTTCTACACTTGTAACATAGTATGCACTCTAGAATGATACTATGTGTATTATCTTATTATTTAGATATAGTACATCAACCCATAAACAAGTTGAATGTAGAAAATGACATTTTGGATGAGAAGCTACAACTGTGATGAGCCATAACTTCCTTGTCTTTGAGTCCATTTTGGATGAAATCACTTGGGTTTGGTCCCTAATCAAGTCCACTTTTTTTTTTCATAAAAATTGCGGACTCATAGAATAAATAGAATGAATAGCACTCATTTTGGTGAAGGCAACTTTCGTTTGAAGGTTTTCACACATAAAGCAAGTTTTATCATTGCAAGCTAGTTATGTGAAATGGAGTTTATTGTTTCATGAAATTTTTTTTACATATTCATAATCTTAAAATGAAATTCAACAACTTTGTAGTTAAAGTGTTTTTTCTTTCATTACATTGGTAATAGGTTTGCAATGATATTTTTTTTTATTGAAAAAATTGAAAAAGGAATGATGTTCATATATTGAAAAAAAATGGCAAAGATCATGGTTCTCTAGGAAATATTAGGTCTATTATTGAATTTAATTATTGTATGTTGGGTTGAATTCGTTATAATTAGTTTATTCCCCCAAGGTCCAAGCAATCCAAAATGGGCTTTGATGTTTCAAGCAGCCAAAAAGAAGGGGTTTAAATTACTTCTTTTGCCGAAGATTTCTATTGGATGTTTCCCATACTACAAGGTGTGTAGGTGTGAGAATTGCAAAGTCAAATTCCAAATTAAGATATTTTTAATGCAAATTTTAGTTTTCAAGGACATTGGGGGCAGCAAAATAATAAAATAGTGAATTAGTGTGTTTTTGAAAATTAAAAAAACTAGGAATACGTGTATGATGATACTACTACTATTGAAATCTTCAGAAATTCCAAGTTCGAGCTCTTGCCCATTTTTATAACGGCAACCTTTAAAACTCTACAAGAGCAAGCTTCAAAAATTTGCACAAGAACTTTTGCATCAACTTGAACGTTATCATCTCACAAATGGTAAAGATCCCACGGTTGAAATTTTACATGACGTTACTTAGTGTAAGTAGTTGTTTCGAAGATCTTACAGTTAAAAATCCCAAGTAAGTAAAGATATTGAATCATACCTTAACTTCCAGAATGTTGTCAAATATTGCAGTTTTTGTTTCTAAAGACTTAAAAGCGTGTTTGGGCTTTAGGAGTTAACCCCTAAAGATTCATGGGATATTTTTAGGCAAAAAAACATTTCCAAGAAAAGTTTCATAGTTAGATGAAATTGAAAGCAAGCTATTCATATCTCAATTGTACAAACTTGTAGTAGACTTGTTGTAGGTCATGTGGACAATAACTTAACCCTTAAACGTCAGGCTATACGGATCTGGGCAGCCCAGTATTGGATCACAACATCTTTTGGACTCGGGCATCATGAATAGTGCACTTTTTGAACTTGGGCATCATGAATGATCCAATCAATGATGAGCTTGCAACCTCCTACAAGTATTGTACAACCCCAACCTACTACAATCCTTTCAAAGCACAAAATCACTCATACAAATTGTGATTTGAATTCTAAAATTTCACTTTTTGAATGCATCAGAAGAAGGTGACCAGTTTGACATCAAAATATAAGTGAAAAGTTGAGTACATTGAGAGCTACAAAGAAGATTCTATTGGAAAAGGACCCCTCGGGTCACCTTAGACGTTTAAGGGTTAACTCATGAGACCTCCTAGTTTGCGAGATCATAACATATTAGTGCGCAAAACATACTACAAGATTCCATCATTTTCACTTTGAAGTGCAAATACTACCAACATAAACATTGCAATAAAAAACTCACAAACTAGAAAGTTGTTCATCTTTACCTTAAAAACACATTCGTACCAAAAAAGGCATCGAAAAAATATCTTGGCACAAATAATAGCCTTCTAATGGTGAAAACTGCCCAAAATCTTACAAAGGCAAAATATTCCAAAACTAGATCCTTTGCACTCAAAATCATGCCCTATCTTCAATACATCTTTGCATAGGTCAATGTTTTTACCATTACAACTAGAATATGATTGGAGCATATCCCAAAAAGATAAAGTTGAAAACTAATGTCAAATGAAGGAGATCTAGCTCCTCAAAAATCATCCATTTTCCACCTTTTTAACTGTAGGAACATCATTGCAAATCCAATACCAAAGTAATTTAGATTAGAAAACTTGCAACTAGAAATTTTTTAGGATGCATCTAAAAATCTTACTTATGTAAAACATTATTCATGAAAAACTATTTTTGATTTCACATAATTAGCTTGCAATGGTAAAACATGCGCCATGATTGAAATCCCAATAAACGAAAGTTGTCTTCACTAAAATGCATGCCAACCATTCATTCTTTACTGTATGAGTCTGCAGATTTTACCGTACAAACTAGACTTGATTTGGGACCCAACCAAGTGATTTTGTCAAAAATAGAGTGTGGGTGAAGAAATCATGGTTCTTCAAAGTTTCTGCCTTTCATCCAAAATGTCGGTTTTCGACACTAGGGACGTTTAGGGGTTAAGTGGTACACACCTTAATTCCATTCGAGATGCATGGCCAAGCATATTAGTACAAGAAAACTAATTTTGGAATCTTTTTCTTTTATATATTTCAAGCAATTTTTCTTTTTCTTTTCTTTTCACCCTCGCAAGACCATAATTTATGCAAAGAAATTTATTTCATGGATTTCTTCTTGTTCAAGGGTGTTTGTTGTTGAAAGAAAGGTAAAGATCTTCTTAGTTGGTGATTTCTTCATTGCAATAAGTATATTGGTAAATTTTCAGCTCAAAGTGAAAATGATAAATTTTCTAATCTTTTTAAGTATGAATACATCATGACCTTGCGATTGATGAGGCCTCATGACTTAGAATTTGACCCATGTGACCTAAAATAAGTATACTACAAGATTGTAAAATTAATTTGTGAAAATCTTACCTTCATTTCTATCTATGACACTTTTTTGAAAATATATTTAAAAGCTGAAAGTAGGCAAGGGTGTGTAGGGGTTAAGGGATAATACTATGTTTTATACTTTTATACCTCCGTAACCAAAGTATTCTAAAAAAGACAAAACTATAGTAGGAACTCAAACATTTTTGGAAGATTATTGATATAATTACATAATACTTCTTGTACTTTGATAATGATGAAAATGTATGTCAATCTAATTCTTGAAATTACTAAAAAAACGACCAACAATATGTAATGAACATGATAGGTTTGATTATTATAAAGTTAGAACAATCTCGAAAGGATAAATTTATGGTGTATTTCAATAGTTTTTTTTTCCAACGTAAGAATGTCTCATGAAGAGAACTATATAGTTGTATGATTTATTTTTGGTTGTTTGTTAATTTGAGATGCTTGACAAGTGATTGTTGGTCAATTTCCTTTTCTTTTCTTTTTTTATGAAAATTCTAGAGTATATAAGGTCATAATTTAGAGAGTGGAGGGGAGTTTTAGGTTGTTAATAAGAATCTTTCAAAATATTGATGAATTCAATATTTCAATAAGATCTAAAAAAGAGAAAAAGTGTATGACAACTTTTATCATTTGGAAAATTCATTGATGAATATAAGTTGAGGTTTTCAAAAGTCGCGTACAAATAGGGGCACAATGTAAAGGCAGAATCTAACTACCATTCACATCATTTGGACTTGTGAAAGGGTAGTTAGAATGTCCGAAGTTGAAAATGAAAATGAAGATGTCTCCAAAATGGGAACTTGATAACAGTCTTTTCATAAATCCTTGCATTTTCAAGCAACAACAGTTTTTGAGTGGATTGGTATGATGTAACAGTGTTTGTAGGAGGTTGAACCAGAGACCCCACGGTTGACTTTTGGGGTCACTAAATCCCTCCTCTCCCACCATCCTCGTCCGCTTGTTTAACATCATTTTGGATCACACCCAATAAAATCTTATGAAGACTTGTGATGAGCTCTATTATGTAACTCTATAGTACTTGTAAATGAGTGAAAAACAAGGGTAAATAATCCTACAATATCATCCCTTCTCTCATTCTTGATGTACCCCTCAAATCATCAAAAATATTTATTAAAAGCATTAAAACCATGATATGTTCATTTTATCTCTGCAAAACTCATCATCAATTGCTCAAGATGTTTTTTTTCAAGACAATACAAATATTAAACCTTGAAAAATGAAATAAATGAAGTTTAAAAAAAATAAATAATAGTAATAATTAAAATTTAAAATTAGTTTTTAAAAAATTAAAAAAATTAAAAAAAAAAAAAAAAAAAAAAAAAAAAAAAAAAAAAACCAACCGAATGGCAGCATGGAAAATGGCAGCAATGCAATTTGCCAACTCCTTGTCCATCCGAACTACAAACGTCTGATGACGCAAGACAAAATGCCAACTGGCCCTGAGGTATCCAATTGGCGCGCAAGCGAGGGGGGTCCACCCCCTCCCCGGCCCGGCGCGGGCCCCTGAGTCTACACCATGGCTCCTCCACCCCCCATCTACAAGGCCATCATTATCTGGTCTTCCCTCCTCCTCGGTCCTTGAAACCAACATGCTCAATACTTCAATGGCCATGTTCCTCGTAGTCGACCTCATCATAATTCCTCATTCGTATATAGATACATCCCCTCTACGAGTTTCTCGCAACCATCCAAATTCTTTTTTTCCTCGTTTCCATGTCAAATAAATCGAATGAGGACGAATTATTTTGTATTCATACATACACTTTCCGTGGGGAGGTTGTCAATATAATATTGACCACTTCCTTGGGGGAGGAATGCCTCTTCGGTCTTCCGTACGGTGTACACATATTGTCGTCTTTTTTGATGGATGGAGGATTGAAGCTCCGTGCAATATGTGTTTCATTCTACAAAGCAAGTGACTTTTTTCATTGAATGTTATGAATAAAGACATGTTGAGTTGAGTTGGTCAACGTGTGTGTTGTGAAACTCTAGTCTTTAAAATTCACTTAGTTGATATACTATGAGAGCCTCTAGCGTACAGTGTTACACATGTTTAGGTCTTATTTTAGAAGAAATTGGTGAACTATGAAAACCTGGTGATTGGCTAGTTGTGTATATACGTTGTTAGCCGGTTATATTTATGTGTGATTGGCGTGTTAGTTTTAGCTTGTGAGCTTTTAACCACGTTCTTTTGTACATGTGATAAATAAGTCATGTGAAATTTCCAAATTTACACTTGGTCAACTTAGTAGACTTGTCAATCGAAGCTTTAGGTGGGTAGACTTGTAAGCAAGATTGGCCAATCGATGTGAGCTTTCAGGTGGTGGTCTTTCAATTGAATTCATATGGATTCAAAACGATAGGGTAAAGAAGTTATATGAATTTTTCAACTTCACATGTCGTCACCTCGTAGACTAGTCAAGTATGAGGTTGGTGAACTCACAAGCAAGATCATTTGGAGAGGAGACAGTAGAGCCAATAAGATTGATTAGTAGAGTCCCAAATTTGTGCATTGTAGTGGCTCATTAGCCAATCATGGGGTTAGATAGATGGAGTTTCCAACATGGATTGTACAAAAAAGACAATAAGACAAGCAAGTTTTGTATTTTCCAATTTAGACATAGAATTGGTTGGTCAGCCAATTATCGGCTTTACATGGATGTTATTTTGAATGATTTATTCTGGAAAGAGACAACATGGTGACGAAGTCTTATATATCTCTCCAACTTACAAGAAGTGATAAATGGCTACTCAAACTTGGTAAATTTAATCCCTGAAGACAACTGCCCTCAACATTGCCAGAAAGTCTTAAAACTGCTAGAAACTACCCCCTACTGATGCAAGATGATAATTTTCAAATTTTGACATACTTTTGGTATGTGTATATGAGATCTAATACTTTTATGTGTATATGTATCTCAAATCTCATAATCAAATTCTTACCAAATGTGAGATTATAATGTTCAAAGTTGAAAAAAACTTGTTTTCCCCTTGCTGTAGAAAGGGTTGCTAGTTTTTTTAAGGGCCAAAAATACCATTTTTGGTGGAAAATTTGATATGAGACTCATGTCAAGAGGACTCATAAATTGCAAAATTATATCACATTAGTACTAAAAATATATTAATTTTTTCATTATTTCCACATTAAAGTAGAAATACCACTAACAAACCAGTCGCAATGAGAAAGTAACCAAATAATAAATTTCTAACTTCATCTCACGAACGCCCTTCTACCAAAAAAATTGATAATAAAATCTCTTGGCTCAATATAATAGCTTTGCCATGGTCATTTTTTAAAAATTACTAAGGAAATATAGTCTAGAACTCGACTCTTTGCTCTAAATTTCATGCCTAATATTCAAAACACCTTCTCATGAATTTAGCTTACTACCACTAAAACTTGACATTGAAAGGAACCCATTCCAAAAATTAAGGTTGAAATCCAAGGGTGGATGAAGGACGTAGAGCACCTAAAAAACCATGTATCTTATTTGTTATTTTGGGACCATATTAACATTGCAAATCGAATACCAGAAGTTATTTAGATGGCTTGCAATGGTAAAATATGCTCCATGTTTGAAAAAAAAAAAAAAAAAAAAAAAAAAAAAAAAAAAAAAAAAAAAAAAAACAACATTGCGACAGTATTTTAACTCCAATATTGATCCACCTTATCTACAATTACACAAAGTAATGTGGACGGTCGATAAACGTTTGAGAGCTACAATCTATGTGCTATGATTCTGAATTTTAAGATAGCGTTTTGGATTGCATGTAGCTATACCAAAGAGGTTGATAAACTTGACTATTGACCATTATTCAATGAAGTGTGTGTAGTTGAAAGGATTGTGACCAACCTACCCTACCTTCTATTAGGTTGGTAAGTTCGTAGGTTGGTAGGTTTGTATGTTGGTGGGTAGGAAGGATTGCCGAACGGACACAGTCATGCTATATATGAAGATTTTTATATTTTATATATGTATTTTTTGCAGCAATGGTCCTTTGTCTAAGGCTATGGGTCATTCACATTACAAACACACACTTCATTTACGCCTGTCCCAACAGAGTTCGAGTTTATATATATATATATATATATATATATATATATATATATATATATATATATATATATATATATATATATATATATATATATATATATATATATATATATATATATATATATATATATATATATATATATATATATATATATATATATATATATATATATTCTTATAAATTAAAAATCTATATACAATTTATCAACCCTAAACAGAAAGATATATAGGAGAGTCCCGAGCAAAGAAAAGAAAACCATCATGGCATTGTTACGATTACTCAATCTTACTAAATAAACAACAACACATCATTGCGCAACCTTTGGATGAATAACAATAAAATAATGAGATGATTTGAGTTGCAGCCTAACTAAATCATAAGAGAGGCACGTAAAGAACGAAGACTCATTCTACACTTTTCACTACGACTCTTAATTCTTCATACCAACCCTCTCCATGCAGGAACACAAGACGTCTTTTAGGCGTCAAGTTGTCCGCGCCTTTTGTAGAAACATGGAACTCTGCCCCTCGAAGTTAGTACCTTGTATTTCAACGAAGTTCGTCCCCCTCCACAAGGTGCATGACAAATCGTACAAGTGTGAGCACTTGTAACTATAAGACCCCACTAAATTTTCAACCCACATGACAAGGGGGAGCATCTCATCACCCACTATTAAAGATCTTCCAAATGTTGTACAACCATGCTTCTTCCACACTTTAAAGCTCCATGATTTGGTGAGGATATCCATATGTCACATGTCCGTTTTTCGTTTTAAAATCTCGGGATGCAGGCCTCTTCTACGCGAGGCATGTTGAAAATTTCCAGCTCTCGAAACAAAGGACGATCATAGACTTATTACTTCCGTGCAACGGCAAGGCAAGGGCAGCTATGGTGGTGGTGATGGAAGAACAAGTCTCCACCAAACATGCTTGCCTTCTCCGTCCTCGGTTTGATTTTTCAAAAAGGGCAAAATAGACCCCCCTTGCGCTTATTGGAGACAGTCCCATTCAACAGCTTTATTTTCTTGAAGCTCCCATTTGACCACATTCTTCAAAGAGAATTGTTCTTGTCGCTAAATTCTGCAGCAATTTTTGCCTAGGGCACATATTATGGGGTGCGTATGCATGAAACTATGTGCATTAAATGACGACTAAAAAGTGACTCGGAGTTCATTTATGGGGTGATAGCATGGTAGTATTGAAGGTAAGATAGTAATGATCCTTGAACGTGTAAAATTTCGAATGACAAGGTTAAATTTTGAGGAGTGATGACTTTGATGAGTGCAATATATTTAGCACATCTTCAACTCGATGAATTTTGTCATGCACAACATGAACCGTATGTCGGATTGGTAGGCGGACCAAATGTCTCTTTATGGGTGATTAAAGAATGAGTTACGGTGCGAGCCAAGAGAAGCTAGAAAACCCGGGGTGGTTGACCGAGGCACTAAGTCTCCTGAGCAAAAACCCGCATGCGCTCTAAGCTCTACGAGAAGAACCATCGCGTCATCTATTGTCCTTTCGACAAGTTCTTCGATCGGCTCCTCCGTTAGTTGATCAAGCCTCATCCATTAGTAGTGTTGGCGAGGGTCAAAAGTTGAGTAGAGTAGCCTGGCACGTCTACGTTATGGGGACCGAAGGGGCAAAATTACGTGAGTTTCCTTGCTCAAAGTCCAAGTGATTAGAGTGAGGAGGGTCGTCGCTCCGTCCCTCGTTGGTCTGCCTATCAATCCTCGTCGAAGAAACATGCATGTTGTACTCTTATACGCCAAAATCCCGGTGGGGTGTCCAATGCCAAAAAGAGACACTACTTTTGTTTTGGCGCAAGCGATGGTCATGGCACCAAACCTCAAGAAAAAACAGCTTCATGCTTACCTTGAGTGCATTCGCAAGAATAACTTTGTAGTTGCTTCCATATGGCCATACCTACTTGAATTGTGATTTTCCATGCATTGAAAAATGCCACTATTGAACCAAGTTCCAACTTACAAAGTTGTTTCCAAATGCTCTTAAGAAAGGCTTAAACAAATACTATCCTAAAATGTCTCCGCCTTTATATGGCTCATCTAATATGAGTTTGTTATCCAAATTATTGTATTTTGATGTTTGGCAAATTTAGGGGCTCAAGCTTAAGTGGGGTCACTAAAAACATCATATTCAAGAGATATAAGCTTAAGTGGGGTCACTAAAAACATCATATTCAATAGATGTATTTTAAGAATAAATTATTTATAATAATATCCTTACACACACTACTCACTGAACTAAAGTGAAGGTTTAGGAGCAATTGAGTTGTTTAGCCATACTAAGTAGGGTGTGGGTGTAGAAGAAGTCCTTGCTATAGAGCTTAACAATTGTTTTTAGAATCATGGTCAATACCATTTCAAAATAACCACTTTTTGCGAGAACAATGGGCACTTTCATAATGAGTCACTTTTGCACCACAATTTGTAGATGACTTGTCTACCATGTTGTTTTCTTTGTGATTCATCTAGGTTGAATGCTTACGCGTATAAAGTTTCAAAATGAGTGGCAAGCCATCACTACTCATAAGTTTGAAAAATCTATATGACTTGGTCACCATGTTGTCTTTTGCATACAAATATGGTTGACAGGGCCTTCATCTAAAGTTCATGAATGACAAGCCGATTGCCATTGTGTGTAAAATGGGAAATGTATAAGACTAGTGTGCCCTGTCATCTCCTTTTGAAATAACCTACGCTAAAAGGCCACCTACGAGAACTTGTAATTGGCCAAGTAGCCATCACAATTTACAAATATGAGAATGCTACAAGATTTGTTGCCCATATTGTCTTTTCTCCAAACAATCTTGTTTGAAATTCCACCCACTTGAATCTCATAATCAATTGGTCAAGAAACTGACTATGTGTAAATTTGGAACATTTATAAGAATATTACTACTTTATTGCCTTATTTGCAAAAAAATAGTTGAAAGCTTCCAAGCCATGAACTTAAACGTATAGGCCAATCATTACTATATGTAGATTTGCAACATCTACTAGACTTATTCACCTATGCCTTTTCCCCATACAATCCTTGTTGATAACCCACCCACCTAACACTTATCAAGCTCAAGTCACCCATACTTATGTATAGATTTTGGAAACTTGAGTATACGCTAATCTTGGGTGTTGAAAATATCTACTCTAAATTAGTAAGATATCAACCTTATTTAATTTAGTGACATCTATTCTAAACAAATGAATATCATCTATCAGATTATCTAAATTCATCATATGAATAGAAGTGGATAAATCATGGTTATATGTCCAAAACGTTAAGCAACTCAAATTATTTGGTTGAACCCCTAACTTTTCTTGAAAGCTTAAATGAGTTTTAGAGGTTCCAAAAAGCCAAAAAAATTAGCCAAAGTTGACCATTATGATCTCACAAATGAAGAAGAATTAACGGTCCATATTTCATATGCCAAGACAATGTCAAGGTAACTTTGAGATGCTACGCTTATTTCTTTTACAAAATTCTTGGACTGCTTTTTTTTTAGGCCTAAAGAAGAAAAAAGTAGGTAAAATTCTGCAATTTAGGCAATTATGCATAAAAGGAATTTAGGGGTCAAGAGAATTTCCAAATCTTTTAATTTAGAATAGAAATCATGTAGATCAAAATAACATTTATTACTTTGTCCTAGATGCAAAAAAGAAAAATCAATTATACGATTAGTTTGAAGTTCCAACAATACACTACAACAACTCTCTTTAAATTCATTGTCAGAAAAACTACAAGTGCTTTCCAAAATAAAATGATACCTTACTTAGATACCAAAGAACTCTAAATGAAACAACTATTCTTTCTCTCACCCTCTTTTTCATCATCATTCTTGAATTAATTAAACCTCTTGACAGAACCCCGGGTTCCCATATGAATATTCAATTTAGTAAATGTCATCCTTTCATCACTATTTGAAGGGTTCAAAAAGAAAAAATGATGATAATTGAGAATCACCTCGTCAAGATGTATTCAAAATCATAAATATTTTTTCTCATAAAGTTAATGAAAAGGTGCAATATAATCTCAAAATTGTTGTTGAGAATCTTTGGGACCCGCGGTACGCTTCAATTGTACCTTTGAAAGCACAGGTATCAACCCCTAAAGATCCAAGAAAGCCGAAATGGCTTTTTGGGATTTCCAAAAGGAAAAAATTCAGCCAACTTCGACTATTATAATCTCAAAATCAAAGAAAAATTAACGGTTCAAATTTATCATTTGATTGAAGGTTCAACTTAACTTCAAGATCCTACGGTTGTATCTTCTAATTAGATTGAGTTTCTTTGGACCTGAAGTTGAAGAAGGTTCTTTTTGATAACTTAGACAATACTGTATCAAGGATCTTCAGGGGTTAAAGTTGAAATACACCTGAGTAATGTGAATACTATAGACCATTCTAATCACTCAACTAAGACCTACTTTACACACATGGTGGGGGCCGGCTCGAGAGCGGGACGGATCCAATGGCCCAAGTTGGGAAGTTCGGGCTAGGGTAAACCTTTTCCCAATTGCATCACTAAGGCTCAAAACAGTTTGGCGCCAAAACAGTGCCACATAGAATGCCTCATAGGACCAATTGAAGTTCCGGTCAAGCCTTAGTGGCCCGATTTGAAAGAATTGAGCCATCCATTTGGTTGAAATTTGAAGAATTCTGGCCGGCCCTTAATCGGGCCCCAAGTATAAAGTGGGGCTAAGAATGCAAAAGCAAAATCCTCCAACATGAATTCTCCTCAGACAGTTATGATTCTTCCTATCCTATTTCCCCTATCTTCATGATGTGGGCTCCATCCATGGCCATAGCCATAGCTAGGGTGTTAGTTAGTTATGCAGACAAACTGAAGTCGGTCATGCGAATCACCCCCCTCCCTCACCCCGACCCACCCGGACCCCGCACCCTCACTCGTGACTGGTGCCTTGCACACTTGAAAAGCATCCCAACATCCCAAAAACAAAGCGGCTCGTAGGTTGTGCCACGATGATCATGACGATCGACTTCATGTGCATGTCTTTTTTGCATCGCACCATTTTGGACGGCCACTCCATCCCCAAATAGTATATCTATGGATGTATAGTAGTACCTGGTCGGTCGGTCGTCATAAAAATCAAACCACCCCCTCCCTCCCCCCTTTCCAAGATATTTTCATCTACTTTGATTGTTTGGGGGTTAAAAAAATATCTCCGACTTTGGTTCCTTGTTTCTCGGCCTACCAGACAACATTCTTTGTTATTACCCTTTTCATGATGATTTGGCATTCTATTACAATATTACGAGTCCATTGAATTATAGTAACTTTCAAAGATTCTCGCACGGATTCATGTTGTTTTTTACTCCTAAAACATTTATTAGCTACCGCAAGAAGAATTGTAGTTTTGGGTGACACAGCTAGATAGATAGAAAGTCCGGACCCTTTCTAAGGGGCCGGTGTGAATGAAGTGTCTGCTTGTGATGCTAATAACCCGATGCCCACTAGACAAGGGGAAATCGGGAGTGGGTGACACATCTACACTCAATACTTGCAATTTATACCCATGGTTGGTGTAAGTTGCCAATAGTTGTTGTGTCACCGATTTATTTAAATTACCTCACTATTGGTGCATGTCGTTCCTTGTGCATTCCATGCCTAGCCTTTGCCCAATTTCTGCTCATGGATTGTGATTATAGTGCATAAAATGAGAGACACATTTGGTACTCTAAACATAGCTTTTTTCTTTCTTTGCAATACTCAATCACTTCATTTGTGAATGCTAGCCACTAGAAGCATCCATCAAAGTAATCTCTCATTTGTTCATGCTTTAACCCCTAACTCTCCTTGTTGCAAAACGGTCCAAGTCACAAAATTTGACCTTCTTTTAGATTCAGCTCAAAATATCTCAATCTAAGCATTATTTGAAAGTTTCAACCGTAAGATCTCAAAGTTCACTTGACATTCATTTCACATACCAAATTTGAACCATTCATTCTTCATTTGTGAGATTATAATGGTCAAAGTTGGCTGAGTTTTTCTCCTGCGGGAACCTCCGAAACCCGGTTCGGGTTTTAAGGAGAGTTAGGGGTTTAAAAAATTGCCAAAAACTATGGTATATGCGCACATATTCTTGAAATCTCCTCAAAATCAATTAGATTGTGGAAACTTCAAAAATTCACCAAAATTTAAAATACTTCTTTTAATCAACTATTGTTATTTGTACAAGTAAAAGAGGTTTTAATGTATGATTTACAGTCTAGATTTCCAATAGAGTCTATCTACACATACCTTATTTATTATGAAAAATCCGCACTTGTAACTAAATTGTAATGCACCTCCATGTGGGTAAAAATCTTGCAAACTAAATCCTAACTTAACCCCTAACTTTCCTTGAAGTCCGAAATGGGTTTTTGCAATTCCGGGCAGCCTAGATGAAGGGGTTAGAAGTAATATTTTTGCCTAAGAATTTTAACGGGTTCTCCTTATACTGCAAAGTGTATGTGGTAAAATTTGCAAAGTCAAATTCCAATTTTTGAGTCTTCTAGGACGATCCTTGGGTTGCGAGCCGAGATGGGGCAGCTTAAAAAGTAAAATTTTTTGAATTTTTTTTTTTGAAACATGATCATTACTAAATCACTACTCAGATTTCAAAGTGACTCAAGTCAAAAAGTTTACCAATTTTACATGTGCAGCCTTCAAAAGGTTGCCAATTGTCGAAAATTGGATAGAAAAACATATAAAAAATAAATTAGAGCTCATCTCCATAAATTTATGGTTTCAAGAATCAATCTAAGACGCCACTTTTCTAAAGATTATTTTAATTAAAATTCTAAATAAATAAATAAATAGAAAAGTATTAGCAAATGTGATAGTGGATCGTATCCCTTCAATCTGGGACTTCCCAAGTTTCAAAGCAATGAAGACTTTGGATTGACTACAAGCAAAAGAGGAATATTAATAGTGTGGCAACAAAATATACTCTTCCCTAAGAGTGGTTGGTTGGTTGGTTGACCCACCTCATAGGGTTCCACTACTTGGCACTCCAGACAAGAAGGGCCGACAAGGAAAAAGTAGAAGTGGATGTCTTTAGGGCATGTGTAATACAGGCCAGATTCCTGGACCAGCCATTAATGGCTCTGTGGAATTTTTATCCTTGTTTAATAACATTGTTTCAAGTCCACCCTCCCATAAATGTTACATTAACCCTAACTTTTATGGGGTCTGAAACGGGCAGCCCAAAATTGGATCAGAGCATCTTTTGCACTTGGGCATCATGAATAGTGCACTTTTTGAACTTGGGCATCATGAATAGTGCACTTTTTGAACTTGGGTATCATGAATGAACCAATGATGGGGAAAAACTGACGGCTACACTAAATAGGTAGATACACAATTTTATATAAACATGTTATAAGTTTTTACTGTTGGTCAATATTTTTACCCTCTACATCCGTCAAGATGTGGATCCTTCGAGAGTATTGGAGTCAATACTCTTGGTAATTTTTTTTACTAGAAGTAAAAACAACTAAAATCTAATCTACCTATTCAGTATAGTTCATTATCAACCGATGTAAATGACCCAATAGCTGGTTGATTCTTGAAAACACCGTCTAAAAATCGATGAGATTTTCAAGAAGTTTTGCATTCTTACCGATGAAAATTACAAGAAGTTTTGCATTCTCAGTACAAAATGAGACAATTGCGGAGATAGTTTCACCTAAAACTGTTTGGACAATGGTGTTATAGGATATTAGCCAATAAGGATGATATTATGTCCCGAACCCTAGAATGAACCAATCAATGATGAGCTTGCAACCTCTAACAAGGTTATGTACAACCCCAATCCTTTCAAAGCACGAAATCACTCATATAAATTGTGATTTGAATCGTAAAATTTCACTTTTTGAATGTATTGGAAGAAGAGTTCGACATCAAAATATATGTGAAAAGTTGAGTACAGTGAGAGCTTCTTGTTGGAAAAGAGTCCCTCGGGCGTTCAGGGGTTAACTCTCTTTGAATGTTAACTTTCTTCTACTTCTTACATATTGCAAACTAAAAATGTTGGACATTTTAACTGTTTACAACCCTTTTTGTTAATTTGACTTTCCAAATGCTAAGCGGATGATATACATTGCTATACATTCATCATATGAATGAATAAATGCTAACGTTTGTACAATGTCAAGATTCCACTCCATGATTCCGAAACCCACTCCATGAGTTTGAATTTGTTCAATGTATACTTTTTATGAATGTTATATTCTTCAAATTGTTCATTTTTTTGTAAATGATAAATTAGAATTTTTTTCAAAAATAGTTTTCTGTTTGATTGTCAAGAAGTGCTTACTCCCCAATGTTAACATTTATAGAGGGTAGATTGTATATGCTTGAAGACAAGGTAGAGGTACATGTAACCAACCGTTGAGAATTGGGAGATATGAGAGGAGGATAAATTTTGGAATTTTTAAGAGGTTTGTAAAATAAACATATTCATGGTATGAGCTTTAACCGCTAGATTTCCTTGATGCAAAAGTGCCTTTATCACAAAATTCAACCTTTTTCTACCTCAATCTTAAAAAAATCTCAATATAAGCATTATTTAGAATATTTATTAGAAGGAACTTAAAGTTAGCTTGACATTCTACTCACTTATCAAATTTGAACCGTTGATTCTATTTATTTGTGAGATTTTAACGGTGAAAGTTGGTTGAAATTTTCTCCTATGGGAACCGCCAAAACCCATTTTGAGTTTAGAAAACGAGTTCATGCAATTTTGTGACTGGTTGATAATGAAATTCTTAAGTGACAGGTTCGCCTTTCCACCATAGTGTAAACCAACCCAAACTTGTCAAATAAATTGATCTTTAATCATTTTGTGGAAATGACTATTTTCTCCAAGGATCAAGCCTCACTTGAACTGGAGTCGTATAAGTAGTAGGTGGATGTGTTGTTTATGCAGCTTCTTATATGACTTGTATCTTCTTTTCAATATTAGTAGCAGTTGAGTTACATAGCCATGCTATGTGTAACATGGTTCCACAACACGTCCTTGCTATGAGGCTTTGCCAAGTATTTTCACAACCACATTTGAAAGCATTTTTTTAGACATGTCATTGTTAGGAAAGTGGGCAGTTTCATAGTATGTCACTTTTTGACCACTGTATGGACAAGACTTGTTCTAAAGATTGTTTTTGTTGCAAAAATTTCTGGTTGCAACCTATACACCTACTTAGACTGGTTCTCAAGTCATTATTAGGTGTAAGTTTTGGAATCTTAAAGACTTGGAAACCATGTTGTCTTTTGTAAATATTTTGGGTTAAAAGTTTATTCACCTAAAGCTCATAAGTGATCAACTAGCCATTGCTCTATGTGAATTGAAAAACATGGAAGACTTCTTCTTGTGTTGTCTTTTTTTACAACAATCTAACTTGAAAACATACCTACTTAACTTCATCATTGGCGAGCCAAACCATTACAATGCACAGATCTCGGAACGCTACAAGCGTCCCCGCTCCCATTGCCTTTCATTGTTGCATTGACACGCATGTATACTGATCCACCCACCTAAAATTATTGACTGACCAGTCTACCAGGTGACTATATGTGAAGTTGAAAACTCACATGATGTATTCACCCTATTGTTGTCTATGCAAATAAATTTGGATGAAAGATGAGAATTCAAAAGCTTAAATTGACCGGCCAATAACCACTAAATGTAGATATGCTATCCTTGATAGACTTACTCACTCAATTGTCCATTTACAACAATATTAGTTAAAATTCCACCAACTTACAACTTGGATGGACTCCTCGGCCATCACTAGCCTTTAAATTCTTGGCGAATTTTTGCCAGAACCTTACCTCGATAACGCCCGCGCGAACGGATATGGGAAGAATTAACCGGCTAGAGAGGATATTATCGCCGGTTCTGGACTTGAGTTTCAGCCTTGCTTGCCAAGCGACTGTACATGTGGTGCTTTCGCACTTACATCCTATGTATTGTGGGGATAGGGTGCCCGCTTTGTTTGCCAGCATTGCTTCCATTGCCACCTTTCCCGGAGCTTTTCTCGCGGATCGCTAGTGATTTGAAACGACAAACGGAGCTAGGCAGCGATGAATGGAGCCAGCACGCGCCTCGCCTCTCCCCCCTTATCGCCACATACACTAAATGAAGAGCTTCGTGACGAGGATTAGTGGACGGCATTTTTAGGTTTTAGAGGCGGCGCCAGAAATCCATTCGTTGCTTCTGGCCCTAAGCGTTGCGAGCAAGCAAGACGGTAGCTCTGTTCGTCGCAATCTGGCTCATGCGGTAGAGCCGTGGAGGAAGGTTGGGAGCGGCACGAAGTTCAAGGGCATGAGCGATCACATAAAGCTTGCAGGTAACGCTTCATCTAATGCAAGTTTGTACGAGTGTTTATTGTATGTGTATGGCTAATAATTCTTTGGCTTCTCCTTTTCAAGAATTGGAACAACATTACTTGGTGCATCAATCTGCATCGGCAGGTTTGATGACAAACTTTAGTGGTATGCATTCACGTTTTTGCGTTGACAAAACTAATGTTGCTGATCATGTTACTAGGTTGATGCAAAGTTCTACGGACAATTTATACAAGTATGTTCTTTTATCTTCTCTGGGAATCTTTTTGTCAAAATGTTGACTTGAAGTCTGATAATGTTGTTGTACCCACTACAGACCAAAGCGGACACAACTTTCTGTAGAGAAAACAAAAGCATGTTCGCTGGAACAATCCGTTCAAGGATGAAATCAGTGGGAAGGTGAAAAAATCATTCGTGTTCTTTGGATCGTTTCAAGTCAAATCTTGACATCGCGGAGTGTTATATGCTATGCATCTCATCTCACATTTTTCTTCCTTATCCTTGAGATTAATTAGACTATGAGTTTAAAGTGCATAACTTATTTGTTGCCCTATTTAGCAAGTTAATTATTTTGCACTTTATATTTAAGTAAAGTAGTTCACTGGAAAGGTTTTATAAAAATTCTTACATAAGATTACTATGTTTGATATGTGTGATATGTAAACTTATGGACTCTTTGAAGACCAAGGATTCATGAGTTTATCTGATCCAAGGAATAATACATTGGATATCATGAACGGACACAATGGTAGCATTTGATTTATCATTCAACACTAATCCATATTAGTGATATGATAGACTGCGTCTTTTCATAGTTTTATATGCATGAGATTATTATTAGCTTCAAAAAATTAGTATTGTTTACTTGCGGTCATATTCATGCGTGCCTGTGCTATCTAAAGGTTCATAGTCATCACTTGTCGTCATGTGAGGCTTCCTTTGTGGTGAAGGTCTCTTGTGCTTCCTCTGGAAATTTTGCTTCATTAAATGTAAACTGAATTTACATTGTGCATGGTTTGCTAAATTTTGATCTCGTGTGAAAATCGCCAAAATGAGCCCCTTATGTGTATGCCATCGCCACATAACTCTGCATTATAAAATACTTGTGGAGCCAGTTAATGTTGCCTATGAAAATTTCCATTCGCTTCTACCAGATTTTGCAAATCAATTGGGTGCCAAAAAACCCCATTCTGAAACTTCAGGGTTAGCAAGAGAGGCCCGGGGTGTAGGGCGGAGGTAGCGACTTGCTCTACCACCTGAATTTAAGAATTTAAAGGCTGGCCATCACTATCTCTTCCACTCAGGAATTTTGTTATAAACTCTAATCTTTGATGTTGATAACACCTACTTTTAATAATTATTAAAATCAACAACCTTTTTCCAAATTCTCAATTTTCATCATTCTTCAATTGGCACTCAAAAAAAGACACACCAAATTTAATAACTAAGCTACATTTCCAATACTTCCTCATGAATTGTGAAAAAGTTGGGGCCCACAACCAAATGATTGGAGATTTGTGAACAACCTAAGTTCAAAGCCCCACCCACAAAACCCTTATACTTGGCTAGTCGGCCATCACAGTGTAAAAATTTGGGAATAGTCCAAGTCTTCTTGACGTAATTATCTACTTCGCAATCAACATGCATCCATGCAAGCCGACCACCTGAAACTTAGATTGACTTGTTCACCAACGCGACTATGTGTAAAGTTGGAACACCAATATGACACGTTCACCCTACAACAACTTATGCAAGTGAACTTGGTTGAAAAATCGACAAGCCAAAAGCTTAAATTGACTGGCCAGTCACAACCGAATGCGTATGCAAGTGAACTTGGTTGAACATCGACAAGCCAAAAACTTAAATTGACTCGCCAGTCCCCACCAAATGCGCACTCATTCATGCAAGTTATCTTTTTACAAACAATCCACAACCCACCGACCTAGAGCTCAGATGGACTAGTCAACAACAACTATCTCTTGAACTCAAGAATTCTAACATAACCTCTAATCTTTGATGTTGATAACACCCACTTCTAATGATCATAAACGCCAACCTTCTTTTTCAAATCGTCAATTCCTTAGAGGAAATGTCTCCAAAGAATATATCTACACCAAAATGAAGAACTACTACACCCTCATGAATGTGGAAAAAAGGAAAATGTCCTCCCCAATGCGAAAACTCACTCTATGACAAGTCCATGCACAGTTCCAATGCAAAAGCCATGGTTGGGAATTGGGGACCTGCACCTCCCCCTAAATCTTTTGATGAAAACAGTTAAGGATTTGGAATAATAACGTATAATTGACATCATGAAACAACACTAAAAAAGGACTCATACTAAAAATAATAGAATTTAATCCTCCAATGAACCTAATAAGAAATAGTGTAGACGTCATGATGTCCTTACAAATAGAAGTAGTCCTACAGTACACGACTGCTGCACTTGGATGACTTCGTCCCACCTAAGGTTAGACCAAGTCTTGGTCTGTAGTGCTACCTCAAGTGTGTTACTTGTAGAATGGGAAATCAGTTGGAATCATTCTCCCCCCATGATCACTCATCACCGGCAAATGTTTGCAAACTAGAAACTCTTAGGGCCTGTGGTTGGTCAAGACTTTCATTTTCAACCAATCACATTTCAAGAGCCTCACTTTCAGCCAATCTCATTTGAGATTTTCCTAATTTTCTTGACCGGTGAACTTCTTCACCGTAGTGTAAACCGGCCCTTATTGTTTATTTACTTACTCAAACATAAGGACTTTTGCACTATGTCACTAAAGAAGCAACTAATGACTAGAAATTTGAATACAAGTAGAGGATGGAACCTTCTTCATTCAAGATATGAAGTACTATGCAAAATCATATAAATATAATTTTTTAATTTAGTTAGAATAGTGTTTGGTGTGTAGCATTGCAATAGTTAAATTGGACTAATACCATAAAAAATATATTGATAAACAATAAAAACCTGTAATATGTTTATATAAATATGTGTATCTGACACTAATCTATCTATTCAGTGTAGTCTTTAGAAAAAGAGAACACATGTCTTAGAGGCAGGCATGAATAGAGAGTGAGCTTTCACTATACCAGGCTGGTCTAAAGCAAGGGGAGACAGTCATCGCAGGTACCGTATTCGTATACTCTACACACGGGCTTCTTCAACGGGATCAATCGAAGCTGGTGAACTGCAGAAAGAGAGAGAGAGAGAGACGGTGCTGCTGTTGCAGAGAGAGAAGAGAAGAAGGCTTAAGTTAAGACAGAAAGGAAAGAAGAGAGCATCTCTGTTCCAGCGGTACTATTCGCTTTGCTCTGCGCTCTCTGTGGTCATTAGCTTAGCTTAGCTCTTGTCTCAGAATGTTCCGTTGCAGGGGATCGAAATTCAGCTACTCGATTAATGATTTTGTTAGAATACTATAAAGCAATCCGCTCACTGCCAGGGTTTCGCAGTTAGCATTTTCCAAGATCCGGGCGCTTCAATGCGCTCGACTCGTCTATGGCTCCGCATTTGAGCTCCGCCAATAGTTCTTCCTAGTCGCAATTCTTCGTTAAGAATTTTGAGGTGAGGCGGATGAGTGACACGTGAGGAAAGTTGCAATCGAGCGATCGGCGGTGAGAGTAGTAATTGAAAGTTGCAATCGAGTGATCGGCGGTGAGAGTATTAATTGCAGCTGAGGTTTGTAACAGAGTGAAGCTTGATCGTATGAGAGAAGCGTAATAGTAAGCTTCGTAACAGAGTGGAGCTTGACCTTATAAGAGAAGGCTAGGATTTGTTGAAATTGTCGGTGAGTGGATTGGCGCTACGAGAGCAGCTTCCGCTGCGGCGATCCAGTAAATTGCAGGTACGGTCAATCGAATCATTTGAGGCTGTAGCAGTGATATCTTGGAGTACAGACAGAAGAATTTTTTAGAAAATACGATTCATTCGCTTATATTATATCGTGTATTAGGCTGCTCGTCCTTATACTCTTATCAATTGCACTTAGTTTTTGCGTTTCTAATTGATTTTGGTATGAATTAGAAAGAGCTGATAGAGCATCTTCTTGTTTAGTAACTTCGCAATGCTGTCTTTCTTTCGATGAAGCGTAGACGACTCTTATACAGAAGCCTGGTTAAGTTATTTTTCTTCTGTGATGGATTGAATGAAATTGATTCTCTTCGATTGAGCTGGCTTGGTCAATAAATGATCGTGACCGTGATTTCTTCCAGTTTGTCCAAGCTCTACCTGGCTTACAACTTAATTTAAGTGCATCACAACCTTAATCAACTCAATCATAGATCTGTGTCAGGTAATAAATCCGAGCATTGAATCGTTAGAAAATGAGAGAAAGATCGAAATTGAAAGGTGCAATGGAAGGTCTTCCACAAATCTTTGACGATAAAGTTGGATCGAATCTGTGGAAAAGTTAGGCAGATATATCTCAGTGTAGCTAGTGTCTAGCACTTTGGTCTCATGTTTCTTGGTTCTTGCAGCATTGTTTTTCATAAGTGCTGCAAACGTAGGCTGAAGAGAATGCATATTTGCTAACGAATCTTGAATTAGTCATGGTAAAGTAGTAGTAGTCTTCTGAGTAAGCATTTCTTAGCGATTATCGCTTGGATTTTCTTAGAATATCAGCAGCATGATGATGCAACAAGTAGTGCAACTCGAGCTCTAGTCACCTTTAAGAACACTGCTTGTTTGAGAGCAACTACGAAGGCGTGTCCGTCGTCTTATAGCCAGAAACATTATACATCCTCGGTATAACTTAGTTTCAAAAGAGGATTTTACTCGAGCTTGTGTACTCCCAACAATTTGTTATTTTCGGCTGTGTAATTTAATATTTGATTCGTATACCAATGCAGATGTTCTAATCTTCAAAGAGGCCGGAAAATCATGGGAACTCCAGGACCTCCAGGACCATACGAATCCCAGAAGTTCTATAGGGGGTCTCCTCAAGGTGCCTATCCGCCTCAAGCAGCTGGCTATCAACCTTCGTCTCCCGGCAATTCGTTCCACTCGCACTCTTACACACCTGGTAGTCTTCCTCCCAGTAGCTTTTCGCCAAACACGGGTTTGTATCCTGGTAGTCCAGGTTTGAACTATCTCTACAACAACAACCCCCAATTTCAACAGCCAGGATCTCCAGTATACCATGGGCCTCAGTATGGGCATTATAACCAAGACCACGGTCCTCGTCAGGACCAACATATGCTGCCTCAGTTCAGTCAACAGCCTTCTCATCTTCCCTCGTCGCCCTCCCATTCCAACCAACCTCGCACTCCAATCTCATCAATACCTCCACCCCCTGCACCACTCTTTCCTCAGTCAAGGTCATCTCAACCTTCTTCTGTTCCGCAGGGAGCCGACAGGCTTTATCCGCCCGTTAGTCAGCCGCTGGATGGAGCTCGTCTGATGGCGCTTTTAGCCACACAATCGGAAGGTGAAGGTGGAGATGTTCACGAGGACCCAGCCATTTCAGGAGCACCACAAAATTCTCCCAGGCCCCCTCTCTTTCCACTCAGGCAGATAGATGCCCCTCACGGCATTGTCACAGAGGCACCTGGTACTCCGCAGCCTATGTCTCCAGCATTGTCAGCTGCAAGCTTACTAAATTCCTCTGTACAGAGTAGGCAAGGTAACAAAATTCCAAAAGGACGACATCTTAGAGGAGACCATGCTATTTACGATGTAGACTCCCGAAAAGCTGGGGATGCTCAAGCTCAGTTAGAAGCCAGTCCCATCACTGTGTACAGTTCAGATACAACTTTAGCTTTGGGAAGGCAGATCGCTGTGACCAAGAAGTTCGTCTGCTATGGCTTGCGTGAGGGTCAGATTCGTATCCTCAACATCAATAATTCGCAAAGAGTTTTGCTTCGTGGGCATTTGCAGGTGAGCACCTGCATTTTTCTCTCCCATAGTCAGACGAATCGTTGACGGCGAGCGTCAGTTGTGCATCTTTCAGAGATTAGTACATCGGATTATTTATGGTTCCTCGATCGCCACACGTAATGCAAGTTTTTTATTTTCTCATGTGGCAGCGGATGACTGACATGGCCTTTTTGTCAGAGGACACGCCAATTCTTGCAAGGTAGGTCTTTCGTACTGCAAGATTTGCTAATTTTTATACCTCTGACCAGATACAGGAGCATGCCGTTGTTTCTTGATTTCGTACTTTCCTCTGTAACGCTGAACCATTTTGAAGCAAATGCTTGAACTTGTTCCTACTTGTGGATCAGCTTGAAGCATGTCCTATTGCTATAAAGATTGAGTTTGTGTTTTCTGTCATCAGCGTGAATTTTGTTGTCTTTTTCCTGGCAACAGTATTCTGTTCTGATGGACGAACACATCTAATTGAATATTCATGCTTACATTGAGATTGGTCCCATTTCGATACTCTTGCAGTGCTAGCCAGGATGGACGAATCTATGTCCGCAGGATTGTGGAGTCTCATGGGGAGGATGGGAAGTTGACGGAACAGATTCTTTTAGCTCTGCAACTTCTTGGCAATTGGGATCCTCAGAAATGTCATCCGCGCGTGTGCTGGCGTTCTATGAAACAGGTCTGTTCACATAATACTCTCATAAGCGCCCAAGAGTGTAGACTTGATAATCTCTACAAAATCAGTAAATGTTCCAATGTAAAGATGTTAACTAACGAAAAATGTATCTAATGGTTTTTTGCAGGATCTCTTGGTGATTGCCATCGGAAAGTATGTGATTGTAATAGATTTAGTGCAAGCGGCAGCTCCAGGAGGATACAGCGTGGAGGCACCTGTGGAGTGTCGTGTGGACAACCCTGTAAGAGGAGTCTATGTGATTGGGCAGCATGATGATGATGTCACGGAACTGGCAAGTTGTGCATCAGGACCTACCTGTCTGGCATCAGCCTCCAAAGATGGGACAGTAAGTCAATATTCCCTCCTTTAAATTCTAAATAATACGCTCGTATCGAATACTGAGAGCTAGCTCAGGGACTGGAGCGATATCACAGTGTTTTCGGTAGAGAGGAGAACATACTTATCCAGTTTCTGGCTAACGGGCCACAACCGAATTCCACGAAGTTTCACAAACTTGGTGGAGTTTGTGAGCTCTGTTAACGAGGGTCACTGTTTGAGACCATATTGAGGAGAAGTGATTATTCATTGTTCGCTTTCCAGCATTAAGCTGCTGCAGTTTAACAAAAGTATGCCGGCGTCCGTAATATATATATTTTTTCAGAGCTGAACATGAAGGTTATGCATAACCTTTTTGGAAGTTGACGTGACAATCAGCAAGGTGTTCACTTTCATTCTAACTGTTGGAAATTACAGGTTCGATTATGGAGTGACAGTAAGCAAAGTTCGCCCTCCATGTTCGTTCCACACAATGGACAATCGGTTGACGCAGTCGCTTTTCTACCCTCATCTCGGGGTACAGATGGACGGGTCCTGCTTACTGGGGTACGTATGAGTTTCAACATATTTTTTATGATTGGTAGCGACTCACAAGAAGGAGGAGATTCTTTCTCATCAAGAAGTTCTTACAGACATGTTTCACATACTCTTGCTCTGAATCTTCAATCATCATGATATTATGCTGTGTACTGATGTAGTGTGTAATTGGCTCGTCTAAACAGTTGTTTACTAGTTGCATGTGACTGTCGTAATATTCTCAATTCTACGAAAAACTTGCAACTAAAACATCTCTGCTCTATGCGAGATAATGACTTGGGAATGAATAAGGTAACAGTCTTAACTACAGGCTCTCAACATCGATACACAAATTAAGTCACAGTGATACACAAATAGATGACAGTGCAAATCGGCTTAATAGTGCGCTTCAGGATGTCCCCTTTGAGATCTATGGACACTGCAGTTAGTACTCACAATCAGGAGAAAGATTGGTCCGAATTGATCGTAAGTTTGTGAGTATTTCTTGCAGGGGCCTCAGAATCGGGAGTTAAAAATGTGGGTGTTCGATAATCAGTCTCCTTTATCGGGCCAGGGACGTTGGCGGTGCGTTCAAACACTTGAATTCCAGAGCAATGGCAGACCAGAATTTGCGTTTTTCAACAATCAGGTCGCTGTGGCTCCGCGCGCAAATCTAATTCTTCTGGCCAATTTCAAGAGAAACGCAATATATACGGTCCACTTCGATTCTACGCCAGCCTCCGGAGGAGCTCGCTTCGACTACCTGACTGAGTTTGCTGTGCAAATGCCTGTTATTAGTTTGACGGCGGCCGATGATGGGGTTAGTGAAAGTGGTGAGGGCATTCTTAAGATATTCTGTTTGCAGACTCACGTAATTCAGCAGTTTACTGTTGACATGATACAATGCTTACCTGACGGTATCCCCGCGGATGGATCTACTCCCAACACTCCAAAGAAAGTTCTGGGGATACCCGCGCCGCCGCCTTCTCCATCTTTCCCACCCTTGGACAAAGCTTACCCGAGGTCGATGTCCAACCCAACCACAGGAATTGCTAGCAATGTATCCTCCCCTGGTATTCCGCCTCGGCCCGCAGCTACTGGAAACCTGATTGATATAGGACCAACTAACCCGACGCAAGTGAGTACCTCTGAAATCAACAAAGCTTTTGACTCCAGCAAATTAACTTTGCTACGAGATTCGAAAGAGGCTGGAACAGGGAGGCCTGGCAGTCCTGGGGGGCATGAACAAGTAGCCAATCGTGTAGTGACTCGACCCGACTCCGGAAGAGAGGGCCTAACATCCTCAAATCTATCAAAGCCGCCAACCCCACCTCCGAGGAGGCGCTTGAGGTCAAGAAGCCCAGCAAAAGAGATACAGTATGCTCCAGTATCTGCAAGTCCATCCAGGTACAAAGTGGAGAAAGCCGAAGAACCGAAGGAGGTTATGGTTGATACTGAGGCTAGTGCCGAAACAACTCAACCGTCATTCCCAACCAACAGCATTGATGATGAATCAGGTGATACAGAGGACAGAGACGGGGTCTCTAGCAGTAGGACTGGGAATCCAGGAACTACTCAGCCACAACTTATCAGTCCTTCCGATATCATGTTCATGGCAGCTGGCTCTAAACGCGATGACAATTTGAATCAAGAGGGCGGGCTTGACCTGGCGACAGTTTCAGATTGGCGAGACGAGGAGAAGGTGAAGGATGCAATGACCTCAGAAGATCAGGTGCCTGATCGAGATGATGCTAGTGAGGCTTCCATTACTCCTCTCTTTGACACTGCCGGGTCACAAGGTGAGACGGGCACCGAATTCATTGAGAAACAATTAGCACCCGAGAGCGAGAGTGGGCCTGCTGCGGCTGATTGGCAGGGTGGCGAAGATGCTCAAGATGGTGATCACACCGAGGACAAAGTGCGGATTTCTCCTGACGACTTACAAGATCAACTGAAGAATATGGCTCTAAAACTCGACCGTCAAGCAGGTGTTGGCGTGCTTTCTCCGACTTCTTCAGCTGTAAAAGGCAGGAAGAGCAAGAACAAGAATGGGGGCGCGGCAAGCGTACCTTTGCCTACATCATTGCACCTTCGATCAGGTTCTGCAACGAACTCAGGAGAAGTGGGATCGAATTTGACTCCAAGTCCTACTAACCTTAGTGCCCAGGTGGCTTCCATGCAGGAATCGATATACCAGGTCCTTTCTTCACTTCTCCGGTCGTCCTTTACTTCTCATGCTTTGTTGCTCTAGAAGCTCGAAACCTGATGGAATTGAGTTGATGGGATATGTTTGGATTGAATTATCGTGATTATGCTGATGAAGCATTGATTGTATCCTTACAGCTAATTGAGGCACAGAAGGAGCTGCAGAAGCAAATTGTAGCAACTGTGGCAAACCCAGTTGGCAAGGAAGGGCGAAGATTGGAAGGTTTCGCATTTATTCATGACTCCTTATGGTTACTCGTCGGCAGATAGGATACTTGCGGTTTCATCGTTAGGCAGTTGTATCAATCATCTAGAATGCTGCACGTCACGTCCTGATATCGTCAACTTTTTGTTCTTCATCTCAAGGGGTCCTGGGTCAACGGTTGGAGAAAATTATGAAGGCCAACGTTGACTCCATGTGGGTTCGGCTTGCCGAAGAGAATGCCAAAAGAGAAAAACAAGAACGCGAAAGAATGTTGCAACTCACGTCAATTCTTAACGACTACTCAGCCAAGGATTTACCTGCCGCCTTGGAGCTCGGTATTAAGAAGGAAGTTGCTGCAATTGGAGCTACCATTTCTCAGACTTTGGTCGTTCCCGTTCAAAATGCAGTAACAGCTGCTCTGACAGAATGTTTCCAGGTAGCTCATTTCCCCTGGATGTCAAAGTTCTAGCATGTCTTTCTCCCGCTAATTCACCTCATAACAGTTATGATACTTCATTCATAACTATCTCAGATGCAGAAAGTATATCTTATTTCAGTTTGCAATATGTATGAAAGCTGTTACGATGTTTGGGTGATTGGGTGGTGTTGTGCACAGAAGAATCTCAATGAGAAGGTGCTGCCTCAGCTAGAGAAGATAGTGATGTCGAAGCTGGAAGTAACCATGACCAAGCAGCTCAAGTTCCAGTTCCAGACTTCGGGGAAGCAGTCTTTGCAAGTAAGATGTTGCGTCCATTCAAAACACAATCCTGGCGATGAGTTAGCGTCTGTTCGATATTAGAACCACTCAACAAAGCAAGAACCTATAAAGACATACTCAAAGCACCTCCAACAAAGATCAAAAGCTTGAAGTTCTGAGTCAAGAGTAACGATCGAACTGTTGATATCGCCTTACATATCGTGGCCGCACGTACTGTTTCTTCCAGGATGGAATCCGTGCAGGTTTTGAGACCTTGATCATCCCAGCATTTGAGCGATCTTGTCGGACAATGTTTGATCAAGTCAACAATATCTTCCAAACGGAAATGGCCAATCATAGTTCTCAAGTTCAACAAGAATTTGCGTCATCGCATACTGCTCTTGCCACCAATCTTCAGGTTTCTGCTCACTCATTCATGGCATGATCAGGGACTGTTTGCACATGTCCCTAGTACTTCCGAAAGCAAAGGTCTGTTTCAATCCTGACACTTCTGTTAACTTCTGGATGTTGTGAATGGGGCGTTTTTTCAGGAATTGATTGCAAATGCGTCATCTTACGCCACGGAATTGAACGAAGAGCTCGTTCAGAGCATGACGAAATTGTTGAGTCTTGTGAACATAGCGGGTATCAGTGGAGAGGGGAATCAACACATTGACATCGTGCCGGATAAGGTCACAATCATATCCTGATACCAGATATTTATCACTGTGCCTTCGCTGTTTGTGATGGAGTAGCAGAACTGGAGCCACTTTTTTCTTTTCATGCTCGTGAAATCAACTAACATGTTGCATATCAGGTGCACTCTTTGCGCCTCGTGGAGGAGTCCTTGGACCCAACTACTGAGCTGAGCAGATTGATTCGAGCGGGACGAATGGAGGAAGCCTTCAACAAGGCGTTAACAGCTGGTGATCTGCAGCTCGTATTTTGGCTGTGTAATCAGGTTCTATGCCACTCTTTGCTCATCCTCATGTCACCCACTCGGATTCAACCTTTTATATTTCTCATTGTATTTCAATTCTCCAACTGCACTCCTTCGAATTGGCACCACTTCTGACTTGCACTGGATCTTTATGTGTGTCAGCTTGATCCTGTATCCCTTCTATCTGCGGATCCACTTCCAGTCAGTCAAGGTGTGCTTCTGTCTCTGGTGCAACAGCTATCATCAGATTTGTCGAAGGACACAGCTCATAAGCTTGCATGGATCAAAGAAGCATCTTTGGTTCTCAATCTCAAAGACCCAGTCGTCGGTCCGCACATGCATTCTTTTCTGGAACAGGCTTACCAGAATTGTCATCGCCAGATGGGGATCTCGAAGGATCCGTCAGAGCAAGTGGTCTTAAGGCTCATCATACATGTGATCAATTCCTTATTGAGTTCTTGCAAGTGATCATCCCGGAAGAAATCGACTGCAGCCTCGCATCTTTTATTCCCACAGACGCAATCGACAAAATGCTGGGGAGCCAAGCCAGGGCAACTTCATTTCATCTTGATCTTGATGCCTCATTGCCCGTATCATTCAAGATGTAAGCATCCGATGATTCACCATTCTCGCTCGCCCGGTCCACCCCTCCTTTTGCGATTCATTGTCACTTGTCCGATTAATGGCGAGCTTTTCTCCCATTCTTACTTGCTAAATGCCGATAGCTGTCGGTATTATTGCCCTAGTACTATCCTGGTCATTGAGTTTGTGTGGAGCACATACAGCATTTCATTAATTGATGTACATGATCGAAGACTATCTACTGCCTTGTGAGCCTTATCATAGAATGCCTTACTTTGACAGTCAATAACAAGCTTCCATACTGCAGTTTCTAGTACCGCTCAGGTCAGAAATGACTGATCCTTTACAATATCTGCGTTTGATATTGTGAACTTGTCTCGCACCCATTTTTCACCATGTTCCGCCCACCTCAGGTTCTCACACTTCAATATAGTTAAAAATTTGGAATGTGCGAATCAATATATTTCGATTTTAGATATGAAGAATTGAAGAAGTTTCCATAATTTTGTAATATTTCTAAGCACTTATATAAACAAATAAGTGAAATGTTCCACATTACCTAAAACCGTTCACATGCTCCATGTGCATCCTTCTGCATGAAATCTAGAAAGTAGGCAAGAATCTAGAGTGGGCGGTTTAAGTAGAATCACGGATTTAGAATTGTTTTCCTTACATTTAGGACAGAAGTACATGGATAGACTGATATAGGTAGTCTTAAATTGGACTTTTTTCTTAAAATGATGTGCATGTTCATGTGATGTAGATTTTTCAACTTGCATACATGTACAATTTAGGAACATGTGTGCCGTTTCAAGAACGAGGTTCATTACAGGACATGCCTTCTTCCTTGAAGGCCAAAATCTCGTAAGCATGAAACATGTTCCTAAGTTTTTTCCTTACAATGTGCGTAACATATAGATTTGAAAGACATCAATCGGGTGTTTCTATCTTAGTCTCAAGTATTATTCATTTTGTGTAATCCTAAAACAAACAAAAAGCAAATAAGTTCTTGTAGTACTACATATTGATTTCGGATATTCCAATCCAAATGTTGCTTACTAGTATGAAGGAATGTGTACTGCTATTTAGAAGGAGCAGTTTCATCTCTCTATATTGAAAACTTGTCACCTTGGGTTTTGTATCGGTTTCTCTTGTTTTAATACTACCCAGAAAGATATCTGAACAGAAGAAGTAGTTTCCAGTATATTTAATCAAAAGAAAAGAAAATCTTCCTGAACTTGGAATGAAAAGGGGGTAAAACATGAGTTGACTTTTACTCAACTTGGTATTTGGTGAACAGGAATCCAAGCTATGGGGCTATCACGGAGAATAGCTTCACTGTTTACAAATAGTGTGACTGAATAATGCTATGGGATCTAAAGCTTCATTTCCTCTCTTCTAGCCTATCATCTCAGGCCAAGTTCATACCCCAGGTTTTGGGTACCAGTAGGTTTTGGGTATTAGTGTTATAAAAATTACTATTTCAGTAAACTAATAGTGTTTCACTTGGGTTATGTGTGGCCTCTATCTATATTATAATATAATATATAGTTTAGCCACTTTTATCAATTTCCAACTACCGACAATAGAAAGTGTATTTTGTATTAATTTTCAAAGTATTACCCTCTTTACTTCATTGTAAAATCAACAATTACTATTTTAAGAAAGTTCACTGTAACGATTTGATCTAAGCATCTTGATCTTCATGTTGTCTTTTGAGCAAAGCTTCATAAGAGTTAAAAAATGCATATTTTATAACACATCTAACTTTTTCTTCAAGCCCCTTGGGCCTTTACTGGTTAAACTAGTAGAAACAAGTGCTAAAACGTTCCAATAGCAAATAGTCACATTTCATAGTCTCCTAGGCACTTATAGCCAGTTAACAACCAGAATAATGTTCACCCCAAGTGGAGTTAAGAGTCTCACCACTGGTTTAACCCCTGAAGTTGAAATTGACCACAAGAGACTAGAGAAGATAAACTGTATTTGCAAAAACTGAAACATTGCACTAAACATTTCAAGAACCGTAGAGTGAAATTTCATAAGATTGGTGGGTAAACTAATTAGACAATTATGAGCAAGATACTACATTGAATTTCCCAAAATCAGAATGCAAACGAACTTTGTCCACGGATTTCAGATAATTATGACCATGCTAACTTTATTCACGGATTTCAGATATGACCGTGTGGAGGTCACTACAAAGCTTCTCCGTCTAGGTCAAAACCACCGTACCGTATTCATCCAAGAAGAAATGGAACAAAATACTCTATTTACACCATCTCAAAATTAATACAATCTGAGTTCGTGACACAAATGCTCCATTCCCCTGCTACTCCGCCCCGCCCCACCATCATCATGATCATTCCTCATCATCATCACCCAAAGCTGAGCATGCACCAAACCAACCCACTGTTCATAGACGACTAACTTGTTTGTATCTCCCTAGTCATCACAAACAATTTGCAATATAGGGAGTACACAGTAAAAAACTTTAGTAAAAAATGTTACGATTAACCCATTCATATAGGCTGCCCAAAATAGCAAATGCCCGATTTGATCCTATGGGCTCTTTAGGGGTTAATACAAGTCCCAAAAACCTTGTATTCACAATTATATTTTTTGAATATGGCCTCTAGCTTACGCGTCGTGATTCATAGAGAAGAATTTGGTGAACTGTGTACCATTTGCAATCATATGCTATCCTTTTTCTTCATAAATAGGAAATGTTTCCCAAAGTTATCCTATCAACATATAATTTTTCTTATTCAACTGCGATAACAACATATTTTTATCAATGCAAGCAAAATACTAGATTTGTTACTAGAAAAAAATCGTAATGAGTGTTGTAATAATATTAGCGTTCTTGTAATTTTCATCCACATAGTGATTGAAATTTCTAATCTGATCGGCACTATTTGATATGTTACTTGAAACCGGCGCTATGAGGTGGGGGGGGGGCGGGTCGGAGAGACGCGCTACAGTATGAGGTGCGGTGGGGTACCGGGGGGCGGAGCGGGCCGGGTCGGGATAGAAAGCCACTGACAGATGCACTCCTCCATTGGGCAATGGTTCGTGGCAGCTACCAAGGAGGCACCCTAGAATCCGTGGGGACCTCCCAAGACCGTTTTTGATAATTTTGAATTCAAATTTGAGGTCTGTGACCCCAAGTTACTCTTCGAAGCCTATTCCAAAGCATTTAATGTCTATACATGAAAAAATTAGGGGGCTCATTACCCCTCCTCCATCCTCCTTGGTAGCTGCTACGAACGCTTACCCTCCTCCTTTATTCTCGAGATGGTAATAGTGTAATACTGTATGCAAAAGGGCAGTGCGAGGGCGGGACTGAAGAGGGAGGCGTCTTGTCTTGAGCACATGGGCGTTGCTGCGCCGTCCGATGGAGATCCACGGCGGACGCGCCCCGGAATGGGCCCCCCGCTCGCGAGTTTGTCTTTTTTTTTTGTTGATAGTGGGACCGGTCCGCCATGCACTCCCTGTCCGCTTGGTTTGGATTTTGTCTTATACACCGCAACATCACGCCCTCCCTTTACTATATAGGACATGTCTTTCTTCAAACAAAGACAGAGTATGGAAGAGAGGAATTATACACTTGATCGACACCTTCTCTTCGATCGTGCCCAACTTCACCATCCTGCACCGATTGCCGAGTGAGTCCTCCGTCTCCTCATGTACTACTTATCTCATGATTCCATTCACTGACAGAGGTTCTCACTAGTCTCAGTGTTGAAGCATTTTGCGTTTTGTTGCGCCTTAGCAATCTACTCCTCAAGCGCAACTTCTCGGTCCTGTATGAGCCATTTGTACTCTCTTTTATACTTGCCTTGTTTGATCTGCCTCAGCTACTCTCGTCCAGCTAATAATCGAGTCTGCGTGCTACAATTTCGTCGAGTCTGGTTTGGAGTCTGGTCGTTGCAGTTTCGAGTTTGATTGCTAAATGTTTTTGGAATCCTGCTGGTAGTATGTGTGAGAGTTCGAGTGTTCTTCCAGATGTCGCCAAATGCAGATGTGATTGTAACCATGACGCAGCAAGATTTGGCCATGCAAGTGGGCAGTTCTGCGCTTTCCAATTCTGCCGCAATGGAATTGCTCTGTGTCCAAAGCAGTGGTGGGGGTCGTTCTGTTCCAGGTTTTTGACACTCTGTTTCAGATAGCCTTCTGGTTCTTGTTGCACGATTTGCCAAGCAAATCCATCACCTCGGCCGACTGCTGCGATTACCGACAGGTGCATCACCATCAGATATCAACGCCGTCCAAGGCCAAGCTTCAGTGGCGCCAATGCACCAACACTCAGTGCCAGTTTCATGTTTAGTGAATCGCTCTGTGTCCACAACATTGGTCGTTCGATTGTCTTGTCCTTGGTTGTTGATACTCTGTTTCAGATAGCCTTCTAATTCTTGTTGCACGATTTTCCCTGTTTGATGTCGTCTGGAAGTAACTGCTACGGATCGTTACCATAGTTACCATGGCGTTTTCGCTTGAGGAGGCACTGATTTCTGGTGCCGATGCATGTCGAAGGAGCGCGTTTCCGATATTCATTTCGGAGACACCTCACATCGATCTTGATGACCACGAAGAAGAAGCCACCTTGCGAGTGGAGGAAGCCAACTTGCTGTTGGAACATGCAACTGGAACTGTACAGCGTGAAGATTGTCCGCACGAATCTATCGAGAGATTTGTTCTCGTGAAGTCTTTGGAACAAGGTATGTCCTCTTGAGCAATACCACTTGAAAATATGTCTATTGGGAGATTTGTTCTCGTGAAGTCTATGGAACAATGTATGCCCTCTAGAGCAATACCATTTGAAAATATGACGTATCATTGTCTTATAGCTATTGAATTGAAGTGCTCACATTCCAACATGTAATTCCTAAAGTTCCTTCATGGAGGGGTTGTATGTGCATGTTGGTGTAGGCTGGGTGTCCCACTCCCAGTGCATAGAATTTCTATGCACATATGGGCCTACTTTTATGGCGAGAAGTCTCGACGATAAACACGAGATCTGCAACGTGCTACTCATGATGGCAGACAAAGTGAAGAGGGCTCCTCGGGTGGCGGATGAGGTGCCGCCGGCGTGGGATATGCTGGACATGAGCCTGTGGTATAAATCGTTGTATGAACTGATAAAGGAGATGAAGATGGTGCAAGAGCAGTCCCCCTCTTTGATCAGCAACTCAAATGGCATTTATGTGGTCACCTCATCGCCTTATTATTACGCCACCTTCCTTCGAGCTTTAGCTGCACAGGTAGATGATCGGTGTGATTGATTCCTAGAGCAGACCGTAGAGTTTTTGATTGCAGCTTGAATGCTCACACTCCACAATTGTTTGCAAAGTCCACAATCATGTGAAGTAGAGCATGAGCACAATCATGCCTAGCTTATTTCTAGCTGCCGTTGTTTTTCCTGTGCTAAGGCGCTTTTGGTTCCACTCCAGAATTGTGTCTTTGGATCTTCTGTGGAATAGCGTCTTTGTCTCCTGTTCAATAGCGTCTTTGGTTCTCGTGTGCAATTTGGCCTTCGGATTTCCTTTGCGATGGCGCTTTTGCTTCTCCGCTTCATTGAGCTTCTATTTGATCGATCATTTGCGCTTCAAGTCACTTCGATCAATGAGATCGATATGAAAACTGCTGACAATCCTCTCAACGACACGGATATTCCACTCATGGGATATAGTGAATATTAAATGGTGAATCTGCTTGATTGAAGTCCCTGGTGGCATTCTCCCGGACTCCCGGAGTCCCTGGTGGGAGTCTCCCGGAGTCCGTGGTGGGATTCTCCTGGAGTCCCTGCTGGGAGTCTCCCGGAGTCCCGCATATTCAGCATAATTTTGGTGGACTTTCCGAAATGGATGAAGTGAAGAATAGGAAAGCGTTTGATGTTCAGGAGTTTTGGAAGCATGGTCATGAGATGGTGGATTCCAATGTCGATTACCACAGTGACATTAAAACTTTTCCTGTTTGGAGCAAAGTCCAGGTAACATCACACTCAACGATAGTCCCTGCAGTTATCAAAATGAAATGAAAATTATCCTATGGCATGTTCTTTGGAACGACCGTGCTGCCATTAAATTGATGCACTATGCAGCATTGATTGTGATACGACTAGGTCAATCTTAGTAACCTTACTTGCTATGGTAAGCAGATTCGACAATATTTAGTAGTGAAAATTAACTTATATTAGGAGGATTATTATTGGCTTGTGCATTGAATGATTGAGTTAGCAAAGAATATGATTATTTGAGAAAACAAACATATATTCTTCATTCTGAAAGTTTGGATGGGTGATTCAGTTAAAATGGCAACTCATCAAGTGTCCTTTTGACGTACCAAAATTGTCCTGAACTGTCAAGGCATGCCATTTTGACATCTGGCATGTTTGAATATGCTTGTAAAATGGGTATTTATCATAAAGCATCATTTGTAACATCAATATCCATGTGACATCACCCTTCTCTTTTGAAAGATTATTATTCCCCTCTAATTGTGCCTCTTTTTGCAAAATATTGCCATCTTGATGGAGTTAAGGTTTAGGGGGTGTGGTCAGCAAGGATACTTGCAAAATTTGTTGCCTGAAAGTGCACAAGAAGCACTTAAAGACATTTTAGAAGGTGTTGATTAATCATCATAAGTAAGTTATGGTAATGTGCTCAATAACCGCTAAAATTTTAGATTGGCTAGCTCGTTAGGGGAAGGCCAAGCCGCGAGAAAAATAAAGTTTGGTAGATGTGCAAAGTATGTTGGAATGTGATCCAAATTGGAATCATTAATCTTGGATACATCTTGAATTACTTATGACTTTTGGAAGCAAAAGCCGTATGGGTACCAAAAAATTGTTCAGCCTAAAATGCACAAACTGATATTTAACTAATTATGGACTTATTGCGAACTTATGGACTTTTTGCAACTAATGAAGAACACTGGTTTTATCGGCGACCAGCCGACACATCCCCATATCTGCAACTTTCAAAAGGTCACAACTCACTCAAATTTTGTCCAAATCAAACATATGAGGTGTTTTTTGACATCTATATTTTCTGTAGATATCAAAAAACACCTCATATGTTTAATTTGGACAAAAATTGACTGAGTTATGACCTTTCAAAGATTACGGGTAGAGTCTCAAGGTTATATCAGCGGACAGCCGACATTATTTCTGGACAATGAATTTGTCCATAATTAGTTAAATATCAGATCACACCTTGAGCACATTGAAATTTAGAGGTGGAGGCTACGATGTACGTATTTCTTAAACCAGATCAGTGAATAATTTCTCATGTCTGACGAATCTTGAGCACTCTACCGTAAGGGCTCGAAGCGTAAGAGTATGTGAACGTTTGTGAGTAGATGTGCAATGCAAGATCGATCATTCTAGGGATGACACATTGGTAAAGCTCAACTTTCTCCGCCTACTATAGTGCCAACGGAAGCACTAGAGGATTGTTGGGAGAGATGCTGGGTGGAGGTTTCAACGTGGCTTCAAGGTGATGGGGCATGCTGCAACCAAACTTTACATTGTTATTCTCGACTGATTTGTCAAGCTCTTGGAGTTTCCATCCGAGTTCATATCTTCTAGTAAAGAAGAAAAATCCATGAGTGGAGTGTTATTAGAAGAAAGAATTGTTTACTATGACATTGTGAGTGAAGATGGAAAGTTCTTGACTATGTCCCAAAATCTCATTGAGGCCCTTGAAATGCGGGCCACAAATCACGGCTTAAAAACCGGAGAAGAGGGGTATGGGAGGGTTCAGCTGGAGGGGTCTTGGGGCGGGGGGTCTTGGAGGTGGGAGGTCTTGGGGCAGGAGGTCTTGGGGTGGGGGGTCTTCGGGGCATGAGGTCTTGGGGGCCGGAGGTCTTCGGGGAGCCGATTTATCCCATAGCATTTGTAGCTGCTTCCTCCCCTGAGCAAGTAAAAGAGAACTACTCTAGGGCTAGCCTAGAAGAATAAAATCTTTGAAAATGAAACAATTCACATGCTTTATGTGCACATGACATACATTCTTCTCCATGAAATAAAAAATTTAGGCAAGAATCTAGAGTGGGCAGTTTAAGGAGAAACATGGATCTGTCTTACAATGTGCGTAACATGTAGATTTGAAAGGCATCAATCAGGTGTTTTTATCTTAGTCTCAAGTATTATTCATTTTGTGTAATCCCTAAATCCCCAATTCCGTTATAATGGAATTATTCCGCTAAAATGGCACACTTCAACTTTTTGAACTATAGTCCAAAAACCATGTAATAGAACAGAATTCGAAGGTGACATTATGGAAAATGAGTGACATTGTATATAAAGGAGTGATATTATCAAAAAACTTGTGATATTACAGAATAAACCATTCCATGTGAGCACATATGTAAGATTTGGTGTGACAAAATGGCACATGGCATAGTGTCATTTTAACGGAATTGAGGTTCTAAAAAGAAAACGATTTAGATCTTGTAGTACTACATATTGATTTTAGATATTCCAATCCAAGTGTTGCTTACTAAATATGAAAAATGTATGAAGGAATGTGTATTGCTATTTAGAAGGAGCAGTTTCATCTCTCTATATTGAAAACTTGTCACTTTGGGTTTTGTATCGGTTTCTCTTGTTTTAAAACTACCTAGAAAGGTATCTTAACAAAAGTAGTTTCCAGTATTCTTAATCGAAAGAAAAGAAAATCTTCCTGAACTTGGAATGAAAAGGGGGTTAGGGGGTAAAACATGAGTTGACTTTTACCCAACTTGGTTGTCTTGGTAAACAGGAATCCAAGCTATGGGGCTTCACTGTTTTCCAAATAGTGTAACTGAAAAATGCTATGGAATCTAAAGCTTCATTTCCTCTATTCTAGCCTATCATCTCAGGCCAAGTTCATTCCCCAGGTTTTTGGATACACTAATTATACTACATATTTCCAGGTATTAGTATGAGTAGGGAAATATGTAGTATAATTAGTGTGTCCAAATGTGTTCAAGGATAGGCGGGACAAACACTCGCCCTTAACCCTTAAACGCCTGAGGTGACCCGAGGGGTCATATTCCAACAGAATCTCCTCTGTAGCTCTCAATGTACTCAAATTTTCACTTATATTTTGATGTCAAACTGGTCACCTTCTTCTGATGCATTCAAAAAGTGAAATTTTAGAATTCAAATCACAATTTGTATGAGTGATTTTGTGCTTTGAAATGATTGTGGTAGGTAGGTTGGGGTTGTACAATACGTGTAGGAGGTTGCAAGCTCATCACTGATTGGATCATTCATGATGCCCAAGTTCAAAAAGTGCACTATTCATGATGCCCAAGTGCAAAAAATGCTGTGATCCAATACTGGGCTGCCCAAATCCGTATAGCTAGGTGTTTAAGGGTTAAAGAGGGTGTAGGAGTTCTTCTTCTGGTCCCGATTTTTTTGGGCATATTTGCCAGTATGAAAAATGGAAACACTTTGAATTTTTTTAGTAGAAAGTTCCAATAGGCTAGACTGGAAGCACTACACTATAGTGAATTAATCAAAATTTCATATCATAACTTTCTCTCATCTTTAACATAAGAATGATATATTTCACTAGAGTAAAGCTCATAATCACATGCAAACTGAGAAAGGGTATCCATTACTTGCAGCAAAAAGGTAACAATCAAACTAGTAACTTGAAAAATTGGGCATGGATTCAAACTGGGTTTACTGTCAAAGTCAAAAGTCTTATGTAGTTTACACCTTGTCTAGTAAACATTGATATTGTTGACATAGTATAAACTTGATACAAATGACTTTCTAAAAACAAATAATAAGTCTTATTTGAGCTAGACTTTCATGAAGCTACTTCTGGCTTCTCCCAAAGTAAATATTTACGTCAATATGTCAATATTATGGAAACAAGACACTGTCAATGAACCTTGAATTGGAATACAATCATGACATATCATCCAATATTCTAGATTCTAACAACTGACATTTGATGTTTTTAGGGAAATGCCCTTCGAAAGTGATGTGTACTATTTTGTCTAGTCTAAGAACTTGAACTTCTCAAGTTAAAAAAACTTACTTCTCTAATATGATCCTTATTATCGTGAATTAAAAAACATTAAGCATGTCATATATGAAATTCAGATATGATCACAAAAACACGTAGATACTTGTATAATGGCCCCTAATTTGAGAATCGATTAATGAAACCAAATACAGATACATTTGGACACCTCGTAATACCTTCTTTGAAATGAAATCGTGTGCTATGGGCACTTTGCATTTGTAAGAATGTTTGCAAAACAAATGTCATTTTGTACGACATACATGCCACGTCAACATTTGAGTAGCAAATAGTCACATTTTGTATTAATAGAATAGTTGTTCTTTAACCCCTAAGAGCCCAAGCAACCATTTTATGGTCGATCCTAAATTTTGAGGAGTTGTATACGTCAACATTTGAGTAGCAAATATTCACATTTTGTACTTATAGAATAGTTGTTCTTTAATCCTAAGGGCCCAATTAATCATTTTATGGTCCACCCTGAATTTTGAGGAGTTGTAGCACACTAAAAATGATCTTTTCTGGAATATTTTTCCACTTTCTAAAATTTTGGTAAGTTGGAAATCACATCTAGTTTACAGAACCTCTGTTTGGATTCATAGATTGTTGACAATAAGCCTTCAAACACAAAGAGACCAAGGTTTTCTTAGTGTTAGAAAACTTATTGTTTTGGGAAAATATTAGTGTTTCTCTTAGGTTATGTGTGGCCTTTAAAACTCTATATTGTAATATAATATGTTATTTTAGCCAATAGTAACAATGTCCAATTACTATTGATAGAAAGTGTATTTTTAATCAATTTTCAAAGTTTTACTCTCTTTGATTCATTGTAGAATTAACAGTTACTATTTTAAGAAATTTCATTGTATCGATCTGAAGCATCGTGATCTTCATGTTGTCTTTTGAGAAAAGCTTCATAAAAGTTACAAAATGCATATTTTATAACACATCTAGCTTTTTCTTCAAGCCCCTTGGGCCTTTAAGGGTTAAACTAGTAGGAAACAAGTGCTAAAACGTTTCATCATCATATTTCATAGTCTTGTAGGCACTTATAGCTGGTTAAGAACCAACATAATGTTCACTCCAAGTGGGGTTAAGAGTCTCACCATTGGTTTAACCTATAAAGTTGAAATTGACCACAATAGACCACAGAAGATAAACAATTTTTGCAAAAACTAAAACATTGCAAGAACCGTACGGTGAAATTTGATAAAAATTGGTCAGTAAACCAATTAGACAATTACAAACACGATCCTACATTGAATTTCCCAAAATCAAAATCAAAATGCATACAAACCTTTGTTCAAAGTTTTCTGATATGACCGTGTTCTAGAGGTCACTGAGGTCACTACAAAGCTTCTCCTTCAGGGGTTCAAACCACCCTACGTATTCATCCACGAAGAAATGGAACAAAATATTGTATTTACACCATCTCAAAATTAATAGATTCAGAGTTCTCGACACAAATGCTCAATTCCCCTGCCGCTCCGCCCCACCACCATTACCCAAAGCTGAGCACGCTCCAAACCAACCAGCTGTTCATAGACGACTAACTTGTTTGTATCTCCCTATGACTACTGAGTTTCCCATCAATATAAGAATTTTACCACATACACTTTGCAATATAGGGAGTACATACTACACATTAAAAAACTCTAGTCAAAAATTTTACGTTTAACCCATTCATCTAGGCTGCCCAAAATAGCAATTCCCCGATTTGATCCACTTAGCTCTTTTGGAGTTAATACAAGTCCCAAAAACCTTCTGTCCACATTATTTTTGAATATGGCTTCCAAAATATAAGTCTCTTGCTTACTCGTGATTCATAGAGAAGGATTTGGGGAACTGTGTACCTCAATCTGAACCATTTGCAATCATATGTTATCCTTTTTTTTTTTTCATAAATAGGAAATGTTTTCTAAAGTTATCCTATCAACATATAATTTTTTTTTTATTCAACTACGATAACAACATTTCAATCACTGCAAGAATACTAGATTTCGTTCCTAGAAACAAAATTACATCAATGGCAAGCCTAATGAGTGTTGTAATAATATTAGCGTTCTTGTAATTTTTCATCCACATAGTGAATGGAATTTCTAATGTCGTCTGCACTATTTGGTACTGTATGCTACTATGAGGTGGGGGGGGGCGGGACGGCGGGTCGGAGAGACGCGCTATGAGGTAAGGTGGGGGTGCGGGGGGCGGGACGGCGGGTCGGGATAGAAAGACTCTGACAAATTCACTTAGAGAATCTCTGACAAATTCACTTAGAAAATCTCTGACAAATTCACTTCTCTATTATTCTTAGATGGTAATATGGGACCACTCCGCTTTTTGTTGATACGGTATTAGGCTTGGTAGTGACAGTACTGTAGCAGGTGCTCCGCGTCGCAACTCTGTTCAGTATATAGGACATGAGTTTCCCAGCCAAACGCAGAGTTACGAGGAGATTCTACACTTGATCGAGTGACACCTTCTCTTCGATCGTGCCCAACTTCACCATCCTGCACCGATTGCCGAGTGAGTCCTCCGTCTCCTCATTTACTACTTATCTCATGATTCCATTCTCTGAGAATTTGGAGTCTGGTCGTTGCAGTTTCGAGTTTGATTGCTACAAATGGTTGGAATCCCTGCTGGTAGTATGTGTGAGAGTTCGAGTGTTCTTCCGGATGTCGTCAAATGCAGATGTGATTTTATATTTCCAAGAAGCGGCAATATTTGGCCATGCAAGTGGGCAGTTCTGCCGCTTTCCAATTCTGCCGCAATGGAATCGCTCTGTGTCCAAAGCGGAGGTGGGGGTCGTTCTGTTCCAGGTTTTTGACACTCTGTTTCAGATACCCTTCTGGTTCTTGTTGCACGATTTGCCAAGCTAATCCTGCACCTCGAACGACTGCTGCGACAACGAGTGCATCACCATCAGAGAGCAACGCTGTCCAAGGGCAAGCTTCACTGGAGCCAATGCACCAACACTTAGTGCCAGTTTCATGTCTAGTGAATCGCTCTGTGTCCACAGCAGTGGTCGTTTAATCGTCCTTAGTTGTCGATACTCTGTTTCAGATAGCCTTCTAGTTCTTACAGCACGATTTTCCTTGTTTGATGTCGTCTGGCAGTAACTGCGATCGTTACCATAGTTACCATGGCGTTTTCGCTTGAGGAGGCACTCATTTCTGGTGCGGATGCATGTCGAAGGAGCGCGTTTCCGACATTCATTTCGGAGACACCTTACACCGACCTTGACGACCACGAAGAAGAAGCCACCTTGCCATTGGAGGAAGTCACCTTGTCGTTGGAACATGCAACAGGAAATGGACAGCTTGAAGATTGTCGCCACGAATCAGGTGAGAGATTTGTTCTCGTAAAGGCTCTCGAACAAGGTACGTCCTCTTCAGCAATTCCACTTGAAAATATGACGGATTGACGTCGTATAGCTATTGGATTGAAATGATCACATTCCAACATGTAATTCCTAATTAAAGTTCCTCCATGGGGGGCTGTATGCGCATGTTGGTGTAGGCCGGGTGTCCCACTCCCAGTGCCTAGAATTTCTATGCACCTATGGGCCTACTTTTATGGCGAGAGGTGTCGACGACAAACACCAGATCTGCAGCGTGCTACTCATGATGGCCGACAAAGTGAAGAGGGCTCCTGGGCTGGCGGCTGAGGTGCCGCCAACGTGGGATATGCTGGACATGAGCCTGTGGTACAAATCGCTGTATGAACTGATGAAGGAGATGAAGATGGTGCAAGAGCAGTCCCCCTCGTTGATCGGCAACTCGGACGGCATTCATGTGGTTAGCTCATCGCCTTTCAGTTACGCTGCCTTCCTCCGAGCTTTAGCTACAGAGGTCGCTGATCGGTGTGGCTAATTGCCATAGCAGACCGTGGAGTTTTTAATTGCTGCTCGTATGTTTGCACTCTACAGTTGTTTGCAAGGTCCACATGTGAAGTTGTACATGATCACAATCATGCCTCCAGCTTTCTTAGCTGGCTTTGGTTTTCCTGTGCAATGGCGCCTTTAATTTCACTCTGCAATTGCGTCTTTGGTTCTCCTGTACATTTGCGTCTTTAGTTCTTGTGTGCAATTTCGGCTTTGGATTTCCTTAGCAATTGCGCTTATGCTTCTCCGCTGCATTGAGCTCCGATTTGATCGGCCATTTGCGCTTCAACTCAATTCAATTCCATCGATGAGATCCATATGAAAACTGCTGATAATCCTCTCAACGGCAGCAATGTTTTACTCGTCGGCTTGCTAAATTCACACGCGGCTCTGATGGCAATGTTGTAAAACCCACCGAAAACTCAATGGAGCTGATGGTGGAAGACTGAGCCGTCCGCAAATAAATTGCACTGAAATCATGAACTGTGCCGATGAAAGCACCAGAGGCTTGTTGGGAGAGATGCTGAGCGGGGGCTTCAATGTGATGGGGTGTGCTGCAACCGAAGTTGAAATTGTTGTTCTCAACTGGCTTGTCAATCTCTTGCAGCTTCTATCCCGGTTCCTTCTTTCTTGTAAAGAAGACAAATGTATGAGTGGAGTGTCATTAGAAGAGCAAATTGTTTACTATGATTTTGTCAGAGAAACTTCTTGACTCGTTTGGAAATGTTTGATTCATCATGGCAAGTTGTAATAATATTTTGGAGAAACAACACTGATAATGTTGATTAATATTAGCTATAGTGATTTAAATAAATATGTCATAATTTTCACATATGACTAATATTTTTACCCTCTATATTGCTCAAGATGGAGATTTTTTAATACTATAGGCTTCAATGCTCTCGGTAAAACTTTATGTTAGGAGTTAAAACTTATAACAATTTTAAATCTCAAATAAATACAACACTAATCAAGATTGTTAGAGAAGTGCTAAAACATTTGAGTAGCACATAGTCACATTTCATACTAATAGAATAGTTGTTCCTTAAACAGTAGAAAAACCGCCATTTTTGCCAAAGCTTTGATGTGCCACTTTGCCAAAACCCTGATGTGCTATTTTGGACGTGTTCTAAAATGTCCCATTTTAGAGGCATATTTTTGAACTACGCTTGCGAAATATTTATATATAGAAAATGACATGTTTTTTGATATCACCCACGCCTTTTGTAATGTCAACTAAATTTTGTAATAGAATCAAAATTCCATAATATCACACTCTGTGTGACGGTTTTTGACCTTTAAACCCGAGGCAATATTTTTAAACGGCCGTTGTTGTTTTTGAATGGCCATTATAAATGCTTTGTCAGAAGGCAAATATTTGGAACATTGTTGTTTTTGAAGGGCCATTGAGGAATATTTTGTCAAAAAGGCAAATATTTTGAATGGCAACTCATAAATATTTGCCCTTTGATGTTGAAAAGTGACAAAAGTCAATGTTATTTTTTCAATTTAAGCACCCTAAAAGGCTAAAACGTGCCATTTTAACACAATTGAGGTTAAAGACAATACATAGAAGTGTATCCAATGACAAAAAATTAATCATCAAGGATACTTTCGATTACTGTCATAACACTCTTACTGATTTAGTAATTTAGCAACTCTCTTTCTACTAATGGTATAACTTGTTTACAATGACTCTAATGATTATAAACCAACAACAAAATTTTCTTTACAACTTGTTTATGTTCAAGTCATTGTGATCAAGCGGTAAAGAACAATTTTTCTACTTGTGGTATTTTGCACCTCTAGAAGTAGGCAACTCGTAAACCTAGATAATTCCTTTACTATCAATACGATATGAATACCTCAACAACATCAATGCCAACATGGAAAATGCGCTCTTTAGGTCATAAAGAAAACGGAAAACTTGACATTTTTTGTTTATGTAAACTAGGAGTAATAGAGAATTGTAGTTAAGCAACATAAGTAGTACATGACTACTTCATATCATATCAACTAGTGCAGAACACATTAGAAATTTCATTTACTATGTGAATGAAAAAGTACAAAAACGCTAATATTATTACGATTCTAGATAGGCTTGCCATTTGTTTAATTTTTTCTAGTAACAAATATAGTATTTTGCCTGCACGGATAAAAACGTTATAATCGTAGTCGAATAAAAAATAATTAGCAAAACATTTTTGCCTAAATGTTTTACTAGGTACTCCCTATATTGCAAAGTGTGTGTGGTAAGATATGAAAAGCCAAACTCCAATAATTCAGTCTTCTAAGAAAATTCTTGGTTTGTGAGCTCAACTAGGGCGGTGCAAATTGAGATTTTTAGATTTTGAATTCTGAAATAAGTTCATAGCCAAATCACTACTCAAGTTCTAAAGGGCCTAAAGTCAAAAAGAGTACCAAATATCATAGGGGCACCCTTCGAAAGTGTCAAAACAATCTTGACTGCCCAAAATAATGCCCAGAAGACTTGGGAGACAAACTTTGGATGTTATGATCTCTCAAATGGTAAACATCCAACGTTCAATCTTGGAGCAGTAACCAAAAATAGTCCTAGGTACAAGATCTTACGGTTGGAAGTTAAGAAGAATAAAAAATATTAATTTACACCGCGGGAGTGCATAGAGGTAGAGTGCATTGCAGTTTGAGGTTTCAAGATCCCGAAAACACACAAGGATCTTTAGGAGTTAATATAACATGTGCTTGCAATATTTAATCACATGATAATTTTTCATGCACAACTCTTTTATAGGAGCTGCATGCAGAGATTATGTTTTATGTCAAAGATATTTTCAATGTTAATGAGCACTAATCCCTAGGATCAATTAGCCTCAAATTTGCCAAAAAGTCTCAAAAATTCCTTCTTTCAGTACAAGGTGAATTTCTCCAATTTCTGATGAATTGTAAGATCTAGTACCCAACTTGTATGTGTATGTGTATATCAAAGGTTCGATTCAAACGTTTCTCCAAGTGTATGATCACGATGTTGAAAGCTGAAGATAGAGATTTTTTTTTTTTTTTTTTTTTTTTTTTGGTGGTGAAGAGAGTAAGTAGTGTTTCCTAGAGGCCAAAAAGACCACTTTAAGAAGTAAATATGAATTGAGGCTCTTCACAATCTTCCTCCTAGGTGAGATAGGAAAATTTCTATGTACTTGTTACCCTTATTGAGAGGACTTATAAAACCTTTAAAAATGCTTGAATATCCACACACAGGTCTGCTGAAATTTAACATACATCACCCAGTCAGATTATAAAGATGGGAGAAAGGGACCCACTTCCGGCAAAAGGGCAAGAGGAACTTTTTGCACTTTGCGAGCAATTCTCTTCTCTTCTCCTGTTCAAAGCCTAGTTTGCTTCCTTGCTTATCGGTCAGTCAGTTGCTATATGTAGCTGCTGGCATTCGCGGCATGTGGATTCGCGGAGACTATCCACATTCATTCATCCTCCGCAACATTGGACCGGTGATACATGCGCTCCTCTATTTAATGAGATGGTAATAGGACCATCTGCTGTTTAATGATAGTAGTTTGTATAACCGAGTAGCCCGGTCCTTTATTTTGTGGGACCAGTCCGCTTTTTGTTGATAGTTCTGTAGCAGGTGCGAGGCGCCCTCTCTTGAGTACATAGGACATGAGTTCCTTCAAACAAAGACAGAGTATGTAGGAGAGTATACACTTGATCGACACCTTCTCTTCGATCGTGGCCAACTTCACCATCCTGCGCCGATTGCCGAGTGAGTCCTCCGTCTCCTCATGTACTACTTATCTCATGATTCCATTCACTGAGGTTCTCAATAGTCTCAGTGTTTAAGCTTTTTGCGCTCTCTTTCGCTTTCGAGATCTACTCCTCAAGCGCGATTTCTCGGTCCTATATGAGCCATTTTTACACGCTTCATTGCTGCAGAGGAATCTTTCTCTACCCTGGCCTTCATTTATCTGCCTCAGCTACTCTCCTCCACCAAGAAATCGAGTCTGGGTGTTACAATTTCAAGTCTGGTTGTTACAATTTCTAGTCTGGTTTTGAGTCTGGTTGTTACAATCTCGGGTATGGTTGCTACAATGCTTTGAAGTCCCTGCTGGTAGTAATTATGTGTTCTTTCAGATGTCGCCATATGCATATGTGATTGTAAACAAGACGCTGCAAGACTTGGCCATGTTTCCAGTCTATGGAATCGCTTTGTGTCCAAAGCAGTAGTGGGGGTCGTTTTGTTCCTGGTTTTTGACACACTATTTCAGATAGCCTTCTGGTTCCTGTTGCACGAATTGCCAAGCTAATCCTGCACCTCATGACCTCGGACGACAGCTGCGATTACCGACAGGTGCATCACCATCAGAGAGCAACGCCGTCCAAGCCAAGCCCAAGCTTCAGTGGCGCCAATGCACCTGTCCAACACTCACTGCCAGTTTCATGTTGAGTGATTCGCTCTGTGTCCACAGCAGTGGTCGTTCGATCGTCCTTGGTTGTTGATACTCTGTTTCAGATAGCCTTCTAATTCTTGTTGCACAACTTTCCCTGTTTGATATCGTCAGGCAGTAATTGCAGATCGTTACCATAGTTACCATGGCATTTTCACTTGAAGAGGCACTGATTTCTGGTGCCGATGCGTGTCGAAGGAGCGCATTTCCGACATTCATTTCGGAGACACCTTACATCGACATTGATGACCACGAAGAAGAAGCCCCATTGGAGGAAGCCACCTTGCCATTGGAGGAAGCCACCTTGCCATTGGAGCAAGGTACGTCCTCTAGATAGAGCAATACCACTTGAAAATATGATGATCTAGATAGCTATTGAAGTGAAGTGCTCACATTCCAACATGTAATTCCTGAAGCTCCTTCACATGTGGAGATGTGTGCCCATGTTGGTGTAGGTTACTTGTCCCACTCCCAATCTTAGAATTTCTATGCACAAATGGGCCTATTTTTATGGCGAGAAGTCTCGATGACAAACACGAGATTTGCAACGTGCTACTCATGATGGCGGACAAAGTGAAGAGAACATGATATTCATTATATTGGGAAAATTCCATGATTTTGGGAAAATGCAGTTTAGCTCGGGTCGAGCTAAACTGTACCAGCAAATAGGGTACTTCACTGAAATTGCAGAAAAAATCAATTGTCAAAACTTTCAAATGGCCATAACTTACTCAAATTTCGTTCAAATAGGGCATATGAGGTGTTTTTTGACATGTACAGACAACATAGATGTCAAAAAACACCTCATATGCCTCATTTGGACAAAATTTGAGTAAGTTATGGCCGTTTGAAAGTCTAACAATTAGTTGTTTTTGCCAGTTTCTGTGAATTACCCAATCTGAGGGTGTAGTTTAGCTCGACTCGAGCTGAACTGTCATTAAATTGGGAGATTGAAAATCTCCCAAAATAACGAATATCGAGTTAGAGGGCTCATGGGCTGGCGGTTGAGGTGTCGCCGGCGTGGGATATGTTGGACATGAGCCTGTGGTACAAATCGTTGTATGAACTCATGAAGGAGATGAAGATGGTGCAAGAGCAGTCCCCCTCGTTGATTGGCAACTCGGACGGCATTTATGTGGTCACCTCATCGCCTTACAATTACGCCGCCTTTCTCCGAGCTTTAGCTATAGAGGTTGCTGATCGGTGTGGCTAATTGCCATAGTAGATCGAAAAGTTTTTGATTGCTGCTTGTATGCTCAAACTCCACAGTTGTTTGCAAAGTCCACATGTGAAGTTGTACATGAGCACAATCATGCCTCCAGCTTACTTAGTTGGCTTTGTTTTTTGTGTGCAAAGGTGCCTTTAATTTCACTCTGCAATTGCGTATTTGGTTCTCCTGTACAATTGCGTCTTTAGTTCTTGTGTGCAATTTCGGTTTCGAATTTCCTTAGCAATTGCGCTTATGCTTCTCCGCTGCATTGAGCTCCGATTTGATCGGCCATTTGCGCTTCAACTCAATTCAATTCCATCGATGAGATCGATATGAAAACTGCAGATAATCCTCTCAACGGCACCGATGTTTCACTCATCGGCTTGCATAATTTACACGCGGCTACAGGTGACGGAGATGTTGTCGAAGCCACCGAACACTCAATGGAGCTGATGGTGGAAGACTAAGCAGTCCGCAAATAGCAATTGCACTGAAAAAAATGGTGAATTTGCTCGATTGGAGTCTTTGCTGGAAGTCTCCCAGAGTCCCTAGTGGAATTCTCTCGAAGTCCTTGTGGATTCTTGGAGGTCCGCTACCGACCTAAAAGGCCGCTCACGTACTGATCTTCATCGAACAAAGGCGGCCGCTTTCTCTTTCGAGAATGTGTTCGAACAAAAGCTACTGCTACAGCCATGGCATCAATTGCATGGGCGTCGTATACATGCAAGGATACCACTTGCAAAAGCCCAAAAATGAACACAGGGCCAATAATCCTCTCGACATTTCCAAATTCAGAACCTTACTCTCCTGACCCAAAATAACCTCCAATTGATCATCTCTAAAGCAAGGTGCACATTTTCTAGAACTTGCAACTGTACAGATATGGGGAAAGAATCAGTCAAAGTTCAAATGTGGGTTGTACAGTGGGGTACACAAATAATTCGAACTGCATTTGAAGGCAGTTTTTGATAAAAGTTTGAAATGGGCGTGTATACTCAAAAATGGTCAGAATTGCAATCTGTAAAAGGCATTGAAACCACCTCAGAGTGTTTTGAACTATCATTGTAAAAAATTGCTTCTTTTTTGTAAAATTGTTCAAAGAACTAAAACTCTACAAGTTTCATCCACAATCGACTACTGTCACTTTGTGTTTCAATTAGAATGTTCATTTTCACTTGCAAAATTGATATGAGTGCCATAAGTTGTTCTTTAAATACTTGGGCCCATGCTTATTGCATCATTGATATGTTCCTTGTTTGTTTCTTAGGTAGAAGGAATGTCTTAGAATGTGCTTGTGACTATTCAATTTTTCTCAAAACTTTTTGAAGCCACTCACACCACTAGAAATGTCCTACAAGGACTTAAAGGATGGTTTGATAAAGTTAGGGTGATTACTTCCATAAGTCATTGCCAAACTCAAATTCTTTTAGCATTCTCGCCGAGTTTAAATCAAAGTTCAATTTACCAGCTTACGTGTTGATTGGAAACTTATCACAAAACTACTCCAACTCAAAAGTTTAGAGGGAGTAAGTATTTTTTTGAGCATTCAACAATGAGCTCAAGTATTTAAAGAACAACTTATGGCACTCATATCAATTTTGCGAGTGAAAATGAACATCAAAAATGAACATTATAATTGAAGCACAAAGTGACACTGGTCAATTGTGGATGAAACATGTAGAGTTTTAGTTTTTTGAACAATTTTACAAAAATGAAGCAATTTTTTGCAATGATAGTGTAAAACACTTTGACATGGTTCCAACACCTTTTATAGATTGCAATTCCGATCAGTTTTGAGTATATAGGCACATTTCAAACTTTTATCAAAAATTGCCTTAAAATGTGGTTCGAATTATTTATGTACCCCACTGTACAATAGGGTGACATTCAAATTGGCCGTTTAGTAGTTCTAGGGATAGTGTCCTACACTGCTGCCAACTTTGACACCCTCCCCAAAGCTGAGAAATTTTTATTTTACCATGAAAATTTGGGGACACCATCATCTTTATGTTGAAAACATGCATACCGAATTTCAAGTCCAAGAGACTTATACAAGGAAACTTATGCAAGACCTACCAACATGGGATAGCTGTGAGAAAAGTGTCACAGCTACCAACTTTGACACCCTCCCAAGAATTGAGGAAATTTTTTTTGCCCATGAAATTTTTGGAGCAAAAACATTTTTATGTTGTTTGCATGTGTGGATAATTTCAAGTCCAAAAGACCCATACAAAAAATAATATTCCAAATCTATCAACATGTGTAGTTTTGAGAAACAAAGGGGAAAACCATTTTACTACTTCCAACTTTGACGTCCTCCTTAGGATTGAGTTTTTGTTGATACATAGTGAAATTTTTGGCACAAGATCATCTCTAGGCTGGTAACATATGAGATAAATTTCAAAGCCAAAAGATGTACACAAAAAAGTTATTCCATATCTACCAACGTGTATGTCCTCCATTAGCGTCAATCACTGCTAGTAACCTCGAGGGCATAGAATCACTACAAGGATATATGTGACCTGATTGACAGAACATTGACGTAATTCGGTCAACTGTCCCGTCAATTAGGAGACCCTGATTCGGTCACTTATTAACAAAAACATGTCGATTCGGCTGTCAAATCGGACAAGACTACACGTCAGCAAGTTCTTATGGTTAGAGGAAAAAAAAAAAAAAAAAAAAAAAAAAAAAAAAAAAAACAAAAAGAAACAAAAAAAAAAACATTTTTTCCACTGCCCGAATTTTTCGGGCAATACTTACTTTCAAAAAAGCTCTCCAGCGATTCCAGGCCGATTACTGCAGAAGTCCCGCACCTCGCCGGAATCGAACTCGGGACCCCGATCTTCCAAACTACTACCTTACCAACCCGCCCTCCATTCAACTCGATGACTAATAAGGAATTTGTTTCAACTATATAGACTTGTTGTTTTCAAACTCAGCAGACTTTGGCGGCCATTTTGACATAGTAAAACAGCTTTTTTCAAAAACCTTTAGACTAAGAAAAGCTGGTAAATCAAGTTACGTTTCATCTCCAAAAATCCTTTTGTCATTTAAAGCCTCCATTCAAAAGTTATAGACAAAATTCAAAGAGGGTGTTTGAAAATATCAAATAAGAAAATTCCTTGCTATCCCTCTTTGAATTTTGTCTATAACTTTTGATTGGAGGCTTTAAATGACAAACGAATTTTCGGAGATGAAACTTTACTAGGTTTACTAGCTTTTTTTGTCCTAACAATTTTTGAAAAAAAAGTATTCTACTATGACAAAATTCTTGCTAAAGTCTGCTGATTTTTTTTAAATCCCTAAATGACCTTCACGCCCCCATGCGGCTTCTAGAAGTAGAAAGTGAGAAAATTATGGTTCTTGGGCTGTGAATTATAGGATGACATGTAAATGTTGGGTATTTTTCAAGTTTTGTTAACCCCAAACTGTCCGTGTGTGTTTTTGGGAGCTCAAAACCTTGAAACTACGATTTTCTACCTCTATGCATTCCCAAGGCTATAAACCAAAGTTATTTCTTTTTTTGAAACTTCCAAGCGTAAGATCTTGTACTTAAGACTATTTTTAGTTACTGTTCAAAAAATGAACCGTTGGATGTTTACCATTTGCGAGATCATAACATCCAAAGTTTGTCTCCCAAGCTTTTTTGGGCATTGTCAAGATTGGTTTGGAAACTTTGGAGGCTGCCCTTGTAAAATTGGTAAAATTTTTGACCAAGAGCCCTTGGGAACTTAAGTAGTACTTTGGTTATGAACATAATTCCAATTCTTTTTTGAAAACCTAAGTTTAAACTGCCCGATCTTGGCTCACACATCGAGAATTGCCCTAGAATATTCAAATTGAAATTCCACTTTGCAAATTTTACCACACCCACTTTGCAGTATAAGGAGCGCCAAGTAAAAATATTAGACAGAAAATATTACCTTCAACACCTTTATCTAGGTTGCCCGAAATTGCAAAAACCCATTTCGGACTTCAAGGACGGTTAGGAATTAAGTGCCCCCATTTTAGCAATTCCACGCTGGTCAAAAATAAAAAAGGTTGACAAGAAGTTGACAAGGAGTTGACAAAAACATTTATAATTTCCAAAGTGACAGAAGTTGGGCTGCGAGCCTGCGACTTCGTCAATTTGGACATTTTCTTGTCAACTATTGGTCATATCGGGCCCTATTTCCTTGTAGTGAGAGGAGAGAGAAGGGTCGCCAAAACACAAGCCCATATGCATACATGAAAAATCATTTTCCTCTTACTCACTCATCATGTATGCCCAATGTGAATCAACACTCATGCATCCCACAATACAACACTCTCTGTTTTGAGGATTGTCTCAACATTCAGTCTATCACAAATCACACACACCATTCCCTTTACATAGTGTTCAATAGATATTTAGGGCCGCTTTACACGAGGGGCCAAGCCGTTGATGGGGCCAATGAACACCAAAATCCAGCAATATGATTGGTCAGTTTTCTGAAATTGGCCCGAGGGGCCTTACACGGGGAGTCAAGGCCAAATTTTTGAAACAATTTTTTAATGGCTGGGGGACAAAATCTGACACGGCCCGCGCGCCAAAAATCGGGTGCTACAAGAATGGAAGGCCGTTTCTTGGCCTCGGGGCCGTTTCCACAAATCCTTATTTTTTAAATTTTTTTTTAAAAAACTATTTTTTCAGCAAATCAGCACCATCAAATAGTGCCAAAATCTGGACGGTGGAAATTGCTCTCCTTTTCTTTCACCCTCTTCCTCTTCCACTTCTTCATTCTTTTTCTCTTGCCTTGCTTGAGTGCTGTTTTGTCATTGTCTTGTTTGTTGCTGAAATTTTTGAGATTTGATGGAGGGTTCATCTTCCCAAATCCCGGATGGAGTAGTGAGGAGTATGATGCATCGCATAGGGCATATAGCTTGGAGTCTCACGCATTTCAGCCCTTTAATGTCTTATCACAAAAAACCCTAGAAATGTCGAAATTCCGAGTTTTTTTAGGAGGTCGATTGGTTCAATTACTCCTACTCCACCTCCACTAATTTCGGGGTTTATCACACCATCGAAGAGAAGCTTTGAGGAAATTGAAGAAGATGATGATGTGGAGATTATTGCACCAATTGCTCCCAAGAAGAAGAGGTCGTTTCGAAAAGGGCAACATCTTCAAAAAAGGCTCCAAAGAAAACTGTGAAGAAGGAAGAGGAGGAGGAGGAGGAGGATGACAAGAAGCATTGGAAGGACAATTACGTCCTTCAAATGATTGCATTGCGAGGGGAGATGGACCCGGAATTTGTCAAGAATGCCAAAAACAAGGTAATTGCTCATACCTAAATTTTTTTGTCCATAAGTTTGCTTATGAAAAAATTAAAAAAATTCAGATTGGGCCTTTTAAAGGCCTTGGCCTTAGCCGCCGCCCCCTTTATCCCCCATTGGGGACTTATGAGAAAGTTGAGGCCTTTGCCATGGAGGGAATCGGGTGAGTGCATTGGGACTTGAACCCTGGTGAATGCCTTGCACATGCTTGCCAAGGTCTTCTTCTCCCCCTTGAGATGTCCTAATTTGTATTAGCCTTCTATTTGTACACTTTGCAAAGCTGTAATTTTTGGGAATTAGGGATTTCGAGTCAAATGTGCTGATTTTTTCACTAATTCGATGTTTTAGGTTCAATCACAATATGTAATTGCTTATGTGTTAATTTTTTCACTCCAATGTTTTAGGTGTTGATACATGGTCAAGCTTCATACTTTCGGATGATTGCGGTGATTCCCGGATTAAATCGAACTTCCGAGGCATGCAAGAAGAAATTCAACATCTTGTTCAAGCAATACCGAATTGACAAGCTTGCAAATGGTGTCTCCGGATCGACCGTAAGTGTGTAAGTTTTATGAAGCTTTTGATCAATGGTGGCACCAAACAGTACCATTTCCAAACATGTCACTTCAACGGCAAGTGACACCACACCGTTCAAGCTAGTCAAGATAGTGATGAAGGTGGGAATAAAGAACAAAATTCAACAACTACTACAAGTTCTTCTCAAAAACAAGCCAAGAAGACTTTTCAAGATCAAACTCTAGGTATGTTCACTCAAATGGTAGAGAATAGTACCATCATGGTTAAAAACTTTGAGAAAACAAATGCTTTACTAGAGAAGGTAGAGCATCAAATGGACCGCCTCATAGATAAACTATAGATGCTACTTATGTTTCTACTCTTCATCACTTTCCATGCTAGGAAAGAGAATTCTGCCCTCTTTGAGCAAATGAGCTTCCCAAAATGAATTCGCCAGCAATTCATGGGCTTGTGTAGCTTGAATCAATAAATTTTTCACCCTTGCTTCCCTTTCAAGCCTTGTTTCATGTGCCTCGGTATTTTCAACTTCTTCAAATCCGCCATTGCTGTCCTTGTATGTAGCATCTTCATTTTCTTCCATGGACACATCATTGTCATTTATACGGAGAAACCGACGCATCTCTCTTGCACCTTCAACTGCTGCATTGAAAATGTCCACATTTTCGAATTGCCCCATCAACCGGGAACTCTCTCTCCTCATAATTTGCTCACTTTCTTTTGCCCACTCATTGTCAAACACGTCTTTGTGTATAATACACAAATTATGCAAACATATGCAAGCGGTAACTATAGACGGTATATGCCTTAAAGGCATGTCAATTCTTTTCAAAAGAATCCTCCAACGTCCCTTCAAAATACCAAAGGCTCTTTCAACGGCCATTCTAGTAGAGGATTGTATAAAGTTCCAATGAGCCTTAGCTCGTGGTAATCCCTCTTTTTCACCCTTAAACGGTGAATAAAACCACGGCCGCATTGGATAAGCGGCATCACCTACAAGTTTATAGGGTGCTAATTTCCCACTCATTATTTTTTTTTCCAATATGTGAATTTTGAAATAAAGTCCAATCATGACAACGGCCGGCCCAACCAAAATCATAATCCCAAAAACGACACCTACTATCTACCACACCTTGGAGAAGGGCTGAATAATACCCCTTTCTACAATAATAAGAAGTTGGGTCTAGAGGAGGGGCTATGATAGGAATATGGCTACCATCTACCGCCCCTATTACATAAGGAATGCCCCTTAAATCCTCAAACTCTGCAGCAATTCTCCTCAATGTACTTGCCGTTTGTTTCTCAATTACTAATGGCTTCAAATGTTTTTCAATTGCCATACAAAATTCTCTAACAATTATAGATGCTGTACTTTCATGAACTCCATAAATTTCAGCACATCCCCGCAAAGAATTCCCACTACAAAGCCTATTGAGAGCAAGAGCAACTCGGGCTTTAAGTGGAATGGCACATCTCATGTTTGTATCTACTCGGTACAATGAAGGAGCTAAAATACCACATAAATAATCAAAAGTCTCCGGGAGTAACCTTGTATGTTGCCGAAATAAATGTGTGGTATAGCTCCCAAACAATTGATTCTCCAAAAAAAAGTTGTACGATCCCGCATCCAAATGCTCCGTGCTTCCCTTGAAAAGCCATCTCCCTCCACCATGATAGCATACATTATAGTCATGGCACTATAATGTTGAGCCAATGCCAATTGTTGCAAAATTGCAACAACGGAAAAAACATGCCTTATGGCCATAAAGAAAACAAGTGCAACTAACACCTTATGCCTCCTCTCATCCATCTTTATCAAATGATAAAGAAGAAAGATCAAGATGGGTTGAAATAGTCGAAAACTCCTCTTATGGCCTCTAGAAACGGCCCCAAGGGCTTTACACATGGGAGAATCGGCCCCCACTTTATTAATTTCTTAATGTGTTCACCAAGCGGCCCATTGAGCCATTTGGGCTCAAATTTTGAGTGAAACGGCTTGGAGATTTGTTGGCCTCGACTCCCCATGTAAAGCGTCCCTTAGAAGAAAAAATTTGTCATGTGTCTAATGCACACTTTATGGCCAAGTGGATTCTTCTGCATGGAACATCTCTTCACTTCTTCATTTAGATGTTATTGATCTTTTTGAGAAGCATTTATGTTTGGTGGCTTACTCACATGATTGAGTTCAATGAAAAAGCATGAGGTGTCAAAGATATTTTGACATTTTCAATATGACCTTCAAATTGTTTATCATAGTTACACATGTTGATAGATATGGAATAACTTTTTTTATGTATGTCTTTTGGCTTTGAAATTTATCTCACATGTTACCCGCGTAGAGATGATCTTTTCCCAAAAATTTCACTATGTATCAACAAAAACTCAATCCTAAGGAGGGCGTCAAAGTTGGAAGTAGTAAAATGGTTTTCCCCTTTGTTTCTCAAAACTACACATGTTGATAGATTTGGAATATTATTTTTTGTATGGGTCTTTTGGACTTGAAATTATCCACACATGCAAACAACATAAAAATGTTTTTGCTCCAAAAATTTCATGGGCAAAAAAAATTTCCTCAATTCTTGGGAGGGTGTCAAAGTTGGTAGCTGTGACACTTTTCTCACAGCTATCCCATGTTGGTAGGTCTTGCATAAGTTTCTTTGTATAAGTCTCTTGGACTTGAAATTTGGTATGCATGTTTTCAACATAAAGATGATGGTATCCCCAAATTTTCATGGTAAAATAAAAATTTCTCAGCTTTGGGGAGGGTGTCAAAGTTGGCAGCAGTGTAGGACACTATCCCTAGAACTACTAAACGGCCAATTTGAATGTCACCCTATTGTACATTTGAACAGATTTTTTTTTTTTTTTTTTTTTTTTTTTTTTTTGAAACATATTGACGAGAATCAATAGCATGAAAAAGAAGTTACATAACGGTCACCCCCAGCCGGGATCGGCTAGGGCAGACCACACAACAACTGGACTAGTTTGATACTGCTTTCAAATTCGTTCAGACTCTATCTAGAAAGGAGGGGAGGTCAAGTAAGAAGCTATAGCTGAGATACTCGGAACCGAGGACTGTATGAGGCAAGGGGTGCAATTAGCACCCACTTAACCCCTAAAGTTGAAAGCCCCTTGAACTGTCGAAACTCCTCCAAACCACCCTCTTTCAATGCAAGATGAAAATTTTCAACTTCTGACGTAATCCCAAGTATGTAACCATAAGATCTTACACCTAACCTTGTCCATGTATGTGTGTACCAAAACTTAGATTCAAATTCCTTACCAATTGTGAGATCATAACATTCAAAGTTGAAAAAAGTTTTTTTCTCTTGTTGCAGAATAGGTTGGAAGTTTTTTGTGAGCCCAAAAAACCAATTTAAAGAGTAAGTTTGAAATGAGGCTCTTCAAATTCTTGTTCCTAAGTGAGTTGGGAACATGCCTATGTAATTTTTACCCGCATGCGACCTATTAATCTTAATGAAATGCTTAAACTTTCACATGGAGGTATGCTGAAATTCAACTTCAAAGGCCTCTATTTGGTAATAGAAATGGCATGTAAATAATTGTTGAATGAAAGACCCAAACGGAGAAATTATGGCTTACAACCTTATTTCCAAGTACAAAAAACAAAGTTTGAAAAAAAGTATAATCTCAATTTTTGGTGAATTTTTGAAGTTCCTGCGATCTAATTTATTTTGGGCAGAATTTGAGAATAAACGAGCATATACCACAGTTTGGGCAGTTTCGGGCAGATTTCAAATAGAGTTTTCAAACTTTGACAGTAAATATCTCATAAAGTATGAGGAATTTAGCAACATGAAATGGCTTTTCGGAAGGCTATGGAAAAACTCTTCAACCTGCAAAAGGTTTCAATTTCGTACGAGCTATATATAGTAATGACGGGGTTGACCAGACCCAGAACGACCCGATTCGGGCTCTTTTCGACTTTAGGGGTTAACCTTGCAAAATGGGCATTTTATCTTAAAGCATCATTTGTAACATCAATATCCGTGTGACATCACCCTTCTCTTTTGAAGGATTATTATTCTCCATTGATTATGCCTCTTTTTGCAAAATATTGCCATTTTGATGGAATTGAGGTTTTGGGGGTGTGATCACACAAGGATACTTGCAAAAGTTGTTGTGTGAAAGTGCACAGGAAGGACTTGAAGACATTTCAGCAGGTGCCGATTAATCATTCTTAGTACGTCAAGGTAGTGCGCTCAGTAATCGCTCAAATTTTATATTGGCTAGGCCGTTCGGGGTAAGGCCAAGCCGATAGGGGAATGAATTTTGGTGCATGTGCAAAGTATTTTGTAATTTGAACCAAAGAGGAATCATTAATCTTGAATACATCTTGAATTAGTATTCAATTCTAAAGGTACCAAAAATCGTTGAGCCTAAAATGCAGACCTTGAGTACATTAAAAATTAGAGATGAAGGCTATAATGTACATATTTCTTGGATTGGATCAGTGAATAATTTCTCATGCTTGAAGGATTGTGAGCACTCTATCTTAAAGGCTTGCAGTTTAAGAGTATGCAAAAGTTTGTGTGTAGTGCAAGATCAATCATTCTGTAGATGACGCGTTGGCAAAGTTCAAGCTTCTTCGGGTACTACCCTTGCCAATGAAAGCACCAGAGGATTGTTAAGAGAGACGCTGAGCGGAGGCTTCAACATGATAGGGCGTGCTGCAATCAAACTTGAAATTAAAGTTCTCGATTGGCTTGCCAAGCTCTTGCTGCTTCCATCCTAGTATCTTTCTTCTAGTAAGGAAGACAAACCTATGAGTGGAGTGTCATTAGAAGAAAGAAATTTTTACTATGACTTAGTAAGTGAAGATGGAAACCTCTTGACTGGTTTGGAAATGTTTGATTCATCATGGCAAGTTGTAATAAATATATTTTGCACTACTGTGTTGTGAAAATATTAAATAAGTAATGAATAAATGTGTTGTTGATTGGTCTAAATGTGAGAGGAACCATGTGACAAAGATTTCAATTTGAGTAAGTGAAGAATATTTTGTTTATTTCCAAAGTGGATAAATAACTTTGATCCAAGGTTGATGAGCCAACATGTGATGGGGTCAAATATAGAAGTATTGAGAGCTACTTAGTCAAGTGCTTATAAACTCGCGGATCTGAATGGATACTTAACCCTTAATTGACATCCTTGTTTTCCACAAATTGGAGAGAAATGCAACCTAATTGTCTTCTGGCCTTATTTCTGCACTGAAGGTAAAACAATTTTGAGAATCGGAAACGGTGATTATCAAGGTGACTTGGTGATGTGACCAATGCAAGAAAGATCGATCACATCGGGTAAGATCTCAAAAAATGGCACCGTTGAGAAAAAAATGTTCACTGGATTCAAAATAGTTTACTGTCTAGAATGAGTTCATACTAATAATGTGATTTAGTGTTAGAGTAGCTGATTGCAAATGATAACACTAGATGTCAATTGTAGCACCATTTGTTACTTTTGATAACAAAGTCCAGTTTTTTTTTTTTTTTTTTTTTTTTTTTTTTTTTTGAAATGTAATATTGTAATATGCATAAAGTCATTGTAGCGCGTCATGCTGAAATGGGAGAAGCTAGTAGAGAAAGCGGTGGTACATGCAATTGGGAGTGCAATCTTGTAGTGCAAGAGGAGAGGCCGCAAGGTGGAGGAGTGGTTTCAAGTCACAACAAGCAAAGCCATATTAGTTATGAACTCGTAAATGTGTTGTGGAGAAAGTGTGAGGGAACAAGGGATCTCAAATTATGATGCTATGGCAAAGCTAGTGGCTTATACTTCTTTGCAACCACACTCTTGTGTCTATAAGGCTAGCCCGGTGCACATTCTCTTAGGACTACTTGCCAAAACATTAAATTTTCTAAGTAGAATAATGACCAAAGTAGGGTTTCCACCATGCACGTGTTATGTGTATGTGCACATGTTAATCACCATTCATATATTCAAGAGAGTAACTCAAATATTGCCTTGAAGGAAGAGCTCCTTGTAAATGATAATGGAAAACTAGTTAACATGACACTAAGCTCATATCTTTTATGGAAAATCTTGTCAATTCTTGCAATGTACGCAACCACCTGCAAGAAAGCCAAAATTTTATGATTATGGATGTAGTCATATTGTCTAATGATCAACCTTGTTGGCTAACAAGTTTTGATATTTGGCACTTAGAATCTACAGATAATCCCCACCAATGTTTGCATGAACTACACCATGCGTTCACAAGAGCTTGCAAAGGTTGTGTCTACTAACGTTTGCGCTCAACTCGTGCCCTTCTTCTTCAATGGAACGATAACCCCACTTTACCATTCGCCTATAATCGTGAGAATAATTCCAAATTTTACTTGTTCAATGGCTATTTTGACTTTTGAGTGCAAGAGGAGGATATAGAGTGGTGATCCTTGAGCCACACGTAACATAAACTACTTCAAAAGATTGAAACTTTGTTATTTTGAAGAGGGAGGTTGTTTATCTTGGGAAACTTGAGATGAACTTAGAATTATCAACATTTGTGCACCTATGCAATCACTTTGCGGTTATCAACACTAATATTTTGTTTCATCAAGAAATTAACCCCTAAATGTCCAAGCAAGCCCGAGGGGCTTTGTAGCTCTTAGTGTACTCAACTTTTCATTTATATTTTGATGTTCAAATTGGTCACCTTTTTATGATGCATTCACAAAGTGATATTTTACAATCCAAATCACAATTTGTATGAGTGATTTTGTATAATGAAAGGATTGTGATACGTAGGTTGGGATTGTCCATAACCTCGTAACAGGTTGCAAGCTCATCATTGATTAGGGTGGACACTATAACTACCCAAGTCCACAAGACGGTGTGATCCACTTTGGGGCTGCCCGTTTCACACCCCATGGGTGTTTGAGCGCCAAGTCTTGATGTTCATGCACCTATTATAGTGTCCACCCTTGAGAGCGGGAAGTAGTATTGTTCTAAATTTCCCTTGTCCGGTAGCCATCGGGATATTAGCATTACGAACGGACAATTCATTTACGTCGGCCCCTGAGAAAGGGACCGGAGTTTCTATCTATCTATCCATCTATCTTCGTGCACCTGATCTGATGGTTCCATTGTCTGCATGCAGGTTGGAAGCACACCACCAGAAGCTGTCGATCCTTTCTCGGAGTTGGGCTAGAGTAAGAGTAGCTTAGACTCTGATACAAACACCATAAGGTCTTCCCTTATAGCAAATGAATCTTTTGCAAGGTACAATAAGAGTCGTCTTCATAAAGTATAAAGAATGACTCAATCGATGTGATTGAAACTGGGGCAGTGCAAATTTAGCTTTTTAGATTTTTCTTTTTAAAAAAAAAAATGTTGATTAGTCAAATCACTACTTAAGTTCTGTAGGCCAGAAGTCGAAAAGAGTATCAATACTATGGGGGCAGCCTTCAAAAGTGTCAAAACATTCTTGACTGCCCAAAATAATGCCGAAAAAAAACTTAGGAGTCAAACTTTGAATGTTATGATCTCTTAAATGGTAAACATCCAACGGTCAATTTTTGGAGCACTAACCAAAAATAGTCGTAGGTACAAGATCTTACGGTTGGAAGTTAAAAAAAAAGAAGTAAATAAATTAAAATACTTTTTACACCGTCAGAGTCCATAGTGATAGAGAATCGCAGTTTTGAGGTTTCAAGATCCCAAGACACACAAGGATCTTTAGACTGAGGTTGATGTAACATGTGCTTGCAATACAGGCACCACAAGCCTTGGCTTGGTGGTAAGGGCTTAGGCCCCCAATGAGGAGGTCATGGGTTCTATTCCCCATGCCGGCGTGGTGCTCACCACTATAGTCCACCCAACTATTGTGGGGGGTCCTTGGACCTTGTTGTATGGGTACCTCAAAGTCCTTTGGGGATATCATGTCAACTATCTTCAAGGCACTTGTAACTAGCTAGAAACTAGCATAGTTAAAGTGTCCACCCTGGAGAGGGGGAAGTAGTATTGTTCCAATTTCTCCTTGTAGGGTGGCCATCGGGATTTTAGCATTATGAACAGACACTTCATTCACGCCGGCCCCTTTGAAAGGGATGAGAGTTTCTATCTATCATCTCGCAATACCTAATCACATGATAATATTTAATGCACAACTCTTCTATAAGAGCTGCACAAAGAGATTATGTTTTGAGTCAAAAGATATTTTCAATGTTAATGAGCACAATTAATCCCTAGAATCAATTGCTAATCCCTAATCCCTAGAATCAATCCCTAATCCCTAGCCTCAATTTTGCCAAAAAGTCTCAAAACTGCTCTCTTTCACTACACGGTTAATTTTTAAATTTGTAATGAATTATCAAGTATGTAACAATTAAATATATAGTACCCAACTTGTATGTATATGTGTATATCAAACCTTCGATTCAAATTTCTCTCAAAGTGCATAAATATAATGGTGAAAGCTGAAAATGGAGTTTTTTTCTTGTTGTAAAGAGACGGTAGGTAGTGTTCTAAAGGCCTAAAAGACCATTTTAGGAAATAAATATGAATTGAGGCTCTTCACATTCTTATTCTTAGGTTAAATAGGACACTGTCTATGTAATTGTAACCCTTATTGATAGGACTTATAAGATCTATAGAAATGCTTGATTATCCACACACACACACGTCAGCTGAAATTTAAATACATCAACCATACTTCCACGATAAAAAGGCATGTATGTGAAAAATTGTTAGATCGGGAATCCTAATGGCACGTGACATGACATGTACACTCTATTCAGTCGGTAGGAGTGTGTGGGACCGGTCCCCGTTTTGTTGACAGTGGGAGTGTAGGACCGCCTTTTCGTTGACAGTGTCACCGCTTCTGTGGTGACAAGCATGGTACAACCAAGTTCTGCCCTCCCTTGAGTATATAGGACATGAGTTCCTTCAAACAAACAGAGTGGGAGAGTCTACACCTGATCGACACCTTCTTTTCGATCGTGCCCAACTTCACCATCCTCCGATTGCCGAGTGAGTCCTCCGTCTCCTCATTTACTGCTTATCTCATGAAGCCATTGTCTGAGTGTTGAAGCATTTTGCGCTCTCTTTCGCCTAGGCAATTCACTTGGCAAGCGCGATTTCTCGGTCCTATATGAGCCATTTTTCCACTCTTCACCGCAGCAGTGGAATCGTTCATTATCCTCGCCTTGATTGATCTGCCTCAGCTACTCTCCTCCACCAAGTATTCGAGTCTAGGTGTTACAATTTCGAGTCTGGATTCGAGTCTGGTTCTTACAATTTCGAGTCTGGTTTCGAGTCTGGTTCTTACAATTTCGAGGACTTCTGGTTGCTACACTTTCGAGTTTGATTGCAACAATTTTCTGGAATCCCTGCTGTTAGTATGTGTGAGAGTTCAAGTGTTCTTCCAGATGTCGCCATATGCATGTGTGATTGTACACACGACGCAGCTAGACTTGCCCATGCAAGTGGGCAGCGCTGCCAGTTTCCTGTCTGTGGAATCGCTTTGTGTCCAAAGCAGTGGTGGGGGTCGTTTAGTTCCTACTTTTTGACACTCTGTTTCAGCGAGCCTTCTGATTCTTGTTGCACGATTTGCAAAGCTAATCCTGCACCTCATACGACTGCTGCGATTACCGACAGGTGCATCACCATCAGAGAGCAACGCCGTCCAAGGGCAAGCTTCAGTGGCGCTAATGCACCAACACTGTGCAACACTCAGTGCCAATTTTATGTCTAGTGAATCGCTCTGTGGCGCTAATGCATCAACACTGTGCAACACTCAGTGCCAATTTTATGTCTAGTGAATCGCTCTGTGGCGCTAATGCACCAACACTGTGCAACACTTAGTGCCAATTTTATGCCTAGTGAATCGCTCTGTGGCGCTAATGCACCATCACTGTGCAACACTCAGTGCCAATTTTATGTCTAGTGAATCGCTCTGTGTCCACATCAGGGTTCGTTCGATCGTCCTTGGTTGTTGATACTCTGTTTTCAGATAGCCTTCTAATTCTTGTAGCACGATTTTCCCTGTTTGATGTCGTCAGGCAGTAACTGCGACAGATCGTTACCATAGTTACCATGGCATTTTCGATTGAGGAGGCACTTATTTCTGGTGCCAATGCATGTCGAAGGAGCGCTTTTCCGACATTCATTTCGGAGACACCTTACATCGATCTTGAGGACCACGAAGAAGCCACCTTGTCATTGGAGGAAGCCACCTTGCCGTTGGAACATGCAACTGAAACTGGACAACTCGAAGACTGTTGGCGTGAATCGGACGGTAGATTTGTTCTCCTGAAGGCTGTGGAACAAGGTACGTCCTCTAGAACAATACCGCTTGAAAATTTGACAAATCAAAGTCCTCTAGATAGCTATCGAATTGAAGTGCTCACATTCCAACATGTAATTCCTAAAGTTCCTTGAGTTCACATGTGGGAATGTATGCGCATGTTGGTGTAGGTTGCGAGTTCCACTCGCAGTGCTTAGAATTTCTATGCACAAATGGGCCTACTTTTATGGCAAGAAGTGTCAACGACAAACATCACATCTGCAACGTGCTCCTCATGATGGCGGGCAAAGTCCAAAGGGCTCCTGGGCTGGCGGCTGAGGTGCCGCTAGCGTGGGATATGCTGGACATGAGCCTGTGGTACAAATCGTTGTATGAACTGATGAAGGAGATGAAGATGGTGCAAGAGCAGTCCCCCTTGTTGATCGACAACTCAGACGGCATTCATGTGGTCACCTCATCGCCTTACAGTTACGCCGCCTTTCTCCGAGCTTTAGCTGCAGAGGTCGTTGATCGGTGTGGCTAATTGCCATAGAAGACTGTAGAGTTTTTGATTGCTGCTCGTATGCTCACACTCCACAGATGTTTGCAAGGTCCACATGTGAAGTTGTGCATGAGCACAATCATGCCTCCAGCTTATTTAGCTGGCTTTGTTTTTCTTGTGCAAAGGAGCCTTTAATTTCACTCTGCAATTGCATCTTTGGTTCTCCGATGCAATTCCGCCTTCTGATTTCCTTTGCGATTGCGCTTTTGCTTCTCCGCTACAATGTGCTTCTGTTTGATCGACCATTTGCGCTTCACTTCAATTTGATCAATGAGATCGATATGAAAACTGCTGATAATGCTCTCAACGGCACTGATATTCCACTCATCGGCTCTCGAAATTCACACGCGGCTCTGACGGAGATGCTGTAAAGGTCACTGAACACTGAATGGAGCTGGTGGAAGTTCTCCGCAATCACACTGAGATCGAAGAGAAGTTACTGCGACAGCCATGGCATCATTTGCACGGGCGTCGTATACATGCAAGGATACCACTTGCAAAAAGCTCAAAAATGAATTCAGTTCCAGTAATCCTCTCGACAATTCCATGTCAGAACCTTGCTCTCCTGAAATTGAGTGACCCAAATCAACCTTTAAATGATCATCTCTAAAGCAAGATGCGAGCTTTCCAGAACTCGCAACTGTACGGATATTGGGAAATGTTCAGTCAAAGTTCCAATTTGGGTTGTAAATTTGAACATCATTTTGTTCTAAAACGTGATGGCGTTCAATTCTATCGCAAAAGCGGAGCAATCGGAGACATTTTCGTCGCGGTGCAGGGGAACTTGTGACCGGAGGGAAATCACGGACGGTCACTCTAATACTGCAATCTAGGTGAGCTGATGCGACAGTGGTAGTGAAAACTGACTTACATTAGGAGGATTATTATTGGCTATGTGCATTTAATGTTTGAGTTAGCAAAGTATATGATTAAACTGAAAGAAACGAACATATATTCTTCGCGCTAAAAGTTTGGTGGCTGATTCACTTGAAATGGCAACTCATCAAGTGCCATTTCGACTTACCAAAATTGTCATGTTGTCAAAGTATGCCATTTTGGTGGCATATTTGGATATGCTTACAAAATGGACATCTTTGATTTTATTGTAAAGCACCATTTGTATCATCAATATTCATGTGACATCACCCTTCTATTCCGAAAGATTATTATTCCCCCATGATTGTGCCTCTTTTTGCAAAATATTGCCATCTTGATTGAATTAAGGTTTTTCGGTGTCGTCAGCAAGGATGCTTGCAAAAGTTGTTGCCTGAAGTGCATAAGAAGCACTTGAAGACATTTTAGCAGGTGTCGAATAATCATCATAAGTAAGTTATGGTAGTGTGCTCAATAATCGCTAAGATTATAGGTTGGCTAGCTCGTTAGGGGAAGGCCAAGCCGCGAGAAAAATATATTTTGGTAGATGTGCAAAGTATGTTGGAATGTGAACCAAATTGGAATCATTAATCTTGGATGCATCTTGAATTAGTTATGAATTTTGGAAGTATAAGCCGTATGGGTACCAAAAATTGTTTAGCCTGAAATGCACACCTCAAGTACATTGAAATTTAGAGGTGGAGGCTATAATGTACATATTTCTTGAACCGGATCATTGAATAATTTCTCATGTTTGACGGATCTTGAGCACTCTACGTCTCTACCTTCAGGGCTTCGAGCGTAAGAGTATGTAAAAGTTTGTGAGCAAATGTGCAGTGCAAGATGGATCATTCTAGTAATGACACATTAGTAAAGCTCAAGCTTCTCCGCCTACTATCGTGCCAATGAAAGCACTGGAGGATTGTTGAGAGAGATACTGGGCGGAGGTTTCAACGTGGCTTCAACGTGATGGGGCGTGCTCCACCCAACTTGAAATTGTTGTTCTCGAGTAGCTTGTCAAGCTCTTGGAGCTTTCATCACTTGTTCAATTCTTCTAGTAAGGAAGAAGAATCTATGAGTGAAGTGTTATTAGAAGAAAGAATTGTTTACTATGACATTGTCAGTGAAAATGGAAAGTTCTTGACATGTTTGGAAATGTTTGTATCATCATGGCAAGTTGTAATAAACATTTATTAGAGTATTGTGTTGAAGAGATATAAAATAAGTAATCAATATATGTCTTGTTGATAGGTCTTAATGAGAGCAATCATGTGACAAAGAGTTCACATTAAGTAAGTAAAGAGCTTTTTGTTTGTTTCCAAAGTTGATAAATAACTTAGATCCAAGGATTTAAATCCTACGCCAAATGTTTTAAGTGTTTTTTGTAGTAAAGTGGGAATTCTACAAGTAACAGTCGTGCATCTATAACTTGCTCATTTTGCACGATCTTGATTTACTTCTCGGTCATGAAAATATTAAATATTAAATAAATAGTGTGATAAGGCAAATACTCATTATATTGTGTTTATTCGAAAGGAATCTTGTATGGGGCTTGTAATGTGAATGATGTAATACGAAATTAAAAGATACATATTATTCTATTAATGATGTGAAATAGTCATTTACAACAATGAGTAGAGAACGAACCATGATGGTTTGCGATTAGAGACTATACACCAAACATCTCCAGCCGAACCTACTTTTGCCATACAAGCAAACAAAAGCGTAATTTCTATTTGGTTGGTTTGATTTGAAGTGATGGGTGTATGATTCTAGTGTTTGCAAATCCTTTGTCCTCACTCTCAATGCGGGCTAGAAAAGAGTTGATGAGCTGATATGTAATAGGGTCAAACGTAGAAGTATTGACAGCTACCGAGTCAAGGGTGTAACTACTTGAAGGCTCATAAACTCGTTGGAGCTCAATAAACAGTAAGGTTTAGTGAATTTGAAATAGTTCAAAATCTAGAATGGAATTTTATTAAGTGATTTAGTGTCATAGGCACCAATTGCAAATCATAACAATAGATGTCAATTGTTACAAGATTTATTACTTTTAGCAACATATTCTAGTTTATTTTTCATAATTTGAAATGTAGTATTATAAATTGCATAAATTCATCAAAGCCACTTATACTACAATTAAAGAAGCTAGTAAAGAAAGCAGTGGTACAATGAATCTGCAATAGGGAGTGCAATATTGTAGTGCAAGACGAGAGGCCGCAAGGTGGAGGAGTGGATTCAAGGCACAACAAGCAAAGCAATAATAGTAATCATGTTAGGAGCTGACAAACTTGTAGTTGAGAAAGTGGTGAGGAAGCAAGGTATCTCAAATTATGGAGCTATGGCGATGTTAGTAGCTTATCAATACTTTCCATCAAGCACACTCTTGCGTCAATAAGGCGAGCTAGGTGCACATTCTCTTATAACTACTTGCCAAATCAGTGAATTTCGTAAGTGGAATAATGAATAAACTAGGGTTTTCATCATGTACGTGTTATGTGTATGTACATACATTAATCACCATATACTCAAAAGAACAACTCAAATATGGCTTTGAAGGAAGAGTTCCTTGTAATTGATAATAGAAAAGTATTCAACATGACACTAAGCTCATTTCTTTTACGGAAAATCGTTTGGATGCTTGCAACATACGCAACAAGCTGCAAAAAATATCAAAATTTTATGATTATGGATGTAGTCATATTGCTTAGTGATCGAGTAAGTAAGCTTGTTGGCTAACAAGTTCTTATATGTGGCCCTTAAAATCTCAAATTAAGCTCACACTTGTGTCAAGAAATCAAATCTCTTATAATCGGCTTGCAAATGGTAATACATGCCCCATATTTCAAAGCTTCGAAAAAAGAACAACCTTTACAAAATTCAAGTCGTGAATTTATACATCACTTTAGAAGAATGTGCAATTTACATAATAAAAACTAGACTTGAATTGGAATACAATTTAACATATTTTGTTAACCCCTAACTTTCCTTGAAGCCCGAAATGGGTTTCTGCAATTCCGAGCAGCCTAGATGAAGGGGTTAGAAGTAATATTTTTGCCTAAGAATTTTATCGGGTCCTCCTTACACTGCAAAGTGTATGTGGTAAAATTTGCAAAGTCAAATTCCAGTTTTTGAGTCTTTTAGGACGATCCTTGAGTTGCAAGCCGAGATGGGGCAACTCAAAAAAGTAACTTTTTTTTTTTTTTTTTTTTTTTGAAACATGATCATTAATAAATCACTACTCAAAGTTCAAAGTGACTCAAGTCAAAACGTTTACCAATTTTACAAGGGGAGCCTCCAAAAAACTTGGGACCAATCTTCACAATACCCAAAAAAAACTTGGGAGACAACTTTAGATGTTATGACCTCTCAAATGGTAAACATCCAATGGTCATTTTTTTGAAGAGTAATCAGGCATATTTTTAGGTACAAGATCTTACAGTGGAAAGTTTTAAAAAAGGAAAAGAAATTGGTTTACACCCCCACGAGTGCTCAGAGGTAGAGAATTGCAGTTTTGAGGTTTCAATCTACCAAATTTTTTTTGGAGGCTGCCCATGTGAAATTGGTAAACTTTTTGACTTAAGTCACTTTGAAATTTGAGTAGTGATTTAGTAATGATCATGTTTCAAAAAAAAAGTTCAAAAAAGTTACTTTTTTGAGCTGCCCTATCTTGGCTCGCAACCCAAGGATCGTCCTAGAAGACTCAAAAATTGGAATTTGACTTTGCAAATTTTACCAAATACACTTTGCAGTGTAAGGAGGACTTGATAAAATTCTTAGGCAAAAATATTACTTCTAACCCCTTTATCTAGGCTGCCCACAATTGCAAAAACCCATTTCGGGCTTCAAGGAAAGTTAGGGGTTAAAAAGGACCTACACATGAAGATATCAAAACTCTTCAAAGTTTCAGTCTATCATCCAGAATTTTAGATTCTGACAACTGACATTTGATGTTTTCAGGGAAAGTGATGTGTACTATTCTGTCCAGTCTAAGAACTTGAACTTCTCAAGTAAAAGAAAACCTTCTTTTTTTTATTATGATCCTAATTATCGTGAATTGAAAAACTTTATGCATGTCACATATGAGATTCAGATATGATCATAAAAACACGTAGATATTTTATAATGGCTCCTAAATTGAGAATCGATTAATAAAACCTAAGTAGCAATACATTTGCACACCTCGTAATACCTTCTTTGAGATAAAATCGTGTACTATGTGCACTTTGCATTTGTAAGAATGTTTGCAAAACAAATGTCATTTTGTACGACATACATGCCACGTCAACATTTGAGTAGCGGATAGTCACCTTTTGTATTAATAGAATAGTTGTTTTTTAACCTCTAAGAGCCCAAGCAACCATTTTATGGTCAATCCTGAATTTTGAGGAGTTGTATACGTCAACATTTGAGTAGCAAATATTCACATTTTGTACTTATAGAATGGTTGTTCTTTAATCCTAAGAGCCCAAATAACAATTTTTGTGGTTGATCCTAAATTTTGAGAAGATGTGGCACACTAAAAAAGATCTTTTTTGGAATACGTTTCCACTTTCCAAAATTTTGGTATGTTGGAATCGACATCCAGTAACTTACAGAACCTCGTTTGGATTCATAGATTGTCCACAATAAGCCTTCAAACACAAAGAGACCAAGGTTTTCTTAGTATTGGAAAACTTACTGTTTTGGGAAAATAATAGTGTTTCTCTTAGGTTACGTGTGGCCTTTCTCTACATTATAATAGAATATGTTATTTTAGCCTATTGTTTCAATTTTCAACTATTAATAATAGAAATTGTATGTTCTATCAATTTTTGATGTTTTACTCTCTTTGATTCATTGTGAAATTAACAATTTCTATCTAAAGAAAATTCCCGATCTGATTTAAGCATCCTGATTTTCATGTTGTTTTTTGAGCAAAGCTTCATAAGAGTTACAAAATGCATATTTTATAACACATTTAACTTTTTCTCCAAGCCCCTTGGGCCTTTAGGGGTAAACTAGTAGAAACAAGTGCTAAAACGTTTCAATAGCAAATAGTCTCATAGGCACTTATAGCTAGTTAAGAGCCAACATAATGTTCACCCCAACTAGAGTTAATACTCTCACCATTGGTTTAACCCCTAAAAGTCCAAGTGTTTCCTCAACCTCCAAAACCAAAAACTGCCATTTTTCACCTCTGTTCGGAAATGAGGAAATATAGATTTTTCTATTTTTTTATTTTTTTAATCTTTCATTTATATATATATATATATATATATATATATATATATTCATTTTTTTTTTTTTATTTTTTTATTTTTTTTTATTTTTTTTTCTTTGTGGTTATAAACTTCGAACCTTAAGATCTTGTACTTAACTTGTATACAAAGGACTGGTTAAAATTTCAACCGTTGGATGTTTGTTATTTGTGAGATCGTAACAATCAAAGTTTGTCCAGCACTTTTTTTTGCCACTGCCCGAGAGGCATTGTCAAAATGGCGCCATGGCGCCATGGGCAACTTGATGATTGATGATCCAATCATTTTTTTCTCATTTGTTTCCATGTAGGAATTAAGTTGGGGAGGCTCATGCAAGATTTTAGAGACTCATTCAACGTTTTTGACCTTCATTTGCATTATTTTATGAAAGAAGGACTGGGCTAAAAACAACAATATAGTAAAACAAGCACCACATATGACATCTTTAGTTTAAGAAAATTTTGGACTGTGAGCAGGTGCCTTTATGAGTATGTGAATTTTGAAAAAAAAAAATATTGGAAAAATCCGAAATCTCAATTTTTGGCAGTTTTTGAAAAAGGAAATATTTTAAAATTACTAGAAATTGTAAAGATTCTTTTTGAAAGTTTTGGAGGTTGCCCTTGTAAAATTGGTAAACTTTTTGACTTCGTTCACTTTGGAATTTGAATAGTAATTTGGTAATGAACATATTTCCAAAAAAGAATACTTTAAAAAAGCTAAATTTAAAATGCCCATTTTGGACCTGAAACCTAAAATTTCTAGATGAAGGTCTTAAAATTGAAATTTGGCTTTGCAAATTTTACTACATACACATGGAGAGCACCCAATAAAAATCTTAGGCAAATTTATCAATTTTAACCTCTTTTAATGAGCTGCCCAAAATCTCCGAAAACCAAATCAGTTTTTTTGGATTTTTAGGGGTTAACCTCCAAACTAGAAATTGACCACAATAGACCACGAAGAATAACTGTTTTTGGAAAAATTGAAACATTGCAAGAACCGTACAGTGAAATGTAATAAAAATTGGTGGATAAACTAATTAGAAAGTTGTGACCAAGATTCTATATTGAATTTCTCAAAATCAAAATGCAAACAAACTTTGTTCACGGATTTCAGATATGACCGTGTAGAGGTCACCGCAAAGCTTCTCTTTCAGGAGTTAAATCCACCATACATATTCAGCCAAGAAGAAATAGAACAAAATACTCTAATTACACCATCTCAAAATTTAGAGATTCAGAGTTCTCAACACAAATGCTGCATTCGGACCCTCCTGCTCCACCCTGCCACCATTACCCAAAGCTGAGCACGCTCCAAACCAACCCACTGTTCATAGACGACTAACTTGTTTGTATCTCCCTATACTACTGAGTTTCCCATCAATATAAGAATTTTACCACATACACTTTGCAATATAGGGAGTACACAGTAGAAAACTTTAGTCAAAAACATTAAGTTTAACCCATTCATCTAGGCTGCCCAAAATAGCAAATATCCGATTTGATCCTCTTGGCTCTTTAGGGGTTAATACAAATCCCAAAACCTTGTATTCACAATATTTTTCAAATATCATGGCCTTCACGATGTAATTCTCTTGCTTACGTGTCGTAATTCATAGAGAAGAATTTGGTAAACTATGTACCATTTGCAATCATATGTTATCCTTTGTTTTTTCATAAATAGGAAATGCTTTCCAAAGTTATCCTATCAACATATAAATTTTACTTATTAAACTATGATAACAACATTTCAATCACTGCAAGCAAAATACTAGAGTTTGTTACTAGAAAAAAATTACACCAGTGGCAAGCCTATAGAGTGTTGCAAAATATTAGCGTTCTTGTAATTTTTCATCCTCACAGTGAATTAAATTTCTAATGTGCTCTGCACTATTTGATATGCTACTGCGCTATGAGGTGGGGGGGCGGGGGGCGGGTCGGAGAGACGCGCTATGAGGTGAGGTGGGCAGGTCGGAGAGACGCGCTGTGGGGTGAGGTGGGCGGGGCGGGGCGGGCCGGGTCGGGATAGAAAGCCACTGACAAATGCACTTTTCCATTATTCTCGAGATAGTAATAGGACCTGATACAGTAGTCCGTTCTTGATTGCGAGAACCAGCGACCCCCTCCAGTATATATATAGGACATGAGTTTTTCCAAACAGACACAGAGTGGGAGTGTATATATACACTCGATCGACACCTTCTCTTCGATCGTACCCAACTTCACCATCCTGCACCGATTGCCGAGTGAGTCCTCCGTCTCCTCATTTACCATTTATCTCATGATTCCATGGACTGAGGCTCTCACTAGTCTCAGTGTTGAAGCGTTTTGCGTTTTGTTGCGACATAGCAATCTACTCCTCAAGCGCGATTTCTCGGTCCTGTATGAGCCATTTGTACTCTCTTTAATACTTGCCTTGATTGATCTGCCTCAGCTACTCCCCTCCAGCTAATAATCGAGTCTGCGTGACTGTTACAATTTCAAGTCTGGTTTGGAGTCTGGTCGTTGCAGTTTCGAGATTGATTGCTACAAATTTTTGGAATTCCTGCTGGTAGTATGTGTGAGAGTTCGAGTGTTCTCTCAGATGTCGCCAAATGCAGATGTGATTGTAACCAAGACGCAGCAAGATTTGGCCATGCAAGTGGGCAGTTCTGCCGCTTTCCAATGCTGCCGCAATTGTGGGGGTCGTTCTCTTCTAGGTTTTTGACACTCTTTTTCAGATAGCCTTCTGGTTCATGTTGCACGATTTTCCAAGCTAATCCTGCACCTCGGACGACTGTTGCGATTACCGACACGTGCATCACCATCAGAGAGCAACGCTGTCCAAGAACAAGTTCCAGTGGCGCCAATGCACCATCACTTAGTGCCAGTTTCATGTCTACTGAATCACTCTATGTCCACGTACAGCAGTGGTCGTTCGATCGTCCTTGGTTGTTGATACTCTATTTCAGATAGCCTTCTAATTCTTACAGCACGATTTTCCTCGTTCGATGTCGTCTGGTACCATAGGTACCATGGCGTTTTCGCTTGAGGAGGCACTGATTTCTGGTGCCGATGCGTGTCGAAGGAGCGCGTTTCTGACATTCATTTCGGAGACACCTTACATCGACGACCCTGATGACCATGAAGAAGAAGCCACCTTGCCATTGAAGGAAGCCACCTTGCCGTTGGAACATGCAACTGAAACTGGACAGCTTGAAGACTGTCTGCACGAATCGGGCGGGAGATTTGTTCTTCATTTGGAACAAGGTAATTATGTCCTCTAGAGCAATACCACTTGAAAATATGACGGATCAACGTCATCTAAATAGTTATTGAATTGAAGTGCTCACATTCCAACATGTAATTCCTAAAGTTCCTTCACATGTGGGGATGTATGCGCATGTTGGCGTAGGCCGCATGTCCCACTCGCAGTGCTTAGAATTTCTATGCACAAATGGGCCTACTTTTATGGCGAGAAGTGTCGACGACAAACACCACATCTGCAGCGTGCTCCTCATGATGGCGGACAAAGTGAAGAGGGCTCCTCGGCTGGCAGCTGAGGTGCTGCCGGCGTGGGATATGCTCGACATGAGCATGTGGTACAAATCGTTGTATGAACTGATGAAGGAGATGAAGATGGTGCAAGAGCAGTCCCCCTTGTTGATCGGCAACTCGGACGGCATTTATGTGGTCACCTCGGCGCCTGACAATTACGCGGCCTTCCTCCGAGCTTTAGCTGTAGAGGTTGCTGATCGGTGTGGCTAATTGTCATAGCTAATTTGACTGTAGAGTTTTTTGATTGTTGCTCGTATGCTCACACTCCACAGTTGTTTGCAAGGTCCACATGTGAAGTTATGCATGAGCACAATCATGCCTCCAGTTTATTAAGCTGGCTTTGTATTTTGTGTGCAAAGGCGCCTTTAATTTCACTCTGCAATTGCGTCTTTGGTTCTCCTATGCAATTTGGCCTTCGGATTTCCTTTGCGATTGCGCTTTTGCTTCTCGGCTACAATGAGCTTCTATTTGATCGACCATTTGCGCTTCACTTCAATTTGATGAATGAGATCGATATGAATACTACTGATAATCCTCTCAACGGCCTAAATATGAACTCTGGTTCAATAATCCTCTCGACAATTCCATATCAAAACCTTGCTCTCGTGAAGTTGAGTGACCCAAAACAACCTCCAAAGTAAGTGAAGAGTTTCTTTTTGTTTAATTTCAAAGTTGAAAAATAACTTAATCTAAGGGCTCACATAGTGCATGTGTTTGGATCTTACTCATGCCAAATATTTTAAGTGCTTTTTGCAAAATAGCACGATCTATACAAGAAGCAGCAGTGCATCCATAACTTGCTTAATTTTGTGCATTCTTGATTCACTTCTTAGTTATGAAAGTATCAAAATAAATTAATGGTGCACAATAAGGCAAATACTCATTATATTGTGTCTAGGCAAAAGGAGCCCTGTATTTTGCTTGTATTGTGAATGATGCAATATGAAAATAGAAATTATGTACTATTTTGTTGATGATGTAAAATAGTCATTTACAACGATCACCACAAACGAACCATGATGGTTTCCCCTTATAGACTATTAATACACCAAACATCTCCAACCAAAACTACTTTAATATTACAAGCAAACAAAAGTTTGATGCCTATTTGGCCAGCTTGATTTGAAGTGATGCGTGCATAAGTCTTGTGTTTGCAAATCTTTTGCCCTTAGGATCAATGCGGGCTAAAAAAAAGTTGATGAGGCAATATGTAATAAAGTCAACTATTGAAGGATTGAGAGCTACTTAGTCAAGGGTGGAACTACTTAAGGGCACATTAACTCGCCGAAGCTCAATGAATACAATGGTTTAGTGGATTTGGAATAGTTTAACCCTTAAACGCCCACGATGTCGAAAAACGACATTTTGGATGTACAGCCAGAAACTTTGAAGAGCCATATCTTCTTCATCCGAGGTCCGTTTTGGATGAAATCACTTGCATTAGGTTCCAAATCGAGTCTAGTTTGTGTTGTAAAATTTGCAAGCCCATACAATAAATTATGAATTAATGGAATGCACTTTAGTGAAGACAGCTCTTGTTTTTGGGTTTCCAAGCATGGGGCATGTATTACCATTGCAAGCCAATTATGTGAAATTAAAAGTAGTTTTTCATGATTTATTTTTTCATGGTCATGATTTGAAGGTGATTCTTAACAACTTTGTAGTGAGAAGATTTTTTATCCAAATGATTTTTCTATTATATTTGCAATGATGTTTTGTCAACAGAAAAAGTGAGAAAATGGATGATATATGAGAAGCTATATCTCCCTCATCCACCGTTGGAATTCAACTTTATTTTTTGGGATGGCCTCCAATTAGAGTCTAGTCTAAGTGGTAGAAACCTTAACAAGATTGAAGATGTTTAATTTGAAGGTAAGGCATGAAATTGAATGCAAAGAGTCTAGTTTTGGACTACTTTTCCTTTGTAAAATGTTCGGTAGTTTTTACCATTGCATGGCTTTTATTTGAGCCAAGAATTTTTTTTGATGAATTTTTGTTGGGTACAGGACTTATTAAGATGAAGGTGAACATCTTTCTAGTTGGTGATTTTTTCATTGCAATAGGTATATTGGTAGCATTTCCACCTCAAAGTGAAAATGATGAAATTTTGCAATTTGTTTTTGATGTTAAAATGTTATGATCTCCCGATCTATAAGGCCTCATGACTCAAATTTTGGTCCACATGATCTTGGATAAGTCTATTACAAGTTTGTACGGTTGAGATCTTAATAGCTTCTCTTTATTTTCATCTATGACGATTTCTATGGAAATGTTCTTTTCTGCTAAAAATAGGCTCGGGCGTTTAGGGGTTAATATCGAGAATGGGGTTAGAATAATAAATGTTTTAGTGTTATAGGCACCAATTGCAAATTTTAACACTAGATGTCAATTGTAATACCATTTACTACTTTTGGCAACAAATTTTTTAAGTTTTAAAAAAATTTAAAAAAATAAAAATTTATTTATTTATTTATTTATTTATTTATTCATTTATTTATTTATTTATTTATTTATTTATTTATCTATCTATGTATTTATTTATTTATTTATTTATTTATTTATTTATTTATTTATTTATTTATTTATTTATTTATTTATTTATGTATGTATTTATTTATTTATTTATTTATTTATTTATTTATTTATTTATTTATTTATTTATTTATTTATTTATTTATTTATTTATTTATTTATTTATTTATTTATTTATTTATTTATTTATTTATTTATTTATTTATTTATTTATTTATTTTTATTTATTTATTTATTTATTTATTTATTTATTTATTTATTTATTTATTTATTTATTTATTTATTTATTTATTTATTTATTTATTTATTTATTTATTTATTTATTTATTTATTTATTTATTTATTTATTTATTTATTTATTTATTTATTTATTTATTTATTTATTTATTTATTTATTTATTTATTTATTTATTTATTTATTTATTTATTTATTTATTTATTTATTTATTTATTTATTTATTTATTTATTTATTTATTTATTTATTTATTTATTTATTTATTTATTTATTTATTTATTTATTTATTTATTTATTTATTTATTTATTTATTTATTTATTTATTTATTTATTTATTTATTTATTTATTTATTTATTTATTTATTTATTTATTTATTTATTTATTTATTTATTTATTTATTTATTTATTTATTTATTTATTTATTTATTTATTTATTTATTTATTTATTTATTTATTTATTTATTTATTTATTTATTTATTTATTTATTTATTTATTTATTTATTTATTTATTTATTTATTTATTTATTTATTTATTTATTTATTTATTTATTTATTTATTTATTTATTTATTTATTTATTTATTTATTTATTTATTTATTTATTTATTTATTTATTTATTTATTTATTTATTTATTTATTTATTTATTTATTTATTTATTTATTTATTTATTTATTTATTTATTTATTTATTTATTTATTTATTTATTTATTTATTTATTTATTTATTTATTTATTTATTTATTTATTTATTTATTTATTTATTTATTTATTTATTTATTTATTTATTTATTTATTTATTTATTTATTTATTTATTTATTTATTTATTTATTTATTTATTTATTTATTTATTTATTTATTTATTTATTTATTTATTTATTTATTTATTTATTTATTTATTTATTTATTTATTTATTTATTTATTTATTTATTTATTTATTTATTTATTTATTTATTTATTTATTTATTTATTTATTTATTTATTTATTTATTTATTTGCAATATGAAAATATAGTATCGTAAAATGCATAAAAGTAATCGAAGTGAGTCATATTGAAATGAGAGAAGGTAGTAGGAAATGCCCTAGTAAGATCAACTTGCAATTGCGAACTCACGCAATCTTGCAGTGCAAGACTAGAGGCTGCAAGGTGGAGGAGTGGTTTCAAGGCTAACAAGTACCGCCATATTAGTAGTCATGTTAGCAGCTTGCAAACGCGCACTAGAGAAAGTGGTGAGGGAGCAAGGGATCTCAAATCTTGAAGCTATGGCAAAGTTAGTGGCTTATAAATACTTCCTATCAAGCACACTCTTCGTCAATAAGGCTAGCCAGGTGCACATTCTCTTACGACTACCTGTCAAATCTTTGAAATTCCTAAGTAGAATAATCACCAAATTAGGATTTGCACCATGCACGTGTTATGTGTATGTGCACACATTAATCACCATTTATTCAAAAGAGTAACTCAAATATCCTCTCAAAGCAAGAGCTCCTCATAAATGATAATGAATAATTTGTCAACATGACACTAAGCTTATTTCTTGACACTAAACAATCTTGTCAATGCTTGCAATACACGCAACTAGCTGCAAGAAAATCCAAATTTTATGATTATGGATGTAGTCATATTGTATAGTGATCAAGCAAGTAAACTTGTTGGCTAACAAGTTTTGATAAGTTGCACTTAGATTGCAGGAATAAATGATGAGAATCTCCGGATAATCCTCACCAATTATTGCACGAACTATGCCATGCCTTCACAAGAGCTTGCGAAGATGGTGTCTGCCTTTCCTTGTAGTAAATGAATCTTTTGCAAGCTACAATAGGAGTCGTCTTCATAAAGGTATAAAGAATTACTCCATCGATGTGATTGAAACTGTACTCTTTTTAATCTTTATGCAGGAACATGGGATGTGGTTTCATGTAGATGGGGCCTATGCAGCAAACGCCTGCATTTTGTGCAGAATACCGCCATGGAGTGGAAAAAGCATGAAGCCACACAATCCTGATTGTTCGGCGTTTGTGTGTGCAGGGTGCTGACATCCTCACTCTAATTTTACTTCAATAAATATTAAGGTTGCTACATTTCAACTAACGAATTGCAATATCTGCAGGACCGATCACATCTTCAAGCAGCTCTGGAGACCGATCGATCCAGTGTCTCCACGCAACAAGATGTCCGACCTGGTGACCGATTACGAGGACTTGCAATTTCCTGAGGGCCGACGATTTAGGTCTGTGCAAACCTACCGGCCATTGAATGTACTGTTATTAGAGTAGTGCAGACCTGTTTTTCATAGTAAATATGCCATTCTGACTTAAGTGAAAGAGTTCGTTTGGTAGTATTACATTAAATTGGCTGTACTATGTGTGCAAAATTTGATGTTTATGCTACAAAGAGAGTGGTTAAGCCATTAAGGCTAGTGAAATGATTCGTAATGAAACATGTGAGCAATTTCGAATACCTCTTTCAGACTGCCATTTCCTATTGATACTATACAACACAAAACGCAGGTTTACAGCACGATGTATTATTTCTGCAGAGGATTGAAGTTGTGGATGGTGATGCGAACGTACGGAAGCTCCAAATTACAGGCTCACAAGCGGAAGCATGTCGAAAAGCTTGTGCAGGCTGACTCCAGATTCGAGATTCTCTCTCTGTCGGTGGAAGCTGCACTTGCATTTTGTAAAGAGAATGCATGTTGATTTGTTTCGGATTTTGCAGGTTATAGCACCGAGGACATTCTCACTGATTTGCTTCCGGCTTACGGTGCAGACCATGGCTATACCTTGAATGTCAATCTTGTTGAAGCGGTGAATAGTGATGGAGGCATTTTTTATTGGTCATACGGTAGAGATGAGCATTTCTTCTCGAATGGTCAAATTTCTTGGTTTGATACTTTGCAGATTTTGTTTTGTAAGTCATGTGGTAACTAGTTGAAGATAGAAGTTTTTTCCTTTTTAATTGCAATTGCAAGCATCTCAACCTCTCATACAAGGAGATATAGGAGATGAAAACTTTATGATGAAGGCTATATATTGACCTCCAAGCATACAACCAAGGTCAAATGAATTGTCTATTCGCATTTGGAGTGCCTTTTCTTAGTCTTAAAGAATATATAGTGCTTCTTCAATGAAGACTATATGGTTCCTTTAGGTTACATGCAAAGGGAGAAAAAGCATAAGGAAGGCCTATACATAGACAAATGTAAATAGAGCGTTAATTTGCACCTACTTCTACACAAAGAAAGAACACCAAAGCCCTATGGGTTGGCGTGGATATAGTGTCCGTTCGACCTATTGTTGATGATATGTCCACGAGACATAACAACAATACTTCTACACATTATTACCATTAACATGAGCAAGAGACAAGGGATTGGAATACTCGGTTACAAATATTCAAGTTGTTATGTTTCTCTAAATAAGAGACAACGAATGTGTCATTTGTGAAAAGGCTTTGACGTACCTATAAATGAGGTCTTTGGATCTTACCATTTGAATGAGTTGTGGTCGGTGGCAAGAATGTATGCCCTTGGATGGCAAACTTTACCTCAAAGTGTTGTTTTCCGAGGCATTGCTTGATGTTATGCAAACGATAAGAGTGGAATGGTTGTGAGGGAAGTATCAAAAACAATTTGGAGGGAGCGAAAATCGAAAGTTTCAAAGTAAATGTGATGTATATTGTGATGTAATTTTAGGTGAAATTGTACAATCTATACATGTAAGTTTTATTGTTGTGGCTAAATAGACTTATGATATGCATATTCATCAAATTGCATACGAGTATGTCACTCTATGTAGTTATAAATATTTGTAAAAGTTCACAAACCCATTCGTGTTTTTTTGCAAACAAAGTTCACAAATTATTCATATTTTTTTGCAACGGCCATCTCCAATGAGGTGAGTACAATGAATTTGAAAGTATTTGAAGAACCAAACAACATGACCACATCTGAAATAAGAATGTTGTTTTTGTAGCCTTCCTTCAGTGTTACTTATTCAAGTTCCACTATCCAAGATGAGGAATTACCCCCTAACTTTCCTTCGTGTTTTTTGGGAGCTTGAAACTGCAAAACAACAACTTTCCTACCTCTATGCACTCCAAGGGTCCTGAACCAGTTTTTTCGACTATTTTTCAACTTCCAACCTTAAGATCTTGTACCTAAGACTACTTCTACTTACTGTTCCAAAGATAGCCCGTTGAATGATTACCAATTGAGAGATTATAACATCCAAAGTTCCTCTCCCAATTTTTTTTGGGCATTGTGAATATTGTTTTTGAGATTTCTTGGAGGCTGCCCTTCTAAAATTGGTTATTTCTTTTACCACAGTCACTTTGCAAATACTAGTGATTTAGTTATGAATGGATTCCAAGAAAGAAAATTTCAAAAAAATTACTTCGTAAAGCTGCCCTTTTTTTACTTCAAACCTAAAATTTCTAATTAAAGGTTTAGAAACTAGAAATTCAACTTTGCAAATTATACCACATACACTTTGCAGTATAAAGAGCACTAAAAATCTTAGACAAAAAACCTCTTCATCCAGGCTGCCCGAAATTGCAAAAACCTATTTCAAGCTTTAGGCTTTAGAGGTTAAACTACATTATTTTTTGTGGATCAACAAAAGAAACTCTTTCATCTGCTGCCCGAGGGGAAAAAAGAATAGGAACAAGTTGAGAACCAATACAAAAGCCCACCACTCAACACACACGCTTGCAACACCAATAGCATCCCTCGCTCATAGAAATACCCCCCCTCGGATAGAAAGCAATCCAATAAACTAGCCTATCAAGTTCCAGACCCAACATTTCCACCTTCCATCTGCCCCACCTGATCCGCACCTTATCCACTGCCCACTGCCCGCAATTTTCGGGCAGCGCTCGCCATGAAGCACTCTAATACACACTCCCCACCTCGTCACTCCCACCACGCCCTTTCTGTCTCTGCCTTTCGCATCTCCCTTTGCAGGTGATCGATCAGCTATGGCCAACGCAGTAGCTTCCATGGCGGGTCTGTCCCAGGCCACTTCCCTGGCCGGCACCAAGGTGCAGGTTTCAAGCTCCAAGTCGGTCTCCATGGCGAAGGCCGCCCCCGTGATGGTCCGCGCCTCCACCGAAGAGACCCAGAGCCGAAGGTCATTCTTCAGCTTGGCTGCCGCCACTCTTGCTGCCACCGCGCTCGCCGGAAACGCCCGCGCCGTCGAGGCCATCAAGCTTGAGCCCCCACCGCCCCTATCCGGCGGCCTCCGTAAGTCCCTAGCCCCCGCATTCCCGTTTTCTTGCATTCTAGTGCCCCGGATCGATAACTCCGATGTTTGCAGTTTAGCTTAGAATCAGGATTCGGAAAGGCGCTTTGAGTAGAACCATCGTGTGAGTGCCACTACGGCTCTATTAGTGGATTTACTCAGATCACCTTTCCACCAATCTGCGTATGGCTAGTGTTGCTGCATTCTATGTGGGTTGAGGATTTGCGTGGAAGGACTGTATCTGCAAATGTGGAGGTTGTTTAGATTATTGGCGGATCAGGTTCGGGTCTTGGCGGTTGAATGGACTTGGTGGCTGATGGGGTTTTTGGAATTTGGGGTGCTGCAGCCGGAACTGACAGTGCGGATGAGGCGCGTGACACCGACTTGGACTTGAAGAAGAGGTTTTATTTGCAGCCGTTGCCACCCACCGAAGCCGCTGAGCGTGTGAAGACTGCCGTGAAGGAGATCAAGGATGTCAAGCCTCTTATCGACAGGAAGGCCTGGCCTTACGTTCAGAACGGACTCCGCTCTTCTGCCTCGTACCTGAGATTCGACTTAAGCACCATCACTTCCTCCAAGCCCAAGGGTGAGAGGAAATCGTTCAAGGAATTGAGCAACAAGGCTTTCGCCGCCATGGACTCTGTAAGTCTCTCGGACGGTTCCGAATCTTCTTGGGAATGACTCTGTTAGTCATTCCGAACTTGCATTGATTGTTTATGTGGGTTGTCATGTGCTGATGAGTGTATTGAAAATGTGGTGCAGTTGGACTATGCTGCGAGGATCAAGAATCTGCCTCAGGCTACCAAGGCATACAGCGACGCCATTGCTGCGCTCGACAACATTGTGTCTTCCCTCTAGATCTATGCTGGCAATGATTCGTGTAATGTAGAAGCTCTTATTCAGTTCGAAAATGTAATCAGTTGTGTACTTTCACGCCCTTATCCATCCACTCCATCGTGCTACTTTTTTCCATGTGCAAGCAGATATCATAACTGATTCTGTATGCTCGCAATTCGACGACCATACCTTTTCATATCTCCCCTGCCTCAGCGTGATCACAATCTTTTTATTATTGATGCCTGGATGGTGAAATGCCGAGAGTTAAGTAATTTGAACAGGAATCTTATTCAACAGTAACTAAGGTTTCCAACATCACAATCTGTCAGAATTGTCGACCCCGAACTGTTGCACCTCATCTCACAGTCAGAAAGTAGGAAATTTCTAATCAAGGAAGTAAAGAAAAGGCTACTTACGATACACAACGTCTTGACCTTGCAATTGCGACGGGAAGGATCCCTCTCATCTCTTAGGACAAAACAGGAAGTGCGATGAAAACTCGCTCAGAGCAGATGGTGTCTAACCGCCCAGCATTTGTGAAACTCTCAATCGTTGGTAGATTTGTTCACTTTATCCTGTGATGAAATGAACATAAATTTATCTGAATGGAGGAAACAATAACAATTGGTTCAAAGTATGTTTCGAAGAATCTTCCTAGATGGTGGCTAGAAATGTTAAATCCTGGAAACTGTGGCTGTCGATTGTATGAAACGAGAGCATTTGCCATGATGCGAGAGGCAGTGATGCAATCAGTGTGCACACTCTAGAACTGCCTCTACCATTGATGTAGTCAGTCTCCTAGTGGAGCCAATGGGAGAGGCAGTTCATACTATGCGCATTGGTCGTAGGTCAAGGAAAATCAAGAATCAGATTGGTGGACATTGGTGGGCTGAAAGTCTAGCCTCTCAACCTTCACAACCCAAAGTTCGAAGGTGAAAGGTGTCGGAAGTACCTACATGGCAGCACTTTTTTACACTCTTGGTGCCAAAGAGTTTGGGCAGAATGAAAATGGAAACCTAGACTGCGGTCAAGAGGCCACACTTTATTCAATAAAATACTCGTAGGTTGTTTAACCCCTAAATGACCACGACCACCGATTCGGCTTATACGGTCAAGGTCAAAAAAAATTTACAGTCAACTTCAAATGTTATGATCTCACATCCAATGATGATCCAACGGTTGAAAATTTCCACACTACTACCTATGGTAGTCTACTTCAAGATCCTACGGTTGAAGTGATCAAAAATTTCCAAAAATATTGAACGTACCCGCATTAGTACATAGTGGTCAATGTTGGGATTTCAAGCTCCCAAAACATCGCGGATCTTTAGGGGTTAAGATATATTTTGATGGACTTCTCTCTTCACCTCTCGCCCGAGAACGAGGGTAGTTTGGGTATTGACCTCTCGACTTGGACGGCATAGTGTACACCGGCCCTTATTAAATGTGTACAAGAGTTTTGCATCTTCTTAGAAAATGTTCTACTACAATGCCGATGTAGTTGATCTTGCCACACACTGAATCTCTAGAAAATCGATTTATGGCATGCATGATACTAGGTTGGGTAAAGGATAACTCTTTGAAAATAATTCAAAGTTTCTTATTAAGCTTTATGGGTGTAGTAATAAGTTTCACAATTAGCATCTTTAAAATTCCCTATGGCAAATCTAGAGATTCTTTATAAGTTGTTCTCATTGTGTGATTTTTCTTTAAAAAAAGTGTTATTGGGAAATAAATTGTAATCATTGTAAGAAATATTGGTAGCTTTTTTCTAATTACCACGGCATTATTTTAAAATTATACCTCTCCTACATTTCCCCCATACATTTTCCCTCCAACAATTCATTTCCCTATGTCTATATAACCAAAAACTCAAGGATGATATTTTTTCTTTTGGAACATAGTAGAAAATTTATAGCCCAATAATAAAAACGCACTCAACATAATAATTTGTAGTAGGCTCAAGACATTGATCCCTAAATATTTCATTACTTTCAAAGTGTACATAGTGTAGTTCAAAGTAAAATATTTTCAATTCAATCATACAAAAAATTGACCTACACAATTTAGTTGATGCTCTCTAATTTTGAATCAAGAGGCCAAGTGTACTACAAGATCATAATATCATTGATACTCGGTAGAATTCTAATAAAATTTAACATTTATACTTTGCAGTAAAAAATTCATCAACATATCTTAGTAGATCAAGTTCCATAGTGGAGCTCTAGTAATCTTCACTCATGAGTACATAATAGCTTCCCCATACAACAATACCATGTACTCACTGCAAACATTACAAGGTATCATTTCGGGACACCATTTTAGGCACACCTACATTTCCAACTTCAAAAATCCATCACCTATGTAGAAGAGTCCAAAAATGATGATTCCACTTGCTCTAACTTTTTACTAATTTTCCCCATGCACAAAAATTGCTTGCAATAATGAAATTACGAACTTCGGAGATACCCTAGTGAATAGTGTATGCGATCAAGGGGGCGACCAGGGTATATACGAGGGTCTTGACGTGCGAGGGTATCTGAGGCGGGTAATACGGGTGGAACATATCTCCCAGGTATAGACCGGGTATCAGAGGCAGCCTCGAAGGCCAGCTGCTCTGTTCGGAACGCCTCGCCTCGGACGGAAGCTCGTCGAAGGGCGGGGTCGGGCAGTGAGGTCCAATGCACGTTTTTTATGCTCATTGCACGGTGATATGGAATTTTAGAATCCCCAATCCTCAATCGTTTTCCATTTTGCCTGGCGCCAATTCCTACCGACAACAAAAACTGCGCATGAGTTAAAAATCATCGATCGAGCTTCAGAATGTCGGACACAATGGATTCTCGCAAGACCCATTTCTACAGCATCATCATACCCACTTACAACGAGCGTCTCAATATCGCACTCATCTGCTACCTCCTCTTCAAACACATGAAGTAATCTTCTTCTTCTGTTCTCTATGAAACTGATTCTGAGTACTGCTCTGTTCTCTTTGAAATTGATTCTGAGAAGAACCCTTTCTCTGGGGTCATGATTCTTGCTCCATTTGGCGATCGGTGTATTTTAGGGTTTGAGGTTTTTCTGAATCCTTTTTGGTGTTTTGGGAGCAGAGATTACAACTTTGAGATAATCGTGGTTGACGATGCAAGCCCAGACGGAACGCAGGACACCGTGAAGAAGTTGCAGAGTATTTACGGCGAAGATCGAATTGTAAGATGATGAATTTTTTGATGGTCTTCAGTTATTGCTGTTTTTGTTTCCAGATTCATACACACAAACCTCTCATATCCTTCTCTCAATCGAATATCATTGTGCAGTTGTTAAGACCTCGAGCTGCCAAATTGGGGTTAGGTACGATTCTTGTGGCCATTGGATTTCAAACTAGGGACACCACGTTATTATGCAGTTTGTTGAGGATTTGAAGGTAAAATTTCGTCTCTGATATCGGTAACTCTCGAATAGTGAAATGAATTGTGAGTTGAGGGTTAAGCATTGGTGCAATGTTGGCTTCCAGGAACTGCCTACGTTCACGGGCTAAAGTATGCTTCTGGTGATTTCGTCGTTATTTTAGATGCCGACCTTTCTCATCATGTAAGTCATCCACTCTCTGGCTTGATCATTAAGTTGTTGTATGTAACTTCGTAGACTCTTATGCGAGTGGATTCACAGTTTACAATTATGTCATTTTTTTGGAAGCTAGTCTTTCTCATCCACATTCTGAGTAAAGTCTTTGGATGTAGTATGTAAAGTTGTAGTATCTTATGGCAGTTTTAATGTTGTGATGTGTCTGCAGCCGAAGTATTTGCCAAGCTTTATCAGGTATGCACATTTGCCTTTGTTTGGAGCTTTGCTTAATGTATCGTTCATTTCATTAACATGTGGCAAGGGTATCGATTGACAGGAAGCAGCTGGAGACAGATGCAGATATCGTGACTGGAACTCGTTATATCCAAGGAGGAGGTGTTCATGGCTGGGATGCACGACGCAAATTGACGAGCAGAGGAGCAAACGTTTTGGCTCACACTTTGCTTTGGCCTCATGTGTCTGATTTGACTGGCTCTTTCAGGTACTTGCTACCACAGCTAAAACCCTAAACCCAAACTATCTCAATAAGAAAAGTCCATAATGTGAACAACATACCAACAACACTAGTATTGGCACGTGAACATGATCTCTATATAGATTCACCGAAAATGGTGCACCTACTGTAGTTGCAGCAGGATGATCATGAGTATGTTTCAAAGCGGCACCTATACTAACTTTTCAGTAAGGCAATAATGTTAATACCATATAAACAACGAAGACACCATTATTGGCATGTAAAGAGTACCATAATGATTTACCAGTATTTAGAGCATTCCTGTAGTTGGAGCAAGGTCAATATGAGCATGGACTTAAACTATCCTTTTAGGAAGGCAATGAAGTGAATATCATAACAATAACAAAGACATGTAAACATAATCAATGAAAAGATCAACCAAATATTACAACATCGTCAAATTGGAGCAGGAAGATCAGGAATTTGATGTAAAGCGGCACCTAAACTAACACTTTAGAAAGGGAATGATGTGAATCTCATATCAATAACGAAAGGCATATAGCTTCGTAATATTAGACATTGTCAAATTGTGAAACTTTGTTGGAGCAGGGTGATCATGAGTATGCTTTAAAGCGGTACTTAAACTAACTTCAGGAAGGCAACGATGTGAATTTTCTTTTTTGCAATAAAGGCATACAGCTTCGTTTTAAACCATATATTAGAGCATTGTCAAATTGTGGAGCAGGATGATCATGAGTCTGTTTTGTTGTGTGATAGGCTTTACAAGAAGAAGGTACTGGAGGAAGTGGTGCAAGTATGCGTGAGCAAGGGTTACGTTTTTCAAATGGAGCTCATAGTACGAGCCACAAGAATGGGATGCCGCATTGAGGAGGTTCGTTCTATGTCCCTTCCAAACCCTAAAAACTTTTTTACCTGTGGTAGGAAACGTCTCATCATTTTTAATGTTTTTTGTTTGTTGCAGGTTCCTATCACATTCGTTGACAGAGTTTATGGCACCTCGAAACTTGGGGGTAACGAAATTGTGCAGTATCTCAAGGGACTGTTCTGGCTCTTCATAACCACATAAGTCATCCGAACCTCATTCTTTTCGACTGGAGTGATGTGCATGTCTGCATTTTGCGGATTGATTAGCTTTCATGGCCAACCCTAAAAAAGCTGATTCAGCGGAGGGGGTGTATGCATTAGAATATTTTTTTTATATGAAAGACAGTATTAGGTTGCTTTTCATGACTTTCAGAATAGTTATGGATCAACAGTTCATTGTAAAAGAGGTTACGGTGATAAGTGTAACTGTGGATAACTTTGGAGTGGTTGCGTTTTGTAGGGTGATTGCATCAAAATGTATCAAGTTTAGTTATGGTGCTTTTGATGATGGATGCCTCCAAGAATTTATAATATGCTATGCAACTACTTTGATAATGAGCAGTATTGGAATTAGTACACTCCAATTTTCGATTTGTACATGGAAATATAGGATCTCATCGACACTTATGAAATGGTTGTAGAAAAAGAGCATTTTTGATGATCAGACCTTTCCAGTGAAGGAATCAAATATGAGTTTATGCCCCCATTGACTGTATGTACCAATCCATTACTAGTCGACTAGAAATAATTAATCACTCTAAAGTACAGTTCTAAACATGTAACTTATTTTGTCGAAAGACTTTGTCGCCCTCTACAATTCTTACTATATTCGTTTTGGGGTAATTTCCAGCAATGTTTTCTTGAACCCAATTATCATCTGCATTCTTGCTTGAAGCTAGATTTGTATGTCATTGTTTGACACTCCAACCACAACTTCGAGGCCCCTATGTCCAAGAGCACTTAATACTGTATGGTTGGTTTGAAGTAACGATCTTGACTTTTCCAATTTTCATGGATTTTATTTTACCAATGACCTTTTGGGGGTTTGGAAGATCATTTTGTAAGGTTCCATAATTTACACCAAAATCATGACTTCCAAGTGGTTTAGCATGTATTATATAGATACCAAGAGTTATGGGGAAAACTAAGACTATGGAAACCAATCCGCTTAAAGTTTAATAGTTTGTGCCATTATATGATAAGTTTGCTATGAAAAAGATGCCCTCAGGTACTACTTAAATTACTACAAAAACTTAAAAATACCTTTAAACTCTTTGAAATACAAGTGGAGTTTAATGTATAAGGCATGTAGTTTGTTTTTGTTTGTTTGTTTATTTGTGCCTTAATGATCGTGGGGACCGTCAGTCACATTGGGGTGCATGAGGTGTCATTGGAAGCGGGTATTTACGAAGGAAGTGGGGGCAACAACAAATCGTGGAGCCAATAGATCCCAAAGGTCCCAAGATATTGAATTTCAAATTATTTATGGCCTTATAAATACCCAAAATTATTTGTATGAACATGGCAACCCCATGCGTGTATCCTAGTATGGTGGCAACTATGATGGGGTCTTGGACCTTGTTGTATGGGTACCTCAAAGTCCTTGGGGGGATACCATGTGAAGTATCTTTAAGGCATTAGTGGCTAGCTAGGAACTAGGAATTAGCATGGTGTTTACCCTAAGAGGGGTTGGTAGTTCTGTCATTGGTGTAATGACCTCCGAGCATACATTCAAGGATAGGTTAAACGAACACCCTATTCACGGCAGCCTCTGAGTAGGTTGGAGTTTCTCTTTTTCTTCTTATATAATTTATGAAAATTATTCATATAAAAATCACAAAGCGTCTTTTAACTTTGCAAAGTAAGAGTGGCTATTATTGCTTTTATTATCATTCAAGGCTTTTGAGCCAACATGATTGCTCCTTGAACTAATTATTAGTTATTTAAGACTAACTTAACCCTTATACTTCCGTCCCAATCTCAACAATCTCAAGAGTATAAGGGTTAAGTTGGGTTTAATTCTACCCACATCTACTATTCCACCCCCTGCATTATGTACTTTTCTCTTGTGCTTTGCTTCTCTAATGTCTATTTTGCTTCTCTAATGTCTATTGTGAGTGCTTTTCTCTTGTGCTTTGCTTCTCTAATGTCTATTGTGAGTGCTTTTCTCTTGTGCTTTGCTTCTCTAATGTCTATTGTGAATGCTAGTGCGTACCAACACACACCTGTACACCCACCCGCACACCCACGCTTCTCTAGTATTTATCGCATATCTTAGCCTTTCCTACAAGATTCCCATAACTCAAAGAGTCTCAATTTAGATATGTTCTAAACATCGTCTGATTCCATGTTAAATGGAGTGACTTGAGAGTTTTAACTAAAGTGCTTTCTTAAGAGCTCAAATATGAATCTAATTCACTTGCTCATGATAATTACCATCAAAATAAGTACGTAAATTTAGGATAAACTTCTCTGGTATTCATTACGTTTGACACTTCCCTTTCCCATTTGACAGACTCCAAGTCGACTTTACGTCAGCCCACAATCATCTGTTACATCGGATGCATTACCATCTCCAATTGAAGACTCAAACATACACCTGAATGACTCGCAATGTAAACGATGCAGATTGAGGTCCATAGCATTTTAATCTACATGGAATGCCATATCCCTCCAGCTATGCACGATCCAGGAATTGAGGATCCAGTGAATGAAGTGAATAGGGTGGAAAGAAGCCAAGGAGAAGGGGAGGGAGAGCTGTGGCTGTTCACACCCTGTTGAAGGTGAAACGGCGGTCACATTGTTTTTCAACCGTCTCACAGGTCGCTTCTCCCTATCTGCTCCTCCCTCCAAGCTCATTCGCATCACACCTGATTCCCATGGTACAAACAACTCGACAACCATCTCTCCACAGGCAGCCGGTACTCAATCCATTCTCAAGCTCTAAATCTCAAAAATCAATAGTCACCTGAATTGCTCGAGCAAAGTGCTGCATTCCTGCTACTTACCGGGGGTGCTCACCACAGGTATGTCGTATCTCTCCAGAGTAGCGAATATCATAATCATACGGATAATTCACCACACCAAATAGAATACCTGATCCCCATTGAAATGAGATCTCTGATGTTCGAGCTGGGGTAATTGTGGAGCAATTCCGACTGCAGAAGAGTTGACATTATCAACAATGCCACCAGTTTTCTGAGGGTTTAATGAGGATAGCTTGGAGGGTTTAGTTCGGAAAGAATCTGGGTGAGGAGCGAGATGGTGATGTCACATCCTGCCGTAAATTATCATCATAGCGTCTGCATGCGGCAGCATCGTCGTCGGCCACAGAGGGTGGTGCAGTATCATACCTGCGGACGTCGACAGCAGCAGCCTTACCGAATTAAGTTCGACCCTCTGAGCTTATACGGGGGCCTGCATGGTTTGTCCTTCGATCCCACCAACACACAGGCCTTGTTGAGTGCTGTGAATACACTCCGGTCCACTCAAGGCCGGCGGTGTGTAACCCCCCCATCTGTTCCCTCTAATCCTTCCTCAAGTGGTTCCGACACCAGTTTTCCTGCTGCCATCCCCCCACCTTGTCCAGCCCATGAATCCCCTGGCTGTCAGACGCCAGTGGATGCTGAGGTAGTCTTTCCTGAGGTAGATCAGGAGGTATTCCTGCGAGAAAGGAAGCTGCAGGAAAACCTCTTGGAAGAAACGAGCTCCCTCCTGCAGCAGCAGGAAGGATGTTCTCGCAAGCAAATCCCTGAATGCCAAATAGGAATCGGGACTCCGTTGTCTTCCACTACTAAGCCTCGAAAACGTCCAAAGGACTTGACTTGGATAGATTGGGGATGGCCCCGAAACCATGTGGCTTGTCCCTTCAACCCCCAGCGCTGGCGTACCCTGGAACCGGATGACAGCTTCATCCGTCCTGAACGAGTAGGTCACAAGGAATTTATTAACCTCCTAACAACACCACAAATACGTAGATTTAGCATAGCCTGAACATCTGAAAATGAATCAACAACACTGTTCAATGCCAGAAATCAATTAAGAGTAAGCTTACTTAATTGATGACCATTCACCTGTCGAACCGAGTTGTTAAGGTCATTGTCGCTGTACTGATCTCTCGGTTGGACGCAGATCTGTGGGAAGCCCAACCATTTTGAGGGTGTGGCGAATATCTGCAAACTGCTCGCACGTCAATTGTGCTTTTCTGCATGTGTATGCCACTGACATAAACCCTGGTACTTCACCAATTTCACTATAATTCCCTCTTGCTTAACTTCCAGAAGAACTTAAAGCCTAAGCAACCGTTTCGAGGTTTCTGTTATAATGGACACTACTTGCTATGTTCCATTTTTCTAGAATACATCTACCTGGAAAGTTGATTGTCATGTTATAACCGAGTCTGATATAGTTAATCGATGCCAGTGTTGTGAGAAACAAGTTATGGCAAGTACCCCTGTGGATGTGATGGAGCTCGCAGCCTCCTACGTCTTCATTGCGGACATGCCTGGTCTGAAGCACACGGACGTCAAGGTATATAAACATCAATATATATTATATACAAATGAGCTGGATGTATAATTACTTCTATGTGAACTATAGCTGTACACTACAATCAAATTGAGAAATTTTGGACTTCCATTTTTAAGACTAGCAATGCCACATGACCGAGTTGCCCTCATCTCCTGTGGAAATAATGTAAAGATATTACTGTATGACGTCACAAATGGTCATTCGCTAATTCATCCAAGCAGTTTGTCAAACTTAGGAGACTTTTTGTATATAATTTTTAACAACTATTTTGAGACAATTCATACAATCTAATGGCTTTTGTAAAAGATTATCCTCAAGTCAAAGATAACTTATCCGTTTATGCTTAAAAAATAGAAGGAGCTTTGATAGTTGACTCGATCAAAAATATGACATCTAGCATTAGATTGAGACTATATAGTGTCAAACGTATCAAATCAACCAATATGGCCTTACAACGAATAGGGTCATCTTGTGGCATGCAGGTGCAAGTGGAGAATGACAACGTGCTGAGGATAAGCGGAGAGAGGAGGAGAGAAGATGCAGTGCAAGATGGTGAGGTGAAGTACGTGAGAGTGGAACGAAGCTCAGGCAAGTTCATGCGCAAGTTCAACCTGCCAGCCAACGCCAACTTGGACGCCATCACTGCCGCCTGTCAAGATGGCCTGCTCACCATCATTGTGCCCAAGACTCCGCCACCTGATATCTACCGCCCTCGCACATTCGACGTTGCTGTATCATCAGCGGATTTGGGAAAGGCATAATGATGAACATCCCAAATCGTTCCCTGAAACTTTCAATATCACATCGTTAGAATGGCTGCATCATTTGCCACTTGTATATTCGATAGATGCAATATCCTTATTTGATATCCTCTCTAAGACTTGATGACAAACGATACACAAACCTGATTACATTCGACCCAAATGCTAAACTGGAAGAGGACAGACTACCGAGGCTAATCAGTTTTCTCTAGAATTGGATTGAATTGATTCGTAGCTCGACACTTTAACATAAAAATCCTCGATCCCTTGATTTACCTTGGCTACTAGTAATTGTATTGAAAAGCAAAGCATGTCCGGTCCATGTTTGCTATTTGGGCGCTATTGTAATTCAAACACAGTCATGCTTCAGAAGCTGCGACTTCCTTAAGCACATTCTGCCATTGATTTCTCCTAAGAATCTGAACAACCCACTAATTAACACAGTTACTCTTTCAGAAAAAACAAACAATTGTGAGCGGAAGCAACAAAATTTACAAGTGTCACTGAAATCTGATGTAAGATGCTAAGTTTGAAGTTCAATGACCAGAAGCACTTGCACATCCTAGAGCAACTATCTTACACACCGTGTTTAACCGTGGCAAGTAGCTCCATTAATTATGTTAGATCTGCTTATCTTAATTACATCAACTCAAATTACAGAGAGGTGCGTTGGTTCTTGGACATGTTCTCAAGTTTGTTCTACTACTATCATACTACAAATTCAGGTACATCTGTAAGTGTAAAATTATTCTACCTCATCTTTTGCATTGAATATAAATGTAAGAGTAAAAGCATGTATGATTAAACAGACCAGTTTCCTCGTAAGTACAGAATTCGTAGTTCGAACTTTTACAAGAAGTTTCAAAACCTTCCCTGAATTATCTTGGCTACTAGTAATTGCATCGAAAAGTATATCACGTACGCTCCAAGTTTGTAAAAAGTATTATTATACTTGAATATAGCCACCTTCAAAGTGCTTCGAGAAATTCGGAACACTATCTCGTGTACACAGCATGCTTCAGTTCTTTAAGTCGGTGGATATTGCAGCCTTGATCCTCTATCCACCAGAATCGGCCAGTCATGTCGTCTAACAGAATCATATGTTCCTTCATTGCCATACCTATTCAAACAAAGAATTTGTTAATCTTGCACATGTTTGCAAGCACACACTAAGATACAAACCATCTTATTGAATGAAGGTAAATGGTGAACTCATCATACAAAATGAACGTATACAGAACAAATGAAGTGAGAAGAACCTGTATGTACAAATTCTCTACGTACTCTACCCTCACAATTAAGACTGGGATTTGACTAAGGACCACGGTTTTGAAAGTAATAGTAGAAAAGGTAGAGTGTAAGCATGAAGAACCAACCTCCAAGGATGTTCATTCCAGGTTCACTGATGTCGTTAGAACTTCGAACTGCAAGGCACACCAAACCCTCTGCCTGTACCATGCAGCGAGAGTTCAACCTCCTGAATATGACAAACTATTCGAAGAGAAATAAGCGTGTAGCTAATTGATCTTCTTGGCATTCTTGGATCAAGAAGCATATACCGGAGAGATGATATAGTTCTCGGGCTTAATGTTCATCCTCAATGGATAAAAGAACTGCCCGCTGCCTTCTCGATTGGCTGGAAAAACCAACGTGAGATTGTGGAATTTGCTGATGAGCTCTGCATCTCTTCTGTGCAACGCCAACCAATAAACTATATAATGAAAAGATACCAATAAGATTATTAAGCAGAGTATTCCTTCTAAATTTGAGTAGATGATCGGCATTTGAAACTAATAGTGAATCGAATAAAAAAAACTGGTAGTTTGAGATAGAATGAGATCATACACAATGGCTCTATAATAACTCCAACAAACGCCTTCCTCTCCTTCAATTTGTTGATAGTCAAAGTTGTTCTCCATAGCCCATACCTTCACCTGTTTGGTGTGGAATACAAAACCTGTTACAATCCTTGCATGATACTTACGTGACGGTTATGTAAGCACCAAGGAGCTATTAGCACATGCGACATGCCATTGAGAGGTAGAATTTTCCTAATGAAGCAGCGAGTTTCACGTTCTTCTGATGAAGTCAAAAGGGCCTCCTAGTTGCAGGACGTGACAATGGATAGAGACCGAAGAACTTACCGTGTTCACTAAAGTTTGAAAGAGCTCGTCGTCCAGGTACGTGAACTGTTTGGTGCCATCCACAATGATGTTGTAGAGATTTTCAGTTTCGCGTTGATCGCCACCACGGATTATCGAGTCTCCGCCGTACTTAATGTTCTGCAATGGCACTTGCCAAACTCTGCGGTAGGAAAAGTTTGTCAGTTCATAACTTCATATCATCACATAAGTCTGGGTTGGAAGTAATAATATGTGACCTATGATCCGAGATGAGTCTAGAATCTCCACAATCAGAACCACACAAGTTTCCCCGGAAGTTACAAAGTTAGACCTTTTAAGCCCCTGAAGATATATATGATTTCCTCAACACTAAATTCACAGGCTGACGATAAAGAAAAAGCTTTCACTAAGAACCAATCTAGATCACTATAACAGTCATCTACATATCATCAAGAATTTCATAGGTTGATGTAAACTTAAGCTTTTGATTGATCAACATACCTCCTATCCGGAGAGAGTTCTATCCACGGATGACCCTTGCCCAAATATCTTAAGGGGAAACCGAAGGCAACATATCCGGCCTTATAACCTTTGGGTGCTGTCAAGCATAGAACGATACTATGCTCAGCTAGAAACAGCTCTTTCATCTGGCTGGGAAAGGAAAGTGGTTGCCGATTCAATCCCAAAACACCGTCAGTTAGCAACTTGGCACCATATACCATTCTTTTCCCAGTTTCCCTATTGCGTCGTTTGTACACGCACCTGCTTGTGAGTGACACCATCAAAGTCAGTGCTATACAGAAACCAGTTCCTATCATTATCAAAATACAGTAGAATCTGTGTAAACTAAGGAAGGTTATTTATGATGAAGGAAGGGGTATTGCACGAGGTTGAGGCCAGCATTTGACATCACTTTGAAGAGGATATTCGTCTAGGCAGTATTAGCTTAAACAGATTCTCCTGTAGCATTTCTGACAATATTTAACTTGTGTGTAGAGGAGGATCCTCCACATACTTAAGATGGAACTAAGACGTACCCATAAATCATAGGTAGCACTCTCTGGCGATCTTCAACCGGTACAGTATCAGCGCAAAGAGTAGCATTGCCAAGTACCAGAATCCCTTCGATATTCTCAAAATGTCCATATGGATTGTTGAAGTGACACACACCGTCTTTACAACGATCTCGTTTCTTTTCTTTGGCATGCAATTCGTTACAAAATCTTTCATCACACCATTCATTTATGGCTGGGACATGTAACCCATGAGGGCCCTGCGCGAATTCAAGCCCAAACTGTAAAACTTGAAAGAGCACTGAAGTGGACATTTATTCTTACTTCTACTGACATCCTATTTAGAAACTACAAAGTTTTACCGAAGTGCGTCTTCTGATGCAGCCCCTCAAATATTAGTGCAGTGAGGACTTGATTATGGACTAGATCAACTTTGAAAGTGCAAATGAAAGCAATCGGAAAGTTGGCAAGAGCTATTGACTTACAACCAATTGATGAGGTTTAAATTTCTCAACAAACTTCGTCCATTTGCCTCTCTTATCCTCGGGTATCCACTTGCAGTTTATCCATGTGAGATGGCCTCTAAAATCGAGTTCCAGATGATAACTCACGTTCCCTACTTTCATTCTCACAAAAAGAAGCGATTCACGGAGTCTCATTACGTCCCATGTATTTCTTTCGGGTCTCCACTTGGGATATGGTACTCTTGGGATAGGCACTTTATCAAATGGATCCAGCAAAAGTCGTCGAGTTGTTGTGTTAACGGTATTTAAGTACTGGCTACTTGGTGCTTCATAGTAGTCCAGTTCATTTTGCCTGGTGAACACAGGAAGCACAATATAGGAGTCCTGACGACGAGCTGTCCTCGCTTTTTTTACTTGAAGCAATGGCAGTACACCAACGGAGAGGGCTATCACCAGGAGAAAAATAAACCAGTGCCTTGCAATCCGTGTTGACCAGTTCCGGTGCAGAACACCTGGCTGCAAGCACCAACACTTCTTTCATTACCAATTCAAGCATATAACTACAACCTAATATGTTATTGTGCTCCGACCAACGCAGGAGATTTCAAGATCACACAGGAATGGAATATAGTTCGGCAAACCGAAGCATTGACACCCTAACTGGGAGAGTACTGCCTGCACCAGCATTCATGTATAATACCGCATATTGAGCTGATATATGTACCCTCTGGGCTTGTGAAGCACATTCTGATCCTACCGTCATCGAAGACTGCACTATTACTGAAACGCTGATACTATCACAAAGACGCGTCATGAATTAGAGACTTAAGTTGCACCTAAAATGCTGCTGATATGCCAAGGGCTTTACTAGCAATCTGAACATGAACTTCAAACTGGGAAATATGTGGTATGTAAACGTCAGTTGAAAGTTTTGCTAGGATCAGAGATTATCTCCATTCATGCTCAATATCCTCTACATCACCTAAAGGTATATGACAGACAAAGTTGAAGGTGCTATATGAGGTGAGCTAAGCACCTACACTTACTCAATAATTGATGTAGGAAAACAAACGAGAACAGTTGTGCGAAATCGACTTGCCTGTACACGCTGTGGAGATGTTCCCGCAGGCTTCCAAGGGCTTGGATTCATTCCCAATCTCGTCTCCCCTTTCATGTAAACTGCAAACCAAACACACGTTTACTACAAATATAGATCATTGAACAGCAGACACCTCCATCTCCTCCACCGTACTGTAATGCCACTCAATCTTTAACCAAGAAGAGAATCTCCTTAACGAAAAATCTATACAACGCCTTCTCCGCGGTCAGTATCTCTGGTGTAACTCGCGGACTGACGTTCATTCCATCTGTACCTATAACAAAAAGTGACTGTTTCCTAATGAGGTACACTGAAATCAGACAACGTGTTCCCCTATACCAACGTTACGAAATTGTCAAGGATATTAATACACCTTCATATTTAGATAGAAAATGGGAAGATAACCTAACCGCTCATTAGACCTATCTTTTAGAATGATAGCAGGATTGAACAAAAGCAGCATTCGTTCTTACTAAATGTGAAAAGATATCCTCTGCCACACTCTTGAGACTACAAACAAAGATTCGGACTTCACCAATCGCAAATCAAGTAGCAAAACATACTTGTACAAGTTTTGGCACGATACGCCATCAGTAACACGCGACAACAATGTCAATTCCTGATGAGCTGCTCCACGCATAAACTTGAAAATGATCTCTCCACCAACTGCAAGAGCTCCAGACGTTATATGTCCTGGGATCTCCGTAACGAACACCGAACGCTTCATTAACCTCCATAAGACGATCGCCATTCCAACCGCATAAACGATCACAAACACGATCCAAAAAGGACACCATGAAAGAAATTAAATCTCGCAACAATCATTCAAGCAATCAAAATTTACTGTCCAATCAGAACAAAAGCAACTGAAACGTCATTACAGCTCTCTCCATTGTCTGCAAATCTCAATAGCAAGAGAGGAAGTATCCGTTTCTTAAAGAGTGAAGTCCTCTGTTCTACTTTTCTCTATAGTCGACATATCCAACTGATCGATGCACCAAAATATGCAAACGCTAAGAATCGAAGTATCTGAAATGAATCGAATTTCGAACTTTCCAGAAATATCTATACCTATCTAAAACATCATCGAAACACATGAATTCTATACACAATCGTCTGCAAACTGCAGCATCGTCTCTGATGGCGACCAGCTCAAGAGAGCCTGATGGATGAATGTACTTTTAAGACGATGAATTCCTTTCACATCTTTCGTCATAAAAGTGAATTATGGCGATGAACATCTCCTTCATGAATGAATAAATTCTTGATGATATTCATCCAAAGTGCATAGAGAATGGAGGGCAGCTGTCTCAAAGTACTTGGAGCTTGGCTACGGAGCCAGCCAGCTCCAAGCAGGCTGCCATTTAGCATTGCAATTTCGTCGCGAGATTAGGCTTTGAATTTGCTGTTCTCTCTCTTGCGGGGGTGATGTCGATACAGTGAGATTCTTATGATTATTTTTTGTCCTGTAACAAAGGAGGTCTGTGTTGGTGGCGGGAAAAATCTTCAGCATTTTCTCAAGTTCGAGAGTCTCCAGCTCTTCTCCGGGTCATACTGCGGCTGCTAGCTGCTATTTTTCTGTAGACAGAGTGGAATTCAAGTCGCTGGTGGTCGGATTTCTGCTTCAGGGTTTATTTAGGGTTTGGATCGGTCATTGAATCAAAATCTCGTTGCGCCTGATTTTCTTAGGAACTCCTCGCATTGTAGTTTAGGAAATTCGCCTGATGTTGTGACATTCGATAAGGAGAACAGAATGCTGATGTCAAGGTTCATGCGAGGTCGCTTGTCGTCCTCATTTAGAACTTTACGGCGCGATGTTTCATCTACCAGCTGTTTTATCCGAGGTAAAGTAATGAAAGTTCCATTCTAATTTCAAGATTCATTCACACTGAGGATATTTGGCAATCGGTTTCGATTACGGAGCTTCGATTCCTGAGTACAGCAGTGGATTGCATCATCTATCGTAGTCCTAGGATCACAATCAGTGCAGAATTACTCGTGTAGTAGTGCAGTTGTAGCTGAAAATCAGTCTTAGGGTTTTTCAGTGAAGAATTTGCTAAATATACTGTAGTACTACCTCTACCTGACCTTTAAGCATGGTTTAATTCGACATTTTCATGTTTTTGGAGTATTGCCGCTCATTTCAAATTCAAATTGCACTCTGTAGCTTCCGAACCGTGGCTTTGCGGATCCGTAACAATGAACCTGCCGTTGAAACATGTGCAGATCACGAGGGCCCTCTTTTGAAAGAAGCGCAAAGAGGCTACTGTATATACCGGCTGTTAGGTTCAAGATCGCACGAAAGTACCGCTTTATCGACTTTAAAACATTTGCAACCAATTTTTCAAATAAGCAGTAAGTGAAGTGGCACACTTCTTCGTCACATCCTGAAGCTCTCCATATTTCGATCATTGTCTCATGTGGTGAAGGTGGTCATGCAGGTAGAAAGTACCAAGTGCAATACATTGTGGGATTGACATTTGCCACAAGTTGTCTGGCAACAAGCAATGGAAATGCAGAGGTTTCTCGTGGTGACCAGGGTAAGAACTATTTTCAGTTGTTCTGTTTAGGCTAGTGGAGTTTCGAGTTCAGGTTGCAAATGTTCGGATTATCGTAATTGTTGCTTTGTTAATCTTGTTTCTGTGGACCTTTTGCAGTTCAAGTAGGAAAAGCGGTTCCGACAGTGCCGCAAACTGTGATTAAAGTTGAGGAGAAGAAGGATTCTAACATTGTAATGATACTGAAGATCCTGTTTGTACCTGCACTGGTCTCATTGACGGTGGTCACAGGATACCATTTTCCATATTCTCTCGCTATAACGGTGGCTCTCCTCCTATGGGGCACAAAACCTCAGGCGAATTCCATCTATGATTGGGTCGAAAAGGTAGAACATCCTCATACATGGTTAACAGCTTCTCACATTCGCTTTTTGTAAGAAGTTAGTCAAAACCTATGACCAATGAGTGATCGATTGGGAAATGAGTGGCCCATATTAGGCAATATTGCAACTTCATAGTTGTAGCTTCCTTATGTCAATAATGGACAGTCTGTCGTGGGACAATGGTATCGGTTGGTATGGGGAGTCTTTTGGTGAAGGTTGTGTTTGCCTTAGAAGGTGCTGAATCTGTTACTTTCAGCACATGTTTTAACATTGCATATGACCTTTCTGTTTGCAGAGAAGGTTGCAGGAAGCTGTAGAGAAGCAGAAGATTGAAAAACTTGGATTCAATGTTGGTTCCGCCTCCTCCCCCTTGATATTTTCATGAAGCCATTGCAGTGTTCTTTCACATGAGGCCAGGTTGATTCATCTGTGTTGTCTGTGGCAGTTTAATCTTAAAGCGACGGTGATGCACGTGGAAGTTCGTGATTACACGCTATTCTGTCTTGCCCAAGTCACGTCGATGACACAGACGGCGACGTTGGTGGGGTTTTTGGGCGGGTGGTTTGTGATCTACTCCTCATCATCAACCATCACTGCGCTTGGCTTGCGGTCCCTTCTCCCTACGCCTCCTCCCGCTTTGAAGAAATTCCTCGACAGATTTGATACGAATGTGTTAACAGAGCATTCTACATTGGAAAAGTGATATATTGGACTCTACGTGGTAGAGCTTTGTACAGTACATAAGAATTGTTGAAGACAATCAGTTTCATGATTTGAAAAGGCTTTTCTACCATTCATTGTGAGTCTCACATGTTTCGTATTGCACATCGCAAAAAGCAGGGTTGATATTTAAGAGTTTGAATAGACCTACTCCATGAAGGTTATAAACTTTGGCTGGCAATAGTACCACTCTTATTTTTTACCTATCCTGTAGACGTTGATCAAAACAACCGGATTTCTCACGGAGATTGAAGTAAGGTAGGCCAGTATGGCGCAATTTTTAGCACAGAAATTATGCAAGCTTTTTGCTTTCGTGTATGGGGAAAATGGGGAAAATTAGTAGAAAGCTAGGGCAAGCAGAATCATCATTTTTGAACTCTTCTACTATGAGTTATGAAAATTGAAGCCGAAAATATTGGTGTTTCGACATGGTATCTAAAAGTGACACCCTATAGTGTTTGCAATGAGTACATGGAATACATGGTATTGTTGTATGTCGAATCTATTATGTACTTGTGAGTGAAGATTACTAGAGCTCCATTTTTGTTATTGTGATATTATTGACTTCTCCACTATAAATCATTATAATGTACTTTGAGGTTGACTATCTAGGATGCCTATTCTGCCCTCGTTATTGGGCATGCATTGAACTCTAAATCGACCTCGTGAAACTTGAGAGCTGAAGGGAGAGTGTTCGGTAATGGAGCGGTATGGATAATGTAGCGCTAGGTTTCTTCATTCAAAGGTTTTTAATAGCTTTTTCACCCACCAGTAGAGCACTAGGTTTTTTCACTCAAAGGTACAGTATAGATTCTTCACCTAATTATGGAGTACTAGGTTTTTCACTCAAAGATACATGATAGCTTCTACACATGTTAGTAGCATGTACTCACACAAAAGATTATAGGTTGCCAAATTGGGCCACTAATTTGGAAACACATGTAAGACGACCTTTAGAAATTTATAGCATATTATAGAAGAGTCCAAAAACGATGAATCTACTTTACTATCCTTCTACTTACTTTGCCAATGCACAATACTTCTTCATATTGTTGACTTCATTATAGATTTCCCATTTCCAAATTTGAGCCATTATTGAGCACTCTCGCTTAATAGTTTTAAGTAGTAAAACACACCTTACATGCTCATCTGAACGTGAATTCTTTTTTAATATTGAAGCAAGTAAAGTATTGTTAAACAAGAGTAGATAAAACACTAGAGAAGTTAGTTACATGTTACATGAGCAAGTTTGAGCTTACCATAAAGTTCCTTATTTTGACTTTTCTCAATCTATGAGTAATTAAAATTTAGATTATATGAAATTGGAAGTTTTTAAAAATTGTATGGTTTTTCCACGTCTTTCCAATAAGACTACCTATGCTTCTAAAAATTTCATATTTTGGGAGTAAAATTTCACACTTTCAAAATTCTATTACAGCATGTTGATTCCGCCCAAATTTGCATAATGTTCTATATTTTGGAAAATTGACCGAATACACTTAAATTTCAACTATTTCAAAGTCACCAAAAATTGAGATTTTACCCATATCCAAATTTACTTCTAGTCACACACATCTTTTACTTTTTCATCATACTTCTGACTTCTTTTACTTTTTCATCATACTTTTGACTTATTGTAAGAATAAAGCTCAATTTTCACTTAATCTTCATTGTGTGAATGCAAAAATAAATAAGATTAAATAAGAAATCAAGTGAAAAAGTATGGAATGAAAAGACCTGAGCAATTCAAAGGGTGTAAAAGAAAATTGGAAAATACAAGAAGGAAAATGAAGCCCATTTCTCTTCAAACACAGCAAAAAAATGTGTATCCATTGGTTTTGAGTCCCTTTGTTATACAATTCGTTGTTTTAACAAAATTATGATTTATATAAATTGAAAGTGAATTGTATTTTTAAAAACATAATTTCATCCTTGAATGCTTAGAATATCTTTCACAATGACTATAGTCATTGGTTGTAATAACTATAATTGCAATTATAAATTGTCAAAATTAATTAAGATTATATTTACAAACTAGTCTTGTTCATATCAATTGTGGAAATTAGACAATTGTGAATATGCCTTGAAGTTTGTTTGAAGTAAAAAGATTATAAACGAAGTAAGAGTATGCCTATCGAATTTGGAGATAAAATAAGCATTAAAACATTCAGCAAACCAATCTTAAGTATTGATAAAAGGAACAAAAATGAGATAAAAAATCTAATGTTTGTTGAATTCTAAAGCATTTTCAATTTTACTTTTATTTGTAACCTTAATTGCAAAATTACAGCCGATCTACACTCTCTCCACCTGACGCGGATTATTAATGATTACTTTTAGTTAGGCTTAAGTATAGGTCTAGGTTTACAATTAGTTTTGGAAGTTATATCTTATGGCAGATTAAATGCAAGAAATGTTGACAAGACAATTCGTCTTGTCAACCACTTCTATGCACATCATGTTGAAATCTTTATTTAATTTCATGATTATAGTTAATTGATTACATCATTTGTTGTCGTTGATAATTTGACAAAACTAATTTCTTATCAGAGGTGAAGATGGAAAATAAAGATAATCAATTTGCAACCAACAAGGCATATGTGGAAGGATGGGAAAGAGAGATTGAACAACTTTGTGAAACTATAAAAATTACAAGGATTTCAACAAATTTCAATGTCTTACAAGAAAGATGCATTTCAAAGAAGACTTGATCCTACAACATCTCAAGGTACAAATTATAAAGAACCCAAATTGAGTCTTCCAGCCTGTAATGGTGATCGTACTAAATTTCAAGGATTTCCAAATCAAGGGAGATTGTTTATGTTCATGCAACGACTTTGTTATCAAACCTCAGCCTCACAAGTTGTGTTAGTTAGAAGACTACCGACTGGCATAGCTTTAAATTGGTTTTCTCTTATCTTAGAAAAGAATTCTTTATTATTAAACAATTTTGACGGATATATGGAAGAATTTATCGCTTGTTTTGGGAAGTAGATAAGAAAAAAAAATTGAAAATCAAAAAATTAGAAGTTGACATCAATGTGAACGATCACCCTCAATTTATATCTCTGAATTTAGGCAATTAACGTGTAATGTTGATTAGAGGTCGGAATGGCTCTCATTCATCAATTTCACTAGGGATTACGTGAAGATATGGAAGCTTTGTTACTTACGTTGAATGGTGCTACTTCCTTGTCTGTGGGCATTACCAAAACTGTTAAATGCCACAATAGTTTATTCAATTATCCACTTGTGGTAACATCATTACTATCAAATATTGAATTTAATGATGTGAAAGTAGGTGATCTTATGCAAATTGATACAACTCAAATTAAAGGTCCATTATCAAATGAGAAAAGAGAGCGTCAATGAAAAGAAGGGTTGTGTTTTTCTTGTGAAAGTAAAGAACACAAGCTCCCAAATTGCCCTAAAAAGCCAACTCAATTTCATATTAGAGAAAGTACCATGCAGAAAATCCGTAGCATGTGAAGAAACTGCCAAATTATTTGTAGACAATATTTATATTATTCATGGTCTTCCCAATGATATCATCTCCGATCGGGGCCCACAATTTGTTTCAAAGTTCTGAAAAAAGTTTTTTGAACGTTTAAATGTCAAAATTTATTTTTCTTCAACTTATCATCCCAAAACTGATGACAAACTTAACGGTTTAACCAAATCTTAGACCATTACTTTATTGCACTTTGAATTATCATAAAGATAATTGGAAAGATCTTCTGTCATTGACCAAGTTTGCATAAAATAATATTTTACATTCGTCAACAAAGTAGACTATTTTTCTTCAAATTATGGTCAATATTCTAAAGATGACTTGCTTCAAGTAAAGATGGTTGGAAGTCCAGTTGTGGAAGACCTTGTAAATCACATCACTGTTATTCATAATGACCTTGAATTCCAACTTCAACAAACTCAAGATTAATATAAAAAATATGCAGATATCCATCGCCAAGTACATCAAAATTTCAAAGTCAGATATCAAGTTTGGCTTTTTTGACGTATTATTCAAACTACAAGACCATCTAAAAAACTTGAGCACCAAAGACTTGAACCATTTTCAATTTATTAAACAAATCAACCACGTTTCTTTCTGCTTAAAGCTTCCAACTGATATGAAAAATTATCATGTTTTTGAAATATTCCAATAAAAAAACATGAAAAATATGAAAAACATGAAAAACATGATAATTTTTTATCTTGGAATATGAAGTCAAAAATCTTGGAACCGAATTACAAAAATACGATTGAAGATAGGGTTTTACACTTTTACCGCCGCCTTCACCTATTGAAGTTAACAATAACTTTGAATATGAAGTCAAAAAAATTTAGATTCTCAAATAAAAAAAAATCAATTACAATATTTTGTTCATTAGAAAAGTTATAACACAAGCTAACGTACCAAAAAGCCAGCATCGTACCTTCAAAATGCTCCACTGGAAATTGCTAATTTTATAAGAGATATCCTTAGAAGCTAAAATTTACTTTTTATGAAACTCGTCACTCGAGAGGAAATGATGTCACGGATAATTTATGATTACTTTTGAGTTAGATTAAAATATAGGATTAAGTTTATAATTAGTTTCTGAAGTTACATTTTATGAAAGATTAAATACAAGAATTGTTGACAAGACCATTAGTCTTTTTTATTCTTTCTGTGTTGATCATGTTGAAACCTTGACTTAATTTCATGATTACAGTTAATGAATTAAATCATTTCTTGTCCTTGATATTACCTTTCAAACTCTACAATCTATTTTTAAGTTATTTATTAACCTCCAAATAATAATTCCACATTTCTTATACATGTGAGAAAAATATATAGGACATTTTCCTTTTTTGATTTTTTATACGATAATCTTTCATATATTTTTTGTACCGTCAAAGTACACTTTTGTATTAAAATTTCAACTCACGTTTATACAACATATCGATTTTTGTTTAAATTTTACATATATCTTAAAGAAGAATATTTAGTAAGCATGCAGCTAACTTGTGTAGAAATAATAATTCAAAGAACTCTAAGAAAATTTAAAATCATTCATAAAATTTATCAATTTACAAAGCAGTTTATTACAAGTTTGAAACTTGTGGTTCTTAATGAAATAATCTTGTTTATTGTGAAAGCTCTCGTGTGTTTATATTATTTATTTATTTTATATATAAATGTAATATTAAAAAATAATGTTATCTTAAAATAATTTGACGAAATTTAAATTTAATTAAGTTGTGAATATAATAATCGCTCGAAAGTCGCTCGAACACACTTTATGTATTAAATCAAAAATCTAAATCCGTTTATAAAGAATACAAGACCAAAACGATTCAAAATGCCTTTTGGAACTACTTACTCTAAGAACGGGTAAATTGTTAAAATGAAAACGCATAAAATGAGTCAAACACTAGAAATCTAGATTATTACCAGATCAGCAACTGCAACGTACAGAAATTTAAAAAAAAATATTGTCCACAAATACGATGATAGGTATGTGGATACAAAATTACAATCCATCATTTTATTTACATGCAAAAAGAGACGGCATGATGAAGGCAATAAGCATGAAAATGAAAAGAATGAAAATTTACTCTAACGTTCCGCTACCTTGTTGTTGAACGTTGAAATGAATAATTTAAACAAGTCCATTTCTAATTTATTTTTTTGCATCTCTCGTCACTTAAACCTTAAATCTTCCGCATTGGATTGAGATCAAACAACGATTCTCATCTTTAATATTGTTGATTATTTCTCACCTTGATATTTTACAGTAATTTGAAGGATTGTCGTCTCTTCAAAACGCTAATTCGTCTGACCTCTTCATTATTGAATAGTAATTCTTCTCAAACTGAGGGCGGCGAAAGAAGTCGTGGAGCATGTATTGCTCGTACTGCTGATTGTAGGGCGACAAGTGCTGCAATTTGTGGCGCGACAAGTGGTGCTTTTTGTGGGGCAACAAATCGTACTTCTTGTGTTGATAGTTGCGTTGTAGCAATTGGCACAAGAACTGCATCCATGTGCTGTATGTTATGGCGTAGGTGCTGCATTTAAAATTGCTAATGTCATCATTTTTGTTAACAACATGCATTCGTAACAATAATACTTTTTATCAAAATCGATTTTACGGTCTTAAAGAATAGTATGAAATGCAATTAAAAAACGAGTTAAATGAAGTTCAAAATAAGTTTCAAACTAAAATTAGAATCATTGAAAGGAAAAAGATGGAAAAACCATTGAATAGATGAAACAAAATGTTGACTTGAAACGCTTACTCGAAACAGAAATATTTGTAAGTTAAATTTCTTTAATTTTTAATGATTTACTTTATTTTTATTTGAAATTTCTAATATTTAGTGTTAAATGTTTTTAGAAACGTTGTTCAATGATAAATATAATAAAATTTTCTTGAAAGGCCAAAATGATGCAGAGAACAATCTTTTAACGGCATTCAATGTGTGACCAAACGCAAAAAGAACTTAAATCTTATACTATGTAAAATATTTATTTTTCTTGTTTATTTATTTTTTCTAATGCATTATCTTTTTATTTCAACATCTCAGTCAATGCAAGGATTATGAAGAGAATACAAATGCAGCAAAATGTGTGAGTCGTGACGTATGCATTAGCGAGCAAGCAATAGCAAGCTCCACCTTTTCATTTGAAATTACATGATGCGCTGATCACATGTGAAGTTCTTAAAAGTTTTCACTGTGACAGCTGATGATGTGATCTTAATCATATTATTTAGATTAGAAAGAAATTTATATTTATTCAAGCACGTCATTCAATAAAAATGAAGAAGTATACAAGGAGAAATTTGAAAATCTCATGACTGAGAAGGCACATGTGATCGATCAACTTACAGAATAGTTCAGCAAATTGAAAAATATAATTTTTAAACATGCCTAAATGATTGACTCTCTAATACCTGAGTTTGTTGCATTAACTACTTTATTTCATAAAAGTGAATTGAAGATGTTAAATATGGTGTTAGTAAATTCAAAATTAAAGGGTGATCTTGAGGAAAAAAAAGAATAGAAATGAAAAATAGACTTCGGAAGTTTTCGCGCTTTAAGTTGAGTTTTTTCAGCAAAATAAGATAGGATTTTTTATTTTAATTTTGAAAATTTAAATTTAGAATATTGTGTTTCATTTTATATTTAAATTTAAATTTTGTATTATTGAATAATACAATATTATCAAAAGAGAAGAAAAATTAAAATGAAGATAAGTGGAGCACACATTCTTGTCGGCAGCAATGCGCCGATGATTGAAAGATACGAAAAAACCAAAAAAAGAGGTATGTGAAATTGTATTTTATGTAGTTATGTTCTTGACTAATATTAAATAAATATTTTTAAAGATATTTAGATGTATTGAATATTTTAAAACAGGGTACAAGTTCTAGCAAGTTAACAATTTTAAGTGAAAATAAATCATCTAAATGACAAAAATATAATTTATTTAAAGTTTTGCAATTTTTTGGGTATTATTCATGAATTGAAAGTTTTGGAGACATTAGGTTTTAGAGTTTTAGGGTTTTAGAAATAGGATTAAGAAATATAGTTTTTGAAATTTAGCGTTTTAGAGATTTGAGAATTTAGTGTATTAGGGTTAAAGCAGAAACGGGACAACTGATGTTTAGCGTGAGATACTGTCAAGTTCTTAAGGCCAGAACAAAGTCATCGTCCGCCGTCATGAAATTAACCTCTCTATTTCGCCCATAATTGAATGACACCTTTCCCGAACCTTAATCGAGCTGACTGTTAATTTGTCGATTAATTCTTAATGTGCAGCGAGAGGAGGGCGTACAAATAGTTTCTGACGAAGAAAATTGTCGCTTTTCTTTATTTATGACATGAGATATTGCAAATTGCTCGGTGTTTTCCTGGATACTGAGTTTAGAGTAAAATGGGGATGGATGATTTAAGCGAGGAGTTTCTGTTTAGAGTGAGTTTGAGCGTACACGTAGATAGAATTCCAAATGCGACATTAGGGTAAGATCTCTTCTTACCATGTTCGTTTTATACAAAATATATGCATTCAAAATCAAGTCGCCTAAAATATAAAAAGAAGATTTTATGCCACCATTTGTGATCTCTTTTTTGCAATGAATAATAACGTTGCAATTGATCGTGGACATCTACACCTCTCATGTGTTCTTGATTATACACTAAAACCGGCGACGCCGGGATTTGAATATAACCCCCTAAATGCCAACGAGTTATACACAAAGATTTAGAAGTGTCGATTGAGCTACATGCGGTTGAAAGCAATGACACGAGTTTATTATCATACGATGTAACGGCGCACATCCGCACGCTTGCATGCACCTGTTACAAAAGTTGACCTTGCGATCCCGCCGGTGAGTTTGTGAGCGCTCGAAGCCACCTAATTCGGTAATCTTACAAGTTCTTGAAGCAAATATGTCACACACCAACAAAGATTAAAACAAATGTGATGATGTCAAAAAATTGTAACAAGTGACAATGTGCCCCTTATATCGATCATAAGACTTAACACTTTTCTCTCGCCAACGTTGCCCTCCTCTATCGAATCGCTTGTTCAACAATATATTTCTATCTTTTGTACACACTTAGATACATAATTAGTTAAACACTACATTTTTGGACCATATTGCGTAAGTTTTGCTTTCATATATCGGCGAATAAGAACATACTTACTCGTATATTTGATCATTATTTCATTTACATATACATTTTCCTCGAGGTGATAATACAAATAACATAAGTTATTATGTTCCTTCACTAACCATTCCGTTTTTACTAACTTACTATAATTAGGACTAGTTTTATCGGTTGTAACAATCTTTGAAGACTTTGAAGAAATGATTTGCAAAAAGGGCGCCCTCCACATTGGAACTCTCCTCTCCATTGACGAAACTGTCCTCCGCATCGTCGGAACTGTTGTGCTGAGGAAACCAAATAGAACTGTCTTCGTGACGAACAGAACTATCGTGGCGCCTTAGCCACTTCTACATACCATCCTGTTAGACCTAAACTTGTTCCGACTAACGTCGTCGCTGGAATTATAAACTAGGTGCAAACATGTCAAAATGTACTTAAATTTATTTCTATTCATGCACTTAGTAATAGATTTTATTCGAAATAATTCATCTAAAGACTTTGACCAATATAATCTAACATTCGGTAATTATTTGGTGTCATTAGCATAAGTACCCCGAGGAAAGTTAAAAGCTCTTTTACCGTCAATGGAATTCACCGACGTCGTCCGCGCGTCTTGCCTTTCTCGTTGCTTGATGCAGCGTATAAATTAGACATTCTAACAATTGTCATCAAAATAGACTTAAACCAAAATAATATAAAGAACTCAAGAGGATTTTGGCATAGAATCAATGGATCAACCAAAACTTCTTTGCTCTCTATCCAACGAACGAGGCCAACGAAGAGAATTTCAATACTAGGTGAATTCCACATCCCGGGTGCAAATTTTTTATAAATCGGTAAGAAGAAAAACTCGCTAAAATCCAAATCATATCCTAAGTCTTATTCGTGAGTTGCATTAGAATTGTTTATGAACTATTTTTTGGAATTTGGGGTTAGAATCAAACTCTCTAATTTGTCCATGCCATATGACATAGGAGATTCCGATTGGCCGGGGTAGTATGTGCAATCTGATGAGTCATGTTGGAAGGACTTGGAGTTCCAAGTCTAGATCCTCAAAGTTAAATCTCTCTTACCTTTCCATATTCACCGTTCTCATCTACAAACTTCACCACGGCTTTGACTACACAATATCTCTCCCATAAACCATACAATAACACTTTGAGCATATCAATGGCAATCATAGGATTATAAAATTGTCTACAACCGTGTCCTAAAACACATCAAGGTATTGGACCTCTCTATCTAACGGAATTTGGAGAACAATCAGTTCACACTTTGAGACAAGTACACATCTTCTAAGGCATGCATGCTTATATGTGGGCACATGTAAAGAGATTGGATTTATCACTTCATAGTGTAATACTTTTTGTAGACAATGAAAAATTGACCCATAATAACTCAAAATTCTTTTGAGTTTGACAAATAATCTAGATTAAAAACATCTATATCTTCTAAAGCCTCTAATAGCAAATCCACGGGTTCACCACCTCCATGCTCAACCTGCAATAACCCATCCAAACGAGCATTAGGATTGTTCAGGACAGAATCCACCGCGGCACTTGTAGTTTCACCAAGGGAGTGGAGACACTTACATGAAGCATCTAAGGTTGTCATTGTGCCTATTATCTTCCTCTTCGAAGTGTCTGGCTGGAAGCTGCTAATATCTTCAAAATCTTGTACTGAACTCACCACAGTTACTGATTGTTCTAACACAATCTGATCATAACTGCCAACCTCTGGTCGCTGGCGCACAGACCTCCCTAAGCCGGTCGAAATGACCATCATTTGGTCAAAGGGAGTCGATGAGGTAGTACGCTGCCAATACTCCTCTTGAAATTCACCACGCAACCGACCTCCTCCGTCTATCTGCCACACAAACAACAGAAACAAGAATCAGTGACTGACAACCGATCCCGACCTCCATGATGGCAGCAGTAGTTGAGTCTGCATGACAACGATTTGATATTGATGCGTGTTGTTGGGATTGGAACAACGAGTACAATTGCGCTAATTGTCCTCGCACTTGGAAGTTGGATGCGTCTTGCTCCCACACTTGGTGAATCAAGTCTGAGACGATTAATAGTAAATCACAATCAGAAGTCATTATCAATGCAGGGATTCTCAACATGCACACCCCCGAATTCAAATGCGTTCTCAGTTCATATTTATGCTGGATAGTTCACAAGTATAACGGTTGATAAATCATGATAAGCTTAATCTGTGCAATGCAGTGAGTGGATCAGAATTCTCTGACCTACACCACTGACAAAAAACCATCAAGCTCCGCTTGTTTATAGTGACTACAATTGCAAAGAGGAAAATCGAAATCAAACCTTGGGATCGGGTTTTCGAGGGCGGATAATGTTGTTGACGAAAGCAAGGACAGAGAGCACAATTGGAGCTTTTTTCCTTTAAATTGCAAGTTTACTGATCCCAACAATTGCTCAAGTTCAACTGACCCAGCAATCGCTCAGGTTCACCGATCGCTCAGGTTCACCGACGATGCTGCCTCAAAACACGGCAGTTGCTCAATTCACCCGCCATAAACAACGAAATGAGGGATTGAAGAAGGAATCATATCAGCATCGCCTTCAACATGTCTCTCCTTCCACCGCAGTAACAATGCAACGTTCCTGCGGAAAAGAAAACGGTAATTCCTTAGTCCAGGAGTAGCGGGAAGAACTACACCTCGTAGCAAAGGTCGCGACAGGAGGTACTCTTCATTCAACAATTTCAAGCACTCTTGCACAATCGGTGGAGGTTGAAATTGCTTCTCTGAAAGCCAAACACGCAGCTCTTCGCGAAAAGCAGGGCCTTCTCGCTCGCGACGCTCTTGAACAGCCTTGGACGCCATATTGCCGTTGTGCAACGGGACCGCTGCAACTGCCATCGTGCAAACGGTCGATGTAATTGTCCTCTGGTGAGGAGAAGCTAAATATAACTCCCGCTTATCTGACAGGCGATGTGCATGAAGACCCCGCTTCCACAGCGCCAGACGGGAGATTGAGTTCAAAACCAGGCTCAGCCAAGGAAGCTCATCCGGATCATGTGGAATCCCAATCTCTCCCTCGCCGTGACAGAATTCTAGATGCTAGTGATTGGAATTAAATCGCCCAAGAACAGTGACCAGTTCGATCAGGAAACCGCTGCTCGATCAGGAAACCGCTGCAGGACAAGCCAGCTACAGTAGCCGGAAGTTCTGGAAAGAGCCCGAGGGGCTCTCGTGGGCGTTTAAGGGTTAATTTGTTACGAATCATTCTTCTTTAGCTTGCAATGAAAGAGGGTAGTGTTGAGGGTAAATCGTTGAAACCAGACCACATACTTGAATGGTTGATTGACAAAGCGGCAGAATACAAAAATGTAAATTCTCACACCCTAAAAAAGTCAATCAATGTTTGGTTTCATTGAGACCTTGCGGCCCCACCGTAGAGTCCATTCACCAATCATGTGTGCTTTTGTCACTTTATTTCAAAAACATATGGCATGATATGCAAGGAGAAGATGCTTGATAAAAGAATCTCTGTTTTATGACAAAAGAATGATAACACCGCTGCTTGATAACAAAAGAATGGAACTAACGATTCTCAAAGAGCATATCAAACCTGCACAAATTTCTCAGCTCATAGCTACCTTAGTGCCTGGAGTTTCAATCCGTTTTAATGACAATCTACTCAACACCGAGGCCATCTTACGTGAGAGCGTCCCGTACCATTCATGGGCGGCAATCAAAAACTCAAAAATCTCTGCAAGAGGTAGAATACGCAGTTTAGCGCAAATTCTTAACAGAGATAATATACTCATTTAAATGGGTGTTGAACACTTGCCTAAACGTAATCGTAGATGTGCGTAGTCTAATTTTGCTTTTGCAAATGCTAGCAATCCCTGCTCTTGAAGGCCTGCCACAACACCATACTAAGATTCAGAGCGCTCCCAAACCCAACTTCTCATGGGCAACTTCAAAAAAGAAGCAAGAGAATAGAAACTGTGGAAAGAAAGCAGAGTATGAATTGAAGTGTATTTAGCTTGACTAGTAAAAAAGATGGAAACAGGTCTGTACTTGGTTCTCCAGGGTGTTGAAGTGCCAGGCCCGTGACAGCATTCTTAACATACGCCATGAGTCGAGTTTTACGAGTAGCGCCTAACCTGTTCGCCAAAGACCTTACCAGGCCACTGCCAACAATCGAACCTCATCAAAAGTTGAACAAAAAGGAATGTAAAAGCCGAACTCATCTTTAGCGTTGGCTCAGTCTCCAGAAACTTGAAAATGTTGTATCACAAGATGTAAGAATTTAACCAAGAGATGGAATGGGCTTTACTCTGTCCGCAGCACAGTAAGAAATTCGCGATCTAAACCTTGTAACCATTCCGAAACATCCCCCATTGTAAAACGCCTCACTTCGTTCTTTAGCGCCTTCTGCTCCTCTGGGGTCATCATCTGACCAAATGAGGATTTGCTGCAAACGTAAGTGGTTTCATCTCAGTAAGCAACTTTGTCGAAGATTATGCTATTAAGAATATCTCAAGGCTCAACGGTTCACTAGAAAGTGACAAACTATAGAACTGAAATTCATAGAAAGAGAGAAACTTGTACCTCGATATAGCCCGGCCAGTAAATATAACGGGAAGGAAATGAGCATATTGCCCTGCTCCTAAGTTTCTCCCTGTCTCTAGAATCTCGTCACCATCAAGAAGAATGAGAGCTCGCCATAAGCGGCAAAAATTTGTGCGAAATTTCTCGTCAAGGTCTCTATACAGCCCGTGATCTAATATAACTGCACAAGCAAACCGCAAAGATTGGCAAGGGATTCCATCATAAGCGTAAAAAATCCAAATTGTAGTTGAAGTAAATGACAACTTCAGACTCTCGTATATATTGTAGGCGATCAAGTAGCATGTTGGACCACCAACCTATATCAAAATTGTGCTTCCCTGAGCGAGAGGGATCCCGGTGAACCAAAAGATTCCCGGGGTGAGGATCGCCGTGCACGTATCCGTGACAAAATATCATTTCCGCAAAAACATCCACCAACAAGGAAGCGACCTGATTACAATTACGATATTAGTAACAGTTGAGATATAAGATCAGCACATCCTTTAACAAATCAAATATAGATTTACACACATTAGCTGCAAAACAAGAACAAAAGTACCTCCTTAGGATCAACTCCTGCTTCCTCTAGACTCTTGATATCATCAACCTGCACAAAACAAATGCATGTTGAGCTAATGCTCAAGGATATATACATGCAAGACTGGTGATGATTTTTCTTCACTACATGTCCCAGTCCTGAAGCCTGTGACACTTGGGACCGTTCCTCATTAGATCACATTCTTGTAACATGGAGCACTACGAAATCTTAAAGCACTCAATATACATATTCAAGACCAGAAATGTGAAACCTGGCCGACCTAGTGTTTCTTAGCTTTTGGCACATGAGCATCATAATCTTTAACCACATGGAAGCCGCCACAGAAGATTTGGTCTTTCTGCTCTGAAGCTCATCAAAGGTTCACAGTACTGTAGCACTCACCTTGCATCCTTCCATGAATTCCATGGTCAAAACCCTGCTTGTTGATACTTCCTGCAAAAAACCAATCAAACTTTAGAAAAATGCCCTGACCAGACAATCATAGTTGTTAGGGAGTCTAGATTTACAGCGTACATTCACATGATAGTGATTCGAACTAAGCTTAGTAATACTGGTCTAAATAGAGGGCTACAGAATGGACATGGTACTTACCCGAAAAATTCGAGGGATACGAACACCCCGTCTATGACTAAAGCTTTTGGCAGTTCTATCTGCATTATCTGCTTCTTGAATAAAATCTGAACCAATAGTATGAAAAGGATCAATAATGACGTATAACACCCTCGGTCTCAGCTTGCTTAAACCGCAGTGAGGAAAAATCTAAAGTGTTAAAAGGTGAGGATGATGAAACACAATAAAATGAAAATAGCGATGACTTACCAAGTTCTCTTACTAAACCCTTTTCGAATTCTGGTACTAGCCACTCAAATTGGTAATCCGGGAAAATCTGCGATCCGAAATATGATGTCAGCTTCTTCAAGTCAGCCTTTATTAAGCCTGACCATAGTATTCACAAAGTTATGCGAGTCAAAAAGGTTCTACAGTAAGCATCAAATGAAGGAACTACCAAAAAAATACAATGAGATAAAAACAATACCCAAGCGAGAGCCTTTGAAAGGAACGCCATCGTAGCAATGTCCGTTGCAAACTGTCTCTGCAAACCTGGATATTGCACCTGGTACAACAGAGGATGTAAGCATTTGGAACTTGTTCTCTGAACCTAAAAGAGGACAATTTCGACAGCATAATAGACCCAAAGATGGACATCACGATAACCACAAATTGAGGCTATATGATATAACCTCTTATGGAGCTGAAATATACCTTAATCGCAACTTCTTGACCATCTTTCAAACTACCTCGGTGCACCTGAGCAAGCGATGCAGCCGCAATTGGCTGTTCATCAAATGTCTCGAACCTGGAACCATTCACAATCAATAGTCTTGAACCCTTCAATTTAGAGACTTAACTAAGGCACCAAACACGATTTTGCATATCTGATGAGCAAGTAACACATTACAATATTCTACCTAGTTTATTATAGTACTCATCCCAGACAAGAAGTTGCCAAGGTCACAATATTACACTTACAGCTCTTCGGCATCTTTGCCAAACTCCTCTAGCAAAACTACTTCCATGTCCTTGAATGGCCGATAACTAACCTGTCGCAAACAGCGATGCGTAAGAATTCCACACTCCAAATTGTAGATAGTGTCAAATATACGTTGAAGTTAATCACAACCAACTGATCTGGAATTCATTTCTACAATAGAGGTAACAAAAGAAATCACCTCCGATAGTTCTTGTACACACTAGTATTCAGTTCAGATTTGTACACCAAATTATTCAAGAATGTCACAATAATCGCAAGAAGCCAGCCCACTAGAGTCTAGATATGATGAGTCGATCAAACATATTCAAAAGAAGATTGTTTACGACGGTGTAAGCAATAAGTTGATGGAGTTATAAACCCTAATCCCTAAAACCTCAAACAGCTATCTTCCTCGTACCTCGAACAGAAGATGCAACAAAAAATATTCACCTTATCTTGGAGAACAGAGAGTGTCGTAACAAACTGCTTCGGTACTTGTTGCATTGAAGCAATAAATTGGCCAGCTTTAATGTAGAAACCTCTGTTCGCTTCACAGAGTTTCAGTAGCCTCTTAGCGGCTCGATCATGCACCTACAATCCGAAAGACCACCAATATCAATCGACGAACAAGCACGTCTTCCACACTCCTTCCAAAGCAATGAACTCAATGTAGTCCTCGGAACAGTAACGCAATTCGCCTCACTAGCATCTTACTACTCAACCATGTACTAAGTATCAAGCCAATAATCGAACACTTCACCTTATCACGAGCTTCGTAGTATGAATCTGTTTTCTCGTCAAGTCCGCGCAAGGACAGCTTATAATCTATACTGTTCGCTGCAAACTGCAGAAAAAGCAGCCCATCCTTAAGAAACAAACATATGTCTGCTTGATTGATACAAACTCTATTGCAAATAGGGCTGCAAAACCTCAGTAGTCTAAACATTGGTTACATTCGAGGAATCCTGAAATTAAGCGAGAAATTTCTCCGGTTGAGAAAGATCCATGAATGGTTGCCTTTGCCATTGCGATCACAATCCTTAAGCCCTAAACCCTACGTCAAAATGGAACGCCTTCTCAAGTGAGCTACTCACTGCATAAACTGCGCGAGATGACCTCACGAATCCTTGAGCAGCGAAGGGAACTTCTGCTAAAGGACCAGCGTCAGTGAATCTTAAAACCACAGACGTGGATGGCACGATCCCGACATACGTTGACGTCGCCGCCACCGCAGATGCAGCAGCTACAACTCCTAGCAATCGCCTGGCCGCCATCGCCATCGCTCTCTGCAGTAACGAATCAAAAGAATAACCTCTCAGCTCAAATTGCAATCCACAAAAACAAGAAGATAAAAACCTCTTTCTTCAATCTCAATCTACACCCGGAATTTGAATCTTCGTCATAGCTGTTATTCCCGGATTCGCCAACACAACCACGAGAATTTGAAAATAGCGTACTACGTCGCGAATGCAAAAGCTCAAACCCGAATTTAATCCCTAAACTCCAATAGTATTTGGATTTTTTTTTTTCTTTTTTTCACACAATTGAGCGTAAGCCGCACTTTGAATTTTCATTGAAGCTGTTATTTCTGAATCCGCTACACGAGCACGAGATAGCATATGAATTGGCTCTAACGAAAGCTGAAGTTAAGCCCTACATTTTGACTCTGACTCTAGCAAGGGGAGATTAGTTGATTTGCTCAAACATAGTTCTTACCTAGGTTAGTTGATCGATCGATCAACGCGAGGAGAGATTCATGGCAATGCTTGCTTCCAAGGGCGTGCCAATTTGAAAGGAAAAGTGCCGCAAGTCAGTTTGAATGTGTGCGAGTGTTCGGTAGTCGTGGCTGCATGTCCATAGAACGCGAAGGCAACACCCGCCGTGACGCGCAAGTCCTGGGGAGCGGCCGCGCGGCACCGAAAAGCAGTTGGAGGTTCCAACCATGCTGGAAACCGCACGCTATCAGAAAGCGACCTCTAGGGTAGGAGAAGAGAAACTACTATAGAGTGTTCGTTCCACCTATCCTCGGATGTATGCCCGGAGGGCATCACACCAATGGCAGGACTACTAATCCCTCTCGGGGTGAACAGATAGATAGAAACTCCGGTCCCTTTCGAAGGGGTCGGCGTGAATGAAGTGTCCGTTCGTAATGCTAATATCCCGATGGCCACCGGACAAGGAGGAAATTGGTACTTGGGGTGAACACTATGCTAGTTCTTACCTAGCCACTAGTGCCTCGGACATACTAGACATGGTATCCCCCCAAAGGGCTTTGAGGTACTCATAAAACAAGGTCCAAGAACCCCAACTATAGTTGGGTGGACTATGGTGGTAAGGTAGCAGAATCTATATGCGGACAGCCCTCATAAGCGTGCATGTATGATTCTTGCTCCAATGAATATTTGATCTTTCTATAATTAACGTCAATATACCCCATGCGTATATGGAGTAGGGTGCCCGATTTTAGGATTATCTATATTTGTCCCACATGATGTACAATATCTCTACTACAAGCTTGTACGGTTGAGATCTGAATAGGTTTCCATCTATGACAATTTTTTTGATGATGTGTTGTTTTTGTTACGAATGAGTCAAACCATTTAGTGGTTGAGATAAAGGTGAACAACCTTCACGTTGGAGGTTTTTATATATAATAAGATTTGTTGGTAAAATTTCCAATTTAGAGTGAAATAATGAAATTTTATAGTCTATACTCAATAGTATTGCTACGCTATAATCTTGCAATCTAAGAAACTTCATTACTCAAATCTAGTGCATGTCACATATAATAAGTCACTCTACTATGAGATTCTACAACTAAGATCTAAACAACTTATTTTCAGTTTCATTAAAAATTAATTTTTTGGGCTAAAAATAGGTTGAAATGTTTAGGAGTTAATGTGGAACGGAAGTCGTCCAACACCTTTACAGTTGTAAGGATGAATGATTCTGTCATACTTGTGCAATTGGTACGCATCTTTCTGTTATGAGATTTTGGCTTTGTAATTTCAAAAACTTATGTCAAATTATCACTAGTTTTCTTCATGCCATTTACTACAAAGTGGTCAGCCTATTTTTCATATAAATGGGTTCATATACATGGACTTGCACTAGATGAATCATTTCAAAATATAAAGAAATAACCTTTTATATACTCCAAATCAAAAAAGTGATTAAATAAATCACATATACAAATTTTGATTTACTTGATCATTTTTTTAGATTTGGAATGTTTTTATATTGACCAAAAATGATAAAATAGAATATAGATGTGAATTGAAGAGTGTCTTGAAATTGTGTAGTGTGAATAACTGAATATATCATGACATATATGAATCGAAATAAAGTTCCTTAATGAACAAGCATTTCAACTTTAGAAATATTAAGAATCACAAAATATCAAAAAAATAATTGGAAAAATTCTATCTGCACTCCATACCAAAAATTCACTAAATGTACCTTATCATAAAGATACCTTAGAATTTATGTTGTAAAAACATTGATTAAATTCATCAATTTGGAGCATAGATTATTGAACTAAGACTAAATCATAGTCAACGTGAAGAAAAAATTTGCATACATGAATTCCTAATTAATTTTGATATCACTTATCAATGTTTTCACTGAGTGGAATTTGTGTTCAATATTCATTACTTTCTTGACTATTTGTTGCAGAAAAATTTGTTGTATCATGTATAATCATCAACCAAAACAAGCAATAAACCTATACTCAAAAATGGAAAATGAGTACCAAATGGTTATTTGTTATTTCAAAACAATGATATCACATTTTATGATTACCCAAAAACATTATTGTTCTACATGTGACCTTCGAACATGTAGAAAATATTTCAAGAGTATGAATTCCAAAGATTTTATAATTGAGATATAATACACAAAACACTAGATCCTAGATTTGTGTAAAAATTGCCATGAAAGAGTGATTTCAAAATGACAAAGAAGAATTATGAGCAAAAACTAAAAGCAATCGATCTAACTTTTAATAAAAATCTAACATTCAAAAAGATTAGGTTTACACATAAAACATCACACTCTCATTTTGATAAACCAGGAACCTTCTATGTTAAGCATATAAGATTTAAAAACGTTTCTACGGATCCTACGAGTGTAATATCACTAATAACACCAATAATCAACAACAATCTTTCAACTGGAAATGATTATCACCCTTTTCATTTGCAATCTGAATATGGAAATTTTAATCGCTTGATTCAAAATGAAAATGACTCGGAAACTTTATCTTCAGATAATGATTATTTGGATGAAGGGTATATAAACCAACAACTACCATGGATAGAAGATTCTATAAATTATAATGAATATATAGTAAACAATGACATCAATGAAAATTGTATTGATGACAATCCAATCCAAGAAACATACTCTGAAGATAGTGCACAAGAGAGCGAATACACAAATGAGGAACAATCATCAGCTTACACTATTTCAAGTGAAGACAATTTTATAGAAAGCTACCCAAATCAACAATTAGGCATAAGAAACAATTCCCCAAACTATAAAGAGATATCTTCAACAGAAGATCCTATCTACTATGAAAAACACTTGATAGAAGATTGTGCAAATCAAGATCAATATTTAGCAGAGAATATTTTTGACCAAGAAGATTATTCATTAGAATCAACCAATGATAGTTTGAATCGAGAACAATATAGGATAGAAGGTGATCATGAATATCTAGAACAAGAAAGTCTAGAAAATGAAAACTGTCCAAGTGAACCAATTCTTTTGATAGATAGTGAAGAAAAACATCCCACAAATAATACCATAGAACAAAGATACTATAGACCAAACCAATTTCAAGATACAAATAACTGTGTAATTGAGGAATTTAATGTTCAATATGAAAATGATAAAGATGAATATAATGAAAAAAAATATGATCATAATTTAGAAGATCCAAGTTTTTTGGAGTCTTATGTAGTAGGCACTCAATCCAAATTACCTATTCCTAAAAGTATTGGAAGACAACGCAATAACAATCGTGAAGTGAAGTCAAGAATATATAATGCAAGTTCAGATGATAAACATTGTAAGACACACTTTGATGAAGCTACGAGAGAATTCGTCCAACCGCAAGATTTGTCTCGCAAATCATCTAAAAGGTCTAAAATTAAATCAAAAACCTCTACAAGACGTGCATCAAAGTCAAAGCTCACCAATGTTAAGAATGCCCATAAAAGTTATGGGCAAAGTTGTACGAGTGATGATGGAAACATCATTCATAAAAAGAAGAAATCAAAGAAACCAAAACTCACTAATAAATTTAAAAATATCAAAAAGTCTGAGATACCAAATTATTGTGAAGAATCAAAAATTAAAAAATGTATTAAAGATAAAGATCCAACACCACCAAACTCAAGACATTATCTCAATCCAAAGGCTATTAAGCCACTCAAAGCATATGCTTACAAAACAAACCTTCACCATTCACAACCATGGAATACATTGTCATCAAATCGCATTGGTAACATACTAATTGATGAGAATTTCAATTCAACATCTCAAAATAAAACACCATGTACTCAAGTTGCTAGAAGATATTCACGAAAGTTACAAAGTCAACCATCAAGTCCAAAGTATAAGTCTATCAAGTACAAGAAACAAGTTTCATCACCCAAGCATTGTCATGGAGATAGAAAACGCCCACCAAAATCAAAAAAATCAATAACTTCAAAATTATATATTAAGCAATTATCAGATGTACAATGCAATAAACAAACTAATAACTTGCTTCCATCACCAAAACATTGTCATTCTGATAGAATTTCACACGCTTTGCCAAAAAGAAAACGTAAACCAAAGCAAGTTGGGCATAATAATAAGAATCGTAATACTATATCTTCATCACCAAAGTCTTCTTGGAGATGTAGCAATCCAACTAATGTCGATGTAAAACCAAACACTTCACAACTTGAAAATGAAGTAAATAGTAATAATAATTTGGACAATGATTCAGAGAAATTTTCACCATCCATTTCACCTCCTAATGAGCTTTCACAATCAATCAATAATTTAGTTGCTGAAAACGATAGAGTTGTTGTGAATAAAAAATATACAATAGGAAAAAGTTTTTCTTTTATGAAACAATTCAAACTACCCTTTTTATGCCAATCACCTTTAACTTCTATGGTCCCTTTCTCATCAACAAAGATCTTACCAACATTACATGATCAACAAATATTTACTTTACCATGTTCTAAGCCTAAAGATACACAAATACAACCAATTAAAAGTCATGAACCCTCTGCAGTTACTTCTTTGCCTCAACATATACTCCAAAAACCTCTAAACTTCGGAAAAAGAATAACAAGAGAATTTAATATCAAATTTCATCGTGTTGGAAAAATAAAGTATAGAAGCTATATTATTTTTTTTCTATTTTGTAATTTTCTTATACAAATATTTTGTGAACTTAAATTACTCTTGTTCAAAAGGGCTATACATCTTCCTCTTGTACAGGAACATTCATATCATTGACTAGATATAAAATTAGGTGTACTACCAGATAAAGGTTTTTTATGACTTGTTGTTGAATGTTCTAACATACTATACAATCATGTTGTTTACTCTCTTGTTCATGAATGGTCTATTGACATAAAATTTTCATAGGATTATGAATAAAAAATTAGACACTGCATTAGTAAATCACAACTCACAAACGTTTTGTGGAGAAAGTTCTAAATATTTAACTTTCTTATGCAATAATCTAAAAAAATGTACGTCTAATGTACTCTTAAAAAAAGAAGATTTCATAAATCAAAATTTTCTATCAACACCAATTCTAGAACCAATAGATGATAGTATGTCACAACCCTTACCAACCATAATGATAGAAAATGGTCAAAAATATGATGTAAAGAGGGAAAGAAGATTACCAAAGACTAAATTATATGACGTTAATTGTTGTAAAGAAAACTTTAAATCCAAACAAAAATTCTTAGATATTGGAATGAAGGATTCTTGTAATATATTTAGAAAACAACCAATCAACATAAATTCAAGAGGAGAAAGTAACATCGATGAAAAAAAAATCACAAAATTAAATAAACCAATAAAAAATAACATGTTACAGTTATTACCAATACCATCATTTGAACATTTTAATGTTAATGAAGATAACATGAATCAAAATATAACAAAAGATACACACAAAGTTAGTTGCTATGAGAAAATTGTCAATACTAAACAAAACTTCTCCGATGTCAATACAAATGCTTTTTTCAAAAAAACAACATGTATACCACATGGGAAAGGAGAAAAGGACAAAAATTATAATGATTTATCAAAGTCAAATTCGAAACCAAGAGAAACCAACATGATACGGTTGTTGCCTACCTCGCCATTAGAAAAATGTAACATAAACGGAAATAAGATGGAAGAATGCCTACCAAAATTTAAAAATAACTTTGATTGCTCTAAGGAAATTTTGAAATATAAACAGAAACTTAACCATGATGATGGATATACTTTTTGTAATAAACTAAGAAAGATATCATCTAATTCAAATGTAAAGGATGAAAATAATACTAAAAATAATTGTTTATCAAAACCAAATTCAATGTCCATAAATAACGACCAGCTCCAACAACTACAAACATCATCATTAATAGATAATGCTACATATGTTGATACAACTAAACAAATCATACCAAAATTCAAGTACAATTGTAATTGGTGTAAGCATATTTTACATTCCAAAAAACATACTTATGAAGATAAAAACAACATGAAAAAACAAACATTTAAATTATGCGTAAATGGAAAGAGTGATACATATGAGTTTTGTTCATCAACACTTGATTCAAATCCAATTAAAGTTAGCATGTCACAATTATCTCCAACATCATCACTAGCAAATGATCATACTAATGAAGATAACAAAACAAATAATAAACCCAAGGCTGCATATAGTTATGGTTGTTGCAAAAAAATTAGCATGTTACAATCATCTCCAACATCATATGTAGAAAACGGTCACACTAATGAACCAAAGATAAAAACTAATCAACCTACATTTATATATAGTTTTGGTTGTTGCAAAAAAGGATCTAATAATAAACAAGAGATTCATAGAGCTCCTAACGATGACTCTGCAATAAAATCATTTGACGACTCTACTCCATCAACCAAAAAACCACTTCCTTCAATAGTTGGAAGTGAAGGATCCCAATATAAAATTCCTCATAGATTTAATTGTATGGTTGAAGAAAAAGCAAGGAACTTGTCAATTGTGATAGATAATGATAGTAAATCAAGCAATGATGCTAAAGTTGTTGACAAAAATCCAAGTTTTATGGCATTGACTACAACATACTATTCCGAAATATCAGAGAAACTCAAAGAATCAATAAAGTATAATAAGAAACTTTTGTGTAGTAGAAGAATAACAGATTCAGTCAAGGAATGAAATATTGACCACATGGTATGAAAAAATTGGTTAGCTTGTTCTTTTATTGAGATCTCAGCAAGTGTGAGGTTGGTAGAAACAAGGATAGTTAATGTGCACACATGTGTAGGCTTTCTTAGCCATGCCAAACTCACTCTTCATTTTTTTTAACCAAATGTTGTCTACTCTAGCTGCCGATTATCATTTGCTTCCTCTTGGAACCCAAGGCAACTTTAATACTTGTTGCTAGATGCCCGTACATGTCTCCCGCGATGATAAGTGGGGCAGACAAGTTGTTGGAGAGTTAGTGTCGGGCATTGTTCAGCTCATCTGGTCAACCTTGGCAATTTATCTCTCCGCTCTTTCAAGAAGCGCAAATACTTGGTTAACAACAGACATATCAGCCTTGTATTAGCCTTGTATGAGTCGGCTAAGTGTTGGTGAAGGAAGGATATTTCAAAGGTTGCACAAAGGGATCATATTACAAATCCAACTCATGATTTAAATGATATGGACTTTTGAAGTATATTTGGAAACTAAATTCAAACAACTAGTAAGTATATCATATCAACAAACTTTCTTATAAGGAACCAATAAAACTATATCATTTTATAAATGTCGCAACTATTTGGATGGATGCCTCAAAGCCAAATAGCTCAAACTACTTTGAGTACCATCTTCAACACAATCCACAATGAATAATTTTTCATCCACAATGAGCCACCCAAGGTATTAGAATATTGAGTATTTCCCAAAAAGATGCATTCATTCCAAACCATGTAGATCTTGCCAAAGTAACTATCTATTTATTTTGCATATAATGTAATTGTTTTGATATGTGGATTTCTATAGATTTAGTTCATAGTAAAGTCATGGTCTTTCAATTCATACATTGCACCTTCTACACTTTCTTTTTAACCCCTAAACGTCCCTAGTGTCGAAAAACGACATTTTGGATGAAGGGCAGAAAATTTGAAGAGCCATAACTTCTTCATCCAAACTCCGTTTTTGACGAAATCACTTGGGTTAGGTCACAAATCAAGTCTAGTTTATGTGGTAAAAATTTCAGACTCGTAAAATAAAGTATGAATAAATGGCATGGATTTTAGTGAAGGCAGCTTTCGTTTTTGGGTTTTCAAACATTTGGCATGTTTTACCATTGCATGCCAATTATGTGAAATCTAAAATAGTTTTTCATGATTTTTTTTTTCATAGGTTTGATATTTAGATGCATCCCAACAACTTTGTAGTTGGAAGTTTTTTGATCTAAATAACTTTGGTATTGGCTTTGCAATGATGTTTCTACGATGAAAAAAGTGAAAAAATGGATGATTTTGAAGAGCTAGATCTCCTTCATCCACCGTTAGATTTTGACTTTATTTTTGGGATGGATTCCAATTATAGTCTATTTTTAGTGGTAGAAATCTTGACCCAATCGAGGATATATTGAAGAAAAGGCATGAATTTGAGTGCGAGGGGTCTAGTTTTGGACTATTTTTCCTTTGTAAAATTTTTGGCAGTTTTCACGACTACAAGGCTACTATTTGAGCCAAGATTTTTTTTTGATGAATTTTTTTGGTACAAGAGTGTCTTTGAGATGAAGATGAACAACTTTTTAGTTGCTGATTTTTTGATTGCAAATTTCATGTTGGTAGTATTTTCACTTCAAAGTGGAAATGATGATATTTTGTATCCTGTTTTGCGCACTAATATGTTATGATCTCACAATCTATGAGGTCCCATGAGTCAAGTTTTGGTCCACATGATCTATTACAAGTCTATTACAAGTTTGTACGGTTGAGATCTGAATAGCTTATCTTTATTTTCATCTATATCACTTTTAAAAAAAATGAGTTTTTGGCTAAAAATACCCCAAGGACGTTTAGGGGTTAATAACTAAACCCAATGGTAGTGCATAAATTTGTTTTACAAATCTTGCAAAATATTACATTATGTGCCTATCCTTTTTCAAATGAAAACTAGAAACTAAAAACTAAAATTAAAACACTGATTGTGATATTGACTTTGGCTCAACATTTCTTTGAAAGTCTTATCCAAGTTTTGAAGCTTGCAAACATGAGGAGCAGGAATTGTTGATATTAGCTACTTTGAAGTATAATGTGTACACAATATATCACTAGTAGAAATATTCCGAAGTATTATGATCCCTAGGCATAAACATCCAAGCAATAGTTGACCCTGCACCCTATTTACACTGGCCTTAAAATAGGTGAGAGGTAATCCCTTCTAAGTAGAAATATTGTCCAAAAGTTGTCCTGGATAAAGTATTCATGATAATCAATGAACATTTATCAATACCTCTTGACATGATAATTAGTACAAGCGCCATTTTCTCTCAAATTGGTATTGTTTCAAACGGATGTCCATACCACTGAAAGGGGGCAATCTCGTATACATAGTTCATGAAAAATAAAAAACTATAGCAATTATATATTAATTTCACTAAAAGCCCCTCAAACTCAAGAATCACAGTTAGAGTAGGCATCTCTTAGTATTCACCACATGTTACACTTCAAAGAAGTAATATTATAGGTCTAACAATTCAGTATGTCCTCATATACATCTAAGCAAGTCTCTAAGTTTTTGAATCTCTAAAATTGAACTTACTACTTTCAAATAACAAACTCATTTACTTGCATATTTGCATAATACCATTCCCTAATCAAAATCTCGTATCAAATCAACAAGAATGAATAAATCGATCCTTCAAGCCTAAAACAATGTTCCATACTACAAAAGCTGTACTTTGACATCTTCAAAAAAATGCTCGTGTTATCATATGATTCATATGTTTTGTCATGTACAGGGACTCTAAAAATACAAGGACTTCAACATTCAACAACTGGTGAAGCCCACAGTGGAGAAGCAAGTTGCAGAGAATTCCTAGAGAGGGTTCATGTGTATCCCACCCAGCTCGTCCCTCTAACGCAACACAATGTAATTTACACCATCTGTCTTCTGAATCCGCGATATCTTCTTCAAAATTGCCGCAAATGCTGCCTTGTCCTGCAGACATAGAAACAACAACCAAGTAAGTCCCATATTAACTATTAACTTCCAAGGAGCATAAATGTGCCACGAGCAAACATCCATAGTCACTACCCTGCTGAGTTCGAAATAGATAGTGTCCAATATACTGTGATGAGTTCGTTGTAAAAACAAAGATGGTGCCAAGGTTTACTAGATAAAATTCTTCTGAAGCATTTGACAGAGCGTATGAATGTATGCAACTTGGTCAATGAGTGTCACAAATATTGTCCCATTTTACACAAGATTCTCAACACACACATAGAGACAACAGTTCATAATTAGATTCATGGTCAACAAACATCAGTTAGATTCAGCAGTACAGTCAACAGTATCTTTCGGCAGAAATGATCATCGATATAATATTATGAACCAATCACTTGACCCTTAAATGCCCGACCGATCTCAGTGTAGTTTGACAACCTTGGCCAATTAAGGGTTAACGGCTGGTACAGTTGAGAACAACCCAAATGGAGACATGGAACCCAATGCTTGAGTCATGGGGGTAGAAAATGGAGCTTACTTCTTGCGTTTTCAGTCGACTTTTGAACTTGGCAACAAGGTCTTGGCTCTTGATGGGTCCAGACGAACGAAGCAAAGCTTTGGCTTCCTCCTCTGAGACTCCACCAGCGGCAGGCTTAGCAGCAGCAGGAGTTGCAGCAGGTGCACCTTTAGCAGGCCCACCTTTAGCAGTATCCTTCTTCCCCGGTGCAGCTTTTGCCCCCTGACAGTACGATCCCCATAATACTGGTCAGAAGAACACTCTTACTTGCCATTTCAGTAAGACTTTCAGAGTAGGGTGTTAGTATAACCTTTTCTCCTCCTTCTGCTTTAGCCTTCTTGTTAGCACTAGGCTTGGTCTCCTCTCCAGCAGCAGGAGCCTTCCGCTTTCCCTTCGATGCGGTAGCTGGCGTCGACTTCCCAGCTCCTGCTTTGGCTGGAGTAGGTTCTGCAGGAGCATCTTTCTCCTTTGCAGGTTCTCCTTTCTTTGTCGGAGCCAAAACTGGGGACATTCCGACTTCATCGTTGTCCAAATCAACCTAGATAGCAATCACATGGAATAATAGTAAATAAACTAGTTCACAGATGGAGACGAAGAGTTTCACTGATAAAAGTGTACTTGCTTGCAAGCCGAACAATTGTATCGCTTACATCTTCGTCCTCGTCATCATCACCACCATCAGATTCGTCGAGGTCTTGTTTACCGAGCAACTTCTTCAGCTCACGACCAGACTTGCTCAAACCTCCTTGTCCCTCTTCATTCCGCTGCTCTCCTTCTTGGCTATGCTCCTCATCCTCTTCTTCCTGAAGGATTTACAACAATTTCCAGCAGTCAGATAAGAATGATGGCAACCCCAATGACGTTTGCAGTTAATGGAACGTAACCGTCTTCAGAACTTGAGTTAAATCATTGACTGAGAGAGATGTGCATGAAGGACTGGAGCCGAGGTCATGTGAAAGCCCAGCATTAATGAAAACACTAATACCAGATTTATGAGAATCTCACGTTAAGACCACGTTCTCCTATGTAGCTAGTTATACTTTAGTCAAACGCCGAACCATTTGAAAACAAGGAATACCTGTTTGATTTCGGGTGGAGCTGGTTCTTCGTTCTTTATGTCTTCCCGCTCTTCTGGATCGTTACCCACTGCCTCGTCGTCATCTGTGAAAGCTTCTTCATGTTCCCAATCCTCACCTGTATTCAATTATTCCACACATCCATTTGATGAACATTCAGGTTCTTAAAGATGCTATACGATGCATGAAACTAAACGATGTATCCTATTCGGCTATGTCATGCTTTCCTGAAAGCTTTTGGTGTAAGCATGGAAAGTCAATGATATTCAAGTTCAAAGAGAGGGAAAATATCATAGAAGCAATAATAGATGGTAGATACCTTTATCAGGCTCCTCTTCATCCAGATCAATGTCAGCTGCACCGTCGTCATCGCCGTCCTCGTCACCTCCTTTAGCAGCTTTGTTCAGATTCAATCTCTTTTTTCCAAATTCGTCATCTTCATCATCTTCCCCTTTATCAGAGCCCATATCATCGTCATCACCAGCTTTCCTTCGACCTCCTCCTGCTCCACCTGCACCTCCAGGCATCTTACCCATATCTCCAGCAGTAGAGGCTTTCATCATCCACCGCTGGTAGCCATCAGCTGTCTTCCGACGGTTTTTCATCTGCTCTTCTGCTTCCTCTAATGTTAATTGCTTGTAGTGCGCGACTTTGTTGAAGTTATACCTGACAAATGAACACCGCCCCGTTCAACGCGTCGGCTTCTATAGCACTAAATCAACTGTACAGGTGCTATAAAGCAGACGAGAAATTGCAGATTTCAAGGTCATACAGCCACCGATTTGAGAAGAAGCATTACCACGCCCCAGCTGGAGAAGTGAGAAACTCAGAACCATGCATCAACAGGATGAAATAAGTTGCTTGTTGACCTCCTTCAAGCTGTCCTTGAAACTGCTGGCTACCAACATCGTCCTCCAGTATCCAGAGCTTTTGTTTGTACTTTTCCTGTAATATCAAAACCTCAGAAAATAGTCAAGACGGAACGCACTAGCTACAGAAAGAAAGAAAGAAAAGAGAAAACTACGTACCCTCAGTGCTTCTGTCAACTGACGGCCCTGAAGTCCTTCCCGCTGCATACTCCACTTGGTCCCATTCTTCTTGGAGAACGTTGGAATCCCCTGTAAGAAACGGCCGATGAAGTTTTGCTTGTTGACAGTATGCGCACGCACGCTAAACTCCTGAATCATAAACAACGTGAATCAGCACACACACCAACATCATAAACAAACAAACAAAAAAAAAAAAAAAAAAAAGAAATGATTAGCCTAAGAAGCAAAAAAATATGTATGAAGAAACATTTCGATACATCAAAACCTGCTTTCTCACTTGATGTATAAAGGATGCTTGTGCATTCAGAAAGAGGGTTCGATCCACTATTATGATCTAGGGCACTGAACAATTCCATGACAATTCGAAAACACTAAGCCTTACAGAAGCGAGTTGCTGTAGTAAGTGTATGGGACAAGATCAGGTTCTACCCGATGCAAAATCACGAGCAAAAGCTGATGAAAAATAACATGAGGAAAAGCAAACGCAACAATTGCATTTCACAACGAAAATTCCTCATACCTTGATAAGACGTGTGACAGGAACACCACACTCAGAACAGGGAGCCGCAGTCTCAGCCATCGACTTTCCACACTTGACACAAAGAGTCAAATGGCCGCAGTTGCTGCCGTAGAGGTCCGTCGTAGCGCGACATCCCGTGCAATGGTCCTTTAGAACCAGGTTGTCCGGCGCAGGAGCCATGTTTCTTCTTTCTTCTTCCCGTTCCAAGGTCCTGCAATTTCAACCTCTGCCACCACAATCACCTCCAGCAAAATCAGCTCCCTTATAATGATTCGCAGTACAACAAAAGGCTCTGCAATCTCCTAGGGTTCCGAAGGCTTCCCTTCCATCAATTACTCCATTTCAGTGCATCCTAAACCTGAAGTGCAGATCCTCTGACCTTCGAGAGCAAGTTTCAGCAACGCAAGACTTTTCGGAATTTACAAAAGCTACGATCACGCCGTGCGCTCATCTACACACTTGTCTAAAATCAGCTCCCTCAAACGCAGAGCGCTGCTAATTCGCATTACAAAGGCTTCGCATCCTTGTAGAGTTTGGAAACGTTGATTACTAAGGCTTCCCTAACATCGATTATTATTCCATTTTTCATTCCCGACTAGTGCATCATAACCCTTATCCTCCGAAGCGCAGATCCTCCGAGCTCGAGAAAAAAGCAACGCACCTCTCTTCTCAATTCGGAGCACTACCGACAGCTTCGATTACGCCGTGCGCTCACCTAAAGTCGGCTCCCTCGCTACTAATTCGACTTTAAGAGCTTCGGACTCTCGTAGGGTTTCGGAAACGTAAGTTACTATGGCGTTCCTACTGTTACTTACTCCGATTTCTACTCCCGACTAGTGCATCATAATCCTATAATGTAAATCCTCTGAACACGAGAGTACGTTTCACCATCGCACCTCGGCACTCACGTTTGCCTTAATTACTCCGTGCGCTCACCTAAAATGAGCTTCAGTGTCACTAATGCTCATTCAAGTGATCTAACAAAGGCTCCGCACTCTCGTAGAGTTTCGGAAGCGTGGGTCATCAAGGCTTCCCTTCCATCAATTGCACCATTCTCCTCTCGAGGCTAGTGCACCATTAACCTAAAATGGCAAATCCTCTGAACTCGAGAGAAAGCTTCACCTCTTTTCCCAATTCGAAGCACTCACAGAAGCATTAATTACCTACAGACTCACCTAAAATCAGCTCCTTCATACTAATTCGCAATCCAAAAGGCTCTGCACTCTCGTAGGGCTTCGAAAAACTTTAGTTACCAAAGCCTGTCTAACATCAATTACGCCATCCACTACTGCATCATAAATTTAAAATGGCAAGTACTCTAAACCCGAGAGAAAGCTTCACCTCTTTTCCCAATTCGAAGCACTTACAAAAGCTACAGACTCACGTCAAATCAGCTCCCTCAAACTAATTCGCAATCCAAAAGGCTCTGCACTCTCGTAGGGTTTCGAGACCAAGACTTCTCTACCATCGATAATCACAATTTTCGCTCCACGCTGTTGCATCATGCAATAAAATGAAGCTCGAGAGAAAGAATTAATTACTCACCACTTTCCTCGAGTCGGAGCACTCCCCGAAAAGCTCCAAAAGCGCCCGTGCGCTCACCGACAGAGCAATTCGAATAAAGAACTGTTCGAAAAAACGGCTTCCGGGTATTTATCGAAGAGAACGACGATCGAGAAAAACGCCAACTGCCGACACGGATGTTGCTCTTCGAGACAATTTCTGTGACGACAATCTTTCGTTTGTGTTCTGCTTCGAGGTTTTAGGGCTGCGATGTTTCCACCAGAACTCGACTTGACCTCTTTATTATCACCACCTTAATATCACATCTCAAAAGGTACTCTTTATTCCAGTGTGCATCATAAGGCCAGTTTACAGTATGGTGAAGGATTTAATTGTTCATGAACGATTAATCCTGGAACATCGGAGCCCATGACCGTGGATGATGAGGAAGTTGGGAATATGATATGGATGAAAAAATGTTCTATATTGTCTGTCTACCGTATTACACCTTAAATGCATTCATCATACACAAAGTGACCGTTTCGATGTTTTAGGGTTGAGGAAATTCTCAATTATGATAGGTTGAAAACGTGACTCTTGCCTCATAAATGTTTAAACAATGGTCCAAAACACATTGGTAAAATAGTGGAAATTATAAGAAATTAGATGATTCCTAAAGTAGAGAAGAAGGTTTGGTTAGCCAACCTCAGATGGATACCAAATATCTTACAGATTTAACAATAAAAACCATTTCTTAGATAACAAATAAAAGATAGAGACTAGCCATGAATGAGACAAGGAGAGGGATAAGAATGAGAACAAGGACAAGAGCACGGCCAGGTATGAAAATAGGAACAATCACGAAGGCGAAGACATGAACAAGCATGTTGATGTGTACGAGGAAGGGGATGATGAGGAGTACAAATATATGGAGGAGGAGACAATGTGTGAGTGTGACAGTGTTTCTAGTGTACTTTTACACATTGCAAGCCTCTTACGTGATTTTGTAAACCTCGAATAATTATCAATTGTAGAACTTATTATCAAAAGAGGATGAATTTTCAACCAAGTATGCACTTGAAATGCTTGCTTGAAATATGAAGCATTTATATATTTTATTTTTAATCTTTATTATTATCATTATAGCTTATTTTCAATCAAAATCATATATCTCCAAATTTATGTGGTGAATAAATTACTAAAACTTCTTGTACCAATATTCTACAAGATCCTATGGTTACAAATCATCCTTCAAAAGTTCATAAGAAAATCATTTAATGCCTTGTACCTATTTTTGTGGAAAGTTGAAGGTTGCGAGACCTTTTGAGGTCAATCACCAAAACTTCTATTTTAAGCATGACAAGCTTTCAAGGTACCCAATTAACCACAAAATATTTGTTATTGGATTTCTAGGCATTAAAATGCTTAACTACCCAACCCTAGTTGTGTTTACTTTTACTTTTATTTTACTTTAATACTCATCTCTCTATAAATGGACCTTCGGTACTTAGGAATAAACATTTATTTTCATTCTCCAAAAGATCCTACTCTTCTAAAGTAAGTCAATACTTCGTCCATGGTTTTTGGGTCCCAAACTCACGTAGCGCCGTGGTGATAGGCGTAGGCATTAAAGGGTCTGAGTACCGTGTACTGTATTGACATTTAAACTTGAGAGACTGCAAATAGGACCACAAGTCGACGGAACAACCGCCACTTGGCGTTGCGTGACGCCGACGGACGGCCAGAGCCGCAGCAGGGCGGCGAAGATTGCATGCCAAGGAGCAAGCATCGTCTCACATTCGCCTGTGGTGCTTCGGAGATTCCCGCAAGGACTTCTTCCCTGCACTCCCCTGCTTTGCACTCTCTCGTCACGAGCAAGCTTCAAACTTATTCCATATCAGTCCCTTTCACTTTAAGTCTCGAGAGTAGCCCTTCCTGTTTGCTTATAATCCGAAGAAATTAGATACTCCGACAATTTTCCACAAATCGACCGGGTCTCGCAACTCGGGATTTACATCACTCTCAGCATGGCGTACCAGCCGGGAGATTGGCTACAACAAGCTGCTTTTGGTAAGTTCTATTCGACTCCATATTAAGATATGAATGTTGGAGCTCGCAAGCTATGTTAGTGGCACAATTCGCAGTAGATATGAATGTTGGAGCTCGCAAGCTACGGTAGTGGCACAATTCGCTGAAAATTTTGTGTATTGGCTCAGCTCGAGGCAGAAATGAAAGCGCCCAATCGGAGGTTATAAACCGGAAGAAGTGCCGCGCTCACCGACAACGATCTGACTCTGGTAACTTTCTCCTTTTCAGTCTGATTTATTTGCAGTCCAATTTCACTATATGATATAATAATATCAGCTCTCGTAACCCTAACCGGAGGCTGTCGTCTTTGGCAGGAGCTCACAACGATGGCAGATTCTCTGATATTGACATGCGTCAGATGCGTGATTCGAAGGTTAGTCTCAGGATATTGTTGCACAATTCGGATAATTTTAAACTGGTTTCTTGAAGTTATTGTTTTCTTATTCTCGTTAATGGTCAATGCAGTTGGGAAGGCGGCGATATCGTCGCTATGTCAATGATAATACACTTCGCGAGCTTGCTCCTACATTGACTGCAGCTGACATCGGAAGTCTCTTTGCTCCACCTCCATGGGGTGATAAGAGCATACAATCGCCTCTCGAAATCGTCATGGCCTCTTCTCGTGACATGGCTGCTTGGGAGCCATTTAGGAACGTAGACATGGATTTACAGGTATGCTCTGGCTCATGCTTTTATATGTAGACAAGCTTGAAGGTGGCTATGGTAGACACTTATTTTCTGATATGCTTTTGTTGTTGTAGGCTAAGGTTCTGCAGCAAGGGCTTCGAAAATCAGTGGGCAACGTGGACGTGGGAAGGAAAAGCCCAGCCATGCTAGCATGGTGCGGGGTGGAACGAAATTTGCGTTCTGCTCTTCGTCGAAACTATCTATCTCCCTTCCTGCAAGAGATTGAGGTTCGTAGATTCTCTGCCGATAAATCTTGTCCTGAATACTTCGAGTGTGATAAGTTCAGTTGTTTAGCTTCTCTGCGGGGCTTAACATGTAATGATTTGTTACCGCAGGAGAAGCTGGTTTCTTTTATTGAAGGAGATGCGCAAGATCTGGTTCTTGCAGTTGGATCAGCGTATGACAGACTGCTTGTTCATGGTTCGAGTCAGGTACTGGAAATCACCCGTAGTCAGTTTTTCTGTCCTGCGAATAGGATATTATCATTCAGTGCTCTTAGTTTGCCTCTTTTGAAGCCTTTGAATTGCGACATTGGTACTGTATGAAGATGGAAGCGGACACTTCGTGCTTAACTGGTTTCTATATTTAGAGGTATCGAGGTATACACTCTCTTACATATTTTGGTGTGCCATTGCAGTTTCATGGGCTTAAATCGTTCACAGTAGATGTGCCAATTGACGCGAGTGGGATGGAAGTGGAGACGTGCGTACTTATCAGGAAGACAGAAAAATCAACAGTGGAATTCGACCTGATTGAGTTTATCAAGAAAATCAAGCAAGTAGAGACTTCAGTGGCAGCTTGAGATTTATTGGGAGATGGACGCCTAGGAGGTGGAGAGATGACCAAGTCACCACCTTCATCCTGCCATAGTTTCCTGAAGGGGGCTGTACAGTCTGCAAAGTTCAATCGTATTCTCTTTCATCGACTTTGCTCGAATTAGGGCATCATTCTTTGTAAAATTACCTACGCGCCGTATCATCTGTAGAACTGTCAATCGTATATTGAGTTTGATTTAGTTCCAGTGAATCTCCTCGAAGACTTGGGCACGAGTACGTTCACTTTTATTATTTAAAGGTTTAGAATCTCGGTACAACAATCTAGATGTTCTTCATTTGCATCCAAACAATTTGGAATGACCAAAAGTTGCAATAAATAGTGATACTTTGTATCAGACGATGCGTAACCAAAAGTTGCAATAAATAGTGATACTCGTATCAGAAGATGCGTAATACTTTGGAAAGAATGAGAATCATGGCATTGTAAGTTCTGTTTTCTGAAAGTTTCAAGAAGAAAAGAAAGATGGTTCTTACATGTTCATGTGTAATTTCTTCATTACAAATACCACATTTGAGCAAAGCTCCTTTCGTTGGGTCTATCCTACAAGGGGTATCGATGGTTCAGAAGGATCAATGCAATGAGAATTTGGTCTTGTAAAGCCATATTACAAGCCCGTTTGCTATTTCATCCAATTTTTCACTTTTTTGAGTGGAGAAGCACTGTTGCAAATCCAATACCAAAGTTTTATTTGAATCAAAAATCTTCCAACTAGAAAGTCATTGAGATCACATTAGATCATACTTCCGTAAAAAAACAAATCATGAAGAACTACTTTTGATTCCACATAAGTGGCTTGTAATGGTAAAACATGTCTTACATTTGAAATTAATTCATACTTCATTATATGGGTATGTAAGTTTCAATGCACAAACTAGACTTGGTTTGGGACCCAACCTAAGTGATTTTGTCAAAATCCAAGTTTGGATGGAGAAGTTATGGTTTTTTAAAGTTTCAGTCCTTCATCCAAGATTTAGAAAAATAATACTAGGGACTACTAGGGACGTATAGGGGTTAAGGTTCACACCTCTATTTGTTTAACAAGGAGTATTCAAGTCAAGGAGTTGAAGTATAATGAACAATTTTGAACCAAGTGAATCCAATATTCCACGTATGAGGACAAGGCTTTGGGATTATTAAATAACGGATATTTAACTAATTATGGACAAATTCCGAACTTATGGATATTTTCACTAAAAACATAAGTATCAAAATGTATGGCAGATTAATAAATAATAGAAAACCAAGCAAGATATATTGAAAATCAAGCATTATATATTAAAAAGTGCATGTAAAACATAAAACTATCTAAATTATATCGGCCGAAGGCCAATACAACTAAAACCGCTAAACCCTGAATCCTAAACCCCAAACCCTAAACCCTAAACCCTAAACCCTAAACCCTAAACCCTAAACCCTAAACCCTAAAGACCCTGAACCCTAGACCCTAAACCCCGAACCTTAGACCGTAGAATACTGTTCCCGTCCCCAACCCACATTAGCTAAAATTCCGTATCGGACGGCCGCCGATAGAAACCCAAGGAATATGACGAAGTAGTAGTAACAATATCGAACTCGAGAACAGAAAAGGAATCCAAAAGGTTGCACACTCATTCATACACGAGATCAATTCAATATGATTGAGAGGGATACATGGATACAAAGCCATGAACAGAGAAGTCCAACATCGGCCGCCCGGTAGAAAAAGCGGAGTACATTAAAAGTGTACGAAACAATGATCGCTTCATTAAAGAGAGAGTAGGCTATAGTGTATCGGAAAGCCATAGGTAGCTAAGTCATATATCGGCCGCCAAAAATGGTAGAAAAGCGGAGTACATTAAAAGTGTACGAAACAATGATCGCTTCATTAAAGAGAGAGTAGGCTATAGTGTATCGAAAAGCCATAGGTAGCTAAGTCACATATCGGCCGCCAGCCGAGAAACAGTAAACCATAGAGAAGGAGAAAGTACAACAAAGCAACCGATAGACGCTACAAACGTGAAAACGATGAATATACTCCAATCAACTGCCAAGGATAGGAATGCCGAAAACAAGAGTAAAGGAAAGAGCTGTAGCATATTCATAATGATGAGAATGCCGAAGCAGAAACACAACGGGTATGCACGGATTATAGACACTAATCGCAGTAGTGAGGTGAGTCGGAAAAGAACCAGCGGGTAGAGCGTGGTGTCGGCCGGCAGCCGATAGGAGGTCGGAGTTGCAGGTGGGAAAGCATATGAGATCAGTATCGGCCGGCAGCCGACAAGTGCAGAGCAGGTCCGTCATAGAGAGGGAGGATGCGAGGGAGGGTCACATGAAGCGTGTCGGCCGGAAGCCGATACAAATGTATGATGAACAGCTTAGAGAACTGCTCCAGCGGCCTCAAGGTTAGACATTGCAGCTGCAGCGGCCTGCTCGGGAATGATATGTGTAGCTGGTGGACCCTTCTTTGCATGTGACGGCATCCTATGAGAGAACAGAACAATGTTGACATTAACAATCTGAGGAAGACAAGGCTCCTTATGCCAGCGGCGAGTCCAGCACTCCCTAGCGATGATCGCTTTTCCTTCCTTCTTAGCTCGCATAGGGGTCCACCATTCGATCTTGAAATTGCCATAGGTAGGACCAGGCGTTAGATCAACACACTCAAGGACACGCCCCAGCCAGACAGGAAGGAAATGGTCGTCGCTGGGGCGGCATAAGACGAAGTCGCCAAGAAGAACATCACGGAATGGATTAAAGTTGAGCCTCGGTCGGTCTTTAGCAGGACCACAGTAAGGATAAGCATCTGCATCATCCTCAGGCGTAATGTCCTGTGAGAAAGAAGAGCTAGATCCAGAATCTTGGGAGGCACGAGAATGATCACGAGTCCAGTCTGAAATAGGCCAAAATCCTTCTACGAGAACGTCAGGGGTAGACGGTAATGGTGAATTGATCTCTCGATTGATACGCTCCCAGTAACCAACAGGTCCAGCCATCTCCTCGCAGTATCGTCTGTTACGCGCCATACCGGACTTCCAAAACTCAATGAACTTAGATATGCCGTGCTTGATGAAACCCTGTTTGTCATTGCACTCGGAGGCACGAGCTTGCTCCTTCACAGAGTTCAACTTGTTGGGGTTCACCTCCGTGACGCCCCATAACGGCTTAAATGGAATAGGACGTGGGTCGCCAGATGGAATTCTAGTTCTTCCATGCTCGTCAGAAGTCCACATCTTGACGGGGGGACCGGGTGGGAGCCATGAAGAATCAGTGGATTTTCGCTTGTACCTCATGACAGGCCAGCCGCGATCGTCACCGTCCTCTTCAACCCAGAACTTGAAAAGATGCATATCACCAAGTCCAACAATTTTGTTGACACCGTCGTGATGGAAGTCCTTGACGTAGGATTTGAAATCCGCAACCTCTTGAACGAATTCAGGAATGAAGGCGACTGTCTTCTGCGAGTCCATAAAGGCCTTCATGAGATCGCCTAGAACGTACGTGTTCTTCCGCTTGATGAGCTTGGATAGGTAACTGAAATGGGCATCAATATCCTCGTGAGTGTGGCCAACAATGAGGAACCCAACAAAACCTCCTTAAAAATGCGCCGAGCGGTCGTGAAGAAGCGAGAAGGCCATCACAAATCTGTTCTTATTGTCCTTCGCGGAATTATCAAGTTGCAGGAATAGCTTACGAGGAAGCGGAACGAGCGGACGTCCAGGTTGTGAAGGACCAAATTGAGTTCCGGTGGCGGGTGGGATCGATCTGCGAAACACCGGACTTGCCATGTAGCAAAGCTTGGAAGAAGGCATTACGTGGAGGTGTGGGAAAGAGCTCCCGGGATTCACGTCACCGGTGGCTTCTCAAGCGCTCGCAGATCTGCGACACAAAGATGAGATGGTGAAGTTGGAATCCCCGGCCGAGCGCGCGTGGAGTAGTGTGCGTACGCACCATCACCGTGGCCGTGCGTTAACATGCCGGTAACAGAAACCGGAATCTGCCCAAGGCCAGCAGTGGCTTTAGTAATCCTCTGCATTCTTGGAATGGCCGTCTTCGTGGTATCCATCTTGTCATGGATTATACATAGAAACTCGTAGGGGTTCTCGCAGATCAAACTCCGGCCACCATATATATGGCGGCGGCACGACGATATAATTGAGATGGCGATTCCGGTCATCGACTAATGACTGCCATTCATCACAGCCCCTTGGGTACTTGGATATGCACTCCACAAGGAAGTCACACTCAGTACACTTCGAGAAGCTGCTCCCAACAGCTTTAACCTCGACATTCTTGAAATGGTTCTTCCGGGCGACGATGGTGGACCGAGAGACCGGCTTATGGTGGCACTTGACATTCACCGGGAAGGAGGAGATAAGGTAGGTCGTTATGATCCAGTCGACGCCTCCTATCGGCCGGCAAAATGACAGAGAGTGCCCCGACATAAGCGAGAACTAATCGCTAACGGAGTATCGGGCCGGCAATCGGCGGCAGTAGCGAGCATTGACTAAATAAGGCATGAAGGAATCGATGAAGAAGCTAAAGTCAGTAAGATGTAATTGAAAACAATCGAAACATAACAACATAGTGTATCGGCGGCCCGACATCGAGGACGAAGAGGAAATCGAAATGATTGGGACTTACTTTATTCACTTGCTCGCGCATGGTGTCCCGATTGAGCGCGATGGAACAACCTTCGAGGTTGTCAACTCGCTTATTTCCAACAAGCCCGAACTCGTTAGGCATCCGTCCGCATTCTCGTCAATAATCTTCTGCAGGGTGGCTCTGGCCTGAATCGTATGCGGGCGTGGACGAACAGCTCCAGAATTGCCATGCGATCCGCTCACTGATCCACCCATCACTGCAGCCTTGTAGACGTGGTAAGCTGATCTGGAGACACCGTGAATGATATACCAAGCGTTCTCGCAGACCTCAAAATTCTCAAGCGTGATGAATTTCCTGCCTCCCGGTTCATGGACATGAAGTTGACTTTGAACGGCATACGCTGTCTCTCTTCTAATTTCAAAAGAGCAAGCATAGTACTTACGACGAAGGATTCGAGTAGACTCCCACGGAAACGTCTGACAGCACCTACTCTTGCAGCACATCTGTGAACTAACCTTACGAATTTCATCATCCGAGGACTTCGACTTAAGCCTAGACCCAGCGGGCTGCTCCTTTGACAATAGTCTCCGACGAACGGATCTGTAGGGATTCCGAGGCACGCCCTGAAGTCCCGGATGATCGAAGGTGGAATTCTGAGCGGCCTCAGAGCAGAGCATGACAATGTCTGACAGGAGTTGACCGCCTTCAAGTCGAGTCCGCGAAAGAGGCCATCTCATTGTCGTGAGCTGTAGGGTATCGTGCTCTGATATGAACATTACTCCGACATCTATATCGCCAAGAAGATCCTCATCGCAAGCTTCATCCGGAAGACAGACTTGAATGATCGCCTGCCCAAATAAGGTATGATCCTCGTTCGATGAAGTCGCAAAGACTTGTTCCTCCGGTCGGGCGATCAAGGACCGCCCGAGGTTCCGGTCTTAAATGTTCGATGCGCGCGTGAGAGACAGAGGGTCGAAAGTTGACAGCGCTGTCGGCGCCAGAACTATCCGAGGAGGGCTGCGAGAAAATACCGTTGTCAAACGGCGTAGCATGAAGATCACTAGCAGATTCATTCACTTGAGAGGAGAGGACATCGACGCGGGTTGGCGGATTCGTCCCGGACCCGCGATCGTCAGCCGCCCTCAAAATGAGAGACCGGTTGAATGATGCGGGTTACGAACTACCACAAAGATCTGTTGAGGGTGAGTCCTTAAGACCGACATCGCTTGGTTGGTTCAACCTTGACACTCCTCGGCGTGGGGTGTATCGGTTTGCCCGGCCGATAGAGTTGCCATTCACGGCGTAGCGTCAAGGGGACGAAGTTTGTAACCGCTCCAAAGGATTTCCTACCCAAGGCACTCACCAAGCAGAGTGAGAGAAGGATTCTCACAGTAAGCTACAAGACCAACAAAGTCCTTATACACAGTAGTGAGCTTGACAATTGCAAAGAAGCTATGCGGGACGCGGAAACCCTCCCAGGTGCCCTTAGGCGAGCACTCAACGATGACGCCCACACCGACACAGTGATGATCGGTCCCATCAACATGCAATAGAGCAACCTCCATGTTAACAGAGAGAGTGAGGAACTGATTTATGGGCTTCTCATCTAATGCGCCCGGTGTCGGGTGGCAGCCGATATGCTCGGGTGACTCATCGAGGTTATCAACGAAGGGTCTCACGTCATTCACGTCCCATGTAATGTTGTTACCAGGACACTGACTAAGAAACTTAACGCTAGGAGTGGGAAACGGAATGATCATCTCAATATTTGGAGCGACGTCAATAACATGGACGTCCAAAAGAAATTGGCTTTCGCGAGATAATTCGGTTGATGGAAGCGGTACAGCGTAATAAAATTTTGCGAAAGACAGAGCGACAACTGCGCCCTTCTCTATACGCCATCTCCCGGATCCGCCGTTCTTGAGAAAGCTATCAATCGGTTCGGTTTCCAGCATGATGGAGCATGATCTCTTCATTGATCTATCGGTCGCCGGCCCGACACACATTGCGAATCTAAAAGGTTGAGGAGACGTAGGAAATAATGAGACAAATTGCAATAGACACAACCACCGAGGTATCGGCCGGCCCGACACAATTGCGAATCTAAAAGGTTGAGGAGACGTAGGAAATAATGAGACAAACGGAGACACAACCACCGAGGGTATCGGCCGCCGGCCGACACCTTGATCTGGCTCGCGGGAGACAGACAATGACGCAGACGAGATAGTTCTATATCGGTGGCGGCAATGATATGAGGAGATCCGACCGAGTCCTACGGAATCGTATCGGTGGCGACATTCACAATGTCGATCGGCGTCTAATACCAGGGTATTGAGCCTCTAGCTATTAAATCGTGCAAATTGAAGTAATAAAAGGCTGCTATCTACCGCTCTATATATAGAAAGAAGCGCACTAACACGAGGAACACAATGACGCAATTCTTGACTATTTCTGGCCAGGGAAAACTACAAAAACAGTAGAGCAAATCGCTCAGAGCGTCAGGAAACACGGGAGAAATAAAATAAAATGTCGAAAACTTGATTGGGAATGGATAGCCATCGAGAGACGACGAGCGTGGATGGCGCTCAAATCAAGAAGATTTCAAAATCAAATTTCAAATGATTTTGAATTTTTGGAGGGCTAATTGCAAGGCAGGATGAAAAGCATGATGAAATGGATGAAGAAATTCGAAATGACGTTTTGGCGGCGCGAGCTTCAGAAAGTTTTGGCGGTCGGGCAAGCGGATTCGAGAGCGGGCAAGCCGATTGAAAAGCGGGCAAGGCGCAAATCGGCGGGCAAGCCGATTGAAAAGCGGGCAAGGCGCAAATCGGCGGGCAGCCGATAGCCATCATTGCGAAAATTCCGGAGGGGGTAAACCGTTCACCCTCCCTAATTTGCTCTCATTTGTAATTTGCTCTCCTCTCTCACTTCTGCGCTCTCCTCTCACTTTTGCTCTCTCCACACTTTTGCATTTCCTCTCTTCTGTTTCTCTCCTCTCATTCGCTACGCGCTCTCTCCTCCTCTCATTCGCTACGCGCTGCCTCATCTCTTCTTCCTTGCTGTTTCTCTCCTCTCTGCTTTCATGCTCTCACCTTTCCTCTCTGCTTTCTTGCCTTAGCCGTTTTCTGCTGGCAGCTGTTGGTTTAGTTTTAGGGTTTAGGGTTTCAAGCAGCAGCCGACATTTCTTACGCTCCAGCCGACAGCCCTGCGCGGGAGCGGAGGCAGCAGCCGACATTCCTTACGCATCAGCCGACAGCTTTGCGCGGGAGGGGAGGCAATCTACGCACCAGCCGACACCGAGCACTCGCCAGCCGATACAGCTGCGATGGCGTCGTCGAAGAGGTAGGTCGACTCAGCTCTTTTGTGACGTTTCAGTTTGCGCCGTTTCGACTGGCGTCGTTTCATTTTGAGCTTTTCGTCATCTTCTTGTGCCTTGTGTGTCGGCTGGCAGCCGATAGCCTGTGAGCTGTCGGCTGCCAGCCGATAGCCTGTAAGCTGTCGGCTGCCAGCCGATAGCTCGTGAGCCTTCGGCTAGCAGCTGATAGCTCACAAGCTATCGGCTGGCAGCCGACAGCTCGAGTGATGTTTTATCTTAGAATACAGTGCTTAGTGTGTCGGCTGGCAGCCGATAGCTATCAGGCTATAGCCTGTTCTCTTGTAAATCATAGTTTACTCGCAGACCGTTAGTGGCTCCTCTGCCTTAGCGCTACATTGCTTAGTGTATCGGCTGGCAGCCAATAGCATGCTATTTGCTGAAGGTCATTAGACTATCATCGTAACTATTGCAGTGTCGCGATGTATATTTTTGCATTGTCGCTATCGGCTGGCAGCCGATATGGTACTCTTTTACTGATATACAATAATGTGCGTGTGCTAATATACCCTCACATGTGTTTATTCTGCAGAAAACCACCAGCCCTAGCTAGACTGCTTGGTGTGGAACTTGCACACACGGATGTCAAGCATGGAGACATAGTCCCGCGTGCAGTATGGGCAGGTAATCCCATCATCCAGCAGTGGGGACTATGCTGGAGAGTCCTCCCCAGCCAGCGAATCGAGATTGCTTGCTCGTACCTCTACAAGGGTAATATGATCCCTGGGTACGGGGATGTGCTCGAAATTTTGGAGAATGTGGAGCACGTCGACATTCTCATCAGCCTACCTACCCTGAGAGATCCCTCTGCCCCGACCGAGTACATCGCCGTATCAATGCCGTGGAGACAATGCACTGAGGCGGTTTGCGGTGAGCCGGCGAATAAGCAGGGCATGACCTTCAATGGAGCTGCGCCTGCTACCATCGAGGAGTTCATGGAGGCCTGGTCTGCTATCGACTACGCTAGGTTGGTCAGAACACCGCCATCGATCTTTGCGGCGGCTGAGGCTCCGTCGTCGTCGAAGAGGAAGCCCACTCCTTCAAAGAAGAAGCGACCTGCAGCAGACATGATCGATGTAGGCGATGACGCCGATGAAGACGTCACGAAGTCACAAGATCCAAGCAAGCCCAAGAGACGGGCAAAATCGACTAAGGATGCCATCGAGTATACCTTGGACGAGGCCCTGTCAAAGGGCAACCAAATGACCTCGAAGATGAAGGACGTCGAGATCGACGCAATCTACAAGGCTTTGGAGACTGGTCTTGGTCATCTCTTCCCCTACAAGAAGCGGAGGCTGCCGGGGGTTATTCCTAGCGAGAAGCTTCACATCGCTCCGGACGAGCTCAAGTACAGACGCATCGCGAAAGATCGTCTGGGCCAGGTATTTTGATTCTCTCACCTGATCTTACGAGGTTCTGCTCTGTGTATCGGCTGCCAGCCGATACATCCTCTGATCATATCTGATTCATGATTATTCATTTGTTATGTTCTTCGCAGGTGAAGGCCATCTACAAGGGCTACGGGGCGATCCGGAAGAAGCCTGAGATCCATGGTATCCCGCTTAAGCGGGAACCACTTGAAACCGATACCGGGATGATGGCTGTTATGGATTTTATGCCAGGGGAGTTGGAAATGTGGAAGCTCAACGACACCGACCCCGACACCGCCCCCAAAGTCCCCTGGTGGCAACACCCTACCGTCCACTGGTATATTATCGGTGGTCAGCATACAGTGACAGCCTGCCGCCAGTTGGCGGACGAGTACCCCGAGGGATCGGATGCCAAGAAGGAGCTTCTCGAATTCGAGATCATCCCTGTGTTCTCAAGGGACCCCATCGATCTTGTGAGGGTGTCAAACGCCCTTAATCTCAATATCGCAGAGAAGGTCGCCAAAGAGAACTTCCGATCGTGCGCGGAACTCGGGAGGGCGGCATGGAAGCGTCTCGGGAGCCCCGAGCCACACAAGGGAGGCGGGAAGCCGTCGCCGGCCTTCGAGGTATGGTTACCTTCTGCATTTTCTATCGGCCGGCAGCCGACACATTTCTTTAATCCAGAGCTATCGGCTGCCAGCCGACAGCTCTTCATTTTGCTTTCATACAACTAATGGTTTATGGATGTTCATCAGGCTGCGAAGGCGCAAGTCATGGCGCACTTCGTGAACGAGAAGGTGTCCACGAAGCTCCCTTTAGTATTCGTGGGTGACAAGGCCTGGAATACTTGGATTGAGGTCTTCAATGCCTGGGAAGCAGGTGAACTCATTGGCGACGACGGGAAGGAGCCGGGGCTGATCAAGCGGACGCCAATCTCGAACATCACGAAGACTGACCTTGTACCCACACTCGGTCTTCGTGACTGCGACCTTGAAGAGCTTGCAGCGGAGGTGATCGCAAATCGTGTCTGCATCAAGGCCAACAGCAGGACGAAGGACAGACTCACACTGCCGGATTGGTGCCGCGACAAGAAGCTCGACCGGGTTATTATGAACGAGCTTATGTATCAGATAAAGAAGCATCCGCTTCCCTGCAAGGATGCGAACTGGACGCCGTACCTTGACTCGGAGTGGGACAAGTTGGCGAAGGAGCATCATTTCACCCCGAGTGTCGTTCGCAACATCTGGACGGACCTGAAGAAATTCACCGATGGGAATGAATGGCTCAATGGACGCGCCAGCGCAATGAATCCGACGACTGACAAGTCGAAGAACGGTGTTGCGCCGCCCATTTTCAGCACCATCCTGCAATCGTATGCGCAGGTCGAGGTTAGGACGGAGGAGGTCGATGCCGAGAAGGCGCATTTCGAGTGCAAATTCGCGGACACAGTTGCAGAAGTCTTGCACGTGATTGACGCAGCTGTTGGCCATGAGGGAATTGCTAAGGACCCACTCCTAATCGTTTACTTCGGGTACAGTCATGGCGGAGTCTCAGTTCCAACCAGTAGGTCGGAGCTTCGTGCGCTTGCAGAACGGTCGAAGGTTCCATTCACGGATGAGAACCTCACGATGGACGACGACGACGTCACTCCGACTCGGCCTCTGTATCCTATCCCGATGTTGTTCATCACGAGCGCGAAGCAACGGGATCTTCTCTGTGCTGTCTGGACAACCGAAGATACGGAGTGGTATGTCCAGACGGTCTATTATAAGCCGTGTCTTCGTGGAGGGTTCAAGAAGTCGGTGACGGAATCTTCCCCGCTCGTTACGCTCAACATGACGTACCCAAAGGTACGCGGGGATGTTGATCATTGGACTACTTTCAGGAAGTATACTGGAATCGCCAAGCCAGTCGATTGGTTCCAGGCATCTCCTGAAAGTGCTGTCGATTGGAACGGGGGGTTCTGCGGTGTCGACCATGACACGCTCGAGAAGTTGCTGAAGCCAACTCTCACCGCGAAGAAGGTCACCGTCATCAACGTCTGGGGTGGCGGAAACGTCACCGAGCTTGGATTGGTAAGGCATCCTCTCCTTTGCTTTGTATCGGCTGCCAGCCGACACCTCCTAATACTTGTCTGTTTCTCCTTGTTCGGTTCTCTTCTGTCTCTTACTCTTGTTCATGGTCTTGCAAAGAAATGGGAGGTCCGTGATCGAGTTCGTCAGAACTCAGGACCATGTCAAGCTGGCAGTCCAACGTGCGAAGGGACTCAACTTGGATAGGGTCGAGCTTCCACCGTCGTCTTCCGAGGATATGGAGACCGACGCTGGTCCCTCAGTCTCGTCTCGCGAGCCTGCCAACCCTGGACGACGTCCCGCCTCTGGTGTTAGGATTCAGGAAGTGCTGGATGAGATTGACCTTACTCCTTTGTCACTCACACCTGCAACCACGCCGACGGCTCCACCTGAATCCACTGCTACACTTATCCCTTCTCCTGTATCGGCTGCCGACCGACACATTGTAACAGTGTCAGCTCTGCCTCCTGATACTACAGCAGATCTGCCTGTATGTGCTGCGACCACGATGCAGGTTGATTTGCACAACGCCCCGGAGGAAGAGGTTATTGTCGTGGAGCAGGTTCCTCCGTCCCGTGCCCGTCAGAGTCCTTCCCAATCAGTTCCTGCCCTTATCGGCCGGCAGCCGACATCTCCCGCTCCTTCATGTAGGGAAGGTCAGAGGGCTCACTCGGCAGTGCAGGCCTTCTATACACGAAGGGATGTTGCTGTTGAATCGGCGGCTCTTTTGGAGGACGACGCTAACGACATCAGCGCAACAAATGAGGACGCTCTCCAGGAGGACGACGTGTATGACATCAGCGCCCAAAACGAGGCGGCCCTAGTAGACGACAATGAGTTCGCCATCGACGCCCCGAATGAGGCTCTGTCTCCACCTGCGGCGGATCATGCTTCCCCGCAGCATCAACAATTACATGAAGGTTTGTCCTAGACGACGGCGTTTCTTGTATATAGTCTCTTCTCACCATTGCATACGCATTTTAGGTTCTAGTCTGCATATGGTATTAGAATCTCCTGGTTGCAATGTGCTCGGCCAGGTCCTTCCCCTGTAATACTGTATCGGCTGCCAGCCGACTCCCTATTATCGTTTCACGTTTCCGCCTGTATTCCTTGTCTCCGATGTCGATTTCTCTCAACAGTGTTTTTCGGCATATCGGTTTTGCCAAAATGACAAGTCTTCATGTCTTTTCTTTGCACTATTCTTCTCCCTTCTTCATCATGGTGTTTGATGTTATTGGTTTCCATCACCACCTCTGACGCTCGTGGCTCACTTTGTTGTTTAATTCTTGCTTGCTCTTTTGCTTATTGTACATATGCCCTAATCTCTTGCAGTCGGTGAATCGAGAACGAGGAGTTCGTGGGCTCCGCTTCTCATGGATCGCGGCCGGGCACCTCCATATCGACTCCTCTCGTATCCGGAGGCGGGTAGCCAAATAAAATATTTTATTCTTTTCGACGTGAATGGCACTCTCATTCACTACGTTCGTCGTAGGATCATTAAAGGTGGTGAACGTCCCGGTGGCGGAAGGAGGAGGCAAGGGCAAGACCTGCCCTTCACTCGGTGCTACGATTTTGCGTCGATCAGATCGGCAAATTTGTTTCTCGGTCTTGGTCACTCAAGAACCTTACTCCGAGGATCGAATTTATTCGCTCTGTTTTCCAAGGCTCCCTAGGAACATCTTGGAGTTTGATCGAGATATTGCTTCCGGAGTTGCTACCGGGAGCCTCATAATCCTGACCGCCCTTCTTTATTAAGTCGATTGATCATCTTCTTGATATGAGTCCTGAACTCAAGGCTCGTGGTGCTAATCCCGAGAACATGCTTCTCATCGACGACTCCCCCTACAAGAACGTTTTGAACAATCCTTACAATGCGTTCCACCCTCACACCGTATCTTTGACCTCGGAATGAATGTGAGTGGCGGCCTTACTTTCAGAGGGTTCTGCAGCCTCTGTTATACGCCCTCTATAATTCTCAGAAAAATGTTCCTGAGTTTATGCTTCAGCACGCAAGGTTAGGGAAGCGCCGTATGCTCCCGGAAATCCATTGTCTGAGCAATGACAGACGCTTGATTTTGGTCAAGTGAGGGAGTGATCATGGATTGATTACTTCTCGACCTTGGCGTTTGAGTTGTTCAAGATGGTGGAGCAAGTTCAAGATGCTCCAGTTGTCGGCTGCCGGCCGATATACCTCTTGTTACCCTACATAGATTACCATATGAATACATGTCCTTAGCATGGGTGTATAGATTTTTCAGTCATCCAATTCGATGATCTAGCGAGCTAGAATTTGTAGATCACTTAGATTTTCTTCTAGTTCTGTAAATTTTCCAGGGTTCCACTCGAGACTTTTTCTTAACTGTATATTTCGAGGATGTTTAATTTGTGAAGACTCTCTTAATCTTAACGTGGAGAGTTTTCTATCATATTCCCTTTCTTGGTATCGGTTCTTATGTTTGGTATTTTCTTTTGTTTTCCTTTTTGCTTTAGGATCCATGGCTTCTTCTTGTCATTGTCTCCTTGTCGTCTTTACTCATTGACTCTCTTGTTTGTTTTCTTCTATGTTAATTTTGGTTTTGTCTCCTTGTCGGCTGCCGGCCGATATGCCTGCCCTTATCAATCTATTGCTGTCTATTGCGTTTCTATTCATCATTCTGACTTATTACAGGCTTGTATTGTTCAGGGTGACTGCCGTTTGGATTATGACATTGCTGGTACTTCTACCTCCAAGAAATGTATCATTCTATCCGTATCTGGATTGCTATGCTACATCAGCCCTAATATTCCGACGGATCGTTGGAATGCTCACCGTAATGTAATCAAGCGACCAGGTGTAACGAAGTTGTCGGATGCCATGTATTCACTTTATCTTCCCTTACACGTTTATTGGTGTAAAACCCGTGTTCAGGTGACTCGTGTATCGTTCCAGGGATTCTGTGAAGTGACCAAGACAAGTAGTGCTAGAACACCCAAACCCACAAACGTTTCCTAGTCCCAACTTATGTTTTAGCCTTGCAGGGCAAGGGTATCCCTTTGCAAGAGGGGATGCACAAAGACTCTTTCCCTTATGTTTATCGTGGCGGAAACTTCCACACTTAAACTCTACACACACACACACATACTAAGGCACACATTACGTCCTCACAACTAATCCGTCCTATCCGTCCGAACTAGCGGTCGCGCAGCCGTCCCCCTGGTTACCCTATCACCCTTACTACAATGACAGACTCCAAGAGCTCCGAATCCGGCTAGAAGACGCCTACACGTATTCTGGTCACGTCATCGCGCTTAATCCGTCCTCTTCCGAGACTACAGAGGAACCCAAGTCTCAGTGGGTACTGGAGGCCGGATTGGAATCCGTCCTCACACACTGTACTCCCGTAACCTTCCAGGACCGTAAGTCTTTACCACGTAGTTTTCCTCTCTCGACGCCTGCACCAGTTCAAGACACAAGGCACTCGGAATACGCCCAACCCGACTTCAACTCCACGAAACGATCTAACAAGGAATCCGGATTCCTAACTCCCAACTTATAACACACATAGTAGATCCGGCTTTCCAAGCACTCAACCGAAAAGGAGACAGGAAATGATCACACCAAATATGCGCATAAGAAGGTTTGATTAACACTCAAGCAAGGAATGTTTTAGGTGGCCAAACTTCCACCTATAAGTACTTCTAAGTCAACGACTTAGATCCCTAATCTGGATTGCGGCGCCGCCCTACTGCAGCCTACTCCTCAAAAAAGCGGCACGCATTCCCAAAAAGAAAACACTATATCGCCTAGGTCGGATACCAATCCGGCCTCCTAACCCCTGGCCGTCCCGCGACCGTCCTCTAAGACGTCCTACCTCTTCCTTCGCGAACTAACTCCGTGCTTGGCCGCTTGATGGCGTCGCCGCGATACGTCCCGCTTCACTCTCTTGCCCGTATCGGTTATCACGTACTCGTCCTCGCTGAGTTAGTCTCGTCCCCGCGCTCTTCAACTCTTCCTCTTCGGAATGCTCGAGGCCGAGGTCGTGTAGCTTCGCGCTCCGGGACTTCTCGTACTCCTCGGCCGTGAGCTTCTTCTTTGTCTTTGCGCGTATTCTTGGCCGGGCGAGTCTGCGGCGGGCGGGTGCATCCGACTCGTCTTCACCTTCGCCTTGCCCTTCGGGTCGGTCGGTCGGACCGACGCCCCCAAGATCCGTCCTTCTTTGTATCCGCCGCGAGTCTTGGCCGAGTAGAAGTGAAGGCCGGCATCACTACCTCCTTCATCTCGCTCTCGGACGGCGTCGAGCAAGACCTTGACCTCGGCGTTGCTCTTCTCTACTTTCGTAGCGTACGTCTTCGCCGCCAAGAGGAACTTCTTGAATGTCTCCGCCTTGAAAACCTCCGACTCCAAAATTCGGCCTCGAACAAGTTCGCCCTCTGCAAAGACCTCGGCCGGAACCTCGCAGATTTCTACGAGCTTCACGACCTGCTCGTTTGCCGTGATTACGGCCTGCCTTCCGACCAGGAGTTCCTCCTCCCTTCTCCTGACCGTCTCGCGAAGCCGTCTATTCTCCAGGACCAGCTTGGTCACTTGCTTCTCCATTTGTCGAAATTGCTCCGCGTCCGGCTTGAATCCCACTTCGCCTTGACCTCCAGCAACGTCTTCACTCCAAATTCTTGGCATAGCTTCGCCAGCATTTCTTCGTAGAGGAAGTACTGGCACCTGGCTTCCGTGAAGTGGTGCCATGCTCGCCTCATGGGATCCGGGTGATTGGCGGACGGACTGAGAAGTGGGGGAAGTCGGGGGTCGTTCGGATTCATGGGGTTCTCCCAATCGGCCGTAACTTCCCCTTCATCTACCGGCCTCGGTGGCCTCCTCTCGATCGAGTTCGGCCTCGGTCGGATTCGTGGGAGGGGACGGGGACGGAAGGATGATTACCTCTGGACGCGCTCGTGGTGGGGTTGCCTCCGGAGCCGGCTCTTCTGGTGCGTCGGGTGGAACGTCCCCTTCATCTGATCCGACCTCGTCCTCCTCCTCATCCGAGTACACGGCCTTGCTATCCGTACTCTCCTCCGATTCGAATACGCCGTTGTTTTGCGACGACAGCGCGATCTCATAGTTCGACTCCTCCTCATCCGTCAGCACCTCCTCCTTCTTGTACAGGTGGTAAAGAAAAGGAGTAATAGGGCTAGGACGGGTTTTACCTCGTTCTCCATGGCCGGGCGACCAAGTCGCGGATGATCATCCCCAAACCCGTCTCTCGTTCGCCACGCAAGGAACCCGGGACGGTGTTGGCGGCCGTCACGGTGATGCGGTGCGGCTTCTCCCGTGAATAATCGGCGCCAAGAACTTGATGACGGCGCGCTCCCTCGGTTCTTACAATCTTCTATTGAGTAGCCGTTGTGCTTGTGCGGATCTCCGTGGAACGCCTTCTTCGCCCACTTGTGTTTCCGGCCGCACAACCCTACTCCGTTGTTTACGGTCGGGCCGTAAACAGCTCTCCGTTTCGGCCGTCCGGGAAGCCGGCTTTCCTCTAACCGTCCCCTCGAATCGGTTTGGCGCGCCGACCTTGATCTCGCGCACCATCTCCGCGTCGCGCAAACCCCTGTGGGCGTATCCAAGCAGCCGGCTAATCCCATCCTCTCGAGATCTTCCGTCAAGACTTCTTCTCGTCCTCCTCGATCGGAATGCATGGTGACACGAGCTTGATGGAGATCTTCAGCTCCTCCTGCTCCTGAGCGGAAGTGGAAGCCGTCCCGGCCATCGGAAAGAAGTGCGCAAGGAAATAGAGTGTCGCCGGGCTAAGGTCGGCCAATGGGGGCGGATCGCGGCTAAGGACGGAAAATGAAAGACGGAGGGGGGCGCAAGACGACAAGGGGCGCAGAAAACGAGGAGGCAGGTGACGACAAGGGCGGACGGGTTGCCTTATATCGAGGGGGCCGGAGTTAAGTCCGACCATCATGACATGGTCCGCCGCCATCATTGTACTTCCCCGTACGGGGCCGCCTTCTAGATTTCTCGCCATTTATTTTATTCTTCGCCACTCCGTCCTTTACCTACCATCATAACTCCTAATCCGTCCTCTGACAGCACGTCCTAGCCGTACGGGGACAGAGTACGGATTGGTTAATCCGTCCTACTTAACAGAAACTAGATTTTAGCTAAGTCCTTTATTTGTAAAAACGTAATTGCCTTATAGTATACGGCTTAACAAATACATAGGTCGGATTCTAAACACTATACTTATTCTTAATGCGCATTAGAACATAATGGCCAAAAATCGAAAAAAACGGGGTCCGACAGAAGTTGTTTGCCATGTTGTTGGAGCGCTTCCATGTTGGTCTTTGGTGTACGATGCCGATGCGTGACTTGAAGCCTCTTCTATCTTACATTCTACCTTCTGGCGTCATCGACAGGCTATCCTTTGTTTATGGTAGAGAATTTTGTGATCGTCCTATGAATTTTCCGTGGTGTTACAAGCTCTTGAAGACTCTCTATTGCAAGCGTCGTTCCCGTGAGGTGTGCAGTTCCCGACCAGCCTTCTCTCGTTGATGTTTCTCCCTGGCATTAAGGTTGGCGCCGGATTCTGCCTGCTACATGCCTTATCCTTTTCGAGGTGATTTGTCGTCTTCAAGTACTACTATTCCCAATGTAGCTACAGATATTCTTCCGTTCATCTACCCCTTATACCGATTCGAATCATTAGTCAATATATGAGTCTTTCTAATAGACCCGGTCAACTTCATTATGAAGTTGCTCATTCCCTCAAGTACGGTGTTCCTCTCAGATCGCACTGTTCCTAGGTTTTACTTAGTCTGCATGCCTGTCGGCTGCGAGCCGACACTTCACGCGATCAGCCGGTGGAGCACAACCTGCGATGAGTCGGTCAGCACTCGCACTCGTCGACTTATCGCTGTTGGTCTTCAAATCGAGATTTTCCCGGGATTAATATCCTGGATTGTTGAAGATGGAGCGCCAGAAAGGAGGAAGTTGATGATGGAGTCGCGTTGCTACTTATCGGCTGCGAGCCGACACCGCTGCAGTTCACCTATGTTAAACTTCTGTCTGCTTCGATACCTAGTGTTGTTGTATATTATATAGGGTGTTGTAATATTTATTGATACGAAGTTAGTGCTGTCGGCTGCGCGCCGATACCACATGCTAGTGGGACGAGCTTCGTTTGGAATATTCGCTTATTCTTTTAATGAAACGGATTTGTTTCCTAACTCCAAGAGTGTTATCATCTATATTTTCTCCGACTTGCTAATAATGTCAATCATTCTCATTCTCTACCTTGCCTTGTTTTGCTCCTTCGAGGTGTGTCGGATGGGAGCCGATTGATTTCTGGACTGTCAAATTGTCCAGAATTAGTTAAATACCCGTTAAATAGAGTATGTAGGAGGATGGTAGCCGCTTACAAACCCTCAATTGGGTCAAGGATTTGTGAGTTACACCCATTTGAAGGTAGTCTATCTTTGCCTTGAAGTGACTCAAAATACAACATGGTCATGCATTTTTGCCTTGTTTTCAAGTTGAATACAATTTGCAAAAGTCGGATACACTTATATGTAGAATTTTTGTCAAAATAGGGGTAACTCCAACTCCTTGACTCAAATACTCGTCGTTAACATGAAAGGCACACAAGAAGGAATTCCCTCTAGTGCCTCTACTTTTAAGAATACACTTTCACTTATTAAATTGCATAATAATAAGACCTCTCTGAGTGCTTTTGGAAAATTTGGGTGACCTTTCCCAGAATTTCAAATGACATTAATTAGTAAGAGCAAGAATATTACATAGATGTAAAACCTAGAAGTCTTTTTGCAAATGATTCATTAAATAAGGTATGGGTATAAAAGGAAGTTGTAACAACTCTCTTGGCCTCAGATGTCAAACCTAGTAAGGTTCGGCAATATAGAGCAAATGGTAGAGAAGAAATTAAGGGGTCTTGCCCACAATGTCTGCGGTTTGAATTTGCCTGCTGATTACTAGTTGGTATCTATAATCGAAGCAACTTGTAAAGAGAGGGCTTTGAACTGAGCGGTTCTATGTACGAACCTAACAGCTGATGAAGCTCTCCGGCTACACCATCCAAGGAGTAGCCAATTGGTCATAGGGGTGGTAGGGTTATATACATGCACCCTAGGTTGAACATAAATATAAAAAGGTTCTATGTGAGAGAAGGTTAACTCCTAAAGGTCCAAGGTTGTCCAAATACATTGACCATATCAAACCATTTTGACTTGCTAGGCATTTTGGGGTAAAGACATTGAGCTGAAGACAAGTCAAGGTCTTTATATAATATGTTTAATGATGGAGAAAACTCAAACTCTTCATGTAAACAAAATGTTATGCATAAGCAATACATCCTCTTCGAAATGATTACAGATAGCAAGAATTTTGATAAGATTTCAACTACTTTCATTGTACCTTTAAGATACAAATCCCTATTTTAATGATTTCTCTAAAAAAATGAACAAGAAACTCGTGATTTCTCTTAAAAATAAAATACAAATCCCTCTTTTAGAAATTTCTTTAAAAATATAAAATAATCTTGTGAATCATTTGTGAATGATTTTAGAATATTTTCGTCCAAAAGTAGTCGGTTTAAGGGCATGTTACTCTCTTGTTGGCATTAGAAAATGAGATGAACAAAAAGGGTCTCAAAGACGGTCAATCCAGATTCGAAGCTTTGACCAATCCAAAGCACTCTATTTTACATCCTATCCACACTGTCCCTTACTAGAATCAAAATCTGCTCCATTTCCTAGATCCTCCCCTGAACCAATTTCAACATCTACAGTTCCTTTATAAATCTAAGCTTCGTCTTCCCCGTGACTGACTTCTATCACTGGCACTCTCAGAAACGTAAGGTTTCGAAATCCGGTAGAACACGCACACCAGATTCTGCCAATGGCCGAGTATAAATTGTCGTGCAGGAAATTTCGAAGCTCGAAGTCATTCTTTTAGCAGGAAAAGCATTGTTTCTAGCTGCAGACAACGCTGGAAAAGCATTTGTTCTTAAGATATGGCGATGGCGACAGCTTTGCCATCCGTTTTTTCGGTGAATCAGAGCTCTTCTTGTCGCCTTTCGAGTTCTAATTCGAGCGTAGCAGGAAAATCCTTCTCGTTGCGGCCGGTTCCATGCAAGACGACCACGCGTTCCAGCGGAATTCGATGGTAAGGACGATTGAATTGGCAACAACTATTGTGGATATCGTGAAATTATCGGGCCAAGAGGCTGCATTGTAATTTACGGACAGTAGCATTGAGACGCAATATACGAAGTATTTGCTTTGGCCTTTGCGCTAGGGTTTTATATGTTGCTTGATCACTGTATTTATTTGAAAGCTGTGATCATGATCCCGGAATAGTCTTGAGGAGCTTGGAGTTATTGCACGATGAGTTAAGGAAAAATTCTGATTGTTCTTGAAGAATCTTTTCTTCTACTCAACCAATTGTGTTTCTTTGTGCCCATTATGTTGTGCGTTTATTTGTTTAGGTCTGTTTTGTGTTTCTTGTTCCGTTCATCGAATCATTCTTGCTTTACTTGGCATTTAGGCTCATCTGATAGCTTTACTTTGTACATGAAAATTAGTAGATTGTTTCGATTTTGATTCAGCTTTTTAATGATCTATTCGTGATACATTGGAAAGGATGTATAGTACTTTTGAAGTCTACGTTCTAAAAATAATCAGCATTGGTTTATGTGGTAGTCTGAAGACAGGATCGGATCCCAAGCCTGAAAATGAGAGGACTCTGCTGGATAATGCCAGCAATCTGCTGACAAACCTGCTGAGTGGAGGTAACATGGGCACTATGCCCATCGCGGAGGGGGCTGTGTCTGACCTCTTCGGACGTCCTCTCTTCTTCGCTCTCTATGATTGGTTCATGCAAGTAAGTACGTCTTAAATCCATTGCTGTGAAGCCTATTCATACCCAGATGTCATAAGAGTTTGGGGCTAAAAAAGTCGTCTCCTATTTTTAGTGGTCGAGTTTGGGAATAGATTTATGTTAATCCAGTGTAGAAGCACTTGATAAAGTAAGATCTTTAATGACCTCCAACACAATGTGAGATAGGTCTGGCAAGGTATAGTAAAACTTCAAACTAATTATGATGCATTTTAAGGGTTGAAACTTATCAGGCAATTGCAAGAAATATTCTGAAATTATATCTTGCAGGATTTCAACGGTCAACATGAGCATATGTTTATGTTTGATCATCTAACTCAAAGGAAGGTCAATTGCATAGTCCTAGACAGAAGGATCCGCATACTGCATGAACCTGTTCTTGATGTGGTCTGAAGCGTGGCTTGGTCTTTTTAACGAACACACATACTTCCTGTGCACATTCTACGTTAGGTGACTATAAATGCTTGCGTGCACTTCTTTTATACTCCTTACTAAATTGCTGGTTATCATTCATAACACTTTCTAGTTCCAGCTTCTCAGCATCGTCCTCATGATGAAATGCGTGTAATTTAACTGCTGACGTGCTGTCTTTTGCTGAGATGCAGCACGGGCCTGTGTACAAGCTCGCGTTTGGACCCAAAGCATTTGTGGTGGTTTCAGACCCTATCGTTGCTCGTCACATCCTCCGTGAGAACGCATTTGCTTATGACAAGGTCTTTCCTTGATTCTCTGGTTCCTGCAATTACAAAGCCTGTCCTGTAACCACGAGCTGTGTATAATCTCCAATCTTGTAATTTCCTTACTTCAGAAAAGTCCATCTTCTGCAATTAAATACTATGTTTTGATGTCATCAAGGTTTGACTTACTAGTGAGATGTCTTCGTGCACACGCAGGGAGTTCTAGCAGACATTCTGGAGCCAATCATGGGGAAGGGACTTATTCCTGCTGACCTTGAGACATGGAAAGTACGAAGGCGAGGTATGACATTTATACCAGCCCTGTAAAGAATCTATGCGTAATCACTCTTGGTTCTAGGGTGGTCAATCTCGGTCTGTCCATGACGTTTCTTCTGGAATCTACTCCCTGTGCATGTTAGGTCAGAAATTGTTCACGTGGTAGTAGATAAATTAGACCTTTGGTCACCACGTTAAGGTCTTTCCTTTGCTTTGTGACATGCAGCGATAGTGCCTGCGTTTCATTCTGCCTACTTGGAAGCTATGGTTCAAGTGTTTGATAACTGTGCGGAGCGAACAGTGGAAAAGATTGAGAAGCGTTTAGACGCTGCCCAAAAGGAAGGCAACTCGCAGGTTGAATTTGAGATGGAAGCCGAGTATTCAAATCTTGCTCTCGACATCATTGGGTTGAGTGTTTTCAATTATGACTTCGGATCCGTGACGAGAGAGTCTCCTGTGATTGCCGTAAGCTTCTTGCGACCCTTCAAAGCAGATTGTGCATTTAGCTAAATCTTGGACAGTATCAGGCCAGTTTTCTCCAGTGCAGGATGTGATTAGGCTTATTGAATCTGATACTGTATGGCATAACCATTCAGTCTGGCGAGCTTTGAACGTCATCTTTCTCTTTGAATTTTATCTGGGCACGTCTAGTCAATGAAGCGACGTTCCTTCAATGTGTGATTTATTTCTAGGCATTATGATAATTTGTAGTGACGGCTTGTTTTACAGGCAGTTTATGGTACACTTTCTGAGGCAGAGCATCGGTCAACATTCTACATTCCATACTGGAAATTCCCGTTGTCAAGGTGGATGGTGCCCAGGCAACGTAAGTTCAACGCAGATCTGAAGGTGATAAACGACTGTCTCGATGACCTTATCAAAAGGGCACAAGCAACTCGACAGGTAGGAACTTATGCTCAACACTTCTTGGTTATGGATCTTAGGTGATATTTCAAGAGCTCTAATTCTTACCATCAATTCGGCCAACTGAGTCTCCCTTGAGATACGAAATACGAAGCAAGTCAGCTTGCACTTGTACAGAGAAACAACAGATTGGGACTATCGCTATAGAGTTTCAAATCACCCAGTCATTCATCTTGATTTCTCTACATATATACTTGAGATGTAGTATCGATCATATAGTGCTTAAGTTTGTTAAGATATTCATTCCTTCAGTACTTGGATTTAACATTAGTCGTGCTTATGCAGGAAGCCGATGTTGAAGATTTACAACAAAGGGATCTTTCAGGTTCTAAGGTGAATAGGCAATCTTGTGCTGTTTCCCTTGAGATCCTCTACACTTAGGGTCAGCAGTGAGTATGTGTGCACATCCATCAGCGTGCCACTGGTTTCTGTTACTTCCAGGGATTTGAGCTTACCAGAGCGTGTCAGGAATTTCATCCTACTAACTTATATGCTTGATTTAACAGGACTCCACTCTTCTAAGGTTTCTGGTGGATATGAGAGGAGAAGATGCCACTAACAAGCAGGTGAGCTACTTTTTAGCTCCATTTTCAGTTGACGTTCGCTGGCAGAAATATTTCTTGTAGACATGGAGTTGTCGAACCAAGTATTTTATGAAGTTGTGCTAATTTGCTGTGGGCACAGTTACGAGACGATCTAATGACTATGCTCATTGCGGGTCACGAGACCACGGCGGCCGTGCTTACATGGGCAACGTATCATCTTGCTCAGGTAATTTCATCTCCTTTTAGTGAAGTTCTTGTTCACCAAGATCAACCTTTTTAACCGCTCTGTTTTCTAGAGCAGAATGAAGTCGTATTGCTCAGTCTGCCAATGTCCATTTATTTTGTTCTGCACAATTTTCCTTACTGGGGTAACCTGCATGCGATCAATGCCTCACATGATTTCTGATCCAACTCTTATCTGGCACACAGAATCCTGATATGATTAAGAAGGCACAAGCTGAGATTGATAGTGTACTTCGAGGCCGAAGGCCAACCTTGGAGGATATTAAGAATCTCAAGTGAGTTCTTAACTTCTAGAGTTTTTGTTTCAGCTCTACGTAGTCATGAGGTCATTGTTGAATTCATCTCAAAAGAAAGGTTTTGTCACTGAGGTACAAAGAATTTGTGAGATGTTGAACGATCATATGGCATCAATTCTAACAACTGTCCCGTCTTGCGATCATGTGTATACTGAAGTAAATTCATTCGTAAAAACTCTTTGGTTTTATCCACTCTCAAGGTATTTCCCTTTGATCTTCAGGTTTGTGAAGTTGATCGTGGCTGAATCATTGCGCTTGTTTCCTCAGCCACCACTGCTCATTCGTCGCTCATTGAAACCCGATACCCTTCCAGGTTTGTATCGAATTTTGAAACTTGTGAAGCAACTTTTCGATGCTTTTATCCTTTCCAGTTCAGTATTGAATCGATCCTGTTTTCATCTGAAATTTACGTTTGCAGGTGGTCACAAGGGTGATCCCAATGGATACACTATCCCAAAGGGAGTCGACCTCTTTATATCGGTAAGTACCTCTCCTTTATTTTCTACCAGGTTGTTTTGTCGGATACCATTTCTATAAAGAACACTGAATGTGTTCTGGTTCACAGATTTATAATCTGCATAGATCCCCTTATTTCTGGGATGAGCCAGAGAAGTTCAACCCTGAGAGATTCTTGAAGGCGAAACCGAGCAATGGCATTGAGAAGTGGGCAGGATTTGACCCAAACCGTGGTCAGGGAGCCATGTATCCTAATGAGGTTCGTAACTAGTTTTACTTCTATAATGTGATTATGGGGATACCTGTCTGTAGTAGAACTCCTACCACTACCTTGTTAAGGTGTTAATCTATGGAGCATCTTCGAGAGACAATTTATCAGCAGCTTATTGATAACTGTTTTTTTCTGGGCACATCTGTTGGCAGGTGATGGCAGATTTTGCATTCTTGCCATTTGGCGGTGGTCCTCGCAAATGTGTGGGCGACCAGTTTGCTTTGATGGAGTCTACAGTGGCTCTTGCCATGCTGCTTCAGAAGTTCGATGTTGAGCTTCGTGGAACTCCTGAAGAAGTCGAATTAGTGACTGGTGCCACTATTCACACGAAAAACGGGTTGTGGTGCAAGCTCAGCAGACGAAAGTCCATCACCAATCTGAATTAACGGTAGCGTATCAATGATATCTTAGTGGGTCAATTGAGAAGAATCAATGTTTTTCATCTTCGTGAATGTTACGATTGCTGAACAGCTTAATTGTAGTGGGACAGAAGCAAGCTGCAGTGTTCCAAATTTTTTGTACTTTGACACATTTAGTTGATTAATTTAGTACATTTTTATGAGAAACCCTGTGCATGAACAGATTGGACTTTTGGATCTCTTGCTTCTACGTATTTAAGGAAAACCAGTTTACAATTGCAAAACATACATTATAGGCTTATAGGCTTACAGGTCTAGGCACTAACATTACATTGATGACTTAATTTGTATTTGCTTCGTATAGGGCCATTTCAACTTAAGAAGACATACTCATATCTGTGGTACTATGTGATAGTAAGCTTAACACATCTTTGTGATAATGAACAATAGTTCCATGTCCATCATAACATATCAAGAGAGTGGATTTTTCTAGTCATAATCCATGAAGTTCAATGTGATTGCAATGAATAAACATGTGTTTCATTCAAACAAAGAACATCATATGTCATCGCATTCAGATTGCCAAACAAATCCTTGTTAACCCTTAAACGCCCTTGGGGTCTAAAACGGGCAGCCCAAAATTGGATCACAGCATCTTTTGGACTTGGGCATCATGAATAGTGCACTTTTTGAACTTGGGCATCATGAATGGACCAATCAATGATGAGCTTGCAACCTCCTACAAGGTTATGTACCACCCCAACCTACCACCACAATCCTTTCAAACCACAAAATCATTCGTACAAATTGTGATTTGAATTGTGAAAATTCACTTTTTGAATGCATCAGAAGAAGGTGACCAGTTTGACATCAAAATATAAGTGAAACGTTGAGTACAATGAGAGCTACAGGGAAGATTCTGTTGGAATCAAGCCCCTCGGGCTTGCTCGGGCGTTTAAGGGTTAAGTTTGCAAAACAACGTGATTCACCCCTAAACATCCTTGGGTATTTTTGGCCAAAAACTCATTTCTGAAAAATGTGATATAGATGAAAGTAAAGATAAGCTATGGAGATCTCAAGCATACAAACTTGTAATGGACTTGTTGTAGATCATGTGTACCAAAACTTGACCCATGAGACCTAATACAGTGCAAGATTATAATATTTTAGTGCGCAAAACAGGTCACAAAAAAGTATCATTTTCACTTTGAAGTGAAAATACTACCAACATGAAATTTGTAATTTAAAAAATCACCAAGTAGAAAGTTGTTCATCTTCATTTCAGGAACTCTATTGTACCAAAAAAGTTCATCAAAAAATTATCTTGGCTCATATAGTAGCCTTGCAATGGTGAAAACTGCCAAACATTTTACAAAAGAAAAATAGTTCAAAACTAAACCTCTTACACTCAACCCATGCCCTACCTTCAATACAATTTTAAATAGGTCAAGGCTTCTACCACTAAAAGTAAACTATAATCTGAACCCATCCTATATAATAAAGTCAAAATCTAACGGTGAATGAAGGAGATATAGCCCCTCGAAAATTATCCATTTCTTCACTTTTTTCATTGTAGAAACATCATTTAAAATTCAAAACCAAAATTATCCAAACCAAAAATCTTCCTGCAACAAAGCTGTTGGGATGCACCTAAAGATTACACTCATGGAAAATCAAATTCATGACACAAAATTTTGTGACTTTGCATAAGTGGCTTTCAATGGATCAATATGCCAAATGTTTAAAATCCCAAAATCAAAGGCTGCCTTTGCTAAAATGCATGCCATTTATTCATAGTTCATTGCATGGGTATGCAATTTGTACCGCCCAAACAAGACTTGATTTGTGACCCAATTCAAGTGATTTCGTCCAAAACGGAGCCGAATGAAGAAGTTATGGCTCTCCAAAGTTTCTGCCCTTCATCCAAAGTGTCGTTTATCGACACTAGGACATTAGGGACGTTTAGGGATTAATGACTAAAGATTACTACTAGCACTCCAACCATATGCAAGTAAAAAGCAAAAACTACTAAGTTTACCACTTTTTGAATGTGGTCTTAGATGACATCATAAATCTAAAAGATTATAAGTGAAAGAGTAAAGATGCAAAAGGGTGGTGGAATCGGCAAGGTGACAATACACGACTGTAGCTTTTTAGGGACAGGCCTCGAACTCACGTCGAGTTGGGAATCACCACCTCACAGAGAGAATATGTAGAGTCGTGATCACCACCTGGCCGATGTCTCATATTGCTAAATATACGCTCTTATATATCACAGTCACACCAACACTATTGTTTTCATCCACATATCCAACATTGACCTTCTCAACAGTCAACAATAATCTTTAATAGAATCTATATGCTATTATCATTATGATAAAAAAATTGTAGTCATACTATGGTTTCATATACTACTCTAACTTGATTTGGAAGCATGATTGTTGATTAATTACTTGTATCTTATAAATAACCAAATAGTGAGGGTGGAAATTCCTAAGTGTCAAAAGTAATTGAAAGGTTCATTCGCAAGCAAGATTCACTTAACCAGAAGAACAAAGACTTAACGATACGTTTTCTCGTAAGCACAGATCGGTTCATACACAATGACTCAATGAAATGAAAGGTTTCAAAAAAAGCTTGAATCGAAGTTTTACTCGAAGAGAAAGCTCATGCGTGGAGCTTAGAGAACGTGACTTGCTGCCACTGACACAACTAATCTTGGGAGAGCAGTACAACACATAACATGACGGAGAAAAAAGAGAGCCACAACAGTCTTGGTACCAATACTTATCCATGAGTCGCCGATGAGACATTTTGGCGGTAAATCTAAGCTATCATTACTCGTCGTGGAGTTTGAATTGCCAGTGTGAAGCTGTTCACCTGGAACTACGTACAGGGCTGCATGTAGAGCTACACACCTATACGGGAACAATTAGCCTATTGTGTTCCTGCATGGGTATACATTACAACACTAAGACATTCTTGAAATAACATATATAATTGATAATTTGATGACATCCTTGGTATGGCAACATACGTAATTCATACATTATTACATCTTCTAGTCTCGAAAGATAGTTCTGAATGCAAATTTCTTGTAAAAACTAGGTATGGTAAAGAATCTGAACAAATAAGAACATATTTTAGGAGGTATGTTCTTCACAATAAATTTTTATGTTTCTCCAAAAAGTTATCAAACAAATATTTATGTTTGAATGTTTCTAAAAAGTTAATACATAAACTTTAAATTACTTGATGGTTGTCTATAACACAATGTAATGATATACATAATATTCTCTACAATCTATGTTGTCATTTTAAACAATTGATTATGCTAGCAAATTGCGGAATATGTTATTTGACGTAAACAAGTTCAAAGTATTTGACCCACTTCTTTCCAAAAATTTGGAACTAGTCCATTATGTCTTATAATGAATCATACATAAGTAACTTGGGGGAGTACGTGAGTATTGAAAATGATGTTTTATACAAAATGTAATGGAACTTTTAATTTCTCAATTAATCTGTCTTGATTTCGTCTCTAAATAGAAATAAACTATTCTTAGAGGTTTAGTAACTTAAGATTCTTCTTATCTAGTGTATTAGTATTATATAAGATCACCTTTGTATTCAAGATTTTACCTGATGAATAATAAGTCATCCTTAATTTTATTCCACATCTTTTTCAGAATATCCATAAGTGGTCTTCTAAAAGTCAAGTCCAACATTTTGGTAAAAATATTTCATTTATGATGCAACAAAAATTAATTTAATAATATAAGGTCCCTTAACCCCTAAACTACGAACTCAAGGTCTCCGATTAGGAGATTTGCGATTTTGGGCAGCCTAAGTTAAGATGTTAAAAGTAATATTTTTACCTAAGATTTTTAGTGGATGTTCCCTATGCTACAAGGTGTATATGGGAAAATTTGCAAAGTCAAACTCCACCTATGGAGTTCTTAAATGCAAATTTTAGTTTTCAGCCTTGGGGTGGGCAGTAAAAAACTTTTTATTTTTACCTTTTTTATTTTAAAAAAAAAAAAAATATATATTTCTTGATTGATTTTGTACTTCGGTTTCCAAGTGACCCAAGTTGAAACTTTTACCAATCCTACAAGGGCACCCTTCAAAAATTACAAGAGCTAGATTCAAAGTTTTATGTGATATTACAAATTTTTTCTTTCAAAATTTGCCAAAATTTGGGGTTTTGGAATTTTTTGAATTTCTTTTGTCTTGAAATTCAAAAACTCAAGAAGGTATATACTCACTGTTCATTTTTCCCCTAAACCGTATACAATAAACGTGGTGCATGTTATACCAAATCCTTGATGTCTACCTTCTTCTCGTAAATAAATTGTATGATGCTTCAAAAAGCAAAATGAGTGTCTAAAATTTTGCATGGGCATGCCCAACTTAGTTATATACATGGAAAAACATATGAGCTAGATGTTCAAGGTAATAAGCATCACGTTTTCCTTTGCACAAAGTGGACTATGTTTGTTGGAAAAGAAATTGCATCAACTTTGAATGTTATGATCTTACAAATGGCTACAATCCAACGGTTATCATTTCAGCCGCTACCTCTAATAATATTTCTCTTCAAGATCATACGGTTGAAAGTTTCAAAAAAATGTAAAAAATATTTTCACACTCCAAAGTTTACAAGGTGGTATGGAATTGCAACTTTGGAGTTAGGAGATCACAAAACACCATGGTAGTTTAGGGGTTAAGCCTCTCAAGGATCGAAATAGATCCTTACTATCTATTTGCACGAAGAATTTTGAATATGATGCAACATCGAGATTTTGTGTTGTTGACATACACCATGAACATGCTTGACATTATGTTCTACATGGACAATCTTAACGTATTGAATATTCAAGGCTTACTATAGCTTATCGAAAGTCTTTATTCAAATGTTTGTGGTGTTTGTTTATCTATTTAAAACCATGAGTGCACAATAGGTCCATTGTTACTATAGCTACAAGTTTTCTTCCTCCCAACCACGACATGTACATCTTGCACCACTTAAAGACTACCCTTAACCATTATTACATGACCAATTCCACAAGTATAAAACAAAGTGTAATTGAACCTACTTGTAAATAACCAATTTTACAATTATGAAGCAAATTTTAATTAAGCCCACTCCTAAGACTTTATGATTAAATTTACATTTAGGGTTTAGAGTTTAGGGTTTATCAGCACCATGTACGGCTTGACTCCCCATGTAAAGCGTCCCTTAGATCAATTCATGAATTTGTCACTCAACCAATTATCTCATTGTCAAAGTCCTTACACACAAATAAAAAATTTCATTTACAAAAAAATAAAATAAATAAATAAATAAATGTGTTTTCGATTTTTTGTAAAATTCAAATGCACACTTGAAACAATGAAACTTGTAAACCTTTAAATTAGATATTGGAAACTTTGCTTTTATTCCTTATAAACTAACCATAAAATATACTTCATGTTGACTTCAAATAATAATATTCACAAAACACCATCATTAATTTCACTTCTTATGAGATTTTGCCAAAGTTGTTTCACCACATACACGAAAAGACAAAAATCATGGGGAAGAATAATGTAAAGATGATTGTCGTAAAGAAGAATATCGTAAAGAAGCAACGAATGCTTCTTTCTCTAACCTCGAGGAGGGGCTGGCTACACAAGGGGCCACAAGAAAGGTTTCAGGGAAGAGGGAATTTCCATTGCAGAGGGCTCCAGCTCCATGTCCGAAAGCTAAGAATCTCTCGAATTGAGCTTCATCACGAAGAGCTTGACCATGGCTGGCGCCGGTGGTGGAGGTGGTAACGCTGACCGCAAGCGCAAACGAGCCAAGTACTTACCTCATGTAAGCAAATCCCGTTTCCCTTCCTTCTCTCATTTCCGAACAAGAATTCCAACTCTCCGGTCCCTTTTGGGTTTGAGCTGATTCAAATGGCGTGGCATGGTGCAGAACCAAAAGAAGGCGATAATCGAGCACGGGCAGAAAGGCTTCTTGGTGACATGCGTGGGAGGAAAAGAGCGGGCAAGCATTCAAGAGATTAGCAACGTTCTCGATGAGGTACTCTCCACTCCTTTGATGGCAATTAGTTCCAGTATCATGCTTTCTGTATTCATATGTTTGTTTGCAGTTTTTCGACAGAGTACCGAGTAGCGAGGATCGTACTGGCACTAGTGGCGCCTCGGAGCATTCCGACGAGGAGGAGTCTGAAAGTGACGATGATGAAGAAGAGGCGAAAAGAGTGGTACCTCCTCAGGTTGCGTCTACCAATGAAAGCAGAGGCGGTGGCATTGACGAGCTTCTTGCTGCAGAAATCGACGAAATCCGAACGAAGAAAAAGGTGTGTACTGCTTTCAAATCCTATGTTCTAGGGCTTCCAGAGATCATATGACTGTGGAGAGCTTGTCTTATGAATGTCCTCTTTCTGATATAGTCATTCCTTCAGTAAATCTTACTTGTATACTTATCATACTGCTTTCCAATCCCATGCCCTAGGTTTTCCAGAAATCATACGATCACTATGACAATGGAGAGCTTGTCTTATAGATAATGACCTTGTTCTGATTATGTTAAGCTTTCAGTAGACCTGATTGCATTTGAGCAGTATAATAGCTTGCTTCCTTCAATGCCATGTCCTAGGGTTTTCAGAACTCATACGATCACCATGACCATGGAGAGCTGTCTTATGGAAAGTTACCTCTTTCTAGTATTGGTCATCTTTCAGTTAAACCTGATTGTATTTGAGCAGTATAGTATTTTACTTCCTTCAATTCCCTGTCCTAGGGTTTTCAGAAATCATACGATCACTATGACGATGAAAAGCTTGGCTGATGGAGAGTGACCTCTTTCTGATAATGTCAATCTCACAGCTAATATTAATTGCATCTTGAGCAGTATAGTATCTTGCTTCCTTCAATGCACTGTCCTTGGGTTTCCAGAATTCATACAATGGAGACCTTGTCTCATGATATATGGAGAATGACCTCTTTCTGATAATGTCAACGTTTTAGTAAACCCTAGTTGTATTTGAGCAGTGTAGTATCTTGCTTCCTTCTTGCAATTGGAACCTGTTCACATCAGGAGATGTTCAACCTCGTGCAGGCAAAGTTCATGGGGTGTGAGACGGGCTGTCACGGTGTAGTGTTCATACGCATGAACAAGGAAGCAGCTGCGCAACGTTCTCCAATGGAGCTTGCTGAGGCAATTATACGAGACGCTGCCGCTACTAAAAGATCTCGAACAAGGTATGGTATCTCCCACATTTTCCATCTACTGCTACTGTTCGAGATTCAAGCTTAATGGCACCTCCAATTGCAGGTACAGCATGCGATTAATACCTGTGGAGACAACATGTTACTCATCAGCAGCAGAAGTGGCAAAAGCTGCACAACCTATGATAGCTCGACATTTCCCCACAGGAGAAGGGTGCCCTACATTTAAGGTATCAGCACACTAAACTCTTAATGTACGTTATATTGCTCTATGTATGTATATGGGAAAGCTGATGACTTGCGTTTGCAGTTCGCAGTGGCTATTGAAGCCCGAGCTAACACTTCAATAGACAAGATGGAGCTCATCAATGCAGTAGCGAAGATCGTTCCTCAGCCTCATTCCGTTGATCTCAAGAACCCTCACAAGACTATCCTCGTGCAAATTGTGAAGGTGCAACATCTGAACTATCACGATTCTCATTCTTTCTTTCATCGATTAATTGCTTACAATGAGTCTGTTGTGCAGACCACTTGTGCGTTGGGAGTCGTTCGTGATTTTAAGGAGCTTGCCAAGTACAACTTACGGATGCTGACTAATCCAGAGCTGGAAAAGAAGCAACCTAGCGGCAAAGCGACTGAGGCTGCGGCAGTTGCACCCTCAGATCAAGAGGTCGCACCCCCAGTCTCCACTACTGATGCTGCAGGAGCTGAAGCAGTGAAGACAGCGACAGAAGCTGAAACATCGAAGACAGCTGCAGAGGCTGAAACATTGATGACAGCTGCAGAGGCTGAAACATTGAAGACAGCTACAGAGGCTGAAACAATGAAGACAGCTGCAGACCTTGAAACTCCAGTAGTAGATGTGAAGGCAACTTCTGAGTCGTAGCTTATCATTGTCGAAAGCTAATTTTTTGATATCGTATCTCGAGAGGACTTTTGAGCAGTTTCAGATCTAATGAAAGTTTTGGAGTCGGATCATGGTTGACATCATTTTGTACTGTACGAATTGTACAGACAGACAGACTTACTTCGAGGTTTGCTGTTTTATCGGCTTTTATCAGAGTTCCTACACCTAACCGATTAGTGAATGTTTTTTTGCCATTTCTGTCTTTTTTTCTTTCTTTTTTTCTTGAATATTAATCAATTGAAAAACACATACCATTTTTTGCTTTCGCATTTCGGTTATCATTCATCATGATGTATTTGAGATCTCCTTTTTTGCTTTTTCAGATTGCTAAGGTCTCCTTTTGCATGAGGGGACAGAAGCCAATGACTTTTGAAGGGAGAAGAAAGGGAGAGAACTTTGATGTGGTTCAAGGATTAAAAGAAGTGAATGTGTTCAAGGATTAAAAGAGGTGAATGTGGTTCAAGGATTAAAAGAAGTGAATGTGTTCAAGGATTAAAAGAGGTGAATGTGGTTCAAGGATTAAAAGAAGTGAATGTGTTCAAGGATTAAAAGAGGTGAATGTGGTTCAAGGATTAAAAGAAGTGAGAAGTGAATGTGGTTCGAGGATTAACCCTTAAACGCCCATGGGGTCTGAAACGGGCAGCCCAAAATTGGATCACAGCATCTTTTGGACTTGGGCATCATGAATCACTCTTAGAACTTGGGCATCATGAATAGACCAATCAATGATGAGCTTGCAACCTCCTACAAGGTTATTTACAACCCCAACCTACCTACCACAATCCTTGCAAAGCACAAAATCATTCATACAAATTGTGATTTGAATTGTGAAATTTCACTTTTTGAATGCCTCAGAAGAAGGTGACCAGTTTGGCATCAAAATATAAGTGAAATGTTGAGTACAGTGAGAGCTTCAGGGAAGATTTTGTTGGAATCATGCCCCTCGGGCTTGCTTGGGCGTTTAAGGGTTAAAAGAAGCGAGAAGTGAATGTGGTTTAAAGATTAGAAGAAGTGGATGTGGTTCAAGAATTAAAAGAAGTGAATTATGTTTTCATTTTTGGCCAATTCACATTCCTCTATGAGACGATGCAATCAACTTTGGGGCATACTGGGAACATGAACATCAGGTGTTGAGCTTTATATCTTATAAAGTTACAATGAGTTCATTGTGTTGATTTTGTAATTTTAAAATTCTTGTAGTAAGTCTTAAAGTTCATGATGAATCACCAAAAACTCCAACTGCTCCTATTACCAACCTTAGTCTTTTCTTAAAATTCTCAAGCATTGCTGCCACATTCTATAAAAAAGTGTACGGATAATCAATAAATACAATGATTTTCCACAACTCCCATTGCTTGGTTTAGGTGCTTGAATACACAAAATTGTGGATGGTTATATCTAGTACAGAAAGGATTCAAAAGATATATAAAGGGGACTTAACTATTTTGTTTTCAAAACTCATATTAAGTCATTTATGACATATTTGTATCAAAGCACATATTAGTCGAAACATAGTCGACTTACACCCCATGAGTACCCTTGTAGTGGCACACTAAGCGAGAACTTGGGTGTAGTGTGCGTGTTGTGTGCCACCACATATGTATATAGTAGAGTGTTCCGAGATGGAGCAGATCCCACAATGAAGCTTTAGTAACCTTTACTCATTAGGTACATAATAGCTTCTCCATACAACAATATCAATGTACTCAATGCAAACATTATAGAGGATCATTTTTGGGCACCATTTTAGGAACACTTGTATTTCCAACTCAAATATTCATAACTCATTGTAGAAGAGTCCAAAAATAATGATTCTACTTGCTCTGATTTTCTACTAATTTTCCCCATGCATGAAAAATTGTTTGCACCAGTGACTTTCATGTAGATTTCCCATGCTTAAAATTGCCCCATTACTGACCAACTTACTATACGCATACCGTGTTTTCACTACACAAGAGTTGTTGATTAGTTTTACATGGTAATTAGTGTAACATATAACTTTTGGTGAAGAACACTATTTTTCAACTCCCTTAAGATTAGTGTTCACTTTGGGTAAATGTCCCTTGTCTTTTCTTCAAAGTTCAAACCACCAATTGCACCACTTCCAAAAAAATTTCCACTTGCAAGAAAGTTTGAATGCTCTCACATTGAGTGTCATGGTTTAACAATTAGTATTGTAACACTATGATGACATGTGACATTTAGTATTACAGTACACATTTAAAACTTATAACACTAATCAACAACTCTTGTGTAGTGATATCATGTTGCCCTTATAAAAAAGATCAGGGCGGCACTTCGTAGGCAAAGCAGTGGCTCGAAGAGTCGGTTCAAAAAAGTACGAATGACGTGCGGAGGGAGAGTTCTAGAAAGAACAAAAAGCTCACTTCTCATTCATCGCGTGCAGCTTATCCTCACCACCCAATCTCTGTTTGTGGCTTTGGATATCCAGATTGACTCCATTTCGTATAAAATCCTGATCACAATCTTCGTTTCTCGCAGCAATCCAATTCACCCACATTCTCAATTGCAAGCAAATCTTCCATAGCCACCGCCGCCATGGCCTCCATCGCTGCCGCCGTCTCCGTGCCCACCTTCACAGGCCTCAAGGCCGAGACGAGAGCCGCACCCGCGGTGGCGACGAGCTCCGCGACCGTGGTGCGCATGGCACCCGTCCGCGCTAGCTTGGGCGACGCAGTCGGAAAGGCACTCTTCGTGGCGTCCAGCAGCTTGCTCTTGGCCGCGAGCGCGAACGCCGTGACCGTCAAGATGGGCGGTGACGATGGCGCTTTGGGCTTCTACCCCGACTCGATCTCCATCGCAGCCGGCGAGTCTGTCACCTTCATCAACAACAAGGGCTTCCCCCACAACGTCATGTTCGATGACGAAGCCGTCCCCGAAGGTGTCAAGGTCGAGGAGATCAACCACGAGGATTACGCGAACGCTCCCAATGAGACGTTCGAGGTTAAGCTCACCAAGCCCGGTTCTTACAGCTTCTACTGCGAGCCCCATCAGGGCGCTGGCATGAAGGGTACCATCACTGTGTCGTAGATTGATTTCATTTGTCGATCTCCTTCAAACCCCCCTGCACGATTGTCTAGTATCGTAGAATTTTGTACAAGAAAGCTGTCTCTGGCGTGCCCGCAGCTGTGCGCTTGAGTGTGTATTTTTAGGTTACTCATTTAACAAGGAGGATTTTCCCTCCTCCTATTCTTCCCATACACAATTCTTCGGTGTTGTCTTCATGACTCTTGTGATGATAGCAAGGTTATTAATTCTTGTTTTCTTTGTTACCCACTTTTCTCGAATCTATCGGTTCAGGTACAAGTTTCTTCTACGTTATAATTCCTACGTTTTTGAAACAATTGGTATGTATCAGGAATTAGATTACAGTTGAAAGCCTTTTTCCCGTGATGCCGAACGGTTATCCCACGAATATCTCGGCGTAATCGTGCGTTGTCAAGGTACTAGTGTAGCTGTCTGTAATCCTATCTTCCTGTGACTCGAGCGTTGAGACGAGTTGATTGTGAACACATTGATCATTGAAGTTCTAGAATTAAAATCGGCTGGTCCTCCCCATGCTAATCCTAGTGAGCGAGGTCGGAAAATATGTTCAGCCGTGGACACACTACCATCAAGCACATACACCATGATACTGGGCACGATTGAGTGATACTGGATTGTGATCCGATGAGTGATATTGGATTCGATTGGTTGCATGCATTAAGGACTTGTGTGAATGAGGGACTGGGGTTCGCGACGGCACTCAACGCACAGCCATGGCGATAATTCACTGTATGGAGTACGGCGTTTGAGATTTGAGGGTAAGATTGTCAGGGTTTTGAGTTTCTGTCGTTTTGAGATGCATTCCTTTGCTGCGTTTAGGTAGGTCACCGCTTCGAATCATTTGGGTCCCATTTCAGGAAATTGGATTTCATGTCAGTCTTTTCTCGCCGTGATGCCGAACGGTTACCCTACGAACGACGTTGTGACTTGCAGCGAACTTATTATGGTACTGTAGGTAGTCCCTTCAGCTTTTAATGTGAACGGTCTGCTGAACGTATTTGGTGTGGATATATGAAGTTTGATGATCATTAGAATCAAACTTCGACTGGTCCTTACCGTGTTCATTATGCATCGTAGTGACCGAGAATGACAAACACGTTCAGTCATGGAAATTAAAGTAAGAAGTGCACGCACCGCTTATCAATTGAATCTAGTATCGTAACCGGATCTCAGTCTCTACAATGGCGCACATCTGAGCTTGATAGGATGAAGGACTGGGGTTTCTACACGGCCACAGCGATGATTCACTGCATGAAGTATAGTGATTGTACGATTTGAGCATGAAGATCTCAAGGTTTTAAGATTCTGTCGTTTTCGTTGATCGATTGCAATTCTGCGTGTCAGAGCCTTGTGTCGACGAACTCTTGTGGAATCAGATCATAGATTGGATTGGCTCTTTCTCGTATGCATCGCCGATCGTCGGAGCGTGAGTAACGAACCATTGCGTCCCAAAACCGTGTCGTTACTTCGACCACGCAAGCTACCTACGGATGCTGCGTCCAAGGGCGATGGGGTTGTTACCAATTGAGTGCGACCAGAACTGCTTTACAGCGAACTGGGACAAGCCCGTGTGACAAACTGCCCGTCAGTCAGACAGAGGACGGATTTTAGCCGGTTCTTCAAAAGCCAGTTATAATGCGACAAACCAGTACTTTACTGTACATTTGCACAGTTGCAAGATCATTATTATTGAAGAACGAAGATGAATGAACAATGAAGAAAGAGAGGAGTCCATTTTAGGATCCCTTCACACTATGAACCAAGAGCCATGACCAAGAAAATTTAAATCAGTTTCATGGTCATGACTTTGTCCTTTGTCAAGAGCCGTGATCATGAAAAGTCAAAAATGCAATTTTAAGTGACTTGGTCACTCTTCATACTAGTGTAAAATGAATGTAGACCGGGATAAGTTTCAGCCTAAAGTTCTAATTATAAATCCTAACTATTTTCTCTTTTACCCTCCCTTTTGCTCCTTTCTCTTGAAATGATTGAACACTAATCATCCAATGATTTTTGAGCCTCATGGACTTCTTGATCGAAGTTGAGTGGAGGCATTTGCTTCGACTTAACCCCTAAATTTCCTTATTGTTTTGACTGCAAAAAGTCTCAAAACTACCTTCTTTGAGTCCCTTGCACACCCGGCCATGTGAATGAATATTTCTCTCTATTTTTGAACTTTCAACCGTCCGTTGTGAATCTGAATCCTGAAAAGTGCAGAATGGTCAAAGTAGTTTACAAGCAGTTGGACGATCGGCAGAGATGTGCTGCAAGAGTGGATGATTGGCCGGACAGCTCCAGTGCCAATGGACCGCTATCCGGGTAAACGAAATTGTTACCGATGTTGTCATGCACCAATGATACTGTACAGAGCCGGACAACATTGATGCCTAACAGTGCCTTTCTGCGCAAACGTGGATATGGCCGCTGTGAGGCAAAGAACACTTGAATTATTATGTCATTCAACTGCGAAGGCAGCACTTCGATGCTCGCTCCACAATGTACACGGGCATTAAGCTCAGGCGTTGGGTTGCTTTATTTTCGAGGTTAAACAGGATTTTCGTGGACTTCTGCTGTCAAGCAGATGTTTGAGCAGACAGGACAAGCTCTGAACTATATGCCAAAAGTCTCCAGAGTAAGTAAATGTGTGTAGATCGGCTGAGGGAAATGATCAATTTATTAACACGGGCACATGTCAAGCGTAGATACCGTTACACTGATCAAGTAGTTCTATTGTACAAGCGGCAACCATGAGATCTCAAGGCCACCAGTGTGATGTCGTCGAATTCTTCGCTTTGCCCACTCTAGTTGCCGGGGGTGAAGTTGGTGGCATACGCCCACGCGTTGTTCGCCACTGGGTCTGCCAAGTGGTCGCTCAGGTTCTCCAGCGGACCCTTTCCGGTCACGATCGCCTGCACGAAGAACCCGAACATCGAGAACATCGCCAGTCGCCCGTTCTTGATCTCCTTCACCTTCAACTCCGCGAACGTGTCGGGGTCGTCAGCCAACCCCAACGGGTCGAAGCTGCCTCCGGGGTAGATCGGGTCCGTCACATCGCCCAATGGTCCTCCGGCTACGCGGTAGCCCTCCACGGCTCCCATGAGGATCACCTGGCATGCCCAGATGGCCAAGATGCTCTGTGCGTGCACCAGGCTGGGGTTGCCCAAGTAGTCCAGGCCTCCGTCGGCGAAGATTTGGGATCCGGCCTTGAACCACACTGCCTCGCCGAACTTGGTGCCGTTCTTGGCAAGCAGCTCGGGGGTGACGCAGCCGAGAGCTCCGAGCATGGCCCAGCGCGCGTGGATGACCTCGAGTTCCCTGTTGCGGGCGAATGTCTCGGGGTCGGCCGAGAGTCCGGCGGTGTCCCAGCCGTAGTCTCCAGCGAATTCACCGGTCAAGTAGGAAGGGGTGTTCTCGGAGAAGGGGCCCAACCACTTGGGTCGGTCAGCACCGTACCTGCACACACTCCACCATCAGTCACAAGCAAATGTACCTCCTTCTACCCCATGTAAAAAACAGCTACAAATGCTGATGCAAATCAGTAGCCAAGCTACCTCCAACCCAATTACAGAATCAAGGCTAATCATGGCCACTCACCAGATGCTGTCTGAGCCACCCTTGGCCATGGTGACGCGGGCCTTGGAAGAGCCCACCTGGCGGGAGAGCTCATTGACGGGCTTGCGCAGAGCTTGCCCAGCCAAGGCCGAGAAAGAGAAAACGGTAGCGGCGGCCATGGCTGCAAGACTGGTGAAAGCCTAGAACTGAATGGGTGAGTATGTTGAACTGTTGATGGCTGAGATTTTCAGCAGAGGTTGATTTATATGTCGTAGGTGTCTTCCCCAGCAAGTCGGGAAGGGGAGCGATCGCAAACGCAGTGGATAGGCTAGGCTAGTGCATACATACACCATTGGCCACAACGTAGATTGCTGCAACGGCTGATTTGGCGTTCAAAGGTTGGCGCCCTCCGTGACGACCGTCTCCCAATCATGTGCTCGAGACAGTCGTGCGGCGTAAAAAATCTCGTGGGCCCTGTGCGGTACAGTAACGAAAAAGGCGAGGAATATCTGCATTGCACGGTGAACGACGATCGGCACTGAATCTAGCCACTCCCTCTAGCCCCTGCGAGCATGACAGTATCTTCTCCACTGAAATGCCTGAATAGCTCTCCTTCGCGACTGGCTCATTTGATTGCGAAACTCCTCACAGATTGGGTGCTTGACATGAATTACTCTGCGGGTAATTTTGCTTCCATTCCACCTTGCTACTGGAAGGATTCAAGTGTTATCAGGAATTGCAACGATCACAGTTCATTTGAACGGGGATTTGTCGAGGGGATTCAGGATACTTGATGGTTTCCCTTGCTGTGGGAAATGTTTTATCGCGTGAATCTGTTGCAAAGTGAGGAGCACGAGTTGGTGAAATGGCAGTGATTGTCGGCGTAACGGCCCGATTGCTGCTTCAAACAGTGTCCTCGTTCATCAACCGGAAATCCGGCTGCTGCTACTGCTCTCCAATGGCTGCGTTGGAAGACTTATCGACGGCACCTTTAATTTGAGCATGGAGAAGATCCACATTTCTGCATGAGGAAGATGAATTCGATCCCCGTTAAGAGGGAACTCGTTCACCCGGTAAAAAATGCAGGATCGATCACTGATCAAAGTGGGACCGCTTCCCTTATGCTTTGATGGATTTAACGATATCAGGTTAATATATTAAAAATATGGAAAGTGAAAGACTTGTGAATGAAGGGCCAAAATATCTGAACTTCAGTACTTCATGTGAGTTAAAGCTTTCTTACATATACACTGAGAAGTGACAGTGTTGGATAGATGAAAGAAGTTGGAAAATATTTAACCGAGACAAATTGTAACTAAAATGATGTAACTTGAAAATGTGAAAAGTTCAATTAACGATAGAAAGACCAACCGTTGCGGCTCCTTGATGCACAAGGACTAAGGACTAACTCCCGTGTTCAGTGTTAATGCGAAGTCCGGACTATGTCATAATTAATTTTTGTTAGAATCGGATATGTGCCTTCGAGCAACCAGCACAAGTTCGCACTCTGCCAGCGAAAATGTCGTTCTCAAAACACAAGGTCGCATTGAGGAAGCACGAGCCTGCACTCTGGCACCACAAGTCCCCCTGTAACACGCTGTCACGAATCGTAGGCAAGGCGAGTCACAGCTCTCATTCGATGCCGAAGTTGCGCGGTTGCCATGGCTAGCTAGCTGGCAAGCACACCAATTCAGAAATACACCAACCAGGAAATGCAAATATTCCTCTGCTTTTGCAAAAGCATGTAGGACAGAAACGAAACTGCAGTAATTGCCGCGCGGCAATATCAGAAATCCACGCACGAGCCAATCCAGTACAGATGCAGTAGCCCATCCAATCGTCTTCAATTCGATCGGTAGCACCAAATTATCCTTCCTCCAAACTTGCAGGCTGCATATAAACTACGACAATGTCATCTGATATTTACCTTTTAAGCATTTGCATCCGCAGTGAGTGCTTCTAGCGATCTGAATACTTGCAGTCATGGCCGCCGCTACCGCTTTCTCTTTCTCAACCTTGGCTGGGCAAGCTCTGTGCAAGCCCATCAATGGGCTCTCTCGCCAGGTGGGCTCTTCCAAGGCCCGCGTCACCATGGCCAAGGGTGGCTCAGACAGCATCTGGTAAGTGGCCATATCTGTGATCAGCCTGTAATTGGGTTGGAGGTAGCTTGACTACTGATTTGCATTGGCATTGTAGATGAGATAGAATGAGGTACATTTGCATATGATTGATGGTGGTGTGTGTGCAGGTACGGTGCTGACCGACCCAAGTGGTTGGGTCCCTTCTCCGAGAACACCCCTTCATACTTGACCGGTGAATTCGCTGGAGACTACGGCTGGGACACCGCCGGACTCTCGGCCGACCCCGAGACGTTCGCCCGCAACAGGGAGCTCGAGGTCATCCACGCTCGCTGGGCCATGCTCGGAGCTCTCGGCTGCGTCACCCCCGAGCTGCTTGCCAAGAACGGCACCAAGTTCGGCGAGGCAGTGTGGTTCAAGGCCGGATCCCAGATCTTCGCCGACGGAGGCCTGGACTACTTGGGCAACCCCAGCCTGGTGCACGCACAGAGCATCTTGGCCATCTGGGCATGCCAGGTGATCCTCATGGGAGCCGTGGAGGGCTACCGCGTAGCCGGAGGACCATTGGGCGATGTGACGGACCCGATCTACCCCGGAGGCAGCTTCGACCCGTTGGGGTTGGCTGACGACCCCGACACGTTCGCGGAGTTGAAGGTGAAGGAGATCAAGAACGGGCGACTGGCGATGTTCTCGATGTTCGGGTTCTTCGTGCAGGCGATCGTGACGGGAAAGGGTCCGTTGGAGAACCTGAGCGACCACTTGGCAGACCCAGTGGCGAACAACGCGTGGGCGTACGCCACCAACTTCACCCCTGGCAACTAAAGTGGGGACGCTCACACGAAATCTGCCGACACTACGCGAATTCACTTTCTCGCACATTGTACCATAGAATCAAATTGTAATGCCTCACGATTTGGCTTTGATAGTACCCTGGAGGTCGGAAATAAACCGTCATATTGCAACTTCTTGCTGCATGAGCACTGTCGGTGATCAGGTGTGTCAATGTCGGTGTTCTTCGGTGACAATGTCTGTGTGTTGGAATCCAAGATGATCCAAGAACGATCAGAATTTACTACAGATGTCTTTTTGAATCATTGAATCTTGGAATTCATCGACATGACTGTCCACGAAGTTCGTCTCAAAACTTTGAAAATTCATCGTGATCTCAATAACCGGATTTGAGTGCCGTAAAGTGCTTTGGAGTTCCATTGGAGTGTTCTACAATGTGATCGATTTTCTTGTGTAGTATCTAACAAGTTTCAAGTACTTCACACACCATCTACCATTAACTACCCTTACTTCTTGCTTCAATTACAAGTACATTTTAAAATCCAAATCTGAAACTAGCTTCCAAACTTGATCGTAGGACCACTGAGCGCCTCCTAATTGAAGCGCTGATATTTTTCTTGTTTTTTTTTTGGCTGGGAGAAATTTCCTTGATAAGTCCTAATTACTACCAAACTTTTCATAAATCATGTGAGTGCGTACCACAATGCTTCAAGTGTCCTCCGACAACTTGAAGAATGGTCAAAGGTTATTAGAGTGATAACCCTCACTACCCCTTTGTGAGGCTCAACTTCTTGTAGTATGCTTGCCAAGTTCAAACGAAAAACTATTTTCCAACTTGAGTGTTGATTGAAAACTCATGACAAAATCACTCCAAACCAAAGAATTCAAAAGAGGGAAGCATTTTCATCATTCAACGATGTGCTCAAAGATCCTAAGAACGAGGTTGGCAGCTCATTTCAAATTTAGAATTGAAAATGTACTTGTAATTGAGGCAAGAAGCAAAGCTAGTCAATGGTAGATGTTGTGTAAAGTACTTGAAAGTTGTAAAATAATATACAAAGAAGAATTGATCATTGATCATGAAATTTAAGAACACTCCGATATGATTCTAGAAAACTTTACGTTTCTCAAATCCGATTGTTTTTGAGATCACAATGAATTTTCAAACTTTTGAAAAGAAATCCTCCTGAAGAGGAATTCATTAACGGCTTGTACCCGACTTTACGTATATGTGCGCACTAAATCTTATATTTAAATCCGTGCGCACCAAATCATTCAAATTTCTCAAGGACTGTGAGATCATAAGGAGGGAAGTTGATAAAAGAAGTTATTTTTCTTTATTGTAAAATGGGTTTGAAATGATCTGTGAGAAAAAGAAAACCAATTTTAAAAGAGGACTTGGGTTGAGGCTCTTCAAATTTTTGTTCTCAAGTGAGGTAGGATTAAAAATATACATTTTTTATATTTTGATGCCAGAGTTTTGAAAGCTTTGTAGATTACATATTTCTTTCATCAATATAGTGAGACCAATGCTACATGTGCACCTTGGTGCGATAGGAGCTTGAGAAAACTAGTGAGACTCCTCGACGCCCGAGGCGGCTCAAACATGAAACACTTAGAAACTCTTTAAATAAATGACGACCACCGAGACAACTTGGACAACCGCTTGTGAGCTAGCCTCGGCGGTAAGAATGTGGGATGCATGCTATATAAGCAAGCCAAGCCCAGTTAGCCCACCACATGTTTGCATCCAGAGGTCTCATTAAGTTTGTTGTAGACAAGTCATTGGTTGCTTTTGGTTGCATCATTGCTCGATCGTCCGTCATTTTTGGTATACAAGAGCTTCTAGATCCGATGGCACTTCCTCATAGTAGCACGGGTAGTTTACAACACGCCATTGACAACGTGCACATGCTTGGCGACGTCGGGGGTATGAGCGAGCTCCGACTACGGAAGATCTTACCGCATGCCTCGACGGAGCAACTTCTTCACATCGAAACGTGCTCGAAAGAAAGGGACTTGACGTCCATCACGGACCCGTTGTGGCGGATCCACTTTGCACGACGATTTGGAGAGGGCAACGCAAAAATGTGTGAGAAGCAAACGCCCCAAGGTGGCCCGCCCCACAAATGGAGGAGTTTATACGAGGAGAAAGTTGCCGAGCAAGGGAAGTTGCAAGAGGAGGGCGTTGAGCGCCTGAGAGAGCTATACCACCGACAAAACGCGGTGAAAGCAAGTAGGAAAATTCAATGCATCGACAAGGTGGCTCCCGAACCCACGAGAAAGCGAGCCAAGACGACCACCACGCTCCAAAACCTTCCAAAGCCACGGCCAAAGCAACGTGCGGTGTTTGAGTCAAGGGGGTTTGCAGAGAAGAGAGACACGGCTCCCGTCGTAGAGTCGAGGGGATCGGTGGCCAAAACGAAGATCCAAGATATGACTCCCCGCGTAGAGAAACACAGGTTGTGGAAGATGGCCATTAAACAACATCATGACCACCTAAGGCGGCGGCATGCCACAACCGATGGGCACCTTGTGCTTCCCCGAAGATTCCACCTCTGAAAGCAATCTCCAAAGTAGAGAGGATAGTAGTTGGTTGGTTGGTTAGTTAGGTCTCCAAAAGATTTAAATAGAGGCCATTTTCCATGCTTCCAAAAACATAGTATCTCGATATAAGCTTGGGATCATGATTATTATATCAATCCGCACATTGAACTTCAATATATCACGATACTTTTTGACTCCGTGTCTTTTGGAGTGACCCAAACAAACAAACAAGTGACTCAAGCTTCTACTACAATTGTTGATCATTTCATGGAAGGTTACATGTGTGTTGTTGCCATCGAGCTTGTGTGAGTATCAAGGCATCTTGTAAAGCATTCGACCATGGTGTTGTCACTGTCTTGTGTTTTTGCGTCGTCCTACGGCTACAGCTAAGATGTACATGCGATAACATTTGAATTTTGAGGATTCGAGAATGATAGAACAAGCTGCAACTTCCAAAGTGCTGATTGACAACATCCATCAATGCCTCTAGTTTGTTCGATAAAAATACCTTTAACATAGAGTCAAACCTCGATAAGTGTCAACGTTGGGAGCATACTTTTTGTTAGCACTTAGGGAATAGTAACACATAACACTTATCGAGGGTGATGCCGATGATTTGTAAAACTTATGAAAAATAACGATTAGATTAATTTAAAAAGTAATAAATGAATGAAATTACAAAACATTGATTTATTATTCATCTAAGTCCGTTGAAACAATGAATCAATAATATTTTGCCAAGAATCTGCTAGACACCAAGATTCTACTTTCTTTTCTAATTCTTCAATATTCCTAATGGATAACGTGGTGTCATTACTCATTAGGTCTTTGCTCCAAAAACTTCTTCACAGTTTGAAGAGCACCACTTACATCTTTAAAGCCCACAATCGAGAGATTTTCAATATCTTTGTGCTTACTAACTTGTTGGGATGAAAGCATTTCAATAATTTCTTCATCAGTGGGCTGATAAGAGTTATTCAAATCAAATTCAAGCTCATAATTTAAATACATGTGCCAATCAAAATTTTCTAAAATGGACTTCTAGAGTCACTTTACCTAGAAACTATTACTTGTCCTCAAAATTATCTCCCTCCAAAGTACGGTTCTTACAAAAAGTCCTTTTTTAGAAAGTTGCCACTTATCGAGGTAAAATTAACAAAGTCGGGAGGACAACATTGCATAACACTTAATACATAACAGTCCTAGTGTTAATTTTGAGGGAGCGGAAATCTCCATAACACATATAGTGTTTTAACACTTATGGAGGTGTGACTATATATATATATATATATACACTAAAACAAGTTTACTACAAGATTGTAGAGTTGGGATCCAAATATCTCACCTCGTGGCACTTTGGAAATGTTTTTGTTTCTAAGCTTTAGACCCCACCTTGGACACGTACAGTTTAAGGATGGTAAAAATCTACTTGAAATTACAGTATATGCTCATATGTTCTTGAAGTTTAGCCAAAATCAATAAAATTGCAAAAATCAATAAAAAAAAATTCACCAGATATTGAGATTTTTAATTTTCTTGGGTTTTTTTTTTTTTTTTTTTTTTTTTTTTTTTAATACATATAGAAGAGGTTCTAAAGAAATGATTTTATCATTTGAAATTTGTGAGATCTTCATATGCCTACATTACTATCAATACCGACCCCTATATGAAAATTGAAGCATTTTTAAAAGTTCCATGAGTCAAATGATTGTAAAATTAATATGAATATATTTCCAAAAGAAGAAGAAGAACTCGAGACTCCTATGGCTTGGCGTGAATATAGTGTCTGTTGGACCTACCCTTGATGATATGCCCAGAGGACAGAACAACAATGGTATAGGACTACTAACCCCTCTCATAGTGGACACTGTACAAAAGAAACTAAGAGCCGGGCAATGGTAAGCTTGGGGTATCACTTTTTGGACACACTAATTAGGTTATTTTTATTGAAAGCCTCCAAAGTTTGTCTAATTTGTCCATTTTAATCAAGTAAAAAGACCCTAAAATGGAATATAAAATATCATGCACCTCAATGAAATCAAAGTATATATGCCTATAGAGTTTCTCTTAGATTTTTTTTTTTTTTTTTTTTTTTTTTTTTTTTTTTTTTTTTTTTTTTGAATCATTCATAGATGAGGGGGAAAATGCTGAATTTTGGAATTTGCAGGCATTATAGTGCACAATGAGTTAATTTTTTAATAATTAAATAAACTACTTTGTATTCTATATAAGAAGATGTAGGTCATACCCCAAAATTATATTAAAATAAAAATGGTTGATATTCCATTTGCTTGATTCTATGGATTTTAGGTTAGTGGGACATAACTTACTTTTTCAACTAAAAAAGCAAATAAAATTACTTCAAAATATTTTTTAAAATTTCTAAAAAAAAAATCTTGATACATTATAAGTATAGACAACTAAAACCACATCTAATGAAGTCTTACTATATTACAGTTTAAAAATGGAATGTTTGACACACCAGCATAGAGTGCAATTGTTTATTAGACAACCTTTTTGGGTACCCCATCCAGACTGTCACCCATCCAATGAACTGTAACATGGTTGTTTGGTGTATATTTTATTGTATAAAAGTAGAACTTTTTGTTTTGTTGATCGTCACATTCTTGACATACCGGTTGTTTGGAAAAGACATGGTTTTGTTGTAGCGGCGGTCCGAGTCCGATTCTTGTTGATCTTGTTTGAGCATCGTTATAATTATACGGCGCTATCGAGATAGTGGGGCAGGAAATTTCAACAACCTAGGCCCCTATGTTGTGACAAGGTTACTTATTATAAAGAAAGGTCACTTTGGATCTATGATGGTTGTTCATTTGTTGGTAGTGGCTCTCTGCTTTCTATTTTTCTTTTGTGTAATATTATAAACATGGCATGGTGTATAGCAATTGTGTTTATTTCTCTAAATGTATTTTTTATAATTTTCTTTGGTATTTTGAGTTTGGTTTTTAGGATTTTCATAGAAGGGATATATGTAGATGCTCCGGCACCTGCTGTAATTACTATTAGTGGTTAAAAAATAGATTGAAATTTGTCATAAAGAGATTTCTAATCGTAATTGTAATTGTAATCGTAATCGTAATTATAATCGTAATCGTAATCGTAATCGTATTCGTATTTTTATTTTTATTCGTATTCATACCCATATCCGTGTTTTAGCCATATTCATATTCGTATTTGTATTTGTATTTATAATCGTAATCGTATTTGTATCCTATTCATATTCATATTTGTATTTGTATTTGTATTTGTGTTTGTATCCGTATCCATATTCTATTCTATTTCTATTTCTATTTGTATTTGTATTTGTACAAGTTGTTTTGGTTTTAGTATATAAGTATACTATTAAAATTACGTACTTAAGTACCTTACATATGATAGAATAGTGTATGAAATGGACTACTTTAAATACTACATGATATCCGTATATGTATTCGCAGAATTCACTAAGTATACTGTAGAGTCTAATTCATATGAATCAAGAAAGGTAGTGTGTACTCCTCTAGGGTCTTTAGTCAATCCACGTTTTTTGCTTTGTCAAGCAAGAGAGGGGATTTGTTTCCCATGATGTGTTGGATGCTTGAAAAGGTCATCAGAAGTGTCACTTGGATGGAGTTGATTTGATTTCTCAACTCTTCATTCTTTTCCTCCATTAACCCTTAAACGTCAGAGCATGCCCCTCGGGCTTGGTTTCCAGTGTATTTTCAGAGGGGCTTGACGTTTAAGGGTTAACTCCTTGGTCTCCTTTCTTATTGCTCTCCTCCACCACTTCCTCCATAAGACTCACAATATCATTTTTTGTAAGTGGTTTCGTTTCAAGCATTTTGAATGTTTTAATGGTGTTAACCATTGCAACGTTCACATCCTCAAATCCATAGCTTTTCACTTGCTCCAAGCTTGGAGGTTCTACACCTTCCAAGCTCCTCCTATGTGGTGCAAAGTTTACAAAAACCCCCCAATTTAGAGGGTTTTTCTCACAAATTGTTTATAGACGATTGGGTTGGAGCATTGCACATTGGCACTACCATTGTGTCTTGTTCATCCTCTTTGTGGAACCAAATTGAAACAGCATTGGTAATGCCCATAACCTTCTCAATAGCTTGCTTTGTCTCCTCTACCTTCATGAGGATGGGAGGTGAGAGAGTATGAGAGACAAGGCATCCTTCTTTGTCTTTGTCTCCTCGGTCATTTTCTCTCCCCTAGTAGCTCTCTTGGTCTCAACAATCTTGCTTCCCAATGTGACTTGAAATTCTTCTATCTTCTTAGCTTGTGTTGGTGTGGTTGTCACCAAGAAGGCAAAGCTCTCGTCTTTGCCTTTTTGGACTCTCGTAATCTCCTACATGTGGCCTTTCTTGAAGCTACTCCAAATGACTTCCTTGAAAACACTTGGCGCCAACACTCCCTTTAAAGAATCACTTTTAATCTTCACACTTAGGTTAGAGTTAGTAGAGATGTTAAGGAAGCTTACACATACTTTCCCAAACATAGGCATTTCATCAAGAACAAAAATGAAGGGCTTTAAGCCCTTTAACAATGCAATGGCATCTATTTCAGTAGGTTTCAGTAGGTTTCAGTAGGTTTTAGTAGGTTTTAGTAGGTGTAGTTTAATGATCCCTGTCCACACCCCTTTCCTTCCACCTTGCTTAATACTAAGACAAAAAATGTTGAGGGGTTCAATGAGATCCTCCCCTAATGCAATGTCCATAACTTTGAGTCTCAGAACCATGTTTATAATTTGATCATATGATATAGGAGTTCTAGGTTGGTCAAAATGAATTGCAATATGAAAATCAATGAAAAGCCGGTGTTTTTGTTGGTAATGACATCTTGGGGGCTTGTGTGATGTTGTAATGTTGCCCTTCACCACCTTCTCCACATGCTTGGATAGAGCAATTGGGGGATTCTTGGAAACGCCATTCTTGCCGATCTTGCTTCTTTTGCCTCTTTTTCAAGAAAGCCTCTTGTAATCATGTCTTTTATGGGCTCCTCCCATAGAAGCTCTTCCAAGCCCTCCTCTTTGGCCAAAGACTCCATGACATGGAATCCCAACCAGAATTTAAATCCCTCCACTTCTGGATTAGAAGAGTAGGGGCATGAATTGAGCTCATTAGTACTCCTTTTCTTTTTACCCTTGGTGTTCTTTTTGTTGTGGATTCCCTTAAGGCTCTCAACATGTGTTTCTATGTCCATTCTATCAAAGGCAAGGTTCCTTTGGGTGCTAGATTGTTCCATGTTCGAGTACCTTAAGGCCAATACCTAACACACAAGGAGGAAGAACTATGTTTGGTAGTAACATGCACAAATACACGAACAATTTTTAAAGATTATGGAGTGTCCAAATAAATGTCACACAGTGGAAAAAGTGTTTAGGGACGAACTTGTACCTTACCTACTGTGCCGGGTCTAATTTTCTTCCAACGTTACTCTCGCACGGCTAAACAACTGCGTTGTTGTAGGGACGTAGTTGCTCCTTCGAGGTAGAGCCTTTCTTCTGCTCTCTTGTTGAGGCGGTTATTGAGAAGGCTGCTTGCGGCTGTTTTGTTGGTGAAGCTCGATGTGGCTTTTGGAGACGCAGCTACACTCGGACAGCTTGAGGTTGGTTCTTTCGGGCAAGATGCTCCTCTTTCCTTCTCGTGGCTGCTAAGGGCTGCACCGCCTTTCTCCAACTCTTTGTGGTTGTCGAGGCTCTTCCTCCGCTAGGTGAGACTGGTGTGTTGTATGTCGTGTTGTATATTGTAAGTCTTTCTTTGCATTGCCGGGGCTTTGCGCATTCGAGTTATTGGCCTCAGTTGGTAGATCTGTTGGCTCTGTCTCGAATTAGGGTGCTCCTCGGCTAAGGTGTATTTGCGTCCCGATTCGCGTTGAGTGCGCTTGTTGAAGTCTTTCCTACGAGATATAGTGAGGCTGTCAATTTGCCTCGAAATGTCTTGTAACGTGGGTTCAATCGAACTTGCTAAATCTCTGCTTGTGTTGGGCTGTCAAGGCTCTGTTTGTATTCGTTTATCGGGCTTGTTCAGGTCGTCGGGCGGCTCTCTTGGCTGTCACAAGCTCTGTCACGAACATTGGTGTCTTCTCGTTTGGTGCAGCAGTCGACGGCTTTGCCTCGAGTTGCTCTCAGGTTGTCTCGAAAGTTTTCTTTTGCAAGTTTTGAATCCGTTGGAGCTGTTTCTGCTATTATGCTCTTTGAGATCGGTCTTCACTGTTGAACCGTTGCATGGACGATGCGTACACCTTCGGATCTGCCACTGACAATGACTACTTGCTTGCGCTTGGGTGTAGTACTATGCTTGCAGTTTATTCTAAAAGTTGCATAGTTTACAACATAAATAAAGTAGATCTCGGTGTGCTAGCTAGTTACTGAGAGAGTTGGAATCTAATAGGATCTCTAATGCAGCAATTGAAAAACAAGAATGAGTTTTCTAGCATAGGGCAATATATTTCTAGGGTTTCACGCAGTTGAATGTTTATGGACGAGTCTGCCAAGGGAGAGTGGCAAGGAGTGAGTGTGGGTGTGTGTACCTCTTAGTAACAAGCTTAGACTAGCTTAGATCTTGTCTCCAGAGCTCTCATCAACGCAGATCCAAGTTCCAACATCAAGCCCACTCGCATTCAAATCTGCTTTCTTGGATCTAACGTAATGAGAGTCTCTTTCAACAATTCTAAGAAGATCTGGCCTTTGGAGCCCTATCCAACACTTTCCAGCATACACACACCGCACACAAATCTCAGAAAAACGCTTTTAGGGGCTCTTGAAGCAAGTCCAGCCTTTTCTTGTTGCCCAAAAACGGCAAGTTTTAGAGACTAAATCCTAGCTCTCCCCTCATCAGAAATTTCGGAGCTCTACCTCATCACTTTTTTCTCTCCTTGATAAATCGTTATATTTCCAAACCTCTTAGGAATAAGAATTTAAAGAGTTTCAAGTCATAAAGATTTTTAGAGGTCATTCTTTTGGCCCTCAAAACACTCGTCTTTTTTTTTTTTAAACAGGGCGATAAACCTTATTTTCAAGTTTGAACAAAAGAGGGGAATTCGAGTTTAATATTTGATATGCACAAGTTAGATCCAATAGTTACATGCTTCAAATACATCGTTAAATTAAATTCTCACCTTGCATAAATGGACGGCAGTTTTGAGTCATGCAAAGGCATGAAAATGAGACCTCAAAACTTGAGCAGTATATTAACCCCTAAAGGCCCAAGCGTTTTTGCAACCTCCAATCTCAAAATCTGCGATTTTTGACCACATTGTGGAGTTTGGAGTATGGCATAAATTTTTATTGTATTCTGGAACATTCAACCGTAAGATCTTGAACCTAACTTCATCCATGATTACCATGTCAAATCTCAACCGTTGGATCTGCACCATTTGTGAGATCATAACGTTCAAAGTTGATGCAGAAATTTTTTTGTGGCTTGCCCGAAAGACATAGTCTACTTGGTGCAAAGGGAGACTTGGTGATTGTTACCCTAAACATTTTGCTAGTATTTTTTTCCATGTTAGAAATCAAGTTGGCCACACCCATGCAAAATTTTAGACACTCATTCCACTTTTTGGACCTTCATACAATTTTTTTCTAGAAGGAGGCAAAAAAGTACTCTAAGTGAACAAATTGGGGTTCTAATACAAATCCACCATCAACTTTTTGAATTTTTCAAAAGTGAACGGTGAAAATGTTCCTTTACACAAATCAGAGTCATGGGGAAAAAAATTTGAAAAAAGTAAAATCTCAATTATTGACAATTTTGGAGAACATAAACACACATATGCAAATTAGTAAATGGACGGGCAACAAAGAAGAATGGGAACCCATTCTCAATCTTACAGGCCCATTGCTGGCAATATGGCAGAGCTATGAATAGCCTACTGCCACCATAAATACTTTGCCTAATATTCTATGTAGATAGCTATGACATGTGTCACTTGCAATAAAGGGAGGGCTTTCTTCCCGTTGCTCCCCACCGTTACTAAGCTCCCTAAGCTCTTTATAAGTTCCCTATAAAAGATGATCTGACAAAAAGGCCCACGCTTGCAACGACAAAGTGGATTTGACTGGCACCTTGGGGAGCCACATGAGGTGGCAGGAATTTCGTGATCTGGAAAGAGCCGAGCTGGAGGAGCTGGCCCGCCTTGCTGCCGTCCCTGGCCACCACTTGTACCGTGCAGTAGGCGCACTGATTGAAGCCCCCTTTGCGAAGTCGTTCTCCAGGGCACAAAATAGAATTCTCCTAACTGGAGAAAGGACTCCAGGGATTGCCGAACACCTACAAAATCACCAAAATTTATCAATTTACAAGAATTCTAATGTAACTAATAAAAAAATAAATTATCCATAAGCATAGTATTATTCATAGTATTATTACTAACTTTTGTATGTGGGGTAAGAAACAAAGCAAAGAATTATTCACAAGCAATATTCAAATTATTGTGGTGTCATTTGTTTGTGGGGTAAGAAATAAAGCAAAGTATTATTCATAACTCAACTACTATTCATATTTGTTTGTGGGATAAAAAACATAGCAAAGTATTATTCACAAGCAAAGTACTATTCATATTATTATTACTAACGTTTGTTTGTGGGGTTCGAAATAAAGCAAAGTATTATTCACAAGGAAAGTACTATTATTCACAAGCAAAAAAAGTACTATATGCGCAAAATGTGGGGTAACAAACTTGAGCTTCCTCTTTGTATGCAAAAAGAAATACTTACATTCACTCACATATGGCGTTGGCGTCGTATGGCAATATCTGTGTGCCACTTCTCAAAGCAACCTCGATTGAGACACATCCATTTGTCTCCACACTTCCGGCGATAATAATGTGGTTCAAATTTTTGGCAAACCACACACCGACGTCGTAATTTTGTATATGTGGGTACACAAATCAATGGCGTGTTCCTTGCTCGAGGAATATCCGCGGGGTGTGAATCTCTCATAGGCCACCCTTGAAGAAGGGCTTCACATAAGCCCTTCTTGAATTGAAGGTGTGTCATCGGCGTGCGGTTATATCGATAGTGTTTCACACACTCCAAATAATATATATACATGTTGACAATCGAGACATCCAATAAGAAGAAAAAAAATACGGTGCCACCACTTGTGGCTCCGTGCTTAGCTGAATAGGATGCTCGGAGTTGATCGGCAACATCTACACCTCGCATGTGAGTTGTATATTCTTTCAAAATCGGGGATGTTAGAATCATTTCACGACTTGCACCATTTCGCCGAGGGACCGTTACTACCTTCTCACATGGGGTTGAATTGGCAAATAATGAGTGGAAATAAGAAGCACGGGCTTCTTATCCTTCCACATAACACATGATATCGTCGGGTGTCATGCATTTTCCATAAAGTTGTGCCTTGAGGCACATTTTTGAAAAGAATTGGTGTTTTTCAAATCTAAGGGAAGACCAACCCGGTTTGCCCTTATTGTCCCACATGCATACATTTCCCGTGATAAAAGAGTTGTGAAAAGTCCAAAACTAGTGAAGTAATTATCCATTGTCACGCAATGGCCTAAGTTCAAAGGCCATCCACTAACCTCATAACTACATTATGGGCCAATCGAGCATCGCCAAGAACAATATTAGGTTGTTCTATGGGAAGGGGGCTACAATATTGTCTTTTCCACAATAGATCTCGAAATTCCATACGAACTTTGAAATCGAGCATGCCAAACACCAAACCTTCAAGCCCCACTTTTGAGGCTTCTTAGGCATATATTGACGTATCGGTGAATATGTCCCCTTATAGCGAATCATCATTTCATCAATGGTCAAATATTTTCCAAGAAACCATGCCTTTTTACATTGATCTCTCATAGCATTGACTAACCATCTTGTTTGACCGATTTTGTCATAACCGGGTCCCCTCTAGTTTGTCCTTCCATGTTTGTAAGATGGAGACATCTCCTAATGTCTTGAAATCGGGCCCGTGTAAATATATTTGAAATACTTGGGCATCCAAAGAGGTCATCACGCATCCAATATGTTCTTACATTAGGTTGAACCCTCAACCCCATATATATAGCTAAGGCCATAAATGCTTTGAGGCTCGAAATTGTCATATTCTCCCAAGTAGGACCACCTTTGGTATTTCCATGCTCATCTAAAGGAGCATTTGCATACCGATTAGTTTCTTGAACAATAGTGGCCAACATGTGTGGAGTCAAAAGAGGCCAAATAAATCCATAAAACTTGGCATACCACGATGATGACGAGAAGGACCCATGGGTTTCCCCAAAAATGATATCGGCATTGGATTATACATAATACTTGGGTTTCCCCAAGTCTCATTCCTAAATTGCCACCTAATATCCTCTTGTTGATGGGGTAACCCATCGTTACGATTATCTCCATCACTATCAGAGGCACTTTCAAAATTGGGTAAGTCCTCACTATCATTCCCACCCAAATCATCCCTCACACCATTGCGTGTCATTCTCCTTCTTATTATATGTTCTTCCTCAACATCATCATCCCACTCCATATTATTATTACCGCCCTCAGTATCATTGCCATAGAATTCTCAGGCCCAATACCAGTACTTCTCTCCCCAATAAAAATATTTGGCTGCAATGTGAATTGACCAATATTTTCTTCTGAAGTCACAACTACTGGTTGCCCTTGTAGCCCAAGCGTATGGCCTGTAAGGGGAAGGCCAGAAGGCGATGCACCCGCCACAGGAAGGCCCTGGTGCCCGGGTAAGCAGGCGTGCCGGCCGTTGCTGCTGTTCGGCTGGAGATGCCCCGCTGCGCTCGGCGCCGGACCCCAGCTGGCAGCCGACGCGCTTGACTCGCCGACGTGGCCCGACCTCGTGGCCGCGGCGCTGTGCCAGCCCGCAGTCCGCCGGCTTGAGTCCCATACTAGTCGCAACGCCGTTGCATCACCGCAATCTTGGTCGACGCCTAGCTGCAGCGCTGGTCCGTGCATCTCACCACTCCCGCTTGCTTCTTCGGGATCAGGTCCAGCATTGTAGATCTCACCACCTCTCTTCCGTCCTCTTCGGCCAAAGTTTATTGCTGCAAGCAAGACTTCAGGTGGCCAGAGGATATCCTCAAGACTTGCAGCTCTCTCCATACCACTATCATCTTCTCCTTCTTCATTACACAATTCTTCTGAGCTTGGGTAATACGCATGCACTGGAGATTGCGAATTCAAGTACTCGCCGTTGAAGCCAACATCTGTATCAGGGAAGGTCATGAGCTCAACTCCAGGTCCTAGATCTGGCAATTCTTGATGTTGAGGAGGTAATATTGCTTCAGGACTAGATGGTGGGCTTGGAGGAACCGTAGTTGGTTCCGGTTGTGTCTGTAGACGTGAACTCCTTCTCATTGGAATATTGTCCCACTCCATCTGTATTCTCCAAGTTAGACATTACTCATAACTCTCAACTATGAAATTTAGGTACATGTTACACAAGAGATACTCACCTCCTTTGACTTCTTCCATGATCGACGTGGAGGCATTGCTTGTATCGGGCCAAGTAGATTTGACAATATCAAGAAATTCTTGCTCAAAAGCGTGTTGATCAACCCACCCTAGAATATGTGCGGCTTGCCTGTAGAAATGGTGTCGGAAATTATTTGCTTGTGGATTTCTTGGCCAAGCTTTGGACTTCTTACGAACGCGTAAACTGCGCAAATGTTTTTGATCAAGCAGTGAAAGGAGGTCATGAATCTGATGTGCTCGAAGGTGTTTGCGTACAGCCCAGGAACGAAGGCGAGCTTCTGGATCGGCAGATGGAGGCGGCAATGTCGAAATAAGAAGTGGCTGCAAGTTTCCGACACTCACAACCGCAGTATTGGGTTCCTGCATATGGTCATATTAGTCAGTTGATGTGATGTCAGTTTACCATGCAAGTTCCACATGCAAACCAAGTTCATGTTCATGTATTCGAACCCGTTGATGTGATCGCTCCTCGATCTGTGCAATCATCTGATCGCTCACTGGCGCATGGGCTGCCGAAGTTGGTGATGATCTGCAGGCTGCCGAACTTGATGCAGCGGCGACCTTGAAGCTGGACGGTCGGAGGCAGCTGCAGTACGCCTCCGAAGGAACTCGTCGACCTCCCTGGCACGTACAGTTCGCCGCCGATTCCTCTCGCTGAAGCTCAACCTCGGCGGCAAGTACAGTTGGACCACGAAGGAGCTGTTCGATCTCCCTGGCCGAAGACTCTACTGCGTAATCACCATTTTCAGTGCTCTGATCATTTTCGGTCCATACTGGCACCTCGATGAATCCTTCTCCTACTGTTGCACTCGCCTCTCTCGAATCGGTAGTTGCTAGTGAAATGATGGCAGCAGTCACAGGAACCCCGTCCAAAGAATTTGCAAAACTAGCCATAATGGATTTTTGTTACTTTTGAAATATGCTTTGGATTTGATGTATGCTGTTTGTTGTTCCCAACATCTTTCCATGAGTTTCTCATTCAAATTCTGAAATTTGAATCGCCCCATGTCAGTGTGTTCTCAGCCGCCAGTTTCACGAAGTTTGTAGTTATGACATGTATTTGGAGGGGGCGTCAATCTTTGGCCAGTCCCAAAGCATTCAATTCTGCCGAATGTTGGGTCCTCCAAAACCCTGCTTGGAACCCCTGCCCCTCTGGAGTTTTCTCGAGTGACCCTCGCAACTGCCCCCATTTCCACCTTGTTCCTTAGTGGCCACAACAACAACCCGTTCTGCCCTTTCTCAACTCCAAATCAAAAATTTGCTCTACAAGGCACTAAAATTGGAATCTTACTTTGCAAATTTTACCACACACAATTACTATGTTTCCCGACACACACACCAAATTACAGCCCAAAACACCAAAATTTGACCTCTCATCTAAGGTGCCCAAAACTGCAAAACGCCGATTCGGCTTTCCTGGGCCTTTAGGGGTTAACCCCTAAAGGCCCAGGAAAGCCGAATCGGCGTTTTGCAGTTTTGGGCACCTTAGATGAGAGGTCAAATTTTGGTGTTTTGGGCTGTAATTTGGTGTGTGTGTCGGGAAACATAGTAATTGTGTGTGGTAAAATTTGCAAAGTAAGATTCCAATTTTAGTGCCTTGTAGAGCAAATTTTTGATTTGGAGTTGAGAAAGGGCAGAACGGGTTGTTGTTGTGGCCACTAAGGAACAAGGTGGAAATGGGGGCAGTTGCGAGGGTCACTCGAGAAAACTCCAGAGGGGCAGGGGTTCCAAGCAGGGTTTTGGAGGACCCAACATTCGGCAGAATTGAATGCTTTGGGACTGGCCAAAGATTGACGCCCCTCCAAATACATGTCATAACTACAAACTTCGTGAAACTGGCGGCTGAGAACACACTGACATGGGGCGATTCAAATTTCAGAATTTGAATGAGAAACTCATGGAAAGATGTTGGGAACAACAAACAGCATACATCAAATCCAAAGCATATTTCAAAAGTAACAAAAATCCATTATGGCTAGTTTTGCAAATTCTTTGGACGGGGTTCCTGTGACTGCTGCCATCATTTCACTAGCAACTACCGATTCGAGAGAGGCGAGTGCAACAGTAGGAGAAGGATTCATCGAGGTGCCAGTATGGACCGAAAATGATCAGAGCACTGAAAATGGTGATTACGCAGTAGAGTCTTCGGCCAGGGAGATCGAACAGCTCCTTCGTGGTCCAACTGTACTTGCCGCCGAGGTTGAGCTTCAGCGAGAGGAATCGGCGGCGAACTGTACGTGCCAGGGAGGTCGACGAGTTCCTTCGGAGGCGTACTGCAGCTGCCTCCGACCGTCCAGCTTCAAGGTCGCCGCTGCATCAAGTTCGGCAGCCTGCAGATCATCACCAACTTCGGCAGCCCATGCGCCAGTGAGCGATCAGATGATTGCACAGATCGAGGAGCGATCACATCAACGGGTTCGAATACATGAACATGAACTTGGTTTGCATGTGGAACTTGCATGGTAAACTGACATCACATCAACTGACTAATATGACCATATGCAGGAACCCAATACTGCGGTTGTGAGTGTCGGAAACTTGCAGCCACTTCTTATTTCGACATTGCCGCCTCCATCTGCCGATCCAGAAGCTCGCCTTCGTTCCTGGGCTGTACGCAAACACCTTCGAGCACATCAGATTCATGACCTCCTTTCACTGCTTGATCAAAAACATTTGCGCAGTTTACGCGTTCGTAAGAAGTCCAAAGCTTGGCCAAGAAATCCACAAGCAAATAATTTCCGACACCATTTCTACAGGCAAGCCGCACATATTCTAGGGTGGGTTGATCAACACGCTTTTGAGCAAGAATTTCTTGATATTGTCAAATCTACTTGGCCCGATACAAGCAATGCCTCCACGTCGATCATGGAAGAAGTCAAAGGAGGTGAGTATCTCTTGTGTAACATGTACCTAAATTTCATAGTTGAGAGTTATGAGTAATGTCTAACTTGGAGAATACAGATGGAGTGGGACAATATTCCAATGAGAAGGAGTTCACGTCTACAGACACAACCGGAACCAACTACGGTTCCTCCAAGCCCACCATCTAGTCCTGAAGCAATATTACCTCCTCAACATCAAGAATTGCCAGATCTAGGACCTGGAGTTGAGCTCATGACCTTCCCTGATACAGATGTTGGCTTCAACGGCGAGTACTTGAATTCGCAATCTCCAGTGCATGCGTATTACCCAAGCTCAGAAGAATTGTGTAATGAAGAAGGAGAAGATGATAGTGGTATGGAGAGAGCTGCAAGTCTTGAGGATATCCTCTGGCCACCTGAAGTCTTGCTTGCAGCAATAAACTTTGGCCGAAGAGGACGGAAGAGAGGTGGTGAGATCTACAATGCTGGACCTGATCCCGAAGAAGCAAGCGGGAGTGGTGAGATGCACGGACCAGCGCTGCAGCTAGGCGTCGACCAAGATTGCGGTGATGCAACGGCGTTGCGACTAGTATGGGACTCAAGCCGGCGGACTGCGGGCTGGCACAGCGCCGCGGCCACGAGGTCGGGCCACGTCGGCGAGTCAAGCGCGTCGGCTGCCAGCTGGGGTCCGGCGCCGAGCGCAGCGGGGCATCTCCAGCCGAACAGCAGCAACGGCCGGCACGCCTGCTTACCCGGGCACCAGGGCCTTCCTGTGGCGGGTGCATCGCCTTCTGGCCTTCCCCTTACAGGCCATACGCTTGGGCTACAAGGGCAACCAGTAGTTGTGACTTCAGAAGAAAATATTGGTCAATTCACATTGCAGCCAAATATTTTTATTGGGGAGAGAAGTACTGGTATTGGGCCTGGAGAATTCTATGGCAATGATACTGAGGGCGGTAATAATAATATGGAGTGGGATGATGATGTTGAGGAAGAACATATAATAAGAAGGAGAATGACACGCAATGGTGTGAGGGATGATTTGGGTGGGAATGATAGTGAGGACTTACCCAATTTTGAAAGTGCCTCTGATAGTGATGGAGATAATCGTAACGATGGGTTACCCCATCAACAAGAGGATATTAGGTGGCAATTTAGGAATGAGACTTGGGGAAACCCAAGTATTATGTATAATCCAATGCCGATATCATTTTTGGGGAAACCCATGGGTCCTTCTCGTCATCATCGTGGTATGCCAAGTTTTATGGATTTATTTGGCCTCTTTTGGACTCCACACATGTTGGCCACTATTGTTCAAGAAACTAATCGGTATGCAAATGCTCCTTTAGATGAGCATGGAAATACCAAAGGTGGTCCTACTTGGGAGAATATGACAATTTCGAGCCTCAAAGCATTTATGGCCTTAGCCATATATATGGGGTTGAGGGTTCAACCTAATGTAAGAACATATTGGATGCGTGATGACCTCTTTGGATGCCCAAGTATTTCAAATATATTTACACGGGCCCGATTTCAAGACATTAGGAGATGTCTCCATCTTACAAACATGGAAGGACAAACTAGAGGGGACCCGGTTATGACAAAATCGGTCAAACAAGATGGTTAGTCAATGCTATGAGAGATCAATGTAAAAAGGCATGGTTTCTTGGAAAATATTTGACCATTGATGAAATGATGATTCGCTATAAGGGGACATATTCACCGATACGTCAATATATGCCTAAGAAGCCTCAAAAGTGGGGCTTGAAGGTTTGGTGTTTGGCATGCTCGATTTCAAAGTTCGTATGGAATTTCGAGATCTATTGTGGAAAAGACAATATTGTAGCCCCCCTTCCCATAGAACAACCTAATATTGTTCTTGGCGATGCTCGATTGGCCCATAATGTAGTTATGAGGTTAGTGGATGGCCTTTGAACTTAGGCCATTGCGTGACAATGGATAATTACTTCACTAGTTTTGGACTTTTCACAACTCTTTATCACGGGAAATGTATGCATGTGGGACAATAAGGGCAAACCGGGTTGGTCTTCCCTTAGATTTGAAAAACACCAATTCTTTTCAAAAATGTGCCTCAAGGCACAACTTTATGGAAAATGCATGACACCCGCACGATATCATGTGTTATGTGGAAGGATAAGAAGCCCGTGCTTCTTATTTCCACTCATTATTTGCCAATTCAACCCCCATGTGAGAAGGTAGTAACGGTCCCTCGGCGAAATGGTGCAAGTCGTGAAATGATTCTAACATCCCCGATTTTGAAAGAATATACAACTCACATGCGAGGTGTAGATGTTGCCGATCAACTCCGAGCATCCTATTCATGCTAAGTACGGAGCCACAAGTGGTGGCACCGTATTTTTTCTTCTTATTGGATGTCTCGATTGTCAACATGTATATATATTATTTGGAGTGTGTGAAACACTATCGATATAACCGCACGCCGATGACACACCTTTCAATTCAAGAAGGGCTTATGTGAAGCCCTTCTTCAAGGGTGGCCTATGAGAGATTCACACCCCGCGGATATTCCTCGAGCAAGGAACACGCCATTGATTTGTGTACCCACATATACAAAATTACGACGTCGGTGTGTGGTTTGCCAAAAATTTGAACCACATTATTATCGCCGAAGTGTGGAGACAAATGGATGTGTCTCAATCGAGGTTGCTTTGAGAAGTGGCACACAGATTGCCATACGACGCCAACGCCATATGTGAGTGAATGTAAGTATTTCTTTTTGCATACAAAGAGGAAGCTCAAGTTTGTTACCCCACATTTTGCGCATATAGTACTTTGCTTGTGAATAATAGTACTTTCCTTGTGAATAATACTTTGCTTTATTTCGAACCCCACAAACAAACGTTAGTAATAATAATATGAATAGTACTTTGCTTGTGAATAATACTTTGCTATGTTTTTTATCCCACAAACAAATATGAATAGTAGTTGAGTTATGAATAATACTTTGCTTTATTTCTTACCCCACAAACAAATGACACCACAATAATTTGAATATTGCTTGTGAATAATTCTTTGCTTTGTTTCTTACCCCACATACAAAAGTTAGTAATAATACTATGAATAATACTATGCTTATGGATAATTTATTTTTTTATTAGTTACATTAGAATTCTTGTAAATTGATAAATTTTGGTGATTTTGTAGGTGTTCGGCAATCCCTGGAGTCCTTTCTCCAGTTAGGAGAATTCTATTTTGTGCCCTGGAGAACGACTTCGCAAAGGGGGGGCTTCAATCAGTGCGCCTACTGCACGGTACAAGTGGTGGCCAGGGACAGCAGCAAGGCGGGCCAGCTCCTCCAGCTCGGCTCTTTCCAGATCACGAAATTCCTGCCACCTCATGTGGCTCCCCAAGGTGCCAGTCAAATCCACTTTGTCGTTGCAAGCGTGGGCCTTTTGTCAGATCATCTTTTATAGGGAACTTATAAAGAGCTTAGGAGCTTAGTAACGGTGGGGAGCAACGGGAAGAAAGCCCTCCCTTTATTGCAAGTGACACATGTCATAGCTATCTACATAGAATATTAGGCAAAGTATTTATGGTGGCAGTAGGCTATTCATAGCTCTGCCATATTGCCAGCAATGGGCCTGTAAGATTGAGAATGGGTTCCCATTCTTCTTTGTTGCCCGTCCATTTACTAATTTGCATATGTGTGTTTATGTTCTCCAAAATTGTCAATAATTGAGATTTTACTTTTTTCAAATTTTTTTCCCCCATGACTCTGATTTGTGTAAAGGAACATTTTCACCGTTCACTTTTGAAAAATTCAAAAAGTTGTGATGGTGGATTTGTATTAGAACCCCAATTTGTTCACTTAGAGTACTTTTTTGCCTCCTTCTAGAAAAAAATTGTATGAAGGTCCAAAAAGTGGAATGAGTGTCTAAAATTTTGCATGGGTGTGGCCAACTTGATTTCTAACATGGAAAAAATACTAGCAAAATGTTTAGGGTAACAATCACCAAGTCTCCCTTTGCACCAAGTAGACTATGTCTTTCGGGCAAGCCACAAAAAAATTTCTGCATCAACTTTGAACGTTATGATCTCACAAATGGTGCAGATCCAACGGTTGAGATTTGACATGGTAATCATGGATGAAGTTAGGTTCAAGATCTTACGGTTGAATGTTCCAGAATACAATAAAAATTTATGCCATACTCCAAACTCCACAATGTGGTCAAAAATCGCAGATTTTGAGATTGGAGGTTGCAAAAACGCTTGGGCCTTTAGGGGTTAAATTCCCTTCATTCCTTATCTGACAAGTGAATATCGAACAAGAACCTCTACACTGAATTTCATACCTCAGTGTTTGATTATTTACCCCAATCAAAAAATGATGTTGCAGTTTCCTTTCATATTACAACAATTTACATACGAGTTAGTTATATTTTCATTTTTTTAAACCAATCAATGTATTGATCAATTCAGAGACATAAAATGATGACCCAAAATAGCATGGCTACTTGGCAGGGAAGTTTCTTATCTTTTCCGTGCTTTTATTGAAAAACTCCTGTATACTAGCCTAAATGCCAAATTGTCTATATGCCAAATGGACACTTTTCCAATGCACTTACTCCCCAAGCAAGATTATGGTTTTTGATTAACCCATAAACTCCAAAGCCCGCAAAACTGCCAAAACTTCTCAAAACCACCCTCTTTCAATGCAAGATGAAAATTTCAACTTTTGACGTAATCTCAAGAATGTAACCATAAGATCTTATATCTTACTTGTCCATGTATGTGTGTACCAAAACTTAGTTTCAAATTCCTTACCAATTGTGAGATCGTAACATTCAAAGTTGAAAAAGAAGTTTCTTTCCCTTGTTGCAAAATGGGTTCGAAACTTTTTGTGAGCAAATACCAATTCCAAGAGTAAATTTGAATTGAGGCTCTTCAAATTCTTGTTCCTAAGTGAGTTGAGGATATGTTAGAGGCAATTTTTACCCTCATGCAACCTATAAAACATAAAGAATGCTTGAAATTCACACAGAGGTATGTTGAGATTCAACTTCGAAGGCCCCTCAATGGCATGTGAAGAGTAATTGGATGATAGATCCAAATAGTAAGATCCTGCCTTAAAACCTTATTTCCAAGTACGAAAAATCAAACTTGAAAAAAAGTAAAATCTCAATTTTTGTGAATTTTTGAAGTTCTTACGATCTTTATTTTGAGCACATTTTGCGAATACAGCAGTTTTGGCAGTTTTGGCAGTTTTGGCTAGATTTCAAATTTTAACAGTAAATACCTCCTAAAATATGAAGAATTCTGAAGCATGAAATGACTTTGCGGAAAGGTATGGGAAAACTCTACAATCTGCGAAAGGTTTCAATTTCACACGAGCTAAATATAGTAAATAAGGGGCTGACCAACCCCCAAACGACTAGGGGTTAGTGTACCCTAGCACTAATCAACATGAGTATTATAGTTGGCGAATAAAATATCACACATTATCCAAAGGGTCTCTATGGAAGCAAGTTTCGATTACCGTGCAATAATGAAATGCGTCTGATTCTTATCTAAATACGTTTGTGACCATTAAAAAAACATATTACATGTGCTCCTAAAACACGTGATACTATATACAGCATATTTATTTAGGCTAATGCTCCCCTTGAACGAAATTTCACTCTTCATGCTACGGTTCAGAATGTATTGGTTACATTAATTGGTTTTAAATAATAATATAAATAAAACCACTCCTCAAAATACATCCACGAGCAACCAAACTTCATCCTGCACGTCTGTTCAGTATCAACAGAGCCACTTGCCAACACAAGCCTTTTGCCTTAACACTGTAGTCCATGTCCATGAAAAATCATGGCGTTGCGCAGACACAAATCTCTCGTTTCACAAATACTGTGGACCGAAAACTAAGCGTAACTCTCTGACAAGGAAAGAAAAAATTAGGCAGGAGTACCTACCATGTGGCAATGGGCGGGCTGAGCACAAATTGATGCCCAGGAATGGGCAAGATGATCATCCACATGACACTTGCCTTGCATGCTGATCGTCTTGTATAAAGCCCCGTCTTGGTGTTGAGCTTTGCATTGCAATCTTCTCTCTCGCACAGGTTAGTAGTGTTATACATCGATCGATCGTCATGACAGGAATCACGTACGATGAGGTGAAGCCCCACCTGGTGCTGAAAACCGATCAGGTCGACGAGGCCATCGAATTCTACAAGAAGGCTTTCGGTGCTGAGATAGTGGTGAAGCAGAAGGTGAAGAAGCAGCACCCCACTGGAGCTGACAAGCATGTCGACCATGCTCATCTTCGCTTCGGCCAAGCTGATATTCTCCTCGTGGAAGAGACCGAAGAGCTCGGATCCAGGTTCTGCTTCTTGCCATTCTCAACTCACTCTCTTGTCACTTTGGTTTGTTGGACGTTTTCACATTCCTTGTCTTGCCGCTGATGTCGATATAGCCATTATGGAAATATATTGCTGAGGAAGACGCACTGTTGAGATGGTGCAGTGTACATACCCCGTCCTCGCTCCACGGAACGCCAGTGATTCTTCACTTGGACACCAGCGATGTAGATGCGGCCTTCAAGAAGGCGGTTGAAGCAGGGGCCACGGTCTCGGAGGCTGTGGCGGATCAGTCCTGGGGACAGCGTTACGGCAAGATCATTGACCCTTACGGTTTCGTGTGGAGCCTCGCAAGCCCCCTGCACAAGTCTCACTAAGTAAAAAGCTGAAAACGGTAGAGTTTCTATTGCAGGGAGATTGCATTTTCATTCTATATAATTGTACAAAGCCCTGATTTTGTAATAAAGGGCAACCTTTGAATGTATATCCTCCCCTTGCGAACTGTGCAATTATTGCTTTGCAGTCTATTTATTGGATCCAAAATCATAAGATGGATTGCTCAGAGAACTGATGCCTGTGAAGAAATGGCACACAGAGGTACATATTAGCTTCAAAGGTTGAGTTGTCAACATACTACATGTAAGGGTGTTATTTTTAGGGCGTCATTCTTGAAACACCTACAATTCCAGCTTCAGAAGTTCATAACAAACTGTTTAACGAATTGTACAAGGGTCCAAAAATGATGGTTCCACCTGGTCTAATCTTCCCACTTACTTTGCCCAGACACATGATTAACTTCACTACAAATTCGTCATACTGAAATTCGGGACGAGAATGAAGCTAATCGTATCTTTGCAGGAGATTGTAAGCACATTTCGCCCCTTTCTCGCACACACTTGGCATATGAGCGTTGCCCAATAAGCTTCAGACAGTTTTAAGTTTCAGTATACACGAAATGCACAGTACGGTACAGCGAGCTAAGTATACTTACAGGTGCAAAAATCTTCTCAGCATATTCTGCTTAGAGGAATCGAATCTGAAGCAGCGCACCAGTATATCCAATGACTTCGCGCTGTTACCGATACGTGTTTTTACATCAGAGCAGTTGGGCGCAGAATTTTAAAAGCCCCAGTCTTGAAGCACTACGCCCAAGGACCAATAACTTCTATACACAAATTGCAAATATATCATCGAATCTGGAGGAGAGCTGATTGCATGATTGTAAAAGTGTTCATGAAAGTGTTAATAATATAAAATACCAAACTGTACATGGAGCATCAGAGCCTTTCAATACAACACCCATGCTGATAGAGAGGGGAACTAGCAACTGGAATCTACAACCGGAAATCTAATGCACATGCCGGTAGTGTGTTGTTAGAAAAGCACGCAGCGAATTTAATTTCATCGCGATTCCAGCGAACCTCAAATATACCGCCACTACGACGGTAAGTCTTCATCTAGCTTCCATCTTTACCCGACCGAGTGTGACAACACTTGCCGAAAGTTTGCTCCTCAAAATACATCCGCAGTGAACCAAAAAGCATTCAACTTCAATCTTGCACATCCGTTCATCACCAACTGAGCCACTTGCCAGCACAAGTCTTGCATGGACCGAAGTTCAAAACAGCGCTGATAAGAACACTGAAGCCCATACCCATGAAAAATCATGGCAATGCATAGACACGCCCAAACCGAACTCCCACGTTTCAAAAACTACTGTGACCGCCAATCAAGCTCTGACAAGAGGAAAAAACGCAAACCATGTGGCAGTGAGCCGACTGAGCTCAAATAGATACCCCCAGAAATGGGCAAAATGATCATCCACGTGACACTTGCCTTGCATGCTAATCGTCTTGTATAAAGCCCCGCCTTAGTCTTGCTCTTTGCATTACAATCCCCTCTAGCTGCACAGTCGGATAACAGTAATTTTTGTTAGAGGTGATCGCTCCATCAGTATTCGCTCGTTCTTAGCAGTGATCGCTCGATCGTCATGGCAGGAATCACGTACGATGAGGTGAAGCCCCACCTGGTGCTGAAAACCGATCAGGTCGACGAGGCCATCGAATTCTACAAGAAGGCTTTCGGTGCTGAGACTGTGGTGAAGCAGAAGGTGAAGAAGCAGCACCCTACTGGAGCTGACAAGCATGTCGACCATGCTCATCTTCGCTTCGGCCAAGCTGATATCCTCCTCGTCGAAGAGACTGAAGAGCTCGGATCCAGGTTCTGCTTCTTGCCATTCTCAACTCGCGATCCTCTTGTTTATCTTGGTATGCTAACAACAAGCACTTGGAAGTCAAGTTGGGCGGTTCCAGATTCGTTGTTTTCACCTCATTCTCCTCACGTGCCTCTGATGCCCAAATAGGAATACGATTTTTTGTGAATTTCTCGAAGTATTTTGCTGAAGGGCACAATATTGGGATGGTGCAGTGTACATACCCCGTCCTCGCTCCACGGAACGCCAGTGATTCTTCACTTGGACACCAACGATGTAGATGCAGCCTTCAAGAAGGCGGTTGAAGCAGGGGCTACGGTCTCGGAGGCTGTGGCGGATCAGTCCTGGGGACAGCGTTACGGCAAGATCATTGACCCTTACGGCTTTGTTTGGAGCCTTGCCAGCCCCCTGCACAAGTCCCACGCTTAAGTCAAGATTGAATAGCTTTGCCATTACAGGAGGAGTGCAACTTCATCCTGCAGCTCTTGATCCAATTGTAAAAACTCTTGATTTTGTAATAAAACGGCAACTTTGAGTGTAAAATCCTCCCTTTGCAAAGTCTGTAGTTATAGTTTTGCTGTCTATTTGCTCGTAGATTAATAGGTACGTTAACAGTCAACGATCATAAGGTGGGCTGCTCAAAAGCGACGCGGGCTCACTACAAATAATAGCTTCGAATTTTCCATGCCCTTTTAGGGCACCAATTAGGAAACACCTACAAGACAAGTCAAGCCAAGTTGTAGAAGAGTCTAGCTATGATGATTTTCCTTGGTCTAATTTTCTACTTCGCCCAGGCATGAACATTGCTCACACGTACTGAGAGGTACAAGAATGAAGCCGATTGCATTAAATCTGTGCATGAGTACAATCCTCATTACGATCATTTCTGAACACACTTGGCATGTATATACACTTGGCATGTGAGCGTTGCCCAATCAGCCATAGACAGGGTTTGAAGATATATAAGAAATCCGCAGCACGTCACAGCGACCTAAGTGTACCTACAGGTGCAAAATCTTCAGTATATTCCACTTGGAGGAATTGAATCCAACGCAGCGCACCAGGAAATCCAATGACTGCGCTGTTACGTATATTGTTTCCACATGAGAAATCTGTGGAACACTTTTGCAAAACGATAGGAACTCAGTGTTGAAGACTTATGCCCAAGGACCAGTAACCTCAATACAAACATCTGCGGATATATCGTCGAATTTGGAGAGTTGATTCTCTCGTTGGAAGTGTTCATCAAATTTTCCATGATTTAAAAATCTGAACTGTACATGGAGCAGCAGAGCCCATCCAAGCAACGCCACGGTAGGTCTTCACCAAACTTTCAGATGTTATGAAACTTATCGAAGGACCCACTTGCAAGATACTCCCCATTAGGACTAAACGCCACCGAGTATAAAGGCTCGCTGCAACACACCGCAGAAACGCCCCGAATCCGAAACTCCACGTTTCGATGAGTTGAAATCAAGCTTAAACTCTGACAGAAAAAATCAACCAGAAAATAATTTCAGCAGGAGTACCATGTGGCAGTGAGCTGACTGAACACAAATAGATACCCCAAGAATGGGCAAAACGATCACGTGACACTTGCCTTGGCATGCTAATCGTCTCGTATAAAGCCCCGCCTTGGTGTTGCACTTTGTATTGCAATCCCCTCTAGTACAGTTGGAAAACAGCAAGTTTTGTTAGAGGTTAGCAGTGATCGCTAAATCGTCATGGCAGGAATCACGTACGATGAGGTGAAGCCTCACCTGGTGCTGAAAACCGATCAAGTCGACGAGGCCATCGAATTCTACAAGAAGGCTTTCGGTGCAGAGATCGTGGTGAAGCAGAAGGTGAAGAAGCAGCATCCTACTGGAGCTGATAAGCATGTCGACCATGCTCATCTTCGCTTCGGCCAAGCTGATATCCTCCTCGTGGAAGAAACCGAAGAGCTCGGATCCAGGTACTGCCTTCATCTGGCAATTCTTGTCACTCTGTGTATCTTGGTTTGTGTCGGATGTTTCCAGATTCTTTGTCTTCGCCTCATTCTCCTCATGCAACCCTGATCTTCAAGATTTCGATATAGCCATTTGGTTGTTTACATATTGCTGAGATAAACACAATGTTGGGATGTTGCAGTGTACATACCCCGTCCTCGCTCCACGGAACGCCTGTGATCCTTCATTTGGACACCAACGATGTCGATGCAGCTTTCAAGAAGGCGATTGAAGCAGGGGCCACGGTCTCGGAGAATGTGGCGGATCAGTCCTGGGGACAGCGTTACGGCAAGATCATCGACCCTTACGGTTTCGTGTGGAGCCTTGCAAGCCCCTCGCACAAGTCTCATGCTTAAGTTAAGGTTGAGTAGCGTTGCCACTGCAGGGGACCCTGATTTTTCGGAACTTCATCATGCAGCTCTTGATCAAATTGTAGAAACCCTTCATTTTGTGATACAACGGCAACTTCGAATGTACATCCTCCCTTAGCAAACCCTGCAAGTATTATTCTGCTGTCTTGTTACTCGTAGATTAATAAGGTTGTTTATAGCCCAGGACCATAAGGTAGAATATCGGAAAGTGACTTGGTGGCTCATTACACTGAATCGTCCAGAGTTACATAACAGTTTTGCAAGACTAATTCTCGATGTACTCAAGAGTGAGCATTTTTGGGTGCCATTTTAAAACACCATTTAGAAAAACCTCCAAGTCAGCTTCAGAAATTCATAGCAAATTATAGAAAAGTTTTGATGATTCCACATAGTCTAGTGTTCACTTACTTTGCACAAGGTGAACATCACCACAATTTGTCATACTGAAATTCGCACCTAGCACCATTATTTGAGCAGGCCACCTTAAGTGACAAGTATGAAAGTGTCAGTCTAATTGCATCAAATCGTAGCACAAAATTCGGGGTCCACTCCTTCCTACGACCCTTTCTGGATACACTTGGTATGTGAGCGTTGCCCAATCAGCTTCAGACAGGGTTCGAAGGTAAACACGAACTGTTGAATACGGTATAGCGAGCTAATTGTACGGAGGAAACTACTTACAGGTGCAAAAATGTTCTCCGTATATTTGAATCGAAAGCAGCGCACCAGGATATCCAGGTTAATAGGCTCCGCGCTGTTACGCGTGTCTTAACATCAGAGATTCGTAGAACAGTTTCGCAAAATTATAATACTGCGGTGACAATTATGCACAACGACCAAGAATATTATTACAATAATCTGCAAATATATCATCGAATAAACTGATGTGAAGAGCTGATACCCAATTTGAAAAAGTAGTCATGAAAAATTTGATAATGTAAAAAACCAAACTGTACATGGAGCAGCAGGGCCCTTCAATGCAATACCCATGCTGATAGAGCAACTGGAATCTACAACCGGAAATCTAATACACACACTGTGTTGTTAGAAAAGCAAGCAGCAACTTTATCTCCATCGCGATTCCAGCAAACCTCAAATATACCGCCACTACCACGGTAGGTCTTCACCAAGCTTCCATCTTTAACCGACCAGATGTGTAGGCACTTGTCGAACGACCCACTTGCGAGATACTCCCCATTCGGACTGAACGCCACAGAATACACAGGCTCGCTGCAACACACCGAAGAAATAACAATTAGTGAAGAAGCCACCATCGACCACCAAGAAAACATCACTAAGATTTTTCTTCCAACTGAAAATTGTAAATAAGCAGTGGCTCCAAAAGTTACCTATGATGTGTAAGACTGAAGAGCTGGGATCCTTGCTCCACGTCCCAGAGCTTGATTGTAGCATCAAAAGAAGCACTGCAATGAACAGACTCTCAAAGTTAGAATTTCATTCGTCATACGAAGTAGAAAGTCGAAGACCAAAGGAACGTCCATGGAGAACCAATGATCGATACCTTGCTAACACCAAGTCTCGATTCGGATTTGCTGACCCTGGTCCCGTGGGACTCCACTTGATAGTATAGATTTCCTACACAAGGGTAAGGAAGGTTAATTATCAGGTCTACCGCACTATCACGTTGTGTGAAAACCTCAGGCACTTGAATGCCAAAACTAATCGTGAAAATCACATCCACCGATACCTTAGTATGCTCTTTGAGATCATGAAGGCATCTATCTTGCTTCAAGCTCCAAATCTGCAAATATTACGTTGTCAGTTTCGAAGATACCGCAATCTCAACAACCTTGTGATGGAATCCACAAGCAAAATATTGCAGACAAGAAAAAAAAAAAAAAAAAAGAGAAAACCGAATAGAGCTGACCTTGGCTGTATAATCATCAGAGCAAGAGGCCAAAAGTGTGCCGGTGGGGTCCCACTTGATGGCATTCACCTCATCCTAAACCCAACCATGTCTAAATGTTAGACTAACAAAGTCGAGGACTAGCTAACTTAAGAGAGTACGTCATTTAACGAGCCCTAACTGGTGATAGCAGCAGAACTTCACAATCCGTTGCAGCGGTGTACTTTAAACAATTTATCTGAAATATCAATGAAGAGCGCATACAACATATTAAAGTCATTAATACAGATTTCTACACCCACAGTACCTGGTGACCCTGGAAAACTTTCACTGGACGAGTATCGCCAAGCTTGCAGACATATATCATCTTGTCAGTGGAACATGTTGCAAACGAAAGGTTGTTGCGCCAATCAACATCCAGTGTAGGTGCTGCAAAAACGCAGGTATGAATCTTAAGCAAAGACCACTCTTTGAAGTGAAACCAATAATCTCATCTACACCAAAAACGACGATAAACAAGGCAATGGTAAAAACTGATAAGAAGGTAGCACCCACCTGGATGACTACTCCATTCATGAAAAACCTTGACATGAGCTACGTTAGAAGAAATTGATATATAAAAGAATAATAACACAATTGCAAAGAAGTACCTACCAGTATGGAACTCAAACTGTTGCTTCACATCACCAGTCTTAGCATCCCATATTATGGCAGTCTTATCCACACTGCCACTGAGTAAGCAGTCACCCTTTTTGTTCCATTTCAGAGAAAAGATTGGACCCTTATGTTTATTGAGCGTGTTCTTCAACTCTCCTGCATCAACGAAGAAAGAAATTAAGCTCAAGTACATCTAGCAGACCTCGAAGACTGCGACGTTCATGCGAGATAGAAAGCTACAACGTGAGAAGAACGCACTTCCAGACAACGTTTCTACTCAACATTATTGGCCGCAAGAAGCTAGAAATAAAACATTCCATCAGACTTATACTGTTAGACCTAATCATACCATCTTTGCTCCAAATTCGAGCTTGCCCATCATATGATCCAGTCGCAAGAAGTGTACCCTCTCCCTGCAGCCACGAGACTTGTTTTTAGTTAAAGATAAAGAGAAAGTCTGATATACACAGGGATCAGTAACATCCTTAAGTACGTTCCCTAAAATAATTATCTTCTAAGTCGATTCCCTAAAATACTAAGTTTATAAGAACAACTGAAGTAGCAGGACATTCGGAGAAGTCAATTTCAACTAGCTTACATTCCAGTCCAAGGTTGTAACATCCTTGCTTTTTTCATTCGTCTTGCCTTTGAAATGCTTCAAAACAAGTGGCCTAGGAGCCGTTCCAGAATTTCCAGATTGACCATCACCGATAGTCCATATCCTTGCAGTCGAATCCCCAGAGCTGCATTCATATATGCAAAATAAGGAAAAAAAGTCCCAGACATACTGCCCCTACACCCGGATATGTTTAGCGAAACATGAAGTTGCAAGTCACTGATTCCAGAAACAATAATACTGGCTACTTACCCAGACGCAAGGAGAGATCCTGACGGACTCCACGCACAAATGAACACCTGCATGAAAAGTACAGTCACATAGCACAACATCAATATCGTAGAAGTACAAATCCCACTCTTACATGAAGGCCGTTCAGTGAGCGATGGAGGTCAAGCACTGACAATCCAACCTAAAATTCGAGAAATGATTTTAAGAGTACAGTACCGAGTTTTATACAATCCTAAGGATCTCTGTCACTGAGTAACGAGATAGCCTACCTCAGAAGTGTGTCCTTCTAGGATACTGACATCGGCATGAGAAATTTCACTGCCTTGTAGCGACGTCCCACTTGCAACCTCCGTTAGCTCTGTCACTGCAGCTAACAACAAAAGACAACTTATCATCGCCACATTTCAACAAATAAAATCCTCCACTATGTTAAACCCCTTGAGCAACTGTCTCCGACTACATAGCTTCTAGAGCTCCAATCCTTAAATGTGTACAAGAACAGAGCAATAAAATCCATGATCTTTTGAAACTACATTATCATTGATGTCTGGGACCGTTACAATGCGCATGGATAACGCCCAAGGACAGGCAATTACACTACCCTACATCAATGCCACCAGATACTAAAAGAAGGAATGATGGACCTGAATCGTCTTTTATCGAGAACACAACTAATCAAAAGAGAAAAGATAGTGCTTACCTCCGCTAGGTGCTCCTCGAGGCTCTTCTGCTTTCACTTTAGTTTTCTCATCACGCTCTTTCTCTCGCTCCGACCTATCCCGCTCTCTCTCCTTCTCTCTTTCCTTCTCTTTCTCCCTCTCTCGATCTCTCTCCCGTTCCACTCGCTCTTTCTCCCGCTCTCTCTCCTTCTCACGTTCTTGGCGCTCTCTTTCTCGCTCCCTCTCTCGCTCTCTTTCCCGCTCTTTCTCACGCTCCTTCTCTCTCTCCTTCTCTTTTTCCTTCTCTTTCTCTCTTTCTGCCTTCGAACGTTTCTCCTTAATCATCATTCGCAGCTCCATCATGTCTTTCGTTAACAGGTCCACCGGTTGAAGAAGAGAAAAGTCGCCATCAACCTCTGTTCCGTCCTGTGAAAAGAAAAAATGGCTGAGTCTTCCTCAATAGAGTTCTGAACACTTTTAGAATCAAAAGAGCAAGTGCATCTATTCGATTTTAACAACAAACCACAGCTAAATGATCAGCGTGAATTCTAGCTCGCGAGACGGAATTTAATCCCGTTGAGGACTTCTTCAGAATTATTCAGCAATTCTTCAGAATACTCACTTCATTTAAGTTCGCCTCCATTTCAAGGTACTGCAATCCTTTCTGAACAAACGAGATGAGCGCCCCAGTAGGAACGTTATTTCCATCAATGCTGCTTTTGTACAGACCAGCCTCATAACCTAGAACAAATGCTGAGTGCGTGAAACCTGACAAATGACACCATAGTCAGCTTAATTTCTATCATTTCTAAAAGAATACCTGCAAGATACAGAACATCGATACGTAGTACTAATAAGCTTCATAGCTATCACTTAATACACACCAAGCGTTAATTCGAAACCCTAACTCTCAATCTAACAACAAACAGAAAAAATTGTACGTCAATTTCCATGTCCGCGAACTGGCTCGTGCCCAATCCAAAATTCTTTAACTCCACCTCAGAGCGGAAAGAAATAAGAAATGGTTCACGAAGAAAACAAGCGATTGCGCACCGGACTCGTGCAAGTAGCGAAAAATGAGAAAATTCATCTCCTGCGAGGTAATGGTCGTCATGGTGAAGCTCCTGCTAACTTCTTGCCCCGAAATGAAGCTCAATGAAAATAACAATGGTGATCGGTACAGAGGGCTACATAATGAAGTTAGGAGTAGAGACAGATAGCGAACAAATTTCCTGTCGCAACAGACAGACTAAAAAGAGCCCTCGGTTGGAGGGCGGGAGAATCAGGCACTTCCGGAGTTTATGAATTAGGGTTTTATAGGAGCCGCGGTCTTAGAGTCCTCATTTCTCGACGATCATTGTGAATCAGAGCACCTTGTCACCGTGTCGAGTGGGGTTCCAGAAACAACTGCCAACAAGGACTTGGGATGGGCATTTGTCGATATGAGGCTTTGGTCATAGGGAACCATTTTCAGCCAATAGGAGGTCACAAATTTTCGAATAAGTTTGATTCGAGCTATCTTATTGGTTGAGAATTATTATTTTTATTGCATGGCATCATCACTTTAGTGGTATTGAATAAAGAAATGTCTTACATGCGAGTTCAAGTAATTCATGGGGTCTAGAAAAGGCAAAATCTACTCATATGAGGTCAAGATATTTCAAGAAAAGGACTAATCCAATGATAGAATTTTTGTCCCCTTTCGGCTCATGAACAGTTAGACTCCCGGTGTAAAGCGTCTCTAAGATACAAACACATAATTTCACAAAAGTCTTGTTTGATTGCCTTCCAGCACAAAAATTTAGATAAAAATAATTTTTTTATTTCAAAAAAAATAAAAACTTAAATAGAGTCATTGTTTTGCATATGTCAACATTGACATAATCAATTGATTTGTTGATTGTGTTACATTACAAACACTCGTTCAATACTTAAACATCGATTGGGCAACCCAAAAATAAGTTGCAAATTTAGTTGGACTTGGGCATGAGGAAGAGCCACAAAGAAGAGTATGTGGGAACTATATCCGAGAGACTTGCTTAAGGTAGACAGTGCTAAATCCGTGCATCTCCTTAAACCACCCACTCTAGATTCTTGCCTACTTTCTAGATTTCATGTAGAAGAATGTGCCTTGTGTGCACATGGAGCATGTGAACGGTTTTAGGTGATGTGGTACATGTCACTTTTGAATTTTTTATTTATTTTTACAAGTGCTTAAAAAATAATAAAAAATATGGAAACTTCTTCATTTTTTCGTATTTATAATTGAAAAATATTGATTCACATATTCCAACTTTCCAATTGTAGTGTAGTCCTTAAATGCACGGATTTAGCATGGTCTACCTTAACCCCTAAACGTCTCAAAGAGCCTTCGAGGCCAGTAGAATACAATATATTTTTCTTGTGTTTGAAATGGATCCACACCTTTATTGGGTTTGATCTCAACAAAGAAGTTGGAATATGAATTCACGCAGTTCTAGTGAGCTATTACAATTCCAATTTGAAGCTTTGTGTTGATAAGCAGATGCCACTTATACGGCATCGTATCTACTATCCCCATGGATCCTCATGGGACGTTTAGGGGTTAAGCGCTTCTGGGTTAAGATAAACCATGAAAATGCAATAAAACATGCTCCTGTTCATTAGATGGCTTGTCCATACCTTAGCTAGAGGCTAATATACATGCTACCATGTCGCCAATACACATCAAAAATGCTGTAACACCCCAATTGCACTGCACATCAAGATTGCTACAACACCAACAGCGACACTTCTGCAAAGTTCATGACTGTCCTGAAAATATAAACCTCGCTTCTACTTTGCAGATTACAAGGAATCAGAGAAGTTGGACAAGCTTGCAGAGCAACTCACATGCACACAGTACCAATACCTCGGCATCTCTAAAATGAGTTGCATTTAAAAGGGAACACATTACAGCTCTGGAAAGAAAGATGATACCATCTTTGTACACTTCGCACGACAAAACTTCGTAGCTACCTCATTGTGAAACCCACAACAACACACACACGCTCAACTTTGCTACAGACTAATCTCAAAAACCAAGACAGTGCAACATAATGGCGTTTTGAGCGTGCATCCTGTTTTCTGCCTGGGTGAAGACGATAGAGCGGGGGCCTTCAATCACACCATCTGTAACCTCTGTTCCTCGCTCGGCTGGCAGACAATGCATGAAATAAACTTGAGGACCTGCAACCTTCATTAGCTCCTCATTCACCTGCAATGGCAGCGTACTCTTAGAAAGTGTATGAATGGTCAATCTTAAAAGTAAAATGCATTTGTGGCATGAGTTCTGACCTGAAAGCCTTGAAAGACCTTCTTACGATTCTCTGCGTCTTCTTTCTGCCCCATGCTGGCCCAGACATCGGCGTAGATCACATTGGCACCCTTCACAGCTTCTACTGGATCGTTAAGTATTTCGATTTTACTGATTCCTGCTCTACGAGCTAATTCGACGGTCTCAGCATCAGGCTCGTAGCCTTTTGGGCAAGCACATACAAAATGGAAGGGAAGCACAGCTGCTAAGCGCAACCAGGAGTGCACCATGTTGTTGCCGTCTCCCACATACACCACCTGCGTCAATGGGATGCACCACGTGAATCAAGAGTTGCAAATAAAGAGGCCTTTAAGGAGAATGGCATACTCGACTATAAAAAGATGCATGCACTAAGTGAAACAGAGTGTTCAAGAGCTTTCTGGAATCGACCACATCGAGCATGCAAAGTGAATGTGCATTGGTGGCATTCTCGCCTATGAAGATGCGTGCCTTAAGAAGAGCACCTCAAATCTATAAAAACTCGTTAGAATGTATCATACCTTGAGGCCTTCAATACTGCCCATGAACTCATTGATAGTGAGGACATCCGCCATAATTTGGCATGGGTGGTTGTAATCGGTGAGTCCATTGATAACTGGAACCTTCGAGTATTCGGCCAAATCTAACAGATCCTGCATGTAGCCCCAAGTCAAAGACTAAGTAAGGGTCAAGGTTAACGTTCACCACACTACTAGGAACAACTGAGGAATTATTGAGCTATCTGTCGAAAGACTCATCTACAAACTGGGACTGCTTCATTGGATAATTGAATTGCTGGAGTCACATTACCTTGTGAGCAAAAAGACGAGCCATGATGATATCATTGTAGCCGGAGAGCACACGAGCAATATCACGGGTTTCTTCCCGCTTCCCGAGCTGGATATCATCTGGGCCCAAGTAGACAGCATGGCCTCCCAACTGATAGAACCCAGTCTCAAAGGACACTCTTGTACGCAAGGATTGCTTCGTAAAAATCATGGACATGGACATGCCCTTAAAGGGTTGGTAGCTTCTATCTCCTGACTTCAGCTTAGCTTTCACTTCCGCAGCCCGATCCAAGATCTTGAGCAGCGTATCCTTGTCGAAATCGTCCAAGTGAAGGAAATGTGTACGCCCCTTCTTCAATTTACCATCTTGTTCACCTCCTCCCAAAGTATCAGTCCTTGTTGCAACACCTACAATGGTCACGACAGAACACGAACTGCTCAGTTATGAAGCGTTCACAGTTGCAGATGTGCCACATATCATACATCACAGATATGATCAAAACAAGCTGATCTCCTAATCAGAAAACGCGGGAATGCAGTTGATGGCAACTTACCTACAGCTTCGTTTTTGTCATTTGCTATGGAGCTGGTAATAGTCAAAGGACGATGATCACTGCAGAGAGGCGCATTCCTCCTCTTCAAGAACACACTCGTAGCCTTGGAACCTGGGAAGAACATCCGATCATTTACGGAACTCCATTTCAATTGCGAATATGAAAACATGTAAACAGAGGAAATAAGCAGGAATATTGAACACTAACCACAGGCTATTCACTCACTTAAAGAACTCCACTGCGCGTCTACATTGAAGGACAACCATAACCCCTACTGAAGCGAATATTCGTGGTTTGACAATGACGACGTTTTCTTAAAGATACAGTTCTTTTACTTCAGAGCTCGCAAAGTTCAAGGTTACCAGGATATGTAGTAACGTTGCATTGCACGTAGAGGAAAATACTCGAAATGACGAGTAAAAATGTGACTACAAAACAGGCATGCAGGCGGAACTATCTGTCCATGAACGAACAAAATAGAGCGAAGGGAGGTCGAATACGACATACACAACCGCAATACCTAAATAAGGTCGAATTATGCCTAACACACGAGTAGACTCATGATCTACACTAACGCCAAAATGCATCATCCTCGCAAAAACCCTCGACAGTAACACAAGAATTCCACCATTCCTGTACCGTTTCGGCAGCCATTCAATGTATGAAACAAGCTTTTCGCTGCAAAAATGTTGATTCCAACTTCCTCACTGAAGATCGCACTTCCCGTAACAAGGATCAATGTGCGAAGCTCCAACCCTAGGTAGCTCTAGAATCTTCGAGCAAAACTTAAACCCCTGCATATGTACAATCGCGACTAATACGACATTGCTTGAGCAGGTCTACATTCAGATTCAGAGCTGGAATGCGAGAGTTTACCGAAGGTGGAAGAGGACGAGAGTTCAGCGGATTGACTGAGCTGCTGGAAAGCAGACACTCCCGCGAACGCCACGCTCGCACAGGCTGCCATCGCTGCAGCAGCAGATCGCTGAGAGAATGCTACTCCCAATGGAAATGCCGGATTGCAATGCTGAGGGGTGGCTAGCTATGGCGGAACAGAAGCTCGGGAGAATGCAAAGCCTCAAGCCAGCCATTGGCAACAACGGCGTATACTGTATACGAATACGGTCGGGGATCTTTGGTGTACGGTAGGTCCGTTCTATGACAAGTGGTGGTGTTATGACCTTCCTATTTGCCACAACATTTGAAGTGTTGCTTTTGGCTTTCCCAAAGGTTAATGTATAGTAAAGTGCTCAATGTTGGTACTCTATATGGATATTACAAGTGTAAGCAATTTTTCTGCATGGGGAAAATTAGTAGAAAGAAAGAGCAAGTGGAATCATCATTTATGAACTCTTCAACAATGGGTTATAAATTTTTTTAAATGGGAATAGAGGTGTTTCTAAAACAGTGACCTAAAGTGACACCTATAATGTTTGCAGGGGGTACATGGTATCTTTGTACAGAGAAGTTGTTGTGTACCTGTGAGTGAAGATTACTAGAGCTCTATCTTGGGACCTGTTCCATTTTGAACCACTATACTCTAATGTAGAAGTACTGCATATCAATCACTTTAACTTTTTTGCACATTAGGTGGACTGATGAATAATGGCACCAATTATGGCACAAAAACTAGAATGGGATTCATTTTGTGTGCATTTTCGTAAGGTAAGTGGGAAACTAGAGCAAGTAGAATCATCACTTTTGGACTTTCTTACAATTTGTTATGACTTTTGAGGGTGAACTTATAGGTGCTCCCAAAATAGTGCCCTAAAATGACACCCTAAAATCATTACTTGAAGTACATGGAGGATTGGACTTCATAGCTAGTTTGTACTCTTGGGTCAAAAGGCCTAATGTGCCATTCTTGGTACCGAGTCGGTTTGAAGCAGTCTACGCTAAGGGTGCATAGAATTCATATGATGATACATATCATAATTGTAATAAAATTGCCCACTAGGGGTTCTTACCACTAATTTTATTTTCATAAAACATAAATGAATTCAAATCATAAAGTTACTCATACTAACCTTCGTTCGTATTTTCAACCCTTGATGAACAATACATGCTTAAAAGACATCTTTTTGAGTGTATTTTGGAAAGTTATAACATACTAGGATTGTGTTCATGGGGCTAGACCAAATAATAGGAAAGCGGCAAACATTCCTAACATTTAGAGCCTACGATGTTCTTAGCATACTCGTTCAAAGAGAGGCCCATCTATGCATTCAAAAGTAAAGTTTGCAATTATCCACACGGAAACATGTTGTTAGCCTCCAAAATCACCATTGATTTGTCGGCATTGTTATTCTAATTGAGGTACAATAAAAGCACCTCTATCAACTAATGATGTATAGTCCTATCGCATGTCCAAATTCCATTTCACAATGTTCATTATCATTTTTAAATTAGTTCCATCTTCATCATGAATCATGAGTAGGCTATTGAGCTTAAAATTCATATTTGTTCTTAGCTATTGAATCTCCGTGGAGTTGAGCTTAATATTTATCTTATCCTTACTGCAATACCTTCTACATAAACATAAATAACTTTCAAATTTGTATTTAAAAATCTTAACAAATTTCTTACTCGGAGTACAACCATCTATACTACGCGAGTTTCACACTAAATATAATGAAGATTCTAATATCAGTATACATATAATCAAGAGTAAGTTTCTTGTTGGTCAAAATAAGCCTTCATTCATTTCCTTTATACATTCTACTTATGTACAGTAGGATTAATCAAATTGGCATTTTGGTGATTCTAGAGATAGTGTCTTACACTGCTGCCAACTTTGACACCCTCCCGAGGGCTGAAAAATTGTTGTTTTTCTATGATTCTTTGGGGCAAACATTATTTTTATGGTGAAAACATGTGTACCAAATTCAAGTCCAGAAGATTTATACAAAAAAGTTATGCAAGATTTACCAACATGGGGTAGTTGTGAGAAAAGCTTCACAGCTACCAACAAAGAATCATAGGAAAATAACAAATTTTCAGCCCTCCGGAGAATGTCAAAGTTGGCAGCTACACTATCTCTCGGATCACCAAAACGCCAATTTGAATGTCACCCTACTGTAAATGGAGGAATGTAAATAAACTACCTAATAATACTTACCCAAAATCACATATTTATATGAGGACTTTGATCATGATGTGGCTAAAACCAGAGTGAACGTGATCATAAGTTACAAATTTTCTAAGTACAAAAGGAGCATGCTTTACTGTTCAAGTCTATGATACTTATTTCTGAAGGCGGTGGAAGAGGGAGAGTGGGTCTGTCAGTAGTACCAGGACTATCACAATCAAGGCCCTTAACAATAATATGTATTAATTAATAGTTCTTACGAAGTCCATTGTTGGTATGTCCTGTGGGCATATCACCAAGGGTAGATCGAACGGACACTATATTCACGCCAACCCATAGGGCTCATGTTTTTTTTCTTCTTCTTCTTACGAAGTTTCGATGTGATCGAGACAAACTAAGTTAGTGTTTCCCAAGAAAACGTGGCCAATTTCAAAACATGTGTTGTAAGAGAGGCCATCTTTGTCAAAATAGCATATCCATCGCGAATAGCATATGCTTTGAGAAAACATTCTCAAAACAAAGTGTGTGTATAACCCAAATATGATGGACCATTCTTTGGTATCTCCATTAGTTTTAAGGATTGTCTTGTACAAATTCATACTATTTTTTAAAATTTTTGGGTTTTACAAAGAAGCGGAGTGTAAATTAAATTTAGAGCTTTATGGTGTACTTGGAATTTTAAATTAAAGAATAATTTAGTTTTCAATCATAAATCGTTCTAAATTTTCCTTGTGTTAGAATACTTCCTTGTCGCAAGGGTGTTGTTGGTTTTATCACATTTTATTGTAAGATATGTAATTTAAAGTGAATCTCATTAATTCACAAACCTCTGAGTTTAGTTTTGCATATCTCTATATATAAAAGAACATGATTAGGGTTTTTGTTGTTTGTCCTGGGCGATGCATGGATATGGTCATGGTCATGGTCATCATCATTTGGTCATGTATACATGGTATGAAGAGTTTTAAAGAGTTTGAAGAGTTTTCAGAAGTGGTATTTAATTGTTATTAAGAGTTTATTAGATCTTAAGAATATAACAAGGAGGTAAAGAGACAAGGCATATGAAACATGAAAATGGGAGCAAAGAAGAAGTGAAGAGGGATGAAGAGAACATTGGAGGGGATCTAGGAACAGAGAACAAAAACAGAAACTAGGAATGGAGGATGAATCAAAGAACAAATTATAAGAACTAGGAACGAATGATGGAAACTAGGAATGAATGATGGGAACTAGGAATAAATTATGGGAACCATGAACAAATGATGGAAGTTGGGGGATGGGGAATTGGGATATGGAATAAAAGATGGGAATTATGAACGGGATTTTGGAGGTAGGCAACCACTAGGAAAAAAATAGAGAATGGGGAACTTTAATAGAGGACTGGGAACCGAGAACAGTGGAACGAGGGAACGGAGGACATGCTAAAAATCCTAAAAAGCAGTGAAAAGACGGAAACGGAGGACATGCTATAAAGTTAACCTTGAATAGAATGGACAACTGAGAAGCAATAAACTTGCATGATGATTGCATATCCCATAATTTCAACATCACCAAAAACCTCCAACTTTGTAATTGTTTGTTATACGAAGGTCTGGATTTTTTACATATATTGTAAATTTTGCTATGACCTTTTTTGATGTTCGTTTCCAGAGGATATGGGTAAGGACTTGTATATCTACTTCTGTAATAAAATACTGTACGACAATCCTTCCTACCCACCAACGTACCAACCTACAAACTCACCAACCTACCTACATTCTTTTATGTTTTTTGGATTATGTAAAAAAAGAAAAATTAACAAAACATGGACATCTATAAAAATAAGAAATATAATATGTGGAAATGGTAAACACGAGATAATTTTATAAAATTACCATAATAAAGAGCTTACATGTCGGGACGACGGATACATTGCTAGTATATGAAATTATTTTAGTTGAAATACAAATATTGAAAGATAACTCGCAACGGCAATATACGTGACTCTTCAAATTATTGTAAATCTACAAGGCATGAAGGCTTTGAGTGACTTATAGAGTTTGGGATTTAAAGATCATTCATGAAATCATTTTGAAAAACTAATGTTGAAAGATAACTTGCAATGACGATTTAGGTGACTCCTCATATCATTGTACATCTACAAGACATTAAGACGTGCTCCAGCGAGTCACTTGATTTAAATAGGTTGCTTAGTGGTGCTAGACTTTAATGATCTTCTTGGCATTCATATTTTTTACTTTTGAGAAGAGTAAATAGTAGAACTCAACTTTAGTCAATCATTTATTGAGTGCACAAGGTAATAAAAGGTGAACCATATGTAACGGACAATATCTAGAAAATTTCCTAGAACAAGAAAGTTGATAGAAGAGAAACTCCAACCTATTTAGAGGCCAGCGTGAGTATAGTGTAGATAAATTTCCTAGAACAAGAAAGTTGATAGAAGAGAAACTCCAACCTATTTAGAGGCCAGCGTGAGTATAGTGTTCGTTCATTACTTTTTCCCCCACTTGTCCTCCGCGGTAGCCCACACTGATGAGCACCCCAGTAGGGCGGAGGACCAACGCAAACATGAAAGATGATATCATTAACTCGAACATAAAACGTCAGACATAAGTCAAACAAACACCCTATTTGCCCACCCTAGAATACATACGAAGAGTTTGAATTTATTCTAAAAATAAAAGTAGTTGATCAAATTTGAGTAATTATTTTTTGCAAAAGACGTAAAAATAAGTATTTTTGAAATTATTTCGTGTCGATGATGCACCAAGCATTACGTTAAGCGAAATGTAAGGCACCACAAGCCTTGGCTTGGTGGTTAGGGCTTAGGCCCCCAATGAGGAGGTCGTGGGTTCTATTCCCCATGCTGGCGTGGTGCTCACCACTATAGTCCACCCAACTATTGTGGGAGGTCCTTGGACCTTGTTGTATGGGTACCTCAAAGTCCTTTGGGGGGATACTATGTCAAGTATCTTCAAAGCACTAGTAACTAGGTTAAAAACTAGCGTAGTTATAGTGTCCACCCTCGAGAGAGGGAAGTAGTATTGTTCCAATTTCCCCTTGTCCGGAGGCCATCGGGATATTAGCATTACGAACGGACACTTCATTCACGCCGGCCCCTTAGGAAGGACCGGAGTTTCTATCTATCTATCTAAGCGAAATGTACACCTGGAGCAGATTTGGGGCACTTGATAGGAAGCCGACTCAGGAAGTGACTGGAGGTCAGATCATGTGGCTAGTCGAATCATGCGAAAAGGTAGATAAAGGTGCTCAAAATCATCGACAGTCGTAGATATGAGGATGTATAAGTGAAAGTTACAGTTACCGGTGTGTGAACTGGGAGTGGCGCGTAACGAGTCGCGAAGAGCAACAGAGAGGAACAGGAAGGGGAGGAGTGTTTGGCTGCTCGCTCTGTAACCCTAGGGCATCGCCATAGCCAGCAGGGGAACTCACCGGCCAGAGATAGTTCTTACACTTTTACACAGGATTTGTAGTGGCCAGCCGGCGAGCAGGCGCTGTGAAAAATTTGGGCCGGATTGGTACAGTGAGCGAGGAGATTGGCTTGAACGGAGGGTTTGGTTCAGGGGCATGATCTCGCGACGCCGGCTTGGTGCGAGCTCGCAGCTTCGTCTATGCGGGAGCGCCGTATGGTCACCTAGATCGGTGCGTGGAAACAGGGTTAAGGTTCGTCATAGGATAGGGTGAGACGTTAAGAAAAAGGCAAGGAAGAAGCGAGGAGCAGGAACGGCCACGGCCATGTTTGTGGTGTTTCCCGCGAGGTGATATTATCTAAGCCTTTTGGTCACCTCTGGCCAGATTTTCCAAGGCGCCAAAAGCATGTGACTCGTCGCCTGCTGTTCAACAGAGAAGGAATTTGTACATAATAAAAGAGATACAACGGCGTCGTCTTCGATGGAGCCGCGCGTCGGCAACAAGTATCGTCTTGGCCGGAAAATTGGAAGTGGTTCCTTCGGCGAGATCTACCTAGGTGCGTCTAGGTTTTAAAGAATCACCAGATAATTTCAAGCTCTCATTGTAATGTGAATAATCAGTTTAGAAGCTTTCTTGAGCGACGTTTCACTTTCTTTCAGATCTAATGAACAGCGTGCAAGGATTGACGTTAAACTGTGGCATCCCTATCAGCTCTTCTATTGGCATCAATATGTAGTGTCCAGACATCTACTTTTTTTCCCCGATAAGACACTTCATATTGTCTCATTACTATGTCTTCGTTGCAGGGACCAATATCCTGACCAATGAGGAGGTCGGCATCAAGCTGGTACGCACGCTTGCTCGCTATGTTCACAACCCCTCAGCCAGTACTGTGCTTTTGAAATGACTCGACTGTATTCATTTATGAGCCAGAGCGCCCTCCATGACAACGTGGAATGCGTGCTGTATGTAGTAGTAGCATTTAGAGGTCAATACAGCTTCCGCTGTGCATGCATGTGCAGTGAGCATGTTTCTTTTTGTGTATGAAGATAGGGACGGGTATCCATGGTTTTCATTTTCTAGTTCTGGTTGGGTACTGAATCATAGTTTGCAGAGGAGGCGCTTGCTGATTCAAATTGTCTTTGTAGCTTTATTGTTGTCGAAGCCTCGAACAGTACAGTGTTTTAGTTATACAACTTCGAATCACTTTCAAAATATTTTCTACAATCTTGTTGCTTTTTTTTATTGCAGGAGAGCCTCAAGACGAAGCATCCACAGCTTCTTTACGAGTCCAAGCTTTATCGTATTCTTCAGGGAGGAAGTAAGAGGACTTATCTCTTTGAACCTGATCAGTATGGTCACTTTTTAGGCTCATAGAATTATTATAGGTTGCTTTTAGGATAAACGTGGTATGATGTTTAGTAGGCTTCGATGCGTCGAGAGTAGCACTGCATGTAGTGATCCGGTGCTTAATTGCATTGCTTTCTGTCGGAATTATCATCTACTGCTCGGGATTTGATCGAAGCTTTACGTATTAGAGTCGCAAGTGCAGCGCATGTGCAATCAGTTCATTTGCCCTAATTACGTATTTCTCCATCCTCAGCTGGGATCCCCAATATAAGATGGTTCGGAATCGAAGGAGACTACAGTGTACTGGTTCTTGATCTTCTCGGACCAAGTCTTGAAGACCTCTTCAACTTCTGCAGCCGGAAGTTCTCCTTGAAGACAGTTCTCATGCTCGCAGATCAGCTGGTACGTGGAAATCTAGGATGCTCGAACCGTAGCTGGTCTGACTGAGCTTGCCACTGTTTCTAGCATTCCTTTCGGTCTCGTTTTTTCTCATGGTACACATTGTGTGACGGGGCATGCGTGGCATGTTGATATTTCATTAGCGGAGCATATTGTTACCGTTTCTGTTGCGTGTAAGGATGGTTTGGTCGTGGACAAGGACATTGTGTACCAGCTTTTTGACTTATTTGATTGATTATGTCGTAAAGTCTGCAGTGTTTGCCCCGTAGAAGTTGTACCAGAAAATCTGTAGGTGAGTTTGGATAAGTTCTCATGTATCTCTTGGGGTTCAAGCGGGAACATTTTTCATGTTTTACATTTCGTCTCTCGTCCACAAATACAGATCAATAGAGTGGAGTATGTCCATTCCAAGAGCTTTCTTCACAGGGACATAAAGCCCGACAATTTTCTGATGGGGCTTGGGAGGCGAGCAAATCAGGTACTCACTAATGATTTACGTATGGTGAGTTCACAACGGCCAGAGTGGATTTGTTTGCGAGCACGTTTTGTTTCAGTTTTCCCCATTCGAGCTTAAGGACGGCTCTTTTGTTACTTGCGGGCTTTTATACTGACGAGTATTACTTCCTCTGTTCACATAATACGAAACTCTAATATCTAACGTATGCGACCTGTTCAGGTGTACATCATCGATTTTGGTCTCGCGAAAAAGTACCGCGACCCCTCCACCCACCAGCACATTCCTTACCGGTACTTTCTGAATTTATATTTATGATTCCTCTCATTGCTGGACTAAAAGTACAATCAACTGCAATGCACAGTCTTTTTCTTCATCGTCGTACACAGTACGGTCATAGTAATTAACTTCAATGTGTATTTCCTATTTCAGGGAAAACAAGAACCTTACTGGAACTGCACGGTATGCAAGTATCAATACCCATCTTGGCATTGGTGAGTTGATCTTGAAGCGAACTCCTCGTACTGCCTTTATGCCTTTTTCATCATTTTCCCGTTGGTTTCCTCTCAATCTTGTGCTAATGGACTATCTTTCTGTTTACAGAGCAAAGCCGGAGAGATGATCTGGAGTCCCTTGGTTATGTCCTCATGTATTTTCTAAGAGGCAGGTAAGCTATCGGCTGTCAATCAAGGATCGGACCTCACCCTAAAGCGCTGATTGTGGAAATTATCCTCAATTATCCATCATCTTACAGCTTTTGTAGCATTATCCTTGCAGACTTTAACAAACTCTTTTTGTTCCTGTACAGTCTCCCTTGGCAAGGCCTCAAAGCCGGAACCAAAAAGCAGAAATACGAGAAAATCAGCGAGAAGAAGATGTCTACTCCTATCGAGGTATTTTGCAACCAGACTTTGCAATTGGATTCGAGTCTCGTTCTGTGTGTACGGGGTATCTCACATGGACGTCGTTTTAATTGGACTGTGTGCAGATCCTATGCAGGGCGTACCCATCCGAATTTGCTTCTTACTTTCACTACTGCCGGTCTCTGCGGTTCGATGACAAGCCGGACTATGCTTACTTGAAGAGAATTTTCCGAGATCTGTTTATTCGGGAGGGTCAGAATCTCGCAAACCTTTATCACCCTTAACACAATGTTTAAGTCTGTAGCTGGTTGCGTCGCTGTAAGAGTTATAGTACGTGCATTGTTGATGTTTCTGGTGCATAATGTTGACTTGCTTGGTCTCTTCCCTTGACAAATAGTTCGCATTTGACATACCAAACTACTGTCGTCCATTCTTGCCGCAGGATTCCAGTTTGATTATGTCTTTGACTGGACAATTCTGAAGTATCAGCAATCGCAAATTGCTGGTGGTCCTTCGCGTCCTGTGGTAATTATTAGACCTGACTTAATCCGTTTCTTCTAATCTGTTCAATCTGCTTCCATTTTTAGCTTCAACACGTGATTCGACATTCTTTCACGAGCTTGATGCGTCTCTAGGAATGATGCAAGAGCCATGAGAGGTACTGATATCAAATCATCCTGATTGAGCAGGCTGCAGCTGGAGGAACAAGTGGTGCAGCAGCAGTAGCCGGAACCGGTACAGGAGCAGCAGCAGTAGCCGGAACCGGTACAGGAGCAGCAGCAGTAACAGCAGGAGCTGGAACAGGAAGTGGAGTTGACCGGTCGTCTGGTGGGCAGACGCGAGACGTACAGCGGACTACTGAGCCTGCCGATGTTGCTCGACGTCGGCTTGTTCCTGGGAGTGGGTCTGGTGGAACGAATCCATTAGACGCACCGAAGCATAAGAGCCCTGGTCATGATGAAGCAGCTACGAAGGATACTGTAAGCTAAAACTAGTTCTTTTCTCAAATCCTTCTCTCAAAAGCACGGCACTTTGAGAAAGCATCCTGACTAGGATGTGATTTTTGTAGGCCCTTGGCAATTTAGCAGACCCTGAGCGCATACATGCATCCTCATTTGTTCGTGGAGGCTCGTCGTCAAGGAGAGCAGTCCTTTCAGGCAGCAGGCCCGCAGGATCAACAGAAGCTGTAGATGGATCACGAAATCTGGCGAGCAAGGTCAATCCCACTAGCTTGCGTTCGTCAGGAGGAATGCAGAGGAGCTCTCCGGTGGCTTCCACAGATCCTAAGCGGACGGTATCTAACCGCCATCCGCCGCCGTCTAATGTTATGGGGCGGAATAACTATGATGCCGCCCTGAAGGAAGTTGAGTCTCTTTCTGTTGAGGTGGATCAAAGCCAGTAAAGTAGTATGGCCCCAGGTTTGTGGCGTAAGGGCAGGGTTGCTAACCTGTCTCTTAACACCAAACCCCCTAAGTTTATTGGCTTCTCTTATTATTTTCTTACGTACTAGCCGAGAGTAATTCTGTTTCTATGTGAACAATAGTAGCCACTTTATGAGTAGCCAAACAGAAAATATCACCGGTCGCTGCATCTGTGTCGATAGGCGAATCATTATCATCTTCAACTGATGAAGATTCCAACATTTTCTCTGCATTTTGATAGCTCTAGTCGTCAGTCGCATGACACAAGCTTCAAATACCCGTCTATGCAGAAACCCTATCATTCGTGACGTATATAATACCCTTCACTCCTAGTGAGGATATTTTAGCCTCTCTCTTAGTATTTCATTCCCACCCTAGTACCTGTTGCCAACCTACTTCATGATGTATCATACCCCGAAGTGTAGTTGCTTGCCTGACTTTTTTTTTTTACTCTTTTATAAACCATTTTTTGACTACTTTCAGGGATGGTTGTCCTTTGGGTACATATTGTTCTCCACTTGTGCTTCTGGCCAGTTGTTTTTTAGTGTATGATTCTAGTCACATTCCTCTGCGGCCTTTCTGTCTGAGAGCAGTATTAATTGTTGTTTATCCAGAATGATGCGAGTTAGTCGGCAGCTTAGCTTGATAATACTTCTCGGACACTGTGCATGTGAGCATGGCTTACGTCTGGGCAGCCTGGCGGTTGTGCAGGGTCGAGATTCATATGCTGGAAACTCCGGAAGAAATCCTAGTTCCTCTCGAAATTCCAAAGAGTGAGCAGATGGGCTGAAGCTGGGTCCTTCCTGCATATACCTGGTTCGAACGACATACATGTAGTGCAGCTTGATTATCGTTCTGGCCTTGTAGTGTATCTGCCGTGCTTAGTCGTGAATTAACTAATAGCTGCTGCTGCCCTTTTTCATCAGCCAGGTAGTAATTCTGAGTATTACACCAGATTGAAGTTCATGAATACCGGTATGTATGTAGATGGCCATGGGCGTCCAGTTTCCAGGAGGATAGAACTGTTTTTACTTCAGTGGCACTGTTGATGCCTTGTCTTGGGTCTAGGTAATCGAGATTTTGGTTTGATCCGATAGTTCCCATTCAGCCACGGTATGCTAGTCACCTATATTCTCTAGCTTGCAGTTAGAAGAAGAAGAAGAAGTCCGTTGCCATCTGTTAGGGCGTGCTCAGAATGTGGTTTCAGAGTTGATGAAGCCCGTTGCCTAGAGGAGAATAGACTTAGTAACTTGCTATTGGTGTACATTGGTCTTACTGTACTGTTGGAAGCCAGAAGAAAGTCACCGAATCGCCTCTTCAGAGTCTTACTAACTGCAATTCTTCTTCCTCGTCTCTAAGTAGTCATACAACCTTCGATATTCCTAAAATTGGTCTTCTATTCTCGATAAGAATCCATGTTCATTTTTCTACTTTTTCGACAGGGTAGATGTATATTAGTGAGCAGGCTCAAGAGATCTCGTTGATTGTCCAAGGTTATGTATTCAGCACAGGGAGTTAGTCATCAGGTCACGAAGGTTGTGTCTTCAATGTATTATGGTCAAGTGTCTAATCATCTTACCCCTCTCATTTCTTAGAATTACTTCGATTGCACCATGAGAAGGTTAGTGTCTCCAAGGTAGGTCTTATGAAAGCGTGGAAAGTCCCTGTGTTGGTGATTTCAATGATTGAGAAATTCTGTACCATGGACAGTTTCCTCAAATATTAAGAAAAAGCTATCAGTATTGTATTTTTAGTCTGCGTCCGTCAATTGTTGAATTCTTGCCTCTTGTGTTGGTGTTCTTCAAGTGCAATTTCTCTGTTTTGCAGCAGACTTAATTTGCATTTATGTCGTTGAGTCCTTGCTTTTTGCCTTTTGCCTTTTGTGTTGCCGTCTTGGAAGGTTTTGTCGTATCTGCCTTGACCTTTGCATTAGGTAGCGTCGTAGTATCACAGCCGAGAATGTACTTGCCGAGAATGTTGTACATATGTGCAAATGTATGTACAGTACTTGAAAGAATGTGTTTTATCCTCTGTACAATTTATGATCAGTCAGGTCCACAATCAGTACGAACTTTTCTTTGAAGGCAGTTTTTATTGAGACCTGTGAATATTTCCCGTGAACTAAAAAATGATCCGATTTGGAATCTGTAAAAGTGTGCACTGCATACATACAAATAAAGTTTAATGTTGCACAAGTTATAATTTCTGTATGCACCATTTACCATTGAGTACTCTCTCCTTCTTGAATTACAATATTCATTTTTGCTTGCATATTTGAAATGAGTTCTTAAAACTGTTCTTTGGACACTTGAGTTCTTACTTGTTGATCAATTTCTTGTTTGTTTATTGGCTTGGGAAAATTTCTTTACAGGTCTCACACTTAGTGTTTTCTATTGAATTGAGTTCTTGTTGATCATTTTCTTTTTTGTTTGTTGGCTTGAAGAAATTTCTTAATAGGTCTTATAATCAATGTTCTCTATTTAAATGAATGCAAGCCCTTTACACCATAACAAATGTTCTATGAGAATTGAAGGGATGGTTTGAAGCAAGTAGGCAAGCTCAATTTTTTTCTAAGAATCATGCCTATTTTAAGAAATTCAACCTTCAGTGCCGATGAAGACCACATCAAGAAACTACTCCAATCCAAAGGATTAGAAACATAAAAATCTTGCAGTAATTCAAGAAGTATAGATCAAGTATCCAAATAACAACTTTGGAAACTCATCTCAAATCTGCACGCAAAAATGAGATGCATAGAATTACATTACACTTCGATTTGAATCCAATGCACTTTACGTTTCTCTAATCGGATCATTTTTAGTTCAGAGTTAAAAAAAAATTGCCTTTAGAGAACATCTTGAAACAATAGTGGACCTACTTTAGAGGAGAAGAACGTACTTTCCCTTCACGGGGGCAATTCTCTCATGAATTATACAAATTTTGTATGCACTTGTGTTGTTGTAATCACAATGGAATGTGCTACAATATTACAACAAATCTACTCATTTACTTTTGTAGATCACAAAACAACTTAGTTCAATAATAGACCTGTATGATCTTCACTTCTCTCTTTACCTAGCAGAGAGTTTGTCATAAGTCTCTAATTTCTGCTTATTGTGAAGAGTTGTTTTTTTCCCTTGAACTTGCTAATAATAGTAGAGTTATCAATTGGCAATAAATTGTCCAACTCTATATTGCGCCCCATTTGGAGTTTGGCCCATGTGATGTTGAAGTGACCCTTGACTTGAGGCCTATTCAGGAAGTGGGCCATGGATTGTGCCTTACAATATGAAATTCGTGCAACGTATCTGTAAGCCCCAAAATGAATAAAAAATGGACCTCACGTGAGTAGTAGGTCCAAATTTTTGACCAAGGCCCAATTCTTACCCTCCAAAATGATGCTATATCATTCATCTATTAGACTTTGGGAGAAATGGCCCAAGCCTCAATATAGAGCACTTGAGCCCATAGTAAGATAGTTAATCACTTCCATTAATCAATATATAGAATTTAGGAATGAGCCCCCAAAATTAACCCTAATATAAAGTGGTCCATAACACATCAATAGTGGGTCCTCCAATTGGACCTTAAATTGGCGCACGGCCCAATCTCGAATTAGGGTTTCAAAGTTGGTAATGTGGATTGAACCTTGCTCTATAAAGTGGAAGTCCCCTAACCCAAATTAAAGAGCCGCCTTTCACACGTGAGTCAGGTCCTGAACGGAGGTCAGTTTGGTCCCCTCACCAACCGAACCTCGTGACTGTTCCCTTGTTCCCAACGTTCCCCTGTTCCCTTCAACACCTACTGCGATACTTCTTTAGGACGTTCCTCCTGTTCCCTGGATCTCAAGCTGCAAGTTTCCATTCACCGACGCCTTCTGCACCTCCACACGAAGCAGCCCAACCGAAAACTTTACTTGCCACTTAGTTTTCCTGTAAGTTCTCGTCTCTTCTGATTGCACTTTTCAATTGCTCCCGCTCAACACTTCATAGAGACCAGCTCCCACCAGTTTCCATCACCATTCCATTCCTCCACCTCAGTCTCTCTCTCTCTCTCAAGCACACGCATTGGAACAGACGCATTCTGCAGCTATGGCGGTGGAGCTCGTGATCCAGGAGAGCTACCGGTGGGTGCTCGTTGCAGTTCTCCTCAACATCATCGTCGTCTTCGGCATGGCCATCATGGTAAGCTCCCTCCTCCTTCTCACATTGCAATTGAATGAATGGGTTCTGCAGTCAGTTCGACCTAGCAGATCTGGAGTACCTTACTCATGTGCGTGACAAAGATTACAGCATTCATGTACCAAGAAATGGATCGTACTAAGCATGGATGGATTGGTACGTGTTTCTGGCAGGTGGGGAGGGCTCGGAGGAAGTACAACGTGCCGTACCCGATAATGTACGCGAACGAGAAGGAGAACGGGAAGCAAGCGGAGGCATTCAACTGCGTGCAGAGGGCGCACCAGAACACGCTGGAATCTCTCCCAAGCGTCATCACGCTGCTACTTCTCGCTGGCCTTCACTTCCCGCGCGTGGTGGCCGCGCTCGGCATGCTCTACTTCGTGGCGCGCGTGCAGTACTTTAGGGGATACTCGTCCGGCGTTGCTGCGAATCGACTCAAGTCTGGTGGATTCCTTAGTTTCCCCATCTTCATGATCCTTACTCTTTGTTTCCTTGCTTCCATTCTTCACCTCTTCTTTCCAGAGCTTCTGTAAATGCTAGGTACCGCATTCTATTCTATTACGTGCCGCTTCTCTCCGTCACCTTTTCTTGTTTTCACAAGTTTTGGTATTCTAAGCTTTACGGTTCTCACTTGGTAGGAGAGGAGCCATTGGTTATGAATGACTTTCACAAGTAGGATTTCTGCGGAGTGTTTCTGTGTACAATTTTATGTTATATACTTCGGAGCAAAATTTTAGTGCATCAAATGTGGGTGGCAGTTTTTTGGAACATTTCGCAGCTTCCCCATCTTCATGATCTTTCTCTTTTGTTTCCTTGCTTTTGTTATTCATTTCTCTTTTCCACAAATCATGTACAAGGTTTCACATTCTTTCAAGCGGCGATTCTCTTTTGTTTCCTTCACCTTTTCTTTTCTCATGTTTTGTGAACGTTGGCACATTTTATTATGTGGCGCGTGTCACCTTTTAGGCTCTACAGTTCTTGGTTGGAGAGGAGTCATCGTATTGGATGACTGTCTCAAAAGTGTGGACTTTTCAACTATGGAATTCCGCAGAGGGGTCTCTTCTGTGCAAGTTTTTGGCGGGACCCGGGCTCTCATAAGAATTTTGTGATTTGGAAAATGTCATCTCTTCATTGCTATTTGAAGGGTGTAGTAAATCAAATTCCACTATTTGGAATCTACTTATTGGAATCTACTTCTTGAGTTCATGAACGACTATAGTATAGACTTGAGATTGATGCTTATTTTATTTGGAATTCGAGACTGCCCTATATTTTACATGTAAACTTGAGGTAAATCTTCTAACACATTCTAGATATTGTCTGAATATATTGGCATGTCGAAATAGGATTGTGCACAACTCTGAACCATCCCTTGTTAACCCCTAACTTTTCTAGAAGCCCGAAATGGGCTTTTGCAATTCCGGGCACCCTAGATGAAGGGGTTAGAAGTAATATTTTTGACTAAGAATTTTATCGGGTTCTCCTTATACTGCAAAGTGTATGTGGTAAAATTTGCAAAGTCAAATTCCAATTTTTGAGTCTTCTAGGACGATCCTTGGGTTGCGAGCTGAGATGGGGCAGCTCAAAAAAGTAACTTTTTTGATTTATTTTTTTTGAAACATGATCATTACTAAATCACTACTCAAATTTTAAAGTGACTCAAGTCAAAAAGTTTACCAATTTTACAAGGGCAGCCTCCAAAAAAATTTAAAACCAATTTTTGCAATACCCAAAAAAACTCTACCTCTAAGCACTCGTGGGGGTGTAAGCCAATTTCTTTTCTTTTTTTAAAACTTCCAACCGTAAGATCTTGTACCTAAGAATATGCGTGATTACTCTTTAAAAAATTGACCGTTGGATGTTTACCATTTGAGAGATCATAACATCCAAAGTTTGTCTCCCAAGTTTTTTTGGGTATTGCGAAGATCGGTTTAAATTTTTTTTGGAGGCTGCCCTTGTAAAATTGGTAAACTTTTTGACTTGAGTCACTTTGAAATTTGAGTATTGATTTAGTAATGATCATGTTTCCAAAAAAAAAAAATTAAAAAAAATAACTTTTTTGAGCTGCTCCATCTCGGCTCGCAACCCAAGGATCGTCCTAGAAGACTCAAAAATTGGAATTTGACTTTGCAAATTTTACCACATACACTTTGCAGTATAAGGAGGACCCGATAAAATTCTTAGTCAAAAATATTACTTCTAACCCCTTCATCTAGGCTGCCCGGAATTGCAAAAACCCATTTCGGGCTTCAAGGAAAGTTAGGGGTTAACTTGATAATAGCTAGTAAAATTTTACCACCCAAAGGTGAGGGCAGCCTGAAACCAGTCAATTTGCTTAAAAAGATATGTCAATTGTTTTTACAAAGACTAAAAGTATGATTCAAAGAACCTGTAGATTCGATTGATGAAATGTGATAAAAATTGATTGGTGAAATGTGAAAAAAATCGCGGAGTAAACCGAATAAACCATTATAAAGAAGACCAAAGTCAAACGCTTTTTTTCAAAACAAATAATGAAAAATCATCCTTCACACAATTCAAATATGGGCATCTTTCAAAACGGTACATGCATAATCATACCAAGAGAGATTGCGAAACCACACAACAAGATCATAACTTCCATGAAATGATCAACGATTGCGGTAGAAGCTTGAGGCACTTGTTTGTTTGTTTGGGTCACTCTAAAAGACACGGATTCAAAAAGTATCGTGATATATTGAAGTTCAATGTGCGGATTGATATAATAATCATGATCCCAAGCTTATATCGAGATACTATGTTTTTGGAAGCATGGAAAATGGCCTCTATTTAAATCTTTTGGAGACCTAACTAACCAACCAACCAACTACTATCCTCTCTACTTTGGAGATTGCTTTCAGAGGTGGAATCTTCGGGGAAGCACAAGGTGCCCATCGGTTGTGGCATGCCGCCGCCTTAGGTGGTCATGATGTTGTTTAATGGCCATCTTCCACAACCTGTGTTTCTCTACGCGGGGAGTCATATCTTGGATCTTCGTTTTGGCCACCGATCCCCTCGACTCTACGACGGGAGCCGTGTCTCTCTTCTCTGCAAACCCCCTTGACCCAAACACCGCGGGTTGCTTTGGCCGTGGCTTTGGAAGGTTTTGGAGCGTGGTTGTCGTCTTGGCTCGCTTTCTCGTGGGTTCGGGAGCCACCTTGTCGATGCATTGAATTTTCCTACTTGCTTTCACCGCGTTTTGCCGGTGGTATAGCTCTCTCAGGCGCTCAACGCCCTCCTCTTGCAACTTCCCTTGCTCGGCAACTTTCTCCTCGTATAAACTCCTCCATTTGTGGGGCGGGCCACCTTGGGGCGTTTGCTTCTCACACATTTTTGCGTTGCCCTCTCCAAATCGTCGTGCAAAGTGGATCCGCCACAACGGGTCCGTGATGGACGTCAAGTCCCTTTCTTTCGAGCACGTTTCGATGTGAAGAAGTTGCTCCGTCGAGGCATGCGGTAAGATCTTCCGTAGTCGGAGCTCGCTCATACCCCCGACGTCGCCAAGCATGTGCACGTTGTCAATGGTGTGTTGTAAACTACCCGTGCTACTATGAGGAAGTGCCATCGGATCTAGAAGCTGTTGTATACCAAAAATGACGGACGATCGAGCAATGATGCAACCAAAAGCAACCAATGACTTGTCTACAACAAACTTAATGAGACCTCTGGATGCAAACATGTGGTGGGCTAACTGGGCTTGGCTTGCTTATATAGCATGCATCCCACATTCTTACCGCCGAGGCTAGCTCACAAGCGGTTGTCCAAGTTGTCTCGGGGGTCGTCATTTATTTAAAGAGTTTCTAAGTGTTTCATGTTTGAGCCGCCTCGGGCGTCGAGGAGTCTCACTAGTTTTCTCAAGCTCCTATCGCACCAAGGTGCACATGTAGCATTGGTCTCACTATATTGATGAAAGAATATATGTAATCTACAAACCTTTCAAAACTCTGGCATCAAAAACAAACTAGAGGCATTGATGGATGTTGTCAATCAGCACTTTGGAAGTTGCAGCTTGTTCTATCACTCTCGAATCCTCAAAATTCAAATGTTATCGCATGTACATCTTAGCTGTAGCGGTAGGAGGACGCAAAAACACAAGACAATGACAACACCACGGTCGGATGCTTTGCAAGATGCCTTAATACTCACACAAGCTCGATGGCAACAACAAGATCATAACTTCCATGAAATGATCAACGATTGCGGTAGAAGCTTGAGTCACTTGTTTGTTTGTTTGGGTCACTCTAAAAGACACGGATTCAAAAAGTATCGTGATATATTGAAGTTCAATGTGCGGATTGATATAATAATCATGATCCCAAGCTCATATCGAGATACTATGTTTTTGGAAGCATGGAATATGATCAAGTTGACTCGGGTGAGGTGACTGCTTCTCCACGAAGCAAACAAGTGCCAGATGAGGTAGGGCGGCGTTTCATCTGCTTCGAGTAACCTCAATTACGTTAAAATGGCACTATTCCATGTGCCATTTTAACAGAGCTAAAGTGTCATACTGTGCAAACGTGCCATTTTACAAGCATATTTTTGAAGTGAAGTGAAGTTCAGAGGTATTTATGCCTACGAGATGATATGTTTATTAATATCACACATGTACTCCGTAATATCAAATAATTTCTGTAATATCACCAAAATTTCCATAATATCACACATTTTTATGGTTTTTGACCTCTGGACACAATAAACGGGCAATAGTTCTGAACGGCCGTTCAGAAATATTTACCCTATCATGTCAAAACTCGACAAAAACCAACATCATTTATTTGTCATTTTGAGCACCCAAAAAGCGCCATTTTACCGGAATAACGCTATTTTAACGGAATTGAGGCTGAGTGCAACATCATGGGAGTGCGATTGTATTGTATCATTGTATGCACGGCGCATTCAAGAAGAGGCTCTTGTCAAGACCTTATGCGCATGCTATAATTGGCCTAGATGTAATGCTGGGTTGACGTCGTCAATGTATCAAATGTACATCTCATCTATATTGTGTCTTACAAATAAAAAAGAATTTACACTGATTGCTAGTAATTAAAATGGGGACAAGAACCTTGATTGGGTGTCATTCAACCTGAGAATACACAAAAGCCTCAGTGTACAAATTTTGCAAGGTACCATATCTCTCAACTGTTTACTTGAGGATTAATTTGCACAATCTGCAATGAAATCTAAGATTCGAGAACCGTTATTGTATGATTGGACAATATTACCAACAAGAATAAACTTTTGATTACACTACTTGTCAACTAGAACACTTATCGTGCCCAAAGTGACTTACTCAATTTAAGGAAAGTTGAAGGTTACTCGTTGTCAACCCGCCCTCAATTTTTTAATACCTCATGCATATTCATTCAAGGTTGTACACAAAGAGTGGATCCAAATGGAAATCAAAACTATACCTTGATGAGCAATTTTGTAAAGATAGAATCATTCCTTGAAGTACCAAAATTTATTTTGAGTATATGAGTGTAGCAACACTGTAAGGACATACTAGTCTATCATATATGGTAGATAGTTTGTTTGTTGATGAAAGCAGGAGTTTTTGCAGGGGTGCCGGTAATGATTTTAGATCGAGCACAAAAACTGTGTGTGTGTGTGTGTGTGTGTGTGTGTGTGTGTGTGTGTGTGTGTGTGTGTGAGATTGTCTTTTAAATTCACCAATCCCTAAAAATAGCATCACTCCAAGTATAGTGAACTCTTTTAATGCACAAAAATAGGTGTTCCTACCATAACCCTTTGAGAGTGATTTAATCCTCCTTTGGGTCTTGATGAGACAATCTTATCACTAACTTTTCACTCGAGATTCTTTACTTAGAAGGTGTTTATGTATAGATCACTTTATAAATCCTGAAACGCCATGAGTCCATTATAGATAAATATGCAAAAGGAATTTTTACTGGTGGTTGGTGGGGTTTGTGTATAGAAAGTGGCCTTGTTTGCAAAACAATTCTTATCTACTACTAGCAAGATTTCCGATTGTCAAGAAATGGTTTCATTATGGTAAATAGGGAAGGAGTTTGAAAAAGCAATGGTCTTAGAGACACTTTCCTTTCTTATAGATACTTCCATGGTCTTAGAGACACTTTCCTTTTATCTTTTAGAATCTTCATTCTGGTGAATAGGATCTTATTATTATCACTAAGACATAAGATCTTGAGATTAGCATCTAAAGTCTTCATGATAAGGTTGGAAATGATGAGGAACTACTAAGTGAACGATATTCACAATTAGGTTTAACGTTCAACGGTTGCATAAAGAGAATCTAATTTGTAAATAAACAAAGTGACAAGGGAGGGAGACTATATTTTGTATTACATTTAGATTGGTAATAAAAAGTAGTAATCCATCAAAAGTCTTCTTCTAAGATGTTATAATTTGACGGTTTGCAAGTACATTATATTTCTATAAAATGACCATTTAATACCAAAACGACCCAAAAAAACAGACTAGGTTGCGTACTCCACTAATTCAATTGTGATTAATTGTTTTGAAGATTTCTTAATTGAACCTCTATCTCGTATAAATCAGTAATGTTACAAGCACCATATTGGCATGATTCAACAAGGAGTGATCGTAGTCGCACATGTCTTGTATCAAAACCTCGTTCAATGGTACCCTAGAACTCTATATACTCCATTCATATTAATGCGCCATATTGCTAGATGACCAATTTGAGGATATTGAGGTTCTTGCCGAAGTGCGACCAATAGCTCAATAAATTTCGACAAACGATATATGACCAATATCCACCTATTCACCATCCTCTTTGAAAATGCTACTTCTTCTTGCCCTTCTTACCCTTATCACCTTTCTTGCCTTTCTCTTTAATCTTTGGTTGGTTGGCCTACAGACATGAGCAAAACCATGAATACATTCCCATCAATCACAATGAATACATAGGGTAAGTACACCTATTTTTGAACACTTTAGCCATTCACCATATTTGGAATGATGACATGTACGATTCATTGTTTTTCAGCGATTAGCAAGAACAATCTTCCCACATTTTTGTGATAATTTTTAAGCACTTAGATAATTAAATGTAAATTTTAGAAAAGTCTAGTATAGCCTCACCTACAACCAAACACTCTAAATATGTATACGCAGGGTACATGCAAGGATCAACCAATCTAAGAAACTAGTGAGAAGTCTAGGAAAGAGGTTGTCCAGGTAACCCTTAAACGTCCATGGGGTCTCAAACGGACAGCCCAAAATTGGATCACAACATCTTTTGGACTTGGGCATCATGAATAGTGCACTTTTTGAACTTGGGCATCATGAATAGACCAATCAATGATGAGCTTGCAACCTCCTACAAGGTTATGTACAACCCCAACCTACCTACCACAATCCTTTCAAAGCACAAAATCATTCATACGAATTGTGATTTGAATTGTAAGATTTCACTTTTTGAATGCATCAGAAGAAGGTGACCAGTTTGACAACAAAATATAAGTGAAAAGTTGAGTACAGAGAGAGCTACAGGGAAGATTCTGTTGGAATCAAGCCCCTCGGGTTTACTTGAGCGTTTAAGGGTTAAATGGGGGCATCCAAATATAATTGTATCTACCCTACCACAGTTCACACACTAATCAAAAGAACCCCACAACATAACCTCAAGGGCATTGAGGTTTCATATGTACATGCAATGGGGTGAACAACAATAGGTGCACCTATAGTAGTCACTTCTAAAATTTGTAGTTAAATATGTAAGTGCTTAAATCTACTACAAAAATAGGGAAACCTTGTCTTTTCTATTTGCTAGTCACTGAAAAATAGTAAATCACACATGTCATCACTCCAAGTATGGTGGCTTAAGTGCCCGAAAATAGGTGTACTTACCCTAGAAGGAATATGATTGATTGTTTTACACACTCATCAGATAAACGAAGCGCATGTAGGAATTACGCAATACACACCAAGAACATCGCAAAATAATGCTTTTGCATTTGTACACTTGAATCATATTTTGTCAAGCACCTAACCCTCCTTTAACCTCTAACTTTCCTTAAAACCTGAAACATGTTTTGGAGATTCCCGAAAGAGAAAAACTCAGCCAACTTTGACCATTATAATCTCACAATGAGGAAGAATGGACGGTTCAAATTTGGTATGTGAGAAGAATGTCAAGTGAACTTTGAGATTTTACAGTTAAATCTTTAATAATGCTTAGATTGAGATTTTTTGAGCTTAATCTAAAGGTCAAATTTTGTGACTTAGACCGTTTTGCAACAAGAAAATGTCAACTGAAAGGAGTATGCAAAAAACACCATAATTGATTAGCGATGTGCTCACCATAACGAGAGCAACGGTGACAGCGGCACACTCTTCTTCCAGCTTCCGATTCATTTCCTTCAACTCCTGATTCTCTTCACAGATCTCTTTCGCTTGCTTGGCCGTGGGGTAGCCGATGAATGGACCTCCACGGAGACGCAACCAGTCAGGACGAGGAGTGAACGTCTCTGCTTGCCGCTCGAATCTCTGCGCTTTCTGAAGTGCACCTTCCAGGTCGTAGAAGTTGTTCTGCAACTCATTGAACCGCTCCTTCGGTACTCTGCCCACATGCAGCAACACACAGCAACTCATTACAATCGAGATTGAATCTTCGTCCTAAAAAGCCAGATGCTTCCATTCTCTTCCTTCGACACGCATGTTCTTGCTTCCTGAAGCCCCTGCTTCAGGAGCTCCATATCAATAGCAACATCTTCCATATGCTGTCAGTACTTTGATGAATTACAAACTAAGAATGTCCTTCGCTTCAGAAGCTCCTTACATTAGCTTCATCTTTCATGTGTTGTCTGGGATGGGTTAACATGCTAAGAATGTCATGTAGAAATCGTATGCGAAGCCCTTGATATCGATAGCTACATCTTTCATGTGTTGTCAGTACTGAGAAGTTTAAGAAGCTTAGAATGTCGTGCAGGAAGCCCTTGACATCGATCGCTTCAGGAGTTTCATCTTTCATGTGTAGCCGGTAGGGTGGGATTAAAGAATGTCATGGTAGAGGAATGTACCCATCAGCTGCTTCTCGACGTGCTACAGCGAGATTCTGATGAAGACGTTGCACTTCTCTGGTGAGCTCGACGTAGCGAGCATTCACGTCCTCCAATTTTCTCACGCACTCTTCCTGCCGTTCACATCAACATTACGATAAAGCAAAAGCATCGATCATTTTAGAAATCATACTCCATGTTATCACTGTAGACCTTCCCAATCTACTTTCTACTCTAAAACCTGCATCAGTAACAAGATGTTGTGAAGTTGCATTATTGAGAAACAGGAAAGAAATATAGGCTAGCTTAAGAATACGCTTACATACATATTTGTTTTTGACTTCGGACGCTTCCAGAACGAGGGCCCTTGACTGAGTAAGTTTCTTATCGAACTCCTTATTCTACACCCACAGAAGTCAACATAGAGTGGAATGTACACAATCAAAGTCGAATGAATGCAACAACAAAAGAGTCAGAGTCTACTCATAACCCCAATTTTGTATTGTGAATCTTACGACATCCCTGTTCAGTATTTCTTGAGAATGGCGACAAGTTCAGAATTCAATGGCCTCTCCATCAGGACTGAGAATTGAAAGAGAGGCCCACTTAAAATGAGGCTGATATAGCTTCATACCTCTTTATTAGCTTTTCGCAATAACCTCTGGTCTCTGATTAAGTCGCCTTGAAGAACTGCAACTTTCGCCTTCTCATTCACGAGAAGCGCATTCAGCTCCTGCACAACCCAAGTAGTCAATGAATCACTGCTGATCGGGGTTGTTTACATCTCCCGGTTGGAACTTTAAGAAAAGAAAAGGCTCTAGAAGGCTCTGGACGTTGTAGTACAGAGACGCTTGTTTTCTGTCACCATGGTTGGCAGGAGAGTTTTTTGTACCCTTTGTTTCATTTGATCTGGGTGAATTGAAGCAAATATGATTGTTATCAACTTCTTTATCACACTGGCCTGTGTTGTTGTAGTTGATGGAGAACAAGGTTCTGTATCAGAGCGAAGTGATGCAAACCTCAATGTGCTGCTGGATGCCATCGGTAGTAGCTTGATTCTCACTCACGATCGTCTTCCATCGCTCTTGCTCCTCGATCATGCTTTGATGCTGAGCCTCCAGTTTCGTCACGAGCTCGAAGTAAGGAACCTGGTCGAAGATCGATCGAAACCAGTGAGCAATCTGACTTTGTTATGGTAGCAATCTGATTTTGGGTTTACATTTTGTTATGGTAGCAAGTTGCAGCGTGCACCTGTTCGAAGGTGCCGCCGCCTGCGTGGGGCGTGATGTAGTTGCTGTAAATCGCCTGCTCCAAGTTTTGCAAAATGGTGCGTAAAACGCGTTGGTAAGGTGAGTCCATGGCGCTAATCTCCGCCAGCAACTGCACCCTGCAAACCCCCATTCTCAGCTCACAAAGGCAGGGAAAGATATATACTTTTGCGATCGAGAGCAAGCAGGGGAAGATGCTTACAAGGCAACAAACGCTGGACCTGTACGCATCCGGCGCATCTTCGTACTTGCCAGGAGTAATCGGGCGCGCTTGCGGCCCCGCCTTTCCCAACAACTCCATCAGCTTCACCTGGCACCCGGCACCCCACTCTAACATGAATCCTGTAAACAATTCAGAGATTTACAGATTGTGAGATTGCAGATTGGAAGTTGCGAGATTGTGAGATTGGAGATTTGAGAGTGGTGAGTTGCCTCGCAGTATACGGCGCGGGACTTGAACTGGGAGGGTTTGACGGTAGGAGCAGCGGCGTCACCGCCGCGCATCCGCGACGGAGAGTGTTCGCGGGCATTCAAGAGATTGGCGGCGCTGTTCTCGTTGAATTCCATTACGGGCGGCTCGTGGCGTGGCTTTCCTCGACATTCTTGCCTATGCCGCAATTCGGGCTTCTCCTCTTTGGGTTTCGGGCGCGAGGGGAGAAGCCCCATCAATTGGTCGTGAAAGCTGCTGTGCCGCTCCGGCCCGCATTGCATCGCCTTGATCTTTTGCTTCCGCAGACACTTCTTGCATGTCTCAAACTCGAATTCCTCATGCTCTTCCGCCATGCCCCCAATCGATCACTTCCCCACAACCGATCACTTCCCCACAACAGATCACTTCCCTACAACCGATCACTTTCTTACAATTGATCACGACTTCAAAACTCTCCGCTCTCCACTGGTACTCTACAATTTGACCTCATTCGGATCTTTCAAACAAAAGTGATCCAGAAATGGATCCCAGTGACGATCGATCACCGACATGGACATGTGTACATACAGAAAGTTTTGGTTCATGTGAAGGGGTGCGATGAGGTGTAGTTTCATCAGCAGAACCAGCCGGTCAGAAATCATCGACGAAAGCATGTTTCGTCATCATGCTAAAGTAAAAATAACCCTAACACCATAACTTATTGCGAAAGCTTCAGAAAACTTACATTAAAAGGAAGTTTACCCTAATCAGTCGGCAAAAGCAAAAGTGCGATGAATAAGTACAGTATATAGCGAGGGTGCCATCGATGTTTCGGTTGTGTTTCTTCTTCCTTGGACCCCACCACTGCTTTATTATTATTCGTGGCCATCACGAAGCTTCACGCACTCATTCATACCGACCCAGTGCTAACCTAAATACGTGATCACCACCTCTCCTCTTGCCAACCTTCAATCCCACCTCACTCTCAATCCAATTCAAACCCCCTCTGCCCTGATTGAATTGAAACTCTGCAATCCAATCGAATTTCGCTCGCCTGATTGAATAGGAATCCTGATTACACCTCCACCCTCCTTTCGATCTTTTACTACGAGGATAGTAGTGCGGTGGTTCAAATCTTGAGGACCTGAAGAAAGCGAAGAGGGAGGTGCGACATTCACTCGATTGCGTGATTGGGAAGTGTAGATAGGAGTTCTGTTCTGGAAACCCTAAATTGGTCGTGGCCATGGACTTCGAGTTGCGAGCTGCAAAAGCGAAATGGGAGAAGGAGCAGAAGGAGAAGAAAGAGAAGGCGCGGAAGCGATTAGAGTCTGAGAAAAAAGCTCGAGAAGAAGCAGCAAAGCGGCAGGAAGCGATCGAGGCAGCGCAGCGAATTCGACGATTGGAAGAAATGGCTGCAGCTCTTGCCGTAAGTATCTCATCTCGTTCACTTTGACTACTAAATCGTTCTCCCTCACTAATTGTTATTGGTATTGTGTTTAGGCGTCAGAGCGAGAACAGGCGGATCTCGAAGCTGGCGATGGGATTGTTTATAACCGAGTGTTTAAAGCGTTGCCTATTGCTAGCAAAGGCGACAAGATTCGGCTTCCCCCTTCGGCGTTCGAGCACCTTTCTTCCTCTAACGCCATTGACAAAGGCCCTATGTTCTTTGAAGTCTCTGCTGTGCATCCTCGCCCCGCATCCTCAGAAGAGGTATAGTCTGTTTTCACTGCAATTGATCAACTTTTCTGATGCTTTGCTCATCTTCGACAGAGATGTAGCTCCTCTCGATCAACCTGTAATCACTATAGTGAGTTCCCGATGCTTGTTGTGATCTTCCTCACCTTCGGACGAGGTATAGCTCTTATCACTGCAAATCGATCAGCCCCAGATCATCATGGCGATCTTATACTGCAATGGATCAACCATTGGCAGTTTCTGATGCTTGTTGTGGTATTGCTCACCTTTGAAAGAGGTTTAGCACTCATTACTGCAAATTGATCAACCTTGATACCGTGATGCTTGTTGTATTAGTGCTTACCTTCGGAAGGGGTATAGCTCTTTTTGATCAACCCCAAATCAGCATAGCGAGTTCGTGATGTTTGTTGTGATATTGCTCACCGTAGAAAGAGGTATAGCTCTTTTCAAATAACCCGAATTCACCATAGCGAGTTCCAGATGCTTGCTCACCTTCGAAAGAGCTACAGCTCTTTTCACTACAGACTGATCAACTCTTCTTATGCACTTGCTCAGGATGGAAGAACTGCAACCCATGCAGGAGTGCTAGAGTTTACAGCAGAAGAGGGGCACGTGGAGCTTCCACCCCACGTATGGCGAAACGGGGGATTTTCAGATACGAGTAAAGAGGCAAGAGTTCGTTACGTGCGTCTTCCAAAAGGGAAATACGCAAAGCTGCAACCTGAAGGACGAGATTTCGCAGTAGTACTCAACCACAAAGCTGTTTTAGAAACCGAGCTGCGGCAGCACGCGTCATTGACGCAGGGTGACTTACTCACAGTCCAGCACGGCGGCGTCGAATACGGCCTGAGAGTATTAGAACTCAAACCACAAACCTCAGTCTCTGTCCTGGAAACAGACTTAGAAGTTGATGTGGTCGGAGCTGAAGATTCATCAGCAAGCTCTCAAAGCAGGTTAACACCGTTGACGCTCGGAAAGGCTGAAAGTGGTGTTGTGGAAGAAGGAAGCTACTCGTATTACCGTTTCACGATCGATTCCCAGCTTGAGAAAGGGGTTGAAGCTCGCAGCTTGGATGTTTTGGTGCATTTAGAAGTGGAGAATCAGAGTGAGGCAGATGCAGATTTGTATGTGGCTGCACATCCGCTACTTTTTCCTACGAAACATCAGCATCAGTGGTCTTCCCATGATGTGGGATCGAAAGTCATTTGCTTGACGGCCTCTTCGAAGGAAGTGAAGGCTGGTGGATATAGTGTTGGAGTTTTTGGATTTCAAGGAAATACTCGATTCTCGTTGCGCGTGGAAGCGAAGGCTGTTGAAGTTGTCGAAGCTTCCACTCAGGGACAGCGGCTGATGAGTAGTAGTAGCGGCAGCACCTCCTCGCAGCCTGTTGATGATGGGTTTACTCAATGTGAGAATTGTAAACAGTCGGTTCCTGCCAGAACACTCATGCTCCATGAAGCGTATTGTAGGTAAGACCTCATTCACTTCTTGCCTCTTCTAACAAGCTATAAGCTTTTGCTCTTATTCGTAACTGACGTTTTTGACTTAGTGGTCGATCCTGAAAAGAGTCAACTGTTTCAACAATTTTCGATTGTGCATAAGGTAGCTTATGTGGGTAGAAAACCGATTGTGACTTGTGCTGTAGACGGCATAACTTCTTCATAGCATGGATTTGTAAATGACGTTCTTTGATTTGGTGCAAGTGTGTCTCTTTCAAATAATCAATCACCATTCCACATGGTCGTTATAAGACCCACAAGTTTTTGACATTGAAAAGGGTTAAGTGTTCCGACAGTTGTGGTTTATGGCTTGTGTATTGACTGGACTGTAAAATTGTGCTGTAGACGTCATAACCTCGCATGTCAACACCCTGGCTGCGGTGTGGTGCTACGAAAAAGCGACAAGGACAAACATGCGCATTGCAGCAAGTGTGGACTCGGCTTGACAGGAGATGAGTTACCGAAGCACATGAAAGTGTTTCATGAACGCCTCAAGTGCGAATGTGGAGTCGAGCTCGAGATGGAAGCCATGGTAAGCAAGCTTTCATATCTTGTAACTCCAAATTAAACCGAAAGTGTTCGATAGCTTTCTCCAAGTTGCAGGTCTTTCCATGGGGTGTGTATGATAGATCAATGGCGAACCCTTTTTTAGTGTTAACCTCCCATACTTGTTCTTGTTTAACATAGAAAAATGTAAAGCAACAATTGGCCTTGATTCTAGCTTGTTTTGGGCCCGCTCTGATTGTGGAGATGGTGCATGCAGGTGGATCATCGAGCTTCCTCCTGCCCGAAGCGATTAGTGAGCTGCCGATTCTGCGGAGACATGGTGCAAGCGGGAGCAGCGGCAGAGAATGTCCGTGACAAACTGAAAGGCTTGAACCAGCACGAAAGCGAGTGCGGTGCTCGCACTGCAGACTGCGATATCTGTAAGCGTGCGATCATGTTGAAAGAGATGGACATTCACACAGCTGCAGCTCACGGACCACGAACCACCCATTCTCCTCCTCGCCATCAACCGACTGCACCGACACCGGCTGCTCCAAGCCCGCATGTGGTCGAGTGCCCGATTTGTTCAGTGAGTTTCCGAGGCTTAGACCACGAGCAACAACTGAATGCTCATCTCGACAATGCACACTTCTCGCCACAGCAGCAGGTGCCGCCCTTGCCAAGTGCTATGGATGTTGATGGTGAGCAACAGCATGATTTGTCTGCGCTTCGAAGTTTGACTGTTTCGTGCCCCATTTGTGGCATGGCTGTGCATAGTGAGCGAGATTTGAGCCAACACATTGATCTTGTTCATTGATTAGAAAAACCATTCTTTTCATTCTGATTGTAAACAAGTGAATACAAGATTATTCTGTTATCTGTACAAAGTTGAGAGGATGTTCTGGAACCCTCTTCCTAGTCCTATGGATGTCGATACACAACTTTGCCCAATTTGTGGCATAGCTGTGCATAGTGAGCGAGACTTGAGCCAGCATATTGATCTTGTTTGTTGATCAGGAGCTTCATTAAAATCGTTCATTGATCAGCAGGCTCTTCGAAATCTTTCATGAGTATTTGTACAGATTTGAGAGGACGTTTCTTTCATGTCCTTCCTTGTCACTGATGAATATTGATACATAAGTCAGATAGTGAAGTAGCTTAAAGTTGTTCGGACAAGGTAGCATTCCATTTGTGTAAGGCCGGTCCTGTGCAGGAAAAAGAGCTCAGTAGGGAAATCTGCAGGAAGCTCATGGAGCGGTATATATGTATTTAGAGTAAAATACGCTTATGGGAATTCATGTGTAGTTGCACAAGAAACTTCGAAATTCAATCTCCAAAATTGTCCCACTACTTTCAGCCTTCTCCAGAGCACAAATTTGCTCCATGAAATCCCCTAGAGTTAGCCCTTCTTGATATCACAGTTGAGATGCATCATGTGGAACTCAAATCAATGAAACCAAACTTGAAGCTACAAAGCATATATTAGAGTGCTTCTTAGAAAAGAGGATTCATGTTCTAAATTTCTAGATTTTTGGTTTGAAATGTCTCAATTTGAAAAAGAAAATAAATTAATCCGATGGAGTTTTGGGAGAGAGTGAGCGTGTATAAAAGTTTCAATCCCAATCGCAGCGTTGTTGCCGAATGGTGCATGAGCAAACTTTGTTGAAAATCTACGAAATCATAAAGAATGAGTTGTTGGAAGATGCGTGATCCACGAGATCAAAAATGGGATGTGCACGTGGAGGAGATGCTCTAGGTATGAAAGTAGGGACAATGTCTCAATTTTTAGACCTTGGGAAAACGGAGGGTTTTATGTTGTAAGCCGTTTGGTTACTAACTTTCGTCTGTGCGAGATAGAAACTGCTAGTGTCCAGAGTGGAAGAAACACATGTGATTCCTTCCTTCCTTTGTGCATGCATGCATTTGCACGTCTAGAGCATCATTGAGCGTTAACCGATTAACATAGACTTTGCTTATGGAGAATATCAAGTCTCACCACAAGTTTATAAGTATTCTAAAGAAGTGTGAGCATTGGAATAGAGTTGTGACCAGTTTGACATCAAAATATAAGTGAGAAGTTGAGTACAGTGAGAGCTACAGGGAAGATTCTGTTGGAATCAAGCCCCTCGGGCTTGCTTGGGCGTTTAAGGGTTAAGATCTCTTCACATCCCCTTTGCACATTGCAAACAACGAGCTCCACGGCCTTTCCAATTCTATGGTATCTAAATTACAATGATGGTTCAAAGTTCAAGCAATAGTGTTAGTTCAAGCAAAAGTTCAAGCAATAGATATATTTTCTTAATGAGGCCAAGTATATTTTGCCTCAATGTCCACATACATATAGGCAAAACATGTGATGAAAACTCCATTCACACAAGAAATAAAGAAATAACAAGAAAAACATGTATTCACAAAGTTTGTATTATAGCAATCATTGTTTGTATCGTTTGCATAAAGAACACAAGATAATATGTTTCTATAGCGTTCATTGTTTGATTGATGAAAGTATAATTTTTAATCTTGTTTTTTTGAAATACCACACAAGAGTTTCCAAAATATCCGGACATAACTAGCGTAAATATTGAAAAGGGCTAGCTTGTCATTCTTAAGTGCTTTTTCAATTCTTTAACTGAGACACCTTTTTTTTTTTTAAGTGATTTTAAATATTGCAAATAACATCATGATATTAATAATCAAGATTAATCTCACACAATAGGATTTGAAGCAAATACTAAAATAAGTCATCATGTGGAGCAGAAGACTTGTATCGCCAATAAGTGAAAGATGGAATTTTTTTTGAAAGTAAAGAAACACAAATCTTCCTGGAAGTTGAGGACTTCAAATAAAAAGATGTACAACTCTAAACATGAGACTTCGCAGAAATGGACTTGAATATTAATCAGCATATTACATACTAATAATATACGAAGCTGTTATTTCTAAATTTATTTAATTGTTCGTTTACTTAAAGCCAAGTAACATCCTAGTCCCAAACATCATGAAAATGTTGAGAGAGCAATATGGAGAGAGAGGTCTAAATGGGGTCGATTGTTTAGAAACAGATTGGCTGCTTTTACAGAAACTGTAACTTCGGCTCAATGTATCTAAAGATTTGCTAATCCATACAGTGAAACTTGATAAAAATTGGTGGGTAAACTAATTAGACAATTATAAACAAGATCCTACAATTGGAATTCCCAAAATCAAATTCAAAGAAGCTTTGTTCACGGATTCAGATATAGCCATCTAGAAGTCAATGCTAAGCTTCTCCTTGACTCTCGTTGTCTGATGGCACCTGATCAAATAATGCAATTGACCAAAGCATTGCATGTAGAGTGAGGAAATCTCCCCATTTCATTTAACCAATTTCCTATGACCAATAGCAGAAATCTCCTCAAATGCTTAATTTCTTTCAAATAGGCCTTTGAGGTCTTCTCCAAAAATGTACCAGACTATTTTCTAATCTTTCTCAAAAAATGTTTTCACTACTGTTGTACCTACTTTACCTTCAAGATGCCCTAAACTCCTGATTTCAGCCTCGAATTCAATGTGAGCCACCCAATGAAACAAGCGTTCGGTTGCTTGTAAGCCTGAATCACAATGGCAGAGTGAAGCTTACTCCGCCATGGCCAGACCTTCTCGGGTGTCCCACCAGCAATGGCTCAATCCTTTGTAAAGAATATCACGGCCAAGCATGCACGAAGAATCCTTTCGCTCTCAAACCAGCAAGCAAGTGCACAGCCTGATCCCTGGTATGATCCTGGAACTGGAACCACCCGAATCCACCCATGGAGAAATCACTATAATGAATCTCCACAAACAACTCATCAACAATGTCCGCCATCTGAGGGTCGTCAATCCAGCGATGGAGTATCGCCCACTCACTCCCCTCGATATCCATCTTCACAACCACCGTGTCGTCGGCAGTCAACTTGAGCTCCTCCTTGATGAAGCGCGTGATGTTCAAAGCATTCTTGCTCTCATCGTCGAAATCCGACACGAACTTATTATACAACTTCATCCGCTTGATCATCCAGGACGGGATCCTCGGGGTCTCGTTCACCACAGTCGCCAGCATATTCGCCTCCGCAACGTTCGAAGCCTCCACGTAGGGAGCTTCCGGAAACTGGAACAACGCCTTGTCGATCTCGAACACGTGAACCTCAGTGAAATCGCATGGGTACATTCGTGAAAACCACTGCACGCTCGTGTTGAACATGTTGCCGCCCAGGTCTAACAATACACGCCGCTTCCGTAAGTTGAGATCGACCCTGTCACCGACGCCGTCAGATCCAGATATCGACAAGAAATTCAAAAAGAGAGATTTTTTATGACTGCAAACGTAGAGAGTTTGAGATCGACCCTGTCACCGACATCGACCAATCTAAGATCTAGACATCGACAAGACATCCAAAAGGAGAGAGTATTTATAACTGCAAAAGAGAGAGATGGATCGCCGACACCGATCAACTCAGATCTAGAAGAAACTGCAAAAGGCAGAGTCTGGATGAACTGCTAAAGAGAGAGAAATTTGATAAACTGAAATTAAACGAGAGAGTTGCAAAAGAGAGATTTTGATTATGGGAACCTACTTGTTGCCGAGCAGCCATGGAAGAATGTGGGTCTTGTCTTCAACGTCTGCAACGTACTTGAGCGCGTACCCTCGTCGAAAGTTGTGTACGTCGTCGAGCGCTTCAATCTGGTGACCTTTCACTCTGCAAACAGCCGGCTTCCCGACCCACTTCATCTGACGCCATGGATCCTCCCCCGTCCGGACTGCTATCGAAGGCAAATGGCCGACGATCGAGCCACAATGCCTCTCATCGGCTAGGGTTGGAAATCCTCCTCTGTCGGCCGAAGAAGCCACAGACGACGACCGAGTGTAGATGTCGATGGAGATGAAGGAAAGGAGGAAGAGGATTATGGAGAAGTAAATGAGTGGATCTACTCGCCGAATCGCATTCAGCGACCGGCGAACCAAAGTGGCCATTTGTTGTTCTCACTGGAGTGTTTGTGTCTGTTCCTGCACGTACTGAATAATGAGTGAGGCCGAGTCTTGGCTGAACGATGGACCTATGACCGTGTATGGGGCCTATTACCGTGCCAAGTTGGAACGTACATCAAAGTTAAAAGTGTATAAGGTAGACAAATGTGTGCATCTTCTTGAACCGCCCACTCTAGATTCCTACCTACTTTCTAGATCTCGTGTAGAAGGATGTACCTCATGTACACATGGAGCATGTGAACGGTTTTTGGTAATGTGGTACATGTCACTTCTAAAAGAAAATTAAAAAATCCATAAGAATTAGAAAAAATATGAAAACTTATTTATTTCGTCATATCTAAAATTGAAATATATTGATTCATATTCCAAGTTTCCAACTATAGTATAATCCTCAAATGCATGGTTTGAAAATTGTTTACTTTATCCTAAGCTCGGTATGAAAAAATTGTATTGGATCATAGCACGTCTTTGACCAAGGTCATGAAGTGTTCATTGAATCTTTTACCGTGCTCACTTGAAGATTGAGTGATCACATGCTACTACAATTTGGTGTAACTTTATATTAATGTGCATCTCCATTATAAAGGTAATTTGTTAAATATTAACAGATATTTTAGCAAAATAATTTTGTAGTGGAATTAGTGTGGTGAGCAATTTGTGTGCTTGGGCAAAGTAAGTAGAAGAACGGACCTATTGTAACCATCTTTTTTAGACCCTTTCAATATTTGTAATGAATTATTGAGGTTGAACTTGAAGGTGTTCCTAAAATGGTGCAATCTAGAATGAATGCGGTAAGTATGTTGAAAATCACTTTTATAGCTATTGGTGTACCTCCTACAGAGTTCACTCGTGTGGGCCATTTTTTGTCTTGCACCGTTACTAAGCAAGCAACCTTATAAATCTTCACCTTGTTAAAAAAAAAAAATTGTAGATCACAGCGAGGTCAGAAAGTGCTTTGTAAACGTATGAGCATGCCTAATTGAAAATCAACCTTCTAGACCCAAGTGACCACACACTACAAGTTAAGCGACCACATTTGTTCTACTAGAGAATGGTCAAGATGGGAGACCTATGACCGCAAACTGTGCCAAATCTTCCGCATTCTCAAGCGTTGAATACACCTATGGCAGATTTGCGCAAGGTTTTTGTCACCCGTCACCATCTTTCTCAGCGTTCACAATTTTAAAACAGTGAAAGTGACAAAGTGACTCCACAAACCGATTGTGGCATTTTAATGTACCTTGGAAATGTCCCAAATCATAGGTGCATTCAACCAAAATTCTCCACATCATGCTTTGAACATGCAACTAGGTAACTATAGAGGAATCAAAGTGCTATGACCAAAGTCAGTAGTGGACGTACCACCGTGGCCACTTGGAAAACCGACGTCATGGGCCGGGGGATGAAGAATGCTACGAGCTGAGTGAGCGTGGATACTAGAATACCAGAACATTCGCATCTGCCCTGAACTGTAAACCTCAGTCTTGGATCAATCTGAGGTTGAGCAATTTTGCAAATAGCTGATATTGTGTGCACAGAATTTGAGGTTTCCACCCATGAGCAGTACTTGAGCAATGAGGTGATTAGTCAGAGCAAAGTACAATGGAATATCTGCAGCTTGCATCATCCCCTGCAATTTGAGAGTACTCGTGCACTGGCCTGCCCTTTTGTATTTCACCGACACTCTACACTTCCCGACCACCGTGCTAATCACATTATTTTTTAATTATTTTGTAACAATCGATGTATTAATCGATTGAGCAATCAATCCCATATCACATGTTACTGTGGGACTTTGTCACCAAAGTGCAGTGGAGCCGTGTGTTTAACCGTATCTTCATTCATTTTTCTTTTACTACTAATGTCAAAAGAGCCAGATTGCGGTTGTTTTGCCTTCATTCAATCTTTGACTTTTTCATATCTTCTCAAGAAGACCATGCATGCCTTAAGATTCCTTACCTACAAGATATTTAACTTGCACTTAGTTTACTTGAACTAAAGGAGTTATTCATTCTCAAAGTTCAGATGTGTAATTGGGGCAGGATCAAAACTGAAACATGATTCATGAGATCTGCTATACCTATTTTTTTCGGGCAGCTTCGACCGTAATACCGGTCTCCCCTATGCGGACTAGTTGGCTCTTCAAGAGCTCGATCCTTCCAAGAAATGAAGCAATAGTGTCACCGGGCTTCACCTTTGCAACGAAGAACTTCACTCTCAGATTGTGAACATTCTCATGTTCTCATTGGCTCGTTGGTCATGCATTGTCTTCAAGATCTCTCATATTGCATTAGATGTTGTGCAACTCTACATGCTTGATATTTAACGCTTGATATTTAACGCTTGATGTTTAACGCTTGATATTTAACGCTTGACCGCTTGTGATAGAAAAAAGTATCCATAACTATCTTTCTTAACCCAATCTACCAATGCCATGGGATCGATTTCTGCGGCTTTTACTACTCTCATAACTAATTTCATCTAGAATGACCATGTATGGTAATTGTTGCCATTGAAGGCATGGATGTGACGAGCCTTACTACACCCAATGTGATCTCCCATTTCGCTCAAGACTCCCACTGCCAAAAAGAAACTCCCACTCCTGACAAGAATGTGCTTAAATGGCTGTAGCTAGGCGACTAATGGTAAAAACTCTTGTAGTAGTACTTCCACTCTGACTAGCAAAACTCTCCACCGAAACTTGCAATCACAACTACTTCTTGAACAAGTGAAACCTCTCACTTGACAGAAAATAAAACCTCTCTTGCCGAACTCGTAGTACTTTTGCTATTAAAAGCAATCCTCTCCCACTGATATAGGAATCCTTTTCAAGGGCATTAGTTTACTCAAACCAAAAGAAGTGAGATAGTCTTTTTCGGAAGCCAAAGGCTAGGGCCCATAACCTATTAGAGTAATTAAAGATCAGCTTACTCTTACAAACACAGAACCTCACCATAAATCTATTCCCAACTTATCAAGTCATGAAGCGTATAACAGTGCTTCAAGCACAATGCATCCTTACAGGGCAATGGCTCTCCTTACCGACAACCAATGCAACACAAAATCTACGCATGTGAATCGCTGACTTTGTCACTCAGTCGGCCAAATTACACTTAAATAATATTAGAACTGGTTCTGCGAATCCCCACTTGCACACAAGCTTCCAAAACGTGCACCAGATCGTGAGTAATTCCCTCTTACTGAGGGCGAATCTATAACTTACCAGTGAGCGGAGAATCTCTTAGCAAGATAGATTGATTCAAGGCCATAAGGTACATTCCACCAGATTCCCGCTTCTCACTTGGTTTTGTGTTGAGTCAGTAAAGCTTCAAGATTATTGTAATCTGTAGACTTCGCCAGCCATTCTGAGTCCTCGATAGTTTGTCGGTAGGGAGATTCTAGGGTTGAGCATTAGATTCTCACTGCAAGGTAGATGGCCATATTCGTTACATTGAGACAATATGTGCACTTCGAGACTTTGAGCATACTTTAAGTCTGTTGGAGTTATCCCCGGGATGGGGATAAAACTTGAATGCAACCTTTGGGCACTAGAGGTATTCATGTGTATTGATATATAAAAGTCTCAAATAATAAAAACATTTCAATATTGAAGATGTTGAACGGTTTTTCTTTATCCCCGGATCAAATATGAGACTCCAAATCGTCTCAATATAACGAATATCGCCTTGTAGCCTGTAAAAGGATACTCATAATCTGGATTGCTGGTATCGATCTTCTGTGCTTGATTGAAGTGAAGGTCGTCATAGATGCTTCACGGAAGTTGGAGGTGTATGTAGAAAGCGCAGTGGATATCGAAGACAGTTGTTGCTTGCTTAATTTTTTTCAGAAACAGGAGGGGAAGAGTACCTACTTAGTGTATAACATGACCTCAAATAACTATGCAAATCTCCAGGTGATAACTGTGGAGTGATATGCTGTATAAACTAAATCTTTTCTTGTTCAAAAGACTGATCTGTATGATCGAGTGGTTGTCGATCGAGGTCCAGGAGCCGATCACGAAGAATGTGTTCACATTACAAGACAGCATTCAAGAGATTCAGTTTCAGTACAAGTTTTTCTATTTGGTTATTGTTACAGTTTGGTTGCTCTTGCAGGAGAAAGACGTCCTTGACGACGGGCACTCCAGAACGTACTACACCCCTATTGCAGGTTCTCACTTCTCACTCCATGCTCAAGAATGATCAAATTACTTTTGTACAATTATAATTGACTACATAATCACGGATTTAAGCAAGTGGTGGAATCTGGTTTGCAGAGGGTGGCAGCGGCCCAGATTTGAACACAAAGTTGACCGCACAACTGAGCAGCTGAGTAGACGGTTGTGACACCCCTCGTGTTGGAATGTCAGACTGCAATGATTTGAAGTTTGTAGCTGTTGTGAGACATTTTCAATCTAAAAAAATAGTTACTGTATGCAAAGTGGATTGTGTCGAATCTCTCTAGAAGAATATGTTGTTTATGCTGAGGTTTTTGTAATGTTGCAGAGACCAACATCGCCGTCGGGAGTAGCATACAGGTCATCTCACCTGGAGCCTGAAGTAGCTTACCGACCACCAGGACCTCCTCCCGAAGACGAAGCTTAAGCTTGTAACACTTATGTCTGATTGGACTCATTGGAGTAAAGTCGCACATGACGCCCCCTTCAATCCCTTGCCATCAAAGCGCGACATGACGGAGGAAGACTCTGAAAGCTCAAACGATGACAATCCCTTCGCTCCTTATGAGAGCGAGTATCCACGAATCCGTTGGCTGCCTCCAGGTGGGACTTGACTGTGAAAGTAACACCACTTAATGACTTCAATAAAATTGGTGCGTTGAAGATGATGCCTAACACGCGACTGACACTCAACATTTTCTGAAAAGCACAATTCTGAATGCAGCTTCACGTGTTGTTCTCTTCAATCAGGTCTGCCGGGGAGAATGATACCATCACCTCCTCCGAACACCAACACCAGTTTCCCTCTGCAACCCTGGGATGGATCCAATTGGGCTTCGTTTGCAGGCCATCAGGGACTGAGCTACTATGAAGAGAACGATTACATTGCAAGTCATCGGGGTGCTCCTGAGGAACGGAGCTACTATGAAGAGAACGATTACATTGCAAGTCATCAGGGTGCTCCTGAAGAACTGAGCTACTATGAAGAGAACAAGTATAGTGCAGTAGCGGAGGTTGAAGATGTGAAGTCTTGTTGTAACGAAGGTGAGAGGAGACGTAGGTCTAAGAAGAGCCAGGACGACGCAGTTGGTGCACAACATGTTCGTGGCCGTGGTCGCAGCCTCCATTCGAGGTTGCGCAGGGCACTAGTAAAAAAACTATGTTGCATGACTAGCCACAAACATGTACACTCGTAAAACAGACATTAACCCCTAAAGGTCTGAGCGTGCCGTGGCGACCAGTAGAATACTGTGTATTTTGGTTGTATTTGGAGTGAATGCACACCTTTAATGGGTTTGAGTTCAAAGAAGAAGTTGGCATTTGAATTAATGCGGTTCTAGTGAGCTATTACAATTCCAGTCTAGAATTTCTTGTTGGTAGCAAATCCTAATTATACGACAGCGTACATACTATCCCCAAGGGACTTTTTAAGGGTTAAAGATAATTTCTGCTTAGTTTGAGTACTAATCATAAAACACACTTGCCTACCGGTGGTAATCCGAGAGCCTCCAGTTAGTCATAAACACATCAGTGAAAAAAAGTTCAAAATAAAAGTTAAATACATTTTTTTTCTTTTCTGCCCCACTTGGGCCTTAAAAACAAAAATTTCAATCACAATTTATTTTTAAAAAAATTTGAAGTTGGCTTTGCACTTTTTTGCACATACATCTTGTAGTATATAGAGCACTTTCTAGAAATGATAGGCAAAATAATAATTTTGACCCCTTCATTTAGGCTGCCTAAGATAGCAACTATCCATTTTGGCTTTCTTAGATCTTCAGGGGTTAAAAATTAGACCATTTTGAGTTTTGTTTCTTTTACATGTAAAAGAGGTACTTAGGCATGTGTTTGCTATTTAAACTTTTTGTACATTATTTTCTCAAGTCCTTTATTTATTGTCAATAATCAACCTTTTCATGTGTAGTTCAGCACACCTTGTGTGAAAAGTCAAGCTTTCCTCTAGAGTCTATAGGTCCTATGAAGATAAAGAATTATGTAGCTTATGTGTGACTCACTCAAGAAGAAGATAATGAAAAGCCTCAAGTCACAATTATTTTCAAAATTGGTTTTTTAGGCTCCAAAACACTACTTCTCCATACTATAACAAAAGAAAATGACTTCTAATTCAACTTGGAACATTAAGATTTCACAAAGAGTGAGGAATTTTATTATCATACGGTGTGCATACATGTATATAAGTTAGGTATTAGATCATATTGTTACATAATTTGGAGTACATCAAAAGTTGAAAATGTCCATCTTGTTCAGAAACAGGATAATTTTATGATTTCGGCAGTTTTTATGAGGTCTTCAAACTTTAGGAATTATTCTTTGACATTGTCCGTATCTAGGTACCTCTCATTGCGTAAATTTAATTTTAAGGCAATTATTTATGTATTTTATTTTGAATTTTTTAGTAAAGCATGGCACGGTGCTTCAACTATGCATTGGAGATAATGAAGACATTGTCACTATTGCAAATGTGGTATGAGTAGAGGGAACCGGTAGACCCCAAGTGGCTTAAAAGACCCAAGGTTGGAGTCTACTAGTTCCCTTTACTCAATCCACATATGCACTAGTGTATACAAGATTGAGTTTGTATGAAGGTTTATAGCAGATTGGTCTAATGGAGCACATCCTACAATGGAGCTCTAGTAATCTTCATTTATAGGTACATTATAGGTTCTCCATACATGAGTATCATGTACTCACTGCAAACATTATAGGATGTCACTTTAGAGCACCATTTTAGGAACACCTACATTTCAAACTTCCTAAATTTATAATTGAATGTAGAAGAGTTCAAAAATGATGATTCTACTTGTTCCATTTTTATACTAATTTTCGCCATGGACTAGTAACATCCCTACATATTTCTCAAAATTAAGCCACTATTGAGCACCTTACCACAAGCAAGTGCAGACTAGAATGTCTCCAAGAATTTCAAGCAATGTAGAAAGAAGAATGTCTATACCTTGAAACTCCATTTAGAAGTTCTCAAAATCAACCGGCCAACTTGTCATTAAATGCAGGTACTCCCCATTCATTACACCTCTTGCACAAATTTTGGATGTTACAATCTTGCAAATGATAAACATCCAACAGTCAATTTTTGGACAAGTGATTAAACATAGGCTTATCAATAAGATCTTACGATTGAAAGTTTAAAAAGAGTTAGAAGATTTGGTTTACTTTTCGGGAGTACACAGAGGTAGAACAAGCGGTTCACATTTCCGGGAGTACATAGAGGTAGAAAAAACTGAGGTTTCAAGCTCCAAATACACACGAGGGCGAGGGGGTAAACTACTGAACTGATTCATGATGCCCATCATCTCCTTCGATTCTTGCGAGGACAGCGAAAGTATCGTTGAAATCCTCAAAGCTCTGCTCAGTTTCGATGTAAAAACATGCAACTTTGGAGTGAATCGACTGGCAAAAGTCAAAAGCTCTGAATGCAATACATTCGTTGCTGCAGCAATTCAGGCACGAAACGAACGTTTTTTTCTTACTTGTACGCGGTGCCCACCATTAAACACAGCACAGACCTTGCCAGGCAGTCGCACAGAATCTCGTTAAACAAGAGGCATGGCCCGCCTGCCATCTTTACAGCCTTCCTGCTCAAACTCCACAGAGAAGAAGCCAATGCACTGACACTCCCTCATGCCCTCTTCACCCGGAAAACACCACAAGATACACTCATCTGCTGCCCCAGTACTGACACCCCAACTCTCAGGCATCTCATCAATGCATCGATCTAGTGCTAACTCTAATTGATAATTACAAACAATGAAGCGCTAACTGTTAGTGATGAAGCTAAGCTCACCAGAATGCTGTGTAATCAACTCCCGGGTTGGTTTCGGATACTCCTGCGTTGAAAGTGGTTTGTGCTTACCGGATGTAGCACATCCCTCAACTAAGAAGAGCTCACTAATATGCTCAGTAAACCAATTCAGAGTAGAATACTGGATCTTCCTGCTTTGGAAATGGTTATTGCTAATAGAACAATCATCAGTTGAGGCATGAGGAGAGTCAAGGAGACGAAGTCAAAGCATCGTTCTCAGGGAGCCCCACCATGGCGGCGTCTGATGGCAGAAGCATTAATATAAAGAAATGATACCATCAGTCACTTATTGAGCTCTTTCATGCATCTGGAAGGGAAGCTACTTCAATTTTGTTTGCAGAACATACATAACTGCCCTTGGGTAACGATCATTCCCGACAACGAGATCATTGAACACCGTCTTCTACAATCAGTACACTGCAACAGCAGCAAACATGCACAAGGGATGGTCTTCTTTGTATGAGAAACAACCATGTCAAGTCACAAAGCTCGTTCTTCGATATACTAAAGAACAAGCTTTTGTAACTTGACATAGCTGGTCCTTTGCGTCTCGTACGACCAGCACAGGCAAACATGCAAAAAAGATGATCCTCTTTTTTCATATTACAGCCACGTCAAGTCACGAAGTTGCTTCTTCGATCAAACAGAGGAACATGCTTTTTGACTTGACATAGCTGGTCTTAGCAATCAGCACGCTGCAAAAGCAGAATAGATGGTCTTCCTCATTCGTGCTGTAGTATGAAAACAGCTAGCCCCCATTGGATTGAATGTGTGTCAAGTCACAATTGCTTGTAAAACGCTAAACAAACTATGTCAAGTAATTGCTTGAAACACGTCAAACAACAGCTTGCTCGAAGCTTCACCGGGAACATGGATTGAGCTTAAGAAATGCAAACGAACAAGCTACGATTTCCTACTTCCCGCATTGCCTATGTACAGTAGCATATGTAAACATATGCCTCATGCTTAATCGTACATACCTTTCGCAAACACACTCACTCAAGGACTATCAGGAGCCATCCCCCCTAAGCAGCTGCAAAGCATTCCGAACCGGCTGGCGAACAGAGCCCTGCCGATGTTCTCCTTCCTTAGAGACTTCGAGTAAAGCTCGACTGGAGCACCCCTGCAATCAAAAAACTCTACGATCAAAACAAGGCACAAATAGCAAATAACTATGAAGGAAGCAGTAAAATGCAGAAGGTGATTGAAGAGTACCTTGATTTCGCATTAGAGCGGGATAATGGCGGAGTAAGAGCTGCCTCTCTCAGTGTCAATGGCGGTTTCGGAGTCGAGGCCATGGGCGAGTCGGGGAACAAGAGTTGCTTGAGAGTGACGGAGTCAGGGGAGCTCGCATTGGAAGAAGGCGAAGAAGAAGACGACGAAGAATTCGACGAAAAGGAGCTTTCGCGGTGAAAGAATCGGAGAGGCGAGAGCGAGCGACGCTTGTTATGTTCCTGCATTCCCAAGATACTCATCGTCGTCGTCTCCTCATCCGCAGTCTTGGTATACCCGCAGAAACCTCGCGGGGAAGATTGCGGGGAGGAGTAGCTCTTAAACGAGGAAGAATCACAACTCGAAACATCCGAATCGCGATGTTTCACGGCCTGCAAGCGCGGCGGGAGACGCAAGCTCGTCGTTACGAGCTGCCCCTTCGCGAAAAGCTCCTCCGCTGAAACTGTCTCTCCCGAAATTCGGTTACTGAACTCAAATTCTGTCGACTCACGCGCCGAGCTCTCGTCACTGCTACTCGGCGACGAGGAGCCCTGCGTAGTCTCATCGGAGAAAGAGAAGTGCTCTCTCTCCCCGCTCTCCAGCTTCGGCGTGCCCGGAACAACCTCCCACGCAAATGGTATTGCGGCAAGAACTTCCCCCAATGGCGCCTCAATCACTTCTTTCGAAAAGGCGTGACGGGGACTTGTTGGCGCGCTCGTGTATGGCGTTCCAGCGTCAACATCATCGAAGTAACCATCATCGCTCACCTTGAACACCTCCATCTCTGCACTAAAATCCATCAATCTCCCTAATGCGCAACGCCCATTTCATACACACTCTCAAAGAATCTCGGTCACCCCGCCAAAAACACCAATCCAAACTAACTAACGAACAAAGCTCTCTCGATGCAAGAATCGATGCAAGAATCAGTGATTCTTCGGTTCTAAATTGGGACTGTAGGGAATTGAGGAAGTTCTTTCACCGCCTGGGCTGCAGTGGTAGTGGTGAGCATCACGGTTCTAAAGGGACGCCGAGCCGCCGCCCTCAGGTACAGCAGGAGGGCACGACCCAGGGAAACTGGGGGCGTAAGAGGGATCAATCAACTTGCAAGAAGGAAACAGTATCAAAACAACCAAACACGGATGCGCGGAAGAATTTTTTTAATTCCCTTAAAGCAGCTGACGGAAAGAAAAGCGCAGAAACATGAAAGAAAAGAAGATCGCTAATCCAATCCTCCCGAAAAGAAAGAAAACGAGAGCGGGCTAATCCAATCCTTCCGAAAAGAAAGAAAACGAGAGCGGCGCTATGGTCGAGGAGTCAGGCTAATTATAGACAGCGGTTTCCCTGTCTGAACATCCCCCAACCTTCATCTTCCACGAAGTGAGGACCACCCCATTTGTTGCACGACTGCACGAGGAGCTTCCGGTTTCCGGAAGCTCCACCACCAACGAGGGCTACTACCGATGCAAAAAACAATCGAGGGCTACTATCGATTGTTTCAAGAAAAGAGAAAAACGAGGGCTACAACTGTGGAAATGTCGCAAGTCAAAGTCAAGAGCACGCGGAATAACATGAGTTACCCAACATTCTCAATGACCTTCACGAGCAACAACCGAATCACATTCTTCTCATTCAACCAATCACTGGATCAATCGATCAATCGAACAAAACCATAGCTCTGTATCGGATTTACATGCAAGTGGTTTTACCTTATCAGTGAATGTAATTAATCGGTGCACGCAAGGGGGAGATGGAGCACCATAGCCAGTGATTTGCTGCAACGAGAGCAAGAGCAACGAAAAAGATGGAATCAAAGAATTAAGAAGGAAGCATAATCATATCATGGGTTCTTGCTGTGTGATCTTGGCGGCGCCTGGATTGTTGTTGAGAGGGAATCGATCGATCGATCGATCTTGGCGAGGAGATCCGAATCGATCTTGGCAGCTTGTGATGATCATTTCTGTGGATGCGCTTGATTGCTTGATCGATTATCATCCTTCAGTTCACTGATGCTTCTTCAAGATTTCAACGATTTGCTGAAAGCTTTTTGAGATCTGACAATGAGTTTGACGTAACCTTTTTTTTTTTCTTAGTTCAGTTTTGTTCTAGTGTTGGATTCTTTTGAGGAACTGAAGTAAAATGAAGAACAAGAGGAACCCAACCGCGCAAGAATCACATTGTTTGGGCTTATAGGATAATTACAAACATAGAAACGGATGCTTACAATTGTAGAATATTGATTTTCCTTTTACGGTAACGGGGACAGGCATGATCAAAGTATGTATGTGAGCGTGGCAACGCCATGTGAGTGTACTAGTAGTATACTTACGGACGCTTTACATGAGAAGTTTTGTGGATGCCCATGTACATGGAGCTGAAGGAGGGTAAAAACCCCTCTCATATGATTGCTTCTTTTTTTGAACTTTGAGAAAATGAACCAATCGCATGAGAGGGATTTTTTCCCTCCTTTGGCCCCATGTAGAACTTGACTCCCCATGTAAAACATCCTTTATGATGAACACCCTTCTGATAATATTATAGAATTTTATTTTTTATTTTGAAAAAATATAATTAAGTATTCTCTTTGAGGGTTACCTATAGAGCAGATTATAATGAAAAACAGCTCCTCGGGCTTTGTTGGGCATTTAAGGGTTAACTAGCACTAGTAATTAGGAATTTAAAGGGAAGATCATTAGATGAAGTGTTAAGAACCAACATAAATTCTCAAGAATAAAATAATAATAATAAATAATATAAAAAAAACTTCATAGTACCCACATGCACGCAATAAAAGGTAAATAATCCAATCCTAATCTAGTCATTAAATAACAATTAATATTTTCACACCAAAATCTAAAAAGACACAACTCTCTAGAGAAATTAGGGGACTTGTTAAAACTGTAGCAGCCCTAAAAGAAAACACAACTTTTCTCTTTTAGATTTGCTATTGCCCAAATGGCCCAAATTCAGGATCATCATGGAAGTTGCCAAATAAAGAGTCAACCCCTTACCCAATTGGGTAAGCCAAAAGGCAAAGTATTTCTTCAACTACAGTATTTCTTTCTAAAAAGGTTTCTTCTCCATTGATTTCCTGCCAGATTTGCAAAAAGATTCCCTTCTTTTAGTTTGACCAAACATGGCATTGAAATATCATATACCATAAAACTATACTCCCTCTGTCCCATTATAAATGTCTAGTAGGTTCTCTCAAATCTACCTGTGAAGGTAGAATTGAGAGAACCTACTCGACAATTACAATGGGTCAGAGGGAGTACTTTTTTTTTAGGTGTAGCGTTGTTGTGTAAATATCATCCATAGGAAGAGAAGACTTTTGGAACAATGATTTTTTTTTGTTATTTGTGGTACCATAAAAGTTAAGAGAGTGGGAAATCATTAGCTCTACAAATAGGTGTTGCCAAAGGATCTCAAAGTCAATACCTTCCACTTGAATAGTGAATATTCCATGTTGGATCAAGGTTATGTTGGTAGATAGGGAGCTCATTGTTTATAATATTTTGATGCTATGTGTGTGGTCATAAGTTTCATTTTTAAGGTTTGACTTACTCTTCATGTTTGAAAATCAATAAGTTCTTAGTACCATGACATTGAACTATACGTTTCCAAATGTGCATGAGGAAGGTGAACACTTAACCCTTAACCCCTAAATTTCCTTGGTGTTTTTTGGGAGCTTGAAAGTTCAAAATTGCGATTCTCCACCTCTAAGCACTCGTGGGGGTGTGGACCGATTTCTTCTCCTTTTTTAAGACTTCCAACCGTAAGATCTTGTACCTAAGAATATGCTTGATTACTGTTCAAAAAATTGACCGTTGGATGTTTACCATTTGAGAGATTATAACATTCAAAGTTTGTCTCCCAAGTTTTTTTGGGCATTGCGAAGATTGGTTTTGAAATTTTTGAAGGCTGCCCTTGTAAAATTGGTAAACTTTTTGACTTGATTCACTTTGAAATTTGAGTAGTGATTTAGTAAAGAACATGTTTAAAAAAAAAAAATTCAAAAAAGTTACTTATTTGAGCTGCCCCATCTCGGCTCGCAACCCAAGGATCGTCCTAGAAGACTCAAAAATTGGAATTTGACTTTGCAATTTTTGCCACACCTACTTTGCAATGTAACTCACACAATTCCAAAAAATATCTCAAAAATATTCATTTTTACTAAGAAACTAAGGCTGCCCAAAACATCAAAAGACCGTTTCGGTTTTTAGGGAAAGTTAGGGGTTAAACGCCCATGGGGTCTAAAACGGGCAGCCTAAAATCGGATCATAGCATCTTTTGGACTTGGGCATCATGAATAGTGCACTTTTTGAACTTGGGCACCATGAATGAACCAATCAATGATGAGCTTGCAACCTCCTACAAGGTTATGTACAACCCCAACCTACCTACCACAATCCTTTCAAAGCACAAAATCATTCATACAGATTGTGATTTGAATTGTGAAATTCACTTTTTGAATGCATCAGAAGAAGGTGACCAGTTTGACATCAAAATATAAGTGAAATGTTGAGTACAGTGAGAGCTACAGGGAAGATTCTGTTGGAATCAAGCCCCTCGGGCTTGCTTGGGCGTTTAAGGGTTAACAAAAGTCATACAAATGTAGGGTGGAATTTCTAACAACATCTCCTGTTTGTCAAAACCAATAAGTTGCACCTTCCTATAAAGTCTATCGTGAAATATGCACATTTGTTCAACTTTAGATAAGTGTATGCTTTAGGTGCACCTCCCAAAGCTAAGTGTACATCTGTATATATGATAGAACCAGGTTCGTACGGCAATCCTTCCTACCCACCAACATTCCAATCTACCAACCTACCTACCTACCTTCTTTTGTGTTTTCTAGATTATGGAAAGAAGAAGAGAAAAACAATGTTTTTTTAAATAATAAAATAAAATTTTAAAAATGACATATATAAAAATAATAAACATAATATGAGGGATAACTTTATAAGAATACTATATAAAGAGCTTTCCCGTCGGGACGACCGGTACATTGCTAGTAACTAAAGAATACAAGTGACTATGGTTTAAAATTCTACCCATGTGTAGGAACAAGTCTAATTCCTTTTAATCTCAATCCTCCAATTCAAATGGTTGCTTGAAAGAATGTTGCACTCCAACCACATAGACCACTTCAAATCAAAACAAAATGCCAAAAAGAGATATTAGAACCATTTGCAAATATCCTTAAAAGATTCAAAAAGGCCAAGGTGGGCCTATTAGAAAGAGATAAGTGGAGAAAAAGGTAAAAAGCAAAACCCTTAGTTACCAATTATGGACTAAACATGTCTGAAGCCTCCAAGTGGACTTAATTGTGGCTTCATGGGATTAATTTGGGGCTTTATGAGGCTATAGCACTGATCCCTGATTATTAGATGAGGCTATGGTGTTTTTTTCACCTGGGCTTTTTGCCACTTGGTTTCTTGAGGTATGAACACCTATTACCGTGCATTTGAGAATCCTGGCCTATTTACAAAAAGATTTAGGTGCTAAATTTTAAAAAATTCAGATATTAGTGTTAAAAAAATAAAGAAAATAAAGAAAGAAGAAGAAGAAAAGGAGAAGAAAAGAAAAGATAGAAAGAAAGAAAATAAAAGAAGTGAGAAAAAGTGAGATTATCATTTTTCAGTTTTATATGAATACTTTTTTGGTTTTAGAAAATAAGTAAGCCTACTCACCTGTAACGGCTGCGTTACAGGAGGGGCAAAGTCATTGATGGGGCCAAATCCTCTCTTGTGAGTGGTTCAATTCTTGAAACTGGCCCCAGGGGCTTTACATGGGGAGTCAAGGCCAGTTTTCTGAAATTCTATTACACTGGGTGGAGGAAAATTTGTGACACGGCCCACACTCCAAAAGTTGGGAGATACAAGAAGTGTGAGAGGCCAGTGCTTGACTTCAATATAAAATCATTAGTATCATTCAATATTTTAATGTGAACAAATAAAAACCATGGAATGTAGTTAATAATAGGAATTGACCCCATGGCATTGTTTTTCCTTTTACAAATAGGCCCCAAGGGCCTTATACATGGGGGAGTTGGCCCCCATTTTATTAATTGTTTAATGTGTTCTCCAAGTGGCCCATGAGGCCAATTGGGCTCAAAATATGAGTAAATTGGCTTGGAGATTTGTTGGCCTTGATTCCCCATGTAAAGTGTCCCTAAATGTGCATAGCATATTCCCAATTTGATGTCATCCTTCTGTAACTTAGGCTTATCAATGATGCCTAGTGTTCTTTCTTCATTTTTTTCTTTTTTCCTTTTTTTGAAATAGATCCATGTTCACCCAATAATAGGTGAAGCCTCGCATGCACATGGGTAAGGCACGCTGACTTTGGGGGTATGTCGGGGTATAGATGCTTCTACCAATCTACCTCACTTCACGTTGCAGAGTTGCAAAGAAAGAAGAACTTCAAACCTATTTGAAGCTACCTCGAATATAGTGTTTGTTTGTGAAAATAGTGTTTGTTTGATTGATGTTTGCTAACATATCATGAAGACCATGTGCACCAATTGTTTCCGTAGATGTATCTATTTTTCGGGGAAGCAATTTAAGGTGGACTACTCAATAATGGCACAAATTTCAGTATAGGGAATATGTGATGGAATTCAGAATCATGTGCATTGAGCAACTAAATCAAGTGAAATCATCAAATTTTGAAATCTCCTACAATTTGTTCCAAATTTTTGAAGTTGAAATGATAAGATTCCTAAAATGGTGCCCTAAAATAACACCCAAAAATCTTCACGACCGATACATGGAGAATCAAACATAAAAGCTATAACGTACCATTTTTGTGCCAAGTTTTGAGCTCAAGGGAATTAAAATCCTCGATTACAATTGACCAAATTTTTGGAAACAACCAAAGACCTTTAGAGTGGTCCCTTCTTACTGTTTGGTCCCAATGTCATTTTCTTTACTTTTACCACAATAAGGCATGGCTTTCAGTTGAGAATTTAAGGTAGAGTGTAAAAATGAAATAAAATAATGGGAATGTTTGGACGGATGCATTTATTTAATTCTCACTAGGGGAATTGAGAGTTAAATAGTCTACACGAGTACACCCGATAGTGACAATTTAAATTCATGAGGGGTGTAAGTTGCAAGTATAGGTGTAGTCGTTGGTGTAGTTACTCAAACCACCTTTTATTGATGTTCTTTTTCTCTTTTCACAGGTTGATTTGATAAAGAAATGAACAATCACTACACAAGAGTTATTAATTAGTGTAATTGCAAAATGTAACAGTGATCGTGCGAGCATAGTGTTACAACACTAATCGTCAAACCGTAACATTGTGAAAGCATGCAAACTTTCGTGGAAGTGGAGAATCTTTTGGAAGTGGTGCAATTGGTGGCTTGAAGAAAAGACAAGGGAGATTAATTGCAATGGCGGTCCAAAGTGAATACTTATCTGAAGAGAGTTGAGAAATCGTGTTATTAACCAAACCTTACCCGTTATGGTGATCTCCTCGTAACACTAATTAACAACTCTTGTGTAATGTAAGAGTGGTTATGGGATACGAGACCAATACATGAGAGCCCATCTCTTGTATTGTTAATCATGAGTAGACGGGGCCTCCATCATGAGGTAGAGAAATTAGTAGACGAGATTGCTTATGGTGGCTTTTATCTCGGATAATTTTGCAATCTCTATTTATATAGATTAAGTAGAGAGGTGCGTTCATTTGCACCATTAACCTTTGAAGGCCTTGGTGCTAAATTTCCGTAGTAATAAAAAAATGATTTTTTTCTACTTCACGCCTTAAAATGAATCAATCTAAGATATCATAGAAGATCCAACTGGAAGATTTTAAAGGTAAGCTACCCTTCTATTGACACCTTAGTTTTCAATCATTGATTCTTCTTCATATTATAATGGTCAAAGTTGGGTGCATTTGTTTCCTACAGGAACCCCAAAAGCAATTGTTTCATGCGTTCTTAAAATGACCCATGGAGCCAATTGAGCTCAAAATGTGGATGAATTGGCTTGTAGATTTGTTGGCCTTGACTCCCCATGTAAAGCGTCCCTTACCCTCGTATGTTACCTCCACCATATTTGGGAAGCCCCTCCTACCCAAAAATTGAACGATTTTTGGTGCAAGGCACTAATGGCGAGATGGGTCATGTTTCATTTGCGGGCCATGAGTACCATATCACCCGGAGTGGCAGATGAAGTAGGCTGCGGATGTGACTGGGATCTACATGATTGTGTCCACGCCATTCACGCCATTCCGATGGGCATGCCATCAACTGTCTCTTACGCCAAAAACAAGACAGACTCGGAGGGGCACCCGTAAATGAGTGCTACCAGCGTTTCTCAGAACCAATGGGAGTTTTTCTTCACAATCCCAAAAAAAATATATTCGGACCTGGGACGACCGTTTTTGATAATTTTGAATTCAAAATTCATGGGCCCGAATTACTCCAAGAGCTTGCTTCTTGGCATTTTAAACCCAAACATTAAAAATGAGGGGACTCTTTACCCCTCCCTCCCCTCCCTTGCCCCTGAGAAACGCTTGTAGCGCTGATTTACACTGATCCCTTCGGAAGTGATAATTATGAGAGGCTACTGCTGAAATGTGACTTTCAGAATACCTAACATTTAGCATCATCACACTTGTTTGAATTTGTAGAGATTAGATAGATAGATAGAAACTCCGGTCCCTTTCTAAGGGGCCGGCGTGAATGAAGTGTCCGTTCGTAATGCTAATATCCCGATGGCCACCGGACAAGGGGAAATTGGAATTTGTAGAGATTACTATATGATAGGCCACTTTGACCAAAAAAATTGTTAGATTTTAACCCCTAAAGGTCCAAGAAAGCGGTAATCGCTTTTTGGAATTTCCTCAGGGAGAAAATTCAGCCAACTTTGACCATTATATTCTCAAAATTGGAGAAAAATTGACAGTTCAAATTTGACATTCGAGAAAAGGGTCAAGTTAACTTCAAGATCCTACAGTTGGATCTTCTAATCAATGCTTAGATTGAGTTTCTTTGCACCTGGAGTAGAAGAAGGTTCTTTTTGATAATTTAAACAATTTTGTATCAAGGACCTTTAGAGGTTAAGCTGCCAAAATTTTGGGAAGTTTTCATCATCAAAGAAAATACTGGTGCTCAAATTTCTTGGGACCAACATGGAAATGGGACTCTCAAATTAAAACTCTTAATCATATGGTCATTCCTCGACAATTTAAGTGTTGAACTATTCAATCTCATAATTTGGACTAACAATTAAGTTTGATGCTTGCGATATTATATCCATTACCTAATCCTTTTGTTACCGACATATAGTTATATTCTCTAAGTTGAAATATAATTTCATCTTGGTTTTGAGTTGTTACAAATAATACCAAATTGAAAGAACAAAGGACTCCATGAAGAACTAAATTGTGTAGACGTTCACTAAATTCTTCATAAAATTTGACATTTAAGGTAAAGAATACACATGCAATCGCTTAAAAATGTGGTGATGTTGCTATGATTATATATATATATATATATATATATATAATTTATTTATTTATTTATTTATTTATTTATTTATTCTAGAATATATGTCTGTTACTGAAAGGAGTCTTTTGATATAAACTTTTAGATAAAAGGCAAAAACAAAAACTATTGTTGATTCTAAAATGAAATGTTGTAATTTTTATTTATTTTTATATTGTTCTTAAACTAAACTTAGCTACTGTAAAGATTTGTTTGTGTCAACTTAACCCCTAAAGTGAACTAAGGCCATGTCCTGGTCGTTTGGGGTTAGGTCAACTTCTTATTTAATACGTTTAGCTTGAATGAAGTTGAAACCTTTTGCAAGGTTCTAGAGTTTTTCAGTACCTTTGTGAATAGTTTCAAAATTTGTCATACTTTAGGAGATAATCACACTCAAAGTTTGAAAACACTATTCAGAATCTGCCCAAAACTCAGTATATGCTCATTTATTCTCTGAAGTTGCCCAAAATCAAATAGATCGTAGAAACTTTAAAAATTCACCAAATTTGAGATTTCACTTTTTTCCAAGTCTTGTTTTTTGAGCATATAGAAGAGGTAACAAGGCATGATCAGTTCCAATCCAATTATTCTTTACATACCTTTTTTTATTTTCAAATGTCGGCCTTTGTAGTTGAATTTGCGCATACCTTCATGTGATGAATCAAGCATTTCTTTAGCTTTCATAGGTCATATGAGGGTAAAAATTGCATGGACATGTTGCCAACTCACCCAAGAACAAGAATATGAAGAGCCTCATGTCAAATTCTCTACCACAAATGGTTTTTTGGTCCTCAAAAAACTACTCACCCTTTCTACAACAAGGAAAAAAAAAAAAAAAAAAAAAAAAGAAAAGAAAAAAAAAAGGAAAAAAAAAAAAAAAAACTTCCTCCAACTTTGAACATTACAATCTCTCAATTGGTAAGGAATCCGACTATGAAATTTGATATACATATGCACATACAAGTCAAGTACGAGATCCTACAGTTACATACCTAAAAATACATAAACTTTCACCTTGCATCAAAAGAGAGTAATAATTACCAAAATTTTGAGACTTTATGGCAGCTTTAGGACTAGTCCACTTTAGGGGCTAATAACCGAGACCTACAATTTAGTCGTGCACCCAATCCAATCGTAAGAGTTTGGATGTCCGAACAAAGGTTCGACTCTCAACTTTACACTCTTGAAGAAAAAAATTGCAACACAAAGCCATGCATATTTGTACCATCCTTGGAGCAATATGATGTGGCACTTTCCAAAAATTAGGTTCTTGGGGGTCAAAGGCCTGTCGCCACTTTGAGCAAAGGTCTCCATTTTGTGAGTACAAAAATGGGTGTTTTGTGGAGGAAAGTGAGTTCGTGATCATAGTACTTGTAGTACTTGTACTAACACGGCAATAGAAAGAGAAAAAAGGAGATGGGACTTGTTGAAGCTTTTGTTGACATCTCATGTGAAGCATGTCATTTCAGACTCATGACTTACATGTAGTGATTGAGCAGCTTGTCCGGTAAGCGTTGGTAGCAGCTACCAAGGAGGATGGAGGAGGGGTAATGAGCCCCCCAATTTTTTGATGTATAGACATTAAATGCCAAGGAGTGGGCTTCCAAGGTCCAAGGGTAACTTGGGGTTACGAACCTCAAATTTGAATTCAAAATTATACAAAATGGCCTTGGGAGGTCCCCACGGATTCTAGGGTGCCTCCTTGGTAGCTGCCATGAACCATTGCCCCAACTTGTTCCATTCTTACAGTTTTAGTTTCATTTTTATCTGCTAAAGAGCATCATCAAGTAAGGCATAATCACTCCGGCAATGGTGTTTTACTCAGTAGGCAGGATTCGGGAAATAATTCCATCCTTACTAGCTAATATCCTGTAGTTCCCTTGTCCAACCGGTTTCAGGTGAAACCATCTTGGCAGTTGTCTCATTTTACATTGAGAATAGAAATTTTTCTTGTAATTATTATCAGTTTTTAGCCGGTATTTTCAAGAATCCACCGGTTAGTAGGTTATTTCCATCAGCTGATAATGAACTAACCGTTGGTTTTTCCCGATCATTGCCTAGTCCATGTCTTTTTAGACCAAATCTATTTTAGAGTGATGCATCAAAGATCAAATCTATTCTAGAGTAATGCAACAAGGATCGATGTTTTTATCATTGCCATGAGAGATTTGTCGGTATTGCTAAAAGGAGAACGACAAGGGAGCTACAAACTTTGGTGCATGAAGAGTCAATCAAGCTGTTTGCAGTGACATACTGAAATGTTGGGTGTTAATATGTGACTTTCTTCGATATATCTTCAATATATTGAACATCATTTGCGGTGGGACACTAAATACAGTATATTGACTTGAGCTACTCCAAAAGTGGAAATGTCATAAGCAGTATAGAATTTTGACATAACTCTGGAAAATTTGGATATAGTGGATTGGAAGGTAGGTTACAGGGTTCATGGTTCTCAAATTAGAAAGATCCATTGACCTGTAACATTGCATGAGTTGAAGATCTCTGCTTTGGATCGAGGTTTAGCATTTTCACATTTGAAGATAATCTATGTGGCACATCGGTGCATAAGTTTCAAAGGTTTCAATGCTGCCCTTTGTTAAAAACCAACATCATTCTTAATCGCATAAACAGTGCCGGAATATACAATATCATGGAAATCACTTCGTCACATGTGTGCCAGAAGCCCTCTCAATCTAAACTACCTCAATAATGCAAAGAGGAACACTGAGAAATTCTACGAAAGAAGCTGTCCGAAAAAGTCCGAACATTATCAAGCAAAGTACGATGATCATGCAATCTCAAGACCGTTTCTAGAAGAAGTACATAAGTCCAATAGAAGGAGCAGGCTGAGGCAGTTACAAGTGTTGAAATCAAGGACATCAAACTTGCTACAGGAGCTAATACCTTTAGTCAGAGGTTCTCTGTTGTCAACTTGTGACTCTAGAACAGGCACAAAGATCGATCACTTAAAATTTCAACTTTTGAATTCAGTATCCACGAACACTTTCATTGCTACCACTCGAACCTCCCTACAATCGCACATAAGAGCATACAAATATCTGACCAACTCGGACACTATTTACGAAGAGTCAATCAACCGACGAGTAGTAGCCAATGATACTAGCATCTGTGAACTAAAGCCATGCCACTTCAGGAAGTGTTGATAACAGAGATACATGATAACATCCATGATCAAACTTTCGACATAGAATATCGCTTTACATTGATAACTTCCACTTGATATATGGTGAATCGTATTCTAAAACGAGAACACAAAACCCTTTCGAATGACACGCACAGATATCCAGAGTATGCTCAGGATCTGTCATGCTGTGAACACATCTAGATGCCCTATTAACTTAGGCACTGTCATTAGAAAGGGTCGAGCGTATCGCACTTTACTGAAATTTCTCTGAAAGCTATGATGGTATCGTACAGAATAATGATAACTGTACAGTATAGGAGTTACTAATCTACTAAAGCAAGGACGTCATTACCTTGACCAATCAAGCGGCTTCTTTGAAGTTCGCCTTATGGGTACTGCATGATTCGTGATATCCTTCGCTGCTCTTTCAAAGGATCGTCTGCAGCCGGTGGTGTGGCAGCACACCCTTGTGCCGGAGGAGACTTAGGCTTGTATCATCAACTATTCAAAAAGAACGGAGGTCCGATCGACTCCTCCAGACGGTCAGTTGAGCTATCGGTAAGTGAAGATTCAGCTTATTGAGACCAACTTCCAGATGCGTACTAGTTCAAGTTTTACTCGTAGTAAGCACTTGTCCTACCTTGTAAAGAAAGCAGACGTCATTTAACTGTCTTGAGTCTGCCCAATCTGATGGAATCAATGGATGGTACTAGTAGAGAGCCCCACTCTTAGAGAGGGCCTGTTAGTTCTAGCGTCATTGTGGCAGTTTTTAACATAAACCTGAGCAGCTGAGCGTTCTGAAGTCAACGAGTGTGGGCTATCTACAAAAAGTTATCGTGAGTCGGCCTCCATACTAGATCAATGATTCAGGAGCTGCGATTTAGAAAAGGTGTGCTACAGATAGCTGGTCAGCATCAGAGTGGCTTCGCCCTCTTGCAACTGGACTTCTCCACAATACCTGAGGGCCTGCGAAGAGGTTTAGACTCGGCATCCGATACTATAACGTCGCTGGATACGGTCCTGGCAAGCTTCGAACAGCTCCGCAAGAGGCTCTTCGGCTGGGAGGACTTGTGCTCAAACCGAGACTCCTGGGCCCCGCTGTCAATGTCCGTATCCTGAACGATACTTTGAGGCAACGTGCTGGACAATGCCATGGTGGCAGCCACTACTGGCTCGTCGAGAAGAAGGCTTCGAACACGGGTCGCTGCTCGGGTGCTGATGGGTGGAAAGATGGTGGTGCTGGTCACTCCTATATCTTCGCAGTTGCAGCCTGTGTGTTCGGAGGAAAACACCGAGGGACTTGGAGACGACTGGTCCCCACCTTCTTCCAATCCCTCCGCCTTCTCTGCTCCCTTCTCCGGGGCTACAGTCGAAGAAGCAGGTCGGATGGGAGACTGAGATCTCATCTGCAGAGATCGCAGAAGAGCCGCTCTTCTCAGGTCAGCAGATTGGCAGGGGTCCGTGGTCGGAGAGGGGGGCAAGCGACCCTCATCTGCACCTTTGACTCGATTCTGAGCGCAGGGCAGTGGAAGTGAGGGCGTGTAAGGAGGGGGGGTCTGCTGCCGCGACGACAGAGCACTGGAGTGTGTAGGGATATAAGGAGGAAAGTGTTCCTTACGGCGCGGGGACACAGGGCTGGTAGGGGTTACAGATACGGACTCCAAAGCTGTAGAAACTGGCAAGAAGGTAGGAGTTTCTGATGCACGACCCATGCGAAAGCCAACACTCTCATCGCTATCATCCGACATTGGAGAATCTAGTGTTGATAAGTCATCCCTGTGCACATTCAACTGTCAGAGAATGTTGCAGTCACAAATGATTGACATACACGAACGAAAGGCCTAGCAATTGACATATGAGCAAAAGACGAGAAATTTTACTGAGTGGTAGAACTGATCTACACTGCAAGAACTGGAACGCTATGGTAATACTGCCACTTTAAGTAGCTCCATACCATAGTGGGTGCAAGAAGGATATAAGACGAACATAATCAGAAGCTCAAAGTTTGACACTCAATCACGTTGTGAAGATAATTAGTCGGATGGGGACAGCTTTTATTTCACTAAATTCCATTGAGGTTCGTTGCATGTGCTCGTCAAAAACGTTGGACATTGACAATTCATCACTTCACCTACTTGACTCGCCGTCCTTTTAGAGTTGATGCAGTAACGAAGCATACGCAAGTCGACCAGAAAAGTAAGACTGACTTCTTATAGGCAATGACATACTGAAGGTCAGGCATAGGCACGGAACATACCCATGACTCGTGGGGAAAGACGATGCAGATCGTGAAAGACCTGCTGTCTCCGTGTGAGCAGGAGACACCATGTTGTCAATCAAGGGAGGAGATGATCGTTGGGAGTGAGACGTTGAATCACCCACTCGCAGCCCATTCAAACTTGATGCCATCACCTGCAGTCACGTCGATGTGCAATTTTCAAGACGCGCGACGCAAGAGGTAGAAAACATCATTTTGGCAGAGAAACCATTGAAAAACCACATCCCCAGATACATCAAGCACTCCCAAACATGTGTTACGTTGAGATAAAACTCACCTCTGTGAGGTACCGTTTATGATTGTGGAAATTGTCGAAATAGGCTTCATCGTCAGCTGGCCGGGACCGTTTTCCACCGATCAAAGAACCAGAATCCCGACCCATTTGGACTCTAAATTTTGAACACCTGAAACACCAACGAGAAGCCATCGATTCAGAATTGGACATCATACAGAACTACAATGAAACATATTAACCCTTTAAGGCCCTCTGCGCCACTGTTAGGATGCAGACAATATTTTCTACTTTCCACCATGCATAGTTGTCTGCTTTAGGGTCTGTGAAACACTAAAAATGTCTGTACGAGAAATGTCTGCACGAGAAAGATGCACGACAAGAGTCTGTGAAACACTAAAAATGTCTACACGAAAAAACTCTGCACGGGAAAGATGCACGACAAGAGTCTGTGAAACACTAAACATGTCTGCACGAAAAATCTCTGCACGAGAAAGATGCACGACAAGAAAGGCAATTGAGGCATTTGAGGGCGTAATAAATTAATGACAACCAACTCTATTGCCTTACATCCTCACACATAACCATTCAACGCAAACAGGTTCAACCTTCTCCCTCCTGCCAACGGCATGCAGCAATTGCCTTCTTGGAAAATGAATTGGACATAGATGTGCTTATCTGTTCCACAATTCAGTATCTTTTAACATGGAGCCACTCGAATTCCTAACAGCATACAGCAATGAAAATAACTTCTTGGAGTTGTAGTTCGGCTACCAGCAAGACAAGATTGTACTCTACAGTGAAAACACTACACCTAGAATACAATCTGAATTACTCGTTTTGTGACATAAAAAAGAAATTTCAGCTGAACACACTCTTCCAGAAACAACTTTTCACTCTATTCCCTCCTACCAACGGCACAGAGCAATAAAATTATCTTCTTGAACATTAAATTGAACAAAGAAGTGCCTATCTTACTCTATTTGAAACGAGAACTATCTGAAACGTGGAGTCACTCGAATCCCTAACAGCATACAGCAATAAAAATCTTCTTGACATTATAATTCGGCCACACTAGCAAGTCATGCTGAAATTCTAAAATGAATAATAGCAGAACTACGTTGTCCTAAAAATGATGAGAAAGTACTCGTTGTAATAACGAAGAGAAAGAAACCTTCTCAGCCAAACGCTCATCCGAAGCTCATGTGGAAATCATCATCTTGAAAACTGGATTGAACACAAAAGTGCAATTCTGTTCCAAATTCCAGAAGCTACTCAAATACCTAAAACCATACAGCAATGAAAACATCTTATTGAATTTGTGATTCGACCACACAGTACTACCAGCATACCATAGCTAAACTCAAGAATGGAACAAATAACAACAAGATCACAATCTGAAATTACTCTCTGTAGTGATGAAAAAAACAAAAACCATCTCGCGCTTCCGAAGCTCAAGAAATTAATCGATGCTATTCTGTCAGCTTCGAGAATATACGCGCACTCGAACCCCTAGAAGCATACAACAATGAAAATCTCTTCTTGAACTTGTAATTCGGCCGCACAGCACTACCAGCAAGCCATAGCTGAGCTGAAGAAAAGAAAACACTGTAACAAGAACACAATCTGAAGTTACTCGTTGTAGTGACGTCAAAAAACCAGAAACCTTCTCGCTCATGGAAGTAATCAATGCTACAACTCACCTGCAAAAGTTGAAGCCCCTACGGATGCTAGCGACCACTACAACGAGGTCGAAGCTCCAGATCAGCTGCAGTCTCGTCCTGGTCGGAAGAGCACACCATTGATGATCAGCTGCAAGCCTGCAACGGCAACAAAGATAGTAACGTCGGCTTGCCTTCCTTCCTCGAAGCGTATCAGGCGCGATTGGTCACCGAAAAACGAATCTAAAAACGGATGCAAACAGAATACAATGCACGGAAAGTGCTCCTCGAAGAATTGCGAGAGAAATCAGGGAGAGAAGCCGTCAATCGAATCGCCGGAGACGGTGAGAGTATGCCATAGCCTACAACGGACCTCTCAACGCCGGCATACCGGTTGTTGCCAGTCACATGTCCTTGTCGACCGGTGGCTCTGGTCGCCCCCGCCCATTCTTCTTCTTCTTGGCGCCTTTCCGGTGGTTCTCTATGTTAGAGCGGGAGCATCTCCACCCATACAATGTGGAGTGGCACTGTAAGATGGGGAAGATTAAAAAACCCTAGTAGGTGAGCAAGCACTAAATCTCTACCTTTATAGTGTCCTCACTCGAGAAGGGAAGTAGAATTGTTCAATCTCCTCTTGTGCGGTGGCCATCGGGATATTAGCATTACAAACAGACACTTCATTCACGTCAGCCTCTTTGAAAGGGACCGGAGTTTTTATCTATCTCTCTACCTTTGCGTTACCACTTGGATTTGAAGTTGTAATGAGCGGTGCTTTTAATTTCTATGAGACGTTACCGATAAATAAGCTCGTGAAACATTTTAAGTTTTACATTTTCATAGTAAGGGGGCCTTCCAATTTGGTGGTTCTCTAGAAGTAGCAACAAGTGGTCCTTTTGAATATTCAAAAGCAATATTCAAAGTTCAAAGAGGCGTTACTGTAGTAAGCAAGCAAGCCATGAAACAATGCCAACTCTACATTTGTACATTGAAGTGATAGTAAAGGGGTTAGAATTCGTATCCATTGCTTTCAAGTTTCAAAGAGGCATTATTGTAGTAGGGAGTAGGTGAGAAAGTCTGTGACATACAGCAAGCCTTACCTTTGCATAATCATTATGGCATTCTCAATTAGTGGTCCAAAGGGTCTAGAAGTTGTCGAGCATTAAGCACTGGCAAAAACATACTCTATTTGTCCCATAATATCATATTGATAGGTACTCTCAATCCTATCCGTAGAGGTAGAATTAAGGCAACCTATCAATATGACGTCATGGGACAGAGGGATTATAAATTATAGATTGAGTACTTAAATTTGATTTAGAAGGTTATATATCTACTTGAGTAGATAAGAAGGTAGAGGACATAATTATAAGGTAGTATTAATACGTCCCCGCGACATTGACACGCTCATACAAATCATTTCTAGTACTTATGGGCCCATAAATATTTTGGATCTCAATATATCTTGGTTTGAGAAACTTGGTTTGCAATCTGATTGTTGCTCACACCTCTACAAAATAACTCGCTTCCAACGGCAGGTCATGCATCCCACTCCAACCAACGGTGCGCGAAATCGCAAAACGAAAGAAAACAGAACAAACTATCTGCCATAACTCCTAAAGTAGACTAAGGACCGGAGTTTCTATCTATCTATCTATCTATCTATCTAGTCTTGTCAGCCTCGGAGTTTCTATTTTTAGCTCGCATAAAGTTGAAAACTTTTTGGAGGTTGTAAAGTTTTTGCAAATCTTTTTAAAAAGTCATTTCACGATTTAAAAATCCTCACACTTAAGGTCGTATGTGTTCCCAACTCACCTCGGAACAAGAGTGTGAAGAGCCCCATGTTGAATTTTCTACTAAAAATGGTTTTTTGGCCCTCAAAAAATAAGTTGCCCTTTTCACAACAAAGAGAGAAATTTTTTCTCCAACTTTGAGTATTATGATCGCATAATTGGTAAAAGAATTAAATATGAGATCTTTGATAAATATATATACATAAAAGTTAAATACTAGATCCTACGGTTACAAACCTAAATATATGTAAAAAAAGGCAGATTGAAATTTTGTAAGTTTTGAGTAATTAGAGAGAAAGTTTCTTAGGAAAATATTGCCACAAAGGAGAGGCTGCTAAATATAGCACCCTTTGAATCCACATCCTTTCTCAACGGTCTCTTATATTTTGCTTTTCACCATACTTTGACAAAAAGACATAAGCACTAGTAGTTCAAGAGTTTCGAGGTGTTTCTCTCCAACCTCCAATGTTGGCGGCTTGTATATCCGTTGGGAAAGGAAATGGTGGCGGCTTTTATGTCCGTTGGAAATGTCATATCCAATGGACATACAAGCCGCCACCATTGTCCATTAAGTCAGTCCGTTGGAAATGCCTTAAAGAGGCTAGCTATGTAATTTCGAGAAAATGGAAATTATCCATTGTATCTAAGATTGATTTTCAATTGTTGCCAAAATCAAGACTTTTCAAGCATGCAATGATATTGCAATAAAAAAGACCCATGGACCTTGAGTTGTATCTTCTTCATTCACCATTAGATTTTAACATTGTTTTCGAGTTGGATTCCATTTTAAATTCAACTCTTGTGGTAGAAATATTATCTAAATCCAAGAGGCAATAAAATTAGGTCATCCATTTTAGAGCAAGGTGCCTATAATTGGACTTTTTCCTTTTGTATATTTCACGACAAATTTCACCATTTTGGGGCTATCATTTGAGCCAAAAGAAAAATATTAAAAAAAAGGGTAAAAGAGTCTTTTTGAGATGAGGTGAATAACCATCTAGTCAAAGCTGTTTTAATTGCACTAAATCTGTTAGTTACATTGCCACTCTAAAGCAAAAATGATGAAATTTTGTAATTTTATTGAGTTCAAATACATTATGATCTTGCAATCAATGAGGCCCCATGACTCAAGAATCGGTCCAAATGACCTATTGTATTACTAATATACTTATGACCAATGAATCTACCATTGTTTTGCACGCATGCCATCCACCTTTACTTACATTTATGATACTTTGAATAGTTGTGTTTCTAAATCACATAAACCCTCAAACGCCCAACCCCTCTGAAAATACACTAAAAAGCAAGCCCGAGGGGCATGCTTGGGCGTTTAAGGGTTAAGATCAAGACGTCCAAGGGTCAAGAACAAAGTTGCATATATTGCCAAATTTGTTTTGGGCCTTATGCAAAACACAAACGTTGTGGTTGTTTGCTTTGATTCTTCCAAAGCAAGGATTCCCAAGTGCAATAAACTTGTAAGACATTTAAATTCAAACTTAAATCTATCCAAAATCCATCATATCACAGAATAACCATAATACACAAACTACATTACTAACCACTAACTACCAACATTTATACCAAAGTCATATGGTAGATTATATCACATGCTTGAGAAGTAAATATAAATAAATAAATAAATCATATGCGAAGTCCCTCGTCCTCATAAAGGATTCATCTAACGGGTAGTTACGCCCTCAAATGCATAAGAATCTCCGCTCACACACACAAGAATGCCATGTCACATTGTTAAAAGCAAGTGAGCGATAAATGGAAGTGGCTACAAAGATACCGGCTCCATAACCGGTGGGTGTCGTCATGCTCGGGTAGCACAAAAAGTAAATATAAATAGGTAAATCATATGGGAAGTCACTCGTCCTCGTAAAGGATTCATCTAACGGGTAGTTATGCCCTCGAACTCATAAGAATCTCCGCTCTCACACACAAGAATGCCATGTCACATTGTGCAATTAATGGACGTGGCTACGAAGATACCGACTCCATAACGGGTGGGGTGTCGTCATGCTCGGGTAGCAGCGAAAAAAAAAAGCATCAATTTCTGGTCAGGGGGTTGCGTTGCGTTTCGTTTTTTTTCCGCTTGCTAGCAACCCGCATGTCATATGGCAGCAGAAAGTGTGTAAGGTATGAAGCAGAAAATTAATCGCGGCCCGCTGGGGGTGTCCTGCACCCGTCTTTATGTCCTGCCCCCTCCATGCCGCTCCATGATGCCCTTGGCACGCGAGAATGGCCAAAGCTGCAGCTTGTGAGCCCTGCTGCCCTCACTCCACTTGCGGACAACACACCCACACTATTATTCGTTTAAAAAAATAAAAAATAAAAAAATAAATTATTTTAGTATTTTGATTGGTATTCACTTAGAAAACAAGCTAATGTAGAGGTAATAAAATCCTTCCTTCAGGTCTAAAGTCTCAGGGACTCTTTACATGGGGAGACAAGCCAGCATGGGGTCGAAGAAGGGCAGAAAAAATTCTCCAAATGTGATTGGTCCATTACTTGTAGATGCATAGGGTAATAAGTCTTTCCTTCAGGTCTAAAGTCTCAGGGACTCTTTACATGGGGAGTCAAGCTGAGCATGGGGTCGAAGAAGGGCAGAAAAAATTCTCTCAATGTGACTAGTCCATTACTTGTGGTTCAAGAAATGAACGAATCAAGTTGAGAGGATTTTTGATTTCCATCGGCCCCATGCTCCCCGTGCGAAGCGTCCCTTAATATACAAACTACATTATCACTTTTCCGTTGGCAGGGACATTGACATGCTCTGAAATGTTCAACGACTGAACATTTCTCGGCTCTGTCGGGACCTTCCTTGTGGTAAAGGGTTATTCTTTCTGTAAGTAGTAAAAATTATTTCTTCACATTCAATGCCCCCTAGTTCCGTACATTACGGAACAATTTTGTATACACATCTTCAAAATTGGTTATAAATACATCAATCCTTTACACTTCTTTTGAGTTGCAAACCATGATTGGTACTTCCCTTGATACAAAACTCTAATGCTTTGAGGGTTGTGACATTTCGAGAGTCCCTACACGCTCAATTGGTGCTACATCAAGGGCATACTCCACGGACTATTCCCTTACATACAATGATAGGGAGAAACTGAAGGCTAGTTCATTATCAGCCAATGGAAGTATACTGATATTTAACTAAATATGGACAAATTCATAGTCCAGAAATAATGTCGGCTATCCGCCGATATTACCATTTGACTCCATCTGTAATCTTTGAAAGGTCATAACTCAGTCAAATTTTGTCCAAATTAAACATATGAGGTGTTATTTGACATCTACAAGAAATGTAGATGTCAGAAAACACCTCATATGTTTGATTTGAACAAAATTTGACTGAGTTATGGCCTTTTGAAAGTCGCCAATGTGGGGATGTATCGGCTGGCTACCGATAAAACCAAGGTTCTTCATTAGTTGCAAAAAGTCCATAAGTTGCAAATTAGTCCATAATTAGTTAAATATCAGTTAGTAACCCATTTGCCCGCTGATACTTAAAAACACCAGCTAAAAACCGATAAAATTTACAAGAAATTTTCTACTCCAAGTATAAAATGTGACAATTACCAGGATAGTTTCACCGAAAACCGGTTGGACAAGGAAACTATAGGTACCTATTAGCGAGTAAGTATGAAATTATTTCCCGGACCGCGTGGAGCACATATCCCGCCATAGAAACAAGCACGACATTAAAGGAATGTTATGAGTTGTACCGTTATTATCATGGAATGTTGGCAGCCGAGAAATTATGTGCTTGAGAAAAGAAAAACCGGGCCGGGCCACGACACGATGAATAATAATAAGTTTCATCGGCTGCGCAATTGAATCATCTTATCATGTGGTGGATGTCATGATGTGCGAGGGTGCGGGAGGGAAAGGGACCATTGATGCCGCTGCTGGTGATAGTACTGCGTTGTATGTGCAAGAATGATCATCTTTCGTTGTACACATCATGTCCCTTGTTTTCTGTAGCAAGAGCTCATATACTCAATGGGAGAGTGCTAAAAAATGGGCTCAAATTTCAAAATAATAATGGAAGTAATTTTCATGTATGGGGAAAGTAATTGGAATGACTGTCATAGTGGATTCATGATTTTGGACTCTTCTACAATTTGTTGGGAGTTTCTGAAATGGTGCCCTATTCTTGCACTCTATAATGTTTGGTGTGAGTACATGCTACTGTCGAGTGAAGAAGCTAATATGAACCTCTAGGTCGAGTACTCTAGTATTGGTACTGCTCTAATTTTGAGCACTCTTCCTCATACTTCGTTCTTTCCAATTTCACTATTCGCTTATGAAAAAGAAGTGGATTTGTTCACCAGGTGGATTTGTCTTATTTCACCAAACTTGATAAAAATCCTCATTTAGCTTAGTGGAAGTATCAAAGTTCTCCGGGCACTAGTGACTAGTGAATATTTTGTAACTTTAGTAACTTTCCTAGTACAATGAAGGCATTTCAAATGCATTGATGCGGCATAAAACTTTACAAATATTACTCATAAATACCAACCTCAAGAAATATAATGTAGGGGATTTGCATCAACCCTACAAGAAGAAGCTCCACAATACACTCCCAAACGGCCATATCCTGAAATCCATGAACAAAGTCTCTTCAAAACTTTGATTTGGGGAATCCAACCGGAGGATCCTGTTTAATATTGTCCAACCACCAATTTTTAAATCTAAATTGAAAGAACAGATCTTTAGATATATTCAATATAAGTTTTTACAAAGACAACCTATATTTTTAAGCAAATCCACCACATTGTGGTCGCTTTCGACTCCAACGGTTAAGAATGTGTACTTACACTCAAAAGAGGCGTACTAGGTGTACACATTCTTAACCGTACAAAGACCAGACTCCTTTGAGTGACTCCTACTGTACGACTCCAACGGTTAAGAATGTGTATTGAGATGTAGAAAAGAAAAAGTTATGTCCTATCATCAACGGTAGGTTGAACGGACACTATATTCAAGCCAACCCGTAGGAGTCTGGTGTTATTCTTCTTCTTCTTAGAAAAGGAAAAAACAAAACCTACAGTAGATAGATGAGTGATATACTTATAGCAAAGTACAAGTAGGTACCTGATAACGTATATTTGCTGCTTTTTCTGCTTTATAATGGAGACCTGTCTGCAGCAGCCAGACTTCTCTTTTCTTTTCTCTGCTGCAGCTAGCGGCTCCACTGACAGTTGCTGTTGGAGCTCATACCCCTCCTCACATGCCGCTTCAAGTATCGCTACCTAGTTTCCTACCTTTCGATCCCCTCTCATCTCCTCACCTGTTGCTGCTTCTGATTCTTCCTTTTCCATCTCGCATGCAAGCTTGTTAGCTGCGGATCAAGCTCGTTAATTAACGAAAGTTAGCTAGCATGGCAGCTACCTAGGAGCTCAATCGAACAATGGCGTATTCTGGCTCTCATTCTACTGACCTGGTACTAACCTGCATTGCCCTTCTCTCACATTCTTTTCTTGTCTCCTTAAAAGTGCACTGAAGTCATTCCTTCATTGCATCTCCTGGAAGCCACTATGGGTGAAGTCACCAGGGTTTGATTCATTTTGTGGTAGTTTTCTTGCGCTTGTGGGGTTTAGAGAGAATGACATCAGCGGGCTATTCCCATCGATCACCTTATTTTAAGCGTGTTAGTCTGTCGTGGCTTGTTGGAAGTCTCGACTGTACCTAATTGGTAGGTGAACTAAGCTTCTGTTTTTTTCGACTGTGGAGCATAAGAGTGCTTTTAGAGCTCGGTTTGTCAGTCAGTGAGTCTCTAATCTAAGTGGGGTTTTGGCAGCTCAGGGACATGGCTGCTTGTTGATCACTGAAACCTTGTAATCGTGCTGAAGCTGTGGAGTCTGATGCTTTACAACTCGAGGAGGTTCCGAGGTGATTGCTCAGCTCGTGTATCATGTTGCAGAAGTTAATGAGTGAATGTTATTGTTTCGCAAGCTCTAATGTCTTGGAGTCTGTTGCTGTACAATTTCGTAGAGGAGAGATGATTACGGCTTCAGCTTCTCATCCCATGATTCCATTGCATAAGTTAGCGAGTAAAACCTATTGTCCCGAAGCCTAAATCTTTAATGATGTGAAGTTTAATGTTTCCGAACTCAAGGAGGAAAGGTGATTACCTAGCTTGAGTGTTGACCTCAGTAGAAGAAATACTACTTTAGAAATAACCATTCAAAGTTTTCCTTCTTGTGCCTGTCACTCTCTAATGTGTACCACTCACAAATCCATTGCAGAAGTATCAACATTGTTTCTGGAGCTTAAAGGTTGTGGAGTTTCATATACTCTCGAGGTGATCACGTAGCTCGAAGACCCTGCGACTTAAATGCAAAAGTTAACGGGTGAATGAGTCTTCTATCAATAGAGTGATTGCAAGGTGAAGGATGCGAGGGGTTAAGGTGCAAAACCCTGGTGGAATGGAAAGCCTGGGAGAGTAGCATCAATAAGAGCCAGGGAATGAGGGAGATGAGGGCGATGTTGTTTTGCAAGTGCATATGTGCATGGCAACCAGTGCAAGTGGTGCACGGCGATGGCCACATCCGGAGCTTATCGCGGCCCGTGACAGTGGGCGAGCTACTCGAATGCCACCCGCACCACTTTGTCTGCGAGCCGACTGCCAATGGGCCGCTCTACCATAGCGGCATGCTGCCCGTGGACATGGAGCTCGAAGAAGGAAGGATTTATCTCTTGTTGCCGCTGCCGAGATTGTTGCCGCATCTTGCCAGCTCGTTTCCGACTGCTCCTTGTTGCCCTTGCTTCCACTCTCACTTGCCAGGTACAGTGCTCCCTCCGTTGCCAATTCCTCCCCCATCAAACATAACTCTCGAGATTTTCACAGCATTCTGCAATTGATTCATGAGTAGCTACTGCCTGATGTAGAGCATGCTCCTCACTTTCTACTTTCTACTGTTCTCCGGTCGATGTCAATGCCAGTATGTTCTTGAAGCTTTTTCTGCTGTGCTGTTGTTGACAAGAAACTTTAGCAAAATTCCCCTGAATCATGCTTTCGATGTGAGTACAACTAGCATTTGATGGCATTGCAAGTGATTCATGGGTAGCTTGCTGTGTAACTGGCAAAATTGTAGAGCATGCTTCTCTCTTTCCATAGTACATACTTCAATGTTTTGATCATCTTGTAGCTTCTCCTCTGTAGTATAATTGAGTTTTTTCTGAAGAGATTTCACCCGAGTTATGTAACAATCTACAAATCATGCTTTCGATGTGAGTACAGCAAGCATTGACTGTCTGCAATGATGGTGGTGTTCTCCATTGCAAGTAAATTCATGGGTGGTGGTTTGTGTTAGTAGCTTGCCATATAATCAAATAACAAAGATGTAGAAGATCATTCTTCCCACTTTCTACAGCTCGATGCCAGTTTCGTAATTTTTCTTGTAGCTTTTCGTCTCGGTCCCAGTATCTACGTAGCTCTCAAGAAACTTAAATTCGAGTATAATAATCATATTCAGAACATCATGCTTTCGATGTAGCTTTTTCTTTTCGGCAGCATTTCCAGAACTGTACACTAAAAGAGAACAAAGCCATTTTTTAAACTGAAATTGTAGTCTTGAATGTTTTGTTATGTACTCTCCTTGTCCCATTGTAATTGTCCAATAGGTTCTCTTGAATCTATCTCTTGAGGAAGATTTGAGAGAACATGTTGGACAATTCTAGTGAGACAGAGGAGGGAGTATTTTCTAACACGATTCTACGTCACCTTGGTTATTCTATGTCACCTCGTGTAACCACTTTTCAGCAAAGTATGGTTTTGCTCAGGTCTAGGCCTATGTATATGAAGAATTAGCATAACTGTATAGTAGCATTAAGGAAATTGGTTATAGTAGTTCTTATCTCTATTTTGACAACTAGTGTTATGAAGTGCGTGGTCAAGCCATGAAAAGGCCGTCACAACCCATCTCAAACTCAAACTATACAATCTTAAAAAACTCACTACCATTCTTTGCTTCCATTCAAGTTGTATTTTACCAATTTACTCCCTTTGTCCAGTTATAATTGTCCAGTAGGTTCTCTCAATTCTACCTATAGAGGTAGATTTGAGAGAACCTAGGGGACAATTATAATGGGACAGAAGGAGTAGCAATAATTGCAGATCCTAATTATCACTGTGTTGACTCCCTTAACATACATTTCAGAGCACCCTTCGTATCATTAACAAAATTGACAATATTAGAAAACCATGTACTTGATTACCAGTTTTTGGTGTCCTTTTATGCTATAGGTTCATGTTTTTGACTATTCTTATCCACAATAAATGGTCACAAGAGCAATGTTTTTTCTAAGCTCAAACTTGAACATTCTTTTGCTAACAAACTCATTCCGGTTGAGTGAACGCAGGTAACCAAAATCCAAAGGAGACTCAAACCACAAAGCTACGAACCTGGGTAGGCCATCGCCAAACACTCGCAGTACACAAAATGCGAAAAGTGAAACAAAAAGTGACCACATCGAACCTAGTTCGTGCACTAATCCGAACAACCACAAGAATGCTCCCGGAAAGACTTCGATTCCGCTTCTCCTTCCACAAACTCCTAGACTCTTCCGAGAACCATCACACTCTCTCCTCGTCGGAGCTTTCGTCGAAAGGAGAATCTCCTTCTTCCAACAAATCTATCCAACAGTATTGTCCGAGGAATCGGTGGCGACCGGGGTTGGAGTGCATCTCGGAAGTGGACCAGCTTCTTACCAGTTTGCTCAAACTCGACGACTCCGAGCTCAGCCTGTACAGATGATTAATTCTTACTCCTGATTGTTGCAATGTATTCATTGATGCGGAATGATCGATGTGAGGTGTTTTTGATTCTTGAATGTGGGAATGTGTAGTATAGCTAGTTTTGTAGGAAATGGGGCTTTTATGGATCATGCAAATTGAATTGGACTCATGTCGTGAAATTGAGGTTTTTTTGTGAGTTTTCAGCGTGTACAGACGAGTGATCATTTTGAGGTTTGTGAATTTAGTTCACATTTTGTTTTGTTGTACTGAATTTGATTGAGGAAAAAATGGTGGAGATTTGGACTTGTGGGGGATCCTAGTTATTGTATGGGAAGGAGGGCATTGTCGTTCATGAGATGATTCAATTAGGAATGAAGTGGGTATATGTAGCATACCTAGTTTTGCAATATCAGACTTTAGGGTAGAGTGGGGATATGTTGTCACTGCAAATGGACTAACAGCTTGAAATGAAGGTGAGTTGAGTTTTACAATTCCACTCATCCTTAATGTCACACTTAAGAGTATGGCCAGTAGCTCATGAACTAGGTGTCAACCGTGTGATGGTGTTGGGTAATGGACAAGCATGAGGGGAAGGGTTTTGTTTGACCCCAAGTTGCAAGCTCCTTAAAACCAAGATTGCCCTTGCGGGTATCCTTCACCCGTCATAAAGCATAGGCCGGAAATTTCTTGGCGATGCCTGTTCAAATCTTCTAGATTCCGAATTCTCTTATTGGTGCCTATTCAAGTAGGCCATCTATGCATGGCCGGCTCTATGGCCGTAAATATTGTTGTCTTTTTTAACAACTCGACAAAGGGCGATTGGTGATCCCCCTTTGCCTACCTCCGGTCGCCCCACACGCTCGGTCGAGTGTGTGGAGCAACCTAGGGTTGAGTAAAAGGCGACCGCCGCTTGCACTTTGTCGAGTTGTTGAAGAAGACAATTGTGGCCGTAAAACTCTCGTAGAATGAATTTTGAACCTCTCGCAAAATGAATTTTGAACCTCTCGCAAAATGAATTTTGAACCTCTCGCAAAATGAATTTTGAACCTCTCGCAAGTGCTTCAAGAGGAGTTGATGTGGTAGGAGTGCTCGAATGGAGTAAGAATTCTCCACTCCTACTTGTAGGTTGATCCTGTAAATTGCATTGCTATGCTTGTAGCTAATATTTTTGAGGCTGTGCATTTTAGGCATTTGCTCTCTATTGTATTCAATGCTCTTCACGTTCTAATTACATTTTGGCATTTTGGATTGAGTGAGACTTTACAAGTGCCTTCATATTGAAACATTGTTGCACATGGACAATATCTCCTTTTGAGAATGCTTTCTACAAAATAACACAAGAATGGCATAGTATTCCAATTCCATTGTTGAGAGTAGGGATGTGTACGGTCATATAATTATAGCAATACTTCAAACGCATCATCATGAAATATTGAGTACATTACTTTTCATGATGACTGTAAGTGATTCTCATGAAGTGGAATCCTATGCATTGATTGCTATACATACATTCATTTAGAAACCTCAAAATAACCCGAGTTTGAGTTGAGTGGGGTATTGAAAAGGTTGGATGTATTTGTATCCAATACATGAAATATTATTTGAAACATTAGATTAAATAGTTGCACAACACTTATTCCAAATGATACCTTATTATACCTTACTTCTAGCATGCCATGCGGTGTTGCCACGCTCGAGCACTACCCCTCGTTCATTCCATTAAATCCCCACTCTTTGTTGTCCCTGTATCCATCCTTTTTTCAAGCTTTTTCACCCATAATTCTATATTTGGTAACTTTTCCAAGGCTCTTAGCAAAGTAATTTTTGCACGGTTGGGTTTCCTCCATTGTTTTGTTGCATCTGAAATTAGATTTTTTTTTTTGTGATTGTTAATATTTGGGGGGATATAAATACTTTGAGATTCAATATCCGAAGATTCGGGGGCCCAATGTGCAGTCCAATCATTGCCTGCACCCCTACAAAAATACCGCTTCTAACGACATCTCGTGGGCCCCAATGCAACTGGCGGTGCCCAAGATCATAATGTCACGCACACACGGACAAACAAAACAAACTACCTACTCTTTATAGCAAAGATTGATTTGTTTCAAAGTTTTGGTACTTTGAATATTCTTCTTGATGAAGTTTCTACTTTGGGAACACAGCTTTGAACCCTAAGCCATACATGGTATTTAAGTTTCTAACTAAATTTCAAAGACCAAACTTAGTAACCCGGAAACAAGGTTCTCCTTGCCAAAATCCACCTAAAACACCAAATTCGTTAATTTTGCACTCAAGAAGTGCAATGTACATTTACAATCTGTTTTGACCAAAATCCCTAATTTTTCAAATTGGTATACCAAATCATTATCAATGTAGATACCCTATTTTCTTCATGACAATGTACATTTAATAAAAGTCATTGCAACATGCAAAACTTCTTTACAAGAATTATCAAAACACTCATGCTATTCTATCAACATTTTGGTAATGAATAGTCTATATGAAAACATGCATTTATTGCATTTATTGCAACTTAAAACTCAAATACATTCATGATGAAAGAAAGCTTTGTTTACTTTACTCCAAATAAAACATTACATGTTTTTATATCACAAGATAAATATACATCAGATACCGTTTAAACGTGCATTGCACTCTCTACAATATATATTGTATAAAAACCTATCATTGCAAGTCTGGAAGAGTTTCCGCTATTAATTCGACACTTTCTAATTGCAATTGCTCCTCCCCGGGTAAAGCTCCTTGCCCTTCACACGGCCGCATCTCCCATGCAATCTAGGCATGGCATAATCCATTGCCACTTTGGCCACCATAGCATCTATCACTCCAGGTGACACTTGGTCCAATCCTGAATTTTTGTTGAAAACCGACGATGCGTCTACAAACGTATAGTTGCTATCTGCACCTACGAGGCAAAACCGTGAACTTGGTACTTGTTTGAAGCCAATATCATCTACCCGTGCTCACTCCATTGGCTTTGAGGTGCCATGTTTACTGTGCAAATATATCCAATAAACAAACGATAATTGGTTTAGGTATAAAAAATGAGGTTCTGAAGTGATAAGTTATCATGTGATAAATTTACATTTATCAATGTGATATATTTATAAATATTTATTATTTATATATCAATTATTATTTATGGAAAAAAAAGTTTGTATGTTTTCTTTAGTTTTTATTATCAATAAAATTCCAAAAATAAAATTTTGTAAGAAAGAATTCAACAATGTTATAAAAAACGATCATTTTACAAACACATATAACTTTTGATTTAACCAAAAAAAGAATGTAAGTTTTTGGGAAATGAAATACCAAAACTTCAAAACCCAAGAAAAATCTATACGCACAAAAAACTACAAATTACAAAAAACCTTAAGAGAACAAACTATCATAAAGGTTTTGCAAAATTCAAAAAATGGTTTTGCAATGATACTCATGGGTTACAAAACGATTCATTGTAAAGAAAATTGATATTTGAAACAAACTTTAAAGCTTAAAATACAAGAATTAACACTAAAACGACAAAAATCCACACACAAACTAAAAACCTAGAACTTGAAAATATTGTTGCAATGAAATTGTAAACTCGCAAAAGAAAAACTATAAAATTGTAAAAGTCCACAAACTACAAATGATATAAAATTCTATAACCACATAAAAGCATTGCAATGAAATCCTAAAATTCCAAAATAAACTACCAAAACCTGTAAAACCACATAAAAGTATGAAACAACGAAATATTTTAAGCCATGTAAGTCCTTAAAGCTTCAAAATAAATTTGAAATGAAACCCTAGTTCCTCATGAAAAATTTATATAAGTAAAAAAAACCATGAAACCACACAAAAAAATTAAATATTCAAAACTCTAAAACTACAAAAACATTAATATGCAATGGAACCCTAGTATTGCAAAAAAAGTTTACAAGAATTCTTGAAATCATGTAAACTTGAGATTCTTAACATTGAAACCCTATTTTATTTGCTACAAAAGGTTGAAGTAGTCATCATTTCTAGTTGTACCAAAAAATACCCACCTTCAAGATATGTGAGAACTTGCAACTAATTAAAATGAAATGTGGAGAGGAGTACTTATACCCTCTCCGTGTCCCCTCGACGTTGCCGCAAGGCTTGTGACTGTAGAGGGCATGCGGCGACCTAGAAGCCCTACCCGGCGACGCAGCAAAGAACGAGCAGCGGCGGCCAAGCGGTCAACTCCGGTGGCCAAGTGCCCAGCCCGGTGGCCAACGGCCAGCCCTCGGTGGCCAAGCGCTCAGCCCGATGGCAAAGCGCCCAGCCCAGCCGCGGTGGCCAAACGCCCAGCCTCAGTGGCCAACGGCCAGCCCGGTGGCTAAGCCGCCAGGCACGGCGGGTGCCAGCCTCCACCCCTCCGCGCGTGCGGAGGAGGTCATCGATCTTGCCGGCCAAAAAAAGGGTAAAAGAAGAGAAGTTTTTTTTTTTTTTTTTTTTTTTTTTTTTTCTTTAATTATTATTTTATATTTCTATATCTTTTAAAATCTTTAATTGACAAAACATTTAAGAATTTATTTGAAATTTTTTATTGCTTATTACTTTTTAGATTTTTCTTCCTTTTGTTTGTCATCTTTTTTTCTAGTGTTTTTTTTTTTTTTTTTTTTTTTTTTTTAATTTAATTTTATTTTATTTGCTTTTACTTTTTATGGTTTGCTCTAGTTTTTGAATTGGAAAGTTGCATCTTCTCGTAATATAGTATGGATAAATTACAGGCATGTAATTTTTATAAAATACTCAAAGCGACCGTTTATTTCAAGTTTTAGTTTACGTATGTGAAGTGAGATTCCGAAGTCTGTATGGCTCTAACTTACTCAAATTTGATAATATTGACTTGAAATTTGTTGGGAGCGCCGGTGGCACAATATTATTAGGACCCTTGATTTTCGGTTTTTTAGGAATAAATTTGAATTTCCATAAATATGAAATTTTATAGTGAATATAAATTTTGGGGAAACCTCATAATATAATCTACTGGCATTTGTATTATCGAACCATAATATACATTTTTACATTACTAAAAATTAAAAGGGAATCCCAAGGTTTTTTTGTCAAACGCTACGCAAGTAAAGAAATCTCATAGGTCTTGCTTTAGTAATGTTCTTACAAAAACAAATAAAAGTTATTGTATTAATGAGAAACGTTGTTTATAATTCCGTTATTTAAAATTGAAAACATTGTCAGAGCAAGTACTAAGATGTTGCTACACTTGAACAATATTTTCAAAGAAACCTTGCAAACCCCACTCTTTTCTATTAGTCTTGGTTATAAATTTCCATACATGATGACAAGGTTTGAGGTACAAGGGGCATGCACATATTTTTACTAATATTAATTTATGCTTAGAATCAGATATCTTAAACAATACTAGAGTCGCATGTACTAATTACACCTGAGAACGGAGAAGCTCCGTTTACTCATTTTAGTCTAGATAATGATGTGAAGGTTGGACACTTCATAGCGCTGACAGTGGATCCCACGGATGTTCAAGCAAGTACCGTTTTATATTGGAAAAGTTTTGGAATTTGGTCATGGAAAGTGGGCAACAAAAATGAAAGTAGTGTGGTATTGGCCGCAATGGTGTAGATTGCGAGAAACATCATTGGTTCTTGATAGACAACGGTATTCGAATTGCATGGAGTCAAAGTGGGAGCCATCAGGTGAAAAACATGGATGGGTGGAAAAAGAAGCATTGATTTATTCATGGGTGGATGAAACACAACATGCAAGAACCAAAGAACTGCAACAACTTCCAGTACATGGTGTTTCAACGGAACGAAACATTAAAATTCCAACTTTTGCAAAACCACACCTTCTAGAATACATTGCAATGCAGGTTGAATACATAGATAATGAGCACCTTCAAAATGATATAGATCGTTATTAGTATAGAAATTAGGTAGAATAAATATTTAGGGAAGAGAATGTGTTCTTTTAGCAGTGTAAGTTTATTTTAGTAGTAATCATAAATTATGGTTGCTAACTAAAGAAGTTTATAGAAGTATTGGAATTTTTGTACATTATATGTTTTTTTTGTTACAAAAATTCAATAAAGTTTGGATATCTTCGCCATTTATACCACTTGAAGGAGTCTAAAATCTGGGAAATGAATGGTACACATAAAAATTGCCAAGATACATTGCATCACATTATGAGGTTCAATAATAAAGAGAAATAAATATTTTTTTAGAATTTTGATATTTAAGTAGGATACCACATTCAAAGATGAAATGGTCCACCTAATTTCTTGACATGCGATTTTTTGAACCATCCATTTGCAAGTGCATGATTCTACCCCCAAGTGCAAAAATTTCTAATTCTGTGTTCTAACTTCAATTCTTCATGACAAACTAAAATGCATCTTATATAACAATGGTGATAACATTTGGGCCAAAGTTCACGGCCATAAGATGATTACAAGGCCAGAAAATTTGGTTTTTATTGGCCCCGTAACACTACTTTTCCATTTTATAACAAGGAAAAAGAAAACTCTTTTTTCAACTTTGAACATTAAAATCTTGTGCACAATGAATCTAGGATTTGACATACATCTACATGTTCAAGTAATATTAAGGTACTAGATAATACGGTTACATATAGTAAGGTGTTCAATAATGGCTCAATTTTGAGTAGGAAAACCTGCAAGGATGTTATCAATACAAGCAATTTTCATGCATGGAGAAACTTAGTAGAAAGAGCAAGTGGAATCATCAATTTTGGACTTTTCTACAATGAGTTATGAATTTTTGAAGTTGGGTATATAGGTGTTCCTAAAATGGTTCCCTAAATGATACCCTACAATGTTTGCAGTGAGTTACTATTGCATGATGAAGCTTTTATGTACCTCTAAGTGAAGATTACTAAAAATCCATAAGGGGAGTTGCTCCATTTTAGACCACTCTATTATACTCTAAAAACATGTCGAGCTCAAAGTTCTCACTTTGCAGTTCACTGGTTTTTGACAATATTAAGGCCTTGAGAGTTGTGACTCTAGGGTTAACCCTAAAGTTGAAGGCCTCAAAATTGCAAAAAAACCCTCAAAATTGTCTACTTTCATTGCAAGGTGTAGATTTTCAGCTTTTGATGTATTTTCAAGTATGTAACCCTAAGATCTTGTACTTAACTTGTATGTGCATATGTATGTTAACCCCTAAACGTCCCAGCCTATTTTTAGTAGAAAAGCACATTTCCATAGAATTCGTCATATATGAAAATGAAGAGAAGCTATTAAGATCTCAACCGTACAAACTTGTAATGGACTTATCAAAGATCATGTGGACCAAAATTTGAGTCATGAGGCCTTATAGATCTGGAGATCATAACATATTAATATCAAAAACAAACTGCAAAATTTCATCATTTTCACTTCGAGGTGGAAATGCTACCAATATACCTATTGCAATGAAAAAATCACCAACTAGAAAGATGTTCACCTTCATCTTAATAAGTCCTTTACCCAACAAAAATTCATCAAAAAAATTTCTTGGCTCAAATAAAAGCCATGCAATGGTAAAAACTACCGAACATTTTACAAAGGAAAAATAGTCCAAAATTAGACCCATTGCATTCAATTTCATGCCTTATCTTCAAAACATCTTAGATCTTGTTAAGGTTTCTACCACTTAGACTAAACTCTAATTGGAGGCCATCCCGAAAAAATTAAGTTGAAATCCAACGGTGGATGAAGGAGATATAGCTCCTCAAATATCATCCATTTTCTCACTTTTTATGTTGACAAAACATCATTGCAAATCCAATAGCAAAATCATTTGGATCAAAAAACTTCTCACTACAAAGTTGTTAAGACTCACCTTAAGATCATGACCATGAAAAAAAATTCATTAAAAACTATTTTTAGTTTCACATAATTGGCTTGCAATGGTAATACATGCCCCATGCTTGAAAACTCAAAAACAAGAGCTGTCTTCACTAAAGTGCAATTCATTAATTCATACTTTATTGTATGGGCTTGCAAATTTTACAACACAAACTAGACTTGATTTGGAACCTAACCCACGTGATTTCATCCAAAATAGACCTCGGATGAAGAAGATATGGCTATTCAAAGTTTCTGCCCTCCATCCAAAATGTAGAAAAACGACATTGGGGACGTTTAGGGGTTAAGTCTTAACTCAATTTCCTTACCAATTGGGAGATCATAATTTTCAAAGCTGGAAAAAATGTTTTTTTCACTTGGTGGGAAAAAGTCAAGTAATAATTTGAGAGCCCCAAAAAACCATTTTGGTTGAAAATTTGATATAAGGCTCTTCACATTCTTGTTCCTAGGTGAGTTAGGAATATGTACATGCAATTTTTATCCTCATACGACCTATAAAACCTAATAAAATGCTTGATTTCTCACATGGAGGACTTCTGAAATTCAAATACCAAGGCAAGTCTTTAGGAATAAAAAAGGCATATGAAGAATTATTGGATTAAAAATGTAGATGTTGAGGTCATTCTCTAGAACCTTATTTACATGCTTAAACAAATAAAAATTGAAAAAAATTATAATCTAAATTTTTTGGTGAATTTTTGAAGGTTGTGCGGTTAAACCCTTGACAAAGAATGAAGCCAAAACCGTGACCTTTTGACTCTAGTCAGCTTATTAGTCACTAAGTGTAGATAATATGAAGTTGGAACTTCAAGAGGATCGTAAAATTTCCTTGCACTTCTTTGATATCCAGCTCCAAAATTCCTCATACATTAGAAGATATTTATAGTTAAAGTTTGAAAACTATATTCAAAATCTGCCCAAAAATGCGGTATATGCTCATTTATTCTTAAATTTGCCCAAAATCAATTAAACCGCATCAATTTAATTTCAAAAATTCACCGGAAGTTGAGATTTTACTTTTTTTTCTAGTTTTGATTTCTAAGCATGTAGCAGAGGTACCAAGGTGTGATCTCACCGTTCACATTCCCAATTGAATAATTCTTCACATGCCTTTTCAAAGATTATTGTCAAAGATTAGCCTTTCAACGTACATTCACGTGAAAAAATCAAGCTTTTCTCTAGGTTTGATAGGTCATATGAGGATAAAAATTATGTAGACATGTACCTAACTCATATATATATATATATATATATATATATATAAGAACTCCAACCTTCAATTGAAGATTGGCGTGAATACAGTGTCTGTTCGTAATGTCATTACCTCGATGGCCACAGGACAAAGAGGTAAAAGAACAAAACTACTCACCCCTCTCGGGAATAGACACTAAACACCATTTAAGGCAGAAGCTAGGCTAGACTAGAGTTAACCTACATAGGTCAGATTGTGGTACGGGTTGTGTGGTGGAAACATTGGTGTTTTAATGTGTTTTGAGTGGTTTCGTGGTCACCAAGCCATGCAGTCCTAGGGTGGTTGATATGTGGGACATTTGTAATTGTCTTTGGTCCAGTTCAATCCTTTCGGGCTCGTTGTAGCAAAAGACGCATGGTTTGGGTATCTGTGAGTTTATATGGCAGGAAAGTATTATCAATCACCTGGCCCCTACCCTCAATCTGAGACAAGCAGTGCGCTGCAAACATCAGTGGTTTGTACCACTACCCCCTCCTCTCTCTCTTTTTTTTTTTTTTTTTTTTTTTTTTTTTTTTTCTCTTTCAAGTTGGGTTGGAAGGGAGGGGTTGGTGGTTCTCTAGTTTTCTTTTATGTAGGAGGATTAGAGCGGCGTATTGTATGGCTATAGTGTTAATTGATTTGAATGTGGTATAGATTGGTTGCTTGGTGAGTTTAAATGTAGTTTCCAGGGCAGTCATGGACGGTGTGTGAGTGGTGCCTCTAGCGCCCGCAGTGATGACTATGATCGGGTTAACTTTCCATCCGCGAGCGGCTATTGAGTCTAGTAGAGATTGATATTTGTTGGTTTTATTTGTGATGGTTTCTTGTGGGAATCTGTCGTTACAGTATGTGAATTCAATGTATTGGATGATAACGTTGTCATTGGGGTGTTGTGGGGGTGTGCCTTGATGTGGCACGCCTATTACGCACAGTAGGTCCGGTTTAAATCTTGCGTTGCAGTGGCATCGGCGTGTGTTGCAGGTGCAAGGAAGGAGCCAGCTTGGCACTGTGTTATCAGGGGGTTCATTTAGGTGTTTTCCTGCATTTATAAGTGTGTAGCATCTTGATTTGGTATTAGAGAGGATGAGTTGTTTGATGGATTTAGCTGCTTGATTATGTCTGGTAATTCGAAGTGCGTGTATGTTTGGTTGGGGGCATTTGAGTAGTACATGTAACCATGTGTCTGCATCTGTGGAGTTGCAGATAGGACATGTGTTTGATGGAAACCGAGTGTGTCCAAAGAATAGTTGTTTGCGTGCATGTCCCATGTATTGGCCTGTGCGGAATTTTAATATACTAGTTATTTGGGAATCTGTGATATTTGGGTTATTCCAGAAGGCATTTGAGGATTCAAAGATGAATGTGTGGGTTTGAGGTCCATTTATTTATGTTAGGGAAGTTTTGTGCGAGGAGGGTGAGATTATTGTCGCGGTCATATTTGGTGAGGTAAGTGGCAAGACATCTCACCGGGCCTTTATCGGGCTGTGGTGCGGTCCGCACCATATATCTTTTTGAAAATAAAACGGGGTGGTATGTGCGAATTCATGTGGTTTACGGGCAAACTTGTAGGTATTTTCGTTTCTGTTTTTCGCAAGTTTGTCCCTTTTTCATTTCTAAGCGATGTTGACGTGGGCTCGTACTTTGTGGAATGTGGTAGGTTGTGTGCGTAGTTTTAGCAGGTTGGTGATCGCGATGAGAGTATTTTGGTCTGGATGGCCATTTTGTAACGTGGGGTGTGTTAAATGTGTTTGTAGTACGTATAGGCAATTTATGCAGTCGGTAAAGATATGTGCCGGCTCGTCGTTATATTTTGTTGTGATAATTTTGAGTGTTTTGTATATGGCGATTAACTCTGCTCTGAAGATTGTTTGGAGGCCTGGTAGTCTTTTGGAGATTTGTATTTCTATTTTGGTCGAGTTGTAGATACCATAACCAGCGGTTTCAGGTATCCAATGACCCGACGCTGTTTCTTGGGGGGGTATAAATGAGCCGTCTGTGTAATAACTATATTGTGGCGGGAATTTGATGGGGTGATGTGAGATATATTGTGGTATTGGGGGTGTGTTTGATAGAGTAGGTGTATAGATTGGAGGGTATAATGATTTCGTCCAGTTTTTGTTTTTGTTGACTGTGGTGCTCTCCAGGGTAGGGGGGATTTCTTGGATCTGGTATTGTGTAATAGAGAGATTACTAAGTGTGGTTGTGAGGTTGTGTATGTCTTCCAGTAGTGGTGATAGTATGACGTTTGTGGTGAATGCGGAGGATTAAGAGCGTGTTTGGTTCAAAGGGGGTTTAGTGTGATTAGCGGGTACGGTGGGTTCTTCGTATGTTATTGTGTCAGCAGCAAAATGTAATAAAACGTGTGTATCTGGGAACTCAGTGGAGTATGGGGTTGAATTGTGGAACCATTGTTTGTCAGGCATGACGACAATGGTTGTGGCGTTTGGGTTTTGCTGTGCAGCTAATCTAGCCCAGTGTATGGTTTGTTGGGCGGTTTCTTCGTCGTAGGGATGGGCGTAGCCGGTACCTTGCCATTTATATTGAAAAGCTGGACTCGTTGGAGCCAAATATTCTATCTCGCGGGAATATGGAGTAGTATTTTGTAATTTGTAGTGGGCATGTCACTGGGGATGAGAAGTATGTGTGTGTAATTTGGAACGTTGCGATAAGTGTGTCAATTATGGCAGTAGGGAGCGTGTGATGGTTTGTTGTTTTGGGGTTACGCTTGGAGAGAGTGTGATTGTATCGTTTATATAACAAAATGATTTCAGTTTCGAATGATTGGGTGGGAGGGGTAAGTCCGTGGTTGTTGTTAAGGCATGCATGGTATTGCATCCATAGCCATGTAAGTCTTGAGGTGGGGATGGTGAGGAGGAAATGCCCGGTATTGTCAAATAGATGTGTTGTTTCATTCTGGACTTTTATGGTGGGGGAGTTTGTGAGGATATCCTTGTCTGGGTTGCACTCTTGGAGGTGAATATGTATGAGAGGTATGTGTGTAGGAGGTGGGATGAAACGGGTGTCTTTTAATTGTGGTAGTGTAAAACAGGTGTTAATGATGTGTCTATACAATGTGTGTTTTTGTTGTGTGTAGTATTCAAATAATAGGTTAAGATTATGTCTTATGACTGTTGGATGGTTCCGGGGAAATAATATTCTAGGAGATAGCCACGTGTGGTATGCAGGGTGGTTATGGATTTCCCAATGACATATGTACATATCGTCAGTGTGTTATGTTGTATTTATCTTTTTGGTGGTCGGTTTATGGGCAGAGATGTGGTGTATGGGAAACGTAATCGGATCATTGATGATTTCTTTGGGTGGGGGTCTTGTTGGTGTCATTGGTGTGGTAATTGGGTGTGGTGGAGGTGGAAAGGTGGGGGGGAGGATTTCGTGGTTTTGTGTAGTATATTCGTTGATGAGAAGATGGGTTGATGGGTGAGTGTTGCATGGGTGCAAACAGAAGAGGTGCACTGTTGCTTTGTGTGAAGAGTTGTTGGGCGAGGTTTAGGCGCTTCTTTCTAATTTTGTAGGGTTTCTATAATATTTTCTGAAATCTATAGGCGACATGAGGGTGGTTCCCGTTTGGTAGTGTGAGGTGTTTTATTTTGTATATTTTGTGTTTCAAAGAATTTGTGTAGGAGTTTGAGGGATAGTTTGGGATCAAGGTGGGGCAGAAGGATTGATGCTTGAGACATCCATTGTGTTTCTAATTCAGTGGCGTCAGGTTGGAAGTTGTCCAGTGTACTTTGTAGGTGGATTCCGCCTGCTTCTTTGAGTAGGAAGAGTGTTCTTGTGATTGGGGAGTGGATGCAGTCATTGTATTTTATTCGGGGAATTTCTTTGGACCCGCCAAATTTTGCTAAGATGTGTTGGATAAGTCCCTGGTAAATTGGACCTAGTTTGCCTTTATCATTGAGTGCATTTATTAGTTGGTCCCCAATGCATCTGAGATAAGCATTTTTGAGGGAAAAAGCTTCAAGACTAAAGTCTACATGTGGTAATTGTGCTATAATGTTTGCTGTGCATTTAGGTAGGCCACATATAGTTTTTTGGATGCTGATGATTTTCTTGTCTAGTTTTTTAATCATTGGTAATGAGTAGGGTACTGCGTAGAAGCTATACGCGATGCCTGCGCGTATGACTGTATCTACCATGCTAATTTTTTGTTTGATTGTAGCTGGGCAGTTTGAGAGTTTTTGACATTGTTCGGTAAGTTTTTTAGTGGTGAGGTGCGTTTGAAGTTTCCATTTGAGTGTTGGTACCACTTGAATGCCGAGGTAAGGGTAGGCTTTGTTTTGGTGTAGCGTGGGTAATGGTTCATTTTTGTAGTTGATGTTTTGTGTTTGGAGAAGGTTTTTGAAGGCTGTGGGTGAGAGTTTGGATTTGTGTGGACATCCTGTGACTGCGCATTGTAGTGTGCCGACTTCAAGTCCTGTCCATTCACCGTATTTTTTTCGATTTTGTTCATTTGTGTTTGTAGTGTTGGTAGGGAAGAAGTGATTCTGACCCGGATCGTCGAATCGATATCGCAATGGAGTTGATGGTTGTGTTTGATGTGTCAAATTTGTATCCGTAGTGACCTCTTTGTAACCATCTGAGGAGGGGTTCTAAAAATATGATAAAGAGGTATGGGCTTAATGTGTCGCCTTGTATGGTGCCTCGTTGGATCGGAATTGGTTTTGTTTGGCCAAAATACTCTCCGGTATATATGGTTGTGGAGTGAGAGTAAATATTACCAATTAGTGTAACAGCATCTTCTGGATAGCCAAGATCTTTTATTATTGCTAGTAGTCTAGCATGGTCGAGAGAACCAAAGGCATTTTTGAAATCTATGTACATGATATAAATGTCTTGGTTTGTGATTCTAGCGTCTTCCAATGCAAATTGTGATAAGTTGTATTTGTCGTGAGGTACTTATTTCAACAGCGGAAGCCTTCTTGACTATCATGGAGGATTTGATGGTGTTCTCCATAGGCGGATAAAATATATGTAAGGGTGCTGGTAAATAGTTTATATATTGTGTTGGCTAGAGCGATTGGTCTGTGGTTAGGTAGGAGTGAGGGGTTGCCTTTTTTGTATAGCAAAATAGTGAGACTTGTTTTCCATGATGCGGGTATTTGTTTTTGCTTATAGCATTGGGAAAAGAAAAGATATAAGAGCGTTTGAAAGGAATCTGGCATATTTTTGAGGATGGTGTTTGGGATTTTGTCGGGGCCAGGGGCTTTGTTACGTGAGAGATTTTTTAGGCAAATGTCGAAGGTTTCACGAGTAAAATGTGTGTGGAGGGGGATCTCTGGGGTGCCTCTTTTTTCAAGTGTAAATCCATCTAATTCATGCCATGGGTATTGGCGGACTGCACATGTACAGGGTAGCGGGTGGTCTGGTTGATAGTAGCAAGTTGGGATGGTCAAGGCGGTTAGTGATTGATTCTTTGTAGAAAGATTTCTTGAGCTATATCTTCTGGGCTAGTGAGGATTTCGTTGTTGCATGTGGTAATGCAGTCAAGTGGCGGTGTTTCTAGATTTTTAAAAACTTGGTTGTTGATTTTCTTAGGGCTGGTGTTATAGAGTATCTCGTATTTGGTAATGGCTTTTTGATAGATTGGCGTGTATGTTTTGTGGTAATGGCCCGTGCTTTTTTGTTTGCAGTTTTAGCTATATCTGCTAATGCGTTAAGCCATTCGTGCTTGTTGTCATCACTTTCTGGGGGTGGTGGTATGTTCGTATGTGTGTGTTGTTGTATGGCTTGTAGTATTGGGTGCGTTCGCCAGTTGTTATTGTTGTTAGTAATATAAATTGTTTTTCGGGTTAGGTGGTATGTGGACAGGTGTTTTTTCTAGTCTCTTTGTGATTTTCGTGGGAGAAAGCCTCCTTGGAGGTTGGTTTGTGCGGTGAGGGCGGGGATGGGAGGTGCGGAGCATGTGGTTAGTAATGTTTCTGTGATGCTGTGAATGAGATGGTCTAATTGTGTGCAAGCGGTGGCCCATTCTGTGGGGGTGAGTTGATCTTTTCGTAAAGTTGTTGTAAGTTCGTTGATGGAGAGTGCGTTGTGTTCAAAATATGTGGTGGTAAATGTGTTTAAGTTGACTTGGGGGATGGGGTTAAGAATGCGTGGGGGTTTTGGGACCGTTATTGATGGGGGCCTTGCTATAAGTATTTGTTGGGGAATATGGAGGGATACGGGGGAATGGTCGGAGTTTAATTCTAGGGTGTGGTTGGTTGTAGATGTGAAAAGATGGTTGTTTGTGGAGGTAATGTAATAACCATCGATAAGACTCGTTTCGGTATAGTTATGGCCTCCTTGTCTGAAGAATGGGCTATTTGTGGGAATATATGTGAGATTAAGGTTGTCTGTGAATGCACGCCATTGGTGGTCTTCGTCTTGTGGTGGTGTGGTGTTGTGTGCGTTAAATCTACCGTTTAAGGCAATATCTCCATTAAAGTCTCCGCATAAAATATGGATGTGGTTAGGGTGTGTTTGTATTTGGGTGGTGATTGTTTGTTGAATTAGGGGGATTAAACCTATGTCTGTGGGGGTGAGAAGGCATGTATAAGTGAATGAGTAACCATGGGGTGAGGGGTTTGTTTGCTATGTGAATAATTTGTAGATATGGTGATATGGTGGCCGGGGTGGGGATTTTTGTAATGTTTCCCGGAAAAGCGTAGTTTTGGTGTATGAGAGTGAGGAGGCCTCCTCGTGCGGGGGTGTATGGCATTCGTTGTTGAATGCATCGGGTGAGTGCATGTGTGTTATTGAAAATTAGTTTATAGTGTGGTAGCATGCGTTGGATGTATTTTGTAGATTTGTTGGCGGTGAGTTTTGTTTCTTGGACTGTAATGATTGCCGGGAGGTTTAGTGTGATTTTGTAGAGGTTAGGGAGAGCCGTGTTTAGTGAACTTGCATTCCAGGTGGATATTTTTGTGTTTAATTGGGTAGTAAGTTGAGGTTGAGGGATGATGGGATGGGCTGGTGGCAATGGGGGCGGGTGTGAATATTCCGGAAGATGTTCTTTGCATCTTGTAGCCGCAATTAATAGTGTTTCAGGTAGGTATGGGAACGTTGTTTTAAGTGTTTGGATGGAGGTGTCGGTGTTTGGATCCAAGATGTGTTTGTAGAGTTCTTTGTGGATGGATTTTGTTGGTGTGATAAGGTGTTGGTTGGTTTGTTGGAATTGTGTGTAGGGGTGCGGAGTAGTTAGGTGTCGCGCAGGATCATTAGGGAGACGTGAGAGTTTGTTTAGTAGAGTTGTTGTCCAAAGACGGGTTTGGGTTTGTTGTTATTGTTTGTTCACAGAGGTTTATTTGTGGTCCTATAGTGGTTATGAGAGCGTAGAGCATATTCGGGGGAGGGAAATATGGGTGGTTGTGGATGTAACTTGTGAGATGTGGGTGTAGGTTGCAACTGTTTTGGTGTTGAGGGTGGGTGGTTTGTATGGTGGATAAAAATGTTGTGGCTAGGTGTTTGTATTCGGGGTAGAGAATTCTCATACTAGGTATAAAATAGGTCCGACTATGTCGCCTATGTAGTGCGGTGTGCATGTAGAACGTTTGGCATTGGCCCCAGGTTAGACTCAATATCGCCACATAGGGGTAGAAATAGGTAGTTTGGTATGATTTTTCCTTTGTATATTTTGTTTTTTGATTTTCTTTGGGTATATTTGTGTGTGAGTTTTTGAGTAGGTGGGGTGTGTGTGTTTATCTTTTTGTAGTTGCCATGTTTTATGTGGGAGGAAAGTGGTGGGTTGATATTGTGTGCACGTGCGTGTTTGGTCGGGTTTTGTGGTAGGTGTAGAGTTGTCATGATTTTTAGTTAATTTTTGGTGCATTTGTTTATTGGCGAGGCCGGGAGGCCGAGCCCGTTGGGTTCCGTGTATTTTAATTGCTCCGGTGCTTCGGGCGTTTTTGTAAGTTTTGGGCATTTTTGGCATGTGTCTTGTGTTGGGTTTAGTATTTATGCATTTAACATAGGGGTATTTGTTATTGTGTGTAGAGTGGGGTGATTTAGTATTGTCCATATTTTGTCGTGTATTTTGTGTTGATGTGGGTGTGTTGGTGCATATGTGGGTTTGGAGGGTAGGTGAGTGAGATTTCATTTTGTAGGCGAGGCCGGGAGGCCGAGCTCCATTATGGTTTTGTTTAGTCGTTTGTGAAGAGCGTTTTAGTGTGAGGATAGGTATTTTGTGATATTTTGGGTGATGTAATTGTTGGTTTGGGTTGAGGTGGTTTATATGGGGCAAGCTTGTGTTTACTAGATAGGGAGCCACTAAGCAATAGATATGGCTTCTATTGTTTTCATTGTTTTTGGTTATGATCTTTGGGTTTGATAGGGAGATTGGGCGAGATTTCATTATATTCTTTTTTGGTGAGTTTAGAGTTTTGTGGGATTTAGGGTGGTTGTGAAGGGGTATTTGTTTTGGAATGATATGTTGTAGGGATGGTTTATACAAGAGTAATATGTTCGTGTCAAGTAGTGTCTCTATGCAATGAAGATAAATAGATAGATAGAAAGTATGGTCATTTGTTGGAGCCGCCGTGAATAAAGTGTTTGTTCGTCTAATCAACAAGTTTGTGTCCACTGGATAGGGAGCCACGAAGCAATAAAGATGGCTTCTATTGTTTCTATTGTTTTTGGATATGATCTTTGGGTTTGGAAGGGAGATTGGGCAAAATTTCATTATATTCTTTTTTGGTGAGTTTAGAGTTTTGTGAGATTTAGGGTGATTGTGAAGGGGTATTTGTTTTGGAATGATATGTTGTAGGGATGGTTTATACAAGAGTAATATGTTCGTGTCAAGTAGTGTCTCTATGCAATGAAGATAAATAGATAGATAGAAAGTATGGTCATTTGTTGGAGGCGCCGTAAATAAAGTGTTTGTTCGTCTAATCAACAAGTTTGTGTCCACCGGATAGGGAGCCATGATGCAATAGAGGTGGTTTCTATTGTTTCTATTGTTTTTGGATATGATCTTTGGGTTTGGAAGGGAGATTGGGCAAAATTTCATTATATTCTTTTTTGGTGAGTTTAGAGTTTTGTGAGATTTAGGATGATTGTGAAGGGGTATTTGTTTTGGAATGATATGTTGTAAGGATGGTTTATACAAGAGTAATATGTTCGTGTCAAGTAGTGTCTCTATGCAATGAAGATAGATAGATAGATAGAAACTTTGGTCATTTTTGGGGTGGCCGTGAGTAAAGTGTTTGTTCGTCTAGTCAACGAGCTTGTGTCCACTGGATAGGGAGCCACTAAGCAATAAATATGGCTTCTATTGTTTCTATTTTTGTTGAGTATGATTTTTGGGTTTGAAAGGGAGATTGGGCAAAATTTCATTACGTTCGTTTTTGGTGAGTTTAGAGTTTTGTGAGATTTAGAGTGATTGTGAAGGGGTATTGCAATGTTATGTGTTGTGTGTTGGTCCTGAATTTGTGTATGAGGCATGGCTAGGTGGGATTTTATCGTACCAAAATATAAGGTAGGTGTTTGTATGTGTATTTTTTGAAGGTCATTTAAGCTATTTGGGAGGCTTTGTCTGTACGTTACATGTCTAGGATAGATAGCTAAATAGAGACTTCGGTCTCTTTGTATTGAGCCGTCTTGGGTGAAGTGTCCGTTCGTAATGCTAATGATGTGATGTACCTTTTTAGAATTGTTGGGTTTGAAAAGTCTATTGTATTTGTTTTGTATCATATATTTGTAGGAAAAATAGCATTTTAGAAAAATGTATATGTAATACATATATTGCATTAACATAAAATAGAAATAATAAAGCAATAGGATAAGTCCTGGTAACACAATCTCATCATAAGCAAAATATCTAATATGTAATGATGGGGTGGAGTGGCCCGTGACTGAAGCTGTCCCTTCCATGGGCCGTCTGATGTGGACATGATGGGTCGTCTGAGGTACAGTGACCATGCAGGAGATGAGCGAGCTTTCAATAGTATGCTCTGGAGTTTGCGATGGTGTAAGCGCTTTGGCGATGGTGCTGTAGGACTCAACTAGTTTGGCTGTGTGTTTGGTGTTGTTGGTGCGGGAAGCGCCGGACGTCCTGTTGCACCGGCTGTGATGCCTTGCACAACCTTCATACTCTGTCCAAGTACTTGTTTGAGGTTCTTGAGCGCCAGGTGCAGCTCATCGTGGAGGGTGTCGGCGTACTGGTGCGCTTCGATGCTGATTTCCGCTTTAAGGGTCGTCATTTCTTGCCTAATCTCCTTGCGCAAGTCGGCTGTTCCTTTGGCGACGGCATTCTCGACTATGGTTGTGAGTTGCGTTGGTGAGATGTCGTGCCTAGGAGCGGTCGGAGCGTTCTGCAAAGCGGTAACCGTTTCTGCAAGGGCCGTGTGCACATCGAAGAAGCCGAACTTCTTCAGCACGTCGTCACCAGGTCTCGCGATGCCGTCAAGGCTGTTCGGGTGCGGTAAGAATTCCACATGTTTCTTGAGGAGCCTCGCTGATTGCTTCACGTGTTGCTTATAGACTGCCGCATTGAGGCATTCTATGTTTGCAACCCCGCTATGTGTGTTGGTGCCTTTGAGTCGAGGGTAGAAAATCGATGTGATGTTCTTGGGTCCTAGGTGTTCACGCAGGCTTGCTTCTATTTCATCTGTAGTTTTTGTAAGGCTGAGGTTTTTTGCGATAAGAACAAGGCAGTTACGTTTGGAGACCTCATCCGTGGAGAGATGCTCACCGCTAGAGACTGGGGCCTGTACTAGTTCGCCTACTATAGGAATTTTGCTACGTTTGAGTTTGTCTGCCTCTTCGGGAGAGGTCGTTGTGAGGTAAGCGAAGGTGTCTCCTATGTTTTTTGAAACTTGGGTGATTTCGAATTCTTGGCCTCGTGTGAAACTGTCGGTGACTATAGCTTGGAATAATGTATGGGCTTCGAGCTCTCTAAGATTTACACTAGTGATCTTGATGGACAGGAGGGAGCTAGATGCTAGAGGATCCCAACTTTTTGCAATTTTGGCTAGTTTAGGGTTGCCATCGTCTAGTGTGAGGATGAAGGGTCTGGTTCCATGAAGTAGAGCATGGCCGTCAGCTATTGGATGTTTTAGGTGTACTTTTGCCATTCCGGACCAAATTGAAGCTTTCGGTCCATGGCATAAAATGGCTATGGGTTCGCGCACACATGCACTCCATTCTATGTTCATGTCTTCGCAGCGGTGTGTAGGAATTTCTTCATCATCTGGTCTTGGGTGAATGGGGTTCTAGGTTTTTCAAATTGTATGAGAAGATGATAGTCTAGGGCAAGTCCCGTGGTCTCGTCTGTTTCTACATCAAATGGGATTTGGATTATATTGTAATGTTGCCCTTCTATCTTGTCGGGTCTAGTGATCGGCCAGAGTTTCTGGGCTACACGGGGAAATGAGTGACGAGCTGTGAGAAGCTCCACTGCCTCGTGTTCCTGGAATCCTGCAGCAATAAGATCTGGTACCGATTTAGGAAGAATGGGAGGCATACCTGCCTCATAGGCTAACGCCTTCATGGTTGGGAAGCCTAGCCAGACTTCCGTTGCTAGTGGTTTGCAGATACTGAGCTGAGTTCCTCGTGCTTTCTTTTGTTTGAGTGAGGGGTCACTGCTGGTGGTACGTTTGTTGTTGTGTCCGTTGTCATCAATGTCCATTCTTTCATCTGGTACAGGTGTGGAGCTCGAGGTTGCCATCTGCAATTTTTCTGTACATGTCATGTTTTGATGGTTAAGTAGCATATGGAAGAAACAAAGCTCTAATGATTTAGAGTGACAATGAGTTGCATAGTGTTGATATGTACATGTTATGTTTTGATGGTTCAGTAGCATATGGAAGAGGCATAGTTCTAACGATTTAGAGTGACGATGAGTTGCATAGTGTTGATAGCATGTGTTATGAGTGTGAAGTATTCTTTTTGACATGTTGGTTGTGTTTTGTGAGCAAATTTGTGTGGCGTTGCGGATTCTACTCCCAACACAGAGATCAGCAGGGGCCCTCCCAAGAACATTCGTCTCATGGGCGTATAGTGGGTTGCATGATATTGGTGTGGTGCGGAGGGCTAGCAAGCTAAAGACAAAGAAAATCAAGATGTGGGACATACCTGGTGATTTGGAGGAGGATTTGCGCCCCATCTGGGAATCCACAGACTGTTGTTGCTGCTGCATCTGCGAGGTGGCGGAGCTGGGCTTCAACGCTCATATGGTGAGTTGTATCCTCTACCGCTAACGAGTGCAGAGTTGGGGAGAGCAGGAGCACTTCGAGGACTTGTTGACTGCAGCTTCTTGCTGCAACGGTCTTGAGAACAAGCTTCGAGTGGTTAAGTCCGGCTAAGTCGGTTGCTTGATGTGCAGGATCGCTAGAACTAGGATGAAGTCTGCTCCACTATTGCTTGCTGACGCTTTGGCTTCTTACGGCTACGGCTACAACTGAGAAGCAGAGAAAGAAGATGGTACTAGAGAAAGCGAGATGGTACTAGAGATTACTGGTAGGGGGAGGGCCGCGAGTAGCGAGTGCAGTGTGTGATCCAATGTTTCGTTCCAGGCTAGATCGGACTACGAAGTTGTATCTAGAGCGTTCAAGGGTTTTCAAATCTAAGTTCCAACGTCAAGCGCGCTCGCATTTCAGATCTGCTTTCTCGGATTTGAAATCTTGAACGCTTCTATTAACAACACTAATCCGAAATGGCCTTTGGAGCCGTGTCCAACACTTCTCTACACACACTCTTGCACAAATCTCAAAGCAACGCTTCGCAGAGGCTCCCGCAGCAAGGCCAGCTACCACTTGCTGCCTGAGAAACGCCTTTGGAGACTAACTCCCGGATCTCCCCTAACCAGAAATTACGGAGCTCAAGCGATCGACATTCCCAACAATGACCGTACCTAACTCACTTACAAACAAGAATCTAAAGACCCATGTCAAATTTTCTTTCGAAATCGGCTCACAAAACACCACGAATCCTATTGCAACAAGGGGAAAAAAACTTATTTTTTCAACTTCAAACCTTACGATCTCACAAACGGTAAGGACTTTGAATGTAAGATTTGGAATACAAGTTAGCTACTAGCCTACTAGATCCGATAATCACATACTTCAAAACTTGTCAAAAATTGTAAATTATTACCCAAAATTGTAAATATTTGTACCCAAAATTTTAAATTTGCATCTTCAATTTACCCATTTGTAAATTCTCAAAATGGAGGGCAATTTTGAGAATTTTTGGCAGTTATGAGGTCACTCTCCTAGAGGGGTTAATTTGTTTTCCCAAACGTACATAGAGTAATTAAAACAATTGAATGCTCACATGCTTTAGAAAGTGCAAGTAATGGACATTTAAGCTCTAGAAAGAGGCGTTACTTACAGAATCTGCCAATCTCTTTCTTGGTCAATGCAAAATAAATACTTATGGGTCACCTGAACAAAGCATTTATGAGAGCACCTTCCAAAATTAGTGGCCTCAAAAGACCAGGATTCCTTCGCTTAATTTTGCCACACTAATTAAATAATATTTCACTAATAAATCTCAAATGTCAACGTATCATTTGTCTTAATTTTGTTAAGGTAAACAATGTTAACCCTTAACCCCTAACTCTCCTTAAAACCCCAAACGGATTTTGGAGGTTCCCGCAGGAGAAAAACTCAGCCAACTTTGACCATTATAATCTCACAAATGAGGAAGAATGAACGGTTCAATTTTGGTATGTGAGAAGAATGTCAAGTGAAATTTGAGATCTTACGGTTGAATTCTTCAAATAATGCTTAGATTGAGACTTTTTGAGCTTAATCTAAGGGAAGGTCAAATTTTGTGTATTAGACCATTTTGCAACAAGGAGATTTAGGGGTTAAAGGTCCTTCCAAGCCCCAGGGGCTGTTTTCCAAGAGAATATGCCTTGTAGCTCTCATTGTACTCAACTTTTTACTTATATTTTGATGTCAAACTGATCACGTTCTTGTGATGCATTCAAAGAGTGAAATTTTACAAATCAAAGCACAATTTGTATGAGAGATTTTGTGCTTTGAAAGGATTGTGGTAGGTAGGTTGGGTTGTATATAAACTTGTAGAAGGTTGCAAGCTCATCATTGATTGGTCCATTCATGATGCCCAAGTTTTAAAAGTGCACTATTCATGATGCTCAAGTCCAAAAGATGTTGTGATCCAATTTTGGGTTGCCCGTTTCAAACCCCAAGGACCTTTAAGGGTTAATTAAGAACTACGCTATAGTCGGAAACTTGGATAATGTGAATCAATATTTTTTTTTAAAATTATAAATATGAAGAAATGAAGAATTTTCGTATTTTTGTAATATTTTTGAGCACTTCTGAAAAATTCATGTATTTTTACATGCTCCATGTGCACATGAGGTACATTCTTCTACAGGAAATCTAAAAAGTAGGCAAGAATTTAGAGTGGGCCGTTTAAGAAGATGCACAAAGTAGCATTGTCTACCTTGCACGTTTTGGAAGTGGACATTGAGTTTGTAGGAAGTGTATCAAATTTTTTGTGTTGTTGTGTTTAACCCTTACATGCCCAAGAGAGCCCGATGGGTTTCTTTTCGACAAAATCTACTCTATAGCTCTCACTGCTCTCAAATTTTCACTTATTTGTTGATGTCAAACTGGTCACCTTCTTATGATGCATTCGAAAAGTGAAATTTTACAATTCAAATCACAATTTGTATGAGTAGTTTTGTGCTTTGAAAGGATTGTGGTAGGTAGGTTGGGGTTGTACATAACCTTGTAGGAGGTTGCAAGCTCATCATTGAACGGTTCATTCATGATGCCCAAGTCCAAAAGATGTTGTGATTCAATATTGGGCTGCCCGTTTCAGACCCCATGGGCGTTTAAGGGTTAATCTTGTAATTACTATGTTGCATTGACCATAATATACTTGGGAATCAAAGTATTTAAGAGACAATAAAAGAATATGGAGTTTAATATAGAGGATTAATTTGGAAATTCTGAGTAAATTATAAATTAAGAGCATTTTAATGCCGTTTTAGCTTAGAGCATTTATTTATTTATTTTTGAACAAATAATGCATTAATCATTTGACTTAGGAGCATTTAACGCATCATTGCAATGGAGGGCAAGGTATATGCATGTATTTTATAATTATGTCTATATACCAATGGTTTTTAGGACATTAGTTTGTGAAACCTAACATATGAGTGGGCATAATTTGAGGGATGACATATACAACTAATTATGTAACCATTCAAGAAGTTTGGATTATTATAACATTTTGAAATTTTTGATTTCGTAAAATGTCATTATATTACCAAGTGAAGTTTAAGATTGGAAGTTTTGAGATTGCACATTTTTTAAGAATACCTCAAGAATTTTTTAATATTCCGTTCATATCTTGTTTACAAAGCCATCCCAAGAGCCCACAATGTGTTGCTCTTAAAGTGCTAGATGTCTATAGGTAGTTGAATGCAGCATATGGGGCTTTATTGAATTTTCAATTTGTAGTTGCCAAAACCAAACTTGTTGTCTTCAGTTTGATTTTATCTACCGCCTTACCTTCATAAGTTTATAACTAAAGAAACAAAGAATATTGCCGGTACTCAACTAAACCTGGGAACTTGATCAAATATTGTACGTGCATGGCCATTTCAACAAAAAAAAAAAAAAAAAAAAAAAAAAAAAAAAAAAAAATTTTTAGGTGCCAAAAAAACCAAAATTCTTTTAATAGAAATATTTGTATTCAAATAAAACCACAATTGGGAGGAAAATAGGTCAATTTGCCAAATTCAAAAACACAAAATTAATTAATTATTTCACAAAATGCCGAAATGACCATGCGGGGTACATTATAATATATCATTTTTCATACTTTTATATTCTCACATTGTATCAAAGTACTAAATATTAAATTCCACTCATTTTCTTATTCTCAAAGCAAAAGTGGTACCCCATTGGAGCAATACATACATGAGCCAGAGTGCCTTCAATAACATTGATTTTTCATTTAAACTCACAAAAAGCTTGTTTCAATTAAGTTATGATTTTTATAAATGAAATAGAATTTAGTGCTTTTTAAAAATTAAATGATTGAAAGTTAATTGTGATTTTCAAATGCTTATTATTGCAGGACAGGACGTTTATAGCTCAAACAGTAACAATTTGATTGCACTTTTAATTGACCCGGATTTTGAGATGGTTTATGAGTCTATAATTAATTAATTGAAAAGTCAGCTCTGAACAAAATGGAAAAATTAACCAATTAATTATTTGATCATTTTCTACCGGGGCTCATGTGGGTTAATAGAACTTTTTTTTTAACCCCTAAAGGCCCAAGGGGTTTGAAGAAAAACTTAGATGTGTTATAAAATATGGATTTGGTAACCCTTATGAAGTAGCGCTCTAAAGATAGTATAAAGACCTTAAACCCTAAATTAGATCTATACGGTTAAATTTCCTAAAATAAGTAAATTTTCTTTCATAATTAATTAAAAAGAGTAAAACTTTGACAATCAATATAAAATGTAATTTCTATTATTAGTAATTGGATATTGCCATGATTGGCTAAAATCACATATTATATGATAAAATGGAGAGAGGCTACAAGTAACCTATGAGAAACCTTATTAGTTTCCCAAAATAGTAAGTTTTCTTACACTAAGAAAACTTTGCCCTGTTTGTGTTTGAAGGCTTATTGTGAACAATCTATGAATCGAAATAGGGTTCTGTAAATTGGATGTGGTTCCCAACTTACCAAACTTCTGGGCTGTTAAAAAATTCCAAAAAAAATCTTTTTTTATCTAGGTATAGCTCCTCAAAATTCGGGATGTTATCCCCTATAAGCGTGCATGTCATTATCTTGCTTAAATGAAGATTGGATCAACCTATAATGTACCCCATCTGTACATACAGTGGGATATCTGATAATATATTGATCCTTCTGAGATTTGTTGTTATTATCATAAGTGTTTATAAATACTCTAGAAAATAAAGAACTTTGTCTTTGCTGATCATGAGAAAATAGTAAGCCACTCATTCCACCGCTCTGAGTACATTGAATTCCTTGAATGCACTGAACTAAGTATATATTTGTTAAATTTCTCTGTAGACTTTGGGGTAGTTTTATAAGTAAATGACATATATAACCTCTGAAGTCAAGTGAGGCCCAAAATGGATTGAGTTTTTCTTGGTCGGGCTCTTAGTTACTAAATTTTAGATTGTATAAAGATGAAACTTTTGGCAGATTGAAGCTCTTTTCCATACTTTTCCAACAAGACCATTCACGATGTGAAATTCCTTATACTCCGAGAGATGTTCACTCTCAAAGTTCAAAAACACTATAATTACGGCTTGCTGAAATCTGCCCAAAACTACATTACAAGCTCCTTTATCCGTCCAAATTCTATAAAATCATAGAAACTATAAAATTCTACCAAAAATTGAGAAATTAGATTTTTTTTTCAAGTATTGTTTTTTGTACATGTAAAGAGGTACTAAGCCATGTTTGACTGTTTGTATTTTTTAATTCTACAATACTTTGTAAGGAGATTCACTTTTAATTGAGTTTAGTAATTGTATTTTAAATTTTTGACAATTTTGAGGCCTTTAGGAGCTAGTTTATTTTTATCAACTCAATTGAAAGTGAATCTCCTTACAAAGAGGAAGGGGTAGGCACAAGGTTGTCAAATTACACATAAAAACACGCCCCCATGCGGACTTGGCTTCCATTCGAGTATCCAATTGGAAATGCGGACTTCACTTCAAAACATGAAAAAAGGGGGGCGAGCTAATTCAATGCTCGCACACATAAACACGATGCATGGATTAGAATTAAATGTATAATCTCGAGTACACTTGTGCGAATTAAACTGATGGAACATCTTAATTGACATTATCAAAAGGACTAAGTACACTCATCCGCATTTTATTATGGTGATTTGATCATACATTACTTTACGAGGGAGGGGCCAAATTCTATACTCGCACTTAATTTTGCGATAAAAATAACGGTACATGTACAAATCGGCAATTTATTGTGTAGAATATCAAAACATGATACATGTACATTAACTAATATGGTAATGTCAAATAAGGTGCTTGGCTCTAAAATGGCCCAAAATAGCACCCGGGTACAAGGGCATGATATGGGTATCACTCCAAAACAGTGTGATTTTTTTAAACTACTTTTTTGATAGAAAAGAGTACCGTATTCTAACCAAGTGGTATTCTAGGTGACATGGCTATAGTTGTATAAATGGGGTTAACAAAAGGAAATTCTGGCACATATATAATGAATTACACATAGGTCACACATAATGAGACACATCTTAGTGGTATCCATATCATGCCCTTGCCCACCCCGTTAATGAAATGGCACACACGGCCCCATGTTGTACATGCGAGATTATGATGTATACCATACATAATCGCGCGTTATAGTAAGGTGTTCAATAGTGACTCAAATTTTTGGGCTGGAAATTTATAGGTACGTTACCAGTACAAGCAATTTTTTGTGCACGGGGGAAATTAGTAGAGAGCTAGAGCAAGTGGAATCATCTGTTTTGGACTCTTCTACAGTGAGTTATGAATTTTTGAAACTGGAAATCAATAGGTGTTTCTAAACTGGTGCCCTAAACTGATACCCTATGATGTTTGCAGTGAGTACATGGTACTATTATATGAAGAAGCTATTATAGTGAAGATTACTATAGCTCCATTGTGAGACGTGCTCCAATTTATAGCACTCACAAACAAGGTCCATTTTGAAAATCATAAAGCTCAAGCTAAAATTAAGGAACAACAATAAATAGAGCTTAGGATCAATATTTGATCACATAGGACATTTTAAATCAAAAGTTCTCATGATTATACTATAAAGCAAGCCTTGCACAAGATCGTCATAAACTTAATTCTCTTTTAGAAAATTGATAAACATGGTCGAATACGTCAATCTATGATTTTTTTAGAGAAACATGTTGTTTGTCTTCGACATGAATGTTACATATTTTTCTAAAAACATTTGTTCGTTAGGAAAATACCATCGAAAGTGACTCGCGCATAATGCCATGTCCACATGAACCACCACAAATGTTTGTTCGGTCGTATTTTCAATCAACGACCACGAGATTCTTCTTCAAAGTGGTCCCTCACCCTCGCTAGCATGTTCATAGAAAATGACCGCGCATGTGGTCAGCTTGCTCTCTTGAAAGCCATCCACAATAAGCTTCGGATTCATGGGGTCATTCAATCATTTTTACAAAAGTGACGTCAATTTGATGTATGGGAAGTACACTATTTTTAGGAAGTACACTATTTTGGTATTTTTCGGTTTTTCAATCACACTTGAAAGAGATATAACGAAAGTACACTCTTTTGGTTTTGTCTCGAAATTGATGATATTCACATTTATCCCTTGAGAAAGCCCAATTTAGTGTCATTTTCTTTTTATCATAAGACCTCGCCAAATTATTATAAAGAGAAGAAGTACCTTCTTATTCCTTCGAGAAAACACGTAAGGAATTGGATTAGAATCAAGGTAATATGACTTGGAGTCAAATTAAAGCTTTTCGCGCAATATTGGATCCTCACTCCATTTTGATATTTTATTTTTTTTACTAAATCTGCCCTAATACAAAAGAAAATCACTATTGTTGTAAAACTTAAGGCGCTAGTAGAATATGGTCATTTAATGATAAGTAGCATTTTGTTACAAATGACAAGTTGTCTTTGCGGTGTCAAGAATGATAGCTTTTGTGAGAGTAGGCCAATGGGTTCTTCAAAAACTCATTTGCAAAATGGGCAAGGGCATGATATGGGTACGACTAAGACGCGTCTCATTATGTGAAACTTATGTGTAAATCATCATATATGCGCTAGAAATTTCTTTTTTAACCCCATATATACAAATGCAGCCATGTCACCTATAATACCGTCTGGTTAGAATAAGATCTTCAATATTGTTTTTTTTATTAAAAAAAAAGTTTCAAAAAATCACACTATTTTTGAAGGGGTACACATATCATGTTCTTACTCATGTCAATGGAAAGTAGGAGATTAGAATTAGATGATATGAATGAGAATGTGCATATCAAGAACATGAACTTTGTCCTCGCAACATTTTAAAGGACGACCAAAGTACTAATCATCAGCGGAGTACATTTAATCGGAAGAGTGTCAACTGCATCGATTGTTTTGTCGATCACACTTTTTTGACCTCCCTACCATACGAAGAATTTTGTTAATTGGCAAGGTATGGTTAAACTACAGCCATGACGAAACGTAAAAGCAACAAAACGGGACAAACTCGTAAATATAAAATAGGGAAAATTTACGAAATTGGACCGCAAAGATCGCATATAATTTCCTAAACTAGTCTTCACTTTTTTCTATTTTTTTACCAAAATGACCCTCATTGATTTACAATTACAAGCATTCTAGACTACACTATTTCACAGACACTTACGATATCAACTTCAAAGAACAATTCATAACATATTTTAAGAGGGTCCAACAAAAGTGATGATTCCATTCTTCTCCTTACTTTGCCCATGTACACAAATTACTTACATAACTCATTTTCACAACAAATTCACCAAAATCCCCAATTCCGTTAAAATGGCGTTATGCTGCTAAAATGACACACCTCAACTTTCTGAACTGCAGTTCAAAAACCATGTGATATAACAGAATTTGAAGGTGATATTATGGAAAATGAGTGATAATGTATATAAAAGAGTGATATTATTTAAAATTTTGTGATATTATAGAATACACCCTTCCATGTGAGCACATATGTAAGATTTGGTATGACAAAATGGCACATGGCATAGTGCCATTTCATTTAATCATTTTTTTTTTCAAGCAATCAATACATTACCTACCATGCTAAAATAAGAACTATGCAAATTCTAATTCCATTCATCAAAGACACTTGGCATACTTAATAATCATTGAGTGTTAAAATCTCTGGTTCAGAATTGATCAATAAAACAATCAATACAGTACTAGAGGTGAATTAATTACTGATGAAATCAAGCACTCTCATAGTTTTCTAAATTGTGAACTTGACAGTTCTGTCTTGTTAAATGGTTCCATTCATGAGCACATATTAAAAGCTTTACCTTAATTCACATTCTTTTCTTCAAATATTTTTAAACCCCTCATAAATAGTTGCCTTAGATCAGACGTTCTAAATTGTAAGAGAGTCTGCAAGTGGCAGGAGTATTCATCACAATGATTTGTGAAGCTATTGATGGCCGAAAAGGAAAGTCACATGAATCCACTCTAATTTATTTATTGATGGGTAGTGTGTGTATGATGGTGTTGGATCCTCGTGTAGCCTAAAACACTTTTATTTTTAAAGTTGTAACATTCCAACTTAAAACCAAATAAAAATGTTGCACCAACAAAATGTAAATGAAAATTTATAAGTATCTCTAAAATGACACATAACATGTATTTCGTTATAATAGGAATATTCAAATTATCAACTCAATGACAGTCGAGCTGAAGTGTACCCACAAATTGGGTACTTCACTGAAACTCGACAAAAAAACCAATCGTCGGCATTTTCAAATGTAGATGTCCAAAATCACTGAATGTGGACAAAATCTGAGTAAGATATTTATAAACGCCAACAATTAGTTATTTGGTTCAGTTTTACTGAAGTACCCAATCAATCCAGATGTGGTTGCATTTAGCTCGACTCGAGCTAAACTGTATTTTCCTTATATCATTGAATATTACCATCGTAACGAAAATACATGTTACAATCTACAATATCCATATAACAAATACATTGGATAAAATCAACCCTCAAAACCATCATATAGCTACTGCAAAAGCTCCGACCTTTTGGTAGTACTGCTCCCAGGCACCCTAAGATTTGCATCGAAAAGCGGTGCACATGATGATGATGAGGAAGCTTTTTTTTCGAACCGTGACGACACACACTCGAAGCCAAACCAGTAAATGCTCACCGTTGCCCATGTGGCCAGAGCTTTCGAGCTACAAATCCCCAAACAGACAGGCTCTGAAGCAAGCTTTTTGTCTTTAATGCTCATCAGCTCATCAGTGACTGAAATTCTATTGATCGATCACACACACACATCTCTCATCGAGAGTACCGGATTGCTTGCTTGCGGTCGGTAGAAGACTAGTTAGTATATCTCTACACACACGGATCATGATCCTGCAGCTCTCGGAGATTGAACAAGTGTATAGTACTCTTTCACTATCGCCCCCACCAGCCTGTTAGTACTAGCTGTCAGTGAGTCCTTGATAGTAGTGGTGGAGCGGAGCAAGCTTGAATCGATGTGGGTTTGATTGCAGTAAGTTGCGATGAAGGGATTGTTGAGTTTGGTGTGCGGAGTGCAGCCGGTTCGGGTGGTTTACGGCGATGGGGAGGTTCTTTACTTGCCGCCGTTGACGACAGTTTCAGAGATTCTCGCTTCCTACCCGCACCATTTCGTCGTCAACAGTGGGAGTAGCAATCAGATGTTACCATTGGAAGCTGAGCTGCAGAGCGATTGTATCTACTTTCTGCTTCCGGTCCCCCGGATGTTCCCGACTGCGCCGTTTCCGTCGTCGCAATGCAAGTGCTACGAGGAGGGTGCGGCTTGTGCTGGTGATTCGCCGTTGAAAGTGTACAGCTCCCCGCAGAGGATTGGCGGCTTGGGCTCTCCGTTGCGAGGACGGAGTTTGCGCCATTGGATGATGAAAGGGAGTAAGAGCAGCAGGGTGTTGCCCGCGGAGTCGACGTCGTCGAGTTTGTACAGCGCGGGCAGGGAGGAGTTGGCTATGGCGAGACCTGTGTGGAGGAGTTGTCCGTGGCGGCCGAGGCTTGGGTGTATCAGTGAGGAAGATGACCTTGAGCTTGCGCTTGAGGAGCTTCGGTACTACGGATTCGGTCGCAAAAAAGAGGTTGTTGTCACCTCTGTTGCTGCTGCTGCTCCTGCTGCTGCAAAGCCCATTGCATCGTCTCCGTTGCGCCCGCAGCTCAAGCCTTCCAAGTCCTCAAGGTACCCATTTCCATCCCATCTTCCCTCCCTACAAACTCTCAAGCAATAGTGACATCGAAACTGTTGAATGAACAATAGACATGTTCTTCAACGGCCAACAGTAAACGAGTGGAATCAACTGACTGATTCCAATAAACAGTTTCTCCTTGAAAGAATTTTTCTCTAGCTTTTCAATATCGTTCATAAAATATACTCAACGATTGAATGACGGGAGCTCGGCGTGCTTTCCTTGTGAGCTATGGACATGCAAAGCGCACATTCATTACAAGTTTTGAGCTATGGAAGCCAGCCATTTCATTGACATGGGATGAAACTTTCGGTGTTTTGCAGGGTAATGGCAGACGCGCAGATCGAATGGCCAAGAGTTGCAACTTGTTGAAGATCAAAATTGCGATTCTTCACTCACTTTCTGATCTTCATTGTATGATAGTTTCGATCGAACAGCAAGCCAACCAGAAGTTGTCTGACATTAGCAGTCGATGTCTTTCCCATCAATCAGATGACATGAGAGAGACACCTCTTTTTTGTTGAAAACTTCTGGTTCGAACATGCATTTTTCTGTACACAAATGTCGCAAGCAGTAATTGGATATCACAAGTTGGAAATGGAATCATGTGCACTGAGATCGTTCACACTTTTCAGTATCAAACCTTAGCTCCGAAGAAGCTATAACTGGACTTTGCTTCCTTTCTTCTTCCTTTGTGCTCTAAAGCTCATCAGCTTTCCTTTTGTTTACATTCTGTAATAAAATGGCAGACATTTAAATTTATTGCAATTCTGGATAGAAGTTGTATTGCCTGCTCGAATTTGGAATTTGCCATAGTATTCAGCAACTAGTTTAGATTGTGCAAACTAATTGCTGAATGAGAGAGTTAGGAATTTACATATATAAAAGTAGATAATTGAGATATGGATGATCTTGAATGTCTTGGGGTAAGCGTTCGTAGCAGCTACCAAGGAGGATGGAGGAGGGGTAATGAGCCCCCTAATTTTTTGATGTATAGACATTAAATGTCAAGGAGTAGGCTTCCAAGAGTAACTTGGGGTCGCAGACCTCATATTTGAATTCAAAATTATCAAAAACGGCCTTGGGAGGTCCCCACGGATTCTAGGGTGCCTCCTTGGTAGCTGCCACGAACCATTGCCCCATGTCTTGCATCATTCTTAGTGTGCTTTTTTTCTTTTTGGGGCAGGATGTTTTCCAAAGTTGAGTAGTGGATTTCATTAGAGCATGGCCATTGCTTAACTGAATAAGGCACGGATTGAGTTGAACGAGAGCACATTGATTCCTTGCTTTTTGATGAGATGTTATTAGACATTTTGTTGTTTCTGGCAATTCTGAGAAGGTGAGGACGGAAGCTATGGAAGTTGTAGTGGGCTCGCCTTTGCTAGCATGGGTGAGAGTCCTAATCAAAATTTCCAAGGCTCTCAATCTATAAAACAACGGCAATGAATTGTCTCGAAATCCCGTGCAAGAGTGGCCATCCCCTTATCTCGTAGTGTAACATTTGTGATTGTAGAAGTGGATGTTGGATTTGCATGAGTTGCTGAAGAAAAGGTTTCAGCGCACGAATTGTTAAATGGCCAAGCTTCTCTAACGGTATACCAAGAAGTCACTTTACACACAAATTCTCCTCACACCAATGTGCTTACTTTAGCCTTCAAAACATGGATGTACGGCTTTCCAACATAGTAGACAACAATATGCTTGTTTAAGGTTTAATGAAAAATCTTTGCAACAACTCACAAGTGAGAGTTTTGGTCTATCTATAGAAATATAAGTTAGATACAAAGTCTTATATTTGAGTGTGCTAAGACATCTCAAACTTGCAAACTCTAAGCTATTTCGGAAAGAAAAAGGCAGGTCTAGCTCTTGTTGCACTAGAGATTGTAAGGGCTTAAATTCTTGGGATAAAACTCGAACAAGATGTTCCAAACGGTATTTTTGCCTTGTTACCGACCCTTGAAGAGCTATAACTTCTTCATACAGAGTTCGTTACGAACAATATCACTTGGGTTTGGTCCCAAATCAAGTAGAGTTTGTTTGGTAAAAGTTGCAAACCCATACAATAAAGTATGATTTAATGCCATGCATTTTAGTGAAAGGAACTCTTGTCTTGGAGTTTTCAAACATTAGGCGTGTTTTACCATGGCTAGGCAATTATGCAATACCATATTTAGTTCTTCATGAAATTATTTCCCATGTGTATGATTATACTTAAGATAAATACTAACAACCTCATAGTTGGTAGGATAATGATCCAAGTACTTTTGGCCTTGGATTTGCGATGATGTTTTTACAATGGAAAAAGTAAAAAATGGATGATTTTTGAGGAGCTATACCTCGTTCATCCACCATTGGATTTCAACATTTTTTTTGGGATGGGTTTTGCCTTGCGCTTGGTGTTAGTGGTAGAAACCTTGACCCAATCGAAGATGTTGTGAAGATAAGCCAAAAATTGAGTGCAAAGGGTGTAGATTTGGACAATTTTTTCTTTGTAAAATTCTTGGCGGTTTTCACCAATGCAAGGCTATCATTTGAGCCAAGAAATATTTTTTTTGTTGAATTTTTTGTACGAGAGAGTTGCTGAGATGGTTCTAAAAAAATTCCTAGATGGTTTTTCATTGCAGTAAGTTTGTTAATTGTATTTTCACTTCATAGTGAAAATGATAAAATTTGAGTACTAATATGTAATGTTCTCACAATCTTTGAAGTCTTACCACTCCAAATTTATTCCACATGACCGAGGACAGGTTTATCACAAGATTGTACAGTTGAGAACTAGACAACTCACCTTCATTTTCATTTATGACACTTTGCAACAAGTTTTGTTTCTAGCCCCGAAACCCCATTGGGCAGGGTTAAAGATCTATTACAATATAAAAGTGAATTTGGTGTTGAACAACCACTTCTGTAGTGATACAATTCCCCTCCCTTAGAAAGTAAGGAGAATGCATTGTTGGGATACTAAAGAGTTGCTATTGAAGGTCTCATGAGGTACAGGCACCTATAACGGAGAACTTAAGCATTTGAGCATGGAGTGGTTGTGATTATGAAGGAGCAGTTATTTCTCCTTTGTAGGGAAATAAGGTTCATGAAGAATGGAAATTTTTAATTTTTTTTTCAAGGAAATTTGAAATTACTACAAATTTTTGAGTCAAAAAGTAGCCCAGACACACAACCGCCATATAGCTTCACCCATTTCGGATAGGAATAAAAGCAGTGAAGGAAAATCCATTGCTGTGAAACCATAACAGACATCATGCAAATGGAGCATGGAGAGAACCTAAAACGGACAAGTCTGGACCAAATGGAGCATGGAGAGAACCTAAAATGGACAAGTCTGGACCACAAAGCTAACTTAGAAGCCCCCAATTCTAGCCATAGCCATATTTCCGTATTTGGTAATTAGCAATTTCCGTATTTGAGTGCACCAGTTTCGGCTACCTCCCCTCCACTATGAGATCATGCACCGCACTCTTGACGGATAAAATTATCTCTTTTTGGTTCAACCATGCGCGGCAGTGAGAAAACCTACTTACCAGTCATGGGGGTGCTGACTGGTATGGGTGTCTGTACCTTATCACAACAAATTCTCATCAAAAGTTCACATGAGGGTTTAGCACTCCAAACTCCTCACCTGCTCACGAGCACCAGCTACAAAATTTGATTTTCACGCCCTATTCATCCGATTTTAGAATAAAAGTTAGATCATAACTGCAATAACAGGAGGCTTTTTTACATGCTATTTGATCGATGGTCTCAAACAACTATACAATCAGCCCCTTTTGGGATCGAATTACTGATTCTATCCCAACTCTCAATGTGAATTTTCACTAAATATCTTGACATCTTCAGGTCAAAAATTTCAAAGACTCCATGCACCGCATATAGACTTGCACAAACCGAAGACAATCATACTCACCACTGTCTTCAGTGCCCTTTGACGCTGCCGAATCCTCAACTTGCACATTCTCTGCAGAAGATTGTTGCAGATTCATACAAAAACAGGACAACTTGAAGACCTTGATTACTGTGGAGCACTTTTCACATTGCAACTGAGGTGGAGGACAAGACTCAACTTCATGAAGACATGCTCACAAGTACTTTCTCAACAAACAATGCTTCGGAAAAGCAGGTATACAGATATGAATGTATTGCAGGAAAAGAAAAATAGTGAACATCATTTACAAGTGGTCTGGTACCCTCCAGAGGCTGGTTGGAGATTCAAAGCTCCAATGCAGCTCAAGTGTCTATACTTCCCAGCACGTCGGCTTGCTGAGAGAGGCGTCTGAAACTCCAACACATCTTAAGCAATCCTCAGAAGTTCCTAACGCTCTCCTCCAGACATTTGAGGATTTTCCTAGACCTGTGCCAGATTTAAGTGAGTAGACTCGGCTCCCACGAATGAAGCTTCTATCACAACGAAGATGCTATCAGCAATTGTCTACATGTAAATACCATGAAACTGGCATCACGTGAAGCTCTGAGAAACTGGTGCAAATTCGCTCACAGGCGAATTGATGCTAAGAGCAATGCTGCAATATGACCATCCAAGAAGCATGCACAGAAATGTTACAAATGCTGGACATGTGCATTGAAAGTTCTTTGCAAGAAGGAAGACTCGCACAGCCATTCTCTTCACGAAAGGACATGAGAGGTTACAGTGACCTACGGTGACTTGCCGATCGACATATCATATCAACTAGTACACAACATATATAACGCTCTCAACCTAAAGCTTATCTTTCTACTCTAATGTACAAGTGCCATCTATAAGGCTCCATAAAATCAGCAGAATTTCTTCACAGCCAAGATGACATCATGGAAAAGTCGAAATGCCTTACAATCGCTTGAATGTCAACGTTATCCCTCAATCAATCTCAGAACTAGATCGTTCCAACACGCTCCTCGTAAGGATATGGAAAATAGATTGTGAGCTTGAACAGCAAGGATGCAGATTAGGTCTTGAGTACCGATCGCTGTGTTGACAACACACAGAGGCTTTTTCTCCGGAATCGAAACTTTCGAAATGCTCTACGCCAGATACAAAGATCGTTTGTTACCTCGAGGTCGCTCTTGTGGAGCGGCGTGTTTAACAACACGAGGCGGTGAGATACTCTTCGACGAAACCACGGACTGTCTAGGAGGGGAGATGTTCTTCCGCGGAGGAGGTCCACCGACATCAGCCTCGTCCTGCGGAGCGTACGGGGAAATGAATTCGACAATGGGCGCCATTTCCGAAATGCTCTGCAAAACTGGCTTCCACACAACCTTCCTTCGTCTCCTCGCTCTCCGAAGATAAAACTCCTGCCTCCGGGTAACATACAACCCTAATTCCGATCGCGCGGCAGATTTGAAAATGGGTAGCACGTCAACATCAGGGACGGCGGGGGCGGGAATAACAGGCTCATTTGAAACTGCGGGGGAAGATAGATCCGTGAACTGGGTTGTTCGGGGAAGACGAAGAGCTTGTAAGCAATGGCGCACAAAAACAAGCTTCAACTGTAAATGCTTCGGTGGTCGCCCTCCTTGTTCTCTTATACTCTCCATCTGCTGCATCGTCGCGGAATGGACATCGAACACCTTCGATGCTGGACTCCGCATCTCCCGCATACTCCGTCGCGAAAATCTTAGCAATATCCTGTGCGTCTTCTTCGTCGGCGTGAACTCGATGAAGGGCTCCGCGTCGGGAGTCGACGCGCACACAAAATAGGTCATACCTTTCTGTAGCATCTCATCTGCCGCCATCCGGTTCGCGAGACTCTGCGTATACATATTACCTGCGCAGACATAGTAATCGGGATTTCCAAGTAGCAGCTCGTATACACTCAGAGATCGGCTGAGGCTATCAATGCGACCATCGGGGTACACAACTCGCACACTATCGGGGAGTGTGATGCACGCAAACGGAGTGAGCCCCATTGCAACTACTGCGCTTCTAATCCCTCCACATCGATCAAATCACCATAGCATCGAGCTCCACCTGAGCTCCACCTGAATCGCCAGTTGGATTCTAAAGAGCTTCGCCTGAATCAGCAGCTGGGTACTGAGGAATCTGCTATTGAATCGCAGGAACTGGCCGGCTAGGTGATGAGCAATGGCCGCTTGACCAAGCCCGCTTGAATGTTGCTCTGATTGGAATAGTCTGCGGCTCCTAAACAACAAAAGCGGATCTGATGAGCGGACCTGATGACCACACCGGTCCACCCAGCGAACAAATTGGCATTAGCAACGCCAGTGGCACTGCGAAATGACCCACTCGACGCCTCCGTCGCTCCAGGCAAGTGGCTTATTATAACGCGATGCCCTCCTGGCACCACCCATATACCGGTACTTTCTTCTTCCCTTCCCTTCCCTTGGCAACAGTGAAAGAGGTTAATCTGCCGGCATCCTTCCTGGATTTTTACGGACAGTCATAAAGACACCCTCTCGAAGTTCTCCGAAGGATCCCATTCAAACATTTAGGTCTAGGCTGGATAAGTTTTATGTTTTTGAATATTGAGCTTTCCAATATATGTATGAGGTTTTATCATGTTTCTAAGTGATAAAAACTCCAGTCCTTATTATAGTGCCGGCGTGAATAAAGTGTTTGTTCGTCTTGCCAATGAGCCGGTGCCCACCGGAGAGAGGACCATTGGTGCAAGATTGTTTCTAAGTGATGCTTTACATGGGGAGTCTAGCCGAGAATGAAGCCGCAAATTTTTTTTTCAATGCGACTGGTTCAATCTTGTAGTTGGGTAAGTGTCTGATACGGGTACCAAAAAGGACTGTCTTACTAAAACACTGTCATTTTATGTTTCACTTATTGTGTGCTAGAAATTACACTTTTTCAATTCGAATGTATTCAATGATGGATTCATGAGAAACTTGTAATACTCCATGCAAAATTGCATTGAGCAAGAAAAATCGAACAATTTTCATATTCCTTTTCATTCCTTTAGTCTGCAAAAAGGAATCTGTCTTAATTCCTTTTTGGGACAAAAGGAACAATCTGGAATATCAATTTAAAGCAAAGTAGGTGACGAAGAAGAAATTTAGTTAAAAAAAGATTAGAGTTATATCTATGTTTAATCTTAAATCCAGATTTGATGTTTTACTATATTTCCTTAATTATGAGAACTTTCAAAAATCAGCTATTTTTACACAACCTAAAAGGACTATGATTTCATATTATCTATGTCTTGAAACTATATGAAATGCTCAAATATAAACTTAATAAAATGCATGAATACTTGTTTCAATATAAAATCTTAAATTCATAGTCATTTTGCTACTATAATGTGAACAAGTGTTGAATATGATAAATTAGGAAAATATTCAATTTTTGAGTTTAACCTATAAATCACATGATTATTGTGTACCAACATGCCATCTATGACACCATGAAAGTTTTGTAATTTTCCAATATTTTTTTCATTTCCAAAAGGACATTTTTACAAAGTCCGGACAGTCCGGAGAAGGATACGCTGATTGGACACTTGCCCAGTTCAAAAATTAACCGATCACCTTGAGAAGATTTATGCTCTCCTTCAGCCCTATGCTCGGCTTGACTTCCCATGTAAAGCATCCCTTAAGATAAAAACATCACATTTAGAGAACCGTAGATTTTTAAGATTCTACATGAACCCTCCAAGTTGTAAAATTACACTAAAATTTATGCCCATGGCCGTCTTAGGGTTAACAATTCCAAACCTGATTTTGATAACGAATCCAAGATCTTGTTAATCCTTAAATGCCAATGGGCTCTGAAACGAGCAGCCCAATATTGGATCACAACATCTTCTGAACTATCATGAATAGTGCACTTTTTGAACTTGGGCATCATAAATGAACTAATCAATGATGAGCTTGCAACCTCCTACAAGGTAATGTACAACCCCAACCTACCTACACACAATTCCTTTCAAAGCTCAAAATCACTCATACAAATTGTGACTTGGATTGTAAAATCTCACTCTTTGACGAGCGTGACTAATTTGACATCAAACTAGAAGTGAAAAGTTGAGTACAGGGAGAGCTATGGAGCAGATTCTCTTGGAAACAAGCCCCTCGGGCGTTATAAACCAGAAATCTCTTCAACAAAAGAAGGGATATTTGATGACGATACCAATGAAGGTTCTCTCAATCACATCCAGCCCAGCTGTTTTCTACGGAGCCGAAGAGGAGGTGATCTTTGTGGGGGAAAGAAAAGAGAATCCCCATCCGTGACCCAAATGTCTGAAAATAGGGCTGCTACTGTAGTAGTAGGGGTCCATGACTACGTGCGCAGCGGAGGTGGAGTCGGAGGCTGGGTGTTCTGACAAGTACAGCGTGGGGAATGGCCTATTTCAGAGCTGGACGGACAAACGGTGCCAGTTCACAAGTGAATCTTTTGCAACAGGATGCTGGTGAGTTTGCAAGCAAATGGAAAGGCGAGAGCACGAATGTGGGCCAGATTCGGGAGCTTGCTCATGTGGCTCAGCTATTTCTCACTTTGCATGTAGAGAACCACAGCAGAGAAGTGTATTTTTCTCAATTGATAATTACATCCATTGTTTAGTTGTTTAATAGATATTGTAGTCAAGTAGCTGAAGCATGACTACCAATTTCGGATTAGGTATTTCACTTATGAGGATTTGGGTAATCTGAATAGGGTATTTTTAGGGGAGATGGTAGTTATAAACCTTCTATTGAGTCAAAGGTTTTTGAGATACACCCATTGTAAGCTCATGTGGCTCACTCAATCTCCTTTGCATGTAGAACCACATCAGAGGTGTATTGCTCTCAATTGATAATTACAAGGATTGTTTAACAGTCGATATTCTAGTCAAGTAGTTGAAGCATGGTTACCAATTTCGGATTCGGTGTTTCACTTATGAGGATTTGGGAAATCTTGAATAGGGTGTTTTTTAGGGAAATCTTGAATAGGGTGTTTTTAGGGAAGATGGTAGTTATAAACCTTCTATTGAGTCATAGTTTTTTGAGATACACCCATTGTAAGCTCATGTGGCTGCTATTTCCCACTCACTCCATCTCCTTTGCATGCATAGAACCACAGTAGAGGTTTATTCTTCTCAATTGATAATTACATCGATTGTTTAACAATTAATATTACAGTCAAGTAGTTGAAGCATGGTTACCAATTTCGGATTCAGTGTTTCACTTATGAGAATTTGGAAAATCTGAATAGGGTATTTTAGGAAGATGGTAGTGATGAACCTTATATTGAGTCAAAGGTTTTTGAGATACACCCATTGTGAGGTACTTTGTGCCTTGAAGTCACTCAAAACACATCATGGTCATGTTTTTCATGATTTGAAGTTTGACTACCAATTTCGGATTCGGTATGTCACTTGTGAGGATGGGGCTTAGGGAAATCTGAAATAGGTTACTTTAGGAAGATGGTAGTGATGAACCTTATATTGAGTCTAAGGTTTTTGAGATACACCCATTGTAAGGTAGTTTGTGCCTTGAAGTCACTCATAACACATCATACATAACAATGGTCATGTTGCATCCTTTCTATTTTACACTCATAGGATTACAAATGACTATTCAACAATAAAATCAAATTTTGGTGCTAAAGAGTCTTACAAAAAGGCATGCCCACCTTTGTTAAGTCCTCAACTTTGAGCTCCCATTTCTCAGGCTCTAATAGGGTTATTTAAGTACTTCAACTGGTGTTTACCCTCTCACATCTCATGTGGTCAAGTTGAATACAATCTGCAATCCAAATTGACTCATTTGTAGATTCTCTTGTCAAAAGAGGGATAAATCCAACTACTTGGCTGGAAAATTGGTTGTTTTAACAACCGATATTTTAATCAAGGAGTTGAAGTATAATCTTGGACCAAGTGAATCCGATATTTTACGTATGAGAAGGAGGCTTTGGAAAAACTAAATAGGGTATGTGTAAGAGGATAGTGGTAGCTTACAAAACTTCAATTGACTCAAAAAATGATTTTAAAGATAAAATCAAAGAAATGAAGGCTTAGCAGGGCTGTAACATCACATTTTAGATATATCGAGAGTTGAGTAGAAAACTTATATAACTTGGATATGAGTAGAACCATCAACTTATATATAACGTATTTTGGGTTGACTTGACTTAGAATTTCTTGTATGAAGATTAAAAATTTTAACCTGTAAATATCCAAGGGGGTTGAAGCTTAGAAAGACAAATGTTATCAAAGTGTCATAGATGGAAATGAATTTTAGCTATTTTCACATATCCGATGAAATTTAAGTGTCCACCGCAAAAACCACATTCATATTGAACTCCAGCCCCAACAAACAAAGTTGAAATCCACTTGTGGATGAAAGAGAACCAACTTCTCAAGAAACGCGTACTTAATGAGTTTTATGAATATTGCAACATCATTGCAAGACCAATATCAAACTTGTTCAAATCCGAAATCTTCCAACTACAAAGTTGTCGTCAATTATCTCTAAATTATACCAATGTAGAAAAAAAATTGTGAAAAATTAACTTAAATTTCACATGTTAATTGTAAAACATGTCCCATGTGTGGAAAACCCAACAACAAGAATTGCCTCCATTAAAATGCATGCCACAAATCCATACTTTACTGAACGCGTCTACAATTTTTATCGCACAAACTAGACCCAATTTGTCAAAAAACAGAGTTACGACTCTCCGAAGTTTCACCCCTCCATCCAAAATACAATATTTTCAACAATGCAAACTCCATCAATATCCATTTGTTCACACCCAAATCCAATCAAGTAATTCCTCCCTCAAACGCACCTACACCAGAAGGTGATAAACACAACCAACAAACTATCTAAACCTCCTCCCCACCAAGTAGCCATACTACTTAGGTTCACAATTGTATTTCTCTCAATCGATCAACACATTGACTTGCTAAAAATAATAAAACAAGCTATTGAAACCTCGGTGGACAAAAGAACCATCTTTACAACAAATACCTCGATGGTAGAGCACTTGCGTTTTCCTATATACACAACCAAACATTCTCCCTCAAACTATTGAAAACTATGCCAAGTAGTCACGCTACTTAGGTTCATGATTGTATTTTTCTCAGAGCCTTGCCAGACTACCGGCAGCTTGCTGACCTGCAGTGGCTAGGTTTAGAGCTAGGAAGGCTCGGCCAGGTCAGCAACCGCCGGAGCGAGGTACCACACTCCCACGAAGCGGCAGTTTTAGGGCTTCAGAGCCTTGCCACAGCTTCGGGCTTCAAGCCAACTTCGAGCGTAAGTCGTTGACGGAGCTTGACAGTCTGAGAGCTGTAAATTGTGGGCACGATGTTGACTCGGCCGATGACATGGACCGGAATGCAGGATTTCGAGCTTCTTCCGCTCGGTAGTTTTCTCCTGCGAGCTGGCAGGACAAGTCACGTTGCCTCTGCCGAAATTGCCTCTAGTGTGGTACTGCCCCTCTCCTTTCCGCCATCAATCACGGTCACGATCGCTCCTCGCCGGTAGTCCGCGACGCCCTCATTTGATTAGATACTGCCCCTCTCCTTTCCGCCAATCGCTGCGGCCGCTGACTGCTCCCTGCCGGTAGTCTGGCGACGCCCTCATTTGATTAGATGATACAAGACAAAATATTGAAACCTTGGTGGACAAAAGAATCATCTTTACAACAAAGACATCGAATCGATTGTAGACCACTTGCGTTTTCCTGTAGATACAAGCACCGTACCGCAACAAGTACCATCCCCCCCCCCCCCGCACATGTGCAATAAAACCTCACAACACACCCAGATTAGAAACACAGATTTTAAAACCATTAACTTAAGCAGGTGAATTACAATCGAAGTCAAAATATCAAGGACATTCAACGGAGTATTGCTTTTTCGAGGGCGGTGGTGGCTTGATGATCAATTTTGTATTTTAAGCGGCTTATGATCATGATGATTGATTGCTGCAGTGGAGTGGGCTGACTTGCTGCTGCAATGATCCAATGCACTGGAGCTGGCAGGCATGGAGCTTGCTATTCGCCGACAAGTGCGCAAGAAACCGTTACGAGTCTTCAATAGTGAGGGAGGACTCCACCCTGGAAAGACTACTCGAGGGTGGGTGCCAGGGGAGTGTCTAAATATCCTCTACGAGCGTGGCTTGGATGCCAGGCTCGGGTGGGGGTGGGGAGGGTGGGGTAAAATCTGCCCCTATTTTTTAATTTGTTTAGGCCCCATTTGAACACAGAGGGGGCTTCCAAGGGTAATTCGGGGCCCCAGGCCCCAAATTTTGCAAAAAAAAATTCAAAAAATGGCCCCAAATGGGGGAAACGGGAAGGGCCAGAAAATTGATCCCCACCGAGCCTGGCATCCGAGCCACGCTCGTAGGGGAGAAATAAAGAGACCCGGGTGCCAGTGGCTTCAAACGATTCTCTTTTTATGCTTCCGTACCCACTTGGAGTGAAGGATTTTGAATTGTGATTGGTTGAAAGTGAAATTCTTGATCAAGTTTAGAGGAGAGTGCGCAGAACTGGAGCGGTAGCAATAATGGAGGGTGAGGCTTCTTCACTCATAGGTACATGATAGTTTTTTCACTCAACGACATCATGTACTCCTGGAAAATGTTACATGGTGAAAAATTAGGGCATCATTTTAGAATTTTGACTTGTGATTGGTTGAAAGTGAAATTCTTGATCAAGTGGGCCTTGTGAGAGAGAGTGCTCTGAACCGGAAGGCGGTAGCAATAATGGAGGGCTAGGCTTCTTCAAGGTCCCTTTACACTATGGATCGAGAGCCACGATCAAGAAAATTAAAATCATTTTCATGGTTAGGTTCTTGGTCAAGAGCCGTGACCATGGTTAATCAAAAGTGGATTTTTGAGTGGCTTGGTCACTCTCGTAGTGTAAAGTAGATTTGGACGGGGAGAAGTTTAAGCTCAATTTTCTACTATGAATTATCAGTAGTCTCTCTCTTACCCTCCCCTTTTTCCTCCTTTCTCCTTAAATAATTGAACACTAGCCAATAAATGATTTTTGAGCCTCATGGTCTCCTTGATTGTAGTTGAGTCGAGGTATTTGCTTCCACTCAATTATAATCAAGGAGATGATAAAAACATTATCCACAATGCAAAAATCAGCAAACTTGGGGACCTCAAAGTTAGTGGTTATTCTCCTTTTTTCAAGGTAGTGGAAAGCCAAATGGGACCAATCACAGCTTTTAGAAGGTTGTGGTCAATCTTCATGGTCCATAGTGTAAAGCGACCGTAATAGTTTCTTCACTTAAGGACATCATCTACTCTTTGCAAACATTGTTTGGGACCCATTCAAACGATTTGCTAATTTTGCACCCAAAAATTAGGGTCCCATTCTAGAAAACATCTATAAGAGTGCCTTCAAGAATTTGGAGAAAATTGTAAAAGAGCCCAAAAATGATGAATCCACTTTGACTATCCTTCCATTTACTTTTCCCATGCACAAGAATTGCTTACATCGTTTACTTCATTACAAATTAGGAAATATCAAAAATTGAGCCATTATTAAACACTCTCTTTTAGAAACATGGAGTGTAAACATGGACGTACTTGTTCATTTGAGAATAGTAAAAGGAGGTTTATGAAGAGAAGGGAAGAAGGGAAGTATGGATCATGAAGAACTCAAACAACTCATTGCTTGGTTAGTAAAAGCAAGTTGTGATAGAGAATGACAATCTTGTCGGTGGATTGTGCTTAGACGGTGGAATTTTGCGGAGCAATTTTTTAAGTGGAGTCTATTATGGGGTGATCAACCTAATGTTGAAAAAAAAAATAATAAATAAATAAATAAATAATCTAGTACCAATAGTGACTTAAGTTTTTACTAAACAAATGTAGTTAGTTTCAAAATTGAAGACTTCCCTATCTCTAAAAGAAGGACGCATGAATAAATATTATGTCGACGTTACTAAAATTTTGAGGTTTCATAGATGAAGAAGTAGAATAACAAGTTTGACAAAGAGTGGTGTAAATTTAGATTACTTGTTTGCATTTTCATCACAAGCATAGTGCTTAGTACCATCGAACTATTTTAGGATTTTTTAACATCATTGTAGAGGTATTACCAAAACCTTTCAAGGGGATAACAAAGACGTTCTTATCAAAGTTCTTCAAAACCGACATATGATATTCATGTTGAAAGAATAGTGAGTAACCATTGCAAGTCTACTTAATGCTAAAGATTATGATTCTAAATCAAAGTGGTGATATGTGATTATCATGAGGAGGTTGTGGGTTCCATTCTACGTGGGTCTGGTGCTCACCACCTTAGTCCAATCAACTAAGATGGGAGGTTATTGGACCTTCTTGTTGTGGGTACTCGTTTGATGAGGTAACATGTTTGTTATCTCTTAAAACACTAGTGGCTAACTAGAAACTAGTATAGCGTACACCTTGAGAGAGGTTAGTAGTCCCACTTCTCATGTTATAAACTTTTGGTATAGACATCCAAAGACAAATAAAACAAACACTATCCAAATGTGCCTTAATACAGATTTAGAATTCTTATTCTTATGAACGTCATGAAGTTTGTTTGACGATAAATTTGACTTCCACACATTTCATAATCTTGTTTCTAGGCAAGATAGGAATATGCCTATACCCCATAGGACTCATAAATCCTAGAGAAAAGGTTGGATTGTTTTATGAATATATGCTAAAATTCAATAAAAAAATGCTAGCTTTTGACGATATTAAAAAGAAAATGCTAGCTTTTGACGATATTAAAATTCAAATTTTGGTGAATTTGTACTGCAAAATAATTGATTTCGACAAATTTTGAGCATGTTCCACACTACTGGGCAAGTATCAACATACCCTAACAATGTTTTCAAACTTTAAGAGTAGTTTTCTCCTAAAATATGAGGAATTTTGAAGCACAAATGGTTTTGTTGAAAAGTATGCAATCCGCCACAAGTTTCAACTTCATACGATCCAAATTTAGTAATTGAAAGGCCAAGGTTAATTTGACCCCATTATAGGCCTCACTTGACTTTTCCCTCATCAAGGCAACAACACAAGAGGCTTTCCAAAGTAAATATGCATGCACTAGAAACATCAATATCAACAGTGCTAGAGTAGCAAACAAGCTTTCCTTCATAATTATAGCCAGAGGGGCAGGTTCAATTAGAAATAATAGATGAATAATTGTATAGGGGCGCAAGCCCATTCAATTCCGAAGTCTCTATCAGAACCTGCAGGAGAGAGAGGTTAATCCTAGAACGTCGGAGCCCATAACCGTGGCCTGAACTTTGATATGTCTTACTCTGAATCCTCCATTTCGCCACTTTACCTGAAAGTAAAATATTTTATTTTATTTTTCGTAGATGTGATCACATGCTTTTCATATGCTGTAAAAATTTCAGATTTTTTTGGGAAGATTTGAAATTCAAGTGAATTTTCAAAGAAAAACCAAAAATAATTCATATCAAATACAAATCACTTTCAAAAAATCTGAAATTTTTAGAATAAGGGGACATTGTAGTGAAGAATAGCATGGTGTAATCCATGGTTTCGTGCCATGCTATATTTGAAAATTGAGAAAGAGACCCTATAGGCATGTAAACTTAAGGTGTCGAGAAATCACTAGATATTAGGAATTTCTTGAAATTCTAACTTGGAGTAGAAACAAGACTTGGTAAGATTCATTTTATGAATTGAGCTTGAACTCAAAAGAGATCATTTAGTTGCCTAAATTTGAGACTTAATAAAAGTAGGAAAAAGTTGCAGAAATGCACTTTGTGGTGATTTGTTATTAACCATTCTTTCAACTTTCATACCACATGTGATCTTAGGAAATACCTTAAATGACCTCAAATGAATTCCATGATATGCTATTATCATTCATAAATCCAATTACAAAATTCATGAATGAAATTCATCCCGCAATAATAGGTTACAGTGAAAATGTTCTGTTCATCGGACATAAAATGGCCGCTCCGACGTTCCAGGGTTAAGGATGAGTGTCCTAAAAGCACCAACTTAAGAGATCTGACCTATTTTTAGCACTAGTAAACTCAAAATAAAATTATGACCACATTCGAAATAGATTTTTAGGAGGATTGCAAAAATTTGCAACATGTAATTTGCATTTGTGAATTGTATGCAAAATTCCAAAGTGCTAAGTAAGATTTAACCCAATTGCGTTATATACAAATGAGGTACATCTGCATTTTCACAATCTACAAATGAGGTATAGAGCGCTTTTGGGTCCCCTGGCGCTTTTAGGTAGTCCAACCGTAATGCCAATAAGGTTAGAGTAGCAAAGAAGCTTTTGTTCATAATGGCCAGAGGAGCAGGTTCGATAGAAAGTAGAGTAGTTTTATATAACTAAATACACCCCAAGTTACCATTTCACAGCTCAATAGTTCTTGGTCTTTTTTCTATGCAGTGTCCATTTATGAGAGGGGTTAGTAGTCATACTCCACTGTTGTTATGTCGTGTGGGCATATCTTCAGGAGTAGGTCAAATGAACACTTTATTCACACCAACCCTTACGGGTCTCGTGTTCTCCTTCTTTTAGGCACCATAACCCTTGGCTTGGTGGTCAAGGTTCATGGCCCCCAAAGAGGAGGTCTTGGATTCTATTTCCCATGTTAGCGTGGTGCTCACCACCATAGTCCACCCAGCTATGGTGGGGGTTCTTGGACCTCATTGTATAGATACCTTTCGGGGGATACCATGTCGGGTATCTCTAAGGCGCTAGTGACTAGGTAGGAACTACCATAGTCTTCATTCCAAGAGGGGTTAGTAGTCCCGCCACCGGTGTAATGATCTCCACACATAGATAGATAGAAACTCCGGTCCCTTTCTAAGGGGCCGGCGTGAATGAAGTGTCCGTTCGTAATGCTAATATCCCGATGGCCACCGGACAAGGGGAAATTGGAAAATCTCCACACATACATTCAAGAATAGGTCAAACAAACACTCTATTCACGCCATCCTCCAAATAGGTTGGAGTTTCTCTCTTGTGAGCATATCATCACGGGTAGGTCGAATGAACACTTACACGCATGTGTTCTTCCTCTTTTTATAGTAGAATATTTGAATGTTGGTCCAAGTCCATTCAAGACCTGCAGGAGAGTGGAAAGGCCAGGTTCTCTGAACCCAAGCAAGCACAACTCTGACTCCACTTGTACCGGAGTGTTTTATGTGAACATATTTGAAAGAGGGGGGGGGGTATGATAATAAAGGCCCCTTCCCACTTAGCCTTTGATAAGAGCATACATTAAAACTTAAGACCTCCACAATTTTGGGGAAATTCCTTATTCTTAGGGAAGGCCTCATCAATGAGGCTTGGAAAAGTGTCTTGAAAAGTAGCCTCAATTACATAATGGCTCCTCAAAGGCCCCATTAACTAAGACCACTCTTAAGTCTTCAAAACTTGAGAATATTTCTAATTGTGGTGCTTCCTTAACACTTGCCTACTAATGCTCAACTATCTTTTGTCCTCCCAAATACTAGCTAATATTTTTTTTGTCCTCCAAGTTTTAGAGTGTGCCATGTGGGCATCCATGTAGGATTGGTAATTACTAAAGAATGTAGGTGTGGACACACACTCTTTTAAGGAGATAAGACCACCTTCCAACACCACCTCTAAGGCCAAGTGGGAACGTACCTTGAGGGGAATGAATTGATTCATGGTTGACAGTCACATGGCTCCCTCTCATCATCATCAGAGGGCTTATGCCAGGGAGGCTCTAGCTTAACCCTAAAACGTCAGACCCAGCCCGAGGGGTTGGGTTTTTTTTGGAGAGAATCTTGCTCATAACTTACACTCCATTATACCAAATGGAATTTTTAGAATTCCAAACTGAGCACCTTAAAGAGATCTATACTTTCTTAGAATAGAGTTCAAGCAAATTAAAAATAGAATAATGCTAAAAATGGAGTTTTAAAGAGATTTTGGGTGTGGTATCAGGAAAGCATATGACGTTTAAGGGTTAACTTAACCCTTAAACGCCCAAGCAAGCCCGAGGGGCATGATTCCAACCGAATCTTCCCTGTGGCTCTCAGTGTACTCAACATTTCACTTATATTTTGATGTCAAACTGGTCACCATCTTATGATGTATTCAAAAAGTGAATTTTTACAATTCAAATCACAATTTGTTTGAAGGATTTTGTGCTTTGAAAGAATTGTGGTAGGTAGGTTGGGGTGGTACATAACCTTGTAGGAGGTTGCAAGCTCATCATTGATTGGTCCACTCATGATGCCCAAGTTCAAAAAGTGCACTATTCATGATGCCCAAGTCCAAAAGATGTTGTGATCCAATTTTGGGCTGCCCGTTTTAGACCCCAAGGGCGTTTAAGGGTTAACTGATGGTGCAGTCTTGGATGATGAATGGGGGCCATGGGGAGACCAGTCTCATCTGGACTTGAAGGCCAAGTTACCCAATGATTTGGACTTGTCACCCAAGACCCCCCCTCTTCCCCTCCCTAGCTAGCTAGATTCCTCTCTGCCACCTGAACGTGTCTGGGAAGTTTTTTAACCCCTAAAGATCCTTGATACAAAATTGTCAAAATGATAAAAAAAAACCTTCTTCTACTGCAGGTCCAAAGAAACTCAATCTAAGATTCAATAAGAAGATCCAACCGTAGGATCTTGAAGTTAACTTGACCCTTTACTCGAATGTCAAATTTGAACCGTTAATGTATCTCCAATTTTGAGATTATAATGGTCAAAGTTGGCTGCGTTATTTTTCCTGCGGAAATCCCAAAAAGCTTTTTTTTGGCTTTCTTGGATCTTTAGAGGTTGAGATCATACAACTACAATCCTCTACTTTATATTGTCATCCAGTAGTAGAAAAGTGTTTGTCCTGAATTGAGTACACCGAGAGTGTTGAGTATACCTCCGTGTACTCACTATATATAGTTGTGGGTGTGATGTTACTCCCCAGAAAGGCAAAATAATAGAAGTCGTGGCGTAGAGTGATCGCGGAGCTTGTGAATGTGTGAACTACCAAAGTGAATGAATGAAACAAGATGAATGGCTGATGTGTTAATGAGTTGAGAGAGGGGTTCGATCCCTCGTTGTTTAGGCCTACATGCTCTTTAGTCAAGATTAGCAACGACTAGGCTAGCAACGGTTGGCCTAGGGTCACATGTGGAGACGTAAAGTACCAAAGGTGAATAACTGTACGGATGAGTTGTGAAATTCAATGTTGAGCGAATGCATTTGGGGTGCCTAGTTGATGACTTGGCGCTTAGGTCACAGGCTTGCTTCATTTGCGTATTTAATGATTCCGACAATTGGTTAAATTAAGGTTCTCAAATCTATTACAACACACCCGCACAACAAGGATTTGCACTAGTATACCACAACAATCTCATGGTGTAGTTATGGAGTGTAATGAGGACATTTTTCTTCTAGTATATGGTATTTCAAATTGATACCTAGGATATGCATAGGTGATACCCATTTGATATTGAGCTATTTTTTGAAATTTTGAATCAACATTAAGTATGAATTCCAAAGCTCAATTTGACATACTAAAGTTTTGTTTGACACTCTAAATGCTCGCTCGTCGCATATATTGGTTGCCGCCCTTCTTCCACAATGCCAATAAAAGAAGTGTTCGAGTGAAGGCTCATTCGCACATGACGTAACAATGTCAAAAATTGCACAACATCAAAAATCACTCAGTGTGTGCAATTACTTAAAAGGAAGATTCTTGCTTTCATTTCCGAAACCCTAAATATGCCTAGAATTTTGAATGCGGACAAAAGTTTAGGTGTACGTTTTGCACCTACAATACTTATTTCTAAATTTATAGTTAAAAAAAAAGATGATTCCAATCTCTCACAAACTTTGCACATCTAATAGGAAACATTTTTTCCTTGGTCACTCCACAATGAACTTGCTTGCTACAACAAAATCCGTACAAATTTTGAGTACCAAGTATGCAGCAACTGAAAGAGAGTACCAAATATGCTTGAATGTGTATGAAACTTTCAAAGGAATAAATAAGAACACTAGACCTTGCCGTGTTGGCGTGAATAAAATGCCCGTTTGACCTACTCTTGATGATATGCCCAAAGGACATAATAACTATGAAATCCTCACATTCAGATCTTGGTTATACATGGATATTCTTCTTGAAAAAGAAAAAGAAAAAAAAAAAAAAAAAAAAAAAAAAAAAAAAAAAAAAAAAAGAAAGAAAAAACCTAAAATTTGGTACTTTAAAATTTTGAATTTGGTAGTTTTGAACTTCAAACTACAAAATTCAAAATTGAAACTACAAAAATTCAAAACTACCATATTAAAAAAAATTTGAATTAGGCTAGTGTTGGGGTCATGATTTCCACGAGGCAATCATGTTCAGGTTCGCGAAAGTCCCAAGTCTATCTGAGAGCATGTGGAGCCTGGCAGAGCTCGAGCGGAAAATGATCACATGTCCAAATCATCATACATACGTACAAGGGGCCGCTTACAATAGTGCTTTTCTATTGCCTTGTCGCTACGGGAACGGCATTCATCATCATGATCCCCGGGCAAAATTGAAATCATGGTCATCTCGGCCGTCTCACATCACATATTATTGCTGTCTATATGGCCCCGAGCGAGCGGAAAAGGTCACATATGGAAAGAGGTCGTGAATGTGATGGAAAACGAGTTTGTCGCGGGCCTAAGCGAAATAATTTGGATCAAATAAAAAAAAATCATATAATTCTCAAAATTGGAAAAACTCTCTATAAGAGTTTGTATTCATTTGTAAAATTTGACCCCATTTGTTATGTTTGTGTTTTCATAAAAGTCACATTTGGGGAGTAGCTTGAACTACGTATTCACATTTTTCTGCTACAACATAGTTTCAAAAGCTACATTTCAACAAATATATGTAAAAACGTAGATTAAGCTATTACCCAAACGTGGTTTTTATGAAAACACATACGTAGCAAATGAGGTCAAATTCTAGTATGCATTTACAACTTGACAAGAGGAAGGACACCTTTTTATTACCGTGTCGAACACCATTTTCTTTCACTTGAATTTGGTTCAAAATTTATTTTGTTGCCATGTATATTGTAGATATTAGTTACTTTCTAGAATATATTGTGATAAACGTACATATCGATGATTGCCATACTATTTAGGGAATTCTTTGTATGAATTATGTATAAAAGTTAAAAAAATCAATGTAACATGTTAAAGAACCAAACAAGATCAAAAACCAAATAGGATGAGTATTCTTTGAGAAAGTACATTGAAGCTTCAATTCTTCAATGTAACCATGGTGTACATATTAAGGTGTTTGGTTAGAGGTACATCTATGACTCTTCCCCCTAATATTCACAACCAACTCATGATGATTTCAAAATTCATGATTCCAATTGGTCAATCTTCCATACACTTTGCACAATTTTTGAAAGGAATTCCCTAGTTTACTCCACCATGAGATTGTTACCATAGAATTTCTCTTAGCATGTTACCTTACATCCGAAATAATTGTCATTGAAAGCTTAAAGAATGTTCAACCTTCTAGTAAGAATTGGAACAACATTGATATGCAATATTTTAGTTTGTATCACATTCGCCTAAACCTAAAAATACTTGAAAATTGTGAAATTGATTACGAATCACTTAAAAGAGCATCTAGTCATCATAAAATTGGCTTGAATTGGATATTCATCTTTTGATCTCTATAAATTGTTCATTTCTTTAGAACCAAAAGATATTGAAAATTAATCTTATTCTTCATGTATATTGAAAGTGCAAAACATCGAATTTTATATATGTTTATTGAGTTGGAGTTGATCCAAAGCTTTGAATGGGGACCTTATATCATGCTTCAAGTTTGAGCATAATCTTAAAACCACCGCACTTAGGCCTTTACCATAGGTACCTTCAAATTTTGGTGATCCATTCATCTTCATCATAGAAAAATAATAAGATCGCAAATAAAACAACAATTTAGATATGAGGAAGAAACTTTAGAGTTATATAAGAAAAGCAAAAGGAAAAGAGACAAGTGAAGAAAACAAAAAGAGCAATAAGAAAGATGGTGTGTGACACAAGCTTGGTGTTCATTTGCAAATGATGTAATTCCTTCTTCTTGTATCACTTAATTTTTTTATTCTTAATTAGTACATGTCAAAATTTCCTCCTTGTGCAATATATATTTATTATTGCTTAGTTTTTGAGATTACAAAGATGGGTATTTGCAATGAGGTTCCAAAAGTGGTGACCGTTGAAGAAAGCCCAAAGGAAACAACTTGCTCCAGGTCAAAACATGTTAAAACTTTCTTGTTTGGAATCTTGTTAGTTTCTACAATAGATTTTCTCTATAATTTATGTTTAGTTTTAATGCTTAAAAGTGATGGAAAAATGTACCCTATGCTACTTTTACATGATACAATCGACAAAATGCATGCACAATTTACAAACTTCACATCCTTAATAACTTCGATTCATATGTTTTACAAGATTGTGATAGGAAAGATAAGTTGTAGGCAAACAAAAACTATACTTAACTATGCAATTTTAGAGATACTAAATTAGAACCCATCTCATTGCTTTCAATTCAGTTCCAATATGTCATTGAGTCTTGATCCTTTATAGTGAGTTAGATTGAGAAATTAAATTTGTAGAATTGTTACAACATCAAGGCACAACAAAATAGTGCTTTGTCGAGCTCAATTTGTAGAATTGCAACAATCGTTTGTAGAATTGCAACAATTCTACAAATTGGCACTTTCCTTCTAATCATCAACAATCGGCACTTCCCTTCTAATAGCACAACAAAATAGTGCTTTGTTACGACATCAAGGCACAGCAAAATAGTGCTTTGTCGTGCTCAATTTTCATTGCACCAAGGAAGAGTAAAGATTTTGATGGTAAGAAATAATAAAAACTGCATAATACATTGCATCAACAACATAATCAAAACAAACTCTACAAAGCTTCAATTGCCAACCTACTTCTACATGTCATGGGAGACATTCTCGTAAATAGAAATATCTAAGTAACTTCTTAATCCCGAATCACAAAATCCTCAAATTTCACAACTCTAGTTTGATCTAGACTTAACACTAACAATAACACTTAAAGTCAAAATCAACCACAAATGTGGTTGATCTGCTTGAAACAAATTTGTTGTTTTCACAAAAACTAAAACTTTGTCTCAATATATCTCACAATTCGTATGTTGAAATTTGTTAAAAATAGGTGGGTAGACTAATTAGACACTTTTACACAAGATTCTACGGTTGGAATTTTCAAAATAATAAAATTGTTCATGGATTTCTAGAGGTCAATGTAGAGCTTTTGTTTTATAAAAAATGAAACCTCAAAAATATAAAAATTGCCAAATCATAGGCTAGAAAATTATATCACAAAATTTAGTTCTACTTTCAAATATTCGATTGAGTCAAAGGTGGACCTTGATTAGCCCAAGTGGAGATCAAATGGTGTGCAATAGCATAAGGCCCCGGCACAAAAGCTATTTCACTGCCATTGCCATTTGGTGGTGAAGAAGAAGGTTTGCTTGTTGTTCGACTAGTGTCACCACTTGCTGCCTTTTGGAGCTTCACCAGAGCCTCCTGCTGATCTCTCTTGTATCTTGTGTTTTGTAGTATTTTCCTCACATCTTCACGTCGATGCCATTGCGCATCTATACAAACAAACCACAAATACAGTTAGTTTTGTACTAGAGAACGCTCCAGATGCAAAAGATTCAAACCACAAATCCGGTTAGTTTTGTACTAGAGAACAGTCTGGATGCGGAAGATTCAGCACAAAGAACGTTTTCAAGCGTTGAATGCACCTGCGGTAGATTTGTGCATAAATTAAGAATCCTGAACCACGTTCTCTAATATAATTTCAATGATCACAAGGAAGGTATCGATTCTATGGCAAAATTTACCAATACTTTCATTTTACTCAACATGGAAAACGTCCCGAATCTGCCACTGGTACATTCAACGAATGAAAGAAAAAGGTGTAATTCAAGAGTCCATGTGTAAGAATTATAGACTAAGTCCAATAAGTATACAACATGAGAGTAATAAGGATAACACTAGGGACATATCTAGTGAAGCTACCTTCAATAAACTCTTTTTAAACACGTATTTCTTTTCTTCACGGACTCATACTAAAACGCTTTAGATTTATTTAATGTACAAAAAACTTGAGCTTAGTTTCTAGGCACACAACAAAAAAAACTTCGCTCTAAACTATCCAATTTTAACAAGAAAAGTCCACATTAAGCTTATGTATATGACAATTTAGCTTACATACATGAGAAATGAGAGAACCAGTAGCATAAGTAACATGACACATTTAACTACTTCTGGACTGGAAGGAGTCCAAGAGTAAGGGATCTCCCCATACACATGTGAGTAAGATACAATGTGCACACAAAAATATAAATCGGGGGATCTTTGGAGGGTAAAAAGATACTCACATCCCCGATGTAAATCTCCAATTGGTGTAATGATCATTCCACAAAATTGTAATTTCCAAAATACAGTTCAATCCATAATTCGTGAATGAGTCCAAATTTAGTTAAATGTGGCATTAACCGAATGATTCTGGTCAAACCGTGAGCTAATTTGTTTGTGGTACAGTGGTGCTTGGATTAGATAAACGTTTTCGGATAGACAAAAACGTTGATCTTATCCAGACGTTGACCATAACGGAACAATACCTCTTTACATAATAAAAGGACAAGGACAACGTTCTTAACTAGACGTTGATCTTAACGAGGTTGATCTTATCCAAGTACCACTGTATCTGATATGCAACAAAAAGTAGAAGTGGGGAAGTCGACATTCACCTTCAAGCTCCTTCTTGTCTACTCGAATGTCGAAGCTCGTAGCATAAGCGAAGAAGCCAACCATCAGTTGACATGACATCGAGCTAGGTCCCACTGCATTACAAAAAACCCCAAAACGCCAAATTATGTGGCTTAGTATGCATAGAATAAAACTGAACTCTAATTGCAAGTGCTCCCTGTATAATCCTCTGATATCAACCTCCTGTGGTATTATAGTATTTTCATCATAGGTACCTGGCCAGGGCTGTGAGCTATGGTATACTATGTCTCCGACTTCGAGACCTACTTCCTCTCGAGTTTCTCGTCGAACTGCCTCCTCTAAACTCTCGCCAGGCTGCACAGAATCCACAGTTATGATATTTTCAGCACGGGAAATTTATAGTGAGGTTACCAGGGCAAGCAGTTTAGTTTTTGTGCACGTAGAAAGATAGAGCAAGTGGAACCATCACTTTTGGACTGTTGTACATTAAGTTATGGATTTTAGAAGTTGGGAATAAGCACGGGAAATCTATAGTGAGGGTACCGGTGCAAGCAATTTTAGTGCACGAAGAAAGATAGAGCAAGTGGAACCATCAATTTTTTGGACTGTTCTACATTAAATATGAATTTTTGAAGATGGAAATACAGGTGTGTCTAAAATGGTGTCACCATGGGTACATGGTATTGTTGTATGGGAAGCTACTATGTAGCTGTAAGTGAAGATTAGTAGTGCTCCAGCTCCATTTTAGACCACTCTACTGAAGGACATTGCATTCGTTCGAAACAATAAAGAACAAAGCAGAGCCTCCAATCGACATACTTAGGCCTGCTCAAGTTTATCAGGGTTACTGAAAGGAGATTACGAAGTGGGAGATTACCTCAATAAAACCTGCAATGCAACTCCACATTCGTGGCACAAACCGCGATTGCCGACCTAGAATTGCGCAGTCACGCTCCTTATCAATCACCAACATTATCACAACCTGCAGTTTGTAAACCCACAATTAGCTTACATGTTGTGTGATGATCGAAATACTTCAAGAGACACCGAATCTCTCATAGAATACCTCGCATGAAAACCACCACAATGACAAAGCTGAAGATGCTAAAATGACAACCAATTCTGATACAGGTATAGGTTGACAAAGCTGCGAATGGCAACCAATTTAGGTGTATTACACTACAGTCCAGCTTCTAACATGCATGCTAGAAGTTCTATGATTTCAAACTTGACAATTTTGTTCGTTCGGATGATGAGAGTTTGTTCGATCGGATGGAAACTTACAGGGTCTAATCTAGGGTACAGTTTATTGTTGCACTTGACATTGGAGCACTGTCTCCTCTGTCCACATAAAATGGGTCGAGAGCTTGAGCCACAACGTCCACAAAAGGAAACCTGCTTATGCCACTCCAACATCGCCCTTGCCTGCAAAAAACGAAACATTCTCACTTTCTTGAATGAACTTGAGTGTATAATTGGATAATTCTACCTCGAACAACCTAAATTCATCCTCATTCTCCAACAATCCGTGACCATTTTAGGTGATTCTAGAGTTTCAGCACTTGAAGATCATGCAAGAAGCTTCTCTCATGCTTGCTAACAAAGGCAAGAATGAATGCTTCCGCCTCATGTGTTGTTTTCGACAACAATTGGTAGAAAGGAGAAGAGAGGGGAGGATGGTGTGGTGGAGGGAGGAGGGCGCACATGGCCAGCGATGGAGAGCTCGCCCATGATACCCGAATCGCCGTAATCCGCAGCTTGCATGAGCGAGCGCAAATCAAAGAACGTCACCATCCTCCGCCCGAACGCGCGCTCCTCTTCAGCAGGCACGGCGATAGCAAAGTAGGAGATTCCAGCCTCATCATCGCCCAGGTACACCAAATGCTCATCCCGCTCCTCGCCATAGCACTCCACTTCCTCCAGTTTCAGCCACGCCAGGGTCCAGGGCTTCGCCGGGCTCCCCGCGTCCACCAGGGGCTTCCCCTCGCAAAAGGGTAACACTTTCGTCTTGGATGCTGCATCCGGGGAGTGGGCGAGCCATTGGGAGACTTCCTCCGCGTCTCGCTTGAGGGATACTATTGGGTTGCCTGCGAAGGCGTTCACTGTCTCCATTCTTGTCCGAGATTGTGTTCCCATAGCGAAAATCGCTACCACGGTTGGCTATGGCGGGTTGAAATCATGTGAGAATGTGTGAGGGCGGCGTGATGGGTTCGAGGGTGGCGACAATTGGCAGCTTTGCCTGCACCCCAACTGGACTTCTACGGGCACTCCTTCGGACCACTCATTCTCTTTCGTTCTTTTTTCCTATTCCAAATTATACAGAGAATGATGACCATGACTACCAGAGTACGAGAATATTCTTATACTTTCAAATTTTCAAATTTTCCTTTAGTTATACTTAACCCCTGAAAGGAGAAGCTCTATAGTGACCCTCCACATGGTCATTTCTGAAATTCGTGAACAAAGTGTATTTGGATTTGATTTTGAGAAATCCAACTGTTCAATCTTGTTCGCAACCATCTAATTTTTCCACACTGACTCCAAATTTTATCAAATTCCACCATAAGAATCTTAAGTTCTATGCAGTCAATGTTTTAAGATAATGAGGATAGAGCGGTAAGTAGATGAAAAAGAAAACAATTGAAGCACGATGTGGATGAAGTAGGAAACAAATGAAGTACAAAGCGGATGAAGTGGGGAGTGGAAAAAGCAGAAGCGTTTAAAGTGGAATATACATAGGAGATTAAGCAAATGAAGCGGATGAAATGGATAAAAGGAAAAGTGGAAATAACAAATGAAGCAAATGTAGTCAAAAGCGTTTAAAGTAGAGAATACAAAAGAGATGAAACAAATGAAGCGGATGTAAGGATGGAAAGCGAAGTGAGAAGTAAATGAAAACAAAAGAAAAACTAGGGTTCAAAATGGGATGTAAGATCAAGATTGTAAACGTCTCTTCATGCCGACAATGGGACATGTGGAGCACAAATTTGTAGGCAATGCAGAACCCCTCTCAAGGCTACCCTTGCTCAACAATCTCATTGTTTCCTACACATGGCTGTGATATTTGTGACCAATATTTTATATTCATGATCAAGTTTTATAGCCATTTCAATCACAAAAAATTAGAAAGTAACACATGTCTTTAAAAGACTCACAAACCAACTTATATAGAAGGTAATGTTCGTGAAGATCACAGAGCCTAGCTTCCACTATCCTTATTTTCTCAAAAGAAGGCTATCTACAAGACAAAAGATAAACAACGTAAGAAGAATTTACAAAAGAGTAAAACCTATACATACGGTATTCAAACAAATAATAATAATAATACATGGAATCGATCTCCTCTCGGAAGGAAGAAATGAAGCTCCATTCAAAGCAAGTCCACTTCTCGGTTGTGAATCCACGAGAAGGCCTTCCGTTCCGGAGGCTCCCCTTTGGTGCTGCTGCGGCTTTGGCTCCGCTCGGCCAGGCGGTGAATGCGAGCCGGAAGCCTGCACACAAAATCCTGTGCTTGTTGCGCTTCACTGGAGAGGCCTGCCAGTTTCTCGATGTTCCAGAAGGAGATCAAATGCTCCATTATGCTTGCATAATCCTGCACCCCCATTCAAAAATGCACATAAATACTCAGTGATTGCAAGCAACAACAACTGATTCTGAAGACTCATTGTTGTTCAATTGAATAACGTCTGCGTTTAATTGTTGCATCTTGCAAGAATAAGTTGTTTGCGAAGAATCTTCCGTGAATAGTACCAGTGGAGGTTCAAGCAACATTGATAAGCAAGCTCATTATAGGTCGCTTACCACAGATTTCTTCTTTGCAGAAAGTACTTGTTGGCAGAGATCTCCATTTGTTCATGCATTCATTATGAAATGTGCAAGTTCCTGTTTATGGGTTTAATCTGTTCGTAGCTACTACGATTTTTCTTAGCTCTGATGCATGCAGGACGGATTAGTGTCGACAGCAGTTCCATCGAAAATGGCAATGACAGTATTTCCCCACTGACACCAAAATTTGCATTTGTATGCCCCCAAAATGATGACTTTGTATTCTGTAATGCCTCTGTCTATGATATTACTCATTTTTTTGTAAGATCACCAAAAGCATGTCCAACCTTTACGATATCACGGCCCTCCTGACAATTTGAAATTTTGACTCCAAATTCACATATTCTTGCAAGTCTCGTTTTTTGATTCTACCCACCCTAAAGGTGCCACTTTTAAAGAATTATAGTGGAATGAAAATTTGGGGTGTCCGGTCGCAAATCAAAAGGAGTGTTTTGGTAGGAAGAGAGATCGAGGTATTGCTAACCTGAGCAGTGTAAACGCCACACCGTTGGGCGACAGCAGCATAATCCTGGAACAGGTGTGGATTCTCCCCATCGAACATGAGATGCGCAGGCATGGTGATCTTCTTCTTCATCATCTCCTGAAACGCGAGCATGGCTCCGTTGGGGTCGCGCTCGAACAACTGCCCCACGATGCGACTGTACGCGATCTCGTGCCGTTTCTCGTCGGAGGCGATGATGCCGCAGATGGTGGCCAGCTTGTGCTCGCCCAGCTGTTTCGCGTGACGCGCCGTGTTGCCGTGGGAGATGAACGTCGCGCGCTCTTGGAAGGATGTGTATATGAAGCCGTTGTATGCATTCTGATCTATGTGAGGTTCCTGGCCAACATCAGAATCAACACCTCGGTATTAGAATCTACCAAATCTCTCAAAACATCACATGCAGCGATGCGCCGATCGTCACCCATGATAGTGCTGAGAATAAATAAATGCCCAGCGCTTCTATAGAATGTTTGACAATGTCTTGATGAGTGCTAAAACAACTCTGGAGCATTCAGGTAGCCTGCCAGACAATGTAAATGACTCACTCAGGTGAATTTTGTAAAACAGGTACAAAGAGCTTCGAATGCTAACTAAGTTTTTATGTACTTACTATGAACATTCTAGATTGCGCTAATCTGAGAATACGTCTTACAAGTAACTGATGCATTAGATCACTTGTAGTGTTTCGCCATATTGTTTTGACAACCATGCCCTAATCTCAATAGAGTTTCGACTTTGTTGAAAGACTGTGAACCATTTAAATCACCTCGTTTGACAACGTTGAAACACTATTGCAAAAAAAAGTATGCAGCATCATCTCCATAGTGTTTCAACAATGGTTTTGCATTAATGGGTTCAACCTCAAAAGCTTATGACAGTTCATAGAATGAGCCAAAATAATGATTCCTGGAAGCTCAATAGGTTCAATCTTCTACTAACTTTACTCATGCATCCAGATTTCTCCCATGACTACACTATAGATTATCACCCTGTGCCATTATGAGTGTCCAAGAATGTTGGATTATACATTGACCTTGTTACTCTCCTAAACTTTGTTATGAAAACTATCGTTTGACAAACCACAACGGAGTACAAATGAGGATCCTCGCACGAGAGGGAAGGATCGGAGGTACCATGCCAGACCCAATGAGGTACTGAGTAGTCCGTTCGACCATCTTCATGTCCACACGACCGGAAAGATACAGATACCGATTAAGCAAATCACCATGGCGATTCTCTTCGGCAGTCCAAGCACGAATCCACACGCCCCAGGGAGTAGGACTACACCCAGTCTTGTCACGCACGCCTTCGAAAGTGTTGAACATGCTCTGGTAGGTCGGGAGCGCCTCCTCCGTGATCATGTCGCCCACCAGGCACACCAGGTAGTCGTCGGGAAGCTCCCTGGCACGGATCCTGAGCTCCTGAACTTCCTCGAAGAAGGAATCGCTTGAGGAGAGCGGGAGGAAGTCATGTGGTTGCCAGGATTTCGACACTGGTTTCAGCATTGGGAGGAGAGTCGATTGGGCCCAGCTTTCGAGTGAGGATATCACCTCGCTCTTGTCGAGCTCTTGCGGCGGTGGTGTCCTTCGGAAGGGAGGAATGCTCACTTGCCGCTCCCTGCTGCACCCACGGAGGTTGAATATCAGAATTCTGCGAGCTTTACAAAGATTGTGTAGGAGTGATTGAGAGAGTCTGTGCATGGTGGAAGCTACATTGTGAGTTTCTTTGCTGCCACGAAACTTGCTACATGCCTTTTTCAGTTTCCGAAGCATCGAAACTCTGCACCTATGACAATTCTGTAACTTCTGCAAGATTGCTCAGACATGTCGGAGTGATTGCTAGACTGGTGGAAGCTTCATCTCGAGTCCACCGACTTAAGAAACCTCGCCACTTTCAGTTTCCGAAACTAGACATGCTTGAGCATCGGAACTCTGCACCTACGGTGATTTCGATCTGCGACCTCCACAAGATCGTCCAGACACATTGCTAGACTGGTGAAAGCTCCATTTCTAGTCACATTACTTCTACGAACCTCGCCAGTTTCCAATTGCTTAAAACATTCGATCATCAGAACTCTGCATCTATGGCAATCCTGCAACCTCCAGACACATCGGAGTGATTGCAAGACTCGTTACCTGGGCAGAGAAGTTGTCATCGCCACCACGAGTGGCCTCGCAGGCACCACCCTCCGCCCTCCATTAAACGATGGACGCCTTTGTTTGTGCACTGTGAACACCTTGCACGCCATAGCTAAACCAGCTACTGATCAATCAAGCTCCCAATTCAAAACCACCGCAACAGCAACTTCAACCTCGAAAATTCGTCGCTTCTCCTTCTCCAAGTATTCCTATGATTTGAGCGCCACTAAGGTATGATTCAAACTACAAGTTCAGAGTGAGAGCATGAGTCTTAAACCCAGGAGGCGGAGTGATTCCAGGAGGCATCGAAGCCGACGGGTTGATACAAACATAAATATCATGAAACGGTGACTACCACAATCTATGCTGCAGGCAATAACTGCTTTCATCAATGACAATAAAATCAATCAATAGCAAAGCTACCACCTAAGGCCGGCCACCGGATCCGGCCAGGATATGAAACGAGCTCAGTCTAGCTAATATGTTAGTAAAAAAGCACAAGAACATTGATCATGTGTAGTATGTAGCTAGCTAGCTACCAACTCACGGTGGCCAGGCAGAGATTGCACTTCTGATCAGTCTGACAAATCCATCGTCAACCCATCTGCGACAGTATGCGGCCACGGAGGTGCAAAATCAGGGATCATTATGATACTCAATCATCATGAACAAGCTCTGGAGCTCTCGCCATTGTCGCAAGTGTGTGTGCTTAAGGGGAGGGTGATATAATAAGCCACCGAGTGTGAGCCTTTCTTACTCCAATCTGAGTAAGCATTGCCATTGCTGTACTCTCAACCAGGGTATGATTGCAACAAAGATTTTGTTACTTGGATATTGTATGCAAAAGTTATTAATCCCTAAATTTCCATATTGCAAAATGGATTAAGCTCAAAATATCTCAATCTAAGCATTTTTAAAAGATTCAACTGTAAGATCTCAAAGTTCACTTCACATTCTTCTCACATACCAAATTTGAACAGTTCATTCTTCCTCATTTGTGAGATTGTAATGGTCAAACTTGGCTGACTTTTCCCTTGCAGGAACCTCCAAATTTTGTTTTGGGTTTTAAGGAAAGTTAGGGGTTAAGGTTTTAAGGAAAGTTAGGGGTTAAGGTTTGAAATTGAACTGAGGCAGAGTATCTTGAAATCTTGGATTAAGATGTGGGTGAAGTTATCTAAACAAGGTTGTAGTAGAGTGGTCTACAATGGAGCATGATCGAGTTTGAGTAATCGAGCTTACATGTACACAATAGCTTCCCCATGCAATAGTACCATGAAATAACTGCAAACATCGTAGGGCGTCCCTTTAGGTCACCATTTTAGGAACACCTGCATTTTCAACTTCAGAAACTCATGATTCATTGTAAGGTACACTACTCAAAAACAAAGTGGGGACTAGAAATGGCTCCTAGAGGTACATTCTTTATGGCTTTGAAGTTTGATCTCCATGTATGAGCAGTAAAGATGTTAGGGTGTCATTTTAGGGCGCGATTTTAGGAAGCCTATAAGTCCACCTTCAAAAATTCATAACTAACTAAAGGAAAGTCCGAAATTGATGACTCCACTTGATCTAGTCTTTCACTTACTTTCCAATTGCAGAAAAGATACTCACATATTTTAAACCATTTCACAAATTTTTCCAATCTGGAATTTGTGCCATTATTGAGCAGTGTACCCTAGAAGAGTTCAAAACTAATGATTCCACATCCTCTATATTTCTACTAATTCTCCCTATGCACAAAAATTGCTTGCCAGTATTGAACACCTCACTATACGTAACCATATTATCTAGTACCTTAATTTTATACATGTATAACACCATACTTGTCAATTTATATGATCTTCCTTATTCCCATTTGTAAAGGTGTAAATGCTCACTCTAAGCCTTTTTTGATGTCCTTTTCCTACACATGTATAATCACTTCAAGCATTTTGCTTGCTCAAATTTTTAATTAAAGAAATCTCTCATTAAGATTTCATGTCAATATGACACAAAATTAAGGTCAAAGGTCAATATACGACAACTTGGAATTGAGTGCGTGTGACAATTCTCTCTCTACACAAGCATGTGTGTTATTCTAGTTTTAAACTTTCTAATTTTATTCCCCTCCCCCCCCCCCAAAAAAAAAAAAAAAAAAGTTGTACACAATCTTTTCCCAAAGAAGTCACTTTTATTTTACAATATCTTGTCCCAAAAGCTCCCAGCTCGGAGATATGTTGCATGGCTCATATCAATGTGACACAAATTGCGATCGGAGGTCAATATATGGCAACACTCGGGTACAAGCACGGGTATGATTCTTTTTTCTTGAAGAAAATAGAAATTTGGTTATGCAAAAGCTCGATTGGCGATGCGGCGATATGATGCTATCCATGCCAAACGTGAGACGGTGGGTGCGGACATTGGACAAGCATGAGTATGAGAAAACAACCAACTACTACTCATCCTGAGGACTCCTTGAGAGCCATTACAACCCGTAGTCTAGATGTACAACAATAGGGTACCGGCGGACTTGTGACCAATTTTTATGTACTGAAATCGAGATGATTGTCATTGAAACTGGCATTACAACAATAATGCTACTGATACTCATGTGATTAAGAAATTGTAAATACATACCGGTTGAGGTACCTGGGAGCTTCCAGACCTCACTGGTCCCGGTTAATGAGTAGACTCAGCCGGAGGTAGCACTTAGAGCATCCTCAATGGACTCGGTAACAGGTCCCGCCAACGGCTTTAACCGTGAGTTCACCAAAAAGTCGACCCAATGGTCACGCTACAGCTCCCTTCACCCTGACGAGTTTGCTATTGGAGCTCCCGCTCTTGGCATATTTCCAGCTTTGCAGGGAGACGCAATACTCACGCCAAGAGGAGTCAAAGGGCCATGATGGAGCATCTAATCATTTATCTATTGTTCCAAATCTTGATCGCCCTCACAACTGGTGCCAAGTGGCGAGCCAAAGCAATGGCGGGCGCAGCTGCCGGACACACCATTGAGGGCGCCTCCGCAGTGCCTACCCCGCCTGCAGAGCGGGGCTCTGCGAAATGGCGTTGGCGGTCCTTTGTTCAGAGCATCCATTGAGGATGCCCTTGGGCTTGGTAGTCTGAGGAGGGAGTTCCTTCTCAACAACGCTTAGTTCTAGAAAATTCAAAAAATCTTTGGGCAGTCTTTTTGCGTTTGGTTCTTGATGCATTGATTGTGCAATTAATTAATACATTAAAAAAAAAAAAAAAAAAAAAAATCGTAAACATTTGCGGCGGGAAGGGCATGACATGGGTACCCCCTTCAAAATAGTGCGATTTTTTTGAAACTACTTCTTTGATGAAAAAAGTAATATTGAAAAATTATTCTTACCAAATGGTATTATAGGTGACATGGCTAAAGTTGTATACATGGGGTAAATAGAAGAATTTCTCACACATATATAATGAATTACACGTAGGTCTTACATAATGAGATGCGCATTAGTGGTACCCATATCATGCCCTTGCCCATGCGCCGAATATATGCACTCAAACTGCGGACAAAATATAGCGCGTAATTTCATGTAACAGTTTCCCCTAGTAACAGGTGATTATGATGTTTCCATCTAGTTCTCATCGAATTCCAGATTTCGTCATTGTGTTTACTTCGTGCTCCTTGGGCATTGCAGGAAATAATCCATCCCTCCTCCTCGAACTCCGCCCTCCTCGTCGAACTCCGCCCTCCTCGTCGAACTCCGCCCTCCTCGTCGAACTCCGCCCTCCTCGTTGGGGATTGTTTGCCGCATTGCCCTCGTCCTAGGTGATTGCCCTATACAAAACAGCAATTGAGTTACTTGTAAGGTGATTGACTGGTTCCTTCTATTAAACTCTCTAGTTGTACAATTAACTAAGCAGCCAGCTTGGTGATTATGACCTTGTCTTGCTCAAGGATGTATTGCGTACTCAAAGTCCTCTCTAAGGTAAGCTTGAAATCGTCTGAATTTCAAGTTACTGAGTTTCCTTGTAGAGTGGTTAAGAATATGTAAGATCTGGTATCAATTGGTATCATAATTTATATGCTATTCTTGAGTTCTATTAACCCCTAAACTACCATGGTGTTTTGTGAGCTCCAAACTCCAAAATTGCAATCCCATACCACCTTGTAAACTTTAGAGTGTGAGAATATTTTTTACACTTTTTTGAAACTTTCAACCGTATGATCTTGAAGAGAACTACCATTAGAGGTAGTGGCTGAAATTTCAACCGTTGGATCGTAGCCATTTGTAAGATCGTAACATTCAAAGTTGATGCAATTTTTTTTTTCAGCAAACATAGTCGACTTTGTGCAAAGGAAAACGTGATGCTTAGTACCTTAAACATCTAGCTCATATTTTTTTCCATGTATATAACTAAGTTGGGCATGCCCATGCAAAGTTTTAGACACTCATTTTGCTTTTTGGACCTTCATGCAATTTATTTACTAGAAGAAGGTAGAAATCAAGGATTTGGTAAAACACGCACCACGTTTATTGTATATGGTTTAGGGGGAAAATGAACGGTGAGTATATACCTTCTTGAGTTTTTGAATTTCAAGAAGAAAGCAATTCAAAAAATTCCAAAATCTCAAATTTTGGCAAATATTGAGAGAAAAAATTGAAATATCAAAGAAAACTTTGAATCTAGCTCTTGTAATTTTTGAAGGGTGCCCTTGTAGGATTGGTAAAAGTTTCAACTTGGGTCACTTGGAAACCTAAGTACAAAATCAATCAAGAAAAGATTTCCAAAAAAAAATTAAATTAAAAAAGGTAAAAATAAAAAGTTTTTTTCTGCCTGTTCCAAGGCTGAAAACTAAAATTTGCGTTTAAGAACTCCATAGGTGGAGTTTGACTTTGAAAATTTTCCCACATACACCTTGTAGTGTAAGGAACATCCAGTAAAAATCTTAGGCAAAAATATTACTTTTAACATCTTAACTTAGGCTGCCCGAAATCGCAAATCTCCTAATCGGAGGCTTTGGTAGTTTAGGGGTTAAAACGTTGGATGATCGTCCGATTTCAAAATGACCACGGTACATTGGGATTGATATAATCGAGGCTTTGTGGAGTTTGTCAATCCCTGCAATCGGAATCTCATACAAGATCATCAAACAAAACACATGCCATCATTTCCGCTACCCACGCAGTCTCAGTGCCTTCAAAATCCAGCAATGCAAATGCATATTTCATACGTTTCTTCGACACGGCAAAATGCAATGTACCTATGATATTCGGATCCAGTTTTATTTGCAACAATAATCCATGCTAACTTACCTTAAAACCCGAAATGGGTTTTGAAGGTTCTTGCAGGAGAAAAACTCAGCCAACTTTGACCATTATAATCTCACAAATGAGGAAGAATGAACGGTTCAAATTTGGTATGTGAGAAGAATGTCAAGTGAACATTAAGATCTCACGGTTAAATCTCTTAAATAATGCTTAGATTGAGATTTTTTAAACTTAATCTAAAGGAAGGTCAAATTTTGTGACTTAGAAGGAAATTTAGGAGTTAAAATGTACATTGGAGAACTTTGTACTCCTTTTTGTATACACCAGGTATCTATGCCTGGTTTATCTAAATATGGGTAGATCATGTGTAAATGCATAAAATAACATCGTAATTTTGACCTTCTTGTGATACTAGTGGGAACATGGTCCATGTGTACACCCGTGGTGGCACATTACACCCGAGCATGGCATATCACAAGTGTACTCGTGGGATGTACACGGACCCTGTTGTGATAACACCTCCAGGCGCGTAAGCAATTTAACACAAACCAAACCGAAATTGGGTTGATATTAATGGAGTTGTTGTAACTATGCGGTGGTCCATATGGCCATTCATGCAAGCCTGAAGTTTGATGACTAGTTCAGGCAGCAACCGAGTTTTAGTAGGGCTCATAAATATTGGCAGGCAACCGACCTCAATTCATTCGTAAATTGTCAAACTTGACGCATGTGCAAACCACCTGAACTCCTTTCCCCCATTTACTGTGCGTTTAATAAGGTTGGCGTTGAAAAAACTAACACGGTACAACCGCTAAACGTCCCTGCCTGTTTTTAACCAAAAAGCACATTGACAAAAAAGTGTTATAGAACCAAAAAACACATTAATAAAAAAATTGTCATAGATGAAAGTGAAGGTAACTCGTTTGGATCTCAGTTGTAGAAACTTATAGTCAACTTATTGTGGATCATGAACCCTCATAGATTGAGAGATTTTAACGTGTTAGTACTAAACACAAACAATGAAATTTTATCATTTTCACTTTGAAGTGAAAATTCTACCAAGAAATGAATTGGAAACAAAATTTCACCAAGTTGAAAGTTGTTTGCCTTCAGTTGAACACTTATACCAACAAAAACTCATTGAGAAAATTCATCGGCTCCTATTGTAGCTTTGCAATGGTGAACACTACCAGAAAAATTACAAAGAATAAGTAATTCAAAACTACACCTCTTGCACTCAAACCTACGCCTTATCCTCAAAACACCCTCAATCAAGTCAAGATTCTTACCATTGAAACTAGACTTTGGAACTCATTCCAAACAACAAAGTCAAAATCTAATTGTGGATGAAGTAGATATAGCTCCTCATACTTCATCCATTTATTCACTTTTTTCACTGGAGAACATTATGGCAAATCTAATACTAAACGTATTTAGATCAAAAAGCTTCAAGCTAGAAAGTTGTTTGGATCCATCTCAAGATCAATCTCATGTAAAACAAGTTTATGAAAAACTATGTTTAATTTCACACAATGGGCTTGCAATGGTAAAACATGCCCGATGTTTGAAATGTCAAAACCAAAAGCTCCTTGTCACTAAAATGCATGTCATTAATTTATACTTCATTGAATGAGTATGCAATTTTAACCACACAAAACTAGACTTGATTTGAAACCCAATTTAATTCAAAAATAAACTTTAGATGAAGTAGTTATGGCTCTTCAAAATTTATGCCCTTCATGCAAAATGTATCAAATCAACCGTAAGGACGTTTAGGGGTTAATGTAACAAATGCTATCAAGTTTTCAAACCTTATTGATCGTTCACATAGGCTATGTAACTCAAATTAACTAAGTTCGTTGCCTTATATTGACCACTTAATAGCAAATTCTTATGGTCTATAGAATATATATCATATTTATATCAATAAGTTATTACATTTTCATGTATTTTACCTTAAGTGACTTGATATGTGGCTAGTTAGTATCCACACACGCCATTCTAAACAATTTCTTAGATTGCAATGATGACTTTATGAATTCAAGTTTTTACACATCCATTCCTTGTTTCATTTTTTCACCCATGAAGGACCTATTAATTAATCATTGATTAATATTTTTGTTTTTATTCTTTCTCACAAATTAATTGTCAATAAATACTACATGGCTATCACACCTCTATGCCTTTTCTCGAATTTGGTTAGAAATATCCTATTGTACCAACATGTTTATTATGTTCATACCCGTGTCTACCATTTCCTCATATTATGTTTATTATATATATGCATTTTTTTTTTTTATTATTTTTTTATTTTTTTTATTTTTTTACATAATCCAAATAACATAAAAGAAGGTAGGTAGGTTGGTACGTTGGTGGGTAGGAAGGATCATCGTACAATATTTTCAAATATTCCTAAACAAATTATGTTCATATCCAAGCACATACATTCACATACATTCACTCTCTACGATGCTTTTTCTCGCATGATGTTGTGCACCATCGTATAATGCGGTAATTGACAGTAATAATAATAATGGTTCAAAACTAGCTGAAAGAGATTTTGGCTGACAAGTATGACTTTGTTAGTACTTCCAAATTTGAAATTTGGAGGTCCTTGAAGGCCAATGATATCCTTTTTACCTACCGGCCTTTGTTGGTAGCCGGGTACAATTGCCGGCCTTGTGTGTAATTGCGCACCGTCCAAATCCACAACTTGATATGTGAGAGTTGCTCCCTTTTTCGAATTTTTGTTGTTTTATGATGATGTTTTGAAATGTTTTGAAATGTGGATAAAGTGCGTAAGAGTATCGTCTTTATGCTACATGATGAAATCGGAGGAACCGCATCGCTACTATGCCACTTTCAATAAAACGTAAGACGCTTGAGGGTTGATACATCCGAAAGCCTTAAGACTACGTGTGAATTGGTTTAATTTCTCAAAGCTCTTGATGCAAAATTGCCTACATAACCAAAAATGACAAGTACAAATTGTTTAGATTAGCAAACCATAGGGTTTAAAGTTTATTTGCCTTCCTATTCATATGCCAAATATGAACAAATCATTCTTCTTCGTTTGTGTAATCGAAAAGGTCAATATTTGGTGATATATATATTTTTGAATAAGCCCTTTTGGTTAAGGGGTTAGGGGTTGGGGGTTAAGAGCTTTAGGGGTTAAGTGTACATGTTTAAATACATAGTGCAATCAACTTATTAATCAACAACTACTGCTGATATGAAAATGGGTTCATGAAAGTAATAATGTGTCACTCTAGATGAAATTAGTTGGAGTGGTCACGAAAAGCGTCGTAGGCTCATATGCGTGGTATGCAAAAAAGTTCGGCAATGGTATTGCCCTACTTGTAATATAAGTCTTTGCATGAGAGAATGCTTTCTAACTTATTATAGCAAATAGTGACATAAAAATTATTTGGTTTGATTTTGCTAACCCCCCAATGTTTTTATTTTATGTTATTTCTAAACCTCCAATAAGGCATTCACTAAACTTCTGAAGGTTCTTATGATTTCATTATTCAATATATTATGTTCCATGTTTAGAATCAAACCTTAGGCCTTTCAAGGTTAGGGACGTTTTACATGGGGAATCAAGCCGTTCATGGGGTTGATGAAGAGCAATAATTCTCTCAATGTGATTGGTCTATTACTTGAAATCCAAAAAATGGACCAATCACATTGAGAGGATTATTGCTCTTGTTCAACCCCGTGTACAGCTTGACTCCCCATGTAAATTGTTACTTAACCCTTAAACTTCAGAGCATGCCCCTCGGGCTTGGTTTCCAGTGTATTTTCAGAGGGGCTTGACGTTTAAGGGTTAAATGCTTAAATGCTTAACCCCTAAAGGCCCAGGAAAGCCGAATCGGCGTTTTGCAGTTTTGGGCACCTTAGATGAGAGGTCAAATTTTGGTGTTTTGGGCTGTAATTTGGTGTGTGTGTCGGGAAACATAGTAATTGTGTGTGGTAAAATTTGCAAAGTAAGATTCCAATTTTAGTGCCTTGTAGAGCAAATTTTTGATTTGGAGTTGAGAAAGGGCAGAACGGGTTGTTGTTGTGGCCACTAAGGAACAAGGTGGAAATGGGGGCAGTTGCGAGGGTCACTCGAGAAAACTCCAGAGGGGCAGGGGTTCCAAGCAGGGTTTTGGAGGACCCAACATTCGGCAGAATTGAATGCTTTGGGACTGGCCAAAGATTGACGCCCCCTCCAAATACATGTCATAACTACAAACTTCGTGAAACTGGCGGCTGAGAACACACTGACATGGGGCGATTCAAATTTCAGAATTTGAATGAGAAACTCATGGAAAGATGTTGGGAACAACAAACAGCATACATCAAATCCAAAGCATATTTCAAAAGTAACAAAAATCCATTATGGCTAGTTTTGCAAATTCTTTGGACGGGGTTCCTGTGACTGCTGCCATCATTTCACTAGCAACTACCGATTCGAGAGAGGCGAGTGCAACAGTAGGAGAAGGATTCATCGAGGTGCCAGTATGGACCGAAAATGATCAGAGCACTGAAAATGGTGATTACGCAGTAGAGTCTTCGGCCAGGGAGATCGAACAGCTCCTTCGTGGTCCAACTGTACTTGCCGCCGAGGTTGAGCTTCAGCGAGAGGAATCGGCGGCGAACTGTACGTGCCAGGGAGGTCGACGAGTTCCTTCGGAGGCGTACTGCAGCTGCCTCCGACCGTCCAGCTTCAAGGTCGCCGCTGCATCAAGTTCGGCAGCCTGCAGATCATCACCAACTTCGGCAGCCCATGCGCCAGTGAGCGATCAGATGATTGCACAGATCGAGGAGCGATCACATCAACGGGTTCGAATACATGAACATGAACTTGGTTTGCATGTGGAACTTGCATGGTAAACTGACATCACATCAACTGACTAATATGACCATATGCAGGAACCCAATACTGCGGTTGTGAGTGTCGGAAACTTGCAGCCACTTCTTATTTCGACATTGCCGCCTCCATCTGCCGATCCAGAAGCTCGCCTTCGTTCCTGGGCTGTACGCAAACACCTTCGAGCACATCAGATTCATGACCTCCTTTCACTGCTTGATCAAAAACATTTGCGCAGTTTACGCGTTCGTAAGAAGTCCAAAGCTTGGCCAAGAAATCCACAAGCAAATAATTTCCGACACCATTTCTACAGGCAAGCCGCACATATTCTAGGGTGGGTTGATCAACACGCTTTTGAGCAAGAATTTCTTGATATTGTCAAATCTACTTGGCCCGATACAAGCAATGCCTCCACGTCGATCATGGAAGAAGTCAAAGGAGGTGAGTATCTCTTGTGTAACATGTACCTAAATTTCATAGTTGAGAGTTATGAGTAATGTCTAACTTGGAGAATACAGATGGAGTGGGACAATATTCCAATGAGAAGGAGTTCACGTCTACAGACACAACCGGAACCAACTACGGTTCCTCCAAGCCCACCATCTAGTCCTGAAGCAATATTACCTCCTCAACATCAAGAATTGCCAGATCTAGGACCTGGAGTTGAGCTCATGACCTTCCCTGATACAGATGTTGGCTTCAACGGCGAGTACTTGAATTCGCAATCTCCAGTGCATGCGTATTACCCAAGCTCAGAAGAATTGTGTAATGAAGAAGGAGAAGATGATAGTGGTATGGAGAGAGCTGCAAGTCTTGAGGATATCCTCTGGCCACCTGAAGTCTTGCTTGCAGCAATAAACTTTGGCCGAAGAGGACGGAAGAGAGGTGGTGAGATCTACAATGCTGGACCTGATCCCGAAGAAGCAAGCGGGAGTGGTGAGATGCACGGACCAGCGCTGCAGCTAGGCGTCGACCAAGATTGCGGTGATGCAACGGCGTTGCGACTAGTATGGGACTCAAGCCGGCGGACTGCGGGCTGGCACAGCGCCGCGGCCACGAGGTCGGGCCACGTCGGCGAGTCAAGCGCGTCGGCTGCCAGCTGGGGTCCGGCGCCGAGCGCAGCGGGGCATCTCCAGCCGAACAGCAGCAACGGCCGGCACGCCTGCTTACCCGGGCACCAGGGCCTTCCTGTGGCGGGTGCATCGCCTTCTGGCCTTCCCCTTACAGGCCATACGCTTGGGCTACAAGGGCAACCAGTAGTTGTGACTTCAGAAGAAAATATTGGTCAATTCACATTGCAGCCAAATATTTTTATTGGGGAGAGAAGTACTGGTATTGGGCCTGGAGAATTCTATGGCAATGATACTGAGGGCGGTAATAATAATATGGAGTGGGATGATGATGTTGAGGAAGAACATATAATAAGAAGGAGAATGACACGCAATGGTGTGAGGGATGATTTGGGTGGGAATGATAGTGAGGACTTACCCAATTTTGAAAGTGCCTCTGATAGTGATGGAGATAATCGTAACGATGGGTTACCCCATCAACAAGAGGATATTAGGTGGCAATTTAGGAATGAGACTTGGGGAAACCCAAGTATTATGTATAATCCAATGCCGATATCATTTTTGGGGAAACCCATGGGTCCTTCTCGTCATCATCGTGGTATGCCAAGTTTTATGGATTTATTTGGCCTCTTTTGGACTCCACACATGTTGGCCACTATTGTTCAAGAAACTAATCGGTATGCAAATGCTCCTTTAGATGAGCATGGAAATACCAAAGGTGGTCCTACTTGGGAGAATATGACAATTTCGAGCCTCAAAGCATTTATGGCCTTAGCCATATATATGGGGTTGAGGGTTCAACCTAATGTAAGAACATATTGGATGCGTGATGACCTCTTTGGATGCCCAAGTATTTCAAATATATTTACACGGGCCCGATTTCAAGACATTAGGAGATGTCTCCATCTTACAAACATGGAAGGACAAACTAGAGGGGACCCGGGTTATGACAAAATCGGTCAAACAAGATGGTTAGTCAATGCTATGAGAGATCAATGTAAAAGGCATGGTTTCTTGGAAAATATTTGACCATTGATGAAATGATGATTCGCTATAAGGGGACATATTCACCGATACGTCAATATATGCCTAAGAAGCCTCAAAAGTGGGGCTTGAAGGTTTGGTGTTTGGCATGCTCGATTTCAAAGTTCGTATGGAATTTCGAGATCTATTGTGGAAAAGACAATATTGTAGCCCCCCTTCCCATAGAACAACCTAATATTGTTCTTGGCGATGCTCGATTGGCCCATAATGTAGTTATGAGGTTAGTGGATGGCCTTTGGAACTTAGGCCATTGCGTGACAATGGATAATTACTTCACTAGTTTTGGACTTTTCACAACTCTTTTATCACGGGAAATGTATGCATGTGGGACAATAAGGGCAAACCGGGTTGGTCTTCCCTTAGATTTGAAAAACACCAATTCTTTCAAAAATGTGCCTCAAGGGCACAACTTTATGGAAAATGCATGACACCCGCACGATATCATGTGTTATGTGGAAGGATAAGAAGCCCGTGCTTCTTATTTCCACTCATTATTTGCCAATTCAACCCCCATGTGAGAAGGTAGTAACGGTCCCTCGGCGAAATGGTGCAAGTCGTGAAATGATTCTAACATCCCGATTTTGAAAGAATATACAACTCACATGCGAGGTGTAGATGTTGCCGATCAACTCCGAGCATCCTATTCATGCCAAGTACGGAGCCACAAGTGGTGGCACCGTATTTTTTCTTCTTATTGGATGTCTCGATTGTCAACATGTATATATATTATTTGGAGTGTGTGAAACACTATCGATATAACCGCACGCCGATGACACACCTTCAATTCAAGAAGGGCTTATGTGAAGCCCTTCTTCAAGGGTGGCCTATGAGAGATTCACACCCCCATGCGGATATTCCTCGAGCAAGGAACACGCCATTGATTTGTGTACCCACATATACAAAATTACGACGTCGGTGTGTGGTTTGCCAAAAATTTGAACCACATTATTATCGCCGGAAGTGTGGAGACAAATGGATGTGTCTCAATCGAGGTTGCTTTGAGAAGTGGCACACGATATTGCCATACGACGCCAACGCCATATGTGAGTGAATGTAAGTATTTCTTTTTGCATACAAAGAGGAAGCTCAAGTTTGTTACCCCACATTTTGCGCATATAGTACTTTGCTTGTGAATAATAGTACTTTCCTTGTGAATAATACTTTGCTTTATTTCGAACCCCACAAACAAACGTTAGTAATAATAATATGAATAGTACTTTGCTTGTGAATAATACTTTGCTATGTTTTTTATCCCACAAACAAATATGAATAGTAGTTGAGTTATGAATAATACTTTGCTTTATTTCTTACCCCACAAACAAATGACACCACAATAATTTGAATATTGCTTGTGAATAATTCTTTGCTTTGTTTCTTACCCCACATACAAAAGTTAGTAATAATACTATGAATAATACTATGCTTATGGATAATTTATTTTTTATTAGTTACATTAGAATTCTTGTAAATTGATAAATTTTGGTGATTTTGTAGGTGTTCGGCAATCCCTGGAGTCCTTTCTCCAGTTAGGAGAATTCTATTTTGTGCCCTGGAGAACGACTTCGCAAAGGGGGCTTCAATCAGTGCGCCTACTGCACGGTACAAGTGGTGGCCAGGGACGGCAGCAAGGCGGGCCAGCTCCTCCAGCTCGGCTCTTTCCAGATCACGAAATTCCTGCCACCTCATGTGGCTCCCCAAGGTGCCAGTCAAATCCACTTTGTCGTTGCAAGCGTGGGCCTTTTTGTCAGATCATCTTTTTATAGGGAACTTATAAAGAGCTTAGGGAGCTTAGTAACGGTGGGGAGCAACGGGAAGAAAGCCCTCCCTTTATTGCAAGTGACACATGTCATAGCTATCTACATAGAATATTAGGCAAAGTATTTATGGTGGCAGTAGGCTATTCATAGCTCTGCCATATTGCCAGCAATGGGCCCGTAAGATTGAGAATGGGTTCCCATTCTTCTTTGTTGCCCGTCCATTTACTAATTTGCATATGTGTGTTTATGTTCTCCAAAATTGTCAATAATTGAGATTTTACTTTTTTCAAATTTTTTTCCCCCATGACTCTGATTTGTGTAAAGGAACATTTTCACCGTTCACTTTTGAAAAATTCAAAAAGTTGATGGTGGATTTGTATTAGAACCCCAATTTGTTCACTTAGAGTACTTTTTTGCCTCCTTCTAGAAAAAAATTGTATGAAGGTCCAAAAAGTGGAATGAGTGTCTAAAATTTTGCATGGGTGTGGCCAACTTGATTTCTAACATGGAAAAAATACTAGCAAAATGTTTAGGGTAACAATCACCAAGTCTCCCTTTGCACCAAGTAGACTATGTCTTTCGGGCAAGCCACAAAAAAATTTCTGCATCAACTTTGAACGTTATGATCTCACAAATGGTGCAGATCCAACGGTTGAGATTTGACATGGTAATCATGGATGAAGTTAGGTTCAAGATCTTACGGTTGAATGTTCCAGAATACAATAAAAATTTATGCCATACTCCAAACTCCACAATGTGGTCAAAAATCGCAGATTTTGAGATTGGAGGTTGCAAAAACGCTTGGGCCTTTAGGGGTTAAATGCGCATACCTTATAAGCAAAATGGCGAGAGAGAAAGCTTAGCTCTTGAAAGTGGTACCAACCATACCTTCATCTTTCAAAGCACCACCTGAAATCTTACCAGGGCCACTCTCCCAGCAAAGGTGTCCATTCTGAGAACACAGGTCCCCATAGAGGAAGCACAAGCCCACACGCTTCCACCGCAAGTCCGTTACTCCATTACTGCCATTCTCTGGCAACTCTTGATGAATCACTAACTTGACATTCAATAGTTCAGTTGACCATAAAGAAAGTTCATGTTCAGTACAGTACTGTAGTAGCGCCTTCGAATTCTGGAGCAGATCAAAGAAAATTTAAGCGGAAATGTTGTTTTTCCACCTACCATTCCTGCATTGGTACAGATGTATTGCTCCACAGTCCTCAAAAAAGAATTTGAGGAAAGCATCTTCCAGATTCGGAGGTTCATGAAATCAGTTCCTGCATATAGCAGCGAAAATTTCATTTCACAAACTCGTCAGCAAAAATTACATGAGGATAATGAGGTATAGGTTTATGGCAGTAGCAGCATGGGTTGAAGGTTCATTACAAAAACATGTAAGTGCAGAGCACAGGATTCTAGGTTTCAATTGCACGATCTGCTTAGGGTTTTGGGTTTTGGGTACAGCAAGAAGTGAAAAGGGTTTCCATTGTGCGAGTCACTGGGTGTATCAGGGTTTAGGGTTTAAGAGAGCACTCTCTGTTTTACTTAATCGAAACACTCTTATTGATTCTGTTGTTTGCATTCTTTTCAAGTGTATCAAATTGGAGCTAGGAGCCTTGACGCACTTATTCTTCCAACAATGGAAGAGAAGGAGGAATCCGAAAGCAATTGGCAGGACGAGGTTCAGGTGATGAGCGATGTGCATGTTGGCTGCTCTCCCAATGCCACTTCCTGCACCACAAATTTCACCATTGGTAGGTAACAATATTTTGGTTACATAAGTCGAAATTGTTGGGATTAGATCTTCTATCTCTCGAAATGAGAGGTGGTTCATTACTACATGTGATAGAGGCCATTAGTCTTAAGCCACTCAATTTTCAAGAGCTTGGACAGATGAGTTTGTATTTGCGATTAGAGTTTAGGGTTAAATTTGCAGTTCAATATCTGTTCTTTACTACATCCATGAACCTCAAGTCACTGAATACTCAAAATTATGGCCAGATGATTTCCTGTTTGTGATTAGGGTTTAGGGTTTAGTATCAGATTATACGGAAGGGACGTTTGGAGTATGTACAAATGTTTCAGGGTTTTTAGTTTCATCGTTACAGCAGTTTGAGATTAGGCTTCCAATATCTTCTAACTTGCATAGGTTTGGCTCAGGTAATAAGAGCAGAGATGCAGAAACGTTCTTCGACAAACAGGAGCTGGAGAATGAAGATGACGTGATAGTCAACAACACTGACTTTACATGTGATGATAGTGGTGATCTGATTCTTCAAAGGCGACACAAAAGACATCGTCATTGCCAACGTATGTTGCATCTAACTCTACTTGGATCACTCAAACCGTGTGAGCACAGAATCCGATGATGATGATTGAGCCTTCAAAAAGCATGCTAGCTAGCGTCTCTATGGTCAATGTCAACGCCGTCCACTTCAAATGTAGACTCAGGCCATGCGCCTGTTTGATGATGGTGTTGTTCCCATCTTTTTCAGGTAGTTTGCGTGGAGAATCGATCTCCATTCATCATCAACTAACTACACGTCTCCCTGGCGTAGGCCTTCAGGTACGATGACCAGTTTTCGACGGCCTTGGTTAAATTGCTCTTTTGTTAACGTAAGAGGCAATTACTTGTGGATGTCAAAGATCAAAAGTGTGCACCCTCAACGATGTGTAATGCATTCTTGCAGATATGGAGGGGAGCACTGTTGCTTGCAGATTACATTCTCGATTCTCCATCGCTATTTCGCAACGTAACCGCTATAGAGCTTGGTGCTGGTACAGGTAAGGTGATCAATAGTTACTCATTTCAATACGATATATGTAATTGTGTTGATTCTGAAGTTTGTGGGATTGAGCAGGACTTGCAGGGATCGTGATGGGCAAAGCTGCCAAGCGAGTTTTCATTACTGGTCAGGTGCACGAAACTGGATACACATTCACTTACTTGCTATTGTTACCGAATCATGTTCTAACTACTGTTGTGTACAGACAGAGGTGCGGATATCTTAGATAACTGCACACGCAATGTGCTGGTAAATTCCAATTTATATGCTCATGGTGACGGAGTTGTGCAAGTTCGTGAGCTTGATTGGCTTCAACCTTGGCCACCTAGAGCTTCCCATGAAGATGAAAAAATCATGAGGTGAGCTGAGTACCAATGTCAGCTTCTAGTACACTGCAAGGAAAACAAGGTTTTCTGACTAAGGATGTAGTTGAGGAAAACAAGGTTCTATGACTAAGGTTGTTTGAAGCAACTGGTTCAAATCGACTAAGAATTTGACTGAATATGAGTATCTGTTGTCTGTGACTATGAACAATCATGGAAATCACTTCAATGACTAACGATAGTCAAATTCTTAATCATTTTGTGGTACAACTTTTTGTTAAGTGGACTGACTGAAACTAGACTCCACCATCTAACATTATAATGTGATGAGCGACAGGGATGAAAGTGCTTACATGTGGAATGATAAAGATCTCGAAGAAGCGAGAAGTGCAAGTGTGCTCCTGGCTGCCGATGTGGTTTACAGCCCGGAACTCACCCAAGCATTCTTCGACATGCTTCATAAGATAATGACCTTCGGTGTTACTAAAGTACCTTCTCGAAAACTGAACCCAGGGTCTATTTCTAGTGGCAAGTCTATATCTTAAATTTCATATCAATGGCCTCCACGTCTTTCCCTTTTGAAGGCTTATGCATTATTCCGTCCGTGTAGACGTTGTTTTTGACATTGGAGAAACGGTACAACTTCAGCATCGATGAGCTTGATGTTGTTGCGAATGGCTACAAGCAGTTTCGGTCTTATTTTCATACAACAGATCCAGGTGAGTAATTCTCACTACACAACGCCTTATTGTTTGATAGAATCATGAAACTCCTCTACAGGACTGAATCAGGATCACAGCTCCGCTAATTTATTGAACATTCAACGAGTTTTCTCGGTACACATCCTCATTTTTTAGAAGAATCTCGAAGCAGCATCGTTCATGGATGTTCGCTTCGGTTTCTTTTTGCAGATAGCAACTTGGGTGAAACGCAAGATACGGAATTGAAGTTTGATGGTAGGCAAATTTCGACAGAGCAGGTGCAGCAGCATATTGTAGAATATGAGCGAGGGAAGGATCTGGAGCTTTGGGAGATTACCAGGAGAGAGGTTTCGAGGCACAATGGAAGAGAAAGCATATAAGCGATTATACACAGACGTAAATAGTTTTCAATGCAATAAAGAATGCATTCAATTTGGATCTATCTTACAGAGGTTTAGGGTCCTGCTGGTAGAATGTGCATCGTGCTCCATCTTCAGGTGGCTTGATAATGTATTGGAGAATCAAGAGTTGATGGATAACTTGGTGTTCTAAGATTTACTAACTTCATAAGCTTGTTGGAATGGTTAATTTGTAGTATTAGAAAGGAAATGGTGTTAGATGGTAGTTGAAATCTCTTGGAATGGTTGATTTGTAGTATTAGAAAGGAACTGGTGTTAGATGGTAGTTGAAATCTCACACAAGACTTTGTTGCATCAAGAGCAGGAGCAGAAACATGGTATGGTACAAAACTCATGCTCATCAATCTAAAAGAAAAAGAAAAGAGATGTGAAAGCGGTTGTAAAAGCGGTGCGAGCTAACTCAATACAAAGATAAGCAACAAAGTGAAGGTGTTTCAATACAAGATAAGCAAGAGAGTGAAGGTGTTTCAATACAAGATAAGCAACAAAGTGAAGGTGTTTATTTAGTTGAGACTATCTGAACGATCGGAAGCACAACAATCCGAAATGTACCACCAATTTTTCTACTCTGAACAAGCTAATACACTTAAGTTTGTTGCAATGTAAGGGTATTACAAGACTCACGGCCATTTGTGTTGAAGAGTAGGGTCGCCATGGCCATGGCCATTATTGCGATAGAAACCCTTTCGGCGCACAATCCACATACAAGGTGTGTGTGTGCAAGGGCGAATAGGCACGGCGTTAGAGAGCCCATGATTCGCCCACACATCAAACTCTTTCACTTTAGTTCCCCACTTGAATCCACAACTCCATTTTGTCTTGCCGCCCGAGATACTCCGTTGAAACCTCCAACGCTCAGTGTATCCAAGCAACCGTTGTCGAGAAATTCCACAGTTCACAACAATCGTGTCGTTTGCTATGTCGTTGTAGATGTACACTTCTGTTGTGCTCAATGACTCCTTCAATGGTTCTCGGTGCATATATGTTTCCCGCAATACAAATAGAGCAGCCAAAGGCTATATGTCCATCGCCATCGCCAATGTTAGTTATGATATTACCATCCTCTACTACTCATTCAAAACAGTTCCATTTGCTCCTCACTCTTAACCTAAAACCTGAGCTGGTTCACAAAGAAGCAGTTTTGTTATTGTGGTTTGAACTAAAGTTGTACAATTCTGCAAACAACTAAGGTTTTTGTGCATACCATGAGTGCGAAGGCGACTGTCCAGATGAGCTTCTCCTCGTTGATTCGCCTTTCTGGATTTCGACGTCTCCGGTTTCGGCTTGGGCGTTTACGACTGGCCATGAGAAAACTTCAAACTCCACGCCAAAAGATGAATTGTGAATCGTTCAACTCTGGAATACAATTGTGGCGTTTAGTGTGGTTTGTTGCTCTATCGGACGATGGGAAGAGGTGTTGAGTTTCCAACAATAATAGCTTTTTGCGGAGAAGGACAATATATGCCGAGTATCAAGGGATATATTCGGACATGCCCATCAACTAATTACGCAATGAGGTGGTACAAAGGAACTTTGTTTATTCAATTTTGATATTGAATGCGCAACCCTTCAAGACGTTGTAAAGTCAAGCTCCTCTACAAGACGTTGTAAAGTCAAGCTCCTCTACACCATAATTACATCTGCGACTTTTCCTATCGGTTTAGGTTAATAAACCAATTTTAAAATCTGTAAATACAATCATTTTTCTTGTAGATTTGGTATTAACCCAATTAACTCTAAATAGGCTAGCTAGTGAATGTATGCCATTGATCAAATTAAGGGGGTATTGTACCTTCATCCCTTTAGATGCCTCCCTTTGGATGTTAAAGCTCCTATGGTTAACATCAATATACACCACGATCACTATCGTCCTTTTCTTCTTTTTATCCTTATATATGAAATTTATAAATATTTTTAAACAATAACAACTTACAAGGTATTCTGAAAACATAGAGAGTCTTGTATATGATAAATCAAACTTTCGAATGGAGTCTAAGGTTTTAGAATATCATAAGTCAGACTTTCATTAAACTTACGTCACAATAATAAAGAAGAGCAATTTCGTCAAATGATGACATTGAACAATGGTAAAAGGTCTAATACTCTAATCTTAATTTTTTGGGCTATAATTTGGTGTGAGTGTGAAAATTTATACAAGGTGTGTGGAAAAATTGAGCAAAGCCAGTTTTCAATCCTTAAATCTTTTGGACATTTCATACATTGCGAGTCCAAATAGGGCAATTTAAATTTGATATTCTATTTTTTTGAAATTCTAAAATTTTAATTTTTAATTTTTAGTTTTCAATTTTCAATTTTCAATTTTTATTTTTTAATTATTGTTTTATTTTTTATTTTTTATTTTTAATGAATTTTTTATTTTTAATTATTTTTTAATTTTTTAATTTTTTAATTTTTTAGGTGATGTTTGTTACCAAATTTCTACACAAACTTCCAAACTGTGACCTAATTTAAGGCTTTATTAATTTTACAAGGGTAGCCCCACAAAGTTGCAATAATAATCTTCGGAGCTTTTAGTAATTCCCTATTTTTTTCTTTCAAAATTTTATCAAAAATCTGCATCAACTTTGAACGCTATGATCTCACAAAAGGTGAAAATTCAATGGTTGAAACCTCACATGGTAGTACCAATAATAGGGAGGTTCAAGATCTTTTGGTGGAAATGATTGAAAATAGAATAAAAAAAGATTCATTCCCCCATCTACACATAGTGATAGAAAAATGTAGTTTTGAGCTCCCAAATACACAAGAGGTTTCAAGGGTTAGCTAATCTCCATATCAATCAATTCCATCACGTATGACCACATGCATTTACATTGAAAAATTGCACAACAATGCACCTATTTCTACTCATATAAAGTTTTTCAAATGTATATACAAGGTTCCAAGAAGAATTAGAACTCAAATGTACCCAATTCAATAATACTTTCAAATATTATAGCACGATGATCAAAATTAAAGGGAATAAAACCCATATTTAGCAAAAAAAAAGTCATCCTAAATGAAGCAATATATTTATTATGAGCATTTACCTCACCCACAATTTAGTCTTGGCCCAACAAGGAGAATAATACTTTAACACTTTCAAAGTTCTTTTATTTGGCGGGCAGCCACTTCCTCTGCCCGGCGGGGTAATCATATCCCCCTTCACAAGGCGGAGTTCGTCATTTTCGAACATCGAAGCTTGGGATTCATCATCTCCCATACTAACTTTGATCGATCGATCGATCGTTGCATTGTTAGTAGCGAAAACGTGAAGTAGCTTCCATTTTGAATGAGCATGGAGTCAGTGGCTTCCAATTCTTTGCTGAGGTAGCCATCCAGGGGTACGAGCTCAAGAATTGCCGCTCTTTGTTGAAGAACGAGCTTGCAATTGCTTCTTTCTTGGTTTCTTCAGAGGAAGAGCTGCCATATTTATCATGACGGGGAGCTGGAGTTGCGCATGTGCACTGTTGGCACTAAATTCCGCCATCAGCCTGGTTGATGCCACTCTCGCTGGCTGGACCTTCAACAAGAACATGGACTTCGCATGGGGCAACATTGCATTCGGAGGTCAGAAGCCGTTTCTTGGTCATCAGAGGCTTGCAAACAATCTGGTGTAGAATCTTTATACTTTGGTCCAATCTTTATTTCAGAAGTGCGTTCTTGTGTTTAGTTTTTTGGTAGGAGGAACTGGTTCTTGATCATAATGGCTTGAGGCTTGCGAGAACAGGTGTCGAATCTTTGATGTCGCTGAGATACTTTGATCCAAGCTTCATTTCAGAAGTGCGTCGCGTTGATGAATTTTACAGTAGAAGAAACTGTTCTGGATCTCGATGGCTTACAATTACTCGTCGAGGTCTTGATCGGTTGAAATAGACGTGTGGAATAGTTTGAAATTTTTTGCGTTTGGAAATATTATCAACGTCGTTACGGTGAAGCTTTTTCGGCTGACATCACAGTTGTGAATGTTTTATATCAAAGAATTTTCTCGTTCGTTGTATTTCGTGCAGCAAATGCGCAGGGGAGAGTGGTGGCGTCGTATTTCCTCCCGCTTGCTCTCGTCTCTTCAGTGGTAGGGATAGGATCAACATTGGCCGGTATTTATCACTTGCGTGTGTGGCGCACTGACAGCCTCTCAGCAGCTGTTTCCGTCTCTCTCGTCGCCTGGGTGCTCAGCATACTCTCTGCAGGGTAAGTTGCTCTTCCCCTTCGTTGAAATTCAGAAGCTCACGTAGTTTCAGCAAATGAAGTTATCATGTGCTTCATTTATTATCCAACAATCTTGCCAGACATGGAATTGAATACAATAATCATGAAAGATTTGACAGCTATTTGATTCCTGTCTTCACAACGTAAAAATTTGGTAAGTTCTTGACATCATTTTCTCGAGAAAACCTCATTCTGCTTCTGAATGTCTTTCATGAACTCCAGGGTTGCTTTGAAAGAACTTCATGTTGGTGGCACACGTCCCGTTAAGTTGGTAAGTCACCTTCCGCGTTTAGTTTTTGTTTGATTCAACGTACATAAGAGGCATTTTTCAGTATGTAAGTTCTAGCAACAAGCGATTGTTCTATTTTTAAAATGAGGTGTGATTTTACTCATAATGATTTTTGGTTTACTTGCCCGTTTCCGAGGGAGAGAACTGATCTTGCAATGTGCTGTGGTTCTGCAGAGAGTGGTGGAGGGTTTCAACATCGTGCTACCTCTGACTATGTTCTACTACTTGCTGTCTATGCATGCCGCAGAAATTCTAGGCACCCGAAGTAGAAACGGCCGCTCCAAAGAAGGGCCTCCTGAAATGATTGACTGCATTGTAATGGAAGATGGACGTGAGCGAGCAGTCAGTCTTGCTCTAACAACGTAAGCATAGTTTGCACTAGGGCAGTGGTTCTGAGCATACACACTTTACTTTCATGGCTTGTGAATGTGACCACCATGAGTTGGTGTTTCAAGACAGGGGCATGAACTTAATGACCCTCATTATCTGATATTTAAGCCTTTGCTGTATGTAACTCCTCGTTGTCCCAGAATGTTATGATCACCTGCAGATCTAGCGATTCTTCCTTTTTAAGCATGCAGTGTGATGAAGACACCATTTTCACAGAAAGGAGAGTATTAAGATTCTTTTGTGTACGTGTTAGGGCACCTCCACATTCTTGTAGACGAAATTGAAGATTTTCAGCTCCGGTATATGATGGAGATCATCTCAGAAGCTGCCACAATTGGCTGTTCGCCTAGCACTATTCATAGTCTACAAAGAATTACTTGATTAGTAGTTACAATGATCTCTGTTCCTTTTTATGCTAACACCGATTTTGATGACAGGTTTGATATAAGAACTTACTTCGATTGTAGAGTAAAGATACCTATCTGATCAGTGTAAACACATTTGCAAAGATCTTGATTGTTTCAGTAGTCTAACAATAGTAGTTCACTTCAAGATTTGTTGATGGCGGCAATATAAACATAATATGCAAGTATGGAGTTGACTCAAGGGCAAGATAGCAATTAAATTATATAGATGAAAGATCAAACTTGTTTAATGAGAAAATCAATCATATTTAGACCTTTGAGTTGGAAGCAGACATTCTTGGTTTACAAATACATCTCAATTACAATCCAAGAGGTATTCATCTAAAGGTCTATAGATTGTTGTTACAACTAGACCTCTTTGAAGCCAAAAAATATATGCCCCTTGCTATACCAAGTTAGATTTTGTTACTTTTCAATGTCCATTGTCGTATTGAGTTTTATTTTAGTTGCCTAACAACTTACCATGCATTATAATTTCAAAACTCTCTTAATTGGAAAATTCATTAACAATCAATTTGTGACAAGTAAAATATGAGAAATACAATCAACATTCACCTTGCATTCATCTAATAAGAAATTTTATAACAATGAACTTAACCCAAATCTAATGAAAGTATTTTAGACGTGAAGAGGCTACATTCACCTAAATACAAAAAAACCAATCCCACCCCATAGATTCTTCTCTTCACAAGTGTCCCAAGATTAAAAAAATGAAAAAACAAATCAAAGAAACCCATCACAAATGAGCTTGCTACGTACTAGAATAGTAGAGTGGTCGAAAATGGAGCACGTCCCATATTGGAACTCTACTAACTTAGAGGTACATAATAGGTTTGCCATACAACAATATGATGTACTCATTGCAGACATTATAAGGTGTCACTTTGGGGCACCATTTAGGAACACTTATATCTCAAAAATTCATAACTCATTGTAGAAGAGTTCAAAAATGATTATTCTACTTGATCCTTCTCTCTACTAATTCTCCCCATGCACAAAAGTTGCTTCCATTGATTATTACATCCAAATAGATTTCCTGTGCTGAAAATTGAGCCATTGTTGAGCACATTACTATAAGGACACTTCTGGAACCACTACTTACAATAGCCGGTGCCACTACTTACAATAGCCGGTGGTATGTACAGTAGGTGTCGTTACGTGATGTCAACGCCTACCCCCCGCGGCGGAATCACCGACGCCACCCTCCCCCCGAGCGAGAATGTAGCGCACCATCGTCCACCTCTCAAACCACCTGCTTTTCCGCTTCCTTACGATTCCTCACAATTCCTATTCCAATCCCGCAATTCCTCATTTCTCAATTCCATTTCTCAAATTCCTCGGAAGTGGAGCCAAAGTCCAAGACCAATTGCGGTTTTATCAAGGCAGCCTCTCCTAAAGTATTGCTCACAAACCTCGAGGAATTCTGCTTTCAAGGCCGTGGAATTGGCGATGGTTGGCTCGGTCACAGTAATTTGATCTTCGTTAGGGTTGGGAGAAAGATTAGGGTTGCAGGGATGGCGATGGCGACGCACGCCATGGACATGTGCTCGTTAAGAGTGGAGTTTCTGGAGCGGAAGACGAATATGTTATTCGGAGTGAGGGGAAAACCAACAGGAGTTGCCGTGCCGTCGAGGGGGAATTTGAGTTTGCAGCGGGGGATGGTGCGATTGCAGGCGGCATCGTCGACGGCGACAAGCAGTAGCGATGGGTTGAAGTGGTGGGAGAAAGACGGGGGGCCGAATTTTCACGACGTGCACTCCACGCAGGAGTTCGTGGACGCGCTCGCGAACGCCGGGGAGAAGCTTGTCGTGGTGGAGTTTTACGCGTCCTGGTGCGGCTCGTGCCGCGCGCTTTACCCGAAATTGTGCAAGCTCGCGGCTGAGCACCCGGATATCGAATTCTTGAAGGTGAATTTCGATGAGAATAAGCCGATGTGCAAGAGCTTGAATATTAAAGTGCTGCCATTCTTCCAGTTCTACCGTGGCGCTGACGGCAAGCTGGAAGAGTTTTCGTGCTCGCTCTCGAAATTGCAAAAAATCAGGGATGCTATCGCGGCACACGGGCAAAGCATTAGCCAGCCGCCCGTCGGCGACCTCCTCCACGAGTAGCAGCATCAACTTTTTCAAATTGTAGTCTATCCGGGCATCCGCTTGAACTGATAGTATATCTTTTGTATATCCTCTATAGAAAATTCTTGGACGCATGGGCACATGAATATTGTCCAGATGACAGTCACTTGTAAATTTCCTTATCAAAATCTCTTGAGAGCTGAAGATGGTTTTGCCTGTTCTTCACTCTTGGTAATGACGATCTCAATGAAACACTGTTGCCTCGTACCATTTTCAGTAAGATGCTCGATATGTTCCTGTGGAGCATGTTATGTCAACGCTTACGGATTGAAAATCTGGAAAAAGGCTCAAATATGCCGTTCGAAATCATTAAGCAAAATTGAGCATTGGTTGTCGATGCCCTGGTTCCTTCACCATTTTGTTCGACAATTCAGAATATGTACAACCTCATGGAGGCAGCCTCATTCAGATCTTTAAACTTCTGATATGAACTTTCAGCAACTTCATTTCTCCTTCGATATATTCAGCATTGGCTTGAAGCCGATGTACGCTTGACTGTGAACATCTTTCGAGATTGTACGTCCAGCGGTCCGTCCTCCCTGACGGACGTTTCAGTGCGACCGTCCATTGGATGCCGAGGTCTCAGGGTGGCCGTCCGTTGGACGCCAATACTCGGCTGAAAGCAGCGTCGCAGAGAAGCTCCTCCAGAATTGATCACTGCAGCGACCATGGCTCCCTTCTTGCGTCGCAAAACACGCGATGAATTGTTGCGTCGTGATGTAGAGCACGACGATGAGGAAGTAAAAGAAGTGGAAGAAAGTGCAGAAGAAGAGGACGAAGAGGAAGAGGAAGAGGTGGAGATTACAGAGTATGAGAAGCAGCGGCTCAAGACTATTGAGAGGAACAAGGCAATGCTTGCATCGCTTCAGCTTCCCAATTTGGCATCCTCTCTAGCGGAAACCACCAGCAAAGCTACCAAGGCAAAAGTCACGTCGAAGTCGAAAAGCGGTGGTCATAGTAGGCGCTCGCAGCGATTGAAATCTGTGAGCGGAAAGAGAAGGTGAGTACTTAACTGCGTAATACGCAGTTATGCAATTGCCTCATTACACTTCGGGAAGAAGATACTGTATCTTGACAGGAGACGTGGTGCTCTTGTTAGGGTTAGAGATGGAATTTCTTTCCATTTTCATGTTTTGGTGTATGTTGCGCAGTTGTGAGGCTTATCGTGTCTGGAATCAGGCTTTGAGACGTGATTCTCTTGCTATGGTTAGTATTGATCAGAGATAGAAGAGCTTAATTAAGGCATTCTGTTCTCGTTTTATGTAATCAAGGCAGGAATTTGTGTATGACTGACAATGATCCGAACACAGTGCGGAGGACGATGACAGCAGCAGCTCGGGGTCCGATTCTGAGTCACTTAGTCCTAACAAGAGGAAACGGAGGGACCAGGAGTACGAGCCTACTGATGAGGAGGAGAGCCTCTCAGAGTCTGAGGATGAGATGGATGAGCATGAGAAGGAGGTTTTGCTGGAAGATTCTCCGCTTGATGCCGCTGACTTAGATGAAGAAGGTGCCCTTCAACAGGTAGTGTGATTTTTCTCACAATACACCCTTAAGGATTCATTATGTGTTTTCTTTCACTCAAACGAATCGGAGGACAGTTGCTGGCCGTCGAGTGTACAGGAGTTAATGGAGGTGCTCTGTCAAGCATTCACTATTTGCTTATTTCGCTGACTACTGATAGTTCCTTGGGGCTCAGTCATGTGTTCAAACTGTCATTTGACTGAAGATGGTGCTGTGCAAGTATTTGTAGGCTCTGGCGTTATCCATGGAAGCGTCAGTAGGAGCGAAACCTTCTCCGGGAACCTCGAAGAAGAACAAGAAAAGAAGCTCTCCTAAGGAGAGGGCTGCAGATTCAGATCCTGATGATGAGCTTGAGGATCAACCGAAATCAAAGCCATCTAAAGGCAAACCAAAGCGAAAGACTCAGAAACTGGTAAGTAGGGCATGAAGATCATCACAACCTAAATTCTTTTTTTGTGCTTTACAACAAACTGTAAAAAACCGGTACTGGTATCATGAGTGTAACGCAATTTTAGATTTCTCTTGTAGTATTAGACAGTCTGTTCTAATGGACTACATGCCCCTTGAGCCGAAGTTCTCACATGTGAGCTGCAGGTATTTGTGATCACCGTTCCGCTTTCTGTCATTCTCATAATGTGCAGTTGGATTGGCAGGGTACTAAGCGCCACTTTACTGAGGGCGAAGTCGATGCACTCTTTCCATATTTCGACGGTATGTTCTCACTTCACACTAGTCAGATATGACGCGTCATCTTTTTCCCCATCAGATCTGATTATTTATCTTTGTTGATCGTTTGTTTTCAGAGCAAGGAAGGGGGCGGCTAACCTTGAACGACCTTGAGAGAGTTTCGACAACACACGACTTTACATGGAGTCAACAGGAATTGCTGGACATGATACATCTGTTCAACAGGGGTCACACTGGCGTGGTTAACACCTTTACTCACTGCTATGGAAACAGAAGTCATCTTTTAGTTGCAATAGTTTGTATGATGACTTCTTTACTTTAAGCTAGCTGGATCTCAGCTGGTCAGTTTTCCATGCTTGAACATGAATAGTATGTCCGCGGTTGTACTACGCAGGGTTCTCAGAGCTGACATCCAACTTGTTGCCTTATGTGTGCAGCTTGATGTGGTAGATTTCAGAAACGTAGCTCGTCGGTGTAACCTAATTGTCGCGGAATAATGAGTGAGCAGTTCTTTGGGAGTAGCAGCGTACCGTTGACCTGCCAGTAGTCATGTTCAAGAGGTAAAGCTGTTGGGTGCCCCCTTTGGTACTTGACATCACTGCATGCTTCAACTAGCACGACATAATTGTATGCATGTACTACAACGAACACAGCTTCCTGACTTGGTAATACTTTGCATCCTGGCAGGCCCAAAGTGGAGACAGCAGACCGAAACTCGACTATCGTTAGCAGAAACCTCGTAATCCATCTGGTTTTCAGTCAGTGTAGTGCCCCTTGAGATCACGACTGTTGCACTTGCATGCAGTCGGCACGTATCATAGTTAAGGGTAGCATTAGTTTGTGTCCTGGAACGGGCACATCATACCAGTATTGTGAAAGCACATTGGAGTGTGGACTCGAATTCGAAGTATGCAATGTTCGTGATTCATTTGCAGCCATAACACTTTCTGGTTATCAATGTTCTTAACCTAGTTTGTGAGGACCGAGGAGTGAATCAACTGATGTGGACATCAAGAGGTCTACCGCTTCATCCGCGGATGATGAAGGTGCTAGCCCCATAGCCTTTGGTGGGTTCACTCGAGCCGCATTTATGGCTTGCCAGTTTGTGAGTATCGGTCATCTGGGCGGTGTAGCGGCTGCCTGTAACCCGAGCGGGAGACGGAGAATGTGGAGGAGGCGTTCCGGGGCACGGGCCTGCTGGGGCTTGTTGAGGGCCTGCCCGCTTCAAACATGGAGTCTTCATGGCGACCCCGCCGCAGGGTGGGGTTGGCATGGGCGTTAGAGCGGAAGGCACCGCGTGAGGCGGGCAACCGAGCAGCGCTCACTTCCCGCTCTGTGTAGTGGAGGGATCACGGGCTCGAGTGTTCTCGGCAGATCACCCTCCCTGGCATGTTCCTTCCTACCATTCTCCCTTTCATTTTTCTCAGCATTCGTTATTTTCGACGTCGATTTCGAAGTGATTTTCTTTGTAGTCTCTTCAAACCTTCCCTTACATTCCAAAATGTTGATGCCGGCACAATCAAATCACCCAACTTATATCTTGTGATTTTCAATGCAATGATAAGAATGACAATCTAGTTTTGTTTGTAAATGTTGAATTGGAGAATTAAATTTATACAAAACTACTAATCACATGATGAAACAAGTGGTGTTGGTACATAAACCATACACTATACTTACTAAATAACAAATGAAATGAAGAGGCAGTGTTACGTAGTACTTCTCCTCCTTATTGTTACAACTTATGTTTTGGCTCAAATTAAGATTCTTTTTATCAAATAGCGAACTGAAACTCAACAAAACATAGTTCATTAAAGATGCCATGTCATTGAAATAAATGCAAAAAACTTTCTCTTTAGATTGAGAATTTTGACATCAATTCCCAATTTTTCAGAGAGAGTACAACTACTCACTAACAGTGTTCATGCAAAATACTCCTCCAAGCCCCAATTTATCTTGGTCTTTCCAATTTTGAAAAAGTTTACTTTGCACTTACCAAGACACATAGCAAGGGTTCAACTCCAAAAGTGCGATTTTAGACCACCTTGTAAACTTTGGGGTATGAGAAAATTTATCATTTTTTGATACTTTCAACCGTAGAACCACCATCAAAGGTACTAGTTGAAAATTCAATCATTGGATGTTTGCCATTTGTAAGATCTCAACATTCGATGTCGATGCAAACTTTTTTTCATCAGACATAGTGTACTTTGTGCACTGGATAAACTGATGCTTGTTACCTCAAACATCTTGCTCATATTTTTCTCTATGTAGATAACTAAGTTGAGCATGCTCATGCAAACTTTTAGAAACTCATTTGGCTCTTTAAACCTTCATGCAATTTATTTACCAAACAAAGGTAGAAACTCAAGGATTCATTCGAACATGCATTGCATTCATTGTATTTGGTCTTCAGAAAAAATGAAAGGTGAGTAGGCACCTTCATGAGTTTGTGAATTTGAAACAAAGGAGAGTTCAAAATGTTCGTAAATCTCAAATTTTAACATAATGAGAAGAAAAAAAATGTAGTACTTTGGAAAACTTTGAAACCAGCTCTTGTTTAATTAATACTCCTCCTTTTGAGCAACCAATATTTGTAAGGATTGTATCTCAATCATTGAGGATGGGTTGGTTGGTCTATTGATGTGAAATGCCTTGAGCTCTTTATCTTGTTTACCAAGATCTAAAGCCTATTTTACCTTAACTGATTTTAACCTCTAATTCGCTTTGATTGAGCAACAAGTTCTCGCACAATGACTTGATTAGAATTAGATTCCAATGGAACGAGCAATATTGAGATTGTATTGAGATTGGATAGAGGACGAAGGAAATAGTGCCTATCAAGGATCATGTGTTTTTTTCAATTTGATCTAATTCATAAACACCATACTATATATGATACCACATTCGTTTATATCCAACTTTATAGAAATCAGCAAAAGAATCTTATACATTCATATTAAATCACAGCGTTTTAAATGAACACTACATTAGAGCATCCCCACCCATCTTGAAGAATGAACTCAACTTATATTGTGAGTGGCGGCCCTCAAAAGTGCCCCACCCATCCTGCAAAATGGATGAACTCAACTTGTTTTGAGGTTAGAAGTTGAGGTTGGCTTGCAAATTGGGGTCATTTTGAGGGGTGGAGCTCCAACCCCAAAACAAAAAAAGAGCCCACTGAAGGACAAAGGACAAACAAGGTACAAACTCCATATTCCTCTCTAATTTCCAAGGTGCCAATGAGATTCATCTTGCTTTTGTTTTTTCCTTGTTTTATCACCATGTATACAAGTCATGGGTGGGGCACCCGGCTTGCAAACCAACTCAACTCAACTTATTGAGGATGATCCACCCTCCCTTTTCAGGGATGGGTGGTGAATCTCTTAGAAACTCAGCATTTTGGAAACGATAACTGAAGGGAAGGGCACGTAGGGTGTAGCAGTACATGAGGTCCATGTGTACGCATCCTTCATTGCCGTTTTATCTTCTTGCTTTCTCGAAGAGCTGAAGTCAACGCTATTGAAGAAAAAGCCAGCGGCAAGGAGGGATCTCACTTAGTGTGCTGACGACAACGATTACAAGTGACGCTCACAAATCACAATATTTAGCTTCGAGCCCAGAAGATTATGCTCACAGAAAGTTTGATCACAGGTCCTTAAGTCTGCACATGTCCATTCTTGAATGGCATAAATGATAGATAACTGGTCACTTCCGTAGGCATCTGTCTTGGCAAGCTTTGATCGGCTTCCCCGCGCCTGTTTGATATGACATCGGAGGATTCGGGGAACATGCGGGCAGCAGCAACTGCGAGGAGTTTAAGGTACCCAAGCAGAGAGGATTCCGGAGAGTAGCATTTCCTACACCTTGGATGGACCACATTTCAGCCAAAGTTCTGCTGAAGGAAGTGAAGTCTTCGTCCAGGTCACTAGCCCCAAAATGTTGCAGCAACTGTATGGCTGTGAGCACTTAGTGGCTGGCTGGTCGTGCTCAAAATCTTCTCAATGCAACCATCTTCTTATTTGATTTCTTCACTGCATCCTGCTGCTGCTTTGGCTTTCCTTGCCACCTCTTTCGCTTCTAAAGCTCTTGACATTGAGATATAAACTCTCAAGAGTATACCGTGCAAAAGTCTTCTCCATCGACATTGGCGAGATTTTCCTGACCGTCCCGACCGACCGACCGCCCGACCGTCAATTTTCCTGTGTCCCTTGCCAGATAGTCTTGCAAGGAAGAATAATTGACAAGATCTCACCAAGTCTGTCTAAAATTCAAGCTTTGATCTGCAAACAGGCTCCGGCTTAGATACTGGTTACGAAGTGACGCTCTCACTGTTGGATTGTCTGGAAGTGAACGAAACCAAACAACGTTGAAATGCTTCACAAGCAACAAATATCATGATACTTCTGTGGAGGAAGTGCTCCTGAAATAACTGTTCACACTTGAACCAACCATGTTAATCAAGAAAGAAAGAAATGTGCTCACCGCAGTCGAGGAGAAAATATCTTCATTCTGAGGGCAGGACTGCTCTAGTGGAACCTCGTACATTTCAGGATTCTGGTGATCTAGCATGCTCAAAAAAGTCTGCAGTCACATAGTGGTGGGAGATGTAAGTTGCAATTCCTATCTTTGGGAGGATGAATCGAAGTACTCGTCAATATTTGGAAAACTCCTTTGCAAAAGAAGCTCGCGTACCGACTTAGAATACAACTGGAAGCAATATCCTGCTTGCACACTTCCGGCCCGTCCTTGTCTTCGCCTGACACTTGCTTGGGATGTCCACTGTTTCAGATAGAACCGTGAGAATGAGCATGAGTCATATCATCTGCAATAAGTATATGGAGAGCCACACCACACTTCTTCGTCAATTCTTTTTGCAGGAACACGCTCCTAACATCTCATGGCTCTGGTCGCGATACATTGATCATCCTTATTTCTATCAGTCGAAGAAGGGGGTACGAAGGGGCACCTGAACACGCCCGGCGGCTAAGTTGCGAGATGAACCATACTGTTTTGCTTCGATCTTGCCAGAGTCCACCACATAAACTACATCTTCAACAGCTAAAGTTGTCTCTGCAATATCTGTGGCCAGAAAAACCTGCATAGTGCAATCCAGCCGTAAGTAAGTACCCTCATACAGAGACTGAATTTTTCATGGACAATAGCAGCCACATGAATATCACAATGGAGCAGGAGTAGCTAGAAATTTGGCTGGCGTAGAGCAATAATGGTTGTTACGCACTCTTAAATCTCTTCATTAGGGAGAATCCTGTGAAATCAGTCAGTCAATGATCACTGCACATAAGTAGAGCAAACAATCATACCTTCCGCATGCCGGTTGGCGCACGGGCAAATGCTGCTCGATGCTCAGCCGCAGTTAGTTGTGTATGAAAAGGGACAATCATCATAGAACGACTCGCAGATATATTGAGCAATCGGTCTCGGATGATGGAAATCGCGTTCCAGCCCTAAAAAGTCCATAATCACAACGAAGTAATTCTATCGTCAAGAAGAGTAAAAAACCGTTGTAATATTCTTCTCACGTGCATGTTTCACGAAAGAATCATGTCTCAACCCTCACAACCAAGCTCAAATAAATTCGAAGTGGTTCGCTGACTTACAGGTAAAAAACAAAGAATTGCTCCATCACCTTCTGCAAAGATCTGAGACACCCATACAATGACTGATATAGTCAGGTCTACATCGACGTCCTCCTCAAACAGGCTGCTTTCATTAGTTGGAATCGAGGTTGGCGCAACGAACCAACCCATCAGCTGAGGCAAGTCGTCTAGATTGTACACCTTCACGGGATGTGCCATTTCTGGTATATTTACAAGAGGGCAGCCCCCAAAATATCTGTACAAGAAGAGATAATTCAGAGTGTATACTGGTGATTGATCAGTCATTAGCACATCCACCAGGACATCTAAAAATTTACTGACAAAAGGAGGATGGAGAGAAACTTTCAACAATTTTGCATCCACAAGGAGAAATTTACCTTGTGAACAAAGATGCACTCAGAGTAGTAGTCATGATAACTACCCGCAGGGATGCACTGTGATTTAGAAGCTCACGAATTACAGCAAGCAAAAGATCGGTATCCACATCACATTCATGTACTTCGTCAATGATAACATGGCTCACCCCTACCAATCCATATGCTTTCTGAAAAAACCCACACACAAAATTCAGTTACGGTTCATGCTCGTGATTGGAGAATGCGCATCATCAACTTTACAAAATGTGATAAGGACTCAGTGCTTTGCTAGCCAGCACCTGCTCATTCCAAAACCACTCCTCAGAAACGACTACGTATTTACGTATTTACCCTGCCGCTTATGCGGCTGAGCTGGTTACATTAATTAGGCTCTCATGTACCGCGTCTACAAAGTTTCAATATTACTTTTCTAATATTAAAGGACGCAATTTGCACCAACAGTCTCCAATATACCTGTAGTAAGTGCAATAATATCCCAATTGCGCAATAAAGGATGCTTCCTCGTGCCCTTGGAGGAGAAATCTCAAGGAGCATTGCGTAACCGAAACTTTTTCCGACAGCTTCTCCACGCTCCCAAGCGACACGGTCTGCGACACTGCAATTTTCCTTCACAGAATAAATAAGAGAATGTCAGCTGCTCATGTCAAACCACTTCCGATCCTAACCCCAACATTTCTTGAATGAAAGTAACCTGATAGACGCGATCCTGTGAGGCTGTGTGACAACAATATGCACGTCTGCACCTGACCCTTGAAGCTCTGCCTCTTCCCGCACAAATTGTGGAACATGTTGCGTGCAATGTCATAGATAAAGGCAACAAGAACTTCATAAACAAGATAAGCGATTGACTGAAGCAATACTGACGACGATGAGGCAAAGGTCACGCCCTCACTCTTTCGAACTACAGTTTAATTGGATGATACCCTCTGCACGCAGGTCCATGTCAGTTGTGTTCCACTTCTTACCTGAGATGCTAGTCTGATGATGCAATACACTGCTACTATAAACCATCAACCATACAACTCAGCGAGTGAACAGGATCCAATTAAAGTAATATGACTCAATCCGAAGGCACAGCAAAGCTGCATTTACAGAGCGTTTGATAACTGCTACCAAATTGTGAGGAAAGTATGTCATATACTCAGGATTAGACGTCGCCAGGCAACTAAAACACTAGGTAGTTTTAGCACTTCATCTTGATTCACCTCAGCCTTGATGCCCCTCCATATAAATTGTAACTGCAGTAGATGAAATCCAAATCCAGGCACGTTCTGTACAGAAAGCAACCTGAGTGGGTCCAAGTCCACCAATCTCCAACAACCTAATACTTTGACCACCAGTAGGAAGGCATGAGGGACCGATTACAATGTCGTAGGAGTGGTTGATTTCCATATTATTTGTACGTATATTCATAAGACAAAAACGTTCCCACTCAGCAGCAGCCCCTTGAAACCATTTTACATAAAATGGATCCCCACGTCCAGGTGGAGATACGATTCCATGCAGTACAAGAACAGGTGTAATGAACACCAAACCGCAATGAAATCCCCCAAATTTCTTCGAGGATGGTTATGTAAGGGATGCTCAAATGCTTGACGCATCAAATTTGTGACATAGAAGGCTTTGTCCATAGAAAACTCATTTGGCGAATAAATGAGATGAATTCCATTTCTTCGAAACCATGGCCACGAGCTTTGTCTCATTCCATGAAAAAGATAAGTATTACCATCCTCAACCAGCTCCGGGTCATAGTAACATTCCCATCCTCAACCAGCTCCGGGTCATAGTAACGGGCACCAGCAGACAGGGAATTTACCAATATTCCTTGAGCATGATCATCAAAAAGGCTTGAACGCTCACCAATCGTGTGCCTAACCTGAGCCATAGGTAGAATACGCTTATCTGGTGTGTGGAAAGGAGGAAGAAGTATATCTACTGATAGAACCCCAAAGAATGCACTGTTTCTCTTTCATAATCACTTCCCCTACCGCTCCTTCCGTCTCTCCTCCCTCCACCTCTTCTCGCACCACCTCTTCTTCCACGACTATCAAAATCCCTGCAAGCAACCTCATGTGAGCCCGAACCACCTCCCTGTGAGGTCTGCTTAGCATTCGACCTAGTCACAATCGTCCACTCTGAGTCCTGATCGTGTGGCGCTGGTCCTCCAACATCCAGCGGCAGCGAAGCTTCCCACAACACACAGAATTCCTCTTTGATGTCTTTTAATATTCGCAAACCCAAAATGGACAGGCCACCCCACAAAAATATGCTTGGCCAAGAAACGAGTACTCCATCTCCAAAAAGTTCAAAACTACACTCTCCACCACCGAAGGAGCAAAAAATTTGCACAGACCCTCTATCATCCCCTCCAACGATATCTTCACAGGTACTTCATTTTGAAAAGAGTCTTAACTCATTTTCAATTTCTCGGAAAATGTAAACTTTTTCAAACACGGTTAAAATTGGTCCATCCCCAATGCGCGGAATTAACCGTGCAGAAAGAAAATTGGACAAGCACAGGCCCTGTAATTGCATATAAAGTGAAGTTAGAATAATACACAAAAAGCACTAAAAGACCTGCATAACCTAAAAGGTGCGTCATTGAAATATGTACTTTCGGCAGAAGTGAGGCAGCAGCTTACCGATCCATCATTAATCGCCATCCCAGCAGTCTCCAAGACGGCCTTGTGGTTGAGCACATCCGCGAAGTCCCGCCCTTCTCGCTCCTGCTCTGCCGCCTGAACACACCAAACCGAGTCTGAACAATCAGAAGCTCGCCAAAACCAACCCCTCTACTTGACGATGCTGCATTCATGAAGATTGACGACCGACCACTCAACAGATGGCTACAAAGCGAACTCAAACATCAACAGGAGCACCTCTTGTTCACCTGCTCCTAATATGACGGCCTCTGCATCTGTTCTTCATGCTAATCGAGAAGCTTACTCAAAACCGTAAGTATGGAAGAGAACTGCACAGGACGGTAGCACATTGCCTTCACAAAAGACTACAATAATACGAACTCAAACATGAGGAGCAGGCGATGTGCAATTGCTCCTGATGAGTGGAATTCTCAAACCTAAAGTATCAATGCATCTTCGCAGTTACATAGGCGTTTCTCCAGCCTTAAATATGGAAGAGAGCACACTGCAAGTGATGGTAGAGATGGAATAAAGACTTACGGCAAGAGCTGCGGCGAATTCTACCATTCTCCGGATGCCCTGTGCATCGATAGCCTGCTGCCGCATGGCCGCCTCATCTCGGGCCTTCTTCTCCTGCTCCAACCGCTTCCTCCCCTCTCCCTACTCCTTCTCCCACTTCGTCTTCGCAGCTCGCAACTCAAAATCCATCCTCTCTCATACAAACAGCCCCTGGAAAACAACCCCCATCAACAGAAAATCCAACACCCTACCACCTTCCACTGCCCCTAACGTAGGATTTACAACAACTCTCGCGATTTCACGTACCGAAAGAGTCGCAAAGCGCAATACAGTCTCGAAAGCACGCATGCGAAGAGAGGGACTGTTGTGAGAAACACGAAGCAATATATATAACTGGTATTGAAAGATATAACCTGTATATGGTTCACATATATACACCCCCAGTTAGGGCAGTAATTTTATATACTTTTACGTTAGACTTTTACTTAACTCGAACTAACCGGAGAGTAAGATCTGCTAGAAGGTTCTAGAAGGTTCCGAGGTCGCTTATCACAATTAACAAAAGAGAACACAAGCCGCCATGCCTCGTCACTGAGGGCTCCCCACACACGGGTCTGCCCAGCCCACTGCCCGTATGCGAGGAGGCCGAGCGCATGAACCGATGATAATACAGAATCGACCATCGGATCTTGACCGTCTAATCTTGTGAATCGACGGTTCAGATCACCCGGGGACACGGCATATTCTGCCTGAAACTGTCGTCGTCTCCGTCTCCAGCTTAGGTCTGCTCTTGCCGTAGCCCTACGAGCCCCTTCTGCGTGTTACGTATATTCCGAACCCCGCTTCGTTGTTCCGCAGTCAGTTGCTTGCGCAGGTAAGCAAAGCACGTGATTGGTTTTCTGTGAATGCTGTATGGAGCTCTTAGTGCAGTCCAGAAGAAGCACAATCTTCAACAGCATATTGTAGAGTCAGCATAGAGTATCGTTGCGAATTTGACAATTGCTTTGTTACGGATTGTAGGGGAGAAAGCGAAGAAGGCAGTGAATGAGGTTCTTGAGTTGTTCAATAATCTGCTGGCTCGCCTTCCCGAGTCGGAGCTGGCCGCTTTGCAGCGCTCTATGGGTTTGAAGATGGATCAGCTCAAGGCTGAAGTGGCACAGCTGAATGAATGATTTGCAACGCCCCATTCAATCAAGAATGCCCCTCTTCGATGCCCCGCTTGTAATCTGGAGCTTTACAGGCAATATATGCCTGTCACAGTTGCAAAATCACAACTAGAAGCTCCCGCAGGTGAAATGCTGACTTTAGTATAGATTACCAGTTTTCGAGGAGAAAGAGGATTTCGTTGAGATCCTACTTTTGCTGCTACAGTATGCTTCTGAATAAGAAGATGATGATGCAACAGTTGTACTCATAAGAATTTGCAGTGGGAGTCCAGCTCCGTACATGGGTAGAATCAGACTTGCAATTGCGATCAACAGAGTTTGAAACGTGTGATTCGTACGAGAATATCATGTAGCAGCGGGTGGTGCGGCACTTCCTCTGTTTTTCCTAGATCAACTGACCCCGACTGTTGTGTGAGTGATGTACTTGCTGCATGAATTACTGTAAGCAATCCAACATTCATTACTTTGGGGGGAGTGAGGAATTCGAACGACCACGAAAGAGCTGTATAGCGTAGTATACAAGTTGTCTTGCCTTGTCACGGTTCTATCCCAGGGTTAATCAGATTCGAGACGCCAATCCAGACCATAGTGGACTAAGAGATCACTTAACTTGGGTACCAAATCGATGTGTCATTGTTCTCACACTCATCACAGATACCTTTGAAGCCTTGGAAAGAGAATATGTTGCTCTTGCGTTCCAGATGAACTGGAAGAAGTCCATTTTCGTTGTTTTTGCTGTCAACAGAATAAGGTGTGTCATATATTCTGGTATACAGGGCTAACTCTGTCGTATGATTCTCTTATGCAAGTAATTGAAAGGCTTTTTTATGTGCTCGTTCATATACATGGGATCGTCTGATTTGGTTTGATGAGAAAGTTAGGGTTGTAATTATTGTATCTAAACTAAAGGCCTACTTTGAAATTGAGAAACTGTGATCTATATATGATAATTTGTTTGAGCTTCTTTAAGGGCTTTGTTGCAACTATGTTTGATCCATCCTTTGGATTTGTGTAAGTCACAATTACTTCACACCTAAACGTTCTCAATGTCGTTTTTCGACATCTTGGATGAAAAGTAGAAACTTTGGAGAGCCATATTAACTCCTTTACCCAAACACTTGCATTGTATCTAGTTTGCGTAGTAGAAGAATTTGCATAGAGTAGACTCATGCCATAGAGTATGAATTACTGGCATGCATTTTAGTGAAGGGAGCTTGTGAATTTGGGTTTCCATACATTAAGCATGTTTTACCACTGCTAGCCAATTATGAGAAACCTAAAATCTTTTTTGATGAATTTGTGTACATGATCATGATCTTGAGATGGTTCCCATCAACTTTGTAGTTGAAAGATTCTTGATCCAAACACTTTTGGTACTACATTTGCAACAATGTTTCCAAAATTAAAAAAGCGAAAAGATGGATGATTTTTAATAAGCTATATCTCCTTCATCCACCATCAAACCTCAACTTTAGTTTTTGGGATGTATTCCATTTTGACCATATTGACGATGTTTTGTAAAATGCGTAGATCTGAGTGCAAAGAGTCTAGTTTTGGACTAATTACCATTTGAAAAATTTTGGCGGATTCCACCACTGCAAGGCTATTATTTGAGCCAAGAATTTTTAATGATGATTTTTTTTGGTACAAGGATAGTATTGAGATGAAGGTGTATAACTTCTTGGTTGGACATTTTTTCATTGAAGTAGCTTTGTTGGTAGAATTTTCACTCCAAAGTGGAAATGATGGAATTTTTATGTTGTTTTGCGTAACAATATGTTATGATCTTGCAATCCATAAGGCCTAATGACTCAAATTTTGGTTCGCATAACTTACAGCAAGTCTATTACAAGTTTTTACTGTTAAGATCCAAAGGGCCTATCTTCATCTTCATCTACAATAATTATTTTGAAAATGTATTTTTTGGATAAAAACAAGTTCGGACGTTCAAGAGTTAATTAGGTATGCCTCTTATGATTGGAATGATATTGTATGCATTCTTATGTACAGTCTCACACCTATTCACGAAGGTCAAGTGTATGATATTCACTACAAAAGGATACATGTGCTTAGTGTTGTGATAGGCGACTTATGGAACCCCTAGTAGAGTTAGGAGCCGCCACATCTCCCGGGTGTTATTAGCATAGATCAGTTAGCTGCAGTTAGCCACCCACCAGAACTACAGTTAAGAGGCATTTGACTACCAGCGCCATTACGGCGCCGCCTGTCTCACCAACCCCCATATCATATAAAGCCCGAGGCTCTCGAAGCTCTTGGTACTCGAAGCTCAAAATCTTAATGAAAACGAATAAGCGTTGAAGTATATATTACCTGGTACAAAAACGCAACAAAGATATCTATTGTTAAAGGGTACCAAGTTGGGTGCCTTGGCTTCTCCCGCAAGCAAGCTTCATATGAAGCTTTTGGAATTAAATCTTTGAATGCGTCCAACGTTAAGGCTCCAAAAGTTCGGATTCGCTGAATCTTTCCCGGCACACTCATTTTAACATGGTCATTCTCCGTTGACCTATGAACCAAAAACAAACCTTTAATGTTAGTATTGAACAATCCCAAAAGCAAATACTATGAAAGAGATAAATTGAATTACAAAGTTACCAATTCACGTCTGCCATGGCATTGAGCAAAACGCCTTGACGTTTTCGTGTGTCGAGAACGATACAATCTACAGCAATGTGCCAAGATGGATTATTCTTGCGGAGAAGATGAATTACATACGTTGGCAACAAAAGTAGGAGATGTATAAGACCGCTTATCTTATTACAACAAGAGGCACTCAAAGACAATCAAACATAAAGGTAATATTTGATCTTACCACAACAATGACTAAACAAGAACATACTCATGGTTACTAGCAATTGAAAGTAGAAACATATCTTTACCTCTCTCTTGATAAGAAATAGGAGCTCTAAGAAATCTATCTATCTATATATATATAATAGAATTGATCCTTCCTACCTACCAATGTACCAACCTACCTACCTACCTTCCTACCTACCTACCTACCTTCTTTTATGTTCTTTGAATTATGTATTAATTTTTTTTTATAAAAAAAAACAAAAAAAAAAACATGGTTTGAGGAAATGGTAGACACTAGATACTTTTTTAAAAGTACTTTGTACAGACCTTTTCCGTTGGGACGACAAAGATCATACTAGTTTATAATAACTATTGTCAATACGATTGTAACATGCCCCCTTGAACTATACCTAAATATCTAAATCTTACTAACCCAATAACATAGAGCTATATATGTGAACTTGGTAAGGGCACAAAGTAGATGAATTTTCCTCTCAGTGATGATGTTTTTTACTATCCACAACAATCGCACAAAATTGTAGTTAAGAAAAGCAACTCAATCTTAGATTGGTTGAAGAGTAAGAAACAAAATCCTTCAAAGACTCAAGCAAATAGTTGAAGCCGCACGGTAGAAATCCAATTGCCCACGCAATGATATTAGATATATTCCAAGTTGCAGCCCAACAACACCTTGCTCTTGGTCATGTATGTTTTTACTATCTCCAACAATTGCGCAAAAATTGTAGTTAAGAAAAGCAACTTATCCTAGATTGGTTGAAGAGGGAGAGACAAAATCCTTTAGAGACACAAGCAAATAGCTAAAGCGGCAGGATAGAAATCCAATTACCCACGCAATCGAATTAGATACATCCCAAGTTGCATCCCAACAACACCTTGCACTTGGGCATGAGTACCGCATCTGGCCAAGAAAAGTAACAAAATTAGGGTTTATGAAGCAGATGTGCAAGGAAGGTAGAATTGAGGCACAAGTGTGAACGCACATTGGTCACTGGATTTTTTTACTGAATTGGCAAAGGGTTTAAATGCAAGGATTTGTACATGACAAAATCAACAATCAAATAAAAAACTCTTGAGGTCTAAAGTCCAAAAAGGCAAAAATTGTTACTTAAGTCTTTTTGTTTTTTTTATGTACAAAGGATTTAAAGATAAGTTTAATATAGTATACGACTCATAGAATGCCTCAAGTATTTTATGATCAATTTGTAAAATTTATGAAATGTAAAATATCTCATATATCATGCTCTTAAAAAGCTATAATTTTTGATACCAATAGGTTGAGTGCAAAAAATAGTGATAAGAAGTGCTTATGTGATCCTTTGGTATTGAATTTGCAACAATGTTTGCACGATGATAAAAGTGAAAAACTATAAGATTTTTAAAGAGCTATATCTTCTTCACCCGCGTGTAGGTTTTAACTTTATTTTTTGGGATGGATTACATTTAGAGTCTAACCTTACTAGTAGAAATCTTGACCAAATGAAAGATGTTAACTATATAAGGCGTAGATTTGGGTGCAAATTCATGCCACATTTAACTAAATTCTAACTTATTGAGAAATTTTGTATTGAGAGAGATTTTAGATTTTTTGGATTTTAAAAGTGATTAGTATGATAATTAGAAAACCAAATTTGGTGGATTTGAGCATTATTAGATTCTTATGGAATCCCCCAAATTGATTTTTTAATTTGAATCATTATTATGTTCTCAAAGCGATGAGGGGAGCCCCTAATGTATCACTTCTATATAGCTCCTAGTTGAGACGTAGCTAAATGTAGCGTATTGTCTTCTTTTGGATAATTGAAAGAGTTGGCGGAGCCCGGAGGTCCAAAAGATTCTAAAGAGAAACTTCAAAATTATATTGCACCTCCTCATAAATTCTATGGGAAAGGATACCTTTGATCCTGAATACTTTGATCTCAGCTAGAATTATAGCAATTTTTCTCTACAAAACTCTTCAATTAGAGATGAAGAGGTAACATGTACCAAAAATGAAATATTCCTATGGGAACACACGGCCCGCCAGAAGGTTAATCTTAATTTTCTAGATATTTTGGACTTTCTACCATTGAGGAGCTTAATTTTTGAGTATTTTTTTTTTTTTTTTTTTCTTGAGATGATTCTTTTTGCTACAACTGCAATATTGAGATGAAGGTGAACAACTAAGTTCCTGTAAGAAATTCTTCTATTGGAGAAGTTTTGTTGATAGAATTTCCACTCTAAAGCAAGAATAATGAAATTTTGTAGCTTGTTTTGGGTACAAACATGTTACTTGTCTTGCAACCTACGAGGCCTCATGACTCAAACTTTGGTCCATATGGCCTGCAACAAGCCTATATTACAAGTTTGTGTGCTTAACAAATTTGTTATGTCTTGTATTGTTTTGTTTTGCTTTATAAATGACTATACGATCTGACAAACCGTGGGTCAAATCAGGCCGCATGAAGTGTCTTTGGAGGCCAATTTTTTTGTCTACTGTAGTTGAGGAAAATAGTTGCACCGGAGAACGAGTCCCGGGACATTGAATTTTGAAGTATTTATGGCCCAAATCACAAGGAACTACAAAAATAACCTAATTGGATATCTAGAAAAAACAAATTAGAGCCTTTGAGGGGCATACTACTTTTCATTCGAATCACTTTGAATAAATAAAAAAAACAAAAACCTATTATACTAGTTAGAACTTTTTGAATGGTTGAGTTATCTTGATATTAGAATCATATGGGTTTGTTTCCAAGGTGTTTGTGGGGATGGCATGATTCGGAGAAGCAACCTTCTACCTAGCCATTAGGATGATAGTTTTAACATCTCTACTCTTCAAATTGCCCTTACATGAACCGAACATCCCTCACAACCTAGAGGCTACATTAGATTCTAGGTGCTTTCCAATATTCACTCGAGTGAGCGTTTGGATGCACTCAACCAACCCAATTTGAAGGCTACAAGAAAAGCTTAACAGAATCACTTTATACATTTCATAAAATGGACTCCCTGGCCTACGACTCAATACCGTTGAATGCGTCTCCACACACACCCCCATTGGCACGCATACGTAGAGCAGTCTGTGACACTCTCATCCCTCACAGATAGGCCGCAAAAGCATTGATAAGAAAAGAGGATGCGGACATTGAGAGGGACGGACACATGACAAGGCTCGAGCAATTGACACACGGATTGGAAACACGTTAAACAACCTCTAAACATTCAACAACGGAGTAAAAGTTACAGGCCCAAACGTAAGCACTCGGGGACGAGGAGCTTCAAACAACCATGACTTTGGTGACAACACTCTTACACGCACGAACCATCGTCACAATCGTGTATTCCAATTAGTATACCACATTCACTGCTATCATTTGTTTGATATCTGATTTTGTATAACTGTGGGTGACCAGACTTGCCCAGGCTTTCCCAATGCTAAAAAGAACTAATGCTCGGAAGCATGAGGTGCCTCTGATTGGTCCATGATGACTCGCATCGCCTCCACCAAGGTGTCAAGGTTGCGATTATCTTCAGCGATAGAGGCCAGCTCATCCCTGACCTGCGCCTCCTCGCGGGCAGCTTGTTCGCGTCCAGCGGCAACCCTCTGAATTTCCGGAGGGGCCCCTGCGGTATTAAATTGGTGTGGTGGCACTAGAGCTGGACGTATGATCAGGCGTGGGCGTGGGCGTGGTGGGATGCTGCTGCCAGAAGGATTTGATTCCAGCCCGGAGTTGTAGATTGGGTGGATGTTAGCGTCCACGCTGAGAGGCGTTCGGCAGACGGGGCATGGTTTGATGCGTACGTTGGCTATCCAAGAGTACAAGCATGGCCAGCAGAAGAGGTGTCCGCAGGAGGTCAAAACTGGATTGTTTTTGGCCTCTTCGTAGCAGATGGTGCATGACCACGGTGGGAGCGTGTCGCTTTCGAGCAGCTCCGATGACCTTGCCATGGCTGCTTGTTGAAAACGCACAACCCAGAAGCAATCAGTAAGTAATTTCTCTTACGAACGGCACCATCTACACTTGGCAATCAGTTATTTTGTAAGTATCAGAAGTTCCCACAAGCTTGCAACATGTGCAGCAAGGATTCATAGATCCAGCAGGAGTGCGCGATTATGATCCATCTGGGGTACGTAGCTAGAAGCAAAAAAGGGAGAAGTAACAATGAAGTAAAAAAGAAAGAAACGCACACCTGAACAGGAGATAGGGTTGACTGTCTGAACCTGTGACACTGAAACAAAAAGCAGAAAGCACGGTCGGCTCAAATAAAGTGCTACAGCAGGATTGGGGTGATGAAAATGCAATGCATAGGAATAAATATATACCTGCAGACCAGAGAAACTCCCGAGGCTTCAGGTTTGAATGCAGGACTCCATCCTCATCAGGTGGTGGAGGGCCGTAGCCACTAACTACCGAGACCATCGTTTCACCGACACCTTCAAGGATTCATTTTGTGTTTTGTATCACTCAAACGCATCCGTGGACAGTAGCTGGCCGTCGAGTGTACAGGAGTTAATGGAGGAGCTCTGTCAAGCATTCACAATTTATTTATCTTTGTTGATCGTTTGTTTTTAGAGCAAGGAAGGGGCGGCTAACCTTGAACGACCCTGCGAGAGTTTCGACAACACACGACTTTACATGGAGTCAGCAGGAATTGCTGGACATGATACATCTGTTCAACAGGGGTCACACTGGCATGGTTAACTGCTTTACTCAGTGCTCTGGAAACAGAAGTCATCTTTTAGTTGCAATAGTTTGTATGATGACTTCTTTACTTTAAGCTAGCTGGACCTCAGCTGGTCAGTTTTCCATGCTTGAGCATGAATAGTATGCCCACGGTTGTACTATGCAGGGTTCTCAAAGCTCACATCCAACTTGGTTCCTTATCTGTGCAGCTTGATGTGGTAGATTTCAAAAACGTAGCTCGTCGGTGTAACCTGATTGTCGCGGAACAATTGATGAGTGAGCACTTCTTTGTGAGTAGCAGCTTACTGTACTGTTGACCTGTCAGTAGTCATGTTCAAGAGGTAATGTTTAAAAGCTTTTGGGTGCCACCTTTGGTACTTGACATCACTGCATGCTTCAACTAGCACGACATAATTGTATCAATGCATGTACTACAACGAACACAGCTTCCTGACTTGGTAATACTTTGCATCCTGGCAGGCCCAAAGTGTATACAGCAGACCGAAACTTGACTATCATTAGCAGAACCTCGCATCATTCTAGTTTTCAGTAGTACAGTGCCCCTTTGGATCACAATTGTTGCACTTGCATGGAGTTGGTACGTATCATAGTTCAGGTAGCATTAGTTTGTGTCCTGGAATAGGCACATCAAACTAGTACTATTGTGAAGGCACATTGGAGTGCAAGTTAGGAGTCGAATTCGAAGTAGGCAATGTTCGTGACTCATTTGCAGCCTTAACAGTTTATGGATATCAATGTTCGTAACCTAGGTTGTGAGGACGAAGGAGTGAATGAATTGATGTGGACATCAACAGGTCTAGACAGTGCTTCATCCGCGGATGATGAAGGTGATAGCCCCATACCCTTTGGTGGGTTTACTTGAGCCGCATTTGAGGCATGCCAGTTTGCCAGGAAGAGACATCTGGGCGGTGTAGCGGCTGCCTGTAACCCGAGCGGGAGACTGAGAATGTGGAGGAGGACCTCTGGGGAGAGGGCCTACTGGGACATGTTGAGGGCCTGCCCGCTTCGAACATTGGAGTTTCGATGATGATCCCCTGTAGGGTGGGGTCGGCATGGGAGTTAGAGTGGAAGGCACCGCGTGAGGCGGGGAACCGAGCAGCGCTTACTTCCCGCTCTGTGTAGCGGATGGATCACGGGCTCGAGTGTTCTCGGCAGATCACCCGCTCTGGCATGTTCCTTCCTACCATTCTCCCTTTTATGTTTCTTAGCATTCGTGTGTCCAACATTTGAGATCGCTCACCTGGTTTCTCGAAGTGGAAGTCATTTTCTTCTTGGTCTCTTCCAAAATGTTGATGCCTGCCGGACAAACAAAGCCTTCAATGGCATAAAATTAAGGAGCTTATATCTTGACTAATAATATTTGCAATGATGAGAATGACAATCGATCTACTTTTGTTTGTGAATGTTGAATTGAAGAAACAAATTTATACAAAACTACCAATCACATGAGGAAACAAGTGGTGATGATACATGAATCATATACCAAACTAAATATGTAACAAGCAAATGGAAGAGGTAGTGTTACCTAGTACTTTTTCTCCTTCATTGATACAAGTTATGAATCATATGAGATTAAAATTATTTTTATCAAATAGTGAAGTGAAACTCAACAAAATATAGTTCATTAAAGATGCCGAGTCATTGAAATAAATGAAAAAAAGTTTTAATTATTTTTATCAAATATAGAGAATTCTGACATCAATACACAATATTGAGAGAGTACAACTACTTACTCACAATCTTCATGCAAAAACTCAGGACCCAAAATATCTTTGTCCTTCCAATTTTGAAAAAGTTTACTTTGCACTTAATAAGATACATAACAAGGGCTTAACCCTATTAAGTTGCTTCAAAACAAAAGAAGCCACCACCAAGAAGGTTGACGACACGTTGAGCGTCTTGCTCAAGAGTTCGTTTGAGCTCCATCTCCCATTCTGACACTACACGCCCACGTTTTAGCAATAATGTGCTTAAGTTTATAGACTTTGAGGCAAATGAATGTAACGAGCACTTCAATAGTGCTTCACCTTCAGCATAGTACTTGATTTATTTTGTAGTCCATACTTGATTAGGTAGCGCCATATATTTCTAATTACCATAATCTACTCAAGGTTGTCAAACCGGGCACGTTCAGATGATCGGGCGGGCAAACCGGGCCGACTAGTTGTCCCGGACAGGCAAGCGTGTCTGCCCACCTTGATTGTAGGGGCCTAGGGGGTGAATAATTTTTTGTCGGTAACAAACTTTGAAGTAAAAAGTTTGTGTGGGGTTTCGCGTGGCGCGTACATGGCGGCCAAGTGGCTTAGTTTTCACCTAAACCCTTGCCAAGTTGTCTTTTTTTTACCTAAACTAAAAGTCAACAGCCGTTTGACGGCCTATCAGGCGGGCAAGTCAGGCGGGCGGGCAGGCAGTGTGACAACCTTGAATCTACTATTGATCTATGTGTTTTTTAATACGGTTTTATATTTTTACTTATCATGATTATTGTTGATAGTTTAACCTACACTAACTAAGTGCTCTAAGTATGTCAATAAATTGTAATCGAAGCCAAGTTTGCCTCTAAATGATGACTTCAGTCCTAATTTTAATGTACATTCTATTACTCCAAATTAAACGCATCTCATAAGCTACAACCTCGATCCCATAATTGGAATCAAAGTGTGTAAAAAAAAATTAAATTTTTATTGAGAGACAATAGTAACCTCCAATTTCACAAGGTTAGAAACCATGACGTCAGCCCTAATTTATGGACGACGATAAAATAAGATGTCATTATTTATTATTCAAGGAATAATGAAACGGGGCCAACATCACTTTCACATGGAAATAGGATCTAAATCCACGGATTTGGGGTACTCAATTGGACTAAATTAATACTTAAAAAATTTCAAGACACCTAACTCAATGGTCATAGGGTCCCTATCTCTAATAGAAATTTTTAAAAATGCTCACCACTAGTTAACCATACCATCTTGGACCTCACCGCTCTACCGCTTCTACGCTCTACGCTCACGCCCCTGCATTCTCCGGTACTACTATGTTACATGTCTTGCGATTTGTGAGGTCTTATGATTTAAATATTGGTCCATATACCTACACAAGTCTAGATTACAAGTTTGTACGGTTGATGTCTCAACAGCTTATATTCATCTATTTTACTGCAAGTAGATTTGTTTTGTTTTGCAAGTGAGATTATACTCATAGGATCTGTCGTTCGGATCGGGCCACATGAAGTGTCGTTGGAGGGAGGTTTTTGTAGGGTTTGGAATTCAATCAAATTGCAAAACGGGTCAATGGGTCCCATGATATTGAATTTTGAAGTATTTATGGCCCCACAACACTATAAATTACAAAAATGAACTAATAAGAGATCAAGCAAAAAAAATGAAGAAGAGGGTCATGCTATAATAATTAAGTAAGTGTGGCGTTGCCACGCACATGGCTGTCGTGGCATGCTAGTTTTCATTTAAAACACAAAAAAAGTTTAAAATCATATAAGATTTAAAATTTTCTAAACTAGAACTCTCTAATTGGTCGCTCTTGATTTTGGAACTAGATGGGTTTGGTTAAGAGGTGGTTGTGGGTATGGCACCACCTTCTAGTACCTAGCCACTAGGATGAGAGTTGTAACATTTCTACTCTCCAAATTGCTCTTACAAGCAATAGTGGAATTTCTCACTTCATATTACATACTTAATGAACCCAACATCTCCCACAATCCACAGGCTACAATAGATTCTAGGTGCTTTTCGAAATTCACTCTAGTGAGTATTTGGAGGCACTCAACCAACCCAATTTGAAGGCTACAAGAAAAGCTTAACTTACAGAATCACTTTAGACATTTTATAAAATGGAGTCCCTGGCCAACAACTCAATCCCATTGAATGCATCTGCTCACACACCCACTGGCAAGCATAATTACGTAGAGCAGTCTGTGACACTCTCATCCCTCAAAGAAAGGCCGCAAAAAGCATTGAGAAGAAATTAAAGGAGGGCGCAAAAAGTATTAAGAAGAAAAGAGGGCGCGGACATTGAGCGGGACGGACACATACCAAGGTTGGAGCATTACACACTGATTGGAAATACGTTAAACAACCTCTAAGCATTCAACGGTGGAGTAATAAAGAGATACAGGCCCAAATTTTTTAGCTCTCGGGGACGAAAGCGTCAAAAATGGCTTTGGCGACAACGCTCTTACACGCACGAACCATCGTCAAGATCGAATGTTTCAATCAGTATACCACATTTACTGCTATCATTTGTTCGATATCTGATTCTGTATAACTGTACTCTGTGAGTGACCAGACTTGCCCATGGATTCCCAATGCTAAAAGAACTAATGCCCGGAAGCATGAGGTGCCTCTGATCGGCCCATGACTCGCATCGCCTCCATCATTTGGCTTATGGTGTTAAGGTTGCGAATGTCTTCTGCGTTAGAGGCCAGATCAAACCTGACCTGGGCCTCCTCGCGGGCAGCTTGTTCGCGTCCTGCGGCCACCTCTACCCGCGCTATGGTGCTTGTTGCGCCATATGCTGCCACCCTCTGCATGCCCCGAGGGCCGGAGCCCCCATGCGGTAATATACTGCTCTGGTGGTAGTAGTGCTGGACGTATGATCGGGCGTGGTCGTGGTGGGATGCTGCTGCCAGAAGGATTTGATTCCAGCCCGGAGTTGTAGATTTGGTGGATGTTAGCATCCACGATGAGAGGCGTTCGGCAGACGGGGCATGGTTTGATGCGTATGTTGCCCATCCAAGAGTACAAGCATGGCCAGCAGAAGAGGTGTCCGCAGGAGGTCAAAACTGGATTGTTTTTGGCCTCTTCGTAGCAGATGGTGCATGCCCACCGTGGGAGCGTGTCGCTTTCGAGCTGCTCCGATGACCTTGCCATGACTGCTTGTTGAAAACGCACAGCCCAGAAGCAATCAGTAAATATTTTCTCTTACGTCCTGTAAGCAATCAATTTCTTTGTAACTCAGAAATTCCTGCAAGCTTGCAACATGTGCAGCAAGGATTCATACACCCAGCAGGAGTGCGCGATAATGATCCATCGGGGATAGCTGGAAGCAAATAAGGGAGAAGTAACAATCAAGTAGAAGAGAAAGAAATGCACACCTGAACAAAAAGCAGGGTCGACTGTCCGAATCTGTGACGCTGAGACAAAAAGCAAAAAGCACGGTCGGCTCAAACAAAGAGCAAAAGCAGGGTTGGCTCGTGCTTGCTGAAAATGCAATGCATGGGCTTAAATATATACCTGCAGATCAGAGAAACTCCCGAGGCTTCACGTTTGAATGCACCACTCCATTCCTCGTCAGGTGGTGGAGGGCCACACCCACGAACTACCGAGACCATCGTTTTATCGACACAAAGCAGAAGCAGAATTTGAAAATGTCCTGCAGCCGAGACTTGTCCCAACACAAGTGAACTGGTTCAGCCTTCCTCGACCCGCGCGTGCCGCCATGGTGTTGCACTATCTCCATGGAAGGCACATCCCATCTCCCTCATTCGAGGAAATCATTGAAGTAAGCCCAGGCAGGACCCGAGGAGTGATTGTAAGCGAAGAAAGTGATGATCAGACATCACCATTGAGGATTTGCATTCAACGAACATAATCCAAATCTTTCTGGAACAAATGATGGTTTCAATTACTCCTGTCGATCGAGGTCAATGAGCGTCTCCAATCTGCTCTCCATTGTTTCTGGTCGAGCGAAAGCATCAGTGAGAAGCATCAAGGCCCTGCCCGCACCAGCTTGCTTACTAATTTCCAGTTATTAAATTGCGGCCGCATAGAGTTAATACGTGCATCTGGCCTTACATGCCCCGAACGAGTTACTAGCATTTCTATCCACTCCCTGCCGTTAAACTACTTCCCCAATTACAAGTAGTTACTTAACTTTCTGCCTTCAGTTGCAACTACCATTAGGATTGTTTCTTTCAAGAGTAGACCGGAAACCCTAACTAACGGTAGTAGACTAGTAATAAATTGCTTTGGTGCGGGTGCGAAGTACCAACCAAACAGTCTTTGTTGGTTAAGTAGCAATTAATGATAATAAAAGATCAAGCTAATTGACTGGTCGTGTAGTGTGGATGAGATTAAGACATTTTAATCTTCAACTACAGAGATAAATTAGTTTCTTACTAAACTTAAAAAATTCAAATTCTAACCAATATAGGTAACTTAATTTATTTAAAGGCCTGCTAGATTTGTGTTCACTTGGTTTTCATTAAGAAAGTAAAATTGTCTTAATTCCATTGAATGCACTTTTATGTGGTACTATAGAACCTACTTTCAGAATATGTCCAAGCATGCCCATACCTAAAAGCATACTTGTAGTAGATAATTAAACGTTAGTGAATGTCATCAATTTCTTGCAATTAATGCAATTTGATTAGAATGATTTCAACAATATTGAACATTTTAAGAAATGATATATTTTAAAATCCTACAATGGTTTACCATGTCACAAAATGCATATGTATATATATCTCTTTCCAATATACATGTCATATTTAAGACATACTTGGTTTCAGTTTGTGAAACCAATATGATATCTTGCTACTTGGCAAGAAATCAAACAATGAGAACCTCAAAAACTTACCCCTCAAAGTGTCACACAACAAGAATTCTATGTGTACAAAAATACACTTTGCATCAATATAATATAAAGGCATATAATAGCATAGTGAAATATAATAAAACTTGGTAGATATAGATTTTAGAAATATCTTGTCGTTAAAAGTCTCAAAATGAAGGTAATAATGAAATCTCTAGAAAGGATCCTTTTGAGGTCGTTTTGGGCCACTTCCTTTTAGTCACCCCCATTCTATACAGCAACGATAACTAAGCTCGTCCATCGTCGTCGCCGTCTGTCAGTCGCAAGAACGGCGGAAATCGTTCACACCGTGTGAGATTGACGGATCACTAACTGACAGTTTCATCATCAGAGCCGAGATTGATCCATCGATCAGCCGATCAGCCGATCAGCCAGTGTGAGTACAGGACACAGATCCTAGTTGACAGACTAGCTACGTACGTACCTAGCTAATCAATCGATTCTCTCGTACTTCCGGCAGTTGTCAGCCGTAGCATCAAATTAATGTCCACCGAAGCACCCGGCCCCCGTTACTTCGTCCAGCGGCTGCATTGCTTGGACATTCTGCACGAATCAAGCTGCAGCTTCCATACAAGTACACTAGCATTTGTCGCTTCAAACCTGACAGGTGTCTCTCGGCTCGATATTCGCAAGTTGTCGGTTGCAAACCCAGTGACGGTGAACTTACAATTATAGCTAGTTCGTTTATCGAGAAAGGATCCGAGACTGTGCTTGTCTTGTTAGGCAGCTGATTATTCCACTGTTATATCAATATTCGATTCGTCAATAATGCTCGAAAAGGCGTTGCTACTGCAATTTCCTGATCGAGCTGACGAATCCAATCGCGAGCGCTGGTTGTTTGCCATTGATGAGAAGCTTGCGAACTATGGAGATCCTGCGGTGGCTGGTTTTGGTCATACTCATCTTCGCTCCATCCCAGCTGCAATGTGAGCGTCACTCCGATGGAATGATTCAGATTCAACCAGCCGCACTTCGAAGGTAAGCCAACATGGTTTGCCATAGCTGAATTAGCACTGTACACTCAAGTCTCGTCTCAAGTTGACAATGCTTAACAAGGTCGAAATACCATAGAGATTAGGGCACGGTTGAAACACTATGCTAAGATTTCATCAGTGTTTCAACTACAGTTCAGCACTAATTTGCTGTTGATTGGAGCGGGGTTAGATTAGGTGTGACTTATACTGGTAGCTCGGTGTCAGTAGCAGCATTGATTGGAATCAGCTCGTCAACCATCAGCATCAGGCTTATTTCCCTTTGGATTGTTCGGCAACCCTAAAACTGGGCGCAGGGACAATGCAGTGCCGCGTCGAAATTTGAGTGATTGCGAACAAACAGGGAACTCGATAGACGATTGCTGGAGGTGCGACAGTGAGTGGGAAACCCACCGCGAGAGGCTAGCCGACTGCGCAATAGGGTTCGGGCAAAACGCGGCAGGCGGCAAAGGAGGTGCGCTGTACGTGGTGACGGACAACAGCGACGACGATGCGGTGAACCCCAAGTACGGGACACTAAGATGGGGGGTCATACAAACCGAGCCGCTGTGGATCATCTTCTCCCAAGACATGAAGATCAAGCTTACTCAAGAGCTCATTATGAACAGCTTCAAGACCATCGACGGACGCGGTTTCAATGTGCAGATTGCAGGCGGGGCGGGCATCACCATCCAAGACGTCTCTCATGTTATCATCCACGGCGTGCGCATGTTCGATCTCGTGCCCACTGGACCGGCTATGGTACGTGACTCGCCTGAGCATTATGGCCATCGCCTGCGCTCTGACGGGAGCGCCATTAGCATCTTCGCTGCTACTAATGTGTGGCTGGATCACCTGTTCCTCTCCCATTGCACCACCAATCTGATCAGTGCCATCGAAGCGTCCACGTTCATCACCGTCTCCAATTGCTACTTCACCAATCACAATATGGTGAGCACCATCTCAATTCTCGTATGTTAACTCTCTCCAATTGCTACTTCACCAATCACGCACCTTCAGAGCCTCAAGATCAAACATAGCGTCTGACCTTATGGCATGTCCACAGGTGATGCTCTTCGGAGCACATCCCGAAGACACATTCGACACCGTTATGCAGGTCACCGTGGCCTATAATCATTTCGGAACGGGCCTCACGCAACGGATGCCGAGGTATCAATCACATATCTCCATTATAATTTACACAAACAATCACTTGTCCTTTATCCTCCAATTGTATGACTTTGATATCTTTTGAACCTCTTCTCACCCAAATTCGGTCGTGGGCCATGGGAGCCAAACGAGTGCCTACACATGACACACTATCATTGTACTTTGATAGAATTCGATTGATAGAATCAAACTGGACATGGTCGGTGTGCAGATGCCGATTTGGTTACTTCCACGTTTTTAACAACGACTATGTGGAGTGGAAGATGTACGCCATCGGAGGGAGTCAGAATCCCACCATTCTGAGCGAAGGCAATCGTTTCACTGCTGCAAGCGATGCAAAAGAGGTGCGATGCATGCTCCACAGATTCTTTGGGTGATGGAAGCGAGTACAAGAGCGTGATTTCATTGTGATAATCTGGGGTCTGCAGGTGACGAAGCGGGTGCCTGATGGAGGCAACGATTACGGGGGATGGGAGAATTGGAATTGGCGATCAGTGGGCGATATGTTCATGAATGGCGCCTTCTTTACCGACTCCGGATCGTCGAATGTGGATTCTGTCTTGTATGCCAAAGCCACCAGCTTCGCCGCCAAACCGTCATCGTCCGTGGAATCGCTCACCGCCAACGCCGGCCCATTTCAATGTGGACCTGGGGTACCCTCCTGCTTCCTTTACTCTTTGAGAACTAAGCATTCAGTCTTGGTTACAGAATGGGACAAATGTTATGCTTTTCTTCTCAATCGTAATTTTCTTCGCTTCTTAGGGTCCAATTCTGATGTGAAATTTACAGGGGTACTTATCATGCGATGCGGGAACTCCTAATACTAATGGAGGCTCAAGTGGGTCAAGCGGATCACCAGGATGGTATTCTAGTGGGGAGCACAACCACCAAACTTCTGTAACTATTATGCTTTTTACTCTCACAATAAGCGCCACTTGCACATGTTTTGTGAGCCATTTCAGAGAGTGAAGGCTCATTCAAAGCTGCCGCTTTCGGTAACCAATGTACAATAGTTGAATCATACATCATGCTCATAAGAACGATTCTTGACTGTTATGTTTCGAATGTTGACTGTACATGGATTTTAATGCAGTGATGAATGTTTGGATGGGATAAACACATACACAGGACATTCTAATCACTCGAAAGTTCACGTTCTGTAACTACAAGACTTATTTGCATAATGTGACAATTTTCAGCGTGAACCATCTCGCACAAGGCGATAATGTAATCGGATATTCAGGACGTCGAGGATCTGAGGATTCAGGCAAAAGAGGCGGACAAGCTCGCTTCCTCAAAAACATTTAACACTATGCCTCGCCTCTCGTCTGGACGTCTGGACGTTCCTCGATCTCTGGTCTCAAAATTTGCAATAATGTGATCATTATTCTCCTTTAGAACGGCCTTCGAAAACACTATGGTATAATACTTCACAACGTTGGAAAGGAAAAATCGTCACTCATTCAAGCTTATCACATGTCTCAAGCCCAAACGGTGTAGGGGAAGATTCAGAATTGACTACTTCATGAGTCCTTATGAGTAGAATGGAGATGCGGGGAAGGGAGAGAGCAACTTCGAAAACTGTAAATTAAAAATTGATAAGGTGACATGGGTCGCTGAACATTCAAGAGAGATAAAAAGAAAGGGAAGATGGTTGATGAGACCATGCCAGAGAGGGTGATCTGCGGAGAACATTCACAGAGAGGGTGATCTGCGGAGAATATTCAAGCCCGTGATCCCTCAGTAATTCTCAGTAATTCTCAGTAATTCTCAGTAAATCTCAGTAATTTCCAGTAATCTCAGTAATGAAGAGACTCTTTTGCATATTGTTTATATTGACATCTTAACCCTTCTACGTCTTGGGTGTCAAAATTTGACACTCTAATGCTACATTTAAGTACCTTTGAATTTTGAGTAGTCAATAAGTAACACATCAAGGCTGCTTTAACTTCATGAATAAGGTATCATCGAGGCTATGTTAAGGCAGTACTGCGCAGTTTCAGCAATATTAAGGCAGTACTGCGCAGTTATTCCACGCAGGCAATCGCGATCCGGGCAGCGCAAGCCGGGCAGCGCGAGGCAGCTGCGATCTCCCTCGCGAAGGCACGCCGACCCTCTCCTGCTCCGCAGCTTTTTCATGCTTCTTGTTCCGCACGCCGACTCAAGCCCTGCAGCTCTGTCCTGCTCCGCGCGAGGCAGCTCTCTCTCCGCAGCTCTCTCCTGCTTCCTGTTCCGCTCCGCAGCCTCTCCTGCTCCGCAGCTTTATTGTTTCTGCTCCGCAGCTTAGCCTCTCCTGCTTCCTGTTCCGCTCCGCAGCTTAGCCTCTCCTGCTTCCTGTTCCGCTCCTGCTCCGCAGCTTTATTGTTCCTGCTCCGCAGCTTTCCTGTTCCGCTCCACAGCTGTCTTGTTCTGCTCCGCAGCTTTCCTGTTCCGCTCCGCAGCATTTGCGCGCCTCTCCTCGCACAAGCTCCTGCATTTGCTCACTTTCAGCTCGCTTGTTTTGATTGGGGTTTATCGCACGGTTTTCAGCTTCTGTAAAACGATTGCAGCGTAGGGTTTCGTTTTGAGATCACTTGCAAACACACGCTTCAGGTACGCAATTGTTAACGCATTTGCATTTGGAATTGAATTTGAATTGCGCGACCTCCTTCGTGCGATAATAGGTTTACAATACATGTGCATTTTCTGTAACTAGGTTTACAATGTGCATTTAGGTTGCAAAAACAAGTAATTTCATTTTGACGAGCTAAACGCACAGTATTTAGATGGCTGCCACCTAAATGCACAGTAATTAGGTGGCTGCCTCCTAAACACAAAGTATTTAGGTGGCTGCCTCCTAAACACAAAGTATTTAGGTGGCTGCCTCCTAACCGCATAGTATGTATGTAGCTGCCTCCTAATTGCATAGTGTTTATGTGGCTGCCTCTGCACGCACAGTATTTATGTGGCTACCTGCTACACACTCAGTATCTAGGTCTCTGCGTGCTAGACGCACAGAATTGGGGTCCCTGCATGCTAGATGTACCGTATTTAGGTGGCAGCCTTCTAAACGCACATTATTTAGGTGGCTTCCTCCTAAACGCACAGTATTGAGGTCTCTTCATTCAAGACACACAGTATTGAGGTTCCTGCATTCTAGACGTACAGCATTGAGATCTCTGCGTTCTAGACACACAGTATTGAGGATTTAGGTGGCTGCCTGCTAAAAGCACACTTTGAGGTTCTACATGCTAGACGCAAAGTCTGAAGTCCCTACATGTTAGACGCATAGTATTGAGGATTAAGGTGGCTACTTGCTAAATACGGGGCATTTAAGTGGCTGCCCGCTAAACGCACAGCTTGAGGTCACTGTATACTAAACGTACAATATTGAGATCCGAGCATGCAATGCCAGTTGCAATGGAGACATCACCGCCTCTGCCGCCTGTGGTGCATCCCTTACCTGCTCCTGCCCCTGTAAGCGGACGGTACCTTCCTTTGTTGAAGGAGGGTGTTTGGAATACTCACGCGGACGACCCCGATGAGGTGGAGACTACATTTTTCGATTTTTCGGATGAGCCAGATTCCCCCACGCCTGCGGAGGGTGCTGCTGATCCCCTCATAAGTCTGGGTCTGGGTCCGCAGGAGGAAGGGGAACCTTCACAACCGCGAGTGAAAATTGAGACGAACATTCTCCTTCCACTCTCGAAGGATGCCAAGCGAGCACAGCGTGAGAAGGAAAAGGAGAAAAGGGCCTCCAAACGCTGTAAATGCAAGACGCGAGGCGCAAATGCTTGCAGATCTTGCTAGGTTGGAGGAGCAACGACAGGCAGATCAACTTGCCGTCCAATCCAAGTTATCGAATTTGGAGAGTTTACAATCCAGAATTCTTGGCAATTTGAGCGAGATGAGGACGTTGATGACACAAATAGCACAGATGGCTATTCCCCTTGCCTCATACAACCCTAGCAATCAGCCTCTTTTGGCTATCTGTAGGCCTTCGACTTCCACTTCTCAAACTCCACCCGAATGCTCAGCAACTCTGATTCCTTTAGTTCCTACCGCCATTCTTACTGCGCAATCTCCCGCACTACCGAACATCGTTATTGAGGAGATTTGCGATAAAGCATCTCTTCCGAGAGCTGCTATCGACGATGGCGTTTATTCGCTCAACACTACTAGGATTCAACACTGCGAACTACGGCTATATCGTAGCCAAATACTCTAGGCTACTGAAAAATGGGACCTCTGAAATCGTAATGTTAGTTGCAGGCGTACGTAGTTATTTATTCAGCTACGTTGGGGTGTAGATTTTGTTACGGCTTACAACCTTGTTGGGAACTGGTCGTTCCCATGCGATTCGAGTTCCCATCCGCTCTCAATGCATGTGGGGGGCCCACAAACGGTAGATATGTTTGATATAAGTTACTTCTAACTACATGAATAAAATTAACTTGGCTGGATAAAAGTAAACGCATGATTTACTGTGCCGTGGTGAAAAAATTGTTTACCCCGGTAAAATGAAGAAAAAATGAATTACTCCGGTAGAATTTTGGGTAAATATTAATTTATCGTTTCCGATTAAATTGCGCATGTAATCGGGAAAATCTAAAGTGTCCTATTCTAGATTTACACGTGCTATTTATAGTACTTGTTGGGAAATTGTGAATCCGACGATGTCCTGTTCCTGGATATCTGGGAATGTAAGAAGGGCTGAGATGTTGAGACGTGGAGATGAGTAAGTGGTAGAATTGTATGTTAAAATTAAAAATTGGCATAAACAATCGTTTCTTCCTGTACATTTAGCACCAGCCAGTAGTTGTTGAATAAGAGAGTCGTCATTATGTTTCGTGAGACCTTATCAATAACAGTCGAAAACAATCATACATGAAATAAAATATTGCAAACAAATGTGGCCATTGAAAGAAAACTGCATCCTGTGCAGTATGAAATATGCTCTGAGTTCTGGAAACTCCCATGTTCCGCATGATTCTGCAAAGACTGAGAACAAAAAATCATACTCTCTGTGTCAATGGTCAACCGTGTATTCACAATATGTACAGAATTGTACACAACATGTACGATAAATAAATAAAAAACGAAGACCTGTTTAGTTTGAACATGGAGACACGACATCAGTCCCAATCGTCTGCACTACCGTCATCATTAGATGATGATCCAACGTCCTCTCTAAGTTTCCTCCTACTCCGATCCGCAGCCCTGGAACTCTTTGCTGGCACTCACCCTCTCTAGCCACAAGGAAAGATCCGCAATGGTACAACCTCTCCTCCGGCGACGAACAAGAGGCTCATAAGTATCACCGCTACCAATCCTCAAGCCGGATGGGTACCGACAACACCCACCACGAGAAGCGCGCAGATACTCGTCCGTCGGCGCTACTGAGCACTTTGGAATTGACGATGAGAAAGACGCTCACCGCCGGTACTCGGTCGGGAATGACGATAGCTACAGGTACAGTTCCGCGAACGAACGGAGAGATAGCAGGAGCCGCTCGGGCAGCAATCACTGGGGTGGTGACTACGAGGAAGCCACCACGAGCAACAACTTCTTCGTCCCTGAGGGTCACCGCCGAAACTCGTTAGTGTCCAGAGTCCAAAGGTGAAGACCGACGGCGAGGCTCAAGCTCGTCCGTGGCCTCTAACAAAGAATCCTTGAAACTTCACGAGGCTCGAGTATCCAAACCGAAGGTGACGAAAGAGTATAGCAGGGATCTGCCTCCAAGGGCTCGAAACAACACTGTAAGCCTAGGAACATGATTGATATCCGGGACTTGGCGAAACTGAACGTGCATGTGAGAGAAGGCTCGAAAATGCCTGCTGAGCCATCGAAGCTCTCACCAGAAGTGCCCCTATCAGGATCCCATGACTTCAAGGAAGTGCTGCGAGGTTTGGATTTCAAGGATGAGAAGTGGAATTCAGCACAAAACTGAGTGGACGGGAGAGACCCACCTCGGACTTCGAATGTGCCGCGCGTTTCAGTGGATTCTCTTCATTAAAACAACCATCACCGTCTCGAGCGTGTATAGCCACCCAACAACATTCCCTTCTTACAAAAAAGCTACGCATAAATGCCAATTGACGGAAGGCACAATAATATGGAGTAATTACTCCAAAATACAAGTTTACCGATTATGACACTCTTTGAAGCATGACCTCGATTGGAGGATGCAAATTGCAGATTACGTACCTCCCAACCTTTTCGGCTATTGGACAAGGTTTCCTTAACTCTGACTCGTCACATTTGTATTCCCCCTCCTCTGTTGTCCCTTCGTTGCCGACAAACACGCCCTTCCATTGAATAACGCTGCCACCATAGTTGATACCATAGCTGATATTTGCGTAATTTCAGCCCGCATGTCCTCAATATTCAACCCACATGTCCTTAATCTACTTTTACTTTAGGTGTTTCCATATATCCTCGTTATATATGTATTTCAACCGAACAGGAACAACTCCGAATCCAAATTTAGCATTTACCTCCCCCAACTACTAGTCAAATTTGTAGTTAAACTACTAACTTACTTTGACATCGGCACACGCAATTAACTTTTAATTTTACTTATTCTCAAAATTCCGGCTGAAAATGACTATCAAATGTGCTTTCTAGTGGAGTAGGTATATGACATGGAGTTAACTCAATTTACAAAGGTCGACTAAGTCAAAAATAGCACCATGTCATTCTGAACCCTTATTCTCCATTGGACACGTGTAATTACATTACATGAAAGGATTCAGGCAACAGTAGAACTACCGCATACTAAGGGAATTGCGTCAGAGGAAAAGTCGTGTTCCCCAAAGACTAAGCTGTTCTCAACGAACGTAGCGCGATCGTAGCTCTAGAGACCGGGATTTCGTCATTTTACAGAACGTAGTCAGAAAAATCCGTAACGTAGCGAAAACCAAAAACGTAGCTGAAAAAACGTAGCTACAAGGCAGTATTCTTGTAGTGCAAGGCGCCGGACCGCCGTATTGACAATGTTGACTACGAAGTCAGCGATGACGGGCCAGCGGATAATGTTCGTGATGGCGCATCCGCGCTCTTGGTGACCTCTGTCTCGATTGGTGCGGGCTCTGCGCATAAGGCTTCTGAGGGTGTTCAGGAGTTGCAAGAAGATGCAGAGAGAGTAGTTCATGGTGTCCCAATCTCCCTTGCCTCTCCCAACGACGAACTTGACTCAATACGTGCAACTAATCCCAAGGTGAGGTTCTTACTTAACTGAATGAAAATTCGTTTAGCTCTGTGCATGTTTGCGTGTTTAACTGGTTGATGAGCATTTGATCATACTATTCCTCGGCTTGTATGCTGTTTGACTTTTGTACGTATCTTAAAGTCGGCGGTCCTTGTTTTACAGGAGTCCGATATTGAAGGCTACGAGTAGGTCCTGCGAGTTAGTCTTCGAATTATTGGATGGTGTGCCACGTTTTGTTGAAAGTATCATGTAGTCACATCATTCAATAAAATGAAGACTTTTTATTATATCACTTGCGTCTGGACTGCGTCCGTGTCATTCTTCTCACCACTTGGCGCTAAACATCGTCATTTCTCTATCAGGCCGCGCCTATAAGTACCTTATTGTGTCCGCTTGCCACCAAAACTCCCACCGACCACCTTGTGTTGTGCGTCGGTGTGGTGGTCCGGTCCTCAATCACTCCGAGCAGTCATTTGCATGCTTCAGCATTTCACAAGGTAATACTCTTGTTTTAATATCGTCCGCAATTGTCGCTTATCGTGCTGCAGGTTAGATTGTCCAAATCTTCAAGCAGGACTTTCCCTACACCCCTCGGTCAACCCCTACCGCTTGTGCCATCACTCAATGGACACCGGTCCATGCCCAAGTGGTTGAATGTGGTGTTGGAGTTGAACGGGGTCCTTTATTCCACTATCCCTTATGTCTCAGGCGCCATCTCAGTACCTTATCTTTCCTGATCCCATACGCCCTCCTGTTCTTTCCTCCACTATCTCCACCGTAGTTGCTGAAACCGTAGTATACTGTCGTCCTAGACTTATCTCCTTCCTTTATGTGTAAGACCATTTTTGTGACATCCATGTTTGGAGTACCCTTCATCCTGAGGTTGTCCACAGTCTCTACACCTTTCTTTTCTCTAGAACTTCTGTTGTCCTGCAAATTATATTAGCCCCAAACTCTTGCGATGGACTCTTGCTGAAAAATTACTTGAAGGCCATGTATCCTGGCACGACTAATGCCATCCTACTTAAATATCCTCGTCGACGTCTCTTCTCTAGAAGGGATGCTAATTTCAACGCCCAAAACTTTATTATGGTCGACAGCAATCCGGCCGCTTGTATGGGTGTTCCTCCATTGAACACTCTCTTTCCTGATCCTTGGGTCCATTCACATGAGGGTTCACCCTTAGACTCTTATCCACTGAAATTAATCCACGAGTTTTGTTTTGCCGTACATTTGAGAAGTCCTCAGAACTTCCGTCAAGTTATGACTGGAAGACCCTCTCACAATGACATCTCTAAGGACTCCAAGTTGTACGGCATAATGTCCAGGAATCTGCCCTATGTTTAGAACCAGCTCCTTGTGAATGGGAAAACAATGTCGTGATTCCTTTCATTTACGGTATTAGTTTATTAAATTTTTTGTTTTGCATTTTGCTTCAGTATAGCTTAATTACAAATTTGCAATGTTTTTATTCTAATCTCTCGTCAGATCATCACTATTTGCTAGTCATGAATTTGCAAATTGCCAGTTGTTCCAATTGCCAGTTGTACCATAAGAATGAGTTTTACAGACTGAGTGTTTGTTTATATGATATTCAGGTTTTCAACGATCGACAACAAAGTGCTTTCCTCGATGATCTTCCCCCAATTGGTCCCTCTACGATGTCAGCTGATCCCTCTTTCAATGGTGAGGGGTCCAGGACACTCTCGGACTTGCAGCAAGGGCGGTACATATATCCTGCTCGAGACGACGCATCCGCTGTGGACTACACCAAAGAGGTCATGGATGATGATGATGATGATGTCGTTGATAGTAATGTCAATGTACGGAATCGAATTGTGGCGGCTTCATGTGATGACATCCCGTTGAGGACAACAAGTACCGTGGCACGAATTAATGTCACCCCAATTCATTCTACGGACCTGGATGTACCTTGCGATTTAGCTCCTGTCAAGCTAAATGATCCTTTGCGAACTATAATCGCCCGTGTGGGACTCTCCTCTGCAGGAAACTATCTCCGAGCTGTTGGGAAGCGAGACAGAGATGACGCTTTTGGTGATGCACGTCCTCGTAATACAATTTAAATGTTACTAAGCTTTACTTCAGGAGGTCTACAATTACACCAATAATTTGTTTTCTGGATTTTTCCTTCAATAAACTTTTCTCCTTTAGTAAATTTGTTTTATTAAGTGTTTGTATTTGGAATTAATTCTTCTTTAATTTTATTTCAGTATAGTTTTGTATATTCATTACAACGCCTTTTTATTTTGAGAATAGTCTGTTATATTGATAAAACGTGCTTTTTATTTTGAGAATACTTCTCTCTATATTGATAAACTTTGGTTATTTGGTAATGTATTTGGCATGGTGCAGTCTAAAGGCGGGCATATTACTCTAAGTTGTATTTACCATTTTGTGTATATATTCCCACTATAATGAATTATGTGTTTTAGGGGTTAGGAGATAATTAGGGTTGAAGTTTGAGAACACTATTTGATATCTCCCAAACTTTGGTATATGCTCATTTACTCTCACAACCCAAAATTGATTAAAACAAAAAACTTCAAATTTTCATCAAAAACAGAAATCTCACTTTTTTTTCAAGTTTTGTTTTTTCACATGTAGAAAAGGTACTAAAGGATGATCTCATGGCTTCAATATTCAAACAAATAATTCTTCACAAGCCTTTTTAATTTTTGTAAATGTGTATTTGTATTTCAATTTCAGCATACCTCCACGTGAGAGACTAAGCATTTCTTTAGGTTTATAGGTTGCATGAGGGTAAAAAGTGCATAGGCATGTTTCTAACTCAACTAGGAACAAGTGTTTGTGTCAACTGTCCTTTTTAAATAGCTCTTCTGGCCCCCAAAACTTTACTTCACCATTCTACAAAATGTTAAAGAACTTTCTTATCAATTATAAACGTTACAATCTCACAACTGGTGAGGAATTTGAACCTAAGATTTGTGGAACATGTCCATGTGCAGGTTGGGTACTAGATCCTAACTAAGGCACTATATTGCAAAGCTTGACGAATTCAAAAATGTACATCTTGCATTTAAAAGGGGCAATCTTGAGGGTTTTTGGCTCTTTTGGGACTACTCACCTTTAACCCCTAAGATCCCAATCAACCATTTTATGATCAATCCTGAATTTTGAGGAGGTGTATTTGGAATAAAAAAAAAAGGTTCCCCAATTATTTTTTACTTTCGAGACGTTTGGAAAGTTAGGAAGCACAAATATTTTATATAACCTCATTTGGATTCATAGATTGTTCACAATAAACCTTCAATAAGAAACAATAAGATTTTCTTAATGTGAGAATACTTACTATATTGGAATTTAACTGATGAGGTTCCTCATAGGTTATTGGTGGCCTCTTTCCATTTCATCATAAAATATGTCATTTTAGCCAATCATATCAATTTCCAACCACTAACAACAGAAAGTGCATGTTATAATCATTTCCAAAATTTTAGTCTTCTTGATTCAATATTGACAAATTTATCCTATTTTTAAAAAATCAATCATATAAACCTAATTTAGGGTTTAACCCCTAACTCTCCTTGTTGCAAAACAGTCTAAGTCACAGAATGTGACCTTCCTTTGGATTAAGCTCAAATAATCTCAATCCAAGCATTATTTAAAAGATTCAACCGTAAGATCTCAAAGTTCACTTGACATTCTTCTCACATACCAAATTTGAACCGTTCATTCTTCCTCATTTGTAAGATTATAATGGTCAAAGTTGGCTGAGTTTTTCTCTTGCGAGAACCTCCAAACCCGATTCGGGTTTTAAGGAGAGTTAGGGGTTAAGGTCATTATACTATCTTTGAAGTGCTACATCATAAAATTTATGGAATCCATATTTCATAATACATCTAACTTTTTTATTAAACCTCTCGGACCTTTAGGATTTAAGGGTTAATGAATGAGAGAAATACAATCGTGAATCACTACTTGCTATAGTTTATGGTATTGTGCATTTAGTCCTATCGTACCTAGACTTTGATAAATCTTTCCAAAGTACACTTTGCATTTTATGCTGGTTTATTGCAACTCGTGATTTGAACAAAAGACAAGGGACATTGATCCAATGGTGGCCCAAAGCCCCGAAGTGACTAGAAATCATAGATAGGAGAGATATGAAATATTAAAACAAATTAATTTTGTAAGAAACACTAATCCCCACGTAACACTAATCAACAACTCTTCTGTATTAAACATCAATCTAGTAACTTGGAGGCCGACCACTGGTCTCAATTACCAGTTACATGAACAACTCGCTCACCATACATAATTACTTCACGCTTTCATCAGTGTGAGATTGTAAGGTACCAATTAGTTCCACGGCCGTTGATAACACTTCGGCACGGAAGTCATTCGAAAGAATTGTCTTCTGCCGATCTCTCCATCCATCTGTCGTGGCCTTCACAAGTAGTGGGATTGCTGTAATCAATCTACTCTCTGAGCGTTTCTGGGCAGGGGTTTAAGGTTGCCACCCTGATGATCAATTCCAAATTACGAAAATTGGCCAAAATGAAAGTGCCAGTACTTCCAAGCACAAACCCCATTGGCTCCTGCAAAAGAAAAAGGTCGTAGGAGCCAAAAAACAGCGATCTCGATTCGCGCTCGGCAATGTTAACAACTGGCGCACGAGGCAGTTCGTAAACGTGCGGCACTGTGCATCATTCTCGCAATAGCTACTCGTGGCGAACAGTGCATCGAATCCGCACTGCAAGCTCAAACATGACATCAACCATGAGCTCACCGTCCTCGCTCGAAAGAAGCTGAATGTGGGGTCAAAAACTGGATCGTCCAACTTTCAGAGGGAAATTTGATATCGGCACATGAGCTGCAGTTGACCTGACCATAATTAGGACTCTACACCCGCGGTAATTCAAATCTACTTCATTCAGATTGGCCAGCTCACTCGAACTCATTCACTACTTAAGTTGGACACCTCGATCCAAACACTGTGAGTCACAGCCTCACCACAGCTGGTCCGTGGTCGATAGGAAGTTCGTTGTACTACTCTGTAGCTCTCTCGAAGAAGCCAGCTCTTCCCGCTTTTACAAACTAGCTTGGTGTGCTCCTGTTCATCTCAGCACAGCGATGGCGAACTCGCATGCGAAACTGCTTGTGGTGGCAGTCACCCTTGCGGTGCTCCTGATTGGTACCTCGTCGTTCAGCATTCCTTGAACAGACTCAATCTAAAGGCCATGCTTCCCAGTGCAATCATCGATTAATCAGCCATAACTCTGTTCTTTCTCTGCCATATTGTTTGCATGTGTAGCCTCGATCAGAAGTACGTTCCGTGAATTTGACCATGATTAATCGTTGTACAAGCACACTGTTGCATCCACAGTGCCAATACTAGAACGGTGCACGAACTGATACATCCCTGCAGACTGGGTATGCTAATTGCCAGGCGTTGATATCGATCGATTGATTTGCACAGGTTGCGCGGAGGCGAAGAAGTGCCCCAAGTGGCGCAAAGACTGCGACCCACGCATACCCGGATGCGAGACGTGCGTGGAGAAGGACGTGAATAACTGCGGTGACTGTGGCAAGACGTGTACGACTCTGCCGTACACTTGGACGTGGTGCGCAGGCGGCCAGTGCCGCTACAAGTGCAAGGATGGGTTTGGTAACTGCGACAACAACCTATGGAGCAACGGATGCGAGACAAACACTAGCGACGATGCGATGAACTGTGGTTGCTGTGGCAAGGCGTGCAAGGAGGCGCCTTTCGCCGAGAGCGAGTGCGTGAAGGGCAAGTGCTGCGAGCCTGTGTGCAATGCCGGGCGTGGAAACTGCGATAAGAACATTTGGAGCAACGGGTGCGAGATTGACCTCACCATGGACGTGGAAAACTGTGGCGCGTGCGGGAACAAGTGCCCCAGCACGTTGGAGGGTAGCGAGCCCACCTGCAGGTAACGGATGCATTATCGAATTCCTATCTTGTCTTCTGTGCAGTAGATCATATAAGATTGAAGCATCGAGTTCGTTGTATGTCATTACGAGTGGCACTTTCACCCTAGAAGTGTTGACGATTTGCCACATGACGTAGTCGATTGACTGTTGGTCTACTAGTACCATTACGGAGTGGCTGGACCCTGCATCCGGATCGGTCAACTTGTCAGAGCTACGGTTGTGCAAAGTTAGTAACGTTGTGTGCACAAACTACGGGTGTGCACACCCAGGCTGAGTAATGAGAGTCTAGTAATTATCACGGTTGTTTAAGTTGAGGTGTGCCATTTTAGCGGCATAACGCCAATTTAAGGGAATTGCGGATAATTCGAGTCGACCGCTGTAACTTGATGAGATCTTCTGTGACGCACTTGAAATTTGGAGACTTGGAGATAGCTAGCAAGTTCGCACGTGACGTCAATTAGTTGAATTCAGATTAACTGATACGATTTGTGAATTGCAGATCCGGAGAATGTGGAGAGCGCTGCCCGGAAGGCACATTGCCAAATAGCGAGACGTTGACCTGCGAGGTTAATGAACCGCTCTGCCCGGAAGGCACAGCACCAGATAACGTGACGGGGTTCTGCGAGGATGTCGAAATGGTGGACAGGAGTATAACACCTCAACTAACACCTTAGTTAAGGTAGTTCTGCGTGCTCATGAAACGGAGTATCAAGCCATTAGCAGCTGCCTCGTAATAGGTCGTGCATGGAATTTGGAGATTTTATGATCATGGCATGCGTGTTTTAGTTGGATTTCAACTCTACTAGAGTAACGGATGATTCTTAAAACGAACTCGATGTCGGTACATTTGATTGTCCAGAGCAGTGTATTCATTCCATAGAACAGAGCGAGAGCGATCAGTGGCCAGACAGTCATGGTTAGCTGAATTGGGTTCGTTCGATTGTACACCGTGGGCTGCCTGGACTATGGATGAAATAAAGTTAGCTTTAATTGCTTCTCTTTTCTAAAGTGCATTGTTTACGATGTGTTTCTGGCAGAAATGTCAATACTGTCGATACCGATCTTGTAGGCCGGCAAGATCGGCGACGGCTGTTTGTTTATGATTTGGAGAGCGGAGAATGTTTCATGGGAATTCGAAATGTCGAATGATCTGGCTATACTATTTAGCTGCAGGGCACGGCATCTGGCTCTGTAAGTCACAGAGAACAGCAAATGCAACGTTTTTTTGATTGGTGAATGGCTTCGATCTAATAATGTTGGAAGCACATGACGTACGTTCCCCATAAATACAACTCAAATCAGCGTTGTTTATTAAGATTGGTTGATCTTGTGATATCACTACATTTGAGGGATGGTGCTATGAAGGGTTGTCGTTTGATATTTGGTGATTCATTCGCTTGCTTTCTATGGTTGATGAAACTTCAAATTGTGATATGTAAAGTTTTGAAGATATATAATTATGTTGTACGGTATACCTAAAATCAATCTATACCACTTATTGATTGTTACAAAATTTTGCGGTGGAAGGCACGCTCTCTCTCTTTTATCCTTACGGTAAAGGACTATTGCAATCAGTTTAGTCTGTCTGTTACCTTCTTTCCGTAGGTGTGATTGGTTAAGTCTTGAATTTGTACCATAAAAAAATGTAACCTTCTAATCTCACAATACGGCAATCATAGCAAGATAAGTAGTTCCCCCTTCACGTTTTAGACCATTCTCTTGTTTTTTTTTTCCTCTCTATCTCAAGCTCTATCTCCATCATTGCTTCTTAAACCTTGTGGGACTACTTGATACAACAAGACAGTTCTTCTCAAATTTTCTCAAATTTTCACATTCGCATGATGTTATCATGACTCAATGTTTCCAATGAGACTCCTTTCCATGGTGTACGATTTGTCAGCTTCAACTATTTTGTAAGTAGCGATGATGCAATGAGATATTATAGATGAGGTTCATGCCAAAGAGGAGGCGAAGATGTTGTCCTTGCTGGACTCATTCACTTCTTCCAAAACATCCGCCTCTCGTTTGGAAAAATCCTTGTTCTCTGGCTCCTACTTCCTAGTTCTACAAACAATTCAATCTTTCACCTTCAAAGCGGAATGAGAGAAAATTACACACTTCGAACACTACTAAATGTTATAAGCTTAAGGATATTCTTAGACTCAAGCTTATTACATTTTCAGAACAAATTATATACTAGATGACTACTATATATGCGTTGTTGTAGCAATCATGGGAGAAAAGAGAACCTCCATAATTGTTGATGAGAATTGAAACACTTGAAATTATGCTAATACAGGAGATCTTACAGTCTGTGGTAGAGGGTGAGTGATCTCACAAGTAAACAAAGATTGAGAATTTTCACCTAAACTTAGAATGATATTATGATGTATAATTTCATATGTCAGTTAAAATGATTGATGTTTCACTTTTGTGAAGCATCGTGAGAAATCTCAAATGCAAAGAAATGCGATTAATCTTACTAGATTCTTGATTTCCATACACAACACCACAAAGCATCCATCAAAAATAGACCAAATCTTAGGACTAACTACTCACCTCTATTCATGGCAACCTCAATAGTGACTTGTAATTGCTCGTCACCCCACCGAACATCTATTGCGATTAAACGGACAAAGCAACCAACACTCTCACTTCGCTTTCAATGTTCCCGAGTACAAATCAAAAATTATTAAAAGTAAGTTGAAGGAGTTGACTTTGTCACTTATTTCCACATGTGTGGCAAACATGTAGTGCAAAATCACATTAGCCTCGTTGATTTTTCATTTCATATTAATTTTGTTGAACTAATTCATGGTCAACTTTTCATTTTACTTTTAAGAAATCAATGATTTAATCCCTAAAGGTGAGTGGGGCCCAAATCCCAAATCGGGCCAAATTGATTTTGGTGAGCCTGTGACTTGCTATTTTCAGATTGCATGAAGATGAAACTCCTTTTGCATGTTGTACATATTTTCCATAGATTTTGGAGCATGAAATGTCATCTCATGCTCCGAAATCTCCAAAACTCAAAGTTGAAGAGATACTCACGGTCAAAGTTTGAAAACACTATTTGATATCTTCCAAAATTGCCCAAATTGCCGTATATGCTCAGTTATTCGTACAATCTGTCTCAAAATTGATTAAGATGCAGAAACTTCACTTATTCACCAAAAGTTGAGATTTTACTCTTTTTTCGAATTTGGTTTTTCCCACATGTAGAAAAGGTAGTCAAGCATGATCTCATTGTTTAGATTTTAAATCAAATAATTCATTACACGTCTTTTTAATTGTTGAAAATGCGCATTTGTATTTCAATTTCAACACCTCCATGTGAGAGATCGAGCATCTCATTTAGTTTATAAACTCAGGGTTGTCTTCTTCAATACATTTTTGGTAATGTCTGTTAATTGTCATGTTCGTCGTCTTCGTCAGGTATCTGGTACATTAAACAATTTGGATGAAATATGCTTTAATATCCAAGAATATGTCGGCATATTTTAGAATATTCTAAGTATATTTAGGAATATGGTACATTCTCAAACAAAGGGTTTGTTGTCTATTTGACTTGTTGTGTTTGACGCCGTATCAGTTTGTCGCACAAGACAACCCTGTATAGAACTCATGAAAGTAATGATTGCACAAGATATGTTTCTAACTCACCTAGGAATAAGAATTTGAAGAGTCTTGTGTCAAATTTACTTTTTAAAATGGCCCTTTTGGCCCCCAAAACTTTATTACATCATTCTACAGTAAAAAAAAAAAAACTTTCTTTTCAGTAATGAACGTTATGAACTTATCATCTTACAACTAGTGAGGAATTTGAACCTAAAATTTGAGGTACATGTCCATGATTGTGCAAGTTAAGTACTAGATCTTAGGGTTACATACTTCACTTGAAGCTTGTTGAAATTCGAAAATTTACATCTTGGATCAAAAGGGGGCGATTTCGATGGTTTTCACCCACTTTGAGGCTGATCACCTTCAGAGCTTAATTAATTGAGAGAATTACAATGCTAGAGTTTAACCCTTAAGCGGGCCGAATGTCGAAAAACGACATTTTGGATGACACCAACTTTGGAGAGCCATAACTTCTTCATCCGGACTCCGTTTTGGACGAAATCACTTGGGTTGGGTCCCAAATCAAGTCTAGTTTATGTAATGAAAATCTCAGACCCATACAATGAAGTATGAATTAATGGCATGCATTTCAGTGACAGCAGCCTAGTTTTAGACATTTTTTCCTTTGTAAAATTTAGGGCAGTTTTCACCATTGCAGGGCCATAATTTGCACAAAGAAATTTTTCTCATGGTTTTTTTTTGTTCAAGGATGCTACTGAGATGAAGGTGAACAACATTCTAATTGGTGACTTTTTCATTGCAATAAGTCTAATGGTAGCATTTTCACTTTAAAGTGAAAATGATGAAATTATGTGATCATTTTTGAGTATTAATACATTATGATCTCGCAATCTATGAAGCCTCATGACTCAAAATTTGACCCACATGATGTTCAATATGTCTACGACAAGATTGTACGGTTGAGATTTGGATAACACACTTTTACCTCCACCTATGACAATGCTTTTGAGGATGTGTTCATTTTACTACAAATGAGTCAAACCATTTAGGGGTTAAGGATTCTCATGAAACTTACACTTCTTGCTAGAGTTTAAGGATTCCTTGATTCACATATAGCCCTATTGTAACAAGACTTTGATAACTCTTTGCTAAGTTCACTTTGTATTGCATGCTGGTTTATTGCAAGTCGTGCAATTGGTGACTTGAAAAAAAGACGAGACATTTATTGCAATGGCGACCCAAAGTCAATAGTTTTCATTGATAGGAGAATTATGAAATAGTGTAACCAATACTATTAGTAAAGAACACTAATCTCCACATGACATTAATCAACAAGTTATTCGTCTAAAACATCAATCTAATATTAACTTGGAGGCCGACGAGCACTTGGTCTCAATAACACTTGTAACATGAACAATCCGCTCACCATAGATTACTTCACACTTTCATTAGTGTGGGATTGTAGGGTTGATTTCTCCGCCGTTGATAACAATTTGCCACGGAAGTCATTCGAAAAAGTTGTCTACTGCCGATCTCTCCATCCATCTGTCGTGGCCTTCACTATATCCCAAAATTTCAATAACGCCGTGGAGTGCAGGCCGCACAGTACGCCGCAAAATTCAGAGGGGGTATGGAGGGGTCTTGTGGCAGGGGTCTTGGGGGCATTGGGTCTTGGGGGCAAGGGGTCTTGGGGGGCAAGGGGTCTTGGAAGGTAGGGGGTCTTGGAAGGTAGGGGGTCTTAGAGGGCAGGGGGTCTTGGGGGAGAGATTTATCCCATATTATTTGCAGCTACCGCCTCCCTTGAAAATGTACTAGGGAACTAGGGGCACCACTCAATGAAATTTTTTTACAGAAAACAATGCATCCATGGGTCCATGTGGCACACCCTTAAGGGGGTCCACGTGGCATGAAAGACCATAGGTTAATCAATTAATGCTGCTGCATAATGAAGGTCACTATGCAGCAACATCTCAACACAAGTAGCGGGATTACTGAAATCAAAAGATCTAATCTCATAGAGATTCTCGGCAGGGGTTAAGATTGCCACCCTGATGATCAATTCCAAATTTCGAAAAACATGGCCATAATAAAAGTGCCAGTATTTCCAAGCACGAACCCCGTTGACTCCTGCAAGAGAAGAAGCTCGTAGGAGAAAAAAACAGCGATCCCAAGTCGCGCTCGGCAATGTTAACAACTGGCGCACGAGGCAGTTTGTAAACGTGCGGCACTGTGCATCATTCCCTCAATAGCTACTCGTGGCGAACAGTGCATCGAATCCGCACTGCAAGCTCAAACATGACATCAACCATGAGCTCACCGTCCTCGCTCGAAAGAAGCTGAATGTGGGGGTCTCCAACTGGATCGTCCAACTTTCAGAGGGAAATTTGATATCGGCACATGAGCTGCAGTTGACCTGACCATAATTAGGACTCTACACCCGCGGTAATTCAAATCTACTTCATTCAGATTGGCCAGCTCACTCGAACTCATTCACTACTTAAGTTGGACACCTCGATCCAAACACTGTGAGTCACAGCCTCACCACAGCTGGTCCGTGGTCGATAGGAAGTTCGTTGTACTACTCTGTAGCTCTCTCGAAGAAGCTAGCTCTTCCCGCTTCAATTCTACAATCTTGGTGTGCTCCTGTTCGTCTCAGCACAGCGATGGCGAACTCCCATGCGAAACTGCTTGTGGAGGCAGTCACCCTTGCGGTGCTCCTGATTGGTACCTCATCGTTCAGCATTCCTCGAACATACTCAATCTAAACTCCATGCTTCCCTGTGCAATCATCGATTAATCACCGATTAATCAGCCATAACTCTGTTACTGCTCTGCCATCTCGTTTGCATGTTTAGCCTCGGTCAGATGTACGTTGCGGCGGATTCGATCATGACCGTTGTACAAGCACACTGTTGCATCCACAGTGCCAATACTAGAACGGTGCACGAACTGATACATCCCTGCAGACTGGGTATGCTAATTGCCAGGCGTTGATATCGATCGATTGATTTGCACAGGTTGCGCGGAGGCGAAGAATTGCCCCAAGTGGCGCAAAGACTGCGACCCACGCATACCCGGATGCGAGACTTGTGTGGAGAAGGACGTGAACAACTGCGGTGACTGTGGCAAGACGTGCACGACTGTACCTTACACTTGGACGTGGTGCGCAGGCGGCCAGTGCCGCTACAAGTGCAAGGATGGGTTTGGTAACTGCGACAACAACCTATGGAGCAACGGCTGCGAGACAAACACCATCGACGATGCGGTGAACTGTGGTTGCTGTGGCAAGGCGTGCAAGCAGGCGCCTTTCGCCGAGAGCAAGTGCGTGAAGGGCAAGTGCTGCGAGCCTGTGTGCAATGCCGGGCGTGGAAACTGCGACAAGAACATTTGGAGCAACGGGTGCGAGATTGACCTCACCATGGACGTGGAAAACTGTGGCGCGTGCGGGAACAAGTGCCCCAGCACGTTGGAGGGTAGCGAGCCCACCTGCAGGTAACGGATGCATTATCGAATTCCTATCTTGTCTTCTGTGCAGTAGATCATATAAGATTGAAGCATCGAGTTCGTTGTATGTCATTACGAGTGGCACTTTCACCCTAGAAGTGTTGACGATTTGCCACATGACGTACTCGATTGACTGTTGGTCTACTAGTACCATTACGGAGTGGCTGGACCCTACATCCGGATCGGTCAACTTGTCAGAGCTACGGTTGTGCAAAGTTAGTAACGTTGTGTGCACATACAATGGGGCGGCATACTCAGGCTGAGTACTGAGAGACCAGTGTCGAAGTGGTTGCACTTGTGAGTTGGACAGTGGGACTCTGAGAGAGTGGGAGCTAGCAAGCAGGTCCACATTTTTCCTCATTGATTCTCATTCGCTGTTGGAATGTGAAATGCAGTAACGGAGTATGCGGAGAAAAGTGTAGTGAGGGCAGCACTTACGACAGCGACTCGAAGACCTGCATTCCTGATGAGCCCCCTGCCATGGCCAAGATGGAATTAATCGCACCTGGAGTTTAGAAATTTCTAAACTCCACTTGATTTGCGGTGCTACATCGTCTTGTAGCAGAGGAGCCAACCAGTAGTTGCGTCGACAGAGGGTTTGCAATGATTTGTGAGAATTGGTTACAACAGTAACAGTAGCTGATGAATCGGTTGTGGTCGACAGATGTTGATCGATTTTGATTGTTCAGAGCAGAGTACTTACACTATAATATCGAGTGTGAGTGTATCGGTATGAGATTTAGTGGCCGGATGTTGTTGTCAAGGTTCGACACTTTGTTCGATTTTGTGCTTGAGGCTGCCTGAATTATGAAACTGATAGAGTATGCACGCTTGGCACTCCTATTCTGAGGATTACCGTTTTTAATATGTATGTCCGTTTCTTCATACAGACTAGCAGTTTGGACATTTGACGCCTTGGGCGGCTTTGCTTAACCCTTAAACGTCAGACCCAGCCCGAGGGGTTGGGTTTTTTTTTGAGAGAATCTTGCTCATAAATTACACTCCATTATACCAAATGGAATTCTTAGAATTCCAAACTGAGCACCTTAAAGAGATCTATACTTTCTTAGAATAGAGCTCAAGCAAATTAAAAATAGAACAATGCTATTTAAAATGGAGTTTAAAAGAGATTTTGGGTGTGGTATCAGGAAAGCATATGACGTTTAAGGGTTAAAGGATAGGTCGATTGAAGGAACTTAGACGATATTACAATCAGATGTTCAGGACGTCATGGATAGCGTTTAAGAGGCGGCCGAGTTGGTGCCTACGCCAGACTCGATCGATTTCTTGAAAAAATGCATTCGACACTAAGCCTCTCGTTTGGAATATTCTCGACTCTGGTTCCTAGTTCAACAGAAAGTTGCACATTTTTCAACAGAAGTACACCCTTCGAAACAGAATGGTAGGAAACATTACACACTAACAGATGGTGACAGAGTACATTTTTTTATAAGTGTTCAAGCGCCTTACATTTTTCGAAACAGAAGATATGAATGTACGAGAAATTGACCAGTTCTTGAGTTCTTGTGGGCAGCACGGTGGGGAAGGGAGAAAGGAAACCTCCAATATCGGAGATCACGTTGGATTGAAGCTGATTTTTAGTATGAGGTTGCAATCTTCAATCCTTGGCCGCTGATGAACAACAACAAACAAATTGTTGATTAATCATTTGAGAGAAATACTTACATGACCAGAGTAGAAGACTAGTCTGCGGAAAGATGTTTGTGTGCTCTAACTGATTAACCCTCTCCCTCGCTGCTCCCTAAGCGAGAAGTGACAATCACCCGCTGATGAAAATTTTGGCACGGCTTACAGCATTTGAAAGAGTCCTCTAGATACTATCAATAGCTCATCATGGCCTTCAAATGAAGCGGAATAGCTGCAATTGTCCCTAGGAGCTAATTTGGGAACGGGATAAAATATGACTTCTGATGACCGGACCGAATTCACCAGAAATGGCCGCACGTGGAGGGCCTAGAATGAAAATGATTGATTCTCCAAGAAAAGCCCCGTTGGCACCTGGAAAGACTTGAATTAGCATATATTGATCCGAAGTTGCGCTCGCCAATGTTAACCCTTAAACGCCCGTGGGGTCTGAAACGGGCAGCCCAAAATTGAATCACATCATTTTTAGACTTGGGCATCATGAATAGTGCACTTCTTGAACTTGGGCATCATGAATAGACCAATCAATGATGAGCTTGAAACCTCCTACAAGGTTATGTACAACCCCAACCTACCTACCACAATCCTTTCAAAGCACAAAATCATTCATACAAATTGTGATTCGAATAGTGAAATTTCACTGGCACGCGAACTGGCACGCGAACTGGCAAGCGAGACAACTCGAAAACGTGCGCCACTGTGCATCTTTCTCTCAATAGCTACTCGTGGCGAACAATGCATCGAATCCGCGGTGCAAGCTCAAACATGACATCAACCATGAGCTCACCATCCTCGGTCGAAAGAAGCTGAATGTGGGGTCTCCAACTGGATCGGCCAACTTTCGGAGTGAGATTCGACACCGGCACAGGAGCTGCAGTTGATCTGACCATGATTAGGACTCTGCACCCGCGGTAAATCATATCTATTTCATTCAAGTTGGCCAGCTCACTCAAACTCATTCACTACTCAAGTTGGAATTCTCGATCCAAACATTTTCGCAGCCTCACTACAGCTGGTCCGTGGTCGATAAGAAGTTCGTTGCCGTGCTCTGTAGCTCTCGAAGAAGCTAGCTCATCCCGCTTCTACAACCTCGGCGTGCTCCTGTGATCTCAGCTCAGCGATGGTGAACCCGCATGCGAAACCCTTGCGGTGTTCCTGGTTGGTACCTCGTCGTTTGGCATTCCTCGATCATATCAATCTAAAGTCCATGCTTCCCTGTGCAATCACCCACTAATCAGCCACAACTCTGTTATTTCTCGGCCATATCGCTTGCATGTGTAGCCTCGATCGGATGTATATTGGTCGGATTTGATCACGATTCAGTGATGTTGTCGACATGTTGTGAGCGTCAATCTTAGCAAAAAGGCCGAGAAAGGTACTTTACAACCACAGAGCTCGCCTCAATCACACCCACACTCTGTCTTCATTACTTTGACAACTTGTGAAAGTGACCTTTGAAAACTGTTGGAACCTGTTTACAGACTGAAATCTTTCGTCTAGCCGTATCCTGCACACAGATACGATGTACGTTCTGTTCAGCCTGTGTGGCATTACTGCAGTCAGTGGTCTTTAACCCCACTCCTGTAGTTTGTTAGGATCTAAGTAAGAGTCAGGTAGTGGGCCGTACCCTTAAGGCGATACAAATACCTGTAACTCTCATTCTGAAATTATCTGCATTACGCTTGTCCAGTATTCACAAGATCCACTTCATGGTATCAGAGCGAAGTTGATAGTGACAGTAGCTGACTGGTCCTTGCTCGAGAGGTGCTTTTCCTAGTCGAACACTGTAGCAAGGAGTCGAGCTTTCTGGAAGCGGTAATACATTTCACTGTAGCGTGAGCAGCATGGCCGCCAGCCACTCAATCATGAGCGAGGCTTCCAAGCTCGAAGGAGGACCGAACTACTTGGTTTGGAGCTTCAAGCTCCGCAACATGCTTGTCAGTAACGACTCGTGGAAGATTGTTGAACCTCATGCAGGAATGGTGGCGCCAACTACAGAAGCGGAGATCGATGCACTGCAAGTCATGAAGAACCGCGCACTGACGATGATTGCGTTGTCAGTAAAGGACAACGTGATTCTACACATTGCAGGCATCACTGAGCCCCACCAGTGTTGGGCTGTCTGAAGAACTTGTATGCAGGTGACACGCACTCCCGCAAGCTGCTTCTCCGACGCAAACTTACCAACCTCAAGATGGAGGAAGGAACGGCGATCCCTGAGTTCTTGCAACACGTCAAGCAGATCATCAACGAACTTGCTTGCATCGGTGAAAAGATCAGTGACGTTGAAATCGTAGAACATGTACTGATGGCACTTCCAGAGAGCTATAAAGGGCTTGTGAATACCTTAATGTACAGGCCAGCTCTGCCTACAGTTACCGAACTCACGGTCATACTGCTCCAAGATGACATCCGGCGCGAGATCAAACTCATCAAAGGGGGCAAGCGAGGTGACCATGAGGCGCTGGTCTTGAAGAATGGCAGTAAGAAGAGCTCTCGCAAGTCGTCTCAAGGAAGCAGTGACAGCCGACAGAAGAACAAGAAGCAGGACTTGAGCGAGTGCCATTACTGCGGATCTCGGGACCACTGGATGAAGAATTGCCCTGTCTTGGCAACCTTCATCAAGAATCGCAAAGCAAGCCAACAAGAGAAGGCTACCATCAATTTCGTTAACCATTCCGACAGCAGCAGCGATGAGGAGTTTGTCGAGACTGAAACCAGCTTAGCAGCTAATCTGGCAGAATTGAATCTAGTTGACAACAACAAGATTAGCAAGAAGGGAGATTGGTACATAGATAGTGGCACATCTAAGCATGTCACAGGGCTCAAGAACCTGTTGAGCGAGTTAGAGGAAGAGTGTCAATCGAAAGTTAGCACTGCTGGAGGCGACACCCTCAATGTGGCAGGCAAGGGGAAGGTGAAATTCCCTACTACATCCGGAGGAATACAATTCGATGATGTTCTCTATGTGCCTGGTATTACAAAAAACTTGCTCTCTGTAGGTTCAATTGCTGACGTCCGAAGGAGCAAACCTAAGATCTTATTTGATTCAAATCATGTGTGGATACTGCGAAACTGTCCACCTCCCGAGGAACATCAGATCATCTCAACGGGAAGAAGAGACCGGAAGAATGGATTGTACAGATTTCGCCCACTCAACCGATCAAGCCAATCTGAGAATCTCTTATTCGTCAACAGTGTGGAAGCTTCTTCGAAATAAGCGCTCATTTCACTGTGGCACTCTCGTTTCTGTCACACCAGTCCGAAAGTACTCACCTTCATGGCAGCAAAAGCAAAGGTAGAAGGGCTACCTATACTCAGCTATCAAATTCCTTTCTGTAAAGCACGTTGTGCCGGCAAGCAATCTCGCGTCCCTAAACCGAGAGCTCAGCCTCTCCGAAGTGCAGACGGCACAAACCTTCAGAGTGGCACACGTTCCACTCGCACAACAAGTCGACTTGCGCTTCTCCACTCGGACATCTGCGGCACACTAGCAACGAAGTCACTCTCTAGATCTAGATATATCCTCTCCATCATTGACGACTTCAGTAGGTTCACCTGGATTTTCTTTCTTAAAAGAAAATCTGAAACCTTGATCAAGTTCAGACAGTTTAAAGCAATGATTGAGCTCCAAAATCCTTATCGACTCAAGGCGATTCGCTCTGACAATGGCGGTGAGTACACCTCTCATGAGTTTGTACAATTCTCCAATGACTCTGGGATTGTTCGTCAACTCACGCAGACCTACACTCCCCACCAGAACGGGGTGGCAGAAAGGAAGAACATGACACTTCTTGACAAAGCTCGTTGTATGGCTTTTGCTAGTAAGATTCCTCCTTATCTATGGACTCAAGCTGTTGCTGCTGCAAATTACGTCGCCAACAGGACGTCGACTCGTGCAAACAGAGGCACCACCCCATTTGAGAAGTTTACAGGCAAGCCTCCACGCATTGACCATCTCAGAGTTTTTGGGTGTAGGAGTTACGTGCTAGATACTTCACCTCAATTGAAGAAGTGGGCCCCAAGATCTCAAGAATGCATCGTCGTGGGGTATGATCCAACATCCCGTGGTTTTCGAAACTTCCACCGAACCTCTCGCAGGATTCTGGTGTCCAAGGATGTTCATTTTGATGAACAATGCTTTCCATGCAAAACTCCTCTCAGTTCCCAGCCTCCACCCTCGCCTTCTTTGTCGTTTCAAGATTGGAAGTGGCCCATCGAAATTGATGCCCCTACTCACGTCAGTAGCCCGCTTCATCCACCAGTCAGCACCTGCAAGAACACAGGTCCAAGGTTCACAGGCTCTGCGGCTCAGAAGTCCAATTCTACTTCAATTCGACAAATTGAAGCTCCACCAACTGAGGAGAAAGCTTCTAACGGCTCGTCTTCGTCATGTTGTCGGACGGTGAACCCCTCAGATTCTACCGGCTTGTGTGCACCATCAGTGATCACTCCTTTCGAGGAACCGCACCTGAACGGTGATATTTCTTCACCGAACACTGCTCCGCTACGGACGTATCATCGCCGCTCCGAGTCAAGCACCGGTCCCTCAGCTAGTGCCTCACCAGATCCTTTTCTCATCACCACACGCAGTGGCCGAGCTCCTCGCCCGCCAACTCGTCTCAGCGATTACCATCTGCATCTCACGGAAGCTCTGCATTCAGTAAGCCTCCCCGACTCTGTTGCTACTGCTCTCCTCCACCCTGGATGGAAAGCTGCAATGGAATGTGAGCTGCAGTCCATTTACAGAAACGACACATGAGACATGGTGCCACTACCATCACACCGCAAAGCAATTTCCACGAAGTGGGTGTACCGGGTCAAAACAAACTCTGATGGCTCCGTTGCAAAGCTAAAAGCGAGACTAGTAGCTAAGGGATTTCAACAGAAGGAAGGAACGGACTACAAGGAGACGTTTGCACCTGTGGTGAAGTGGAACACCCTCCGAAGCGTCGTTGCCCTCGCAGGTCATCACAGCTGGGACATTTACCACCTCGACGTCAAAACAGCTTTCCTCAATGGCACTATCGATGAAGACATCTATGTTGAGCCGCCTCCAGGTTTTACCCCCTCTCGCTCTACTCTTGTCTGCAAGCTCAAGAAAGCCTTGTATGGGCTGAAACAAGCTCCTCGAGCTTGGTATACCAAGATGGATGGATACCTGTTAAGTGAAGGTCTACACAAATCTTCAGCCGACTCTAACCTATACTACCTGGAGGCGAAAGGCACCATCACCCTGCTTCTACTCTATGTAGACGATGTGTACATCACCGGAAGCAACTCACCCCACATCGCGCTTCTAAGATCTGAGATCCAGCAAGCCTTTGACATGTCAGACTTGGGACTGCTTTCGTATTCTCTCGGCATCGAATTCCTCTCCCGCCCAATCGGCATACTGATCACCCAACTTTTAGGCAGTACATCAAACATTGCGCGATTTTGGTCTTGACCAATGCAAGCCGGCTGCAACGCCGATGATGGAGAAGCTGACGCTGGTCCCCGACATGAAAGCTCCTGCAGCAGATTTGAATCTCTACCAGCGTATGGTAGGAAAACTCATTTTCTTGACCCACACCCGTCCCGACATTGCTTACGCAGTTAGTGTGCTTAGCAGGTTCATGGCAAATCCTCAGGCTCCGCACGCCCAGGCAGTCAAACATCTTTATCGCTACTTGCAAGGAACAACTGACCTTGCGTTGGCGTATCGAAAGGGGGAGGGTAATAATCTTCTCGGGTTCACAGATGCAGAATGGGCTGCTGATGCATACGACCGGAAATCCACCACAGGCTTTGTCTTCTTCCTTGGGAGCACGCCTGTCACTTGGAACAGTCGAAAGCAGCCAACCGTAGCGCTTTCATCAACCGAGTCCGAATATATGGCCATCACCGAAGGAGCAAAGGAGGCTGTCTGGCTCCGGCGCCTGCTCTGCGAACTCCGCATGCAGGACATGCACACACCAACAAAGATTTACGGCGACAATCAGGGGTGTCTGAACCTGGCACATAACCCGGTCTACCACGGTCGTACGAAACATATAGAGGTGAGACACCATTTTATTCGTGAAAAAGTAGCATCTGGAGAAGTTTCACTCGAATATGTTCCCACAACCGAACAGGTTGCCGACATTCTAACAAAGGCTACTGGCAGAACAATTTTCGAAAAGCTGAGAGACAAATTAGGTCTCGTACAAATCGATTAGCTGTAGTTTCCTTAACCTTGAGATTGGATCTCTTTCATTGAAACAGGACAATCATACGTCCACAGTGAGTGATACAACCGTAGAACACAAGCGCTAGGTACTTGTTCATCCCACCAATCTTACTCTCTAACCCTAGTTTATGAGCTAAAATATGCCCTCCTACTCCTTGCACGGAAGATGCATAAGAACAGGCAAGTCATCGTCTACAACAATATCATCTGATGGCAACAGGTAATTCCAGGGGTAATTCTCAATGCTTGAAGCCTCGTCCAAGTTCAGTGTTGTTGCTGCTCCAAGCGCGCTAGAAGTAATAGGCGAATCCACCGCAATCTCGCGGCGAGGCTCCTCCCATTGTCGGGCACCCTGGTCTGTCCTCAAAGTGCTGAAGAAACGCTGCTTCCAGTAATCTGCTGCCGACCTTGCAAAACAACTCAGCAGATGCCCAACAACCCAGAGACCAAGCAACAAGATTTGCACAATTGACAATCTTTCAACAAATTCAACAATCTCTTTTCTAGACATTTTTTATTTTTCCAACAGAAGCCGGCATTCTTGACCTAAGTAGAAAGCGCTCAGCGTATTGCTTACCTGAGCGAGGGAGGGTGTTGGAACCTGTTTACAGACTGATATCTTTCGTCTAGCCGTATCCTGCACACAGATACGATGTACGTTCTGTTCAGCCTGTGTGGCATTACTGCAGTCAGTGGTCTTTAACCCCACTCCTGTAGTTTGTTAGGATCTAAGTAAGAGTCAGGTAGTGGGCCGTACCCTTAAGGCGATACAAATACCTGTAACTCTCATTCTGAAATTATCTGCATTACGCTTGTCCAGTATTCACAAGATCCACTTCAAAAACAGAACATCTTCGGGAGTCACAACTTACAATTACTAAATCTTAAGCTCGCATTGCTCTGACCGAATGTGCCCTCAGTTTCGTGCTGAGACTTCCTGGCATAATCTTCCGACTGGCAACTTGAATTATTGTGCGACAACGCAATCGGATGTTGAGAACGTCGTGATCCGAAAAATCGGGAAACGAGACAATGCCTCTCGTTTGATCTCTAGTTCTACAAAAGTTTCACCACAAGTACAGGCTTTGAAATCAGAATGGAAAGAAACATTACACTTAGTTTTTCACTAATAGATCTTGAAAGAATATATTTTCATTCGTTCAAGCGTATTACAAGCAGAATGTCTATTACGTTACTAAAACCAACCGTTTTTTGGGTTCTTGTGGGCAGCACGGCAGGGAAGAAGAACACAAACCTCCAACATCGTTCAGAAAATATCGAAAAGGAGATAACCAGTACGGAGTGGCTGCTGATTGTCGGGTTTTCAACTTACAGGGAGTGCTCAAATCCGTTGGATTCAGTCAATGGCAATTTAACAAGATTGATTGTGTTAGGAATTTTTTTCTTGATCACTATCATTCAAGTAAGATATCGACCCCTCAAGTTGGAACTGATGAAATTGTGATCGATTTCTTCGAAAGAAATTTGTCGTTTTTGTAAAAACTGAAACTTTGACTCAATATATCTCAAGATTTGTGTGATTAAATTTGATAAAAAAAAAATGGTGAGTAGATTAATTATACAGTTACAAACAAGATCTATGGTTGAATTTCTCAAATTCAAATTCAAAAATATTGAATTAAATTAAATAAATCACGGATTTCAGATATGGTCGTCTAGAGGTGCACTATAGAGCTTCTCCTTTAGGGGTTACGCTTTGCTTACAAATTAGTGAAATTGTCATGTTGATTCAAAGTTGGTGATTGTATACTTAGGGTCCCTTTACACTATGGACCAAGAGCCATGACCAAGAAAATTGAAATCATTTTCATGGTCATGGCTCTTGGTCAAGAGCCGTGACCATCATAAATCAAAAATGGAATTTTGAGTGGCTTGGTCACTCTTGTAGTGTAAAGTGGATTTGGACCGGCCCAACTTTGTACTAATTTTATTAGTATAAAACAAAAAAGGGCAGATTTAGAGGATTACTATTCATTTACCTTCTCATTTACCTTCCTACCATTTCTCTCTTCCACCTTGTCTTTCTTCCACCTCATCTCTCTTCCACTCCTCTCTTCTTCCTCTCTTCTTCTTCTTTCTTCTCTTCTCTTCTTCTAGAAATTTCAGAAATTAGGTTACAATAGAAGGGAGGAGGAGGGACCTAGTTTTGATGTTGGGCTTGTACATGTGCTTGTACATGCTTATCTTGCACATTGTAAACATGCAAGCCTTGATTTTGCATGGAGAGTGGGAAAAGGTGGCAATTTTCAACATATTTTTGGAGAGCATGGGGAGAGAGACACAATGTTTGTGGAGTATTGGAAGACAAGGTGGATTCACGGACCGTTTTTTGTTGGAATCATATACGGAGGGGCAATTCAAGCAAAGAACACAAGTTAAGTTTGCTACTTGAAGATTTCTTTGTGAGAAATTAGGGTTGTTTTTGCACAAACAAGATACTCCTATGAGAAATGCAATTTCTGTGGAAACAAAAATTGCAATCTCATTATCTAGGTTAGGAACCGGCAATGGTCAATTGCTAATTGGTGATCTTTATGGAGTTGCCGAATCTACGGTTTCCGTATATGTTATAAAATTTTGCAAGGCCGTTAGGCAACATTTGCAAAATGTTTTAGTTCAAATGCCTAGTGAATCCCAGTTTAGGGTTTTGGCCAAGGAATTTGAATCCCTTCACAGAATTGCATACGTAGTAAGTGCAATTGATGGGTCACACATTGCCGTTTTAGCCCCCGTGGTTGGAGGAGAGGATTACTACTGTAGAAAATCGTTTCATTCAGCAATTCTTCAAGGAATTGTTGATGTGAATTGCAAATTCTGGGATTACGAATTTTAGTGGGCCGGTAGTCTATACGATTGGGTTGTTTTTCAAGTTACAAAGATTGGACGAGCATGTATAAAAGGTAAATTACATCCAAGGTTGTCATACCGGGCGGGCACGCCGCTCGCCCGGCCGTCCGATTGAGTTGTGGCTCGCCCGATAGGGTCAAACGGTTGTTGACTTTTAGTTTCAATAAATAAACAACGATATGGCAAGGGTTAAGATGAAAACTTAGCCACTTGGCCGCAGCGTACGGGCCGCTTGGAACGCCAAACACGCTTTTCACTGCAAAGTTTGTTATCCACGAAAAATTACACACCCTCTACAATCAAGGTGGGCGGGCACGCCCGTCCGTCCGGGACAACTCGTACGTCCGTTTTGCCCGTCCGATTACCTCAACACGCTGTCGTGTTGGAATTGCTTCCAACGTGTACACCTTTAGTGTACAGTAGGTTTTATCGTAATGTTAATTAATAAAACAAAACCACTTATATCGTGATTAGAATCACGGTCGTTTAGGTTTAACACCTTATGTGCTAAACTCTTGTCACATGTATAGCTCAGGGGTAGGTAGGCCGATGGTTGGGTTTCCTGCTTTACTAGCGTGCCAAGCCGCGGCCGCCCGATGCGCTCAACGGGATTCGAACCCCGGACCGTCGGGACAGCAATTGACCACTGATTCCAACCCACCAAGTCCACGGCTTGGCGACTGAGATCTGCAATCAATAGCCCTTATACCTCTTAGATTTCTTCATGTGATTTCTATTTTCTATTTAGTACATTAGAATTTCTTTGTTTACCAAGGCTTTTATAATTGCCTTGTAGTAAATAAAGGCAATTAGAAGTAAAACTACCGGCATTTGATAGTGTAGTTGACTTTTATGGTGTTATTAGACTCCTATAGGGAACCTAAACTAGGGGTATGGGCTGATGTATGGTCACTCTTATCCTTTAGGTGGAGAGAAAAGGAATGAGGAAGAAAGGGGAAAGTAGATTCCCTTCGGAATTCGTGTCAAGGTGGAGTTTTTGGTGTGTAGGGAGAGAGATCTTTTGGACTGTGCTTATGTTGAGTTGGGAGAAACTTATGAAGAATAAAGTTTGTGATGTTGTTCCTTGTGCAATTATCTTTCTATAGACACATTTCATGAATGATTTGAACTTGTGAGCAAAAAGTTATGAGAGTTAGAAGTTTTTGAGAATTCAAGGAATTTGTGACTACCCGATTGAGGAGTCAACTTTTCGAGGTTCTTAATTCTCAACCAATAGCTTGTTTTTGCTCAAATCTTTCAAGGTCTTGTAGTTCTTGAAGTCTTCTATCCATAAAGATCTTGCACTCACAATTTGAAGCATTTTAGAAAGTTTTATAGTGATTTGAAGAAGGAGAGGTCTGCTGCAGACTTATTCTCGGCCTACATCTTTAGAGACCCATAGTTTGTGGACAGTAGTTTAGATTGTTTTGAGATTTTGAGGGAAGTCAGAAGGTGTTGTTAGCTTTCCAAAAAGTTATCATACTTGTTCATTGGACTCCTGAGCTGTTTGTGAGAGCCATTTGAAGTTGAGAAGCTTTCCTTGGAGTTTCGAGCTTGCTCCTTCAAAGGTTTCCTTTGATGTGGGAGTGAAGGTTGAAAGTTGGAAAAGCAAAACACACCAAGACTTGAAGATCTGAAGAGCCTTTAGGCTCTTCTTTGTGTTGTAGCTTGTCGTCCGATTTCGTTCTTGTTATTCCCAGCCGGCTTTGGAGGCTACTTGCATTTCATTTCTTGCATTGTAAACCCGTTGCGAGCTTTGTGTTTACACTTAGCTTCATTTTGTGTTGTGGCAACGAAGTGTGGTTAACGGCCCACATGGTTGATCTTATATGTTGTTCCCGCTGGTGAGGGCGCTCCCTGGTCACCGTGGGTTTGAAGTTTAGAGTCCATCTTACGGACGGCAGCTCGTGTCTGCTGTCCCGTTCTACCCGTCCGATGACATGTGGTTTCTTATTACCTACCCGACCGAAACCCTTACCTTGTAGAGCCAGCCACAGGATAGGCCAACTGACCCGTGTTTGAAGATTCGAGACTCGAGACAGAAGATTGAAGAACGAAGATTGAAGAACGAAGACTGAAGATAGAAGACTGTTTATCTTACATCCTCTCACCGAGTCATTCCTAATTGCAGCCAGACACCCCGTGTGTTCCCAAAGCGTATTCCTCTCATAACCGACAACGCCCGATATGACAACCTTGATTACATCCCTACAAATTGATAGGTAATGCAGCATATCCGGTTATACTATGGATGTATTGTCCATTCAAAGGAGGAAAAACAGAACTATCTCAAATTCAAGCTAATTGGAATTTTATTCAATCTTCTACCCGGATGTGTATGGAGAGAGCTTTCGGAATTCTTAAGGGAATGTGGAGGATAATCATGAAGAGCTGTAATGTTCCTTCGAGGAGTGTGCTGGATCTTGTAGCAACACGTATTGTTTTGCAAAATTTGTGTATTAAAATGAATGACGGTTTTAATGAAGACTGGATTTTTGAAGCGGAAGAGTAATTGCAGAAACGAATTGATAATGACGCTTTGAAGGAATGACAAGAACTACGTGGCAAGAGAGCATCAATTGATGAGGTGAAAGGTAGAATATGGAATAGAGAAAATTCAGTCCATAGCAATGATATATTTTATGGGGAAATTGAAGCATCTCTAGTGAAGGAGAATAAGAAGGCGAAAGATCTACTTCGAGAAGCTACTAGAATGCATGAAATTCTGGCCAAGAGTCTATGGCACACTAAACTGCAAAGCCATTCGACTCTAGTGTTTTCAGATTCTAGTTCTGATTCTATGGAAGATTAAAACTCTTCTAGGAGGGCAACAAAGTTTCTGTCCATGTTCTTGAGCAAATCTGTAGATTGCTGAAAAGTAGCAATAAGCATGGTAGAATTCCCTACTACTTGCTGCAGAAGGCGTTCAATCTTGTCTTGAGTCTTTTTTTTCTTCTCTTGTGTTGTACGTCAAGAACTAGGTGCTGTGGAAGAACTAAGTGGAATCATTTCTGGCGTTGTAGGTGCCGCACCAAAAATTTCTTCTCCTTCTTGGGCACTTGCTGGAATTTGATTGTGCACACTCTTGCTTTCGATCCGTATCCGAGATTTCGTTTGCCCGCTTGTCATTCCTGTACTCCGCCAAAATGTTTTTGTATTTTTTTTTGCAAGATGACTAAAAGCGGTTAAAGCCTCGGATTCCAGCGACCATTCGGACTTGTACCCACATGTTCATACCTAAAATACATATGAAAAAATGAGACGAAAATGGTCAAAAAGATGCATTAAATAAGGCTAATTGCAAATTGTCAAAAAAATTCAGCATGAGAAAGAACCATAGCTTGAGTACAAATAGTGTTTTGAAAATGAGTAGAACACAAGAAAATTTGATAGAGGTTGGTGATAGTGGGTGGGAAGGCTTAGTAGTTGACCCATGAAAGCTCAAACCTCCTCACGTGCAGAGCGGTGGAGCCCACAAAACGCAAAGCCCTGCGGCAGCGGCCGCTCGTGTTTTGGGGGGAGGAGGGGGCAGGGGGCAGGGGGCCTGACGCCAAGGCCCTCTACGGCCCACATCCGCCCACATATGCTAAATTCATTTTGCAAAAATCTACAATGCCTTTGAAAAAAAAAATTAAATTTTTTTTGCATACCTTGTTTGTTTGCTCTCTTTGCAAACTCCTCATCCATCTCTCCCCTCAAAGCAATCAAGGTTTCTACTTTAAAGTCCCTCCACTTGGTTTTCATGTCTTCCTCATCATCCATGTCTTCAAGATCTATAATGGTAGTTCTTGTTTTCTTGGTGAGAGATTTCTCATTTGGTCGACGTCCTCTCTTCTTAGGGGCAGATTCTGATATCTTTTCTTCTTCTTGCTTCACCTCCAAAATCTCCTTTCCTCTTAAAAACTAACTATAGGGAATTTGGGTTCCAATCTCTTCTAACTCTCTCTCACTACAAGGGAGTCTTTGATAAGAAGGTGAAGAGAGAGAGAGGATCTACTAGGATGAGAAGAAAAGAGATTTGGAGCATTCTGAAATTGCAATGGAGGGATTTCAGCAGGCACATGGTTTGCACGCATTGAAAATTTCATCCACTCTGAATTTTGGGACCAATTCTGTTCTACAAAATTTCTAATTTCCCCATCTGCACCATACCTCTCCATTGATGTAGAAATTGCGAAAAAGAAAAAAATGCAAAAACCAGCAAAAAACAGTGCATACACAAAAAACTGTAAGGAGAGAGAGAGAAGATAGGAGAAAATTTCTCTTTATTCCTTTCTCTATAGTCCAACGGTCTTAAAAAGCTAAGCAAAAAAAATTCTATCCCAACAATTTACATTAACGTCAAAAAAATCAGGAAAAAAAAATTCTAAAAAAAAAAAAAACCGGCCAATGGCTGATTTTCAGACTAACGGCTCCCTTGATTTCCGTTGAGTCGAGCATTTTGCCTCGACTCAACGGAAAACCCGTTGGATCATGTCAGATTATCCATTTGGCTGATTTTAGTACTTTTTGGGAACTTCAAAGTTAGTGGTCATTCTCATTTTTTCAGGGTGGTGTAAAGCCAAGTGGGACCAAGAGGACTTTACTTTCCAATTACAGATTTTAGAAGACCGTGGTCAATCTTCATGGTCCATGGTGTAAAGGGACCCTTAGAAGATTTTAACATCCAATAATCTAGTCAAGGAGTTGAAGTATGATGAACAATTTTGGTATTTCACGTACGAGGATAAGGCTTTCGGAAAACTAAATATGGTATGCAGAAGGATGGTTGCCGCTTTCAGACCTGCAATTGAGTTAAAGGTTTTTGAGATACACCCAATGGGAGGTAGCTTTTGCCTTGAAGTCACACAAAACACAATATGGTCATGTTTTTCATAGTTCTTGTTTTTAAATCACTCAAAACTCAACAATTGCCATGTTTTTCTACAATAGTCGTCATGTTGTAACCTCTTATGACAGATGTTAGACTTATACATTTACAAATGAGTATTAAATATGGAAATCATATTGTGGTGTTGAATAATCCTATAATAAGGCATGCTCACCTCTCTTGGGTCCTCAACTTTGAGCTCCCACATCTCAAGCTTTAATTATGTTATTCAAGTGCTTGAAGTGGTGTTTACCTTCTCACATTCCATCGAATAGGCTTGTGTTTTAGATGAATTTACTTTGAAAAAGCTAGATTTACTCATATGTAGAATTTTGGTCAAAAATGGGGGTAAACTCAACTCTTTAATTCAAGTATTGGTTGTTAAACTTTGACCACCATCTTTTGGCACGAAAAGGTCATGAACTAAAATGAGTGATTTGAGGTGCTTGGCATCACCAAAAGAATGGTAGAGCCTAATGTTTAGTAAGATAATGAACCCTATATTTGAGATGTCACTTACAATATAAAAGAGTGAACTTAAAATAATTTAAAATTAAAAATTAAAAAAAAAAAAAAAAAAAAAAAAAAACTCCTTGCAAATTGGAGCAACTTTTACTCATAGTCTAAGTTTCAGTGTTGTTTGCTTCCCTTGAAAGTAAACATAAGATGCCACTTTGAAATAATTATAGTAATTGAAAACCCTTGGGATGACACAAAAAAGTTCATGATATAAAATGCTTGGGCCAAAGAGGGTAGGAAATTTCAGTAGTTTGAGCAATTCAATGAACATCTGGTTTTTTAGCAGATTTTTTGCACGATCTTACCAAAATTGTGACATAGGATCATTCTTGTAGAATACTATTATGAGAATTCTGACAAATAACTGAAAACTTTTTACCAAATTGATCCAAGTATTTGATGGAAAATGAGCTAGTTGAAGAAAATTTGGGCACATGACTTTGAGCAAATATCATAACTTCACATGAAGTTAAAAACATAGCCTCTCTTGAAAATACTTTTTATAATAGGGGTACCTAAAACTTTCCTACTTATCTTATACTCCTTCGTGGTCTTCAAAATTACTTGTGAGGCTTGCAATGAGCAACTAAGAAAAGATTGATTCTACGGACATGTTAACTTATTAACATGGTTGGTGGGGAAAAGTAATTATGTGGACAATGTATTTATTTTTTATTAGATTACATAGGAGATTGGAGCTTCAACTTCTACCATTCTCTTACATCTTCAAGGTGGGTTTCTCTCTCTTCCTCCATGCCGGAGTTTGCTCTTATGAACCATAAGTGAGTGGATAGAAAGGAGCATCAACAAGGAAGCAAGTAGCAAGTAGTAAGCATTTCATGTACACTATGTTCTTGCACAATTGATATGAGTTGCTCACCTTTTTCAAATATAAAAAGAGACAAGGAATTAGGTTTAGTTTGAGGAATATTATTTTAATGAAGTTGGGGATGGATATCCAAAAAATTATGTTGGAGATCAAACTTTCATCAAAACTGAGATAAGTATTTTACTATGTAGGTAATTGTGAGTGATCTTGATGTTGTGACAAGCTCAAGCTCAAGTCTTATGTTACTCAATTCTTTTCATTGGATACATTGATTGCTATAAGAAAATGGATTTTTTGTATCTTAAGGAGTTAGATTTTAGGGCGTAGAGTGCATGACTATTGTGAAACTAGCATTCTTTCAAATTAAAAAATGGAAATGCAATAGTTTAAAATTATAAAAGTAAGTTAGTGAGCTAAGGCACAAATTAATCAACACATTGAAGGTGTGGAGAAGATCAAGATATCAACAAAGGCTTGGCGCACAACCTTTATCATGTTACCAATTTTTAATCTTATATCGCTTTATTACAAATCAATTCTATTGCAAGAAGAGCTCAATTATTAAGCATGATAAGTTGTAAAACTTAGTTGCCCTTATCAACATTAGAGGAAATTATTGCCATGGTTACCAGGTGCAATAGCATGCTCACCTAATCCAATAGTGAAAGTGCAGACATATTTGAGAATGTTAACCAAAGGCTATAGATTTTTATTACCGTATATCACCTAGATCATGTGAAACAATGCATCAAAATTAATGATAAAGCATTTAGGTTGTCAAAGGCCCATTCATATTGGAAAACGAGGTAGGCCATGGCTATAGTTAGCATTGTGGTAGAAACCCTTTTAGCAAATAGTCCACACACAATGTGTCCCCCGGGCACACGCAAATGCCCAACACCCCCTAATCCACCCACACATAAAACTCCAGCACTTTGTTTTCTCAATGGAATGAGCAACTAAATATTGTGTTGTTCCACGGGCTCAACTAGAAGCTCCATCCAATAAACTCACCGTAAGCAAGTTGCCGCTCTATAACCCTTCCTCAACTCACTGTGATTGTGTCATTTCCTCCTATATTATTTTAGATGTTCACACTTCCTAGGGTTCCAAAATCCTTCTCTAGTGTGAGCATATTCACACCCTCCATCGCCATTGTTGATAATGAGAACAAGTTTTTCATTTCTCATTAAAAAAAACCCACACCTTTTCACTTCTAAATAACTTCTACACGACCTTGATTACTGAGGAGCAACTTTCTAGTTCTTATTTGAGCTAAAATTGCAAAACCTATAAACATACGGTTAGGGTTTTGTGCACCCATGCAGTATTTATGGCAATGGGTGCCGCATAAAGCTTCCCCATGTCGTTTTGTCTTCCTCAACTTGAGCGGGTGCAATTACCCATGTTTATGTGAGACATGACTCCAAGCGACTACACAAAGAATGAATCGTCAATCATTCAAGTGTAGAGTTATAAAGTGGATCATGTTGCGTTGGTCGATGGGGTGAAGCATGTCGGTATGCATGCATATGCCACAATTAAATGAAATACTCAGGGTACACGCATCAACATTAGCAAAAAACATAATTGACACACCCTATTTCCGAATGATACTTGAATGTTACAAAGTCACACGAGATTTAACCCCTAAAGGTCCAAGAAAGCGGAAATTGCTTTTTGGAATTTCCGCAAGGAGAAATCTAGCCAACTTTGACCATTATAATCTCGAAATTGGAGAAAAATTAATGGTTCAAATTTGACATTCGAGAAAAGGGTCAAGTTAACTTCAAGATCTTACGGTTGGATCTTCTAATCAATGATTAGATTGAGTTTCTTTGCACCTCATGTAGAAGAAGGTTCTTTTTGATAATTTAAACAATTTTGTCTCAAGGACCTTTAGGGGTTAACGAGGTGAGGATGATTTTAGCGAAACAAATCTTCTACCTATATGCCCATGCACACGAATTTCTCGCAATACACAATGGACTACATAATTACTAGGTAAATTCACAATAAATACGGTTATAAACCAAAGTGACTATCCACCTTCAGTAACCTAAATATTGACTTTCCTGTGTTTGTGACCTATTGTCTGTGCTGACACGGTACTGTGATGGTCTTCAGACCCTGCCAAACCTAAGCTTATCAACGATGTGAGGAGTGAGGACAGTGTAATCCGATCTGCTGTGAAGCATAATTGCATCACCACGTGATGATTGGACTGCGTTCACATGGTTGACATTTCAACCTCTTCAGAAATTCATTCAATGCCCATCACTCTGCAATTTACATCAAGCAATATGTAAGATGGGTAACAGGAAGATTATTTCTACAATGAGCTATGTGAATCTGTTAGTAGGACCCCTGTCTTTTCATAGGAATATTCTGATTTGGTAAATGTCATTTTTCAATCATCATCACTAGTTCAAGGGTTTAGAAGAAATAAAAAAATTGTTTTCTAGATCTCGTCGTTAATCCCTAACTTTCCTTAAAACCCGAAACGGGTTTTGGAGGTTCTCGCAGAAGAAAAACTCAGCTAACTTTTTATTTTTATTTTTTTTCTCATAGAGTTTATGAAGAGATGTAATATAACTTTGAAGTTGCTCTTGGGAATCATTTTGGGCCCTTGGAACCGCCAACACGTTCATACATTCACAAAGATAAGCCTATATGGAAGTTAGAGCTTTGGAAGAAGTAATAAGGAAAATCTACTGGTACTATAAAATTTGCCAAAATATTACCAAACAAAATCTTTTTGTTTCCCTTTTAGTTTTGTTTTACCTTCAAATTTTCTTCATTCATTTCTAGTACACCCATGCGGCGTTGCTACGTTCATACAAATATATTTCAATATTTATGTGCCCAATACTTTGAAACTCAATATAGTGGGATCCGTCACCCAATTTGCAATCTGATTGTTGCACGCACCTCTACAAAAATATCCGCTTCCAACGACACCTCATGCGGCCCAATCTGACCAATGGTCCCCAATATCATAATGTCATACAAGCATAGACTATCTCCTCAACCCTTAACCCTTAAAAGTCCCTTGGGGATAGTATGTACGATGTCGTATAATAAGGATTTGCTACCAACAAGAAACTCTAAACTGGAATCGTAATAGCTCACTAGAACCGCATTAATTCAAATGTCAACTTCTTCTTTGAACTCAAACCCATTCAAGGTGTGCATTCACTCCAAATACAACCAAAATACACCGTATTCTACTGGTCGCCACGGCCGCTCAGACCTTTAGGGGTTAAACGCCCAAGCAAGCACGGGAGACTTTTTTCCAACATAATCCCCTTTGTAGCTCTCACTATACTCAACTCCTCCATTGTAACTCGTCACGTTCTTATAATGCATTCAAAAAGTGAAATTTTACCCTTCAAATTACAATTTGTTTAGGTGATTTTCTGCTTTGAAAGATTTGTGGTAGGTAGGTTGGGGTTGTACATAACCTTGTGGGAGGTTGCAAGCTCATCATTGAATGGTTCATCCATGATGCCCCAGTTCAAAAAGTGCACTATTCATGATGCCCAAGTCCAAAAGATGTTGCAATCAATTTTAGGCTGCTCGTTCAGATCCTATGGGCGTTTAACCCTTGAAGGTCCTTCCACTCCTCAATGGGCATCCCGAAATTGGATCTCACCATCTTTTGGACTTGGGCAACATAAATAGTGCACTTTTTGAGCTTGGACAGTATGAATGAACCAATCAATGATGAGTTTGCAACCTCCTACAAGGTTTTGTGCAATCCCAACCTACCTACCACAATCCTTTCAAAGCACAAATCACTCATACAAATTGCGATATGAATTGTAGGATTTCACTTTGTAGATGCATTACAAAAAGGTGACCAGAGTGATACAAAAAAATAAGTGAAAAATTGAGAATCGATAGAGCTACAGGCAAGATTCTGTTGGAAAACAGCTTGAGGGGCTGACAAGCGCCTTTAAGGGTTAATCCTTAAAGGTCCTTGGGGTCTGAAACAGGCAACCCAAAATTGAATTGGAGCATCTTTTGGACTTGGGCATCATGAATACGGTCGAAGTACCCATAACCACCAACATAAGAAAATTCGCCGATTTGTAGCTGGTCTATTTATAGTGGGTAATTTTTTGAGGGTGGCAAGATAGTTTTTAGGAAGGTTTGTAAATTTTTATATATTTTTGTAAAACACATGAATTAATACAAATTTTCAAACTGTAAAGTACTGCAGGACCCGTAATCAACCTATAGGGTATGCAAAAACCACCTTAGCTCGTACAAATTTCTATTTATGATTCGACCCAAAACCACCAGCTTTTTGATTGTTTTGATTGGTCAGTTTGAATTGAGTGTTCTGACAATGCTAGTTCAGGCTAGGTGCGGTTATGGGGAGACCTACCCACTAAGGTTGAAATTGTAGTGGGTAGGTATGGGTAGGTTGAAATTGGGGTGCTGGTGGTTTTAGGTACTTCTACCTTAGTGCACATTTAAAACTTGGGCATCATGAATGGACCAATCAATGATGAGCTTGCAACCTTGTACATGTTTATGTACAACCCAACCTACCCACTACAATCCTTTCAAAGCACAAAATCACTCATACGAATTGGAATTTGGATTGTAAAATTTCACTTTTTGAATGCATGTGACTAGTTTGACATCAAAATATAAGTGAGAAGTTGAGTACAACGAGAGCTACAAGGCATATTATGTTGGAAAAAAGCCCCACAGGCTTGCTTGAGCCTTTAAGGGTTAAGGGCTAAAATATAGCAAGAGACTCTATATATTCTGTTGTGATACAATTTCTAGGCGACCCATGAACTTTCTACCCTTAGGAATTAACTCCTAGTAATTACCTTGGAATTAACTCCGACGGATAGTAAACGGGTAGTTTAGTTCTAGTTATTGGATAATAAAGGTGTGGTCATCAAGTTATCACTAGAGATAACTACTCTCTCTTTTACCTATATAAAGTAGAGGAGAGCCTTGCTCTCCTCACTTCTTTTGCTTGCACCTCTCTCTCTTGGCCTTACCCTGCTTGTTAACACGTTATCAGCATGCTTTGCTCTATTAATTAGTTTTGCCTTCATTGGTGATTGTGACTATTTTCTCTTTCTTTTTCGAATTGACACCTAAGAGAAGAATGGTTACTGTTTCTTCCATTTAGTTAACAAGGCCGCTTGCATTTCTGCTGTGTTTCATTTCTGTTGTATTTAACGAGCCAGCAGCAAGCTCGCTGCTGCTCCCTGCAAACCTGGTGCCGCTCCTTGCAGGGGCTACAGGACCCTCACCACGTCCGATTTCAAGCCGCTGCCGGAGCAGCATGCCTTACTGCCTGCCAATACTACACCGAGGCTGCCCCGCCTCTCTTTTCTGAGACGGATAGTATTTCCTTCTTTATTTTTTCCTTTGCTTCTCCTGCCGCATGCAATGCTGCTGCTTTGTTACAACAGCCCCAGCCCCACAGAACCATAGACGCATTTTTCTTTCTGTTATTTTTTCCCTTTCTCTATTTTCGCCATCTTTGTGGCAGGTGCTCAGCATTTGCGCCAACATAACTACCGCACGCGAGTCTCGTACCCAAGCTCTGCTTTTTGACGCTCTCGCGGTAGACGGCAACAATTTTTTCGAATGGACAAGAAACGTTCACACCTACCTCAGCGCGGAAGAACTTGAGGGTGCCTTGTACCGAGCCACGGCGGAGGGGATGCCAAACTCCAAGTGCCAACAAGCGTTAATGATCTTACGCCGTCACATGGAGACCTCACTACGCCAACAGTACCTGCAAATTTCGGACGCGGCGAGCCTGTGGTCTCAAATCCAAGCACGCTTTGAACATCACCAAGACTTGCTGCTTCCTCAAGCCCGAGCGAATGGGTGAACCTTCGTGTTATGGACTTCCCTTCCATCCATGACTTCAACTCCAAGCTCCACCGTTTATCTGCTCAACTCCGAGTTTGTGGCGAACGCATTACCGTCGCTGACCTCATCAACAAAACCTTATCTACTTTTCCACCTGCAACAGCTATTCTTGCCCAGCAGTATCGCAACATGCGATTTACTACTCACTCCGAGCTCATATCCAACTTGCTGATGGCAGAGAAGCAACAGCTCTAGCTTGTGAAGAATGCAGAATCTCGGCCGGCGCGGGAGATCTATACGACCGAACCCGTCACCACAACCTCCGCTACTCCAACTCCGCCAGCAGTTGCTCCGGTTTCCTCCACCACGCCAGCAACAAAAGTCATAAAAGCCAACAATACCGAGGCCGCACGACGACCCCCACGCGGCGGCAGAGGACGTGGCCGAGGCCGGGACAACCGCTACTCAAGCAATCACGACTACTACCATCGCGACAGCCAGTACCCTGACTCCCGTAATGACCGACAGACTGACCGCCGTGACGATCGCCGCGATTACCAACGGTATTACCAGGACCGTCGTGAGCCTTATGATCGTCACGATCGACCATCAAGTCAGTCTAGTCAATCTTCCCGTTCCGAGTCATCTAGAGGGGCTTGTCACAACTGTAGTCGTATAGGGCACTACGCGCGCGAGTGCTGAACCCCACGCTATTGGGTCGAAATTTTCCAGGAACTTCAAAAACTGAAAGAGGGAAAGAGGGAAGTGCACTCCCTCGATGCACCCTCGTTCAATGAAGTAGATCCAGAAAATTTCATGGTCCTTTCCCTTGGACATTCAATGTCATTAGACAAGGCACTCTTAGATAGCGGGTCCACTCATACAATACTTAGGAAACCCGAATTCTTTTATTCATCTTGTTTGTGCAGACCCTGGCAAGAGTGTGAAATACTTACCATCGCCAGAAGCCGGAACTTCAAGTTCCGGGAGGGCAGCGCAACGATAGTATTGCCCGGGGGATTTCCCCTCGTGTGTAGTAAGGCGATGTATGCGCCGGGACGCCCCCCGTAGCCTGATCAGCTACCGGGATGTGCCTTCCAATAGGATCCACATTTCCACAAGTTTGGAAAATGATGATGAACACATCGCACTACAAGTGGGCACTAAAACCATCACGAAGATTCCTGCTGGACCTTCCGGACTGTATGAGATACGAATATCTCCGACTACAGAGCTGCGCTCCTATCATACAACGACACTACCCAAGGCCCAGATATGGCATCGTCGACTGGGGCACCCAGGCACGACCCTTCTGCGCCGCATGATACCGGTAGGACTCACCGGCCACACTCTCAGCCCAAGTGATGCAGCCAAGGTCGATGGCTGCACCGCATGTATACAAGGCAAGTACTTGAAGCACCCATCACGGTGGACGCTACCTACGGCTCAACCTCAACCACTAGAACGATTACAAGGTGACATCTGCGGACCCATTAACCCCGTCTCAGGTCAGTTTGCCTATTTTCTTGTTCTAGTTGATGCCTCTGAAAGCCATGCAGAACTATCTCTCCTTAGCACCCGGAACATGGCATTCCCCAGACTCCTCGCGATGCTCATTAGATTTTGCAACTACTTCCCGGATAAGCCCATCAAGACACTTAGAATGGATAATGCCCAGGAGTTTAGATCCCATGCATTCGAAGACTATTGTACCGCCTCAGGGATGGATCTCACGTATTCTGCTCCTTACGAGCATTCCCAGAACGGATTAGCTGAAGCATACATTAAGAAAATCAAGTTGATCACCCGCCCCCTCCTGATCCATGCTAACCTCCATGCCTCTATGTGGAGTCATGACGTTCTTCATGCTGCTACCCTTCTCCGGTTCAGACCAACTTTGCTCAATACCCAAACATCTCTTGAACTAGTATCTGGCCGTGTACCAAATATCCGTCATCTCCGTGTCTTTGGATGCCAGGTCTGGATACCGGCACCTGAACCTCGAATCCGCACCATTAGTGCCCATCGCCTAGAAGGATTATATGTAGGCTTCGATTCTCCCAGCATCATCAGGTACATAGACCCCCTTAATGGCACCCTTCACAAGGCCCGTTTTGAAAATTGCAGATTTATAGAGACGGTTTTTTCAAAACTTCAGTTTTCCTCCAGTTTTGCTCCTCTCACCTTCCGTGCCATCGAGTCTCTCTCCATGAACCCGGATCTATGCACGGCAATCGCCGAAACTGAAGTTAAGAAACTTCTCCAGCTTCAAACCTTAGCCCGGATAGCTTCAAAACTAGCCCTCGTATTCTTCGCAACCCAATCCCAGGATCCGGAAACCCACCCCTTTCCAAGAAGAGATTACCCCGCAACCAAAACCAACCCCACGACTAGCCAAGTCTCTCCGATCATCTAAGGAACCGGCGACCTCCGAATTTCAGTACATGGAACCCGAATGTCTCATCCCCGACGTTTCAACCTTCGCCACCAAACTTCTCAACCTTGATCCTGAATCCACTACCCTTGACCAAGCCAAGGCCAGACCAGATTGGTCCGACTGGCAACATGCACTAACAGCGGAGTATGACTCTCTCCGCAAGCGTGGCGTCTTCGGCCAACTGCACATCAACTTATCAACCCGTCCCATTGGATACAAGTTGGTTTTCACCTGCAAGAGGAATGAGCACGGCAAGATCGTTCGATACAAGGTCCGCTGTGTGGCACAAGGATTCAATCAGCACCTCGGAATTGATTATTATCAAACCTACTCCCCACTGATGGATTGCACATCCTTCAGGTACCTACTTGCTCTTGCAGTTCAGCTCTCCCTTGCTACGCAACTCCTGGATGTTGTTACAACATATCTCTATGGCGAGCTCGAGGAGACTATCTTCATTAAGCCACCTCTGGATTTTCTTCCCACGGTCCCAGTTGCAGCTCCCGGTCACTTTGTCGGAATCCATCTCCGCAAGGCCCTTTACGGCCTGAAGCAAGCCGGCAGATCGTGGTATCACCACCTTCGCCGATTCCTCACTGAGAAAGGTTTCTCTTGTGACCCAGCACTTCCATGCATTTTTGTGCTATGCAAACCCCCTGGTTATGCAATTCTTGTTGTTTACGTTGATGATATCAACATTATAGGGACAACAACTGAATGCCATCATGTTGAGAACTTGCTAAAAAGCCAGTTTGAGATCAAATTGTTAGGCAAGACCACATATTGTTTAAGCCTGCAGATACATCACTTCCCAGATGGTAGCATCCTGCTCCACCAAGAATCCTACACCCGCAAGCTTCTTCAGAACTTGGGCATGGCCGATGCAAATCCGACCTCAGCACCAATGATCGGGCGCAGCAAGACTGGCGAGGATCCATACCGCCCGTGCGAGGAGGAGGAGGAAGAGGTGAATAAACTCAAGTACCTCGCAGCGGTCGACGTGCTCTTGTACCTCGCCACCCACACTCGCCCGGACATCTCATTTGCAACCAGCGTTTTGGCACGCCAGAGCAAGAAGCCTACCCAACGACATTGGGTCGCCATCAAACATTTGCTAAGGTATCTTCGTGGCACAGAAGATTTGGGTTTGTACTTCACCAAAGCTGCAGATGCAAAGATAGTAGGATACGCCGACTCCGGGTTCCGGACGGATGAGACCAATGGCAAATCTCAAACCGGCTACATTTTCTTGAAGAACGGGGCGCCAATTTCGTGGAAGTCAGTCAAGCGAACAGTGACGGCCACCTCCACCAACCACGCAGAACTTCTCGCCCTCCACGAAGCTGCACGGGAAGCGGTATGGCTAAGAACAATGGTAAGAACAATCTATAATCAATGCAGGTTACAAGATTCCGCAGCCCCAACTGTGATCTTTGAAGACAATGCCGCAGCTGTAGCCCAAGTCTTCACTAGCTTCATCAAAGCCGATCGAGTGAAGCACATCAACCCAATTTTATTCGGATATATGCAAGATCTTGTAGACTCAAGTCAGGTCGCCATGACCAAGATTGAATCCACAAAGAACATCGCGAATATGCTGACTAAGGCTCTACCGGCATACAAATACCGCGAGGTGGTACATAAGGCCGGAATGCGCCCTCTCCAAGACCTTCTGTAAAGGGTGCACTCTTTTCTTTATCTTGGAGGTATTCCATTGGGTTTTATTTCAAGAAGAGTTTTTAATGAGGCGTTCCTTGGGCGAGGAGGAGTGTTGTGATACAACTTCTAGGCGACCCAGGAACTTTCTACCCTTAGGAATTAACTCCTAGTAATTACCTTGGAATTAACTCCGACGGATAGTAAACGGGTAGTTTAGTTCTAGTTATTGGATAATAAAGGTGTGGTCATCAAGTTATCACTAGAGATAACTACTCTCTCTTTTACCTATATAAAGTAGAGGAGAGCCTTGCTCTCCTCACTTCTTTTGCTTGCACCTCTTTCTCTTGGCCTTAGGGCGCACTTACATGTGAGACCCGACCCCATAATTTCACTGTAGCTACCCATATTTTTTGGAGGGTCACATTTCAGGGTGAACATTACGGGTCACTTCCCATGTTCATTCATGATTAATTGAAATAGCAAGTTGAGTGTGTTCTTTTGTCATATTTACTGACAATTTAATCTTAGCATGGGCCCATTCCACTAGTTTCCATGGTTCCCATAGCCCCCAAAGTACATTTTCTTTCGTCTTCTTCTTTCTAGATCTAGATTCAACTTTTTTCTTTCCCTACAACCACTCCACTCAATAAATGAGTATGGACGAGTGACCTTAACTCCTTTTTCGAGCTTTGTTGGAGCCAGTATTGTTGGAGCATTATTTGTTGGAGCATTATTTGTTGGAGCATTATTTAGCCTTGCTTGGAAGATTATCCAAGTGTAAGTATTTGATCTCAGATCTTGCCTTCTTATCTTTTGCTTGGGATCAAGCTTGTCTGGAATATTATTCAAGCATGAGTAGATTGTTAGTTTCCTCATGACACTTTTGCTCAGGGAGTACACAAAAAGCATGTTGTTTTTATCAAGATCCAACAAAACATCAAATTGTCGGATGCTTTTTCTCCCAATTCAGTGGCTCAAATAATTTCTGCTGAAATTGAAACATCCACTTCCCTCAATCTAAACTGAAACTCCAAATGATGCACAAATCTGCAATTTGATATTTACGAGCATTGACAACGGTAACTAGAATTGGGGTATCATAAACTTTTGGATTTCAGAATATGGTCAGTGACGACAAACTTTCATGCTACTAACAGTTATTCACAAAGGTATTTGGGATTCGATTACAAGTAGCAAGCCACATTTGGCATTGTAGTTTTGTGCTAATTGGAAATGGACTACAAGTCGTCAATGTCTTTTGCACTAGTACTTAACATTCAAGTATGTCACAAGTTTGAATGCTTCATGCATTCAACCAATGCTAATGGATTTCTAATCTTTAATGACTGTCAATTGGTTTTTTATTTCAACTTGCATGGTAATGGCACTCGGTTTGAGTATTGGAAATTTATAGTGAACTTAAAGTTTGGTAGTATGCATGGGCAAAGTAAATAAAAGTCTATTATGCAGTGGAGTTAATGATTGGTAAGATGTGTGCATGGGCAAAGTAAATAAAAGTCAAGAACTATGATTTATTTTGTTAACCCCTATGTGAGCATTATATTGTGATATTTTTCAATTAGATTCATTTGTGTAATTGTATTATAGAAGGTGATCTAATTGTATTATAGAAGGTGACATCACTAAAGTTTGTTATAATTGATGTGCACCATCTAATTAGTCAATTTGTTTCTTGAAATAGATCACAATTTATTTCACCATGTCTTCTTTCAATCCAAGGTGGCTCAATAACCTCACCAATTCCGGAAGCTCCGACCTTCCATCTTCTTCATCTCAACCAGCTTTTGATTTAAATATGGATTCTCAAATGACGATGAAGCAGAAATTTATGGTAGCAATGAGGTGGGAGAAACACAAGTTGCAGATGAAATTTGTCATATGATGGAGCAAACACGGGTATATAAGAAGAGCATGTGGAGCTTGTCGGAGGTTTTGATACTACTCGATGCAAGAAAACATGATTGGCTCAAATCTGGTCCTGGGTTTGTAGGCTCCAAAGCACTTCATATGCCCCATCATCAACGTTGGGTTGCAATTGCGGATAAATTGTGGGCACAAGGGGTTGAATGGTCTCCTCAACAATGCAATGATAAGTGGGAGGGAATACGGTCCGATTGGCAGAAAATATGGGACTATGAGAAAAACATTCCAAGTGGAAGGAAAAGTTTTTGGGAGATGGATTCTGGCGAAAAAAAAGCTTTGAGGGTTAAGACAAATATGCAAAGGGAGGTTTTTGACAACGTCGCATCTTGGTTGCCTTCATCATCGCGTTCCACTGAACCAGTGGAGATTATAGATACCTCAAACCATGGTATGTAATATATAACGTTTTTATTTTTTATAACAAGTTTTAAGTTAATAAGATTCAGTAAACTTATATAGAAGCTATAAAGGTTTTAGAATTTTTGAAGCTTAACTTCTTATATTGTATTTGAATTAAGTTGGGATTCAGTATTTATCTTGTTAAAGGCCTAAAAAGTGATGTGTTTTTGTTTGGAATGTCTATAAGATGATCACTTGGAAGACCAAGCCGGCGATGGTGCCACTAGGACATCTAATCCTTCAAGTACTGGTAAGCGCTGTCGATCCTTGTCAAACAATGACTCATTGGCCGTAGCTATGGAAACAAGTAGAAAGCGAACTATTCAAGCCATGGCGGATGGGGAAGAAAGGGCAGAAGAAAGGGCAGACAAGCGCCATAAGGAAGTTTTGGCATTTGAGGTTAAAAAACATGAAGACAATATGATTTTACATCGTGAGGCATTGGATATGCAAATCAAATCTCACGAGAAAATGCATGAGATTGAAAAGGAAAAAATGGCGGCCACCAAAGAAGCGAATAAGGGTTTTATCCATGCTTTACTATCTATTAGTAAAGCAATGGCGGAGATCCGCGAAAACCTATAGAATGTTCATCATTACATTTATATATGTTATAGTAGTTTTCTTAGTTGGTATAATAATAAGCTAGGATGCTTATGTTTTGCGGTTAAGCATTTTGCTCGCTACTACCAGGGTTTCTAGTTTACAATGTTCTTATTTGAAATATGGAACTTGACTAATTGTTATGTCATTATTCCTAATATTGTTAAGTTTGAGATTACTCAATACAATCGTTACGAAATATTTTGGTACAATTTTTTCATAGAAAATGGAACTCATGATTTTTTTAACATTGATTTGGGTTTTGTTGCAATTTGTACTATCTATCATGCAAAAGTCTAGATATTTGTATTGATCTTGTCATCATCATTTTAACCATCACATAAAAATATCTAGAATACATTGATAAACTTTGAATTACTTCAAAGTGTAAGAAGTTCCATGTAAGTTGCATTCAACCATAGTATATAGAGAAATGATTAAGAAAGTTTATATTCTATAAATAAGAATATAATAAATTATTACAAGATACATCAACGACCAAAAGAAATTCTTGTACAACAAAGGATATTAGTTTTATATATATATATATATATAATAATAATAATAATATTAATAATAATAATAATAAAACCTCAAAACTTATAAGCTCATTGCTCAATAAATATAGTGTCTACATACTAAATGTCACTAGTTACTTAATACGGAGTGCCTTTCAATATTCCATAAATGTTCAGCTATAGCATTTCTAATAGCCAATGCTTCATCTGCTATAACTCTACGATTCCTCAACCTTGTGAGCCCTTCATCATGATGGCCCAAAAGTGGGAGGTCGTCATTAACAACATCTGCCCTATCAAGCATGATGTTGTGCAAAATACAACAACAATAAATAATATGTGGCACCATTTTCATATCAACCGAATGCATAGTTCTCTTTAATATACGCCAAACTCCCTTCAAAATGCCAAAAGATTGCTCAACACACATTCTTGTACTTGAATGCTTAAAATTAAATTGATCATATATGGGAGTCAAATTATAACCAGGTATAAGCATCCATAAACTTTGTGCATAACCTGCATCTCCGATAAGTAACTCTGGAATAGGAACGCCACGAATAACTCGAGGTTGTCCATTCAAGCGATCTCCACCATCTACTGCAAATTTAAAGCCTGAATTTGAAAACACCCTTGCATCGTGTACCACTCCGGGAAATCCAGCAAATATGTCTAAAAATCTTGTATCAGAATCGACAATAGCTTGTAAAGTGACACTGTAGTTTTTGTCCTTGTCAAAAAAATCCGTGGCGCGTTCATTTCCTGGTAGGTCAACTTGAACATGAGTGCAATCAATAGCTCCGCATACTTGTGGTAATCCGTGTTTTGCTTCAAACTTTTTTTTCACAATTTCTAAGTCCTCTACATTAGGCCATGTTAAATGATGACGCCCACGACGAATAATTGAGTGCACAAAATTTGATACTACCTTTATTACTATAGAATCTGCAACACGTGATGAACTGTTAGTAGCATGAAAGTTTGTCGTCACTGACCATATTCTGAAATCCAAAAGTTTATGATACCCCAATTCTGGTTACCGTTGTCAATGCTCGTAAATATCAAATTGCAGATTTGTGCATCATTTGGAGTTTCAGTTTAGATTGAGGGAAGTGGATGTTTCAATTTCAGCAGAAATTATTTGAGTCACTGAATTGGGAGAAAAAGCATCCGACAATTTGATGTTTTGTTGGATCTTGATAAAAACAACATGCTTTTTGTGTACTCCCTGAGCAAAAGTGTCATGAGGAAACTAACAATCTACTCATGCTTGAATAATATTCCAGACAAGCTTGATCCCAAGCAAAAGATAAGAAGGCAAGATCTGAGATCAAATACTTACACTTGGGTAATCTTCCAAGCAAGGCTAAATAATGCTCCAACAAATAATGCTCCAACAAATAATGTTCCAACAATACTGGCTCCAACAAAGCTCTAAAAAGGAGTTAACCCTTAAACGTCCATGGGGTGTGAAACGGGCAGCCCAGTATTGGATCACAGCATCTTTTGCACTTGGGCATGATGAATAGTGCACTTTTTGAACAAGGGCATCATGAATGATCCAATCAATGATGAGCTTGCAACCCCCTACAAGGTTATGTACAACCCCAACCTCGCGACCACAATCCTTTCAAAGCACAAAATCACTCATATAAATTGAGATTTAAATTGTTAATTTTCACTTTTTGAATGCATCACAAGTAGGTGACCAGTTTGTATAGCAGGGAGCCCCCGACGGGAGGGTATTCCGTCGGGGGAGATACCCGACCCGGAGGGCGGTAGCCTGACGCGGAGGGTATTTCCCCCGGCGGAATACCCGACCATTGGGGGCTCCTACTGCGTAACACACTGCCCTGGTGTAACAGGGCAAGAACTAGATTTTTGTGTTTGCTAGAAAAGTAGATAGATAGTTGAAACCATTTTAGGAGTTTTTAGAAAATTTTAGAATTTGAGGTAGATGGCCTATGTGGGATCCACCATAGAAGCTTCGAGAAGGTGGGGCCCACCTCTAGAGTCTTCTAGAAGGGCGGTTATCTAGGTGGGGCCCACCTCTAGGACCTTCCGGAAAGTTCCATGGTGGGGCCCGCCATTGGAACATTCTAGAAAGTTCCAAGGGCGGTTAGGCAGAGTATAAATAGAACTGGCCGGGGCCATTTGGAGGCATTCGGTCAGGTACGCCTTAGTCCCTCTCTCTCAGTAAAGTTTGGTTTGTACTTTGCTTCTTTAGTTCTGCTTTGTTCTGTTCTGTTCAAGTCTATTCGGTCTTGTTTAGCCCGGTTTTCTCAGATCTTGTTAGGTTAGCATTGTTTGAGTTGTGACCAAAGAGAGAATTCAGTCCCGTTTCATTGGTATCAGAGCGAGTGTCAGTCTATCCTTACGTTAGGTGCTATTAGCAAGAAGTCTACTTGAGAGTCAGTCATTATGGTTTCATCAAGTCTTGTCCTTGGATCTACTTGGAGTTACTTTCAAGGATTTGGCTAGAACGAGAAGGCGGCGTCGCGTGAGCAGGTCGTCGGAAGAATTGCATCATGGGAGAAATGGCGGAACCTACTCATATGGAGACTCGATTCAAAGACCTACTAGACCAGTTGCCGCATTACAAGGACAAGCGGACGCTTCTAGAGCTAGAGAATTGACAAGCTGCGAGGTCAAGTTGAGCAAGCCTCAAACATATTCGTGAACTTCAAGACAAGATGATGTATCTCAATGGCTTTTCAAAGATGCGACAATATCTCCAACTGTCCCGGGACGAACTCAACCGACGGAATTTTATATGCGGCCCACTATTTGAGGGTGCAAAGCGGCCCATTTGGTGGCGACTTGAGCTCAAAACTATAGAGCTCAAGGCGGATTTCAAAATTGGGAGGAATTTGAGACCGAGCTCACAAACCGCCGGCCCATCAATGCGGAGAAGTTAGCGCGCGATCGGTTGGCCACCTTGACACAACTAAGGTCGGTGCAAAGAGTATGTCACCCGGTTCAAATCCATATGTCTCCAAATACCCAATGTTTCGGAGGGAGAGATGATGGATCGATTTGTTCGAGGATTGAAGCCGATCGTTCAACGAGAAGTGGAATTAAGAGACCCTCAAACATTTGAGGAGGCCGTTAGGATTGCGAAAGAGTTGATGCCATAAACTTGAAAATCGTGGAGTACGACTGCAAAGATGGAACCCTACGCCACCACCTACTATGGTAGCCCAACAACCGACGCCAATGGAGATTGACGCCCTACAAGGACCATTGACGCCACAGAGACGACAATTATTGGCACGGAAGGGATTGTGCTTCTCTTGTCGGGAGTCGGGGCCATCGATTGGAGAGTGTCCAAAACGCCGAAATCCGGTGCCAACAAACCAAGGCGGATCCACAACCTCGAGGCCGACCAAGATGATGAAGGAATGGAGCAGGGAAAGCGGGGCTCCCGATGAAGGGCACGGAGGACCAATATCGGGGATAGTCATTGTCTCTCGAGTCAAACAAAGATGGCCTCGGGCAACACTCAAAAAGGTCACCGATATGTCTCACAGGTCGACTTAGAAGACAACCGTGTCGAGTACTAGTGGATTGCGGTTCTACGGAGAATTGCATCTCGACCGCAATTGCCAACCGACTTGGGATCAAGACTAAGGTGATCACCGGAGGGACTATATACCTCGCATGACGATCGGAAAATGATTTAAGTGAGACATGTGAAGAAGAGACCTTGAGATTGTATGATGCCTATGCACTACGAGGAAAATTTAAGGTAACGGGCTCGAGATATGATGTTATCCTGGAAATGCCGTGGTTGGAGGCGGGAAATAAGCAGATTGACTGGCTGGCAAGAACCATCTCTTTTAACGAAGGTGGGCGCAAGATAATTCTTCATGCTTCAACATCAAGTGGATTGAAGAAACGACAGACAACTAAAGGCATATTGGTGGGGATGGCCTTCATGAAGAAACAGATCGACGGCAAAGCGGCGGTGTATGTGGTGGTTCCAAATATTGCTTCAATGGTAGAGAAGAGAGCCGAAGGAGCAGAACGAGTTGAGCAACTTATCAGAGAGTTCCGAGATGTCTTTCCCGCCGACTTACCTAGTGGTTTACCACCTGATCGAGGTGCTCCCTTCCACATAGACTTAATGCCAGAAGCTAAACCAGCAAATCGGCCAATTTATCGCCTAGCACCAAACGAGCTTGAGGAGCTGAGGAAGACGTTGGACGAGCTTTTGGAGAAGGGCCTCATTCGAGAAAGCACATCGCCATGGGGAGCACCTGTCCTTTTTGCATCCAAAAAGGATGGTGGATTGCGGCTATGCATCGATTATCGGGGCCTTAATAAGCAAACCATCAAAAATGCTTATCCACTCCCACGTGTGGATGACCTTCTTGATCAACTTCGAGGCGCAACCATTTTTAGCAAGCTAGATCTTCGAAGTGGATACTGGCAGATACCAATTGCAAAAGAGGATATTGAAAAGACAGCATTTCGTACGCGCTATGGACATTTTGAGTGGCTCGTTCTGCCTTTCGGTCTCACCAATGCCCCAGCTTCCTTCATGGGTCACAAGAACAGGTTGTTCCGGGACCTTTTGGACAAGTGTGTAGTTGTTTTCATTGACGACATTTTGATCTATAGTAAAACCCCGGAAGAGCATGACCAACATCTACGGGAGGTGCTACGTCGGTTACGGGATAGTCACTTCTATTGCAAGCAATCAAAGTGTGAACTTTGGAAGTCCGAGGTCACCTTTTTGGGGCATGTAGTATCATTCGAGGGTGTGTACATGGAACAAGCTAAGGTGAATGCAGTGAAGGACTCCCAACTCCCAAGGATGTTTATGAAGTTCGTTCTTTCTTAGGCCTCGCCGGATACTATCGTCGTTTTGTTCGGCGGTTTGCGCATTCTTCGCTCCTCGACAAATCTATTGGAGAAGGGCGCTCCATTTGAGTGGAAACTACAACAACAAGGCGCTTTCAATAATTTGAAGGGGGCACTCACTCTTTTGCTCCACCCTGCAACCATATACGATTGACCTTCCGTAGACGGTTGACATTGACGCCTCGACTTTGCTATAGGCGCGGTCCTCCAACAAGACTTCGGTAGGGGCCTTCAACCGGTGGCATATGAGTCACGCAAACTTAAGAGGGCGAGCGCAACTATTCTCGCACGTGATCGGGAACAACTAGCAATTGTACATGCTACCAAAGTATGGCGGCACTATCTATTGGGGAAACCTGTGACAATTTGGACTGATCATCGGCCCTTACTACATGATCCGCATTTAGAAAATATGAAATCGAGACACCACCGCTTTTAAGAAACGATTCTGTTGTGTTTGATATTCAACTTCAAGATGCAAGCAAGGGCGACAACATATTGCCAGACGCTTTATTTCGGAGACCGGATCTCAAATCAATCGGAGGACACGAGGGAGATTGCTACCATTAGTAGTATTGTTCGGATCTAACCGAGGAGAGAATGGAAGGAAGCCACCTACCAAGATGCTTACTTCACAATGGTGACCGATCGAGTAGAGGTAGGTGATGTGCAATATCAAGATTACAACCTCGTTGACGGCCTCCTCTATTTTAAGAAGCGGGTTTATGTACCTAACGATGCTAAACTTGAACCCGCATACTTCAAGAAGGGCATGACATTCCTATCTCCTGGACATCTCGGACGTGAGAAGACCTTAGAACGGATTTCTAGAACATGGTTTTGGGTGGGCTTGGATCGTGATGTTCGAGCTTTTGTGCGTTCTCTGTGAGCTATGCCAACGGAACAAGGCACGCACATCGCACCTCTTGGACTATCTGCGGCCGATTCCACTACCTATACGATGCGATGGGAACAAGTAACCATGGATCTCATTACTTGTTTGCCACAGCACGCATCGTAATCACATCGCGTTCTTTGTCTTTGTGGACCGCTTTCGAAAAAATTCATTTGGTCATGTACGCTCCGATATTGATGCCCCAACACTTGCACGAGTCTTCTTCGACACTCGTCTTCCGTCATCATGGATTGCCTCGTGTCATTATCTCGATCGGGATCCGCGCTTCACAGGGAGTTTCGGCAAGCACTATTCAAGCTTCTCGGCACACGACTTGCTATGTCTCTGACCTTTCATCCTCGGGATGGATGGACGCAGACAGAGCGGGCTAACCGGACCTTGGAGGATATCTTTGCGGGCGTTTGTGGCAATTCACCACAACGACGGGGATGAGTATCGACCCTTTTGGAGTTCGCCTATAATGATAGTTCCCAAGCAAGCACGGGTCATTCACCATTCTTTCTTAACGCTGGTCAAGACCCGATTACGCCGCAACGCCCACCGCCCCATCAACACCAACAACCCTACAACGGAGGAGTTTATACAACGACTAACATCGGCGTTGCAAGAGGCTCGACAATGCTCCTTATCGCACGTAATCGACAAAAACAATATGCAGATAACCACCGCAACATAAGACCTTTCGGTAAGGTGACTTGGTTCTCGCTTCTCAAATGCCAACCTTCCGTTAGCTACATCGACTCAAGTCCGTAAACTTGCACCCCGGTGGATTGGACCTTTCCGAATCTCTACGGTCATATCTCGATGTTGCATACCGCCTCGAACTTCCGCCACATATCCACATCCATCCAGCTTTTTCATATCTCGCAGCTCAAAGAATTTCATCATCAATCGGAGCGCTTTCCGTGCCGACATCGCCTCCGCCGCCACCGGTAGTGATTGAAGACCAGGAGGAATATGAAGTGGACTGCATTTTGGAACACCGCTATCTTCGTCGTGGCAATGGACGTCCGCAACTACAATACAAAGTCCGATGGAAAGGTTATCCCATCCACGATGCAACATGGGAGCCCGTTCACAACCTTACCCATTGTCAAGAAACCATTTGGAGATATCATCAGGAGCGAAACGAGGACGTTCCGCATTAGCGGAGGGGGATTAATTGTAACAGGGCAAGAACTAGATTTTTGTGTTTGCTAGAAAAGTAGATAGATAGTTGAAACCATTTTAGGAGTTTTTAGAAAATTTTAGAATTTGAGGTAGATGGCCTATGTGGGATCCACCATAGAAGCTTCGAGAAGGTGGGGCCCACCTCTAGAGTCTTCTAGAAGGGCGGTTATCTAGGTGGGGCCCACCTCTAGGACCTTCCGGAAAGTTCCATGGTGGGGCCCGCCATTGGAACATTCTAGAAAGTTCCAAGGGGCGGTTAGGCGGTATAAATAGAACTGGCGGGGCCATTTGGAGGCATTCGGTCGTGCGCGCCTTAGTCCCTCTCTCTCAGTAAAGTTTGGTTTGTACTTTGCTTCTTTAGTTCTGCTTTGTTCTGTTCTGTTCAAGTCTATTCGGTCTTGTTTAGCCCGGTTTTCTCAGATCTTGTTAGGTTAGCATTGTTTGAGTTGTGACCAAAGAGAGAATTCAGTCCCGTTTCATTGGTATCAGAGCGAGTGTCAGTCTATCCTTACGTTAGGTGCTATTAGCAAGAAGTCTACTTGAGAGTCAGTCATTATGGTTTCATCAAGTCTTGTCCTTGGATCTACTTGGAGTTACTTTCAAGGATTTGGCTAGAACGAGAGAAGGCGTCACGGTAGCAGAGGTCGTCGGAAGAATTGCATCATGGGAGAAATGGCGGAACCTACTCATATGGAGACTCGATTCAAGACCTACTAGACCGATTGCCGCATTACAAGGACAAGCGGACGCTTCTAGAGCTAGAGAATTGACAATCATGAGGTCAAGTTGAGCAAGCCTCAAACATATTCGGGAACTTCAAGACAAGATGATGTATCTCAATGGCTTTTCAAAGATGCGACAATATCTCCAACTCGTCCGGGGGACGAACTCAACCGACGGAATTTTATATGCAAATGACTATTTGAGGGTGCAAAGACCATTTGGCGGCGACTTGAGCTCAAAACTATAGAGCTCAAGGCGGATTTCAAAATTGGGAGGAATTTGAGACCGAGCTCACAAACCAGCTTTCGCCCATCAATGCGGAGAAGTTAGCGCGATCGATTGGCCACCTTGACACAACTAAGGTCGGTGCAAGAGTATGTCACCCGGTTCAAATCCATATGTCTCCAAATACCCAATGTTTCGGAGGGAGAGATGATGGATCGATTTGTTCGAGGATTGAAGCCGATCGTTCAACGAGAAGTGGAATTAAGAGACCCTCAAACATTTGAGGAGGCCGTTAGGATTGCGAAAAGAGTTGATGCCATAAACTTGAGAAATCGTGAGTACGACCTGCAAAGATGGAACCCTACGCCACCACCTACTATGGTAGCCCAACAACCGACGCCAATGGAGATTGACGCCTACAAGGACCATTGACGCCACAGAGACGACAATTATTGGCACGGAAGGGATTGTGCTTCTTTGCCGGGAGTCAGGCCATCGATTGGAGAGTGTCCAAAACGCTGACCCGGTGCCAACAAACCAAGGCGGATCCACAACCTCGAGGCTGACCAAGATGATGAAGGAATGGAGCAGGGAAACGGGGCTCCCCAGTAAGGGCACGGAGGACCAATACTGGGGATAGCTGTTGTCTCTCAGAGTCAAACAGCATGGCCTCGGGCAACACTCAAAAAGGTCAGCTGATATGTCTCACAGGTCGACTTAGAAGACAACCGTGTCGAGTACTAGTGGATTGCGGTTCTACGGAGAATTGCATCTCGACCGCAATTGCCAACCGACTTGGGATCAAGACTAAGGTGATCACCGGAGGGACTATATACCTCGCAGACGATCGGGAAAATGATTTAAGTGAGACATGTGAAGAAGAGACCTTGAGATTGTATGATGCCTATGCACTACGAGGAAAATTTAAGGTAACGAAGCTCAGATATGATGTTATCCTGGAAATGCCGTGGTTGGAGGCGGGAAATAAGCAGATTGACTGGCTGGCAAGAACCATCTCTTTTAACGAAGGTGGGCGCAAGATAATTCTTCATGCTTCAACATCAAGTGGATTGAAGAAACGACAGACAACTAAAGGCATATTGGTGGGGATGGCCTTCATGAAGAAACAGATGCGACGAAAGCAGCCGGTGTATGTGGTGGTTCCAAATATTGCTTCAATGGTAGAGAAGAGAGCCGAAGGAGCAGAACGAGTTGAGCAACTTATCAGAGAGTTCCGAGATGTCTTTCCCGCCGACTTACCTAGTGGTTTACCACCTGATCGAGGTGCTCCCTTCCACATAGACTTAATGCCAGAAGCTAAACCAACAAATCGGCCAATTTATCGCCTAGCACCAAACGAGCTTGAGGAGCTGAGGAAGACGTTGGACGAGCTTTTGGAGAAGGGCCTCATTCGAGAAAGCACATCGCCATGGGGAGCACCTGTCCTTTTTGCATCCAAAAAGGATGGTGGATTGCGGCTATGCATCGATTATCGGGGCCTTAATAAGCAAACCATCAAAAATGCTTATCCACTCCCACGTGGGATGACCTTCTTGATCAACTTCGAGGCGCAACCATTTTTAGCAAGCTAGATCTTGAAGTGATATCTTGGCGGATACCAATTGCAAAAGAGGATATTGAAAAGACAAAGATTTTTAAATGCGCTATGGACATTTTGAGTGGCTCGTTACGCCTTCGGTCTCACCAATGCCCTGACTTCCTTCATGGGTCACAAGAACAGTTGTTCCGGGGACCTTTTGGACAAGTGTGTAGTTGTTTTCATTGACGACATTTTGATCTATAGTAAAACCCCGGAAGAGCATGACCAACATCTACGGGAGGTGCTACGTCGGTTACGGGATAGTCACTTCTATTGCAAGCAATCAAAGTGTGAACTTTGGAAGTCCGAGGTCACCTTTTTGGGGCATGTAGTATCATTCGAGGGTGTGTACATGGAACAAGCTAAGGTGAATGCAGTGAAGGACTGCCAACTCCCAAGGATGTTTATGAAGTTCGTTCTTTCTTAGGCCTCGCCGGATACTATCGTCGTTTTGTTCGGCAGTTTGCGCACATTGCTGCTCCTCTGACAAATCTATTGGAGAAGGGCGCTCCATTTGAGTGGAAACTACAACAACAAGGCGCTTTCAATAATTTGAAGGGGGCACTCACTACTGCTCCAATTCTGCAACCATATGATCTTGACCTTCCGTGTACGGTTGACATTGACGCCTCCGACTTTGCTATAGGCGCGGTCCTCCAACAAGACTTCGGTAGGGGCCTTCAACCGGTGGCATATGAGTCACGCAAACTTAAGAGGGCAGAGCGCAACTATTCTGCACGTGATCGGGAACAACTAGCAATTGTACATGCTACCAAAGTATGGCGGCACTATCTATTGGGGAAACCTGTGACAATTTGGACTGATCATCGGCCCTTACTACATGATCTGCATTTAGAAAATATGAAATCGAGACACCACCGCTGGGAAGAACAGTTGCAGCTGTTTGATATTCAACTTCAGTACAAGCAAGGGCGACAACATATTGTGCCAGACGCTTTATTTCGGAGACCAGATCTGAAATCAATCGGAGGACACGAGGGAGATTGCTACCATTAGTAGTATTGTTCCGGATCTAACCAGAGGAGAGAATGGAAGGAAGCCACCTACCAAGATGCTTACTTCACAATGGTGACTGATCGAGTAGAGGTAGGTGATGTGCAATATCAAGATTACAACCTCGTTGACGGCCTCCTCTATTTTAAGAAGCGGGTTTATGTACCTAACGATGCTAAACTTCGAACCCGCATACTTCAAGAAGGGCATGACATTCCTATCTCTGGACATCTCGGACGTGAGAAGACCTTAGAACGGATTTCTAGAACATGGTTTTGGGTGGGCTTGGATCGTGATGTTCGAGCTTTTGTGCGTTCCTGTGAGCTATGCCAACGGAACAAGGCACGCAATACTGCACCTCTTGGACTACTGCAGCCGATTCCACTACCTACGGTACGATGGGAACAAGTAACCATGGATCTCATTACTTGTTTGCCACAGACGCATCGTAATCACACTGCGGTTGCTGTCTTTGTGGACCGCCTTTCGAAAAAATTCATTTGGCTGCGGTACGCTCCGATATTGATGCCCCAACACTTGCACGAGTCTTCTTCGACACTGTCTTCCGTCATCATGGATTGCCTCGTGTCATTATCTCAGATCGGGATCCGCGCTTCACAGGGAGTTTCCGCAAGCACTATTCAAGCTTCTCGCACACGACGACTTGCTATGTCTCTGACCTTTCATCCTCGGGATCGATGGATGACAGAGCGGGCTAACCGGACCTTGGAGGATATCTTTGCGGGCGTTTGTGGCAATTCACCACAACGACCGGGGATGAGTATCGACCCTTTGGAGTTCGCCTATAATGATAGTTCCTAAGCAAGCACGCGGGTCATTCACCATTCTTTCTTAACGCCGTCAAGACCCGATTACGCCGGCAACGCCTCCACCGCCCCATCAACACCAACAACCCTACAACGGAGGAGTTTATACAACGACTAACATCGGCGTTGCAAGAGGCTCGACAATGCTCCTCATCGCACGTAATCGACAAAAACAATATGCAGATAACCACCGGCAACATAAGACCTTTCGAGAAGGTGACTTGGTTCTGCTCTCAAATGCCAACCTTCCGTTAGCTACATCGACTCAAGTCCGTAAACTTGCACCCCGGTGGATTGGACCTTTCCGAATCTCTACGGTCATATCTGATGTTGCATACCGCCTCGAACTTCCGCCACATATCCACATCCATCCAGTTTTTCATATCTCGCAGCTCAAAGAATTTCATACTGAATCGGAGCGCTTTCCAGGCCGACATCAGCCTCCGCCGCCACCGGTAGTGATTGAAGACCAGGAGGAATATGAAGTGGACTGCATTTTGGAACACCGCTATCTTCGTCGTGGCAATGGACGTCCGCAACTACAATACAAAGTCCGATGGAAAGGTTATCCCATCCACGATGCAACATGGGAGCCCGTTCACAACCTTACCCATTGTCAAGAAACCATTTGGAGATATCATCAGGAGCGAAACGAGGACGTTCCGCATTAGCGGAGGATTAATTGTAACAGGCAAGAACTAGATTTTTGTGTTTCTTTAGAAAAGTAGATAGATAGTTGAAACCATTTTAGGAGTTTTTAGAAAATTTTAGAATTTGAGGTAGATGGCCTATGTGGGATCCACCATAGAAGCTTCGAGAAGGTGGGGCCCACCTCTAGAGTCTTCTAGAAGGGCGGTTATCTAGGTGGGGCCCACCTCTAGGACCTTCCGGAAAGTTCCATGGTGGGGCCCGCCATTGGAACATTCTAGAAAGTTCCAAGGGCGGTTAGGCAGAGTATAAATAGAACGGCCGGGGCCATTTGGAGGCATTCGGTCGCCGTGCGCCTTAGTCCCTCTCTCTCGGTAAAGTTTGGTTTGTACTTTGCTTCTTTAGTTCTCTTTGTTACATTACTGTTGAAAGTCTATTCGGTCTTGTTTAGCCCGGTTTTCTCGAGATCTTGTTAGGTTAGCATTGTTTGAGTTGTGACCAAAGAGAGAATTGATCCCGTTTCATTGGTATCGAGCGAGTGTCGATCTATCCTTACGTTAGGTGCTATTAGCAAGAAGTCTACTTGAGAGTCGATCATTATGGTTTCATCAAGTCTTGTCCTTGGATCTACTTGGAGTTACTTTCAAGGATTTGGCTAGAAACGAGAAAGCGTCGCGGAGCGGTCGTCGGAAGAATTGCATCATGGGAGAAATGGCGGAACCTACTCATATGGAGACTGATTCAAGACCTACTAGACCAGATTGCCGCATTACAAGGACAAGCGGACGCTTCTAGAGCTAGAGAATTGACAATCTGCGAGGTCAAGTTGAGCAAGCCTCAAACATATTCAGGAACTTCAAGACAAGATGATGTATCTCAATGGCTTTTCAGCATGCGACAATATCTCCAACTGTCCAGGACGAACTCAACCGACGGAATTTTATATGCAGCCAGCTATTTGAGGGGTGCAGCAGCCATTTGGTGGCGACTTCGAGCTCAAAACTATAGAGCTCAAGGCGGATTTCAAAATTGGGAGGAATTTGAGACCGAGCTCACAAACCAGTTTCGGCCCATCAATGCGGAGAAGTTAGCGCGCGATCAGTTGGCCACCTTGACACAACTAAGGTCAGTGCAAGAGTATGTCACCCGGTTCAAATCCATATGTCTCCAAATACCCAATGTTTCGGAGGGAGAGATGATGGATCGATTTGTTCGAGGATTGAAGCCGATCGTTCAACGAGAAGTGGAATTAAGAGACCCTCAAACATTTGAGGAGGCCGTTAGGATTGCAGAAAGAGTTGATGCCATAAACTTGAAATCGTGGAGTACGACTGCAAAGATGGAACCCTACGCCACCACCTACTATGGTAGCCCAACAACCGACGCCAATGGAGATTGACGCCCTACAAGGACCATTGACGCCACGCAGACGACAATTATTGGCACGGAAGGGATTGTGCTTCTCTTGTCGGGAGTCGAGCCATCGATTGGAGAGTGTCCAAAACGCCGAATTCGGTGCCAACAAACAAAAGGCGGATCCACAACCTCGAGGTGACCAAGATGATGAAGGAATGGAGCAGGAAACGGGGCTCCCGGTGAAGGGCACGGAGGACCAATATCGGGATAGTCATTGTCTCTCGTAGTCAAACAAAGCATGGCCTCGGGCAACACTCAAAAAGGTCACCGATATGTCTCACAGTCGACTTAGAAGACAACCGTGTCGAGTACTAGTGGATTGCGGTTCTACGGAGAATTGCATCTCGACCGCAATTGCCAACCGACTTGGGATCAAGACTAAGGTGATCACCGGAGGGACTATATACCTCATGACGATCGGAAAATGATTTAAGTGAGACATGTGAAGAAGAGACCTTGAGATTGTATGATGCCTATGCACTACGAGGAAAATTTAAGGTAACGGGTTCGGAGATATGATGTTATCCTGGGAATGCCGTGGTTGGAGGCGGGAAATAAGCAGATTGACTGGCTGGCAAGAACCATCTCTTTTAACGAAGGTGGGCGCAAGATAATTCTTCATGCTTCAACATCAAGTGGATTGAAGAAACGACAGACAACTAAAGGCATATTGGTGGGGATGGCCTTCATGAAGAAACAGATGCGACGCGGCGGCCGGTGTATGTGGTGGTTCCAAATATTGCTTCAATGGTAGAGAAGAGAGCCGAAGGAGCAGAACGAGTTGAGCAACTTATCAGAGAGTTCCGAGATGTCTTTCCCGCCGACTTACCTAGTGGTTTACCACCTGATCGAGGTGCTCCCTTCCACATAGACTTAATGCCAGAAGCTAAACCAACAAATCGGCCAATTTATCGCCTAGCACCAAACGAGCTTGAGGAGCTGAGGAAGACGTTGGACGAGCTTTTGGAGAAGGGCCTCATTCGAGAAAGCACATCGCCATGGGGAGCACCTGTCCTTTTTGCATCCAAAAAGGATGGTGGATTGCGGCTATGCATCGATTATCGGGGCCTTAATAAGCAAACCATCAAAAATGCTTATCCACTCCCACGTGTGGATGACCTTCTTGATCAACTTCGAGGCGCAACCATTTTTAGCAAGCTAGATCTTCGAAGTGGATACTGGCAGATACCAATTGCAAAAGAGGATATTGAAAAGACAAAGATTTAAATGCGCGCTATGGACATTTTGAGTGGCTCGTTCTGCCTTTCGGTCTCACCAATGCCCCAGCTTCCTTCATGGGTCACAAGAACAGGTTGTTCCGGGACCTTTTGGACAAGTGTGTAGTTGTTTTCATTGACGACATTTTGATCTATAGTAAAACCCCGGAAGAGCATGACCAACATCTACGGGAGGTGCTACGTCGGTTATGGGATAGTCACTTCTATTGCAAGCAATCAAAGTGTGAACTTTGGAAGTCCGAGGTCACCTTTTTGGGGCATGTAGTATCATTCGAGGGTGTGTACATGGAACAAGCTAAGGTGAATGCAGTGAAGGACTGGCCAACTCCCAAGGATGTTTATGAAGTTCGTTCTTTCTTAGGCCTCGCCGGATACTATCGTCGTTTTGTTCGGCAGTTTGCGCACATTGCTGCTCCTCTGACAAATCTATTGGAGAAGGGCGCTCCATTTGAGTGGAAACTACAACAACAAGGCGCTTTCAATAATTTGAAGGGGGCACTCACTACTGCTCCAATTCTGCAACCATATGATCTTGACCTTCCGTGTACGGTTGACATTGACGCCTCCGACTTTGCTATAGGCGCGGTCCTCCAACAAGACTTCGGTAGGGGCCTTCAACCGGTGGCATATGAGTCACGCAAACTTAAGAGGGCAGAGCGCAACTATTCTCGTGACGTGATCGGGAACAACTAGCAATTGACATGCTACCAAAGTATGGCGGCACTATCTATTGGGAAACTCAGTGACAATTTGGGTGATCATCGGCCCTTACTACATGATCTGCATTTAGAAAATATGAAATCGAGACACCACCGGCCCAGGAAGAACGATTCAAACTGTTTGATATTCAACTTCAAGATGCAAGGGGCGACAACATATTGTGCCGACGCTTTATTTCGGAGACCAGATCTCAAATCAATCGGAGGACACGAGGGAGATTGCTACCATTAGTAGTATTGTTCCGGATCTAACCGGAGGGAGAGAATGGAAGGAAGCCACCTACCAAGATGCTTACTTCACAATGGTGACGATCGAGTAGAGGTAGGTGATGTGCAATATCAAGATTACAACCTCGTTGACGGCCTCCTCTATTTTAAGAAGCGGGTTTATGTACCTAACGATGCTAAACTTGAACCCGCATACTTCAAGAAGGGCATGACATTCCTATCTCTGGACATCTCGGACGTGAGAAGACCTTAGAACGGATTTCTAGAACATGGTTTTGGGTGGGCTTGGATCGTGATGTTCGAGCTTTTTGTGCGTTCACCTGAGCTATGCCAACGGAACAAGGCACGCACATCGCACCTCTTGGACTATCGCGGCCGATTCCACTACCTACTCTGATGCGATGGGAACAAGTAACCATGGATCTCATTACTTGTTTGCCACGCACGCATCGTAATCACACTGCGTTCTTTGTCTTTGTGGACCGCCTTTCAAAAATTCATTTGGTCGGTCATGATACGCTCCGATATTGATGCCCCAACACTTGCACGAGTCTTCTTCGACACTGCTCTTCCGTCATCATGGATTGCCTCGTGTCATTATCTCGGATCGGGATCCGCGCTTCACAGGAGTTTCGCAAAGCACTATTCAAGCTTCTCGGCACACGACTTGCTATGTCTCATGACCTTTCATCCTCGGGACCGATGGATGATGAGAGCGGGCTAACCGGACCTTGGAGGATATCTTTGCGGGCGTTTGTGGCAATTCACCACAACGACCGGGATGAGTATCTCGACCCTTTGAGTTCGCCTATAATGATAGTTCCTGCAAGCACGGGTCATTCACCATTCTTTCTTAACGCTCGGTCAAGACCCGATTACGCCGCAACGCTCCACCGCCCCATCAACACCAACAACCCTACAACGGAGGAGTTTATACAACGACTAACATCGGCGTTGCAAGAGGCTCGACAAATGCTCTCATCGCACGTAATCGACAAAAACAATATGCAGATAAACCACCGCAACATAAGACCTTTCGGTAAGGTGACTTGGTTCGCTTTCTCAAATGCCAACCTTCCGTTAGCTACATCGACTCAAGTCCGTAAACTTGCACCCCCGGGATTGGACCTTTCCGAATCTCTACGGTCATATCCGATGTTGCATACCGCCTCGAACTTCCGCCACATATCCACATCCATCCAGCTTTTTCATATCTCGCAGCCAAAGAATTTCATATCAATCGGAGCGCTTTCAGCCGACATCGCCTCCGCCGCCACCGGTAGTGTGATTGAAGACCGGGAGGAATATGAAGTGGATCGCATTTTGGAACACCGCTATCTTCGCCGTGGCAATGGACGTCCGCAACTACAATACAAAGTCCGATGGAAAGGTTATCCCATCCACGATGCAACATGGGAGCCCGCTCACAACCTTACCCATTGTCAAGAAACCATTTGGAGATATCATCGAGAGCGAACGAGGACGTTCCGCATTAGCGGAGGGGGATTAATTGTAACAGGCGAAGAACTAGATTTTTGTGTTTCTTTAGAAAAGTAGATAGATAGTTGAAACCATTTTAGGAGTTTTTAGAAAATTTTAGAATTTGAGGTAGATGGCCTATGTGGGATCCACCATAGAAGCTTCGAGAAGGTGGGGCCCACCTCTAGAGTCTTCTAGAAGGGCGGTTATCTAGGTGGGGCCCACCTCTAGGACCTTCCGGAAAGTTCCATGGTGGGGCCCGCCATTGGAACACATTCTAGAAAGTTCCAAGGGCGGTTAGGCGAGTATAAATAGAACTGGCCGGGGCCATTTGGAGGCATTCGGTCGCACGCCTTAGTCCCTCTCTCTCGATAAAGTTTGGTTTGTACTTTGCTTCTTTAGTTACTTTTGTTACGTTACATTGAAGTCTATTCGGTCTTGTTAAGCCCGGTTTTCTCAGATCTTGTTAGGTTAGCATTGTTTGAGTTGTGACCAAAGAGAGAATTCAGTCCCGTTTCACCTGGTTTCGGCCACTATTTGTCAAGTTCCTTTGTATTTGCGTTGCTTATGTAATATAATGTTCATCATACAATTTATATAATTTTTTTTGTGTTGCCCGGGTTTTTTTTTTTGGTAAGGTGAGAATTGGAGAGGGCGTTATGTTGTAATGTCCTCTCTAGAGAGGGCAGAGGGCATTACGGGATGGGAGCTCCCTTCAAATGAAGGGGCCCGAAACCGGACAGTGTGTTACGACATCAAAATATAAGTGAAAAGTTGAGTACAGTGAGAGCTACAGAGAAGATTCCGTTGGAAGGTGACCCCTCGGGTCACCTTGGGCGTTTAAGGGTTAAGGTCACTCGTCCATACTCATTTATTGAGTGGAGTGGTTGTAGGGAAAGAAAAAAAGTTGAATCTAGATCTAGAAAGAAGAAGACGAAAGAAAATGTACTTTGGGGGCTATGGGAACCATGGGAACTAGTGGAATGGGCCCATGCTAAGATTGAATTGTCAGGGAATATGACAAAAGAACACACTAACTTTATAATACGGGTTCTATATTAATTTTAAGGGCTTGCCACCTTCCCTTGGCAAGCCCGAATTATAATACGGGAGCCCGTGATTATAATGTTGGGTTGGGGAGCATGTGAGTGGCTTACTTTTCTGAGACCCGATCCATTTTGCGGGGTCGGGTCTCACATGTGACTGTGCCCTTACCCTGCTTGTTAACATATTCATTCTCCTACAATGAGATCATACAAAAAGTGCATGGAGTTGCTCCAGAACTCATGCCGTCATCCTGGAGACAAAACAAAACTGTAGCACTGTAAACACTGCAAGTTTGTCACTTTGTCTCTACTCGAATCGTCAGATGACTTGTCAAGTCTGTTGCTCAGCACAACTGCCAAAAAAAATACATCACTCTCATCAGATTTGCATAATTCATGCAAACTTCAGTACGTAACATGATGCCATGGTATCAATAATGGCATGATCCGCGGCATCTTACAAACACTGTAGCTCCAAAGACATGACAACCACTCCGCTTTATAACTTGGGATGCTCAACTCATCGGAAGCAAGTACAATCTACCTAGGGAGTAAGCATTTCTTAACATTTATAGAGTCATTCACGGTTATCATTTACAATGAAAAAATGAATAAATATAATCAAAATTTATAAAACATGAACTATTTCAAAACAATGATTTCAAAAATATCATGTTTATGGCATGTATACGTTTAACGAATTCAAACTCATGGAATAGGATTCACAATCATGTAAGGGAATTTTTACATTGTACAAATGTTATTATAACTTACATTCGTTCATGTTGTGGATGTATACGTTTAACGAATTCAAACTCATGGAATAGGATTCACAATCGTGTAAGGGAATTTTCACATTGTACAAATGTTAACTTACATTCGTTCATGTTGTGGACTAGTGGGACCCGTGCCGTTGAGCACGTTCAACTTGGATTGCCTAAAGCTATAAAACATTCATAAACTTCAAATCAGTTTATACAGAAAATATTTAAAAATACATATCGAATTTATATATTTAGAATAATAAAATATACATCAATGGTCTCAAACATGGTCTCTATTGGATCATTCCTCAAAATGGGTATTGACCGTTGGAATCCCTTTACTCTTTGTAAAAGGGTATTATAACGTTCGTTTGCAGGTTCACTACTGAGCAACCATAGGCCATGAGTGTATATCTCATAATCTGTGGACGAAATCTCACTGTCTTCATCAAAAGGCCTTATAATCCAAGATGCTATCCTTGATGTAACATACACATCAGTAGCTAAACTAAATTTAGCTACTTTTGATCCATAAACACTCATTAAAGATGGATCCACCCAAGGCCGTCTTATTCTATCTCGCCTCCAATTCTTTTTGTGATGGATATGCATAGTTGGATAGCAGAGAGGAAACTCTATCTTACATGCAAATCCCCAATCACAAACACCTATGTACATATTATCTTCTTCTCTCACAGTAATAAGATGTTGTCGGAGACAAATCACAATGTATGCTACCATTTTTATACGTAAATAGCATACCAAATAAAAAGTGCCAAGACAATCGGATTCGTAGTCGTTGAAACAACTTCACATTGTCGCATCCACTCCCCTGCTCCATACGTGATTTTCCATTGCGCTTCAAGACCATACTTCTCAAAGTTCCAAAGATTCCACCATCGCATATATCCATGCGGTTTAGAAGGATGTATGGCAAATAATTTCATAAATAGAGGATGGACCAAAGGACAACTTGTGGCTTCTATGTTCATTGATTGAAAACTATTTCTATGAACAAGTACTAATGAAGGCTTTACAAGCGTACTCCTCTTCTCTTGGAATGAAATCGACTCCTATTATGTGACACTTAAAAATCACACCGTAGCTACGTCTAGCAACCTCCCTATTACCGTTCAAATCAATAACCTCTCGCATCGAGTGGGAGGAAATGCAACAAAGATCCATCTAACGGATCTTTGTTTATCCCATGTACTAACCTACGAGGTTCAATTACTAATTCATCAACTCGGCATCAAGCCATGAAATTTTTGTCATTAAAGAGTCAAAATTGGGATCAAAAGGATCTAAAACTTGAAGCATCCAATTTTTAAATTAGTGGTACCACTATTGACCTCCTCGCAAATAAGACTATCAAACCTCTCAAAAGACATCCGCTACCTATTTCTTTTTAACACATTTATATCTTTTTACTATCTAAATACCTAAAAAAACTAAAGACTACTTCTAGTCTTTTTATTTTATATTCCAATTTTAGAGCTAACGCATAGATCTTCCTATCTTTTAACCGTAGGTCTAAAACAATCTTATCTCTTTGAGAGAAGTTCCTTTCTCAAAAGACCAACAATCTACTCCTACTCTTTTTACTTTCAGTTCCTACTTTAATTCTAAGTCATAGATTTAGCTACAATCTACTTCTAGTTTTTTTACTTTCTATTCCAATATTGGTTGTGTGGATACAAGAGGCAAGTCTCCACGACGGATTCCAGCGCGGAACCGTCGTGTGAGACAAAGCCTCCTGTATTGTAATATAGATGTATAGTGACGCGTTTCATTTGCTTACCATTTATAAAGTCAAAATTACAAAGAGGGGGAATTTTTTCTGTTAACCCCTAAAGGTCCAAGAAAGCGGAAATCGCTTTTTGGAATTTCCACATGGAGAAAATTCAGCCCAACTTTGACCATTATAATCTCAAAATAGGAGAAAAATTAACGGTTCAAATTTGACATTCGAGAAAAGGGTCAAGTTAACTTCAAGATCTTTTAATCAATGCTTAGATTGAGTTTCAGTTTGCACCTATAGTAGAAGAAGGTTCTTTTTGATGATTTAAACAATTTTGTATCAAGGACCTTTAGGGGTTAACAGTTAACACGTTTAGCATTTTTAGTGCACAATATGGGGGGAGTAGAAGAAAGGTAACACTTAGAGAAAGTTAATCCTTAGAAGTGTAACATTTATATAGGGTGGACTGTATGTATTTCTTATTTTTAACTTCTAAAGAATAGACTCAACAATGACCTCTAGACTGCCGTATGGTATCTGAAATCCACATGCAATTTTTTTAAAATCCTGAATATGGAAAATTCAACCATAGTATCTTGTTTAAAATTTTTAAATTGATACACTGACCAAGTTTTATCAAATTTCACCAAATTAATCTTGGAATACATTGAGTCAAAGTTTTAGGTTTTGTGACCATTTTTCAAGCAAATCAATTGAATTTGGGCCTCTCTCTCTTTTAGAGATTAATAAATAAATAGAAAATAAAAGAATAAGGACATTCCTAGCAATATAGCTAAACGTACATCGAATTAGGAGGGGTTGCTAGATGTAGCACTTCTTTGAATCCACAGCCTTTCCACATAAGCAAGTTGAATAACCTTGCTATATTCCGCCTTTTATCAAACCATGACAAAGTTTTAGAAGTACTTAAAGTCCAAAAGTTTTAAAGTTCTTCCAATAGGCTAGATGAGATATTCCAAAAGTCAAGTTAATTTGAAGTAAACGACATGTTGAGTGGAAGTTGGATGGGTAGGAGGGGTTGGGGCTATGGTTGGTTGCCACCTCTAGCGGGTGCTACTTGTGCGAGTGGCTAAAGGTGACGGGTCAAATAGCCTCTCCACTGGGAAAGGAAAATGACCATTGCCTCACTACATATAGCAAAGCCTTGGCTCTTTGGCGAGTCCATTGGGAATACCCATATAAAGTACATGCGAGAGCCAAGATTGCATCGAATTCTAGAGAGTACTACACTAAATTTGATAATTAGTGTTAGATTATTATAAGATTTGAAACTGCTATAAGTTTTTACTTTTGTTTAAAAAAATTCACCAAGAGCATTGATTCTGATACTATATAAGGACCCCCATCTTGGCCAATATAGTGGGTAAGATTATTGAACAACAGTAAAAACTTATAACATGTTTATGTAAATTAGTGAATCTAACGCTAATTATCAGATTTAGTGTACCTAAATGACCCAAAAAATTCCAAAATAATACTTCACAAACAAAATTCATTATATTTTTTTCTAAGAGGCAAGCTCAGAGAGAGAGAGCACCTCGTGAAGGGCTTTGACAACAGAACAGTTTTGAACGGTAAGTATGATTTTTAAATTCTGTGGTTATCAGTGAGCCTGCATGCACAAGACACGGTCCTCAGCCACAAGGACCGAACCGGGATCGGCTTGACCCCACAGATTAACGTAACTTAGCAATTCTAAAGTACATGCAATATATGTGGCACTGCTCTTGTAAAGTATCAAATCGGGGATCCCTTTGATACCATAGAATCTTCCATTGAATGCAACAATTGAAACTTCATGGACGTCAGCACTCACCAACCTTCCTTTTATGTTGTTTTTTTTTAAACCAATTAATTCCTTTTATATCATTGGAAGCCTCTATTGACACAATCAGGTCAGATCGCTTACGATAGAATCCTTTTCGATTTGCGCATGTGATGAAATGGGTGGAGTTACCTGCCCGGGGGCGGGAACAATAAATTCCTTTAGAAAAAGGCTACCCAATTTTCTTGCCTGCCATTTATGAAGGTCCACCTCACAAAGGCGTTTTCCACTACAACTTTTTAATGGGTAGGTACTAATACAGCTTTTGATAAGATACTTTGTGAACAACACTAAATATCACCTAGACTATATCAGTATAGGATAGGAACAACATTATTTTCATATCATGCAGCCAATGTATGTTCCACGTACCCTTCTTTTCAAAATTTAATGGAACTTTTGCCTAACCATTTGAAAGAAATACATGCATGTTATCCTGAAGGATAAGTGAAACCCAAATGCCCAGATTGACAATTTCGTCCCCTCTGCCCGCGGGCAGAGACGTTCTAGAACCGAGATTGGCGTCCGTCTGTCCGTCCGTCCGTGTGGTGTGGGAGTGGTGTCCGCAGAGGAGCCCCACCTGGGGCTTGTGGACCAGGTTGCCGAATGAGAGCGTAAAGTTTTGTAAAGTTTCTAATTTCGAGATCTAGACAATTGTCTGTCACAAGAGTGATTGCGACGACGTGGAAGAGTGGTACTCAAGATTCAACGTCCGCAATCTCCGTAGCGCAACAGCCACTTAAAGCTCTCGTCGTAAAGTGACTTCAACATTAACAACCACGGTCGGGTCAGGGGTGCCTGTTTCTATTTATGCACCAGAAAGCTACCACTCGTTCGTTGTCATCCCGTGTCTTGCCTTGACAGGCTGAGCCAGCCGATTCGAGCTCGCAAGCGATTAACTCTCATCTTCCACAACCCCTCTGCCTAAATCATTTCCTCAGATAGGAAGGACAGACACCGTTTCTTCACACCCAAGAGTCTCATTTCTCGTCTGTCCGGCGCAGGTTAGTTGAAAGAAGCACTGTCCGTGCGTGCATATTTTTATTTGTTCAGCATCCCGTGTCCAGTGAGGCTGAGCTAGCGACTGCATCTTCCGGAGCCTCTTTTCTAGATCAGTACGCTTCTATTCAGTCCCCATTTCTCCTAATTGCCCGACTGCCACCTTCCTGAGCCTCCTGTCCCGATCAGTTGCAGAGGAATAGACGTCGATCTGGAACACCATTGCTCTTAGAGGGTGTTGCTAGAATCAGGCCATCGATCCCAGAGACTGTTGCCAGGTTCGGGATTACTTTTTAAGAGCGTCAGGTCCCGATGGCGTTGCGGACGAATCGATTGTTGATGAGGAAATGCGCGCCGTTCTATTCCAGGGTTGAGCGCGCTTCGGAAGACGTTTCAGACTCGGAGGGACCATCGATCCGTTCGCATTCTCGATCGTCGTCCTTCACGTGGCTGCAGCGCGCCTGCAGCAGTTCCAGCAGTTCCAGCTGCCATAGCTCTGTCCCGCTCTCCGAGAGTCCCAAGCGGGAGCTCAGAATAAGATCTGCTAGCAAAGTCAGCGGCCGACACAACCCCCATCACCCGGCGAAGAAGCAGAAGAAGCAGGCCTCGTTATCGAAGCTCATGTGGTGGTGAAGCTCTTGTTGTTCTTATCACAACTACCAATACTGCTCCATCGATTGATCTAAGTTTCCTTAGAGCTGATCCTCTGAATACGATGCGAGCGTTGATCTATCGATCCGGTCCACGCCGACAGGGTCCTCAAACCCTAATTTTTGTCTGAAATATTACGACATTGTTTACAATGTTGTCACCTTGAGTGATGGTATAGAACTAGGTAGAGAGAATGAAAACTGCAACATGACATTGTCAATGTCGAAATTTTGAACATCCCTTGGAGGGTATGTGCAATTGTATTTATACTTGAAAAGAGCATACTCCTTCACAAATGAAAGGAGTTGTGCCTTAAATTTTCTCCCAAGGAAGGTTGTTTGATTTCACAGATAACTCTATCGTCTGTTGAATTTCGTGGTGATTCTGTTTACAAGTTCTGATTCCGGAAGAGAGTTCTTCTTTTGGGAATGCGTGTATGATAACTCTGTTTCCTCACCTAATCTCTGAACTCTGTTTTGAGGTGCTTCCTCCGCTTGGAATATCTTGCCGGAAGTCAGGCATTGAAAACTGAACAGAATTCATGTTCGACTTGCTGGGTGCCACCGGTGCACCTTCCCTTTTCCGCAAACATTTGATACTCGTATCGAAACCGGAGAAAGATTGTAAATCCTTACTACCATTCTCAGGATACTCATGAATTGTATTACAATGGAAACTGGTGCAAATGTGTATTTCGATGGAAACTGGTGCAAATGTTCTGATATAGTTCTTTACTCATTGTAAATCTGTTATTTGAAGTTGGAGGTGAAGCAAAAGTGCAATTTCAGATTTAATATAGCATCGAAAACTAACATATCTTACAAAAAAGAAAAGAAAATCTAGGGGATATGGGAGAAGTTCATAAATATCAACACATTGTTGTACAAAATACTCAATGGATTGGAGCACATGTACTGTAGGAGGTCAAATTCAACTAACAAGTACATGAGGTTGAGTACATGAGGTTGCTTCTTCGGAAAGGTCGTACTTCAACTTTGTGACATTCAATATATAATTTAGTGAGTAAAATACAATACTTTTTCCTGTTCATTTCAAATTGAGGAGAGAGTGTACTAGTGTAGTGGTTTATGGAGTTGAATCCTTGATTCTTCAACCTTTGTTTCAAATTTCATGATGATGGGGTGCCACCAAGCAATAAAATTTCATATTTGCATTAACAATGTAAGCATAATAGATAACAAGGTGGGGTGTCAAGAAAGCAATATGAGTTTATGTTTGCATTTGCGAAAGTAGTAAATGGTTGGCTAAGTTTATGATTGCATTGCAAAGGTTGAAGAAGGTTGGCTATATTTATGATCCGCCTTATTTTGCTCTCGGTCTTATGTGAGTTCTAACATCATTACAATGATGCAACAATGATTCATCGGGCTTGTAGTATAATTATGGTTGAACCATAGTATGCATGTTGAAGACATGAAAACAAATTTATGAAGAAAGTTCATTGGCTTGAAGAATCTATTTACAATCACGTACTATGCCCAAAGGAAAGCCTCTCTTCCAAATCCATGAGTTAATTCCTAAGAGCCCAATCAACCATTTTATGGCTGATTCCAATTTAAGGAGCTGTAAACACCTAAAAAAACAAGTTTTTTCTATTTTTATTAGGTTTTCCAAAACTTTGGTAAGTTGAGGACTATATTCAATTCATAGACCTTGTTTGGAAGCATGGTTTGTTCACACCAAGCATTTTGACACAAACAAGGCAAGGTTTTTGTAGTGTTGTAAAACTTACTATTTTGGAAAACTAATGGTATTCCGGTTAGGTTGCTCGTGGCCTCTTTCCATTTTATTCTATATTATACTTCTTCCGTTCCTCGGCGTCTAAAAAATACCATGATTTGGTTCAAGCACTTGTCTCACAATAATACCAAGATTAGAATGAGTAATTTATACCATCGAAACCATATCCCCACTATATCAATGAGTAATCGAGACCATTAGAAAAATCAACCATTTTTAGCACACCACGATGTTTTTATGAGACAAGGGGAGTAAAGTTTTAGCCAATCATATTAAAAATCAAATACTAAATATAGAAAGTGTGATTTCTATTTATCCTCAAAGGGATAGTCTCCTTAATTCATTACAAATTAAATAGTTACTATTTCAAGAAATCTAACGACACTAATCTAATCTAAGCATTAAGGTTTTCATATTGTTTTTTTAACAAAGCCTTATAATAGATAGGAATTACAGAGTTTATAACACATCTAAGTTTCTCTTCAAACCCCTTGAGCCTTTAGGGGTTCATAGTATACCTATCATTCCACAAAGTTTATAATTATTGGACTCAAATACAAAGAATGGTGTGACTTGCAATTTTTAATAAACAAAAAAAAATGCTACCTTGGATAAAGGAAAAAAATGAAGACAAGGAGTTGGGCAGTTTCAACCAATGGGATTGAACCATGGATAGAATTTAGATGTTTGATCTAATTGTTTGATGCAAACTACATGAGAAAGAAAAATGGTTGATTTTGTGTTTGGAGGCTCATAAAATAAAATCTAGAGCACGATGCAAATGTGTGAATTGCACATCAAGAAAGACTCACAAAATTCCTAAAATAAAATATGTCTATTCATAAACAACTTTCATTTAGCCTTCCAAGACCTTTTAATTCTGGATTGACAATAATTTTGTCAATTGGGCCTTAAAAGCGCTCAATGGACCTGCTACAATGATAGAACTGGCTACATTTAGAGAGGTAGGGGTCATTTTTCTTTCCCAGTTGGGCCATTTGACGTGCAACATTTGGTGTGTCAAAGGGAGGCTTTAAAGCCTTCTAAAGTTAGCGACCCTTCAAGCGTGCTACCCACCCAACTGTCACTGAAACGGGCGGCCTTTTAAAAGTACCTCACAACATTTAAACCTTTGGACTTCAAGTACTCTTGAACATCTGCCATGGTGTCATAGAGGGTAGAATAAAGCATGAATAGTTAAAGGATTGTGAAAGGGTGTGGATTCGAAGAGACGCTACATTTGTGGTCCCCTCCTTCATGTCTACATACAAAGACTCTTATAGCTAGTTCGTTCGTAGGAACTATAGAACAACTTGTTGATGGATGAAAAATAATAAGATGATTGCAAAGCTTATTCATTGTCAAAAGAACAAATGTACGGTTGTTTAGGGTTGAACTCTTTGACCGGCTGACCGCCTTGTTTGTGGCTATAAAGCAACCCAGTGCACCAAGGCTTGAAGGTGGCGCATTAATGCGTTATTATGCTTAGAACGTAGAAGGGTGCAGGCAAGAAGGCATTGTGGTGAGAGATTGTAGGAAGAAGTGGTTCTTACATTTTGTTTACGTTGGTCTTAGTTTAAGCTTGGTCCTCTTTCCTTTTTGTTGATTGAATTAACTACACAATTCACAACAACGCGTAGTATCTTGTACGCATCACAAAACAAGCACCTCCAAGCTAGGATTGCAATTGCTGACCCTTAACCCTTTACTCCGGGCGATCATTAGAAGAATTTTGGGGTCTAGGAGTGGCCCCAACGACGCTGCTGCGGTCAGCTGTTGTGGTACACTGCCCGGCTGACATGTCGGTTTAGGCAGTGGTTACCAATGGTGCCACTCATTCTGCATGCATGGGTGCGGCCAATGGCGATTCAGTTTTTGTTCCAGCATAGAGGACCTACGTGGAAGCACAGTCTCCCGTACTCACGGGTGCATGGAATAAATTTAATCTGCTTAATGTACACCATGTACCATGGCGGATGCATAAATATTCATTGAGTGTACGTAAAGCCGTTGGAAATTCCTTTTTTTAATCCAACCGTAATTGTATTTTAAGCTTTACGGAAGAGCCTAGTCGGCATGAATAGCGACGTGAAGGCGCGGGAGAGGAGATGACAAGACAGTTGAAGCGGATACAGTCAGCGGGTGACCACATGCAAAGTCATTAGCGCCAAATTTTGAGGTCAGCTCAGGAAGTCGTAGTGCTTCAGCAGCGCATAACTTCCCATTGCAATGCTCGGGGCAATGCTTCGCTTATCCGCTGTAGGTTCATTGAAATGGCAACGGTTCGTCGGCCACGGGCGGAGGTGCAATCAGTTCTCATATTCAACGATCAAGATGCGTACGGTCAGTGGATTCCATTGCGATTAGAGGTTGGGAGTTGGGTAACATTGAAGCCTGCATCAAGTGGTCCCTGGGCAAGAGATTCTCGGAGGTATGGCGATGAAAGCAACGCGGGTGCATGGAAGGCGAAGATCATGGAGTTTCGATGGGATTATAGCACTGTTCGTGACAAAGTGGTGATGACACTCGATTCCATTTTGGTGCGACATGCATACCAGCGCCGACAGCTTCAACTGAACCCACTGGCTGCAGCTAGCGAGCCCAACGTATGCAACTACTTGTATGCCTCTTATTGGGAAGACTGGGTGCCTCCAACATCAGTTTTGGACGTGATATTCGTATTGCATTATGAGGTTGGCGAGGCAACTCGGAACGGGAGAGGATACAAGGAATTGATGGCGGATGGAACTTTCTATTTGCGGGCTGTGTATGTGCCTCGGTCTGGGAACGAGTTGTATGGCAGCTTGGAGATGCTTCCTCTACCGGAACTAACAGATTCTGAGTGGCCTCTCCCTGACATGCACACTTCAGAAGTGTTTCGCAGAAAGTTGGCTATCGACATTGCTGCCGCAATGAAAGGAGGGACAGGTAGCAGCGCCGTCCATTTCCAGTGGTTTATGCCAGTCCATGTGATGGTGGATTTGTTTGCTTGTGCGGATAGCATACATAGAACAAAGTCAATGTACATCTTCAACAAACCGTCTGATAAGCTCATGTGTAGCTTGATGGACGCTGGTGGGACGTGAAGTATGAACGTGGGCAAGATGTCCGAAGTGCGAGGTTAACCGCGGCGAAGATGAGATTTCGTTACCATTTGGGGCGGCAGATGCTGTATGGTAATTTCCAGTATGTGAGATATAGACGCGTAGAGGGACAAACTTGGATAGCCATTGATCAAGCTCATGCAGTGGAGATGGTAAGGACTAGAGTGATATTTGGAGACACTTTGCTCCCGGCAATTGAGGTAGGCAGAACATGGCCTGTGTCACACATACGTAACGAGATTTCAATCATTGTGTCAAGAGACTCTCTTCCGGAGGAGTATGACCTTGTCATTCAACGGCTTGGCCACCTTGATGCAAAGGTACGCGCTTGGGAGTGTAACGTTGTTTCCTGTAGGCTGCAACATCGTGATGTGCGCATTGCAAATGGATAGACCAAAGTCATATCTAACTTTGTGTTGCTTAATTTTGCAGATAAATGCTCGGCATGAAAAGGTCACGGTGATTGGTGCAGTGCTCGCTAGCAATGGTCTATTCAAAATTGTTCCAGCATAGATAACTTGCTAGAAATTTAAGGGTTTAGGCTATGCTTCAGCAAAGAGCCATTGTAGACTATGGTTAGTGGTGCCCGAACCTAACACTAGATCACAGAAATAGTGACTTACTATTGACATTACTATTTTTGTGAGATTTTACAAGTATATGAGATTTGTTATTCATTGTTTTGTTTGAAAATTCATCGTGACTAGAGAAATCTTGACTTTTGTTGTTCTTATACAATGATACAATCTAAAAATCCATAAACATTACCTAGGGAATTGAGAAACATAGAGGTGCTGAAGCACAATCCGTGTTTTCAGCAAGCTATAATGACGTAACTGGGACATATAAAGGATATTCTAAAAATATTTAAGAATGTAATAAGATAATTATGGACATGGATTTGCAAATTGAGCCTCTGTTTAATAACATCCGCATTGAGAATCTAAGTACATAATTCAACACTCAAGTGACATGCAACAGAATTTCAGAACATCTGTTTTGAAGGGGTTAATACGATGACATGCAATAACATGCAATAGTATGTCTTGGAGTTTTTAGTGCACTGAATGATGAGTTTTTCATATAAGTGAATTTTTTCTATTGAAAGTCAACTATAACATTTGCCCTTCACATTGATTTTTGAAAAATGTCTTTGATCATTCGCATGACTACTTACGAACTTTATCATTTTCTTGATACAATCGGATATAGATCAAGCTATTAATATTCTTGAAGCGAGGCTTTAGTGACTCTCGGCCTAGCTATAGTGACTCTCGACCTAGCATAGAGGATATCACTTTTTGATTCAGTTGAACCCGCTTTCACGCACCAACATCTATATTCTAATGGTGGATGATTTTTACCATTTACCACATACAACTATCATCCATGCATCCATCCATTTTATTTTATTATGAAATCTTCTATTGCTTAAATACCATTTGTGCGGTCTAGATCTTTGAAACAAATTAATGTGAAATGAAGAAATTACAAGAAGTAATATATGTCAAATTTTAATCTTGCCATAAAAGAGTGATAGACGATTATATGATTCTGCAAAATAATTGAAGACTAAGCAAAATAGTCATCAATAAATAAGCACTGTAAGTAACCGCTAAGTGCATACAAATATTGATAATCATGGCATACATTAATATGTCAACAAAGGTGTTTTGCGCTTCTATTTCATTAAGGGGATATTTGCATGATATGCACATTTCAGTACACTAAGTAGCCAAACACTCTACTGTTGATTCATCTCCTAGCTGCAGCAAGTATTCTAAGTTCATATTTGTTGGCGTTTAAGTAGCTTAAGTAATGAACATGTTTCCTTCATGTTGCACAAGTGGGATCTGCTTCTGCTGCTACAGCACTTGCAATGTTCAAGATCTCTTCATAATCTAAAGGTCCAACTTCACGTAAAATTTCAACTCCTATGTCTCCATCTGTACAGTCAGGTGGCATTGAGCCAGATGCTGCAACGTTCTCGCCTGTTGAGTTCACATTGGCTTTGACATCGTCGCCAACTAATACATTTTTGACAACATCATTCGCAGCAACAACTCCTGTCTCACCAGCGCCTGCTTCAACTGTTGTGCCACTTGCTACGTCGTTGCAAACTTTCAGCTGAAGCCCAGTGTGGCTAACTATCTTGCAAGGCGTTGCTCCCAAGTTGACAACGTGTACAGCAACGCTTGCTAGACTATCAGCTTCCGCAACAATGTGCCTGGCAACTTCAACGTCTGATGCAACCCCCTTCTGTAGTGGGTGACAAGCTCGCTTGGAGGAGGAAAATTTAGAAGATGGCACTTCAAACTTTCGTTTGGTATTCTGCAGCTTTGTCTCAATGAGACTTAATGGAGGTGCCCATCCTTCTTTGTAGACCGTCGCAGCAGCAACCTCTTCAGAAGCAATGTCGGACTTAAAACCCCATTGGCCCATCCATCCTCCAGAAGGCTTAACATCACAGCCAGGACAACAAGGTTCCGTAGATAAAGCAATCTGAAACAAGCAAATCGGGTGAAGAAGACATCCGCAAGGGAGGCAGGCAAAAGCCATGTTAGCCCAATAACGTCCGCATCCTACGCATGGAAGGTGTTGTTTCAATGGTACCATTTCCTCACAGTTGACAGGAAATGCTGAATAAAACTGTTGTGGGCGGATACAGCTCTCTTGAACAATTATGACGTCAATTTTGGTGCTAATGTTGTTGATGGAATCCTGCAGACAAAGCAACTGGGCTCGCAAATCGGTAGTAACTCCAGTAAAGTGCTCAATCTGTGGGCCCAAAGTTGACAGCTGAGTAGTCACAGTAACAGCATCCTCCATGAGAGATCGCAAGCGTGCATCTACCACCTTTTTGGAGCGATCATCCAAGACCATGTCTTGCTTAGATTGTTGGATCCTTGCAAACTCCTCCCACTTGGCTTGCTCGGTGTGCGCCAACTCTTGTTTCTTGGTCTGGACCATCGTCAACGACATTTCTGCATGTTCCAGTTGATCTTTGATTGATAGCAGCTCCGCCTCTATCTTTGAACGTTGCTTCATCAATTGTGCACTTCCCCGGACCGTTGACTTCTCGAGTGCCGCCTCTGGTTGTGTTTGAGAGGGCTTCTTCCCACGATTTGCCGATGCTCCAGCAGGCCTAGGTGATGTCTGGTGTAGTGGTCCTCCAGCTTGACCCTTAAGTACTATTGTAGGCTTCGTTGGTAATTTGCGGAGCGGCGCTTGGTTGACATCTTCTGTAGTGGATGGCTTCGACGAAGATTTTTGAACACATTTTTGGTGACATCGTCTTTGACGCATGGTACGGTTGGAACGCGGCCGTTCCCTCAGATATTGTCTTCATTCTTTGCATTTCTATCTCGTAAAGAGCTTGTCAACCACTCCCCTAAACACGTGCAATATGGCTTGGATTTGCTCTTGCAAGCATGGTGGAGTGAACTTCACTGGATTGATGCCAGGATTTCTGAGACGGCTCTACACAAGCATCAACAAGTCAAACAAGTATTTTAAAGTCTCGCAAATGAACAACTTTGAGCTAACAATGATCGAGATTTAAAATCAGTAAAAGTAAGAAGCACATACTTAGTCGACCAGCTATTTTTGCTCAAGGTATCTGCTACAAAAATATGGAACTTACCTTTGCTATCTCAACCGCACCCTCAGCCCAATTTATCTTCCACTTCTTGGATTGAAGCATCAAGCCTCTCACAAAAGCAGTTCCAAATTCCCCATTGTCTGGGCATGTACCTCCGTAAACGCGTTGATACATCCTTAGTGCTGTAGCAGCAACTTCGTCATCCATAAGCTTAAGCGGATGGCGGTTCTCATTCCTGTTCAAAGGGTAGGTGCTAGCAATTGCCTCCACAGGGAGATTATGCTCTTCCTTCAAGCGCTTGAATGGGACACCCTTCATCGAAAGTCCGCCTATCTCATGGAAGAAGTTCATATTGTAACACGCGGCATCACCAAGCAAAAATGGAGCTATAGTGGTTAAATGCTTCCTCAAATTCTCTCCTATTCCTCCGAAATCAAAAGGCTCAGCCCAAATAGAAGGACTTTGTGAAGCAGAAGTGAGCTCAGGACTTTCATCGCTGCTAATCTCTTCTGAAATTTCATCGACTTCTGCCACAGCCACTCTCTGTTGTATCTTAGTTCTACCCATTCTCATGACTGCTCACAAAGAAAAATGTATGGAGGACGCAAATGTAAAGAGTTGAGCCTAAGCTTGTGCATTAACAAAGGCTCAGAGGTTGAGATTTGAGAATAAAAAGTGTGGGGAACGGCACTTATGGGCTTAATATGGCTTCAAGAGTCCATGTGTCTAGATGTTTTTTATAATTAAAACTTAGACATCCAGATGGGTCAATTGAATGTACCCTTGATGTCGTAGATTCAATCAGTGAATCTAGTGGGTACTTTGATAATCTCTCCCGGACCATTTGGTACATTGCTTTTATCCATCATGATTTTGGTAGGGTTGAAAAATTTACATATACAACAATTTGTACAGTACCCTCTAACAAGTCTTACAATTCCCTTGTGAGTTCCTACTAAATCTTTTTCCTTATAAACCCATTACGTGTACGTGAAATTGGTCAATGTCCAAAAATAAATACACTAATTTTTGTGAATTAACTAAATTATTCTCTTTACTTCACAAAAATCTATTTAGAAATATGTAATGATTTTTTAACTCATCTGATTGGACTAAATAGTATGTTACCATGTGATTTTGGGACAAATAATCTATTCAATGGCTAGATTATGAGGGCTCGTAAGAGTAAAGTACAAATTCTTTTAAAGATTATGGTAAAGAACTTAAATGGTAAAGCATCTTAATTGGGCACTATCTTATATGCATGTAGATTCCACATTATTATGTTGAAAATGACTACCGGGAACCCCATATTTGTTAAATTGGCCTAATCCCCTTTATATTTGGCCGCACAATATTTAAATAAATGCACTAAAAAGAAGCATAGTGAGGGTCCTTAATACAATGGTAATGGAATAGAAATACTTCTGGTTCCTATACTTAGTTTTAATCTAAATATCTACATGGCATTTTATTCATTTATGCTAAAGATAGATAGATAGAAACTCCGGCCCCTTTCTAAGGGGCCGTGAAATGAAATGTTCGTTCGTAATGCTAATGTCCTCGATGGCCACCGGACAAGGAGAAATTTGAATCGTTTATGCTAAAACACACTATTTCACGTCGCCAACATAACGAGGATTGGCCAATTCAACGAATATGGTGTTTGGGGTTATATAGTTTTGTTGTCCAAGTGCTAACCCTTTGACATACCATAAGTTACTAGTTCTTCATGTACTAAAATGAGCAAACAGTCGGAAGTTGAAAAAAAACAAGTTGAAAAAAACACCAAAAAAAAATGGTTGATATTCTACTTGCTTGATTCCATGGATTTTAGGTTATTGGGACATGACTTTTTCAACTAAAAAATCAAATAAAATTACTTCAAAAAATTCACTAGATTAATGTGACAAGATTAATGTCACATGTAATTGGAAACTAAAACTAGTCTCAATCCCTAGTTCCCTACAATAAAACTCCAACTTGATCAGATTACCCAATACCAGTTATCACCTGTCACTATGATACACTACATGATATTCAAAGATTCAAAATATAAGCAACCATCTTAATATCAAAATAACCACGGTGAATCAAAAATTCAAAAAAAAGAAAAAAAGAAAAAAAAAAAAATGAGCTATCTTCCATCATCATCAGGAAACTGCGGGCTTAGGTATTCCGTATTTAATCAGTACTCTTCCCATATAGAAAAAACGGCTGCGGAGTGATATATACTTTCCATATAGAAACTGTATTACAACTGTCTTCCAACGGGACCCATATAGTTTCCATACAAGCTAATCAATAGGATTCTTATATGGTATTCAGCATACTTTCCGTATGGTTCAATTACGTTTGTAGTAATGTAGCTGTCTCATATCTTACACGAAATCTGCATTATCTTAATATATTTAAGGGGATGTAAGATATATTAGAATTGTAAATTACATCAAAAACTTTGCTAGTCTGTGTAGTGAACTGGCCCCCAGGATCTGTCGTGTCACCACTTGGAATCGATGTCAGGGTGCTTAGACTAGTTGACACTGAAGAGTAGCTGCATAGATAAATAGTATTTGCAGTGGGAGACAAAGCCCTCCCATTGGCCTTTTATGGTATAACAGTTGACGGTTAATTACCTACCAACCGTAACTGGCGCCGCCGGGGCAGTGGGCCCCGCCACCGGGGTATTAGGCCCACTGGTGTTAGGTCTACTCCTAACATTACCCCCCCTTCTAGGTCCAGTTGGTGGTCGGGGGGCGTTTGGGTGTAACTGATGAAATTCACGCACCCGAAGGGGCGCGTTGTGTAAATGACTAGCCGGTTCCCAAGAGTCTTCTTCCGGGCCGTAACCTTCCCAAGATACCAAATATTGAAGTTGTTGTCGTTGCCCAGAACGTCGCGAGTTAAGTATCCGGCAAACTTCCCACTCCATCTCTCCTGACGGAGTGATGACTGGGGGTGGGGGAAGTCGTTTCCTTCCTGGAATAGTGTCTTGTCGATACGGTTCCAAAACCGCCACATGAAATACATCGTGAATACGGAGGGCACGTGGCAGCTTGAGACGGTATACTAAATCCGAAAGCTTGGAGACGATCTGGAAAGGCCCTAGGAATTTTGGCCCTAATTTCTTTGACGGGGACGTCGTAGCCACATGTTCGCTACGTATAAGAACAAAGTCGCCGATCTCATACTTCCGGCGCTTCCTGTACTTGTCGGTCATAGTACTTCTTCGCGTGCTCTCCAGCAATATGAATCATAGTCTTAATCTCGTCCTGGACCTGGTGCAGCAGCTGGACTCGTTCTTCCGCTGCAGGAACTATTGAGCTTGTTGCTGGAGCAAATGAGAGGGTAGGATGATACCCGTAGGTTGCATAGAACGGGGAGTACCCAATAGCCGAATGGAGTGAATTATTGTAGGCAAACTCCGCCACTGGAAGCAATTCAGCCCAATCATCCTGGCGCTTTGTCGTAAACATCCGAAGAATCTGCTCTAAATGTTGGTTCACCCGTTCTGTCTGGCCGTCTGACTGAGGGTGAAATGCCGTCGTTGGAGCTGGTTGAATGCGCAGGAGCTCATACAGACGGCGCATGAACTTGGACACAAAAACTGGTCCACGATCCGAAATCACCTCCGTAGGGGTCCCGTGAAGTTTCCAGACGTGCTGTAAGTAGAGCGCCGCTATGCCTGCTGAGTCCGTGGCTTCCGTCGTTGGAATAAAATGTGCCAGCTTGGTGTTCTTGTCCACCACCACCATAATCGTGTCAAAACCAGCGCTAATCGGAAGTTTGACAATGAAGTCCGTGGTGACCCTTTTCCAAGGTGCTTCTCCTGCCGGAATTGGCTGCAGCAAACCGTAACGAGGGTGTCGAGTCGGCTTAGAACGTTGACAAATGTCACATCCGTCCACATATCGATGGACATACTTGGTAAGAGACGGCCAGTAAAATGTGCGGGACACCAAGTCCACTGTCTTTGCGCGTCCAAGATGGCCAGCTGCCGGCGCATCATGGCGTGACCGCAAGATTTGTCGACGAAGTTCCTCGTCGTCAGGGACCATCATTGCGTCTTTGAAGAAAATCACCCCGTCATGGAAGGAGTAATCTCGTAACTGGCGCCGAATATGACTGGGTGCATCGCCAACGCCTGTCATCAGAAATGTTCGTACAGATGCCAAGGTCGGATCCGACATCGTGGCCTCCTGTAGTCGTTTTATAATGCGTTCGTCATTCCAAATTGGTTCCACAGCCTCCAACATTGCTAACCGTAGCAGTGGCCGTACGTTTCCATTACTGTCACTTGCCGTGTCAAATCGGCGTGAAAGCATGTCGGCTCGTCCGTTGAGCATGCCTGGTCGGTGTTCAATAACAAAGTCATAGGCAGAAAGGAATTCTGACCATCTTGCTTGTCGGCGGTTGAGGGTCTTGGTTGTTAGAAATTGCTCCAAGTTCTTGTGATCGGAGATAACTCGGATCTGATGAGGAGACCCCACTAGATACACCCGCCAATCCTGAAATGCAAGAACGATGCTCAGGAGTTCCTTGTCATAAATGTCATAGTTCTGCTCCGCAGCCGACATCTTTGAACTGCGATAAGCACACGGGTGTAATAACCCATCCTCGCCATATTGTGAGAGTATACCCCCGGTAGCAGTGTCGGAAGCATCTGTCTCCACAATGAATGGTTGATCAAAAACCGGGTGAAGAAGTACCGGGGCTTGAGTGAATCTTTTTCGCAACTCATTGAAAGCACCTTCCGTTTCCTCTGTCCATGTGAATGGTGGTGTTTCCGTGTGAGTTGAATCAACGAACAAAGAACGCGCGAGAGTAATCCGCAATAAACCTCCTGTAGAAGTTGGCAAAACCGAAAACGCCTGGACCTCGCGGAGGTTCTTGGGGCGTGGCCAATCCTTCGAGCGGAAACTTTGTCGGGGCACATCTTGAGACCGCGGCTTGAGACAATCAAGCCCAAGAATTCCACCGAGGAGCGGTGAAATTCACACTTGGAGAGCTTGGCATACAGTCCATGTTGTTGGAGACGACGTAACACTTCCCTGACTATTTCACGGTGGGCCTCAATTGTCTTCGAAAAAATAAGGATATCGTCTAGATAGATTACCACCGAAATGTCGAGTAAATCCCCAAAGATTGTTTGCATATGGGTCTGAAATTGGGCCGGAGCGTTCGTAAGGCCAAAAGGCATGACGAGGTATTCGAAAAGACCATACCGTGTTTTAAATGCTGTTTTATACTCATGCCCTGCCGCCATGCGTACCCGATGATACGCCTGTCGGACGTCGAGTTTAGAAAATATCGTAGCTCCCACCAACCGATCCGTTAGTTCCGGAATTAAGGGCAGTGGATATCGGTTCCGAATAGTGACCCGGTTCAGGTTCCGGTAGTCGACACACACCCGCAGGGTCCCGTCCTTTTTTTTGGCAAACACAATAGGGGCAGACACCGGGGATTGTGATCGCCGGATCCAACCTTTCCCCAGGTGTTTGTCTAAGTAACGTCGCAGCTCTTCCAGCTCCGCAGGCGACATAGGCCGTAATCCCATATTGCGAGGTTCCTGACCCTCCTTGAATTCAATCTTCATATCCGAGGGGCCAGGAAGGGGAAGTTCGTTAGAGGCCGCTTCATTGAACGCATCTTCCAAATCTTTATATTCCGGTGGGATCGCGGAGGTGGTGACTGTTTCAGTCCCAGATAGCTCAAATACTTCCATCATGTATATCTCTGCACCCTTCGAAGCTTGTCGGAACACTGGCTGTGATACCAGAGTATGTTGGCTGGCGTTTGAGCACAGCTCCCCAGGAGGCATATTGGCCGGCCGTCCAACCGTCTTATCTCGAGATGTACACTGGGTCTGGCAGAAGTCAGAAGTGAAACGCACCGCTTTAGTAGCCCAGCGAATGTCTGGGTCGTGGCGTGATAGCCACGGGGTTCTCAGAATGCAATCATATCGGCCCGTATTCGTGATATCTGCTGTGAGAGTCTCCCTGTGATCGCCGATCACCAACAGGAAAGTTGCCTCCTGCGTTACTAAGCCGGTATTGATCACCCGGCCGTCTATGACGCGTACTTCACGAGGGATCTTTTTTGCAGCAATAGTGGCTTTGCTCGAGGCCGCAAATGTCGGGTGAACAAAAACGCCTGTTGCTCCGGAATCGACCATCAGGGTAACCGATCGGCCATTGGCAAGTCCCACCAACGTCAAATGTGAGCTAGGGTCGGAGGTAGCGCGAAGGTACAAGGGTTCCTCCTCCTCAACGCCCGTGGCGAATATTGTTTGTTTGTAAGACCCAGTCTTAGCTGTCTGTGGTGGGCCCGGGTACTGAACGGAAGGAGTCATTCCCGGGCTAGGTCTTTTCCCGAGTCGGTGTTAATGACATCTGTTGTGGCAGAAAATGATAGCGGTCGGGAAGGATTCGTCGGACACTTGGACCGGTTATGGCCCAACTGTCCACATCCCCAGCATTTTCCTTGGCGTTGATACTCCAATCTCTCAGCTGGGGTTTTTGCCATCGCCGTCGACTTGCGAGGCACGGGAGCGAATGCGTCGAGCTCCATAGGAACCGGACCCGGGGAGAGCGTAGGTCCCGGAAATCTCCGACCGTTGGTCGGTGGCATGAAAGTGGACCGCCCAGCTTGTTTACGCATCGCCCAGATGCGCTCGTCAATCCGTGAGGCCCGCGCCATCCACCCTTGTAGTGTTGTGGGAGGCTCATCCCCTGTGGCGACCGAGTATAAAATGTCGTTTTTTAAACCATGTCGGAATCTGGAAATGAGGGCCTCTTCACACCAATTCACTTGAGAAGCAAGTTCGCTAAATGCCGCTATGTAAGCCGCCACCCCTGCCGTCTGCCGTAATTCTTGTAGCCGATCTTGTGCATTCCCCTTGCGATCAATTTCTCCAAAAACGGAGATTACCGCGTCGCGGAAAGCGTCGTAGGATTCCAACAAGGGATGGCTCTGGCGTTTTTCGAGGGCCTGGCAGATGGGCATCGCCCAACCCTGCGCTGCCCCTGTCATGTATGAGAGTGCACAGTTTATCTTTTGGCGCTCCGTTCGGTAACCATCCGGATTGGCCTCAAATTGCAACCGGAGTTGGGCAACCCAACGATATACCTCCCCTCCTTTCTTGCCAGTGAAATCCTTGGGGCGGGCGACCCGTCCGGCCTTGGTAGGAGTTGTACCGCCAGTTGGTGCCGTGGCAACTGCCGCCGTAACCGGGGTGGAAAAAAGTTGCGCCCCGCGCTCTCCGGATTCTTGGTGTCGGTACTCTTGGATGATCATCGGAATAGCCGCATGTAATCCGGATTGAAGTTGCTGCTGAAGACTTGTCTGCATCTGCTGCAGTTGTTGCTGAAGATAGGCCGCCCAATCTTCCCCCGTGGTAACTGGCGCCGGCGCAGCTTGGGCGGGAATCCCGTTGTGCTCCATCGATGTATAGACGCCCTTCGTCCGTAAATTACTTTCCACTTGTGGACGGACTTAGGCAACCATCTTTATAAAGAACCCAATAATCTTGTCTGGAGTAATCAATCGCCGCCTATGTGCTTGGCCGCAGTCTCATGTGGTAAAGGATAGTTAGTAACTGTGCATTTAGAAGTGGATCTTGTCGTATAACAATCTCGTCCACCGCTCGTAGCACCCCTGCAATGTACGGTCGAGGGCCAACGGTCGTTGGGTCCACCCGCCCCCAACTCATCGAGCTCTTAATATGAAGCCCCCCTTCCGTCGCCCCCTATGACCGTGCCTAGGACCCCCGAAACCGTGCATCCAAGCCCGGGGGCCTTGAAAACCTCCTGCCCGCCCTGCCACCGTCAGCCGAGCTCGCCCTATAGCCGCTGAATTCGCGGCCTCCTGCCCGCCCTGCCACCGTCAGCCGAGCTGGCCCTGTAGCCGCTGAATCCGCGGCAGTCAGTGCTGTGCGCTCAGACCGCGCGCCGTTACACCCTGTAGCTGCTGAATTCGCGGCAGTCAGTGCCGTGCGCTGATACGAGGCAGGTACTTCCCCTTCGGCAGCTTCGGCAGGTACGCTGCCACCCCCACAACACAGCGCTGACTTCGGATCGGAGGAACTCCTCACAAAACCACGCTCTGTAGAAATCAGGGGTCTTTCCGCGTCCTCCAAGCGTCTCAGCGTCGCTGGTACTGCTGTGTGTGGAGTAGTTTCGGCCGTACCTCTGCTACCAGAAGCTGCATCGTTTGTATGAAGTGGTCGAGAGGGGAGAATGAATGCTCGTAGTCCGTTCCAAATGCTTCACTGAAGTTGAAGTCAACAATACGTTCTTCCTCCATGCGTAGCAACTCAGCTTGGAACATCTCCAACTCCGTCAGTGTGGTACTGCCCTCAATCATCGCCTGGGCGATCCCACAGTAATAGTTATCACACCAATACTTGGTGAGTTTTCCCGTCGCTTCTCGCACCTGAGCTCGTAACAGGGACCTCCGGAAAGCTGTCCTTAATTCTTTTAGAGTTAACCGCCGCCCCGGCATCTCCAAGCGCTGATGTACATCACTGTTGCCTGCAGGAATGTCGTGACTGGTGAGTCATGAAGCTCTCTGATCCACTCCGCTGACGGATGGGGCGTGCCTGTCTCGCGCTCCTCCTGGTGACGCTGGACTTCTTCCAGGATCATGCCCGCATCGCTCTCATCCCGGCAATCTTTGACGATGGCCCATGCGAGAGTGAGATCGTCTGACCCATAGCGCGAAAGCCTTCCTTCTACTTCCGCGATTGTGGCTCGCACCAGCGCTGCGCGGAGGTTCAACCGACGGTGATAAGTGTTGAGCCTTCTGCCCGGCATGCAGGAAGCTGGTTCTTCACATTCGATCTGACCATGCCATTGCCTTCAGCAAATCGTTCAAACATCATTCCTGATCAGTATCAATGTCTCTGATATAGTCGCATGAATGTGCTCGTATCCCTGGGATCTCATGTGTGCCGAATGCTCATACATCTCAGCATGGCCCCGGTCCGTATGAAGAGGCTCGTACTTGGGCTGTCTGCATGCTCATGGTAACCACAGCCGACGCAACGTCGAAACCACCGTCGGCAGTTAACACCTGCCTTCCAAATCGGCGTTACTGTCGCCGCAGTCGTCAGCAGACATCCGGCACTTTGTACCTCCGCAGCCTCTGGACTACTCGCTCATTCTGATGCCGCCTGACGCGTTGAACTCCCCATGCTCAGCAATCACCTTAATCCGCAAGCTAAAACCCCTCCTTCGAAATCAATCGCGAACTGCTAATCATTACTTCATCCTGAAATCACTCCCTTCATTCCATACTACTCTGCAAGTGAAAACTACGAGGACTGCAAATAATGTCAGGGTGCTTAGACTAGTTGACACTGAAGAGTAGCTGCATAGATAAATAGTATTTGCAGTGGGAGACAAAGCCCTCCCACTGGCCTTTTATGGTATAACAGTTGACGGTTAATTACCTACCAACCGTAACTGGCGCCGCCGGGGCAGTGGGCCCCGCCACCGGGGTATTAGGCCCACTGGTGTTAGGTCTACTCCTAACAATCGATCCCTCAACCTCAAACATCCCACTCTCACGCCCTCAGCTGCACCACCCCCTCAGCTGCACCACCCGCACCCAATCTTCCAATTTGCACCTAATCCACTGCAGTACATCGCATGCACATTTGGGGGACAAGAATTAAAGTATACACCGCTGGAATAGAAGAATTTTAACTTAAAAGATTACTTAGCCTTGAACCTATATGGTTGGGTATCAATTTAGTCTCAAAAATCATATATGTTTAGTATAAAAACTAGTATGGCTTTGAGACAGAAACTATATTGAATCAATATGGTAACTCCAACAAACTATTAATACTAATTTTGTATAAGAACCATACTAGAACCATTGCAAGTACTACTCAAGTAAACAAACCATATTGATGTAGACCCATATAAAAGCAATATTAGCTCTAAAGCAATACAACTTCATGATGGTTCTTATACAGGTGACAATTCCCATATGGATACCTTATTAACTGATACTGTTAGAAACCATTGGCATGTTTTCAGTATTGGCTTGGTACAGCTCCGATACAGTCCCCATATGGGACTCATACATCAGTCCATATGGATGAAAGTTGTACAGAAAATATACATAATTAGTCGCCTCCCAGTTTCCTGATGATAGCATTTAAGAGATTGCAGTTGACCGAAAGTTGACCACAGTTGACCACTAGTCACATGTTCACCTCGCAATCATTGAGGGTTACATGGAATTCGTGATTGTTTCTGTGTATTGGAGGTCATTCTAGTTTCAACCGGTCGTGACTGATCTGATAGTTTTAAGTACAGAGATGAGGAAGTATCAATCAGACCTTTGTGTAGCGAAATTCGATGAGATTCTGATACATATACTTAAAAGCAGAATTATTTTTATAGTTTACCTGTACATTAAGCTAGGCACATGCACTTCTGATTACTATCTCAAACCTTAAGCACATTTGAAGGAAGTCTAATTGTCTTAACTGAGTGTAAATGGCTAAAGAGTGGGGAAGGTGGAGAGTATGAGAGTCTAACTCTGGATTCACCCCTTCAGTTTAAGGTGAGATTTTCACCAGTTTTTGGCCTTATTATGCATGCACAGCTTTGGTTAAGCGGCTCTGCTTGGTCCTAGTTACCGCATCACTTGTCACTGAATTTCAACATGCAAATTATAGAAGATAGAAACTAAGAATTACTGAATCACTTGGAGTTTCTATCTTCTATAGTTTGGGGTTCGATGCTCCAACACGCTTGACAATCTCCACTGTTTGCTCAACCCAACGATCCTGCTCAGGAGTTAGATTCTCCCCCCACTGTGCCACCCACGCTGCGTCGAGATCTGCGTTGCAAGAGAGGCAACGGTGAGGTTGGATTCAATCATCTCTCGCAACACATGTGTTATGGAAAAGGCAACCACATGATCCGAGGACAGCCGCCCTAGCTACGAATCCCTTTGAACACATTGGGCAGCATTCCTTCAAGATTACTCCTCCGACCGGAGGTACCGAGTGTTGATGGAGGTACTGGAACAAGGATTTGGGCCGCAATACCATATTCTCTTGCCTTGCTTTCTTGAATGCCGCCTCTGCTACAACACGTGCCACCTGGGATTGCTTGAAATCCATGGTAGCCATGGCGAGTGGCCCACTCTCAGCTACAAGATGGTCAATGGTGAATCGAGCCGTCATCAAGGCCTCCCCGCAATTGACTAACTTTTTGAACTCGGCCTAACCACTTCTACCTGAGCCTTGTAATCCGTTGGTGTCCCCATGCAGAACAACCTTTTCTGCTCCAACACAGCTGCGGCGGTCGATTCTTCAGCATCCGCTAAGTCCTTTGCAGAGCACATTGCCAGAACTGCCTCGGCGTCATCTTTCTCCTTTTGAAGTGCTTGCAGCCTCTCCGCTGCGGATGTCTCAGCTGCTGCCGCAAGCTTCGCCTCCTTTTCTGCTGTATCCACTGAGGTTTCCACTGTCGGTAGAGATGGAGTTCCTGTGGACAAGGTTCGGATGACGTTGCATAAGCCCTCAACCTGGCGGCGGAGTGCGATGGGGCCAAGCTTGCGGGGGTTCTTCAATGCCATTGCGATGCGTCTGCTCCGACAATGCAGTGCTTCAGCCACCCAGTTCACCTCCAAACCATGCACGAATGTTGCGGTGGCGGCCTTCAAAAATCGCATGGAGTAGTACTTGTTGTCGGGGCTGTGTCCATAGACTTCGTGGCGATGTTCTTGAATAATCGAGCCTGCTCCTTGTCGGTGCAATTGACAATCTCAAAGCGGTTTGGTTGATTTCCAACCCTCCAGATCTTGGTGATCTCACCCTCCACAATGTGCGGGTAAGCCATGCCAATGTCGTCGACCATGGCACCTCTGTCGCACAAGCCAACCTGCTGACGAAAAAAAAGAGAGCATCGTACTGCGCCGCGCGGCCAACAAGCGCTGGAGCTACCGCAAGCATGGAAGCTTGCAACAGCCCTGGGATTCCCGTGAGATCAAATGGAACATCCCACTCCAAGTTTGCTACTTCGTACGCTTGGGCAATCTCAACCAAATCAGCTTCCCCTTCATCGCCATGGTTGGAGTCGATCACATTGCGGCTGGATCTCCTGCTTTGTGAACTCTCGGCTCTAGATTTCCGCTTCTTTTCTTGCACCATGGCGACACAATCAACCTGAAAATGACACCAAAGCACGATATTAGCCACACTGATTTAGCAAGAAGGAGCTGAATACAAAATCAAAAACTTCCAAAGCTTCAAGTCCAATGGAATCACCTCAACCTTTGCAGTGGACAGAAGCACAAGTGGTTCGAGCTGCAGGAATAGCACGGTGATGCGTGGTGAAGGTGACGATGGCTGGTGAGGAAGAAAATTGCAAAAGGTGAGGAAGCAAATTGCCGAAGGTGAGGAAGCAAATTGCCAGTCGGAGGTGAGGAAGCAAACTGCGCATTGGCGATCGGGGAGATTGGACAGTCACCATAGTCACCATAGACTATGATCAGTATCATGGTCCTAAATTTAATAGAGAGTGACATGTTGGAGAAGGGGCCGTTTCAGAAATTATTCATGGTGATTATACAGAATGATGTTCTTTTGGTCAACTGCAATCTCTTAAATCGGCTATGATGGAAGATAGCTCATTTTTTTTTTGTTCTTTTTTCTTTTTTTTAAATTTTTGATTCACCGTGGTTATTTTGATATTAAGATGGTTGCCTATATTTTGAATCTTTGAATATCATGTAGTGTATCATAGTGACAGGTGATAATTGGTATTGGGTAATCTGATCAAGTTGGAGTTTTATTGTAGGGAACTAGGGATTGGGACTAGTTTTAGTTTCCAATTAATTTTAGTTCAAATTTGCCATGGATTAAAAACGTGAAATGTATTAGCATTGAAGAAGAAGTGTGATAAAAGTATGGATAAACTAAATAATCTAGAGATGTTGCAATTTTTGGTGTGTTCCAATGTATTGTACAATTTTGTATGTAAGAGCAACACATTGAAAGCAATTTCTCATTGAATAATAATCATTTCAAATATAGGGAAAGGATTTACACTTGAATTGTTATTATGAAGAAATATTTAGAACTTGAGTGCAAAGAGAGGGGTAATTATTGGTTGGTGATAGATAATGATGGTTTCCTCTTATTTTCTTCTTTATATCATATCTTATCTAGTTTTACAAAAAATATTTAGTTATTGAATATATATTCACCTAACTTTAATGTTATGCTACACATGCTACTATGGACTAGTACCCGATCCGCTCATTTCTTGTAAAGAAATTAGTTGAAATTTTTGACATAAAGTAGAACGCCATAATTAGGTTGTAATACATATTTCGGAGAAGATAATTATAGGACACATATAAGTCGAATTTCACGAAGACTAGTGGATTATGCATTGGTCTCATGGCCAAACAACATGCATTTGTATAATATTCAAGTTTGCAAGTATATTCCTATTTTAGCGAACATGGAGTCAAAAGGTTAAGCGGATCTAAACCCTAAACCCTAAACTTAATCACATTGGGCTGGTTTTCTTGTGGTGTATAGTAATAGTTTCTTTTGGGCGTTGCCACATTGTTAAGTACTTATGAAGTGATTAGTACGTAAAAGGCTCAGACATATACATATATTGATTATCCACCATACAAGCACAATGAGTCAGAGAAGCATACAATATGCTCACTCTAAATCTCACTTTTGAAGATATCAAAAGGGCATCTCCGCTTCAAATGGTATCTGATCTCATGTATTTAAGCATGCTCGTACAATCACTTTCTGAAGGCAAGATTAGACACAAGGTTAGGAAACTTAATTAGTACTTGCGTAACAGTTGTTTCTCATACAGTATCAGTCGAATTGCGAATCTCCAACTCAATTCTAAGCTTCATGTGAATCTTAGAGATCAAGAAGACATATGACCAAAGAGTTTCAAGTATTGACAACAGAAAGGATTTCTCAATTGTTCTAATTCAACTATAAACACCTGGAGAAATCCTAGCACTGATTTGGACATAGGTAACTGTATAGGTGTTTGTTGATTTTTGACCCTAGACTATTGTTGAAGGAAAATTATTCTAAACGACCGCCGTAACATATTTTTCCTTGAAGTGTTCTTCAAACTTTAAAATTATCAAAATGTGTGATATTAGGAAATTTTTGGTGATAGTACAGAAATTATTTGATGTAATGGAAGAAGTGTGTGATATTAAAATAACTTGCCATTTTAGAAGCTTAATTGAAAGTGCCTCTAAAATAACAAGGGGCCGAAATATCACATCTCATTCCTCAAAATGGCACATGGAATAACAGTCCATTTTCACAAAATTGAGGTTGTATATAACAATCGGTGTTTTTTAATTAAAACTTACAATAAGTAAGGGGTCACATATTGTTATTTTATTTCTAATTTCTTTTATATATATATATATATATATATATATATATATATATATATATATATATATATAAATAGGTGATAAAATAGTAATATTAGCATGAATATGAGGCCTTACTGATAAATAATAGTCTTATTTAAAGAATATGAGTGATGATAATAGGAATGGGTTGTAAAAGTATGCATTATTGGCATGTTTTTGACCTCAAAGGCGATATTTTGTTGTTTTTTAATTGCCGTTGACAAATACTTGCACTTCAAAAATATGCCTCTAAAATGGCATGTTTTGAAACGCGGGCCAAAACGGCACATTAGGGTTTTGGCAAAATGGAATATAGAATAATGCCATTTGAACGGAATTGAGGTTATAAAGGTTCAATGAAACCATCTTTTAGAACCTTATTTATATGTCAAATTCAACCAAAACTTGAATAAAAGTAAAGTCTCAATTTTTGATAAATTTTTTTAGTTTATGCGATTCATTGATTCTAGACTGATTTTATTTACGAGCATATCTTTGCAGATCTCGGGGAGTTCTCGATAGCCTCAATTTTTAAGCTTCAAGAGTAAATATTTTTGTAATGTCTTTCGAATTTTGAAGCATGAATGGTCTTGTTGCAAAGGTGATAGGTGAATAATCTATAATGTGTAGAAGTTGCAACTTCATACAATATAAAGTCAAAAACGGCGACAATCTTATTCTTATTGATTTTGGAGGTTGAATATTGGATTAAAGAAGGGGTCACATTCTATGACAATTCGGCATAACTTCTTCTCAAAATATATAGTCTAGAAGATGATAAAAATGTGAAATTAAAATGTATGTAGGGTCTTTAGCACCACACTCCTATATTGGTATCAAAAAATTAATAATAAGGCTAGTAGGTTGTGAAATGCGCACATCACTGAGTAAAAGATTGAAGGTTTTTAGCACAAAGCGGTGAAAAATCAAGTAAGAAACATAGAATGAACCAAAAGTTTATGTAAATCAGGAGTTGTTAAATGCTAAGAAATACTTCCATAATTGCTCTAACAGTAACAAATGTGAATTGTCACAAGCACAATTGAAAGTTGAATACAATTTGCAAAAGCGAGATTCACCCATCTTAGAATTTTTGTCAAAATAAGGGTAAAGTCAACTTCTTCGGCTCGTATATTGGGTCTTAAAAGCTTATTTCCATTTCATCTAGAAAATGTGTTTTGGCTTAAAATAGGTTGTGACGTTTAGGGGTTGAATAGTCTTATTGCCTTAGCACATGAGACAAATACTATAAAAAAGAGGGGAATATTGTTTCATTTACAACAAACAAATTTTAGACTTTAGTGTAAAAATATGAAGCCAGAGGAGAGAAAAGTTAAGATTCAAGAGAGAGTTGATAGTCGTAAGTTTTATTTACAAATGATTGCCTATACCAAGGAATAATTTCACTACTTGGATATTCAATACCTTAGTAATCCACATGTCATTTTAATTGTTGATATTGGCTTTCTTGTATGAGTTTCACCAAATTTCCATGTGAAAATCAAACGTTCTTTGGGGTTTTATGTAACACATAAAAATCATGTAAGGATATTTCTAACTCATATAGAAGGAAAAATTGACTGACAATCCTAAGGCATATTTACAGTTTTACACTTTGAAATGGTTTAGAAAACAATGCTACTATTCACTTGTTTTAGCAAGGGGGTTATTTATTCATTTATTATAGATTTTGATCTCACAAACTATTGAAGATTCCAAATCTAATATCTGGTATACTCCACATGTACAAATTGGTTTCTACATTCCATAGTTACATTCTTTATGAAACATCATTGAACAAAACTTTACACCTTGTATGAGAAAAAGGTAAAAGATGCTTCTTTTGTCCCACAATGACTGAGTAGGTTCTCTTAAAGCTACCCTCAAGGAGTAGAAGATAAGCCTTGAGTGAAATCACACAAGCTTTGAAGTTGCTAAGGAAAAGTCACATTGGCACATTATTAAGGGTAAGTGTAAGAGGCATTTTATTCAAGATCAAACATGTTCACCATCCGAGTGTGACCTAAAAAGGGGGGAAGAGGCACATTATTAAGGGTAAGTGGAAGAGGCATTTTATTCAAGGTAGAACGAGCATTTTATTCAAGGTAGAAAGAGCATCTTATTCAAGGTAGAACGACATTGTATTTCCTAGCATGCCTATTTCTACATTGTATTTTTTTTTAACCACTTAAGTGTCCGTTGTACCAAATGCTGTGCTTCTATGATGTCGAGTTCACTACCTCATACGAACATTGACCACCTCACGCCGGCGCAGTCCACCTCACACGCTACAGGTTGTAGCACTAGACTGACTTGAGGTGTATCAAAAAATCATCTTAACAAAAAATAAACGTCAGACATGTATGAAGCATTATGACTTGTACACATCCTTCAACATTAAATTATTTTAATGAAAAACCTTCAACGATAATTACCGCTCCCAGCACTAGTAAGTGGGAGCTTCTGCAAGTTCACAGCAACAAATTTCAGCATCCCTTTGCTACACTCTCACCAGGGAGAGGCTGATCTGAATTTCAGTTTTAGCGGTATTATAGCACTATTGAATGCAGCACGATTGGAGTCTACTACATCACGTGGCCTCTAGCGCATGCTTTCCTTGACGTTGTAGAGTTGCTGTTGCAAATTCTTGCTTAGAAGTGAGGTGCATGCTGCTTGCGTAATACTTTTTGTGAATCCACAATGAGCCGCACTATTAGACAGAGAGAGAAGTCCGCAGGCAAGCGACCTGCTGAGTCAACATCGTCAAATAGCAATGACGGTGTATTCCAGGAGCTGGTGAAGGCAGCAAAAGCCTTAGATGAGGTTCATCCCAACAACCTGACCATTTGGCAAGAGGCTTTCAACCTCGAGAGGCTTCCGCCGTCTATCAGTGTAGAGTTGATAAAGCGGGCCCCTTTCCTCTTGGGTGCGGAGAAGGCAATATACACCAAACAATTTTTCAAAACAATTGGTGGTCTTTGTGCTGCAGGGATACCATTCGAAAGCCTTATGAAGGATGAGTGTAGAGTGCCACTAGAAGATATGGTGGCTACATATCCCTTGAATAAGAATGGAAATCGCCACTCTTTGAGGCTCATGACTGACCGTGATGCAGCACGAAACGCATTACACATGCACCAGAGAGTGTATGGTGGCACGCACCCCGACAATGGTGAAGTTGGCACAAACTTCATTCGGGGTCTTGTCCTGCAGTACCAACACGAGACGCAAGTCAACTGGGCTGACTTTGCAGCAGACTTGGCAAAGAAACGGATGGACAATCCGCTTGTGACTCCACACAAACTTACCCAGCCTTGTCTTAGAGAGCAGATTCAGGCAATGATAAACTTGTTCCATCATTACCTATGTGCTGCTTATGCAGACAGAGAGGCTGCGATAACACAGTTGAGGCGGGCAGATTTGCCAATTAGGCCATCTGATTTCACGGCACGACAACGAGGGTTTGTGCAGCTGATGGAAACTAGACCTCATGCACGCAAAGATGGGCATGCTGAGGCCTTCAAAGCCAGCCATCAAGGCTCTACTTATAGCAGCGAAACTGTGCAACAGAAATGCACCCCTACACAGACTTCTCCGCTGGGAATTACCGCTCGTAGAGTCGACATTGATGATGCAGAGTTGTTGAAGCCGGTGGAGCCCAAAAGTGTGCTCGCTACGGTACAGGAGGTGCTCAACTCTCTTATTCAGAAGGCAATTCACATCAATACTACTGTGAAACGTCCACCTGAAGTGAACAATTTTTGTGGCAGCGAGCCTCTCTCCAAACGTGCACATTTGGCATCAGACTTGGAGCAGAAACAAGACTCAGCTGCTACAACAATTCCTGAAGAAACTTGTGCAATCGGCACTAGCTGCAGCAACACTCGAGGTTGAGTCCAGGCTGTAGTAGGGATTGTAGAATGTGAACTCAATAGTGAGGTACCGAATATGTAGAAGCTTGCATTTTGTATATCCAATGCAATGTAGAACTGTAGAAGGTTTGTGCTCAAACACATTTTTGAAGAAATTTTTCAGTTAAGCCGGCACGTCTAAAGTCAACACTGCGTACGTCACCGCAGATAACAAGAAAGTGCATGGTGGTGTTGTAGTCACTTCATTTTATAAACATTCGTATTGTTTCCTTTTCCTGACCATGTATGCTCCTGTACATGATGGGCTGACCATGTATGCTACTGTACCTGATTGGCCACACAACATTTAAAGCCAAGCGAGTCACTAAGCTTAGACTTTGGAAGTTATTGTTTCCATCACGGTCAAAGTGCCATGTTTGTTGTGGTAAAAGAGAACAATACGAAGTTCACTGAAATTCAAATTAAACGAACACTAAACAAAAGTTCAGTTCTAGTAAACACAGGAAGTCAAAAGTTACAAAGTACTGAAAGTTCAATCGAGTAATCAAGCTTAAGGTAAATACCACGACTCAGTCAGTTCCTGTAAGCACAATCAGTGGCAAAACCTACAAAGTAAAACAAGTTCTGTTGGCCACCCACGCTTGAAGTTCATACCTCGAATGCATAGTTCAAAACTTAAGGGATAAGCTAATTAAAGTAACATTCTTCAGAAAGCAAGCATCACGTGAACCAGGAGTGAGTAGGACTCTCCAGCTTCTCGACAGTATGTTGAATGACCAGACTGTCCTCGTTTGTCAGTTTACCGTCCCATTGGGCCACCCACTGTGCATCCATGTCAACCTCGCAGAAAGGGCAAAACCGTTTGTTGGAGTCGATCATCTCTGCAACACAAATGGGATGGAAGATGCAGCTACATGATCCGAGAATTGCGGCCTTTGACACAAATCCCTTGTTGCAAATGGGGCATAATTCATTCAGTGGTCCATCAATTTCGATAGGTGGAAAGGACCCGTGCTCTGCAATTGGAAACACTTGACAAGGGCGTAGAAGCAAATTCTCTTTCTTGGTTTTCTTCAGAGCCGCCTCCGCTGTAGCACGATTTGCCTTCGCCTGATCATGCTCTGCTGAAGCCTTTTTAAGTGCCTCAGCAACTGTCCCCTTAGTTTCTCGTGCCATCATCATCTCCTCTTGCATCGTCGTAAGCCTGTGCGCACATTCTCGCAACACTTCAACTTGCACCTTGTACTGTGTTTGCGTCCCCTCGCGGAAGAGTCGTTTTTGCTCCTCCAAGGCAATACTATGCTCTGCTTCAAGCTTAGCAATCTCTTCTCCTAAGCATTTCAGCGAGCCTTCATCTCCTTCACCATGCTTCTCTTGAATAGCGCGCACGGCCTCTGCTGCAGAATCCTCGGCTGCGACCGCAATCTCTAGTGCCTTCTCTGCTGCAGACAATGACGAGGGCACTGGTGTAACTGAGCATGCCAATTCACGGCACCAAGGCATCCCGGTAGCAAATTTCTTGATGATGTTGCACAAGCTTTGAACTTGGGGACGTAATGCTACAAGACCTAACTTGTGGGGGTTCTTCGAAGCACTCGCAATACGCCGAGTACGACGTCCCTGAGCTTCAGCAACCCAATTGATGTCCAAATGATGCACAAAGGTAGCGGTGGCAGCCTTCAAGAAGCGCATGGCAAAATATCCATTATCAGGGCGATGGCCATACACTTCGTAGTAGAGATGACAAAACATGCGGGCTTGCTCCTTGTCGCTGCAGTTCAGAATCTCATACCGGTTTGTCAGTGCACCTGCCTTCCAGACTTCTTTAATCGCACTCTCCAAAACTTGTGGATAAACCTTCCCGACATCGTCCACCATCGGGCCACTGTTGCACAAGCCTACAACGTGCTGGAAGAATGCGTCGTCATACTCTGCTTGCCCGCCTCGAAGCATTGGAGCTGCCGCATACAGAGAATCAAGCAATGGCGTCGGGACTCCAGAGAGGTCAAATGGCAGATCCCACTCCGACGTGGCAACTGCTTGTAGGACATCCTCGAATCGCTTTGGATGGTGTCGCGATTCTGGTGATCCTTCTTCCCCATCCGAGAGACCGCCAGAGCACTTGAGTGGCTCAACTTGTAATTTACGTGGAGTGCTGCGGCTTCTTGCGACGACTTTCGCTTCTTCTTCTGGCGTGACATGGTGACGCCGACGACCTATTCAATAAAAAAGCAAGTTCATACGAATCGATTGTGATTGACAAAGATTGATAGGCAAAGAACTCAATACGCAAAAGAGTCACCCGAAATTGCCGAAATATTTCACGTTCTTCATTACATGAACTATTTTGAACAGAGATGGACATGGCAGCAACAACATTACTTGGGATTGCAGCAAAGGAGCTTGATAAAGCAGGCGCGAATATGCAAGGAGCAACACTCGTCCGCTACTCCATCAGCTCGGTACAACTGCACAATTCACTACAAAATATGACTTTTTGCTCACAAAAAATACTGTCAATCGGTCACCTGTTTTGAATCACACACGAAATAATGAAAACAATGTCCGGAAATCTAAAATGAGTCAAGTGTGGCTTCTACCCTTTCCAAAAACCTCTGTCTTCTCCCCAGATCAACAACTCTCTCAAACCATTGCTTAGGGTCTGGAAAGTACACTACCAAAGGTCTTGTGGGTACGGACACCTACAAACAGTGCGGCAAATTAGATTCACTGATGATAGTCGGAGCTACCGCACCTTTCAAGAGCTGAATGTAGCAGCAAGAGCACTAAAACGGCACCCACACTCACGATTGAATTACACAATTCGAAACTAAACTCTCAAAGCTTGCGTGAGCGAGACTGCTGCATGCTGTGGCAATTTAGTAAACTCAGTGACGGAGGCAAGTAGTGCGACTGACCCCTAATACGCCGGCTTAAGCACTGCCGGCTTAAGCACTCGATGGCAACGCCCGTGCCGATCCGTGTGATTGGACATTCTGGAAGGTGGGCACTAAATGCATAATCGGGCTAGTTTAAAAATGGCCAGTTTATGGCACGGCTTTAATAATTCTTTTTTCTTTAAGAGAACGCAAGGACCAACTTATGATACATTATTCATTTAATTTGAAAGAAGCGAAATTACAATTTCAAAAGCCCTCTCAAGGTATTGTGGGTGTTTTTTGCATGCTCCTTGCGTGGTGGAGCTGATCACAAGTCAAGATTACAAGTGCAAGCAATGCAAGGATCCTCACCTTGCTTCATCACCGATTCATCTAGCAGGCCCATGGGTGGCTCAATTTGGAGGACTGTTGGGGCCACACCAAGCGGTCGACTGTAGTGTGTTTACTAGTGTGTTGGAAGCCTCTCACAAGAATGGCAACACTCCAGTTATGGCAAGACTCCAGAATGACTAAAGAGGGCCATGTAGCCCAAAACAGAGGTGAAAACGTCTAATTTTTGTATATTCCACACTAAAACTAAGTAATATCAGTGACATGTTCATTTTCCCACTCTGTATCCGTACTGGCCTCCGAGGTCCCCTCTTGAGATGGGTGGAAACTAAGTGTCTCTCTTGCCCCGTTGCTTGATCTGCTTGGTATGTCAGCAGTTCTTGCACTATCTGCTCCCATGTCCACGCCCTCTATAGAACTCGTATCTCCAACCACCCAGCGCTTCCTCTCTCTGTGACGCCCACTTCGCCACTCCTCGGAAGCTGCTGCAGCATTTGACGTCCACCATGCCTCACGACGTTTTGCAGCCGCAGCAATGGCGTTTGGATTGACTGGTACAGCCCCCGATTCAGCCAACTTCTTTTGCTCCTTCCTCGTGAAGCGATGCTGAATGCACCGGTACCACCACTGATACTGCTGCACAATGACGCTTGTGCGCGCTGCTGTCCCTCCATGCTGCGTGTGACCTTGCGTTGCTGCTTTTGCGGCATGGTGGGACTTTTCCATCCCTTGACAGCTCCAAATAGACAAACTTCCATATTTTTCGACAAACCACGGCCAGTGCTTCACGAGCACATGCTACACCCAAGAGACGAAATTGGAAAAATTAGCGGCATGACATGTAATAAAACTAGATTTCACGTCATACATCATCTATCAATATCAATCCACATTTCCTCAACAGTTGACATCTATCCCGGCCCATTCATTCCCATGTTGGTCGAACAAAATAATTGAACCATACAATATAGTGTGTTACGTGGGTTTTGCCAAACGCTGCGAGGAAGGCTTTTCCAAAAACATCCATCTTCGTTCTACAGGAATCACGTTGTCTCTGCGTCAGCACAAGTCCCGTAAGATATGGTTGTAAATCCTCTAGTGTCTCCCAGACCCGCCATCGATTTTGCCGAGCCTGTCCTCCATTGAGGTTGTTGAGCTCTGACATACACACCTCTTTCCAGACCTTATCATAGGTGGACCATGAGCTGGGACGGAACAACCTCGCTGCTACTTTTCCGCTCAAACTTGGCTTCATCACCACATTACCGTTTCTTCCTGACTTCTTCTTATCCTGCTTCAGCTGGCAGTTGCCCCCCTCTACACCTATGGCTGACAAAGTCTTCTCAATGGAATCCATGGCTTCGGCTCTTCTCACTACATCTTCCATGTTCCATATGAACATGAAATGTAGGTGTAGAATTTTCTCAATGATTCGCACTTGTGCATGGAGGGTACAAATATGCACGTTTGATAAGGGAATGGGTAAAATTGGCTTCCATCGTGGATGCGTCCTAGTATCACAAGGTTGTGCTGAAATCCGTGATGCAAAGAGACCCCCTTGCCAGTTACCCTTTCCTTGAAGTCTGAACTCACGCATAGCTGCAGCACTGGTACAAGACTTCAACATGAGATGGATTTGCTCACAATAGATGCAGGTCATCTTGCATGTAGGACCATGCTGAAGCCCATACATACATTTAATGGTCTTCATATCCGCAGCAAGGTGCCATTCCACATTGAAGTTGCCGACTCCTTCGACGACAAGTTGTTGGCCTGCATTCTGTGCTGCAATTAACTCACAGAAGTTCGTCTGGTTGAACGCCCAGTTGAGCACATCATAGGACTCTTTACCAACCTGGAAGCAACCTATGGGCCATATCTCCTGTTCGGATTGGACAGAGAAGTATCTCTCATCGTTCTTTTGTATGTCAGGATCTAATGCTTGGTTCATCAGCGTCAAACTCACTCGTTCAAATTTCTTGCCCTGTAGCACCTCTGCTTCATTGAGCTTCAGCACAAATATCAGAGGCCCTCCGTTGCATTCTGCAAAACATGGACATATGAATTTTGTTCAATGTTGTTACCGACACTAAGATTACAAAATAAATTATTAGATTCACCTGAAACATATTGGAAATCAGATAATCGTACCTTCAATCGTCATTTCATAGAACATCACCATTGAACGTTGCACAACTTCCAATTCAACAAACAAGTTGTTTTTGCTATCTAGCACAACCTCCTTTGCTGCTGTGACCACCTTTCCGCCGACTCGTACTTCTGGAATAGTCCGGCGCCCGTCAATGTGATAATAATCACCGATAAACTGCGGAAGCTTTGCATTCATTTCTTTCCTCAACATCGCAAGCCGATGAGGCGCTGGCAAAATACTTGCTTTAACACCAGGTGCTAGTAGCCCAATGCGATTCTTCATTGTCCTGAAAATTGCATCGTAACCTCTTACAGTCACTCCAGACCCATCGCATGCATCTAACATGCTATCCTCGCCTATGCTATCTCCGATTTTTCTGATCACTTCTTTAACCACAGTCGCCTTTGCTTGGGCCATTCTTGGTTGTTCAATCATTGCGGCCGCCTCGGTTGGCCTCAGGATATTGGCCAAGCAGGTGGTCGTTTTCACTTGTGTTGTTGAATCTCCAGCCAGCCTCTTCTTACCACCACCTGATTTATTTGTGCGTTGCACTGCTTCTACGACTGCAGGCTGCAATATAGCTCTTATAAGGGCCCGTTGGCGCTTTGTATGGCCGCTGCTGCTTGCAAGCTCGCAAAAGCTTTTCATTTTTCTTCCGTGAACCCTTTCGCGGAAGCCTCGGGGAGTCCGAACGATGGAGTGCAATTTCTCTTTTAACTTTTCATGTTCGTCTTTGCACCGCTGCAATTCATCTTCCATTGCCTGTACTTTCTCACTATGATCGACATCCCGCTATATTGAATCTGTTAAGCTCTGGCGTCAAAGCATTGCCAATTTCAACGCATCTTGCTTTAAGTGTCTCTATGTCCAAACGTAGCTGTTGTCGGTCTATGGCATCTTGTACTGCAGCAACCTCCGTATTTTTGGCCTCGGTCTGAAACCGCTGACACAAAATCTTGAGTTGTTGAATTTCTATCCCATAGTTCGTAATCCGTTGCTGCAGCGTTGAGACGAGGCTCTCCATTTCATGACCATTATCCCCTAATTTCAATCGCTTTGTGTAACCTAGCATTCCACTCTCACCCTCACAAAGAAATTCCAAGTATTCTTTTGTGCTCCTAAACAAGGGCGGCTCTTGTGTGATGGGATCTACAAAATACATGCGTCCATCGACCCAAAGATCTATGTTAGTTTCTCCCCTTGCTCTCCTCAGTGGAAAACTACTACGTGATGCTTGGCTATCCAATGACTTCCCTCGCCTAATTATTGGTGCATACTTTCCTGATAACTGAATTTGCGGAATATACGAACTGCATGTATTTGTGGCATCCTGCAACACCATGTTGAAGCACAGAGTTGACTTCACAGCCACGCACACCGAGGCACCTCGCTAATTCACGAAAGACGCACACCAACACCGAGGCTAATCCACGAAGGATACATGGCACACGCCCACCCGCCAATTCTATCCTACTTGTCTGTGACACATTGATTTGGCGCCATTTTTGACTTAACATCCACATGCTTCCCGCCATCTCATTGCCAAAACGACATGGTACATCCCTTTTTTTTCAATATTATAGTCCGGTACCACGGTTGACTTTCCAATTTAATATAATTTGGGGGTAGGACACCTTCTGGGTGATTCAGCATAAAAAATTCTGATAAATAAACGTGATGATGGTGCCACGCAAGCCCACTATGGCGATATAATCATGTCAACAAACCTGCCCAATGCCCAAATTGTACAGAAAATGCACCATCGGCATGCTGCCCAAATGGGGCTTGGAGGGCCTTTTGAAGACCCCAAATTATTTCTAATGGTTGCAAAGGGATGCGTTATCGACCTATTTGGGCTTCCCTCCATGCTTCTCTTCCCTTCTGATCAGCTTTTTGGATACATCGCAGGATTATGAAAGCTTGAATCTGTGTGAACCTTCAATTGTTCGTCGATCTAGTGAGCTGGAGTTCGGTATGGCCACCCCCCAACGGAGTGTCAGGTAAAAACATCTGTTCTCGTAATGGTCACGGTTCCGTAAGTAGGACAGTTCACTCTTGTTTCTTGTTCTTCTTTCCACTTCTAGGTTTACATAATTATTCAGAAGATCATACGTACTGGTCCATACTTACAGAATTAAGTCAATCGATCATGTATCTGTAATACGGGTATTCGATCGATCTGATGCATGTACCTCACATTCTTGTTCGTTGATCGGAGCATTGAGTGCCAAGCTTGCTTTTCGATGATTCTTTTTCCAAGGATGTTGATACTTTGCTAGATACACACTTAGTAAAGTCGTGATCGACGTGTATGCTTGCTCTGCAGGGCTCCCCTGAGGTCACTCCTATTGAAGATGGAGAATTACTTACTGGAAAACAGAAGCCGCATACAAGAGCAGATTCTGCAGTCACAACAAGCTCGGACGGAGCATACGGAGGGAGCGCTGGAGTCTGAACCATCACCACCGGAGCATACGGCGGGAGTAGGCGAATACATAATCCTCGATGCCCTTACAGCTGATGAGAACATAAACGAACCTGAGCATAACCTTGTGCACGATTCAAGACCTCTTACACCTGGAAACTGCAGGTAAGTATGTTACATGCATCTCGAAGGAATGAAAAAGAACGAAAAAGAATAGTGCTATCTGGTTGTCTCCGTAGTTCGTTCGATCCGCCGTAAACATCCCGAGCCACCTTGTCGTGTTCTTTTTGTATGCATTCAGAAGGTTATTGTACAGAAGGGTTTACTTCGAAACAGTGCGAGCAATGCACATTTTCTTTCCGTTTAATCCTTCACCGCCCGGAAGGCCTTGGTACAGTAAAGAAATGTACAAGGCCTGAACATTCGAACGCCTATTAGAGGCCCTGCCAGCTGAGAAGGGTTGACGTATGATCCATTCATATGAGGTATACAAGGTGAATGAGTTGTTGATAGGGTGAGATATATATTGTGATTCATCACCATCTTTTCCAAGTCACATTCCCCGGTAGATACGTAAGGTCATTTAAATGTAAGACGTTCTTGGTATATGAATGGTTCATACTATTTGACACATTTTAGTTGGGTACCTATTCCTTATGTGCTGAAGCTGGTTCTTCTTACAGGATTTGCTTCTGTGAAGAGGATGCTTCGAAACTAGATCCCATTATTCTAGTGGGTTGCCATTGCACAGGAGATATGAGCTACGGTCACAAATCATGTCTCACGAAGTGGTTTCTGAACCGGCTCTTGAAAGCGTTAGCTGTAACTTGCGAGGTCTGCAAGTGAGTTCCCTTATCCACTTTTCTCTCACAAGCTCTAATTGTGCTCATTCCAGTGAATGTGACGATATTAGGTACGTGTAGACTCCAAATATTAACTTCATGTGAGATTTCATACAGGTTTCCGTTAGGAGAAGCTCTGCAGTCAACTCTTCTCGCAAGCCATCTCCCAGCGCTGGGACACGTACCAAAGGAGCTAGTCCTACTGCAGGTTCCAGTTGAAGATTTAGATCGACTGCAAGTGCCCTTGGACACTCCGGCCTTTGACACACTTGATCCTCTCACACAGGATGCCATAAGGGACATATTCAAAGACCAGTTCAACGCCCACAAAGACGAAGTAAGTAGTCGTACAATTTCATGTGATTATCCCGGAGATATGGACTCTTTAATAGACTTATTTATGCGGACAAGGGAGTTGGTGGACAAGTATATCGAGATGGTGGGGATTCAAAGGAAGGGCCCTTTCGGTGAGTTTACCCCAGACTTAGCATATTTTCCTCGCTGTGGAGATCCTCCTAACATCAGAATTGGTAAGGAAATACTCCAAGTTCAAGCAACTCCAAACCTCAAAGATGCAGCAAATGCACTTTCTCGAGAGCTTCATCTTCGGCGTAACTTGCTTTGGGCATTGGCTCAACCCCTAGTGCTCCTTCCTCGTATGATGATTGCAGATGCCACTTTCACTGATCCGGCCCAACGCGATCTTCCTCCACCTTTGGCTCTTGGAGAAGAAGGTGCGGGTTCCCGTCGACAAGTGACGTATGGTAGATATCAGTTGTTTAGATTTTAGACTATCTCCCTTTATGAACACTCACGTTCTATGATCATGGTTAGCAAACTCAAAACTTTGAACATCTCTTGAGAGATTTCTGAATTTAAATTTAGAACATCTCTTGAAGACAGTAGACTCTCTTTTGGCTCTCTTGCACACAAAAGAGGGGTTTTGTCTTAAATCTCCCTTCACAGAAGGTTTTGCTTGACTTTATGAGTTGTTGCAATTTTGCAAGGTTGTGTTGATATCGGGTTTCGTCTTCAAAGGGATAAAAGTGCACTTGTGCTTGAAATCTTATAAAAGAGAATTTTTAAAACCTAATGAAAGTCATATGAAATTGCATATGAAACTAGACTCACGAGATTTTCTACCTTACATAAGAAAATTCAAGAACATTTGAATCTCATGCAAAGCAATTCCTTGAAATACACAAAATCGGTTGTTTGGGCCTTTAAGAGTCATTACCTCAAGTATTTCAAATTTGAATCTTATAAGTAGAGTAATACCTAAAGTGCTTTTCTTTCCATTAAAAGGTGGGACCAAATAAGGTCAAAAATATTCCATCCCTTACAAATATTTCGGCACGGTCGGATGATAGAGACAATATCATTTGTAATGTCTTAATGCAAAATGTTGTTTATGATAACAAGAACATCAATATTGGTTCATAACTCCTTGGAATTGTCTTAGTATTTAATAGATCATAATGGATTTTTAGGTAGTTCACCTACTTTTCAATTTATGACTGTGAATTCTCATGTTCTTTGGATATTAATAATGAAATCTTGAATCTTCCTTTTTGTAAAATGGATCCCCTATCATGTCTATACATGAACTTAATTATAGTGTGATGGGACACTTCATTGCTTAACTTTAATATGAGGTGAATGTCAAGAATTTTTTTTAACTCCATACTTAATGATATTGAATGTAAGAAAGATGAAGTAGGACCTATTAAAAAAAGCAACCTCTTGTACACTTTAGTTTAATTCAACATCCTAGAGTATATATAATTCCATCTATTGTTGAGGATGATAACATTTAGTACATCAAGGTGTTTTGTATTCATGAATTTATAACATTTGTTTCAAATAAGATGTAGTTGTAAAATACATCATCATAAAGAACAATATAATAATTTCTGAGTGCTAAAATCTAGTACTTTTGAAGCAAAATAAAATAAAAGACTGCACTACTGTATTGGGCCCACTTTCTATTTGGTATTTGTTTACAATTGATGTCACTTATTAATACACCATCAATACACAAGGCCGTCTAGACCAATCTACCTGATTGACGTTCAAGATGAGCGGATCCTCTGCACATACAACTTTCAATGTTTCTGTATCCTCGCGCCAAGGAGGTTACGAAAACCCTATCTGATTCACTTTTCCGAACCTCCCTGCATTGCATATCGTAGATGAAATCACCTTGCGGTGCTCATGCTGCACTCTCGAACTCGAACAAAAATAATTCTCTGAGGTGAGCCCTAGGTCCAGCACATGGACCTGTTGGACTCACCTTACACAGCACAAGCTCTACAGCCACCTGCCTCTAAGGAATCTCAAATAGCTTCTTCAACTTCACCACCAATCTCCATTCCTCGGTCGTCAAGTCGTCCTGCACCCAAGGCATCAGAACCACAATAAGTCCAATGAAGCTGTTTTCAAGTCTAGTTATGGGCAAAGCAGATCCAATTAGTGCTGATTAATTTCATAAATTCGGGACGATTGCTCATTACTAGAGTGATTGATTTTTGATGTTGCACGTTGGAACATATTTATGGTATAAGAATCACGCATCAAAGAAACTATTAGACTACTGCATGCTTCGTTTGTAGTATTATAGTAATGATTCGCGCTATCACTATCTGGTTCGATATTGCTTGAACATACAGTATTGTCTGCACACAAGAATTGAAACTGACCCGATAATTCTCCTTCAGAAGATCGATAGATCGCCTGCTAATGCGACTCACGAACTCATCTTCCATGTCGAAGTGACGCCCGAACATCCTCGCATTTTCTTCAGCATTGGTGCCCACAATCTGTAACATCACCCCACAAACCGAGTACTTCAGATCATGAAATGGTCCAATCATGAGATTGTTCTCGGGCTCTAAAATTACGATCCACAGCAGTTCTTCCTGTGCGAAGACAATCTCGATTGGTGCTACTTACCTTCATTGCAACCTGCTGGCCCTTCTTTGCAGTATCCACGACCTTGTGATTAATTTCCATGGACGCAATCTTGCCGATGTCAATGCCATCCCTTGACGGTATACAAAGAGGTGTACCAACCTGCAGAGTATAACGGCATCCATTGAGAAACTCACGATCTACTTAAGAAACAAGGAATCACGGATACAGCACCGTGCACACGTACCTTTGCAACGCCGTCAAGGATTTCCACTCCAACAATGATTGGATCTTTCTTGTTGAAGACGCATTGAGGCATGATCTTCATTACACATGGAAACACGGCTTCTTCAGAGGCATCCTTCCGCTTCTCTTCTTTCACTGAGTTCATGTACGCTGTAAACTGATCAAACAGGTGGTAAATGATATCTGCCGTGAAGATGCGGACGCCCACTTCCTCTGCCAACTCCTTCGCCTCAGTAGTCACCTGCCAAAACCGGGAAACGTTTCAACTTTAGATGTTTATTCAAAGCCGGATTGGCATTCAATGCGAACGGTCAGACACTTGTACTGACTAAGGACATTCACTTTACTACATCTCAACCTTGACCCGTAATCTGGAACATCCCAGCGTGACAAAGGATACTACCTTGTTCCCAACTAACAATACGAGGCTCAGGAGCAAAAAATCCTGATCGTACCTTGACATCAAAAGCCAAAATTGTTGCAAACTCCTTCCGCTTCCTTTCTAACATCACGCTAGCACGCATCACATCCTTTTTGTGCACTGGACCAATATTGATCACACTGACGGGGATTTTGACAGCCGGGCTCTTCAAAAATTCCAACAGGGCTTCCAATGACCCAAGAGTCGAGGCTTGCACGCAAACACCTTCACCACTCTTGTCCACTCTGCTGAACACATTCTTGATGTCTTGCATTGCTTCATCTTTGATATCATCTACATCATCATCCGGACCAACCACGTACAATTGCGTACCAGCAATTGCATGCTCCAAGCCCTGAAATCCACAGAAAGTTAGTCGTGATTCGAGCCTAACTCGTTGGACTTGACTTTGCACCATCATCCGACCATGTATTTGAACAAGCAGCCTCCATACTGCAACATTATAGTGAATGTTGCTCAAGAAGATGCTATCCCCTCGATTTCAAGGTCTCCTGCTTCATGTTGCTTACGTGCCATCACTTCCTAGAACCAGAGCTGTTCTTACCTGAGCTGTGATCTTGATACCCTGGGCTGCCTTTAACTCCTTGTGATGTTGGTATGATCCCTGCGACATATCCCATGTCAGCATATGCAATCCACGGCAGGGATTCCTGATTTCTAAGGTTACTGACACACAATTGGGAATAAAAAAACCAGTCAGGCACATGCTAACTCAATAGAATGCGTAAAAGCCAAGTGGAGCTCTAACCTTCACACGAAGCTCTTTCATAGGATGTGGAGTCAATAATGCTCGGATATTTGTTACAATCGGACCCTGAGAACAGAGGACGATAAAACAGAGAAAGATGAGATGTTGCTCAGCCATATGCAACGCACACCAGTTATCTTCGTGCGCCATTGTACAAACAATAACAACACAAGCCTTTGTAAACACTTTCATTTAAAGACCTTTAATGGATGCAAGCACAATTGTAGGTACTCCACGAACCTGCATGCCGCAAACAACTATTTGATCGCCTTCATGGAGCACACCATTCACCAACACCACGTCGATTGTGGTTCCCAAACCTTCCACAACCTTAACCTCTAAAACTGTCGCCTGCATACCACAGGTACATCATAAAGTGAGTCCACCAGAAAGACAACCAGTACATCCGATAAGACAAACAACAAATAATGTCAAACGGCTGCCAATGGCTACAAGTATGTAGCGGTCAGCACTACAAGCAAAAGAAAAAGCCTCAGACCTGGCGCAAAAGAAACGAAATGCATAAACAAGACACATCTCAGCAAAGTGAACTTGCAGTAGAAGGGACCGTGCCGGTGAAGCCCACTCCCTCAACCACGGCGCAACCTTGTCTGAAAACCGGCATCTAAGATATTCCAGATACAGACGTGAAGCTTCGCTCACCTGTACTTCGCTGATGTACATCAGCTTGTCCTCCATCAACTTTTGTGTCAACTGCACCAACAGCATCAAAATATCTGGGACACCCTCCCCACTTATAGCAGAAGTGGGAATGACGCTAATCACTTTCCGAAGTTCCTTGTTCTTGTAGTACAGCTCAGAATTCAATCCTTGCTCCTTCAATTGTGTAGAAATCTGACAGAAGATAACCATGCACCAGTCAGGAACATTCATCAGCGGCAGCTAAAGTTCGCCGACGTTGTAACATACTGGCTCGTCGAAATGAGAGACACGTGCTAGAGATCCCAAAGACCATGGAGGACAATGCCAAGATTCTGATGCGGCCCGAACCTCATGACTTTGCCACCCAGAGAGACCTATTATCAGCGATATCTACTCGACAACTACTTGGATAACTGCCAACATATAGCTTTCACTTACTTGTGAAACGCGCTGTTCGAATTCTCCAACCACGTCCTTCGACTGCACTTTGAGAGCATTTCTAATAGGCGCATTGGGGCAAGTCTTCCACCCATACAATCTGTCCACCTGTTGATGACAAAAGACATAAGATGAGTGCTGGATCTCAGACAGACGGATAGACCAGAACAAGCAGCACCGACCACAGCGGAAACAGCAGGAACTAGTTCAGCCTTCAACCATACAATGCCACATCCGGTACACGCAGAACACAAGGCAACTGCGACTCCAAAAATTACCTTATTCAAGGCAATTACAAACGGGGTACGTCGGGCTTTCAAGAGATTCAAAGACTCAATGGTTTGCGGCTCCAAGCCGTGCATGATGTCGATAACGAGGATGGCAATATCACACAGACTCGACCCCCGCGCTCTCAGATTCGTAAAAGACTCGTGTCCTGGAGTATCAATGACAAGGAGCCCAGGAACCCTCAGTTTAGCATCTGATTTCAGCTCCTTGGTCCTCTCCTTGATGTTCTCCATCGGGAAATAAGTAGCTCCTATCTGCTGTGTGATACCACCAGCTTCTCCCTCTTGCACGTTTGTTCGTCGAATACAATCAAGCAACTTGGTCTTGCCTGCATAAGTTGACAACCGAGACCAGATTAGTTGCCGGTCTCCTTGAGAGATGAATGGATTCCTTCCACAATTGCCTACCCATTTTCAAAAACCTAAGTGAATTGACATCTTGAACCAAAAATTGAAAGGTATACTTCTGGAAAACACTGTTTATGACTAAAGTGCTACTGGAGCCATTCTCAAGAAGTTGCATAATAAGTGAAATGATAGGTACTGATTATAATTGTATTTGTGGTTGCAGCAAAAGCGCATCAGAAATGCAGAAAACCACTTAAAAGACTCGCCAATTAAGGCCAAAAACTCCTTACCTGTATCGACGTGACCCAATATACAGCAAATTGGTGACCTCAGATCCTCTGCACTTCTCTTCTTCAAAGCCTCTTCCCTTCGTCTTTCTCTGCTGAACTTTGCCTGCTGGAGTTTCCGAGTATCAGTCTCGTCCTCGCTATCATCGTCCTCATCCTCCTCATTATCATCGTCTTCTTCTTCTTCATCCTCATCCTCATTCTCAGCAGCTTTCTGCTGTGGTCTTGAAGGAGGTGCAGGTTTCTTCTTCGGAGAAGAAGGTTTGGTAATAGCAGGAGGGGCACTCGGAGGTGGAACTGTAACCTGTCCGGCTTTGACTGGACCATCGTCGGCTTCTTCTTCAGCGAATGCACTCTTGATTGCAGGCAGGTTTACTTCTTCGAAGCTCTTGGCATCCCAGTCCTCTTCTTCTTCCTCTTCCTCTACCTGGACAGAACCAAGTGCCGAACCTCACTCAACACGCTACCCAGCAAAAACCATCACTCGACTTAACAAGCACAGTGTAACCAATACACTATGCACCAAGTTGTACAAAGTTACATTACCTCCATTGGGGCAGCCGGTAGGGGTTCGGGTTCCGGTTGCGGTTCGGGCTCAAGCTCAGGCTCAGGCTCTGGCTCCGGCTCCGCAGCTGGTGGCTTTGTTATTTCAGCTTCTTCAGCAACGACGGGAGCGGCATCGATTGCTTGCCCTGCTCCAGGAGGCTTGCGCTTCTTCTTCGTTTCGTACTTCGGTTTCCTGGGAGTGGATATCTCCTCTCCTGTTGGGCTCTCTAGATCTGTAGTAATCCCAAACTGCTCACGCATGATGGCTAATCGTCGAGCCTCTTCCTTCTTCTTTCCCGTCAACAACTTCCCATCCTTCTTCTTCTGCAGAAGCTTCTCCTTCTCACGCTCCTTACGTCTTCGCTTAATTTCTTCTTTCTCTCGCTCCAACTCTTCCTGCCTTCGCTGCTCTTCCTCCTCCTTGCGACGTTTCTCCTCTTCCTCTGAAAGATGTCCAAACAGCAACATTTCTCAAGATTTCCAGAGAGGACACCTAACCGCAATTTCATCCTGATGCTTGCCTCACGCACAACCTCCAAAGAAAGACTACTTCAAGGCAGATTCCTCAAATGACGTCGACCATCTTAGGTCCGAACAACGTTTAAGATGGCGGAAAGAAATAGTACCTTGGATCCTCCTCTCCTCGGCTTCTTTCATCCGAGCTAGACGCTCTTGCATCTCTCGCACATGCTTTGGTACTTGCTTGGCCTTTCCTTTGGCTTCCTCTACTTTCGATGGAGCTTTCTTCTCCTCCACTATGATCTCCTCTGCAGGTTTATCGGCTGCAATACAGACAAAGTAAATGACAATAAATGATGAAATTCTCGGCCCCCAGAATATAATACTCACGACACCGATACCCAGGACCTTGCACAAAGTGGTGCTGCGTACTCCAAATACCTGCCCCAGCTTTTGCAGCCTTTTCTTTCTCTTTCTTTTTCTTCTTCTTCTTCGACGCTGCTGATTCCGTAACTTCCTCCCCATCAGGAACAACGGCTCCACCACTCAAAGACTTCTCCAAGGATGCTGGCTCCTCTACTGCAGCAGGAGCAGCTGACACAGGAGCAGGCTCTGCAGCGGGAGGAGTGGGTCTGCTTGGACCTTCTAATTCTGCTAGAATGGCATCTAGATCTTCTTCTTCTTGGATGGTTCGACCACTCTTTTTTCCTTTCTTCTTCTGCTTGGCTTTCGGCTCTGCAGCTACTGGGACTGGTGTTGGAGCTGCGCAAAAGATAGAGTAAGATGATGCTGCCCACACACAAGAATATGGCACAATACTCGAACCATCCAAGAATTATCTTCCTGGCCATGATGATCTTCTATCAACTTGCGTTGTAAGGAGCACGCTTCGAGCGAAGGTACACGACCTATGGAACAAATAGCCATAGCCTGTTTATGCAACATCAGAAGGAAGGATTCATCCAGCAATCACTTCCTCGCCAAACCTCTTCTAGAAAGTACTAACTCGCCGGAATTCCCTTATCATTTATACAGTCGCATATCATCAATTACCTTCGGTGATCTTGTGACCTTCGAGCTCTTCGATAAGAGAATCCATACCCTCGTCGTCCTTTGAGGGCTTCTTCTCCTTCTTACCCTTCTTCCCTTTCTTTTTTCCTGCAAACATGAGAGTCTCCTCTTCCTCAGCTTCATCCTGTTCTGCCTCATCCAGAGAAGGGGCGGCCTGGCTTACCGACGCCACTTCGTTGTCAGACATATCCTCATCCAGCAGATCAAATGCCGTCTTTTTTGCTCCACCTTTCTTCTTGTTATTCTTGCTCTTGGCAGAAGAGAAATTTACGGCTTCTTCAGCTTCAGCGTCAGGGTCCGATTCGGGATAGTCGTCTGTCGAAGGCTTTCTGTCCTTCTTCCCCTTCTTTCCTTTCTTTTTTCCTGCAAACATGAGGGTCTCCTCTTCCTCCACTTCGTCCTGTTTTGCCTCGTCCACAGACTGGCTTACCGACGCTGTTTCGTTGTCCGAAATATCCTCATCCAGCAGAGCGAATGACGACTTCTTTGCTCCACCTTTCTTCTTGTTGTTCTTCTTCTTAGCAGCAGAGAAATCTATGGCTTCTTCAGCTTCAGCTTCAGCGTCAGAGTCCAACACAGGGTAATCGTCCACCAAGGGCTTCTTGTCCTTCTTCCCCTTCTTTTTGCCTGCAAACGTGAGAATCTCTTCTTCCTCCACTTCGTCCTCTTTTGTCTCATCCACGGACTGGCTTACCAACGCCACTTCGTTGTCCGACATATCCTCATCCAGCAGAGCGAATGAGGTCTTCTTTGCTCCCCCTTTCTTCTTGTTGTTGTTCTTTTTAGCAGCAGAGAAGTCTATGGCTTCTTCAGCTTCCGGTACAGCGTCAGGGTCCAATACGGGATAATCATCCATCGAGGGCTTCTTGTCCTTTTTCCCCTTCTTCCCCTTCTTCTTCCCTGCAAACATCAACGAGTCCTCATCCTCTGCTTCATCCTTCTCTGCTTCCTGAGGAGCCGGGGTTGCTTCACTGTCGGACACGTCCTCGTCTAACAGAGCAAAAGCACCTTTCTTAGCTCCTCCTTTCTTCTTGTTGTTCTTCTTTTTTGCTGCTGAGGTGTCCATAGCTTCATCAGCGTCAGCCTCAGCTACTCCCAGAGAAGGCGTTGTACTGTCCAATTCTCCATCCAGATCATCGTCGTCGTCATAAGCTCGACCGCCCTTCTTCCCCTTCTTCTTTTGCTTTCTGTAGAAATGCACGAATAAAACGTTCAAACAAAAACCCTCGAGCATACCACTTGAACTTAAGCCAAAGATGCTAAACTTGTGATTCTCCCAGAACCTTCACATCCCGAATCGACAGGCGATGCGCAATTGCTCAATAATCAACAAGCGATGCACAAGATTCGTCCCTCATAGTGATGTAAAACAGAAGCGATTTACAGAGCCAACCACTCTGAATAAAAACTACATTGACTTCGAAATGCATCCCATCAACGCAAGAAGATCTACAAATACAACTGAAATCTAATAGCTCCAACCTCGATCAAGATGTGACACATCTTTACTCAATAACTGCTACTCGACAACGTAACCTTCGCAGTGTGACAGCAATTCTTAAGTCCAGTAACTTCGAATTCGCTAGCTACTGCGACTTTGATTATGACGATCATAGAGTAATCAAGTGACATAAAATCACATTCGCGATTCACGCAGAATCAAGATGCAGCACCATTTGTAGCATTGCCAGAAACGGCAAGCTCATTTCTAGTATGGATTCGCCGTCACTCCACAATTCACCAAACCCTGATTACAGAGTGTGAAGAAGAATCCTCTAACTCTGGCTTGCTACTATCGAGATGCATCACCACTTGAAGCATTACTAGCAACGAAAGTCATGAACTCGCAAATTATTAAACCCTGATTACAGAGTGTGAATTACAGCTCGTAACTTTCAATTGGCTAGCTGATGTTCCTTTAAATATGCCAATCATAAATCCTCAATCAAGTAACGTAAATCCGATGACAACAGAATTGCGATTTAGCAACTACAGCATAATCAGCTCACTATTGACTTAAACTCGCAACTCACCAAACCCTGATTACAGAGCATGAAAGACGAATCGCGTAACTTACAATTGACTAGCTACTGTAACTTTACATATGCCATTCATAAATCCTCGATCCGATGAAAAATACTTGCAATTGAGCAACTATCTCATACATAGCATAATCAGCTCAATAACCAGACCCTGATGAAAGAAGAATCCCGCAACTTTCAATTACCTAGCTACTGTATCTCTGAATATGCCAATCATAAACCATCAATCAAGTGACGTTGATCCGATGACAACATGCAACCTAATCAGCTCAGTATTGACATTAAATCGCAACCTAATCAGAGCATGAAAGTTGAATCTCGGGAATGCACCTTTTCTGCAATCCGTTGGCGCGGGAATCCTCTTCAAGCTCGTCCTCGACGAGCGGCCGAGGATCCGACTTCCCGGAACTCCGCGACATAGTAGACTGGCACGCAGTATTGAGTGGACTCAACAAGGCGCCATGAAGAATCAATACATGCGAAATTTGAGATTTGAGATTTTCGAGGGATCTCGAGAGTGTGCCTACCTACCGACTTCGTGCAAGGTCGAGATCCGTGAACCCTACAACATCACTTTAAGCTTGGATTCCCACCCCCCTGACTCGGGTCTCTTTATTTCTCCCCTACGAGCGTGGCTCGGATGCCAGGCTCGGTGGGGATCAATTTTCTGGCCCTTCCCGTTTCCCCCATTTGGGGCCATTTTTTGAATTTTTTTTTGCAAAATTTGGGGCTTGGGGCCCCAAATTACCCTTAGAAGCCCCCTTTGTGTTCAAATGGGGCCTAAACAAATTAAAAAATAGGGGCAGATTTTACCCCACCCTCCCCACCCCCACCCGAGCCTGGCATCCAAGCCACGCTCGTAGAGGATATTTAGACACTCCCCCCTGACTCCGACCTACTTTCGTCGTCTTGTCCATTTTGCCACATCCTCTGAAATTCAACTTTTTCCCAAAAAGTGAAAGTGTCCGGATCTGGATCCCTAAAGGTAAAGTGATGACCACATTCCGGCACAGATATTCAGGATATTCTTTTGCCTATTGAACAAGAGATGGTAAAAGACAAGCTGTTTTTCCTCTTTTTCCTCTTTTCTTTTTTGATAAAGTAATGTATACGCTAGGTTGTGCATTGCTAGGCGCGAGGGCGGGGTTTCATTGACTTTCAAGGGTACACCCAACTATGGTGGGGGGTTCTTGGAGCTCGTTGTATGAGTACCTCACAGGCCTTGGGGGATATCACGTTGGGTATCTCTTAGGTAGTGATGGTTAGTTAGGAACTAGCATAGTGTTTACTCAGAGAGGAGGTAGTAGTTCAACCATTTGCAGTCATGAGCTCCGAGATATAAGGATAGGTCATATGGACATTGTCTCCATTCACGCCGGCCTCAAATAGGGTTGGAGTTTTTCTTCTTCTTCTTCATGACCTCCGAGGGCACCCAACATTTTGTTTGATTGGCAATAGAAGTGTTGCGCATTTGGGTTGCGCCTGACATTTTTTAGGTTAGAGAAAAGAATATACTAGGGTGGGTTAAATGTCGCAATAAGACGCGATTTTTGAATACAAATTAAAACTAAAGTACTTAAAGTATTATTATTTGTTATGCAGGGTGACACTTTTTGAATATAGAATAATATTAAAAGTCTCTCAAGGTTGAAAAGTATAACATCTTTAAATGCACAATACCTTTCACGTGACCCAAAACCCCCTCAAATTTTTATTATGAAAACTTGAAAAAATTAGTAAGAAAATGTAGGATTTCAAACTACCAAATATAAGATCTTGAAGTTTATTCACCTATTTATGTGATTGAATTTTTGAATTTAAAAAGTAAACTTATTTACTGAAATTTTACTACTAGTTTAGTGCTTGTTAAGCAAGCAAGGAAAGTTTTCAAAGTTTGAGGCCCAAAATGAGTGTTTCAACCACAATATCTTGTGATAAACTTCTTTTGGGTCATGTGGATCACATTTTGAACTATGTGGCATCATAGGTCACAAAATCATAATGTGTTGATACTCCAAAAGATTATAAAAGTTCATGAGTCTCACTTTTGTAGCTAGCATTGTCTTGTATATTACGTAAGAGTTTCAATTTAGTGACATAGAAACACAAGTAGAAACATTAAAAACATATCACCAAAAAATACTCTAGAGTCATATTGGATACACATAGTGTTCATTTGCCTAATTAAGGCTGTTAGATAATTATCAGTTAGAATGCTAGTGTGCAGAAATGATGTTTTCTCACACCTCCCTCGAACAAATTCAGCTGTCAATAACGTCTGTTACACAGTCAGTCATATAAATCGAAGCCTTTTCTCATTCTCTGTTGTTTTCCTTCTTCAGAGAGATGATTGATGTGCTGTACTCTCAATGACTTACAGGGCCACCCGCCAAGCCCTGCCTCTGAATGGTAACGACAGTTATTTCGACGATTTCGATTTCCATGCAACATTCTTTGCTGACCAGATTGCTAGCCCAGATGAAACCATAAGTATCGAGCACAAGTCTATCTTACATCTCAAAAACCTCACAATTATAGGAATACCAATCATTCTTTATTAGTACTTTCATGGTTCAGGCAACCTCAAGCGCAAAATCGTGGTCTTGAAAGGTACTTCCGACCACTGATCTCATACAGATACACTCCCGACGCTCGGTACGCATGAGTACTCTGCTCTGAACAATCAAATCCATCGGCTTTTGTCGAAGTCAACCAATTCATCAGCTACTCGACAGCTGATGTTGTGAACTAACTTGATCACCGATGCTCACTGTCCAGCCACTCCGCATACTCCGTTCCTGCATTGCAAGTTTCAACTCAAAAAGTCAAAGGTCAATCCATTAAAGTACTTGACCAAAGATGCGGGCCTGCTAATTAGCTCCTACAGCCCCAAGTGCTATCCAGCTTGCAAGTGCAATCACTTTGACACTTCTGAAAGCTTATCATCACTCATTTGTGCACACACAACGTCATGAAGTTTGCACAACCGTAGCTATGACCAATAGACGGATCCGGATGTCCGATCCAGCCACCCAAAAGTGGTACTAGCAGACCAACAGTCAAACGGCTACGTCATGCAGCGAATCGTGAATGTTCACTTGTACTGTGGCAGTGTCAATCAGAATGGCATACGACGAAATCGATGCACCACTACAGATTAGTACTTCAAAAGACAAGATCTATTGGGATTCGAGGATGCAGCCGTTACCTGCAGATAGGCACGCCGCCAGGCACTGTGGTGGTGCACTTGTTCCCGCACATGCCACAGTTTTGATCATCCGTGGTAAGGTCCTTCTCGCAGCCGTTGCTCAACATGTCCAAGTCGCAGTTGCCGCGTCCGGCATTGCACACGGGCTCGAGGCACCTGCTGTTCAGGCACTTGGTCTCGGCGAAAGGCACCTGCTGGCATACCTTGCCACACTTGCCACAGTTCTTAGCATCGTTGCCAGTGTTTGTCTCGCACCCGTTGCTCAAGATGTTCTTGTCGCAGTCTCCCCACCTCGGCCTGCACGAGTAGCGGCAATTGCCTCCCATGCACATTGTCGAAGCGTTCGGCAGAACCTTACACACGATGCCACAGTCACCGCAGTTGCGCGGGTCCTTCGTAATGACAGTCTCGCATCCCGGTTTGACTGGGTCGCAGTCTTTTAAGTGCTTGGACTTACATACCTCCGCCTGAGCGGCGCTACCTGTGCAAGTCAATCAACCACAATCAATGTCTTACAATAAGCATACTTCTCAGTCTGCAGGAATGCATCAGTTCGTGCACTGCTACTACATCAGCAATGTGAATGCTTCCCTGTACTTTTACAAAAGTCACATCTGTTCGAGGCACACATGCAATCGATATGGCCATGAAAGTATCGAGTCGAGACTAAGGGGTGATTGCACAGGGAAGCACCGCCTTAACACTGATATGATCAAGGAATGCAGGGCGACGACGTACCAATGAAGATCGCCGCAAGGGTGACGGCCACCAGGAGAAGTTTGGCATTCAAGTTCGCCATCGCTAGGCTGAGATCAACAGGAGCACACCGAGCTTGAAGAAGCGGGAAGAGCTAGCTTCTACGAGAGCTGCAGAGCTCTACAACGAGACTCCCAATTGACCACGGACCAGCTGCAGTGAGCCTGTGACAATGTCTGGATCGAGGAGTCCCAACTTAAGTAGTGAATGAGTTCGAGTGAGCTGGCTAATCTGAATGTAGTAGGTTTGATTTATCGCGGATGCACAGTTCCAATTATGGTCTGATCAACTGTTGTTCATGAGCCGGTAACGATCTCCGTTCCGAATTAAAGTTGGACCCCATGCACATCCAGCTTCGAGCGATCGAGGACACAGTGAGGTCATGGTTGAGCGCGCAGTGATGGTTCGATGCACTATTCACCACGAGCAGTGATCGAATGAAAAACAGTGCTGCACGTTTACAGATTGCCTCGTTATCGAGCCACTTGTAAACAATGCCGAGCGCAACTTGCGGATCGATGTATTTTGCTATTTCATGGTTCTCCAGCGGGGTTTTTCTTAAAAGAAACTACCATTTTCATTTTGGATCCCCCACGTGCAGCCACTTTTGGAGATTATGAATTCTTCATCAAGGGACAGCCATCCTGATAAAAAGATCGCAAGGTAGATTACAGCATTTCCGCTTCTTGTGAAGGACACATCCGTACTATCTAGAGGACTCTTTAAAATGCTGTCATCCGTGGGAAACTGTCATCACATGGCCGAAGATCGAACCTTGCAATCTCATACAATAAGAAATAATCTAATAAAAGTACTGACGTAATATGTAGTGAGCGAATTGTGACTGTAACTTGTGACCAGTGGTTAGCCTCCATGTTCTCTGATCGAAGTTCACTACACAAAGAGTTGTTAATTAGTGTTAGAGACGTTAATTGCAAGCTGTAACACAAAATGTCACTATATATAGTATTACAACACAAATCATCGTACCATGTACCATAGTACTAGATGTGTGATCTTGCAGACTTTGGAAAAATTCATTGGTAGTGGTGCGATTGGTGATATTAAAGGGACATTAATTACAATGGCAGCCCAAAGGGAACAGTAATCTCATGAGAGTTGAGAAATAGTGTTCTTTACCGGAAGTTACCCGATACACGAAACTCCCCGTAGCAGTAATTAACGACTCTTTGTGCCTTTGTGAAGTGGGGCGTGCTGTTGAGTATGATGTTGAACAGGGTATACTTTTGGTTGTTGTATTGAATCCGATATGAAAATATCACATCAATAACATCCACTACGCCCTAATTCTGATTCTTTTTTCGGAGCCTGGGCGTTAGCTATCCCGATGCTAGTTTCAAAATGCAACCATTTGTGAGAATTGCAAACACTCTCGATCGTCACTGAGACTGTGGAAGGATCCGTTGTCTATGAGCACGTCGATTTTAGTCATTTTCATTCAGCCTCCTCCCATGGCGTCACATATGAAATAGAAAAATCGTAGGGGTAATCTGATTGATTTGTTTTATTTTATCTTATTCTTATTTTTATTAAACTGATCAATGTATAATTGAGAGCAATACAATCAGGCACCTAAGTGCATGTAGTATGCGTAATCTCGGTTTAACTCTTAAACTCCCCTGGGTCTGAAATGGGCAGCCCAAAATTGGATCACATCATCTTTTGGACTTGAGTATCATGAATTGTAAATTTTTTGAATGAACCAATCAATGATGAGCTTGCAACCTTCTACAAGGTTATGAAGGATTTGGGCAGCCATGTATTGGATCACAGCATCTTTTGCACTTGGGCATCATGAATAGTGCACTTTTTGAACTTGGGCATCATGAATGATCCAATCAATGATGAGCTTGCAACCTCCTACAAGTATTGTACAACCCCAACCTACCTACCACAATCCTTTCAAAGCACAAAATCACTCATACAAATTGTGATTTGAATTGTAAAATTTCACTTTTTGAATGGAGAGCAGCTCAGAAGTACAGAAGAGTACAAGCTGGAGTCTAAAAATTGAATCGACCGCAACTACCTTAGAATCTCTGAGTAAGGATCTGTGGCTTCGAAGCACATGCAGCTACAGTGCTACACATGTGGAAATGAGGAAGTCAATTTTCTTTGACTTTGACTTGGCAGTTTCCGATCCAAAGGCGCGAACTTTGAAAGTTTGAAGGCGTAGGGAGCATGTTGGTTGGTTCTTCCGATTACGGTACCTAGGAGACCCTTAATGGTCCTTCCACTCTTCAATGGGCAGCCCGAAATTGGATCTCAGCATCTTTTGGACTTGGGCAACATGAATAGTGCACTTTTAAAACTTGGGCAGTATGAATGAACCAATCAATGATGAGTTTGCAACCTCCTACAAGGTTTTGTGCAATCCCAACCTACCTACCACAATCCTTTTAAAGCACAAATCACTCATACAAATTGTGATTTGAATTGTAGGATTTCACTTTGTAGATGCATCACAAAAAGGTGACCAGAATGATATAAGAAAATAAGTGAAAAATTGAGAATCAAAAGAGCTATGGGCAAGATTCTGTTGAAAAACAGCCCGAGGGGCTGACACCCTAATCTTCTTTAATTAGGGTTAATTAAAGAAAACAGCCCGAGGGGCTGATCCCTAATTAAAAAAGAAGTTCTACATTGACCTATAGACGGCCATATGTGAAATCCGTGAATGAGTTTTTTTTTTTTTTTTTTAAGATTTGATATTGGGAAATCCAAGCATAGGATCTTATTTATAACTGTTTAATTAGTCAACTCACCACTTTTTTGTCAAATTCAGTGCATGAATCTTGAGTACTATTTAGTCAAAGTTTCAATTCTTGCAAAAAAAACAACATATTTTCTTGTCGTAGATTGTGTGGTCGATAATTTAGGGGTTAAAAATCACTCGAATTTCAAATTTGGAGGCTCACTAGGGAGTGGTAAAGGGAATTGGTTGGCAAGTACTTTAGAAGTGGTGCAAAGTATGTAGGGATGTGGATCAAGTGGAATCATGAAATTTTGGATTCATCTTGAATTGATTATGGATTTTGGAAGTAGATTTTCTCATCTTCACAAGGAGTTCTGACAGGCCAAGGCTGAAGCCAATAAAGCTCATGAATCATCACAATTCTAATCACATAGATCGGGGTTTAGAAGCCATATATCTAAAATTTTCGCAGCTTTATCTATACAAAACAGTAGACAAGAACACGATTCTCTTTCATATAGTAACAATAGTAAGTATGAATGTGTGAACCGCCGAAACGGTTCACGCTTGTGCGAATTGTTTTCTTTAGGCTTTAGTCTAAGTATTCATATTCTAATTCCCTAAATTGAGACATTTAAGCCAATTCTTCCGGTTCCCGGGAAATCTATATCTCGGATGGAGTTTTGTCTCAAATACCTTGGTGTTAATCCAATTTTATTCTAATTTAGTAATATTGATGAGTGCCAAAGTATTATGGCGTGTTTTCGGGCATGTTTTATGCCCCATTATTATTCATAAATTAGCAAATTTTATACATGTGAGTGCTTAAAGTCGTCCTAATCAATAATCAAGGAACTTAATGAGACCCTGCGGATGAATTTTGTCGGATGAACACATATTCATCCGCTGAAACGGATGAACCTTGTACTCCATCCAACTAGGCGGAATTGGGTGGGGAAAGAGAGAGTGAGTTCGCTTTTGAGTGTTGTATGTTTTTTTGGGGGGGAATGTGTGCATGAGTTGAGATCTAGAATTTTGAGGACATGATGTTTTTTTGAGTGTGCGCGTGTGATTAGGGAGAAAAAATGTTTTGGTGTGTGTGTGTAGGTGTAGGAGTGTAGATCCGGAGGGTTGGCGGCCGATCAAGTGGAGGTGGGTCTGCTGCGGTGACCGAATTGAAGACCGACTTTGAGGCGACATAGCTCACGTTCTAAGAGGAACCAGAAAACGAGCCTTCGGATCTAGGAGCGTTTCCAAGTGGTCTTTCCAAAAAGATTAGGCTCGACTTCATCGGATCAAGGACGAGGGACTGCCGGCCGTTTCCGTGGCCAGGGGTCTAGTAGCGGCGGAACCAACGAAGAGGGAGATCTCCTCTTCGTTCTTTCCTACCTCTGTACGATTGTGTTCATTCGATTTGGTGTTTTAGAATCCTAATAGTGTAGATTGGAACCTAATATTGAAATGACAATCTAATTGCCCCAAAATTGGGTGGTTGTTTGGTGGTTGGATGCATGCAATTGGTCATTGTTTGCTTGAAATTTGATGTTTGGTTACTAGTGCATTACCCTTGGATGGTTGCTTGCATATGGGGTGTAGTGTGGGTTATGGTGCTTGGGTGATTCCATGGTTGGAATGAGTTATACATATGTGTGTGATTGATCTATTGCTTGGAAGACAACTAATTGAGCACACCTTCTCCCGGCTCAACTTGTGCCCAAGTTCCTTGCAAGAGGGATTTGGTGCCACAGAATGTCTATCCATTCTTATGCACCCAACTGTTCATGATACTTGCTTGGCAGCATTGGCCATTACAATCTCTACAAACCTTGCTCCATCCATTCTTCAATAACCATGAAGAACTAAAAAAAACATTTAAAATCATTCCCTTCAAGTTATCAATTAGAAGAAAAATCTAAAGGAATCAGGAAACAAGAAAAATAAAGAAAACAATACACTAATATATAGCACACTCCAAAAAACACTTTTTTCAAAATCTATACATGCCTCAACACTATTTTTGAAGATCTCACTCATGACTCAACACATATGACTCATAAAGCTCCCTTCATGAGCTGTTCCTTAGATTTTTCAACATTTGAAAAGCCCCTCTCCTTAACAACGAAGTGCAACATGCTACCGAAGGTCTAGTTCCTCTATCTCAACCGCCAACTCGTGACCTCGCTCTTGCTTCTTCCTCTGTAAGATCCTTTGCAATTACCATCCAACTCTCGGATATATACGCTCCATCAATCATATCAGGACGAGGGTGCTCAAGATCTCTCTTACCAATCCCAACAGATCCTTGGGATGTGGACATCCGTTCTGTTTCAGCCAATACATTCCGGAGCCGATCCAGAGTCGAAGCATTGAAACAAGAAGGACTACATGCATTGTTCACAGCCGAAGCATCGTTCCTATAAGGGCACTCAGGGGTACTCAAGCTTTCTCTCGTCTGTCACCTGGACGCGAGAAATTTCCTCTTTCAAAAACTCCTCTTCGGGTATGGAGGTATATCGTTTATATCGGAAGGTGGGTGTTCAAGAGCTCTGTCGCCAAGTAAATTGCCAATCATATCATATCGAAGCTCATTCTGAGGAATCTTCAGAAATTCCTGAAATGAGGACATCCATGACAAAGCTCAAACTACGTGAACGGCGTTGTGGAGACGAAAGAAATCAGCTTCAATGATCTTCAAATCGATGTCAATGGCCACAAGTACTAAGGCTCAACACATCATAATATTCCTCTGATATGGAGTAATGGTTACATTTGAACCATCAAGCTCTGAAGAAGTCCTGCAATCTCTCCCTGCTCAAAATCTTGAGGCCACAACTAACGAGTTGATTCCTTAATTAAAACGACTCAAACCCCTGCTCCCAATTTCAAAACCTCGGAAGCAATTTGAAAATAACAGATGAATCAAAGAGGAAAATCTTTCCTGTTCAGACAGCTCTATCTATGCATGCACGGACTGTTGAGGACCCGTTCTTGACATCAGGAAGCATGAAAGGGATTTGCAAATCACATGAAAACCATCCGAAGTACCCAGAAACCCAAAACCTGATCGGGAGCGTCATTTTCTACATCAAAAAATCTACTGAAATTTGAGAAAACTCTACGTTCACTTAAGCGTCCATAGTGACTGCGAAAGGTAGACCTCCTTCCACTCGATTGACACTCCTGCCTAAATAATACGAGAGAGCCAGAGAGCCAGGGAAGGACGAGAAAGTGACAGAGACAGAGCAACAGTGTTTCGACGGAAACGAGGGTTTTGCGGTCACTTTCCGTTCCCTGGTTCCCACGTTCCCAAGTGGTTTTTGGTATGATTGGCGAGAAGAATCCAATCCGCAAGAGAGCTTGCTTCCGATTCCAATTCTCTCGACCTCGATTGATTGGGTTAAGCTCAGAGAATTTTCCAAGTGCGGGTACGATGGCAAGAGCAGTAGCAGGAATGGGGGTTGCGGCGGAGCTATCAACGAAAGCACCGTTTCTAGCCACGGCCAATTTGGGTTTGAGTAGCGGTAGTACTGCGAGATTGATGTGTTTAGCTCCTTCGGCTCTTTACAGTTTGAATTCCTCCCCGTATCGTCCCGCGGGATACCTTCAATTAGGTCTTTCTGTGTGGAAAAGATCATCCTCCACTCGAGTTGCTACTGCTGCTACTGCTCCACGAGCGGAGTCTGGAAAGGACTTGGAATCGTCGATTAAGGAGACTACCTCCAAGGAGCCCGTCGTTGTGTACTCTAAATCTTATTGCCCGTAAGTCCATTGCTCACCCGTTTCGTACATGCAAAAAGGTGACCTAGATGCAAGGAATGTTGTTGGATGATGGTGCCTTGTGTTGGTGCAGGTATTGCAATCGTGTGAAGAAGCTTTTGGGCAGTTTGGGGTACAAGATTGAAGCGATTGAGCTCGACCAAGGCGGTGAGTGGCGCTGTCTCTATTAAGACATAGATACCTTTTCGCATCGGATTTCTGAAATGCTGAGTTGTCTGTGACTGTTGCTTTTTCTGTATTAGGTCAACCGGGGTTACAGGACGCTTTGGAGCGAGTTACTGGGCAATACACTGTTCCGAACGTCTTCATCGGTAATACTCCAACCTCACCCTGTTCGTAGGAATTGTGTGAATGCTCAAGGCAGAGAATTGTATGTTTGCACTTGTAGAAGTATGCTTCTGGAGAGGTTACTTCGGATACCTGCTGTTTCAGACGAAATTCCCGCACAACTTAATAGTGGGAGGCTTTTTAGTGACAATCAGCAACCCTATTCTCAGGCAAACATCGTCACTCATCTTTAAAGCTTTACGAGAAAACGAGTACCGTAAAGAGATGGATCAGCATCCTGAAAGTCTACGCATCAAGAGTCAATCTAATCATACGTCATATCCTTGTCCTGTAGGACTGTTTCTGAAGAGATTACTGTGGGTATCTGAAAATGAGGTTGTAAAACTGACAGTAAGCAACAAAGATTAGTGATATACACTCATCCTCAAATATAACGAAGTATACGAGTAAACAAGTACCTGAAGAGATGATTTCTGCTCCTTCAATGTTTTCGCATCAAGAGTAAAGACAGGATCAAGCTCCACTTATCGTCTATTTAACAGCTCTTGCCTTGTTTCTGTAGGTGGGAAGCACATCGGCGGCTGCGATGGTAAGCTACAACCCAATTCTCTTCTTACAGATCTGTAATGATGTACATTAATACATACACATACATAGATCGGCGAAATTGTAACATCAATAGCATGCCAGCAAGAAGTACTTGGGATTGCATTTGTCAGAGTGAAGTAATTATCCTCTTACACATTGGGAGCAAATAAACCGAAGTACAGAATTAGAAAAGATGATAGATATTAAAGAGGTATATCATTGATGGATTATTGATTGCTGTTGCAGACACGGTGGGTTTGCACTCAAAAGGGCAGCTGGAGCCTTTGCTTCAGAAAGCAGGCGCAAACAAGAAATGAGTGTGTTGCTATTGAAGTTGTGGAACGCTTTTTCGTTCCCTTTGTAACGATTCCGGAAGGTTCTGTACACACCTGAGATTCTTCTGTTCGATAGAATGTTCGATAGCTTGTCCTTGGTTGATCTCTCCAGCGGAGAAGGCACCTTTCTTTGAATGAGTGTCCTTCTTCTTGTCCGAATTGGGAAATGTAATGTTCCGCGGTGTTGTCAATTGCAAATGCCAAATCGTTTGTGTAGATGAAATGTATAGAACACTGTCCACGTCGTCTCAAGATTTGTGGAGAAACGTCTTCCAAGATTGTTCAGGAATTGTTGATTCTGTGTAACTTTAATCGTCTGGTGTGATGTTTTTGATTATCATTTGCAGTTCGATGTTTTCCTTGCCGAAGTGGGAACGTGTTCATAGGTTGTTACCTCCTTGTAATGTTGTTACCTCCTTGTAATGAAATTGAGACAACCTCTAAGTACTTATTTTGTACACCCTACCCCCAATCTCACTAAAATACTGTGATTTGTTTGAAGAGTTTGTCGAAACACTTCATGTTTTTGTATGAGCCTCTTAGTTTCAACAAGGAACGGCAAACAATATTGCCCTATCTTGATAGGGCATTTAGTAACCTTCACATGTGTGCCATTCATGTTGTATAAATCTGCAATGTAGGTTGCATATTGAGGCTCTAAAAGCTGAATTACATTCGCTTGTAATATTGAAATCATGATATTTTAGTGAGATGAGGGGAGTGTTAGTATAAAGGAAGAATGTATTTGTATGTTCCTATCAATTTTATAACATCATTAGTAGGTCCATACTCAAAACCATGTCATATATACGGAAGAAAGTGAAAAAAAATGATTGAACTTTTAAAGCATATGATTGTATTCCCACTATGGTATAGAGCATTTGCAATGCATATTGTTTAAATTTTCCTTGATTATTGATAATGAGGGTAGATTGTGAACCCTTGATTGTATGGATTCTAGTCATAGTTCTCAACCTTCAATGAACGTCATCTTTCCTTCATTCTCCTTTCTATATGTGCTTTATTGCACCATAATGGCACTTTAAATCGTCAGTGAACATAACACTAAAGCTTGTATGCAACTAGCATAAATTTTTCAACACTTTGTACTTGTAACTGAAGCACTCAAACATTATGCTTTAGAAACCATCACAGGCAGAGTTGTTATCGAGTTCTTAAGCATGCTATTTTCTAAAATGTTGTATCATGCAAGCAAACCAACATACAACAATATTATGAATTATTTATCATTTGTACATTCACTCATCCATCTATGTATTCAGAAACTTGTTGGCAATGGTTTCCTCTAAGCAATGATCTATACCAGGTAATGTTCGCAAAAAGAGGGCAAATGGAAAATAAAGACTCACTCAACAAGCTCCACCCTCCTTGTTGGGTGCTTAGTTTTCTCTTTAGGGAGTATTGCACTATACATAAATTTCCAATTCTTTCTCTTTATACTTTTCCGCTACTGGTCATTGTTATGATTTTCTAACTCACATGTATTTGAGAGTATTTGAGAGTTTCAGAAACTTCAATCGGTAAAAGACTCAAGGGGCCTTAAAATCAACAAAAGAGAGGAAATCTCTTTTGTGTTGTGGCAAGGTATTCACCACCCCCGACAAGACTCTCCAACAAGTTTCCACATACAAATCTTCTCGAACGTACTTCCCAAGTACCCTGACTTAGTGCTTTCGAATGACTCCCCCACAGACAAGCAAGAAACGTATGTTCAAGCAAGAAACAAGTGTTCAGCTGAAGACTTGTCTACCAGCAGGAACCAAGTGTAACGGACCCAGGTGCAATCAACATGCTCAGGATAAGGTACCCATTTCTCATTTCCGTATTTGTGATAATCATTCTCAAGGCAATAATGTTACATCAGAATGATGAGGCTTTACCAATGACGATTTCCGGGTGGCGAGAATCCAACAACAAATCACATCACACAAGTTTTCAAAAAGCTCTAGAAATTCCAATAAGCCATCGCGGGTACTGTCCACCGCTTCAGATATTCACACTCCATTGGCGGTGATCAGATTAGGTCTGCACTGTTCTCACCGCAATGAATCGTACTGTAAGGGAAGGTTTAAGTTACAGCAGGAGTGAAAAATGGGCTAGGGTGGAAAAACCATTGTGAGATCATCAATTGGAGCACTGACAAGGAGACGACATATACAACTTTGTCAGATAGAGCGCCATTGATGAGAACGTGTTGACCATGTTTTGATTGAATCATCTTTACTATGACAGGAATTGGAGTGATTGGGATATTTGTGCTACCAAATAATTCACAAAATTCCAGAGCGTTAGCTGGATCGAAAGGTAAACATAATCACGAGAGAACGTACTGGCTCACCAACCATGCAAAAAGGCTGCAATTGATCACAGACTCATTGATTGATCAAAGACTTATTGGATGAGGATGTTCATCAACATTGAGTGACGGCAAAGCCGATTTTCTTGGCTTGCAGATCGTAGATGACGAGATGATTCATCTGTTGAATGTTGCCGATAATGCTGAAGCCTTGGCTTCCACCCATCGCCAAGCAGAGCGTCGTTAGTCCAGCATCGACGATCACGAACAGATTCTCAGCAAGTAACTGATAATCTGCTCCTTGGAACTTGAACACCATGTCTGGGACCCGAGGCTCCGCCACTCCGGCGATGTTGAAGCAGAGATCCAGACCGAACGAGGATCCGTCAATAACCGGATACGGGACCATCGTCTGGTAAGCGCGGAGAACTGCGTTGTAGGCCGGCAATGTGAGCATGGTAATCGTAGTGCCAGAGTCGAGGATCGTTCCGCCCCGGCCAGTGGATTGATCAATGGCGAACACACTCGGTGCTAAGTTTAGTGGCTGTCCACCCACTTCGATCCCGTTCAGTTGCATGTAGTAGTACGTCGGGTGCCTTGGGTTTGCCACAATTGGCGTGTACTGGATGTTGGCTGCCGTGGCGACCGCGCCGAACGTAAGTGAGCTCGCCGCTTTCGAGTCCAAGCTCACGAGACAGTACGAGAATTTGTTCGCGAATGATGATGACAGCTGCGAATTTAGCGATAGAGGACCTTGACCGAGCCCCACTAAACCTCCTGCTCCGGCGAATGTGCCCAAGTTCCGCGTGCCGCATCCAAATGCGAAGTTCGGCACGGTCGCAGTGCCCCCACCGTCGTTAAAGGAGATGGACTCCAACGCCAGGTCGCCGTTCGTATTACTCTGATCGCCATAGCTGTACTGGTACTGGCACGTTCCACTCGCACCGCAGGCTTTCACCGGAAGAGCCTGCAATAGCACATTCAAGCTCTTAGCCAGTGGAGTCACTGTAGCAAGCCCGGACAAGAGTGCGAGGAATTGATCTTACATTGCACAAGTTGTTGGTACAAGCCGCCTTTTTAAAGGTCGACGATTTCGAAGGGTCGAATTTGGGAGTCGGCTGTTGGTAACAGACTTGGCACGGCATGCACTGCACCCAGTTAAGGTCGCTACCAGTGTCGACAATCACAGAAAACTGCTGCGGTGGCGTCCCGAGCGTGAGCGTCATGAGATACTCGCCAGCTCCTGCTCTCACGGGACTTTGAAACGCCTCAGCCCCGAATTCCGCATTAGGGCTCAACTTTTGAGCCAAGTACGCTGCTCGGTCACGACCCCTCTGCACCGCCTCTGTAAACCTCTGCTGCGTCGATTTCCCCTCCGAGGCGCTCTGCACTTCCTCATGATGTTGATCTCTCCGCAGCAAATTCACCGTAAAGCCCTGCGCACACACACCAATCAGCCTCCTGATCCTTAATTCCCACTGCCACCACAATCCCCAAACACTCACGGCCACCATGATTCCAAACACTCACTGTCACCGAAATAGAGCCATAGATACAGCAAGAGTGCAAAAATTTCAAAAACTTCAGTAGCTAGCTCGATCTTACCTTGTCCTGAGCACTGATATCGAGATGCTCCACCGTTGCAACAACGCCACTGGCGCCATGAGGAAAGCTCATGGACTTGAAGTACTTGGCATACTGAACTTCTGATGCAACGAGCTCCAGTGAAACGAGCAGGAGAACTACAGCAACGACGACCTGAACGGCCGGCCGTAGTCCCATCTTCGCTCGCTTCAAACACTCGTTTCGCTACAATTCAGCTCGAGGTCCGTCTACATATACGTTAATTGCGACAAATCCTAACAAGCGAGAATGATTGTTCGCAAGCAAACAAACAGGGGACTGAGAGAGGAACGAAGGGAGCGAGGGGGTAAGGACTGCTGTAGCTAGCAATCAGGCCATGCCAGAGAGCAGTGAGGAGTCGATCAAGTACAGAATCAATAAAACGACTGCAATGCATGCGGTAGATGTCAGAGGAGTCTTAAAGGGCGAAAAAATTAGCTGACCAGATCACTCCTGCAAGTGGAGCGGGGGTCAAATCACTGCCTAACTTCCGTAATGACCTGACCTGTGAGAATTCAAGAGCCTCGCCGCTCCTCTTTAATGCCACACCTCCAAGGCTCGTATTAATAATCAATCTAGCTACTGTAAGTTATCACTGTCTCTCTCCCCCACAAAAGTTTGAAAGTTTCGTACTCGGCCCACTGTGGGTGCCCCACGTTAAGTTGTGTTTGCGTTCATTATGCCACTTTCTACTGAAATGATTCATGAAGCGGTGCTAGCTACCCGTAATTTTTGTAGGTGTACAATTTGGAAGCGACAGACTGCCGTCAGTTTTGTTGTTGTTTCTGCAGAATTCGAGGAAGTTGACACTCTCCTGCCTGCCTGACAGTGTGCACGTGTGTACACTGATAGCTCCTTCTCGCCTTTTCACCATCACTGTATCCAAAATACCATCCCAATTGTACTCCAACATACTCATACATTGTGTGGCGAGAGTTTCTTGTGCGCATGATGTTAAATTGTGTACGACAATGATGCATTCTCCTTTCACACACATGGAATGCAATTGATTAGCATTCTTTTGTGGGAGCGCATTTAAGGTAGACAATACTTAAACCGTGCATTTAAGAACTACACACTATAGTTGGAAACTTGGAATATGCAAATCAATCTTTCTCGATCATAAATATGAAGAAGTTTCCATATTTTTGTAAAAGAAATTGAGCACTCATAAAATTAAATAAAAAATTTAGAAGTGGCATGTACCACATTACCTAAAACTGCGCATATGGGGTATATCCTTCTACATGAAATCTAGAAAGTAGGCAAGAATCTAGAGTGGGCAGTTTAACCCCTAAAGGCCCAGGAAAGCCGAATCGGCGTTTTGCAGTTTTGGGCACCTTAGATGAGAGGTCAAATTTTGGTGTTTTGGGCTGTAATTTGGTGTGTGTGTCGGGAAACATAGTAATTGTGTGTGGTAAAATTTGCAAAGTAAGATTCCAATTTTAGTGCCTTGTAGAGCAAATTTTTGATTTGGAGTTGAGAAAGGGCAGAACGGGTTGTTGTTGTGGCCACTAAGGAACAAGGTGGAAATGGGGGCAGTTGCGAGGGTCACTCGAGAAAACTCCAGAGGGGCAGGGGTTCCAAGCAGGGTTTTGGAGGACCCAACATTCGGCAGAATTGAATGCTTTGGGACTGGCCAAAGATTGACGCCCCCTCAAATACATGTCATAACTACAAACTTCGTGAAACTGGCGGCTGAGAACACACTGACATGGGGCGATTCAAATTTCAGAATTTGAATGAGAAACTCATGGAAAGATGTTGGGAACAACAAACAGCATACATCAAATCCAAAGCATATTTCAAAAGTAACAAAAATCCATTATGGCTAGTTTTGCAAATTCTTTGGACGGGGTTCCTGTGACTGCTGCCATCATTTCACTAGCAACTACCGATTCGAGAGAGGCGAGTGCAACAGTAGGAGAAGGATTCATCGAGGTGCCAGTATGGACCGAAAATGATCAGAGCACTGAAAATGGTGATTACGCAGTAGAGTCTTCGGCCAGGGAGATCGAACAGCTCCTTCGTGGTCCAACTGTACTTGCCGCCGAGGTTGAGCTTCAGCGAGAGGAATCGGCGGCGAACTGTACGTGCCAGGGAGGTCGACGAGTTCCTTCGGAGGCGTACTGCAGCTGCCTCCGACCGTCCAGCTTCAAGGTCGCCGCTGCATCAAGTTCGGCAGCCTGCAGATCATCACCAACTTCGGCAGCCCATGCGCCAGTGAGCGATCAGATGATTGCACAGATCGAGGAGCGATCACATCAACGGGTTCGAATACATGAACATGAACTTGGTTTGCATGTGGAACTTGCATGGTAAACTGACATCACATCAACTGACTAATATGACCATATGCAGGAACCCAATACTGCGGTTGTGAGTGTCGGAAACTTGCAGCCACTTCTTATTTCGACATTGCCGCCTCCATCTGCCGATCCAGAAGCTCGCCTTCGTTCCTGGGCTGTACGCAAACACCTTCGAGCACATCAGATTCATGACCTCCTTTCACTGCTTGATCAAAAACATTTGCGCAGTTTACGCGTTCGTAAGAAGTCCAAAGCTTGGCCAAGAAATCCACAAGCAAATAATTTCCGACACCATTTCTACAGGCAAGCCGCACATATTCTAGGGTGGGTTGATCAACACGCTTTTGAGCAAGAATTTCTTGATATTGTCAAATCTACTTGGCCCGATACAAGCAATGCCTCCACGTCGATCATGGAAGAAGTCAAAGGAGGTGAGTATCTCTTGTGTAACATGTACCTAAATTTCATAGTTGAGAGTTATGAGTAATGTCTAACTTGGAGAATACAGATGGAGTGGGACAATATTCCAATGAGAAGGAGTTCACGTCTACAGACACAACCGGAACCAACTACGGTTCCTCCAAGCCCACCATCTAGTCCTGAAGCAATATTACCTCCTCAACATCAAGAATTGCCAGATCTAGGACCTGGAGTTGAGCTCATGACCTTCCCTGATACAGATGTTGGCTTCAACGGCGAGTACTTGAATTCGCAATCTCCAGTGCATGCGTATTACCCAAGCTCAGAAGAATTGTGTAATGAAGAAGGAGAAGATGATAGTGGTATGGAGAGAGCTGCAAGTCTTGAGGATATCCTCTGGCCACCTGAAGTCTTGCTTGCAGCAATAAACTTTGGCCGAAGAGGACGGAAGAGAGGTGGTGAGATCTACAATGCTGGACCTGATCCCGAAGAAGCAAGCGGGAGTGGTGAGATGCACGGACCAGCGCTGCAGCTAGGCGTCGACCAAGATTGCGGTGATGCAACGGCGTTGCGACTAGTATGGGACTCAAGCCGGCGGACTGCGGGCTGGCACAGCGCCGCGGCCACGAGGTCGGGCCACGTCGGCGAGTCAAGCGCGTCGGCTGCCAGCTGGGGTCCGGCGCCGAGCGCAGCGGGGCATCTCCAGCCGAACAGCAGCAACGGCCGGCACGCCTGCTTACCCGGGCACCAGGGCCTTCCTGTGGCGGGTGCATCGCCTTCTGGCCTTCCCCTTACAGGCCATACGCTTGGGCTACAAGGGCAACCAGTAGTTGTGACTTCAGAAGAAAATATTGGTCAATTCACATTGCAGCCAAATATTTTTATTGGGGAGAGAAGTACTGGTATTGGGCCTGGAGAATTCTATGGCAATGATACTGAGGGCGGTAATAATAATATGGAGTGGGATGATGATGTTGAGGAAGAACATATAATAAGAAGGAGAATGACACGCAATGGTGTGAGGGATGATTTGGGTGGGAATGATAGTGAGGACTTACCCAATTTTGAAAGTGCCTCTGATAGTGATGGAGATAATCGTAACGATGGGTTACCCCATCAACAAGAGGATATTAGGTGGCAATTTAGGAATGAGACTTGGGGAAACCCAAGTATTATGTATAATCCAATGCCGATATCATTTTTGGGGAAACCCATGGGTCCTTCTCGTCATCATCGTGGTATGCCAAGTTTTATGGATTTATTTGGCCTCTTTTGGACTCCACACATGTTGGCCACTATTGTTCAAGAAACTAATCGGTATGCAAATGCTCCTTTAGATGAGCATGGAAATACCAAAGGTGGTCCTACTTGGGAGAATATGACAATTTCGAGCCTCAAAGCATTTATGGCCTTAGCCATATATATGGGGTTGAGGGTTCAACCTAATGTAAGAACATATTGGATGCGTGATGACCTCTTTGGATGCCCAAGTATTTCAAATATATTTACACGGGCCCGATTTCAAGACATTAGGAGATGTCTCCATCTTACAAACATGGAAGGACAAACTAGAGGGGACCCGGTTATGACAAAATCGGTCAAACAAGATGGTTAGTCAATGCTATGAGAGATCAATGTAAAAAGGCATGGTTTCTTGGAAAATATTTGACCATTGATGAAATGATGATTCGCTATAAGGGGACATATTCACCGATACGTCAATATATGCCTAAGAAGCCTCAAAAGTGGGGCTTGAAGGTTTGGTGTTTGGCATGCTCGATTTCAAAGTTCGTATGGAATTTCGAGATCTATTGTGGAAAAGACAATATTGTAGCCCCCCTTCCCATAGAACAACCTAATATTGTTCTTGGCGATGCTCGATTGGCCCATAATGTAGTTATGAGGTTAGTGGATGGCCTTTGGAACTTAGGCCATTGCGTGACAATGGATAATTACTTCACTAGTTTTGGACTTTTCACAACTCTTTTATCACGGGAAATGTATGCATGTGGGACAATAAGGGCAAACCGGGTTGGTCTTCCCTTAGATTTGAAAAACACCAATTCTTTCAAAAATGTGCCTCAAGGCACAACTTTATGGAAAATGCATGACACCCGCACGATATCATGTGTTATGTGGAAGGATAAGAAGCCCGTGCTTCTTATTTCCACTCATTATTTGCCAATTCAACCCCCATGTGAGAAGGTAGTAACGGTCCCTCGGCGAAATGGTGCAAGTCGTGAAATGATTCTAACATCCCCGATTTTGAAAGAATATACAACTCACATGCGAGGTGTAGATGTTGCCGATCAACTCCGAGCATCCTATTCATGCCAAGTGCGGAGCCACAAGTGGTGGCACCGTATTTTTTCTTCTTATTGGATGTCTCGATTGTCAACATGTATATATATTATTTGGAGTGTGTGAAACACTATCGATATAACCGCACGCCGATGACACACCTTCAATTCAAGAAGGGCTTATGTGAAGCCCTTCTTCAAGGGTGGCCTATGAGAGATTCACACCCCGCGGATATTCCTCGAGCAAGGAACACGCCATTGATTTGTGTACCCACATATACAAAATTACGACGTCGGTGTGTGGTTTGCCAAAAATTTGAACCACATTATTACTGCCGGAAGTGTGGAGACAAATGGATGTGTCTCAATCGAGGTTGCTTTGAGAAGTGGCACACGAGATATTGCCATACGACGCCAACGCCATATGTGAGTGAATGTAAGTATTTCTTTTTGCATACAAAGAGGAAGCTCAAGTTTGTTACCCCACATTTTGCGCATATAGTACTTTGCTTGTGAATAATAGTACTTTCCTTGTGAATAATACTTTGCTTTATTTCAACCCCACAAACAAACGTTAGTAATAATAATATGAATAGTACTTTGCTTGTGAATAATACTTTGCTATGTTTTTTATCCCACAAACAAATATGAATAGTAGTTGAGTTATGAATAATACTTTGCTTTATTTCTTACCCCACAAACAAATGACACCACAATAATTTGAATATTGCTTGTGAATAATTCTTTGCTTTGTTTCTTACCCCACATACAAAAGTTAGTAATAATACTATGAATAATACTATGCTTATGGATAATTTATTTTTTATTAGTTACATTAGAATTCTTGTAAATTGATAAATTTTGGTGATTTTGTAGGTGTTCGGCAATCCCTGGAGTCCTTTCTCCAGTTAGGAGAATTCTATTTTGTGCCCTGGAGAACGACTTCGCAAAGGGGGCTTCAATCAGTGCGCCTACTGCACGGTACAAGTGGTGGCCAGGGACGGCAGCAAGGCGGGCCAGCTCCTCCAGCTCGGCTCTTTCCAGATCACGAAATTCCTGCCACCTCATGTGGCTCCCCAAGGTGCCAGTCAAATCCACTTTGTCGTTGCAAGCGTGGGCCTTTTTGTCAGATCATCTTTTTATAGGGAACTTATAAAGAGCTTAGGGAGCTTAGTAACGGTGGGGAGCAACGGGAAGAAAGCCCTCCCTTTATTGCAAGTGACACATGTCATAGCTATCTACATAGAATATTAGGCAAAGTATTTATGGTGGCAGTAGGCTATTCATAGCTCTGCCATATTGCCAGCAATGGGCCCGTAAGATTGAGAATGGGTTCCCATTCTTCTTTGTTGCCCGTCCATTTACTAATTTGCATATGTGTGTTTATGTTCTCCAAAATTGTCAATAATTGAGATTTTACTTTTTTTCAAATTTTTTTTCCCCCATGACTCTGATTTGTGTAAAGGAACATTTTCACCGTTCACTTTTGAAAAATTCAAAAAGTTGATGGTGGATTTGTATTAGAACCCCAATTTGTTCACTTAGAGTACTTTTTTGCCTCCTTCTAGAAAAAAAATTGTATGAAGGTCCAAAAAGTGGAATGAGTGTCTAAAATTTTGCATGGGTGTGGCCAACTTGATTTCTAACATGGAAAAAAATACTAGCAAAATGTTTAGGGTAACAATCACCAAGTCTCCCTTTGCACCAAGTAGACTATGTCTTTCGGGCAAGCCACAAAAAAATTTCTGCATCAACTTTGAACGTTATGATCTCACAAATGGTGCAGATCCAACGGTTGAGATTTGACATGGTAATCATGGATGAAGTTAGGTTCAAGATCTTACGGTTGAATGTTCCAGAATACAATAAAAATTTATGCCATACTCCAAACTCCACAATGTGGTCAAAAATCGCAGATTTTGAGATTGGAGGTTGCAAAAACGCTTGGGCCTTTAGGGGTTAAGGAGTTGCACGGATTTAGCATTGTCTACCTTATACCTAAAAATTGAGGAATTCTTTGTAAGGTTAGCGTATTCTCGTGCACTTAGGAGTTCTTATTGTTTTTTACAGAGTTGGAGTATGATTAATTTTTTTTCTTCCTTCACATAGGAAATACTGTAACATAATGTTTCAAGTTGATTTTTGGAAATTTTGATACTTCTCTATGAATGAGAGATCTCTAAAGTTGGGGACACGTGGATGCATAAGTTGGGCATGATTCTCATCATGATTTATACATATCACATGCTCACCTATTTGTGCACAAAAACCATTCAATGAAATGAAGACACCACGCTTGTGGGTTAAAAACAAACAAGCACTAGCTCCACCATGTATAATACGTTGAGTTAAATGTAGAATTATAGAGCTTAAAAGTAGCCAGTATGTGATCAAATAGAGCATGATAATCATATGGATTCCATACATGCTCTTGGAGATGATAAGCGTATGAATTCCATACATGCTCTTACAAGAGATAATGTGTTGGTTGTGTCTTAGTAATAGTAAAGCAAACAAGATTGGTACTCCGTAGATTTTCACATGTTGTAAAAGCAAAGGACAAGTGAAGATTATAATAAATATAAGCACATAAAAAATTTAAGTATGCACGTACTCTTCAATCATTATAAAAGAAAAATTGCACACTAGTTATAAAAGACAAAGGAGAATAAGAGGAACACCATACGCAAAATATAAGATATTCATTTTGAGAAAATGATTTGATTACAAAATCTATGGTAATTTTAAGAACACTACTAGAATTTGACTCCATTTGGTACGATTTTGTTCAAATGAATCTTTTGTCAATCTCATAATTAGTTAATTTATCTCAAGAGCCTTTACAACATAAATTTTGGAGTAACATAATTACTTAGTTTCTAATCAATCCTTTCATATAACAATTCTACTCATAAATTTAGGGAGTAGCTTAAACAACCTTTTAACACATTTACTGCTACAACGTAGTTTCAAAAAGCTACATTATTTTCAACAAAAATATGTTAAGACATAATTTAAGCTACTCTCCAAATGTGGTTTTTATGAAAACTCGAGCGTAGTAAATGGGGTCAAAGTCTAGTAGTGTAAAAGGTAACTTCAATGAAGTTGACTTTAAGTGTTAATATACATTCACTAGTTGGTATTTTAGTAAGGCCACATCATTGTGAGGTTTGTGTAAAGGGCCTATAGCTCAAGACTGAGACTTCTATTGGTAAATGTAATGCCAATTGTCCTTAGATTGAAAATTAGACTTCACATCAATTATTGTTTTAAGTAGAATAGTGATTACCTTAGAGTTTATTGGTATAACAATTTTTTACTCTAGCTCAAGCATGGATAAGATTATAAAATTTTTACCTTTATACGGTTTAATTGGAGAGAAATTATTCAATTGGCTTGCCAATTTACTCGCTTATCTATTGTTAAAGTTGACAACCTATTTGAGTTATTCCAAATGAGTTGTTGGAATCGCTTGCCGAGCAACCGACCAACCAACTTTTTGGTAAGAAATGAAGAATTGATCTATATATGTGGAGGCTAAATAAGTTTCAATTGGAGGATAAATAGCTTGTTGACCGACCAACCAACATGTCAATAAGTATTGATATGTATCATGGGTGTTGAACGTATTGGAGCATGAAAATCATTATACACTATACAAATTAAATAAAGAGGAATACCTCGACTAGCTTGAAGGACCGCCCATCTATCATTGAAGTTGGCGAATTTGTAGACCAATAGCTCCAATACCCTGCCCTGATCCGGACCAACCAACTTGTCGGCAAGAGTTTTGATTTTGTATAACAGCCTAATTGCCTAATAACTGAACTATGCAACTAGCTTTTCAACCGGCCATCTACTCTTGAAGTTGACTTTTGGGGTCCTTCAAGACATTCTTTTTCAAGCTTGAACGCTCCCTACATCTTTAAAATGAAACTCTCAAAAATCTTCAATTTAACAAAATTGTCCTTTATGGAGGTTGACGTGAATAGAGTGTGACTTTGAACTACGTTTGATGTCACTATTTGTACTAGTAATAGTTGACATTGAATAAAAGTGCAAGTGTTACCATCTTCTCTTATATCCCACTATTTGCTTCTTGCTACAAGATGTAAGTGTTGAATACTAAAATTTCAATGTGTACCTATTCCATGTACCCCTCTTCATTCTATATCACTTAGTCAACAAAAAGAAGTCTTACTTCATCTAGTTGGAATTCTGTTTTGGAAATGATTTAGTCACAACTTCCTAGTTTTCTCAAGAAATCGCTCAATGAAGAGTGTTTTCACCTATGTTGTTGCAAGTCATCTTAAGATTTCTTTATTGTTGCCACATACTTCCAACTTCAAGCGTCTCCGTCCTACGCCAAGTTTGGATACATTCAAGCCAAAGTTACAATTATGGTCTCTTGCAGATCTACAACAATCACTATAGGCAAATGTTTCTACCACTTTACAACCACATCTTACACACAACCTTGCAATCATCTAGGTGAAATTTAAACTTTCTTAGGCACACCCAATAATTGAAGAGGCTCCTCTTAGTAAACCACATTGACATGGGTAGTATTTCGCAGCCCAATTAGCCCCTAAACGTCCCTAGTGTCGAAAAACGACATTTTGGATGAAGGGCAGAAACTTTGAAGAGCCATGACTTCTTCATCCAAACTCATTTTTTGACAAAATCACTTGGGTTAGGTCACAAATCAAGTCTAGTTTATGTGGCAAAAATTACAGACTCATAAAATAAAGTATGAAAAAATGGCATGGACTTTAGTGAAGGCAGCTTTTGTTTTTGGGTTTTCAAACATTTGGCATGTTTTACCATTGCAAGCCAATTATGTGAAATCTAAAATTGTTTTTCATGAATTTTTTTTCATAGGTTTGATATTTAGATGCATCCCAAAAACTTTGTAGTTGGAAGTTTTTTGATCTAGATAACTTTGGTGTTGGCTGTGCAATGATGTTTCTACGATGAAAAAAGTGAAAAAATGGATGAGTTTTGAAGAGCTAGATCTCCTTCATCCACCGTTAGATTTTGACTTTATTTTTTGAGATGGATTCCAATTACAGTCTATTTTTAGTGGTAGAAACCTTGACCCAATCGAGGATATATTGAAGAATAGGCATGGGTTTGAGTGCGAGGGGTCTAGTTTTGGACTATTTTTCCTTTGTAAAATTTTTGGCAGTTTTCACGACTACAAGGCTACTATTTGAGCCAAGATTTTTTTTTGATGAATTTTTTTAGTACAAGAGTGTCTTTGAGATGAAGATGAACAACTTTCTAGTTGCTGATTTTTTGATTGCAAATTTCATGTTGGTAGTATTTTCACTTCAAAGTGGAAATGATGGTATTTTGTAGCCTGTTTTGCGAACAAATATGCTATGATCTCGCAATCTATGAGGTCCCATGAGTCAAGTTTTGGTCCTCATGATCTACTACAAGTCTATTACAAGTTTGTATGGTTGAGATCTGAATAGCTTATCTTTATTTTCATCTATATCACTTTTTTTGAAGATGAGTTCTTGGCTAAAAATATTCCAAGGACGTTGAGGGGTTAGATGAACACTTATCATTTCCAAGTGCAAATTGATATTACATACACTTTGCCAACTACTCCTAGTAAGTCCAAGGCAACTAAGAGTGACATTAACAAAAAATTAATTCATTGATACAAAAAATGTTTAAAGGTTTTTCTAGAATGATGTGCTTGTAATGATGGAAAAGTATCCAATTCAATAAACATAGGCCAATTTGAGTATTGTCTACTTTAAGATTTTTCAATTTAGAAATATCTAGAAACCGCATATTTGAATGGTCCTCCTAATGATATCAAATTTATTCATTGTAGTTGTCACTTTTTTTAAAATTACTACTACTAGACCGTGCAGAATGTCATGTGGATGCATGTTGTGAACCAATATACTAATGGTGCATGGAAGTCTAAGTGCTCAATTTACTGAACGAGTAATAATACTTAATTGCAAAACAAAGACTTTGAGTGCATAAGTGAGATTCGAATATTTGGTTAATCCTTATTTGACATCACTATTTTGAGAAAAATGTGACCTCACTGTCCTTTGACCATATTTTAGCATAGATAATTAAATAAATTCGAAAATCCGAAATGGTGAGTGTCGAGCTAACTTCATTCTGTAAATATTTTATTTTTTTAAAAAACGACCACATCGGGTAAAATCTCAAAATTTGCCACCGTTGAGAGTATGGAAGTTCTTGTTCAGATTCGAGGACCAATTTGGTCCCTTGTGTCAATAAAGGGTTAATCCCGACAAGAAGGTAGTTTGGTTCTTATATTTTGATGCTTCAAATGTACAACCGCCCCGGAAAGTTATCAATATCCACTATATGTTTACATGGCATGGCCAACTATATAATACACACAAGTGTGCATTAACAGCTTATAGAATCAACAACAAGTTTGTATACATTTTCACAAGGATATATCATATGAGGAAATGGAGGTATTGGACTATTGGAGGCACGACTCGAGAACTACGGTCTCGGCTTGTACATTGTATTTCTAAGCATTTATTGCAACATGCAAAAACTTCCTTCAAAGTGATTTTTTTCCAAACAAAGGTGGAAGCATTCATTTACAACATGCAATTGATGAACAAAATTTTAAACAAGAAAGTACAATGATCTCTTCAACATGCATGTGGTCTTGACAATAAACTAATATACACTTGGGTGTTTTTATATAATTGGAAATTTTATGTACAACATTATTTGATGAATATGTTTCATTACCACTTATGGTTGTGCTCAAACTAAATCCAATAAAAGGAACGAACATTTTAGCATTGCAACACGTGAATAATTTACAACTATCACAATCATCCTTGGAAATTCATCTATATTTCAAGCTACGTTTGGTAACCCAATCTTCAAATATCACGATATTGAAATATTGTGACATTTTTGTAATTATCTTGACACTGTAATTATTGTGATATAGAGTTGCCAAATTAATATGTAGGTTTGCCATTGAGCATTTTATAATTGGATTCTTGCACTTGAAGCAAATGACGAGACGTGTTGTGGTGAGGATTCAGTAAAAAAAAAGTTCAAATCTTCCCAATTACCCCTACTTTTGTTATTAAAAAAAAGATCTTTGAAAAAGTCTTGATTGTATGAATTTGGACATCACGATTATAGAGATTACAAATTACTTTACAAGTGACACATTTGTATATTAAGCAACAGAGAAGAAGGTCTATTATTCAGTAGTTCAATGAATATGTGTACACAAATAGAACAAATTACATCAATTTCTGATGTTCTAAAAAAGAACATGTTTCAACGTGCCAAAAATGTTCTGACATGTATGGGCCCAAATATGACCTTTCAAAGTTTTGGCATGTTCAAGCTAAGTATAAATTTTAATGAAGAGTTAATCCAAGACCAAAGTGAAATCATCTCTTTATTCTCGTGTAAAATAGTTGATACTTTCATACAACATACACAAATTCCATATTGTTTTTAAAACTTTAGAGCAAAGTTATCCACTCCAAGCACTTCCTAAAATAAGTGTTATGGAACCACAATGTATGTTTTTCCATGTTTAGTCTCATATGAAAATTGGAGTACATTCTATATGATCTAGTCAATTTGAGATAATAAAAGATTAATCTTCTTGGAAAAACTTAAATAGTTGGATGTCATATAATCCCTATGTACGTAATAATTTTTTAAAAACTAACCCAACCATACTAATTCTAGATAATAAAAGTCAAACACACTCTTATAATTTGAAAGCTCATAACAATTTACAAAAAGTACCTTTATATATATATAATGCTTTTACGTCACTCCAAGTATAAGTATATACTTGGAGTATAAGTATATGTACAACTGTTCAAAGATTGAACATGACCTTTATGGCGTTCACTCCATTTGCACTCATTTCAAATGCATCCTTGACATCTTTTTCAGTGAACTTAAATCTATGAGTAATGAGAGGTTTCACATTCACTCGCCCACTAGCCAATAAACTTATGCACATCGGATATGTATTGCGATAGCGAAACACTCCAACAATATCCACTTCCCTGCAAATAAACAATCTTCTCAGAATCATCACCTAAATAAAAATCCTTGCTACTAGAACCTGTTATAATCAACATTCTTGTGATAATCAACATTCTAGTGTTGAAGACGAAAAGTTCAATCACCAAACAATATCAATCTACGCATCATTCAAGAAGAAGGCTCTTCCTTCCATTTACAGGTTCCAATATTAGAGAACAACGAAAAACTCAAACATCCTCACCTATGAGCTTCCATTCATCTAGTCCCCAAAGATATTCTACCTATATGGTAATTCTAATACTTGACAAACACCCTTCTTGCTACTTTATCAAATCACAAGGCAACCTCCACAACAAAATTCATTGAGTTATTGAACAGATTACCTTGTGAACTTAAACTAAGAAGTTTCTTCTACAAATATTCCAGTGTATTAAACTCGATTCTGACCTTACAATCTTTCGTAAACCCATTCCAACATTGACACCTTTCACAACATTTCAAAATCTTGTATGAATTACAAATGCACAAAAGTGTAAAGAGATGGACCTGGAAACGGCAGCAGTGATAGGCAACATCATGTGAGTTTCTCGCATTCCCACAAGACAAACACACCCAGCGCTCCTCGTGACCTCCAAACACTGCGACAAGCTCTTGGTATTCCCCACACAATCACAGGAAACATCAATATTCCCACCCATCTTCTTCTTCATCTCCTCCATCTCCTTCTCACTCTCCTCCTCCTTCCTGGAAATGAGCACAGTCTCATCGGCTCCCAAGTCCTTCGCACACTGCAGTCGCTCGGCGTGCGTGTCTGCAACGATGACTCTGGGAGCACCGAAGGCTCGCGCTACCAGGAGGGTGACTAGGCCGATGGCGCCACCGCCCACGATGAGTACGGTCGTGTCGGGGCCGACGTGTGCGCGACGGCAGGCGTGCACGCCGACGGATAGAGGCTCGCACATTGCGCCTTCTTCAAGGGAGACGTTCTCGGGGAGCTTGAAGCAAAGCTCTGCTGGATGGATTATCTGTCATACAACATTGCAAGTGATAAATCAGAACCTGATGTCTGATCCTAATCATCCTGCATTTGCCGTTAATCCAATGCTATGAAGGCTCAGAAAAACATTGTAGATATACTACCACATCAGTACTCATCTAAGCAATCTACATCCTTGAAATCTGTTAGGATTAACATGAACATGTAGAAGAATTCATTCATGTACATCTTGTTTTCAAACTCACTATCTTCCGTTTCATCTTGTAAGACATGTCACGCATTTTATAACCCATATGCCACAGGCATCAGTATTACTCCCTCTGTCCACAAATCAATTATTTTTCATGATCCATGACTCGCATGGAAAAAGTACATAACCCAGGATCGCGAAGCTCTCATATACTACGCATATGATACTCCTTACAGCGTTGCTATTGATTTATGTATGTTGAGCAATCCCCTCCTTGTTGAGATTCACACTCCTTTATTTCCCACATTGTGAATCGCCCTGAACTTGAAGCTACTGGGTTTCTCAGACACCTAAGAATCATGTATTTCAGCCAAGTGCATATTCAGATGAACATCAACTTAGCAGTTATTTGATTCGAAGCTATGGAGATATAGAGGAATCGAAGGAGACTGACCTGATCAGCAAGCGAGCCATGGACAGGAGGAGTAGCGAAGAACGCCATGTCCGGACACAAGTTGTACAGCCCCGACTTGCAAAACGAGCACGTCCAACACGGCACGCCGGGCTCCATGGCCACACGGTCTCCCACGACCAAACTCTTCACGTCCTTCCCGACCTCCTCGACCACTCCCGCGCTTTCATGTCCTATCACCATCGGCGTCTTCACCTCGTACGTCCCCATCTTCATGTGCTGCTCGCCATAACATAGAAATTAACACATCATCAACATAGATACTCGCATAATCAACATAGATAATTGCAAATCATCAACATAGAAACCAACACATCATCAACATAGATACTTGCATCTTACACAATCACAACATAGATACTTGCATGTACTGTGTGTGCAGCAAAAGCATCTCTAAATTCATGCTCTGGAAGAATCTTGCATACTCACAGCATAGATGTGACGGAGATTATTCAATACATGCAGAAACCTAGACATGCTTTTTGCAAAAAAATGGTTGAAACACTATCCCCAATAGTGTTCAAAAGTCTGTACAGTGCTTTAACAAGCATGGATTTACACTAGTCTTGTTCCTTTAGAAAAATCATGTCTAGATTTCTGCATGTACTGTATAAGGTCCATCGATACTGTGTTGTTAGTGAAATAATTCGCCATCACATAGATGGTATACGTGCACTGAAACCATGACTAGTTCACCTCTGTATCTATGGTTGTTGTGCAAGGACACTAGGACAGTTCATAAGTTGCCTAACGTCTGCAGATTGAGTTCCTCACTAGTTTGACATCACTAGTTCACATGAAAGAATGATCACAGCAAGATACAACTCCGTACTTGTTTCTTTAAAAAAGCACGTCTAGATTTCCGTGTCAGCTCCATTAAAACTGTGTCTCGTCACGCAGACGGTACACTTGCACTAAAAGCATCACTCGTTCACAACAATCTTTAGTTGTTGTGCAAGGACTCTAAAACAGTTGCCTTATGTCTGCAGAACATGTAACTCCTCGCCTAACATCTACAGTTCACATGAAACTATGAACAGGTTGTCGGATTTTCTACTGCAGTTTCAAAACCACATCATAAAATACCCATTCAATGTGCGACTTACCTTGACATAATGGACATCGCTGCCGCAGATGCCCACTGCCTTGATGCGCACTCTCACTTGATTAGGTCCTGTGCAATCCATACACACTCGATCAGATGAAACTTCAAGAAAAAAAATCTCCAAACTAGCAGATGGTGTGCTGTGGTGTTTTACCGAGTGATTCTGGAAGCTTGTACGTTTGGAGCCTGAGGTCGTCGACGCCGCAAATGTAAGCACCACGATTCTCCTCGGTAGCTGGGGGCGCCATGTCCGTAATCTGTATACAGCAAACCACAGTCAGTAAGTACAAACCGACAATGAAAAGCAGCAAGTGTAACCATGTAATAGAACGAACCTCGGGAGGTATGCCGAAGGATGCAGGGATGCGAATATGTAGCAGTGGAGTCGGAGTCGGTCGATCGAAGTAGGTGAATCCTCGTGAACAAGTCACCTGCACAATTGAAAGGCTGAGAGACACCACGATTTGCGTTGCAGGGTTGTTGTGATCGTTCAATTTATGTACCCCGGGTACATGAACTGCCACTTGGCCGTGGACGACACTTGGCGCTTGCACGAACTTTGCTCTTTCGCTTGAACCGTTTGCATGAGCATGCGGCAATCCGATCTGGCATCTGCTTTCATTTGTGTCTTTCTGCATGACAATTTGATGCTCCATTGCGACAGCTACCTGTTTCTGTTCAGTTAATCGAGATTCCAACTTGCACTGTCACATATTATTTAGTGGGTGTTTCGAATAAGTTTATTTAGGGTTTAAAGCGGTGACTGAGGGATGTCAAAGCTAGTACAGACCTTCATCGACCCAAACATGTCGTGCACAGTGATTGAAGAGGATGAAGTGAGCTTTGACACCCTCTGAGTTTTCCTACGTGTTAAAAAACGGCGAACTCCAATTGTTGGAAACAGGGAGTTGTCCCTCTGGTGATGGAATCAACGATTCAAGTGCAAGTTTCGACGTAGAGCCCCTTTTTTTCGGATGCTTCGTTGATTGCGTTCTCCTCTTGACTCAAGTTCCGAACGTCGATTCCGTCATATTGGCTGCAGAGCGGCGTAGTTTTAAGCAAAATGTTGCGAAAAAGTGGTGAATTCAAGAGTAGAAGTGACCGAACAAAGTACAGTACAATCATTTACACTCTACAGCAATGGCAAGGCATATGAGGTGGTCAGTACGAGGTGCAGGCATCGGATTCCTCAGTTAGATCTGGTAGAGATTGATTCGTCCTAGAACGTGAATATTTCTAAGGCAGTGCGACAGTTGCCAGCCAAGACGAGTTGAAGGTGCAATTCGTCAACCCACCGAGCCAGATTAGGGATTTTGAAATGTAATAGCGAAAAAATCATATTATATTGTCAACCAGAGATTTGCATTCCTCCGAGTCATCCTATCCCCGACCACCTACTTTCCAAAAGCATGGCGTATAGTCCTCAGGTTGTTTTGAATTGCAATTGTCGGGAGTACACTTTTCTGTGAAGTAGACCTGTCCTTGAAAGATGCTTTCAGTTGAAAGTGCCCAACACATAGCAGCAATCACAACTTTTAGAAGCTAAGGCACATGCAATAATTCTTAATGAATTGCGGAATCCTAGGATGAACTGTTCAGGAGTCACAAAGTGAGAAGTTTACGAAGACTGCACATAAAACTGCAACTCCCAACTCGTTCACACAAATGTCCACAATTTGTGTACAATCAATATTTTCATTCAATATCCTCTATCCGTAGTAAGACAAAGAAGTTGCAATGCAATTCAATTACCGACTGGCTGGTGGCCATATCGAAACACGCCGTATCCCCATTTCTACAACCATCCGAGACCGGATTGCAGCTCTATTCAACGATTCGAGCATGGGCTAAAATAGACTCGGAACTCGCAATTTACCTTCCTATGTACACAACCGTATTATTAATACAACAATGGAAACAAATCACTGAACTGAGCTGCAATTCACTCGTCAGCAGTCGGAGTGACATGATGCAACTTCTGCTTGCTCTCACTGATATCCTCATCGGGAAGCGCCACCAGGAACGTCGGTACGCCCTCGTGATGCTCACCTTGTTGCGCTTTGCTAAAGACCTCCTCAGAATCAAACTCCCCCGGAGCAGCACGAGAGCTTTCAGCAGCCTTTCCAGCCGTTTCAGGGGTAGCGCCCTTGTTCACTTCCTGCGGAATCTCCTCGTCCGGCAATGCGACCATGAATGTGGGCACACCGCCGTGATGCTCTCCTTGTTGCGCGTTGCTGAAAACCTCCTCGGAATCCATCGAATCAGTTGTGGTGTTGGGTTCACGCTCTGGCGCCTCCACGTGATGCAGCTTCTCTTTCTCGGCTTGGATGTCTGCCTCCGGGAGTGCTACGAGAAATGTAGGCACGCCTTCGTGGTGCTCGCCTTCTTGCGCCTTGCTGAAAACCTCCTCGGAGTCGAAGAACTCGTTGTTTCCGGCTGAAGGAACCTCCTTGGAATCATAGAACTCGTTTCCAGCTGCACCTTCCTCCGAATCTAGAGCTGGTTTTAAGGAATGAACCTCGGGTGTCACGTGGTGGAGATGTGATTTTGTTTCTTCGGTTGGGAGGTCTTTCTCTGGCATTTCTGCCAAGAATGTGGGCACTCCACCTTCGGGCAGTCCGCCTCCGGGCGTCGTTGGCGCTTCCTCCGGCGTCACGTGGTGCAGATGCTGCTTCGTCTCTTCGGTTGGGAGGTCTTTGTCTGGCAAATCGGCCAGGAATGTGTGCGTTCCACCATGGTGCTCGCCTCCTTCGGGCTTCGTTGGGTGAACTTCTTCCTTCACTGGTGCAGCAGGGAAAGGTGCGGGCTCCGCAGAAGCAGGCTTCGCCACTGCGTGCACATCCATCGCTGCCACATCATGAGTTGCGGTGGTATCTTTCTCCTTGCTGTTGCCGATGTGAAGCTTGTCTTTCAGCTTCTGCAGAAATCCAGGGTGCTCAGCCCCTGAAGCAGTGTCGTCGTGTGCGTTCGACATTCTTGCTTAGATTCGGAACCTGCCGAAGAAAATGGAACAAGATCCGTGTCATAAATCCAGCACCAAAGGAAAGGGACGAAACTCTATACCACAAATCCAGCATTGAAGTGAATCTTAAAACGGCATCAAATAATTCGGTCGTTGATCTTATTAACGTACCACTTGTTCGAACCTCAAAACTAAGAGAAACTGAAATCGCGCACACACAATCATTGAGCACGTATTTCATCACGAACTAGTAAAAGCGTCACCAGATCTCTACGAAATGCACAATTCGATAATGCAGGAAATACAAACAAGCAAGAGCTTGTACAAATTTCCAAATCCAAATGCACCTACGCAGAAACCCACAACTGCCAGAAACCTGAATCACGCAACTACGAATCATCGAGAACATTCTAGATGGGTCACAATTCTCCGATCGTACACAGATCTTGCGACCACAATGCCGCGCGATTCCAACCAAACAAGAGCACAAAAAACTGACGAACTAGCAGAAACCTGAACCACACTCCCATGTCGCCGCACGTAATTAATTACTAACTAATCGACAATTCTCTAATCTTGTAACTATCCGCCACTAAATGCGCACAGGATCTTGTGATCAACTGGCGCAGGACAAATGTACACAACCAAACAAGTAGAGGAAATATTTGCAACAGACTAAAGGAAACCCGAATCGCGCACCCACAAATCGTCGAGCACACTAAATAGCAAGCAAATCTCCGATCCTCGCGTAATTTCGAAGAAACAAGCGAAAACGAGGGTATCACAGATCTGTCCAGCACGTAATCCATCACTACCTGGTAACGGAATCTCCAATCTTACACAAAATGCGCACAGGATCTTGCAACTATAATGATAACAACCAAACAAGAGCAGAGAAGAACTGCACACAGTAACAGACCTGAATTGCACAACCACGATTCCTCGAGCACGTAATCCACAGTTCACTAGCAAACAATCCTCCGATGCGAACAAGACAAGCGAACGAGCAATTCAAGGGGATTGAAGAGCAGGGTATTCACTGACCTGGAGAGATAGGGTGCTGTTGCAGGTGCGAATTGGCCGGAAGATCGCAATAAAAAACTACCAGGAGCTAGCGAATGTGGAAATGAGCAGGGGGCGGGGCTACTTGAGGGCGTGGTGGCCATTGACGCGGTCGGAGGATTGAGGCTCGCCGCGTGGTGCCAGTACGTGTCGCACCGTCAGGGATATGATATCCCAGCAGCTCACTATTGATCCCCTGCTGCTCCATGGGCCCCATCTCAGACCCTGGGCCCGTTGGAGTGTTGTGCACGATTTTACTGTATCCAAGTCTGTCAGGTTGGCATGCCCTTATCCCAATGCTGAAAAATTATAGCATAGAATGTTTTCCACCCTTTTGGAATGACAAGTAGAGTGCAGTGACTATCAAACTGAGTCGAAATCTCGTAAGAGCTTCTCCAGCGAAGACTCTGGGAGGCAAGAAAACGGGAACCTGCTGTCAAACTCATAAAAATGAATCGCACCGTCAACTCTGCAACGGTAGCGTGAAACTCGGACTCGGCCAAGGAGGCCCAGGGCACGGCCAAATTTCAAGATATGCAGAGCTCTGTACGCCGCACTTGATAGCTGGTCAAAGCAAATTTTCCTCGCTTTTGCAGCTGGCAGTTGACGATGGCAGTAGCAGGGGAGCCGTTTAAGCCGCTGGAGCGTCCGATGTGAGCGATGGTGTCGGGAGGATTGTCTAATGTCTGAGCTCCGGTGGGTGTGGTGGCACTGGCCCGAAAAATATGGCCTCTGCCACTTTCCGCGAGCTCCAAGGGAGGCTCTGGCAGAGCCATTTCCCAGTGGCACCGTTGGAGATGCTCTAAGGCATAGGCCCCACTTGAACCTGATTCAGGAGAATTGCGCGCTCTAGATAGTCGAAGAGGGCAATCCGTTCCGCACCACCCATGTTACTCTTTTGTGCAGTAAAAACCTCTCCGTCTCTCTTACTCTACCCATTTAAGCTTGCACACATTATCAGCTTTGACATCCAGATGCTATAATTAGTATTTCAAAATTACTGGGTACTAATGCTTGGAATCCCACATTGTAAGGAGAACAAGGAAAAGGAAGTGCCATGTTGGAGGAAGTTGTGAAAGTTATTCCCCCTCTCATGTGGTTTGGGTTTGTGCCTGAAAAAAGCAAACAAAAACCTATGTTATACATCACGGTCATAGGTTTAGTAGATGGGTAATTAAACGCTTGGATCACATTCCACAATGTAGGATTCTTGATAGTGTAACAAAAAGAAAACAAACCTTCTTGAAATCCAAAGAGCCTCATACTGAGCAAAGGAAAATGTAAGTGTGGACACGGCAGTCGATGAGATTGGACCTTTCACAAGTTGATAGGGAATTCACTACATAGCATCCAATGAAACGGGATGAGAATGAGTCACTGGACCTTCCGCATGAGTTGCTGGGACCAGAGAGCATCCAATAAAGTTGATGGAGGCAGAAAGATGCAAAAAGCATCCGAGAAAAGAAACTGCTCAACATCATGAGGCCATGAACTCATCGCATTGTAAGAAAAGTAAAGTATGCAACCCTGCACTCATTGTCGGTGCACAATCGTATGGATGTTATATTGATAATCTGGATTTTCACAGCAGAAAGGGTGTAAACTAGTTTCACTCAAATAATAATCTGCATAAGTACCCGCCTCAAGAATAATATGATAAAATGCTGTACAGTGTCCTATACCCTTTTTCCCGTAGATTATGGGTACATCTCTCATAGTATCACACAACAATAATACTACTACTGAAAAATTGGGTTGATTGGATTAGATCAGATCAATAGAAGAAGAGCGATGACGAGTCGGTGCCGTTTTGGGCATCTCGTGAGAGCATGGATCGAGCCTCTGCCACCGACCGCGGCGGCTCCAGATCTTTCTCTTGCAGCGCCCGACCCTGCAATCGTTGCATTTGAGTCGCAAACACATCATCCAAAATCTGCCAACATATCCATCCATCAGTTTGTGACTTGCAAACGTCCACAGCTGGATGATAGATCGGACCCATAAATTGCGAACATCCACATATGGATGATAGATCAGGCCCATAACTTGCAAACCTTTACAGATAGATGAGGAATTGAGGCACTTACTCCAAGGGCGAATGATGAGCCTTTGTACCACGACCTGTTGCCTTTCCGATTCTCCAGAAAGTGGAGCACGTCCTTCACGCCCACGCATTCAATTAGTATCAGAATGTAAGATCCAAAAAGCTTCCGTGTTGTGGAAGTATAGTGGCAAGGTAGTTGCTTATATTTGGTCAGCTTCCTAGGTAAGCAGTTCGGATTTTGTGGCCCAGAAAATAGTGACTCCTGGAATGGGTAGAAGTGATTTGTGCTCTAGACTCGATTTGCTACAGCACTGGTAAAAAATTCAATAAGCTTCTGTACCCTCAGATTAATCCCAACAGTTACAAAGTATTGCTAGATTCGTTTCGCAACAGCGCTCTGGATTCACAAAAAGCTTCTGAATCCTCGGAGTTGAAACAGTTACATGACAAAAGTACAGAGTATTGTTGATCAGCCAGCTAGAAGCAGAAGGTTCGGGTTTATATGAGAAGTATGGAGGTTCATCAGGCAGTGAGTTGAAGTGGATTCGGGAGGGAGCGAACATACCCTGGCCATGCGGTCCCAGAAGCCACGACAAACGGCAACAAAGACGCGCGTGGTGAAGACATCATGAAGATGAGAGATCGTGTCCACAAGTTGCGTGTTGAGCGGCTGCATCCGCTCACGAATGTCCGATTCACCCCCAGCCTCTCTCGTATCCTGAAGAATTCTCTTCAGTTTCGTTGTCCGGTTCAACCGTGCCTGTCAAATGCGCGAAAACCAACTCAGTCACAGCTCTTCAAACCAAACAACATGTAAGCATGTACGCAAGGACTCGATGCTTACATTGTCGGCAAGTTTCTCCACGATGGATTGAAGGTAGCTTTTGTACTTGGCTCGAAGCTCAATGGTGACCTCGTTGAGACGCTCGCCAAACACCGCACGGTCAGGTCCACCACCTTGCTCAGGAAAACAAGCCACCCATGTCTTCATCTGGGACTCGATCCGGGGCCGTAACGTGTCCAGCAACCGCTTCAGGCTGTTGAGCATCACGCCCAGTTGGCTAGGCACGCTGTAGATCGTCAGCTTCTGCCGACGAGTGAGCTTTTGCATGTACTGTAGACTGAACTTCTTCGGGATCATCACGTCTTTCAGTGGGAGCAGTACTTCGGCGTATTGCTTCTCGAGCGCTCCTATCACTGCCCTCTCTACGTCCGCTACCGCCTGCCCACAAACACATCGTCAATCCCTCGGTCCCGCAGCCAAATCACAACAAAATAAGTAAAAGGCTTACACTTTCAAGAAAATCACCGTCACAACAAAATGAGCCGAAGCGCTTACACTTTCGAGGGCGACGGTGTACTCAGGCCACCGACTGATAATCACTTCATACTCATTCAGAGTCTCCTTGATGCGGTCGTAGACTTCTTCTACGGACGGCGACGTGGAGTGCTGCGTCGTCACCCATGTGCATCGTTCCTGCATTGATTCAAACCATGTCAACTCCGGACACTCATAAAACGAATGTACGAGCTTTCAATGGGAGTAGTGCAGTACCTTCTCAAACTTGCAAAGATCCAACAGATGCAGCCGCTTGTCTTGAATCCACAAAACAATATACAAGTGGAAAAGCTCCTTGGCATTCACTCCTTTTTGTGTCCTGGAAACCACCACCACAATGATAAGATCTCTTTCTTAGTGCAGTCGATCGACCATAATAAACGAGAAACACTCACCTGATTCGCCATGAGACTAAGTCCTGCTGGAAGTCGGCAGTCGACAGCATGAGGTCGGCGACGGGTGGCGACGGTGCAGGTGGAGGACACGCCACGAGAAACGCTCGTAGGCGATTTGCGAGCTCCACGTCGTAGATGCAGGCTGCAATGTTCGGCAAATCGATGGAGCTCGGCAACACATGCTTGTTGTGTATTTCAATATCAGCACGCACTTCACTTCGAACATTGAGACACAAAGTGCGCATCTTCTGATACGCGCTCGACATGCTCAGTGGGTCCATCAAAAAGCCTTCACTGTTGCTCGACACAAACTCATCGGTTTCCATCATCAGCCGCTTGCATCGTTTCATGGCTGCGGTCTGTCACAGCCCACAACTGTTAAACTCCCAATGCAAAATGGCCGACACCAAACCACTCAAGAAAGTTCGAACCCAAACAGATACGGTTAGACTTTTATAACAGGGTGGTACCTTAAAGTGGTTTCGAAGAGTGTTCTGCGACTCAACCGAGAGTATGTCGTGTAACAGAGTGTAAATTTGCACTGCGGGGATCAAAGCGGGTGCCACGGAGCCACGAGTTGGTACAGAAACGTCTGCAAGGCCAGAGACCGCATCTTCATCTAGCGATTTATAATTCTCGAAGACAACTGCAAGCAATTGCTCCACTTGCTCTTGTACATCCACAAGAAGTCGTTTCTGCAGTCACAAACACCAACCCTTGTCAGCAATACTAAACTAAATCCATGAGTATTGCGCATTCATTGCAACATCATAAACTAAATCATGAGTTTAGTGGATGTGCTCCATTACCTCCTGTCGATTCAAAGAGTTTTCGTCACGTGCTTTGATGATCGGACACAAAAGATCGTGGATGAGAACCAGGCAGTCTGCAGTGGGGGTAGCCACCTCCATAATACACACGAGGTACCTGCAAACAAGAGCTCCCGGGTTCAGTACTCGAATATTGAATGAAATTACAGCATGACTCGAACAGCCACTTCGATTACCTCAGTTTTGTATAGGAGACTGACACTCCATAGCAGGAAGCGAACTCAGACATAAGCCATAGCCAATTGCCTTCCAATCGCAATTTGCGACGCTGAAATTGTTGCGCTCTCATGGCAACTTCCAAAACAATGTCATATGCTTTCGTCTCCCCCACAGGACCCCACTGCATCCAAGAAAACCACCCGATTAGTTAAAAGGGAACGGATATCCTCTTGAATAGAACAACAGAGTGAAGACGATTCTCACCTTGGCAGAGTCAACTTCTCCGGACGTTACAGTGTAGCTCAGAAATAGCTGCACTTTGCCCACACATTCATGTTCTGGTTCACTGTAAATGTTATACCAACGCACTCGATCACTCTGCACATCATCGTAAGAATCCGACATTTAGAATGTAGCAATGACCAAGCTGTTGTATCCCCACGGCCACATTGGTTGACAAAAACTCTGAAAGGTGTAAAATTGGATACAAAAGCTTGAAGTGCTTACAGGATCATCGCTGATAGAAGCAACGTGAACGGTCATGCGACCCTGCAGATTCCCCTTCATGTCGTGTAAATCCAACAATAGATCGTCCCCTGGATTCTCAGGCAAACTACACAAAGACACCCTCAGCTAGAGTACTACGAACCTCAATACATCAAAACAGCAATATTTCGCAAAAATGGGGTAAAATTCAGTAAGATAAGACGGTGATATTACAAGGATAGTGATTTTCCAGAGAAGCAATGGGTGCTCTGGGGTGCCATTTGGGAAGCATAACCAAATATGACACCAAAATGGCCATTTCAGCGGAATAGCCCATATGGTCGAACACTAATACATGGCGATCAAGTTAAAGAATGAGAAGAACGTGTTGTTGCTTACAGAATCGAAGTCTCTCCAGAGCCTGGCTGCAACCTTAGAGCCTCTTGCTCTGGTGTGCTCTTCAGTCGTACCAGACACGTGAAATTATCTGAAAATAACGTAGTGAAAGGTAAGAGACACAAATTCTTAACCCCAATCACTCATTTACACTGAGAGCGCGTGACTAATCATGTATTCCCAGTGAATTAGTACTAATCGTCAGATTCTTCTTAAGAACATCGCATGGAAGTGCCTTTGATAGAAGTGAAGGAGCGAGGGGTGCACCTTGTGGGACTTCAGAAAGTGTGCTAGTTCGCAGGCTATTCACTTTATCCTTAAGCATGCCGGACACCTGACGCACGTACTGCGCACCGGCATTGACATAAGCCATACTACGCTGAGACGAATGAAGCTGCGAGGAACTACCGTTCTGGTTACTGCCACTCCGAACACTCCCACCTTGTTGTTTCGGCGCCAATCGCAATTTTCTCACAGCAGACCATCCCGAGGATAGTAAAGATCGTTTGTGATGTGTTCGTGATGATCCTTCGAAATCTGCCGCTACTGTGTTCGTGTCCACCGCCGACAAACTACTGCTCCGAAACGACTGCTGCGGCGGCTTAGCCATAATCTTCAGCTTCCTCACTGTACCATGCTCAAATCAGTATGGCCCATTGGGTACATTTCATGAGGAGAGCCCATATGGTTCATTCCATGAGGAGAATGTGAATGTAGGGAGAGATGTGTACCTTGGATTTTGACCCTCCCAACTGATCGTTTGGGAGCTGCAACTGAGTCTGCAAGCTCCTCACTCACGCCTTTGCGGTTGCCCTCTTCGTGTGGTTGGAGAAGAAGTTGTTGTAATCCAAAGCAGTTGCGGAGGAGCGAGCATTCGTCGAGGAGAAACTCGGGTGCTTCCATACATCCTCGTGACCATGCTCGGAGACACAGGCGGACACATGCGTCGTAAGCTACTAGCGCCTGCCATGCCGCTTGTCCACTGCCAAGCAAAACCATGTCAAGCCGTGCACAGAGCCGAATAAGGAAGCGTGATGAGAAGAGGTGAAAAAGATTACCTATGATAAACAGGAAAAGGAGGTGGAGGGGCTGGAGGAGCTGGCGCATTTCGAGCAGGAGTTGCGGCAGCTCGAGCAGGAGTTGAGGCTTGTCGAGGAGGAGTTGTGGCCTGTCGAGTGGGTGCTGTGGCTGGTCGAGTAGGAGTTGGGGCAGCTCGAGCAGGGGGAGCGACGGAGCCTCTGTACTGCGATGTGATACCAGGCTCCTCTGCGGTTGACACAGACCTACAAACACGCAGGTTGCAAACCTGTGAGCGCAAATATCCTCCCATTTTCGAGAAGATTCATGATGTTTATTTCATGCCATCCCAAGAGAAATAAGTTCTCATCTTCGCAAGAAAAAGTGTCAGTGGTTTGGGTCGTATACAAGCTTCTCATCATCCAAGTCGGAAAATAAGAAGCATGCAAGTCAAAACCACAAAGGATGTGAGGATTTGTAAAAACTTGTCATCAAGCAAGGAAATGAAATTTACCGAACACTCGGTTCGCAAGGCAGGGGTGAAGTGCTGCGCTGCTCGTAACTCGTCACGTAACTTCCACCAATACTGGAATTACCGCCACAAAGAACAGCGGCCTCCGGTGCACCCGGAACATCCGAGAACGGTGGCGCACTTGGTGGTCCCGCAGTAGTGTTGATCGGAGCTGGCTCATTCACTCTGTCGCTCTGCATCCATGAAGCACGAGACCACTTCAGCAAGTGCCTACAATCCTGTGCTTGTCTACAAATGCCCTGATCTTGAAAAGAATCATAAGTAGTCCTATCATTGCAAAGTACAGTCCCGTGCCCGTGGTAGAGTTTGCACCTGCATCGACATGGCAGTTGTTGCAGGCCGTCGCAGGGCGACGGAAGGTTGATTCTCAACTTCTTTCGGGGCAGGACGGTACTCCTTCTTCTACATGCCACCATCCAACTCGCGACATCAATACAAAGTTACATATGGAACCTACTCTGAAATGACATTGTAGGGTGGTGGAGCTACTTACAACGGGTTCGTAAAGTTCGATTTTGGGGTAACCAGCGCCAGCGTGATGCAGTTTGGTAACCAAAGGGATTCGTCGCTGGGGCAGTTGGCGATCCTCCTCGGATTCTTCATCAGTGTCCACAGTATCGTCCGAGAGCTCGGTTGCAGAGGACAGATGTTGATCTTCGGAATTCACATCCTTGCCGTGAGCAGCGCGTCCGTAATCAGGATCGAACCTTCCACTTCCTGTGTACGCGCCATGGCGCTCCACGGGGGCCTCATCACGGCGCCCGTAGTAGGGGATATCGAATCTGCATAGCTCATATGACATTGCTCAATTCACCTCGGTCCAGCCATTGCAATTCTAGGGATCGGGGAAAGGTGGTGAGAAGGGTCATTGTACCTGTCAGTGCCACGCAGGTCGAAGCTGTTCTTGCGGCTGAGGCTGCCATCTTTACGACCCGAGCTGTCGCGGCGCCCAGAGTGGTCTCGCCGCAAGAGGCTGGATTCTTTATAGCTGTTCTTGCGCGACAGGGGACCGTCGTAGTAGTCTGCCACTTCCGCATGGTCGGGGAGACGCGGGGCGGCGGCACCGGTCGACGGCGAAGTGTCGTCGGAGGGGGAATAGCGTGTCGACTCGTGCTCGTCGCCGGAGTCGTAGTAGTCGTCGTAGCCATTACTCCGGCGCGGGTGGTGGTGGTGGCCGCTGATCGAGCCCACGCTTTCTTGCGGCGACGAAGGACGGAGCGGAACACCGTGCGAGTGTAAGTGCACATTACTCAGCTGCGGTGGAGGTAAGCTTCCTCTTCGCGGCGTGTACCGGGTAATGTCTGGACTGCCTTTCCCTGACGCCGGCGTGCTGCACGTCCTCGGTGCCTGCTCCTGCAACACAAACACACACCCCCCACATTCGTCATTGCCACCTCTAAAACCCCCAAAACCCAAACTCCTCCGCCAAAACGCAATTAGCGTACTACTCAGAACTCAACGCTGCATTGCCCACCGATAAGCGAACAAATTAAGAGAGTTACCTTGCGGACCCACTGCAAGGCAGACGTATCAAGCCCGTCGGTAAACATATTGCGCTCCTGCGCGCGCGCGATCACCGAATCATCTATCAAACTAGAGACCCACCTGCAAATGCGGCACTTTTGCCTACCCTACAAACTAACAAACCGATTTCCTCGCCAATGCAGCACCTCTCACAACGATCAGAACCAGCTTCGTCGCCAATGTAGCAGTTTTGCCTACCCTACGAAGCACCGGAACAATTTTGAAAGGGGAAAAAAGCGGAAAGAGGAATTGCATGGGCTCCCTCCTCACTCACACAGAGTACACTCCTGAGCTTGCTTTTGTTCCAGGCGGCTGGCTGGCTGCGAGAACTGTCTTACAGTCACAGGAGTCTGACAATGCGACTGACCACCTGACTGACCGTTTGGAAGAAGGGTATTGTATCTCTCCGTCTCTCTCCTTGAGCTTCCGTCAGTTACGAAACCTTGATTAGTGGGGGTGATCAAGCTTAGTGATGATGGAGTTCGCACACTCGATCGCTTTTAGCCATGGAGTGTGCCTGATAAATTGCGCGGCAGTTTCGTTTGCATATTGTGATATGCTATGAATAGAATGGCAACGGCAACGAGGACCACCACGTTGGCAGTTGAATGGAATCCGAGGAAGCGAGTGAGCAGTGGATGGTCGGTACGCCGCTCATCGATCGGGTGGCGATGAAAGTCTCCGGCTCGGCCGAGTTCTGCTCTTGCTACATGACAAGGTTTCCCGGTTGTCAATAATGAACAGGCTTGGATGTACGCCAGGTGTACATCTGGGTAGTGGGTACTTGTTCAATAATATTAAACCTTATTAGAAAAATCAAAGAAAATGATTAAGTAAAAATTGATGTAGGAACAAAAATGGGTACTGAATTTCCAATCACATTATTTTGCAAGATCAGGTCTACCTTGATATTATAAGTATAATGAATTAGCTTTGAACCGAAATACTTTCTAAGTATTGAAGTTTTACTATAAAAAGTGTAGCATTAGATTTGGAACCCTAAGCCGTGATCTTGGTTACTTTGTAAAACATTTGAGATTTGAAGTACGGAAGGTTTAGTTCCAATGCAATGTTTTGCATTATGTAGGACACTTGACATACTTTCAACTTGCAACTTCACACAAAAAATATAATAAATTGAAAAAAAAAAAAAAAAAAAATGAGACATGAATAAAAAGGAGTAAATACAATTTGCAATAGGATAGCGAGCAAGGACACCTTCCAAAGATTTGGTAAATAAGACTACAATATTTACACCTGTTTCAATATTTTACTTATGGAAGGAAAGTCAAATTGTTTCAATGTAATTATATTTGATAGTTAAGGGTGCTTGCTCAATAATGTATATACAGAAATTCCCTCGTGAGGGTGAAGATAGATATAAACTTTTGTCTCTTTCTAAGGGGCCAGCGTGAATAAAGTGTCCGTTCGTAATGCCAATAATTCGATGCCCACTGGACAAGAGGAAATTGGAACAATACTACTTCCCACTTTCAAGGGTGGACAATATAACTACCTAAGATTCTAGCTAGTTACTAGTCCCTTGAAGATACTTGACATAGTATCCCACAAAGGGCTTTGGGGTACCCAGACAACAAGGTCCAAGGACCTCACCGTAGTTGGGTCGTGAGAGTGAACTTTAGAGCGATGTAGGTTGGTATTTTATGTATATTGTACTAACATTGAACATTCTTGACTGTGTCATTTTATATACACTTGCAAGTTAGACTTCCAAAATCATAAAAAAAAATTAAAGTGCCAAAAAGTGACAATTCCTACTAAAACCAAACTACGACTTACTTTGCCCATGCACACAAAAATTGCTTGTAGAACTAAACTTCTTACATGTTGAATCTATCATGTTGAAACATGCACCATCGTAGAGTGGGTTAGCTCAAGATAGAGAATATTAAAATGAATCAAGTCCCATAATGAAGCTCTAAGGATTCTTTACTTTAGGTACATAATAGCTTCCCCACGCAATAATACTCACTGCAAACATTATAGGGTGTCACTTTACAAACACATATATTTTCAACTTCAAAAATTCATACCTCATTGTCGAAGAGTTCAAATATGATAATTCCACTTGCTCTAGATTTCTACTAACTTTCCCCATGTATGAAAATTGCTTGCACTCGTACCATCTCTATAGATTTCCCGTACTGAAAATTAGTTGAGCCATTATTGAGCACCTCACTATACCTTAACTCTTAAAGGTCCTTGGGGTCTTAAACGGGCAGTCTAAAATTGAATCACAACATCTTCTGGACTTAGGCATCATGAATAGTGCTATTTTAAAACTTGGGCATTATGAATGGACCAATCAATGATGAGCTTGGAACCTTCTACAAGTTTATGTACAACCCAACCTACCTACCACAATCCTTTCAAAGCATAAAATCACTCATACATATTGTGATTTGAATTGTAAAAATCTACTTCTTGAATGAATGAGAAGAAGGTGACCAGTTTCACATCAAAATATAAATAAAAAAGTTGAGTACAATGAGAGCTACAAGGCATATTCTGTTGGAAAAAAGCCCCTGGGGCTTACAAGGACCTTTAACCCCTAAACGTCCTTGGGGTATTTTTAGCCAAAAACTCATTTTCAAAAAAAATGATATAGATGAAAAGAAAGATAAGCTATTCAGATCTCAACCGTACAAACTTGTAATAGACTTGTAGTAGATCATGTGGAACAAAACTTGACTTATGGGACCCCATAGATTGCGAGATCATAACATATTAGTGCGCAAAACAAGCTACAAAATACCATCATTTCCACTTTGAAGTGAAAATACTACCAACATGAAATTTGCAATCGAAAAATCAGCAACTAGAAAGTTGTTCATCTTCATCTCAAAGACACTCTTGTACCAAAAGAATTCATCAAAAAAAATCTTGGCTCGAATAGTCCAAAAATTTTACAAAGGAAAAATAGTCCAAAACTAAACCCGTAGTTGAGCCAAGATTTTTTTTTAATGAATTTTTACAAAGAAAAAATAGTCCAAAACTAGACCCCTCGCACTCAAATTCATGCCTTTTCTTCAATATATCCTCAATCGGGTCAAGGTTTCTAGCACTAAAAATAGACTATAATTGGAATCCATCCCAAAAAATAAAGTCAAAATCTAACGGTGGATGAAGGAGATCTAGCTCTTCAAAAATCATCCATTTTTTCACTTTTTTCATCGTAGAAACATCATTGCAAAGCCCATACCAAATTTATCTAGATCAAAAAACTTCCAACTACAAAGTTGTTGGGATGCATCTAAATATCAAACCTATGAAAAAAAATTCATGAAAAAAAAATTTAGATTTCACATAATTGGCTTGCAATGGTAAAACATTCCAAATGTTTGAAAACCCAACAAAAGCTGCCTTCACTAAAATCCATGCCATTTATTCATACTTTATTTTATAAGTCTGCAATTTTAACCACATAAACTAGACTTGATTTGTGACCTAACCCAAGTGATTTCGTCAAAAACGGAGTTTGGATGAAGAAGTTATGGCTCTTCAAAGTTTCTGCCCTTCATCCAAAATGTCGTTTTTCGACACTATGGACGTTTAGGGATTAAGGGTTAAATTGAAACTCCCTTCATTTTCAAGTTCAAGTGAGTACAATGATCGAAAACCGACAGCTAGTTCATTATCAACCGATATAAATAACTCATTAGCCGGATGATTCTTGAAAACACCAGCTAAAAACCAATGAAGATTACAAGAAATTTTCTATTCTCTACAATTGCCGGAATAGTTCCACCAGAAACCGGTTGGACAAGAGACCTATATTATCAAGGATGAAATTATTTCCCGAACTCTGGGTAAGTGAGTAACGTACCTTAGGCCGAGCTGGCGTTGTAGATGCCAGATGGCGGCCACTGTAGCGGTACAAGTAAGCGGTGCATTGGATACCCTCAACGGTATACAGCTACTCACACACTGTATCCTGCCGGGCAATGGGTGGGTGCAGACAAAAAGCTCGGCTCCCTGCAACCATGCACTGGAGGAGAAGGAGGGCGCTTCCATGTAAGCCTTTTCTTTTGCATTTACTGAGAAAAGCGCCTACAATTGCCTCGGATGCTACTTAATGAAACTCTTACCCTTCCTAGTTTGCCCTCCTACTAGAATTTGTTTACTTGAATGTTGTTAGGCTTTATTAAATGCCTGCACTGTTGCGCACTCCACCGCCCATTCTGTTCCTCTCACCGGCCACCTTCTGCTGCTGCTGCTGCTCCTCCCCTGTCTGTCTGTCTGTCATGGCGCTCGCTTACATGTCATCCAGCAACGAAAGGTAAGCTCGTCAATGTTATGGTAAATAGTGTAGTTTGACTTGTGTGACAACTACAATTGCAAGCTAAACATGCCACTTTTAGTAGGCCTGTCATGGTAGCTCTAGGGTTCGGGAAATATTTTCATCCTTAAGGGCTAAAATCTCATAGTTCCTTTGTCCAACCGGATTTAGGTGAAACTATCATGGCAATTGCCTCCTTTTGAACTCAGAATAGAAAAATTTCTTGTAATTTTCATAGGTTTTTAGTTGGTGTTTTCAAGAATCAAACGGCTAATGGGTTATTTCCATGGGCTGATAACAAACGAGCTGCCGGTTTTTCCAGATCATTAGGTAGCTCATGGGGTAGTAGAAAATTAAGACTTTCGCCTTGAAATTTTAGCAACTAATTTGAGGCAAATGTGGACTTTCTTTAGACTCCCTTATTTTAGATTGTTGTCGAGTCGACGATAACGTTCCCATGTACAGTCGGGTACAGAAATAATTCGAACTGCATTTGAAGGCAGTTTTTGAAAAAACTTTGAAATGTGCCTGTATACTCAAAAATGATCGGAATTGCAATCCGTAAAAGGTATTGGAACCACGTCAGAGTGTTTTACACTATCATTGCAAAAGATTGCTTTTTTTTTGTAAACTTGTTCAAAGAACTAAAGCTCTACATGTTCCATTTACAATTGACCACTGTCGCTTTGTGCTTCAATTACAATGTTCATTTTCACTTGCAAAATTGATATGAGTGCCATAAGTTGTTATTTAGCTACTTGAGCTCATTTTTGAATGTTCAAAAATACTTGCTCCCTCTAAACTTTTGAGTTGGAGTAGTTTTGTGATAAGTTTCCAATCAACACTTAAGGTGTGAAATTGAACTTTGATTTAAACTCGGCGAGAATGCTAAAAGAATTTGAGTTTGGCAATGAGCTTATGAAAGTAATCACCCTAACTTTATCAAACCATCCTTTAAGTCCTTGTAGAACATTTCTAGTGGTGTGAATGGCTTCACAAAGTTTTGAGAAAAATTGACTATTCACAAGCACATTCTAAGACATTCCTCCTACCCAAGAAACAAACAAGGAACATATCAATGATTCAATAGGCATGAGCTCAAGAATCTAAAGAACAACTTATGGCACTCATATCAATTTTGCAAGTGAAAATGAACATTGTAATTGAAACACAAAGCGACAGTGGTCAATTGTGAATGGAACATGTAGAGCTTTAGTTCTTTGAACAATTTTACAAAAAAGAAACAATTTTATGCAATGATAGTGTAAAACACTCTGACGTGATTCCAATGCCTTTTACGGTTTGCAATTCCGATCATTTTTAAGTATACAGGCACATTTCAAAGTTTTTTCAAAACTACCTTCAAATGCAATTCGAATTATTTCTGTACCCGACTGTACAGTAAAAAAAGTCAATTACAAATGTAGGATTAGTGAAAAAAAATCAATGAAAAGCATTAAATTGCGATTGTGAAATGTCTTAATTTAACGAATATGGCCATAGTAGAGTCTAGTTGATGAGCATGACATGGGTACCGTATGTTGTCAAGCACTCATATTTGATATTAAAGTAAAGATATGAGTGAGTATGTTACAGTAGGAGTCAGGGCTGTGGTCATGGTGATTGAATATTTCAAATGTGATTTTATCTTAGACCGACCTTCAGTTGCCTGACATGAAGGTGATTGATTTGTTTGAGTAATGAAGGTGAAGCTGGACTGGGTGTCAGGATTTCGGTGAACATTGGCTCAACATTTCTGCCCCTTACACTGATGTTGCATCATTGGCTAAGTTGTATTCAAAGCTTGACCGATCCATATTCTCTTAACCCTTAAACGCCCAAGCAAGCCCGAGGGGCATGATTCCAACAGAATCTTCCCTGTAGCTCTCACTGTACTCAACATTTCACTCATATTTTGATGTCAAACTGGTCACCTTCTTCTGATGCATTCAAAAAGTGAAATTTCACAATTCAAATCACAATTTGTATGAATGATTTTGTGCTTTGAAAGGATTGTGGTAGGTAGGTTGGGGTGGTACATAACCATGTAGGAGGTTGCAAGCTCATCATTGATTGGCCTATTCATGATGCCCAAGTTCAAAAAGTGCACTATTCATGATGCCCAAGTCCAAAAGATGTTGTGATCCAATTTTGGGCTGCCCGTTTCAGACCCCATGGGCGTTTAAGGGTTAACCCTTAAGCGCCCAAGCAAGCCCGAGGGGCTTGATTCCAACAGAATCTTCTCTGTAGCTCTCATTGTACTCAACTTTTCACTGATATTTTGATGTCAAACTGGTCACCATCTTATGATGCATTCAAAAAGTGAATTTTTACGATTCAAATCACAATTTGTATGAAGGATTTTGTGCTTTGAAAGGATTGTGGTAGGTAGGTTGGGGTGGTACATAAGCTTGTAGGAGGTTGCAAGCTCATCATTGATTGGTCCATTCATGATGCCCAAGTTCAAAAAGTGCACTATTCATGATGCCCAAGTCCAAAAGATGCTGTGATCCAATTTTGGGCTGCCCGTTGTAGACCCCAAGGGCGTTTAAGGGTTAACACCCGAAGTCGAAATCACCCACATTGTGTTCGATTTGTTTAAAAAAATATGTTGTTTGTGTAAAATTTAAACTTTGACTTGATATTACTCAAGATCTGTACGGTGGAATTTTAATTTTAAAAAATCTGAGTGGACTTATGAGACTGTTATAAACAAGATCCTACGATTTGATTTTTAATATAAAAAAAATTTTGTTCACGGATTCTAGGTATAGTCGTCTTGGAGGTTAGTGTAGGGCTTATCCTTTAGAGATTAGTTTCATGAGTGATTTTTCAAAAGAAAGGTTCCCTTCAATCACAAAACATGTTTTGTCTTTGCAAGCTAATTGTTAAGGTTTCTTTTTTCTTTTTCTTTTTTTTTTCTTTTTTTTAATCAACTTTTTTTTACATTAGTAGAAGATTAATAATAATATTGAACAACAATATAGTCTAGCTTCATTATTGCATCAACTTTGGTACCCGTAACATTTGTATTTATTGTTTTCAATTTAAAACTTGAAAATTTTACGGGGTCTTTTAGAAAGTGATTCTTCATTATTCACAGTTGGATTTCAATTGTATATGTTATAAGAAACAGTAACTCCACTTTAAACCTATTTTTTGTGGTAAAAGTTAGATTTTATGGTAGAGTATAATAATTGTTTTGAACATAGTGAAGAAGGTAGCCTTTATATGTTGGTCACGCCAAACTTGCTCAATCTAATTCTTAGCCTCTTCTAACCATTGTGCTGTCATCTTCCATTGACATCTGCGTGGCGTCATAACTCCTAATCATTACAATATCTTGATCGATCCAAAATCAGATATGTGTTGTAGCCTTTAATGGTGTATGTCTCCATTGTACATGGGCATTCTATATCGCTTCTGATGGAAATCTATAATATGTCAAGTCGTGCTACTATTTGCACACGCCATCTTCTGGAAATCGTCCCAAGAAAGTGTTAGCTCTCATCTAATCCTGAGGAGTGGTGGATGTTAAGAACTTACGGTAATGCTTGATTCTAGAGAAGAAATCTCTTTTGGACATAGTGATTAGTCAATTGCAAGCGTTTTATTATTTTACATACACTCTATCATGTTGAACTCCCCTCCTATCACCCATTTGAAGTTTACAGGAAATTAGTTCACTACAATTGCCATAATTTCTACTTCATCTTACGATGTATTGAAAATAAAAATACTAATGAAATTCAAATACCTACTCAGAAGGTCTTTCAAAACAACCGATCTACAAGGTCACAAACTATTTGTTAGGCCAATATTAGGGAAGATAATCGAAAAGACAACAAGATAGCAATGCGACTCTTACCTCCACGCAAGACATTAATATCAAGCTGATATCCTATGGTTGTGTCATGGCACCATGTGGTGACACCTCTCTATAGCTCGTTGCCTTTAGGTTGAGCAACATCTCACCTAAGCTTGTGTCCCTACAAGAAAATTAAATCCAACAAGTGTATAATCCTAATACATTGAGTGATTATACATTCTTCCAAAAATCTGCATACTCTCCACAACCTTGGAACAATATTTTTTGTCGTTCTCTAGCTATAGAAGGCCTAAGAACCTTTGTGTAAGTTGTGAAGAGACTTTATCTTTAGGAGAGTTTAGATACTTTGACCTCAAAGTCCGTGTGAAATTAGTCGTCGCGATCTACTCTTTTGCATTACTTGTCGGCCCTAATCCGTTTCTTGAGTTCTCTTTTTTGGCGTGATGTTGCATTTTGATTGTCAGGTAAGCATTTCATAATATTTATTTAAAAATAATGTTCTTGTAGCGTTACATGTGTTTCTATAGAAAATGTAGAATGTAAATTCACTACAATTTTCACCTTAAAATGGTACGGATATCACATATCTTTTAAGACATAGTATCAAAAACATATGAAAATCAACGGAAAAATAAATAAATTAAAAATATACTTGAAAAAATTAAAATTTATATTATCATATAGCAGGAAGAACAAACATTGTGGTAATATATATTTTTTAACTGTAATATATTTATTCTTAAAATATTTTGTACAATAGACAGCTAACAAATCCATGGTTAGTAATATCACAAGCCTAAGAATTATTGTAATCCAAAAAAAAAAAAATTAAAAAAAAATTAAGTTTCAATATTAATATAAGAATAACAAAGACATTTGCTTATGTACTAATGTAAAAAATGTCAATATGTAATAATCACATAGACAATATTGTTTATAATTTTATAATAAATAAATCAAATACTTTATGATAGAAGACAAATGTTTATTTATTATATTATATAATACTTATATACGTATACTATTTGTATTGAAAATTATTGGAAAATCTACCACTGTTTGGTTCGACATAAATTGGATGTATTTTCCTTTAATTTTTTGTACATCTATATTTTTTGATTTCTTAATCAAATAGGGCAATCGAAACCTGTAATGTATTAGATGCTTGTAATAGCATGCGTATGAATGTCATGAATGAAAGTCACTTCCTTTTGATACATCATTATTTTTTTTCATGAACTTCAATGTTTTTTTTCTTCAATTTTTATTTACTCTCTTCCGCCACTTTTTCCACTAAGTTTTTAATTTCATGCTTAGATAATACCTTGGTTCACATTATTTTGAAGGTCTCAATAATATTTAGCATTCCTATATGTACATCTTCGAAGCCAAATTTTTTCACTTGCTCCATGTTGAAGGTTTCATCCTCTCAAAACTTCTTTATGAATCGTAAACCACAGATAAAAACAACCCATGCAAAGAGTTTTTTCACAAATTGTTTATAGATTATGCAGTTATAAAAGAACATATTGACACTTCCATTGTGTCTTGTACTATCCTCTTAGTAAAATCATATAAAATCGATATTCTCAACATCTATTAACTTCTCAATAACTTCATAGGTTTCATCTTCCTTCATGACAATAGGGTGGCGTGGGTGAGTGAGAGTTATAGCTTTCACGCTTCCTTCACCAGCTTTCGTCATCGTTTCTTCTCTTATAAACTTTTTAGCTTCTAAGATCTCATTGCTTCGTCTCACCTGAGCCTCTTCAATCTTCATTCCTTGTGTTGATGCGATTTTTATAAAAAAAACAAAACTCTTCTCTTTGCCTTTCAGTACTCTCATAATCTTCAATGTATGCCCTTCATTGAAATTGCTCTACAATAGCTTTTTAAAAACTTGTGGCGTCAGCTGTCACGGACATGACATACTGGGTATTATCTACACCCCATGAGTTTACCGTGATCAGCCCTACTTCTCAAAGACTTCCTAAATTTCGTAAATTTTGCAAGTTCAAGTTTTCTGGAAGGTTCTAGACCTTCCACTAGTTTCCGAAAGCTTCCTCAAGCTTCCGTATAGCTCTAGTAGTTTCCGGAAGCTTCCACAAGCTTCCAGATAGTTCTAGTAGTTTCCAGAAGCTTCTCTAAGCTTCCGGAAGGTCCCAAAAGGATCCAATTGTTTCCGGAAGGTTCCATAAACTTCCGGAAGGTTCCGCTTGACCTTCCTAGATTCCGGAAGCTCCCAAGAGTCTCCGGAAGGTTCCATAGGAGCTTCTAGGACCTTACTCCGGAAGTTTCTTCTAGCCTAGTGTATATAGAGAGTTGAAGGTCGTTGTTCTTCACTCTCTTCAACACCAGTTGTATCTATTCCTCCTCTTATCAATATTACTTCTTCTTGTCTTCCTTCCAGTATCATCTTGAGTCTTCTGTGAGCAATCCCCTCACTTCTAGTCTTTCTTGGTCTCCATTTGAGGTCTCCCCTCAATTCTCTGTCGAGTCTTGTCTTTGAGTTGCCGTCCGCAACATCAGCATACCTTTCAGTAAGTCATTCTTAATTTTCATTTTGAAGTTTACATTACTAAAAATATTGCGAACACTTTTGCAAAATTTCCCAATAATTGTCACATCATCAAGAATAAGAATGAAATGCTTTAAGCCTTTCAACAAACTAACAGCATGCACTTCGGATTCTAAAAGATAAAATTTGATAATGCAGTTTCATATTCATTTTCTATCATCTTGTTTATCACTTGGGCAAACAATGTAAATAGAATCTATAAAATCATCTCCTACAGTAATGTCTATGATATTTAATATTAATATGACTATTTACCTAACCTCATTATGCATCAAAGTGTTTCTGAGTTTTACAAAATAGGTTACTACAAATTTTTTTAGAGATAAATATGTTTTTTTAATAATGATGATATTTTGAAGATCTAGGTTATATAAAAGTATTACCTTCTCCCCATTCCATGTACTTGAGTATAAAATTTGGAGTGTTTTTAAAAAGACTATCATAACTGTCTTTGCTTCTTTGACATTTTTCTCGAAAATCCCTTAGTAACAAATGTTTTTTGATGGGTTTTTTGTAGGGTAGCTCATCAATTCCTTCTCTTTAAGCATATAATTTTGTCATTTTTTAAAGCCGGAGTATTGAAACACTTTTTTTTCTCGACAGTGGCAAAAACTGCCACAGTCAAACGGCAATCATTCGTAGCTCGCAAATCTTCTGCTTGTGAGACTTATACCCAAAAACTATTTTATATTTCTTCAAAAATTTTATGGTACAAACATATTACGGTGTTTTTAACTAATTAAAGAAATCTTTGACTTTAACTAAGAATCAATGACGAAAGGTACAAGTAAATAGTTGTCACTTTGCGGTTATTTGTGACCGACTGTGTCCTAGAGGTGTACACTCCATGTTACGTCGGTGTGTCACGGATAATGAAATTCCCGTCATCCTTTCTGCATGTCACGATAGTGCATATGGAAAACATTTTTCAGGAATGCTAACCGACCAAAAAGCGTTGGAAGCAAGGTTACTTTTGGCCAAACATGTTTCAAGATTGCCACACTTATGTTAAAAAGTGTGATGTTTGTGCACGGTAAATAAGAAATGATTTGCAAATAAATTTTCTTTTAAATATATCGTTGTCACTAGTAGAAGAATAATGAAAATGAAAAATGGGGAATTGATTATATCAAGAAAATTCACCCTGGTTATTCTCGTGACATGCAACACATTGCAGTAGTAACGGAGTATTCAGCGAAGTAGGCAGAGACAAAGGCAGTTAAAACTAATGATGCAAAACATGTTGTTAAGTTCTTTTTCAAACAAGTTATTACGCGATTTCGTTATCTTAAGATTTTAACCCCTAAACGTCCCTAGTGTCGAAAAACGACATTTTGGATGAAGGGCAGGAACTTTGAAGAGCCATAACTTCTTCATCCGGACTCCGTTTTTGACGAAATCACTTGGGTTGGGTCCCAAATTAAGTCTAGTTTGTGTGGTATAAATTGCAGACCCATACAATGAAGTATGAATTAATGGCATGCATTTTAGTGACAGCAGCTTTTGGTTTTGAGATTTCAAACATTGGGCATGTTTCACCATTGCAAGCCAATTATGCAAAACAAAAAATAGTTTTTCATGAATTTTTTTTACATAAGTATGATCTTTAGATGTATTCTAACAACTTTCTAGTTGCAAGTTTTTTGATCCAAATAACTTTGCTAGTGGATTTGCAATGATGTTTCTACAATGAAAAAAGTGAAAAAATAGATGATTTTTGAGGAGCTAGATCTCCTTCATCCACCGTTAGATTTCGACTTTATTCTATGGGATAGATTCCAATCATAGTCTATTTTAAGTGGTAGAAACCTTAACCTTATTGAAGATGTATTGAAGATAGGGCATGGGTTTGAGTGCAAAGGGTCTTGTTTTGGACTATTTTTCCTTTGTAAATTTTGAGGCAGTTTTCACCATTGGAAGGCTACTATTTGAGCCAAGATATTTTTTTGATGAATTTTTTGGTACAAAAGTGTTTTTGAGATGAAGATGAACAACTTTCTAGTTGGTGATTTTTTGATTGCAAATTTCATGTTGGTAGTATTTTCACTTCAAAGTGGAAATGATGGTATTTTGTAGCCTGTTTTGCGCACTAATACGTTACGATCTCCCAATCTATGAGGTCCCATGAGTCAAGTTTTGGCCCACATGATCTACTACAAGTTTATTACAAGTTTGTACAATTAAGATCTGAATAGCTTATCTTTATTTTCATCCATATCACTTTTTTTGAAAATGAGTTTTTGGCTAAAAATACCCCAAGGACGTTTAGGGGTTAATTAGCGTTAGAATAAAAGATTTTTCTTGTAAAATGATTGAAGAGCTAACAACATGCGTTAACATCAACCATCGTAAAACGACTGTCACATCCCTTTTCCGAAGGATGTCCGAACACTGTGGTGAGCCAAGAGGACGTCGGGAGTGACACTCCGAACTTGACAAGGTGAGGTGACCAAGGAAGAACCCCAACAAATAGTAAGCAATAGCGTTGTACTCGGGAACAACTTGGTAGGGTGTCTTACATAATTGGAAACCTTGTTTAAGCACGCACCCATACATCCAAAAAACGCGCGATTTGGAGTTGTGAGTTATGAGATATGGCTCTCTAAAGTCGGAGCGCGTTTGGGACACTCCGAGACTCGGGAGTGTTGCCTTTCGGGACTCAATTTGTCGTCCCTCGCGGATCGCGGCATGTTGCATGTCGTTGAAAAGCTATGGACAAGAGCTTTAGAAAATACTAAGACTCGTTGAGAACAAAGCAATGCTTTGGGAGATATGACTCTTCAAAGCATTGGGACTTCGGGACTGCTGTCTCCCGCGACTCCCGAATGTTCAGAGGAGCATAGCTCACACATGAAAGCTTCAATTCGGACATGTAAAGAGTCGATCGACATCTTCTTGTCTCAAAGAGTAGATGTCGAAAATGGGCTCGCACGGCCCATTTGAGTAACTAAGTCACGAGTCAGCCTGAGAGGAAGTTACGGCCCGTTTTTAAGGCTAAGACAAAAACGGGTGGTCTTCCAAATAAAAAATGTGTCATGGAAAACACCTCAACACAAGGGGGGGAGGCATCAAAATACTCTAGAGGGTACTATGAGGAGGGGTGGTCTCCCTTCTCACTTGCACATGGTGCCATGAGGAGCCGGCGTGGCTATAAGGGGTGAGGCTTGGGATGAAGCCTCACTCCCGCATCTTTGGAAAAATGGAGGGCGCTTTGAAGCATGGGGTTTGGAAGCGCCCCTTTCCAAGTTGGTTCTCGTGATAAGTAGTGCCGGTTCCCGGTAGTGACCGGGTGTAGTCCGTGTATTTTGCTTAGTTCTGACCGGCATTTACAGAGTGTTTGATAATTGCTACCAAATTGTGAGGAAAGTATGTCATATACTCAGGATTAGACGTCGCCATGCAACTAAAGCAATAGGTAGTTTTAGCACTTTATCTTGATCCACCTCAAGCTTGACGCCCCTCCAAGTAAATTGTAACTGCAGTAGATGAAATCCAAGTCCAGGCACGTTCTGTACAGAAAGCAACCTGAGTGGGTCCAAGTCCACCAATCTCCAACAACCCAATACTTTGACCACCAGTAGGAAGGCATGAGGGACCGATTACAATGTCGTAGGAGTGGTTGATATCCATACCATTTGTACGTATATTCATAAGACAGAAACGTTCTCACTCAGCATCAGCCCCTTGAAACCATTTTACATAAAATGGATCACCACCTCCAGTACAAGAATTCGATTCCATGCAGTACAAGAACATGTGTAATGAACACCAAAACCGCAATGAAATCCCCCAAATTTCTTCGAGGATGGTTATGTAAGGGATGCTCAAATGCCTGACGCATCGAATTTGTGACATAGAAGGCTTTGTCCATAGAAAACTCATTTGGCGAATAAATAGGATGAATTCTATTTCTTCGAAACCAAGGTCACGAGCTTTGTCTCATCCCATGAAAAAGATAAGTATTATCATTCTCAACCAGCTCCGGGTTATGGTAACCGGCACCAACAGACAGGGAATTTACCAATAATCCTTGAGCATGATCATCAAAAAGGCTTGAACGCTCACCAATCGTGTGCCTAACCTGAGCCATGGGTAGAATACGCTTATCTGGTATGTGGGAAGGAGGAAGAAGTATATCCACTGATAGAACCCCAAAGAATGCACTGTCTTCCCTTTCATAATCACTTCCCCTACCGCTCCTTGAGTTTGTTGGAGCTAGAGCGTGGGAGAGGGATTTTCCTTGTTGGAGTTGCTGCGTGCTTGTTGCGTTTTTCTCAAGATCAACTACCGTAGGAATGTGTGCACAATTGCTATCGGAAGTTGATGTAGGTTTGTGTAGGAGATTGCTAGAAGTTGCTACGCAGATCACTAGAGGAAAATAGGGTCCTCGGACACTGTTTTTAACGCTGTTTTTAACGCAGTTTAACGTGGTTTAATGCGGACAGGAAAAGTGACGCAAATAAATCGAAAATGTCACGGACGTCTTTTGAGTTTAACGTGTAGTGTTAAAAAATGTTTACGGGGACAAATGATTTATGACGCAGTGTTAAAATGACATTTTTCTAGTTAGGTTAGTTACCGAAGGTCAGTAACTTGGTAAGTAAACTACTTTCCACGTCAGCTTTTCCCGCATTTGTACATGCCAAGTGGGACAAGTTTTCATCCTTGTGATGGATGAAATCTGATCTGATGTGCCATCGGAAATCTGACATGGCATTTGAATTTCGATGGCTGAGATCGTGACACGTGGCCACATCCTGGAATGTGAAAGAAGTTTGGAGTTTGTGTCAAAAGAAACAGGAGATAGTGTCCACATTGATGTTGAGGAACACTTGTGTCCTCTGTTTTAACGCGATTTCCAAAACATCCTTAGACATTGTTTAATATTGTTAAACACAAATGTCGTTTGTTTTAACGGGTTTTGGATGTGTCTTTAGACGTAGGGTGACATTCACGTTATCAAGTTATGTGTGAAAAGAAACAGGGCCTCGTGTCAAAGTTGACGCACTTAAACACGAATGTCATGTGTTTTAGCGTGTTTCGAGTAAATGGACAAGATGTAGGATGACATTCGCCACGTCATCCATTCGACGCAATTCGATGGCAGACGTGTGTCAAAAGAAAGACAACATGACACAATATGACGGAAATGAAAACGTTAAAAGTGACGTTACATGACACATTCAATAACGTAAATACAACGTCAAACATAACACACTCTGACAGAAACATACACGAAATGGAGTGCAACATAAAGTTGGTCAGTGCTTTCGCTGTATTAGATGGAAAATTAGCCACTGATACAAAGTTGCAAGTATTGAGTAGCACAAAGCATAAAGACTACATATATGTGCTATGTGCTAGGGTACTCCTTGTGTTACACTACGTCAAAAGTAACGCGCTAGCGTTAAACCTGCGTCAATAGTGACGCATTCAAGTACTCTATATGATGACGTCTCTAAAAACAGTGTTTAACACAACCTATGTCACTTTGACGGGCGCGTCACTTTTTATGCTGAAACCCTAGCCGCCGTAGAGTGACTTTCTGGGTTTCCTCATGCTCGATATTTCTTGATCTGCCCAACACACATTACCACGGATTCTAGAGCTCTTACTGACAGGAGTTCAACCACCTAATTATCCTCAATACAAATTTCGTTGGATACGTTTTATGAGCACTTGGGGGCTGAAGCTTGAAATTCAAATTTTTGCAACAAACATAGTTGAAATCAACCACCGCCAAAATGGCGCTTCATGAATGCAATACAACGTCTCTCAATTGTGATGCAAGTTCTACTAAGTTTACGAGTGACAGAATTCCACACTTCATTTCTGAAGAGATTGAGCATACTAGTGCGAAAGTAACGCTTCAAACTAGAGGCGCATCAAGAATCAAGATGAGTGAGGCAATTTGCGTGAGAGAGTGTGAGAAATTGTTGGCAAGGATCTCAGTAGAAGATGCACCAAGCGAGAGACTAGGGAGATCGAAAAGAAAGCGATGTGCTAGTCATAACGAAGGGGATTTTCATGTTCATGGTGACGGCCAGATTGGTGGTGATGAGCATCGTATGAGCAGAGGATCCTCAAGTCTAGCAAAGCAACACCCTGCTGGCATCGATAGTTCCCTAATCGCAGTTGCAAGTCACGGCCCTCGACACATCTTGTACACCGATGGTGATGAGCGTTGCGATGGGCAGATCGATGGTCACCTGCATGCAATGAGCAAATACGATGGGCAGATCAATGGTCACTTGCATGGAATGAGCAAAGTCGATGGGAGATCAACGGTCACCTGCATGGAATGAGCAAAGGCGGTGGTGATGCGCCTCATGTGAACGGAGGATGATCGGCTCCAGTGAAGAAGGGTGCTACCAGCATCGACATCCTCCATATTGGTGGCGGAGCCGAAGGCCCTCTGCATCTCGGCCAGATCGGTGTGGCTCAATTGTTAATGTAGGTTATGCAGCCTCTTGTCATCAGCAACCCGACATCATCAGAGACGTCGAATCAGTGCACCAACTCAAGTGAAGCATGCACTCAGAAAGATCAATCACAAGCTTGGGTGTTATCGAAAAACTTGCATTCATGTCAAATTCGGCAACTCCTATGTTTGCTAGATTCTGTACGTCTTCGTAGCCTTTCTGTTAGAAAGAAATGTAGGTCATGGCCTAAGTTTCCGGAATCAAACACCTACAGACACCACTTTTACAGGCAAAGTGCCCATATTCTAGGGTGGATAGATCAAAAGAGTTTTGGGGAAGAATTTGCAAGCATAGTTAGGTCAGTTTGGCCAGACAAGAAAGATGCCTCCTCGGAAACACTTATCGTACAAGAGGGACAAACAAGTAGATGAAACTTGTCACTTGTCACTTATCACTTGTAATGAAATATTTGCATCAACTTCATGACTTTCATACCAAGTTTCACAATAACCCTGACTTTTACTTTGTGCACAGATGGAATCGGTTGGCGTTCATGTCCGGAGAAGTTCTAGATTGCAAACTGTTAGTTTGATCCCTGATCCAACTACACAATTACTACCTCGAGAAGATCAAGAAGGATTACTTACAGAAAGTCATAAGCTCCCAGATCTGGGCCCAGGTGTCATGCTTGCTATGCTCCCTGAGATGTCCGACGTGTACTTCAACGGCGACTACCTATCTTCACAAGAACTTCGGCCACATTACTATGCTAGCGAATTGGAATCAGAAAACTTTGATCATGAGATTTCAAATGGAGGAGGCTTGGAGAGCATTCTCTGGCCACCAGAGCTCTTACAACAAGCACGCAGTTATGGCAATATGATTGGAAAAAAACGATCGGGAGAGCAACTACAATTTCGTGAACAAAGAAACGAGGGGAGCAGCAGCCTAGATGCAAGATTTGGAACTGACTTCGAGCCAGATTGGGATGACCGTATAGAGGGCTGCGGGATGTTGTCCGCCGAGGAGCTTCGGAGCAAAGAATGGCGTGATCGGCGATTGGCCAGCGAAGGCTACAAAAAATCTGTCGATGGGGCCGAGGTTCTAGCTACCGATGGACTGCAGTTGCTCGGCGGTCAGTTGCATCGTGGCGGGTATGCAACGCATGAGGGTTTCGTAATTGCGAGGGGCGCTCAACGTGGAGGGAGACGTGCAGAGCGGTCCGCGCTACAGCTCCCAGAGAAATTGGGCGCGGGTTTAGAGGCCTCAGCCATGGCTTTGGGGTGCCGCCCGACATACCAACGGCAAGGCTCTCTATGGGACTCCAGTGACCAGCAAGGCTCTCGAGAGGCTTCGGGCTCCAGAGGTACGATTCCAGTAGGGCGTGCTTGGGGCTCATTGGCTGTGGATGGTGGGGGAGATAATGGTGCTATTGAAAGTGGTAATCTCAGTGAGGAAATTCCTAACATACTTAGTGAACCGCATAGTGAGAGTGATAATGAAAATATTGAATCACATCAAAATCAATCTGGTCTAAAGTGGGATTACAAGGATGAAACATGGAATGACCCAAATTTTGTTTACAATCCTTTGCCAAAGCCTTTTACAGGAAATAGGAGAGGCCCAACAAATAATTACCGGAGCATGCCATCATTTATGGATTTATTTGCCTTGTTTTGGACTCCTGCCATTTTGAGTAAGATTGTCATTGAGACCAACCACTATGCCCGTGAACCTCTAGGTGATGATGGTAAAACTAGAGGAGGGCCAAGTTGGTCGGATTTGACAATCTTGGAACTCCAAGCCTTCATGTCTTTAGCGTTGTATATGATGTTGAAAGTTCAACCTAACTATACTCCTTATTAGATGACCACTTCTCTCTTTCACTGCCCAGTCATATCAAGTATATGCACTAGGGCTAGATTCATGGAATTGAGAAGATGCTTACACTTGACCAATTTGACAGGGATTTCTAGGAGTGACCCAAGATATGATAAAATTGGTCAGACTAGGTGGTTGTTTGAATCCATTCGTGACAATTGTAAGCTTGCGTGGCATCTTGAAAGAAACATAACTGTAGATGAAATGATGATAAGATATAAAGGAACCTACTCACCTATCAGGCAATACATGCCTAAAAAACCCCAGAAATGGGGTTTGAAATGTTGGTGCCTAGCTGATTCAGTTTCTAAGTATGTCTGGGATTTTGAGATATACTGTGGCAAAGAAGTTGTTGTTTTGCCTCCTCCACCATCTACAATAGAACCTGCTACAGATGTACCTGTTGCTATTGATGCTAGGTTGGCTCATAACGTGGTTATGAGACTTGTTGATGGCTTATGGGATGTTGTCTATTGTGTAACAATGGACAATTTCTTCACTAGCATCAGCCTTTTTATAGCACTCCTTTCTCGAGGCATATATGCATGTGGCACTGTACGTTCTAACCGCATTGGATTGCCTTCAGCTTTCAAAAATCCAGCTGTGTTCAAAAATGTTCAGCAAGGGACTACACTTTGGAGAATGCACTTGAGTCGAGCTATTTCATCTGTCATGTGGAAAGACAAGAAGCCGGTGCTTCTACTGTCCACCTCAAGTCCACCAATCCAGGCTCCATGTGAGCGTCCAGTGGTTACAGTTCCAAGGCGTGACGGTGCGGACCGGAATTCAGTCCAAACGTCACCTATGTTAGCAGATTACACCACACACATGCGTGGTGTGGACCTCGCCGATCGGCTACGGGCGTCTTTCACATGCCAGGTGCAAATTTAGAACTTCATGTTCTAATTTATTTCATTCATGTTCTAACTTGTTTGATCTATGTCAATTTACAACTTCATGTTCTAACTTGGGCAAATCTATGTCAATTTACAATTTCATGTTCCAACTTGTTTGATCTATGTCAATTCACAACTTCATGTTCAAACTTGTTTGATCTATGTGAAGTTACAACTTTATGTTCTAACTTGGGCAAATCTATGTCAATTTACTACTTCATGTTTCAACTTATTTGATCTATGTAAATTTACAACTTTATGTTCTAATTTGGGCAAAGCTATGTCAATTCTCAACTTCATGTTCTAACTTGGACAAATCTATGTCAATTTAGAATTTCATGTTCCAACTTGATTTGATCTATGTCAATTTATAACTTCATGTTCTAACTTGTTTGGGCCATGTTGTTAACCTAGTGGATCTATGTCAATTTACAACTTCATGTTCAAACTTGTTTGACCTATGTTACTTTATAACTTCATGTTCTAATTTGTTTGGGCCATTTTGTAAACCTTGTGAATTCATGTCATTTTATAACTTCATGTTCTAATTTATAGCTTCATGTTCTAATTTATAACCTCGTATTCTAATTTATAACCTCATGTCGTAAGCTATTTGATCTATGTTTTAAGTTATTTGATCCATGTTCTAATTTGTTTGATCCATGTTCATATTTATTCGATTGATGTTCTAATTTATAACGTGTGTGGACGTCTTTTGCATGTCAAGTGCGTAGTCACAAATGGTGGCACCGCATTTTCTTTTTCCTCTTGGATGTGACAACGGTGAATATGTATATCATTTATCTTGAATGTATTGCCATCGTGAACCGTCGTCGTGGTCCTAGTACTCCTATGACGCACCTCCAATTCAAAGGAGGGCTATGGGAGGCGCTTCTAGCGGATTGGCCGAGGCGGACTGCAGCACCAAGTGATATTCCCGAAGCCCCACAACGCCCAGTGATATGCGTACCTTCACACACTGCACTACGCCGACATTGTGTAGTGTGCAAAATACGTAAATCACATTGGTATCGTCACAAGTGTGGTGACATGTGGATGTGCTTGAAGGAAGGTTGCTATGAGGCTTGGAACACGGATTTGGCAGGCCGCCGTTGTCGCAACAATTGAGTGTGAGTATTTGGCTCCATCTTATAGGTCAATTTATAACTTCATGTTCTAACTTGTTTGGTCCATGTTCTAATTTATAACTCCATGTCCTAAGTTTTTATCCATGTTCTAAACCTTATGAATCTATGTCAATATATAACTTTATGTTCTAACTTGTTTGGGCCAAGTTCTAAACCTTATGAATCTATATCAATTTATAACTTCATGTTGTAAGTTGTTTGGGCCATGTTCTAATTTTGTTTGAGCCATGTTATAAATCTTATGAATCTATGTCAATTTATAACTTTATGTTCCACATTGTTTGGGCCATTTTCTAAACCTTATGAATCTATGTCAATTTATACCTTCATGTTCTAATTTATTTTATCTATGTCTTAGGCCATGTTTGAATTTATAACTTCATGTTGTAATTTATAACTTCATGTTCTAATTTATAACTTCATGTTCTAATTTATAACTTCATGTTCTGATTTAACTTCATGTTCTAATTTATAACTTCATGTTCTAATTTAACTTCATGTTCTAATTTATAACTTCATGTTCTAATTTATAAATTCATGTTCTAATTTTTAACTTCATGTTCTAATTTATAACTTCATGTTCTGATTTAACTTCATGTTCTAATTTATAACTTCATGTTCTAATTTAACTTCATGTTCTAATTTATAACTTCATGTTCTAATTTATAAATTCATGTTCTAATTTTTAACTTCATGTTCTAATTTAACTTCATATTCTAATTTTTAACTTCATGCTGTAATTTATAACTTCATGTTCGAATTTATAACTTCATGTTCGAATTTATAACTTCATGTTCTAATTTAACTTCATATTCTAATTTTTAACTTCATGTTCTAATTTATAACTTCATGTTCTAATTTAACTTCATGAAATTACCTTGTGAATGTATGTCAACCTTTGTGAATTTATCATAAATTTATGTAAACATATTATTAGCACAAATACGTCCAATTATGTTTGCTCTAGGATAACACTTTATTGGAACATAAAAATGTAGAACATCTAAAATTTTATTTCCTTCGGCAGTTTTGCAGGGTCTGAAGAAGGTGGACAAACTCATGGTGGCGCGACGACGTGGCGCACGAGGCAACCGGCGCGGCGGTGATGTGGCGAGGATTGGCTCTCCCTCGGCTGGACATGGCACATGGCTGCCTAAATCCAGCAGCAACGGATACCTTTGGGAATTACACATTGATGAGCTCCAAGGCACCTTCATGCCTATCCATCATCAATTTATGTCACTAGCCTTTTAGAATCTTCGGCATGTGTCAGGCACCTCTTGCCTTTCGCATGATGGACCCCTTTAGGAGGGGAAGGGATCCCAGCCTCCATGGCTGCCCTTCTCATTTCACTTGCTTTTTCCTTCATTCTTCACTGGAATCTCACAAATTCTTGAGATTTGAAGTTTTTTGAATTTTTCTTTCACTAATACGTCGCATGTTCATAAAGCAATGCCCTCACCGTTCATTTTCTAGAAATTCAAAAGTGTCATTCCACAATGTTGATATTTCTAAAACCGCACCTCTAAGCCGATATTTGACCTCCATGTACAAAACAATTTTACTTTTTGCCTGACAAACAAGGGCAACCTCCAAAATTTTGCACACGCATACTCAACTTAGATACCTACTTGGAAAAAAATATGACCAAAATGTTTGGCCAAAAAATCATCAAGTTCCCCTTTGCACAAAGTGGACAATGTTTCTCGGGCAAGGCCAAAAAAAATTCTGCATCAACTTTGAACATTATGATCTCACATCTCATGCACATCCAACGGCAAAAATTTTGAGGATTGTTTCACAACGTAGTTGTCTTTGAGATCTTACGGTTGGAATTACTAAAAATTGTAAAAAAATTGGTTTGTGCTCCCATGACCTCAAAGTGGTAGAAAATCGCATTTTTGGGTGTTGGAGCTTCCAAAAACGCAAGGATATTTAGGGGTTAACTTGGTATCCTCCACTCATGTACAGTTGTATTAGGCCTTGAAGGGACAGAGCATTAATAGTACCACCGTACACTTGTTATTCAAATATTTTATTTTCTAAAAAATTATCCAGTAATATAATAAAATTTAATATTGACGTTAAATTGTGTTATAAATATTGAAAATGCATGTTTTAAATATGTCAAAATATATATTTTATATATATATATATATATATATATATATATATATATATATATATATATATATCAAAATATATAAAAATATGAAAACAAGATACGTAAAATGATATATGGAAAATAAATTGTGCGTTTCAATATACGTTGTTATTATACGTTGTGTCATTGTACATTGACATTACATGATCATCCAAAAATGAAAGCGTAAAAAAACACTCCATACTAGGTAATAAAATATTGAGAGTTTCTACAAAAAGTCATGATTCTTTCACAAATACAAGGGCCATATTTCTTTTAGCTATTAGCAATATGTATAAAGAATTCATATTTTGTAGAAAAGGTATTGGAAAAATAAGTTATCAGATAGGTTGAACTAGTTAATTTGCAAAATAAGATATTCAAATCTTATGTTGGTTTTTGCCATTGATAAAAATCTTTTAAAAATTTCTAGGTTCCGATGAAAATTGATTTTGTATGATATGGCAACTAGGACCTTCAATCTTCTCGATTATCAAGCAATTGCACGGCGCAGGTTAACGCACTTCCTTAACCCCTAAAGCTAATTGGTGTTTTTTGGAAGCTTGAAATCTCAAAACTATGATTTCCTACCTCTATGCACTCTAAGGGATGTGAATCTTTTTTTTTTTTTTTTTTTTTTTTTTTTTTTTTTTTTTTTTAATTAACTTCAAACAGTAAGATTTTGTACCTACGACTATATTTAATATTTGTTCCAATAATTGACCGTTGGATGTTTACCATTTGAGAGATCGTAACATCCAAAGTTCGTCTTCCAAGTTTTTTTGGTATTGTAAAGATTGGTTTTGAAATTTTTGGTGCCCTTGGAGATTTGGTTAATTTTTTTGACTTGAGTCACTTTGGAACTTAAATAGTGATTTAGTAATGAACTTATTTCCAAAAATATAATCAAATGAAACTTTTTGAGCAGCCTCATCTCGGCTCACAATCCAAGGAGTGTCTTAGAAGCCTTAAAAATTGGAATGAGACTTTGCAAATTTCACCACATACACTTTAAAGTATAAGGAGCACCCACTAAAAATTTGAAGCAAAAATATCACTTTAACCCCTTCATCTAAGTTGCCCCAAATTGCAAAAACCCAATTGGGGTCTAAAGGAGCTCTAGGATTTAATCAAATTTTTATACAAATTAAATGCTAGAGGATTATAATACAAGGTCATATGTATACGTACATCAAATAAACTTAGATTCAATATATATTGCATATTGTGATATTATCATGACACAATCTTATGGGAAGTTGTTCGATATTTTTCATGTCACTAAATTTCAACATTGTGAAAGTGAACATGCAGATGCACTACCTTGGATAAAAAATGCTCCGAAGTCTAGAATGTTTTTTGATAAAGTATGTTGGGCATAAATTAAGAAAGTTATAACAACTAATAAGACTTTGTTGTATGATGTTTTGAAAGAAGCTCCAACCCATAATTTTACACACACTTGTATAGAAAGATACCACCAATTAGCATAGTAATTCTATTACCCTCTTCCTATGATGATCATGAATTGTCTTATTATTTTCAAGTTTCCTCTATGTGCTAACTCTTGTCACTGATACAAAGTGACCAACTAACAGATTTCAGCATACATGTCTACACTCTTGTCGAAGTGGACTATTCGTGTAGCACAAACTATCTTGTGTAAAGGGTTGCAATAGGAACCTTTTCAATCTCTTAAAAGGAAAGGAAAAGAATCAATTGCATGTCATCCACATTTAAATATCACTACAATTACAATGTGAATAAACTAAGTAAAATGAACTAAGAATTGCAATGCTATGCTTTCACAGGCATTGCTAATGTTGCTGAAGATCAACTGCTAAGAATTACCAATACATGACAGAGAACATGCACCAACTGTTTGTTTTTGCAAATCTACACTTGATCAACTCATACTTTGGAGATTAATCGTGAAAACTTTACCATCCTCCCTCTGCACAAAACAATACAAGTATACCTAAAGCTTGGAACTGAAAACAATACAAGAACAAAGATCCTCAAAAACAAAGATCTTCAAAGATGATTGGGGTCACTTATTCGATAGAAGTATTCCATAATGAAAAAGATGTGAAGGTCACAAACGATGTGAGACAACATACCAGAGGTTGAAGGGCCTTTCTAGTGAGCTTTGTGAGCTTCGAGCATCTGCCAAAAATCTAAGTCAAGGTCCAAAAGCATCCCATTAGTGCTTTGCATAAAAAGGAAGAAACACCCAATGTTCCACTGGTAATGTGGCGTTCAAACCCAACCTAAAATGAACCGCCACAATACATTTAATGCCAGTGTAACACTGGAAACAGCTCTGAAATATGCATGATGATAAAAGGCAAACGAAATCAACCTGTATCTAGAGGCCCTCGTTGGTGACCTTCGTTGCTGTTGTACAAAGTGAGAGACCGAGTAGTCTCCTAGTCGCCTCCGCCCTGAACACCAAAGACTCAGTTTTAGGTTGATTTGGAAGGTCCACAACATGCTCCAGCACCCATATAGATCAAAATGCTCCTATACACAGATGAACTAAACTGAAATTGAAAAGGATTCACCCTCACCAACCAAGCAACCATGTTGGCTTGGTAATGGTTAAGGTGGACCATTCACAACCTAGATAGGTGATTAGACTCTCTGGTGATAACGGGGTCTAATTCCTAGTTAAGTAACGCACAACCAAGTTGGACGTCAATTTATGTCCACCTTTGAGGATCAGAGTTCATTTGTTCCGAATAAGGGAAATGCTCTAACCTGCAAGCAAGAGCGATGGAGTCTCTATCCAAGAGACCGACCACTCGTTGGCTAACATCCACAACGGGAAGTTGCCTCAAACCACGGCCTGCCATCAAGCGTTGTGCAGCTCTCAAGTTCATCTCCTTAGTTGCTGTTACCACTTGGTTCAATCTCCTGCTCTTTAATAGCGCATATATAGGCTTACTTTCTACCTGTCAACCACACCAAAAACTCCTATGAACATGCATCCAAGGTCACAAACAATATAGGCTTCCCAAACCAACTACCAATCTCTCCAAACCACGACAACGAACAAGGAAGAAAAAGATGGAGGATGTAAATACTGCAGACCTCCATCTGCGTATTGACTGAAGTGGCATTTCCTGCAGCTTGTTGAATATCAGCCAAAGTGAGAAGACCAGAAAGGCGGCGATTAGAGTCGAGAAGAAGCACACACCACTCTTTCTCCAGCACCATGGCCGACATGGCCTCTCGCACAGTGCAGTCAGAGGAGAGAGAGGCAAACCTCGTTTTCATGGCCATGGACACGGGTATCTCCTCCGCTAGCTGCTCTTCGCTGATCTCGAAATTGGCTATGCAGAGAGACTCGTCGACATTGCACATCTCTTTCTCTTCCACAAACTCCTCCGACATTCCGTCCTTCGTATATACCTCCGTCTTCCCCTCCGTAGCCAGAACCAGCACCTGTGGGCCTTCTTCCGACTCGACTGTTTGCAAACCTCCATTGCTTTGTGGATACACTATGGATGATTCCATTACAATGCCAAGCTTTGAAGGTGGCAGTGATTCAGTCTTCGGTGAGCGCTTACTTTTCTTGGTGAACGACGACGCTATCCATGATGATAGACCCACTGCACCCATGAGAGGTAGAATAATACGGTAATCTCGGGTAAGCTCGAACAGAAGTAAGACGGATGTGAGTGGCACTTGGCAAACCCCAGCTAGCATGGCTGCCATGCCCACCTGCACGGCACAACGCCCAACATAAGCGTCTATATCCACTGCCCTTGAACTACTAAAACAGTCCATTTCTCTTAAACACCTCTACGGATGGATAATGCTAGTTTGATACATGAAAGACGATGATGAGTATAAGAATTCAGGAAAGCTGATAAAGAATAGTTGTACGAGCAATTGAAAAGCAGATAGCTGTCACTTACGAGTGCGTAAGCTTGAGGGGCAGCGACCTTGAGCCATTCCAGATGGAAAATAGGATCAGCCTGCGAGAAAACAGTTCTAGCAATGGTTCCATACGCGGATCCAAGGGCAGCTCCAATGAAAAGCGAGGGGGCGTACATACCGCCCACCAATCCAGAACCACGACACAGCGAAGTTGCAATCACTTTCACACCAACAAGTTGCAGCAGCAAGTCCACGGGCGGACCCGTTCGCCCCAAAACGTGGTCCACCGTCCGCGATTCTAATAGCACGTCTACATTCTCAAACCCCCAGTAGAGTACTTCCGGATATGCAAGAGCAATCACGCCCACTGCCAGGCCTCCCACTGGCGGAAAGAAACCGGCAGGAAGCCCGGTGGATTTTCGTACATTTTCAAACAGGGTTGTTGCGTAAGCACTTCCCTTGACGAGCGTCACTGACACACCGCCACTCAAAATCCCGAGCAGTAGATACAATGGAAGCTCTGCATAATCAAGAACACATACAGCATGGTCATGATCAAGCTGAATTACAAGCTTGCGTAAGTTTATGCTAACAGATCGAAGCTTCTGAACTTCGCCTTACCAAAAAGAGGGCACTCAAACGACTCAGAGTTCAGCAGACAAACGACTTAATGAGCAGTAGTAATAGACAAGATGCATCCATGAATGTGTACCAGCAGGTGACTGGAAGTCATACGCAGGAATCTTGAACGCAGGATCAGATCCTAATCCTGCCTGCGATATCACACTAGCGAGCACCGAGCTCAGCAACAGCATAGCAGTGGTGAGCGATGGTGCCGAGTCCGAGGACGAAGGCCTCAACACTGATTCCAACGCAAAAAAACACCCTGCCACGGCCGCATTGAATCCTGATATTCCACATCCTCAATGTTAGTACATATGACCCTCTATCAAAGAACACAAAGCTACATTTCCAATAGAATCATAGACGATATCTCGCCACTAGAACGCCCCTTATCTCTTTCCGATGTCGAAACGTTCATCGAAAGCACTGCACCTACCTCACTAGCCACTACCATGTGCAATCCGATCAAGACGATGCCAAATCCAGGTGATTCCACATACAATCGAGCACTTCTGTGTTTGAAGAGAAATGGTCTTCAACGATACCTGAAGAGATGCCAGCAGCAGAGCCAGCGGCAACCAGAGAGAGCTTTCGTTCGCGGCTGTTGCTCAGCACTGTGCCAACTCCATTAGCGATGGAAGCGCCAATTTCAACACTGGGACCTTCAGGGCCGAGAGAGCACCCGGTTCCTAACGTCACTGCAGCTCCAACTGCTTTCAGAAAAGCTCGCAGCATACCACGTGCATCTGACAACCGGGTCGACTTGGCCTTGGAGTTGTTGTCTGTGTCATCTAACGTCTGACGCATTGTGTTGAGAATTCCCACCAGCACTCCACCCCCGAATGGCACCGCCAGAAGCCGGGGCCATGTCTCATTCAGTGGTCGAGTTCGTAACCACGCCGCTCCGCTTTGCGGTATGCCCTCCCACACCTCATCGTGGATCCCGTGCACCTGCACAATTATAATGTCTTGTAAAAAACTGCTTCCACACCTGGGAATTTTCGTTCGTGGTATGAAGCATTTGATCCCCTTCTTGTGCAATGTATACACACGATCATTTGCGTAAAACCTTACATGTACGACCAACTGTCCAGACAAGTGACAAAAATTACGGACTGCTCAAGAAATACTTGGTTTCAGTGAAGCTTCTCAAATCAAAGGCCATTGACCACGAATTCGAAGCTCCGAATTGCTCACCAAGATCAAATTCTGTCGAACAATTCGAATCTCTTCACCGTTGAAGTCAGATCGATTGAAGAATCTAGTGTACCTTCTGACGCAATTCGTGACGAATATACAAAAACGAAGAGAGAAAAATGAAAAGTGTTGCAATTTGGATAGAAGGCAGTGCACAAGAAATACTACTTGTCGGAAGCTTCTCATATAAACAGAATGCCATCGATCGCGTGACCGAAGTTCCAATTCACTTTATCAGATTCAAAATTTCATTAACTCTCTCTTCCCGCCTAAGTATTCTACAAGCAAATTGAACACAGAATCTAGTGAATTACGATATTTATACTATAAATGCACTTCACAAGAAATACTAGGTTTCCGTGAAGCTTCTCAAATCGAATGCCATTGACCGCAATCCGGAAGTTCCAAATTGCTTGTCATATTCAAATTTTTGTTGAACAATTTGAATCTCGTCACAGGTGAAGTCAGATTGATTGAAGTTTCTAGTGCACCATCTGATGCAATCAATGCCGAATGTTCGAAATTTCACAAGAAGCATACGCAAGTTCAAGAGCAAAAGGTGATCATACTTGCAAATCGACACCTGAAGATTTTTGCAATCGGCAATCAATAAGAATGCGGTCAATTGCAATGAGCAATGAAGCAAGATACATACCGCAAGATTAAAGAGCACAACACTGCCTCCAGTGAGAACGCCAACAATGCACGCCAACAGGACGATGACGCCCTCAGGGGGCAGAGACTCCTGCACAGCAAGCGCCGTGCTGGCAGCGTAACTCCCGACAAGGCTTTGGCGCGATCTCGGCCCACTGTTCTCTACATCTTCCTTATCATCATCATCATCATCGGCAGCGGTGTCCCGCCGTGCTGCAGCTCGAGAAGGCGAATAATAGCCTCCAAGTGCCGAGCTCCTTCGCTGGTAATTCCGACCATGGCTCCACTCAACAGCTCGCCATCGCAAAGAATGCGCACATCGCGATTTGCTTGCTGGAATCCCGACTACTATCCTGTGATGATACGGTCCAACCAGACTAGAGGCTGGAAACATTGATGGATTTCCACTGCCCTCACATCACTCTTCTTTTTCTTCATACACGACCATCAGGGAAGAAATTTGGTTCAAGATGATCGATGAAACGATTGCGATTTGATTCAATTCACTGCAGCTTGAGGGGAATTAGGGTTCGAACAGGAGTAGTCGAGAATGTGATCGAAAGTTCGTTGGAGTCCATTGCGACCACAGCTCATTGAATGTTGCCCGTCGAGGCCCTGTCTTCCCTCGGAGACGATAAGGTATACCGAATACGTATAATACGTTTCCGTATCGTATATCTTTTGAATCGGAAAAAGAAACTCCGGGGTTGGTGTGAATATGATAGTGTTCATTTGATGTTCCCAAGAGGGGTGAGTAGTCTTGGATCAATGGACCTTTGTTCGATGCGCACTAGCTCATTGTCAAGCCGATCAAACAATCAATTCACGCCGGCCTCGAAAGAGAACTGGAGTTCATATCTATCTATTTGTTCATTTGATTTGATTATTTTTTATTTTTTGTTATTTTTTGGTGGTTTGTATAGAGCAATCACGTGCAACAAGAGCAAGCAATGTACGAAATGTAGGCGATTGTCGAACATAAACATCTGCAAGAATTCATTTATGAAATTTGAAATCCAAATGGACTATTATCCCCAGTTGTGAGAGAAAAACTGTGTAACATAAGAGTGTGCATTCTAATTTGTTCACCATTTGAACACAAATATTTTGAGCAAAGGTGTTTAACCCTTAAACGCCCACGATGTCGAAAAACGACATTTTGGATGTACATCAGAAACTTTGAAGAGCCATATTTTCTTCATCCGAGGTCCGTTTTGGATGAAATCACTTGGATTAGGTTCCAAACCAAGTCTAGTTTGTGTTGTAAAATTTTCAAGCCCATACAATAAAGTATGAATTAATGGAATGCACTTTAGTGAAGACAACTCTTGTTTTTGGGTTTCCAAGCATGGGGCATGTATTACCATTGCAAGCCAATTATGTGAAATTAAAAATAGTTTTTCATGATTTTTTTTTCATGGCCATGATCTTAAGGTGATTCTTAACAACTTTTTAGTGAGAAGTTTTTTGATCCAAATGATTTTGCTATTAGATTTGCAATGATGTTCTGTCAACATAAAAAGTGAGAAAATGGATGATATTTGAGGAGCTATATCTCCCTCGTCCACCGTTGGATTTCAACTTAATTTTTTGGGATGGTCTCCAATTAGAGTCTAGTCTAAGTGGTAGAAACCTTAACAAGATCGAAGATGTTTTGAAGATAAGGCATGATATTGAATGCAAAGGGTCTAGTTTTGGACTATTTTTCCTTTGTAAAATGTTCGGTAGTTTTTACCATTGCATGGCTTTTATTTGAGCCAAGAAATTTTTTTGATGAATTTTTGTTGGGTAAAGGACTTATTAAGATGAAGGTGAGCATCTTTCTAGTTGGTGATTTTTTCATTGCAATAGGTATATTGGTAGCATTTCCACCTCAAAGTGAAAATGATGAAATTTTGCAGTTTGTTTTAGATATTAATATGTTATAATCTCCCAATGTATAGGGCTTCATGACTCAAATTTTGGTCCACATGATCTTCGATAAGTCTATTACAAGTTTGTACGGTTGAGATCTTAATAGCTTCTCTTGATTTTCATCTAATTATGACGATTATGGAAATGTGCTTTTCTGCTAAAAATAGGCTCGGGCGTTTAGGGGTTAAGATAAGGTTATGGTCACATGACACATTACCGTAGTCGTGGGACTAGAAGCCTCTCAGACATTGGAACTTATATTAGTTACTTGCGACTAAGAGACTATAGACATGTTACTTGTGAAAAGACATTTGAGGGTATAATAATGCTAAAGCACATCCAATCAGTATATTTGAGTAGTGTATTCACACAGCATGCATGCGTGGAAACTTCATCGTATGTATTGCCATAAACAAGAAGTCTCAACCATTACAAGATGGCAACTTGTACTATCATTGTGTGAGTATAAGACAATTATCAAGTGATGAAAGTGTTTGAGATGTATCAAACTCACAATTGCATTTAATAACTTTTGTATCATCGAGAAAAACTTATTTCTAAAAGTTTAGAAGTCTAATACGGGATGGGTGCATGTTATTGATTAGTTGAAAATCTCATAAAACTATTAAATATGTTTGTGTTATCTAGGAAAATATGCAGTATAGAATTGAGCATATTATAAAGGGTAGGTGAAATAGAAATTTATTCACACAACCCCTATACCGTACCACCAAACGATTTTTTTTTTAAATTACAAGCAAAGAGGAATGAAAAGTTGGGAAATTATATTATTTCCAAAAACGGCTTTATTGTGACGAAAGGGTATCCAAAAGTTGGGAAATTGTATCCAAAAAACAAAAGAACAAATTTCAAAATAATCTATTTTTTGGAGACGAACCTTATTTAAAAAAAAAAAAAAAAAATTCGTTTATTGGAGACCGAACTTGCTATGGTAGTACAGTAGGTGTTTGTGTTTTTGATAAGTAAACTCTTGAAATTTCATCAAAAAATACTTAAAGCATTTCGTTATAAATCTTCAAGCTTCTAAACCTTCAACATTTTATGGTATTCATTTATCTAAATAGTGACTATAGAAGGTTACTACAGCCACAATCTTTTGTAGAAAAGCTCTAAAACCTCAATCATTACTCTTCATTCTTTCATCTCTCTTATTGAAAGTATGATAGTTTGACTATAGCCAAAATATATGTGTATATCGATGAAAAATGCTTCGTATGAGTGGTAAAGGGTCATGCTAAGATTCATCAAAAAATAGTTTTCAAATCTTACAATTAATATCAAAGTTTATGTAAATCTTAAATCAAAACGGGGCCATGTTGGACTCATCAAATTTTAATTTAAATTATTTGAAACAATGATACTTCATTGTACTAAGAAGTACATCTAAATCTTTAGACCAAGTCTAAACTTCCACTTAGAATAACAATGGATTGAGGGGGTTTTAGTCCAATAGGACGCTCTCGTCTCCAAGTGCTGACTCGACACAGCGGGAAAATCTGACGTGGCTCCCGCTTAATTCTAAACTTAGCGGGAGATCAACCCACTTGGCGCCAAAAAAAAGAAGCATACGACTGTCGTCAACGTAGAGTCGACTTAAAGTTCTCATCACGCAGCTGGCGTCACGGCAGATCCCGATGACCCAATTTCATCGTGTCAGCAAGCATGTGCGCATGCAACTTCACTAAAGCTGAATCTCAACTCCTCCATCAGAACATTCTCTTCGAGTAGACCGTGGCCAACACTCTATAAATTTACTTTCAAGCCCCGAGCATCACATCGTGCGCTGCTGTTGAGTACTACAGCAATTTGGGTTTGTTCTCTTCATTGAGTAATATTGAATTTCTGCAGTTTTTAGTTTTGTACGATATGGATATGGCTCCGATTCCCGAAGATGCAGAGGTGAAACCGGTGCTACCGCACGAGGAGTTTCAGGCACATCGGCATGGACGCAATATTATTGTGGCGGTGGATCATGGTCAAGACAGCCGACGCGCTTTTCTTTGGGCTATCACCAATTTGGTCCGGATGGCTGATACCGTTCACCTCCTGCACGTCTTGCCCTCTAGCTGTAAGTCGTCCTCTTCGTAAATTCCTTCCTCGTTAGGGTTCTCGCTTCGTGGTTAGCATATCTCAATAATGGTTGCAAATAGCCATGATACGAGGATTGATCGTCCGTAACCCTTCTGTAGATGGAAGAAAATAACAACCGGTAGTTAGTGATTGAGGTTTCTGATAAGATAAGCATATTCAATAGCTGAACACACTTGTTATCAAAATCGTCAGATCATCAAATTTTCTTACTAGCAAATCGAAGAGCCTTTCTGAACTTAGAATGATTGATAGTACAAGTAATCATGAATACACAGAGTTTGTATTCAAATCATCGAGCTCGCCCATAATTTCATGTAGGTGGACGAAAACAATAAATTGGAGTGTATCGTGATTCTTCGTTGCAATCTCCACGCCCACATGATAGAACGTATGAACAGTTAGGTTTCCGATATGATAAGAATAGTCACATCTTCAACATAGCATATCGACGAGGCATCTGAAGTTCAAGTTCTGATGTAAAGCCAACACCAATTCTCATGTTAAGGTCGTGGATGCTTTCAGAATCGTCAATAATCTAGAACGGGAGAACTGCCTACTCATAGTGGAAGATTTTGGAGTGGTTTTTCAGAATCATGGTGTTTACTCTAATCTGATGCAGTGGGCTGCTTAGCAGACATGGCAGGGAGGACGGAGGAATCAGCGGCTGTCTTGCAAGCCACAGAAGTGTTGTTCGACAAGCTCGCCAAGGAAGCGTACGAAATTGGCATGGTACTATCCCTCTTCTCCACTTTTGCACCATCAAATGCAAAAACTCGGATACTACTTTGTATCCTCATATTTATGTACATCTTTTGATTCAGGTGAAAACGGAGAGACGGATCATGGAAGGTGAGCCAGGCAAAGTAATCTGTCGTGAAGCTGCCCGCCTTGAGCCTGCAGCTGTAGTCATGGGATCCCGTGGCCGTGGTGTTGTGAAAAGGTAACTGTCCCTGAGCAATTCCATATTCCCCTAAACCCTAAACTCATCCAATAAATCTGGATCTTTCAGTTTCTGACATGGTTGAAGATCTACATGATGGGATTTGAATATTTGTACATCCCTGATGATTGTTCCTATCAAGGAGAGCCCTTCATGTGTTACTTCTGAATAAATGTAGCCTCCATGCTTTTCATCTGAAGCCTTTGATGCTTATCTTCCTCATTTTGGTGTCCACAGTGTGCTACTCGGAAGCGTGAGTGAATACTGCACACGGCATTGCGTCTGCCCAGTGATAATCGTCCCCCACAAAGGTATGCATCACAAGAAAATTCCTCCCTCATCTTTGGAATGCTAGCTAACGTATCGTATCTTACATTCAGGATGCTAACAACAGCAACAACAACAAGATTTATGAACTGAAAAACAATATTGTGATTAATGATCAGGCTGCGTTTGTCCTTCTAAAAATCTAAAGTACAAATCTATAGTGAATGCAAAGGTTTATTTCTTTCTTACCTTTCGAATGCTAACCTCTATGATCGTATCTTATCTTACATTTAGGATACTGACAACATCAACAACAACAAGACTCATGAATGAACCTCATTGAGATAGCTTCTTTCATTGTTGGCAGACAATATTGTGATTATCATCAGGCTGCGTTTGTCATTCTAAATATCTAAATTACAAATCTAAAGTGAATGCAAAGATTCCTAAAGAGAAAGTTTCTTCCTTATGCTAACAACAGCAACAACAACAAGATTCATGAATGAAACCTCATTGAACTAACTTCTTTCATTGCTGGAAGACAATATTGTGATTATGATCAGGATGAGTATGTCATTCTAAAATCTAAACTACAATAGAAAGTTCCTTACGCTAACCTCTATGATCGTATCCTTTAGGATGCCAACAACAGCAACAATGAGTTATAGAATCACTACAGTAGGTTCTTTCATTTGCCGGAAGAAAGACAAGATTGTGATTCTAAAAAACGGCGGGTGGGGTGGGGGTGGGGTGGTGGTACTGCAGACGATCGCGCTCACAAGCTTGAGGATGATGGTTAGATTCAATTGAAGGATCAAACCATAGATTTAGTCTGTCTCTTTGAATGAGGAAGATTCAGTTTGCTTGTAAACCATTGAATGAGCATCAGGGGATGCTTTGATCCTGTTGGAGTGTAAGAGTCAATACTAGACAACGAAGGACATACTGTTTCCTTTAGCTTATCCGACTTTCCTTTCCTTTCCTTTCCTTTCCACTGTGTAGTTGTTGATGAGGATAAATCCATCCCCCACTTGGGTAGCTTCAATGTGACATAGAAATTTGAGCTCTTTACAGAATCGTGACATTTGTGCAATAGTATCTGACATCATTTGGTACCCTAGTATCTGATAATTCATTTTGTATTGAAAGATTCAACTTCAATTTCTGTGTTAAGGAAGGCAGTCCTAAAAGCGCTCTGTACCCAAAAGCGATCTGTACCTCATTTGTAGATTGTGAAAATACATATGTACCTCATTTGTATATAACGCATTTGGGTCAAATCTTACTTAGCACTTTGGAATTTTGTATAAAATTCACAAATGTAAATTACATGTTGCAAATTTTTGCAATCCTCCTGAAAACCTATTTTGAATGTGGTCATAATTTTATTTTGAATTTAGTAGTGCTAAAAATAGGTCATATCTCTTAAGGTGGCGCTTTTAGGACAGTCTACTATATCTTGTGTTCATAAGGTATGAGCACCTAAAGGCAAGCATGCATGTTAGAATCTTGCTTTGATCAACCAATAATTACCCTTAATCCTTAAACGCCCAAGCAAAGCTTGAGGGGTTTTTTACCAACAAAATCTGCTCTCTAGCTTTCACTGTACTTAACTTTTCACTTATATATTGATGTCAAATTGGTCACCTTCTTATGATGCATTCAAAAAGTAAATTTTTTAAAATTCAAAACACAATATGAATGAGTGATTTTGTACTTTAAAAGGATTGTGGTAGGTTGGTTGGGGTTGTACATGACCTTGTAGGAGGTTACAAGCTCATCATTGATGGGCTCATTCATTTATCGATTGGCCCAAAGGATGTTGTGATCCAATTTAGGGCTGCCCATTTCAGACCCCATGAGCATTTAAGGGTTGATGTACCCCATTACGGTGTTCGATTATAGGTTAGCCCAAACTTGGTCACTTCTAAAATTTGTATTTATAAGTGTAAGTATACTTATAAATATTGTAAAATTAGAATTTTTTTGCCTTTTCCATTTGCTAATCAATATAAAATAGTAAGGCATTCATTCCACCACTCCAAGTATAGTAAATTCAGAAAATAGGTGTTCATACCTTATAGAAAAGGGGGAAGAACTTCACGCATGATGTGCACTAGGTGTGGGTAGAGTATTTGTTCTACCTATCTTTAAATCATCGGTCGAAAATTGTGGTATTTCTACCGGGCTTTCTACCAAGAACGTATCATTTTACTAAGTCTTGGTAAAGATGAGTTAGAAAAGCTTGGTGGGAATGGCACACTTCTCCACTACATTAGTAAACAAAATTTGAAAAACCAAATTGTTGAGATTCGATAGTGTCACGTTGCAAATAGTGCAATTTATAGTTGTGAGCAAGAAAAGAGTATCACACAATTAGTCTCTAATCATTTATTGCAGTTGTAATTGTGCCCACTTTTCATACGCAAACAATACATTAGTGTTAAAAAATAACCATTTTCATGTTCCCTTCGTTTGTGGCCAATATATTAGAAGAAGAAGAAAAACACCAGACCCTGTGGGTTGGCGTGAATATAGTGTCCGTTCGACCTACCCTTGGTGATATGCCCACAAGACATACCAACAGTGCAGCGATATATTACATATGATAAAGGAGCTCAAGCAAGCAATTGTGTAGCATGTTTGGCCCACACAACTGGCAACTCCATCTTTCACTTGCAAAAGATATCCAAAACTCCCCCAAGGTTGCTCTTCCTAATCATTCCTTGATTTATTGCTTTGACCAAATACTAAATGCAACAAAATTACTAAGAGAGACCTCCCACCCAATTAGTGTCTTTCTTTCATAATCCGTTGTGCTAGAACCTTCTACACAAATATACAATTCTAGGAATTCATCAACCCCTAACTTTTCTTAAAACCCGAAACAGATTTTGGAGGTTCCCGCAGGAGAAAAACTCAACCAACTTTGACCATTATAATCTCACAAATGAGGAAGAATGAACGGTTCAAATTTGGTATGTGAGAAGAATGTCAAGTGAACTTTGAGATCTTACGGTTGAATCTTTTGAATAATTCTTAGATTGAGATTTTTTGAGCTTAATCTTACGGAAGGTCAAATTTCGTGACTAAGACCATTTTGCAACAAGGAAATTTAGGGGTTAAACATTGATCTAGTACGATTATTGTAATTGTTGTACACATAGACCATCCAATCATAGCCGTGATTCTAGGTACAAATCTCAAATGTGATATTATGGAATATACATGAGGAAAAAGGGGCACGATGACAATCCCATACAATCTACAGTAAACATGATACAGGATTAATCTAGATATTGTGATTTTAAAATATTATTAAGAATGATGGAGCGATCATGGATTGCTTGCCTACCAGATATGACAGGTTCTTTGCTTGTTGCTTGGGTCACCATAAAAAAAAATTAAAAAAAATTTAAAAAAAGAAAAGAAGGGTTAGTTTTTTTATTTTCCTTTATTTTGTGGAACTTAAGTGTTGCAAAAAGCATTCGTTTGCAACATTTTCATTTGGAGATAGACACATTTAGCTTGATATGTTGATATATGTTCTAAATTACAAGATTTTGTTATGTAGATTTTTGGTGATCGGTACCGTGCCGGATAAGGTGGGGTTGAAGAATCTTGTTGTAGAGGCATCTTCTATGTGAGAATGAAGCGATTATTGTCTTGTCTTAGACGTCTATGACTAAATAGGAAGTACTTAGGAAAGAGATTATTCTTTTGGCAGTGGCAAGGTAACCCCTTCTCTCTTGGGTATTGTCTCTCGTAGACGTCAATGACCAAATAGGGAGTACTTAGGGAGGGGATTTTTTTTTTTTTTGAAAGGGGCAAGGTAACTCCTTCTCTCTTGGTACTCGTAGTTCATAAAATGAAACATGTAACTGACACCCTGAGTATGGTGGCATATATAGATATATGTTCTTTCCAACAAATGATACTACATCAGATTTAGACAATAGAATGTTTGAGAAGTGGTAGTGGCTCCTTGTTTGCGAATCCACAAACTTTCTTCATTTTCTTTGTTTATTATTTATTATTATAAAAGTGGTTGAATAGAAAAGTCCACACAAACAAATGCATGAGAATGTCGCGCCCCTATCAATGTTGAAATGTACAAAATGTTTTCAGACCTACCTTTGACAACAGGTCACATAACCGAACATATCTACATTCTAAATAGTGAGAATGTATTGCTTGAAATACTTGTGGAATAATGTGGTGTTTCTGTCAAGGTCTTTACTTAGATATCAATATTGGAATGTTTGACCTACCCTTGACAATAGGCTAGATAACTGAACATCTCTACATTCTAAAAAGTGAGACAAATTTGTTACCTGAAATACTTCTGGAATAGTGTGGTGTTTCCGTCAAGGTCTCTGGTTAGATATCCTTCAAGCCTCGTGGAATGAGACATCTTTGGTAGAAAAGTTGGTGAAAAATACCACATTGTAAAAAGCAGGACTTTTAAGTAATGGAACAAAAGTGTTTCTTAAAACACTTATGAAAGAATGTGGTTTTTCCATCAAGGCCTCCCAGAGGATTTCCATCAAGGCCTCCCAGAGGATTTCCATCAAGGCCTCCCCGAGGATTTCCATCAAGGCCTCCCCGAGGATTTCCGTCAAGCCTCGTGGAATGAGACATCCTTGTTAGAAATACTAGTGGACAACTTGGTGGAAATACCATATATCTCCACTTGTGCAACTAAACTATTCTATACACTACACCATGACTTTAGTATACAACAAAACACTTTCCAATGAGAAATCAATCTCCATAAACATTGATGTATAATGTACACTGCCCCTAGTACATCTTTGTATTTTCATGCTTGGTACGTAGTACCTTTTAAGAAGATTTGTTTGTCCTCTACTCCCATAGGATACATATTCAACACTACCAAGAGGAATTGAATTGCTCCAAGTGGAAAGGAAAAAAAAGAAAAAGAGTAGAATCTACAACCCCACGACAACCCAAAAAGCACAAAATGGGAAATATTAAATGGAAGAAAAGTCAGAGCCCCCTCTTTATACGGTAAGCTCAAGTGGATAAATGAGAGAGAGAGGCAAGTTTGTCAAGGGAGATTCCCACTTGAATGATGGCAAAACAGTTGCCTCACGTCCCTTAACCCAACCCCACTCAACCATGGTTAAGTTGACCTCCTCTCCGAGGCAATAACACAGACCATGGGTATGTGGACCCCCTCACCTTCGACAAGAACTTAACCAGGGTTATGTTTGGACCCCCTCACCCAGCCAAGAACTTAACTCCTGAAGATACTTGATGCAAAATCGCCTAAATTAGAGAAACGACCTTTGTTCACTGTAAACTCAATCTAAGTATCACATAGAAGCTCCAACCGTAGGATCTTGAAGTTATCTTACTTTTTCATCAACAGTTGAAATTTGAACCGTCGATTCTTTTTCATTTGTGAGATTATAATGGTCAAAGTTGGCTGATTTTTTCTCTTGCTAGCACCCTAAAAATACCATTTTGGCTTTCTTGGATGTTTAGGGGTTAACAGGGTTATGTTGACCCCCTTACCGAGACAAGAACTTAACCCCAGGTTTTAGTGGACCCCCTCACCAAGGCAAGAACCTTAACCCCATGGTTTATGTGGACCCCCTCACCAAGGCAAGGACCTTAACCCCATGGTTTATGTGGACCCCCTCACCAAGGCAAGAACTCAACCAGGATGGTATTGAACCCCCTCACCGAGGCAAGAACCTCAACCCCATGGTTTATGGTGACCCCCTCACCGAGGCAAGAACCTTAACCCCATGGTTTATGTGGACCCCCTCACCGAGGCAAGCAAAGCGAAGCTACATTACTGGACAGTACTATTTTTGTATGGAATCTGGATTCTGCTGCTCATGAGGCCTACCCAAAAGCAAGCAAGAGTAAAGCATATACTGTTCAAAAAAAAAAAAAAAAAAAAAAAAAAAAAGAAAGCAAGCAAGCCAAGGGGTAGGCTGCCGTTCATTCATTCGTTTTCATTCCAAAAGATTCGTAAGTGTGGAGCGTGTGTGTCCTGATTCGAAATGTGGAAGCAGTTATGTTGTTGCTGGTATACCTGGCGGACCACGTTTGAATTCAAAATTCATATTAAATTTGTACTTTAATGCCTCCCTATTTAATTTGTCAAAAAGGAAAATTGAATTCAACACTCTTTTTTCTCCCTTTTCTTTTCTTGCCTGACAGTTTGAAGCTCACTTTAGGGTGACGGTGTCCTATTGGGTGTGACTTGTGATTGGCAAGTCCCATTTGGCCCCTAGAGATGAGGGTTGAGGCAAGATAGACAACAAGCCAAGGGCATGATCATTTGCTTGCGGCATAGTGACCCAAGTCCTAGAATATTCTTTGGTCACTATGAATACGGAATATAAGCACGTACGATTTGGTTATTTTATGTGATAATTTTGTCCTCATATTCATATAATATGACAACTAATCATAGAAAATATATTGAAGATTATTATGCCATTACAAGTAGTCTATTTTGAGAACTTAAGGAAACTCCATGAAACTTATTTCTCATTGAAAACAAAAAAATAAAAAAATAAATTGTTTGATTTATACCACATGTTAAAGATAGATAGAAACTCCAGACTCTTTCTAAGGGGCCGGCGTGAATGAAGTGTTTGTTCATAATGCTAATATTCCCATGTCCACCGGACAAGGGGAAATCGGACCAATACTACTTCCCCCTCTCGAGGGTGGACACTATACTACGCGAGTTTATAGCTAGTTACTAGTGCCTTGAAGGTACTTGACATAGTATCCTCCCAAAGGGCTTTGAGGTACCCATACAACAAGGTCCAAGGATCCCCCCTCCACCCCCCACAATAGTTGGGTAGACTATAGTGGTGAGCACCACACCGGCATGGGGAGTAGAATCCATGACCTCCTCATTGGGGGCTATGAGCTCTTACCTACAAGCCAAGGCTTGTGGTGCCTCCACATGTTAGACTCATATGACATAACAACAATGTCGTACCTGTCGAATGATCTCATGCTTGACCCATGAAGATTATTAAAACTTGAAATGGGTTTTGAGGGTGCCTGCAAGAAGAAATCCATCCAACTATGACCGTTATAATCTCACAAATGAAGTAGATTCAACGGTTCATATTTTTACTATGAGTAGAAGGTTGGTTTAATTTTGAGATCCTACGGTTTGGTTTTCTAAAGAATGCTTAGATTGAGTTTTATTGCTCTTGATATAGAAAAAGGTTGTTTTTTAAGATTTAGGCAGTTATGCATCAAGGATCTCTATGGGTTGGTACTATAAAAAGAACAAATTATCCAACTTACATGGAGTCAACCCTCGTGTCATACTATGAGTGATTTTAGTTGGAAACAAATTCATGAGAATTGTTCTTGACACAATAAACCAAAAGCCTTAGAGCAAGTTGCCCATTCTCTTCAATTTTGGCATGTGCCAAGACTTTGGATGATTCTACTTTTAGGGAGAAGTGCAATGTGGGTGCTCCTATTCTCACCAATTTAGTATATAAAATCAAGATGACAAAGAATAGTCACTTAGAAATTGAAAGAATAAATAGTTACAATTTTCTTTGATTGTGGGAGCAATTGGAAATTTTAGTGAGATTAAATGTAGAGTGCCCTTTTCAAACTTTTCGTTTGCAGCCATAAGAGATATAATATTCTCAACTTTTGAATGAGCACCATGTTTGTAAAATCTATGTAAGCTGCAAGTTGTGGAGTACGTAAGTAAGGTAGTGCACTTTAGTTTGCCAATGCACGAACAATCTTCAAAAAAGTGTAAGTTCATTCAATAACTCAAGTATCTTTTAACTTATTTTTTAGTATCTATCTTCATCTCTTATGAAGACCTTCATGTGATTGGTGAGGTTTGCTAAGAAAGAGATTTTTAATATCTTGTTGGAAACTCCTTTTGATGCCCTTTACATTATATGGCTCACATTCACAAATATTAAATTGAGTTGGCGTAAGAAACCTTGATGTTGTCTCTTGTTGAAAAAGTTATATACACATTTTAAAATGCAAACATTGCTCATGAATTTTCTTACAGGTGAGGCTTTTGTTCGCATGAAAGAGATACTTTTGATAACATTCACAACATTTCAGACATTTGGTGGTAGTCTCAGAAAATTGGTTATTTGGGGTAGTAGTTATGTTTATTTGAAGGTGCTATTTTAGAGCACATGGCGATTGAATGTTTGAAAACTGAGGCATGCTCTCTTGTTTCTGTTGAGAGGACAATGTACATATTGTACCCTTATCCACTTTGGGGTTCATGAATGTTTGTTGTACACAACATTGACATTCTTTGTACTCTAAATTTGAAGTAACACAAAAAGCTTCCACAAATGAGTTGATTCTAATTTCACATGGATCTTGTTGAGACACACTCATTCTCATTGGTAGAAGAACGAAGGCGAAATAGGAAGAAGCTATACTCATGATAGTGTAAATAGAGTACCAACTTTGCACATCGGACCATCCATTTTAACATAAACCTTCTAATTTATGTTGAGGATGAACTAATTTCTCACATTCAAAAAATGGGTGGTCCGATGTGCAAAGTTGGTACTCTATTTACACTATCACGTAATAGGTTCTTCTTATTTCTTCTCTATATTGAGTATGAATAAGTACCTCACATTCAATTTTTTTTTTTTTTTTTTTTTTTTTGAGATTTAAAAAAATACTTAAGTGTAGATTACTTCTGGCACACGCTGAGCATAGTCTAATATGTTCCAAAAAATTCTTTCGTAGGTTTTCTACCAAGCTTGATAAAATGAGACACTCTTGGTGAAAATACGAGTGACAAGACACGGCTCCATTAGTGACATCACAAATCCAAATTGTCAAACCCACGCTCTCACCACTAAAAATATAACAAAAAAAACTCCCTCTCTCTATGGCAATTAACTCTATTTTTCCTGGATCCATTACCAAGGAAATGAAAAAATAAAAACAACAATGTTGGGTTACTTTGCATGTTTTTTCTAAAAAAAACCCAAAAAAGATTCTGATTCCATTACTCATTGGGAGTTGCAGCAGTGGTGTTGATTCTATTCCCATATGTTTTGAACAATCATATGGGGGTAAGAGAACCCTAAATCCGGACGTCTCCCCCCCATAATCGGGATTCAACGAAGATTTTCTTGGGATGGAATGAAGATTTTCGTGGATGATATTATGTTCCTGCGATGTACATGCAGACAATATTAGTCACTTCTGATTTTTTTAGTCAAGTGTTTAAAAATACCACAACTTTGTCTTTTTTTGTTTTCTAATCACACATGTCATCACTTCAAGTATGGTGAATGGTTTAAATGTCTGAAAATAGGTGTACTTGCCCTAAGTCATCTTGGAGTGCTCTTGCTAATTTTGGTTATAGAGCTTTGTGAAACATAATATCATTGAAGGTCCATGGTTTTTAAAACCATTTGGTGGAAAAAAAATGTTTTATGAATAGAGCACAAATTATGGGAAGGGGGTGATGCCATGATATTGAAAGCCCCAGGTGCTTTATTGAATTAATTTACTGCTTTGATTTAGTACATCCTTATCCACGATCACTTTAATAGTGTGGTAACACATTTAGTGTGTTTAGAGAGACATCCTTTATTCCAACTCACAATATGGTGCTCGTAGGTATGGTCCAACATTTTACGTTTTTTCAAGCATATGTAAGTGAGGTTATATACCACTCGTGTTATGTCATGTGGGCATATCATTAACCCCTAGATTTCTTTGTTGCAAAACGGTTTACGTCACGAAATATTACCTTCATTTAGATTAAGCTCAAAAAATCTCAATCTAAGCATTATCTAAAAGATTCAACCATAAGATCTCAAAGTTCTTCTCACATACCAAATTTGAACCGTTCATTCTTCCTCATTTGTGAGATTATAATGGTCAAAGTTGGTTGAGTTTTTCTCCTACGGGAACCCCGGAACCCGTTTCGGGTTAGGAATTAAAGACTTTTTATTCATAACCAATACTATAAACTCCGACGACGACGTTCGAAATAGGTTTGGAATCTTTCTTCCGACAAATCTCATCCTTTGCGCGGGGGGAATCATTTGTTGCGAATTTCATCCGGAGGAAAAATAACGAGAAGAAAAAGCAGTTAACTTTGGCGTCTACACTCGGTCATGGTCATGGGGCCATTTTGTATCATTTGAAAGAAACGCATAAGATACCATAAAGCCCAATTGAGCATGGTATCTTATGCCAATGTCGATAATATGCCCTCTAGTGGGCCATGAACATAAGAGTACGATCATTCTATCAATCACTTTTGATCGTTGAGAATGGACGATTTGTTATGAAATTTGATGCGCAAGTCCATTTCGAAGAACAAGAATTCGATGCTACGCCCCAAAAATCCTCGCACATGTGGGTCCGAAAGAATGACTTTAGGATACTGAAGTACTAGAAATCATATTTGTCATCTTGATTGAAGGTATTGACTTCTAATAACTTAGATTGTTTGGCCTAAACTAATGTTTCTATGGGTTTTGTTGATTCAAGAATATTTGTTTGTCAAATATATAGCTTTTGAATTTGTGAAGGGTTTAACCTATTAGTAGTGGTAGTAAGAGTTTTAGCAATTAAGACATATATGCTACATTCATTGTTGGCATTCTTGCTACCACTACATGTACCTTGGTACGAAGATAAAAACTAAAATGAATGCTAATGCATGTTTTGAGTCGTTGTAGAAAGAGTTTCAAAATTGCCTCTCACTTTGGATGTTTACGGACATAATAGATTATACTAATATTCTTTACATCCGTATCTCCTACAAGGAATCCACTCTCTCGTAAGAAATAGTGGCGTCCCCTCCTCTTTTAACATACACACTAGTGCATATGTGGTTTGAGTAGACCTCAAGTGGCTTAACCCTTAGACGCCCATGGGATCTGAAATGGGCAGCCCAAAATTGGATCACAACATCTTTTGGACTTGGGTATCATGAATGAACCAATCAATGATGAGCTTGCAACCTCCTACAAGGTTATGTACAATCCCTACCTACCTACCACAATCCTTTCAAAGCACAAAATCACTCAAACAAAATTGTGATTTGAATTGTAAAATTTCACTTTTTGAATGCATCACAAGAAGGTGATCAGTCTGAAATCAAAATGTAAGAGAAAAGTTGAGTACAGTGAGAGCTAGAGAGCAAATTCTATTGGAAAAAAAGCCCCCCATGTTTGCTTGGGTGTTTAAGGGTTAAAAGACCCAAGCTCGTTCCCTCTAACCGCACCACATATGTACTAGTGACATATCGCAACGTGGCCCGCAATGAGCAAATTTACATTCACTTCTCATTGTAAATATATTTTTTCCTCCCTCTTCTCCACTATTGTCGAACCGAAGTAAGAAGGTACTACCAAAGAAGAGTGTATACAAAGTACCTTCTACAACGCCGCACTCCTAAATGCAGCTTTCCAACCTAGATTTTCAACCCACATCTTAAGGTAAGTATTCTACCATAAATTATTTATATTGCAAAAAACCCTACTGGACCAATTCCCTCTATCAACTTTGACTGAGAAGGTTGTTGTTACAAGCAAGTGGACAATATCAAAACACATTCAACATAAAATTAGAAGAAGAAAATTTATACTCATTTCAAAATTAAGATATTTGCATGCGGCCCTCATCATGATGTAGTGGGACCGTTAAAAAAAAAGAAGATCAAAGACGAGACGAGACGAGACGCCGGTAGTTTTAGAGGTGATCATCCTTTTGCGTAATGCAATGACATAGTCATTGTATGCATGCTCTTCTTCTCTTTTGGGGAATCACGTATGCATAGAGCCGCCATGGAGGGCGGGCACCAGCCATGGGAGTACATTAGCACCTACAAAAGGCAAATATTGAATCGTAGCTTGTAATCACCGCGTCAATTTTTTTATATTCGAATGGAATTTGTGCACGACCTCTGCCCGTGTAGGGGCATGTGATAGGAAGTCCGCGTATGGGAAGGTTATACCGCAATTAACCCCTAACTTTCTTTAAAATCCGAAACGGGTTTTGGAGGTTCCCGCTGGAGAAAAACTCAGCCAACTTTGACCATTATAATCTCAAGAATGAGGAAGAATGAATGGTTCAAATTTGGTATGTGAAAAGAATGTCAAGTGAACTTTGAGATCTTACGGTTGAATCTTTTCAATAATGCTTAGATTGAGATTTTTTGAGCTTAATCTAAAGGAAGGTCAAATAATGTGACTTAAACCATTTTGCAGCAAAGAAATTTAGGTGTTAACCCCTTAAGATCCTTGATGCATAATTGCATAAATTGCAGAAAATGACCTTTGTCTACTTGAGGCCAAAAAAAGTTTAGTCTAAGTATCAATCAAAAGATCTAGCTGTAGGATCTTACAGCTAACTTACCTTTTCACTCGTGTACAAAATTTGAACCGTTGATTCATTTTCATTTGTGAGATTATAGTGGTCAAAGTTGGCTGATTTTTGGGGCTTCTTGCAGGAGCCCTAAAATGCCATTTTAGGTTTCTTGGATCTTTAGGGGTTAAGTTTCATCCCCATCATAGAAGTGTTATTAACCAATCTCTCTTTGTAGACTTGTTTTGAAAGCACACACCTTGTGCTTCATATTGCGTAATGTTTGTCGCTTCTGGATTTGAATTGGAATCCATCCTAATATCCTAAATTAATTTGTATTCAAATGGTGATTAATGGAGATACAACCCCTTCAAAAACATGTTTTTTTATATTATATTTTATATTTTATATTTTATTTATATTTATATTTATATTTTTTAAACATGAACCTCATTTGATATCCAATACTGAAAACTTTCCAACAGAGAGAGAAACCGATCAGAGAATTTGAGCTTCAATTACACTTGTAAAAGAAATCGCGGTGAGGAAAGAAATGGGCTTGCATTGGTAAAGCATTTCCATGTTGTAGAAATCCCAAAACAAAAAGATGGTTACACTCAAATGCTTTTCTTTTGTATTCAACCCAATATTTATTTTGTTAGACACAACCTTTGAATGTAGTAGTTATGACTCTTCAAAATTTTATGACTCTTCGATTGGGTCAAGGTTTTTACCACTTAAACTATAATCTATTTGGAACCATCTCAAAAACAAAGATGAAATCTAAGAGCGGATGTTAGAGATATACTTCGGTTTTTACCACACAAACTAAACTTCATTTTGAACCCAAGCCAAGTGATTTCATCCAAAACAGAGCATGTATGATGAAAGATATGGCTCTTCAAAGTTTCCACGTTTCATCCAAAAATGTCGTTTGTTGACATCTTGGGCGTTTAAGGGTTGAATACCGTAAAATGTTAATTCACAAAAACTATTGTTTGGTATGTACTTTGCGCCCGCATCAAAGCAACTTACTTCCCTTTTACTACTGCCAGTGAAGGTTTCCGATGTGCTCCTACAAGAAATAGTCGTGATGGTAGTTGCAAGGCAAAAGGTTCATGTTCATGTACAAGTTAGGTACTAGATCCTACAGTCACATACTTCAAAACTCATCAAAATTCAAAAATCTGCATCTTGCATCAAAAATAGCCAATATCCAAGGATTTTTGGCAATTATTCGCTCGTCACCTCTAGGGATTGAAATGAATACATGTTATAACCAATATATGTTTTTTGAAATCATGTTCATTTATTATACTGTTAAAATTTGGTATTATTAAGAATTATTAAGAATTATTAAGTTTCTCAAAATTGATAATAAATACGTAAAGAAATGCTTAACATTTATAAAAGATAGACTAGACTATTTTTCGCTAAAAATTTGTGTGTCGGGCAAGGGCAGGGGCCCCACCAAGAAAACAAAATCACGTTGGCAACGTCAGGTGAAGCATGGCAATCATTCGCTTGACTGCCCAAACCCAAAAATACACGGAACACAAGTAGTACACAATCCAACCGCGGGGGGGACTTGAAAGGGACTTGAAAGGGACTTGAAAGCATGCACCCAAGTCCTTTTTCCATGGGAGGGAGACTTGAGAGCAAGCAAGCAAAAGGGGGGCGGTATTACTCTGGCCATCAGAAATGCCACCAACGAACTTGCCTCCAGAGCCTATTTCCCTTGTACAGTAAATGATCCCCTTTCCAGGGTACCTCCACAGCTCCACATAGCTTAAAAAAGGACTATCAAGTCTAGTTTGTGGGTTTACCTTTTGAATGGAGGCTGGAAGCGGTTGGGATATTGCAATGGTAGCTACCTAGGTTTGGGTCGCCTCCACACTATTCAAATGCCTCCACACTAAATAGTTAGATACACTAATTCAAATAAACATGTTGTAAGTTTTTACTGTTGGTCAATATTTTTTACCCTCTAAGATGGGGATCCTTCCATAGTATTGAAAGCACAAAGTTGAAGAAACCATATGATGGAGTTGTTGGTTTCATTGGGAGTTTCAGATATTATCAAGATCGGTGTTGAGTTAACCCCTAAAAATCCAGGGGTTTCCTCGACCTCCAGAACCAAAAACTGCCATTTTTCACCTTCGTTGGGAAATGGGGAAATGGAGAAACTTTTTTTTCCGGTTTTAGACTTTGAACCGTAAGATCTTGTACCTAACTTGTATACAAAGGACTGGTCAAAATTTCAACCGTTGGATGTTTGTCATTTGTGAGATCATAACATTCAAAGTTTGACCAACACTTTTTTTTGCCGCTGCGTGAGAGGCATTGTCTAAATGGTGCCAAGGGCAACTTGATGATTGTTATTCCAAATATTTTTCCCTCATTTTTTTTCATGTAGGTAATCAAGTTGGGTATGCTCATGCAAAATTTTAAAGACCAATTCCACTTTTTGACCTTAACGTAAAATATTTTATGAAAGAAGGTCTAAAAACAACCATATAGTAAAACAAGCACCACGTATGATATATTTAGTTTGAGAAAAATCTTGACGGTGAGAAGGTGCATTTATGATAATGTGAATTTCGAAAAAAAAAATCTTGGAAAAAATCCAAAATCTCGAATTTTGGCAATTTTTGAAAGAAAAAATTGTAAAATAACTAGAAATTGTGAAGATTGTTTTTGAAAGTTTTGGAGGCTGCCCTTGTAAAATTGGTAAACTTTTTGACTTCGGATACTTTGGAATTTGAATAGTAATTTGGTAATGAACATATTTCTAAAAAATAAAAAAATAAAAAAAAATATTTTAAACTGCCCGTTTAGGACTTGAAACCTAAAATTTCTAGGTGAAGGTTATAAAATTAAAATTTGACTTTGAAAATTTTACCACATACACATTACTGTATGGGGAGCACCCAAAAATATCAATTTAAATGCTTAAAATGAGCTGCCCGAAATCTCAGAAAACCGAATCGGTTTTCCTGGATTTTTAGGGGTTAACACGTGCTGCCACTGAAAGAGAATCGAAGCCTTCTACAACGGGATTGGTAATTGTCTTTGCTTTGACATTGCCTAAGCGAATCTATAGTTCACCAAACGGATAGATGGAAACTGCGGTCCCTTTCTAGGGGCCGACGCGAACAATATCTCTGTTAGTTCACCAAACGGGTTAATAGAATCTCTGGTCCCTCTCTAAGGGGCCGACGCGAGTGAAGTCTCTGTTAGTTCACCAAACGGATAAATAGAAACTCCGGTCCCCTTTTCAGAGGCCGACGCGAATAAAATCTTTGTTCGTAATGCTAATAATCTGATACCCACCTGACAAAGGGAAATTGGTCATCAAACACCAAACACATAACAATCTAAGCACTACGATTTTTGAAACCAAATTTCAATTCTCAACAACAACACTTCAACAAGATCAAATTTGACATTTGTTGCAATTTGCCATAGACCATTAAAAGCATCCTTTTCTTTAGATCAAAAATAAATGCCATACCATTTTATTCTTGTTTTCTTGAAACAATCAATGCAAGCCATGATTTCTACGATACCGCCTCGAACTTACCCAAGGGGGCTATTAAAGAGGCGGTAAGGTCAAAGGGGGCCGGGACTGGCAGGCAGAAGACAAAAGGGATCCACCAAGAGCCAACAGAATTTGAACAGCGGTCGCGAACATTCATCTAAAATGGATGAGAATCATCCGTTCGTCCCCATCCGGATGATCATGGCGGATCGGAGTTTACGGAAAGGGCCCCAAGACCGGAAGCCAGTCTCGCAGTCCTTTCTCCAACTGCTGCTTCCGTTGCACCCCCGATTGCCATGGCAAATCACACAGAGCCAAACGTGTTCTATTAAAAGGCAAGACCCCGAGATTATACAAACAAAACACCGACCGAGACAGGAGAGTAGAGAGGATCGGTTCCAAACCAAAACAAGAAGGAATGCAGCAGCTACTGCAGTGCTTTGCAGAACCCATCGACCAAGCTTAAAGCACGTCTCCCTCTTCCACTCTCTCCGCCAAACCCCTCTTCCTCTCGAATGCTCGGATCTCCTCCTCCTCTCTAGCGATGGCGGAGAATCACGACAAGGTGGGGGCCAAGTTACAGGGCCTCGAGGCTCTCAACAACGAGACCGTCGACTTGGTGAGCGAGCCTGTGGACATGCAGTACCTTCGATCAGAATGTTGCGATCTTGCATGAATCTAGTTGTTGTTATTATCTACATGCAATGAAGTGATCGACGGCGGGCAGGAAACTAGTTTGCGATACTATCTAGCACGGCTTCTGTTGTTGCGATTGTGGACATGCAGTTGAAGTTGGGGCTCTATTACACGCTCTGTTGTTTTGTTCAAGGCCGGCGCTGGGAATGGAATTTGCGGGAATATGTTTTGTGTTTTGGGAAAGATTCGTTATTGGTTTGGGGAAGATGGGGTGATCAGAAGCTCGCTTTGTGTATTGAGGAAGATTCCTGATGGTTTCGGTGTTTTCTGTTTTGATGATCAGGAGCACATTCCAGTGGAGGAGGTCTTTGAGCAACTACGATGCACGAAGGAGGGGTTGTCTGATGAGGAGGCGACGGCGCGGTTGGCCATATTCGGCTACAACAAACTGGAGGAGAAGAATGTACGTAGCACTCGATCGTTGAGTTTTTTAAGTTTTCGCAAGCATCAGAATTTTGATCGGGTTTGATTCGTTGTTGCAGGAGAGCAAGATTCTCAAGTTCTTGGGGTTTATGTGGAATCCTCTGTCGTGGGTGATGGAAGCAGCGGCGATAATGGCCATCGCGCTTGCAAACGGAGATGTAAGTAAAAAGTCTCGTTATCGATCAGGAGTCGTGATTTTCTATGTAATTGGTGGTGACATCGAATTGCCTGTCTGTGCACAGGGGAAGCCTCCAGATTGGCAAGATTTCATCGGAATCATCTGTCTGCTGGTGATCAACTCCACCATCAGTTTCATCGAGGAGAACAATGCGGGAAACGCCGCGGCCGCTCTCATGGCGCGCCTGGCTCCCAAAACGAAGGTGCTGCGTGGTGGTCAGTGGGGAGAGCGTGACGCCATCATCTTGGTGCCTGGCGACATCGTTAGCATCAAGCTCGGTGACATCATCCCCGCTGACGCTCGTCTTCTTGAAGGAGACCCGTTAAAGATTGACCAGGTAAGCAATTGTCAATGATCGAATCCATGCAAGCTCCACCCCTCGCATCCTCTAATTCCATTGCTCGTCTGCTTGCTCCAGTCGGCGTTAACTGGAGAGTCACTGCCGGCCACGAAGAAGCCAGGAGACGAAGTTTATTCGGGGTCGACGTGCAAGCAAGGAGAGATTGAGGCTGTCGTGATTGCCACCGGAGTGCATACGTTCTTCGGCAAAGCTGCTCACTTGGTGGACTCCACGAACAATGTCGGCCATTTCCAGAAGGTTCGTGCGTTGCCATCACAGTGATCCTCTCCATTTCCTTTGCCGTAATCGGGAACTTTGGAATTCACGGATGTGTCTTTGGCCAGGTGCTGACGGCGATCGGAAACTTCTGTATTGTTTCAATTGCGATTGGAATCATCATCGAGATCATCGTGATGTACCCCATCCAGCACCGCAAGTACCGTGACGGAATCAACAACTTGTTGGTGTTGCTCATTGGAGGTATCCCCATTGCGATGCCGACAGTGCTGTCAGTCACCATGGCTATCGGCTCGCACAGGCTTTCACAGCAGGGCGCCATCACCAAGCGTATGACTGCAATTGAGGAGATGGCGGGCATGGACGTGCTCTGCAGTGACAAGACCGGAACACTCACCCTCAACAAGCTCACAATTGACAAGAACTTGGTGGAGGTAAGAACTCTCTCGCACTTTTCGAACATTTCTGTTTCTTTCGAACGGAGCTGACTCGGAGTTGCGGTGTTGACAGGCGTTCACGAAAGGTGTGGACAAGGAGATGGTGTGCTTGATGGCGGCACGAGCGTCACGAATGGAGAACCAAGACGCGATCGACGCTGCCATAGTAGGATGCCTGGCTGATCCCAAAGAAGCGCGCGCGGGTCTTCAAGAGATTCACTTTCTGCCATTCAACCCGGTCGACAAGCGAACGGCGATTACTTATATCGAGAACGACACTGGCAAGTGGATTCGCGCCAGCAAGGGAGCGCCTGAGCAGATTCTGCAGCTCGCTCACAACAAGGACGATATCGCCGCAAGGGTGCATTCTATCATCGACAAGTTCGCCGAACGCGGACTCCGCTCCTTGGCAGTCGCCATGCAGGCAAGTCAATGCCCAACCCCCATCACCAATCTCCACCTCCTCACATTCTTGGGAGCTGATCATAAGCATGGCTCGTACCCATTTTCCACCTTCTCACTTTCTTGCGAGCCGAACCTAATTCCAAGCATGCTGTCGATTACAGGAAGTTCCTGGGAAGAGCAAAGAGAGTGAAGGCGGCCCGTGGCAATTCTTGGGGCTGATGCCGCTCTTCGACCCCCCTCGTCACGACAGCGCAGAGACCATTCGCCGCGCGCTCAATTTGGGCGTCAGCGTGAAGATGATCACTGGTAAGCCTCACATCCTCGATCCGATTCCAACCTCCTCTATTCGAATTTGGCCCCTGCCCGAATGTTCGACTGTTGCTAATTCATCGAACATCGGATTGATGGCCAGGTGATCAGCTTGCGATTGGGAAGGAGACTGGTCGTCGTCTCGGCATGGGAACGAACATGTATCCGTCCTCCGCGCTGTTGGGTGCGCACAGGGACGAAGCAATAGCCGCATTGCCAGTGGACGAGCTCATCGAGAAGGCGGATGGATTCGCAGGGGTGTTCCCAGAGCACAAGTACGAGATTGTGAGGAGGTTGCAGGACTTGAAGCATATTGTCGGTATGACTGGAGATGGTGTGAACGATGCTCCTGCATTGAAGAAAGCCGATATCGGAATCGCTGTTGCCGACGCGACTGACGCCGCGCGTAGCGCATCGGATATTGTGCTTACGGAACCCGGGCTCAGTGTGATCATCAGCGCTGTGCTTACAAGTCGCGCCATCTTCCAGCGCATGAAAAATTACACGGTCCGTCCCTGCCTGATCCCCCACATTCTGATGCTCCATAGTTTGACGCTCCACGCTCTGATACTCGATTCTCTAATACTCCACATTCTGATACTGGCAGTGTCTGTTTCTACAACTCTTTTACTTACTGTGATTCACTTGAATGGTTGTGCAGATTTACGCTGTTTCCATTACTATTCGTATCGTCGTTGGCTTTTTGTTGCTGGCCTTGATCTGGAAGTTTGACTTCTCGCCATTCATGGTCCTTGTTATCGCCATTCTCAACGACGGTACGTGCTCATCAACCTTGGTCGACTAGTCGAACGTCCTCTTGCTGGCGTGCTGACCTTGTTTTTGGTGGGCTTCAGGCACGATCATGACGATCTCGAAGGATAGAGTGAAGCCGTCACCACTGCCAGACAGTTGGAAGTTGAGGGAGATTTTCTCGATCGGAGTGGTGCTCGGGACGTACTTGGCGTTGATGACAGTTCTCTTCTTCTGGCTCATGCACGAGACCCACTTTTTCTCCGTAAGCGCCGCCCCTCTCTCAAATTGATTGCAATAGATAATCCTCTTCGAGGCTAAATTTTCGTGGTTCATGGTCGCAGGATCGGTTCGGAATTCGGGAGATCGGGCATGATAAAAACCAAATGACAGCGGCGGTATACCTGCAAGTCAGTATCATCAGTCAGGCGCTCATCTTCGTCACGCGATCACGAAGCTGGTCGTTCATGGAACGACCCGGCGCGCTGCTCATGTTCGCTTTCGTCGCTGCTCAGCTGGTAAGCCCAGTTCTATATCATCCTCAGCCAATTCTATAACATGCCCGATTCTGTGATGAGCCCGAGTTACGATTTACGATTTTTGTGTTGTTTTGTGCAGATTGCGACGTTCATTGCTGTGTATGCGAACTGGGGATTCGCGAGCATCCGCGGTATCGGCTGGGGTTGGGCTGGAGTCATCTGGCTGTTCAGCATTGTCACGTACTTCCCCTTAGATATCATCAAGTTCTTTGTTCGGTACATCCAAAGCGGCAAGGCTTGGGATAACCTCCTCGAGCGCAAGGTACCTACCCCTATCTCTTGTCCATTGCATACATCACACATTAGAATCTCGGTCAAGACACAAGATTAGATTCTGTCGTTCGTAAGCGACGTGTCCCTTTCGATTCGATTTCTCACATAATTGACAAGATTAGATTCTATCGTTCGAAAGCGATATTTCCCTTTCGATTCGGCATGATCTGATACATCTGTAGTAAACAGAACGTGAGTAAGTCTCTACAGTAAACGATCGAATAGGTCCTTTCAACTTCTGAAAACTTCATTCTAGAACCGTCAAGGGCAGGTCCACCTTTTTCTCAGAAACACTCTATCCTGTTCAGTGGAAGCAACTAATGCCATTGGGACCCAGATGCTCTGAAAGAATGTGATTCACCACCTTCCGAGAGCTTCATTCTTCAAGTAGTCAAATCCGCAGAGGGCAGGTCCTCCTTTTTCCCTGTAGGTGATGATGCAGCAAAAACAACGTAACACCCGCTCGCATTAAGTCCACTCCGTCCCAGTCAATAATGCGAACCATGCTAACCGTACACCACATTTTTCAGCTACTGTTCTAGCAGGTCAAGAATGTGATTGTGCTCATATTGACGTGTTGGAAATCCTTTGTGCAGACGGCGTTCACGAGACAGAAGGACTTCGGAAAGGAAGCGCGCGAGGCACAATGGGCGCACGCACAGAGAACACTCCACGGGCTGCACCCGCCAGAATCAAAGGACGACGCACGCACAAGCACCAGCAACACGCGCGAGCTCGGCGACATGGCGGAGCAGGCCAAGAGACGAGCCGAGATTGCCAAGCTCCGGGAACTCAACACCCTGAAAGGCCATGTGGAGTCTGTGGTCCGCCTCAAAAACCTCGACATCAACATGATCCAACAATCCTACACAGTCTAGCCATTGAATCCAAGGATCCAACAATCTAGCAGAAATCAGAGGTTTCAACAATCTAGCACGATTGGTGATGATCTTGCAATCAGTAGTTCGGAGCTTTCGAAGGAAAATGCTCTTTTTGTGTAGAATAGAGATAAAAGAGGGATGATGGGGAAAAAGCCAAAAAGAGAGAATTTGCACATTTAGGAGTGAAGAGCCCTTTTCATGAAGCGGTGGGTTTTGAAAAATAAAAAATTGTACACAAGAGACCCCAGTGGGCTTTCGGATGTGTGGACAACGTTATTTTAATTTTATTAGAGGAATGTAGTTGATGGTGCCCCCTTTTTTTAGGATGGGGCGAAGAAGAATATAGGAACACAACTATTTTGTAGAATTTTTTTGATGCAATACATGAAAGATTTCTACTTCTAAGGGAGCTTTGCTATGCAATGTGGGAGCTTTGGGTTTTTATATGCAATGTGGGAGTTTTGGGTTTTTTTTACTTTATTTGCCTAAGACAAATATGTTTCATATGTAGTTTTTATTTTTATTGTTGAATGGCGTGCATTGTAATTTTATGGATGTTTACTATCAAAATAAATGGCAGAGAAAACATGGGTTTATATAGAAGTGGTAACATTTTTATCTAGAGGACGTTTTTATTGAGGTTTGTCATTCTAGTGTAAGGTATTTTCAAGGCGTGTAGTTAACATGTATAGAACCTATGTTTATATATTTTTTAACCCCTAAAGCTCCTTGGTGGTTTTTGGGAGCTTGAGATCTCAAGATTGTGATGTCCTACCTCTATGCACTCTGAGGGGTGTGAATCGAATTTGATTTTGTTTTGTTTGTTTTTAAATTCCAATTGTAAGATCTTGTATGTAAGACTATCTTTAGTTAGTGTTTGTAAAATTGATTGTTGTATGTATACCATTTGCGAGATCATAACATCCAAAGTTTGTCTCTCTGAATTTTTTAGGCATTGCGAAGATTGGTTTTGAAATTTTTGGAGGCTGCTCTCGTTGATTTTATGACTTCGACCACTTCAGAACTTGAGTGGTGGTTTAGTAATTAACATATCATAACAAAATAGAATTTTTAATTTTTTTTTAAGTTGCCATGTTTCACGTTTGCAACCTAAGGAATGTCTTAGGCTTAAAAATTGGGTTTGAATCTACGAATTCCACCTCATACACTTTGAAGTAACGGGAGCACCCAATAAAAAATATTAGGAAAAAATATTACTTTTATCTAAGTTGCCTTAAATTGCAAAAACCCACTTGGGTCTCAAGGAGTTTTAGGGGTTAATTATTGATATGAAGCAATGAAGTGGTCTTCAATTTGTTTTTCTTAGTTTATAGAAGTAAAAAAATAGGCAAGAATCTAGAGTAAGTTTATCAAGAAGATTCACTAAGATTCACCATGAATAGTTTACCTCCTCTCTAAGACTAAACTTTGAATCCAGCACCCACAATATATGTTACAAATAGTCAACGCTCATTCTTTTAGAGGCAATTTTGTAGTCAATTTGCCTAACTTCTTTATTATTAAGAGGCGCTTTAGATTAGAGGCAAGAACGAAGCAAAAAAATCTAAGCCAATGACAGGCCTAGGAATTGAGATGCCAAACAAATGAGTCTCTACACTTGTAAATTTGAGTCTAAGTGACACTTTAAATGGAGAGTCAAGGCTTCTCATTTCTAAATTAAAGCAAGCCTTAGTGTGTTGTTGGCTTTATTTACTTTCGCAATAGGAACATAGTTGTTATATTTTCTCACAATCGATTAATAACCCTTTAACGCCAAGGGTCTCTTCTCACAAGAACAAGTTTTCTTCCAATATTTTTCTTAAATCTCACTTGGAAAAAAATTAAACATTTCTTTTCAACATCCAACCTTTAAGAATTGAACCTAAGTCGAGACTTCAACTCTTGAGAGAATTTGCAAAAGCATCTATCAATTGACGGGAAATATTATAAAGTTTGAAGTTGTCGTATATTGGTAGAGAGAACTCTTGCTTTCTAAGGGTGTACTACTTTGACCATCAATAATTTCTTGTATGATTTCTTTCACTTCACATGGATTTTGGTTACATGTGCATGGGTCAATAGCTTTGCATAGAGATATCACAATTAGAGAGAAGATTCATACACAATCAATAGTGACTATTTCCCATGACTCTACTTGAATTTACATGAAATTCTTCCGAACTTACATGGATTTAATTGGAAGTTTTGAAAGTAAAGAGAGATCAGGAATTACCAAACAATTATGGACAATGTGTCAAAAAGTAGTTTGATTCAAAGTTTATACTAAAATTGTATCCACGTGTATAAAACACAACAAAGTATGTTATATGGTATTCAATGTATTTCATGTGTTTTGTATTATATTCAATTAAAACAATTATACCAATTTCATGAGTTATAAAAATCCAAATTATGATCAGATTGTTGGAGATTGTTTGTATAAACTTCAGCCGAATCACTGCAGAATATATGAAAGGTTAGTTCGTAATGGATTTTATGAAAACTGATCAAAGTGCATGAATTGACCCAATGTAGGCCATCACCGCCCTAAAGGGTTAATCAACAAAACCAACAAATGTATTTGAGTTTTGTATCTAAGCAATGATCCTTACTAACCATGTCAATGCTACATTTTACTTGAACTTTTTGCTTACAATCACAACATCGAAGATATTCATCACACAAAATATGCTCAAAGTCAATGGTAAATTTGTATGGAAAACCTTTGAGTATTCACTTTCGAACGATAGAGAAGATGGTTTAAAGATTTGAAACCATTTAGTTTTTCTTGGAACCCAAAATCTCTTACAACCCAATTTTTCTTGCAAACCAATTTTTCTACAAACCCAATTTTTCTTAAAACCCAATCCAAAAAGTAAAGTTGAAATCCAACAATGAATGAAGAAGATATAGCTCCTCAATAACCATGTGTTATTCCACTTTAATTTATTGAGATTGATAAGATAAATCCAAATCTAACACCAAGATATTTGACTCCAAAGTCCTCCAACTAGAATGTTGGGCTTCATCATCATTAGATAATACCTCTTTTTCTAAAATAATAATAATAATAATAATAAAAACACGACAAAATACGATATCTTGCTTGATATAATTGGCTTGTAGGCTTGATATAAAACATACCTCATGTATCGAAGGCGAGAAACAAAATATGCCATCACAAGAGCGCATGCCATAAATTCATACCATCTTGAATGGATTCGCGACACCTTTTATCACAAAAACTAGGAATCAATCCAACAAGTTTCATATAAATTATTAAAAAATGATAAAATCTATTAAGAAATAGAAAACATTGTTTCGTTTCCAAGATGTCCCAAGACTCCAAAAAAGCACCGCCATATAAGCTTCATAGTCACCTCATATTCTCCAACTCTTTTGGAGGCCTTTTCACTTTTCACCAACCAAAGAGTTGAATTCTCTTCACTCTCTTGACCAACGAACATAATGTGAAACGTACAAGAGTAGGTTGAAAGCAAGAAGAAGCTGCAACAACACAATCAGCAAGCAATTGAATTGAATTCCAAGAAGGAAGATGAGCATATTTTCCCAAAGGGAACGTGCCCATGTCTTGTTCGGCTGTCGCTTTTTGCTTCACATCATGGCCTTCACTTTGTCGCCGAAGGTGCCTGCCCCTTCCTTCCATTGGTACAGTACCACCCACGGCCGGCCCTCGACAGTAGAGGGGTCGCGCCTCCCTGCTCGCGTAAAATAATTTGAAAGTAAATTTGCCCCCTAAATTTTTGTTGTTGATGTTATCAATGTCATCATGGGACACAGCCAAGGGTAAATTGGGGTCGCAGATTTCATTTTAAAATTCGAAATCTGAAAAAAATATATTTTAGGGCCTCCAAAAATGCAAAAATCATATTTATACGAATTTCAGCCGGGCTGCGAGTGTGGACGGGGCAGTGAAGGCGCGACCTCTCCACTGTCCCGCCCTTAGTGACAAGGATGGCCGGCACTGCAAGGAAGGAAGGAACTGTCAAGACCTAAAGTTGAAGTGCAAGTGCAGACAGACTAAAAGTTAAGTGCAGATGGCGTAGAATGGAAGTCTGTCTCTCTCTCTTTTGCTTAAAACGCCTTAACAGGCTCATGCATCACTAAAAAGCTGTTTTGTTTGGTATCCGTATCATGCCATGTTATCGTTCTTCTTTCCTCTTTTGACTAATCTAAGTTGTCTGGATGTAATCATCGTTCTTCTTTCCTCTTTTGACTAATCTAAGTTGTCTGGATGTAATCGATCGTCTACTGCAACTTGGTTGCCACTCTTCGACGAGGAATTAACCCCTAACTCTCCTTAAAACCCGAAACAAATTTTGGAGGTTCCCGCATGAGAAAAACTCAACCAACTTTGACCATTATAATCTCACAAATGAGGAAGAATGAACGGTTCAAATTTGGTTTGTGAGAAGAATGTCAAGTGAACTTTGAGATCTTACGGTTGAATCTTTTAAATAATGCTTGGATTGAGAGTTTTTGAGCTTAATCTAAAGGAAGGTCAAATTTTGTGACTTAGACTGTTTTGCAACAAGGAGAGTTAGGGGTTAAAGCGCTCTTACATGGAATTTGGAAAATTTTGAGGGAGAATTGTGTTGAGAGAGAATTATGTTTTAACTATGTGCTTGGAAATGGTGAGAGCAATGATCAGGAATAACCGACGGCTCGTTCATTATCAGCTGATGGACTTAGCACTAGCTGAAACCGGTGGCTAAATACTGATGAAAATTACAAATAAACTTCTGTTATCAGTATAAGATAAGGCAATTGCAAGAAGGGATTTGTGGAAAAAAACCGATTGGGTGTGGAAAATGTCGGTTATTAACCAGTAAAAGTCAAAAAACTTCCCGAACCGTGGGTGAGAGCATCTAGTAGCAAATTAGTGATGGGATGGGCTGAATGTAGTAGAGGTTGTCAAATTTAACACCTTCCTTAATCCACATTCTTCCACGATCTTTCCTTAGTGTCCTTGTTATATATTGTCCTATGTGTCGAACTTCATTAGACTATGTCAAAAGTTCAGAAGGGCTTGAACTCTTATAGTTTTGAACTATTCCCAAAGAGCAAGATGAAATCTTTTAGAACCTAAGTGAATCATAGAAAGGCAAGTTGATGGCCTCCTGTTGGCGGGAGCCAAATATGATACGACATGTCGGGTAGCTACGATGGGAAAGGAAAATGACACTCTGAAGACATTTCCAATGGATTGGTCGAAGAGGCAAGAACGACTACATTTAGCTATGCAAGAGGTATTTTTATTTTTTGTCAATTGAGTGGCTATTCAAACCGCCACCTTGGCTACTCACCAAGGATTGGCTCGAAACATGCCAAAGGTAGCAAGCCTCTAGCTACATGCCTAGAAACCCACCCACTCCCATTTAACCCCTAAAGATCCTTGTGTGTTTTTGGAAGCTTGAAACCTCAAAACTCCAGTTTTTTACCTCTATGCACTTCAAGGGGTGCGAAACAATTTTTTTTATTCTTTTCTTAACTTCCAACCGTAAGATCTTGTACCTAAGACAATTTTTAGTATCTGATTTAAAAATTGACCGTTGGATGCTTACCATTTGAGAGATCGTAACATCCAAAGTTTGTCTACGAAGTTTTTTTTGACATTGTTGAGATTATTTTTGACAATTTTGGAGGTTGCCCTTGTAAAATTGGTACTCATTGTGATTTGGGGCCCTTTGGAACTTAAGTAGTGATTTGGTTATGAACATATTTCCAAAAAAAATCTCAAAAAAACTAAATTTAAACTGCCGCAGTTCGGCTCGCAAACCAAGAATTTTCGTAGAAGACTCAAAAATTGAAATTTGGCTTTGCAAAATTTACCACATACACTTTGCAGTATAGAGAGCACCCATCAAAAAAATTGGCAAAAATATTACTTTTAACCTATTCATCTAGGTTTCCCAAAATAGCAAAAGCCCGATTTGGTCCTCTTGGATCTTTAGGGGTTAAACGTATTTTCTATTTGAGTTAACTTGAATTTTGAGAGATTTCACACTCTCTTTTGGGAAAATCTCAAAACTTTGAGCTTTCGGACCTAAGGTACATTAAAACTTTTGTCATGATGGTGTAGCACATGGCATAATGTAGGAGGAAAATTGAGTATTGTTGTAAAAGGATGTGGATATAAAGGGGGGCTACATTTCCATGGCTACATTTAGCTAGTCCTTTGGTTAACCTCTAAAGGAGAGTTGCCTCAAAAGTGACAAAACTTTTCAAAACTCCCCTCTCTTGATGCAAGATGTAAAGTTCTAACTCTTAACAAGTATTGCAACTGTAGGATTTAGTACCTATCTAATATATGCACATGATTGTGCAAAAGATCTTAGGTTCAAATTCCCCACCATTTGTGAGATCATTATGTTTAAACTTAAAATATTTTTTTCTCTTGTTGCAAAAAGAAATTGAAGATTTTTAAGAGCCTAAAAGACCGATTTCAAAAGTAAATTTGAAATGAGCCTCTTCTCATTCTAATTCCTCAATGAATTGGAAACATGTCTATGCAATTTTTACCCTCATGCAACCAGTAAAACCTAAAGAAGCACTTGAATTTTCATACTAAGCTATGGTGAAATTCAAATACAAAGGCCGGTCTTTGACAATAAAAACGGCGTGTGAAAAAAAGTTGATTGAAGATCCAAACGCAAAGATCATGCCTTGAAACCTTATTTACATGTACAAAGAAACCAATCGTGGCGAACAAGTAAAATCTCAACTTTTGGTGAATTTTTGAAGTTTCCTCAATCTTGTTAGTTTTGAGTACATTTTGAGAGTAAGTGAACATGTATTGAAGTTTGAGGCACCACAGGCCTTGGCTTGGTGGTTGGGGCTCATGACCCCCAATGAGAAGGTCGTGGGTTCTATTCACCTTGTCGGCGTGGTGCTCACCACCCTAGTCCAGCCAACTATGATGGGAGGTCTTTGGACCTTGTTGTATGGGTACCTCAAAGTCCTTTGGGGGGATACTATGTCAAGTATCTTTAAGCCACTAGTAGCTAGTTAGAAACCAGCTTAGTTATAGAGTCCACCCTCGAAAGGGGGAAGTAGTATTGCTCCAATTTCCCCTTGTCCGGTGGGCATCGGGTTATTAGCATTACGAACGACCACTTTATTCACGCTTGACCCGTAGAATAGGATTGGAGTTTCTATCTATCTACCTGAGTTTGGGCAGATTTCAGAGAGTGTTTTCAAACTTCGAGAGTGAACATCTTCTTATATATAAGGGATTCTTGAAGCATAAACAATCTTTTCATAATGTTGTCGGAAAACTCTACAACCTTTACTAAACTCCCAAATTTTTACAATCTATTATAGTAAATCATACGGAAGATTTATCCAAAGTCGAAAAGTCCTTCACTCTTATTTATAGATTAAATGCCCCAATAGCATTTTCCATATAAAAGTCTTAAGGAGTTATATACCCAAAGAGCATTTTCCATATAAAAGGGGTGTATAGTAAAGTGACTCTTTCTATCCTGTTCATTCTTTATGCTCTACACTCGTCCTTAGCAAGGCAAAAAGGCAACATATTTTGGCAAAGATTGTATCTCCATTTGATGAAAATGATTGTCTTCCAATGACAAACTTTACTCAACCCCCCATACCATAAAAAGGCTATGCTCCAAATTCTTCACGGTTTGTCACGTCGGAGCTGCCTCCTGCCCTTTTAGGGCTCTTTCTTGAGCCCTCTTATACTCGAATAGCCCAGTAAAGGGATGAAGATGGTGGACAATTCAAAAATTCTACAATACCAATGGATGAAAGATTCAAAATACAAGTGTCCAAATTTCAAAATGGGACAAAGTGATGCCAAAAAGGGTCCCCTTTGCAAGAACATCCATGTTCAGAGTAGGTAAATGTTGGGTCAAGTGGGAGCCGGGAGCATCACCCAATGCTGTGTTCTTATCAGAAAATTCGGATGAAAATCATCCATGTGTTGATTGGATGGTTGAGGACCGTTCAACGGGAACTGGATGAAATTATCCCAACGTTCGATGGATGGTTGAGGACCGTTCAACGGGAACTGGATGAAATTATCCCAACGTTGGATGGATGGTTGAGGACCGTTCAACGAAAATGGATGAAATAACCCCAACGTTGGATGGATGGTTGAGGACCGTTCAACGAAAATGGATGGAATAACCCCAACGTTGGATGGATGGTTGAGAGAGATTCAAATGCATTGGATTGTAATCATCCCAAGGTTGGATGGAGTTTGTGGAAAATTCAACGAAATTGGATTGGAATCATCCCAAGGTAGAATGGAGGCTGAGTGGGATTTGCTTAGTTGCAAATGAAAGGATGAAAATCATCTAAATATCGAATGGAGGTTAAGTGGGATTTGATTAGTTGCAAAAAAGAAATGGAAAATCATCCAAATATCGTATTGAGGTTGAGTAGGATTTGCTTAGTTGCAAATGAGGAAATGACAATAATCCAAATATCGAATGGAGGTTGAATAGGATTTGCTTAGTTGCAAAAAGGGGATGACAATCATCCAAATATCGAATGGAGGTGGAATGGGATTTGCCTGCTTAGTTGCAAAAAAGGGGATGACAAATCATCCAAATATCGAATGGAGGTGGAATAGGATTTGCTTAGTTGCAAAGAAGGAGATGAGAATCATCCAAATATCGAATGGAGGTGGAATAGGATTTGCTTAGTTGCAAAAAGGGGACGACAATCATCCAAATATCGAATGGAGGTTGAGTGGGATTCGCTTAGTTGCAAAAGTGGATGAGAATCATCCAAATGTCGATTGGGGATCGGGGATGAGAATCGTCCACATATCGAATGGAGGTTGAGTGCAAGAAGGGGATGATAATCACCCAAGCAATAATAAAATAAAAATCATCCAATTATGAAATGAAGATCATCCAAATACGAAACGGATGGTTGTGAGGAGTGGTGGCAAGACAGGCGTGGGTCAGGTGCACTTTGAAAGCGGCATGGTTAAGTGGAAGAGAAGCCCTGGATTTTCGGAGGGAAGGGGCTGTTGCCCTGCAAAATCATTGGCACACAAGTCGGAGGGGAAGTATAATCCACATGAAGCATTCTCCACTTGGGCCTGCCCATTTCTTTCATACTTGCAACTTGGACCTTTGGTTTCGGGTCTCTTTATTTCTCCCCTACGAGCGTGGCTCGGATGCCAGGCTCGGTGGGGATCAATTTTCTGGCCCTTCCCGTTTCCCCCATTTGGGGCCATTTTTTGAATTTTTTTTTGCAAAATTTGGGGCCTGGGGCCCCAAATTACCCTTGGAAGCCCCCTTTGTGTTCAAATGGGGCCTAAACAAATTAAAAAATAGGGGCAGATTTTATCCCACCCTCCCCACCCCCACCCGAGCATGGCATCCAAGCCACGCTCGTAGAGGATATTTAGACACTCCCTTTGGTTTCCATGCAAGGGCCTTGCTAGTGGTGGAGACAAGACAAACAAGCATATATCATTCTAGGGTTACGGGTTTAGAATAAACAATTATATGCAATAAGTTTCATAATTGAATCATATGGTGGGGCCCGGAGTCGTAGAAACTCTGGTCCTTTCTAAGGGGCCGGCGTGAATGAAAGTGTCTGTTTGTAATGGTGATAACCCGATGCCCACCGGACAAGGGGAAATTGGAACAGTACCACATGATTATTGAATCATATGGTGGTCCCATTTTAAGGGCTGGCGTGAATGAAGTATTTGTTCGTAATGCTAACAACTTGATGTCCATCGGACACCAGGAAATTGGGACAATGCTACTTCCTCCTTTCGAGGGTGGACTCTAAAACTACGCTGGTTTCTAGCCTAGTACTAGTGCCTTGAAGATACTTGACGAGGCAAAGAAGCATGTATCATTCTCATTTATTTATTTTAGGGTTACGGGTTTAGAATGTGCAATAAGGTTGACAATTAGATCATATGATGGGTCTCGGAGTCTTGAAACTCTGGTCCCATTCTAAAGGGTTGGCCTGAATGAGGTGTCTGTTCGTAATGCTGATAACCAGATGCCCATTAGACAAAGGGGGAAATGGAGCAATACTACTTCCTTCTCTCCAGGGTGGACTCTATAAACTACGCTAGTTACTAGTGTCCTGACATGGTGTCCCCCTTGAGGGCCCTGGAGTTCTATATGTTTCCAAGAGCAATTTGAAATTTATATTTCACTTCTTCATAAAATTTCTGAGTAAAATATGCATGTTTTTTGAATGCATCTTAACGAGGAGGTTCAGAAAAGTAATTGTTATTTTTTTAGGAAGGCTCCAAATAGTGATGAAGAGATGGCATTTACCAAATGAGAATACTCTTCTGGAAATTCGAGGAAAGAGGTTGAATTCACAAGCTAGTCAATGAGCAAATGCATATTTCTATTTGATCATTTTTGAATTTTTGATTCATTTATTACCACTCTAGATGTTTTTAGTTTGTATGTGCAATAACCCTAAAACTTGCAACATTTTAAAAATACATTGAAAACCAAGCTCCTATGCCACTCTCCGCCATTCAAGTGATAACTTCCAATAACTAAGAACATAGATGTACAATTCATGGAAATCACATACTATGAGGATGAATTTTCACTAGATATGAGAAAAATAGAGAGGTTTTTTTTTTACAGAAGTGTGATCTTTAGATGCATCTTAACCCCTAAACGCCCAAGCCTATTTTTAGCAGAAAAGCACATTTCCATAGAAATCGTCATAGATGAAAATCAAGAGAAGCTATTAAGATCTCAACCGTACAAACTTGTAATAGACTTATCCAAGATCATGTGGACCAAAATTTGAGTCATGAGGCCTTATAGATCGGAAGATCATAACATATTAATATCAAAAACAAATTGCAAAATTTCATCATTTTCACTTTGAGGTGGAAATGCTACCAATATACCTATTGCAATGAAAAAATCGCCAACTAGAAAGATGTTCACCTTCATCTTAATAAGTCCTTTACCCAACAAAAATTCATCAAAAAATTTTTTTGGCTCAAATAAAAGCCATGCAATGGTAAAAACTACCGAACATTTTACAAAGGAAAAATAGTCCAAAACTAGACCCTTTGCATTCAATTTCATGCCTTATCTTCAAAACATCTTCGATCTTGTTAAGGTTTCTACCACTTAGACTAGACTCTAATTGGAGGCCATCACAAAAAATTAAGTTGAAATCCAACGGTGGACGAGGGAGATATAGCTCCTCAAATATCATCCATTTTCTCACTTTTTCTATTGACAAAACATCATTGCAAATCCAATAGCAAAATCATTTGGATCAAAAAACTTCTCACTACAAAGTTGTTAAGAATCATCTTAAGATCATGACCATAAAAAAAAAAATCATGAAAAACTATTTTTAATTTCACATAATTGGCTTGCAATGGTAATACATGCCCCATGCTTGGAAACCCAAAAACAAGAGCTGTCTTCACTAAAGTGCATTCCATTAATTCATACTTTATTGTATGGGCTTGCAAATTCTAGAACACAAACTAGACTTGATTTGGAACCTAACCCAAGTGATTTCATCCAAAACGGACCTCGGATGAAGAAGGTATGGCTCTGCAAAGTTTCTGGATGTACATCCAAAATGTCGTTTTTCGACATCGTAGGCGTTTAAGGGTTAAGAGCTTTCTAGTTGGAAGTTTTCTGATCCAAATAACTTTGGTATTGGATTCGCAATGATGTTTCTATGATGAAAGAAGTTTTAAAATGGATGATTCCCAGGGAGCTAGAGCTCCTTCATCCACCGTCGGATTTTGACTTTATTCTTCAGAATGAAATCTAATTACAATATAGTTTTAGTGGTGGAAACCTTGACCCAATCAAAGAAAAATTGATGAAATGTCATGAATTTGAGTGCAGAGTCTAGTTTTGGACTATTTTTCTTCTATAAAGTGTTTGGCAATTTTTACCATTGCAAACGCTATCAGTTGAGCCAAGATTTTTTTTTTGGATCAATTTTTTTTTTGGCAAGAGTTTCTTCAAGATGAAGATGAACAACGTTCTAGTGTGTGGTTTTCCGATTGCAAATCTCTTATCAATAGTATCTTCACTTCAAAGTAAAAACGACGGTATTTCGTAGTCTGTTTTGTGCACTCATACGTTATGATCATACAATCCATAAGGTCTCACGACTCAAGTTTTGGTCCACACGATCTACAACAAGCCTATTACAAGTTCAAACAATCAAGATCTAAATAGCTAAATATTCATTTCCCTCTATGACTCTTTCTCAAACTCAATTTCCGGCTAAAAATACCCCCAAAAACGTCTAAAATCCTAACAAAAAACCAAACATTAATGCTAAACTTTCAGCACACATTCATTGAGATAGTCTCATGCCAATGTCACCTCACGTGAGAAAAAAAACATCATCACTCTTTGGCGTGAGAAAAAAAAGCATCATCACTCTTCGAGCCCACATTCAAAAAAAGCTCACATCAACAAAAAGCCGGCACGATGATGATGATGATGGTCCATTGCACCCATTTTTCCACCAAGATCGTCATTTTCAACACTCGTTCCGACATGAAAGATATCGGCGACATTGGAAAACGATGTTATATGATATGCTGCTGCACGCTCTGCACATTTATTACAAAACTAACATAGCAAACTTCTGCTGCTGCCAAAGACAAGACGAGATTTGTTTTCCAACGCGCTGCTGCCCTGCACGAGGAGGGCGGTGTCCGCAAATGGGAGAGGGGCAGGGGGGGGGGTTGATTGTTGTTGCTTCCAAGGCAGTTGTTACTTTTTGTGAAAAGTCAATCCCGTCGCTGAAGAAGAAGTACTGGCTGTACAGCACTATCAAGTACAAATGGTGCAGGGGTAGGTACTGTAGTAGATGACTACCATAACTCACTCCATTGAGTCGTCATAGAATCATGGGAATCCATTCCCCTATCATATGAAATTTGCCTTTGCCTCTGACAATCGGGGCCCTGATTTTGTATCAGAATCGAGGTTTACTATATCTCCTCCTCCTCGCTTTTCACATGCCAAATGACTGCGACGAAAAATCCGGTCGATGAAAACACGATGTTGTATGATGCATGATTCACACGCATGCACATCCACCTTGGTGGGCGTCTACAATAAAAAATTAAAAAAAAAACCCCAAATTAACTTACGTTCCAATGAAAACCTTAACCTTTAACCCTTAAACGCCCAGTACCTCTGAAAATACACTGAAAAGCAAGCATGCTTGGGCATTTAAGGGTTAACTTTCCTTAAAACCTGAAAGGGGTTTGGAGGTTCCCGCAAGAGAAAAACTCGACCAACTTTGACCGTTATAATCTTATAAATGAGGAAGAAGGAACGGTTCAAATTTGGTATGTGAGAAGAATGTCAAGTGAACTTTGAGATCTTACGGTTGAGTCTCTGAAATAATGCTTAGATTGAGAGTTTTTTGAACTTAATCTATATAAAGAAAGTTTTGTGACTTAGATCGTTTTGCAACAAGGGAATTTAGGGGTTAAAAAAGCTTGTGTATATTCCTTATTCGTCCTCTTTCTTGGTGAGTTTCTTACAAATAGAATTGACAAGATGAGAGACCTAAACTTCAATGCTGCATTGTGAGGTTCTTTAGCACTATTCTTGACAAGGTTTTAACACATTCAAGAATGTATAATTTGGATATGGTGAAAGATAAGAGATTTTTTGGGTATATGCCACAATAAAAACCTTGACCATGGTCAAAGGTTGATAGGTCTAGGATGACTTGGGAAACTCCTCCAATCTTAACTTGAATAATCCAAAAATTGTTTATAAAAAATATTAAACCGCTTACACGGGTCTTTGCACATGTTTCTAAAATTATTCTCTTGGCCATTCCACAAGAGAATGTGCTACCTCGATTTTCAAACAATTCTTTATGACCCTTACCTTAGGTCCCCATCTCTTTCTTCCCTCAAAAAACACAAAAAAGACATCAACAAGCAAAGAAAGTAAGGGACGACGTTTCTTGACCAAGAAGAAGAACACAACTTCATAATATCACAATTGTCGGAGATTGATACAGTCACGTTCAGGATGTGACAATAAAGAGGGTCGTGGCAGGGGGATGCTTCCAGTCAGTCCCCAAATTCAGTCAGTTTTTTATTTTTTTTTATTTTTAACGGGCAGCAGCCCAGCCGCTTCACATGATGATTGTCTCTGCACTCACACAAACGAAACAGTTGCGTGGAAGGAAGGGACTCAAAAATTAAAATATTATTTTTGTTAGTTTCCAAAAGTTTGTTGGGGTTAATTACCTGCATAATTGTGTACCACCAGGAACTGTACCACCCCAATTTATGTCAACAATGATTTGGGTAATTTAGAGGGAGGAAAAAAAAAAAAAAAAAAAAAAAAAAAAAAAAAAAGTAGTGAATGTTTGAATTTGTAGAAATTGGTGATATAGTAGATCGGTCTAAAATGGAACAGGTCCCATAATGGAGTTTTAGTAATCTTCACTTACAGGTGAAGAAAAAATTTCTCCATGCAATAGTACTATGTACTCAGTGCAAATATTATAGAGTGTCACTTTAGGGTATTATTTAACCCCTAAACGACCAAGGCCACCGATTCGGCTTTTACGGTTCAGATTTTTTACAGTCAACTTCAAATGTTACAATCTCACATCCAGTGATGATCCAACAATTGAAAAATTTCACACTACTACCTATGGTAGTCTACTTCAAGATCCTACGGTTGAAGTTATCAAAAATTTCCAAAAATATTGGACGTACCCGCATTAGTACATAGTGGTCACTGTTGGGATTTCAAGCTCCCAAAACATCGTGGATCTTTAGGGGTTAAGGACACTTATATATCCAATATGTGAAATTCAGAACTCATTGTAGAAGAGTCCAAATCCGATGATTCTACTTACTCTATCTATTTCACTAATTCATACTCCCTCCGTCCCATTATTATTGTCCAATAGGTTCCCTCAAATCTACCCTGGGAGGTAGATTTGAGAGAACCTACTAGACAATTATAGTAGGACAAAGGGAGTATCTGCTATACTATTTTCCCCCTCCTCATTGAGGGCTATAAGCCCTAGTTATCAAGCCAAGGCTTGTGGTGCCTATGAAAAAGTGAACACATTGGACAATTTCTCAAACATCCACATGACCCTTGTGGGGCTAAGCTTTTGTTATTTTTTTCATACTCCTTGAACTTCAAAGTCCTCAATTTGGTTGCTCGACTGTACACCAAAAACTTTATGAGACATTTTTTTTTGAACATATATATATGTATATTTTTTGTAATTACAATCAATCTATATCCTACATGATTTGTTCATGATTATAGTTGAGTGGAAGCAAATACCTCAACTCAACTACAATCAAGGAGAGATCATAGATAATTGATTGGCTAGAGTTCAGTTATTTAAAAGAAAAGGAGGAAAAAGGGGAGTGTAAAAGAGAGAAAAATGAAGATTTATATTAAAAATTGACCTTAACCATGTCAAGGTCTAAATCCTCTTTACACTACAAAGAGTGACCAAGGGACTCGTTGTAAATTAACCTTTGATGTCTGGGAGGCTCTCCCTTTGTGGAACGACCTTGAACATTGTAGCTTCGTATAGGCTCACAGGGAATTCCCTGTGAGAAAATCTCACAAGGAATCCCCTGTGAGCCTATAGAAAACTTTTCACATTTCATTTAATAATAATACAATTTTAAAATTTTGGAAGTGTACGTCAGCGGAAGTGCCGATTCTGCCCGCCCTGCCGAGGGTTTCATTTACAGGGAGAAGTTACGCCGGGGGAGGTCCCCATCGTTGGGACTCCCGGCCAGTTCGTGACCCTCCCTCGTCGAGCTCCCGCCCTCCTCGGGTGGGGTCCCTCACAGGCCGGGAGTCCCTCCTATGGGGGCCTCACCCTTTACAAAAATCCATCTCTTGATTTAAAATGGTCACGGCTCTTGGGCAAGATCATGACCATGAAAACTATCTTTATTTTCTTCGTCATGGCTCTTGGTCCATAGTGTAAAGGAGCCCTTTGTTGAGCTCAATTTTTTTAACAACCTCAAGGTACTCTATCTCAACCTCAAAGTTTTCCCCTCTTGCTTGCTTTGGCCAAATTTCAAAAACTCTGTGAAAAAGAATAGTTAAAATGTATGAAGAGTTAAGTTAACTAGATCTTATGGTTGGTAGTTTGCAATCTTTGACATTCTTACCAATCTGTCTTTATAAAGACTTTCGAGTGCCTTGAAAGGGCTAGAATGAAATAATTGGTCACGAAAAGATAAGAAGGAAAAAAGGCTAGTAGTAAACATCTACTTTGACCTAAATAAGACTAAAGATCTACAGTTGGTGACAATAGGGGATGTAATAAGGGGGCGCTGCATAATTGTACACCATAAGGTACTGTACTCAAGCTGTTTAGAGGAATGCCAAGTGGAATACTCACACTAATTTTTCCCAAAGATCAAAAAGACTACCAAGGAATAAAAAATCAGAGGTGAATTTTTCCAAAGAATAAAAAAAACTATTAACCAGTGACAGTAAGGAAAAAAAATCAGGGGGTCATTTTTCCAAAGAATAAAAAAACTATTAACTAGTGACAAGAAGGAATAAAAAATCAGGGGTAATTTTACCAAAGAATAAAAAAAACTATTAATTAGGGAATAAAAAAATCAGGGGGTAACTGTAACTGCATATATTTGTGTACTATCAGGTACTGGTCCAAAGCCCAGGTTGCAACAATAAACTTGATTATTAATAAATCAAACTTGATTATTAATACATTAATATTGATTATTAATACATTAATATTGATTATTAATACATTAATATTGATTATTAATACATTAATATTGATTATTAATAAATTGATTGGTTTAAAAAAACAGGAAATTTGAAAAATGAATGAGTTGTCGAGCTAAAGAAAGGGGTGGCTGTGTGGAGGGATTGAATTTATAGGAAGGTGATTGGAAACAGAGGGTCTGAAACTTGTGGGGTCCAAGGAACGTGATATCAAGGAGATCCTGGACCCTGGCCCAAAATTAACGCCTCTTGCGCTGGCTAAGCTCCTATATCCGCGGGCGCCCCATGTCCGCGCGCTCGGCCCACCCGGCCACTCAAAGGGTCGCCCTGGGCGTCCCGCCGGGTTTGGTATAAAGGCCCTGGCGAAGCTTGAGAGCCTTTGCCTGCTCATCGTCTTCGAGGCCAGTCAGAGAGAGAGAGAGAGGGGAGCAACAGTGTGGTGGACGCCATCATCGTTGCCGCGGCGGAGCGGATGTTATGTGTCTCGTTTTTTGAGGCCGCGCCGTTGTGATTTTCTTGGATCGTTCGTTAGGCATTGTTGGCAACGATGGCGAACCAGGGGGTCGACTTCGACAAAACCAAAGCCGCCGGCGACATGGAAGTCCTGCAGGCGCTTAACAACGAGACCGTGGATTTGGTACGCGCGCACATCTCCTCAGTCTTTTCATAGCCGTTTGTAGCTTATTCGTTTGGAGCTTCTTAAAATGAAATGCTTGGAGTAACAGATGTTTACATACGTGGAAGTTCACGCTTTTGAGCGCTTCAGAATGTAGAGCTTTGTGTTCCGCTTCATCACGTGTTGTGAAATTCTGCTTGGACGAATTTCATTTTCAGAGCTTTTTATTGCTTTGTGACGGAGCTTTTCGTGCATTCGAGAGAGTGTGAGGTTTCTTGTTGTGAACGATTTTTCGGATGTGGACAGTGCGGTTGTTTGCTTTTCGGTGTAAGTGTCGTGAATCATTGAGGTGAGCGGGGTTTAGTGACCGTGGCTGGCTGGCTGGCTTGCAATAAGCGTGAATAGTGCGTGTGAGGTACAACGCTTGTACGTGCCGTGCGCTATTCGAGTCAATGATTCGTGATTCACTTCATCTAGTTAACTTTTTGCCTGTTACTTTTCACTTTTTCAGTTACGTTACATGTTTGGCACTGTTTTATACGAATCTTTCTATTCTTGTTCCGGTTATTCCTGGAAGCTAGAAATATTAGATAGTATATTATTGTGCTGCTGCTTTCAATATTTAATTGCGACAGGTGACGAGTGATGTTTTGTTAATTCTGTCGTTTACTTCAGTCTTACTGTGGTAGCTCTGGCGAGTGTGTGGTCTGCTTTCCTTTGGACTATTGTTTGTAAGCATGGGAATTTGAGGTCATCATATTGAAAAGCCTTATGTTCTGCGTTTCATGAGTTATTTGCCTGTCTGTTTAAGGAAGTTAGTACTTTTTTTGCCTGGTGCTTTGTAACTTTTCTTTTAAGACAATCTTGAGACGAGATTTTACCTTGATTTACTGCATGCCAATAAAATTGTGTTTCTTTTCTTTGGATTAGACGGAGCAGTGAACACGGAAGCTTGTTGTTAACGTGTTTCATTCACATTATACTTTGCCGCCATTCAATTCTTCTATCTATCAGCTCTTTATCACTGGAACGGTCACTGTTGCAATTGAAATTGCCATTTTGTTGGCTGCAGTACTGATGTTCAGTTGGGATTGATGAATGCAGGAGCACATTCCGGTTGAAGAGGTCTTCCAGCAATTGAGGTGTTCGAGACAGGGTTTGACCGATGCCGAGGGTGAGGAGAGGATCAGGATATGTGGCCCGAACAAGCTCGAGGAGAAATCGGTGTGTTTTACCTCTCTAAGGCTCTTGTGTTCTCCTGTAATTACTTCTGTGCAGGGAATGTATTCAGAGATTTGTAATTCAAGGCTGTTTGAACTTCATTCTGGAGACTTCTAAAAATAATCTTCCTCTTTTCCTGCAGCAAAGCAAAATTCTCAAGTTCTTGGGTTTTATGTGGAACCCTTTGTCATGGGTTATGGAGGCTGCAGCAATCATGGCGATAGCTCTTGCAAACGGAGGGGTAAGATTGGATGCCGATTGTCCATGAGATGCATAGTTGATTTTCAATTACCGCCTCTTCAGATTGCATACTCTATTGTTGTTGTGATTCTTACAAACGTGTGACTGCAGGGGCGGCCTCCTGATTGGCAAGATTTCGTGGGAATTATCGTGTTGTTGCTTATTAATTCGACCATCAGTTTCGTAGAGGAGAACAATGCTGGTCAAGCTGCCGCCTCTCTCATGGCGCGACTTGCTCCCAAAACTAAGGTAGGTCATTTTAGGAACTGAAGCTTGTCGAAGTCTTTAGAAGTGCTCTTTATTCCTTCTGGGTCCAATTTTCAGTGAAGTTAGTTATACGGTGAGAACTTGTATAATTTCTGCACAAGATCCAACGATGTTCGAAACCTTTCTTTTAACATTTACAAACGTTCGGGGATTACTATTGCGCAGGTGTTGCGAGATGGTGTCTGGTCTGAACGTGAGGCTGAGATTCTGGTACCCGGCGACATTATCAGTATCAAACTCGGCGATATCGTCCCTGCCGATGCCCGTCTTCTTGAAGGAGATCCGTTAAAGATTGATCAGGTAATGAACGGTTAAGGTCTTGGTTACTGCGCTATTCAGTCACGCGTAACTGATAAGTTTCGGCAGAAATTCGATACGTACCTTGTGACAGTGCTGCTTTGTCGTAGTATACCAGGGTATTTGAGTTGGAGGTGAACAGATAGTGTTTCGGGTTAGTTCTAAATGTCTTATCCGTTCTCTTCTGCAGTCAGCTTTGACGGGAGAGTCGCTCCCTGCCACAAAGAAATCAGGAGATGAGGTCTTTTCAGGATCTACATGCAAACAAGGAGAGATTGAGGCTGTTGTTATTGCTACCGGTGTGCACACCTTCTTCGGGAAAGCTGCACATTTGGTGGACTCCACGAACAATGTGGGTCATTTCCAGAAGGTTTTGACGGCAATTGGAAACTTTTGCATCGTCTCGATTGCGATTGGAATTGTCATCGAGATTATCGTCATGTACCCCATCCAGAAGCGTGCCTATCGCGATGGAATTGACAACCTTCTGGTGTTGCTCATTGGAGGAATTCCCATTGCTATGCCTACCGTGCTCTCAGTGACCATGGCTATTGGTTCTCACCGCCTCTCACAACAGGTACCGGTCGAAGAAATTCTGCATCTCTTACCTTTTCTCATGGAGTTTTTAAATTCTATTACACAATCTCTTTTTTTGCAGTTTTCCAATTTACGTGAGAACTCTTCCTTCTGTTACACCTCAATAGAATGTTTCAGCTGAGTTGGTCGCATAATTATTAATGTTGATGTCGTGTGCTTACACAGGGCGCAATCACTAAGCGAATGACTGCTATCGAAGAGATGGCTGGGATGGACGTGCTGTGCAGTGACAAGACGGGAACTTTGACCCTTAACAAGTTGACTGTCGACAAGAACCTGGTGGAGTGTTTTACCAAAGGTGTAGACAAAGAGATGGTGTGCTTGATGGCAGCTCGGGCTTCCAGAGTGGAGAACCAAGATGCCATTGACGCAGCCATTGTTGGAATGTTAGCCGATCCAAAAGAGGTGGGGTTTCGATCTTTCTTCTAATAAACGATTTGGTGTCTTCAAACTTCGGACTCAATACTTGTTGTTGAGCAGGCCATGACCATTACTCTTGCTGTTTCAGGCTCGTGCTGGTATTCAAGAATTGCACTTTCTTCCATTCAATCCCGTCGATAAACGTACTGCCATTACATACATTGATAGCAATGACGGCAGATGGTTCCGTTCTAGCAAGGGAGCTCCTGAGCAGATCTTGGATCTCGCATACAACAAGGAAGAGATCGCCGCACGTGTGCATTCCGTCATTGACAAATTTGCTGAACGTGGTCTGCGTTCGCTGGCTGTTGCCAGGCAGGCAAGTGTGCTTCACCTGTCTTAATTCTGATCAATACCCAAGTGAAGTGGTATATGGTCAATGAGATGGTGCTTGGAGCAAAGAGACTTCTGCTGTGCATCAACACGTCTGATTCATTTTCAGTTTTACATTTAATGAGATTCTTCATCAATCTGGCTATACTACGGTGTTCACGAATTCCGGATTAAGGATCTGTTACACATACCAGTATGTCTTAGCAAAGGATGTCAATTTTAACTCTAGGACTCTTGGATTTTCTATAGGATGTTCCTGAAAAGACCAAGGAAAGCGCTGGTGGACGATGGGAGTTTCTCGGTTTGTTGCCTCTTTTTGATCCTCCTCGACATGACAGCGCTGAGACAATCCGCCGGGCCCTTAACTTGGGCGTGAGTGTCAAGATGATTACAGGTAGAGTATGCTCTTGTCATCAAGTACTGAGTTTGTGACAATAGGGCTTGTCGGTGATCAGGGGCTCAATGATACATGCGTACTTTCTTGCTCGATGTAGTGAATCTGATATATTCCATTTCCTTCCAGGTGACCAGCTGGCTATCGGAAAGGAGACTGGCCGGCGCCTGGGCATGGGAACGAACATGTACCCATCATCCTCTCTGCTCGGAGCTCACAAAGATGAAGCTATTGCATCATTGCCAGTTGATGAACTTATTGAGAAGGCTGATGGTTTCGCCGGAGTCTTCCCAGGTATCAATGCTAAAATCGCTCACATTTACAAATAATTGCAGGCGTTTGTGGGAAAATTCGTGAGACTTGACTTTGTAGGCCATTCAATCTCATATTTTTTGGCGTCAAGTTCCTTCTGTTGATGCTGGGAAGTTTGCAAACGTATCAAAGCCAGAGCCTGGTTTTAATATCAAATTTCATCGTTTTGCAGAGCACAAGTACGAGATTGTGAAGAGGTTGCAAGAGAAGAAGCACATCGTTGGTATGACTGGAGATGGTGTGAATGATGCTCCTGCCTTGAAGAAAGCAGATATTGGTATTGCTGTCGCTGATGCCACAGATGCCGCGCGAAGTGCGTCCGACATTGTGCTTACCGAGCCTGGGCTTAGTGTGATCATCAGTGCTGTGTTGACGAGTCGAGCCATCTTCCAGCGCATGAAGAACTATACAATCTATGCCGTTTCTATTACTATTCGTATTGTGGTAAGCATTTTGGACATCTTCTTGTAGGTCGAAACTTGTCTCCTAAAAGCTAGACTCTGTATCGCAAGTATTTTGATTCCTTCTTCGGTTGGGTACTATGTTCTTCGATTTCATGTGGATTTAGTCTGAGTGAACACTTGTCCTGCAGCTTGGATTCCTGTTGTTGGCTCTTATCTGGAAGTTCGACTTCTCTCCATTCATGGTTCTTGTCATTGCCATCCTCAACGACGGTACAATCATGACTATCGCCAAGGATCGCGTCAAGCCATCTCCACTCCCAGATAGCTGGAAGCTGAGGGAAATTTTCGGCATTGGTGTCGTTCTTGGTACCTACATGGCAATCATGACCACGATCTTTTTCTGGTTGCTGCACGACACCACATTTTTCCCGGTAAAGCATTTTCACTTCTTATTGTTGATTGTCTTTAGAATATTGTTTGTATACGCGTTTTACCTTTGGCTACTTTGCATCGAGCCTCTGAGGAAATACTTCGATGTGAATCGGTCCTTCTATATGTACGTCTTTTCGCTCAGTCGAGAGGATGACCAAACCTCTCTCTTTCGGAAGATGGGAATGATAAGAAAGGCCCCTATAATCTTATGATTCAGCAGGTGTAGGATAATATGTTAGCTCTTATGTACCTCAGGTAGATTGGACCATTGCATGTACTCTCTACTCTTATGGTTGTGGCTGACGAATAGTGTTTATTGTTGCAGGACAAGTTTGGGGTGAGGGACATAAGCGGCATCAGAGAGCAGGAGATGGCAGTCATCTATTTGCAAGTCAGTATCATCAGTCAGGCTCTTATCTTCGTGACTCGCTCCAGGAGCTGGTCCTTCGTCGAGAGACCCGGCTCACTGCTTATATTCGCTTTTCTGGCTGCCCAGCTGGTAAGCCATCTACCGTAATCCTAAGTAGCTGAGTCTCGTTTCAGCCTCGTTTTAATTCACGTAACCGACGTTGCTGTTCTTTACAGGTTGCGACATTCATTGCCGTGTATGCCAACTGGGGATTCGCCCGCATCGAGGGTTGCGGATGGGGCTGGGCTGGAATTGTCTGGCTCTACAGCATCATCACTTACATTCCTCTTGATATTTTGAAGTTCGCTGTCCGATACATCCAAAGCGGAAAGGCCTGGGACAATCTGATCAACCAGAAGGTACGAGCTCATTTTTCCGCTTCGAACCCTGTCCGTTGCAGTGAGTATGAGCTTTGCGTGTACTAATCCGCCTGCTTGGCCAACTCTACAGACGGCATTCACCACCCAGAAGGACTTCGGAAAGGAAGCACGTGAAGCTCAATGGGCCCTTGCACAGCGAACATTGCATGGACTTCACCCTCCCGAATCGAAGGACGAGCCTTCTTCCGCAGCTGGCGGTGGCAACAGGGAGCTCGGATTCATGGCAGAGCAGGCCAAGAGAAGGGCCGAAATTGCAAGGTAAACTGATCAATCACTCCGCTTTTTACAAGTAGGCTCAAATTACCTATAACTCATTACTGATCTTTGGACTGTCTTGCTGCAGGCTGAGGGAGTTGAACACATTGAAGGGACACGTAGAATCAGTTGTGCGTCTGAAGAATTTAGATGTGGAGATGATTCAACAGTCGTATACCGTGTAGGCAGGCAAAGGAAGGAGGAATCATTGGTTGTTGCGATTCTTCGATCGAGATTCATAATCATTGGAAGAGACATGGTGGAGATAACTATCTATGTCTTGTAGAATAGGAAAAAAATATCGATTTATCGTTAGGTGAGATGTGATGTAACGTAACAGGAGCCGATCGAGGCACGATCTTTCAAGTGTCTTAAACACTATATTCGTGCCTTCGGGGTTTGGTTCTGGAACGTTCCCTCATAGTTCCTCACATTCTGCTGACAATGATGATGAATAGTCATTCTCTTGGAGGTCAGCCTTGTTGGAGGTCTGTAATAGCATTTACTTATGTAATGGGCAATCCCAATTTCGACGAGGGTTTTTCTTATATGTAACCTTCTTTATTGAAACTCTCGCAGTTTGAGGATGTTTCTAACAAATCGAAGAGCAGATGATGTGCTGGATGATACTGTTCCGAGCGTTTTCATTAGAATAAAAACTGACGTTGTACTGTCCATTCTTTCTTGTATGATCGGCATGCTCAGATTATTATGAGATGGAGTATCACTCCTTTTTACAATCGAGAAATTTGATATTGTAACAATATATGTCTTATGAGGAAATGATAAAGATAAGAACTCTTTACGCCTTTAGAAAATTACTCTAGGCCATGCGGACTATTGGTGTTCCTGAGTGTGTGGATCACCTAGAGATTACTGCTTTCATAAGCTCGTGTGATATATCATTGAAATGTGCAGAATCCATCGCTCATTTCGCTCGCCACACATCGTTGTTGCTGATCAGTCATCGATGATTAAGGGGGAAGCTTGTCTAAGAGACTTTTTGCATTCAGAGGTGGATTGGCATGAAGGTGATCGACAGACTCGAGAGTTTGGGAGTTCTCGGATCATAAAATGATAAGACATGGACGTGAATGGTAAGGTCAAGGAAGCTTCAATGTATAGAAAGAAAGAAGTGACCTCTGATTGGACTATTCTAAAGGATGTAGAAATCTTTTAGCCATGCGATATGTCTCAACTAATCTCGGATGAATAAGAAAAGTTGCTCATTACATCCACATGGATGTTGGATGTTTTTTTAAATAATTCTCAAATCGAATAAAATGAGATTCGGAAATGTAACATCGGGGAGATTAATGGTGAAGGTCAAAGATTCAAGAGCAACCGGTGGGCACGATGCGAGAGAAGGAGAAAAGTAGCCATCACAGGGACTTTGAAAGAAGAAGTAAGCACATGCTAGAAGAGTTTTCTGCATCAATGCTAAAGTGGTGTGCTAGAGTCTCAAGTGAGGATCTGGATCAGTCGCCAGGATCACGGAGGAGGATTGCTTGTAGAGGGCATGTACCATATTGTCTTTTCACGAGAGGGAGCCTTGGGTGTAGCTTTCTGTTTCGAGATTTTGAGACACCTAATCAAAAAATTATATAAATATGTCTCGGTAGCATTTCTATGACGTATTGAAACTTGTGTATGATACACAGGAACGGATTTGTTTTTCTCGAGTCATAGAAATGTGGCATTGTGATCGGTGAAACTTGTTGGGGCTTCCGTGAACTCTTGAAATTGGATGATGTTTTCCTTCCTTGTGTGTGGACGAAGATGGAGGTGACTGTTCACATATGCTTGGCACTTTTGTGATATATTGGTTGATCTTGTGGTCCTGATCTTTCACCTCATTCATGCCTTACCACTGAGCCTTTCCACTTGACATTTTTGTTGATCTGAAAATGATTGGATATGGATGTGAATGGTAAGGTTAAGTGAAGATCAAAATATGGTTTGCCATGCACATGATATTCTCCTAAATCTGTCTCCTCTTCCAGTATATTAATTGATTTTTTATGCAATGGAGGCCCTCTAAGAAAGTATTTAGCCATAAATATTCGTAATATAAGATCCAAGCGTTTTCTCTCAACCTGTATGGAATCAATTTAACATCGGGACCATCGTGTATAAGTTCCAAGTATCTTCTTTCAAGCTGAATGGAATCCAAACATCTTTTTTCAAGCTGAATGAAATCCAAGCATCTTTTTTCAACCTGAATGGAATAACACATGTACGAAAGTTTAAGAGTTGAACATGAGAATTGTAGGAAAGAAGGTGTAATCAAGTAGGTAGAACGTGGTGTAATCAAGTAGGTGGAAACTGCAGGAAGAATGAGTTTTATAAAGTAGTGATGATGATATAGTGCCCATATGGTCCGATCATATGTAATCTGAACCAAAAACATCTTTATTGTGTCTTCTATTGATGGATCACCTTTATCGAGTGATGGCTTGTCCCCTCAAACACTCAAGCGTTTATAAATGCTTTTTCTTCAAAGGGTCACTTGCTTTGCTTGTTGTGAGGATGACTATAAAGGATCGCTTGCTATGAGTCTTGCTGTAAGCGGTGAAGGAGCATACATGAGAAGATTGAGGAGAATTGAAGTCTTGTTGTTTTTGAGTTTTCAAGTAAGTCTCAGGTTTCTCTTATGTTTTGCAAAGTATTTTGAGTTGATATTGTACATCCTTGATTTTCCCTGGCACAATATAGTGATGGAATACTCATGATGGCTTAGACTTATTGTCAAAACAATGGTTCAATTTTTTGTACTTCTACTTGATGCCAAGTCTCCTAAACAAGTGTTTTCATTCATGCATATAAGTATTAGTTAACACTATTACTATTGTAGCCATTCTTAGAGACGGCTCGGCGGGAGGAATGGAAGGCTGAAACGCTCCGTGTTTTGTGGTGAGGAGGGAGAGAGAGATGGGTGTTAGTTTTCTAACATCCTCGTGTTAGCAATGGGTACTAGGTGTTTGTGTTGATTGTAGGGGAGTTGCAGGCTGGGCTGCGGTGACATTGCTTGGAAACATGCGGCTTCACAGAATACGCTCAATCTCACACTAGAGAACCAAGAAAAACATTCCAAGAGAGTTCAGATCTAGACTCAGATCTAGATCTAGAATGCAGATCTGGGATGGGTGTTGGCATCCTAGTGTTGGCAGATCTGTAGCTGTATGAGCTGGGCATACAGAACACTGAGCAATGATCATTTCCGGCTTCCCTAGTCACCACATTCGCTATAGACCCTACGCCAATCACAGCTCTCTGTCCCTTGCACCCGTAACAAGGAACTGAAGGAAAGATATGCGCGGTAGCAGAAGTCGAGCAGCTTGCAAAACTCCGGCAACAACCAGACTACTTTCTCATACCACAAACCTTTGCTGTTACATTATATTGTTATATCTATCTGCTGCAGTAGCATCAAAAATTTATTGCAACTCTGCATTGTGCTTTTCTAACAATAAGAGCTACATACTAGATCTATCGTCTAAACTTTGTGGTGCAGCTCGCCCTGTCAAGAAGGCGCAGAAGATGGACCAGATCGCTCCCACCCCGCCCCAGCAAGCAATGCTTGCCCTCCCCAGCATGAGAAGAATATCAGTAGATATATACATGATGATGCTGAAACTGCATTCCAGAATGCGAAGCAAGAAGTACCACAATAACGAGCGACGTAACCTCCAAGTCACATCCAAGAATCTGCATCCGCCCTGCAAGCACAATCAACACAAGGTGACTACCGTGATAGCCCATCCCAACATGTCATGCAGCTGTAGCCGCAGTTTTACACATGGGGTTCCGAATACGGACAATTGCCTTGAGCTCACTCGTGGACAAATGGCGAGCATATTGTGTTGCAATCTCTTCCTGGGTACTCTCATCCGGAAGATTGAACGTCACAGACATGTCAAATCGACTGAGGAGTGCAGGATCCAAGTCTTGCTTGCAATTTGTAGCAGCAATCACGACAATCTGACAGGACATACACTGTTGAAAACATTACTGCAGATGAGGCCCATGAGGCCCAATTCGGCCTTGGAAGCTGGAGCGGCAGTCTCACCCACGTGCACCTGCTTCGAAGCAAGATGAACATCAAACCTGCAACAAAGCTACACGTGACCTCAATGGACTGCAGCAAAGAAGGATGCAAGCCAATTACAAGAAGCTACAAAATGCGAACAACCCCCGCAAATACATCAAAGAGTAAGGCAAAAGACCCGAAGTATGGATGCGCGTCACTGCCAACACAACTGCAGCTGAAGCATTGCTTCGAAAGATCGTCCTGCAACAAGTGGGATGCCAACACGTCATGTTCAAAGATTGACGAACGGTGGCGATGCAGATCTACTCCAACGGTACTATTGCAGGTAAGTATCGTAAACCCTAAACTCAAGAACAGCTTCGTAGCAGTTCATCCGTCCTGCAATGAACGGCATTCATCGGCAAAAAAGAAGAAGAAATGCCACCATATAAGAAGAGCTGCTTGTGAGACGGTACTCACTTCTCATTGCAACCACGAACCCTGTTTGTATGCCTCCAAACTGATAGCTTTCCCTGCTCTTCCTAGTACCATCTCGAAAGTATCTTGTAATCTGAGTGCAAGGCCAGCAGTAGCAACAACCAGAAGCCTCAGAAGGCTTAGTATTTGTGTATCAATTCTTTTAGCATGTCAGACGAGTAAATATTATAGCAAGATACATGTAGTGTGCTTGAGACGTCTTCTAGAAGTGCCGCTACAGAATAGGATCACAGGAGCCTGCGAAAGTGCCACCAATCAAATCTACGTTAGCGCTGTCGGTGCTGAAGGAGAGGTTGTTGTCACCGAGACTGGGGCGGAGGATGCTGCTGTATTGAAGCTGCTCGTCTGGAGCCGTAAAACAGCTGCCGAGACCATACCGACGGACGCGAAGGCGCGGGTGCTCATCGAACCGTGGCAGGAAGGCGCGGGTGCGACATCGACAAGGATAATAGCGACGACCAAGTTTGTGTTGTTGCTGCCCCAAGTGGCCCGCTTGCCAAGGTTAGGTAAGCCAAACCCTAGCTTTGCCGTAACAGCACCCCGGTGCACCGTCCGTGAACACGCGCTGCCGAGAAGGCGCAGCAAATTTGCTTCGAGAAACTCACATCAGCACTCGCTATCAAGAAGGCGCCTTGCATCAACCCCAGGTAAGACTCTCCAACCCACGTTCAAGTTTACACTTGATATGACTCTTTTAATGAACCACATAATTACTTGTGTTACAATATATGTGCAATGCACTAATCATAAGATGACATGTTTGTATGATATTTTGTGCATAAGTAATATGTATATTCATAATATACATATATGCGATAGTAATAAAGTTAATAGTTATATCATTGTATGTGACACAATGAATGACCCCATTCTTAAAAGTATGATTTCTTGGGTATGTGTCAAAAGTGTAAGTAGTAAGAATCTTAATAGTAGCAGTAAAGAAGATAGCACACATATCCTTGGAATGCATGTTAAAAAGAAAACTCTCCCCCCTATCTTCATACTTTACAAAGCCCCCCATACCATGATGGGGGGAGAAGGAGAAGAAGGGATTAACTGGAGAAAATTGGAAAATAGCAATATTAACCCCTAAACGCGCCGAATGTCGAAAAACGACATTTTGGATGGAAGGCAGCAACTTTGAATAGCCATATTTTCTTCATCCGAGGTCCGTTTTGAATGAAATCACTTGGGTTAGGTTCCAAATCAAGTCTAGTTTGCGTTGTAAAATTTGCAAGCCCATACAATAAAGTATGAATTAATGGAATGCACTTTAGTGAAGACAGCGCTTGCTTTTGGGTTTTCAAGCATGGGGCATGTATTACCATTGCAAGCCAATTATGTGAAATTAAAAATAGTTTTCATGATTTTTTTTTTCATGGTCATGATCTTAAGGTGATTCTTAACAACTTTGTAGTGTGAAGTTTTTTGATCCAAATGATTTTGCTATTGGATTTGCAATGATGTTTTGTCAACAGAAAAAGGGAGAAAATGGATGATATTTGAGGAGCTATATCTCCTTCATCCACCATTGGATTTCAACTTAATTTTTTGGGATGGCCTCCAATTAGAGTCTAGTCTAAGTGGTAGAAACCTTAACAAGATCGAAGGTGTTTTGAAGATAAGGCATGAAATTGAATGCAAAGGGTCTAGGTTTGGACTATTTTTCCTTTGTAAACTTTTTTGGCGCTTTTACCATGGCATGGCTTTTATTTGAGCCAAGAAATTTTTTTGATGAATTTTTTTTGGGTAAAGGACTTATTAAGATGAAGGTGAACATCTCTCTAGTTGGTAATTTTTTCATTGCAATAGGTATATTGGTAGCATTTCCACCTCAAAGTGAAAATGATGAAATTTTGCAGTTTGTTTTTAGTATTAATATGTTATGATCTTCCGATCTATAAGGCCTCATGACTCAAGTTTTGGTCCACATGATCTTGGATAAGTCTATTACAAGTTTGTACGGTTGAGATCTTAATAGCTTCTCTTGATTTTCATCTATGAGGATTTCTATGGAAATGTGCTTTTCTGCTAAAAATAGGCTGGGGTGTTTAGGGGTTAACATTACAAAAACTTTTGTATGTAATAGGATGGCCCAACAAAGCACAAGCTCAACACCCAAGGGCGTTGTTAAAAATCTAACCCAAGATCTTGATATGTCGGAAGGATTGACGTCTAAAAGGCAAAATGATGAGAATAATATGGCTGTCACGTCAAAGAAGTCTAAGGGAAAAACCAATGAGAGGAGATTTTGGCTAGGCTTCCAAGCTCACAATTTCTTGGATCACTATAATGATGCAATGAGAGAGAAAATCAATAAAAAAGAAGAACTCATCAAAAAAGGTTTAGGGAAAGTGGAGAGAGAGGAGTATGAGAAGAGCATCCCTTCTTTCCCATATGTTCTACAAGAGGAATGGCCTTCTAATAGATCCGATGGGAAAGAGGGGCAACACTTTAACTACACCCAAGTCCCAAGTGAGGTGGAAATAGATGAATATGGATATGCACTAGACTACCAAGTTGCCATCTATTTTGAAATTAGCACCCAACCTCAATTCCGTTAAAATGGCACTATGCCATGTGCCATTTTGTCACACCACATCTTACATATGTGCTCACATGGAATGGTGTATTCTGTAATATCACAATTTTTTTTGATAATATCACTCCTCTATATACATTGTCACTCATTTTCCATAATATCACCTTAAAATTCTGTAATATCACATGGTTTCTGAACTGCAGTTCAGAAAGTTTAGGTGTGTCATTTTAGCGGCATAACGCCATTTTAACGGAATTGGGGATACCCGTTCTACCACAAAGGAAGAGATAGGGGTACAAGTAGAGTCTAGATTAGCAAGCATGGGCATTGAATTGGGCACTCTCATGGGTGAACCAATTGCCTACCTCTGCTACCACCAATCAAATATTTGGTGTGGGACACTCAAAATCCACCTAAAAAACCCCAAAACTGATGCTAAGGACCTTCTCAAAGGTAAATAACCATTTATCCTCAATATAGATGGCAAACTTTTGAGAGGGAAAGTTTGCAAATCCTATGACGCTTTGGCTATTAGCAGCTTACTGTCCGTCAAAATCAATAGCCCAAACATCTCCAACAAACATTGGGCCACCATGATGGAGGCCTTTGTTGAAGATGGCTTTAAAAGAGGGCTAGATTTTGATATCACAAATGTCCAAAAGAATCTAGAGGCCGACTTTGCTTGGGTAGTCACCACTTCACCAACTCAAGTTAAACTTTTGAAAAAAGAAAAAGTTAGATTTGAGAATGAAATCTTGGAAGGAACAATTCCATCCAAAGTGAAGCTAACGGATGACGAAAAAGCAAAAAGAAATGTGCTTGTGTTAATTGTCAAAAACCTTAACAAAACCAAGACAAAGGAAATAATAGAAACTGAAATTAGAAAACTCATGGGTGAAGACAATGTGGTAGACGTGTATTTTCACCTTGAAAAAGGTAAACATGTCGGAATTTGCAATGTAGAATGTCTAAACATAGCAGTCTACAAAAAATTTGTCAAAAAAACTCACAAGATATTAAACAAATATGTTGAGTTTTTTCCCCACCCCAAGAGCTTAGAAGGAACCATCAAACCTAATGAAGATGATCTAAAAAGACTTGGGTTTAACGACATTAACAACGCCCTTGCAAGCACGGTACAAGCCATGGAGAACAAGGCAACAAAATCATACACGAAGGAGGATCTACAACAAATTGTGAATGAAGCTGTGGAGAAAGGGAGTACCAAAACCATGGAAGTTATGAGAGAGGAAATGGGGGTGATGAAAAAGGAGATCGTTGGGGAAGCAATGAGCTATGTGGAGAATGTACACCTAAAAGCATCACAAAGCATTCAACAACAACTCAAGGCTATGCATGACATGTTTGCCATGACAATGCAAACCATTGAGTCCAACAAAAAATTATGCCTAGGCCAAAGGGAGGAAAATGACTCAATGGAGACGGAAAACTAAGTTGGCACACCAAAGGCCCAACGACACATAGCTCAAAACCAAGTGTATTTTTTAATACAACCAATAAAAATAGAAACTATACAACCCCAACTATACAAAAAATAAACATTACCGAAGCCAAGCCGAAATCACAAAAAACCCAACTTACTCGACCACACAAGTTAGCCAAAATAAACATAAAAAATCCGAAATATCCCATCACAAGACAATATCCGAATAATATACCTTTTTCCCCACACGTACACAACACTACATCCACACTATCACATATAAAGAAACTTTATGGGCCTCAAAAACAAAATAAACCTTACAGAAAGCCAAAACACCTCGTTATAGATCAACAAATACATCACTCAAAAATAATAATAAAATCACTGGAACCCAATCAACACACAAGCAAACAAACCCGGCCTCCCGGGCTCACCTATGAATCAATAAATCAAAAAACAACCTATAAAACACACACACAAAAGTTTCAAAAACATCAACCCACACTATTAAAACATATCAATACACATATAAAGACAAATATCACTTACCAAAATGCGGAGATGTTGAAAACAATCCAGGGCCGATGCCAAATGTACTCAAAACACACCCATCTGTCCATAAACGAAGATGCAAAAACTACTTCATACCATGCACAATTCGACTACACCCTGAATACCAACACTTATCAGCACAATTTGCGCCATGCCTCATAAATACTCACTCAAAACATCCTGAAGCACAAATAAAATACCCACATCTCACAAACTACGTCCGGGAAAACTCTCATCACCCAGCATCACGCATATTATACGCTCTTATCACAACAATAAATCCATCACCAGAAACATGCAACCGCATCCTCGAACATCCCACTATTCCAAATTGGACCACTATATTACTTAATGAAATGGCCACACTTCAAAACCCGCCAGAAAGACATCTCAACAACATACACCCATACATACAATTCAAAAACGATAATTCTAACCTAATAAACCCCCCCAACACCATACACAAACAAATATACAAATTCATTCAACAAAACAACATACCACCCAACCTAGAACAATTAAAAAACAAATTCCCTTTTTTACCCGATAACCTACTTGCAGAAGCCCTAAAAATCAATGAACCCCTTTCCGAATATTCTCATCCACCTCCAGCACCAGATATGTCCCCCCCACAAAATACAACACCAATCACCACGAACCATAAAACGCATATAGTCACTTGGAATGCCTCATCACTCAACACCGCCCTCCCAAATTTACATGAACTAATCACTAACACCCCAACAAGCCCGGCAATCATTGCAATACAAGAAACTAAACTAACTGCTACAAAATCTACCAAATATCTTCAAAATTTATTTCCTAATCACAAAATGATCTTCAACAATACACACACACTAACACGATGCATGCAACAACGAATGGAATATACACCTACAAGAGGAGGCCTCTTGTTATTTATAAACAACAAATACACATACCCAGGTAATGTTACCAAAATCCCAACCCTCGCCGCAATATCACCATATTTACAAATAATAAAAATAAAAAATGAACCCCTACAACCTTGGTTACTTATACACATGTACATGCCGTCACATCCAGAAGACACCCCTTACTTAGAAACGATACAACAACAAATAACACAACAAATTACAGCACACCCTAACCACATTCAAATATTATGTGGGGATTTTAATAGAGACATAGCTCTCATAGGTCGCCGACACGAATTAGACACAATTCCACCGCAATTAGAAGACAGGGATTGGCGAGCATTCACAGACTCCCTACAACTAACATATATACCAACAAACACTGTATATTCGAGACAAGGAGGACAAAATTACAACAAAACCAGCCTAATAGATGGATTTTTCATAAATACCCCCGATAACAATTTATACACATCGCTAACTATTACGGAACATAACCTCAACTCAGATCATTCTCCAATCACTCTTCAAATACCTCCAAACACACTGCTCGCAAGACCCCCACAAGAACCAACATCTAAACCGATAAGAATTTTAAATCCTATTCCACAAGAAAACCTTGATAAATTCAAAACAATATTCTATGAAGATAACTCAAACGAAATCAATGACCTCACCTCTCTTCTCTCAAACACTCAATTAACAAATACACAATGGCAAACGGCATGCGAAAAACTAGACCACTTAATTCAAAAAACATCCAAGTTAATTGAAAACACTTGCAACGCACCACCCTTGCCTACACTAACACCACGCACATCTGAACAAGGAGGATTTCTACCAAGAAAACTCCAAAAACAATGGAAAAAACACCTAACCACATACCATCTAATTCGCAAGGCTATATACAGTAAAAAAAACACCCCCAATTGGCAGCAACACCCCATAATAGAAGAACTAAGCAAACATACACACACAGACATTCCACCACCTCCACTACAAACCAACAATCCACAAGAATGGATCCAAACTCTAGCAGAAATAGCAAAATCATCAAAAAAACAAGCACAAAAAATCACTACGAAATTCACCCAAGCATGCATTAAAAAAGCCATCACAAAATATAGGCAGTTATACGACAAAAGTCCAAAAAAAATAAACAAAAAAGTCTTTAAATATCAAGATACCCCACCACTTGACTGCATCATAGATAGATATAACAACCTCTTAACCAACCCAAAAGACATCGCAATTGAAATACACACACAACAATCACAAACTAATAGGCCCACAGTCCCAACATGTTATCACCAACTCCAACACCCAACACTATGCACATGTAGCGTGAGACAATACCCATGGCACGATTTAGACGGCTTTGTAATAGACAAAAGAGGTAATCCACAAACCCCCTTACATAAATACTTCAACGATGAAATATATGGTCAATGTTTAAAACAATTATCCAATAATAAAGCACCAGGACCGGACAGAATCCCTAACTCCATTCTAAAAAACATGCCCGACAACTTTCATAAACTACTATCCATGTTTTTTCACCACTGCTACAAACAACGTCAAATACCAGCATCATGGAAACTAAGCTTAACCATACTACTATACAAAAAGGGCGATCCAGCAATACTACCAAACCACAGGCCTATAGCGCTAGCCAATACAATCTACAAACTCTTCACGAGTACTCTCACACTTATACTTTCAACATACGGCGAACATCACCAAATACTACATGACAGCCAAGAAGGCTTCCGAGCAGAAAGAAGCACAGCCAGACAAATACAACTCATCACTGCAGCCTTAGGGGACGCAAAACTCACAAATCAAGACATCTATATACTATATATAGATTTTAAAAACGCATTCGGTTCCCTAGACCATGCTCGACTACTGGCAGTAATGAAAGACCTTGGTTACCCTTTAGATGCAGTTATGCTAATTGGTAACATATACGCAAACTTTTCTACAATATTCACAGGCGAATATTTTGGCAAGACAGAACCAATTCCAATACAAAGAGGAACCATTCAAGGCGACACATTAAGCCCCTACCTATTTCTCATATTTTTAGAACCACTACTAAGATGGCTACAAAGAGGGAATAATGGCTATACATTTGGTACATCGAAAATAAACATTACAGCTGCTGCATACGCAGACGATTTAGCAGGACTTGCAAACACCCTCCAATCCATACAAACTCAAATATACAAAATAGATAAATTCTGTGAATGGGCAGGTATGGACCTCAGCGCGCAAAAATGTGCTATTACAGGCTGTCCAAATAAATCCAAAATAAAGCCCGATAAATTCAAGGAAAAAATAGAGCAACACCACATCACCTATAGAAACCAACCAATTCCTATCCTTCACCAAAACGAACCTTATATCTACCTTGGTATCCACATGGTACCCTCTCTAAAATGGAAAATCCAAACACACATCGCGACAAACAAACTCACCGACCAATGTAAACAACTCGCAAAATGCCCCGCAACAATCAAACAAAAAATCAACATGGTTGATACAGTCATCAGAGCAGGGATCGCATATAGCTTCTATGCAGTCCCATTCTCACTTTCAACCATCAAAAAACTTGACAAAAAAATTATAGGAATCCAAAAAACAATCTGTGGCCTTCCAAAATGCACAGCGAACGTGATTACCCAACTTCCCCACAAACTCTTTGGTCTTCAAGCATTCTCACTAAAAAACGCATATCTAAGATGTATCGGCGAACAACTTAGAAATGCACTTAATGATCAAGGAAGACTAGGCAATATTTACAAAGGCCTTATTCAACACATAACTTCCAAACACGGTGGCGCTGAAAACATCCCCAGATTAAAAGCCTCCGACTGTATAAACTCTCCCATATCAAGAACACTATTTCTTCTCAAACAAGATGGAGGTATACATCTAAAAAGTACCAATGATGACTGATAACCAAATTATCATACAAGTCAAAATGCAGGAATTAATATTATTTGGGCTACTTCAAAAATTAATAAAGTTTGGAACAATGTGTTACATCATCAACAACAACTTAGAATAGCAAGAATATACATAAGACTACATATATTAGCAATAAATAAAGAAATTGGAATAGCCATCAAAGAGTTATTAATTTATCAAAAGACTATTTTAATACACAGTTAAATAGTTAAATTAGTTTCCTTAAAGACAATTACACCATGTAATTGTCAAAGTCATAGGTAGTTACAAACAAGGAGGAAGTTTTAGGTAGAATAGTTGAACATTTAAATTATCATCCATATTAGGAAAGTTAGTTAGGGTTAGGAGAAAGGTCTCCTAAGACCACGGGAAGGTATAAAAGCCTTCCCATTTATGTATTTGGGACTCATAATCCCTCCCCACAAATTAATAAAAGACCACTTTTCAATTCCAACTTGTCTTCGTCAACCGGCACTTGTTTTAAAAGGGTGTTTACACCATTGTTGCAAAAGATCTATTGGCTATGGCGATCGAAGTTTCCAAGTCAGACACAAGCCAAAATCATCCATGAAATAAAAAGAACTTGGTTGAATCCATATAAAGCAAAGTGAAGAGGCAAAGATAATACAAAGACAAAAACAAACCTCCAAGCCAAGTAACAAAGGAGGAGACCAAGAGACATACAAATAAAAGTAACAGGGCAATCAAAGACTACATAACCCCTGCAACAAAAGAAGACGAAGAGGAAACTTGAAACACAATAGACTTCTAGCTAACTTAGGACTAAACAAATTAAAGCACTTAGGAAACTTGGTTTCCATTTTGGCGACCATGCTGGGGATCTTGTAAAGAATCGGTCAGGCACATTTTTCAAAGGTGACAGCATTAAAAGATTTCAACAAAGAATTTTATTCGAAGGGGGATAAGAAGGGAAGGAGAGTGAGAAGGTAGAAATATCCTTGCAGAAGTGAACCAGAGATGGGTTGCACTAGGGCAAGGTGGTGAACTACAATTTCACTCCCATTGAAATTCCCGAGATTGATACCCAAATGAATGAGAATACCAAAATGAGCAAGGAACCAACGTCACCAAAAACCAGAAGAGAAAAGGAAGCCGAACATTTACACATACAACGAGTCCTGAGATTAAAAGACCATCCCGAGTTAGAGTCTAAGACCCATAAGGAAGATAAAAGGAGATCCGATCCGTGGGACGAAGCAGCCACAACCTATCAAAACGACATATACGGAGGATTAGATATAGACGAAGAACAATTGGGTACGGAATACGGAGAAACTTCGACCTCCAAGGTGGATCATTCAACGATACCTAAAGAAAACCCTACGCATCTGTCCCATATAAAAACGCGATCGTTGTCGGAAATACTACCATCCTCAAGCAGTCCGGACGGACATTCGCAAAGAAGGCCAAACAACATGGCAGGACGAATTAAGACCCAACTACCTAGGTTCACAGGTAAAGGGGATCCAGACATCTTTGTCAAAGAATTCAATCAAATTTGCTACGCAAATCAAGATGAAGATGGACGACTGCAGTTATTTCCAGTTTGTCTCAAGAAGAAGGCTTTTGAGTGGTATTCTCAATTTCCACCGGTGAATTTTTACAGGTGGGAGGATCTAAAAACGGCGTTCATTCAAAGATTTCGGGAAAAGAAAACAGATGCAGAATTGATTGATAGTCTGTCACATCTTAAGCAAAAGAAATATGAAGATGTTGAAGACTTTTACGAGAGGATAATGATGTCAGCCAGTAAATTGGATCCACCACCCCCAAACCATTTCAAGAAATCTTGGTTCATCAACGGTCTGCAAAAAGAGTACGAGAAGTATATCCTTATGTTACCGACTGATACGTTGGAACAAGCCCTCGCCTCAGCACGGAAATTGGAATTGGGGTTCCAAAAGAAGAAAAGGGAGGATTCGGATACCGAATCAGAGGAATCAACTAGTGATTCGGAGGAGGAGACAAAAAGAATAAAAAAGATAAAGAAGAAAATAAAGAGTAGAGAGGCATTGAAAGAATTACAAGCAGAGGTAGCTCAACTGTCCTCAAACCAGAGGAAATTTCGGGAAGGAGTCATTTGCAGACTTTGTCACAATGAAGGGCATCTGCCTACAGAGTGTCAATCAAAGTACTGTACAATATGTAATACAAACATCCACCGTACTACGGAGTGTACCTACAATCGTCGATACCAGGAAGGAAAAGTGACGGTGAATCAAATTCAACCGCAGTGGAACAACATGAGGAGGTCAAGCGATGGTAGAAGGTTTGAAAACCGAGATTGCGAACAAGAACCTCCTAGAGACAATTACTATAGACAAGAGAGATACCCATACCGGGGAGGGTATGGGGGGAGAGGATATCCTCGTAATGGAGGAAGACAAGATTATAATAGGCCAGTAAGCGTCTATGAAGATCGACATAGACCGTGATTTGAAGATAGGAAGTTTAGGGATGAACCAAGACATTCCTATTTAAGTGTAGATAACAGGGAAGCTAATCCCATGGAGTGTTATTATTGCCATAAGAAAGGGCACATGAAGAAGGATTGTTTTCTATGGAAGCGACGTCAAGAGGAGGGTAGAGGAACCCAAGGGGTTGACAAGCCTACAATTGGCTCCAACATGGTAGCCCCTAATGTCTGTGTAATGACTAGGGCGCAAAGACAACAAGTTGATAATGAAGAGGGATCGGAAGATAGCGAAGATGATGATGATGATAGTGAACAGGAGGCTGCGGAAGGACAACCAGAAGCAGTGGATTTTGGAGAGCTTCGAGATCGGGCCTCTAAAGAATGGGAGGACGAACGAAGGGTACACCAACAAGTGACCCAAGATGTCCAAAGATTACAAAAAGAGTTAGGAGAAACACCTCCAGAGGTATCACCGATGTCTTTTGAACAAAGGCAAATACCAACAAGTATAGAAAATAGAAATAACGAAATACAACAGACCAAGATAATACAAGAGGTTTTAAATCAAACTAAGGCCAATATCACCGTTGGGCAATTATTGGAGTTGGCGCCTTACTGCAAACAACAAGTAATGAGGGCAATCCTGCCACCAACTCTGATACCAGAGAAGCCGATAAAAGGGCCAATAGAAGCGCCAACAGAAGTATGCAGCATCAAAACTCAAGATTTTGATGTGGAAATGCCTGTAATAACGGCTCGTATCAAGCACTACACCATCCCTAATGTACTATTGGATGGAGGTTCTGGAGTAAATATTATTACTGAAGAACTCTGTCAAAAATTAGGATACCGGACATTGGAACCGGCACCATTTAACATTATAATGGCAGATCAACGCAAGGTGACACCTCTAGGAATCTTACGAGATTTACAAATGGAAGTAGGAGGATTCCATTATAACATTGCAGCCATAGTGATGCGGATGGAATCCAAAACAGGCAGCTACGCCATGTTACTAGGCAGACCATGGCTAAAGCAGGCCAATGTAAAGCAAGACTGGGCAAAAGACACCATCACATTGGTTCATAAGACTAAAGAAAAGAGAATCAGTACGAAGAGGATACCAGGTCCATCACCCTCTAAAAGACCAATACAAATTGAAGGTTATGATTGGACAGACGGGTTGACTGACAAGGAAGAGCAAGTAGTCTACCAAGCCATACCATCTCTCCAACCAGTGGCAGACATGGAACTTGCTGGGCTTAAAGAAATGTTTTCTTATGAATGTCAGATGGTCGAAGCAGAACCATTACCAACATCGGGTTCTCTCTCAAAGACAAGCCAGCAAGAGAAACCTAAGATTGACGAACCGACCGACCCAGTCCGGGAATACCCATCTCATTTCTACGAGCAAAGAGAAGGCACAGTTGTGATTGACGAGACTCCTGCATCCATTACAATCCAAGGCAAGGATATTACTAAGTGGACTATACAGGATAAAGACCAAGTACAAGAAGTCAACTTGGGTACAACTGAAACACCTCACAAGGTACGCATTAGCAACAATTTGGAATTCGAATTTAAGAACAAACTCGTAAATCTCTTACGGGAATTCAAGGACGTGTTTGCCTGGAGTTACGATGATCTGAAAGGCATACCTGCACATATATGTGAGCATCGTATTGAGCTCACTCCCAATGCGACACCAGTAAGGCAAGCCATGTACCGAATGAATCCGAAATACGCGGCAAAAGTCAAAGAGGAAATCGATAAGTTGTTAAAAGTTGGATTTATCTATTCAGTGAAGAAAACCGATTGGTTATCACCTATCGTAATAGTCCCAAAGAAGAATGGTAAGCTGCGGGTTTGCGTAGATTATCGAAAACTCAATGGGTTCACAAAGATGGATCCGTTCCCATTACCATTCACAGACCAAGTTCTAGAGGCAGTAGCAGGACATGAGATGTATTCAACGCTTGATGGTTTCAGCGGATATAACCAAATTCCGATGGCTGTAGACGATCAACTTAAGACTTGTTTTATCACGGAATGGGGACCATTTGCATACCGGGTCATGCCATTTGGATTAAAATGCGCTCCAGCCACTTTCCAACGAGTGATTATGCAAACCTTTGCTGAATTCTTGAACGTATTCATGCAAGTTTTTCTAGATGATTTCACCGTATACGGCACACAAGCCCAACACTTGGAACATCTTCGGAAATGTCTATCCAAGTGTCGCGAAGCGCAAATCAGCCTCAATCCAGAAAAATGCACTTTTGCAGTAAATTCAAGTACATTACTTGGCCATGTAATCTGTAAAGACGGCATATTAGTCGATCCTCTCAAAGTCGAAGCGATTCAAACACTTCCACCCCCAACCAATATCAAAGGGGTACGCCAATTTTTGGGATCAGCAAGTTACCACAGAAGATTCATCAAGGATTTCGCAAAAATCACCCAACCTCTAGCCAACCTCACAAAATCAACGGTCAAGTTCCATTGGGATGAAAAATGCCAGGAAGCATTCGAGTTAATTAAAAATAAGTTAACCCAAACTCCTATTCTAATCACTCCAGATTGGAACAAAGAATTTCACGTTCATTGTGATGCATCAAACGAAGCTATTGGTAGCGTATTAACACAGAATATTAATGGAAAGGTTGACTCACCCATCTATTACGCTAGTCGACTACTTAATCAAGCTGAAAGAAATTACTCAACAACAGAACGAGAGGCATTAGCTATGGTTTACTCGTTGCATAAGTTTCGACATTATTTGTTGGCTAACCATTTCGTTTTCTATGTGGATCACGAGGCCTTATTACACTTAGTCAACAGACCCATCATATCTGGAAGAATAGCAAGATGGATGTTGCTACTCCAAGAATACGACTTCGAAATTATACATCGCCCAGGCCGCCAACACGTTGTTGCTGACCATCTTTCCCGAATCACAACTGGTGAAGTTGCAGATGGGGTACCTGATTTGTTTCCAGACGCCAACTTATTTATGGTACAAGTTGCACCTCAAGAACATACCATACCTTCTTTCCATGATTGGCGACAACCCATCACGGATTACCTACGAACTGGCACCATACCAACGACCATACCTTTGAACATACGTCGTCAAATTGCCATACGAAGTCGTCCCTTCTACCTAGATCAACAAGGGCGATTAATAAAAACTTGTTGGGATTCCCTTCCCAGACTATGTGTGGCCGGACCAATCACCCGCGCCATAATTGCAGAAGCCCATGGAGGTCCAGCAGGAGGACATTTCTCCTCTACAATCACACTCCATAAGATTCTTACAGCCCTATATTGGTGGCCTGAGTTACGTAAAGATGTTTACGAATATTGCCGAACATGCGACATTTGCCAAAGAAATGTAAACAAACGGACTAGAGGCACCAACCTCTTACACCCTGTGATGCCACTCGAAGTATTCCAGCGATGGGGAATTGACTTCATTGGACCCATTCATCCACCTACGAAGACTACAACAAACAGGTACATCATCACGGCAACCGACTACACTTCCAAGTGGGTAGAAGCCCGAGCTTTAAAAGATAATACAGCTTATTCTACAACCAAATTTCTATATGAGGAGATCATAACACGTTACGGTTGTCCAATCGAGATAGTGAGCGATCAGGGCACCCAGTTCCTAAACACGACAATCAAACTATTAACTACCGAATTCATGGTACAACACCGGAAATCGACTCCATATTACCCTCAGGGTAACGGACAAGCTGAATCGACAAATAAAGTTTTAAAGGCTATACTCACAAAAACTGTAAACGCTAATCAAACAAATTGGGACAAGATGTTATTTTCTGCATTATGGGCCTATCGCACGGCATACAAAGTTACCACACACCACACACCCTTCTTACTCATCTATGGGAAAGAGGCATTGCTGCCCATCAGCTATCTCGAGTCATTGCCACAGAGGCATTCGGCCACTTTTGCAGTACAAGCAATGTTGAACCACCGCTTACATCAACTACGAGAGCTTGACCTACGACGAGAAGAGGCTCAAAATCAAATAATAAGAATGCAACTCATGCGGAAATCTCGACACGATACACTTAAGAAGCAAACACATGTCCAACGTCAAGGTAGACATGACCAAATACATGGAACTACTACACGTCCAACAAGCAATTCTTCTACCACCGGTCCATCAAGATCTCCAACACAGGAACAAGATTTCCAGACCAATAGTTGGGGTATGTTGCAGCCTACTGAACAAAGTCAACAACCAATACATAACAACTATCAACAGGGGCAAAGTGTATTGTGGTTAAAGCCAACTGTTAAACGGAAAAAGGGAAAGTTCGTCAATAAGTGGTTTGGGCCCTATGAGGTCAAAACTGTCTATCCTAATGGAACAATCGACCTATATGAAACTACAGGGTTACCTATTCGGGTAAATATCAACAAAATTCGTCCATATGCAATAGAGCAAAACACAAATCAAAGTCCGGGCGTCTTTCTATCTTCCGTACATAAGCAAAGAAAACAAGATTTAATTTTAGATTTACCAAGCAAATCCAAATTGCCTTACACGCAAAACTCACGAGGACAACAAGGAACGTGCCATTTTTGTCATTTCCCACAACAAACACAACCATGTTCTACAAGTCAAGATTTACATTCCAAACCATTGTCACTATCAAAGTCAATAGGGAATATTGTGCAACAAATATTTTCAGTCAAGGACATTACGCACTATCAAGTAGGTCAAAAAGTCCTATGGTTAAGTCTTGGGGAAAATGAAACCAAAGACCAGTGGTTGGGTCCAGCTACTATAAAAACCATTTTTTCTCATGGCACAATCCAATTAGTTAATGCTCAAGGTATTGAATTTTGTCTACCCGTGCGCCTAATAGAGCATTATGTTCCAAATGAATCTAAACCAAACGTTTACATCAATTTTGTTCACCCTATAAAGACACCAATAATTACTCATCACAAACTACCAAATAATAATAAACAATTATGTACAAAGCCTAATCCAAATATGTCTATACAAGGGATAATATTTAATCACATATCCTTGGGGATGACAATAGAGAAATATATCTCATCTAAGTGTAAACTCAAACGGGAAGTTATACTAACCTCTCCAAGACGGTTGCTATTCCCTCATGCCATCTTCTTCAAATTGCCAAACTTCAAACACTCTGTTTCACTTGTTGCTAAGTTCTTTGTTCAAGCATTCAAATTTTCTCCCACACATTACATTATGGATACAGAAATAATACTTCAACCTATTTTCTATCCCAAAAGCGGGTTTAGTGATCATGAACAAGACCTTTTAATCAAAATGGGCTTGCTTGATTTTGCAATTCAAGTAAATTGGCAGAAGCAAATTTCTGAACCAATCATTCAAGAATTATTGCTCAATTTAAACATGGAGGCTACAACAACAAAGTTAGAGGAAAAACATTATGAGTTGATTCCAACAAACTTTAGAGACTTATTTGAATCTTGTTTCCATCTCCACACAACTCCAGCAACACCAGATATGCATTATTCAAATCAATTACTTGTGTCAAAATCTTCCAAAAATAAAAACATGAACATAACATCAGCTATGTGCAAATCAGAGGCAACCAAGACCATTCTGAAATTCATTGGTTCAGCTTTTAGCTGCAAACAGAAGTTGGGGGAAATACCATGGACACTAGTTCATGTAATGCAACAAGCAATGAATGGGCAAAATATAGATTGGATTCAAATCTTTAAACTTCATTTTCATCATGAACTGCAGCGCATAAGATTTGAGTTACAAGGCCCAAAGCCTATTACAATTAATACACGAATTGGAATTCATATTCATCTATTAATTGCCAAGATACCTAAACTATCAAGTATCAAATCTACTCTTCCTACAGTATATAATCGTTTCAAATCAACTATCCAACATCAAGACATAATGATTGGAAGAATTGCAATTGATAATTCACCTGCAAAATCCATACAAGTAATTTCACATCAATCAATTGCTGACATTGAACAAGATTCATCACAACAACATCAACAAGATAAGACAACTTCAAAGGAGCAAATTCAAGGCAAATTCATGAGTAAGAAAAGGAAGCAAATATCAATCTCAAGCTCACCTACAACATCAACTGATTCACCTACCAAAATACCACCAACAAAGTCAGTATTATTACAATCAAATTTCAGCCTTCAAACTCGAAGTGACAGCTCTAACCACACGGACAATGAGCAACAGCGCGCCAAAACTCGGTTATTAACAAAAGAGCAGCAGTCAGCAAATTTTGAAGATCGTGAACCTACCTTCACACAAAGCCAAAGAAAAACTCAAAAGTTAGCTGAATACCAACCAAATAAAATTAAGCCACTTAAAGTTTCTACAATCAAGACTCACAAGTTTAAAACTCCAATCAAGGAAATAAGTTTAAAAGCTTTCAAACACTTATCAAGTCATAATCAAGGTAGCAAGAATCAACAATACATACAAAACAAATCCAAGGCATTGAGGGATCTACAAGCTTATTTTCCCACTAACGACATATCTAGGACAGCAGCCGTCAGTATCACTGTTCCTGTATCTGCAAGACCCAACATTCAAGCCATTGAAATACCAACAACAACAACAACATCACATACAGAACCTGTACACACTGACAAAAGACAAGCAAAGCAGGCAGATCAAATACCTCTAACGGATCAGCAAGCAACAAGGCTTACGGTAGTCAACACCGGATCTGACCCTCACCCACATCCAATGAAGGTACAACAGCATAAAGGCATCAAAAGGCCTCATACAGGAGGCAGCAAACAAGTCCAGGCAGAACGCTACGGAAATGCAGCCAAAAGCACCAAACCTGGCAGCCAACTCAAAGACGACACAGACAGATGTGAACGAGGGGCTCAATTGCAGGCTGCCAGGGACGAAGCTGATACGAAAGGCTCGTACACGGTCTCTGAAGACACCCACAATCACCACGTTAAAAAGAAGCAACGAAGCAACATAGTGCTTTTGACTGGCGAGACAACAACAAAGACCAGGCGACCTGCACACAAGCTACCAAAGATCAGTACATTTGGAGTCAACAGAGCCGCTAACGTCGAGCAGCATAAGGTCGAGGAGCTCACCTCTCCCAGAGCAGAAAAAACTGATACGGCAACACCACGCAACAATAGCGATGACCACGCTGATCCAAATAAGCACAATGCACAAACACAAGTAGGTCACGATGAGAATACAGTCGCCGCTGCTACCACCGTTGCACAAGCAAGCGCCGCTCCCAGCGATGCAAACATGGCGACAGTCACTACCGAAACAAGGCGCAATACCTGCCGCAGCGAAGTTGCTACCGACAACAACAATACGAAACCCCAGACTACATCCGGCACTGCAGATCGGAAAGGAGACCTGCCGAAGACCCCTAGCGATAGTGGCCCTGGCGATGCATACGAGACAGAGCACCTGCTATTCACGCCGAAGCTCCGTACCTGCACGAGTAACGACAGAAAAGCGGCAATGCAACCAGGAGATGCTAGAAGATTGACGGCCAAGGACTTCTCAAAGCATGTAACACACACTACCCACGCTGATGCTGCAGACTCCAACGTCACTAAGGCCCACGCTCTCAACACTGAGTGGACGGAAGACCTGCCGAACACCCCAACGCCAGCCGATGCTCCTGCCGTTGAAGTGCCACCAGGGTTCCAAAACCCTAAACTTTTAGATCAAGATCAACGGCCTGAATTACAGGCAACTTATCCTACCTTACTTCATCAAAACCAATCTTCTGAGTTGTATGCAGAGATTCAACACTTAAATTTTGAGTTCAAAAAGTTACAAAAAGCTATTTCTGCTCAACAACATTCTCATGAGCTTACTCGAATTACTTTGGAGAAAGTTCAAGCTTTACACCAACTTCCAGGACGTACTTCCCAAGACCATTTGAGTCTTTCAAACTCTACAAACAAAACTATCACTCAAGAATTTCAAAACTCTCAACATAATTCTTTAGATCAAAATAAAAAGATGTTTCGCCATGCTTTGCAAAATCTTAGATATTTTGCCTATCCTCCAGTGTCTTTGAGACAACATTACGAAATGACTAGCAAGCTTTTCCTAGGTATGGAAGGTTTCTGCCATATTTCTTATAAACATATTTATACCAAAACCGAATTTCGACTTGTTTGGCAAGATGCTAGTCAACCATTAAAAGAATTGTTAACTTTTATGTGGTATATTGGTGACCTCCGTCTTCAACAAGGTATCATAGAAGCATACACTGCTTCTCCAGTGTGTTATGTTATACGCTATATAGTTCGCTCCTATCATATGATTCAGATTCATCATAAAGCATTTTTTGCTAATGAATCTTTGATCAAACCCATTTTCCCTATCTCACATCATCCTCGTAATAATCCTAATGTCATATCTCAATTCTTAGACCAACATCGACCTTTATTTGACAAAGCTCTATTGGACTTAACGACGTTCGATAAACAATTTTTCAATAATATAAAGGAGACATGGTTGGATTTCCTTGATCACCACCACTCAAATTTTCCAATAACTCTTCGCAAAGCAGATTTTATTCAAAGCTTGGAAAATATGTATCACAATACCAAATCTCAAATTCTTACTTATAAAGAATTTGACTTCACCGCCCCATATCCGAATCTTAATATACCAACTCATGATCCACGGAAGTTCAAATTCTTCTTGTAAATCATGAGGACATGATTCTTTCGAGGAGGAGGATAAATGATAACCAAATTATCATACAAGTCAAAATGCAGGAATTAATATTATTTGGGCTACTTCAAAAATTAATAAAGTTTGGAACAATGTGTTACATCATCAACAACAACTTAGAATAGCAAGAATATACATAAGACTACATATATTAGCAATAAATAAAGAAATTGGAATAGCCATCAAAGAGTTATTAATTTATCAAAAGACTATTTTAATACACAGTTAAATAGTTAAATTAGTTTCCTTAAAGACAATTACACCATGTAATTGTCAAAGTCATAGGTAGTTACAAACAAGGAGGAAGTTTTAGGTAGAATAGTTGAACATTTAAATTATCATCCATATTAGGAAAGTTAGTTAGGGTTAGGAGAAAGGTCTCCTAAGACCACGGGAAGGTATAAAAGCCTTCCCATTTATGTATTTGGGACTCATAATCCCTCCCCACAAATTAATAAAAGACCACTTTTCAATTCCAACTTGTCTTCGTCAACCGGCACTTGTTTTAAAAGGGTGTTTACACCATTGTTGCAAAAGATCTATTGGCTATGGCGATCGAAGTTTCCAAGTCAGACACAAGCCAAAATCATCCATGAAATAAAAAGAACTTGGTTGAATCCATATAAAGCAAAGTGAAGAGGCAAAGATAATACAAAGACAAAAACAAACCTCCAAGCCAAGTAACAAAGGAGGAGACCAAGAGACATACAAATAAAAGTAACAGGGCAATCAAAGACTACATAACCCCTGCAACAAAAGAAGACGAAGAGGAAACTTGAAACACAATAGACTTCTAGCTAACTTAGGACTAAACAAATTAAAGCACTTAGGAAACTTGGTTTCCAATGACTTCCAATTACACAAAACCGAACTGGAACGAGAGTGGTTAGAACAAGCCACAACCGAACTTCCTCACCTCAACCCGGAACTATCAATCAAGCTCTTACACAAGCTTCTAATACACAATATCTACAAAATCAAACACATCTCTCTTCCAAACGGTACGAACCTCATGTCACCAATTGACTTTGCAACCTACCATAAAACACCAACTAAACTTGAGAAAAGTGCGCTAGAAATAGCTGAAAAACTATTTTGCCAAACTAAATGCAACCCAAATTGCCCTAACACCTGCACCCAACACCCACCGGCCCGCACACTCAAACCAATATACATCTCAGACAATTTTGACTTACTTCCAAGACATTTAAACACCCGACCACAACCTACTACCCACCAAGACACTCACCAAATAAGCCCACCACCTAACATTAAAAACAACCCTCTTGAATATCCCATAACTACAATATTAAATCACAAAACAGTAACTACAAAAGACAAATACAAAATACCTAATACCCACAACACATACCTATGCAAATGGCACCACAATAACACCACATACCATAAATGGCTCCAACAGAGAGAACTATTTCCCCTAAATTATCCAACAGTCATTTCACACAATATTAAACTACTTAAGGATTACTACACTAAATCGCAACATGATCACTATCGAAACTTGATCAACACTCACTTCATACAAGCACAACTCAAGGACACCAGGTTCATACCACCACCATCAATTACCCCACTTACGCAAATACACTTTGCAGAATGTAATCCAGAAAGAGACATTATTACTAACAAAACCACCATACAAATAAATAACAAAACAGCTCATCTATACGAAGACAATGGCCGATACCTCACCACCATACCCATAAACAGATTACAGTGGCTATGGCAACAATTTAATAAATACTCAAACAACTCACACGGGTAAATGCCATATACACAAACATTCAAAATGTAAATAATATGGCTATACCAAAGATATAAAGCTCAATCCTCCAAAAAAAACCCAAAACTAACACCCCACCACACCCTTCCAACAAACATTCTCGATCATATCACCACTAACCTCCAAATCAATCACTCATATTTTTCATCACCAATTACATGCTCCACCAAAATAACAGAATATTTCTCCCCTTTCTCCCGAGACAGAATCTTTGGATCTCGTGGCAACGCTTTTGAATATAAATGGATGGGCATAGGGTATGCGCATACAAATAATCCGGAAACAACCCAACAAGCCATCCACTGGGCAAGATCAGCGGCCAAACACGACCCAAATACAATCACCATTATAGTCACCCCCGACCCAAACTGGTACCAAAACCCAACCCCGTATATTGGACCTTTCCCGGATACACATATAATAACCCATTTCACCGCAGACTCCATCACATACGAAATCCCAGCACCCCCACAAAAATACAAACCAACAACCGAACCACTTGCAATATCCATCATGTGCATACACCATCAAAACAATCACGTTGGTACATTAGAACAAATTAACAACATTAAAAATGCAATTGAGGCCATGGCAATTCCGCACTACTATATACAACAAGCTCCACCAACCCCATACAACACTATCGTCAATAAAAATAAAAGATGGAATAAAATTTTATACCCCTCATATACAAACTCAAACTCCGAACCCACATGTATACCCCCTCTACCAACGTTCGAAATCAACCCTACTCTAAAATTCCAACCGCAATACAGCTACTATACGGACGGCTCTTTCATACCACCTAAAAAAGCCGAGGATGAACATTGGAAAAAAGAAAAAGCTGGATACGGCATCTACAATCCCACAAAACCTGACATGCAAATATCAGAAAGACTTCCTGGCCTTCAAACATGCTTTCGTGCCGAATTAATGGCTATACATACAACCCTACACTTGATCAACACCAAATACCCAAATGAACCGGCTTATATCTTCACGGATTGCATAAACTGCCTATATAATCTAAATACTCACATATTACACCCATCCACACAACACAACCATCCTGACAAAACCATCCTAACAGAAATGGTTGAGATATTACAAAACCGTACTCAACCTACTATATTCCACAAAGTTAAAGCGCATATTAGCATCACTGGCAACGAGGAAGCAGACAAACTTGCGAAAGCCGGGGCCACCAAACGATATACGGTAGCTACAAAACCCCACGAATTCGCACACACCACACCATTCTACTACCAGAAATATAAATGGCCAGAACCTCGAACTCGCCCAGACAAGGGCCCGGTCAGATGCCTTCAAACATACATACACAAACAAGACTACGACAACAACCTTATAATACTCGCTGACCAATTCCCCAACATCAACAAATGGACAACAAACCCGGATATTGACAATGAATTATCAAATGCGTACTGGCTAAACCCCATAATTACGGACTCCCAAAAAACAATTATTCTAAAGCTACGCACCGGCCAATACATGGGGAACGCAAGGAAACAACTATTCTTCGGTAGAGAACGATTCCCATCAATAACTTGCTCTATATGTAACTCCATGGACGCCGACACATGGTTACACACACTACTCAAATGTGGTCACCACCACATACACGCCATTAGAATCAAGAGACATAACAAAGCCGTATGGGAACTAAGAAAATTAATTCTCTCATCACAAAAATCACGTTGCTATATCCTCATGAACGCAGGCACATTTAATAACAACCCCCAAGAAAATACGGTCCCTCCATGGCTATTACAATGCGAATGTACACAACAAAGATGTCATTGCAACGCTAGATTCAAACCAGATGTACTCTGCGTTAAGGGTCTACCACACAAAAACGACCCACCACCACACCCAACAGACAACCTCACACTTCAATTTATAGAATTCACATACTGTAACGATAGATTCTCTCAAGAAACAATTAATAACAAAACCGACAAATACCAACCACTTCTTGATAAACTCCGTAACCTAGGATGGAAAGTAGACCCCCTCATAGTCATCACAGCGGGTGCTAGAGGCACAACACACAAACCATCAATGAAACTTCTTGCAGAAAAATTTAACTTATCAGAAACATGCATAAAACGCACATTCCATGAAATAAATACCATCGCCATTCAACACGCCGGATCAATTATTTTACACAAAAGGAAAATTGAGAATAACCAAACAATCCCCACAATAATGTAACAATAAAAGGAGGAGGGCGTGAGAAATGGCGTAAACCACTTCCCACAAGAATAGTCACACTTGTCTCAGGTAGATGGGATGGGGCCGATTGATTGGTACAAATTTCCTGCCTATGTATAACACACTAGCAGCACCAAGCCATGTATATGACATTAAACACTCAAACGGATCCACCGAGTATCGAACCCGGACCGCTTATTTATGACTCAAACATCCCTACCAATCAACTAGGAATCATGGCTTGGCGACCATACCCACGATAAAGCACAAAATATAACCTTACACAAACCTTAGAAAGATAATATTGACTATTTCTTGGTTACTTTTGTTTCTTCTGGCTACTATAGTGTCTAATCCCAAAAGGGGTGAGTAGTCTTGTACCAGAGTCCTCCTGTCCGGTGGGCATTAGGACACTGGCTTGACAAACAGACACTCTAATCACGCCGGCCCTGAAAAAGGACCGGAGTTTTTATCTATCTATCTATTAGTTAACAAGCGAAAGAATGAATATTTGTAAGAAACCCTTCTTGTTGTGGTACAAACAGCTAAATACTATGAAAGATCATTACAATCCACTCGAGAGTATCTCTTCTTCTTTGCCCTTCAACAAGTTTGCAAAAGCTGCATTCTATGCAACTCTTGTGGGTGTGGTGATCATCCTCCTCAAATTGCACACACAAAAGAGGAACATGCCACCAACACCACCACGCGCATGGGCCTTTTTAGGCCACTTGCCATTGTTGGGCAAGCAACCACACATCACCATGCAAAACTGGGCCAATGAGTTTGGCGACATTTACAGTGGACCTGTGGTTGGGCTCTGTTCCAACAATTGTAGTTTCATTACCAACGATGGCAAAGCGGGTTTTGCTTACTCAAGATAAGATTTGGGCATCTCGCCTCAAACACAAAATCTTAGCAATTTACTTCTCTTACAACTACACAGGTTAGTGCACATGAGCCCATCATTTCAAAGCTTTCTAATTTTATAATTTCCATAAACTTCATCTTGTACCAGTGGCTTGAATGTGAAAATCAAAAACAAGGAATCACCTTTGCTCAATACTCACCTCTATGGCGCCAACTTCAGGAAATTGCAACTTTGGAGCTCTTAACATCAAAGAGGCTCGAAGCCACACAGCCCATGCGCATAGAAGAAATGCAACAAATTCTATGGTACTGAATATGACTACCTTTTTGACTGATGCCATAATTTACATGGTCATTTTATCAAGTGAGTGGTTTGTGAGAAGAGAGAGTACATGTTCTCTTCTCTGGAGCATCATCAGTTTGAGTCAAACTGAAAAGAGAAACCTGCTATCAGGACAGAGCTCCCTGTTTCTTTGATGAACAAACAAAATCTGGACTATTTGGACATGGTTCTTCGAGTTGTGCGCAGTATGTTTGCTACTAGGATAGAAACCAGTTGCTTGTCTGGTTAATCAGTATGTGATTCGTCTTGAATGGCAGCTCCATAGTGCAAGACATCGCACAAGAAGGAAAGCTGGTGGATATCAGGCTTCGCGTGAACATCAAAGTGGCCAATGAGGTATTTCGCATGGTATTGGGACATCAATTTACCCGGTCCAGCAGCAGCAACTGAAAGGCTTGTTCATGCTCCGAGACTTTGTGCCATGGCTGCGCCCTTTCGACATCGGCGGCATCTAGAAGCGCATGAAATCAGTTCAAGCCCGTCTCCACACTTTCCTGAACAAAGTAGTGGAGGAGCATGAGGAGAAGTGGCAGAGTGACCGACAAGGACATGGTGCACGTCCTCCTGCGCTCGATGCACGAACAAGACCACCTCCAAGACTCCTTGAACCTGGATGTTGAAACCATCAAAGCAACCGCCATGGTAAGCACCATACACCTCTAAGGAAGCATCATCTAAAATCGTACGCATCCTCTACCCTTCCCAAACATGAACAGCTCTCAGAAAGCTACTCTTTTCAAGTGATGCACAACTAAAAACGATGTTGGCTTTCAATTTGTGGAATTTGCTTTCATGATACGATGTTGAATTTGTGGACCTGCCCAGAGCATGATAGCGGCAGCAGTGGATACCTCATCGGTTACAGTGGAATGGGCAATTGCACCAGCACGCGCACGCCATCGGTCGCAAGGCAGAGGATTGGGAGAATCCGCTCCAATTTGAGCCGGAGAGGTTCATGCGCCGCCCGGACATGGATGTGAAGCGGCAGGACTATGGGCTGATTTCATTTGGCGAGCGTGCCCTGCCATTGCAGTGGACCATTGCCGTGCTTGTGCATGCTTTTGAGTGGTCTCTTCCTGCAGGCGACCACGTTGAGGATGTGGACATGAGCAAGGAGTTTGGCAACACACTTCCTCGGGCCAAGACCCGAGTATCCTCGTTTGAACGCCCTTCATGCTTATGGCGTGGCATAGAGTCTCAATTGTGTTTGCTTTTTTTATGAATAAAGTTTGGATTCAAAGTTGATTTTCCACACAATCAAGAGAAGTGATGGCATGAGATGAGCAAGGCCGTAAAATGAGAACATAGAATGGCAAATATGGTCTTTCATCATGTGCGTGATGAGTGAGAATCATGCCAACATTTGGATTTACCTTTTCATTTTCATTCACTGAGTCACGAAGTTTATAGATAAAGATGAGAGAGAGGTTAAGGGTGGCACTTGCTTTGGTTGATTCATGTGCAAAGTGTAGTTGGACTTGAAGGTGGATGACATACTAACTTAAGAATTGATGTTATGGATTCTCTATTAAACTTAACGTACACGGTTAACAAGAGTGGCAATCACACATTACTATAGAGCAGTAATCGGCCAACAACAATGAAAGCCGGTTTCAATTGCAAAAGCTAAATATACAGAAGTACAATAGCAGGGTGAATGATTTATTACTTTGTCATCCACAAGAAAGTCGGACGAATATCATCTATCAAAAGTACTACCAATACTCCCACTCGACCTCATGTGCTCAATGACAAAGTATTAGTGACTCCCACTTTAGAGTGCAACCATGAGGAAGAGGACTCTTTGTAGATTAGGATAGGGAGACTATAGACTCCAAGCTGCTCACGAAGCTGAAAGAAGCGCGTTGGAGAGAGAGCCTTGGTGAAGATGTCAGATGTTTGAACCCTCGTTGGCACATAGGATATTGAGATGTCTCCATTTGATTGATGTTCACGAATAACGTGAAACTGAATGTTTATGTGTTTGGTATTTTGGTAATACTCGGGGTTGAGGATGAGGCATATCGCCGACCCTTTCTCCGACAGAAGAGGGGTGGGGTTGCATTGCGGATAGCCTAGGCCTGCGAGTAAGCGTCGATTCTAAATGATCTCTTCGGTGGCTATGTGAGCAGCGAGGTATTTGGCTTCGGTAGTTGATGAGTTTGTATACACTTGTTTTCTGCTAAGCCACGCAATTGGTCCATTGTTGAGAGTAAGTACAACATCTGATTAAGATTTTCTGTCATCGAGATGTTGTCAATAATCTGCATCGCAGTAGATTTGTAGAGTGTAGGGTGAAGCACTGGAGCAGAAACTAATGTCGTATTCCGTTGTCGCCTTGAGATAGCAGATCACTTTCTTGAGAGCTGTACAGTGCGATCTGGTATAGCAGCGGTTGAATCGAGCGCAGCTGCTCACGGCATATGCGATATCTGGACGCGTTCCCAACGCAGCAAAAGCAACATTGCCCAGTAGTTGTTTATAGGGAAACACTGGTTCTTGATTTGCGTGCGTGTCATGGTCCATTCCAGTGGAAAGCTTCAGATAAGGATCTGCTGGTATTTGAACAAGATGAAGATTGTTGTAACAGTACCTTTTGAGCAAGCGATCCACATACTGAGTCTGATCAAGAAATATAGAACTCATGGGGCAATTCCTTGTAATGTGCAGGCCCACGTAGGTGTCTGGTTTGTTTTGTCGCACTTGGAATACATCTTTCATGTCGTCCAGTATCTAGGAGATGAAGTTTTTGCTTTGAGCTGTCACCAGGCCATCGTCCACAAAGATTGCTAGTAAAATAGTCGGATTTGCATCGGTGGGCTGTAAGTTGTGTTTAATGAGAAACTCATGGAACCTACAATTCCATACTCGAGATGCTTGACGTAGGCCATAGATGGATTTTGTAGTCTGCAAACTCGCTGAGGGTGGTTATTGTCTTTGAAGTATGGCGGTTGGATCATGTATAGTTCTTCGTCGATTTCACAATGTAAGAACGTTGTACAGACGTCGAATTCTAGCATCTCTAAGTCATCCACTGCTATGATCGAAAGTAGGGTACAAATTGAGTCGAAATTGGCAACGGGACTGAATGTTTTTGTGAAATCGATTCCATACCGTTGTGTAAAACCACAAGCGACGAGTCTTGCTTTATATGTGTCGATGTTGCCTTCAGAGTCGTACTTTAGCTTGTATGTCCACTTGCAAGTGATAGGCTTCCGGTCTGAAGGCAGATTGACAATTTCCCATGTATTATTCTACGGGATTGAAGCATATTTGTCTTTCATTGCGTGTATCCATTTGTCGATTCAGGGGAAGACAATGCCTTGGTGATGTTGCTAGGATCAAGAGAGATCTCATTGGCACCGGCTAACTCTGTCAAGTAAGCCCAATCGCCGTACCGATTAGGTGGTTTGGACTGATGAGAGTAACAAGAGGAGCAAGAGGAGCTGGTGAATTTGTTGTGGAGATTAAGATGGTCTAGAGGGTCGTCTTCATGTTTCAGATTGTCTTTAGAATGGTTGTCTACATGAAGCGTATAATGAAGCATGTAGCATGTCAAAAGCATGTACGCGTGTAGGCAGTGGCGCAGGGTTACTGGAAGTTGTAGGCTGGAAGGATAATACACTACATGGTAGAGTAGAGGCCGGAGGTAGAGATAATGGAGTTCTTAAGTTGAAAATAACTGTCATAGGTTGTTTATGTGTAGTGTTTGCCTCAGATTGGAACACAAAAGGTTCATGCTCGTTGCAGATAATGTCTCTGGTGATCAATATCTTTTCTTTCGTGAAGTTCCAGACGCGATACGCTTTTGATTCGTCAGAGTAGCCAACGAACATGCCCAGACGGCTCTTTGACTGTAGCTTCGTCCTGGTGTGCTTTTCCGCATGAATAAAGGCTGAGCATGCAAAGATACGTAAGTGGTTGAGAGACGACTTTATACCTCACCAGGCTGCATATGGTGTTGAAGTTGGTCTCGTGAAGGATATGATTCGATTAAGAACATAGACAGCAGTTTGTACAGCTTCTGCCAAAAATTTGGCGGGTACGTTGGGAGGATGAAGCATGCTTCTAAGAAGCTCCATTGTGGTGCAATTTTCTCGTTTAGCTCAACCGTTTTGCTCCGGTGTATGTGGTGTTGTTAGTTCTTGACGAATGAGATTATCATCAAAGAACTTCATCGCTTGCTTGCTGACAAATTCTCCACCTCAATCTGTTCGTAGAGCTTGTACATAGTGTCCGGTGTCGAGTAGCACTTGTGGACAGACTTGTTGTACTGCGGAGAGGGCGTCAGATTTGTGCTTGAGGGGAAAAGCTATGCAATAGCATGTAGCATTATCTTTGACAAGAAGACAGTAAAACGCTCCGCCAATGGATTCAGTATCCATTGGTCCCATGACATCAACATGTAATAGATTGCCTGGATTAGCAACAATGGTGCGGACTTGATTGACAGGGAACGGCGTGCACTGTTGTTTTTCATGGCAGCAACCTTTACAGAAATTATCTGTGGTGTCATCTACAAGTTTTTGACGAACTAGTAGCTTGATCAAAGCTATGTTGATATGACACAAGCGAGCGTGCCATACCTTAAGTGATTATTGAGCTTCAGCAATGGTGGCTGGATGGAAAGATGCAGCAACAAGAGCATTGTCATTGGATGGAGGATCCACTCGCAGCTGGAGCTTGTAGAGGTTATTTTGAAGTGTGCCTTGGAGTACGATAACCCCACTAGATGTCATGGTGCAACCAGAAGAAGAGAACATCGTCAGAATACCTTTCCTGGTTGCTTTTGTGATAGAGAACAAGTTGCTTCCGATGTGAGGCATGTGAAGGACACTCTCGATGTAGCTTGGTTGCCATTTATTGTTGATAAGGTGTTCTATGGCAATTGTTCCAATCCCAGCTGCGTAAAGAGGTTCTAGTGCGATGCCCTAGACTGGCCAATAGCGATTGGGGAATGTAGAGTAGCTAGCAAACCAATCACGATGGCTGGTCATATGACTACAGGCGGCATTGTCAGCGCACCAAATGTGTTGGCAATTCAGATTGGAATGCAATGTGAGGTCTAATAAGTCGAACTGCTCACACACCATGAAGCCAATGTGCATGATTTCATGATTTGGTACTTGTGGAGGTTGTTCAATAGCATGGAAATTGCGGGATGAAGAAGTTGCTGAATTTGAGCGAGGACGCCGATTGCGTCGAAGTTCAAGCCGAAGCCTCTCTGTTTCGGTGAGATCAGCGCACTCGCCTTGCTAGTGGCCACATTTGCCACACTGATGATAGGCCGTAGTCTTCTTGAGCTCGTCAAGCTAAGCATCAAGCTAAGCTTAGCGTTGTTCAGCAATGAGAGGTAGTGTGGTGGAAAGCGGTGAAGAGCGAGTTGACGATCTGGGCTTGTGCATCTGGTGAGAGCATGAGCTTCTAGTCCAATGATGAGCACATGTAGAAGTTCTACTACTCCCACCGGAGCTAGGGAGAGAGCGTTGATAAGTGTCCTTGGTGTTGCTGTAAAAAGCCTTTGAGATGTCGATTGAATAAATAGCAACAATCTTTAGCTTAGCTTTCTCTTTTACAAGTTCCATCAAGAGATGCGCCATCGTCTTCTCAGGAGCAGAGGTTAGCTCCTAAGCAGTAGTAAAGGTGTCGAAATCTAGTGGAAGATTGGAAATCACTTTGGAAATGACAACGTCGTAGTCGAAGACTTTATCAGGATCCATATCACGTAAATGACTATTAATATCATTCACCTCATATAGGAAAGCATGGATCCCTTTGGTTGTCATGGGCTCGAGATCAAAAAAAAGTTTCTATAACTTGTGCACAGAGCTGATAGCACGTTTGTCGTAATGAAGTTGTAGACCACTCCACATTTGGTGTGCTCAAGTTGCACCCAATAGCGGTCGTACAAGGTTGCGATGCGATCCATTGTTTGGACGAGTATGAGTATGGCTTGGTAATATCGACGTGTGCGCAGGTCTGCTGCAGGGTTGTATCGCTTGGTGCCGTCGGCTATATCTAGTAGATCACAAGAGCAAAAGATACATTGAATTTGGAACTTCCAAAGATTGAAATGCTCGCCAATGAACAGAGAGAGTGTAACAAGAGCGTTATCAAGCAGGATGTCGGCAAACGTGGCCTCAAGATTTTTGACTGGAACAAACTTAGCGGAAGGAGCTGGACTTGGAGCAAAGTTAGCGGAAGGAGTTGGACCGGTGGAATCAAGATGGACAAGAGGCTCTGAGACTGTAGCTATAATGATTTGAGGTAGTACGAACTATTCAGAGCTTACAAAAGTATGTAGGAGGTACGAATCAAGATAGAAAGTGGCGGAATTCAAAACGGTAGGGAGATGATTGAAACAACAGAGCAAGAATCAAGAAAACATGATTTCTCATGCAAAATGATTTTATGAAACGGTCATTGACATGTAAAATAGCGACAGAAGCAAGTGTAGCAAAGCGCAGCGGAAGCGTTGGTTTATGAGGCCCATACCCTATTAAACTTAACGTACAGAGTTAACAAGAGTGACAATCACGCATTACAGTAGAGCAGTAATCAACCAGCAACAATGACAGCCGGTTTTGATTCCAAAGGCCAAATATACAGAAGTACAGTAGCCGGATGAATGATTTACTACTTTGTCACCCACAAGAAAGTCGGACGGATATCATCTATTAAAAGTACTACTAATATTCTCTACTTAAAATCTCGATAAGAAATGGATTATTGTAAGAACCATAGGAATTCATAATTGAGCCTATTTCTAGTGTCCCTCCAAAAATTGATGGTTGGATGTTTGCGAAGGCTTAACTAAGACAAGCCTACAACCTGTTCTAGTACTATTTTGGCTGACAGTATTCTTATCATTTGCAAGATTATAACATCCAAAGTTTGTGAAAAATCTTTTACTTAAACTTTGAAGCTTGCTCTTATAAGGTTGCCCTTATAGAATTGGTAAACATTTTGACTTCATGCCCTTAACAACTGAACCCTTAAAATTCCAAGTGTTTTTTTGGACTTCCAAAACCAAAAACTGCAATCTTTTACCAACTTGTTGATTTTGAATAATGTTCAAATCTTAGTGTTTTTTGTAGTATTAACCGTAGGATCCCAAACCCACCTACTATCACTACTATCATGTAAAATTTTAGTTGTTGAATCTGCATTATATGTGAGATCGTAATGTTCAAAATTGGTGTAAAAAAGAATTGGGCTTGTTTGGAAGACATTGTCTCTATGCTACCAAGGGAAACTTGAAGATTGTTACCAATTGGTAAACTTTTTGACTTGGGTCACTTTGGAACTTGGATAATGATTTGTTTATGAACATGTTTCAAAAAGTATGTATTTAAAAAAAGACGAAAGTTTAAAAAGGTTGTTTTCGACTTGAACCTAAAATTTCTATATGAGGATTTTAAAAGATAATTTGGCTTTGCAAATTTTACCACATATACGCTGCAGTATAGGAGAATCCAATCTTGATGTGGTGTAGAAAATTGGTGTTCAAAGTGGCCGTATTACTCCTACACCATTTTTCTAGAATTTCCCTTCTCTTCTTGGCCAAATGCCTTTTTTATTCCGACATTCTTTTAAACCTTCACTTCAAAGGCTAGGGTTTGCACCTCCTTCGCAAATCCCACCACCCACTACCATCAATCTCACAACAGGTCTCCGAAAGCGTCTTTTAGAGGAGTGCGTCACCAACCCATCCACAAGCACCAAAAAAATCGAAAGGAGGTCCAAGGAAAAAAGTTGTAATTCTTGAACTAGATGACGTGAAGGACAAAGGTGATGTCCCCAAGAGCAAGGGGCATTGGAAGGATCAGCGGGTCATTCAATTTATTACAATTTGTGGAGAGATGCAAAGTATTTTCTCCACACCACCAAAGCAAGGTACTTTTCCTTGTCTCTAAGGGCCGGTTTACACTACGGTGGAGAAGGCCTCCGGTCGGTCAAGAATGCTTGGCCAAGACATGGTTATATAAGGCAAATGGTGGATGTGCCGGAGAAGAATTAATGGCAATAAAAAATTTCTTAAGGAGTCTTGACCGGTTGTAGTCTAAACACCTAGAGGAGAAGTTTAACCGGAGAAGTCCACCGGAGAAGTCCACCGGAGAAGTATTCCGGATAAGTCCACCGATGAAAAGAAGTTAATCATATGCTACATGTTAGCTTGGATAAAACTCCATTCTTTCCCCACATTGACATCCTACCAAAAAAATCATAAGATTATTGTGCTCATGAAAAAATAAATGTATATGTATGGCAATTTATTTGAAAAATTTTCAAATCTTAAAATCTATTAAACCGTGCCTTGAAAATTCTAAATCTTAATTTCAAAGCTTAATTGAGATTATTTATACATGTTCAGTCTTCTACTCTTCACTCTTCTACATATTAATTACTGATTGAAATGAATCAGTCCTTGACAACAATTACATTAATCAAGAATAATATAAAATCATTAATATTCATATTTGTGTCTGAGAAACTTCTAGTATCCTTGTACAATCTATTGAACTGTGATTGCTCATTTGAAATGTGGTGTAATTTTGTTGATCAAAGGAGATACAGGGGAGTCCCCTTCCACGAAATAAATGAACAGCGCAAGATGTGGAACCAGCCAACAGTGTTGCAGTGCATGCTGACAGTTACTACAAAAATGATCGGAAGGTTTTTATTAAATCTTTATTGGCATGTTGTGCATGGGTGGTAAAGAGGAACAGTGTCATTGGGAAGTAGTTTACCGATTATAGGAAAAATGAGCAATGTACTATATTCAAGAAATTAGTTCTCCGGAACAGTGATTTCTTGTCCGGCCTCTTGAGGCCGGACAAGAAATCACTGTTTCGGACAAGGTCTTGAGCAAAAAGTACCGCCACCTAAGCTGCTATGTCATTTTTTCATCCATGACAAAAGTTCACTACCTTTGATTTCTTCACCAAGTGTAAACACCCACCGGTCAAGAATGACATTTTCGACCAATCACAATGGAGAAACGCCCTTTTTTTCTTGACCGGTGGACTTCTCCACCGTAGTGTAAACCGGCCCTAAATGGGATCCATTTGCTTTTCTAGTTGTGCTACGCCTTTGTCCTTCACATCATTGCAAATAAGAAATTACACCATCAAAGCGAGGTACTTTTCTTGGTCTGTATATGCGATTCATTTTATTTTCATTTAGTTTTCTTGTTGTGATACGCCTTTGTGCTTCACATCATTGCAAATTGAAATTGATGATGTGAGGTACATTGAAAAAGATGAGCAGATTGCAGATTGTGAACAGACTGTCAATTTGAGTTTGAGATCGTGCATTAAAGATTGTGAATATATTGTAAACCTAAGTAAGTTAGAGCTTCACATTCTGCTAAATTGGTATTCTTGTTCCGTTAGTATACTTTGTATTTGGATCGGAACACTCACTATTGAATACCTTGCCATAAGAGTTCCAAATTGGTATACTTTTTGACGTTGTAAAAATGAAGGAGATTATTCCCAAGTTTTATGAAAAATCTGAAACTCAAGTTTCTGAAATTGTAGAGTAGAGGAAATAGAGTAAGTAGAGTAAATTACAATGTTCATTAGTGAAGGAAAGTGATACTTTTGCCTTTGGGTTCACCTCAATATTACAAACTTACTTGCTATTGTTTTTTTTTTTATGATAAATATTACCCTTGCTCAAACAGAAGTCACTGTCAGTACATGAGTTTTTTTCGGTTTTTAAGTTATGTCGGTTTGGTGTGATTATTTTGCCTATTATTATATGGTTTATTCCAAATTCCTTCTCACATTATGCCTACATGTACAAGTGTGGACAAATGGTCTCGTGCGCACACGAAACTCAAATCTCTATGCCGAGATTTCACGAAGGACTGTGAGACTTGCAGAAAGAAATGGAGTGTCATTTACAATGATTTGAAAGAGGACAAGGCCATAAATTTGAAGTTTGGCTGTCAACCATCTAAGAAATGCCGTTGGTACCAATTGGTGGATGAGTTTATGTTTAACAAAGCTAATGTTGTTTTTCATGCAAACGCAAGTGCGAGGAATGCAAATGGATTGAAGTCCACGTTGACATCAAATACAAACATAACGGAGCACAAGAGCGGTGAGAGCACATTGAAGTGTGAGAGTACATTGAAGTCTCCGGAACCAAAGCGGAAGGAAGAAATTTTCATTGAGCGTTGCATAGGTGAGATTAGAGAGAGTAGCAAGAATCTTATGGAAGGTTTGAAGGCCGGTGAGGACATAAAGATGACTTTACTCATGAGTATGCAACAAACAATGCAGAAATTGGTGGACAAGTTCTAGCTAGGTATATAGTAGATTGTGGTTGATCAATCGCTATCCATAGAAACGTTTGTCCAATGCACAACTTTGTCTTTGCCATCTACAAACCTTTTGCAATACTATTTCTCCTTGCATGGAGTTCTTTAGAGGTCCTCCCTCCTCTGCTCATTATAATTTGATATTCTTTAGCAACCTCTTGTTTCATGTATTTCAAGATTTCTCTAGAGTTCTCCTCAATACTGGCCAAGCTATGTAGGGCATGATTTGCCACTGCTAGTCTTTCTTGTGATAGTGACCCTAGAACTCATAGGTCGTTGTCGCCTTCATTTGTGCCTTCTTGCACCTCCTTGGTTTTCTAGAAGTTGTTACCAAAAATAATAGAGATGTTGTCTAAAATAAAGCGCGTGCTCACCTATTCGGGCACATTCTTCAAGCGCATGTCATTTCTCTTAAAGTGAACACTATAAGAAAACCATCGAATTTTGGATGTCTTAAGATTTGGGAAAATCACTTTTAAAATGTCTTGGTGTCTTGCAAAATGTCTTGTAAGATGAAAAGATATCTTGTCGTTTTAAAGATGTCTTCAACTAGGAGTGCTAGATGACTTAAAGACATCCAAAGATACGTGGATGTCTTATAAACTGTCTATTAAGACATCGCGTTAGACGTGAAACTTCCACGTTGGCAAAAAAAACCGATTTCACTAAGTAAAAAATTCTGAAAATTACCGGTACGGGGGTAGAAAGTAGCCCGGTTGTTAACCCCTAAAGATCCTTGGGTGTTTTTGGGAGCTTAAAACCTCAAAACTCCAATTCTCTACCTCTATGCACTTCAAGGGGTGCGAAACAATTTTTTTATTCTTTTCTTAACTTCCAACCGTAAGATCTTGTACCTAAGCCAATTTTAGTTACCTGATATAAAAATTGACCGTTGGATGTTTACCATTTGAGAGATTATAGCATCCAAAGTTTGTCTACGAAGTTTTTTTGGGCATTGTTGAGATTATTTTTGACACTTTTGGAGGCTGCCCTTGTAAAATTGGTACACTTTTTGACTTGGGGCCCTTTGGAACTTAAGTAGTGATTTGGTCATGAACATATTTCCAAAAAAAAATCTCAAAAAAATACTAAATTTAAACTGCCCGAGTTCGGCTCGCAAACCAAGAATTGTTGTAGAAGACTCAAAAATTGGAATTTAGCTTTGTAAATTTTACCACATACACTTTGCAGTATAGGGAGCACCCATTAAAAAATTTAGGCAAAAATATTACTTTTAACCTATTCATCTAAGCTGCCCAAAATAGCAAAAGCCCGATTTGGTCCTCTTGGATCTTTAGGGGTTAAAAAGAACATAATAATGGGCAGCGGTTCGTAGGAGGACAAAAAACGGAACTTCATCCTTTTAAATACTCTTTTGTTATATGTGTATTATAATTCTATTTTGTACAACTAAAAATATCAAAATATAAATTTTATAATATTAATCTTGTAATTTCAGATTTTTTCATTGGTCCAATTTTTATAATAATATTTAAATATTATAATCTAATTTTAAATATATATCAAATGAATATTTGAGAATATTTTAATAATAAATATTAATAAAATATTTTAATAAAATCAAAAAATTATAAGATATTTATTATTAAATATTAAAATATTAGAATATTATTATTCAAATATTATTTAATTTGTACAATAATTTAGTTAGCAAATATACTTATTTAACTATATACGGCAATTTTTGCATATTTATGAACCAAATTATACGTGGATATTTCATTAATTTCATAATTTACAGCTGTTTATCTACATGGTAAACAAAAGTCCACGTCGGACGAGAGTACATGTCATACAATGTCTATGCAGTGTCTTCGTAGACATTTAAATAGATGTCTTATAAAACATCTTAGAAGACATTGTGTCATTGGGATGATTTTCATCAACTTCAGTGAATGAACAGAGGCGGCTAGGATTTGTTGCTGCCGCCATAGTTAGGTCATAAGACTTTTAAGTAGAAGTAGAGGCCACACAAAGCTCATTTTTGCCTTAATTTTTTGAAGGAGTTAGTAGTTAGAGTGTAGAGGCTAGGGTTTGCTTCTTCATGTAGTTAGGGTTTGCTGTCGCCGCCATAATTAGGTCATGAGACCTTTAAGTGGAAGTAGAGGTTGGACAAAACTCATTTCTGCCTTAGTTTTTCTAAGGAATTAGTGTTTGAAGTGTAGAGGGTTTCAAAATTGTTTCCATTCAGTTTAAAATTATTGTTAAGTACAATAAGAGAATAGTAGTTGTAGAGAGAGCCATGAAACTTGAGAGCTACTAGATTTCAAAAGCATCATGTACAAGAAACCCTAGGACTTGTAGTATTTGATTTGTTGTGGAAGAAACCCTAAAACTTGTTATGGAAGAAACTCTATGACTTACAATATCTGCTTTGTTGTGGAAAGAACTTTGAAGCTTGATTAGTTGTGGTTGATAACCTGAAAATGTCATCAGATGTCTATGATGATGTCTGCAGGGATGTTTTAGAGCATGTTTATGAAGATGTCTAATTGTTTTGATTGAATTCTGTTTTGTAGGGTGGAACATGAGGGGTCGGGGTGCCCGTACGGTGGTAAGGAAAGTTTAAAGAACACATGAATATAGAAGAAGTATGCCAAAGTAAGTGAGTTGTTGTTTTTTCACAACTTCAGAGAGGCGGCAAAACACGTTCTGAGGCCGCGAACAAATGTTTGCATGGATGTTTATGACGTTGTCTTCAAGGATGTCTTCAAGGATGTGTGCATGAATGTCTAAGCAGATGTCCGCAAGAATGTCTAACTGTGTCGATATCTTGAGGTCATGATGAAAACTATATCAACCTAGGTAGTGCAATTAAATGGAACTAAATCACAATTTTTTGCCTTTACAAACCCCTTATTTAAATGCATTCTATATTGACTTATTGAACATGTGCAGCGTCAGGAGATGCACATGACCGTAGAGGTATCGACCACAAGCGACGGTAGTAGAGGGACATCGTAGAGGGACATCGTCTTCGAAGACATCCTACAAAACATTTTGTGAAATATCACAAAATACACCTCCAAAACATCCTCGCAGACATCTTCAAAACATCATATAAGGTATCTTATAAAACATTTTGTAAGACCACAGAAAACGTCCTATACACATCCTGCAAAGCATCATATAAAACATCGTGCAATATGAAAAGTAATCACTACAATGTCTAAGTGAACGACTCCAACGACGTGCTTAGACTACTAAACACATCACCGTAGACATTGCAAATAGCCTCATAAGACATTGTAAAAGGTCTCATTAGACATCCTTATATGTCTTGTAAGACATCCTTAGATGTCTTTCAATGTCTTGACTGACCATTATTTCAATATAAAAGCAGTCAAAACTATGCTAACGTGGCCTGCCACGTCGGATTTTCTCTGGTGCCACGTCAGATTTTCTCGGGTCCATGTTGGATTTTGGCGCCGCCACGTCACGATTTGATTGACCACGGAAAACTCCACATCAGGATGAAATTCATCGCCATGTGGCACTGCCCGTCCACATGGCGCTGATGTGTCCTCCACGTGATCCACTTCTTACCCTCCCAAGTTTACCTTGACACGTCATATTTTCCAAGACATCTTCCTGTATTTCAAATGTCTTTTTGATGTCTTCTTAGACACTAACCCAACTTTTAGTCTATAAGTCATTTTTAAGACGTTTAATCTACTTTAGATGTCTTATTTAAGACATCCAAAATATGATGGTTTTCTTATAGTGGAATCCTCCATTTGCCTTTGAGTATGCCAAACGCTCGTTCTATGCACATTCGTGTAGAGCTCTGCACAAAGTTCCAATGATTCCCTATTTGTGACGGTCTATCCTTGGTCCCTTGAATGGAGCCAGCATCCACGGATGACAAGGGTATGGAGCATCGCCAACCAAAGCAAACGGCAAGACCTTTCTAGCCTCACAAAATTGTCTCAGTCCTCCTTCACAAATTTGCATCCTGTTGTGATTCTGCTTAGCCTATGTCGAAGTCCCAGAATAAGCATTTGCTTGATACCACACCTTGCAAAAGGATTGAATGGAATCATTTGCCGTTGTAATAGTCTGGAGCGTGGAGCCGTGGTGCAATGATGCATATGTGTGATCCATCAACCGCCCCAACTACATAAGGTATGTCATGCAAATTTTGAAATTCTTCGGCGTATAACTCTATGACTACTCTATGACGGCGGTAAAAGGCCATCTAATTAATCTTTTAAGTAGAATTGTGTTTATGGTATCAGAGTATTGAAAAACTGCTAGTTGACTTGTTGAAATGTCAATCTTATACAAATCAACAATGCTTTGCATGGAATTACTTGTGGTCAATTTTGAGCTTCCAGCTGCTACCTTAATGTGAACTTGAATTGCAGACCACATGTTCGTATCTTGTTTTTGCAAGGAGGTGGCAAGAGAAGAATACAAGAATTCAAATATCGAGACGACCATATGCATCCGTCTTAAGAACTCCCTTGCATTAAATGATCCTAAGAAGGTTTTGATTGAAAAAACTCAGGTTATTGCAGCTCTCTCTCGAGTGCCCAAAGTCGGTTGTAGCCGCTGCTCATGCACTAGCTTGAATCCTTGCACTCCAAGAGTCATGCAACAAAGTTGCTGCCAATGCCATACAGTAATCACCCCCGCATCTCCATACTAACTCTCTAACATACAAAATAGGAGAAGCTCAAAGACAAAAAGAAGTAGGAGCTTCTAGACTTCATCGTCCATCTTCATGATGTGTTTGAAATTTTGAATAAGAAGCTAGTAGGGAAGATTGGAGGTTGTTGTACACTTCATGTTGACAAAGTTAAGTAGAGCCTTCCACATCAAAAATTTGTGGATTGTGACTAACATAAGAAGTTGGCAGTCCATATCAAGCTCCCTAAGTTGCACAACTTTGATACATTCAAGGGTTAAGAGTTCAAAAATAGCTTAATTCAATTTGCAATCAATATTATCTCAAATCAATGAGATTACCCATCTTATAAGAGGTAAAGCGAGATTTCATATATTTCAATTTGAGATTGTAACATTTATGGTGATATAATCAAATGGCTTATTTAATTGACCTTACAACATAATGTAGTCAAAATTATAATGAAAAACTGATATAAAATAGTGATATGTGTTAAGCACTCAAAGTTTATATTCAAATTCACTGCTTTAAAGCCATTGCATTTATGATAAAACTTTGATTGCCTTGATTGAGATGTCATTACTTCACATCAACATTCTTTAACAATTCATGTTCTCTTTGTCATTATCAAAACCAGCTAGAAGAACTTACAAAGCATAATTATAATTTAAAGTGAATTTCGAACTTCAAAAGATTGCAACAAAAGGAAGAGGATGGGTTTAATGCAATACTAGGAGCTCCGTGACAGTAACAACAAGCTGGACTTCCTCCTGTAAACGCTAATGTTGCACCACGGAGAGCGAGGCACAGAAGAAAGTCCAGTGGGGTGGGCTTGCGACAAGCCCTGCTCTACCGATTGTGTCGATGCTTATGTGGTTTCCGCCTTAGTTATGAATTTGGCAATGGAACCCATAGGTGTACCTAAAACCAATCCCTACACTCTTCTTTCTCTCGAAAAAAAACGATGATTTGCTCCAAATTGTTGGATTCTCTTCAATGGTATGGATTACTCATTGATATGGTCCGCAATACTTTTTGAGATGAGAGTACTATTCCAATCTTGGTTTTCTTTGAGACGGAGGAATAATGTACACCAAGAGTACATCAAAAGTTGAAAGTAAAAGCTACACTATAACCTCATGCTTGAATACCGCTTGCTTTGACCCTTGGAGGTTTTTTTCCCATGATTCACACGCTTGAGCCTTTACTGCACGGTTAACCCTTAAACGTCAGACCCAGCCCGAGGGGTTGGGTTTTGTTTTGAGAGAATCTTGTTCATAACTTACACTCCATTATACCAAATGGAATTTTTAGAATTCCAAATTGAGCACCTTAAAGAGATCTATACTTTCTTAGAATAGAGCTCAAGCAAATTAAAAATAGAATAATGCTAAAAATGGAGTTTAAAAGAGATTTTGGGTGTGGTATCAGGAAAGCATATGACGCTTAAGGGTTAAAGGGGGGAGTCCCTCGGATTTGTTGCAAGTGTAGCGAGGAGAACAAAGTGCACAACTGAAACACTTGCCGTCGATGCAGCAGTGCAGGAGATGCCTCAGCGGCGAGAGAGAAGGCCAAAGTAATGACAGTGGGACCCAAAAGCCGCATCATGACTGGACTGACAATCGCGAGAAAGGCCAGATTTGTTGTCGACCCCACACGGCCGGGCCAAGCGACCACGAAAGGCAGCCGAAACCAAGGAAGGCACAAACTTAAAAAGAGCGAAAAGGAATGACGGGAAAGGGAGGGGGAAAAAAGGATCAAGGCCCAGCAGAGCAGAGCGTCGTTACAGAGCAATCCACAAAGCATCTGCGCAACAGGAGGCGACTCAATCGGCTACTCACAATTTGCCCGGATCCTATAGTTTCGCCCTCCATTATATCCTCACTCCGTGGCAGCAGCACTCATCATCATCATCACTGGCCCTGGAGCTCGCGCCCTACTTATCATCTTCTACCTGGAAAGTGCCGAGCATTGCGCACTGGCCGTTGACACCAGGTCCCGTGCTCACATCCCCATCGCACGCTCTCCGTCTAGTTGACTCACATTCCGGAGTTTCAACTTTTGGAATGTACTCCTTCTCGGCATCATTCTAGTAACAGAGTTCTTACATGATTAACTTGCACGTGGAGGGCTTTACAACCCGATTGAGCTTATCCTTGCAGACATGGGCACAGTGATCACGAGGTGTGGGCAATTGAACAATTAGAATTTCTACACGAGAAAGAAAATAAATATACAGTACTGATTTCCCCTAACAAAAACGTCGACCTACTTCGTCTGTAATGGGATGCTCTCAAAATCGAACCAGACAAAGAGACGAAATCTATAGTAATAAATATTGATGATTGATCCAAGTGATAAAATGCTCCGTTGCTTGCTTGCTTCCTGTCTGTCTGTCGTAGTACTTCACATAAGGTCCACCTCGCTGTGACTGACCCCGTTTATACACGTCGTTCGCTCGATCGATCTCCTTCAACTCATAGCTCACAGATAACAGCACTAAGGTTTTTATACATTTGGTGGATGTTGATTGTCCCTCTAGCACTATCGCGAAATAATTATTCTACATCTACTTGGAAGCGCCCCCAAAGAGGGATTGATCAGATGGCTAAGTGGGTGATCTCATGCTCCCGTTCCTGGACAGCCATGCCACCCCGGAGTTGTCCATGCTGCGCCCTGGTGTTGGTTCTATTGTTCCATCTTGGCGTGGTAAAGCATGAGCTTCCATTGCTACTCGAGCGCGAGTATCCCACCATAGGGCTCGCGGACGAGAGCCTGTGCGGAGTATCGTCCTGTGAGTCTGTGGCGACTTCCTGGTCTCTCGCTTTCTGCGGAATCATGAGCGGGCTCTTCTTGGGAGGAGTCTTCGGAACGGGGGATGCTTTCCACCAGGGGCTCTTCTTCGCGGTGAGCACGGGCGTCAATGGCTGCTGCTGCTGGGCTTTCACTTTGCTCGCAGGCATGGAAGATGTTGACTTCCGTCGCTCTTGGTACGGGCTCACGGCCGCAGGAGGAAGTGGCTCAATAATCGCTGCTTTCTGACGAATTGAAGAACCCTCCTTCGTATCTTCCTTGGGAGTGTTGGTGACCGACTTGAAGGATGCGAACCACTTCCATGGAGACTTCATGGGTGACTTCATCGGTGACTTGGCGACGTTGTCGTAGTCCCGAGTGGCTTGCATGTTCCTACCATGGTTCGATTTGCTTGCCTTCCACGCCGCGTTGAAATTCTCCCCATTGATCACTGGTCTGGTAAACGGACTCCCCCTGGAGCTTGTGGAAAAGCGACGAGAGTCCATGGATTCGATGTCGAAGAGTGACGCACCTGAGAATCTCGCCGGGGTGACTTGGTCGTTGTTGGCATATCTCGTGGGGGTGGTCTGCTCCCATTGTGACGACACCGAGAATCGATGTGGGGTTGTCTGCTCGAGGGCAGAAGAGACTGAGAATCGGGGCGCGGCGAACTGCGCCGGCGCATCTTCGTTCACAGCCTTCGTCCGCGACGAGCTTGCGTCGGTGGCTTTCTTTTCCGACTTCCAGAGTACGCTTAACGTTCGAAATCCTACCATTTTCATCATCGCCGAGCCCCACGACTTCGGTTTACGCCGTCCACTTGACGAGTGCAGCTTTCGCTTGTTGCGGTTAGTTGATGAATCTTCCGGAGGAGCATGGTGAGGATGCGCGGCACCTTCGTCCTGTCCTCCTGAGCCGCTGTCCTCCGATGTGCTAACCTCCCCTTGCATGTCCAGGTTTAGGTCGGCGGCCTCATCGCGATAGGGTTGCTGTTGAGGCACAACGCCCGGGTAAAACATGTCGGAGTTGTCAACCGCGGCAGCCCGGTTGTTCCCTTCCTCATCATACTGCACCAAGATGAACTGCGCTCTCCGGCCGCTGTTCGCTGGCATGGCGCCGGCCGACGGCATACTCGGAGGAAAAATCTCCAGATCGATAGAGTCATCCTCCTCATCTTGGTAAACAGCGAGCCGGCTCAAGCTCTCCCGTAAACAATGCGCGCACACTCCCACATTGTCCGCGCTTGGATGCCACTTGCAACCAAGCACCGTCATTTTCACTCCCTCGTCCACTAACACCACAAACACCACAAACCTTCACACCTCAGAACTCGTTCACCCTCATGGCCTCGCCATTCCTGATCCTGCACACACAATAAACAAATTCCATCACACTCAACCCTACACACCAAAATCCCGAAACGCCGACCCTAAAAGAGGACCCACCAACGGAAAAACCCCGGGTATTGCGCAGAGGCAAACGCTCGCAACAATGATGAGCACGCACAAGAGCAAAGCAGGCAACGGTCGTGGTGAGAGAGGGAGAGAGAGAGAGAAGAAGGAGGTGGGTGGGTAGGCAGGCTGGCAGGCAGGCAACAGAGTGATGGCTAGTCTGCGTGTAGATAGACAAAGATTGAGGGTGCAGGCAGGGGCATACTAAGGGCGCGTACGACCCCGGCAGCGCCCATGCGCAGCTGTCAGAGCCTTGATTGCGCACTCACTCACTCACACCCATCTCGTATTCTACACCAAGCACGCAAGCATCTCTACAAAACAAAACAACAAGGAACATCACAAACCTGATCAAATCGAAAGCTCGCTCGCTCACTTCAAAGCATGCTCGCAGGGGGTCCTTCGGGAGCTGGGTCTGGAGCTGGAGAGCTGGAATGTGAGTGATGATGCGCGGCGAGCGCGCTGGCTATGGATGGGTATGGAGGGCGAGGAGAGTAGATTCTAGCGTCCAAGCGTGCAATCTTGGGAGTGGTAGATGTGGGGATGCGTTTCGGGGTTTTCCGGCGGGCTGCCCGATCGCGAGTCCCAGATTAGAATGTTCCAATCCTAGAGCGGGTGCCGGATTTAGGCGCGTTGCTTTTCGAGCACGGGCTCTGGAATGATCGATCATCACCATCACCATCACTTGCTTTGCCTTTGCCTCGCCTTGCCTCTGTTTCCGTGTATGGTAACAACCAGTAACTAACTTGCTTTCACTATCCCCCCTCCCCCCGTTTCGTAATTATGTCGTATCAGTAGTTTATTCTTTTCTTACCCAGTCTCATCTTCGTATTCCTTTTTATTACCCTAAAGCCGCATAGAAAAACCTCAGCCAACTTTGACCATTACAATCTCATAGATAGATAGGTAGAATCTCCGGTTCCTTTCTAAGGGGCCGGCGTGAATGAAGTGTCCGTTCGTAATGCTAATATCCCAATGGCCACCGGACAAGGGGAAATTGGAACAATACTACTTCCCCCTCTCGAGGGTGGAATACAATCTCACAAATGAAAAAGAGTCAACTGTTCAAATTTTGCATGCAAGTAACTCTAAGATTTCAGGGTTGAATCTTCTTATTGATACTTAGATTGAGATTTTTTTTTATTTTTTTTTTTTGGCCTTGATTAAACAAAGGTCATCCTCCATAATTTAGGACAAAGGTCATACTCCATAATTTTTCATGAAGGACCTTTACGGAGGTCCAAGAACCCCCCTCCCTACCATAGTTGGGTGGATTGCAATAGTGAGCACTACACCAACATGGAAAATAGAACCCACAACCTCCTTAGTAGGAGCCATGAGCCCTAAGAACAAGTAGGGCAAGATTAATTTGCATCAATCAATCGAATGAATTTTTTTGAATAAGGCCTTGTTCTGAAGGTCTAATCCGATTGGTTGATGTTGCCCAACTGTTGGTATTTATTTTCTTTTGTATTTTGACGTACAAGTTTTTGAGTACCTCATGTGATTGCAAGCCACACCGATTTGATGATTATAAAACTTTGTGTAGTGGTAAGTAACTTCGCTTACTCATGAAATTCGAAGAGAGGTTGTGATTTTGGGCATAATATGTGATTCTAGTACCCAACAAGATCTTACATTTAGAATGTTGCATATCATCTACTCACCTTTCATATTTTTTTCAAACGCAATATGTGAATGTGATGCATGTTTTCCTATATCCTTGTTTTCATACCTTCTTTACAAAAATAATTTGCATGAAGGTCATAAAAGTGAAATGAGTCTCTAAAACTATGTATGAGGGAACCAAACTTGAACAACAATCAAGGAAACCTATGAGGCTCAAAAATCATTGATTGGCTAGTGTTCAATTATATAGGGAGAAAGGACGGTAAAAGGGAGGATAAAAGAGAGAATGATGAGGATCTGTATTGAGCTTAAACCTGTCCCGGTTCACACTACAAGAGTCACCAAGCCACTCAAAAATCCAATTTTGATTTATCACGATCACAACTCTCCGCCAATTTTCCGTCATGGCTCTTGGTCCCTAGTGTAAAAAAACCCTAAGAGCGATGCCATGATCAACTTGTGAGATGTCACACAACTTTTCAAACTACTAAGATTATGTTCTCCTTTCTTTTTTTGTGAAGGTAGGTGCACACCAACAACCACAATTGCTCATTCCCTTCCAAACCGAGCAAATTTAGTAGGTGAATGTACCATGTCTTTGACCCCATCAATTTGACTCCTTCCTTCCTCTCCTTGAACACACTTTTTCACAGCCTTGTGAGTGTTTTTTTTTTATGTCAGAGGTTCGAAGGTGTCAATTCTCAAGCAAAAGAGGCCAATGCAGATTCTTACTTTTTATCAATAAATTCGGCCTGGGAACATAAAAATCTTGGCAAGGGAAGAAATTGCTGCCAATTTGGACTTATGGAGTTCTAATAATTTGGGAGTCAGTAATGTAGGTGGCAAGTTGGTTGTTGCCGGGGGGGTGTTGACATGAGTCAGTTTCATTACTAACGTCACCTTTTAGGGCTCCTCATCAACTTAGATTCTGTTGGATCTGCTCTCATGCAATTGCAAGTGGCAAAGTGCAAAGTATGTTATTTGTTTGTGTCAATTTCCCAGTTGACATTTTTATGCACACAAAGCGCCGACCCCACCCATGTTCTCAAGTTGACCTTCAAACAAAGCAAACAGAACTTTGCAGAAGTGAATGATAAGAGCGTGCTTCAGGCGGGGATGCATGAAAAAGCTTCGGCGGGGGCGTCGGAAGGCTCCATCCCCGGCTGGAAGGCAGGGCAGAGGAAAAGGTCGCTCATTAATCATGAATTTTGACAAGGTGGATATTATAGAGACTAGTTTCTTGTCACGTGGCACTCTTCCATTGGTAGATGGGGACGTTCAAATGTGAGTGAAGGCACGGGATAATTTGTGTGTTAGAATGTAGGAGACCTCAACCCTCTTGGCTGGGTTATAGGGGTAGTGCGTGGGCTGGGTTCCTCATGCTCTCCACTCTCGGGCCCATTGTGTAGGTCGGGGATGCTCTAAGAGCATTCTCAATCCGTTCCCTCTACAAACTCCCCTTACGGATTGTTTGGAGTGAGGATGGAGTAGCGAGACTTGTAATGGGAGCATTGGCCTGTTGCATCCTAAACCACTACTGGAATCCATCGGATACGACCACAGGGTTTGTAGAGATTCGTGGCATTACGACTACTTTTGTCGCACTATAGCGGGAGAGTGAGATCTTACGGCAAGTCAAATGAATTTAGCAATGAGAAGCTAAATGACGTGAGATGGAAAAATGATGTGAGTCTTAGATGTCGCATTGGGGAGAGAAATTTTGGATGTGCCCTACAATAAGTGTTACTAGGAGCAAGATGAGCCCTCGCTTGATGATGCTCTTATCAAATATGGTGTCCAAGCACGCCAAATGGGATGTGTACTGTTTTCTTTGACCCACTTAGAAACCAACAACAAAACTCACCATTAAAATAGCCTCTAATATTAGGGCACCACAAGCCTCGGCTTGGTGATTAAGGCTCGTGGCACCTAATGAGGAGGTTGTCATTTTGTTCCCCATACCACCATGGTCCTCACTATACTCATACCATGTTGTCATACGTACCTCAAAGCCTTTTGGGAGATACCACTTGGAGGATAGGGCACTAGTGATTTGGTAGGATCTGACATATTATCCAAGTCGAGGAGAGGTAGCAGTCTGACCAATTGTGCCGTGCCCTTAATTTCGGCATGCATTGAAGCAGACACTCTATTTACATGGAGTATAAGGCACTAGTCATTTGGTAGGGACTGACATAGTATCCACTTCGAGGAGAGGTCGTAATCCCATCAATCGTGCCGTGACCTTTCGGCATGCATTGAAGCAGACACTCTATTCACGTGGGATATAAGGCACTAGTGATTTGGTAGGGACTAGCATAGTATCCACTTCCAGAGTAGGTCGTAGTCACACCATCCGTGTCGTGACTTTTCGGCATGCATTGAAGCAGACACTCTATTCACGTGTGATATAAGGCACTAGTGATATGGCAGGGACTAGCATAGTATCCACTTCGAGAGAAGGTCACAGTCCCACCAATGGTGTCGTGACCTTTTGGCATGCATTGAAGCAAATACTCTATTCACGACGACCTCAAATGGGGTTGGACTTTTTGTTATCCTCTTCCTCCTTAATCCATAAAGGAGAGCCTCTATAAATAAACCCTCTGAACGAAAAAAATAATTCCAATTAGATCATGGAAAATCCAACCGTATGATCTTGTTTATTATCCCCTACCCACCAATTTTCTTGTAATATTGTAATATATCGAGCCAAAGTTTCAGTTTTTACGCAAATCCTATTCTTTTCTTCCTTTTTACCTTCTTCTTCTTTTCTTCTTTTCTTCTTCTTCTTCTTTTCTTCTTCTTCTTCTTTTCTTCTTCTTCTTTTCTTTTCTTTTACTTTCTTTCATTCTCTCTTTTTTCTTTTTCTTTTTAATTTAAAAAAAAATTCAAGCTTCTCTCTTCTTTAGGGGCTTTTGAAAGGATGAAAAACATCCAAGGGAGAGATTCCACCTCCTAGAAAAATATGGTTTGTTTTCTCTTATAAAGATCATGAAGTGGAGCATGCAAGTGTGTGGCCTCTTGAAAGCCACTAGATGGAATATGGGATGTGAGCATTCATACAATGCTTTACTTGGTCAGGGGGGGGGGGGGTGCAAAGTCACCCCAAAGTACAACATAATACTGCTGACACTTAAACTCAAACTGAGTGTTGTAGTACCGTGACTCCCACCTTGATGGAAAACAAACCACTCCACTTTGAGTGGTGATGAAGGTGGATATGAATTTTGCAACCGCCTCGTTCATGACCATCTTCTCCAATTTACTTTGTTTGTTGCTCCCATTGTTTAACTATAAATAACCATATTTCATAACTAAGGGGCGAGGGGCATGATATAGGTACCACTAAGACGCGTCTCATTATGTGTAATTCATTATATATGTGTCAGAAATTCCATTTATAAATCCCAAGTGTATAGCCATGTCACCTATAATACTATTTGGTTAGAATAAATTTTCGGTATTTTTTTATTATCAAAAAAGTAGTTTCGCCTTGTTCATGACCATCTTTCGCCTTGTTCTTCTCCAATTTACTCATTTGCTAGTTTGTTTGTTGCTCCATTGTTTAATTGGAAAATAACCATATATCATAAGGGCGAGGGGATTATATGGGTACCACTAAGACACGTCTCATTGTGTGTAATTCATTATATATGTGTCTGAATATCCTTTTTAAATCCCATGTATACAACTACAACCATGTCACTTATAATACCATCCCGTTCATGACCATCTTCTCATATTTACTTTTGCTACTTTGATTGTTGCTCCCATTGTTTAACTGTATATATCATAAGTAACTACTTAAGGGCGAGGACATGATATGGGTACCTCTAAGACACGTCTCATTATGTGTGACCTATATGTAATTCATTGTATATGTGCACGGAAATCCCTTTTTTAACCCCATGTATACAACTATAGCCATGTCACCTATAATACCATCTCGTTCATGACCATCTTCTCAAATTTACTTTTGCTACTTTGTTTGTTGCTCAATTGTTTAACTGTAAAGAACCATATATCATAAGTAACTACTTAAGGGCGAGGACATGATATGGGTACCTCTAAGACACGTCTCATTATGTGTGACCTATATGTAATTCATTGTATATGTGCACGGAAATCCCTTTTTTAACCCCATGTATACAACTATAGCCATGTCACCTATAATACCATCTCGTTCATGACCATCTTAAATGTCCTAACATGTTCTTGTTGACTTAAAACACACCAATAGATTCAATTTGCATCTTCTATAATAAGTGTTTACGGTTAAAATCTAAATAACTCACTTTCAATTACGTATATGAGTTTTGTAAAAGAAATGGTGTGTTTTAGGTCAACAAGAACATGTTAGGACATTTAACCCTTTAACATTGAGGCGACCGTTTTTAGTCGTCTGTGTAGGCAATTTCTTTCTTAAAATTGTTAGGTCGGCTTCAGGCCAAAATTATGGCATGGACGACTGAAAATGGTCGCCTTGGAGTCAAAGAGTTAAGGGTTCAATGTACTAAGAGAAAACCAACTTGGGTGTTGTCTTTCATTGATTCTAGATAACTCATATCTCTTCTTCTCATGTCCTCGCTCTGCTCATGAGGGTGTGTAGACGAGAAACTCCAATCTATTTAGAGGCCGTGTATAGAGTGTTCGTTCGACCTATCTTTGGATGCATGCACAGAGGTCATCACACCAATGACAAGACTACTAACCCCTCTCGGGCTCAACACTATGCTAGTTCCTACCTAACCACTAGTGCCTTAGAAATACCCCACATGGTATTCCCCCAAAGGACTTTGAGGTACCCATACAACGAGGTCCGAGAACCCCCCACCATAGTTGGGTAGACTATGGTGATGAGCACCATGCCGGCATGGGGAATATGATTCACGACCTCGTCATTGGGGCCATAAGCCCTAACCACCGAGCCAAAGCTTGTGGTACCTTGAGGGTGTGTAACTATTACTTGCAATGAAATCTACTTTCATTTCCGTATTTACCAAAAAAAAAAAAAAAAAAAAAAAAAAAAAAAAAACGAAGAAAAACACATGTATATAGAAGACTCCTTACAACATATTATACATACATCTTGTGCATACCATGAAAAAAAATCCAATTTTAGAACACGATTGAGTTTGGATTGACACGAGCGACAGTGCTATAAAATGGAACGCTAGGCTTCTTCACCCAGAGGTAGATAATAGCCTCACTATTCAACAGTACCATGTACTCATCCCAAACATTCTACGGTGTCAAATTAGGGCACCATTTCAGGAACACCTAGAGGTCCACCTTCACAACAAAGGGTCCAAAAATGATGAATCCATCTCTCCACTTCCTTTCCCCGTGCATGAAAATTGCTTTCAATGCTACCTTCACTATAAAGTTGAAATTTGAGCCATTTTTTAGCACTCTTCCCTTACCCAATTTGAATTCCCCCATCCTAAATCCATCCCCCTTACCCAATTAAAGTGTCCCATCCTAAATCCATCCCTCACCCAATTGAACTCTCCCATCCTAAATCCATAAGGGGAAAACTCATTAAAGTGGAGGCGCACAAACAAACCACCGTCATAGTTTAAAAAACTCCCAACCAACAACAACAACAACAACAACAACAACAAAGGGGTATGAATTGGGGGCTATTTCAAAAACCTCTAAACAAATGACGGTGAAATGTCTGATATGGTGGCAGGGCATAAGCATAGGAAGCTGAATCTCTTAGACCTAAAATAACCCCAAGTCTGGCTTTTGTTGGCTAATTGTGGCAAAAGGTGGGTGGCGCCCTAATTATAAGCAAGACGTTAAAGGCACGGGTGGCCTGTTTACTAAAAGCCAACCCCCATGCACACACACATTTAGCCCCTGCCTCTGACTTCACTCCCTTTTGTACATGTGAACCTACTCAATCCATTTTCCTTACTAAATATTGTATTATACTAAATATTGCCACATTTTACTTCTTCAAACTTCTCTTCTTCCCATCCTTTTCCCCCTCTAAATTGTTGTTTTTTTTGTTTTTTTAGCTTTTCTATGACATGTATTGTAGTCAAGAAAAGTTTCACTCGTGTGAGATTTGTTGTTTTCCCACTTGATGAGTAATCCGTTAACCCCTAAAGGCCCAGGAAAGCCGAATCGGCGTTTTGCAGTTTTGGGCACCTTAGATGAGAGGTCAAATTTTGGTGTTTTGGGCTGTAATTTGGTGTGTGTGTCGGGAAACATAGTAATTGTGTGTGGTAAAATTTGCAAAGTAAGATTCCAATTTTAGTGCCTTGTAGAGCAAATTTTTGATTTGGAGTTGAGAAAGGGCAGAACGGGTTGTTGTTGTGGCCACTAAGGAACAAGGTGGAAATGGGGGCAGTTGCGAGGGTCACTCGAGAAAACTCCAGAGGGGCAGGGGTTCCAAGCAGGGTTTTGGAGGACCCAACATTCGGCAGAATTGAATGCTTTGGGACTGGCCAAAGATTGACGCCCCCTCCAAATACATGTCATAACTACAAACTTCGTGAAACTGGCGGCTGAGAACACACTGACATGGGGCGATTCAAATTTCAGAATTTGAATGAGAAACTCATGGAAAGATGTTGGGAACAACAAACAGCATACATCAAATCCAAAGCATATTTCAAAAGTAACAAAAATCCATTATGGCTAGTTTTGCAAATTCTTTGGACGGGGTTCCTGTGACTGCTGCCATCATTTCACTAGCAACTACCGATTCGAGAGAGGCGAGTGCAACAGTAGGAGAAGGATTCATCGAGGTGCCAGTATGGACCGAAAATGATCAGAGCACTGAAAATGGTGATTACGCAGTAGAGTCTTCGGCCAGGGAGATCGAACAGCTCCTTCGTGGTCCAACTGTACTTGCCGCCGAGGTTGAGCTTCAGCGAGAGGAATCGGCGGCGAACTGTACGTGCCAGGGAGGTCGACGAGTTCCTTCGGAGGCGTACTGCAGCTGCCTCCGACCGTCCAGCTTCAAGGTCGCCGCTGCATCAAGTTCGGCAGCCTGCAGATCATCACCAACTTCGGCAGCCCATGCGCCAGTGAGCGATCAGATGATTGCACAGATCGAGGAGCGATCACATCAACGGGTTCGAATACATGAACATGAACTTGGTTTGCATGTGGAACTTGCATGGTAAACTGACATCACATCAACTGACTAATATGACCATATGCAGGAACCCAATACTGCGGTTGTGAGTGTCGGAAACTTGCAGCCACTTCTTATTTCGACATTGCCGCCTCCATCTGCCGATCCAGAAGCTCGCCTTCGTTCCTGGGCTGTACGCAAACACCTTCGAGCACATCAGATTCATGACCTCCTTTCACTGCTTGATCAAAAACATTTGCGCAGTTTACGCGTTCGTAAGAAGTCCAAAGCTTGGCCAAGAAATCCACAAGCAAATAATTTCCGACACCATTTCTACAGGCAAGCCGCACATATTCTAGGGTGGGTTGATCAACACGCTTTTGAGCAAGAATTTCTTGATATTGTCAAATCTACTTGGCCCGATACAAGCAATGCCTCCACGTCGATCATGGAAGAAGTCAAAGGAGGTGAGTATCTCTTGTGTAACATGTACCTAAATTTCATAGTTGAGAGTTATGAGTAATGTCTAACTTGGAGAATACAGATGGAGTGGGACAATATTCCAATGAGAAGGAGTTCACGTCTACAGACACAACCGGAACCAACTACGGTTCCTCCAAGCCCACCATCTAGTCCTGAAGCAATATTACCTCCTCAACATCAAGAATTGCCAGATCTAGGACCTGGAGTTGAGCTCATGACCTTCCCTGATACAGATGTTGGCTTCAACGGCGAGTACTTGAATTCGCAATCTCCAGTGCATGCGTATTACCCAAGCTCAGAAGAATTGTGTAATGAAGAAGGAGAAGATGATAGTGGTATGGAGAGAGCTGCAAGTCTTGAGGATATCCTCTGGCCACCTGAAGTCTTGCTTGCAGCAATAAACTTTGGCCGAAGAGGACGGAAGAGAGGTGGTGAGATCTACAATGCTGGACCTGATCCCGAAGAAGCAAGCGGGAGTGGTGAGATGCACGGACCAGCGCTGCAGCTAGGCGTCGACCAAGATTGCGGTGATGCAACGGCGTTGCGACTAGTATGGGACTCAAGCCGGCGGACTGCGGGCTGGCACAGCGCCGCGGCCACGAGGTCGGGCCACGTCGGCGAGTCAAGCGCGTCGGCTGCCAGCTGGGGTCCGGCGCCGAGCGCAGCGGGGCATCTCCAGCCGAACAGCAGCAACGGCCGGCACGCCTGCTTACCCGGGCACCAGGGCCTTCCTGTGGCGGGTGCATCGCCTTCTGGCCTTCCCCTTACAGGCCATACGCTTGGGCTACAAGGGCAACCAGTAGTTGTGACTTCAGAAGAAAATATTGGTCAATTCACATTGCAGCCAAATATTTTTATTGGGGAGAGAAGTACTGGTATTGGGCCTGGAGAATTCTATGGCAATGATACTGAGGGCGGTAATAATAATATGGAGTGGGATGATGATGTTGAGGAAGAACATATAATAAGAAGGAGAATGACACGCAATGGTGTGAGGGATGATTTGGGTGGGAATGATAGTGAGGACTTACCCAATTTTGAAAGTGCCTCTGATAGTGATGGAGATAATCGTAACGATGGGTTACCCCATCAACAAGAGGATATTAGGTGGCAATTTAGGAATGAGACTTGGGGAAACCCAAGTATTATGTATAATCCAATGCCGATATCATTTTTGGGGAAACCCATGGGTCCTTCTCGTCATCATCGTGGTATGCCAAGTTTTATGGATTTATTTGGCCTCTTTTGGACTCCACACATGTTGGCCACTATTGTTCAAGAAACTAATCGGTATGCAAATGCTCCTTTAGATGAGCATGGAAATACCAAAGGTGGTCCTACTTGGGAGAATATGACAATTTCGAGCCTCAAAGCATTTATGGCCTTAGCCATATATATGGGGTTGAGGGTTCAACCTAATGTAAGAACATATTGGATGCGTGATGACCTCTTTGGATGCCCAAGTATTTCAAATATATTTACACGGGCCCGATTTCAAGACATTAGGAGATGTCTCCATCTTACAAACATGGAAGGACAAACTAGAGGGGACCCGGGTTATGACAAAATCGGTCAAACAAGATGGTTAGTCAATGCTATGAGAGATCAATGTAAAAAGGCATGGTTTCTTGGAAAATATTTGACCATTGATGAAATGATGATTCGCTATAAGGGGACATATTCACCGATACGTCAATATATGCCTAAGAAGCCTCAAAAGTGGGGCTTGAAGGTTTGGTGTTTGGCATGCTCGATTTCAAAGTTCGTATGGAATTTCGAGATCTATTGTGGAAAAGACAATATTGTAGCCCCCCTTCCCATAGAACAACCTAATATTGTTCTTGGCGATGCTCGATTGGCCCATAATGTAGTTATGAGGTTAGTGGATGGCCTTTGGAACTTAGGCCATTGCGTGACAATGGATAATTACTTCACTAGTTTTGGACTTTTCACAACTCTTTTATCACGGGAAATGTATGCATGTGGGACAATAAGGGCAAACCGGGTTGGTCTTCCCTTAGATTTGAAAAACACCAATTCTTTCAAAAATGTGCCTCAAGGCACAACTTTATGGAAAATGCATGACACCCGCACGATATCATGTGTTATGTGGAAGGATAAGAAGCCCGTGCTTCTTATTTCCACTCATTATTTGCCAATTCAACCCCCATGTGAGAAGGTAGTAACGGTCCCTCGGCGAAATGGTGCAAGTCGTGAAATGATTCTAACATCCCCGATTTTGAAAGAATATACAACTCACATGCGAGGTGTAGATGTTGCCGATCAACTCCGAGCATCCTATTCATGCCAAGTGCGGAGCCACAAGTGGTGGCACCGTATTTTTTTCTTCTTATTGGATGTCTCGATTGTCAACATGTATATATATTATTTGGAGTGTGTGAAACACTATCGATATAACCGCACGCCGATGACACACCTTCAATTCAAGAAGGGCTTATGTGAAGCCCTTCTTCAAGGGTGGCCTATGAGAGATTCACACCCCGCGGATATTCCTCGAGCAAGGAACACGCCATTGATTTGTGTACCCACATATACAAAATTACGACGTCGGTGTGTGGTTTGCCAAAAATTTGAACCACATTATTATCGCCGGAAGTGTGGAGACAAATGGATGTGTCTCAATCGAGGTTGCTTTGAGAAGTGGCACACGAGATATTGCCATACGACGCCAACGCCATATGTGAGTGAATGTAAGTATTTCTTTTTGCATACAAAGAGGAAGCTCAAGTTTGTTACCCCACATTTTGCGCATATAGTACTTTGCTTGTGAATAATAGTACTTTCCTTGTGAATAATACTTTGCTTTATTTCGAACCCCACAAACAAACGTTAGTAATAATAATATGAATAGTACTTTGCTTGTGAATAATACTTTGCTATGTTTTTTATCCCACAAACAAATATGAATAGTAGTTGAGTTATGAATAATACTTTGCTTTATTTCTTACCCCACAAACAAATGACACCACAATAATTTGAATATTGCTTGTGAATAATTCTTTGCTTTGTTTCTTACCCCACATACAAAAGTTAGTAATAATACTATGAATAATACTATGCTTATGGATAATTTATTTTTTTATTAGTTACATTAGAATTCTTGTAAATTGATAAATTTTGGTGATTTTGTAGGTGTTCGGCAATCCCTGGAGTCCTTTCTCCAGTTAGGAGAATTCTATTTTGTGCCCTGGAGAACGACTTCGCAAAGGGGGCTTCAATCAGTGCGCCTACTGCACGGTACAAGTGGTGGCCAGGGACGGCAGCAAGGCGGGCCAGCTCCTCCAGCTCGGCTCTTTCCAGATCACGAAATTCCTGCCACCTCATGTGGCTCCCCAAGGTGCCAGTCAAATCCACTTTGTCGTTGCAAGCGTGGGCCTTTTTGTCAGATCATCTTTTTATAGGGAACTTATAAAGAGCTTAGGGAGCTTAGTAACGGTGGGGAGCAACGGGAAGAAAGCCCTCCCTTTATTGCAAGTGACACATGTCATAGCTATCTACATAGAATATTAGGCAAAGTATTTATGGTGGCAGTAGGCTATTCATAGCTCTGCCATATTGCCAGCAATGGGCCCGTAAGATTGAGAATGGGTTCCCATTCTTCTTTGTTGCCCGTCCATTTACTAATTTGCATATGTGTGTTTATGTTCTCCAAAATTGTCAATAATTGAGATTTTACTTTTTTCAAATTTTTTTTCCCCCATGACTCTGATTTGTGTAAAGGAACATTTTCACCGTTCACTTTTGAAAAATTCAAAAAGTTGATGGTGGATTTGTATTAGAACCCCAATTTGTTCACTTAGAGTACTTTTTTGCCTCCTTCTAGAAAAAAAATTGTATGAAGGTCCAAAAAGTGGAATGAGTGTCTAAAATTTTGCATGGGTGTGGCCAACTTGATTTCTAACATGGAAAAAAATACTAGCAAAATGTTTAGGGTAACAATCACCAAGTCTCCCTTTGCACCAAGTAGACTATGTCTTTCGGGCAAGCCACAAAAAAAATTCTGCATCAACTTTGAACGTTATGATCTCACAAATGGTGCAGATCCAACGGTTGAGATTTGACATGGTAATCATGGATGAAGTTAGGTTCAAGATCTTACGGTTGAATGTTCCAGAATACAATAAAAATTTATGCCATACTCCAAACTCCACAATGTGGTCAAAAATCGCAGATTTTGAGATTGGAGGTTGCAAAAACGCTTGGGCCTTTAGGGGTTAAGTCGAGTGAAGCCCTGATTTGACCCATAAAGTTTTATTTTTTTTATTTTTTTATTTTTTTATTTTTTATTTATATATATATAGGTAGTTGATGTATTATTGATTGAGAAACAATACATCTAGTCCATAGCACACAAGAGTGTAAATTTTGCAGATTTATTAGAGGGTTTTTGAGGATATCTAGAGGGAGAGAAGGAACTCGGTAGGGGACTCGAAGAATGATCTTAACTGGGTTCACACAAAGTTGTCAAATGAGGGTGCTCAAGTGAGATAGATAGCAACTCCGAAGGGGTTGGTGTGAATAAAGTGTTCATTTGTAATGCTAATATCCTTGGACAAGGGGAAATTGGAACAATACTACTTCTCCCTCTGGAGGGTGGACACTATAACTACGCTAGTTACTAGTGCCTTGAAGATACTTGACATAGAGATTGAGCCACTTAAGTCTCTCGCAAAACTCAATGGTAGGCAACCATTGTGGATCAAATTTGTCTAAATGAATGGATGAATGTTAAGGATGGCGATGAAGAAGTGTGGTCGGTGGTGTGGAGCTAAGCGTTCTTGATGGTGTCCACATGTGACTACTAAAGTTTCAAGGCATTGTTTGCATCCTTTACCCTCGAAAGTATCTCTTTTTGATGCAATGTAAGAATTCTCATTTCACGATATTTTTTGGAGTATGTAAACGTAGGATCTAGCACCCAACTTGTATATGTATATAAAATCTTAGATTCAAATTTCTTATTAGTTGCGAGATCATAATGTTTTAAGTTGGAATTATTTTTTTTCACTTGTAGTCAAAAGGGTAAGTTGTGTTTTGAGGGCCAAGAATTTTGATTTGGTAGGAATTTGACATGAGGCTCTTCACGTTCTTTTTCCTAGGTGAGTTGAGAATATGTATATGCAATATTCACCCTTATGCGACCCATAAAACCTACTAGAAATGCTTGAATATTCACATGGAGGTATGCTGAAATTCAAATACAAAGGTTAATTTTCAATAATAATAAAGGCATAAAAAACATAATTGGTTTGAAAATACGAACATTGGAGATCATGCCTTAGTACTTCATCTACATGTACAAAAAACAAAATTCCGAAAAAAGTAAAACCTCAAATTTTGGTGAATTTTTGAAGTTATTGCGAGCTAGTTGAGAAGGGGCAGATTTTGACAATACATGAGCATATACCGCAGTTTGGCAGTTTTGGGCAAATTTCAAATAGTGTTTTCAAACTTTGACGGTGAATATCTTTTAAGGTATGAGGATTTTTGAAGTATGAGAGGTCTTTTAGGAAAGGTACTAAGAAACTCTACAACTTGCAAAAGGTTGCAACCCTCCTTCCAAAGTTGTGAACACACAGTTTAAAGGTCAATTACCCCAAACGGGCCGCTCTATACATTTGAGGTTATCATTGGTCGGTTTTTTAACTACTAAATTTAGATTTTATGAAGTTGAAACATTTCAAGTATCCTATAGTTTCCCCGTACGTCTCCAACAAGACTATTTGTGCTTCAAAACTTCTTATACTTTAGGAGATCTCCAACGAGACCATTTGTGCTTAATAATTCTGCATACTTTAGGAGGTCCCCAAGAAGGTCATTTGCGTTCTAGAATTCCTTATACTTTAGGACATATTCACTTTCAAAGTCTAACCCCTAAAGACCCAAGCATTTTTTGAACCTCCAAACTCAATATATGCAATTTTTGACAACCTTGTGGAGATTGAGGTAAGGCTCAAATTTTTACACTTGGGACTTTCAACCATATGACTATATACCTTACTACCGTACATGCCCGTCAATTCCGCACACCTTTGCCGAATAATTATTCTTTCATTTAAAAATGACTTCCGCAACCTCTTTTACATTTTTTTACGATTCTGGCATTGTCAATTACTTTTTTGCTTCCATTCGACATTCTCGCGGACACCCTCTCAATTACAATTTTAATTACAATTTGATTACATATTTTTATCAGCTATCATATATTTGATTTATGGTATGTCTCACCATTACAATAAAATAGTAAAGGTTTATCTTCATTTCCTCTTTAGATTCATAAAATTGTATATGAAGTTTGGAATATTTACTTGGCAACTGTAAGTATCCTAAGTAAGCACTTGGGAGGCCAATTTATCTCAAGTCTTAGTTAGGAGGCCCAAGTATCCCAAGTAAGCACTTGGGGAGGCCCATGTATCTCAAGTCTTAGTTGGGAGGCCCATGTATCTCAAGTTTTAGTTGGGAGGCCCATATATCCCAAGTAAGGGGGGTTCACAAGAAGTCAACTTAGTTCTCTACATGAAAAAGGATATGAACTCAAACTTTGGGTAACATTACCAAGTCCCCCATTGCACAAAGTAGACTATGATTTCCAAACAATGCCCTAAATTTGTTTTCTATGTACAAACATTATTATTTTAACAACCGAAATTTTATGTAGCAATACCTAGAGTAGTAAGGTATATTAAAATCCTACAATAGATATCAATATCTCGTACCAATAACTAAGTATCTTATCGTACCTCAATTTCGACAAGGTGGTAGAAAATCACAAGTTTGAAACTTGAAGCTCCCAAAAACGCAAAGTTTTTTAAGGAACATGTACACAAGAATGTTCTCAACAAACAAGGAAGGCCTATGAAGGCTATTGTACCAAAAAAGGCACCAGAAGCCTTGGCTTGGTGGTTAGGCCTCATGGCCCCAAATGAGGAGATCATGGGTTCTATTCCCCATGCAGGCGTCGTGCTCACTACTATAGTCCACCCAACTATTGTCTGGGGTCCTTGGACCTTGTTGTATGGGTACCTCAAAGCCCTTTGGGTGGATATTATGTCAAGTATCTTCAAGGCATTAATAACTAGCTAGAAACCAACGTAGTTATAGTGTCCACTCTCGAGAGAGGGTAGTAGTATTGTTCCAATTTCCCCTTGTCTAGTGACCATCGGGATATTAACGTTACAAACTTCAATCACGCCAACCCCTTAGAAAAGGACCAAATTTTCTATCTATTGTGCCAAAATTTCCTTCACCCTTTTGCCGTATAGAATGTTGTCTTCTAGGAATTCGGTTAGCAAGTTGATACAAAGCCCAATGGGCATGTTACTTTTAACCCTTGATTACACAAAGAGAGCAAGAGTTGAATAAAATCTGGGGGGGGCACAAGTAGGCTCCATAAATAGAGGGTGCAGTAATGAGCCCATCAAAAAGGTACCGAAAGCCAGTATTTAGAAAGTCTCACTCTGGATGGCCGGGGCAGGGGCAGTCGAAAATCTGACATCTGTTCTCGCCCCGGGCAGCAGCCCGTGACAAAATCCAAGCTTATTTGCTGGCAGGGCGGGGCAGGCCGGTATCTGACCGTGGAAATGATTGGTGGGCCTGGGCATGCAATGAACTCGGTCGGAATTAGAACCGTCAGCTTCACTGGGCTGGCTGGATCCTTCCTCCCCCATTCCCCATGTCCTAATTCCATCATTCCTCAAATATCCTCAAATGTTATTATTATTATTATATTTAATTAATAGAATAGTGATCTCCCTAGGCAAAATAATTAGCTTAATTTATGGAAATATGTTTGGGTTCTTACTCCTAAATATGCTAGTGTTTTTTGGAACTCAAATATCCAAAATTGTAATTTTCTACGCCTAGGTAACAATCAACTTCTTAGAGGTTTTGAGTATTTTTGATTGTAAGATCTTTAAGGTGATTGCTATTAACTTCTTGTGTGTTTTTGGAGCTTAAAACCTACAATTTTCGATCTCTATGCACTACCGGGAGTATGAACCAAATTTATTACGTTCTTTATATTTCTAGTTGCAATGATTAAACATATTTTTAGTCACTATTCCATGAATTGATTGTTGAATATTTATCTTTGGCAAGATTATAACATCTAAAGTTTGTGCAAAAGTTTTTACTGTAATATCTAAAAACTTTGAAGCTTGCTCTTATGAATTTTGAAGGGTGCCCTTGTAGAATTGGTGAAGTAATAGACTTGGGGTCCTTTGGGGCTTAATCCCTAAGAGCCCAATCGACCATTTTATGGTCGATCCCGATTTTTGAGGAGCTGTTTATTGATATAAAAAGATATTTTTTGGAATTTTTTTTAACATTTCAAAAATTTGATAAGTTGGGAACCACATCCAATTTACAGAACTCTGTTTGGATTCATAGATTGTTTATAATAAGCCTTCAAACACAAACAGGGCAAAGTTTTGTTAGTGTAAGAAAACTTACTATTTTGGGAAACTAATAAGGTTCCTCATAGGTTACTTATGGCCTCTCTTCATTTTATCATATAATATGTGATTTTAGCCAATCATAGCAATTTCCAATTACTAATAATAGAAATTACATTTTATATTGATTTTCAAAGTTTTACTCTCTTTATTTAATTATTGAAGAAATCTTACTTATTTTAGGAAATTTAACCGTATAGATTTAATTTAGGGTTTAAGGTCTTTACACTATCTTTGGAGCGCTACTTCATAAGGGTTACCGAATTCATATTTTATAACACATCTAAGTTTTTCTTCAAACCCCTCGGGCCTTTAGGGGTTAAGTAATGATTTGGTTATGAACATACTTCTAAAATAAAAAATTCAAAAAGTATTATAAATAAACAATATTTTTCTTCACGATTTGGGTGTGAATGTTAAAATTTGGGTTACAAAAATATTTAAAATTGGAATTTGACATTGCAATTTGTTGCACACAAACCTTGAAGTATAGGGAAGACTCAATAATAATCTTAGTCAGAAATATTGATTTTGACCGAAAAATATAGCCCACCTAAAAAAGCAAAAGATTATTTTGGTCTACGAGGATATTTAGGGATTTGGGAAATTTGGGAATCTGTAAAAACAATAGAAATTATTTGGATAGTTTTGGAAGTTTTTGGAGGGTGCCCTTGTAAAATTGGTAGATTTTTGACTTAGGTCACTTTGGAACTTGAGTAGTGGTTTGGTTATGAACATATTTCCAGAAACAATTCTCAAAAAAGTCTATATTTAAATTGCTTGTTTGAAATTTGAAACCAAATATGGTACATACACTTGGCAATTTAGAAAGCACCTAGTAAAATCTTAAGAGAAAATAAACCTCTTCAAATGAGCTGCAAGGAAATTCCAAAAACCCATTTTGACTTTTAGGGAGTGAAGATATACAGTCTTTTCATTTTGTTTCAAAATGTTTGATTGTTTATAAATAAATGCACACATGACATCTTTATTGAGCTGATCACCATATTATATTGTATCGAGTTGAGTCCTTTGATCACCTCATAGAACTACTTCACTTGCTCTATTCTTGTGCATGATTAGCTTACAATTAATACATAACATGAACATGCCTTCAAGAGTGTGTATTATTCTACTTATATTTATGCGATCAAGTTTTCAACCAAAACAAGCTAAACATTCATTACCAAGTGGCAACGCACACTAGAATCATGCTTGTATGACATATCTTATTGCACTTGTGGTTCTCATAACTAAAGCACAAAGCTGGTGATTCTTAGTTGTGGTGATTAATTCACCATTCCAAGTAAGACGTTCACTAGCTTACTAATTTATGCAACTACTCAAGCAACGTAGAAAAACATTTACCAACAAGCAATTGGTAAGGGTCAAAAGGTCTCCCTTCGTAATATCCCCTGTTGATTCTCTCTTATATCACCACCGATATTCCAACTTGTGCTACTACTGCTAAACCCATGGCCACGGAAATGGTCACCACTCCTTTGTCTTTCATCCGCTGAATGGGAGCTTGGTCTTTTAGAAAAAACAACTTGAAGCTGCTCTTGAATCCAAAAGTTTGGCCCCCTAGTTCCTCTTAGATCTTGAGTTACAACGCCTCAAAGTTGGGTCTTTCAATTACCGCCACAACAGACACACCTCCACTCAAACAGCCGCAACTACTCCGTTTTTAATATGTTGACGATGAGCCTAGGCTTCTTAAAAAGTCAGCTTGAAGGTGCACTTGTCTACCAAAATTCTGTTCCACAAATCGTCCTCTATTGGTAAAATTCTCTTCCAAAGTTAGCAGTTTTGAGTCTCACTATCCGCCGCAAGTCGATGAAGTCTACTCACAAAAATCACCATATTTCACTCCTTAACTTTCTTCTAACGACAAGTTTGGGCTTTTTGGAAAGCTGACTTTAGGACGCTTCTCTTTCTAAAGGACTCTCTTGGACCTACCTTCGATTAAACACCATAGCTCTCCAAAGTCAGCAGCCAAGTCCTAGGGTGGAAATTCCAAATCTTCTATCTTCTACCATAAGCTACCCACACTCACATCCACATACAATAATTCCAAATATCCTACTTGCATGTTTTCTCCATGTTAGATAATAAAACTCTCTTTTTAAAGCTACAACCCTATAAGCATCTAAAGTCACACACATAGAGGGTCCTAGTGGCCCAAGTACTCTCTCTAAATGAAAAACTACACCTATTTATCAATTATAGGTTTCATCCATGAGTCCATTTCTAATTATCATCCATCATGAGACCTAATCCTCTTCTATCCACTCTCAAGCTAAGGCTTAGAGAAATAACTAGTAAATGGGAACAAGTCAGGACATTAATAAAACAAAAGCGCCTTATCTAGCGGCTACTAACCAACTATATTACGAAATTATTATGAATTAAGGTTTAGCCGGAATAGTCGGTTAAAATGCCACTCTACTGTGATTTAAGATAATCGGCTAAAATGCCCAATTATGTCGATGCAACGGGCATAAAAAGAGCTAATCCTTGCGGGAAGAATTTTCATGTGGATTGTATTAACACTTTACATCTATTATGTCAATTGACATTTGACATTAAAAGTTCAATTGACATATTAGTGGATTGTATTGACAGTTCACATCTGTTATGTCGATTGGATAGTATTGACAGTTCACATTTGTTATGTCAATTATATTATATTGACAATTCACATCTAGCATTAAATTTTGCTTGTTTTAATGTGGCAGATTATTCCTCAGTAGATTCCCCATGCTACCTTGAAGCGTGCCTAGTAAACTGCCTAGATATCGCACAATCGTGCCCTCGGCCATATGAGGTCTTGTTTTTGATGGAATGTTGACATGGTGTATATTGCTTTTTTAACAATACACACATTTGCATACTGCCTACTTAGTGAAAGAATTGTGTACAACTCATGTAATATGACCTCGTTTTGATGATCTAACTAAGGCACATTCTCCTAGGTATTGTGGAGGCACAAAATTCTTTTTGGGAATGGTTCTGGCTTGAATAATTGAGTTCACCATCACTTAACTGAGCTTCTTATTCTTTACAAATCCGTTTTGCTTGCTCCAATGCGTATAGTCATATTTCTCTATAACATTTCCTCTCAGCTTCTAGATAAGCCAATCCATTCTTTGACCTATGAGTTACTTCTTTGATTGCCGCAAGACAACCTTCATATTAGAATGAAACAACTCTATTGCTATTGCAATTGTAGTTTCTAAGCCAACATGGGGGATTTTCCTATCGCCTACTATCTAAATTTTGGCATCCATTTGTGATCAAAATACCTACTATTTGTGTCTGCGGCCGGAAGGCAGACCTTCATTGAGCTATAGACTTGTTATATTCACTCTTAAATTCTCCGAACGCTCGAGAACGGTCCTCTTTAGGATGGATCTTCCAAACCACTTGGAGTCTTGAACATGTACATCAAGTCCCCTACTATTTGCAAGACAACAACATCCGCCTCCATTTATTTCACCTTAAAACACGCCTTCTTTGGCCACGCTCGGCAGCATGCCATAAGCATAAGAAGTGAGAAGGCTTAAGCCACACTTCCCTACGGTACGTACAGTATATCACGCCCTAATAAGGTTTCCATACCCGATATGTTCATGATATATCTGATACATGCTATATCCATTATGTTCTACAATAAAGTAGTAAACAGGTAATTCGTTATAATGGTATTATTCACTGATTTTGAGAAATGTAGGTTTAGCTCAGGTCGAGCTAAATGTACCCACACAGTATACTTGGCTCAACTCAAGCTCAAGTGTCATCAATTTGATAATCTGAATATTTCCATTATAACGAATTACGTGTTAGTAGACGATACCACAAAAGCAGGTAGTAGCTCATATACAATATTACATCTTGGCATTCTATTACCGTTGTATAGCTTACTGGAGGGAGTTAATTTCATTGTTGGCGTCATCTAGTACAAATGTTGTGGGGTTCCACCGTGCTTTGGAAAGTCGGAGCTCCTCTTTGAGAGGTATGCATCCACGGTGCTAAATCACTTTGTTTGGATTCTTCCGTATCTACAAACACGATGTGCACTTTGTTTCTCCACTCGTTAAAATCTATCAATGTAAAGAGAGGAACCCCAATTCCGTTAAAATGGCATTATTCCGGTAAAATGGCACACCTCAACTTTCTGAACTATAGTTCAAAAACCATGTGATATAACAGAATTTTAAGGTGATATTAGAGAAAATGAGTGACAATGTATATAAAGAAGTGATATTACAAAAAAAATTGTGATATTACAAAATATACCATTTTATATGAGCACAAATGTAAGATCTAGTGTGACAAAATGGCACATGGCATAGTGCCATTTTAACGGAATTGGGGTTGAGGATAGTGTACACAAGAGTATATATGAGTGCAAGTCGATGCATCGAAAGGAAAACCGAGGGATGGAATGTTGTAGCATAAGAAGTTGGATCTAACCTTATTGTTATTTGTAGTGAACATCCTGTCTATAGTAATAATGCTTTGATGCCCATAATCGAGCATGATCTTCATTTACGATTTGGTAGGATATCCCCTACGCTGGTACTTACCGATGTGCTTGCCTTCGTGCCCCACAACCCTGCTTGGCCAAATAAAAATTTGGGGGTAAATTTGCCTCCTATCTTTGAATGGTAGATGTCACCCATCATGCTACAAGGGTAAAATGGAGTCTGAATCCCTTGTACAGTTCTTGAGAACGAACTTGGCATATGTAACGTAACGGATATCTTCCATACTAAGGGAACAATCTCAAGATGAAGTAAGGGTCCCTTTGTTGCGTGCTTTTGGAACCAATTTTCGATGCTTATGTCTAATTGATTCCATAAAAACTTTGCTCCTCGAATTGGCGGAGAACCCAATTCCGAACTTCGTGTGACATGTATTTTTGATATCGAAGCCTTCTGATATGCATGTTTTGCTTATCATGCCGGAGAAACCATATCTTGTGTAATAGGAGCAACCCTGTCACTCTTATCTTCAAGTCCATACTAGCAACGCCATATGTTATCGACATGTACATTAGCACAATTCTCGATAGTAGATTTAGCAAATGACCTTAGACTAGTAGTGTCTATCTTACCAATGATATTCGATATTGCAATTCCGGCGAAAGATTGTCTTACGGGGTCATATTTGTCACTTACAAATGCGGTCTATACATCCTTCCTCCGTGATTCTTCACCTTTCACAGAATCCATTAGACGCTCCCACGGAATGTATGCCATAAGCTTCAATTGCTTCTTTCTGAATTCCTCATTAGTACGGACTCTTTTGAACTCTTGCAAAGCTTTGAAGAACTCTCACCCTTGACATTCTATAGTAGATCTTTCGAAGTAATAAGTCCATGAGGTGGATTCTGTAGAGCATCGAACATCTTCGACACCTCGTGCCCGAGCATCGTGAAGGTGATAATATGGGTCCTCTTGGAAAGAAGCCTCAAGATCTCGAATGCCCTCCTCTCGCACTCCCTCCTCCTTCCGGCCCATTTGTGTGCATCCGCTGCTATACTCAAATCCGCTGCTATACTCAAGCCGCAAGGCAAGATTTAGGTCAATGTACTCCATCGCTCAGCTCAGTATAGACAAACTACACGAAGACAAGCCCACGCGAGTTTGAACCTATCCACGAAATTGAGGATGTCGAACCCATCGCTAGATGAAAGGGACATGTATCGGCTACTGTCGCATGTCGCATCGGCTACCGCAGAAGAGGAGCATATTGGGTAGTGACCCACTTATGTATGTATGTGCATGAGCTTATTAGGTGTATCGGGTAACGGGCGTGGCGACACAAGAAAAACGAGCGCGAGAAGGTGAAAAGAGTTTCTTTGTATAGCACAGCTCGCTGAAAAATGAAACAGGAGAAGGTGAAAAGAGTTTCTTTGCATGGCACAGCTCGCTGAAAAATGAAACAGGAGAAGGTGAAAAGAGTTTCTTTGTATGGCACAGCTCGCTGAAAAATGAAACAGGGCCTGACACCACGAACACGGATTGAACTTACTTAGTCAGCGGTCTACAGTACTCGCATGAACGAAACACGCTCACAGCTTTATTTGTGCGGAAGGTGGTTTCAATTTTAGAATGGCACAAGAAAAGCCACAATTATTTGTCCTGTCGAGGGTTAACTTTGAGGTTATCATGTCGGTCCTCATGTCCTATGAACTTGCTCAAAAGCGGAAATCTTGCAGCACATGCGAACATTGCATGATATGAAATTATATCAAAGACTAAAACTTGATACACCACATGGTATTCTAATACCCATTCCCAACTCAGATGTGGAAATTACTATACAAAAGTGACATTACACATTCTACACAGCATACACCTTGATCACCTGCTGAATGGGAGTGCGGCACACAGGGCAACCCCAGTCCTTGGCCTTGATTTCTGAGAGACAATCCACACACCCAGCCAAGTGTCCACACGGAATACAAACAGCTTCTGCTTTGGCATCCCAGCAAATCACACATTGACCGCTCTTTTCTTCGACACTGGTAGGAGTAGTAGTTGGTGCAGGTACCTGGTCAATCACAACTGGAGAAGTGTTGACTGGAGGGTAGAAGATTGGACCAAGCTCTTGGTCTTGAACTGGTATCGGTGGAGCTGATGGAGCTGAGGGTGTCGTTGAAGTGCTCGGCAGTAAGGAGATCGGAGTTTTCTCAGGCTCGGGTTCTTTTTCAGGTTCTGGTTCGGGAGTTTTCCCTGGCGCACTACTTGGTCCTGCTTCTGCTGATGAGCCCCAACCGTTGAAGTCTGAACTGGAACCTACGCCGTCGTCTCCCCATCCACCGGTGTCCACTTTCGGGTAGCTTCCTTCTTCAGCTGCTGTGCGGATCGATGCTTCCATTCCCATTCGAAGTGCCTCGTCTGATGGATTCTTCAGCTTCCCTGAGGTCGGACCCGTGAAAGCACTCGGTGGCTGTTGAGGTGCTCCTGGTCGTACCAGTGCTGCCATTCCTTGCGACGCCGTTGTCGATGGCATACCAGCCGGGGCCTGCAATCGAGACTCATCACATTAAAGAGAATCCTCTCTGCTATTCCTCATGCACGATAATAGAATCATCGCCTTTAAATTGTCAAAGTAATCTCCTCCATGGTATTGATTAGAGGCTCAAGTTTATAAGTATACTGTAAGCAATTCAAGAGAGCATGATGCATCAGTTCTTATAGAAAGAAATTAGGTTCAAACCTGCTCAACGCCTTTGCAAGCTCTATACAAGCGCTCAATCTGTGCTTTATCACCTGGTGCCTCTGCCAGGAACTTGTACTTCGCTCCTGCAGCGAACTCATGTTTTTAGCAGGCATTTCATACTGCTATTGTGCAGCTTTAAATCTTCATTCACCAAAAAGGAGTGAACAGAGGGTCTGATGGATAACTTACTCGTACTCTTGTCTGTTAACACTAGAACTGGGTCTGGCAAGCTGAACTTGGGCTCCTCCACTTCTGCTCTCGTTAATGGAATGAGAGTTCGTGGCAAGGGATGCTGATAAAGAGAAGATTATCAGTGAAAAAGATTAAAGTGTACGTACGGCAACAAGAGGGGCCAGTGAAAAAGATTAAAGTGTACGAAACAACAAGAGGGGCCAGTGGCTTTATACCTTTGGAGATATGTAGATAACCAGCTCATGTCTAACAGGTCTTCTAGAATCGGATTCTGTAGGTACCACTACAGCCCAACTGTAATACAGAAGTAGGAAAAGAGAACACATATCAATATATGACAAGCTCCGAATGTGTCAACATGAAAATACGGAAGAAAAATATGATCTTGGAACATCTTCTAAGCTCAATTGTTGCTTACATTTTCTTCGTGACCCATTGAGGTGCAAATGTTTCTAAGAATCCAAGTCCTGAAAGCTCTCGCAGCATGCCACTAAATATGGCGATCCGATCCTGTACAGCGACGCCAGAAACGCTTTAAATGATGAAAGATAAAACATCATACTTTGATGTTGTTTCACTTACACCGCCTGAATGACCAAATAATCCCGCTAAGTAGAAGCCTAACCTTATCATATGAGCAAACGATACAACCACTTAATAGCAACAAATTTCATACTATCAACAAAACACTGAATTTGCTCTTTCAACACAAAAGACCAGCTCAACAGAAACCATACAATATGATTCATATATTGATTATTCACAATCTCGGTTTGTGGTACCTCAATCATGCGTACAACATTCAGATGACCTCGATTGCGTGCCAAGTCCAGCGGTGTCAAGGCATCGTCATTCACAGCAAGTGGATCCGCTGCAGCACAAGAAATGGTTGCTGTAAAACACAGAGTTCGGTAAAGTACGTCTTCAGTTGATCACAAAGCGGTAGAAAGACGTACCTCCACGAGAAAGCAATAAGAACACGGTCCTGTCTAAACCCAACCTCGCAGCCTGATGCAGTGGTTGACCTCCATGAGACCCTGCACATCTCCGCTCACTTAGACATGATACAGGATTCAATATACAAGAGTTGCCTAAAACCAAAAATGATAGAGGACGTACCAGGTTGATAGGCTTTTACATTCGCTCCTAAATTAAGAAGTGTTAGGACCATATCAAACAGATCGCCCCTTGAGCATGCTAACATCAATGGAGTGCGACCTTCTTTGTCCACAACCTGCAAGAGCAATCATCATCCAAACTAAATGAATTGCTACAATTACCTCTCTACTACATTCTAAAACCCTAAAATCCTAATTTGCATCTCCCGATTACAGGTTGCATCTCCAAAAAGGCCAAGAAGTCATGACCTATTATGAACACTAATGTTCAGATGGTAGTGCATTCCATACGAATGAAATGAGACCTCTATCCAGCCAACAATTGCTACCAAAATTCACATTAAGAGATTTTCTTTCGCGCGAATGAAAGATAGATTTCATTGCAAAAAAGAGAGTATAGGCCCTCATCGGACAAGTGGTCACTGTAAGAGATTTACCTCTATAGCTGCTCCGTCGTGCCGGAGAGCTTTGACAGCGTTCGTGTTTCCATTTTGCACTGCCTGATACAGCTGCTCTTCCTTACTCGCTCCGTTCCCCATCTCGCCCTCGCGTTTTCAATTATGAATTCTGCTCAACAAACAAAATTAGTCAGTGCACCGACCGCGCCCTTGAATTATGTAGACCTTCAAGCAAGATCCAAATTCCATGACCTTAACCTAACCTAACCCCAGCCACAAGACCCTTATTATAAAAATTGTCACAAAAACTAGTCCTTCCAATCGCAAAATCCTCACACTCACTTCCAGTTGACGATGATCACCCGATGATTCCGCAAATTGAGAAAGAATCTGCTCAAAATTGTTGCCGAAAGACTCCAATCGAGAGAGAAAAATTGATATCCGGCAAGTAAACTCACGGCAGGTAACTCTCAGCGAACTCTCAACAAAAGATTTCGGCAGGAATTGTTGGTCGAAAAGGCTTGCAGACTTCTGTCGCGCCTGAATTTGGACACGCGTAACAACAAGATGACGCGTCGAACGTCGGCGTAGTGTGAAATTTAATCGGTCTTTGCTAAGAAAATGAATGAATTTTGCCTTGCCACTCACGATTTCTCAAAACGAAAAATGCTCCTGCAAATGGGATCAACAAACAATCGTCACGCAGGTGGGGAAGTATCCTCTTCGCAGAATGTTCCCAAATTCGGGAACACGTTCCCATATATGTTCGGCTAGAACAAGCTCACTGGGAACATGATCTAAGTGTATCGGAGCGGAGCTCGTTCCCAGAAACTAGGGAACAAGGGAACAAGGGAACATGTTCCATTGACAGGCACCTGTCATCCTCGAAAACCCTCGTTCTTCGCCTTCTGGCACCTGTCCCGTTCCTTTTGGCTCCGATGCTTCTCGTCATTGTCGCTTGTTAATTTCGATCGTGATTTCGGTAAGCCGCGAGATTTCAAAATACTGTTCGTTTTGCGGTTCTTTTGAGACGGTTTCTGCGGAATTTGGTGTTGATCGGGGCTGATCATCGTATGTTCAGGATTGGTACACTCACGGCGAAAATTAGGATGCTGTAGGCGACTTTGAATCGATACTGCAGGTAAGTGATGTACCTTGAGATTTCTCTGGTGAGAGGTGAAGGAATATCGTGGTGGATCCTTATTGCGGATGTGAATTTTATTCCATGGAAGTGTTCCGACATTTAGGACAAGTAGGAGGACGGATTGATGTTTCCTTTAGCTCAAAATGTGTATAATTATGTATGAGAGTGTTTGATTATGCATTCTAGTGTATATGTCGAGAGTTTTTGCAGGTGCAGGATTGTTCAGCTCAGCATGTTCTTGTGTAATTTTATACTTATTGAGTAGTTCACAATAGTTGGAGCTCATAATCATGTATGAGATTATGTGGTTGTGCATTTTAGTGTATAGCTCGAAACTTTTTGCTTGTGAAAGATTGTCATGTTCTTGAGAGGTTATGTGATTATTGAGTTGTTGTCTTTCGCTTTGGAGCAGCATTGAAGTGATAATGGCTCTTCAAACGGGGGGATCGAGAGGTTTGCAGCTTTGTGGCCGCATCGCCTCTCCTGAGCTTGAGGCCGTTGGAGCTGCAAAACCTAGATGGCTTGATAATCCATCTATTCTAGTCGCCATGACGCAAGAGCACATGGCTATAGCTACTGAGCAGGTTATGGTTATGCGCTTGTCATGGAAGCAGCAGGTGAGCAGAGCACTTCTTATTTGCAATTGCCCTATTTTGATGTGAATTGGCTCTTTTGTCCAAGACCATTGAGGGCGACGTGCTCAGTACAACTCAAGATATGATTGTTCACTATGCAATGCATTATCTGTGGCTTTGCCTCTAGTTGAAGTTTTGACTTGACCATTGTGTTGATAAGGTGGTCAGACAGCTGTGCGTACGAGAGTGTAGTTTTGAATCTCGTTATCAAGTCTCAGCAATTTCTAATAAGGTAATCGGTGTTGACAGGGAGAGACAGACAGCAAGCCTTTTGTACGTAAAGTTGGAAGTTGTTTAGAGCCAGAGGAGAAAATGACTGCAATGGAGTGGGTGGTTTTGGATGCCACAGCTCTATTGGCTCTGGGGACCTCATTTGGAGCTTTACTACTATTCTCACAAAAAGGCACTCTCTTGATAAAACAGGTACGTAGTTGCCTTGAAGTAATCTTGAAACAGATCTGTTCCAAGGAAAGACGTACAGTATTGATGTGACCAACTGTAAGACTTATCAAAGCCATGTATGCAAAGGGTGTTTCAAGGGTACAATCAGGTCGTAGACCAGGGATAGAGTACATCTTTCATAGGGTGCTTGTGACTTCGGTATTCATCTTGTACTAATTCAACGTTTTGTGATTGTATAATAGTTTTTTCATTCTGATCCTGTCCTCAAGCTTCGAGTTAGAAGTGAGCCAGTAGGCAACGATTCTTCTGAGGATCTTTGCATCATATATCCAAAGGCTATTGCTCGAGTTGATGCCACTGATCTTAAGGTTGTCAATCTCCTCCTCTCTAGTGGCATAGTGAATGGTCGTTGCACGTCCTCAATTGCTACTAAACGCTCATGACTTCAGCATTTTCATTTCTACGATTTCATGTGATTGAGTCTGGATGAATAGGTTTTTGCACACAGGAAATTGCGAGAAAGGGAAGGAGCAGAAGGAGAGGGGTTGCTCGGTTGGAGAGTTGGAGGGGACTTGCAAGATGGCGAGGTGCCTTTAAATAGGTTACCCTTCTTGATGTGGAATGTAAGCAGGACGGCTGGAGCTCTGGTTTGTGCTGATGGAGCATTGACTGGCGTCATGCCCCCTCCGCTGCTGGAGCAACAGGTACTTGACACTTTGAGGATTGGATTCTATTTCAGACCTACACTGAATCCATTAATCATGGAGGTTGTCGATGTCATTTCTTTAGCTTGAAATCTCTTAGATAACCGTATTATCTTATGTAGATGCTTACATACATTTGTCGCAGCAAAAGCGGCATTACTGCGCTCTGACTGTTGGACCCGATTGCACGCTGGCAGCATTCAGGTATCGATCATAGACAATGTTTATCCTAGGTTACTCTTGATTTTAGGGGGTTCTAATGGCGTTCAGTCTATCAGTGAGGTTACATTCGGAGATAGGTCAAGTGGTGATGGATGTCAGACAGCTGGGTGCACATTTGTTCAAGAGCTTGGTTTCATGCAGGGTATCAGGAGATAAACAGAGCAGCTTGGTGGGTGCAATTATGAACACAGTGATGCCAGCTACTGTGACAAGAATCTCGAACATAACCAAACGCTTTTGGCAGAAGGATGAGAGTTCAGAAAATAACAGGCCATTGGAAGTTAGCCCTCAGTCCTTTTCTAGAGGTAAAACAGATCCTCTGATATCTCATCTTTCTGTAGGTATCATTATTTGGAGCTTATATACTATTTCCTAGGTCATTGTGCTCTTACTTCATGAATTGCAAACAAATCTGGTAAATGGTTCTGCCTAACGACTACTGACAGAGTTGCAATGATGCAGCTTCTGTTATCACAAGTCTGAAGGACAACATGAGAAAAGGCGAAAGGCTCACTGTCGCTCCAGGTGGCTCCTTAGCTGCTGTTGCCGACTCTTTGGGTCGTGTGCTGCTGATTGATGTACATGCCGTTGTAGTTGTCCGACTATGGAAGGTAATTTCTTTGAGCTTATGCTGCCTCAATGAAGTTTTTTAGGTTCTTGTGGCTCCTTCTCCTACATCTGCTGCTAAGGTATTCTTACAAGAACTGAACTGCTAGGTTGCATGATATGCTTCTGTTCCATTTGTTGCCTTTCATACAAAACCTTACTCACTCGGCAGATATATAAACTTGCAGGGATACCGTGATGCTCATTGTCTTTTCCTGGAGGCGCCTGTGGATGGCAGTGGTGATTACGCAGACCCGCAAAAAGAATACCTACTTTCTGAGAGGCGGCAAAATTTTCGGTTATGCTTAGCCATCCATGCTCCACGACGGGGTGTCATTGAGGTTGGTATCTCAATCTGAGTACGTCAACTTACTGATGACATCTGTTGTAATGTGACTCGTTTTTACCGGTGCTCGTGGGGCCAGTATGCTGATTGTGTATGGAGCAGTTTGTTGCAGTTTTGGAGCACCAAGTTCTAAGGTGATTTTTTCTTGTGACTTCCAGGTTTGGCAAGTGCGACATGGAGGAAGAGTGGCCGTTATAAGGGATGGTGAAAGCTGTCGGTTGTTACAACCAGCTTGCAAGCTGCGAGCTGTGTCTTTGGACTTGGACACCCCTGAACAGGAAGATAAGACATTTGAGCCAGCCCGAGTGTACATCCTTCAAGGAGAAAACCTATCTCTGATCAATCCCTTCGTGCCGATCAATAAGAGGTAATATGTGCCTACATTTTGGATGTGCGACATGTAATACTTGTAAGAATCTGGTCTGGTTGCCTCAAGTTAGTGATATGATCTGGAATACTTTGAACAGGATAATCAGTAGTTGACACATTGACAGGGATAATGCCGATCAGAAAGAATTTGTCACTTTTTTTGATCAGTTCCGGTGATTCATTAAATCTCGCGATTATATACCACGATAGCTATACCTCTTCATTTTAGGCATGAGATTCTTGACGAAAATCGTTTTCATAGCAGCATTAATGTATACCTGGATTAAGCATTACTTAATGTCGCGTACTGCAGGATGAGTTAGGAATCTGCACCCCGAATCGGCTCCTCCTTTTTACTATTCATTTGAGCTTCTCGCACTTGTTGCAAGTAAGCATTTCCCTGCATCGTGAAATTTAAATCTTTCTCTCAAGGCTGTTATTACTGAGAAGCTCGGAAGGAGGTGATAAGCATGCAGACTAGCCTTTTTTTGAGAAGTTGATTAACTTTTCCTGGCTAATGAGTAACTATTGTCGTTGGATCTGCAGGTGGAGGGTATCTGTTTGGTTGTACATAATTCATGTCATGAAATGAGTTTATGAGCACTTGTTCATAATCAGCATTCTTTGTTTTTATGGATGTGTAGTGGTATTTTTGCAAAATTACATTCAGTTAGGGTTCCTTGCGCTTTGTATTTGAAGTTTTTGCCTACCTAATCAAGTCCCTTCACATTTTCACAAGGAAGAATCTTTAGAGGGCATGTATATGAAATCATTTACAGCTTATGGAGGTTGATGTGCAACACAAGCCCACGGAGATGACGTAATGGTAGATCTTCTAGAGCTTTGAAGATTTGTGTATCATAAGACCTTGCCTTGTCAAATACCTTGAGTAGTTATTTAGACATTCAGTTTACTATATCATCTTGGCTTTGAAGATTTGTGTTTTGTAAGACCTGAAGATGTTTTAAGGGAGATGATGTGTGTTGTTTCTTAGGCATTACCAGTAAAATAGGAAGTAAGGATCGAAGGGTCTATTGTCATATACAGCTGTCTAGCGCCAGTAGGAATTAGGTAGGAACAATAGTGATTTTAAAATGAGGTGATTTGGTTTTTTTGGAAAATGAGGTGATTTGGTATATAGAAACAACAGTTGTCTAGTGCAGGTAGTAATTAGGTAGGAAAATTGGTGATTGTAACACAAGGTGATTTGGTTTTCAAAAACAACACTTAATGTTGGACAGATAGGGGAAGGAAACGTAAATATTACTCATAAATGTGTAATTCTAACTCTTTCTGTAAGCATAGAAATTGTTTCAAATTTTCATTTTTAAATTTTTTTATTAGACCCTTTTATTTGCTGAAATAACCTCATATTTGATGAAATAACCTCATATTTGATGTAATAACCAATGCTGATTTTAGAAATACTATACCTCATAGGGCTCATAAGTAATCGATTGTTTAAGATGTTTTGAATTTGACAAACTTACCTCTTCATTGATGCTAAACCTTCTACATACACCTAATTTCCTTTCAAATCATAATTCTGGTCCAAGTTTACGTAAGAGGTAGAATAGATGTATCACATAACAAAAGTATGTTATAGTCTTCTCCCATGTTTGTCATGAATATTGGTTTTTACCTTACTATTTTTACAAAGGGCTATGCAAGAGCAAGGAAGGTGTAAATTCTTCAATAGCCTCGTAGATATTGTAACTTCAAAGCTTTTGCAAAAAGCTTGTCGACTTCCTTATCAAGTATGCTCGAAATGTCTTCGGGGCCATGTTCACACCCATAATTGTTTTAACCCCTAAAGATCCAAGAAACCTGAATTACTTTTTTGGGATTTCCGCGGGGAAAGAATTCAGCCAACTTTGACCATTATAATATCGGACTCGGGAAAGAATTAGCAGTTCAAATTTTACATTTGAGTACACTACTAGTATAACATGGAACAGCTACGCCTGACACGTAGCTTTTTGAATGGAGAGGCTTGCTACGGGGAGTGTATGCAAACGTAGCATGAGCAACGAAAAAACATTGCTTTCACATATGCTACGTCGGGGGTGTAAGTAATGTTAGGCCAAAAACGTAGCTTTTTGTATTACTTGACAATGTAGCTTTTCGTATTACTTGACAATGTAGCTTTTCGTATTACTTGACAACCGTGGGGCTCGAACCCATGTGGAGGGTCCATTCACCCAATTGTCTCCGAAAGTTAACACATAACGCTACAAGACTGCAAATGCAACCGTAGATAAAACAGAAAGGAGTCTCACCTACTTGACTGCACGCATTCAGAATAATATTATTCAAAAACAAGAATGTATTATAACTTGCACATGAAATATATACTAGAAGGCTTCTTAAAATCAAAACTTCACCTGAAAGGCGTACGCTCCCAAGGGGTAGGCTTGCACAGAAAAACCTGCAAACATGAAGCAAACGATTTGCAAAAGGAATAAGTATCCTTATTGCATCTATAAAATCATTTCACGAGGTAAACGAAGAAAATGTAAGCTGCTGAACCTCCTCATTTCCAAATTAGCCATGACGCAACTCCCATCAAGATGTCGAGTGTCGTCCACATAACCGGGAAAACCCAGTTCTGCACACCACCAACAAATCATGAGCGAAGTAAGAGTCAACCCTAAAACCTTAAATGGATGTACAAAACCAAATCATAACATACATAACTTAGACGAATAAACTTCCATAATTGCAAAAATCATGCGGGAACTCTCACATCGAAAAACCTTAATCAAAACAGGGTAAAGTTTCAGGATTCCATACTGGTGGAGTCCATGAGGGCTTGTTCAGCCTCCTGTACCAATCTGCAAAACTATTTCAGCAAGAGATTCAATACATGCAATAATCAACAACTTCACATCTGTCTCTAGGTCATAAAACAAACATACTGAAAATTTTCCTTACAGTATTTGGATGACACATTCTTGGAAACTTCGGCATAATCTAGCCAGTTTGGGTTTAATGTATTTCTAGTATGACACAAAGCAAGATGCAGTGGTTGAAGATTTGCATACCATCAACTCCACCTCCACTAGCGGACTGCAACGGGGATGGCTATGGCCACCAGGAGGGCAACAATGCTCCAAAAGCTCCACATGATTCTGGATTCAACAAGCTTACAACAAGAACTAGAATCTCATATCGCCATAGCATATTTGTAATACAGCAACCATGCAATAATTGAATGATTGGCATGTGAAATTTACGCTTGGCGGTGAGACGAGGTGCTGGCGGTGGCGGAGCAGGCGAGGTCGTCTTCGGATTAGATAAGCGAGGTCACAAGTGGCGCACTCAAGACACCGCTATTGTCTGTGTACCGGTCTTGGGATGGAGGGGTGGTGGCATCAGCATTGGTTACAAGCCACTTCGGTTACAGGCCACTATATCTCTATCTCCCTTACCAATACGGTTGTTTGGATTAGTGGCTGGAGACATTGCTTCAGCAACATGTCCTTGTTAGCGCAGCAAAAGCAACGCTTAAGGAGGTAAACGTAGCTTTGAAACGTTGCATATGGGGGGTTATCCTAGTAGTGGTAAAGAGTCAAGTTAACTTCAAGATCCTACAGTTGGATCTTCTAATTAGTTTGTAGATTGAGTTTCTTTGGGCCTTAATTAGAAGAAGGTTCTTTTTGATAGTTATAACAATTTTGTACCAAGGATCTTTAGGAATTAAGAGCATCAACAACATTACTAAGCTTGAATGAGTTGCTATCTGCAAGAATGAAATGAAAAATGTTTCATAAATTGGTTTACTAACCTGATTTTGCGTATGTATGTGCTTGTCCTGAAAAGTGCCAAGCATGGAATGCTCCCTAAATGTACATGGAAATCACGCATGTTGCTTTCTCCCTCAACAAAGTCATTTAACCTGTCCTAAGGAATGGATGCTACTATTGGTAATATGAAGCTAGTCTAGGTGTCATACCCGAATGACTCAGCTGTCATTTAGATAGAAAAACAGTCTCGCATGTGAGAACGTTAGCAGGAAGTACAAACGGCTGTACCTGGAGACATTAAGTACAATTAGTGGTAATTAACAAATCAGTTACAACCCAGGTAGTGGGCCGTAACTCAGACTCTGCATATATACTCTTCCAAACTATTAGTAAAAACATTTGATTGCACTGTGTCTGACTGAGTCAAAGATCTTCTTCATGGTATCAGAGCGAGGTTCTTAGTGACAAGAAGCTATTAATCCGTGCTCAGAGAACTTCATTGTAGAACGAATACTCTGGCAGGAGCCGAGCTGTCAACTAGGCAAGTGGTAATAGATCGCAGAGGTGTCAGTTAGAATGGCTTCCAGAGACTCTTTCATAAGGGATGCTTCAAAACTTGAGGGAAACCCAAACTACAGTGTTTGGAGTTGCAAGATGCGAAACATGATGAATAGAGATGATGTCTGGAAACTTGTGGATCTACCTGCAGGAACAGTGGCACCTACAGATCCGGCTGAGATAGCGGCGTTGCAGATTCAGAAGACCCGGGCCCTCACCATGATCGCTTTGTCGGTGAAAGACAATGTCATTCCGTACATTGCAAACATAACCGAACCTGATCAATGATGGACACTGCTCAAGAACCTGTATGCGAGCGACACCAACTCAAGGAAGATGTTGCTGCGAAGAAAACTTACGAACTTAAAGATGGAGGACGGTACCTCCATGCCAGATTTCCTGCAGCTCGTGAAGGAGTTGATGAACGAGTTTGCGTGCATCGGCGAGACCATCATCGATTCAGAAGTCGTGGAACACGTCCTTATGGCGTTGCCGGAAAGTTATGAAGGACTAGTCAACACGCTGATGTATCATTCTACACTACCGACGGTGGCCGACCTCACCGTAATTCTTCTACAAGATGACATCCGCAGAGAGATTAAGGGCAGCAGACGAGGTGATCATGACGCCTTGATGGTCAAAAGCAACGACAAGAAGAATTCTGGAGGCCGTAAGTCAAACTCAGGAGGCAAAGAAGGTTGACACAAGAAGAAGAAAAGCGGTTCAAGTAAGTGTCACTATTGCGGCTCTAGGGATCACTGGTTGAGAAACTGCCCTGCCCTAGCTGCTGAGTTGAAGGCTCGCAAGGCTAGCAGGCAAGAAAAGGCCTCTATCAACTTGGTCGATTACTTCAACAGTAGCAAAGATGATGATTTCGTCGAAATGGAGACTGAATTGGCTGACTTGGCGGTGAACCTCATGGAGTTAAACGTAGTGGACAGCAGTTAGAATAGCCAGTTCTAAGAGTGATTGGTATATAGATAGCGGAGCATCAAAGGATGTAACATGACTGAAAAATCTCCTCAGTGAGCTAGAAGAGGGTTGTTGATCTAAGATCAGCACCGCAGGGGGCGACACTCTGAATGTGGCTGGTAGAGGAAAAGTGGAACTCCACTACCTCAGGAGAAATGCAATTCGATAATGCTTTGTATGTGCATGGCATCACAAAAAACTTACTATCAGTCGGTTCTATAGCAGACGGGAAAGGTAGACCTAAGATTCTTTTTGACTCAAACAACTTCTGGATACTCAAAAAATTTCCACTTCCGGAGGCTCATCAGATCGTAACCATTGGGAAAAGAGATCAAAAGAACAGCTTGTACAAATTTCGACCTCTAAACCTCTCAGCAAGCAGCATCGAAATCAACTCGAAGGAGTCGTTCACCCTATTATGGCACTACAGACTTGCTCATGCTAGTCACAAAGTCATCGCATTCATGGCAACGAAAGTTCATTGACCGCCTGCACTTCCATCCTCTATACCTTTCTGCGCAGCGTGCTGCAAGGGTAAGCAGACGCGAATACCCAAGCCAAGGACCCTACCTCCGAGATAGAGAGGAGGAAGTTGCGTTTGTAGTGGAGTCGGCACCAGTCGAACAAGGAGTCCCCTGCAGCTTGTACACTCCGACATTTGTGGACCCCTGTCTTCAAAATCACTATCAGGATCAAGGTACATCCTCTCAATCACTGATGATTTTAGCAGATTTACCTGGCTTTTCTTCCTCAAGAAGAAATTTGAACCCTTGACCAAGTTCAAACATTTCAAAGCATTGGTGGAGCTCCAAAGTTCTCATCGCATGAAAGCTATCAGGTCTGACAACGGGAGAGAATATATTTCTTGTGATTTTGTCAAATTCTGTGATAACTAGAAGATTATTCGACAACTTACTCAAACTTACACACCTCACCAGAATGGTGTAGCTGAGAGGAAGAACAGTACTCTGTTGAACAAAGCTTGTTGCATGGCTTTCGCCAGCAACATTCCTGCTGATTTATAGACTGAGGCGGTAGCTACCGCAAACTACATCGCAAATAGAACCTCAACTAGAGCCAACAGTGGTGTTCCTCCATACAAAAGATTAACAGGCAAGGTACCGTCAGTAGAACATCTTGGAGTATTTGGCTAAAGGAGTTATGTCCTTAACAACTCCCCCGCGAGACAGAAATGGGCTCCCAAATCGAGTGAGTGCATATTCATCGGTTATGACTCCACATCACGAGGCTTTAAAAACTACCATAGGCCCACATAGAAAATCATTGTTTCCAAGGACGTGCAGTTTGATGAACTTAGCTTTCCGTGTGCTGAAATTGGTGTGGCCTGTCCCCAACCACTAGTTTTGTCAGACTAGCAGACTCTCCTCGAGCCGGACCCACTGAACTCTAGTAGTCCCGCCCACGTGCCTGAGAGGCCTAGTACACCATCTCTGGCACCCAATGACACAAGTCCAAGGACCAGTCAACTCACATCTTGTCGCCTCGAAGCACCAGTTCCTAATACCTCACGTGTTGACACTACATCTCCATGCAGCTCATACAGACAACTTGAGTCCAGCACTGCACCAACCCCTACACCAATCAGTGATATCTCAGTTGATCTCCAACTGCATCCGGATGACTCGTATTGTGTACAGATTCCACTGCACAACTATCATCGTTGTCGACCTCATGCTCAGAGTGAAGTTGTTGCTGATGCTACTCCTTCCCAAATGGATCCCTTCATGGTCACGACTCGCAGTGGCAGAGCTCCAAAACTGCCTCTCCGACTGAACGATTTTCACCAGTCCTCAATCTGGCTGAGTCCACACCCTCGATCAGTCTTCCGATCTCCGTTGAAGCTGCCTTGCTTCATCCTGGTTGGAAGATCACTATGGGAAACGAGTTGAGCTCTATCTACAAGAATGCCACATGGGATCTGGTTCCGCTACCTCCAAATCGAAAGGCTATCTCCACAAAGTGGGTGTACCGGGTGAAGACAAATGCAGATGGCTCAATAGCAAAACTCAAAGCCAGTCTTGTGGCCAAAGGATTCCAGCAAAAAGAAGGTCAAGATTATACCAAAACATTTGCACCGGTTGTAAAATGGAACACTCTCAAGAGCATCGTCGCACTCGCAGGTCATCACGGCTTGCAAATTTTCCACCTCAATGTTAAGACAGCTTTCCTGAATGGAGTCATTGACGAAAATATCTACGTTTCACCACCTCTCGGATTCAATTCCTCGCCATCCACCTTTGTCTGCAAGCTCAAGAAAGCGCTTTACGGCCTCTAGCAACCCCCAAGAGCCTGGTACAATAAAGTGGACGGATACCTGCTCAGCCAAGGTTTACACAAGTCCAAGGCAGATTACAACCCCTACTTTCATGAAGATAAGGGCAAACTCACTCTCCTTATCTTCTATATAGATGATGTTTATTTGACAGGAAATAACACTGGGCACATTGCACTCATTGGCTCAGAAATTCAAAAGGAATTTGAGATGTCTGATCTGGGCTTGCTCTCTTACTCTCTGGGCCTCGAATTTCTCTTTCAATCAGAAGGAATTTTGGTTACACAACGACAATATATCAAAGAAATGTTACAGGAGTTCGGGCTTGAGAATTGCAAACCTGTCTACACCGTGATTGAGAAACTAAAACTCATGCCTGACATGCAAGCTCCCGCAACACACTCAACTCGGTATCAGCGAATGGTGGAGAAACTTATCTTCCTCACCAACACGCGCATCGATATGTCCTACGCCGTCAGCGTCGTAATCAGATTCATGACGAATCCCCAAGAGCCGCATGCCCAAGCTGTCAAACATATCTATCGGTACCTGAAAGGCACTGCTGACCTTGCCTTACTTTACCGAAAGGGGGAGGACGATGATTTATTCGCAGACTCGGCGGCCGACAGATATGACCGGAAGTCAACCACAAGCTTCGTTTTCTTTCTCGGAAGTATGCCCATCACATGGAACAGTCGAAAACAGCCTACCGTCGCTCTCTCATCAACGGAGTCTGAGTACATGGCAGTCACGGAGGGAGCAAAGGAAGCTATATGGTTGCGACGACTTCTTGGTGAAATCCAGATACAAGACATGCAACAACCAACAACAATCCACGACGATAATCAAGGGAGCTTGAATCTTGCGCACAGCCCGGTATACCATGGACGAACCAAGCACATCGAGGTAAGACACCATTTCATATGAGAGAAAATCTTGTCTGGAGAAGTAAACCTAGAATATGTGCCAACAACAGAAGAACTTGCAGACATACTGACCAAAGACCTAAGCAGGACTAGCTTCGTGAAACTATGAGACCAATTAGGCTTAGTGAGAATACAACCCAAAATAGTTTGAGAAGGCAAATTGAAAAATTTGCTTTTATTGAAATAGAGCTACAGTCTATAGTACTCAGGACAGTCGCCAACACATGGAGGACAATCTTCACCCGATACATAGAAAGGCAAAAATCCAGTCTGTCGCCTAGAACATTGAACCCTACTGTCAATCTTGTCCATGCTTTCACAAACTAGAAACCTAAAATTGGCAAGTTCAAACCCCAGTCGCTCGTTTGGTGTTTGACCAATTATCTTGTGTCGTAAGATATAGCTGTAGTATCCTGGAGAATCCAACCATAGGAAAGTTAACGTTTTCCACTCAAGTGTGCCGCCGACAAAGCGGCTCCATGACGTATTTAAGTGACAGAGATTAAGTAGCAACGATACTTAAGGAGAACTCACTAAAGCTGGCCAAACGCAATCTCTGACAATATCATCGGGTAAAGAAGGAATGAGGACGCCCTAAGAGCAAGGCGCCCCGTCCGAAGTATCACTTGAGCAAAAAGCAGATGACTCTCCCTCGACGTATCAAGGAAACATCGCTTTAAGAACTCCTTAGAAGTACCTGTAAGCTTGTGCAACAAATGGGAGAAGATCCAGAGCCCAAGAAGAAAGACTTGCCAGACCGACAGATGACCAACAAATACAGCGAACAAGTCTTCCACGGACCGTTCATCGGGAGTCGCCATTGCCAAGACCGCCCAGAACTTGGCGTATCTGGAGCGAGGGAGGGTGTTGGTAATATGAAGCTAGTCCAGGTGTCATACCCGAATGACTTACTGTCATTTAGATAGAAGAACGGTCTTGCATGTGAGAACGTTAGCAGGAAGTACAAACGGTTGTACCTGGAGACATTAAGCACAGTTAGTGGTAATTAGTGAATCAGTTATAACCCAGGTAGTGGGCCGTAACTCAAACTCTGCATATATACTCTTCCAAACTGTTAGTAAAAACATCTGATTGCACTGTGCCTGACTGAGTCACAGATCTTCTTCAGCTACACAGGTCATACATTGTCAACGTCTTCTATTATTTGTTTTTGTTTCCCAATTAAGGTCCGCCCTATCAAACGGTCCATTTGGAGGCACTTGACGCTTTAATGCAAGGTGTCTAGTGTAAAAGTGCGTATCTTATGATCTTGATTACTTGCTTGGCTTGCGTTTTCACCTGTAAATGCAATATTGACATTTTGAGCTCGAACATTAACCATGAATCAACAGAAGTGATAGAATTAATGAATGATATGTTGTCCTAAAAAAATCTATATTAAATTACAGATAATTCTAATTCACTTATACGTACATACCATGATTGTATCATAGTGTATATGAAATAATTGTATTACAGTGTATATGAAATGATTGTATTATAGCGTATAGTCATACTTTGATAATTGGTTTCTTGTAGATTGTTGTTAGCTGTGGTAGTTATGGTAATGTTTTGTCTTTTCTTTGATATCCATAGATGTTGCCATCTTTGGACGGCACTTCTGCAATTCGTAATCGATTATCACGGCTCCATGGTCAGCTCTGCATCCATTTCTATTGTCCTCTTCTTGCTATATCATTTGTCCTTGTAAGAAGTATGCATACGCTAAACTCTTGAATTTCTAATCATGCCTAAACTAGTTATTAGTTGAATCCTATAACCTAAACTCCAAAACCTTCTCATACTTATCGCCACCCTAAACGTGAGAACTCTAAGCCTCAGTTATTGAGTTTAAAGAAAAGTGGTAAGAATGAAAATCACTTTAACCAGCAACAGAAGACAACAAGAGAAGAAAATAAGAGAAGAGTAGAAGTTAAAGTCTAATTTATACATATATTTTGAAGGATTTATGTAATACTTGTCTTTATTGTTGAACTCCGTATTCTAAACACCAATCCAATCTACTTAGATCCTTGATTCTCTTCTCCAATATGCTGAGCTGAAATGTTAAAAGCATGCCTTCAAAGCCAAAAGCTACATTTTACATCGTGTTATGCAACCCTAAATCTGTATTAGTCACCTGTTATTACAAAAGACATCACTCATGTATCTGATTTGAATATTGATTGTTTGATGACAAGATTCTATGAAACGATACAAGACTAAGATGATGCGTATATGCAAGCGGCGTGCAAACTACTCGGCAGAAGCGGCGTGTGGCAGTGTTGGCGAGAAAATACGTACAAATTTTACGAGCAGAAACATGTATGGGCAGAATTTACGAGCAAAAACATGTATGGGCCGAGCTGCCAATACCGGAGACATGTTGGTGCGGTCAGCGTCTAGCGGTGGACAAGACAAAAATCAAACTCGGCCTCTTTGCTTGGCTTTTTTAGAGACAAGGTGTCTATAGAGAGCCTTGGGCCCCGTTCATAACCATTATTTAGACAGATCCAACGTAGAGAGTCACTCTTTTGCAATATTACACTCAGTTCGGATGCCTTGCGTGTACTTCGTAATTAAAGATTTTGTCTATTAAAGTCCAAGGGGATTCTTGAGAGGCCATATACTATACAACACTCTCCATATGATTTTTGTATTAAATAGTGGGGGCAATTTTCCTATCAACTTTGAACATTGCATGTGCACTCAAAAATGATCCGATTTCAAAATTGTCAAGTGCGTTGCAACCACAATAAAGACTAATAAATCTTCAATACAATTGTACACATTCATCAATGAAAAAAATGTTAAATGTTACAAATACTTCATACACTATCCACAAACAAGTGTTACTATTCTTTGTTTAAATTTGAATGTTCATTCAAGCATGCAAATTTGCAATGAGCTTACAAGTTCGTTTTTTAGATACTATAGCTTATTCTGGATGCATGATTATTTTTACAAAAATAATCACAATCTACATAATTAATGACTCTTTATGTTCAACACCAAGCCATGTCGGCATTGCGTGTGGTGCAAAATCTTTATAGCACCAAAAGCCATAAATCCGTCTTGCGTGAGTGATACAAAACCTTTTTGAGAAGACTTCTTCGTGCACATTCAAACTTTTAAAGGATTCACGCAAGTTGTTGTAAGCACACATTTTACACAGAATAACATACACAAGGAAACCGTTAGGGCAACGCAAACAAAGAGACTTGAATAGAGACAAAATATCCTTGTGTTCGTTGAATAATAAAACCCTTCAAAAACAGTGAATGTCCTGAAATTGGTTAGGACAAACACAGTCACTAATGGTTATCCAACACTTAACCCACAATTTGGTGCAACAAAACTACCACAAAAGTGAAAGGAGAAGTGTGGCTTTATTGATGACGGCGAGGTTGAAGGTCCGTGAGTGTTGTGCATCATCGCACGTTTGCAACTGTCACTCCGACTGTTTGCCAATTCCGTCACTTCGTTCCGGAAGACCCTCAATCTCTTTCTTTCCCATTTTCGAAACAATCTCTCTATCACCCAGATTCTTCAACGATCTCTTCAACCCATTTCTTACACAGAATCTCTCAAACCCTCGCAAACAAGCATTGGCGCTAACAAGATTCCTCCTCCTCTTCTAATCCTCTGTATCTGGCCGCAAGCTGAGTCGGTACGCTTTTTGGGTTTCCGGAGTTTATCTTTTGTCACTTTCGTTGCTGTTGGATCATTATACGTCAGAAGCCCTAATGTCGGTAGTCTTGTTTTGATTCAGCGAATGAAACCGGAAGGACCATGGGTTGTGTAGGCTCTAAAGCGGTGAAAGGCGTTGATCGTAAGTCTCCCCCTCCCTTTTATGAATTCTTCCTCATCATCATGATAGAAAGCCTGCATCATCGTCATTAATGTTTATGGTTTTTCTGACATGGCTGGGCAGGGCACCAAAAGAAGGTGAAAAGACCAAAGCCGTGGAAGCACACTGAAGACATCACTCGTGCAGAGCTCAAGCGGATGCGAGATGAGTTTTGGGACACAGCTCCTCACTATGGTGGCAAAAAAGGTGAGAATATCGCAACTGTAGCTCTATCAATACTGATTGCTTTATAACTTCTAATCGCTCCTTTTTTTTCATGTTGCAGAAATTTGGGATGCTCTTCGAGCTGCAGCTGAAGCTGACCTTACCCTCGCACAAGTAATTGTCGATAGTGCTGGAATCATTCTTCAATCGGAAGACTTGTCTACCTGCTACGATGAAAGAGGTACACTTCTTAGAGCTTGTTTTAGGGTTATGTGTTTCAGGGTTTAGGTCATGGCTAATGGTGGTCTTGCTGCTTCAGGTGCCAAGTACGATTTGCCGAAGTATGTGTTAAGCGAGCCAACAAACATTAAAGACGACTAGCTGATGATCGTCTGTCAATGAACAGCGGCCGATGGATACGTCTGTAAGGAGCCGTGCAAGTTCAATATCAGTATTTATTATTGCATTGATTGCATTGTTGTGTGTAGGCCTGTAGAGAGCCCCATTCTCATTTGTATCATTCTCACATGGTTGCGTAACCACCCTCGAGACTGGAGGTTGTTTTGAGTTCCATCAATTCCTGCGATGCCATCCATCCTTGATTAAGGATATTGTAGAAATAATCCTTGTTTTGTATGCACAAAAGTTTCTTATCAGCTAAAGCTTCAGTTCGACATGTCAACCATTCTGGGTTTTGGGCTAATTATTCTTACAGTGATGGTTTCCTTCCGAAATGTGTGTTCGCTGAGTGAGAGATGTAAATGGAAATCATGTGAGTTGGGTGCTTCCTTCGTAACTCAATTAGCAGCCTTATGCGGACTTATTCATAAGAATGGATTTGCTTATTTAAGGTGTGAATATACTGTAGTGTAGCCACCGGCCTGTGAAAGCAAATGTGGATCCCGACTGTAAGGTAGACAATGCTAAAACCGTGCATCTCCTTAAACCGCCCACTCTAGATTCTTACCTACTTTCTAGATTTCATGTTAAAGGATGTACCTCATGTGCACATGGAGCATGTGAACGGTTTTAGGTAATGTGGTATATGCCACTTTAATTAATTTATTTATTTTTATAAGTACTTAAAAATAGTACAAAAATATGATATCTTAATCATTTCTTCATATTTATAATTGAAAAATACTGATTCACAGATTCCAAGTTTCATCAATAGCATAGTCCTTAAATGCACGGTTTTAGCATTGTCTACCTTAGAGGATCATATCAGGATAACATGCATGCCCTCGAAGCGAATCTTTTCCTTGGATCTAGTCGATGCGTGGAAGCAGCTTCGGAGCCGCATTCTTGAGTCCAACAAGTCTTTTTTTAGGGGCAGTTTATTGCTCTGACCGAGGAATTGAATTGTTCATCAGCACCTGTTTAGATGTACTCCAATGGTATGTGGGCAGAAGAGAAATTATTGCACAAGTTATGTTGACATCTTCAAGAATGGCAACATAATGGGAAAAAAACAAGAAGGAAAATAAAGGTCCATATCAGGGCTACTAGAGTATAAGAATGTCCTTCGTACATAGTTCTGCATAATTCATGACTACCATGTATGAGAATATTCACTCAAATATACTGCATATTCCCCATCCACCTCTCAGAAGTAAACCCATGCGTTGAAGTTCTCATTTATGAAGGCCCTCCATTCATGCATCAAAGCTTCTGAAAAGTTCACATGTTCTTTTCAATGTCCATGTAGCGTTTTCTCTTTCGACCTGCCCTGAACCATGAAAGTGGCCATCTGAAATAAACAAAATTGAACATGTAAACTTGAACGATGTCGGAAATGTGAGCAAGAACTTACGACCAAAGAATCTCTGAGCGGGCAACGTTAGACCGTCGATAACAATCCTTTATTGAACCAAATATGGTGTCAATAATGAAACAGTCACTTACAGTTGATTCAACAGCCTTCTTGAAAAGAATTTCGTTTTCTTGAATGTCTTGAATGTCAACCGTCAGATCAATCTCTGACGATTTCAAATTGACTAACAACAATCATCAGTCCACTTCTTCATCTACAATGCTGTCTATCGTTTTACATCATCAATAAGGAGAACACCTCTGTCATGATAAGGCCTGCTGTTGTCTACATCACCAAGCTCAACATCACTAGCTTCCTCATCCAAACTTGGAGAGCCACTGAAATCGGTGAAGAAGACACTGACATGATGGTTAGCTTTTAAGCTTCGTGATGGATCTGATTGCGTCGCTCAGAATTTGGAATGCGAGCTTTGTTTCGTCATTTTGATTGATCGATATCCATGGCAGCAGCCTCTGCTTCTTGCGGTGCAGCAGTGCTCTCATCCTGCACCAACAGCATAAGCATTAGAAACAACCAAAAGGAAAAGAAGTGATTTCGACAGGAAGCAACTAATACACGAGCTTGCTATGCACCTGAGATGCTGCAACAGGTTCACTTTGCTTCGCCTCTTCAACCCCTTTCTCTGCAGATTCTGTCACCTTTGCACCTCCTGATTCTTCTGATTGAGTACCACCCATGGTAGTATCCTGCAAATATTTTTAAGCCATGTCAAATTTCGACACAAACCAACCTGATTGTTATCGAACATGATGATGGAATGCAGAAGATGATCATGGGTGAGTTTGATGCCTGCTTATCATCAGCTGCTTCAGCCGCTGACTTCGTGCTAGGCTCTGCCTCTTGATCTAATTTCGCTAAAACTTCAGCTTCTTCGGCAGTTTTCACCGTTTCTTCTTTCTTATGTTGAAGGACTACTGAAACCTGTCAACAACGAAACGACTTAAATCATACTTTCTTACTGCAAGTAGCCAACATAATCAACATCGGAAGGGGAAAGAAAATTTACAGGCAGAAAGCGGAGGGGTTTAGCTGGCGGTATCTCCTCTGGAGTGGACTCCTTTGTACCTGAACGAGTAAAAACGTCCAACTCAGCTTCCTGATTGAATATCTAAGATAGAGGCACCTCAAAATGCCACATTCTTAGAATGTTGCACGAGTACATATTGTATTTGACATGGAAAAGAACTCAAAATCGAAACTCCTGTACATTTTGAACCATCGAAAAAGAATTTCTAACTGTTAAATATTCAGATGTTGCACTGTCCGGTGCTGCATACAAAAACTTGATTTCGTATCCATGGTTACAATTCTGGAAATGAGAAAATTCTGAACGTGTACATATTCACTTAAAGATGAACAAGAACTCAAATTCGAAACTTCTGTACGTTTAAGTCTCTGATCAGTAACTTTTGATGATTGTATACACTCTAGTACTGCATGAGAAATTTTCCTCGGTTCGCTAATTGTAACGATTCTGGTTATGAAAACTTACCGTTGGTGTTGGGGGCCAAGGTGACGGGCGTCCATTTGTAAAGAAGAACGCGACAAGAAGCAGCAGAAGGAGTGAACGAAGGCGCGACTGGCGCCCACGACTTTTTCCATCGTCGCACTCGTCCTTGAAAAACTGACGCAGGGCCATGACGCGTTGAGGAACGGCTGCCCATGCGCGTGCTTCCCAATCCCCCCTCCATCTCGAAACCCTAACCCTAGCTCCAATTCTCCACAATCTCGAAATCGAAAAAAGCTATGAAAACTTGCACATTCCCTCCCAATCGTGACACTCTCAAACTGACTACCTCAATCCGTGCAGCTGAGCAATATATAGAGCGAAACAACCAATTTAGACAGGGAGCTTACAACCCTACGTATGAATTTTTTTTCACTGCTATTGAAAATTGGAAGACTATTGAGGATTGAACATGGCCATGATGCGCATTGATTCTCTCGCAATCGTGGCGCCTGCCTAATCGCGCGCTCCGTTTGATTGATTCGTGGAGATATTCAATGGACAATGTTGGAATAAGAGGAAGCTTGTCAATTGAGAGAAAGTGTGGAATGGAGAAGGGGTAGTGAAATGGCGATGGAGTGCGATAGCTGAATTGCGATCGCAAGAAACTTGGGTTTTCGTTAGATCAACTGATCGCGTTCGCATCGCGATGTCCGGTGAAAGCTTCCCGCCGTCTTCAATAGCTTCTCCTTCTCTTTCGTTCTTTTCTCTTTATCTTTATCTCCTCTTCTTCCTTTTCTTTTCGTTCTTCTTCGCTTTATCTTTCCTTTCTCTTTTTCTTTCTTCTTCGTTGCTTTGGTGAATTTAAAAGCAATGGGTGTGTTCTTTTAATAGACGATGAAGGAACAAAAATTTGAAAGCCTCCAATCAAATTATTTCAAAATGGTTAATATGGTTTCTAAAACATTTCTATTTCTTTCTACAACAAGATAGAAAATTCCAATGTTGAATATTGTCATCTCTCAAATTGATCTCTCAAATTTGGAGAAATATATCCAAGATTTGGTGAATATATACATGTATAAGTTAGGGTCAAGATCTTACAATAAAATTTCTCAAATTAAGTCCTCAATCTTCACTATACGGTGAAAAAATGAATTTTGAGGGTAATGAAAAGACGAGGATTAGACCTTCAGACTTTTGAGGGTTAGTTTAAAATTTCTTTAGATGAATAGGGATTTAGGGCAGCAAGGAGGCACAAGCTTTGTTAGTATTGTTGATAGGCTAGGCTGCAAGCAAGGTTTACATAGAAGTTTCTCATTCTAGTGGGAATTTTCACAACCCCATTGATAAAAACCTCTTAAAGTAGAGGCACCTACTGTGGTGGCGTACCTAATTCAAATTTTCTTCCAATTGTGAACAAGACTTTTGGAATGTAAAGTAACTTCATAGATGAGAATCACTATCAGGAGAACGGTCCAGAAAGGACACAATATATTTTATATAAATGACATAGTGTCCATAGTTTGTCCATAATGACAAACAAAATGACAAAGTTTTAATTTTGACAAAAAGAATGACATGGAAAGCCTTGTCCAAAATGATATTTGAAACAAATGAGTATACATGACAGACACACACAGATCAGATCATGTCCTTACCTGCCGCTAGAGTCATGTCATTGTTCTCTCCTATAGGCACAAATTTTCCACTAGAGTATTTTTTGTTGCTTTAGATAAAAATTTGACTCTTAACCCTTAAACGCCCACAATGTCGAAAAACGACATTGTGGATGTACATCCAGAAACTTTGAAGAGCCATATCTTCTTCATCCGAGGTCCGTTTTGGATGAAATCACTTGGGTCAGGTTCCAAATCAAGTCTAGTTTGTGTTGTAAAATTTTCAAGCCCATACAATAAATTATGAATTAATGGAATGCACTTTAGTGAAGACAGCTCTTGTTTTTGGGATTCCAAGCATGGGGCATGTATTACCATTGCAAGCCAATTATGTGAAATTCAAAATAGTTTTTCATGATTATTTTTTTCATGGTCATGATCTTAAGGTGATTCTTAACAACTTTGTAGTGAGAAGTTTTTTGATCCAAATGATTTTGCTGTTGGATTTGCAATGATGTTTTGTCAACAAAAAAAGTGAGAAAATGGATGATATTTGAGGAGCTATATCTCCCTCATGCACCGTTGGATTTCAACTTAAATTTTTGGGATGGCCTCCAATTAGAGTCTAGTCTAAGTGGTAGAAACCTTAACAAGATCAAAGATGTTTTGAAGATAAGGCATGAAATTGAATGCAAAGGGTCTAGTTTTGGACTATTTTTCCTTTGTAAAATGTTTGGCAGTTTTTACCATTGCATGGCTTTTATTTGAGCCAAGAAATTTATTTGATGAATTTTTGTTGGGTAAAGGACTTATTAAGATGAAGGTGAACATCTTTCTAGTCGGTGATTTTTTCATTGCAATAGGTATATTGGTAGCATTTCCACCTCAAAGTGAAAATGATGAAATTTCGTAGTTTGTTTTTGATATTAATATTATATGATCTCCCGATCTATAAGGCCTCATGACTCAAATTTTGGTCCACATCATCTTCGATAAGTCTATTACAAGTTTGTACGGTTGAGATCTTAATAGCTTCTCTTGATTTTCATCTATAACGATTTCTATGGAAATGTGCTTTTCTGCTAAAAATAGGCTCGGGCATTTAGGGGTTAATAACTCCTGTGAAATGAATTTCGGAAGTTAAAAAGTCATCGTTGCAAGACTTCATAACCTCACTCTAGTTTAATCGACATTATTCCTTGAGCCACTTTGCAGAAAATCTTGTGTTTTTCCCATGCTATATCTTAACTATTTAGCTTCTTTTGTGCCATATGCTATATCTTTCCTTCAGTCACACGATCATCATCTTTCCGTGCAATTTTGCATTCAACCTCAATTCCGTTAAAATCGCGTTATTCGCGTAAAATGACGCGTTTTGGGGTGCTTAAAATGAAAAAAATGATGTTGGTTTTTGTCGAATTTTGACATGATAGGGTAAATATTTCTTAACGGCCGTTCAAAAACAACAATGTTTCTTAACAGCCGTTCAGAAATATTTCCCTTTTGTTGTGTCCAAAGGTCAAAAACCCTAAAAATGTGTGATATTATGGAAATTTTGGTGATATTACGGAGTACATGTGTGATATTAATAAACATGCCATTTTGTAGGCATAAATACTTCTGAACTTCACTTCAAAAATATGCTTGTAAAATGGCACATTTGCACAATATGGTACTTCAGCTCCGCTAAAATGGCACATGGAATAGTGCCATTTTAACGGAATTGAGGTTATTCTTCACTACGGCATAAGCACCAAATCAAGGGAATTGCTGTTCCATCTAGTTTCCTTGCCTTGGTACATTTGCTTGATGAATCCTGCGCAACCCATTCAGTAATTTTCTAGAGCGCAAAGCAAGAAATGGTCTTATTGATGTAGGTAGCCATTTGGCGCTCCAAAGAAAGGTCTTTGTTCCTGTTTCTGCAGCCTGAGAGGGCTCCTCAAGAGAGCCCACTCAGATGTTCATTATTGGACAAGGTGGTATGTTCGCCGTTTCTGGAATAGGGCCAGACAGATACCCTGCAATTCAGTCAACATATTGTGAACTTCGACCAGAAAAGTACCAAAAACCGTAGGAGTGATAGTAGTCATGTGCTTCCCAAAGGATCAGGGACTACTTTTGTATTAAGAATCGAGCCATATCTTGGATTAGGGATGGGCGAAGGGCGAGTTTGTGGGTGAACTGCTGTTATTCCATAAGAATTCTGGTACATTTAACTACTTTTGAACTTTTGAGCAGTGCAGAAGTAACACATCGCGGCCTTGCAAACAAGATTATGGAAATAAGTGGATAGGAAAAGACAAGAGAATGTACAAATTATACTCAAATCCCTCAATTTTTATTTTCAATCAGCAAAGTAACGATCTCACAAGATTGAGAAATCTGGTCCAGATTTCTTGAATGAGTGCGGACTTAGATGAATATGGCATATTGTTAATTAATAAGTGGCGTTTTTCCAGACTATTGATCTCAGTTCTAATTTGCAGCAAACTAGCAAGGTAGCAAACTAGGGGTCTTGATATGGGACATTCATCAAGCAGGTGAAGAAGGGGTCGAAGGGTAAGAGAGACCTAGCTCTGCCTGCGGAGTTTGCAAATGTTGTATGTCCGCGCCAAGACGCTGATAACAAGGAATGGAGGTGGAAATCCCAAGATGCTTGTCCCACCCCTTACTCACCAACAATACTGAGACTTAATTAATCGATAAGATAGTGAAGGCGACCGAGCTCTATGATGCCGAGCTCAAGGCGACTTTTAGCCAGACTTGGATATTGCAGACCACGGAGGTACGTGGTGCAACTCAATGGCTACGTTGTAGTCCTTTAATTACTAGCTTAAGGTTGATTTCTTGATAAGGAAGAGTAATAGAATGCCCTATTGACACTTACCATGGAGGGATGACTGTAGATGGCAGCGGACGAGGTAGCAAAAGCGATAAATGGCACTTTGATGGGACACTTTCAGGTCCTGGCAGCCAAGGAGAAAGACATGGAGGATCACATTGGCATGGTGGAAGAGCAACAGAAGGCCGACCTGAAGGACGCTGAAAAAGCTGACAGAAGAACATGAAGGTCATGGAGCAAGCCAAAGGCGACACTGAAAAACGAAAGGTAGATTATGAGAAAAAGCAAAAGGCCGAAGCCGCGTGGAAGATTATGGGAGCACGAGAAGGCAGCTGTAGTCACATTCGGTGCTTCAGCCGGATCCTTTTCGAAAAGCTGGAAGGACTGTAGGATGGTACGGAGCAGCTGACAGAAGTTCTGGAAAAGCTCGAGAAGGTGATGGATGCAGTGAAAGACTTCGACAAGCTGCATGTTTCCATGGGAACCCTCACAATCCACAACATCCTGCAGCAACTGATCGACGAGGAAAAGCGGTTTCTCGAGTGGAAGGTGAAGATCGAGAATCCGACAGTGCAACGCGCGGTGTACGTGATCGAAAGCATCCGTACGGAGATTCTCCGCTCCGAAAAGGACTTCTTTTTCAACAATCCGGTGAACGATTATCGAAATTTTCCGTAGTACAAGCAGCAGGTGCTCATCCTGCATTTGGAGATTCGATTTACGGGCGAGAATCTGCCTACCACTGAAACAGGCGAAGTCTACTTTCAACTGCGAGGGGACCGAGTGTTTTACGACCGCGACAAGGGTGATGAGTTCCGGTACGAGGCAGTCGCGTCGCTTAAGTTTAAATTCCACTGGTGATCCCACTTGGGAAAACAAGGATCTCAGAACTGACGAAGGCACCTGTCATGCACATGACGCCCTTCAGTAACTAGACTCCTTGTCCTCTTGTCGACAAAGGAGAACCCGAACGAGAACGAAAACATTCAGTTCAAGAAGGCCGGAAAAACCAGCGTTGCCAGTACCTTTCATACGACCGTTCTCTCGCTCCCGAGGATCATCCGATACGCACTGCTCGGAGAGCACTAAGTGTATCACAGCCTGCACAAACTTGATCAGGATCAAGTGATAATTGTAAGTATGCAATTAACCGGAGATCGAGCGTCACCAACCGGACACTTCACCAGCCACCCCACCGAGCATTTTCCATCCTGATCACTGAACCGACATTTCGACTTCGAGGTTTCCGTCATGAGATCAAATAGCCATATTTTGTTCGCAATCTGAATACAACTTCTACATCTGTTGGCGGTATTCTCATGAGTCATACTCCGAACATGGTCCCGATAGCAACTGCAGGTCACTCGTTGTCGCCAGCTGCCAGTCCCAACGGCGATGGAACTCTGGAAATGACCACGGTACCACTGATATCCTGGACCTTGGTGGCGAATCCTGCTGCTGCGTAAGCTCGACAAAATTTATAATATTGGTAGACGATTGTAAAGATGATGAAGTTACAGCATCGAAATTCTTTTTTGAAGAAACGGTGGTATTTCCAGTGCGGTTGTCGTCCAGATTGCGAATCTTACTGGATTTGGAATATCAAAGTGGCAGCAAGACGGAAAAGCTGTCATCGATGGAAGCAGCTCATGATGGATGATTGCGATCAAAATCCAATATTCACAAGCCCAAGCGTCCCCTCCTCGTACCAGAACCGCTACACCACCAACCTCGATTCAAGCGCGCCAGGCGATGATGCAGCCTGAGAATGTTTCTTACTAAAACGATACGGTTGCCTCGAAGCAACTGAGCACGGCCGACCTTGCCCAACACCAGCAGTCTTGAATCCATTTATTGTTACATTGTCAATACTGCCCAGTTATTTAAGGTACGTCTATGGTAAAAAAACATTCGATTGAAGCTTGTATATGTTGAAGTTGATTGCTGAATTGCAAATCTTTGTGAAATCATGTAGAATGTGTTGTTCACAGGTAGCCTTTATTATCCAGTGTATACTTGTCTCCCTGGATATCCATGGTTTCAAATTTGTGTAAGAGATACTATTTGAACTGGGGAGTGTAACGAACTACCTTAAGCGACAAACCTGCTCTTGGAATTTTATTTCGTATCTAAAGTCTACCTTAATTTCACCAGACCGACGTACTATAGAGTCCTATTGTGCTAACCATGGGCTCAATGATGGTGGTGAACTTTTACATGATGGGCTACTACACACTCCATCAATCGATTTATGAAGAGGACACTCGCCCGACGAATTCAGGAGCAGCCCCGATAGGAGTTGTTCAATATTATAGGAGATTTAGTAGTCGGAATAGTTAGAATCAGCCTAAAAGGCTTGCTTTTGTTCACTTTGTACTTAGTTTCAACCATTAGAGCATCGGCATGGTGTTGTGAGAGTGAGACTCTGAGAGTCGCCTCGGGAAATTGCTGAGATTTTGACTATTGCTAATCAGACTTAGAAAATATTTAAATAACTAAAAGTATCTTAATGGAATCCACCGGCTGCGGTGAAGGTGTGAGGTTGGAGCTTCTCAACGAGGAAGTTGCCACCTCTTACTTTAGAAACCAATTTAGCACTCAAGAAAAATACACACACTAATTGCAAAGCGTTATTCACGCATAACTCCAAATCGCCTCAGTCTTGAAAATATCCTCAAAATTGGAAAGAAAACTCTTTGCAAAACATCTCATACACCTCTCTCTTTATCACAACCCATCTTCAAACCCCTATCTCGAGACTTTATATCCCTATTTCTCCAAACCCTTATCTTCATGTTTATCTCATAAATCTATCTCTTCAAAACCCTATCTCCAGTGGCTTCTAGGAAGGACATGGAACCTTCTTAGCTCTTCCCAAGATACATATTTTTCTTTTTTTTTTTCCTTCTAAGCTAGCAATTTTTCCTTTTGAAACTCCCAAACTCCTTCAAATATAAATCTCAACTAAAAGTAACCCTTCACATTTCTGATTCTTATCTACATCTTTATCATCACTTTTTAAAACATTTTTATAGTGTGAAACTATTTACATCATGACAAGAGGTTACGCCACATAAAAGAATGATGTACCCAAAGTAGGCCCACCGTTTGCCCTAGGAACAAGAATCCACTTTCCCCACCCACTCAAATTAATTAACTCCCTCCCTCAATCCTAGTTTGTTCGTTGTTGTTGGTTTTTCACTTGTTCAACACTTTCATAGCAAGCTTCTACATCATATACTCTTGATCCTCACCAAAGAAAGTTTTGTTTAATTCACTCTGTTAGTTACTTGGTCAGGGGTATCAACGACGCTTCGAACTTATTCAGAGAACGTAGCACACTCAAAATTAACCCCTAAATTTCCTTAAAACCCGAAACGGGTTTTGAAGGTTCTTGCAGGAGAAAAACTCAGCCAACTTTGACCATTATAATCTCACAAATGAGGAAGAATGAACGGTTCAAATTTGGTATGTGAGAAGAATGTCAAGTGAACTTTGAGATCTTACGGTTAAATCTTTCAAGTAACGCTTAGATTGAGTTTTTTTGTGCTTAATCTGAAGGAAGGTCAAATTTTGTGACTTAGACTGTTTTGCAATAAGGAAATCGAGGGGTTGATATTGCACTGCCTCTGATTACCTCTATTAGTGACATGGCTCTCAAATTGGCCACTTTATTGGGTGGATATATATTTTTCACTCCACTGATTAAAACTCACATCGTACAGCAGGCGGAGACATGTCTCAATACTGTACCAGTGTACAGTACATTCACCTGCCTTTGAAAACGGGTGAGAGCAAAAAAAGTGTCACTTTTGCAAGGCATCACCATCGCGGCGACGTGAAGCGTGAATATACATCCGTAGATGACTTGCAAACATCGCGGCAACCAACCCTGGAAGTTCTAACAAGCTAGTCGCCAGGGTAAGTCATGTCACACACACTCCATGTGCCCCCCCCCATGGGGCCCTCGCATCTGTGAACCTTCTGAGCTATGGGTTGCTGTCCATGGCAAAATGAATGTGAAACTAGGAACCGTGCAGATGGGATATAGCAGAGTAGATAGAACTTCATCTCCCATTAGTGTCCCTCAACCGTTAACCCCTAACTCTTCTTACAACCCGAAACGGGTTTCGGAGGTTCCGGCAGGAGAAAAACTCAGCCAACTTTGACCATTATAATCTCACAAATGAGGAAGAATGAACGGTTCAAATTTGGTATGTGAGAAAAATGTCAAGTGAACTTTGAGATCTTCCGGTTAAATCCTTTAGTTAATGCTTAGATTGAGATTTTTTGAGCTTAATCTAAAGAAAGGTCAAATTTTGTGACTTAGACCATTTTGCAACAAGGAGATTTAGGGGTTAATGGAAGAAGGGAACTCGAACCTATTTAGAGGCCAGTGCGAATAGAGTGTTTGTTTGACTTATCCTTGGATGTATGCCTTGAGGTCATCGTGCCAATGGCGAGACTACTAATTCCTCTCGGGGTGAACACTAAGCTAGTTCCTACCTAGCCACTACTGCCTTAGAGATACCCCACATGGTATCCCCCCAAAAGGCTTTGAGGTATCCATACAAGGAGGTCCAAAACCCCCACCATAGTTGGGTGGACTAATATGGTTGTGAGCAGCACCCGGCAGGTTAGGGGGATAATGGAACCCGCTAACTCCTCATTGGGAGCCATGAGCCTTAACCCTTAAGCGGGCCGAATGTCGAAAATCGACATTTTGGATGACAGAAACTTTGGAGAGCCATAACTTCTTCATCCGGACTCCGTTTTGGACGAAATCACTTGGGTTGGGTCCCAAATCAAGTCTAGTTCATGTCATAAAAATCTCAGACCCATACAATGAAGTATGAATTAATGGCATGCATTTCAGTGACAGCAGCCTAGTTTTAGACATTTTTTCCTTTGTAAAATTTAGGGCAGTTTTCACCATTGCAGGGCCATAATTTGCACAAAGAAATTTTTCTCATGGTTTTTTTTTGTTCAAGGATGCTACTGAGATGAAGGTGAACAACATTCTAATTGGTGACTTTTTCATTGCAATAAGTCTAATGGTAGCATTTTCACTTTAAAGTGAAAATGATGAAATTATGTGATCATTTTTGAGTATTAATACATTATGATCTCGCAATCTATGAAGCCTCATGACTCAAAATTTGACCCACATGATGTTCAATATGTCTACGACAAGATTGTACGGTTGAGATCTGGATAACACACTTTTACCTCCACCTATGACAATGCTTTTGAGGATGTGTTCATTTTACTACAAATGAGTCAAACCATTTAGGGGTTAACCACCAAGCCAAGGCTTGTGGTGCCTAAACGGTTCACACTAAAATGGAGAAGGCCACTAGTTAGCTCAAGATTAGGACTTAGTTATTTGTACCAAGGGATGATGTGCCAAAGAATATGTGAGGAGGTTATGAAGGCGGACTTTCTTGACCGACCTGTTGAGACCCAACAAGAAATTTGTTGAATGACCTTAAACCGCTCAAATAAGAGATTCACCATGGTTGTGGACCTCGTGTGTACTGTTTGTAATTTTTCTTGGATGGGAAAACATGAGGGAAAGTGAATGCAAAAATTTTGAAAATAAAAGAGAAAAAAATGAATTTACTACAAATTTTTGAAGTCAAAAGTGTACATGACCTTAAAGTGATCAGTAGACTCTCATTTTTATCCAGCAGACCAATACTTTGTGGCGCTCAAGCATGTAGCTAAAATCGTGCGAAAATGAGTTAATGAACCATGAACAAATCACCTCCCTACACGATTCCATATCCAGTCACTATTTATGAGATTGCTGTGTGTGCAATAAGGTCATGCCATGGGCGGCTACAAGGGCGGTCTACCCTACGCTTCTGGGGGGCCGTGCGGTTTAAGGTCATTCTACCTTAGTGAGGTTTTTTTATGTAGGGTGAGATATTGTCTTCTATCACAAGGTAGAAAAAGTAGCAGACTTTTATTCTATTTGAGGCCGGTGTGAACAAAGTGTTCTTTCGGCCTAGCCTTTGATGCATGAATGGAGGTCATTGCAGCAACGGTGGGACTATCACAAGGAAACCCAAAAAGTACATTCCAAGGAGACAATATCCAATGTAACCCGATACATATAAACTCTGGTCCCTTTCGTGAATGAAGTGTTTGTTCGTAATGCTAATAACCTCATGCTCACCGGACAAGGGGAAATTGGAACCAATGGGAACCAATATTTAAGGGGGGACGGTTTAGGGAACCATACTATCATCGCTTGAAGAATTCATAAATTCCTTGCACATGTTCCTAGAATTTGTCCATAGCTTATTCACTCCTATAAAGAACTTTCTTAGATAAAACTCGACCCTTGCCTTAACCCTTAGACATCTAGCTATACGGATTGGGGCAGCCCAAAATTGGATCACAACATCTTTTGGACTTGGGCATCATGAATAGTGCACTTTTTGAATTTGGGCATCATGAATGATCCAATCAATGATGAGCTTGCAACCTCCTACAAGGTTATGTACAACCCCAACCTACCTACCACAATCCTTTCAAAGCACAAAATCACTCATTGAAATTGGGATTTGAATTGTAAAATTTCACTTTTTGAATGCATCACAAGGAGGTGACTAGTTTGACATCAAAACATAAGTGAAATGTTGAGTACATTCAGAGCTACAGAGGAGATTCTGTTGGAAAAGGCCCCCCTCGGGACTCCTTGGACGTTTAACCCCTAAAGGCCCGAGGGGTTTGAAGAAAAACTTAGATGTGTTATAAAATATGGATTTGGTAACCCTTATGAAGTAGCGCTCCAAAGATAGTATAAAGACCTTAAACCCTAAATTAGATCTATACGGTTAAATTTCCTAAAATAAGTAAGATTTGTTTCAAAATTAATTAAAAACAGTAAAACTTTGAAAATCGATTTGAAATGTAATTTCTATTATTAGTAATTGGAAATTTCTATGATTGGCTAAAATCACATATTGTATGATAAAATGGAGAGAGGCCACAAGTAACCTATGAGGAACCTTATTATTTTCCCAAAATAGTAAGTTTTCTTACACTAAGAAAACTTTGCCCTGTTTCTGTTTGAAGGCTTATTCTGAACAATCTATGAATCCAAACAGGGTTCTGTAAATTGGATGTGGTTCCCAACTTATCAAACTTCTGGAATGTTAAAAAAAAATCCAAAAAAAATCTTTTTCAATCCATGTACAGCTCCTCAAAATTCGGGATCGACCATAAAATGGTCGATTGGGCTCTCAGGGGTTAAGGGTTAAGTTACCCTACGTGAGCACCTCCCCCCTTGTCCTATTTATGAAATTTCAAATCCATCAAGGGTGTTTTATCACCTCGTTTAAAATGCGAATCACAAAAATAGAATATACAAATGATCATACAGTGTTGCACATGTTCCTTGGAAGATGACCCATTTGGCTAGTATCAATAAATATACGTGATTCTAGATACCCCGGATGATATTACCGAACTTAGCTAATAATTCCTGAAAATATTCATTTTATCCTTCACCTTATTCGTCGAAGTATTTGCTATCTCTGAAGCTTCCTTGTTCAATTTTTTTTTTTTGTTTAATAAAAAACAAAGAGCTCGGTTGTGTACTGCAAACATGGTGCAGGTGGGCAAATTAATGCTTGCAATTGCTCAGTGAACTTCCACTACTATTGTGTACTCAATAGCCATTAATGTGGGTCGCTCCGATTTAGAGCACTTTGGCCATCAGACCACATTAAAACGTCATCAGTGTCTCATTTGTGTACTGGAAGATAGAAAGAAACTCCGGTCCCATTCTAAGGGGTCGGCCTGAATGAAGTGTCCATTCGTAATGCTAATAATCCGATGCCCACCTGACAAGGGGAAAATTGGAGCAATACTCCTTCCCCCTTACGAGGGTGCATTCTAAAACTGCGTTAGTTTCTAGCCAGTTACTAGTGTCGTGAAGATACTTGACATAATATCCCCCCAAAAGGTTATGAGGTACCCATACAAAGACCCTTGACCATAGTTGAGTGGACTATGGTGGTGAAATTGTGTACTAGAATACTAGAGGAAAGTCTATGGAAAGTGGACTAAAAAAAAAATCAATTTCAGATTGGCAAGCTCATTGTGTTAGGGAAGTTTTTAACACAATCCAGCTATTATCCCCTTTTTCATAAAATTATTTGGTAATTCTATATGATACCTACATGATATCTTGGTGATACCCATGTGATACTTAGGTGATATTTAGAATATGAGTTGGAAAAAATCGTAACTTTTTCAAATTGAATCAGGAATATGACAACTTCGTTTCGGCTGATTTACAATTGAGTGTCTGATCTCCCCAATCATTGTTGCAAAGTAGCCAAGTGAACCAATGTAGAAAGTAAGTATGAGATTGAACCAACTAGAATCATTAGTTTTGAATCAGAATTGGACTAGTATTTTTTTAATTTTTTTAAATTTTTAAAATAAAATTTAAGCATGTATTTTTGAGATTGAAAATTATCATCAGCACTACGTACAGTAACAGTTATAGACACCCTGCCTTAATATTACAAGAATGCAGGACCCCAAGCCTTGGCTTGGTGGTTAGGGCTCATGGCCCCCAACGAGGAGGTTGTGGGTTCTATTCCCCATGCCAGCGTGGTACACACCACCATCGTCCGCCCAACTATGGTGCGGGGTTCTTGGACCTCCTTGAATGGTTACCTCAAAGCCCTTTAGGGGGGGGGGGGGGGCACCATGTCAGGTATCTCTAACGCACTTGTGGCTTCGTAGGAACTAGTGTAGTGTTCCCCCAAGATAGGTTAGTAGTCCCGCCATTGGTGTAATGACCTTTAGGCATACATCCAAGGATAGGTCGAACAAACACTCTATTGACACCTTCTAAATAGGTTGGAGTTTCTCTTCTTACAAGAATGCTGGAGAATTGCCTAATTGGACAGAACTAGGATTCCATGCATCTCATACTGGAGGGAAGAATAGGCATTGGTGAGCCTTGCTGGTCACCTGGTAGGTATGATTCAAGCTGCACTACCTGCCACCCTGTGTTTCATGATCCTACATACCAGGTACCCACAGTGCATGTGACCATGTAGATACTACTCAGTATTTTATGCCCCGGCTATATCACAGTACTACCTATAATTTAAAACATTGTCGAGTATGTGTAGAAAATTATTTCTCAGGGATATTTAGAATTACTTTTTTCAGGTGTGGTCTATTTTCTTTTTAAAATGTTTGTGAACCTATCGATGTGTTGATCAATTAAGAAGAATGCAATCATGAACCAAAGTAGGAGAAGATTTGGAGTAATCATTACAACAAAAGGAATAATAATGGTGAAAATAAGGTGGTGATTTAGTGCTATAGTCCAAGGATGTTCGAACAGCGTGGTGTACCAAGAGGATCCTGGGAGTGACGTCCTCAGCTTGGCAAGAGACAAGGTGAAGTTTGTGTCGAGCAAACAACAAGCAATGGCGTCATGCTCGGGACAAACTTCGTGTTGTGCCTTACATGGTTGGAAAGCTTGTTTAACCCCTAAAGGTCCTTGATACAAAATTGTTTAAATTTCCAAAAAGAACCTTCTTCTACTTCAGGTGCAAAGAAACTCAATCTAAGCATTGATTAAAAGATCCAACCGTAGGATCTTGAAGTTAACTTGACCCTTTTCTCGAATGTCAAATTTGAACCGTTAATTTTTCTTCAATTTTGAGATTATAATGGTTAAAGTTGGCTGAATTTTCTCCCTGCGGAAATTCCAAAAAGCGATTTCCGCTTTCTTGGACCTTTAGGGGTTAAGCACACACCCAACGGTCCAAAGAAGGAGTTGTGAGTAATGAGATATGGCTACCCAAAGGTGGAGTGCCTTCTACTTCCGCGAGTCTAGTAGTTAATGACTTTATAGCGCTCGGGATGGTGTCAAACTTGGATTCTAAAGACTCCGACATACTAACATCTTGACCTTAAGACATTCTTTTACGGATGAAAGGACTTAAGCAGATAACTAAGTCCAGGGCCAACATAGAGGTGAATAATCCACAAGCCCTAAAATAATAGTCTCGACAAAGGATAAGGACACGAGAAAGCCAAGACACAAGGAAAGTTGGAACTAGAAAAGATACTCTTGAATATAACTCAAAATGACTTAGGTACAAGAAGAGTACAAGAACACCAAGAGGTGTGAGGCAAAGCTCCAAGAGAGACGTTGTCATTGTGGATGAAGCACAAAAACTTTGAAGAGCCATAACTTCTTCATCCAAAGTTTGTTATGTATAAAGCACTTCGCTTGGGTTCCATATTAAGTCTTGTCTCTGTGGTAAGAATTAGAGACCTATGCAATGATATATGAATTCATGGCATGCATTTTAGTAAAGGCAGCTCTTGTTTTTGAGTTTTGGAACATGGGACATGTTTTACTGTTGTAAGGCAATTATGACAAATCAAATATTTTTTTAAAATTTTATTTATAAATAGAATCATCATTTTAAAATGAACTCTAAGCATGTTTTATTTGGAAGATTTTAGATCTGAATAACTTTGTATTGGATTTGCGATGATATTTCGACAATGAAAAAAGTGAATAAATAGATGATTTTTGAGGAGCTATACCTCCTTCATCAACTGTTGGATTTTGACTTTGTTTTTGGAATGGGTTCCAATTTGAGTCTAGTTCATGTGGTAGAAAGCTTATCTAAATTGAGGATGTAATGAAGATAAGGTGTAGGTTTGAGTGCAAAGGGTTGAGTTTTGGACCTTTCTCTTTTCTTTTCTTTTCTTTTCTTTTCTGTAAATGTTTTGGCAGTTTTCACCATTCTAAGGTCATTATTTGCACAAAGAAATTTTATTTCATGGATTATTTTTGTTCAAGGGTGTTATTGAGGCAAAGGTAAGCATCTTTGTAGTTTGTGTTTTTTTCATTTGCAACAAGTCTATTGATAGAAGTTTTATTTCAAAGTGATAATGTTGAGATTTTGTGATGATTTTGATTACTAATATGTTGTGATTTCGCAATCTATGAGCCTTATGACTCAATATTTGATACACATGATCTAAAATATGTCTACTACAATATTGTACAGTTGGGAGTTTAATAACTTACCTATTTTTATTTATTTTTATTTATAACACTTTTGTTAAGAATGTGTTTGTTTTTGAACAAATGAGTCCAAATCATTTAAGGATTAGATCTCTTTTTGAACAAATTAGTGTTTTGTGACTACATTACCACACCCCAAAACTTGGATTTGTAGATTAGAACGAATAAATTTATTCCTCGAGTCATATCTCCTACTAAAAATTATTTTTTTGCCCCAAAACATTGCTTTTTCATTTGATATTGTGTTGAACAACCTTGTTTCCAGTTTCGAATGTTGTGGTCTTGCTAATCATGAGGAATGTGAGTTTAAGATCTAGTATACATGTATAAGTTAGGTACAAGATACAAAGGTTACAGATCTCAAAATAAGTCACAAGAAAATTTACACCTTGCATTAACCGGGGCCTTATAACGTATAATTTTTTAGGAGTTCAAGCAAGCAATGTAAGTCTAAAAATTAATAGTTGAATTTGTCAGTTCACAAATTTTTGTTATGTAGCCTCAATATTTTCAAAGGGCGATAAGACAGTAAGGGGCATTTAATACTACCGTATTGCTATTTCCACCATAGATAAGCAAGCCATAGGCAAGAGACAAGGAAGTACCAAACCCATGACATAAAGTAGGTCTCTTCTTATCTAAAATATACTTTTTGGGTGCCTTACGAATAGTGGACATGCGTGTTCATGTCCCCAAAAAATCTTCAAGGATCCTTTCTTTTTCATAAAACCCTCTCCCCACACACTCTCTAAAACAACATTGCAATTTCCAAGTAGTTCATGAATACAATTCACTCCTTACATTATACACTAAAAGATGCTTACAAAATTACCCTTAACCTATAAATTCCGGCAATCCTACTTGTTCACATAACCATAAAACACGAAAACTAAAAAAAAAGAAAAAGAAAAAATTTCTTCATAAAATTACCATAATAAACATAAAAATAAACCTAAACATAAATATAAACATATGTAAAAATATAAGAAACGTTAGGCTATAGAGTAAAAAGAAACCTATGAATATACTTAAGCCCCGGTACAATAGAGTTGTGAGTGCAGATGCACCAAAACTGTAAATTCCTAACACAATTATCAGCCCCCATGAGTTACAAGCTTCTAAACACCGTAATAAAAAGAGGACGACCTTACTTAAAGCCAAAATCACCCACCTGACAAACAATGAGGATCATGAGTTATGCTTACCTTTCACACCATATTATTGAGTACATATATATAAACCAAGTACATCACTTTTAGACTCCACGTTGTCACCCTCCTATTCCTCTCCACCCCCACAAAATCCAACGTGGCACACGCGAGCGTATTTGCCAACCTGGTGGTTACTATTACGGTGAGGCTCTCCCCATATAACACGCTGTTGTCAAGCTCCCTTCTTCCATCGCATTCGCTGGAGCGATCAGAAGCGTGCTGCTGTGATAAGTGTATTTCGTCAGAGCTCTGAGCCATGGTGGTGCAGGCGCCTGGGATAGATGTCAACCAGCACCTGCTATTGCTAAGTTAGCAGCAGCAGCAGCTTCGGTTCTCGAAGTGAGAGCAAGTTGTGTTGTCTGTTGTGTTGTGGGTCTCCTCCTTCGATTGTGCTGCTGCACGGACTGGGTTGTCAGTGTGTGTCTTCAATTCGTAGCGGTGCCGCTGACAGCTTGCACGTGACGACTGTTCTCACTTTCTTGTCACTACCACTGGATATTCAGGCGTGTTGAGTGAGTGTTCGATAGTGGGTCGAAATAAGCACTCGAGCTGGAAATCTCTTCAGGTACACTCCATTCTCAGTCAGCAGCTCCGGCCGCCGGTGAAGTGGTTTCAAGAACATTACGTTCTTGAAGCGCCGACTGTAGTTTTCGATTGTCGCAATGAGAGAGGAAGAAAGGAATGTGCATAGTTTTGACTTCGACTTTTGGATTGTTGGAGAGTGAGAGTGAGAGAGACGACTGTAGTTATTGGTTATTGAAACAGGAGAAGGAGAAAGGACTTCTGGATTGTTGCAATGACAGAGGAAGCGGTGCCTGTGTAGTTTTTGGCTTGGTTCTGGATTGTAACGATGAGAGGTGGAGAAACTACTTGTAGATTATGATTTTTGTTTCGACGTGTGGATTGTTGCAATGAGCGAGGAAGCTGTGACTGAGTAGATCATTTTGGTGGTTTTTTCTTCGATGAAGCAACAGTGTGAGAGGAATTCGGGAGTGATTGGATTCCGAGATGGTGGCTATGGTGGTGCTGCTGGTCCTGGTGGTACTGGCGACTCTGACAGGACAGGGGACGGAGGCAGCGACGAGGCAGCCAGCGTATCAGTTGTACAAGGATATGCAGCAGCCGGTGGAGGCCCGGGTGCAGGATTTGCTGGCGCGGATGACGCTGGCGGAGAAGATCGGGCAGATGACGCAGACGGAGCGGTCCATCATGAATCACACGAACATCCGCGACTACGGAATCGGTAAGTTAGTCGATGGTTCATTGATCCGTGAAGATGATTTTGCAGTGAGTCATGTTGATAACGTTGAGCGACTGCAGGTAGTATACTGAGCGGAGGAGGAAGCACGCCCGCCGTGAACGCAACGACTTTGCAGTGGGACAACATGACAAATTACTTCCAAAAAGCCGCCATGAACACGCGCCTCCAAATCCCGCTCATTTACGGCATTGACGCCGTCCATGGCAACAATAACGTGTATGGCGCCACCATCTTCCCTCACAACGTCGGCCTCGGCTGCACCCGGTACGCGAATCACAACGTGTCATGGAATTCGTGGGTGTCAGTTCATAATCTGAGCGGCTTGCTAGGGTTCACTGGTGTGCGGATAGAATGATATGGAAAAAGCTCTGAAGCTCGAGCGTTTAAATGGATGTAGGGATCCGGAGTTGGTGGAGCGTATCGGCACAGCGACGGCGCTGGAGACGCGAGCGACGGGAATCTCGTACGTGTTCGCGCCCTGCATTGCGGTGTGCCGCGACCCGAGATGGGGAAGATGCTACGAGAGTTACAGCGAGGAGCCCGAAATCGTGCGGGAGATGACGTCGTTGATCGATGGCTTGCAGGGACGCGCGCCGCCGGGCTGGGATGGCCCTTACCTCGAAAGCAGGTATACTGTCTCCTGCTCTCGAACTCTGAAATAACAACTCTTGATGTTCGGGGACTGATCAATGACTGGTATGAGGATTGCAGTGACAAGGTGGCGGCGTGCGCGAAGCATTTCGTAGGAGACGGCGGGACGACGGACGGCATCAACGGCAACAACACAGAAGTGAGCTACGAGGAACTCGTGAACATTCACATGAAGGCGTACACAGACGCCATTCGCAAGGGCGTGGTGACCATCATGGCGTCCTACAGCAGCTGGAACGGCGTCAAAATGCACGCTAACAAATTCTTGCTCTCTGACGTGCTCAAGAATCAGTTAGGTTTCAAAGGGTTCATCATCTCTGATTACATGGGGATCGACCAAATCACCGACCCCCCCGGCGTCAACTACACTTACTCCGTCTACGCCGGCATCCACGCCGGCCTCGATATGGTCAGCACCCATCTCCTCATGCTAATTCCTTTCTTCTCACAAGAGCGAGTTAATAAATGAGCGATTGAATGCGTTCCAGATTATGGTTCCTTTCGCGTACGAGCAGTTCATCGGAAACTTGACGCAAATGGTGAACAGTGGCGCCATCCCCATGTCGAGGATCGACGATGCGGTGACGCGCATCCTGCGAGTGAAGTTCCAGATGGGTCTGTTCGAGACTCCCTACGCAGACATGAAGCTCTCCAAGGCTCTAGGCCAAGAGGTAACCTTCGCAACCTCCACTTCCATTACTCCGATCAAGCTTCTCGTGCTCAAACCGAGTTGCTTGTTCGTTGCAGTCACACAGGGAGTTGAGCAGAGAGGCAGTCCGCAAGTCACTCGTGCTGTTAAAGAACGGCAAGAGACCTCATACTCCCCTCTTACCGCTACGAAGAAATGCAAAGAAGATTCTTGTCGTGGGGTCTCATGCTCACAACATCGGCTTACAATGTGGGGGATGGACAATCCATTGGCAAGGAGGCTCTGGCGACATCACTCCCGGTATGAAATCCCGAACCCGGGACTTTTCTCGTATCCTAAACCCGGGACTTTTCTCGTATTCAAAACCCGGGACATCTCTCGTCTTCAGAATCCGAAACTTTTCTCGTATTCAAACCCGGGAGTTTTTCACGTATCAGTGCTGATAAGGTAGCTTGTGGCAGGGACGACGGTATTGCAGGGGATTCAAGCAGCGGTATCTCCGGAAACCGAAGTGGTGTACTCCGAGAGAGCTCGCAAGAGCAAGATAAAGAACAAGGGCTTCGATTACGCGGTAGTAGTAGTTGGCGAGGAGCCATACGCGGAGGGGCACGGCGACAACACGAATCTCACGATCCCGTACCAAGGCTCCCACACGATAAAGAATACGTGCCGGTACGTGAAGTGCGTGGTGGTGTTGATCTCAGGGCGGCCGCTCGTGCTGGAGCCGCAAATGCACCAGATGGACGCGCTCGTCGCGGCGTGGCTCCCCGGCACGGAAGCGGGGCTTGGCATTGCGGATGTGCTTTTTGGCGCATTTGATTTCTCCGGGAAGCTCTCGAGGACCTGGTTTCGGAGTGTCGATCAATTGCCCTTGAATGTTGGGGATAAGCATTATCACCCTCTCTTCCCTTTCGGATACGGACTCACCATGGGCTTGAACAGGTGCTCCTCTCTCCTCCCTCAACTCATTCCAAGACCCCTTAAACCCTAAACCCCCACATTCTTTGTTGCAATTCATTCCAAGACCCTTATAAACCCTAAACCCTCACATTCTTTGTTGGTTTGATGCAGGACGAAGCACTAGCTGCAACTTTCGACGATCCTGTCACCCAAACAAACAAATGTAACACTTCCATTCTTGGTGAGTCCTATTATGGCTAATATGGTGTTTTTGTCTGTTTATGAGATAAAGTCTTTGTAGTTGCTATTACCATTTTTCTTGTATCTATCATAATGGTCAAATTGACAATGACAATGACGTTATTGCACTAGTAAAAAAGATTGGAATTTTCACCCATCTGAATGACTCATTCCACTATGATTATTGCCAAGTTTGGTGGAATGAGACATTCTTAGTGATAAGAACACCACACTGTTTCACTAGTGCCAATATTTAAATTCATGTTATTAGTTTTGTCACTTACCAAAGTCCTTGTTGATATAATCCAATACAAATGTCGTTTCCCTTGGTGGAGCCTCCATTTTCAACTCCAATAATTTAAGTTCTGGTGCATAATTCTGACATTTTGAACGTGTGAATGTGAGCAGGTTGAAGCAGGCAGCCACCAATACATTCGTACAAATTCATTCATTTGTCAACAATACAAATCATTAAAACTAAGCTGTGAAATAGGTAGAGAGCATATGCACCCTAATTGTAGAAAATGGGGATTTATTTACACCGACTATTGTTTGTTTCATTCTTCGAAGTAATAAAAGTGCAAAAAGCACTCCTGTGCAGTATCTTGTTCGATACTTACAGCGCTTTAAACTGAATCAATTCAGGAGCCGGTGGTAATCAATGTCCCAGCATGCGAATGATTGTGGATTGAGTCAGAGTTTTTTAATTTTTAATTTTTCAAGTTTATGACAGATGATCATAGTATGATTGCTGTTGGAAATCTTTTGGGTCAGGAATGAGTTGCTTTAAGTTGATAGTTCAACTATATGTTGGTGGTTGGACTTACAGATCTACTCTGGTTCAGATTTGGTTTTGTTCACTAAATTTTGTACTCATCTACTGCTACAGTCGTTATATTAAGGTAGGAGTGGTGAAAACCGTCTGAATTTCAGCTTTGCATACTTGGAATAAGGTTGAAGTACCCATAACCACCAACATAAGAAAATTCGCCCATTTGTAAATGGTCTATTTATAGTGGGTAATTTTTTTTGGGTGGCAAGATAGTTTTTAGGAAGGTTTGTAATTTTTTTATATTTTTTTGTAAAACACATGAATTAATACAAATTTTCAAACAGTAAAGTACCGCAGGACCCGTAATCAACCTATAGGGTATGCAAAAACCACCTTAGCTGGTACAAATTTACATTCATGATTCGACCCAAAACCACAAGCTTTTTGATTGCTTTGATTGGTCAATTTGAATTGAGTGTTCTGACAATGCTAGTTCAGGCTAGGTGCGATTATTGGGAGACCTACATGTTGATAGTGGGGGTGCTGGTGGTTATGGGTACTTCAACCATAGTGGTGTAAAATTCTAATTATTTTTTGATGGTCTGCAAAGCTAGTGCAAATCCATCCCCGAAAGAAAAACATTTTTTTGAGTAATCCTATAATTTCCTATGAATTATTGAATCTAGAGTCGTAGGAGTCCCACTACCCGAACATAGAGTGATGGCTTTTTTGCAAGGTTTGTACGAAACAATGGATTGAATGTTCCAAAACAAATTTAAAAAGGTTCACGAACTGACATAGGAGTTGTCTAAAACCGTTCAGTATGCATGGTGGGAGCTAAAAACAGTGGATGGTTCCCAAAACCGGTCAGTTTGAGCTTAAAAACAGTGGATGGTTCCCAAAGTGGACGGTTCTACAAACCCTACCCCTGAACCTATTGTGCGGTTTCTGGGGCTGGACGGTTTTCACAGCTCCTACCTTACTTAATCCCTAAAGATCCAAGAAAGTCAAAATGGCTTTGTGGGATTTTTGTAGGGAGTGAAATCAACCAACTTTGATAATTATAATCTCACAAATGGAAAAGAATCAACGGTTCAAATTACACATGCAAGTGATAAGGCAACTTCAATTTAGGATCCTACAATTGGGTTTTCTAATTGATACTTAGATAGAGATTTTTTTGGCTTGAAATAAGCAAAGGTCGTTTTCTGTAATTTTTTATGGAATTTTGAATCAAGGACCTTTAGGGGTTAACAATGCCACAACTTTGTACCTTTGGACAAAAGACATTGTTGTTAGCTATGACATATCAGAATCATTTGAGTGATTGTTTGTATTGTACTGCGTATAAATAACTTACTTGAGCTCCTGGAACAACAATATCAAAATTGATGATTATTCACTATTGTAGAAGTGATAGATCTTTATTTTAATGTATCCCTTGAGTGTACATTTGAGAACGACCTTACTTCTTGATTATAAGCATTTTGAATTTTAACTTGTAGAATGTAGTGAATAGCATGCTTTTGCATAGAAGTTTGTTTTTGGATGTATCTACCTTGCAATGTTATAAATGATTGTAGCCTTGTAGCTTTTTCTACTAAGTCATCATGTGTGTCCTATTGATGGTTATTGCAATCACTTGAAAGAAGGAAACATAAAAATAGACAGTGATAAGTAAATGGTTTCTAAACAGGAAATTGTTTCTAGTTAGTGATTCTACTATACGAGGGAAGATAATGTAGTGTCATATGTGGCATGTGGAAGTTGTGGATTGGATATATATTGACCATGTGCATATATTTAACCACAAGTCTCCAAAGTTCACCTCCCAAGAACTTCAGGGGTCAGAACCAAAGAGGCGTGTCTTTTAGAGATCAACACACCTCAAATTGGAGGAAGAGTCAATCAACAAGTTTACAACTCTTTCAACATCCAAATCTCTTATGCTATCTCTCCCATCCGATAGCAGGATCCTCTTAGAAGAAATAAGAAATAAGAATTTTAATTATTTTAACATGGAAAGGACATCAACTAAAGCCCCTGGAAGATCACGATGGAATGCAAATCAACAACAACTACAAACATTGGAGGGAATGTTTGAACAGGGGAATGGCAATACTCCAAATAAAGCAAGGATTAAAGAGATTGCCTTGGAGCTCAGTCAATATGGACAAATATCAGAAACTAATGTGTACAATTGGTTCCAAAATCGCAAAGCACGCGCAAAACGAAAGCTACAACATCAAGTTGGAAGAAGACGTAGGCTGACTCGCACTAACATTATTGAAAATGTTCCTAAGGTACATATTTATATATGTTACTAATGGACATGTCTTCTCAATTCTCACAAACTTTACCTTACATCTAAACTATAGTTTGATGCATGAGTTATATATTTCCTTCATCTGATTATATAACATGGTCACTTAAGTAAATTATGGACCAACATGGACATATTTGAGTGATTTTTGAGTGATATTTAATAGCTTGTTGCTATCCAATTAATATTGGAAAATTCTATATAAAAGCCTTATATTATTACCATATAATTCAATATCCAAGTTAGTACCCTAAAAAATAAGAATTAGGCTTTGCTATATTGTTTCATTGATGAAATGCACATGAAATTTTTGTTTGCGTACAAAGATATGCAATTATATTAGCTCCAAGGTATCTTTAATTGTTTTTTTTGAATCCTAATACCAATTCAAGTACAAGGAACTTCATGTATTTTGTTTTGAGCAAAATTTTAGTACAACATATAGAAAAGACCATTCTATCTACATGATGTGTTTATTATTCAATTGCGTGTTGTAACATGTTTCCACATCATAAAGATTTAGTCTTTTTCTTGGTTTGTAAGAAAGTTGATAATTTACCAATGTTTGTGCAAACTTCAAAATCTTTGTCAAGGTTGCTATGTAAACATGTAGTTGCTACTTATATATTCACCTTGAAACTCATTTTATAGATTGCAAATTTTTATAGATAAGTTATAGAATAAACCCTACAAATTTTTGGAGACTTGACTGAGAAATAAAATTTACACTAATGGTAATCATGTTGGTAGTTTTGCATTAGTATTGTTCATATATAAGAAATCACGAAATACCTAATATTCTCACAAACAGTTCAGAACTATGGCTTGTACAAAAGATCATTTTTGTGTATATATGTGCTATATTGTCATTGTAATATGATCAAACAGTTGATCAAATTACGTTTAAAGAGTGTCATGATTATGTGCACATTTTACTGATTTGCATTTGATATACAGGTGAGTAGAATAGAAAATGAGAGTAAAGTCGAAGAAGATAGACAAGAAGCATTGAGCTCTCCACAAGCAAAGCGATTAAAGATTGAGAGAGACAATGATATGCAATTGGTTTCAAATGGGCCACTAGGCTTGGTATCAAATGAATCAGATTTGGGTGCAGGAAGCTCGGGAGTAGATAACATTGGTGACGGTGTGTTGGAAGAACACTTGAGATCCCATGTAGACTATGCTACATTAGCTTCTGATGGACATCTAGCCAACGTGGACCACATTTCAAGTGACATTCTTTTTAGCGAGCACCACTTTCATGAACCAGGTCATTTTAGCTTCTAAAATAATTTAAAAAGTTCCAATTTTAGTACTTGAGACTTTGAATCTACAATAAGTAGATTAGCATTTTCTGATCAAAAAAGAGTGAGTATGATGTAAGAGAAAGTAAGCATATATTATTAGGATTAATCTCTTATTAAATTCTTATAACATGGATTTGGTTGTTCTCTATGCGATTACATTTGATTTTATCCAAATATAGCTATAGATTAAATTACCCTCTTGTAAATATCCAATTCATGCAAAGCTCATTAATGCCACTACATTTTCACCATTTTGCATGTCATGAAAATTCCGAAGTAGAGGATGGTGATAGACAATCAAATTTGCAACAAATAGGATAGTTTCACTCCTTCAATAACATCAGTATAAAATTTTTATTCGTATATGATCCCCACACAAACAAGAACATCTTAATTCCAACCATAGTTTTTTTTAGTGGGAATTTTAACAAAAGTCTTAAGCTCCAAACCTAAATCCTTAAATTTTTTAAAGATAAACTTGAACTGCGAGAGCCTTAGAACACAAGTTTACACTTAAAAAACTATTGTTTTTTTTTTTTTTTTTTTTTTTATTTATAGTTTTCTTGTAACTATTTTTACATAAGATCTCTACAAATGCTAACTTCAATATTAGAGCACTTGAGAAGTCATATGCATGTAGACCAAAATGGATAAATGTCCATTGAGAAACAATATGCACTTTGCTATTGTAGATCAGTGCTTAATTTTACAATATCCTTACAAATAGAGTGTAGAAATAGCGTTGAAACTGAATGTTGAACAAAATTTCTAAACGCAAGTGTCTTTTTCATTTTAGTCAACGCCCCAAAGCTAATGTAAAAATGTTAGTATGAAGTCTGACATATGGTCTTTAATCTCCACAAAGCCAAGAGTTTCAATGGGCATTCTCCTACAAATTAAATGTTCTTTCTCTCCTTCCTTTCACTTTTCTCCATCTCTCTACATCTCCTTCCTCGTAGTTGCAACTCTGGAGCACATGCAAGTGATCCCTACTCTCTCGACAATAGAATATTGTACAAAAAAAGAACAATTTGTTTACATCAATATTCTTAACCTTTTATTTCTTTTTAAAAAACTGTATAGATGTTGTCATTTTAAGAAACATATACACATTTCTTTATTGGAATGGACATTACATGACTATAGGTGTGGAATCTTCGGACGACCAATTGAAAGAAATCTCGGAGGACGTCGAAGGTTGGGATGTGCGAACCCCGTTCGGAGAAAGTAGCCACATGCCATACCATACATCCAATGAAGATGCCTTGAGTTTCGCCTCAGGTTTGGGCGGCGATAAGCTCATCAGCTTGGCAGGGTACAGACATAATCCCAGACCTTTTTAATGCCATGCCCACACACATCACTTAGGCGCTCCCCATTGCACATGGTAATTTAGCAAATCCGTATTTTTTCTCATGTCATAATTGAAAAAGAAAAATAGACTATAGAAGACAAACTACTTGAAGTGTTTTTTCCTAAGAGTCACAATCTAATACTATTTATCAAATTCATGAGGAAAATCGAATATTTAGGTATTGCGCAAACAAAAAGTGTCATGTAATGTGTAAAACCCAATAACCATATGTAGATGCTATTAGGAGGATTAAGTAGTAGGCTAATATTTGCATACAACACGTAATTTGTTATAATGGGAACATTCAGATTATCAAATTGATCACAATTGAGCTTGAGTTGAGGCAAATGTACTGTGTGGGTACATTTAGCTCGGCTCGAGCTAAATCCACATTTCTCAAAATCAGTGAATAATACCATTATAACGAATTACGTGTTATACGTTTATTCTTTGATGTCAAGATAAAACCATCAATGGCAATATCCTATGTCAACCTAGAGTTGGATAACTAAATAGTTAGGGGAATCTTGTGGAAGATGATTCGTTGCTTCACAACCCATTCTTATGACAATTGGAAGTTTGGTTCATAGTTTTTCAAATAGATACTACTCTCTATTATATTTCTCAAGTAAAACGGTTCCTCAAATTTTTTCTCTCCTTTACAAATTTTGAGCTTTTTACTTTATGATAGTTTGTAAAACAAATGCATACCCATTAGTTACAAATGTGAGTATGAACCTCAAGTGATAGTTGACATGGTAGTAGAACATAGAATTGTACAAAATATATTTTGCAACACATCATGTCATATGCCATAATGATATACATAGATGTCCATGATGGAGTATGCGACGTAAGCTAGCAAGGTCCATTTGGTTCTCAATGAATGAAGGGGGTATTGGAACAAAATGAATCACGTTGTTAAGATTGTTTATCAACAAATCCTCTTGCTTGTGGCTTGTAGTCATTCCTATACCATTATTGTTATGACATGTGGGCATATCATCAAGGGTAGGTCGAACAGACACTATATTCACACCAACCCATAGGGGTCTGGTGTTCTTCTTCTTTTTCATTGTACATAAAAGTCATAAAAACTTTGAGTTTTATTTGTGACAATTACAATTGAACTTGTGTCTATATTAAATTTTTTTTTGACATGAAATGAATCTAATAGATAGATTTTTGATTGACAGGGGCCCAGTTCCTAGCATGTACGAATTTCGGAAACCTAAAACTCATGAAGAAGCCATACGGATGCAAGCGGAAATAATGACTCTCCACTCTCCCTTCTCTTGTTTCATTAACCAAGAAAGTCAAGGGAGTCAAGCAACATACAAACTTTGACATAGTTGTGTTGTTGTTTCCATTTTGTGCATTAATATGGGTTTTGAACACATGTTATTTCTCTAAAAATGTGATTGATATCAGGTGCGTAGGTCGTAGATCATTTAGGAAAATAAAGTTATTAAGGATGGACACCTAGGAGTTTGGAATAAGAAGGATCCAAGTTTTTTCTTATGATTTTATAAACAACTTAAACTACTAGGATATTAGAAATCAATTTATACAAAAGGATTACAATAGATGTTACAGTTCAATAAGCCATCACAAAGTCAGGAGAATCGAGAATTTGAAGTTACTCATTCTTTTGTTTTAATGCAAAAATGCAAAATGTGTACTTTTAACTCTATCCTAGGATTGCGGATTCAAAGAATTTGAATAGCATTGAAGCCATGCACCATATGATTCATTTTTGAGAAAGGTATGTTTATTTCCACGGATCTTTGTCTCATCTAAAGCAAAGATACTCCAACATATATATCATTGCAAATAGCAGACGCAATTTGTGAAAATTCTGGCGTTTTGTTACGGTCCAAATTACTTTCAATTCTTTTTCCCTCAACTTGGTAGCAGGTCACGGCTCACATTGTTGGTAGCAACCGGCCACAACATAGCTAATACTGCACATGCCACACACACGATGTTAGCATTACTTCTACTCAAGGTGTTCAACCCACCTTGACTCCCCCAACTCGTAACTGAGATCTTCCACAAAACACATGTGCGTGCCACATGGTGGCACAAGGTAGCCTTCTGCAAATGTCTAAGCTTTCAAGGCTAGCACTACTCACCGTAGAGTCAACCACCCTTGCATGTTGTCCAACTCCACACTCGTCTTCTTCCACTCATATCTCTCACTTCATTCGGAACACTACCGGGAACCGGCACTACTTTTCACGAGGACTAATTTGGAGCGGGACACTTTTCCAACCCAATGTTTTGGAATGCATACAAGCATCCCATGAAGCTCAAAGTGTAGGAGTGAGACCACATCCCAAACTTCACCTCTTAAAGTCACACCGACTCTACTTAGCACTAGGTGGAACTCAGGAGGGAGACTACCCCTCCCCATAGTACCCTATGTATTCTTTGATAGCCCCATATTTAGGCAATTTTACATCAAGGATACACAAACCACCGACTTTTGTGTCACAAATCGAAACATTCACTTCGCGAACGTTAACGAATAGCAGGTCAAGTTTTACATCCATACTCTCTCTTCACAAACTTTAGTTGGCAAATGGCCGGTTACGAACGACATTACTTCCTTGATTGATCAAATTGGAATTGGAGATCGATTGTGTCCATGATCCCACCATGACCGTGGATCACTTCATCAAGTACAGATTAAGCATGCACAAGATATTCACAATTTCTAATGACAGACAGGTGTGTCACTTATTTATAATTAGCATTTCATGTTAATACACGTATTTCTTTGTAAAGGGAATATTCAATGGTTTTGGGAAAATATACTCTAGCTCCAGTCGAGCTAAATGTACCAACAGATTGGATACTTCACTGAAACAAACAATTGTTGATATTTTCAAATGATCATAACTTACTCAAATTCTGTTCAATTTGGGTATATGAGGTGTTTTTTGACATCCACTCTTTCTGTAGATGCCCATAACACCTCATATGCTCAATTTGGATAAAGTTTGATTACTATGTGGTCATTTTAAAATGCCAACATTTGGTTGAACATTTTCTCTTGTTTCATTGAAGTACCCAATCTGTGTGTACATTTAGCTCGACTCAAAACTCAATCGTCATTAAATTGATAATTTGACTGAGATTGTGGTGTTGGTTTGTGTATTTTCAACTGCGGATGCTACTTGTGAGTATACGATATTCAAAGACGTTATACGATATTCGAAGACATTATACGGTTTTCGAAGACGTTGCTGATAAATTTTGTTACAGTAATGGTGCCACAAGGTGAATGATTCTCTGAAACATACATGGCATTAGTTGAAGATTATATCTCATTATGCTTTAAGCAATTTTACTAATAAGTTGATGTCCTTGAGAGTGTAGATTGGAACAAAGGTGAAGGGGGTAAGGTCGGGACAAAGGAAGGTTACAGCGTTCTATCCTATGGAGGGTGGCCTTACGAACGGTGTAAGATCACCCCTTTAATGGAAACATCACTTTTGTCGTTTAGAGTGCAAGTAATGCACGTGAATGAGTTTTTTGTTTTCTATTTCCTATCAACTAAACATACAGTGACCTTCAAAACTGTCCCAATATTTGTACATGTTACATTCAAAAAATAATGTAGGTAAGAGAAACTCATGGAATGGAATGTAGTAAATTTATTGAAATAGTACATACAATGTACTAATTGATTACAAAAATTCCAACAAAATTGAAGCGCTCAATGAGAAAGGAAAAAAACCTAAAGCTACTCTGTACATTGGTACACTTTTGAACGTCCAACATGGAAATTCCTCACCACTTTGTCCATTTTCCTCTGGATTTTAATACAGCTGCTATTCGTCTGGGCATTGATTCTATAAGTCTCTTGCAATCATCAACAGTGATAGAAGGGAAGGTTTCTTCCACACGAGACCATAATTCAAGTATCCCTTTTGGTGGTGTGTCATATCGATTCAATCTCCTTTTCAAAATTGCCCATAGATTTTCTATAGGATTCAAATCTGGAGACTGAGCAGGCCAAGATAAGACACCAAAAGGTTGCCTAGAAAACCATTGTTTCATACTATTACTGGTATGTATAGGTGCATTATCCTGTTGAAATATGACTCCCGATGGATCTAAATTATATTTTTGAATTGTACCATGGAGATGCTCCTCCAAGATTTTTTGATAACCATGCTGATTGAGGCGACCTTCAATTCTACACATCATGCCAGGTCCATGTATACACATACATCCCCATATCATCACAGAACCACCACCATGCTTAACAGTCGGAATAACGGTCCGCTCTGAAAGTTCCTGTGGATCACGAACCCAACACCAAACTCTCCCATCTGAAGAAAATCTGTTAATTTTAGTCTCATCTAAGAATATCACGTGACTCTAGTCATCAATAGTCCAGTGCTGATACTTTCTGGCAAATTCTAAGCGAGCCCTAATATTACTGCGTGACAAATGTGGTTTCTTTTCTTTCACATGCGATTGCAAACCTGCTCTACAAAGTCCACGGCGTACAGTAACTTCACTGACTTGTACTCCAAAAACTTCTTGCACATGTTTAGTAGCTTCTCTTGCAGTAGACACCTTCCCTCTTGTTATACTAGTTACACAAGACCGCTCCATTGCACTTGTCAACTTGCGTGGTCTACCTCCAACTAAAAACTTTGCATCTGGAAAATGCTTCTTACGGAGCCTCTGTACACTTGATTTACCAACATGCAAAGAATTTGCTATCTCTCTCACACTACAACCTTTTTGAAGCGAAGAGAGTATACCTTGTTGCTTCCCCTGGGACAATGGTCTCACCATTTTCACTTGTGAAGCTAAACACGAAAGAAACAAATATATGACGCAAGAAGAACAAATACACACAACAGAACACAAACCAAGCAATTCACAATGCATGTACACTTCACTTGCTATGCATACAAGATTCACTCATATGTACTTTCAAAACTGTCCCAATGAAGAGAAAATATCTAGAGCTTCAATTCATGCACATACATGTAGAGACAAGTGGTAAGCCTTGCTCCTTGATTACCTTACTAATGATAGTATGTAACTAAATTGATGCCATGTCAGTCTAGCATGCAATCACTATGTGGTGACTCACCAAACTTTCAAATTATAAACATTGGGACACTTTTGAAGGTCACTGTAAGTTGTACAGGCATGGGGTCAAAAATCTTCCTAGCATTGACTTATTTAGGATAGGATTAAAATACTCACTCCATTTGAGTCTCTATCCTGAAACAAAAAAATTGATTTGAGCAGAGTTTTGTCTCTGATTTCTAGGGTAATAGTGATTTTTGCAGCATTTTAGTATCAGGGCAATTGATTGTTGTATTAAGTTATGGAACATATTAAGGAACCTCAATGTGTGCAATTGCTTGGTGAATGGCAATGAATGTGGTGATTACCGAAGTAGGCTTAGGGTCTTTCTGCATAGTTGATAATTTCGCTGAGAACTTGGTACACAACTCTCAACTATTGACATGCATGTTACAGCACCTGTGACAGCGGTGGAGGTTAAACTGCATCAATTTTGGAGCAAGGGTTAGCTGGGAATGTCGAAGCTATGGTCGTGGCAAGAGTTCAAAAGGAGCCAACAAAGGTGGAATAGTACACAAAGCCAAGAATGTTGATATTTGACGCGTGGTTGGGCCAAGGCTAGTGCTTGTTGGCTACACCACCATTGAACATGAGTGCATATCTCTTATTGGGCCAATTAGCCATTCCAAGGCGAAGAATTATCAAGCGACCCTGAATCAGCTACAACAGGGCAAGTATTCATGTGGCCCTTGAGGCTGAGCATGAGTCTATCAAAGGTGATGCATATATTTGAATCGCGGATCTTGCAAGCTTAAATGTAATAGGACAAACCGCTTGTAGATAGGCACCTAGCTAGACGAATGTATACTTTCACAAAATGCACAAAAAATGTAAATTTATCCCAAAATTTACCCAAATGTATAATTTTCACAAAATGTACACATATGTACAATCATCACAAAATGTACACAAATGTATATTTTTCATTAAATCTGACAAATTTTCTATATCTATATCTAAACTCCAATTTCTACACTTGAGCTTTACACTAAGTTTGCCATGTGCTTCACATCACAGAGTACACCTTTTTCTTTTTATTGTAGTAAAAGCAGGTTCTCCAAATACGAGAACAGCTTGCTTTCAAGCTACTCATCACAACTCTCAGCTTCGAATGGGCAGCAGCAGAAATCCCATTATAATCACCGTGATCGTGAGTGCGCAGCTGCTTTACCATGTGCAGAGTCCCATCCGGGTTTTTCATGATGGTGATGTGCTCAGACTCCCAGCAGTCATCGGAGTTGAACAACAGGTGTTGGTAACCAACCTGCTGCTGCTGGCTCTTGTCTTGCACTAGAAACTCCTGGTGCGTCGAGTTCACGTCGTCGTGCATTCGGTTCTCGACGTCTGTGAGCTTGGCGAAGCACAACTGGTTCACTCCTACTAGGAGCAGCCCCTGACTTGTTGCTTTCACGTTCACTGTTATCATCTCTGAACCCGACATCGGAAAAGTGTATGGCGCAACCGCCCGTGCAAACTGGCCGATGAATGAGTTTGTCACACTGGAATATTGAGGAGTTATTGAGGTCTGGAGGTATCAGGTATGGAATAATTGGTTCGAAGGTTGGTTTTTGTAGTGATGTGATGCCGGACGGGTGGGGCCTTGGTCGAGAGTCTGAAAGGATCGATTGAACGCGGCTCCCGTGTCAGCACGCGTGCCGACTCTTTCTTGCTACTGTACCGAAACAGAGCTTGCTACTTCCTGGATGCTTTGCGAATATAGTATGTGTTTTCAAGGCCGCATGAAGATAATGAGGATAAGGCCTTTAAAGTGCATTCATTCTGCAATTTTCGAGAATCTGTCGGCAGTTCTGCTCCAGCAGTTCAGCAGTGCTATAAGTTACCCCCCTAAAGGCCCAATTGATCAACAAAAAAATATTGTGATACCGTAGCACCACAACAGGCTTGGTCCTCAACGAACGAATTTTTTTTTTTTGGAAAAATAAGTTTCGCATGCCAGAAATAGCTTTCTTTCTTTCTTTCTTTCGTTCTTTCTTTCTTTCTTTCTTTCTTTCTTTCTTTCGTTCTTTCTTTCTTTCCTTCTTTCTTTCTTTCTTTCCTTCTTTCCTTCTTTCCTTCCTTCTTTCTTTCTTTCCTTCCTTCTTTCTTTCTTTCCTTCTTTCTTTCCTTCTTTCTTTCCTTCTTTCTTTCTTCCCTTCTCTCCTTCTTTCTTTCCTTCTTTCTTTCTTTCCTTCTTTCCTTCTTTCCTTCTTTCCTTCCTTCTTTCCTTCTTTCCTGTTTCCTTCTTTCCTTTTTCGTTCTTTCGTTCTTTCGTTCTTTCGTTCTTTCGTTCTTTCGTTCTTTCGTTCTTTCGTTCTTTCGTTCTTTCGTTCTTTCGTTCTTTCGTTCTTTCGTTCTTTCGTTCTTTCGTTCTTTCTTACTTTCGTTCTTTCTTTCTTTCGTTCTTTCTTTCTTTCGTTCTTTCGTTCTTTCGTTCTTTCTTACTTTCGTTCTTTCTTACTTTCGTTCTTTCTTTCTTTCTTTCTTTCTTTCTTTCTTTCTTTCTTTCTTTCTTTCTTTCTTTCTTTCTTTCTTTCTTTCTTTCTTTCTTTCTTTCTTTCTTTCTTTCTTTCTTTCTTTCTTTCTTTCTTTCTTTCTTTCTTTCTTTCTTTCTTTCTTTCTTTCTTTCTTTCTTTCTTTCTTTCTTTCTTTCTTTCTTTCTTTCTTTCTTTCTTTCTTTCTTTCTTTCTTTCTTTCTTTCTTTCTTTCTTTCTTTCTTTCTTTCTTTCTTTCTTTCTTTCTTTCTTTCTTTCGTTCTTTCTTACTTTCTTCCTTCCTTCCTTTCTTTCTTCCTTCCTTTCTTCCTTTCTTCCTTTCTTACTTTCTTACTTTCTTACTTTCTTTCTTTCTTCCTTTCTTACTTTCTTCCTTTCTTCCTTTCTTCCTTTCTTCCTTTCTTCCTTTCTTCCTTTCTTCCTTTCTTCCTTTCTTCCTTTCTTCCTTTCTTCCTTTCTTTCTTTCTTCCTTTCTTTCTTTCTTCCTTTCTTCCTTTCTTCCTTTCTTTCTTTCTTCCTTTCTTCCTTTCTTTCTTCCTTCCTTTCTTTCTTCCTTTCTTCCTTCCTTCCTTCCTTTCTTTCTTTCTTCCTTTCTTTCTTCCTTTCTTCCTTTCTTCCTTTCTTTCTTTCTTTCTTTCTTTCTTTTTATATACACGGCATGAAGAGTTGAAAGATTTTGAAGAGTTTCCGTTAGTGGTATTTTATTGTCAACAAGAGTTTTATAGATTCTAATGATATAACAAGGAGTCGTAGGGACAAGGAATATGGAACATGAAATCGGTATCAAAGAAGGAGTGAACGGGAGATCAAGAGATTATGTGAGGGGAATTAGGAACCGGGAACAAAAGATAGGAATTGGGAACGGAGGATGGGAAGGATGAAAAAATTTATGAGAACTTGGAACCAATGATGAGAATTAGGAATAAATGATGGAAACAAAAAAGGGGAGTTGGGGGATGGAGAACCAGTAACAAATGATAATAACTACGAAGGGGAGTTAGAGGATGGGGAACCAGGGACGAATGATGGAAACTGAGAAGGGAAGTTGGGGGATGGAGAAGCGGGAACATAAGATGGAAACCGGAAATATTAGATGGGAGCTGAGAACATGAGTTTGGAAATACGGAACCATTAACAAAAAACTAGAGAATGGAACATGCTATAAATCTTAAAAAGCACAAGGAATCGAGAAGAAGGAAACAAAGGACATCCTATAAATCTTGAAAAGAAGGGGAATAGAGGGCACTTTTTGAGGGTTTGTCTCTCTGTCCTTGGCTATTCATACATGCATGGTCATGGTCATCATTAGTTGGTTATGTATACACGACATGAAGAGTTATAAATATTTCGAAGAATTTCAATTAGTCGTGTTTGATTGTTATTAGATCTCAATAATATAATAATGAGTCAGAGGAACAAGGAATATGGATTATGAAAATGAGCGCAAAGAAGGAGTGAATTGGAAATCAAGGGAACATAAGAGGCAAAATAGGAATGGGGATAGATTGATAGAAACTCCGGTCCCTTTCTAATGGGCCAATGTGAATGAAGTGTGTCTTCGTAATGTTAATAACTCGATGCTCACTAGACAAGAGAGAATTTGGACAATACTACTTCCCCCTTGCGATGGTAGACACTATAAGTACGCTAATTTTTAGCTAGATTCTAGCTACTTACTAGTGCCTTGAAGATACTTGATATAGTATCTCCCCAAAGGGCTTTGAGGTACATATACAATAAGGTCCAAAGACCCCCCACCATAGTTGGGTGGATTATGGTGGTGAGCACGACGCCGGCATGGGGAATAGAACTGACAACTTCCTCATTGGGGGCCATGAGCCCTAACCACCAAGCCAAGTCCTTTGGTGTTTCAAATTCCAGAGATAGAGAATGAGCTAGAAATGATGGAAGCAATAAACATGAGTTTGGAAATAGAGAACGAGTAGCAAAATAATGGAGAATGCGAAATCAGAATAGAATACTAGGAATGAGGGAGCGGAGGACATGGGACGAATCTTACAAAGCAGGGGAAACCGAGAAGAAGGGAACGGAGGTCATTCTATAAATCTTTAAAAGCAAGGGGACCACACAAACAAGAACCTCTTAATTCCAATCATAGATTTTTTTAGTAGGAATCTTAACAAAAGTCTTAAGCTTCAAACCTGAATCTTTATTTTCTAAACATAAATTTAAACTGCAAGAGCCTTCAAACACAAGTTTACACTTTAAAAACTAGAGATTTTTTTTTTGGTTTTCTTGGAACTATTTTTACATAAGATCTTTACAAATGCTAACTTCAATATCAGAACACTTGAGAAGTCATATACTAGTTGCCGTTTCACCAAAACGGATAAATGTCTATTATGCAATAATATGAATATGAACAATATGCACTCTACTATTGTGGATCACTCCTCAATTTTACAATATCCTTACAAATAGAGTGTAGAATAGCGTTGAAACTGAATGTTGAACAAAATTTCTAAAAGCAAGTGTCATTTTCATTTAAGTCAACACCCCAAAGCTAACGTGAAAATGTTAGTATCAAGTCCGACATATGGTCATTAATCTCCACAAAGCCAAGAGTTTTAGATGGCATTGTCCTACAAATTAAATGTTCTTTCACTCCTTCCTTTCACTTTTCTCCATCTCTCCAAATCTCCTTTCTCTTAGTTGCTACTCTCCGACACGTGCAAGTGATCCAACTCTCTAGCCAATGGATGATTGTATAGACTACAAAAATTATTTACATCAACATTCTTAACCTTTTATTTCTTTTTAACCCCTCAATTTCCTTGGTGTTTTTTGGCGGCTTGAGAACTCAAAACTGCGATTCTCTACCTCTAAGCACTTGTGGAGGTGTGGACCAATTTCTTCCCCTTTTTTAAGACTTCCAACCGTACGATCTTGTACCTAAGAATATGCTTGATTACTGGTCAAAAAATTGACCGTTGGATGTTTACCATTTGAGAGATTATATCGTTCAAAGTTTGTCTCCCAAGTTTTTTGGGCATTGCGAAGATTGGTTTTGAAATTTTTGGAGGCTGCCCTTGTAAAATTGGTAAACTTTTTGACTTGAGTCACATTGAAATTTGAGTAGTGATTTAGTGATGAACATGTTTCAAAAAAAAAATATTCAAAAAAGTTACTTATTTGAGTTGCCCCATCTCGGCTCGCAACCCAAAGATCGTCCTAGACGACTCAAAAATTGGAATTTGACTTTGCAATTTTTGCCGCACCTACTTTGCAATGTAACTCTCACAATTCCGAAAAATATCTCAAAAATATTCATTTTTACTAAGAAACTAAGGCTACCCAAAACATCAAAAGACCGTTTCGGTTTCTAAGGAAAGTTAGGGGTTAAAGATGTTGTCATTTTAAGAAACATATACACATTTCTTTATTGGAATGTGGACTTTACATGATTGTAGGTGTGGAATCTTCAGACAACCAATTAAAAGAAATCTCGGAGGACGTTGAAGGTTGGGATGTGCGAACCCCGTTCGGAGAAAGTAGCCACATGCCATATGATACATCCAATGTAGACGCCTTGAGTTTTGCCTCGGGTTTGGGAGGCGATAAGCTCATCAGCTTGGCATGGTACAGACATAATCCCAGACCTTTTTAATGTCATGCCCACACACATCTTAGGGCCACTTTATATTAGGGGCCATTTGGAGTTGGGCCCATTTGGATTTGAGCCGACTTGGACTTGAAGTGGGCCTTAACTTTAGCTCTACTTTACAAAGTGGGTCATAGAGTGGACCTTGCAATATAAAGTCCTTGGGCCCACTTGGAGGGCCCAAATTGAAAATTCTAGAGAGAGATAGATTCTTATTGGTTGATGCTTATGGCTTGGAAACATGCCCAAGAAATGGGCCCTAGGGCCGAATTATATTAGGGCCCATTTCTTGGGCCTGTTTCTAAACCCTAGGCATCAACCAATGAGAATGCTTATATTGACCAAATGGGCCAAAGAAGCGAAGTGGGTCTCCAAATGTTGTAGACCCAATTCTTTGACTTGGGCCCAAAACTTTCTCTCCAAAAAGCCGCCATGTCACCTGCCATGTCATGTCACCCGCCATGTCACCTGCCATGTCACTCGCCACATAAGCTTTGGGAGAAGTGCATCGACTCCTGATACAAAGCCTCTTAGGGCCCATTTGAGCAATTTAAGCATTCTCATTGCATGAGCCTAAATCCCGGTTTTTAAGCCACAAGTTGGCCGTGAGGATGGAGTACCAATCTATTTAGCCTTCCAAGCAACGGACACCCAAATTCCTCATACAATAATGCAATTCAACTCAAATGCAACCAAAGGAATCAAATCATGCAATTAGCCCTCATTTTCATGCAAACAAGCAATTTCAGCAGTAATTTAAGTCTAAAACCCCACCTTAGGAAGCTCAAATAGCATCCAAATGACTAGGGTTCAAAATTGAGGAGCTTCTATGCCAATTCCACTCCTAAGACCTCTAAAACTTGTGTGAACTAAGATATCCAGCACACATGTTAGGGTCATGAGGGTGTAGAAGCCAACTCAAAAGCACTCATATCTTTTACCGATGCAATCCTATTAACATACGGACCCTAGCAAACAATCTAGCCAAGCATTCCATGAATTTCATGTATGATTTGAGTCAAAACCGGGGATGTTTGGGCAGGGCTTCCCCGTCTAACCCTTCACCGGCAAAAATTGACCTACATCTAGGCAATACCAGCGCAAACCAGCACAAACACACAACACCATAACACCACAAAAAACACAATTACGAGCAACCCATTCCGAAACGTACACAACTCAAAACAATTTCAACTAATACATTCATAATTATTTTTAATAGGAAATTAGCCTTGCCTTTCCCTTGCTTCCACAAGTTTGAATCCTAACTATTGTATCCAACCCAAACAACCTAGCAACACAAAACAACGAACAAGTTGAACAAAAAGGAAGAAGAGGGGGCTCCCTCTTTAATATCACTTTGTCTACCCTCCGTATTGTCACGGGGAGGGGACAGGGCATTGGCGAAGCAGCCTCCGCTCCGCAATAGCTACCCTCCTACGCCGGCACCTCCTCTCCGATCGCTGCTGGACTCGGGTGCTGGCCGTGGTCGCTCCGTCTCCTCGTGTCGTCGGCCCCAATCGGGACTTGTCTCCCTCGTTCGGCCGGTGCTGCTTCGGCAGCGGTCGATGCCGGTGTGTCGGCTCCCCTTGAGCGGTCGATGCCGGTGTGTCGACTCCCGGTGCGGCGTCTGTTAACCGGGGATTTACCTAGCCAGTAAAAGAGTAAATATGCTAGTAGCCTATTAAGACCACTAGACTTTAGAGTCCTGGGATGAAATCCTGTTCTGGGATGAAATCCTGTCCTGGGACGGAATCCTGTCCTGGGACGGAATCCTGTCCTGGGATGGAATCCTGTCCTGGGATGAAATCCTGTGGATGGATGAAGGCAGCTAGGGTTGGAGATTAGGGTTTGGCGGCCAGGGTTTGGAGGAGTTTTTTTTGGAACTCTCTCTCTCTCTCGTGCCGGAGCTAGGAGCGTGTGTGTGTGTGTGTGGAGAGTTGGATAGTGACAGGAACTACTGCTTAGGTCAGTTCATGGTACTTGGAAGGACCAGGTAGCACTGCCAGGGCAGGAAATGCTTGTACCACTACCATTTTTTTCAATGACATTATGAAAGGATTTGTATGTAAAGGTGTTAAACACTTAAACTTAAGTGTTGAGATTTCCGTGTTAGTTGGGAGCAGTATTAAGAGCAGTATTGGGAGCAGTATTGAGAGCAGTATTGGGAGCAGTATTGATAGCAGTATTGGGAGCAGTATTGAGAGCAGTATTGGGAGCACTATTGAGAGCAGTATTAGGAGCAGTATTGGGTGACACTGTATAGAGTTTTTAGGGTTTCAGAGAGTTACAACCTTATAGGTAAGGTATTTGGAGGTGTATGAAGAATACCACTTTCACATTGGCGACCATGGTGGGGAGATTCCTAGTGCCTGCACCTCTCCCCGATGCGCATGCAGAAGGTCTGTTATCCGCTGCAGCTGCGACAACCGACCGTTCTTTGCCACGTATCCAAGTCGATGGTTGTTACCCCCTGAGAAGCTCCTCCCTGGGGCGGTGTCGTCTCCCTGTTGTGATTCTCACTACTAGAATGTTGCACTGCGAACTACGCCAAAATCGTAGTTTTTTGGTCTGAAAAATTTCCGAGAAGGCGTCCCGAAAACGTAGTCAAAGATGTAGGTGGACGTAATTAAAAATTTCACTACGTTGGGGTGTAGGGGGAGCTACAGACGGTATGTGAGATGGGAACGTTCTGTTCCCTTCTTCGAGGCGTTCCCACGGAGTGCTGTTTTAATGTTACTGGTGCGGTAGTCCCGGGGTCGTAAAAACATTATTCTTACCATACATGAGGTAGACCGAACAGGTAATTCTATTTTTGGAGATCACCCGTAATAGTAATTTCGATTTTAACTTTTGAGTTGTGACTACAGTAAATGTAGTTTTGATATATTACCCTTGAACTTTACCTTAAATAAAACATTCTATCGGATGGTAGTTCGAGGATAAGTGCACGTGTAGGTGTTCTCACGTCACATGATTCCAATATTAGAATTTTTCCTGGCGAATACTATCTTGACATGTCATAACATCAAAAGTTTAATTCGCACCTCGCAGCCATTGGATATGTGGTTTTAGTTACTAGTCGGAGGGCAATCCTCATTTTGGGCCCCTACCTACTTATATACAATTCAGCCCTTATTACACCGACATTTTACGGATCAATTGTTCAGAAAGTGCATCAGTCAAAAATGATGGCACCATTTTCTATGTTATAAATTAGAATGCGGCAAAGACAAGCAGCAAAAGCAATCACAGATCATACTGTAGAAAATAATCGAAATGGTTTGTAGAAAGTTCTGATAGTAGCATCGAAAATTGTCCAGTACAGCAGAGAATGAAGATAGTCAGTCTAACAGACAGCAAGAGGAGCAGTATCTACTATCTACATGCATAATACACCTGATGCACATGAAAATGTAATTTTAACATTTCTCTACACCCTCCCCGAATATACAGATGAGAAATGCATTACTATGCGTGATCCGAAGTCGCAGCATCTGAGGAGTTCTCGTCACCTTCATTTTCGTTCTCATCGTCCTCGTCTTGGGTTTGGAGCTTCTCTGAATCCTCTCCATCGTCACTATCGCCGCTGTCCGCCTTGCTTGTGTCCGCAGAGTCATCAGATGTTGAAGCTTGTTTCGTTGTTTCATCCTCGTCATCCTCGTCGGAAGATGTACGCGCACTTTCTTCCTCACTACAGTCGGAAGATGCAACGAGGTCCCCCTTCTTCTTTCTTCTCGCTGCTGGTGACTTTGTACGCCTATCAGCCTTCTCAGCCACACCGGTCTCCACATGTGCTTGCTCTGCCACCACTCCGGTAATTCGATTCTTTACAGTACCAAACAATTTTCGAAGGCCCTCTCTCTTCGCGAATCCCACCTCCTGTTCCGTGGATACCCTGTTGAATGCATCCTCCTTTGACACGTAAGCCAGCACACAGGATAAACGCAAAGTTAGCGACCCATAACAAAATTCAATACTCAACAACAACTACGAAGCCAATACAGAGAAACACAACTACAAAACCGAAACACTCAACTACAATAGCAAAAAAACCTAAATCTATTAATTCAGAGAAGAAATACATCAAGGGAGTAGTGTGAGGAAACATACGAATTTCTTCACCAAGCCTGCCACTCCCAGTGAGCCCAACCTGTGGGTTTATTTGATCCGTTCGGTTCTTGCATCGGCAGCAGCTTTGCACTTGTTAGCTTTTTCCTGGTAGTCTGGGTTAGAAATTGAATCCCAAATATTATTCCAAGACTTCACCGTGAGACCATGAGCGATCGGTGTGAAATTCTTCGACTTATTCTTCTTCATGTGGTTTCTAGTTCTCTGCCTCCTCTGTCTAATGTTAGCCCCTACATCCTCCATTACATAATCTATATCATATTTACCCGGGTAGAGTAACTGAATTCTATTTGCGAATGCTCGCTTCATTTCCTTGGACTGCTTTGGCCACGGCAGGTCCCATTCAAATAACCATGGAGCTCTGGCGTGTGTGTAACTCTGCATGTGCTCCCAGAACCTGCCTATGGGAGCCCCCACCGCATTTACCTCACAGGGTGGCACATCGTTCACGGTGTCCCAAATTCCTATGGAATGAGGATCTGATATTACATTGTTCTCTGTTAGTAGACTAGGAGTGCATGAATCTACAGAACCCGACTTCCTCTTCTTGCCCCCCTTTGATTGGCTTACCTTAGTCCCATTTGATGGCTCGATTGGGACCACTGCTCGCTTGGACGCTTGTCCTTTGCTGCTTTCACGTGGTGACGGAACTGGAGTTTTCCCTTTCTGCCTCCCTCCGCCCACCAGCGCCGCCTTCTGTTTCTCCAAGTCCCGCATGGCCTTTTCGATGACTGCCATCTTCCTTTTCTTCTCCGCCTCCTTTTTTTTCCTCCTCAGCCTCCTTGCCGAGGTTGCCTCATGTACTGAAGGTGATTTCTCGACATCCACCTCCTCTTTCGGCCTACTCGCCCCATCTCCTCCTTTCGGTCCACCCAGCCTTGCTTCCAATTCCTGTACAATTTCAAGTTTGAATGAGAGGACTTACAATGCAAGAACTTTGAGAAAATCAATTTAATGCAACGACATGGATCTTACACTCGCTTTCTTTTTGAAGTAGTCCGCTACTTCTTGAGGTGGTAGTTGGCTAAGTATGCTGTCTAGGCTCTTCGCGACATCGACAGCCTTGCCACCTCCCGCTTCTGCCCTTGAGTTGCTCCCCGGTTTGAGCACCAACTTCAGTGCGTTTGGTGAAGTATCACTTCTCACTCTGCTAGGTCGCGGTGGTCGACTCGCAGGACTTGCTTGCCGACTGGCCGTCGGTGTTTGAACGGCGACGGACTCCTGCTTCTCTCTTTTGCCTGCCGTATTGACTTAATGCACTCTTCCACTGTAATTTGACACCGTGGCAGAATACCTGTGTTGGAGGGGCTCCTCAAATTCTTGGAGGGGCTCGTCACCTCCTTCGTCGGGCTCGTCACCTCCTTCGTCGGGCTTGTCACCTCCTTCGAGGCGGTGGGGATTATCTTTGGAGACTTCCCATTTCGTCCTCCGGGATTGAGGGTGAGCTCCTCGGAAGAAGCTTGTCGCTGCTGTTTGTGGTTATTCCCCACATCAGTTGAGCCTTCACCTCTGTCGACCGGCCTCATTCCACTCTCTGCATACACATTCGCAGGCGGTCCTACGTCGTCCCCAGCATCCTCAATCGCTTGGAATTCGACCGCCCCTCCCTCGTATGTATCTCCACCCGCATCCGGGAAGGAGAAGATCTCTGTGTCTACGTTGGAGACGAACAGAAATTACTGATGTGCACATTTGCGGCCAAAACTTAGAAATGCAACAGTAATGTAAGGTGGTCCTCAACATACCTGCGAATTTGTCACGTGGAGTGGCGTTCGCTGCACGGACAGTCGTCAAGTCTGCTTCTCCGACCTCAGGAGACGCTGCAGCTGGAGTTCTTGGTAGCTCCTCTGCTCGGGCCTCGAGAGACAGCGGGTCTTCTTCGGTCATTTGAATGTGCGCTCCTCCGACCGGCTTTGACTGTGGCGTCGAAACTCCAGTCTCCTTAGTCGCTGCTTTGTGTACTATCGACGGTGCTCGGATCGCCAGTACCCAGGAGGAATTCACATCCTTCCTTCCATCCTCAGGTTCAGGAGTATTACCTCTTGCGTTGGGTTGCGAGGACTCCGGAGCCTCTGTTGCTGTTGCAGGCGCTGTCGTGGCTGCGAGAAGTGCCGTTGAATCCGACTGCATTGTCGCCTCCGCTACGTCGTCGGTCCTTACAGCTGTTTCTGTTGTTGGCAGTCGCTGTTCTTCGAGTACAGCCGAGTGCGGAGGTGCTGCTGCTACTATCGAAATTGCCTCGGCATCAGCTGCTGTCGACTCAAGCACCGCTGCCGTGATTGAAGGCTGCGGGACTCGTAGCGTCCCCTCCAAGCTCTTCCTCGCTCCACCGCCCGAACTCTTGGAACGCAAACTTCGGACCACCCCACTGCTGGGGTCGTGCACCTTGCCTGGACGTTGTCCCGCTTCCTCCCCTCCTCCTGCAACAAGAACTGTCTCACCTGCATTCGAAGCGCTTACAGAATCGCTGGACTTCCCGCCTTTAGTCCTACAAGTGGAATGAGGGCGCGTGCTCCCTTCGAGGCCGCTCGACTGTGCTTCGTCGACGAGGTTCAGGTAATGCCTCCTAGATACGTTCTTACGTTTTGCAGGAGACTTAATCGACAAGTCGATCACTGTGTCTGCCGAGCGAAGGTACATAGTTATCGTTTCCTCGACTTCACCCGCAGTCGATCTGGTTAAACGCGTTCGCTTCTTCCAAACTGGCTCCTTCTGTCCTCCCTGCTTCCTTCGCTTCTTCGCCGTCCTTCTCATCGGAGTTGGCTCTGCCTCCTCAGGGTTTGAAGCTCGTGGAGCCTCTCCTCGACAGGTGTCGTCAACCTCCTTCACCAGCATAATCTCAGTATCCTCTGCACAGGCCACAATCTCCGTCGGTGAAGTGAACGGCTCAGCAACAACTGCGCCCTCTGTCATATCCTCCATCGCACTCGGTATTGCAGGTCACCCTCTTTCAACAACCCTGCATCCCGCAGCTGAAGTAACGGACCTCGGATCCTTTCCGCCCTCGCCACTCCAAGTGCAGCAAAAATACCGTCAGCACTTCCCACTCAAGGTACTCTGTCCTCTCCCTAACTCGCTAACGACTCAAAAACTCCACGCTTATCGAACAACTTAGATGACACAAAACCCCTGAAAGCATTGAGTGACAAACTGAAGCCCCTCGTGGCCTTGAGTCGCGCTCATCAACATGAACAAGCCCTCAAGAACACTAAGGGCTTCTGTTTTCACAATCACAATGACGGCGAACTAAGTAGAGGAGGTCCTGCAAACAGAGGTAGCTCGGGCAACTGCGACAACTCAGTAGCTTTCTGACTGCGCTCCCTCAGTACGACGCTATGCCCGCTCGCTCAGTACGAAACTACAAATCCAACTCGCCTCAACACTAACTTAACGAACACACAGAGAGAGCTCACACTCAAACTTCGGGTGAGAGAAATACAGAGAGAGCTCACACTCAAACTTCGGGTGAGAGAAACTGAAAAAACCGCAAGACTGAGCTGCTTCGCGTGACCCTTGTCAGAGGATGGTGGTGGGTGACTCCCATTCCGTAGACTAGGCATAATGACGTAACGCTCGGTTACACGGAAAACGCTCGAGTGTGTCTCCAAATTAACGCGCCATTGTCCTCATGAGTAATAATTGGAAATCTTACTCATGGATATGTTTTGTTGATTTTGAATTTCTGCCATGTACTTGACGTGGCCACTTAATAAATACATAACTTAATAGCCCGGGTTTTTCCTTAACAGTCGTAGGTTCATAGAAACTAGTTTGTATAAAAATTTTATTGGTCTTCTGAATTTTTTTTTTCTCCTCCATGCATTACATTTTTATGAATACTTATTCGATATTTGGTCTTTGAATTTGGTCTTTGTTGATTTTGATTTTCTGCCATTTTTAGGAATACTTATTCGATATTTGGTCTTTGTTGATTTTGAATTTCTGCCATGTACTTGACGTGGCCACTTAATAAATACATAACTTAATAGCCCGGGTTTTTCCTTAACAGTCGTAGGTTCATAGAAACGAGTTTGTATTAAATTTTATTTGGTCTTTTGAATTTTTTTTTTTTTTTTTTTGTCTTCCATGCATTACATTTTTAGGAATACTTATTCGATATTTGAAATAACGGAACTCTAGTTTAACCATAATTGTGTGAAGAAGTGTTAATTTTCATTAATATCATGTAGATCTTAGTCCTATTCACTTCTACGAAGTTCTTATACATTGTATACTTGAATTTGTATAGGAATTGCAGCATGCCTCGTACACACAAGGTTGTGAATGTCGCTGATTGCACTCCTAGGAACTCCATAGATGTACCCAGCGTCCAGACCTCGACGCAATCACCACCTCCGCTTGTTACACAAGCTAGAAAAAGAAGACGGGTGATGGATACGGTAAGTGACGATCAATTTCAACAACCCGAATTCAAGGTGTATTGTCCATGTCGTAGATGTGCAGAGAAAGAGAAGCCAAGCATGCGGTTCATGTCAATCGTTGATAAACATATCGAACGGTATAACATGTCCGCTAAGTATCAGGTGAGTTTCAAACAATCCTCAAAAATTTGATGATACTCAAACTTATGTGTATATTGAATCAATATCCGTTACATAGACAATCGCCATATTTAAAATTAAATATAATTTATATACCAACTATTTCGGAACTCCCTTCCCATTGAAGTTCGATCATGAGGTCATATTGGAAACTTTTTCAGTACTGTCACATTCTAATTATTTATAATTAGATGCACAACTCGGTTCTCAAGTTTGTAATATATCAACAAATCAGTATGTCTTCTAGATTCATAAAAAGGTATTACCAGAATACACCCACCAGTACATACCTGTGCCTCTAGGATGACCCAATGTCATTAAACTTTATCTTAAAATAACTCAACTCGTCAGTGTAGCAGTATATGAGGAATGCCTACAGGGGTATAGTAGCCGAATAAGGAGGTTCAGAGCGCATTTCAGGTGCTACTTTAAATAATGTAGGATAAGGCTTCAAGAATGAATTCATGGGTCATTTAGTACGCAAAATTCCTATAGTATACAATAATTCAGAATCCACCCTGAATGATAACAACTCAATGTGTCTAATATAATCAAATAAATGCAGTTGTTTTGATACATACGAGGAAAGTTTGTTACACGAAGGTTATTATTATCAGCAGTAAAAATAATAAATTCCACATGCACTTTAATGAAATTTTGTTTTTTATTTCTTACATCATATCTCAATTGTTTGCTATTAGTTATAGGAGAAGGTTAAGGCCTTGTAAAACCATACTCCTGCATTGAAATGTAGTAGTATGTTTTATACTTTTTCATATGCATATGAAAAAGTTATATAGTTGAAACGATGAAAAATTTATTATCAAAGGTTGGAGTAGGCGAGAAACTAGAATATAGTTGCCTAACTGCAAGTATCTTTTGTTATGTTCTAGGGTCTTTACGAGGCGCAACGATTATGTATAGACCCCGCTGGTCTAGATCCTAGCTTTGTGGGGATGACTGATGTAGACCAACCTGACCAGTCCTTGGAAGATGTTAATTTTCATTGGGATGAAGACTTTGTATTAGAGGAATATATGAATCTACTCCGGGGATATCATGAAGATGGTGTCGAAGTTAGTCAAGAAGTAAGAGAAAATATAGGCCTAAAATTATCAGATCTTGAAAAAGAGGCAGATACCATGATATTTGACGGAGCAACATCAAGCAGATTATCTATTATATTTTTATTGCTTAGTATCCAGGCAGACAAACAAATATCTAATGTGGCTATGGATGCAATTTTCAAAGCTCTGTCTGAGAAAATCATACCAGCACACTTACATTCAAAAATTCCAACCTCTCGTGCTGAGGCTCGAAAAATAGTTAGTGATGTGGGCCTAGACTACAAAGTCTACCATTCCTGTCCATGTGACCTAACTCTTTATTATGGCCCCGTCAAAAAAGATTGGACGGTTTGTCCCAAGTGTAATCTTTCCCGATTCAGCGATACGACACAAAGCAAGCAGGTCCCGAGAAAGGTATGTTCTGGATCTATTCTTTACTATGTTATATTACATAATTAGGATAGACAATCTTAGTAGGAATACTGAATAAACTGAACTCTAGAAATTGATACCCGATATATTTCAAATATTAGAATTCCAGATTTGTCCATGTACGCCCACAAGAAAAATTCACATAATATGTTATTGTCGTTATGTCTCCATATTTACTAACAGATATTTTATTTGTTGTACAGAAAATGTGGTATTTCCCACTAATACCACGATTGTTGGCATACTACCGGAGCCCAACATTGTCTCCCTGCATGATTTGGCATCGTGATAATAGGAGCCACGATGACGTCATGCGAATACCAAGTGATAGTCCAGCTTGGAAGGCCATGGAGAATAGGTACGAAAAAATGAGAGATGCTAGAAGTGTAATGCTACAAATCAGCACAGATGGAATAAATCCTGCAGGACTCAATTCGGCAAGCCATTCCCTTTGGCCCATTACATGTACTATCTTGAATTTGAATCCAAAGCTTGCCATGCATAAAGGTCACATCCTCTTATCCACGATTGTACCAGGTTTGACACCTTCCCTTCTGCAATAGTGATTACAGTTGTAGTGATCCACAAATACCCATGTATCACATACATAAGCGCATTTAGAATAATGTACTCCTCCCCAGGATTACAGTTTCCCCCTTGTCTATATATAAAATATGGGTAGAAACAAGAAATATAGGTTGTTGTTCTTATTACGATAACAAGTTCAGTACAGATAAAAATAACTTCAGTATTGATCCTTCTGTGCAGGAAAAAGAAAAGTAAGAAACTTCAACACTTACATGGAGCCTCTCATTGATGATCTGTTAAGACTATGGGTAGATGGTGTTGACGCTTACGACGCAAATACGAAAGTTAATTTTAAACTACATGCTATGATGCTATGGTCATTGCATGATTTTCCGGGTTATGGTGTGTTTTCGTCACTTCAAACCCAAGGCCTGAAAGCATGCCCCCCTTGTGGTCCAAATGCTATTGAATCTAAGAAGTGTATGTTCTTGAAGAAGGTTGTGTATTATGGGCATAGGAAATACCTTCCAATGCACCACAAATATAGAGCAACTAGGAACCGTAAAAAGTTTAACGGTGAGTCTTATAATAAGGTTCCTAAACCGATGAGAACAACAGGTAGTTTTTGGCAAAAAATGTGGAAAAAAGTTATGAACAAGACAGTGCAGCTGAAAGACTCAGGCATGAAGGACAAGTCAATACTATTCCGTCTTCCGTATTACAAGGTATGTGCAAAAATCTTTCCACTCATCCATTCAAGTACATCTTTACAGTGACTAGTGAATACTATATTAAAAACCACTAAATGGTCTTTGTTGATGAGTAAATATGGTGACTAAAATCTGATCATGTTCATGGAACAAATTAAATGATGTAATAACTGTAGTAACCATTACGGTGAATATCATTTTGAAGATAGGTTGGCACCTATAAATGAATACTCTATTTTGAAGTAAAGTACAGAATATGAAAATAGCCTGAATACTCATATGTAAAAAATTGGATATAAATGATGTAAGATACAAAGTCACTGTACCTTATATAATTATGCTGAGCCCATTGCTTTGTCATTCGTTTTCATTTCTAAGTATGAACAAATGAACGTATAGCATTTTCTGTACCCATTTACCTATAATCCCACTATTTTTTCTTATATTGTGTTTAATTGGTTTTTTTTTGGGGTGGGGGGGGTTTTGGCCAGAATCTATTGATTCCTCATCTGCTTGATGTTATGCATACGGAGAAAAACATATGCACATCCTTGTTTAAAACCTTCTCAAATTGCAAGGGGACCAAATCTGATTCATTGGCGTTAAGAAGGTCATTGAAGCAATTCAATGTCCTCCAACGTTTTCACCCTGAAGAAGATGGAGTGGATGACAAGGGTGCAACAAAGTGGACTTATGCCCCAGCCGATTGGATATGGACAAACGAGGAATATGATTCAATCATTCAAATGATATCTAACACACGGGCACCATTCGGGTATGGCTCAAGCTTTCGGTACAAGTTCAACAACCGCAAGGTGATAGGTTTCAAAACCCATGATTACCATAATTTACTACATGATTTGCTTCCCATTGCGGTGAGGGGCACTTTAACGGAGGCAATTCGCAGAATTGTGTATAGACTAGCAGCTCTCTTTCGATGGGTGTGCTCGAAGGAAATTAAGATCTCAGAATGCGCGAACATGAAGTTGGAGGCAGCCGAAATCCTATGTGAAATGGAAATGCACTTACCAATTTCGATTTTTGACATTCAAATGCATAATATTGTCCACATAGTCGAAGAAGTGGAACTTGCAGGCCCAGTTTCCATCCGTTGGATGTATCACATAGAGAGATATTTGAAGGTCTTGAAAGACTTTGTACGGCAACGCGCTAGGCCGGAAGGATCTATTGCAGAGGGTTACATATGTGCGGAATCAATGTTTCATGTGAATGAATATACTCTAAGGTTGCACAAGAATGCTACACGTCTTCAGAAGCCAACGGAGGAGGATGCACGATCAATTGGAATTGTCCTACCCAAAATATCTACCATCAAGCCTTTGGTTAACGTATTCAGGGAGCAGGCACATCGATTCTTATTATTGAATGCTCCATGTATGGAGAAATGGAGGGAGCGATATGATGTAGAGTGTGAAATGATGGCCACCAAACCCACATTCAAAGACTAGGTACAAGCAGCAGTCCGCGATGACATAGCTTCTCAGGTGCCAGTTTCGCAAATGGTAATTGACATTGTGGTTGGACCAGGAGAGAAGGGACAATTTTTTACCATGTGCTGGGCGTATGGGTCCCATTTTCGTATCATGGCCAGAGATTTGAACAAGAAAACTACGTTTGACTCAGGGGTCTCAGTTGTTTACGAAGTTGGGGGGAAACAAACAGAGTATTATGGGTACATAGAGAGCATTGTGAAACTGAATTTTGATAGCTTTGAAACGGTTCTTTTCAAGTGTCAGTTCTGGAATTCTATCATTAGACAACGTGGGACGACGGCCACTGTTTTTGAAGATGAGTGTGGCTTTCATCGTGTGAAGGCAGGAGACTTTATAAGTGCCTCCTCCGTTGACGATGATCCTTTCATATTCCCGAAAGACGTAAGCCAGGTTTTTTTTGTAGATGATCCAATAAACCGCGGTTGGAAAATCGTTGTGAAGGTTCAACCGCGGTCAAATTTAGTAGTGTACAAGAGGGCGGCAGGGGATCCTGCAAATTCCGGCGAGGCCAACCCTAATTCGAACCCCATCGAGATTCCTGTGGAGGAAACAACAGGACCGTCCACCGTTCCATCTGATTCGCTGAGAAATAGGTTGGATTTGGTGGCCATCGAGGCTGATGATGATGCAGGCGAGGGCTTGAATATCGGGATAGAGGAGGAAGATGACAGTGCAGTAGGTGGCGAAGAAGGAGCGGAGGAAAATTACCCCGAGGATGACGAGCCGAATCAAGCAAGTTGGGATTTCCCAGTGGGTTTCGACCAATTCCAGGTAGAAGACGAGTTAGCAGAGATAGAGAGTGATGGAGAATTGGAGGTCAGCCAACCCCTGCCGTTTCTGGATTCAGCGGATATGTGATCACGTCAACGGGTAATTGCAATGCTGCATTCGTTTATCTGTGTAATCAATATTTCATCCTTGCGATTATTATGGGAGTAACGGTGTCGTAATTTCGTAATCCGCAGATGCATTGTCGACGAGGCGGAGTAGTCGGGGATTTAAGGACACGGAAGTTTTCGTGGAGAAGCGGAAATGGCGCCCTAGGGTAAGGTAAAATCAAAATTGTATGTCTGCCTTGGAAAGTTTGAAGGGGGGAGGCTCTTCCGGAGGTACGATGGGAATTTGTGTGACTTCCCCGGACGTCGCAAATCGGTTCCAAACTACGCAAGATTGCTTTCAAATTTGTAAGTGCCGATCAGTTGCCAGTACATGGAAATGATTCTTCATAGAAGGGATTGAGGTGTGACACAGAAAATTGGGAATGCACACAACAGTCATAGTTCTGCTGTATATATCTCGATTCACGGATGGATTTTGCAGGTCACACTACGTGAGGAATGGACGCTACCGAACGAGGAGTTCCGCGCTACCGGTCTACAGCGCAGGTTTTCACAACGGTAAAGGTAAGCTTATATTGCTTTCTGGTTTTCGTTCAAAGTATTGTAGGATACTTCTGCTTGCGAATATGATATTGAAAAGCCGCGCACCTGGTACTTAAATAACGAATCATTGTTCCTGAGGTATCGAATCAGAAGTAAGAATGTCGTATGTACAGTATAAGTGTGAGAGTTTTCATTTCGGACAGTACTGTCAGCTACCGTGAATGAGGTATCTCTGCAAGACTGTCATGCGGAAGCGCAAAACTGACGTCTGCTGCAATTTGTCAATCAAGCAATTCTTGACATATTAACGTGTTTCCACATTTTTAACGCTATGAGAGGTACAGTTTGGAGAAAGTATACGCAATCAGGGGACGACACGGCGAAAGCGGGAGGTGCACGCACTTGGCGATGAATACCAAATACACGGTAGCAATAAGAGGATGACTATGGAGCAAGCTCGTAAACGAAGTAATGGAGACATTGACTTCATTCCAGACCATGGGTTTGAGGGCCAAGAACTAATTCCCGGAATCCCGAATGTTATAGTTGCAGAAGAGGTGTGGCCAAAGATACGCACAGAAAACTCTATTTCTCAAGTGGAAAACATGCTGAAGATGAGACTAGTGTCCGAGTTTTGGTGTGCATTTATCGACTGCACTGATCTAATGGACCGGCAGCAGCTGCTGAAGTACAACAAGATCGGTCCATGGCGCTTTAAAGAAGCTCCAGGGAGGTTCAGAGTTTTCTCTCGTTTGATTGAGTAGAGTAATAGATAGGAGAAGTTGCCCTTCTAGTTCACTATGTCTTTGCTTCGAACAGCTCGATGGCTGTATTTTAAGGATGGTGTACACATACGTATCTCTGTACTCTACTTGTAGTAATGGAAGTCTGCAATCCAATGGAATGTAGCGGATGTGATGCAAAGCCAGTGCCACTCTCGAATGTGGGCTACCATTCAGAGTTCATGTACGTGACTTGCAGTTTTCATGTAGTAATATACACATGCAGAAATCTCTAATGGAATTTGTACTGAATACATGAGTATGATCAACGTCGGCACTTCTGTGTTTTGTCTCCATCAATATTGAATTTTCTAAAACCGAATATGCATAGTCAAAACTTGTTTACGTATGTGGTTCTTAACCATACAAATATCCCCATAGTAAAACGGATTGCCTGTGAAGTTCGAAGTAAGAGTCTTATTCGAATTCTAACGCTTTACAGTTAACCGCAACCAAACGGTTTACAGTGAACCACATGCCTTCGTAAAAGTTTGCTCCCCGTAATCACCTTTTATCTTACTAAAAAAATGTAATTGAATTGTCTGAGTTTACAAACAGTGAACAACATGCAATCGTAAACGTTTGCACCCCGTAATCACCTTTTATCTTACTATAAAAATGTAATTCAATTGTCTGAATTTACGTAACAATCACATTGATTATTACACTCTGAGTAATTTGTACAGCATAAAAGATAGCAAGCGCGATTTTCATATCATTGTCACGATGGTACAAAACAGTAAGGCAAGCAAACATTACTATGGATTCTAGATCTCATTTTATCCTCTAGGGTATTAATTGATTAATTACAGTTTTATCTAGCCGTTCTGAAATTGGATACGAGAATTTGCTGAGTCAGTAAGTCAGCTATTTAAACTACTTCGGGGAATGCAAGAACTCCGGCAAAACTACTCACAGCAATGCCATGTCATACTTACCTTCTGTAACATCCAGTATCCGCTCTACCCAGTCGACCTGCCGAAATCCCAGAATAGCATACTCGGTTAAACCCTCGAGGCCGCAATTTACAACTTCCCAGGAGAACAGCGCTTACGTGTAGGGGAACTGCGCGTTCCCAAGCGAACGTAGTTCTATGTGTACGAACCGCCGAGATAACGTAGCAGCGCCGGTCCGACAATCCAGCCCGACATAAACGTAGCAAAATACCGCAAAAACAAGGCCACTCTCTGAAACGTAGCTTCCGGGCCGTAGTTCGCAGTGCAACATTCTAGTAGTGTCTCCGGCCTGTCTACATGCTCGACGCCGTTGTTCAGACTCCACACACCAGACTCCCTGGGCCTTCTTCGCTTGGACCTTTAGCGTGACACCCCCGGGGGCTGGTTACCGACTGGGTCCGTCCAATTCACTGCCTGGACATAGCTCCACCACGGGACTACGCCTGGTTGACGGTGACGTTACGTCCGTCAAGCTCCTTGCCGTTCATGCCAATCGCCTCGTTTATAGCTTCTTCAGTATCCTCACCGCTTTTGCATGGTTTGCTGTGAGCCAGTTTATTAGTCGTTCAACTTCACTAGCACTGCTAGTTCCACTTCGAGCTGCAGTCTACTGCAGTTGCTGTAGCAGGTTGGTTTTTTTTTTTTTTTTTTTTTTTTTTTTTCCAGCTACTTTTTCCATCCACTTTCTCATCAACTTTTCATCTAATTCCTCATCTACTTTTCATCTACTTTTTTTTTTTGGTCTACTTTTTATCTACTTTCTCACCTACTTTCTCACCTCCTTTCTCATCTACTTTATTATCTATTTTTCATCCACTTTTTCCTCGATTTTTTCCTCTACTTTCTCACCTACTTTCTCATCTACTTTTCCCTCTACTTTTTTGTCTACTATCTCTCTCACTAAAACTTTATCTAGTGGCCTTAAGGTTTCTTTTCCTGGCTTCCCAAATGTTCTTCCTTGCCTCCTGGGTGTTTGTCCTGGCCTCCCGGGTATGTCTTCTGGCTTCCCAAGTGTTTTAGCTGGCCTCCCAGGGACTTGTCCTGGCATGTCGACTGCTTCTCCGGGCCTTTTGATTGCTGCTCCCGACTTCCCGGCTGATTGTTCAGGTCTCTTGGCTGCATCTTCTGGGTTCTTGGCTGCATCTCTTGGGCTCTTGGCTGCATCTCTTGGGCTCTTGGCTGCATCTCCTGGGCTCTTGGCTGCATCTCCTGGCCTCTTGGCTGCATCTCGACTGCATTCATTGGACTCTTGACTGCATGTCCTGACCTTCCGTCTGCTGGTCCTGGCTTTGTAAGTCCCTCACTCCAACTCCGTGGTTATTTTTCTGATATTCTGGTCCTTCTTTCTGGTCTTCAGTGGCGTTTTTCTGGCCTTCGCAACGACTATCCCCCTTTTGCTGGTCGACCAGTCCCTTGGGCGGAATTGTTGGAGTCACTGTCACAAGTTGGATCTTGTCATAAAAAAAGTATGGCTTCAATTTGTTGATGTTGACAATCACCGGATTGGAGTCAAAGTGCTCCACTGTGACCAATAAGGCAGTATTATTAGGTAGCCGGTACTGGATCCTATAAGGCCCAAACCACCTGCTCTTGAATTTGCCAACATGCTCCTTGTGCCCTTTTGGATACCACAGGACATAGTCGCCAAGTTAGAAATCCTTCTGCCGGTAGTGCTGTTGGCTCCATAATGACCAGTTCCACTCTGCCTCCTCCCGACTACGGCCTTTGTCGTCATCCGTATATAGTATCTAGCTGCTCCAAGTCAGCAATCCTGGCTGCTAACACCCAGGTCGGTGTATACTCTAAGTCCAAATGAGTTCGTTTGGTCGGAACTAAGAATTCCGTGGGCATCAATGGATGTAGCCCATATACCAGCTGAAACGGGGTATATCCTGTCATCACTTTGTAAGCAGTCATGTATGAGAATAACACCGTAGGCAAGTGTTGATCCCAGTCGGTTCGCTTGTCATTTACAAGCTTGGTCAGCATCTGGCCTATCACCTTGTTTGTTGATTCCGCCTGGCCATTACCTTGGGGGTAATATGTCGTAGAAGTGCAATGTTGGAGCAGGAAATGCTCCACCAGGTGCTCAATAGCCTCATTTATAAAATGAGAGCCCTGGTCACTAACCAGTGTCAACGGACACCCGTCCGTGTGGAAGACTTTCATCTGATTTCGTAAACTTAGCCGTACAACATTGTATTTGTCCTCAAAGTCCTGGCCTCCACCCACTTAGTGGCATAGTCCGTGGCCACCAGTATATACCGGTTACCGGTCTTTGCTGCCATTGGCTTGATTGGACCAATGTAATCCAACCCCCATTTCATGAATGGTTCGGCTGGCATACTAGTCACCAGCTGGGCCAGGCCAGTAGCCCTGGCCTCCACCCACTTAGTGGCATAGTCCGTGTCACCGGTATATATACCGGTTACGGCTCACGCCATTGGCTTGATTGGACCAATGTAATCCAACCCCCATTTCATGAATGGTTCGGCTGACATACTGGTCACCAGTTGGGCCAGGCTAGTATTTGCCATACTGCCCACCCTCTGACACCTATCACAGGCCTTACTGGGCTTCCTGGTCCTAGGCTCCGTGGTTCCCTCAATACCGAGGGCTTGCTGTACAGTCCAGACCGTGATCTCCACTGGTTTACTCCTCACTGTAGCCCGAATTGGCGTATTGGGCTCTGCTCTCTCCCCCTTCGAGTAGTGGAAGTCTTCCACAAAATCCAACATTAGCTCAGACGCGGCATGCGCCAAAGTGATTTCATAGAAACTTCCTGGCCCGTACGTTGTCGCCCAATAGTCATCCTCGTGTCCTTCCAAGTTTGCCAGTGTTGCATAGGAAGAAAGTCGAGTTGTATAGCCCTGTTTACCTTCCTGGGAACCAACACCTTCTGTGGCAACCTTGCAAATTGTTGAGTAGACTTTCTCCTGGTACTGGGTCCTGCAACTACAGCCGGTGCAATCTCCATTGTAGCCTGAGGTGTGTTCTGCCCCACGTCGCTTAGAAACTCCATACCTGGCCTGCCTTGACACCCTGGCGTGGTCCAACCCCTTGGCCTGGCCTAAACCTCTGGCCTGGCCCAAATTCCTGGCGTGGCCCAACCTCCTGCCCTGGCCTGTCCTGACACCCTGGCGTGGCCCAACCCCCTGGCGTGGCCCAAACTCTCGGCCTGATCCAAATTCCTGGCCTGACCCAACCTCCTGCCCTGGCCTGTCCTGACACCCTGGTGTGGCCCAACCCCCTGGCCTGGCCCAAATTCCTGGCCTGGCCCAACCTCCTGCCTTGGCCCAACCTTCTGTCCTGGCCTTTCTTTCTTAGGCATCAATCTTTATCACCAAAAGGGGGTTTGGTGTATAGAAGAAGAGGGGGGAAGCGAATGATGTCTTCCCCAACATCATCCACTGAAGAAGGACCCAGTAATAGGAGAACACGGCGTCAGGTCAGGAGACCAAGATACTGGGGACCCTCCACCACAAAGATCATCGACTGGGATGATGAGCGATCGGCCTCTCCACAATGTAGAGTGAAAGGGAAAGGAAAGTCTAGGCATGCCCAAGACACTGTTTACTCCACCACCGGGGATACTTCAGACTCTGAAGATAATGAAGAGGTAACGTCTGTACAACAGTTGGTGAAAAAGACTAAAAAGGGCAAGGAGACTATTATTGAATCGACCACCACCCTCGACGAATTACCGCTACGGAGAGCATTCCGCGCCGTACATCGGGAGCGTACTGCCACAAACAAGACAGCCCACTATACCGACTTATGAGGAGGCAGAGGAGGTACCAGCATTGCCGGTATATGAGGAGGTTCAAGGGGGGCAGGACAGCCCAGTGTTGGAGGACCAGCTAGAACCCATGCAGGAGACTCAGCAGCCAGAGCAAGACCAACAACACCAAACTCATGAACAAGTCGAGGTGGTACCGGGCTCACCGGTATACGAGGATGCTCAGGAGCGGCCGGTGAATCCAACCATGGCAGAACAGTTGCAACCATCCCAGGAAAGTGAGCATTTGGAGCAGGACCAGGTTCAACAAACGAGGAGCAGGAGTCCAAGAGATCACAGTGGCATAATGGAGGGACTAAATGACTTAGTCCAGCACCTACAAACTGCACTCAACGGTGACGGTGGCAACGGTGAACAACCTGATCTCATGCACGGTGAAAATCCCCAGGAGCAGGTGGATACCACACAGGTCAACACCAACTTGGCCTTACAGCGGCGGCTAGAAGAAATGACTGCTGAGTTAGAACACGGACAGCGGCAGTATGCTGCATTGGAAAGTACCTGGACAGAAACCATGCAGAGTTTGACAACTCTCCAGGAGAAATACAACACAGTAGTGCAGACAGAAGAGGCCAAACGACGACGCGTGGAGTTGGAGGATAGTGTGAGCACCAGACTCAAGGACTATGACAGACTAGCTCTGGAGAACCGGCAACTGCAACTGCAAGTTCAATTGGCACAGGCCAAATCCATTCAAACATTTCAACAGTTGACCCAGCATCTCCTAACTACATCCAAGAACCAGGTCTTGAAGGAGATCAAGGCCTATTCCGAGGACCAAGAAAAGAGCAGCAGATACTTAATGAGGTTTGTGGAAAAATACCCTACTTTTGTGTACTGGTCAGATGGAGAGCAGGAAGAGGAGGAGGACCAGTTACAACCACAATTCAGGCAGTCTGTGGAGGGGGCAGGAGCTTCTTGCAGTGCCCGGGCACTACTTCAGACATTGGGACAGAGATATTGGAAGGTCCTGGCGAAGCAGCACCAGTGATAGAGAGCACACCTGCAACCACCATCAAGATCTTGTGCACCCGCAGGAGCGGACAAGCGCAACAACACGAGAGTATCGGCATCACGGGGAGCGATCTAAGGCGTGCACTAAATGCTTCGCTTAGTAGTATTCACTACATACTTGATAGGACAGTATTCCAAGTGTGGGTTTTCAGTTGTGTGAGGCATGTTTTTTTTACATTTTATTTTATTGTCGTTTAACCCGGTTATTACATTTAAACCCGTACAGGAACATCTGAGGGCAGATGTAAACCAAAAGGGGGATAATGTTAATCGGAGATTTACCTAGCCAGTAAAAGAGTAAATCTGCTAGTAGCCTATTAAGACCACTAGACTTTAGAGTCCTGGGATGAAATCCTGTCCTGGGACGGAATCCTGTCCTGAGATGGAATCCTGTCCTGGGATGAAATCCTGTGGATGGATGAAGGCAGCTAGGGTTGGAGATTAGGGTTTGGCGGCCAGGGTTTGGAGGAGTTTTTTTTGAACTCTCTCTCTCTCTCGTGCTGGAGCTAGGAGCGTGTGTGTGTATGTGTGTGTGGAGTGTTGGATAGTGACAGGAACTACTGCTTAGGTCAGTTCATGGTACCTGGAAGGACCAGGTAGCACTGCCAAGGCAAGAAATGCTTGTACCACTACCATTTTTTTCAATGACATTATGAAAGGATTTGTATGTAAAGGTGTTAAACACTTAAACTTAAGTGTTGAGATTTCCGTGTTAGTAGGGAGCGATGATCGAGAGCAGCGATGTGGGAAGCGATATTGATAGCGATATTGGGAAGCGATATTGAGAAGCGATATTAGGAGCACTATTGAGAGCGATATTAGGAAGCGATATTGGGAAGCGATATTGATAGCGATATTGGGAAGCGATATTGAGAGCAGTATTGAGAGCACTATTGAGAGCAGTATTAGGAGCAGTATTGGGAGTAGTATTGATAGCAGTATTGGGAGCAGTATTGAGAGCAGTATTGGGAGCACTATTGAGAGCAGTATTAGGAGCAGTATTGGGTGACAATGTATAGAATTTTTAGGGTTTCAGAGAGTTACAACCTTTTGGGTAAGGTATTTGGAGGGGTATGAAGAATACCACTTTCACAGCGTCTGTCGATGGTTCGCCGTTTTCTCACAATTAGCTCCTGCCGGTGTCCCCAATCTGCGGTAATATTGCCGGGACGCTGATGGCGGTCCACCTTCCGGCGCCGTCCTCCGGCTGCTCGCGATCTCCTTCCAACTACTGCTCGCTGTCGATGTTTGTTCGGCTATCGTCGTTGGAGCCGGATCGCTCCCTGCCTCGTCCCCCCGGTCGTTGGCGATGATGCTCGTGATCATTCTGACCTGGCCCTCGTGATCTTGCTGGTCTCCGTCCTTCGGCCTTCCCGATCTCCGCCCTGCTAGTCCTCGGCGCTGGCCATACTTCGGATCACTTGCTTGTCGACTCGCCGTCGCTTGCGTGCTGCCGGGCTTCGGCGCTGATCGTGTCGGCTCCGCTGCGCCGGCGCCTCCGCTTCCCAATCTCTACCTTCGTTGGCTCGTTGGTCCGTCCTCCTGCCGAAGCTCGCGCCGTCGCCTTGTCGGTGCTGTCCCCGATCTCGATCCCCTGCCTTCGACGTTGCCGCCTCCGTACTGTTGTGTTACCATCACGAAGCCACGATCTGCCAGCTACCCGATCTCTCCTGCACCGTGACGTCACTCACTCTTCCCGAACTCCCAAACACTCACAACCTACATTCGTGGGTTTTCTCCCACTACCCAACTACCGCTGAGTTTTTTCACCCAACACCAATCTACAACCCAAAAACGCGAATCAACCTAGATTTTACACACTCACACACCAAAAACATAAAACCCTAACTAACTCTCTCCTCCCTGACTTAATTTGGCTTAGTTGGACGGAGCAAAACTTCATCCGTTCTAAATGGATGAATCTTTGTTCACTCGACAAATTCATCCGCAGGGTTTACTTAAGTTCTTTGATTATCAATTAGGAGGAATTTAAGCAATCACATGTACGTTTGCTAAATTATGAATAATAATGGAGGCATAAAAAATCCCCAAAAACATGCCGTAATAAATTGACAACAATCAATATTACCAAATTAGAATAAACTAAATCAACGCCGGGGCATTTAGGCGCAACTCCCCGCAAGATCATGGATTTCCCGGAAACCGGAAGAATTAGCCTAAATGTCCCAATTAGGGCATTTGAATATGAATAAACTAAACTAAAGCTTATAGGAAGCAATTCCCGCAAGCGTCAACCGTTTCAACGGTCTACACATTGGTTGATGGCTAGGGTTTGGAAACGGGCCCAATAAATGGGTCCTACTATAAAGTGGCCCTTAGGCGCTCGCCATTGCACATGGTAATTTAGCAAATCCGTATTTTTCTCATGTCATAATTGGAAAAGAAAAATAGACTAAAGAAGAGAAACTTCTAGAAGTTTTTTTCGGATCATGGGTGCTTGTCACATAAAGTGTCACAATCTAAAACTATTTATCAAATTCATGAGGAAAATCTAATATTTAGGTATTGCACAAACATAAAATGTCATGTAATGTGTAACACCCAATAACCATATGTAGATGTTATTATTGTCCTACGTCATTGTCGTTATGTCATGTGGGCATATCATCAAGGGTAGGTCGAACGGGCATTTTATTCACGCTAAGCCTACAAGTGTTTGGTGTTCTTATTTATTTTAGATGTTATTAGGAGGATTAAGTAGGAGGCTAATATTTGCATACGTTCGTTTTTGTTTTGTGTCAAGATAAAACCATCAATGGCAACCTAGAGTTAAATAACTAAATAGTTAGGGGAGTCTTGTTGTGTCGTGGAAGATGATTTGTTGCTTCACAACCCATACTTTGCAACAGTTGGAAGCTTGGTTCATAGTTTTTCGAATAGATACTTCTCTCTAATTTATATGGTTCCTAAAAAAAATTCTCTCCGTTACAAATTATGAGCTCTTTACTTTATAATAGTTTGTAAAACAAATGCATACCCATTAGATACAAATATGAGAATGAACCTCAAGTGGTAGTTGAGATAGTAGTAGAACAAAGAATTGGACGAAATAAATTTTGCAACAAATATTATGTCATATGCCATAATGTCATGATATACATAGATGTCCATGAATAGAGTATGCGACATAAGTTAGGAAGCTCCATTTCGTTCTCAATAAATGAAGTGGGTATCGGAACAAATGAATGAGACTTTTGATTGACAGGGGCCTAGTTCCTAGCATGTACAAATTTCGGAAACCTAAAATTCATAAAGAAGCTATACGGATGCAAGCGGAAATAATGACTCTCCACCCTCCCTTCTCTTGTTTCATTAACCAAGAAAGTCAAGGGAGTCGAGCAACATACAAACTTTGACATAGTCGTGTTGTTGTTTCCATTTTGTGCATTAATATGGGTTGTTTTGAACACATGTTATTCAATCTCCAAAACTGTGATTGATATCAGGTGTGAAGGTCGTAGATCATTTAGGAAAATCATAAAGTAATTAAAGATGGACACCTAAGAGTTGTAGAATAAAGAACACTTTGGAATAAGAAGGATCCAAGCTTTTTCTTATGATTTTATAAACAACTTGAACTACTAGGATATTAGAAATCAATCTATACAAAAGGATTAGAATAGATGTTACAATTCAATAAACCATCACGAAGTCAGGAGAATCGAGAATTTGAAGTTACTCATTCTTTTGTTTTAATGCATAATGTGTACTATTAACTCTATCCTAGGATCGCAAATTCAAAGAATTTGAATAGCATTGAAGCCATGCACCATATGATTCATTTTTGAGATTGGTCTGTTTATTTCTACGGATCTTTGTCTCATCCAAAGCAAAGATACTCCAACATATACATCATTTACATCTTCTTTCAATATTGCTTTGTGCATTGAACTGTTCACACTGAATTGTTATGAGTTTGTGAAAATTCGACCGATTTGTTGTGGTCCAAATTACTTCCAACTCTTTTTTCTTTAGTAAGCCTTACTTGGTAGCGGAATCACGGCTCACATCGTTGGTAGCAACTGGTCACAACGTAGCTAATATTGCACATGCCATGCACACACGATTTAACATCATGTTTCTAGTCACGGTGTTCAACTCACCTTGACTCCCCCAATTCGTTACCTCGAACTCGTAACCCAAATCTTCCACAAAACACATGTGCGTGCCTCTTGGTGGCACGGGATGGCCTTCCACACATGTCCAAGCTTCCAATGAAGGCTAGGACTACTTACCCTCAAACCCAACCGCCCTTGCATGTTGTCCAACTCTCTACTAGTCCCCTTCTACTCATGTCTCTCACTCCGTTTGGGACACAACCGGGAACCGACACTACTTTTGACGCGGACTAGCTTGGAGTGGGACACTTTTGTAACCCAATGTCTTGGGATACACACATGCATTCCTTGATGCCAAAGGTGCGGGAGAGAAACTACATCCCAAACCTCACTCTTTAGAGATCTCCTTAGTATCATGTGAAAGTAAAGAGGGAGACCACACCTCCCCATAGTATCCTCTACGTTCTTTGGTAGCCCCCCCACTCCCATTCTTGTGTTGAGGGGCCTTCCGTAACACATCTTTCTTTGGAAGATCACCTTTTTTTTCCTTTTTCTTAAAAACAGCCCGTAAATTCCCCTTAGGCTAGCTCGTAACTCAAGTATTCAAATGGAACGTGCGAGCACATTTTTGACATTCAATTTTTGAATAAATATTGATGGATTACCTACTTGCTCTAATTTGAGCTTTTCCAAGAAAGATATGCTGCTGTGAACGATTGGTGTCATGGGAGGGAACATACTTGAGTCCCGAAGTCCCAACCTCTTTGAGGAGCCATATCTTCAAACCATTGATTTGCTTACCATGAGCCTCAGCAGTTAGAAATGCTCTTGTCTACAACTTCCCAACAACATGCAACATATCCCATTTCAAGAAAGAAGTCATCTACAGTCCTAGAAGACAACAATCACGAGTCCCGAAGTGTCCTGGGAACACCCTCCAACTGTAGAAACTAAGCTATATCTCATGACTCACAACTCCAAATTGCGCGTTTTTAGACCCTTCGGTGCGTGCTCAAACAAGGTTTCGAATCATGGAAGGCACAATACCAAGTTTGTCCTCCAAGTTTGTTCCGAGCACAACGCCATTGCGTGTTATTTGCTCACGACTTCCCTTAGTTACTTTACCTTGTCTTTTGTCAAGCCTGAGACATCAATCTCAGGGTCCTCTTAGCTCACCATGGTTTTCGAATATCCTTAAGAAAGGGATGTCACATGTGTAGTATGGACTTCCTAATTAACTTCTTTACTTTCGGCATGGTCACACTGTCTCGTCTTAACAACGATTCCATATTTTCTTTAGCCTCTAGCATTTAATTGAGAAGTGGACAAGGTTGTTTCTTGTTTTTTTTGCCACTCATCTTTTAACTTTTTGGATTTGATTGAAGTTTTTATTTATTGATATTCTCCAAAAACTCATTGCCATCAAAAGATACCACCGGATCTTTTTGAGCAAGACTTGCGGTCATTGGAATATCCTCAATAGTCAACGTGTAGAACTTGCGGTCATTGGAATATCCTCAATAGTCAACGTGGAGAAACCAAAGTAAATAATTTGCAGCTACATCTCTGAACTTCTTTTTATAACCTAAATTTTAATTACCTCTAAACTCGGATGTAACTTTTACAAAAATGTGTAACCTGGGAGTTGAATTCGAGAATTGTTGTGCATGCTATGCATCCAGCTCTTACTGGTAGTAATATATGAAGGTCAAAGGCTCCCGTGTTAGAGCATGCGTTGTCTTTGGCTTTGCGAGAGTGCTATAATTGTACTGACATGTGTTAGATGAGCGTCGATAAGGTCTCCAACATGACTTAGGGCATCTCCATGGTCAGGGGCAACGGTCTTTCCAACGGCCACCTGTCGAGAAGGAGCAACTAGCGGGCAACGCCAACGGCAGGCAGAAGACCGGTGATGTCAAATGGCCCTCCCGGCTTTGGAGCTTGCATGGACTCCTTTAACACGAAACCATCGATATTCCCGGAAACTTATTCTTTGGTCAAAGATCGTGATGGTGAGAGGGAGGAAGAAGCCAACGACTAGGGGGTTTAGATCGTGCATTGCCGCGTGATGGGGTCAGAAAGTGTGTAAAGTTGCGCACGGGGTGAAGAAACTAGGAGGTGGGTGGAAGTCATGCCAAGCCCGCGGGCCGGCAGCCAAATCAAGCATTGTCAACCACCCTAGTGGCGCCAAGGAGTGGAGATGCTCTTAATTGTCAGAAACAACTATACTTCAAAAGTTCTCTTGCTAAGAACTGCTTCAGCAACACTTTGTCGTTCTTGGAAAGTCTTTTATCATACGTATAAACATATAAACATCAACTTATGTATATGACACATGTTGTGCCAAAAATTTTAAGATTTAAGAGGTTCACACTCATCTTTAACGGTCTTTTTCTCCTTCATCTTTTCTGAGTTGAAATCTAGACTACAAAAGCCCTTGCAATTTAGATCCTCCTAGTAGTGGCTTTGAATCATCAATGAGTTCTTTTGTTAAAAGACACCTCCTGAGTTCTCGTTGTAACAATCCTTAAGTTTCATCTTGAGTATGAGTCTATTGGGGGTGTTGTGCATATTTGAATTGCGGATCTCGCAAGATTAAATGGAATCGGACAGATTGAGTGTAGAAAGGCACCTAGCTAGATAGACGAATGTATATTTTTCACAAAATGTACACATATGTATATTTATCACAAAATTTGCACAAATGTATATTCTGCATCAAATATGAACACTTTTCTATATCTACATCTAAACTACAAGCAAGTAAAAGCAAGTTTTACAAATATGAGAACAGCTTGCTTTCAAGCTACTCACCACAACTCTCAGCTTCGAATGGGCGTTTTCAAGCTACTCACCACAACTCTCAGTTTCGAATGGGCGGTATCAGCAACAATCCCATTATGATCACTTTTCTATGTATATATCTACACTCCAATCTGTACACTAGAGCTTAGCTTTACAATAAGTTTGCCATGTACTTCACATCACAGAGTACACCTTTTTCTTTTGATTGTAGTAAAAGCAGGTTCTCCAAATACGAGAACAGCTTGCTTTCAAGCTACTCATTACAACTCTCAGCTTCGAATGGGCAGCAGCAGCAATCCCATTATTATCACCGTGATCGTGAGTGCGCAGCTGCTTGACCATATACAGAGTCCCATCCGGGTTTTCCATGATGTCGATGTGCGCATAATCGCAGCAGTCATCGGTACCGAACATCAGGTGCTGGTAACCAACCTGCTGCTGCTGGCTCTTGTCTTGCACTAAAAACTCCTGGTGCGTCGAGTTCACTTCGTCGTGCATCCGGTTCTCGACGTCTGTGAGCTTGGCGAAGCACAACTGGTTCACTCCTACTAGGAGCAGCCCCTGACTTGTTGCGTTCACGGTCACTGTTATCATCTCTGAATCCGACATGGCGCACCACCGATGCAAACTGATGAATGAGTTTATCACAATTGGAATTGGAGATATATGGAGGGGTCTTGAGGAGATATTGAGGACGTATGGAATAACCAGAAGGTTGTTTTTTGTAATGATGTGATGCCGGCAGGTTCGGTGCGGCCTGTTGATCGAGCGTCTGTAAGGATTAAACGCGGCTCGATTAAAACGCAACGCGGCTCCTTGTCACTGTTGTCAGCACACAAACCGATACCTTCGTGCTACTAAGCACTGTACATGAGCGAACTAGGTAACTCAAAAGGAGCCACTGTTTAGGGTAAGCGTTCGTACCAACTACCAAGGAGGATGGAGGAGGGGTAATGAGCCCCTAATTTTTTGATGCATAGACATTAAATGCCAAGGAGTAGGCTTCCATGGGAAACTTGGGGTCGTAGGCCTCAAATTTGAATTCAAAATTATCAAAAACGGCCTAGGGAGGTCCCCACGGATTCTAAGGTGCCTCCTTGGTAGCTGCCACGAACCATTGCCCCACTGTTTATGGAAAATATCTAGTGGGGCATCCTTCCAAGCCGCGGGAGCGAGGGAGGTACCCCAAGCACTAGATATTTTCCATAACCAAGGGCTTCTTTTGAGTTCTTAGCATAACTGCAGTTCAAAACTAATTTACCCCTCCCTGTAAATTTTTTTTTAAAAAATTCAAAAACCCATAATAAATTCATTTACTTAAAAAGAAATCAAAAGAAAATTTTTAAAAAATAAAAAATAAATCATTTATCCCTTACTAATTGCCAGTGGAAAAAAATAGGGAATAAAAACCCCCTCCCCCTTCCTTTCTACAAAACATTACAAGAAGACCATTGATCTCGAAGATCAATGGTAGAGGAGCTCGAAAACCAAGACATCAGCGAAAACGTCCTCATGGAAAATAACCTCACTCCGCTCGGTCAATGGGGAGGTGCCACCTCTATGGTTTTTCCCTGAACTGCGGTTATGAAGAAGGGCTTGCTACATCCTGGAAGCTTCGCGAATATGTGTTTTCACTGCCAAATGAAGATAATCAGGCACTGTATAGTGCAGACATTCTGCAGACATTCCGAGAATCTACTGGCAGTCCTGCTCCAACACTTCAACAGTGCTTTACCCTAAAGGCCCAAGCGCTCAATAAAAGAAAATTGTGATATTTACACAACCCGTCAACTAAGAACCACCACAGAGGTTTGGTTCTCAATGAACAAATATTTATTTCTTTTTGAAAAAATAAGGTTTGTCTGCCAGAAAGAGTTTTTTTTTTTTTTTTTAAATTCGTTCTTTTGTTTTTGGAAAATCCCCTGCAAAGGAGAAAGATGAACCGGAGGCTTTGAAGTAACTCATCCAATTGACAGTTGCAGTAACTCATAATTTCCCAACTTTTCATTCCTCTTGGCTTGTAATTTCTTATTTTTTACATTTCTTAGAAATAAAATGATTTGTGAACAAACCTGCTATGGTGGTACGGTACTTACACAACCTCCATTTTCACTCATTGTTGTGATTTTCACATATTATGATAATGAGTATATGAAGGTTTGTTTGGGAACCCAATGATGAAATATTGTGATAATTATAAAACCTTCATTTTCAATAAAATATTCCGACATGCGAAATATTAATCCTTTGTTCTACTAATCTGCGCTCTCCGGATGTTGGATGATAATTTGCCTGGGGGGCCCTCTAACCTGGCGTGATAGAGCTTAATTCCAAATTTTAAATTTTTTTGAGTTCATTATCAATATATTAGTGAAATTTTTCATGTAATTTTAATTAGAATGTCTTGAAATTATATGAAAATTGTCATGTAATTCAAGCAACTTAGGGCTAGCGGTCGAGAAGGGTAAAAGCAAATGGCAGAGAAGGGTGAACAATGAGGACTAAAATATTAACGCCTAGAACTCCATTTTTTTCATTCCCTACTACACTGAATAGGTAGATTAGTGTTAAATTTTTATAAGATTTGAAAATGCTATAAGTTTTTACTTCTGGTAAAAAAAACTACCAAGAGTATTGACTCCAATACTTTAGAAGGATCCACATCTTGATGGATGTAGAAGGTAAAAATATTGACCAACAGTAAAAACTTATAACATGTTTATATAAATTAGTGTATCTAATACTAATGTACCTATTTAGTGTAGTATGCCCCGTGGTGTTGCCACACTCGTACAAATAATATCTGGCATTTTTGGAGCCATGAATATTTCCAAATTCAATATTTCCGGTCCCTCAACTTGTTTTGCGATCCCATTGTTTTCTCCAATTCTACAAAATAAACCCATTGGTGATAGATTTTGGGAACATCATGATCTTTAATCTCTCAACACTATGATAGAATACATTTTTGTGAATTCCACTCTCTATGAGCCAACTAGAGAGCCCTTAGCCTCTAAAAGGTGACTTTTACCAAAAGTATTTAAAAAGGTAGCAAAACAGCTAACGGGCCGATGTTATATACACCGCATGAAGAGTTTAAAGATTTTGAAGGGTTCCGGTCAGTGGTATTTTATTGTTAACAAGAGTTTATTAGTTCTTTATAATATAACAAGGAGTCGCGGGGACAAAGAATATGGAACATGGAAATGGGAATAAAGAAGGACTGAACGAGAGATTAAGGGATTATGTGAGGGGAACTAGAAACCGGGAACAAAAGATATAAACTAGGAAAGGAGGATGGGAACGGTGAACAAATAATGAGAACTTGGAACCAATAATGACAACTAGGAACAAATGATGAGAACTAGGAACAAATGATGGAAACTAAGAAGGGGAGTTGGGGGATGGGGAACCGGTAACAAATGATAGAAACTAAGAAGGAGAGTTGGAGGATGGGGAACGAGGAACAAATGATGGTAACCAAGAACGGGAGTTGGGGATGGGAAATCGGTAACGAATGATGGAAACTAAGAAGGGAAGTTGGGCAATGGAGAAGCGGGAACATAAGATGGAAACCGGAAACATTAGATGGAAACCGGGAACGGGACTTTGGAGATAGGGAACCATTAACATAAAATTAGAGAATGGAACATGCTATAAATCTTAAAAAGCAGAGGGAATCGAGAAGAAGGAACAAAGGACATCCTATAAATCTTAAAAATCAGGGGACCACCAACGAGAAAGTGACATGGGGAATGGAACTAACAACCTCCTCATTGGGGGCCATGAGCCCTAACCACCAACCCAAGGCTTGTGGTGTGTCGAATTCCGGGGATAGAGAACAAGTAACAAAGGATGGGAACAAGAAACATGAGTTTGGAGATAGAGAGCGAGTAGCAAAAAATGGAGAATGTAAAATAAGAATTGAAGACTAGAAACGAGGGAACGATGGACATGTTATGAATCTTACAAAGTACGGGGAACCGAGAAGATTGGAACAAAGGACATACAATAAATCTTAAAAAGCAAGGGGACCATCATCGAGGGAACCGGGATAGGCGATAGTTTTTGAATAACACCTATAAAGAGTTCATCTATCGGGACGAGGTTTTGGTTTTGTTCTAATTTTGTTTTGAATCTGGTTTTGTTTTGGTTCTGGTTTTGTTTGGGTTTTGTTTGATTTTTGTTGGGTTTTTGTTGGGTTTTTGGTTTTGGTTTTGGTTTTGGTTTTGGTTTTAGTTTGGTTTGGTTTTGGTTTTGTTTTGTTCTATTCCGTTGTGTTTTGTTGTGTTTTGTTGTGTTTTGTTGTGTTTTGTTGTGTTTTGTTGTGTTTTGTTGTGTTTTGTTGTGTTTTGTTGTGTTTTGTTGTAATTTTTTGTATTTTGTTGTGTTTTGTTGTGTTTTGTTGTAATTTTTTGTATTTTGTTGTATTTTGTTGTCTTTTGTTGTGTGTTGTTTTGGATGTGGCATTGTGATTTTGAGTGGCACGAGTCGAATAAGGCGTAGGAGGTGTCGTTGGAAGCACGTTCTTATAGGGTTGTAGAAACAATCAGACTGCTAAACGAGTTGACTTACCCAAGATATTGAATTTGAAGTACCTATAGCCCCAATGATAGTCAAAATAATTTGTATGAGTGTGGCAATGCTGTGGGGACGTACTAGTAACAAATGAAAATGGAGATTGTGTAATTTTATTATTTTCACAACATTTTATTATTAGCTTGTGAAGGACCCTTCAAATTCTTATCAAAGCATTCTCAACTACTCGCTAAAGGGACAACACTCACTATATTTTGCTAGGCAATTGTCATTTTCATTTTCCAACGGACTGGCTAAAGAACCTACTACTTTTGGCAGCCCCGCCTAAAATATGCTCGGACTTGCTACCTTGCTACCAACTTCCACCCCTCCATGTTAGAATCCAAAGTACTCTCCAAAGTACTTTCTTCATAGTTGCAACATTTCATCATTATTTGAGCATCTTTCTATCTTCATTATTTATAGCTCATTTCTAATGTTTTCATCTTCTCACCCCTCTATCTTCTTTATTTTTGTTAGGCATCTTTCTCTTGTCTTCATTATTTATGCCTTTCTTCAATTCCTTGGACGTGTTGAGAATATAGAACATAGCATAGTGATTTAGCAAGGTTCTTTAGCTAATCCGTTGAAAAAGGGTGTGAATTCGAAGAAGTGCTGCATTTAACAACTCCTCCTCGTTGGCTACATTTAGCTAGTCTTTTAGCCAAGCTGTTGGAAAATGCTCTTATCATAATATGTGGAAATCATAATGACGAGTAATAATGGAGGTCGTGTAAATATCACAATATTTTTTTAATTGGGCTGCCAAGTATTGGGTTAGCCTTGGATGTGCTATAAAATAATAAAATATGCATTTTGTGACTCTTATGAAATTTTGCACAAAAGACAATAAGAAGATCTTAATGCTTATAGTAGCCTCTGAATTTCCTTGTGTTTTTGGGAGCTTGAAACCTCAAAATTGTGATTCTCAACCTATATGGACTCTCAGGTGTCGTAACAATTTTCTTACTATAATTAAACTTCCAACTGTAAGATCTTGTACCTACCCTATTTTTAGGTATTGAACCAAAAATTGACCGTTGGATGTTTCTCATTTATGATATCATAACGTTCAAAGTTGCACTAGAAGTTTATTTGAGCATTGCATGAGATGTGTGTTCTCAATGGTGCAAAGGGCAAGTTGATGATTGTTATCTCAAACATTTTTCTCATAATTATTCTTTTTCATGTATGTAACTAAGTTGAGTATGCACAAGCAAAAACTTAGGGTTTTTACATATTCCTAACGCAAAAACTAAAATTGTTTCCTATAGGGAGGTCAAATATTTCCTTAGATGTGGAAATTCGGAGAACTAACATTGTGGAATGACAATTTTGAATTTGAGAAATAGTTAACAACGATTAGGTGCCGTTTGAATTTGTAATTTTTGAATATTTATTTTCCTAAAAAAGAATTCCAAAGTCTTGATTTTTGACAAATTCTGAAAAAATAATTCAAAATTACTAAAAATTATCAAGATTGTATTTTGTAATTTTAAAGGGTTGCCCTAGTAGAACTAGTAAACTTTCTGACTTGGTCACTTTGGAATTTGAGTAGTAACTTAGTTGTGGTGATATTCAAAAAGAATAATAATAATAAATAATCTAAATTGTCCCATCTCAAATTGCATCCCCATAATTGCCACGGAAGATTCAACAATTTGAAGTTGACTTTGTAATTTGCAAGGTGTGTGTTCCTTACACACACTTGTAGTATAAAGAACATCCAATAAAAATCTTAGTCAAAAATATCAATTCTAATCCAAAATCTTAGGCTACATGAAGTATTAAAAAGATCAATTTTGGCTTCAAGGATAGTTACAGTTCAAATCAATACGAGTATATTTTTGAAAGTAGATACTATTATCTAACAATGAATTAAAGAGAGTAGAACTTCAAAAATCAATAGATAATCCTTGTTATGTCATTAGTAATTAGATATTGATATGATTGGCTAAAGTGACATATTGTATAATAATTAGAGAAAGGCCACTAATTAGCTAAGAGAAACACCATCATTTTCCTAATAATCTTTGGAAACCAACAAGTTTTTTAACACTAAGGAGACCTTGTCATGTTTGTATTTGAAGGCTAATTGTGAACATTCTACAAATCCAAACGAGGTTCAATAGTTTGGATGTGATTCCCAACTCACCAAACTCTTGGTGAAAAAGATAAATTGGAATTGTTTCTTTTTCATTAGTATGCTACAACTTCTCAAATTTGGAATCGACCATAAAATGGTTGATTGGGCCTCTTAAGGGATAAGAGCATATGTAGCCTTGGCTCCGCGGAAAGGGTATCAGTTGTAATAAATACCAAGCCAATCTGACCCCACGGCTACTAGGTACTCTCCCATTGGGTGCCACCTTCTCCATCTACAATCCTCTACTAGCCCACATGGGCCCGCCATGTTGCAGTAGGTGCAATCTCTCTTTGAGCTCTACCTTCTCTTTCTCTCATCTCATTCAAACCTTTGGAAATTGTGAACGTGGTTTCTTTGTTGTACCATGACTCTGCAAAGTGACTTCAACTTTGTATGAAAACAAGCACATTTGAAGAGCCCCTCTTCCTACCAACCCATCCAATAGTACCGTTGTAGCATAAATCCATTACAAAGCCTAAATGCTACCTTGGTGAGACCTCTCTCCGTGCTTGGTTACAGATGCCTAAGAGAACCTCAAATTTTTTGATCTCATTTTTTTCATTAGGATAAATTTCAATTTTCTACAATTGATTATATTTAAAACCCTAAAGTTCATTGTTAGGATATTGATTGGTTTTCAGTCATTGTTTTGCAATCACCTTATGAATTTTCATTAGTTTTGTGTTCGTTCAAAAATAATCTATTGTGTAAAGCACTTTACCTCTTGAGAAGAAAAAAAAGAAAAAAAAGAAAAAAAAAAAGAAAAAGAAAAAAAAAAAGAAAAAAAGAAAAAAAAAGAAAAAGAAAAAGAAAAAGAAAAAGAAAAAAAAATTGAAGAAAGAAGATACTCACTTAGAAACTAAAAACCTACTCTAAATTTAAGAATCATATACTAGAGAAGGGGCGAGTAGCAGCACAACTTACATCATAAGGGGTCTTTGGTTGACCTCAAAGGGTGAGACCTATAATCGTGAATGGTACAAGATATACCATTACCGGCTAGATTTACGTTTTTCAATCTAGACATCGCAAATTCGTGGTAAAATTGGCAGAGCGGACCAAGTATGTATCAATTTTCCTCCAATTATGTCTAAAGCTTTTACATTTATACTTTACTAATGCACACAAATCAATTCTATTCTTAACTTTGTTAAAGATTTTCCATGATGAAGATTGAGCCATTATTGAGCAGGTTCCCTTAAGGTACAGACACCCATACCAGTTAGCACCCCCATGACCGGTAAGTAGGTATTCTCACTGCCGCGCATGGCTGAACCAAAAAGAGATAATTTTATCCGTCAAGAGTGCGGTGCATGATCTCATAGTGGAGGGGAGGTAGCCGAAACTGGTGCACTCAAATACGGAAATTGCTAATTACCAAATACGGAAATATGGCTATGGCTAGAATTGGGGGCTTCTAAGTTAGCTTTGTGGTCCAGACTTGTCCGTTTAAGGTTCTCTCCATGCTCCATTTGCATGATGTCTGTTATGGTTTCTCAGCAATGGATTTTCCTTCACTGCTTTTATTCCTATCCAAAATGGGTGAAGCTATATGGCGGTTGTGTGTCTGGGCTACTTTTTGACTCAAAAATTTGTAGTAATTTCAGATTTCCTTGAAAAAAAAATTAAAAATTTCCATTCTTCATGAACCTTATTTCCCTACAAAGGAAAAATAACTGCTCCTTCATAATCACAGCCACTCCATGCTCAAATGCTTAAGTTCTCCGTTATAGGTGCCTGTACCTTATATAGGCTAAGGTAACAGCGAAGCCCAAACTCCAGAACAGCGAGGATGATGCTGACCGTGCGAATGGGGCTTGAAACTGCGCGGGGACGTTTGGTTTCCCGCTCGGATTCCGGCAGTGTCATGTGGCTCAGCGAGCTCCACCAGCACTCCAACTGACTTCGCACTTACGAAGCTGCTGGAATGGGCGCCGGAAGATTGCAAAGAAATTTCTCTTTCCCGAAATTGAAAGTCGATTCAAATGCCAGGAATGCTCGAAAAGTGATAGTCGTCGAAATCACTTTGTCCTGTTCGGAAACGAGCAAGAGCGCGAAAGTCGCGGAACCTGCGTTAGACGAGTGAAGCCCATCCCTGAGCTCTACCACGAGTGCCGGCTGCTGAGGAAGTTGCAGTCCGAGGTTTATATACTGCGTATGGAAACGAAAGCCTACAACAAACATTCCTGCCCTTCTTTATTCCCGTTTGTGACCGGAAGCTGGTCGAAATCTGCGCCTCGCCATGACGTTTGTTATCGACCATAATTATCTGGCCATTACTGCAATCGTCACTGTAAGTACACTGTATCATTTCTCTTTCTTTTTGATGTCAAAACCAGGTCCAGCTGACGATTGGAGCTTAGGTTTTTGTGATAATTGTACCCGAATGACAGGAATTGGATAGTTCAGAAATTAAATTTATGTATTGATTGCTATCTGTAGTAGTTGCTTAATCGAAGTTCGTCAAAACACTTATACTTCGCTTTCTACTCTCCTCAACTACCAGTTCTAATCAATACTTCAGGCGCTAAGAAAGCAACTCTTCCTGTTATTTATGTTTTGGTGCTTTTGAAATATTATATCTGAACAATTGTTCATAAGTTGCAAGTAACGATTGAGAAACTATGGCTGAGGAATTGATGAACGGAAATTCAGGATCTGATCATGCAAATTAACGTTATCCTCGCCTGTTCCGAATGCAGATATGCTACCAGTTTGCGTTTTTCATTGTAGCTGCCACTTGTAAATTCGACAAGGTTACTGACTTTGCTGGTAAGTGCGTTCAATGCGATGTTTCAGCAATGGATAGTTGCTTAGAGTTATAATTTGGAGCTATTAGTAATGATTCTGTTTACTGTGGCAGGTGGTACGAACTTCGTGATACTTGCGGTTCTTACATTTTTCCTGCACCATACATGGCACTTTCGTCAGGTGACCTCTCTTCGAAAATGCTTTCACTTTCGATGGCTACAACTTTGGTTTAGTCCTGCTATTAGCATCAAAGAGATTTGACGATAACCACTAGTGGATTCTGGGTGCAGGTCGTTCTCACCATCTTCGTTGTAGTTTGGGGAATACGACTGGCCATTTTCTTGCTCCTCAGGTACAAACCTCCTCTGACATGAGATTGCAACACTCTTTTCCTTTCTATGTAACTTGCTCAAGCTCGTTACCTTACTCTTTACCTTCGATCTCAAAGGTAAGGTACACATGCAGCCAGAAGCGTTGTGTACGGAAAACTTTCCAAGTCGGAGCCAGATACATGTATCACTATGAGCTGGATTAGAAGGAGCATCCTTTATTATAATTGATTTTTAACGTTTCATCATTGGATTATCAGGATATTAGCATGGGGAGAGGACAAGCGATTTGATGACAAGCGCGAGAATCTTCTGAAGTTTGCCGCATTCTGGTTGATTCAGGTCTCTGCCAGGCTTCCTCTTTACCTTATAATTCCCGCTCTGCATTTGTGAGAGCCGAATAAAAATGTTTTAAATCAGTGAGATACCAAGCTGCACGTTGCTTCTTCTCATCAGTTAAAATTCTACATGGAGCTCAACTAACACCTCGAAGTTTATAATTATAGTTATGTGGCTTATAAGCTTGGTTGGTCGATGATGCTGCTGTAAAAGACTATATTCATGTAATCTAAATTTTCAAACTTTGGATACTGACGCCACCTGTTGCTTGTCAGGCAATTTGGGTGTGGACCGTGAGTCTGCCTGTGACTGTAGTCAATGGAATTAACAGGAATCCGAGTATCCAAGTGGCGGACATAGTTGGTTGGGTTCTTTGGGCTATTGGGCTATGCATTGAAGCAATTGCGGATCAGCAGAAGCTGAACCTGAAGAAAGATCCTGCCAGTAAAGGGAGATGGTGTGATGTTGGCGTCTGGGCCTGGTCTAGACACCCCAACTACTTTGGAGAGGTGAATATCTATAATCGTTGGCGATTTTGTCTTAATTGATTTGCCTGTTCTTACAGTGCTTTCGCGCAGGACCCTGAGTTTCATAATACAGCTAAGTTCTAGTTTAGTCTTTGCAGTTGGCACTCACTTTCAAAAGTTTCACATCGTGAGTATTCTCTTTCAAGTTATTTGTGTTTGAGAACGCGTCCATTGTCGACAGATTCTTCTGTGGTGGGGCATATTCATAAGCGCCACTCCAGTACTAAGGACAGGTCAATGGGGAGTTATTGCTGGCCCCATCTTCATCACTCTACTTCTGCTTTTCGTCAGTGGAGTACCGTTGCTAGAGGTAATCTCAACAGCAACCACTATGTTTGTTAACCTTCAAGTTTAGAATACCGGAGCAATTTTGGATCGCTTTTAAAGTCTTCAGATGCTTATCATCTTGTCTGATTCTGTGCGATCTGCCCACGATCATTGCAGGAATCAGCTGATAAGAAGCACGGCAAGAATCCCGAGTATCGGGCTTACAAGAATAAGACGAGGTAACGATCGCATTGAGCTACCGTTTTTTTTTATCCCGGTTGCAATATGCATGAGCAGTTAGTACCTCTTGAGTATCCGTTGAACTCCTCTAGCTAGTCAGTTTCTCTCCAATCTTTTGCGATGGTATGACGATGAATCATTGTGTATCATCAGTGGAGGACAGTAAACACTTGCTCTTCTCCTTTTATGGCGTAACTTCAGTGATGATGATTAACGTAGCCTTTCTGTTCGTTTGCAGTCCCTTAATACCACTACCTCAAGCATTGTATGGAAGCCTTCCAAGTTGGTTCAAGCTCGTGTTCCTACTAGAGCTGCCATTATACAACAAGAACCTCTCAAGTAGTCGAGAGCCATTGCAAACGAGCTCTGAAGCTGTATAGTAGTTTCCAACCGAAGATTCTCGTCGTCTACGACATGTATTTACTATCAGTTTTCTGTTCAACTGGTTTCCTCTGAAATTGTGTCATGGTATAGGATAGTAGGACTCTTCAGCAATGTGTAGGTGATTTTCTCTGTAAATTAGGTCTGCTACGCAGTTCGTAAGGATGTTTTCAACTGTACCAAAATTTAGTTTTCGAAGAGCTCAGTCTTGGATATGGCAGAATAGACTTTGCTTTGACATCAGACACGATTCATTTAGGTTCATTGACAGTTAGACCTTTATTGGGTCATTGTAATTTTAGTCACCATTCAGGTGGAACGTATCGTTACATTCTTCTATTGGGCTGTCGCAACAAAAGCACGAGGCCTATCACTTTCGTTCGTTCCATTACGTTTCGGATGTTGAAGCCACAAGTTGTTTGTTACTGGACAAACACATGCTGTTGACCTTTCGAAGAATTTTGAGAGAAATTGTCGTGCCCCTTAACTGCTTTTCATTCTCTGAAGAAGAACTTTCCATCCTACTGTGAGGTTGACCGGTCCATTATGCAAGCATGGTTATACCACACTAGTTAATATTGTGATATGATGGTAGTTTCTACCTATCAAAGTATTGATACAAACATAAGATATCAAACAAGTAAATATTTTCTCTCTTATGTTTATGATTAAAAATATTGTCAATAATGGAAATAATTCATTTTATATGAGATATAGTTCAAATGGTGACACTTATGACTTGATAATATAATATTTTGAAGATATAGTATACTTCAAGAGCTTCTACACATCTCAAACCATTATTTAGCCAACATTGTCGAAAGTCCCATCTCACCTACTTTGTCATACATTTTCATGATGAATCAATCACTGATTTTCAGAATCAAAACAACATCTTGTTTCATAAAGCCAACCATATCAAAAAGTCAAACTATGCATTTATATAGAACATTCTCCCATGGATGATACAAAATAACAGAATTGTCTTGTTTCTAAAAGTGAGTTGGTAAGATATCCAACTGGAGAAGGTTGAGTGCTGAAAGAAGTAAAACAAGAACACGTGTAGAAGTCAAATATTGTCAATGTCAAATACTACCTATCTAAGATAATACTTTTACCAGTTAGTATCTTGCAAACACCTACTACCTATCTAAGATAATACTTTTACCAGTTAGTATCTTGCAAACATCTGTTCAGTCATCTCTTCTCTTGATAGAGAGTACTGACACCTAGTCTTTGGATTGAGTAGTCGAAGTGCACAAGAAAATTGGCACTCTATTTACGCTAGCTTTCATAGCAAAGGCGCCATCTCCGCCGTCCGCTTTTAGGCCACGAGGTTTTCATGAATTGAATCGGCCGCGTTCGTGGAAGTCTTGTGGATCTTGAACTCGCTATTTTTGTGTTTATGTGCGCGGAATTCGAGCTTTAGTCCTCCTAATCCGCTGCTGTGATTGCTCATGAGCAGAACTAGTCCACAGTTTAGCTTTTTGTCAAGAATCTGGCACTACGATGTGGCTGTCAGTGTCTTTCTATAACTTGGTTTTCAAATTCCAGCCGATCTGAGTTCTCGAAAGGCCAGACGCGAGTTCCAGTCGATGTTTCTTTCTTAATTCGGCACCGTGCGTGACATTTGAACTTGAATCATGAAATTTGGAACGAACTCTAAAATTCTTCATCTCTTTGCATCAAGACTCTGCTTAGTGGACGGACGTTAGATCAAGGCAGAAAGATTTTCGAAGAGCTCCGTGTTGTGTACTTTCGGTATCGTTATTGATTTTATATTGCGATCGAGGTTCCGTATAGATAGAGACAGGAGTACCGCTGAAGAAGTTTCGTGTTGTGTAGTTTCTTCATTATTGATTACATTATTGTGATCGAGGTTCCATTTAGTTTGAGGTAGGAGGATTTTTGAGACCTGCGAGAGGTTTGCGGTTTGTAAGGGAGGGTAGTGTGTTGTTTGGGGATGAGACGGGGGAGAGAATGCGAGTGATGTTAAGGATGGAAGAGGAAGAGGAGGAGGAGATAGTAAGCTTAGTGGAGAAGCTTAGTGGAAGTGTGCAAGAGAAACGGGCGGCAGTGAAGCAGTTGCGGCAGAGAGCGCGAGAGGAAGAAAGCGTCCGATTAGCGGTGGCGGACGCGGGAGGGATCGAAGCGCTACTCCCGTTGTTGCAAGTCGCGGACAGCGACATGCAAGAAAACGCCATCACGACTCTCTTGAACCTGTCGGTGAACCCGCAGGTTCGCGTGCGCATCACGCAGACGGAAGGCGCCTTAGACGGCATCCTTGAGCTCCTAGCCACTGGGCAGTCCGCGGAGGCGAAAGAGAACGCCGCGGCCGCCGTCTTCAGTCTCTTGATCGTCGAAGATTACCGCGAAGTCGTCGGAAAGCATCCGCTGGCTATTCCCGCCTTGCTCACGCTTCTGCGCACCGCTCCTACTCACCGCGGCCGCAAAGACGCCATCAAGGTAAGACGAGGCCATCATATCAGAGTTCTATACTTTCTCCACTTAAATGACTAGGGTTACAAGCTCCGTGTTTCGTGTGCCAGGGCTTATTCCACCTTTCCTTGCACGACGCCAACAAGCCGCGCGTGGTGGCGGAGGGAGGAGTGCAATTGCTTGTGTCGACAATGCTTCAGAGACGGAGCGCGCTGGTGGACGAATCGCTGTCAGTGCTCGCAGTGTTAGCCTCGTGCGAAGAAGGCGCGTTGGCCGTATTGAATGCCGCCATTTTACCGACGCTAGTCGAGCTTCTGTGCACGGGCGCGCCGAGGACGCGGGAGAATGCTTTGGCCGTGTTGCTGGCTCTTTGTCAGAGTGGAGATGTGCAGGTGATGAACAGAGTGTCCTTCTACAACAACCGAATTGTCTCGACATTGTGTAGCCTCTTAGTCATCGGCTCTGATCGTGCCAAGCGCAAGGCCAAGGATCTCATGAGCATCTTGATCACCAGCGATTCCTCTTTGAGCAATCAATCGTCCTCATCTTACATGTCTGGCCCATACTATCGAAGCGGTTCTGTCGGCTTCAGCCATTCCAACCCCCGAGCTCGACCATAAGGAGCTCCTGGGCATCACAATATCATCATCGTCAGACTCGCACCATGCTAGTCCTGGTCACTGACACTCCGCCATCATACATGCTCTGGGGCCGCAGGCATGTTCGATCATTCCACCTCTTTTGCAAGGGCCAGTCAAACTGTACTATACGAATGAAAAATGACTTACATTGTGGAAGCATGTAGATCGTGCTTTTGGTAGCATACAAGTTGAAGAGGTGAGAGGCGGGTTCATTGTTCGGCAGAGGATCGGTTTGTGACAGGATCGATCGACCAGCCGACATGCTCGGGGGCTGATTGATCACTCCACATGCTTGTGAGGATTGATCGATCACTCGACCTGCTTGTGAGGGTTGATCGATCACTCGACCTGCTTGTGAGGGTTGATCGATTAGTCGACCTGCTTGTGAGGGTTGATCGATTAGTCGACCTGCTTGTGAGGGTTGATCGATTAGTCGACATGCTCATGAGGATTGATCGATATCTTCATGACGATCTAGTGATCAATTGACATGGCCGTGATCTGTTCATGTGCTTGTGATTTCGACCGGTTTGTGTGCAATTGCACGGAGCGAATTGGGCCAACAGAGATGCCGTCTTTACAGGCACCATGGATTCTTACTTGTAAGAATCAGTAAAGTAGGATGGCGAGCTTGAGGAGAGTTGACCTTATAAGTAATCAGAGGGTAGACATGTCTTGAACTCTCCGCTCACTTTCAAGTCTTCATTCGATTAGGAGGTGATACACTTTGTAGCAAATATTTTTGAAGGTAAATTGAAGTCACACTTCATACATTTCGGTCTGTTTTATCTAGTGTTTTTGTGATTGGAATGGTATTGCGTTGCATGATAGGTGTGTTCTTGGCTTCACCTTGATTTTGGATTAACCCGGAACGGGCCGGATGTTGAAAATCGACATTTTGGTCCATAGCTGTAACTTCTTCAACCGGAGTTTGTTTTAGACAATATACTCGATATGGCAAAAAGAGCCCAAACCAGGACGTTTGGGGTTTGGTCAGCTTTCGTTTACTATATTTAGCACGTACAAAAATTGATACCTTTCGCAGGTTCTTGGGTTTTTCCACACCTTTCCAAATAGTCATTTCATGTTTCAAAATTCTTCATACTTTAGGAGATATTCAGAGTCAAAGTTTGAAAACACTATTTGAAATATGCCCAAAGATGCCCAAAATTGCTTCTATTCTCAAGATCTATTCAAAATAAAGTGCACAAACTTCAAAAATTCGTCAAAAATTAAGATTTTACTTTTGTTCAAGTTTTGTTTTTTGTACTTGTAAAATAGGTACCAAGGCAGGATATCACCATTTGGATATTTAATCCAATTATTCTTTACATGCCAATGTATTGTTAAAGACTTGTCTTTGTATTTGAATTTCAAGAGAAATCAAGATTTTTATAGGATGTATGAGGGTAAAAATTGTATGGACATTCAAAACTCACTTAGGAACAAAAATTTGAAGAGCCTCAATTCAAATTTGCTCTTAGAGTTGGTTTTTTGGGCTCACAAAAAACTTTGAGCCCAATTTGCAACAAGGGAAAAAAACTTTTTTTTCACATTGAATGTTACAATCTTACAATTGGTTTGGAATTTGATACAAAGTTTTGGTACACATATACATGGACAAGTTAGGTATACGATTACATACTTGAGATTTCGTCAAATGTTGAAAATTTTCATCTTGCATCAAAAGAGGTGGTCCTAAGGAGGTTTGGCAGTTTTGGAGGCTTTTGATTTTAGGGGTTAAGTATAAGTTTAATCTGTGTGATAAAAATTGCAAACCCATATTCTAAAGTATGAAATGATGGCATGCAATTTAGTGAAGGCAACTTTTGGATTTTCAAACATGGGCATATTTACCATTGCAAGCCAATCATGTGAAATCAAATTTAGTTTTTCATGAATCATTTTTACATAAGTATGGTTCCAAGATGAAATTCAACAACTTTGTAGGTGAAATAGGTTTGTTTTGAATAGTCTAGGTATTGGATTTGCAAAAATGTTTTTATCTTGAAGAAATTGAAAAAGATACATGGTTTTTGAAGAGAAGTTTCCCATTGATGAATCTATGGATTTGAATTTTGTTTGTTGGGTTGAATTCTAATTTGGATTTATGTTTTGTAGTGGAAACCTCAATTCCATAAATGATGAAAGGAAGTTGTGGCATTCATTTTTGTGCAAGGGGCCAGGCACCACAAGCCTTGGCTTGGTGGTTGGGGCTCATGGCCCCCATTGAGGAGGTTGTGGGTTCCATTCCCCATGCCGGCGTGGTGCTCACCACTATAGTCCACCCAACTATTGTGGGGGGTCCTTGGACCTTGTTGTATGGGTACCTCAAAGTCCTTTGGGGGGATACTATGTCAAGTATCCTCAAGGCACTAGTAACTAGGCTAGAAACTAGCGTAGTTATAGTGTCCACCCTCGAGAGGGGGAAGTAGTATTGTTCCAATTTCCCCTTGTCCGGTGGCCATCGGGATATTAGCATTACGAACGGACACTTCATTCACGCCGGCCCCTTAGAAAGGGACCGGAGTTTCTATCTATCTATCTGCAAGGGGCCTAGTTTTGAACATTTATACCTTTGTAAAATTTGGGGCAATTTGCGTAATTACTAGGCAATTATTTGAACAAAAAAATTTCATTGGTTTTCATTTGTTCAAAAGTGTTACTGAGACGAAGAAAAACATCTTTGTAGTTGATAAATGTTCTCATTGCAATAAGTTTATTGGTAGGATTTTCACTTCAAAGTGATAATGTTGAGATTTTGTAATGTTTTTTTAGGCCAAAACAATATGATTCAGCAATCTATGAGGCCCTAAGACTCAAAGTTTGACCCACATAATGTACAACATGTATACTGTAAGATTGTACGATTGAGATCTGAAGAAAATACCTTGGTTTTCATTAATGACACTTTTTTTGAAAATGTGTTCTTTTTGCTACAAATGAGACAAACCATTTCGGGCTTAACTTGATAGTTGTCGATTTTGGATGTTGTAAGATCAATGAAGAAAGAGATGTCTCCGTATTTGGTATATGATTGTTTTTGTTCTTATGGGTGCCCATGTTGAACATTGATGCTACAATGAAGTATGTTGATAAAGGTTTTGTTAGTATGTATGCATTTTTCTTTATGGGATTTTATAATAGGAGGTTGGAGTATGTAGAAGTACAAAAAATTGTCTTGTATACATACATGAATAGACTTGTGAGTCTTGTTTGATTTCTACAAATGAATATTGCAAATTCATTGATAGTAATGTCCACTCCGATATAATGCCGTACCATGTTGACTAAGTGTGGATTCATTCAAAAGATTCGACCTAGTAGAAATTTTTGGATTTTTTGTTATATGACATAGTTATACATTAAAGAAATTGAACTCGTACGGGTTTTGGGTTCTTAGTTTTCTGAAATAGTTAGTTTTCTGAAATAGTTACTAGAAAAGCCCCAATGTGTTACTTTTGATCCACTTCACCCCTACACTTCACCCAATGTGTTTTTGGATGAAAGGCAGAAACTTGGAAGAACCATAACTTCTTTATCCAAACTTTGTTTTGACAAATCACCTGCAATGGGTCTTAAAATCAAGTCTAGTTTGTGCTGTAAAAATTGCAGACCATTTCAATGAAATATGAATTAATGGCATGCATTCTAGTGAAACAACTTCTAGTTTTAAGATTTCTAACGTAAGGCATGCCTCTTTAAGGTAGAAATTAGTCACCTATAAATATATTTCCGCTAATCAATGAGCTTGTCGGGTTCCCACAACCTCCTATAGGAAAGAAAGATGATTCCAAACTAAAAAAGGAGAAAAGTGACAAAATGTGACATTGAAAAAGGTAGCAGGCCTTCAGTTCAACCTCAAGCCGCTCGAGAAGCTCGTGCAAGCAAATATGCTAGGCGCTGGTCGCCAAAAAACTAGAAGCGTAGCACTCATAGTAGCTTCTTGCACCCTCGTGTTCAATTATATGCTTGAAGTTGTGTCCTCGCACTTTTGAAATTGAAATTGACAAAATGAAATTGCTAGTAGCGAAAAAAATAATCTAGAATGATGCTTTTTGTCATGGCAACCTTTACGCATGCACTTCCCTGCAACTAAGAATTTTCAAAAGAATAAATGATAGAATTGAACAAAGTTTCATATCAAAAATGCACACTGAACTTGACTCTCCTCTATATCTTCTGAGTGCCCCGATGAAGGTGTTTCATGCTTAAAATATGAATTAAGAGAATATTTGCATATTAACATCTTATACTATAGTAGTCTATTTGGTAATAGTGCCACTTCACATATCTATGAGTATTAAAAATTGTGATTTTAAACCTATGTTCATACTAACATTGTGTTGGGCACTTTGTTTTCATTTGTATACAACATTTTCAAATCCTCTGATACATCTCAATGAATAAAATAGACCTGTGAATGATAATTTTGATAAAAAAACATTAACTCATAATTAGAGATAACCAGTCAAATCTCTATTACCTAAGCTAGTATTTTTGCTTATAACCAAGTATTTGAGGTAGAAGTTTATCCTAACATGAATTCAAGAAAGACAAGAAAAAATGTCAAACATTATTTACTTACGTTTTTACTCCACCAGTGTATCAAGAGATTCTATCGTCACATCTTACTGAAAGACTGAGATAACGTACTTCAAAAGGTACAACGATCGTGTGATGTGAAAGTATACTTTGGCATTTATATCCTACCACACTCTGTCCAACTACCACATCACGAACGTCAACTATCTCTTCATACTCCCATGTCTTCTTGTCAACATAAAACATTATCCGCATCTTTCGTCATTTGTACTTTCGCGTCTCATCCTTTTGTCACATTGTATCTAAACGAGTCTACACAGAATTAATTTTTTTTTTTTACTAAATAAGGTATATAAACTATTACACCAACAAAACATCAAAACTCATTAATATTTCCTTCGTTTGCAGTTCTAATTCCAACATGACTTTTTTCATAACCAGTGGAGAGTAAAATTCATGGATATTTTACTTTCATTTCTTTTTTGAATATCTACTTCTATAATAAAATACTGTACGGCAATCCTTCCCACCAACCTACCTACCTACCTTCTTTTATGTTTTTTGGATTATGTAAAAAAAAAAAAAAAAAAAACGAACATATCTCTCAACACTATAATAAAATACATTTTTGTGAATTTCCATTCTCGTTGAGCCAATGAAAGAGCCCGTAGCCTATGGTGCTAAAAAGCTAAGGGACCCTAGCTATAAACATCGCATGAAGAGTTTTAAAGATTTTGAAGAGTTTCGGTAAGTGTATTTTATGGTATTAAGAGTTTATTAGATCATGATAATATAACAAGCAGTCGAAGGGACAAGGAATATGGAACATGAAAATGGGAGCAAAAAAGGTGTGAACGGGAGGTCAAGGGATTATGTGAAGGGAACCGAGAACGGAGGATGGAAACAATGAACAAATAATGGGAACAATGAACAAATAATGAGAACAATGAATATTAAATAATGAGAACTATGACCGAATGATGAGAAATAGGAACAAATGATGAGAACGAGGAACGAATGATGGGAACCAAGAACGAATGATGGAAATTACAAAGGACAGTTGTGGGACGAGGAACAAGGCCAAAGGATGGAAATGGAGAAGGAGAATTTGGAGATACGGAACGAGTAACAAGAAAACTAAAAATGGGGAACTAGAACAGAAGACGGGGAACTCGTAAAAAGGGAATGAGGGAACGGAAGACATGCTATAACTCTTAAAAACAAAGGGACCATAATCGATAGAACCGGGGATAGGAGGTAGTTTTTAAAGAGCATTATGGGAAGAGGGGGACCTTATTAACAAATTAAACAAATACTCTTCTTCTTTTTGCGTGTCCGAAGGACACGCATATATACTAGTATATAATAAAATACTGTACAACGATCCTTCTTACCAACCAACCTACCAACCTACCAACATACAAACCTACCAACCTACCTAACTTCTTTAATGTTTTTTGGGTTAATCAAAAATATATATAAAAGCAATGATACGGTTTGAGAAATGGTAGACACGGGGTACTTTTTTGAAAGCACTATGTAAAGATTTTCTCCATCGGGACGACGGGGACCTTACTAGTGTTTTACAACATGCAAGGACTAGCCATAGAAGGGTAGTTAGTGTGGAGCATTATATATAAGTAGTCATTGTCTTCACAGTCATGCAAGGGCGGTGAGTATTGATTTTCACGCAAGAACGACATACAAGGACACCTAAGCACTCAATGTCTTGTCAATTGTGCAAGGGCGGACAATATTATCAGATTGTGTTTGGGTGAATGTTAATATTGTTCACAACAATATTAACATTCACCCAAAAACACTCTGGTATACAAGGACACATAAGGAGTCAATATTTTCAGAGGCGTACAAGGGCGATATTGACGTTCCCGCGACATACAAGGGCGGTCATTGACGTTTACGTTCCCTCGTCGTACAAGGGCGGTCATTATTGATGTTTACGCAAGAGCAGTCTGACATACAAGGACAGTTTGAGATGTAATGACGATGAATGTTTTTGATGATGGCTGTCAGTCACCTTAATAAGGGAGGTCAATTTCTTCATAAGGGCGGCTAATTTACTTGACAAGGGCTCTCAACCGCCATCATTATGCAAATGCCAATGATGTAGGCATAGTTTATATTGGCACTATGACGTTAGTTAGTGAGGTATAGTTAATTTCATAATGGAACTTAACAAATCGTTATCCCACATAAATCAAATGTAACAAACAGACCATACCAAGGTCTGACCTAATAATACCATGTTCATCTATATCTACTTCTATAACATAATATTGTTCGGCGATCCTTTCTACCCACCAGACCTTCTTACCTACCAAACCTTTCTACCCACCAAACCTTTCTACCCACCAAACCTTCCTACCCAACGTACCAACCTACCATCTTACGAACTTACCAACCAACCTATCTACCTATCTTCCTTTATGTTTTTTGGATTATGTAAATTAAAATTATATTTCAAAATTTTAAAAAAAGAAACACATGGGCATATACAAAATTATCATGGAATGGTAGACACGAGATAATTTTTTAAAATACCATACAAAGTGCTTCTCCGTCGGGATGACAGGTACCTTACTGTATAAAAATAATAAACATAATATGAGGAAATGGTAAACACGGGATAATTCTATAAAAGTACCATATAAAGAGCTTTCCTGTCGGGACAACAGGTACATCGCTAGTACCGTATATAATAGAATGAAGCGTCTAGATATCATTGATATATTCAATTTCATTTGCTTTCACCTTAAACCCAATTTAAGACAATCTTCATACATTAAAAAATATTTGAGAAATATTCTTTTATGAAATTGTGACTCATTTATCCAAAACCCCTCAAAAAAATAGTTTTTACCATTATTTTTCCAAGATTGAGTGCCATGGATTCTTACTTGTAAGATGCAGTAAAGTAGGATGGCGAGCTTGAGGAGAGTTCACCTTATAAGTGATCGGAGGGATCGGCCCAGGGTTCTCGAACTCACGGGATCACGACAAAAGGGGTGAGTAGTTTTGTTCTTTTACCTCTTTGTCCTGTGGCCATTGAGGTAAAGACATTACTCACTCCAATCTTCGACTTGAAGATTGGAGTTCTTATCTATCTATCTATCTGATCGGAGGGTAGACATGTCTTGAACTCTCCGCTCACTTTCAAGCCTTCACTCGATTAGGAGGTGATACACTTTGTAGCAAATATTTTTGAAGGTAAATTGGAGTTACGCTTCATACATTTCGGTCTGTTTTATCTACACTAAATTTGATAATTAGTGTTAGATACACTAATTAGTGTTAGATTTACATAAACATGTTATAAGTTTTTACTGTTGTTCAATAATTTTACCAACTATATTGGCCAAGATGGGGGTCCTTATATAGTATCGAAGTCAATGCTCTTGGTAAATTTTTTAAACAAAAGTAAAAACTTATAGCATTATAGCAAATCTTATAATAATCTAACACTAATTATCATATTTAGTGTAGTGTTTTTGTGATTGGAATGGTATTGCGTTGCATGATAGGTGAGTTCTTGGCTTCACCTAGATTTTGGACTAACCCGGAAACAAGCTGGATGTTGAAAACAACATTTTGGACGCAAGAACTTTGTATAGCTTTAACTTCTTCATCCGGGGTCTGTTTTCGACAAAATCCCTTGGATATGGCGAAAACAGCCCAAAACAGGTCGTTTGGGGTCTGGACATCCCCTATTTAAAATCGGTTGAAATTGATACCTTTTGCAGGTTGATGATTTTTTCCACATCTTTCCAAAAAGTCATTTCATGATTCAAGATTCCTTATACTTTAGAAGATATTCAAGGTCAAAGTTTTGAAGCACTATTTGAAATGTGCCCAAAAATGCCCAAGCTGTGGTGTATGCTCGTTAACTCTCATAGTCTGTCCAAAATAAATAAGATTGCAAAAAGTTCAAAATTCACCAAAAAAATTAAGAGTTTACTCTTTTCAAGTTGTTTTTTTTTTTTTTTTTTTTTTTTTTTTTTTTTTTTTTTTTTTTTTTGGTACTTGTAAAAGAGGTACCAAGGCATGATCTCACCATTCGGATCTTTAATCCAATTATTCTTCACATGCCAATTTATTGTTGAGGACTTATCTTTGTATTTGAATTTCAACAATAGTCCGGGTGAGAAATCAAGGTTTTATAGGTTGTATGAGGGTAAAAATTGCATGGACATATTCACTTAGGAACAAAAATTTGAAGAGCCACAGTTCAAATTAACTTGTAGAGTTGGTTCTCCAAGCTCACAAAAAAATTTGAACCCATTTTGCCAGGAGTAGAAAATACTTATTTTCCGACTTTGAATGTTACAATCACACAACTGGTAAGGATTTTAATACAAAGTTTTGGTACACATATATATGGACAAGTTAGGTACAAGATCTTATGGTTACATACTTGTGATTACGTCAAAAGTTGAAAATTTTCATCTTGCATTGAAAGAGGTGGTCTTGAGGAGTTTTGGCTGTTTTGGGGGCTTTTAACTTTAGGGGTCAAGTATATGTCTAATCTTTGTGATAAAAGTTGTAAAAACATACACTAAAGTATGAAATGATGGCATGCAATTTAGTGAAGGCAACTCTTGTATTTGTGTTTTCAAACATGGGGCATATTCACCATCACAAGCCAATTATGTGAAATCCAACTTAGTTTTTCATGAATTCTTTTTACATAAGTATGATCTCAAGATGAAATTTGTAGCTGAAAGAGTTTTGTTTTGAATAATTTAGGTAATGGATTTGCAAAAAATTTTCTATCTTGAAATAATTGCAAAAGATAAAATAAATGGAAAGATAAACTGGGCCCTTCCACAAAAATGTCCTTTGTAAAATTTTACAAAGGTATTTTTGTGCAAGGGCCCAGTTTACCATTTCCTTGAAGCCCGTGTTTTATATATAATATATTTATTTATTTAGATAATCCAAAAAAATATAAAAGAAGGTAGGTTGGTAGGTTTGTATGTAGGTTTGTAGGTCGGTAGGTTGGTAAGTTTTGTAGGTTGGTAAGTTTGTAGGTTGGTGGGTTGGTACGTTGGTACGTTGGTACGTTGGTGGGTAGGAAGGATCGCCGAACAATATTTTATTATAGAAGTAGATATTCGTCGGCATTTAATTTGAACTTCAATAAAATATAAGAATAAAAAAAGAAGAAAAGAAAAGGGGATATTCAAGAAAGTCTAGCACTTATGAATCAGCAACAAAGTTTTGAATACATTCAGTGAGGAATGTGTTCAGTTTACATTATAAAAGCCGGGACAATCATTTTATCGCTAAAACAAAGTTTATGGAGTGAAATATGGACTCAACCCAACTTGACAAATTCAAATATTCAGCACAAGAAATAAATCAATCACATTTGTCCTCCTTGAGGTAAGGTAGAGGCACCTATAACCGACCACTTAAGGATTTTAGCACATGATATTAAGGTATATATTTTTTTTAGAATTTTTCGTGTGTGCAAACATAAGGTTCTTGTTGAATGCAAAAAGTTTCGTGATTTTATTTGCCTTATTCAAATAGTTATAATTGTTTAAAGTGAAAAGTTGCTTGGAACCTAAAGTCGATCACATGCTCAAATATACAAATGAGGTACATCTGTTCTTTCAAAATCTAGGAATCGGGCTTGATCGGGTATTGGTCGCCCGTCGGGAATGGGTGCCTCTACCTTACATGAAAGGCTTGACTCTCCATGTGAGGTGTTCCTAATTTAACAATGGAGCTCTTTTAGAGGCGGTTGGTTGAGTGATAGATTGGAGAAAGAGCGCCTTGTGATGATGATAATCTTTGAATGAATGTAGTCTAAGATATGATTGACTAGTAGATTGAAGAAAAAGTGGTTTCAGAGTGATAATCTAGAGAAGGGGGAGTGTACCTTGATGGTGGTAATATTTGAATTAACTCAATTCAAATATGGATGATTGATAAATTATAAAAGAAACGGTCAAGTGATCATTCATAACTGGACCTTCTGATGACGGTAATCATTAAATAACATTCCACCTCAAGACCTTCTAGAAGCTTGTAAAAGTTGGTTGGTTCAACTTCAAACTTAGTCGCCTAAAAGCATCCCATCTAGAGTTATTCTAGAAGCCTAATAACATTGCACTTTGGATCCTTCTAAAAGTTGAAATTAAGTTGATTTGTCTAACCTCAATGTTAGTCTTCTATTATTACCACACTAAGAAGGTCCCCGTCGTCCCGACAGGGAAGCTCTTTATATGATACTTTAAAAAAAGTATCCCGTATATACCATTTCCTCAATCAATATTTTTATTATTATTTTTATATATACCCGTTCATTTTGTTTTAATTCCTTAAAAAAGTAAAATAATTATACATAATCCACAAAACACAAAAGGTAGGTAGGTTGATAAGTTCATAGGTTGGTAGGTTTGTATGTTGGTAGGTTGGTACGTTGGTGTGTAAGAAGGATCGGCGGACGGACCCAATTCTGTTATTTATATAGATATGTCAAGTTAGGTACCTCTCGACGGGGAAGGTCTTTACATGGTACTTTTAAAAAAGTATCCCGTGTATACCATTTCCTCAAACGGTTTTTTTTCTCCCTTTTTCTCTCTCTATATTCATATTTTTTTAATACATAAAAGAAGGTAGGTAGGTTGGTAGGTTGGTAGGTTGGTACATTGGTGGGTTGGAAGGATTGCCGAACAGTATTTTATTATAGAAGTAAATATAGATATAGATACATACATGAATAGACTAGTGAGTCTTGTTTGATTTTTCTACGAAAGAGTATTGAAAATTCATTGATAATGATGCGCACTTTGATGTAATGCCTTATTTATTTAGCTAAGTGTGAACTCATTCAAAAGATTTGATCTAGTACAAACTTTGATTTTTAATGGTACGTGACATAGTTATATATTCAAGAAATTTGAACATGTAGGGGTTCTGGATTTTAATTTTTTAAGATAGTTATTGCATGATTGAAGATTAACATCACATGATTGGAGATTTGTACATTCCAAATGAATTCTCCAACAATTTTTCTATTCAATCCATATCTTGTTCACCAAACCATTAGAGAAGCCCTAATGTGTTACTTTTGGACCGCTTCACCCATACACTTCACGAATGTCATTCTTCTACATTTTGGATAAAAGGGAGAAACTTGAAAGAGCCATTACTTCTTTATCCAAACTTTGCTTTGACAAATCACTTGCATTGGCTTCCAAATCAAATCTTGTGTAGTGAAACTTGCAAATCGAGTTAATAAAGTATAAATAAATGGCATGAATTTTAGTGAAGCAACTTTTGGTTTTGAGATTCCTAACATATTAAGGCATGGTCGCCTTAAAGTAAAAATTGGTCACTTATGAATATAAATTTGCCAATCAACGAGCTTGTTGGGTTCCTACGACCTCCCATAGGAAAGAAAGACGAATCCAAAATGGAAAAGGAGAAAAAGTGACAAAATATGATCTTAAAAAAGCTAATAGGGCTTGAGTTTGACCTCAAGCTGCTGGAGAAGCTCGTGCGAGCAAAGACGCTAGGCAGTCAACGCCAACAGATAGAGATGCTTAGGACTCATGGTGGCACCCTCGTGTTCAATTATATGCTTGAAATTGTGTCCTCGCACTTTAAAATTAAATCGACAAAATGAAGATTGCTAGTAGGGAAAAAATTCCGCAATATTCTTCTTTGTCACGGCGACCTTTACAAACACACTTCCCTGGAACTAGAAGTTCTCAAAAGAATAAATGATAGAATTGGACAATGACTCATATCTAAATTGCAAACCCAACTTCACTCTACTTCGAATCTTCTTAGTGCACTAATAAAGGTGTTTCATGCTTAAAATATGAATTAAGAGAATATTCTCATATCAACATCTTATAGTATTGTAGTTTAATTGTTATTATTGCCACTTCACATATCTATAAGTATTGAAATTGTGATTTTATACCTATGTTCATACAAACATTGTATTGGACTCTTTGTTTTCATTTGTATTCAACATCTTCATATCCTCTTTTACATCTCAAAAAATAAAATCTCCTACGAATGAAAATATAAACTTATAACCAGAGATAACCTATCAATTTTTTTTGTTATCTAAGCTAGTACTAGTGCTTATGTCCAAGTATTTGAGTTTACTTTAACATGAATTTAAGAAAGATAAGAAAAAAATGTCAAACATTATTATTATTATTTTTAGTATATTTTTAGTGTTAGTAGTATATCGACACTAATTCCGCTGTCACATCTCACTGGAAGAGATGGACCTTTGCACACGTACTTCAAAAGGTACTACGAACTCGTGATGTGAAAGTACACTTCGGCATTTATATCTTACTGACTCTCCGTGACAGAACATCAACTATCACTTCATAATCCCCGTCTTCTTCTCAACATAAAACGTTATCCGCATCTTTCGTCATTTGTACTCTACCTATCGCCCCACTACGTTATCTGCATCTTTCGTCATTTGTACTCTACCTGTCGCCTCGCTACGTTATCCGCATCTTTCCTCATTTGTACTATACCTGTCGCCCCACTACGTTATCCGCATCTTTCGTCATTTGTACTCTACCTGTCGCCCCACTCCCACATTACACATTACGAACGTCAACTATCCCTTCATAATCCCCGTCTTCTCGTCAACATAAAACATTATCCGCATCTTTCGTCATCTATACCTTCACATCTCATCCTCTTGTCACATTGTATCTAAACAAGTCTTTACAGAATCGTACTTTATTTTTTACTAAATAAGGTATTACACCAGCAAAAATCAAATTTCAATAAAAATTCAGTATGTTGCACTTTTAATTCCAACATAATTTTTTCATCTTCAATGTAAAATTTATGTAATATTTTACTTTGATTTTTTTTTTCCTCAAAAATACCATATATAATGGAATGAAGTGTATATAATATATACAATTTCACCTTAAACTCATTTTGAAATACTCTTCATACATTGAAAAATATTTCATGACCTTGTGATTCATTATTAAAAACCCCTCACTACCAATAGTTTTTACCATTATTTTTCCAAGATTGAGTGCCGTAAGCGGCAAGACCGAATCCGATTGGCTGACCGACGTAACAGAAGAGAGCGGCCACGATAAAGCCACGACAAAAGGGAAAAAGTAGAAAAGGAAGGCCACGAAAAAGTAAAAGTGAGCGAAGGACCCAGCAGAACGTTCTGGACGGAAGAAGAGAAGAGCTACGTTTCCACGGTCTCCCGTTTCGTCATCATCTTCCCCCTTGTGCCAAGCCTTGGTTTCTTCATCATCAGTTTCATCATCGACCGACCGACCGCCTTTGCATTGATAGGGGAAGAGGAGGGCCGCGGTTCTCTCATTCTCTTGTAGCTTGCGTGCGACCCAATTGCGCTCTTGACATAGATTTCTTCTCAGATCGGAAGAGGTTTTGGATTGTGGGCACAGACACCATCCTTCTGGACTCGAACAAGCTTAACGTGTTATAGCTATGGCGACGCCTGCTGCTGGTCATGCCGGGGAGCCTTCTGATCCGTAACGATCTCTGCCTTCCTCTCTCTTGATTGATGTGCGGGGAGCTAGGGTTCGAAGCAGACGTTGAATTCGATGCTTCTTTGTCCTTCTATACGACAATTGACGACGTGCCCTAGGGTTTCGTTTCGTTCGTGGCATGTGCTTTAGGTTTACCGTGTCGGTGGTTTGCAATTGGTGGCAGCTGTAGTTGTTAGTGCGATTTGGTGTCTGAGCTCGTTGATCGACAACGAGCTTGTGTGAGGTTGCTGTGATATCGGTTGACGTGTGTTTGATCGATGACGGTGTTCTCGTTGGGGACGTGATTGAGGTTATCGTCGGGGCCAAGGTTGGGAATATCTGACGCGAATTTGTTATTTTGGGGGTCCTGCAGCAAGCCTAATAAGAAGGACTTTTCCACTGCGATATTGGAGCGTAAGAAGGCACCCAATCGGTTGGTTGTCGACGAAGCCGTGAACGATGACAACTCTGTGGTGGCATTGAACATGGAGACCATGGAAAAGCTGCAGCTTTTCCGTGGTGACACTGTGCTGATCAAGGTTCGTCACACATTTTGGCTGGTGTTAGGTTGCATGATTTGGAAGCCGTTGGGCTTTTGGGAGGGTTGTTGACGTTTGGTGTGCGCGGTGCAGGGAAAGAAACGCAAGGACACCGTGTGTATAGTGCTGGCAGATGATACTTGTGACGAGCCCAAGATACGGATGAACAAGGTGGTGAGGGCCAACCTTCGAGTGCGGCTGGGAGATGTGGTGTCCGTTCACCAATGTGCAGATGTGAAATACGGGAAGCGTATCCACGTGCTTCCGTTCGACGACTCGATCGAGGGAGTGACGGGCAACCTGTTTGATGCGTACTTGAAGCGTAAGTGGTGGTTTGGGCAGTGGTGTTGAGTCTGTCTGCACGGTGTGTTCGTGAGTCGTCGCACCCGAGATGGTATTGACCATGATGATGTGGAGTAGGAGTTTGAGGTGCTGACAATGCTTGGACGTTGTGTGTGCAGCTTACTTCATGGAAGCATACAGGCCCGTGCGCAAGGGCGATTTGTTTCTGGTGCGTGGAGGAATGAGGAGCGTGGAGTTCAAAGTTGTAGAGACGGACCCTGCAGAATACTGCATCGTAGCTCCCGACACAGAGATATTCTGCGAGGGCGAGCCTTTGAGGTGAGTCGGGTTTGATGGGCAGCAGATGGCCAGGGTATCTTTTGCAAGTTTTGTCAGGAAGAGAAAAGTGATCAATGGATTCGGGAGATGCATTGAGGGGCAAGCTGGATGATGATGGTCGCTGACAGTGGCAAGGGGTGTTGTTGACTGAATGCAGGCGGGAGGACGAGGAGCGACTTGATGAAGTTGGTTACGATGATGTGGGTGGAGTCCGGAAGCAGATGGCACAGATCCGTGAGCTGGTAGAGTTGCCTCTGAGGCACCCTCAGCTGTTCAAGTCGATCGGAGTGAAGCCCCCGAAGGGTATCCTGCTGTTCGGTCCTCCCGGTTCAGGAAAGACTTTGATTGCCCGTGCGGTGGCGAACGAGACAGGAGCGTTCTTCTTCCTGATCAACGGTCCTGAGATTATGTCGAAGCTGGCTGGTGAGAGCGAGAGCAATTTGAGGAAGGCATTCGAGGAGGCAGAGAAGAACGCGCCGTCGATTATCTTCATCGACGAGATCGATTCGATCGCACCGAAGAGGTAATGACAGAATGATGTGATAGTGGAAGAGTGAATCGGGGTGTATGATGTCGTGAGTGCGAGGTTGTAGAGGTGAGTGCTACGTGGTGGAATGTGCATGGGTTGGGGCGTGCAATCTGGTTGTTGGAGGGTTTCACGTCTTGGGTTTACAATGTTTGTTGGAAGCCCTGGCGTACTGGTCTGGATGTTCTTGATTGCACGAGAGTTCAGAGAGTGCTAGACAGTTAAGGCGATTAGACTGCGTGGGTGATATTGAAATCGTTTGTGGCTTGGTTTGGATGTGCAGGGAAAAGACTCAAGGAGAGGTAGAAAGGCGTATCGTGTCGCAGTTGTTGACACTGATGGACGGGTTGAAGTCCCGTGCCCACGTGATCGTGATGGGGGCCACGAACAGGCCGAACAGTATCGACCCAGCGCTGCGTCGGTTCGGGCGGTTCGATCGTGAGATCGATATCGGAGTGCCGGACGAAGTGGGGCGTCTGGAAGTCGTGCGCATCCACACGAAGAACATGAAGCTCGCAGAGGATGTAAGTCTCACTTTTAGGATGGCTGGTTGTACTTGGTTGGTGACGGTGGCGGGTTGATTGGTTATACCGGTTGATTGATTGATTGGTTTGATGGGTTTGATGTGTTGATTGTACTTGATTGTGTTGGCATGAGAGGGGCTCTGACTAGTGTGTTTGGGGTGAAATGGAAATGCAGGTGGACCTTGAGAGGATCGCTCATGACACACACGGGTTTGTGGGTGCTGATCTGGCGGCTCTGTGTACAGAAGCAGCTCTGCAGTGCATTCGTGAGAAGATGGATGTGATTGATCTGGAGGACGAGACGATCGACGCGGAGGTGCTGAACTCGATGGCGGTAACGAACGAGCATTTCCAGACGGCTCTTGGCATCAGCAACCCTTCTGCTCTGCGGGAGACAGTGGTGGAGGTGCCAAACACGACTTGGGAGGACATTGGAGGGTTGGAGAACGTCAAACGGGAGCTGCAGGAGACAGTGCAGTACCCGGTGGAGCACCCGGAGAAGTTCGAGAAGTTCGGGATGTCGCCATCGAAGGGTGTGTTGTTCTATGGACCACCTGGATGTGGAAAGACGCTTCTTGCAAAGGCTATCGCGAACGAGTGTCAGGCGAATTTCATCAGCGTGAAGGGACCGGAGCTGCTGACAATGTGGTTCGGTGAGAGCGAAGCCAACGTGCGTGATGTGTTCGACAAGGCGCGACAGTCTGCGCCTTGCGTGCTGTTCTTCGACGAGCTGGACTCTATCGCGAACCAGCGTGGTAGCAGCCAAGGTGACGCGGGTGGCGCGGCCGATCGCGTGTTGAACCAGTTGCTGACTGAGATGGACGGGATGAACGCGAAGAAGACGGTGTTTATTATCGGAGCGACGAACAGGCCGGATATCATCGATTCAGCGCTACTTCGCCCGGACGTCTGGATCAGCTGATCTACATCCCTCTGCCCGACGAAGCTTCTCGGTTGAGAATCTTCCAGGCGGCATTGAGGAAGTCGCCACTGGCGAAGGAGGTGGACTTGGAGGCGTTGGCAAGGTACACGCAGGGATTCAGCGGTGCTGATATCACTGAGATCTGTCAACGTGCGTCGAAGTATGCAATCCGCGAGGACATCGAGAAGGTATGTTGACACAAGACTCTGAACTATGCATTTGTTTGGGTGTCGAGATTATTGTGATTCTTTGAGCGGGTTGGGTTGGGAGTGTGATTTTCTTGTACAGAAGTGTTAGAGTAGAAATGAATGGTAGATGTAGTTGAGACAGTCTTGAAAGGTTTTAGGAGTCTACTGAGGGTGTTGTAAGGACGGTGGGCCTGCGGAGGGGGGCAAGTAGAGGCGGATTGTGACGTTGTGGGTGTTCCACTGATGGCAGGACATCGAGAGGGAGAAGAGGAGGGCAGAGAACCCGGAAGCGATGGAAGAGGACGAGACGGAAGAGCCGGCTGCAATCAAGGCGCGTCACTTCGAGGAAGCGATGAAGTTCGCGCGGCGCAGTGTGAGCGACGCGGACATCCGCAAGTACCAAGCGTTCGCTCAGACTCTGCAGCAATCGCGTGGGTTCGGGTCGGAGTTCCGATTCCCCGATCGTCCAGCGGCGGCTCCAGGAGTAGCGGCGGCGGCAGAGAGCGCTCCTGCATTCGGTGCGGCTGCGGACGACGACGATTTGTACAACTAGGGTGGCGGGTGTTTAGGGTCGTAGTGGTGGTTCTGGGGGCGGGGTGTAGGACCCGTCAGTACACATTTGTACACAGTTCAAATTACTGTTTGAAATTCTCTTGCAAGTACTTGGAATGAGATAAAATTCTCCAGCTCCGGTGTCAGATTGGTGTGTGGCCAATTAAAGTGATGTTATGGTGATGTGTGACCTGTGACGATATGCAGAGAGGTTAGGCTCTTGCATGGTTGCTGCCTTGACCACCCGCTTGTGTAGAAATAAACATTGGATTCACTCAGTTGATGTGGGGATGGTGGGTGTTGTGTCGGTGCTTTTTGAAGTTATTAGCTTGTAGACTTGCTGTGTCCGGACTGTAGTGTCTGGAGTGCATACAATTGTTGCTAGGAACTTTCAGCGAGTCATCCATTTACCCATTTACTGGTGTAACTTCCAGGCATTCTTCAGTTTGGTGTTTAAAAAGCTGGAACTCCTCTCTGTGTTTTGGTATGCTCTGATATTTTAGGTAGGAATGTCTTGTTTGGATGCTCGACACTCTAGTTAACCCCCAAAGGACCGATGGGCTTGAAGAAAGTCTTAGATCTATTATAAAATTTGGATTTAGTAACCCTTACAATGTAGTGCTCCAAAGATTGTATAAAGATCTTAACCACTAACTTAGATCTATAAGGTTAAATATCTTAAAATAGGTAACCAATCATATTTTGATAGAATGGAGAGGTCACAAGTAACCTATGAGGAACCATATTTGATTTCCAAACTAGTAAGTTTTCTAACACTAAGAAAACCTTGCCCTTTCTTGTTTTTGAAGGCTTATTGTGAACAATCTGTGAATCCAAACAAGGTTATTTAAATTGGATGTGATTTCCAACTTACCAAACTTCTAGAATATTGAATAAAATCCCAGTATATCTTTGTTGATCTGGGATCAGCTCCTCAAAATTCGGGATCGACCTAGTTGATTGGGCGCTTAGGGGTTAAGGCTAGTGTTTGGAGACTCATCAGTTTGATAGGAAGCCATCGTTGGTTGAAGATGCAGTTCGAGTCCCAGTCTACTGATTACATGCATAAAGAAAATCAAACTTCCTTGGAGAGGACATCCATCATTCGGACACTTGGTTTGCAGCAACATGCAAGCCGCATTTCTCTACGCGGCACCGGAGTAGCGATAGCGATACGAGAAAGTTGGGCATCACGCATGTGCTCGTCAGTCGTCGGACACTTGGAAAGATTACTCGCAGTCGGTATTATGTGGCAACGCTAGATGTGTTGAGCAGGATTGAAGCTGTGGATCATCTAGGCTTGCGCGGAGATTTTCTGGAGCTCGGGGTTTTCTTCAAGAAATGGGTAATCGGTGTAGCCAACGACGGGGTCCTGAATGTAGAACGTAGCGCGGTTGTATTTGTTGAGTGGCGCGCACCAGGCGAGGCGCTTGGGCAGGTCGGGGTTAGCCAGGAAGTGGCGCCCGAACGCAACAATGTCAGCCCGTCCTGAGCGAACAGCATCGTTACCCTCGACGCGATCGAATCCACCCGCACTCACAAAAGCGCCTGGCCAGGCTCGCCGCACGGGCCACAGTGACTTGTCAGTCTCGATGGAGTGGGTAAATCCCGTCCACATGGACACGCGGGGCTCTACACAGTGCAAGTACAGCAGCGGGTACTTTTTCAGGGTCTCCGCGATGGCTACCCCGAGCGCCAAGCCGTCCGCGTCCTCCGAGTCCGCGTAGTCCGTGAAGGGCGAGATGCGCACGCCCAGTTTGTCGGCACCGATTTCCTGCAACACGGCCTCCACGACCTCCACTAGGAACCGCAGCCGATTCTCTAGTGACCCGCCGTACTTGTCCGTCCGGTCGTTCACGGAGCTCTTCAGAAACTGTTCGATCAAGTAACCGTGCGCGCCGTGAAGCTCCACCCCGTCGAACCCCGCGTCCATGCACCTGCGCGCTGCGTACCGATACTGATCCACGAACTCTGCCACTTCCTCGGTTGCGATGGCTCTCGGTGTTGAATACGGCGCCTGGTTTACCCCATCCGGCAGTAGCAATTCGGCCTCCTTGATCGGCCTGTTGGTCGATGATGGCGGTGGCGCCCCATCTGGCTGGTACGCTGCCATGCCATGAAAACTCATCAATCCCCATGGGGCATAACTTGACAGCACCAGAGTTGAGATTGTCACATCACAGCTTTCTAAATATGATGTGGGTAGAACTCGAGGGACTTTTCTATCCACTTGAGGGAACGATAATGTATGCAGCTATGGAGCATGACAATTGAAGGAATGTACAGACGAAGCGTGGGCGTACAGGTATGGGAAGCGCGCCCAGCGTGCCAGATTTGGCAGATGAAGACGCCGCCCTTGTCATGCACAGCTTTGACGACTGGTTTCCACCCCTCCACATGCTCGTCGGTGTAGATGCCGGGTGTGTGCGGGAAGCCACACGCAGTCTGGGAGATAATCGTGGCCTCCGTGATGAGAAGCCCGCCTTTCGTCGTGCGTTGCTCGTAGTAGACCGCGTTGTGCGGCTGCGGCACATGATTGTATGATCGACATCTCGTCAGTGGCGCCAGTGCCACTCTGCCATTCCCATTTCAGTGCAGCACACACTCAGTTCCCATGCACAAACTCTGCTAGAAATTCTACAGAATGGTTTGCAGTTATCGATACCTGTGGTGAAGCTGGAAAGGCCCAAGCTGAAAGGGTTGTCCTAATGGCATCCGCTCATGCTTCTCCTCTGCATCATTCTCCGCACCCTCGGAGCAGACCCGCGGCGCATACGTCCAGAAATCATCCATGGCGCCGGCACTCACTTACCACAATTCCTTACCGACTGCAAGCAGGCGATCACAGGACGATGACGATCGCGGTCCTCCCTGTAAACCTACACTCACTATCACTATTATTCCCTGTTTATATGCTTATTATTGGTCTGCCACTTGGAAGTAGCCAAACCTCACATACAAATATACGTAACGTTTCCGGCTCTGCCAAAGGAGCACTATGATGAAGAATCATGATAGCGGGCATGGTGTCAGTGTCGACGAGTTTCAGAGTACAAAAGGAAGAGCAGGTAATTCCTTGCTGACTTTTCTGTAGGTTTCGGAAAGATAAATCGCTGGGCATAATGTCAGCCTCTATCAGCGCGAAAGGTACATTCTTTCACTTTTCTTTGGTAATGTAAAGTGAAGCATGGTGCCTGTCCCCTTAGAGCATCCGCTGCTTTGTCCGGCGAACAGTCGAACAGTCCTGGGCGAGAGGTTGCGAGCGGGCCCGGCCAAAGAAAATTGTGCCGCAATGGCATGAGTTTGCAAATGGACGGCAGGAAGGCGGCCTCGGCAATCGTAGTGATGAGTCGCGGTAGAGCCTCGTCGAGGTTATCCGCGTCCCAGCAAGAGGCCTCCACAACTAGGAAGCTCCCCATGAAAAATGGGGATTTTCATGGGGAGAAGACATGAAAATCCCTGTTTTTCATGGGGAGAAGACATGAAAATCCCTGTTTTTCATAGGATATTCTCCTCATGAATTTTAAATTATTTGGAGATATTCATCTCATGAATCTTAAGTTGGAGAGGTAGAGCCTCGTCGAGGTGAATTCGAGCTCGTCCAGGATACCTGCGGCTCTGCGGCCCAAAGAAGAAATTCTTGCTGAAGAAGTGACGGTACCCGTGAGAGCATTTCGAGGAACGAGGAGAGGATCATGCGACCCTGTCGGTGTGTGGAGGGGCACACCATTGGAAGCACTCGACAGACAAGGGCTCGTTACCGCACATCATTCACGGACGTAACGCGCAGCTGATGCTGATCTTAGAACAGTACACACTCATAGCATTATTATATGGGTCCAATTTCGATGCAGAATGTGGACCCTTCATTATGATCCTCAGTTTTGACAACTGCAGATACTCCGGTAGGGGAATGTTTGGGATACATATTCAATAACATGTGTACATATTGCATTTTCAAACTCATTGGAGACATTATTTTGTACCTGGGACTTCTACTGAATTCCGTAGTCACAATAATCATCGAATTTTACATCCGAAGGTTTGAAAATGGACAGAAATTAATCTTAAGATTTGTTTTGGGTCAAAGTTCAATGATTGTCATGATTGTGACATTGATATAAACCTCTCTTTCAACCGATCCTGGTAAATATTGTTGATCTTGCACATCTGTGTTTCATAATCATTAGCTTCACGTATTGATTTTTCATGAACGTATTTCATAAACGTGAACTTGACATTTGTGTTTCATGATCATTAGCTTAACCTGTTGGTTTTTCATAAACGTGTTTCATAAACGTTACCTTAACATCTGTGTTTCATAATCACTAGCTGAACGTATTGATTTTTCATAAATTTGTTTCATAAATGTTACCTTAACATCTGTGTTTCATAATCATTAGCTTCACGTATTGATTTTTCATAAACTTGAAATTAACATCTGTGTTTCACAATCATTAGCTTAACGTATTGATTCTCCATAAACGTGTTTCATAAACGTTAACTTAACATCTGTGTTTCATAATCATTAGCTTAACGTATTGAATCTATATGAACGTGTTTCATAAACGTGAACTTAACATCTGTGTTTCATAATCATTAGCTTAATGTATTGAATTTTCATGAACGTGTTTCATAAACGTGAACTTAACATCTGTGTTTTAGAATCATTAGCTTAACGCAATGATTTTTCATAGACGTGTTTGATAAACGTTAACTTAACATCTGTGTTTCATAATCATTAGCTATACGTAATGATTTTTCAAAAACGTGTTTCATAAACCTTAACTTAACATCTTTGTTTCATAATCATTAGCTTAACGTAATGATTTTTCGGCAAGGTGTTTCATAAATGCTGACTTGACATCTGTGTTTCATAATCATTAGTTTAACGTATTCATTTTTCATGAACGTGTTTCATAAATGCTAACTTAGCATCTGTGTTTTCCCTACTCATTAGCTTAACGTATTGATTTATCATAAACGTGTTTCATAAACGTTAACTTAACATCTTTGTTGCACAGCCATTAGCTTAACGTATTGATCATTTTTGCAAGCTCAATGATCACATATGGCTCTTATGTTCACAAAAGGATCAAATAGAGATTAGGGAAACTTATACCATAAAGTCACCCATTACCTCCAATCTCGTCATTCGTTGATGTGGAGTAGTGATATTGAGTGCAAAATTTGTTAAACAAGAAGTAAAGCATGCCAAAAGAATTAAATTTATTAATAAAGCCATCCTTTTTAAGTTTTGACATGCCTTGAATTTGTTGTTTTAACTTCTTGATTTGACTTGCAAATTGGTGTAGTGTAAAGTTGGACTGACAAGGATGTGGGATAGAGGTATTAGATGCAGGGTTTGTTGAACACAAAGTACAAGAGGCTCTCGACACATTTGTACACAGCTTCCTTTCCTCTTGGAAGTATTTGAATGAGATAAATTTCTCTATTTGGGGTGTCTAATTTTTTTGCTACCAAGTACAACAAGGTTCTTGATTGTTGTTTGGAGCATGCCAAGCTGTTGGTTTTGAGTTTTCAAATTTATAGTAGGTGAAGCACCATATGATATGTCTTAAAAGTCCGTAGGACTATGTCTGAGTAGTAGCTTGGTCGGTGAAGAGAATATAGTTGATTGGATGGGTGGCAAGCAACACTCAATAATACCTTCTATGGATGGGTGGCAAGCTACACTAAACTTTTAATATATTATTGCTTCCACACAATTCCAACACATGCCTTCATCACTTGCACAATTTGAAGAGAATTGTCTTAGGATTTTGGCATTTTTATAATAGTTTCCACTATGTAATACAGTATCATGTTGAAGCAACAAATGTTCATACAGTAAGTTCTGAAATTCTATGGCATTCATCATGTATTATTTCTGAATCATAACAACCGATTACCCGTTTCTCGAAGAAATCTCCGAGCTCCACAAAATCACCGCGCAAGCCTAGATGATCCACAGCTCCAATCCTGCTTCAACACATCTAGCGTTGCCACAGAATACCGACTGCGAGTACTCTTTCCAAGTGTCTGACGACTGACGAGCACATGCGTGGTGCCCAACTTTCTCGTATCGGTGTCGGTACTCTAGTGCCTTGTGGAGCAATGCGGCCCGCATGTTGCAGCAAACCAAGTGCCCGAATGATCGATGTCCTCTCCAACGAAGTTTGTTTGTCTTTGCTGGAACTCGAACAGTCTCTACAACGATGGCTTCATTTCAAACTGATGACTCTCCAAGCAGTAGCCTTAACCTTAAACGTCAGGCTATACGGATTTGGGCAGCCCAGTATTGGATCACAACATTTTTTGGACTTGGGAATCATGAATAGTGCACTTTTTGAACTTGGGCATCATGAATGATCCAATCAATGATGAGCTTGCAATCTCCGACAAGTATTGTACAACCCCAACCTACCTACCACAATCCTTTCAAAGCACAAAATCACTCATACAAATTCTGATTTAAATTCTAAAATTTCACTTTTTGAATGCATAAGAAAAAGGTGACCACTTTGACATCAAAATATAAGTGAAGAGTTGAGTACATTCTGTTGGAATATGACCCGTCGGGTCACCTTAGGAGATTTAAGGGTTAACTAGAGTCTCGAGCGTCCGAACAATCGCTTATGAACCTAGAAGGCATACCAAGACATAGAAAAGAATCCGGGGTTTGTAAGAACAAACTGAAGAATGCCTGGAAGTTACACCAGTAAATGGGTAAATGGATGACTCGCTGAAAGTTCCTAGCAACAATTGTATGCACTCCAGACACTACAGTCCGGACACAGCAAGTCTACAAGCTAATAACTTCAAAAAGCACCGACACAACACCCACCATCCCCACATCAACTGAGTGAATCCAATGTTTATTTCTACACAAGCGGGTGGTCAAGGCAGCAACCATGCAAGAGCCTAACCTCTCTGCATATCGTCACAGGTCACACATCACCATAACATCACTTTAATTGGCCACACACCAATCTGACACCGGAGCTGGAGAATTTTATCTCATTCCAAGTACTTGCAAGAGAATTTCAAACAGTAATTTGAACTGTGTACAAATGTGTACTGACGGGTCCTACACCCCGCCCCCAGAACCACCACTACGACCCTAAACACCCGCCACCCTAGTTGTACAAATCGTCGTCGTCCGCAGCCGCACCGAATGCAGGAGCGCTCTCTGCCGCCGCCGCTACTCCTGGAGCCGCCGCTGGACGATCGGGGAATCGGAACTCCGACCCGAACCCACGCGATTGCTGCAGAGTCTGAGCGAACGCTTGGTACTTGCGGATGTCCGCGTCGCTCACACTGCGCCGCGCGAACTTCATCGCTTCCTCGAAGTGACGCGCCTTGATTGCAGCCGGCTCTTCCGTCTCGTCCTCTTCCATCGCTTCCGGGTTCTCTGCCCTCCTCTTCTCCCTCTCGATGTCCTGCCATCAGTGGAACACCCACAACGTCACAATCCGCCTCTACTTGCCCCCCTCCGCAGGCCCACCGTCCTTACAACACCCTCAGTAGACTCCTAAAACCTTTCAAGACTGTCTCAACTACATCTACCATTCATTTCTACTCTAACACTTCTGTACAAGAAAATCACACTCCCAACCCAACCCGCTCAAAGAATCACAATAATCTCGACACCCAAACAAATGCATAGTTCAGAGTCTTGTGTCAACATACCTTCTCGATGTCCTCGCGGATTGCATACTTCGACGCACGTTGACAGATCTCAGTGATATCAGCACCGCTGAATCCCTGCGTGTACCTTGCCAACGCCTCCAAGTCCACCTCCTTCGCCAGTGGCGACTTCCTCAATGCCGCCTGGAAGATTCTCAACCGAGAAGCTTCGTCGGGCAGAGGGATGTAGATCAGCTGATCCAGACGTCCGGGCCGAAGTAGCGCTGAATCGATGATATCCGGCCTGTTCGTCGCTCCGATAATAAACACCGTCTTCTTCGCGTTCATCCCGTCCATCTCAGTCAGCAACTGGTTCAACACGCGATCGGCCGCGCCACCTGCGTCACCTTGGCTGCTACCACGCTGGTTCGCGATAGAGTCCAGCTCGTCGAAGAACAGCACGCAAGGCGCAGACTGTCGCGCCTTGTCGAACACATCACGCACGTTGGCTTCGCTCTCACCGAACCACATTGTCAGCAGCTCCGGTCCCTTCACGCTGATGAAATTCGCCTGACACTCGTTCGCGATAGCCTTTGCAAGAAGCGTCTTTCCACATCCAGGTGGTCCATAGAACAACACACCCTTCGATGGCGACATCCCGAACTTCTCGAACTTCTCCGGGTGCTCCACCGGGTACTGCACTGTCTCCTGCAGCTCCCGTTTGACGTTCTCCAACCCTCCAATGTCCTCCCAAGTCGTGTTTGGCACCTCCACCACTGTCTCCCGCAGAGCAGAAGGGTTGCTGATGCCAAGAGCCGTCTGGAAATGCTCGTTCGTTACCGCCATCGAGTTCAGCACCTCCGCGTCGATCGTCTCGTCCTCCAGATCAATCACATCCATCTTCTCACGAATGCACTGCAGAGCTGCTTCTGTACACAGAGCCGCCAGATCAGCACCCACAAACCCGTGTGTGTCATGAGCGATCCTCTCAAGGTCCACCTGCATTTCCATTTCACCCCAAACACACTAGTCAGAGCCCCTCTCATGCCAACACAATCAAGTACAATCAACACATCAAACCCATCAAACCAATCAATCAATCAACCGGTATAACCAATCAACCCGCCACCGTCACCAACCAAGTACAACCAGCCATCCTAAAAGTGAGACTTACATCCTCTGCGAGCTTCATGTTCTTCGTGTGGATGCGCACGACTTCCAGACGCCCCACTTCGTCCGGCACTCCGATATCGATCTCACGATCGAACCGCCCGAACCGACGCAGCGCTGGGTCGATACTGTTCGGCCTGTTCGTGGCCCCCATCACGATCACGTGGGCACGGGACTTCAACCCGTCCATCAGTGTCAACAACTGCGACACGATACGCCTTTCTACCTCTCCTTGAGTCTTTTCCCTGCACATCCAAACCAAGCCACAAACGATTTCAATATCACCCACGCAGTCTAATCGCCTTAACTGTCTAGCACTCTCTGAACTCTCGTGCAATCAAGAACATCCAGACCAGTACGCCAGGGCTTCCAACAAACATTGTAAACCCAAGACGTGAAACCCTCCAACAACCAGATTGCACGCCCCAACCCATGCACATTCCACCACGTAGCACTCACCTCTACAACCTCGCACTCACGACATCATACACCCCGATTCACTCTTCCACTATCACATCATTCTGTCATTACCTCTTCGGTGCGATCGAATCGATCTCGTCGATGAAGATAATCGACGGCGCGTTCTTCTCTGCCTCCTCGAATGCCTTCCTCAAATTGCTCTCGCTCTCACCAGCCAGCTTCGACATAATCTCAGGACCGTTGATCAGGAAGAAGAACGCTCCTGTCTCGTTCGCCACCGCACGGGCAATCAAAGTCTTTCCTGAACCGGGAGGACCGAACAGCAGGATACCCTTCGGGGCTTCACTCCGATCGACTTGAACAGCTGAGGGTGCCTCAGAGGCAACTCTACCAGCTCACGGATCTGTGCCATCTGCTTCCGGACTCCACCCACATCATCGTAACCAACTTCATCAAGTCGCTCCTCGTCCTCCCGCCTGCATTCAGTCAACAACACCCCTTGCCACTGTCAGCGACCATCATCATCCAGCTTGCCCCTCAATGCATCTCCCGAATCCATTGATCACTTTTCTCTTCCTGACAAAACTTGCAAAAGATACCCTGGCCATCTGCTGCCCATCAAACCCGACTCACCTCAAAGGCTCGCCCTCGCAGAATATCTCTGTGTCGGGAGCTACGATGCAGTATTCTGCAGGGTCCGTCTCTACAACTTTGAACTCCACGCTCCTCATTCCTCCACGCACCAGAAACAAATCGCCCTTGCGCACGGGCCTGTATGCTTCCATGAAGTAAGCTGCACACACAACGTCCAAGCATTGTCAGCACCTCAAACTCCTACTCCACATCCTCATCATCAATACCATCTCGGGTACGACGAGTCACAAACACACCGTGCAAACAGACTCAACACCACTGCCCAAACCACCACTTACGCTTCAAGTACGCATCGAACAGGTTGCCCGTCACTCCCTCGATCGAGTCGTCGAACGGAAGCACGTGGATGCGCTTCCCATATTTCACATCTGCACATTGGTGAACGGACACCACATCTCCCAGCCGCACTCGAAGGTTGGCCCTCACCACCTTGTTCATCCGTATCTTGGGCTCGTCACAAGTATCATCTGCCAGCACTATACACACTGTGTCCTTGCGTTTCTTGCCCTTGATCAGCACAGTGTCACCACGGAAAAGCTGCAGCTTCTCCATGGTCTCCATGTTCAATGCCACCACAGAGTTGTCATCGTTCACGGCCTCGTCTACAACCAACCGATTCGGAGCCTTCTTACGCTCCAAAATCGCAGTGGAGAAGTCCTTCTTACTTACTGGCTTCCTGCACGACCACCGAAACAAAGAATCCGCGTCAGATATTTCTCCCTTCCACTGAGAAGAACGACTCACACCGACTTGGCAATCACGTTTCAGACATCGGCGACTACAGACCACTTTGTGACCGATCACGATCAAACACTTTCTACCAATCACAAACACTTAATAAAACAATAACACCTCACCGACCACAAAAGTCGGTAATTGAAGTCACTAATCATGCAACAACGACGACCGCTGTTGAAACTTCAAGAAACCTAACGCCTTACACAATACAGGTACTGATCATGTAACTCGTTTGTCACCGGATTGACAACAAACCCTTGTCAAACGAACATCAACTCCGTAACAAAACATGCTTTTTTGATAATTAGGTTATCCTCCGACTTCAATTGGCATGCAGCAAGAAACTGCCGACCACAATCGCAATCGGCAGATAACCTGAAGCACACATCCGTATCACTCTCTCCAAAAAGATCGAAACCTCGTCCAATTCAAAAACCTAACTCTCTAAAACGCACGGCAACAAAGAGCGAAAGGGAAAGATCGTTACGGATCCGAGGATTCCCCGGTGGTGTGTCCAGCAGCGGGAGCCGCCATAGCTAACAACCAACAACACAAGTCAAGTCGCTTGTTTTCGCTCGAAGAAGAACCGATTCAGGTGCCGTTTCTCCCCCCAAACCACAAACCAAATCGGTAACACAAGCTTTCACGATCTCTGAGCGAGAATATAAAAGCGAGCAGCAGCAACTGCGGCGAAATTGGCGACGAAGAAGAGTGTCGATGGCAAGAGCTCCTTCGAGAGACTAGTATTGCTGCCTTCCCTCCCAAGGCAGTGAGGACGAAGATGGCGATGTTTCCTTTTCAAATCTTTGCCCTAAATGCTTATTAGTGTGTTTGGTTGGATGTATATATTAATGGATGTGTACTTTATCTTGATATTGGGTTTTATATGAAACTATTGGCGTTCTACCTTTTCAATGTAAAAGAATTTTACTTTGGTTTCTTTACTTTGAGAATTTATCTTTTTATTTATTTTGGTCTGTATCTCTATCTCTTTTATTACTTTTGCATATTTTAGACATTTCAAGGCTTTTATATATGTTTTTTGAAAAATAGGGGGGTTAACTTTTACTTTTATAGTTAATAATGTAAAATTTATCACTCTTGATGATGTGAATTTTTCACTCATTCTTTCTCGCTTAGTAATAAGAATGCTTTTTGTAGCATCTATACCAAGAGTTTAGGAGATATGGCCATTTTCATAGGGTGGATACTATCCGTGGGCCTCTGTGGATGAAACAACACGTGGATTTGACCAAAGTACTTTGTTATATGATTAGTTGTCGAGTTTCGTGAAATATGGGCGTGCACCTTCTTGATGGTGAAGGGTTGCAATGATAGCCTTCATATCTTTTATTCATTTATTGATGCTTATGAGTGATTGCCTTACAGATTAAGGTAGGCAGTCCTAAAAACGCCCCCTCCTAAAATCGATAGCCAAACTCTCCTGAAACCGCCATCAGACATACTGAATTCCGTAATTCCAGGATTTGTCATAATTATTGAGTCATGCGGGGGGTGAGTTTGTGTTGCAAGGGGAGCGAGTATGGGTCAATGCTGATTTGGATTTCCATGCTTTTTGATATTGTAAAAAAGTGGACACTTTGGAGCAAAAGTGGGTGATATATTTATTAGTTTTCCAATCTTAGCATGGCAATTCAGGGTCTAAATTAGTCCTTGGTCTAAATTAGACTACATTACTCCTTGCGAATTCACAGTTCTTGAAATTGAGCATTTAGGCATACAACGATGATGGCTTAGCGCTTTTGGGTCACAACCCAACCCATTCTCCATTGATTGACTTTCCGGTTTATACATTACGAAGGTTGCTTCTTTTTTTCTCACTGAATTAGTTTTATAGACACTTTAGATTATCGTTTTGAGTATTCACAAGAGCGGTTACCAGTTTCGTTATGTTTGAAAATGCTACAATTCCTTAATTAAGAATGGCTGAAATCTTACAAAGCACTTCAGAATTTTGTATAAATCTCACAATTGCAAATTACATGTTACAAGTTTTTCCAATCCTCATGAAAAGCTATTTCAAGTATGGTCATATTTTTCTCCTTAATTTATCACTGCCACAAATAGGCCAAAATGCCTAAGGTGGCGCTTTTAGGACAACCTACCTTAGTTGTCGTGTTTCTTGAAATTTGGGCATGCACCTTCTTCGTGGTGAAGGGTTGCAATGATAGCCTTTAGATCTTTTATTCGTTTATTGATGATCATCAATGATTGCCTTGCATCGTATAGGCAATATTGTCATGTTTCAGAAAAACTTGGGCGTGCACCTTCTTCGTGTTGAAGGGTCACAATGATAGCCTTTGGATCTTTTATTCATCTATTGATGTTCATTAGTGATTGCCTTGCATGGTATAGGCAATATCAGTATGTACCAACCGTGTTGCCACGCTCATAAAATAATTACCAATTTTTGTGGAACCATAAATACTTGGAAATTCGACATCTTAGAATGAGTCGAAATCACCCAAAATCGCAACCCAATCATTTTTTGCAACGCTACAAAATACCCCTTTCAACGACACCTCAAGCCCCCGATTCCTGACAGTACCCAACATCATAATATCACGACCATAAGAAAGCAAAGTAAACAAAACAAACTACCTCCCTTAAATAATAGACTACTACGTCCTCGCGCCATGCCGCACTCGTATGTATAATTTTTAGCACTTTGAAATCCGATATTTTGGAATTCAAAAGTCCAATTTAGGATCCAATTGCATCCTTCAACTTTTCAAAAAAACCCGCTTCCAACAACACCTTAGGCGCCCAGATTTGACCGGCCATGCCTAAGATTTCAATGCCACGTCCAAAATAAAACAATAACAAAACAAACTACCTACCTACCTTAAATAATAGACTAGTATGCCCTCGCGGCCTTGCTACGCCAACTTATATACTTTGACCATGCCCCTCTTGTTTTCGGATAGATCTATAATTACATCATTTTGTAATTTTTGGTGGTTTGGGGGCTATAATTACTTGAAAATTCAACATCTCGAGACCTGCACTCTAGTTTCACAATTAGACCGTTTTCCTCAATTCTTCAAAAAAGATCTGCTTTTAACGACACCTTTTGCGACCCGATTCCATTGGTCGTTCCCGAGATAATAATGTCACATCAAATACAAAACAAACAAACTATCTGCCTTAAATAATAGACTAATTTGGTTCCCGGCGTTGCGACGGATTCTTGCATAAAAGGGTTCTCTTGTTGTTGTCCTGAATCGATAACTAAGCCAATGTATACTCAAGTCATGTTTAACCAATTGTGGACAAATTCATAGTCCATAAATAAGGTGGCCTTCGGCCGAAAAATGCTGAATATGCAAAAGAATTGGTGAATTAAAGAGTGAATATATTTCTATATTTAAATGAGAAAATAATTACAAGTTGCATAGTCGGCCTGCAGCCGACAACCTAATAGGAGGAACGTTCTCTATAAATGAATTTCCCGTGCTTCAAGGAATGTGCAACTTCTTAGTGTATTTCTCAAGGCCTGTGAGAATGTTTCATATAGTCCAAAACAAACTTAAACTTATGTAAGGGAAGAATATCTATAATAATATTACGAATAGTCTTGCTTGATGGGTTGAAATCTTCTTGAAAAAGCCAAGGCATGTAGCAAGCAACATCTAGAGTTTTACAAAGAGAGAGGCTGGTACACATCTTGAGATTGGCGCTTGAAATAGAGAGTGTTGAGAAGCTTATAACAACATGGATAATTCTTAGGTCGCCATTGATTCCTGCCACATGTGAGGACAAGGAAGCAAATATAGGTCTCTTCCATGCTTTTGTGTATGGAGCTTGAGGGCCTCTTCAACTTCGTCGAAGTAATAACCTCGCCCTCTGTCTAGGCACACAAGTGAACTTACATTGACGCATCTCCGGAGTTCTACAAATTCCACAATTATTCGATAGCAGCAGAAGCGTCTTGAGCCCCTTGACAATTATCGCGGATGGATTCTGCTCTAGAGTCAAAATCTGTGGTAGAAACGCTGATATTCTTCCCCCATGAAAGATGACACCTGGTCGGTTGCATTGGTGTCAGCGATCTCGGTAAGCCATGATGTTGGCCGACAACCAAAACATCTATTCTCGACGGGGTAGTAGTAGCGGCAGCGGAGTCAACATTTAGTGCTTCTTCCATGACAAAGTCATCGTGAGCATGTCGGCCATCAGTCGATATAGTCTTCCGTTGAGCAATCGGAGCGGATTGCTGAAGATCAACGCCACCACTTCCATCACTGTCATCGAAAGGTGAGATTAGGAACACGACACTATCCAAACTCATCCCGCTAACGCAGTCCTTCGCCATCTCGGTGTCCTTCTCGGATGGGAGGAACTCAAAAACAGGCCAGCCATTCCTCTAACGAAACAAGAGGACGAATTAGAAAAGTGTCGGCTGTGAGCCGATAAGAATGAAAGTTCAAAATAACATTGAAAATGCAAAGTTTAGGAATGGCATGAATGCTTACCAGTGTGATTTCTGAGACGTTACGACCTCTCTAGATGTTGATGAGCGTGGATTGCTTCGAACAAAGAGTTTGCTTAAGCAGCCTCTCCAAGGTAATATGGTCCACGCCGCAACAACCACTATTCCAAATCTCCAATACACTACTCACTCCGTACACTACTGGAGCCAGTTAAGAGGCTTTTGCATTCCTGTAAATTTTTTAAAGACTTCGAGGAGATTCTTATCTAATTGAGTCTTAGGGAAGGTGATTGACAATGTCACGAATCCAACTCGAACTTCCTAAATCCTGCGCAAGTAGAGGGCTTGTAGTACACTGTGTGAGCAGCCCACGTTGAACACTAATCATTATGCATCTCAAGTAGAAATAGTAAAAAGGTAAATGGTAAAGATAAAATGGTAATAGAAGTAAAGGAATAAAAAAATGTGAAAATATCATAATGATGTGACAATTGGAGATATAATATTGGTGATATTATAAAATAAGGGTTTGGAGAGAGCTTCTAAAGAACAACTAAACAAGGAAGAGGAAGAAGAAGAAGAAGTAAAAAAAAAAAAAAAAAAAAAAAAAAAAAAAAGAAAGAAAGAGAGCAAAAAGTGAAGAAATGAAAAAAATTCTAAGTTCGAAAACAACAAATTAAGTTGTGAAATTTTTTAATAGAAGCTAATAAAGAGCCGTAAGGAAGTTTTGGTGAGAGGAGGGAAGTTTAGACTCAAGAGGGAAGATTAGAAAAGAAAGAACTTGTTCTAAAATTTTGTTTCGAAAACAAAACTCCTTTTAAAAACTAAAAATAAATAAATAAATAAATAAAGGGAAATAACTAAGATATAGTAATAAAAAATGAGAACTATGAACTTTGAACCAAGATATAGCGTGCTAATAAGGCGTGTTGAAGATGCAAATGAGAACAAGGAGAATACAAAGTAAGCGCCATGGAGAAGAGAGAGTCTTTGATTGAGAGGAAGAGTATATGGAGGTACAAGGAGAGCGAAGATGAACGATACTTCTCTCTCATAGATCCAAACTTGGTGGTATCTTAATAATCTTATACTAGTCACTAAACTAGCTACAAGACAAACAAGAGCCATGTATGAGTGTTAATTCCCAACAAAACTCATAGTATTCTAAACTTCAAGCAATTGAATTGTAAAATCGACGAATGTCTTACCTTTTGGGATGTTTTTGCTTCAGTCATTTCACTTGAACATATCTTCATCATAATTATCAAACCAAATATTATGGTTGGCCAAGAGAGATAATTTAATAGTAGAAGATTCAATCTATATCATTCACGTTAAAAAAATATTAAAAAAAATAGTTCATCACTTGAGTACTATACTAAGGCACAACTTACACCTGGGAATCCTTTGTAGAGCTTTCTAATTTCCACACATCAATGTGCAACTAACCTTACTTTACCAATCAGCTATTAATGTTCCAGCTACTCTAAGAAATCTAAAAAGAAGTCCCTAATTCAACTATCTCTAAATGAACATACTACATATAATTTCAAAATTCCCACAGGTAAAAAATGATGTTCTTTACAACTTGTTCACTACGAGTCTACGACTAAATTTATGTTCAATGACTCAATAATGTCTTTTAAAACTATGTCTCAAGATACTCTTTGAGTGGCAATGAACAAACTGTCGTAAAAAACAACATTTCTTCTAGTACTTCAAACGCATTCTTGATAATTTTTTAAAAGTTGAAAAAAAAATAAAAAAATAAAAAATAAAAATCGCCCATTTCACAAACTCATTTCTCTTAGTGAACCACAATCTTTGGTATGATAATGACGTGAACAAATGTATGTCTATGTAGCCGTTGCCCACATTCGATTCGTCACATGCAAAGCATACTCCCTGCTTTGCACCAACAAACCAACAAAATTCAGTCACTTAAAATTCATCAAAATTCATCAAAATTCATCAAAATTCATCAAAAAGAGTGAAAAGTTTTGGAGGTTCATGCATACTGAAATCGAGAAAGAAAAGAAATAAACAAATAGAAATAGAACCCAAAAAAAAACGTCATTTTTGTCTCTAATTCTATGCTCTATAACCAACAATTGATCCTATATTTACAACTCAGAACACTCGTAGCAAATCGCCATTGATCAATTGGAAGGGAGAAATTGTACTCTAATGACCTCACAACAGAAAGATGCACACCACAATTTTTCATTTTAAATGTATCACTGCAGTAGAGTATTGGCACACTTGATATCGGCTCCTATTATGAATCTATCAAATACTAATCACTGATAAAGACTGTCACAACGAGCAGGATAATTATAAACTGCACAAGAAATCTGCGGTCAGGAGTATACTATGCCCTAATTAACTAATTTTCGAAGCAATTGAGATCTCTTATTTACATCCCTTGCAGTTGTAGTGGAAAGGTAGTCTGAGTAAAGCCACATTAAATTCAAAGTGGTGGTTTGAAATCATATTGTGCCACTATGGCTTTACTCTTGGCTTTACTTAGACCACCTTGTGTTGTAAGTATTAAGCACATTCTGTTTTAAAACAGACTCTTTTTAGTGGTGAAAGCTGCCAGATACTTGTCAATCACTATTTGAAACGGACACCTCTAGCTCACTCATGCTTCACAAACTGTACGACTGTGTCCAAACTTACTATCTTCATGACGAAAGTACAAGACTAATACGTTGTTGACCTTCATGTTTGTGACATACAACTGTAAGAAGTCTAAAAGTCACTGACTCTCATTCAAAAGTAAGAATTTACTGCCTCGTAGATATCTTCACAGTTGTAATGCTCACAATCTTCATCATGTTCAATCCATCTTTTACTACAGAATTTGACACAGTCAAGTGGAAGGAAAGTGAAAGAAGGTTAAATGACTGAGATGCCAGAACCATAATCATTCCATGTGAGAATGTCAGACAACTAAGTCAACGAAATCGAGGTTACACATCATCGAAGTCGACCTGCATGTGACTGGAGTGAGTAAACAAGATTCCACTCTATCTCTAAAGTCGAAGTTCTGGAATATGGACAAGAGTTTTGAACTGCAACCTGGTGTCAGAATCCGTCTCCACAGCAAAACGTACGCTAGCTAGCCGATGGACGCAATACACCATTCTTCAGATTGCTAGTAGATGGTGCTCATGGAGTCACGGCTTGTATATATTTTGAGCGATCGTGTGATCGCGAGATTAAGCACCTGGGCGGCTGATTCATGGACGGTGCGTGTGAATGGACACACGCCGAAAGTTCGGCCAGAACGAGAATTGGGATCGGATACAGCATCGAATTCCGCATGATCGAAGAGCTTCCGAATCGAGAGAAAGCGCGGCGGCAAAATATCCTACTGGGGCACTTGGGGCGGCCATACTTGGAGGGCGCCCTGTGGATGGCCGGCTCCTAAAAGTATTCGAGGCTGCCCTTTGGAACTTACTTCGAAGCTCGCTCCGATGCGACAACAGTCTCCCTCTAGGAAGTTTCCTGAAAATGTTCAAATTCACTAACAGATGTGCAAAGCGATTGATGAGAAGATTGAGGAGGATGGGGCCAGAGAATGTCTGGTCTGCGGCCGAGGCATGCATTCTGGACCGCCATCGGAGATCTCGATGTTTCGAAGGTACGTAGATCGGCACGAGGCGGCGCCCCCCGGGCCCATGAATTCCCTGTCGGCAGGGCCTGGCATTACTCGCCGACCATGCAGTACAGTAGCGTGAATTTCCCGTCCTCGATTGACCTCTCTTGTGCCGCCACTCTACTTTCGGTTCACCTTCTTTGGATTCCAACCTCAATTTCTTTGGATTCCAACCTCAATTGGAAGTTTATGGTGATGGAGAATGGTGTACAAGAAAGAAGTGGAGATGGTTTAATTGATAGTTTATGGAGAGAATGGTGGACAAGAAAGAAGTGGAGAAGGTTAGTCAAGGAGTAAAATAATGGTTTTATATCTTAAAAGTTAGGGGAGCCCATGTTTAGTTGTTTTGACTAAGGATGGGCTTCCACTGAGTCAATACTTTTTGTACAAAGGTGGAGTTTTTTTGCAGATTGTAAAGTGTTTCCTTATCTTTATATGAAGACCATTCTTGTTTCATAATTCTTCATACTTTGGGAAAGATATACTTTGATAGCGTAAAAGTAACAACAATTCCATAAAAATGACAGTACATTCCAACTCCAATTTTGCCACATCACAACTTGCATTATATGGCTTTCTATGAAATCACTCTTTTTAGTTTATCAACATTATTCTCTGATGTTACCGTCGCTCTTCATAATGTCAACATCTTTGGGGATGGTCATTGTGAAACACCGAAGCTTTTGGTCCAAAATAACCTACAATTGTAGTTTTTGCAACACCTTTAAAATTGACATCATGGTAAAACATTGTCATTTTAATGGAATTAAGGTTAAGTGTAGTTAGGGTATGATGAAATCTATCTAAAACTATAGGGGTGTCTGTGACATCTATGTCATCATGAGTGAAAATGATAATAAATAGCCTTCTTGGGCCTGGAAGTGTGTCACTGGCCTTCATGAGCGAAAATGATAATAAATAGCCTTCTTGGGCCTGAAAGTGTGTGACTAGCCTTCATGAGTGAAAATGATAATAAATAGCCTTCTTGGGCCTGAAAGTGTGTGACTGGCCTTCATGAGTGAAAATGATAATAAATAGCCTTCTTGGGCCTGAAAGTGTGAGACTGGCCTTCATGAGTGAAAATGATAATAAATAAATAGCCTTCTTGGGGTTGGAAGTCTTTGGGATTGATATTGTACACACCCAATAAACAATTTTTTTTGCCTTCATTAGTATTGGACTCCCAAACATATGCATGTAATTTAAAAAGCCACACTCGTTTCACCAAATCCCACCTCTGCATTTCTACCCACACTATTTTTGGTTTACAGAGAACCACATAATCGTCATACAAACTTGTCTACACTAATTTCCAATCCCTCGCCTACACCAGCAGGAAACCCCTAACTAGACTATACTAAATTCCTCGTAGAAATAATGGACACTAAAAGCTCTGAAAACCACTTTTGACCCCAAGCGCCTACTATTCAATACGCAAACATACTAAATAACTTCAGCCAACTAGACCATGCTAAATCAACCAGGATAACAACCCACACTAAAAAGCAAAAATCCACTTCATTGTCCGGAAGTCGTACTATTTGATACTATTTAATATGCACCCCTACTAAACAGCACTAGCCAAACTAATTTCGAACCCAACAACTTATGCCAATAACCATATTTTCTTCCTCCCTGCCCGCTACTTGTACTATACAACACAATATACTACACCACTTTTCATAACCAACGGAATGAGGCAATTTAACTTCAGAACCGCCCACACCATTTTGGTAGATCATAGGATTGCGTTGACCATCGCCCAACCAGTGACTACAACCAATTGTGACACTATAGAATCACCACTTTTGGCACAGTCACATTTTTTTGCACATGACTATGACCCAAACTTGTTGAAAAAAACCTCTAGTCACATGGATCCAGTCATAAACACACCTAGAATCTACTACTCAAGTTAAGTACTACTCCCTTTGTTCCACAATGTCACATCCGTCGATCCTCTCAGATTCACTCTCAAGGTAAATCTGAGAAAACCTACATATCAAATATTACACTACTAGAAAGACGGTTAATCTCGACGAAGACTTCACCGGCTGTGTCCCATTCCACCAAGCTTAGTAGAGATCCCCACGGTGGTCCTAGTGGAGATTCACTTTCCTGTTTGTACACAAGAATTGTCAATTAGTGTTGAACAGACGAGAGATTAATATTAATTACCAAAATTCAAGCATAACACTAGTTCCCAACTCTTTTTAGATTAGTATTCACCTTGTCCCATCACTGCAATCAACCCTCCTTGTCTTTTCTTCAAGTCACCAATTGCACCATTTCCAATAACTTTCGCCACATCCAAGGAGCTTTCCATGCTCTCACAAATAGTGTTATGTTTTGAAAGTTAGTGCTGTAAAATTATGACAATTAGTGTAACATTTGCAACACTAATCAAGAACTCGTGTGAGGTATCACATGACAACTGGAGCAAATTTTACAAAAATCTTCAATACTCACAATGCGTGTCATGTTCCAATTTGAATAGCGGTGCCTACCCTTACATCAGCTTCTTAGAAACAGAAGAAACACATTGTTAAATGAGGACGGTATGATTCTATCAAGATCCGCACAGTGCGAGGCACCCCCTCAGCATGTCGGCGAAGCAACGAATTCATGCATGTCCTCGCCATGGATCGGTCGGTACTGCGTAACTGCCAGAAGAATCACATACGTGTATACACGCATGCAGATTCTCTCTCATCGATCGAATGTCGGCCGCAACTCAACCCAGTATCTCGGTGACGGAAACGAATGTCTATCAACGAATATACGTCCCACCATTCCACCCAGGGTTCGTCGAAAGTTCTGTAGGAGCATGGCCACCCTTGCACTGAAGAACAGGACGAAACTCACCTATTGCATGTTTGTCTTCAGGAAGGAAGGAGGCCTATTGTTTAAGCTATTCACCACGCTCAAATTCACTACATGCCCATTTTCTTGGCATGCACAGAAACCTCTCTACAATCTTGTTCAGAAGTTGTTTTCAGTATCCCGACAGAAACGAGAGGAAAAGACAAGCGGCTAGAAACACATGCAGTGGGGAGAAACGAGAGGAAAAGACAAGCGGCTAGAAACACATGCAGTGGGGAGGGGTGGAAACGGTCGAGAACTCATAATAGGAACGCATGCATTTTGAGTAATTATGGGTGGTGTTGTAAAAATATTCAGGGCTCTCTATTCTAAAAAGCACACTAGAGCGATTGTTTTTTTGTGTAGAGCATGGGTAGCCATGCTCCAAGCCGGAATGCTTTGAGCTGTTTTCTCTGGCAATTCAAACACTTCAGACATTTGTAAAGATTAAGTTCTAGCAATTCTTACAATTCTTATGTGGGCACCAAGTTAATCTACGAATGCTAATAGTTGAAGCACTTTAAATGGCAGTATTTTGTAAAAATGATTGGAATAGAGTATTTTTGTGGCCAACCATCTTCATTAACCCCTAAAGGTCTGAGCGTGCCGTGGCGACCAGTAGAATACGGTGTATTTTGGTTGTATTTGGAGTGAATGCACACCTTTAATGGGTTTGAGTTCAAAGAAGAAGTTGACATTTGAATCAATGCGGTTCTAGTGAGCTATTACGATTCCAGTTTAGAGTTTCTTGTTGGTAGCAAATCCTAATTATACGACAGCGTACATACTATCCCCAAGGGACTTTTAAGGGTTAAACTTGCCCCTTTCCAATTTAGATTATAATTCTATGTTCCCTATGAACCTATTGTACCAAGAAAGAGTATTGTACATTCTGTGAAACAGAAAAAAATTGTGACCAAAGAACATGCAAAAACTTGTGTTGTTCAGACTACCATATGGTCACATACAAGTTGTACCTAGATATGCCTCCTCTCTCATTTATTTTTTGGACATTCCAAATTGTTTAGACATTTCAAATAGGATGACCAAGATGTAAGGAAGAAACCATGGTGTGAAATTCCTCTACCCAACATGCCCTTTTTTATGTAGTTTATATCCTCGCATATATAAGTTATACCATGTAAAGACCATCCAAATATTGGTTCCGGTAACTTGAATTTCAAATAATGCCATCAGTGATGCGAGCCTCAAACTATAACATCCTTGCAAGTTACTAACGACTCCTCACCATTCATGCACCTGTGCTCAAGCTAAGTACCCAACAGTCATATATAAAAAAACTTGAATTTCAAACAATTTCATCCGTTACCGTAAGCCTCAACTATTACTACCATGCACGTTACCAACCCGTCCTCACATTTTTGAAAGAGACCTCCACTTGCGCGGGTGTAAGAGTTACTCTCTATGTTACAACAAATGTCCTTTGATTCCATGCATGCATCACTGCTCAAGTACTCACTGTGTGACCATGGCCTCAACTATTACATCCCTGAAGCGTAATAACCAGTACTCATATGTAGAAAAGAGACCTGCTCTTGCACGAGAGTAAGACTTACTCTGCATGTTACAACCAATGTCCTATGCGTGCATCACTGTTCAAGTACTCAATAAAAAAAAGCTCAAATCTCAAACAACAGTGACCGTGGGCCTCAACTAGTACATCGTGGGCCTCAACTGCCTCAACTACTCATTACTTATCAATACTCATATTTGGAAAAGAGATCTGCACTTAGAAGAGAGTAAGACTTACTCCACATGTTACAACAAATATCTTTCTCTTTGATTCCATGCATGCATCATTGCTGAAGTACTTGATAGACACATTAGAAAAACTTGAATCTCAAACATCCTCATCAGTGACTGGCCGTGGGCCTCAACTATTACATCCTTGTTAAGTACTAACCTGTACCGATATGTAGAAAAGAGACTTGCACTTGCAAGGGAGTATGAGTTACTCTACATGTTACAAGAGATGTGGACCCCTTCATTCATGTACGGATCAGTGCTCAAGTACTCACTACTCATTAGACGCATATAAAAAACTTGAATGTCAAACAACCTCATCGGTGAGTAAATGTGGGCCTCAACGACTGCATCATCTGTGCAAGGTGCTTACCAGTACTCACATTTGAAACGAGATCTCCACTTGCAAGAGAGTAAGAGGTACTCCATATGGTACAACATTCTTTTCATTCCAATGCGTACTTTTGTGCTCAAATACTCGATACACCGTGGCCTCAACTGTAACATCCCTGCAAATTACTAACCAATACTCATATGTACTCATATGTGGAAACGAGATCTCCACTTGCAGGAGAGTAAGAGTTACTCCATATGGTACAACAAATGTCTTTTCATTCCAATGCGTGCTTTTGTGCTCAAATACTCGATACACCGTGGCCTCAACTATAACATCCTTGCAAAATACTAACCAGTACTCATATGTAGAAAATAAACCTTCTTTTGCAGGAGAGTAAGAGTTACTCCATATGGTACACCAAATGTCCTTTGATTCCATGGATGCATAGTGCTCAAGTACTCAATAGACACATATAAAAAAAACTTGAAACTCAAACAATTGTATCAAGTGACCCAAGAGCCTCAACTATTACATCCGTACTTAGTACTAACGAGTTTATATGTAGAAAAGACACTTGCACTTGCAAGAGAGTAAGAGTTACTCTACATCTTAGTGATCTTTCAACAAATGTTCTTTTGATTGCATGTGTGCATTAGTGGTCAAGTACTCAATAGATGCATATAAGAAATCTTGAATGTCAAACAACCTCATAAGTCAGTGACCATGGGCCTCAACTATTACATCTGTGTTAGAGTACTAAGTACTAACTAATACTCATATGTAGAAAAGAGACTCTCACATGCACAAAAGTAAGAGTTACTCTACATGTTTGAAGAAATGTCCTTTGATTCCATGCGTGCATCAGTGCTCAAGTACTCAATATACACATACAAGAAAACTTGAATCTCAAAGAATCTCATCAAGTGACCATAAGCCTCAAATATTACATCCATGCAGAAGAGTACGAGACATGTACTAGCACAGGAGTGAGTTACTCCACATGTTACAACAAATGTCCTTTAATTCCATGCGTGCATCACTGCTCAACTCTCAAGAGACACATACAAAAGACTTGAATCTCAAACAACCTCATCAATGAGTAACCGTGAGCCTCAACCATTACATCTTTGGTGATTACTTATATATAGTCATATTTAGGATAGACATCTGCACTTGCAAGACAGTAAGAGTTACTATATATCTTACAACATATGTATTTCTATTTGATTCCATGCATGCAGTAGTGCTCTAGTACTCAGTAGGCAAATATTAAAAATCTTGAATTTCAAATAATCTCATCATGTGATCGTGAGCCTCAACTATTACATCCTTGCAGATTATTAACCAGTACTCATATGTAGAAATGGGACCTGCACTTGCACGGGAGTAAGAGTTACTAGACATGTTACTACAAATATACTTTGATTCCATGCATGCATTAGTGCTCAAGTACTCAATAGACACATATAAAAAATCTTGAAACTCAAACAACCTCATCAGTGGGCCTCAACTATTACATTTTCGATAACTACTTAGCAGTATTCATATTTAGAGAAGAGATCTGCACTTGCAAAAGAGTAAGAGATACTCTACATGATACAACAAATACCCTTTCTGTTAAATTCCATTCATGCAGTTGTCTCAAGTACTCAAGAGACACATATAAAAAAACTTGAATCTCAAACAACCTCGTCAGTGATTGTGCGCCCCAACTATTACATCCGTGCAAAGTACTAACCAGTAGCTATATTTAGAAAAGAGAGCAAGAGTTACTTTACATGTTACAACAAGTGTCCTTTCTATTCCATTTATGCATAAGTGCTCAAATATTCAGTAAATACATATATAAAAACTTGAATCTCAAACAACCTCATCAGTGACCGTAAGCTTCATCTAATACATCTTTGCACGTAACTAAGTGGTCCCCTCCTTTTTGAAAGAGACGTCCACTTGCTAGAGAGTAAGAGTTATTCTACATGTTACACGAGATGTTCTCTACCCAATTCCATCCATGCATCAGTACTAATTATATAGTAATGCAATCTCACGTTAGTTAACCCCTAAACACGCAGAATATAGAAATTTGACATTTTCGATGAAATGCAACAATTTTGAGGAGCCATTACTTCTTATATTTAAGGTTGGTTTTGGATGAAATAACTTGTGTCAGGTCCCAAATCAAATCTAGTTTGTGTGGTAAAAATTGGAGACTCACAAAGTAAAGTATAAATCAATAACATGCATTTTAGTGAAGACAACTCTTATTTTTGGGTTTCCAAGCATGGGGCATTTTTTACGAGTGCAAGCCAATCATGTGAAATCAAAAACAATGTTTCCTTGATATATTTTTCATGTTCATGATTTTAAGACGAATTCTAACAACTTTCTAGTTTTTTATCTAAATAAGTTTGGTAAAAGATTTGCAATGATGTTTCCACAATGCAAAAAGTGAAAAAAAGGGTGAATTCTAAAAAGTTATTTCTCCTTCATCTGCCGTTGGATTGCAACTTTGGAATGACTTCCAATTAGAGTTTAGTTGTAGTTGTAAAAACCTTGACAAGATCGAAGATGTTTTGAAGATAAAGTCATAAATTTGAGTGCAAAAAATCTACTTTTAGACTATTTTTTCTTTGTTTTTTTATATGTTTATTAGAATTTTACGACAAAATAATTTATGGTTTTTGAAGTTCTATATACAAATCTTTCATAGAAAACAATAATAGCTTACTTGTTCTATTCTATCAGTGAGTGTAACACTAGATCTTACTCAAATTTGTGATTGCCGCACAATGACCAAGAAAATTATGTTACCCTGCATGAACCTCAAAGTCATATATACTTGATTCAAAAAGGGGCATGTTCAAAATATTTAGAAATTATTGATCTTAAAACTCATCAATATCTTATGGTCAAAAACCGAGATTTTCTAATCGTAGGTTTTGTTGAAAGCACTCAACTTGAGAAACGAAATCATTTGACAAGGAGGTGCCAAATCTGATGTTCAATTACGGTAATGAAATATAGTTAAAATTCAAATTATAGCCCTTTTCAGTTTACATGATAGTGTGGTATTTGAATGATGATGTTGTACCCATTGTATGATTCCATTTGAGTTTTTAACAATTCAAGAGAGAAATAAAATAGTACCATAAGATAAAGTTAGAATTTAATACTTGATCTTCATTTCCTATTACAAGTAGCTTTATGACCTTGAGAGGACAACCATCCATGGGCGTAACATGAGGCTCTAGATTACCAAATTTCAATGTGCCAAGTCTCCTCATATTCATGTCCGGTCAATTTATGGATTTATGGTCAATTTATTGAGCTAAACAAAACTTTCAGCAATTAAAAACAATATGATAATGAAAGAAGCATATGAAGGCGCATGATAATCCAAAAACAAGAAAATATTATGGATTAAGACAAAGGGGTAGAGGAGATAATTAATTTCAAGTGAGCACGAACGTTGGATTATGTTCTAGGGGCACACTTGGACTTCGCACATGCTTAGGAGGCGGGCGCCTGCCGGCTTCACCGCCGACCAATCTAAATTGGACAGCTTCTCCAACCTGCCAACCACGGTCCAGCTCTCATGCTACGCGACTCGGGCAGCCCTAGCCTGCCCCATGTCGTAGTGAATAGGTATTTTTTGTTTTTTTTATTTGTGGGGCAGGTGCTGGACCATTTGGGCAAGGATCTGCAAAGGCGAGGTGCATGTTGGCGCTCGCTCGTGCAAAATTTTTTTGACGCCTGCGAAGTGAGGCGCCGGCTCGCACAACGTTAGCATTGAGAGGCCCAGCATCGGCCAAACGCCTCATGTGCGAAGGCTTACTGTCCTACCCATGCCTCTCTTAGAGCATTATTATTATTATTTTGTTCTTTTTTTTGTTCTTTTTTTCCTTTTGCATTGATGCATGTGATACTTAGATAATAGTGCAACAAACGTTGACCGTGGCATGAGAATATGCTTCTCTGATGTGGCGCAACATTCTTAAGCTGCCAATCGGGCTAGCGTCGCATATAGAGAATCGGTGGAGTTGCCCTCCCGCAAGAGAAGTGAGTAAGTCATTCATCTCTCAATACTATAATAGAATATGTTTTTGTGAATGTCTATTCTCTATGAGCTAATGAGAGAGCCTATAGACCCTAATAGCCGAAATTTACCAAAAAAATATTTTAAAGATGGCGACAAAAAAGCTAACGGGCCCTAAGGTAGAGGAACCCATAGTCGATATGGCCCCCATGCCCAAGTTGTAGACTCCCCAATTGCCACGGTCTGATTGACCAATTGTCGACATTTGGTTTTGGCAAACAGTGAAAATCATGGCAACTTTCTGAGATTGTGCATGGTGGCTTTCCTGGTTTAGAATGGCTGCACTAAATTAAGCAGCAAAATTAGGTGCCATGGTGTGCTGGTTTTCCAACTTCGGACTGCTTGGTTATTGTTAGCCTTGTGCTTGGCTTTAAGCATGACCGGTCTCTACTGAACAACAATATCAACTATTAGTTATGTGGTTAGCTCAATTACATCAGTTTCCATCACGGGAATTAGTGAATTTGTGTTTGTGAACTAGTCTTATAGTTATCGGTTACAGGTGAAGCTACATATTGGTAACTAGTCCGGATCAACTGTTCACCTTTTTAATTTGTAGTAATTTCAATTTTGAGAAAAAAAGTTTGGAAAAATGAGCATTCTACCTAAACCTTATTTCCTTATACGAGAACATTTTCTCCCCATGAGTAATGCAACTTCTACTATGTAAATTGCCTTAACTTATCGACTATGGGTTCCTCTACCTTAGTTACTCCTCCTGCGCGTCAAAGCGTCCTCCCTCCTCGCGCGTAGCAGCATGTAGCAGCGACGCAGATTTTCAAAGGATCAAGATCAATTGTCGGAGACTATGCTAGTGCCCTAATGCTTTTTTAGTAATATTCGGCTTTTAGGGGTCTACGGGCTCTCTGATTGGCTCATGAAGTGTACAAATTCACAAAAGTGTATTCTATTATAGTGTTGAGAAATTAACCTCAATGGAGACTACCCCTCCAAATCATCAAAGTACAGTACAATCACTCTTCCAATGACAAGGTTCCAAGGAACTTAAGTGTTGCAATTCATCATCATCTGGTTGAGATCACAATGGTGACAACTGATTCTTGTTTTAATCGATTCTGTCATCCACAATCCGTTCAAGGTAACTGTTATTGGAATGCATAAGACCACGATCAAGGTTTTTCACTGTGATCATCAAACATGCGATGCAACAGGAAAAAAAACACCCAAAATCGAGCATCAGCCCGGAACGCTCCAACCGATAAGCTCTAACCAATCAAACCAGCACGAACATGAGAAACGTCTATCATACCAATTAGAGTACAACAATCTATCAAAGTTACAGGAAACCACCAGTGATAGACCAACAAATAAACGAGAGAATCAAGGAATGAACCATCAAAGACGTGTTTTTATTAGATCGATCGAAAAAACTCTTATGCACATGAGGTCAGTGACAATATGGACAAAGAATCTCAATAAAAAATTGCTACCTAAGCTTATTCAGCCTAGCCAGAAAAAATATAATCCTCCTACGGATTCTAAACCCACTTTAAATTACCTAACCTGATTTTCGGTCACAGTCACTCGCTCAAACCAGTTCTCCACTTTAAACCACAAACAGTGGAAGGGATCCCGGTGTCCACTTCAACATCATATGGCGATTACTCCAGACGAGGCCCAGCTGCAAGTATCCGCTCCGTCAGCTTGCTATCTCCACCAACCTTGTAGTCCGCATAAACCTCGAAATTCTTCTGGAATAGCCCCGCAAGCTTCTTCAACGTCTCATTGTACAACTTCTTGTCCGACCACTGCAAAATGCCACGCAACGACCATTGTCAAGAGGACGAAATTTTCAACTCCACAAAACTCAACGCTGAGAATGTTCAGACCAATTAACTTTCGAAGTAAGCCCACTCACGACATGACCATGAAAATCGTCGACATACTTATACTAGGAGCATACAACAACCAAAAGAGTAACAACAATTGAAATCTCAGAACGAAACAAGCGAAACTCATGTTCATACCGCATTCTGTGGCTGCAGTGCTGCGCTTGGAACACCGTTAACCTGCGTTGGCACAGACAGATTGAAAATCGGGGTCTGCACGTACTCCGCCTCCAACAAGCTTCCGTCGTGGATGGCGTTGATGATATTCCTTGTGTGTGCCAACTTCATCCTCGACCCCACGCCGTAGCTGCACACCCAACACAACCCCAACCGTCAGCCTCTCCGCCCAGATTGACCAAAACATGCACGAGTATTCCTCAAACTAAAAACACAATTACAGGTGTTCCCACCTGCCGCCACTCCATCCAGTGTTCACCAACCATGCAGTAGCACCATGCTTCTCCATCTTCTCCGCTAACATTGCTGCATACTTCGTCGGATGCAACATGATGAACGCTGCCCCGAAACATGCCGAGAATGTCGCCGTCGGCTCTTTCACACCCTCAACCGTTCCAGCCACCTGTCGAGATTACCCCCACCTCATCAGCACTCTGAAAACATCCGGACTAACACCAAAATCTACACTCACATGCACAAACACGCAAGGTTTACCCTCCCTCCTCACGTACCAACGCTGTGTAGCCGCTGATGAAGTGGTACATGGTCTGCGCGTGCGTCAACTTGCTCACGGGCGGCAACACCCCGAACGCGTCGCACGACAACAGGATCAGGTTCTTCGGGTGAGGTCCCACGCATGGCAGCCTCACGTTCGGAATGAACTCGATCGGATACGCCGCCCTCGTGTTCTCTGCACATAACATACCATAACACAACCCACACCATGTTAGCGCCACCACTGAAGCAAAACACGGCACCCTAACATAATATCTCCCCACACGACGTCGGCACATGTAGATCCAGATCCTTACCCGTCACAGATTTGTCAGTGTAATCCACGTCCCTATAATGCTCCTCAAACACCACGTTTTCCAACACTGCACCACACGTACCCCAATCAGTCCCCACACACACACCAAAATCACCCAACCATCACCACATCCATGCGCACACACAACCACCCTGCCACTTACCCGTCCCGAACTTGATCGCGTTCCAGATCTCCGGCTCCTTCTCGGCCGACAGGTCGATGCACTTCGCGTAACATCCTCCCTCGATGTTCGACACCCCGTCGTAGCCCCAGCAGTGCTCGTCGTCACCGATCAGCTGACGGTTCGGATCCGTTGACAGCGTCGTCTTACCAGTTCCTGCATCCACCAACACACACCGCCCACAAGCGTCAGAGACCTATACATGCGACCTCGGTCGTGGCTGTCATAGCACGTCTGTGAGCTTCTCGTTTTCATCCGCCAACTATACCTGATAATCCAAAAAACAACGCCACATCCCCTGCCTTCCCCATGTTGCACCCCGAGTGCAACGACAGGATTCCTCTTTTGGGCATCAAGTAGTGCATCAGGCTGAACAACCCCTTCTTCATCTCTCCGGCATATTGTGTGCCCAATATCACCATCTCTTTGCGTTTCAGATTCAGATCTATGCTAGTTGACGATGACATGTAGTGGGTATAGCGATTGCACGGAAACTGTCCGGCATTGTATATTGTGAAGTCCGGAGTTCCAAAATCCTCGAGCTCTTCAGGTGTAGGGCGTATGCACCTGCCACCCATATGCTTAATGCCACCGGCCACACACCATACATATACATACAACAATCGATGACTCCCACCTCCCCAACCCACTCTCTCTCCGCCACTCGCTCAGCACCCACCCCCAATTTATTTCCCGTCTCCCTCAACCATCATCATCTTCCAAAGCCTTGCGTCTTCCTAGCTAAAACTCCTCGTCTTTTACAAACTTCGCTCAACCCAAAAACAAATCTCATCGTTCAGTCTTCGGCGTACCGGGTTTGAAGATGGCAAATGGCATAATTTCAAACAGGTTCAGTTACTTACATGTTATGCATGAAAAGTGAGTGGTAAGCACGAGCAGATATGATTCGGACTTTGATGCGGTTCTCGGGGTCCCAGTTCAAGAATTGATCGTTCACAAACACCTGTACAATCAGCAGCTTTATGTTAGTCCCCAGCCCCAGCAGGAACCGTCATTTACACTCTACATGAAACATCGACGGACAAACATCTACGCATCCGCAACCACGAACACTGCATACCTTCTCCAATGAGTTGAGATAGTCCACGGCCCTCTCGCGGTTCACCAAGAAAGTCTCCTCGTCCATCTCGATGTTAGGAGATCCCCTGAAAGACGAAGGTCGCCCACAAAATGAATACTCCTAATGCACAAGACTAGCAACCCTCCAGATTCCGAATCGCATCATCAACATGCGCTTGGAATGATCGAACATCGTAACAACATAGCAGATGCGTCAGACATCTACCCCGAACGACAAAAACAGGGAACACCTACTCCTCCCTGAACAGGTGCTTCAACATAGTTTGTACCGAGGACAAGACACTTACTTTCCCCACCACAAGTCATCCTTCGAGGTCTCTTCCTTCACCACACGTTTGTCCTTAGGAGACCGCCCGGTCTTAGCCCCGGACAAGGTCGCGAGAGCACCAGTTGATGTGATGAACGAGCCCTTTTCGAACTTGATAGCCTGCTCGTACAACTCTGCAAGGAGCCAAAGGCAACCAAGTTCAACTAAGAATCAGCTGATGAAATATACTTGCTCACAAAACATACACATGGTGTGCAAAGATTGGAAGACAACTCCGACATTCAGGTGCAAGACATATGATATGCTGAGAGTCACAAGCAGATGGTGGACATGAGGTAAATGAAGATGACAGCCATACCTGATGGAGACAAGTTGTACAGGACATGCGTGAACTTCAAAGCGCTATCACTGATGTCAAGTCTGGGAGCAACCACAGTCTTTGGAGGAGACCTCTTCCTCGCGGGATCACCCTTGATGACCTGGGGTCCGCTCTCACGGGTCAAAGAGGCCAGCGATGCGCTGCAAGATCAAAAGAAAAAATATCAGAACAAATGGCCTGCAATATTTTGGATAACGTCAGAATTTCCTTGAAACACTTACATGTGGCTAACATGAACATTCTTCAGCTCTTAACATAGAAAGCTCACGAAACAAAGAATTTACTGTGATAATGATGCAAAATGACAGCACCTGACAGATTGCATCTGCTGCTTTTGGCGTTCCTCTTCCGACAAGTAGGACCGAGGAGTCGAGCTCTTCGGAGTAGAAGGATTCGTGACAGTCCTCGGCGTACTCGGAGCGGACGCTTTCTTCTTCTGCAAAGCGTGCAACTCCTCAACATTCGTCGCTTTTACAGTGGGAGCGGTATCATCCTTGCACATCTCCGCAGTCTTTGTGTTGATTTTCGAGAGACCGTTCGGAGCTGCCGTACTGAACTCGAAGTCATGGACCCCGTTGCTGGTTCCGTTAGAGGCCATTTTTGATGAAGAATCAACTCACGTATCAGCTGTGAAAATCAACAACATCCGAATCTTAGCTCATCGAAATCACATACACATCAACAAATTCCTAACATCAACCTCGAATCTCCAAGATAAACACAAGCATGCCATAAACTAAAACTCAAACACGTAGCTTGTTCTTAAAGGAAGATCTGTGGACAGTCCATTGTTATAGAAAAAATCACAATGTACAGTGAAAGAAATAAAGATTAATTATCACAGACTTTCAAGATTGTACTACGATTCAAAACATCAGTAATTCTATGACACGAAATTGGAAAAAAATACAACACAAGAATCCTGTACTTGCAAAAATTCAAGAAAACAGAGCACAGTCGAGCTAATGAAGATCAAAATTCCACCATTGTTCCAGCGGACCACAAGGAGCAACAACCAACAAAATAGCACCATAGACGCACCAGAATGCAAAATCCGCCACAGAGCACCAAATCGCAAGCTTCGAAGTTCCACCGAAAGCTCAACAAGAGGGGAGCATGGGAGCGAACGCGAAAGCGCTTCCAGAGGCAGCGATGGAGACGATCGATCGAAAGGAAGCAGTGAACGCAACGAACACGAGAATGGGAGACGAGCCAGGATGGCTTGCCTCCTTTTGAAGGTCCCGGGCTTTTTACCTCCGGTAAAATCGCAACCCGCGTGAACAATGGTAAGTGGGAACTTACCATTAGTCAAAACCGCAGCCCACCGTTTCTGTGGGCCCTTTTGGTCTATCACTGAAGTCAACATCCGCTTCGCCTGGGTATTTACCCCCCTTGCCAGGTCAGCATTCATTTCCTTGAACTTGCTTCACTGAGTGTTCTATTCTGGAAGGTCGGAGCAATCAAAACAATTTGGATAATTTGTTGTCTTTGTTTAACTAAATTGACAAAAATTATCCTATTTATCTCTCATATAATTTCTACTATGGTGTATTGGTGTATTTCATGCCCTTGATGTTTGATTGTACTAATGCATAAAATCATACTCCCTCTTGTTCCATTATAATTGTCCAATAGGTTCTCTCAAATCTACCTCATGAGATAGAGTTAAGAGAACCTACTGGACAATTATAATGGGACAGAGGGAGTACCACAACTAACATACCCATTTTGGTGACGGTCATAAAATTTGAACATACTCAGTTCAAATCCTCCACAAAGACAAGACAAAGCTTGTAAAAGTTTCACTTTTGAATCTTGAAGTTTGAATTCCTTTACCTAAACCTTCACTCTTGCTTCTTACATTCAAAAATCAAAAGTTTGTAAGTTTCATTCTAATTTCGAAGGATATGGACATGATTTTAAGCGGAATTTGATTTGGGTTTCTTGAAACATTAGTGTTAAGATTTATCTTTTCTTGAAGAGATGAATATACTAGGGCGCCGTAAGTGAGAGATAACCTTGTGTAGTAGTTTAACTCAAAAAATGCAGACGTGGCGCCATGTCATTTAGAAAAACAAGGCAGCGAAACTGATTATGAGGTCCACGTGGAGGGATGAGCACTCGGCTCCTTAGAGTAAGGACCACCGAGTTGAATTGGCTCAATGGATAGGGCCTGGGGCATTTTTATTATAGGAATAATCCTCCAGGCAGGCAGGCAGTCCTAAAAGAGCCGCTAAAGAGCACCTTGACCACATCGACGAGGCATCGAATCTCGTGGATTTCAGGGTCCTCATCCTGGAGAATGTGCACCTCCGGGGGATTTTGCGAAGCTCTTGAGAGTGCGCAGCCATTCTATAGTGGGTCTGCTGTAGGATATCCATTTGCCCCCCACTCCACGAAGTCCTACTCTCCGGGAAAGCCAGTTATTAGAATTTATGGATCACTACGATACATTATCCTATTAGAATGTGGGATTAATTGCAGACATCTGCAACGTAATTAGGTTATAAAATCCCCAACATGCCGGTATTTATCAGCCCAATTGGCTACAGCACTCATTCTTGTATTGTTACTAGTGGGACCCGTGCCGTTGAGCACGTTCAACTTGGATTGCCTAAAGCTATAAAACATTCATAAACTTCAAATAAGTTTATACATAAAATATTTAAAAATACATATCGAATTTATATATTTAGATTAATAAAATATACATCAATGGTCTCAAACATGGTCTCTATTGGATCATTCCTCAAAATGGGTATTGACCGTTGGAATCCCTTTACTCTTTGTAAAAGGGTATTATAACATTCGTTTGCGGGTTTCACTCTTGAGCAACCATAGGCCATGAGTGTATATCTCATAATCAGGGACGAAATCTCACTTTGTCTTCATCAAAAGGCCCTATAATCCAAGATGCTATCCTTGATGTAACATACACATCGTAGCTAAACTAAATTTAGCTACTTTTGATCCATAAACACTCATTAAAGATGGATCCACCCAAGGCCGTCTTATTCTATCGCCTCCAATTCTTTTTGTGATGGATATGCATAGTTGGATAGCGAGAGGAAACTCTATCTTACATGCAAATCCCCAATCACAAACACCTATGTACATATTATCTTCTTCTCTCTGTGTAATAAGATGTTGTCGGAGACAAATCACAATGTATGCTACCATTTATATACGTAAATAGCATACCAAATAAAAAGTGCCAAGACAATCGGATTCGTAGTCGTTGAAACAACTTCACATTGTCGGCATCCACTCCACGGCTCCATACGTGATTTTCCATTGCGCTTCAAGACCATACTTCTCAAAGTTCCAAAGATTCCACCATCGCATATATCCATGCGGTTTAGAAGGATGTATGGCAAATAATTTCATAAATAGAGGATGGACCAAAGGACAACTTGTGGCTTCTATGTTCATTGATTGAAAACTATTTCTATGAACAATACTAATGAAGGCTTTACAAGCGTACTCCTCTTCTCTTGGAATGAAATCGACTCCTATTATGTGACACTTAAAAATCACACCGTAGCTACGTCTAGCAACCTCCCTATTACCGTTCAAATCAATAACCTCTCGCATCGAGTGGGAGGAAATGCAACAAAGATCCATCTAACGGATCTTCGTTTATCCCATGTACTAACCTACGAGGTTCAATTACTAATTCATCAACTCGGCATCAAGCCATGAAATTTTTGTCATTAAAGAGTCAAAATTGGGATCAAAAGGATCTAAAACTTGAAGCATCCAATTTTTTAAATTAGTGGTACCACTATTGACCTCCTCGCAAATAAGACTATCAAACCTCTCAAAAGACATCCGCTACCTATTTCTTTCTAACACATTTATATCTTTTTACTATCTAAATACCTAAAAAAACTAAAGACTACTTCTAGTCTTTTTATTTTATATTCCAATTTTAGAGCTAACGCATAGATCTTCCTATCTTTTAACCGTAGGTCTAAAACAATCTTATCTCTTTGAGAGAAGTTCCTTTCTCAAAAGACCAACAGTCTACTCCTACTCTTTTTACTTTCAGTTCCTACTTTAATTCTAAGCCATAGATTTAGCTACAATCTACTTCTAGTTTTTTTACTTTCTATTCCAATATTGGTTGTGTGGATACAGGAGGCAAGTCTCCACGACGGATTCCAGCGCGGAACCGTCGTGTGAGACAAAGCCTCCTGTATTGTAATATAGATAGGATGAATGACGTACTCGGTTCTCTTGTGCGAGGGCAACTCCACCGGTTCTCTGTATGCGACACGCCAGCCCGACTTGCACTTCAACCCTTAAACGGCCTTGGGGTCTGAAATGGGCAGCCCAAAATTGGATCACAGCATCTTTTGGACTTGGGCATCATGAATAGTACACTTTTTGAACTTGGGCATTGTGAATGAACCAATCAATGATGAGCTTGCAACCTTCTACAAGGTTATGTACCACCCCAACCTACCTACCATAATCCTTTCAAAGCACAAAATCACTCATACAAATTGTGATTTGAATTGTCAAATCTCACTTTTTCAATACATCAAAAGAAGGTGACCAGTTTGACATCAAAATATAAGTGAAAAAGTTGAGTACAGTGAGAGCTACAGGGAAGATTCTGTTGGAATCAAGCCCCTCGGGCTTGCTTGGGCGTTTAAGGGTTAAAAGTGCTTGGGCGACATCAGGGAACCATATTCTCATGCCATGGTCAACGTTTGTTGCACTATCATCTGAATATCACATGCGTTAATGCAAAAAAATATTCAAAATGATAATAATTAATAATAAATAATACTCCAAGAGTGGGAGTGGTAGGACATTAGCCTTCGCACATGAGGCGTTTGGTCAACGTTGTGCCAGCCGGGGCCTCTCCATGCAGGCTTTGGAAAAAATATGCGTCAGCCAGTGCCAAGATGCACCTCGTCTCTCCGAACCCCTGCCCCAACGCTCTAGCACCTGCTCCACAAACAAAAAAACAAAAGTGACCCATCCACTGCGGCATGGAGTGGGGTTGGGGCTGCCCCAAGTCGCCCGAGCATAGTAGTAAGGCTGTGGCTGGCCGGTTGAGATGTTGTCCAATTTAGGCTCGCGGGCACTGGAGCCAGTCAACACCGGCGCCCGCCTCATGTGCAAAGTCCAAGTGTGTTGCCCCCAGAACGAAATTCAATTTTTGTGCTAACTAGAAATCAATTATCTCCTCTAACCCTTTCTCTTCACCCACAACCTTTTCTTGTTCTAACTTTTGGTTTGTTAAACGCCTTCATATGTTTCTTTTGTTACCAAATACTATTTTAATTGCTAAAGGTTTGGTTTAGCTTAATCAATGAATGGACTGATTATGGGTATGAGAAGACTTGGCACATTGAAATTTGGTAATCTAGGGCTTCATGTTACGCATGGTTGTCCTCTGAAGGTCATAAAGCTACTTGTAATAGGAAATAAAGATAAAGTATTAAATTCTAACTTTATCTTATGGTACTATTTTATTTCTCTCTTGAAATGTTAAAAACTCAAACAGGATCAAACAATGAGTACAACAATATTATTCAAATACCATACTATCATGTTAACTGAAAAGGGGCTATAATTTGAATATTAGCTATATTCCATTACCGTAAGTGAGCATCAGATTTGGCACCTCCTTGTCAAATGATTTAGTTAATCAAGTTGAGTGCTTTCAACAAAACCTACAATTAGAAAAATTAATCTCGGATTTTGACCTTAAAATATTGATGACTTTTCAGATCAATAATTTCTGAATATTTTGAAAAAGCCCCATTTTGGATCAAGTATATATGACTTTGAGGTTCATGCAGGGTAACATAGTTTTCTTGGTCCATGTGTGCCAATCACAAATTTGAGTAAGATCTAGTGTTACACTTACTAATAGAATAGAACAAGTAAGCTATCATAGTTTCCTTTGAAAGATTTGTTTCTATTATTTCAAAACCATTAATTATTTCGTCGCAAAATTCTAATTAACCCCTAAATCTCCTTGGTGTTTTTTGGGAGCTTGAAACCTCAAAACTGCAATTCTCTACCTCTAAGTACTTGTGGGGGTGTGAACCAATTTCTTTTCCTTTTTTTAAAACTTCCAACCGTAAGATCTTGTACCTAAGAATATGTTTTATTGTTGTTCAAAAAATTGACCCCTGGATGTTTACCATTTGAGAGATCATAACATCCAAAGTTTGTCTCCCAAGTTTTTTTGAGCATTGCGAAGATTAGTTTAGAAATTTTTGGAGGCTGCCCTTGTAAAATTGGTAAACTTTTTGACTTGAGTTTTTTTGGAGTTTGAGTAGTGATTTAGTAATGAACATGTTTTTTTTTTAAAATAAATTAAAAAGTTACTTTTTTAAGCTACCCCATCTCGGCTCGCAACCCAAGGATTGTCCTAGAAGACTGAAAAATTGGAATTTGACTTTGCAAATTTTACCACATACACTTTGCAGTATAAGGAGGATTCAATAAAATTCTTAGGCAAATATATATTACTTTTAACCCCTTCATGTAGACTGCCCCGAATTGCAAAAACCCATTTCAGGCTTCAAGGAGAGTTAGGGGTTAACATATTAAAAAAAACAAAGAAAAACTAGTCCAAGACTAAACCGTTTGCACTCTAGTTTATGACTTTATCTTCAAAACATCTTCAATCTTGTCAAGGTTTCTACAACTACAACTAGACTCTAATTGGAAGCCATCCCAAAGTAGCAATCCAACGGCGGATGAGGGAGAAATAGCTCTTCAAAAATTATCCATTTTTACTTTTTTGCATTGTAGAAACATCCTTGCAAATCTATTATCAAAATTATTTGGATAAAAAAAATACCAACCAGGAAGTTGTTAGATTTCATCTTAAAATCATCATAATGAATAACATTATTTTTTATTTCACACGATTGGCTTGGAGAGGTAAAAGATGGCCCAGGCTTGGAGTGGTAGAAGATGCCCCATGCTTGAAAACCCAAAAACAATATGCATATTAATATGCATGCTATTTATTCATACTTTTCTTTATGAGTCTCCAATTTTTGCCACACAAACAAGATTTGATTTGGGACCTAACCCAAGTTATTTCATCCAAAACCACCGTCATTGGTAAGGGTGTTTGAGATTCAACTTTTTTATATGTATCTACTACGTACTTTGAGCACTTTGTGCACTGAGGCACGCATGGTTTAGAGGAAAATTATTGTAACATGAAAAGCAACTTACTCTCTTGGAAGTGGAGGTTTCTCTTCTTAACATGAGTACTGGTAAGTATTCAGTAGAGATGTAATAATTGAGGCCCCAGCGGCATTGATCAAGTTGTGTGAGATTCAATTCCTTTTTATATGTCTTGATTGAGTACTTTGAGCTCTTTGAGCAATAATGCAGGCATGGAATCAAATGACATTTGTTGTAATATGTAGAGTAACTCTTACTCTCTTGCAAGTGCAAGTCTCTATTCTAAATATGAGTACTTGTAAGTACCAAGGAGCGATGTAATAGTTAGGGCCCACTGTCACTCATCAAGTTGTTTAGGATTCAAGTTTATATATATATATATATATATATATCTAATGAGTACTTTGGCACAACACCATGAATGGAATCAAACCAAAAGGATATTTCTTATCACATATAGAGGAACCCTTACTCTTTTGCAAGTATGGGTCTCATTTCAAAATATGAGTATTTGTGAGTACTCAATAATGATGTAATAGTAGTACTCAATAATGATGTAATAGTTGAGGCCCACCGTCACTCATCAGTCTGAGATTTATTTTTATTTTTATATGTGTCTACTCAGTACTTTGAGCAATAGAGCAATTCCGCTCGCATGGTTCAAAGGACAATAGTTATAACATGTGGAGTAACTCTTACTCTTTTGCAAGTAAAAGTCTCCTTTCTAAACATGAACATTCACCAGGGATTTTATAGTTGAGGCCCACCATGAGTGATGAGGTTGTTTGAGATTCAATTTTCTTGAAATGTCTCTACTGAATACTTCAAACACTGAGGCACGCATGGACTCAAAAGAAATTTTGTAACATGTGGAGTAAGTCTTACTTTCTTGCAAGTGGAGGTCTCTCTTTTAAATATGAGTACTCGTAAGTAATCTGTAAGGATGTAATAGTTGAAGCCCACCATCACTAATCAAGTTGTTTGAGGTTCAACTTTTTTATATGTATGTACAAGTTGAGCACTGATGCACGCATGGTTCAAAGGACAATAGTTGTAACATGTGGAGTAACTCTGATAGTCTTGCAAGTGCAACTCTCTTTTTGAGTTATGAGTACTCTTAAGAACTAAGTAAGGATGTAATAGTTGAGGCCTATAGTCACTGATAAGGTTGTGTGAGATTCAAAAAAATTTATATGTATCTATTGAATACTTTGAGCACTGATGCACGCATGGAATCAAAGGACATTTGTTGAAACATGTGGAGTAACCCTTACTCTCTTGCAAGTGCAAGTCTCTTTCCAAATCTGAGTACGAGTAAGTAATGAGTAGGGGTGTAATAGTTGAGGCTCACTATCTCATCACATTGTCTAATATTTAACTTCTTATATGTATCTGCTCAGTACTTTGAGTACTTTGAGCACTTTTAGGAGTGATGCACAGAAGGTTCAAAGCATAATTGTTGTAACATGTGGAGTGACTCTTACTCTCCTCCAAGTGCACGTCTCTTTACCACATATGAGAACTCGTAAGTACTGAGTAAGGATGTAATAGTTGAGGCCCACCGTCACTGATCAGGTTGTCAAAGAGTCAACTTTTTTATATGTATCTAGAGAGTACTTTGAGCACTTTGAGCACTTCTTCACCTAAGGTTCAAAGGACAATTGAGGTAACATGTGGAGTAACTTTTAGTCTCTTGCAAGTGTAGATCTATTTCCCAAATATGAGTACTTGTAAGTACTGAGAAGAGATGTTATAGTTGAGGCCCGCCGTCATTGATCAGGTTGTATAAGATTGAATTTTTTTTATAGATATCAACTCAATACTTTGAGCACTTTGAGCACTTATGCATGCATAGAATCAAAGAACATTTGTTGTAACATAAGGAGTAACTCTTACTCTTTTGCAAGTGCATGTCTCTTTTCAAAATATGAGTACTCGTAAGTACTGGGTAAGGATGCTACAATTGAAGCCTAGTGTGAGGTTGTGTGAGATTCAATTTTTTTATATGTATCTACTGAGTACTTTGAGCACTTTGTGAACACATGGTTCAAAAGACAATTGTTGTAACATGAAAAGTAACTTTTACTCTTTTGGAAGTGGAGGTCTCTCTTCTTCACATGAGTACCGGTAAGTATTCAGGAGGGATGTAATAATTGAGGCCCAACGGAACTAATCAGGTTGTTTGAGATTCATTTTTTTTATATGTATCTACTAAATACTTTGAGGAGTTTGAGCACTTTTGCACGCATGGTTCAAAGGACATCTATTGTAACATGTAGAGTATCAGTCTTACTCTCTCTCAAGTGGAGGTCTCTTCTCTAAGTACTTTGAGAGGGAATGTAATAGTTGAGGCCCACTGTCATCCGTCAAGGTTGTTTGAGATTCAAGTGTTTTATATGTATCTACTAAGTACTTTGAGCACTTTGTGCACACATGGTTCAAAGGACAACTGTTGTAAGATGAAAAGTAACACTTACTCTCTGAGAAGTGGAGGTTTCTCTTTTTAACATAAGGTTTGTCTTCTTACTGGAAAGTATTCAGCAGGGATGTAATAATTGAGGCCAAGCAGCACTAATCAGGTTGTTTGAGATTCAATTTTTTATATATGTATCTACTTTGAGCAATTTGAGCAATTCTCCACGCATGGTTCAGAGGACAATTGAGGTAACATGTGGAGTAACTCTTACTCTCTTCTTTTCCAAATGTGAGTACTCGTAAGTACTGAGTAAGGATGTAATAGTGGAGGCACACTGTCAATGTTAAGGTTGTCTTAGATTCAACTTTTGTATGTGTATCTACTGAGTACTTTGACCACTTCAGCCTGCATGGTTCAAAGGACAACTGTTGTAACATGTGGAGTAGCTCTTACTCTCTCAGTAGTCGAGTTCTCTTTTCTAAACATGAGTACTTGAAAGTATTTTACAAGGATGTAGTAGTTGAGGCCCACCGTTAGTGATCAGGTTGTCTGAGATTAATATTTTTTTATAAGTTTCAATTGAGTACTTTTGAGTTCTTTGAGTACTGATGCAAAGATGGAATTAAAGGACATTTGTTGTTACATAAGAAGTACCTCTTACTCTTTTGCAAATGTAGGTCTCTTCTCAAAATATGGGTACTCAATTTGGCACCTCCTTGTCAAATGATTTCGTTTCTGAAGTTGATTGCTTTCAACAAAACCTACGATTAGAAAATCTCGGTTTTATCCATAAAATATTGATGGGTTTTCAGATCAATAATTTCTAAATATTTTGAACATGCCCCATTTTGAATCAAGTATGTATGACTTTGAGATTCATGCAGGGTAACATAATTTTCTTAGTCAATGTGTGCCATTCATAAATTTAAGTAGAATCTAGTGTTACACTTACTAATAGAATAGAACAAGTAAACTATCATTGTTTTCTATAAAAAATTGCATATAGAATTTCAAAAACCATATAATAATCTTTCGCAAAATTTTAATTAACATATCAAAAAAACACTGAAAAAAAGGTCCAAAACTAGATCGTTTGCACTCAAATTTATGACTTTATCTTCAAAACATCTTTGATCTTGTCAAGGTTTCTACAACTACAACTAGACTCTAATTGGAAGTCATCCCAAAGTTGCAATCCAACGGGGGATGAAGGAAAAATAGCTATTCAAAAATCATCCATTTTTTCACTTTTTGCATTGTGGAAGCATCATTGCAAATCTATTACCAAAATAATCTGAATAAATCATACTCCAACGAGAAAGTTGTGATCATGATCAAAATCATGATCATGAAAAAAAGTCATGATACATTATTTTTGATTTCACATTGTTGGCATGTAGTGGTAAAAGATGTCCCATGCTTGGAAACCCAAAAACGAGAGTTGTTTTTACTAAAATGCATGCTAATAATTCATACTTTACTTTATGAGTCTCGAATTTTCACTACACAAACAAGATTTGATTTGGGACCTAACACAAGTAATTTCATCCAAAACTACCTTATCCTAAGAAGTTATGGCTCTTCAAAGTTGTTGCATTCCATCCAAAATATCAATTTTCTATATTTGGCTTATGTAGAGGATAATTATGGTGAGATTGCACAACTTTGTATTTAGAGAACATTCAAAATGTATGAGAATGACATACACATTGTCTTTTAATGAGTGACATATAAATGATATGAAATAGGATAAACACTTATTGAAAAATATCAAATAACTCTTACTCCCTTGCAAGTAGAGGTCTTTTAAAAAAATGTGTAAGAACAAGTACGTGAAGTGCAAGGATGTAATAGTTGACGCTCATAGTCACTATCTCCCAAAATCTCACTGAGGCCGTGGAGTGCGGGCTGCAAATTGCGCCTAAAAATGCGGAGGGGTATGGGAGGGGTCCACTGGAGGGTCTTTGGGGCAGGGGGTCTTGGGGTAGGGGGTCTTGGGGCAGGGGGTCTTGGAGCATGGAGTCTCGGAGCAGGGGGTCTTGGGGGAGAAATTTGTCCCATATCATTTGTTGCTACTTCCGCCCCTGAAAATGTACAAAAGGGCTGGGGCTCTCCTCATTTTAAACGTACGAAATAAAGCGCACCCATAGGCCCATGTGGCACCCCCTTAAGGGGGTCCATGTGGCAAGAAAGACCAATAGGTTAATTAATTAATACTGCTGCACAGTGACCTTCACCTATGCAGCACCATTTCACATATGAGGTTGTTAGAGATTCAAGTTATTTTATATGTATCTGTTGAGCACTTGACCACTAATGCATGAATGGAATAGTACACAAAGGACATTTGTTGTAACATGTAGACTAACTCTAACTCTCTGGAAAGTGGAGGTCTCTTTCAAAAAAAAGAGGACTCTTTAGTAATGTGCAAAGATGTACTAGATGAAGCCCACGGTCACTACTCATGAGGCTATTTGAGATTCAAGTTTTTTTTATGTGTCTTTTGAGTACCTAAGTCACGCATGGAATGGAAGGACATTTGTTGTGACATGTAGAGTAACTCTTACTCCCTTACAAGTGCGGGTCTCTTCACTAAATATGAGAACTTGTAATTGTAGAGCACGGTTCTAATAGTTGAGGACCCAAGGTCACTCTTAAGGAAGTTTGAGATTCACGTTTGTTTCTATGTGTCAACGGAGTACTTAACCACTGATTAGATACTAGTTGTTGACATTCTATGAGAATCAAGTATTTCTATATGCGTCTATCGAGTACTTGCGCACTGATGCAAGCATGGAATCAAAGGACATTTGTTGGAGCCTGTCAAACAACTCTTACTCTCTTACAAGTGCAGGACGCTTCGGTCAATGTGAGTACATGTAAGTACTGAACTCAACAAGGATGTGAAGGTTGAGGCCCATGGTCACAGTTGACGTTGTTGGAGATTCAAGTTTTGTAATATGAGTTTATTGAATACTTGCGCATTGATGCACAGATGAAATCAAAGGACATGTCTAGTAAAATGTCCGGTAACTCTTACTAACTTGCAAGTACAGGGGTCTTCTCTAAATTTGAGTATACGTAAATACTAAGCAACAATCTAAAGGTTTTGGCCCATAGTCACTAAAGGGTTGTTTAATGTTCAAGTTTTTTAATATGAGTCTACTGAGTACATGCGCACTTATGTACACATGGAATCTTTGAACATTTCTTGTAACCTGTCAAGGTTACTCTCTTGCAAGTGGAGGTCTTTTTTGTCAATGTGAGTACGGATAAGTACTGAACAAGGATGTAATAGTTGAGGCCCATAGTCACAGTTGACGTTATTTGAGATTTAAGTTTTCTAATACAAGTCTATTGAGTACTTGCGCACTCATGCACGCATGGAATCTTTGAACTTTTTTTGTAACCTGTCGAGTGACTCTTACTCTCTTGCAAGTGCAGGTCTTTTTTCTCAATGTGAGTACGGATAAGAAGTGAAGAAGAATGTGAAGGTTGAGGCCCATAGTCACGATTGACATTGTTTGAGGTTCAAGTTTTTTAATACGAGTATATTGAGTACTTGCGCACTCATGCACGCACGCAATCTTTCTTGTAACCTGAGGAGTTCATCTTACCCTCTTGTCTCTTTTCTAAATTTGAGTACTCTTAAGTATTGGATAGAGATGTTATACTTGAGGCCCATAGTCACTTAGACATTGCTTGAAATGTGAGTTTTTTTATTTGTGTCTATTGAGTACTCGTCAGTGATGCACACATGGAATCAAAGAAAATTTCTTCTAAACTGTCGAGTAAGTCTTACTCTTTTGCAAGCGCAGGTCTCTTTTGTCAATGTGAGTACGGGTAAGTACTGAACATGGATGTGAAGGTTGAGGCCCATGGTCGCAGTTGACGTTGTTTGAGATTCAAGTTTTTTAATATGAGTCTATTGAGTACTTGTGCATTGATGCACGCATGGAATGCATGGAATCAAAGGACATTTCTTCTAAACTGTCGAGTAAATGTTTCTCTCTTGCAAGCGCAGGTCTATTTTGTCAATGTGAGTACGGGTAAGTACTAAACAAGGATGTAACAGTTGAGGCTCACAGTCACAGTTGAGGTTGTTTAAGATTCAAGTTTTTTAATATGAGTTTTTTGAGTACTTGCGCACTCATGCACACACATGGAATCTTCGAACAATTCTTTTAATTTATCTAGTAACTCTTCCTCTCTTGCAAGTGCAGGTCTTTTTTGACAAAGTGCAGGTCCTTTAACATTGATAAAGTGCAGGTCCTTACAGTTAAGTACTGAACAGTGATGTGAACGTTATGGCCTATAGTCACATTTGACGTTGTTTGAGATTCAAGTTTTTTAATATGAGTCTATTGAGTACTTGGGCACTCTTGCACGCATGAAATCTTTGAACATTTCTTGTTACCGATCGAGTAACTCTTCCTCTCTTTAACTGCAAGTCTCTTTTCTAAATCTGAAAGTATTGGTAAGTACTCAACATGGATGTTATAGTTGGAGCCCATGGTCATAGTTGACGTTGTTTGAGATTGAAGTTTTTTATATATATATATATATATATATATATATATATATATATATATATATATATGTCTATATTGAATACTTGTGCACTCATGCACATATGGAATCAAATGACATTTCTTGTAGCCTTTCATGTAATTCTTACTCTCTTGCAAGTGCAGGTGTCTTTTCTAAATTTGAGTACACGTAAATACAGGTAAGTATTGAGCACGGATCTAAAGGTTTAGGCGAGCAGTCAAGAAAGGGTTGTTTGAGATTCCAGTTTATTAATATGTGTCTATTGATTACTTTCGCACTCATGCACCCATGGAATCTTTCTTGTAACCTGTCCAATACATCTTACACTCTTCTCTTCTCTAAGTTTAAGTACTCTTAAGTACTGAACACAAATGTAATACTTGAGGCCCATAGTGACTATAGACGTTGTTTGAAATGTGAGTTTTTTTTATATGTGTCTATTCAGTACTCGCGGAGTGATGCACGCATAGAATCAAAAAACATTTCTTCTATTAAACTATCTAGCAACTCTTTCTCCCTTGCAAGCGCAAGTCTCTTTTGTCAATGTGAGTACGGGTAAGTAGCAAACAGGGATGTGAAGGTTGAGGCCCATGGTTTGAGTTGACGTTGTTTGAGGTTCAAGTTTTTTAATATGAGTCTATTGAGTACTTGCGCACTCATGCACGCATGGAATCTTTGAACATTTCTTGTAACCTGTCGAGTAACTCTTACTGTCTTGCAAGTGCAGGTCTCTTTCATCAATGTGAGTACCGCTAAGTACTGAACAAGGATGTGATTGTTGAGGCCCATGGTCATAGTTGATGTTGTTTGAGATGTAAGTTTTTTTATATGTATCTATTGAGTATTTTCGCACTCATGCACGCCTGGAATCAAAGAACATGTCTTGTAACATGTCGAGTAACTCTTACTCTCTTGCAAGTGCAGGTCTATTTTGTCAATGTGAATACGGATGTGGAGGTTGAGGCTCATAGTCACAATTGACGTTGTTTGAGATTCAAGTTTTTTAATATGAGTTTATTAGTACTTGAGCTGTGATCAAGTATGGAATTAAAGGACATTTGTTGTAGATGTGAAGGAACCCTTATTGTCTTCAAAGTAGAGTTCTTTTTTCTATTTTATAACTACTCGTAAGTATTGAGCAGGAATGTAATAGTTGAGGCCCACAGTCACTGATAAGGTTTTTTGAGACTGGTTATATAATATGTATCCATTGAGTACTTGTGCACTGACACACGCATGGAATCAAAGGATATGTGTTGTAATGTGTCGAGTAAGTATTATTGTTCTGCAAGTGCATGTGTGTTTTTCAAATATGAGTGGTAACTGGTAAGTAGTACAGAGCGGGGTTGTTATTGTTGAGGCCCAAGTACTAATAGACTCATATTTAAAAACTTGAGTGGGGTTGTTATGGTTGGATATGTAAAAGACCTTATTTCATGTTGGAAAGTCAATTTTTACAAACTTCATTTCCTAATTGATATTCTTGTAAACAATTAATATTGAATAATATTCTTGTATTTGATCTAATACATAGTCTCATTTCACCTTAAGTAAGAAGGTGAAAATTTCAAGCTAGTTTTTTAAAATACTCAAATTGAAGGACTTAGAATCCATTTTAGGTCAAAGTTCATGACATTCTGCAACAATAGATGAGATATGTGATAGTCTTACATGAACTTATTCATCATCAAATTCCAAGAGAAGTATATCATACACCGCAGGCTATTTATTGATGAGCATAAGGTCACTCATGTATGTCATCACAAATTTGAGTAAGATCACTAGTATAACATCAAATGAATTTTGGGCGTTCATCTTAGCTTTAAGATCCAAATTAAAGACCACGATACAAGAAATGTTAATTAGTGTTACAAAGGTTAATTGCAAACCGTAACACTAAATGCCACACATCACCATAGTGTTACAACACTAATCGATTAAACCATAACACTAAATGTGAGAGTATGCACCCTTTCTTGCAAGTGGAAGATGTGTTGGAAGTGGTGTAATTGGTGGCTTGAAGAAAAGACAAGGAACAATAATCTTAATAAAGTTGATAAATAGTACGGAGTATTCTTTACCAGAAGTTACCCGTTACACTAATCTCCAGGTAACACTAATTAATAACTCTTGTGTAGTCATTTGATGCCATACCAGTGCAACACTACCTTTCGTGAACGGTGCAAGTTCTTTACGGAATTCTGCAGTTCAACTTTGCGGTGTTTCCTCAATTTCCATGCAAAATTCTCATGAAGCTTGGAGGATAGGTCCGCTAGCGATGGAGCAAGCAAATTCACAATGACTGCTGCGATTTCTTGCAAAAATTGTGCACAAATGCCGGAGGTTCACGAGGCGGCGATCGATGAGCGATTCCACTCGTACTTCGGAGCAATTGTTAGCGCGTACTATCGAAATTGCGTTCTCGCAATTCCTCGATTGTTGTAAAGTACACTGCGAAATGCGGTGATACGTCAAAAGAGCGTTCAACACATGGAATCCGACAGCGATAGTGTTTCGGTTTTGTGTGATAAATATTGTCAGCTTTGAGTACAGACGGGATATAGCAAGCACTGAAAGGAAGCATTTCTTCGGGGAGGCAATTCTTTGAGTGCTTTCTTTCTTTCCGTTTGTGGTGAACGATGAATGTCTTGAGCTTTGTCCTCGTCCGCGTACATCTTGTACGGCAGTCTTGGGATGATGAGTGTGCATGTGCGCGTGTGTATTTTTTAAGAGAATCAATCGTATTGTTGAGAAATGAGTCTTTCAAATTTCAAAATATTCTTGAAAGTTATGTGGCGGGAAGTCCATAGAACGCGCGAGAGCTTTTCAGAAGGAGGTGGTATTTGGATTTGTCATGTTTCCTGTGCAGTGTTCACACGGTAGGAGACAGTCTACTTTCGAGTGTTTGGAGTGTGGGAACCACTTTGACTTCGTGCTAGATTTTCTGAGATCTCAGAATCTCCGAGGAATTTGTTTAGAGGTATGATTTTGCTAGTTTTCTGGTCAGAATCTCCAAGGAATTTGGTTGTAAACATGATGTTGCTAGATTTTCTGGTCAGAATCTGCATGGAATTTGTTGAAAAACCTTATCTGTCTAATCAAATTTCGAAGCGCTGCAGTGTTTGGATCAGCTCAGGGAGATCAATTTCCAATGTGCACTCTTCTACTTGGAAATATTTCGTGATCGGGTTTATGCATTCAAATCCTTATTAGGTCGTGAAACTCCACTGGATGGCCCGATGGAAGCCGGCCCGCAAAATTTTATGTAGATTCAGTAGAGAAGATGCGGATGTGCTCAAGATATTCTGATCGATCGCATGCACTTTCGCTAAGCTCGGTGGAATGTTCATAGCCAGCGATCATGGAGGCAACATCCCAGATTGAGGGGAACATCGGGAGAGTAGCTTCAAGAGTTGATCAAGGAGTACTATTGGTCATCAAGTACAGTAAATTTAAAATTTGCTGCTCCAGAATTGACCAGGTCGTATGCAACATCAAGTGAGCCACCGTTGAATCCTTGGTCGCATGCATTCTTTACCGACAAGTGAAGTCAACTTCTCTTCGAGTGCAATTCAGTTGACACTGCAATTTCCTCTTACTGCAGGAGCACCTCCCGAGATACATTGCGATGAAGCACATGGGAACGACTAATAGTGCTGGTAAGTCGCCTGATTTTCAAACGCAAGTATACTTCTCTCTCTTTTGACCTTCAAACGCCTCAACAGAGAATGATGCAGAAGTCTTTGCTGGAACTTCTCTGTTGAGCTTCCGGTGTCAAGGTTGTTAAACAAATCTGGCTTAGTGACTAGTAACGCCATCCATTGCTGACAAAAAATATTCAGACGCATGTGCTCCATGTGTCTCACCTCTCTTTCAATCGAATTAACAAGGGCTAGATTTTTATTTCGTTTTAGTAGACGGTGCGTAATTCCCGAAGTATGAACTCTAAGCCACCTTTTGCTTGCTGGTGAATATGTGTACGAAAGCAGATTGAAGAAGGGAGGTGCATTCTCCCGCTCGTACCTTACACATGCAAGGCTGATAGAAACTGAGGGAGGTAGACCTTAAAAAGATATCACGGAAGCCACATGATGCAGGAAGCCAGAACGTTCAATGACTTGTCAAACTGTCTCCCTCCAGAAAGAGTTTCTGAAACGGCATCTGCTCTCTTTGTGGAGAAGCTCATCAGCACCAACCCTGTTTACTTCCAACAAAGTGGGAATGGGGAATTCAAACAAAGGCTACAGTTGCTTGCGAGCTTCTTGGACTTGGAGGAAGCAGTATCATCAAATTTCAAGGTTGATGGCACGATCCCTTTTCACCGAGTCCCATCGATCACAATGGGCGGCCATTCAAAATTGCAAAGTCTCTGTCAGCTGTCGACCTGACGATGAAGCCTTGCAAAGTAAGAGGTTGTAAGCCACGTATCATAGAGCTCAAAAATCCATAGGATTTGTTACTGTATTTGTGTATATTACTTTGTACCTAATACGCAAACATACCAACAACTTGAACGCATCGTAAAATCTGCACCTAACCTCGTGACTACTTGATGTATTGTGGTCCCTCAGGGTTCTAGATTCCAACACACCGAGGTTAAAGTGCGGTGTGCGAAGGTATTTCTCTCCTTCCTGGCATTCTATGCTTTACTGTATGTGCAGAAGTGATTTGATTTTTCACTGAAGGTCATGTGAAGCTAAAATTTCAACTCTACAGTCATAACTGTAGTCAAGAACCTTGAATAAATCTTTGGACAAAAAAAAATTCCAGCTCAATCATAAACTTACTACGAGAGAAGAGGGAGTATATTGTGTTTTATGCCACAGTCACCATCTTCATATGTGAAAAGTTTGCAATTTCCACCAAGCTTGTCACGAGTATTTTCACTAGAAACGTCGTATTCCACCACATTCTAGTGAAATAAGTCATTCTTTCTTGGTGGAAAGTGCATACGTCTCCAGTGGTGATGTGGTAACAACTCTATTCAGAAAAATGATGACAATCTTGCTACGATGTTGATAATTTGGTTTGATATTGCCAACAAGATCACCTTATATGGACGACAGACTTTTGTACAATGATGGGCAAATTCGTTAAATTGAGCAGTCTCATTTTCATAACTTTTGCTCATACATTCTTGTATGAAGAATGTCTCTTTTTGGTGAAAAAGTCTCCATATAACGAATTTGCCCATAACGGATGAAATTTGGTATGTTGGAGTTCAAAGTGAAATAGGCTTTGATGCATGTTGTTAGTGCAGCAATTTAGCACGGTTCCTTTTATTCTTATGCCACTTTCATCTCTAAATCTTTTGAAAAATCCTCAAAAAAGTGCTATGTTTGGAGTCTTCTAGTCACCAACCGAGTATGACACCTTTGAGTTTGTTAGCTACTTACAATTTTTTTACCTTTTCAAGTTAGTAACTACAATAAGAATAGTATGATAATTTACCGCTACCACTTTACAACAATAGTTACTAACTGATACAAGTTATTGAGAATTGTGTTATTTTTTGTCGAATCAATCTAGTGTTATGGAGTATGAACTTTGTCATATTTGAAGGTCATTGCAATTCTTAATAGGATTATGGAACAAAGGGAGTGTTTAGAATGCAATTTGAGCAAACATTGGAGGGTTAGGTGATCTATCTACTACACCCCGTGTAAAACAATATACTATCATACTTGCAAATCCACTCACATCTGTATAATGTGCAAGTAAACAAAAAACATTTAAGGACATATGATAGCAAAGTTCCATACATGCTTCGCAAATGAGCATCTCTTTTCGAATTCATTGTAAGAATCTAAATGCACACTAACTTTTTCATGAAAGAGATAATTATATCGCGTAGAAAGATGGGTCTGACAGTGGAAGAAAAATCATTCAGTACAACTACTTTGCAATCATGATTCCAACCGTTGTGTACATTTTTACGCAATCTATGACTCTCGTTTGTTGAACTCTAAATCTTTTCATCATAAACCTTAATTTCATTAAAATGATGTTGTTCCATGTGCCATTTTGCCAAAATCCTCATGTGCCATTTTGGCCCACGTTCAGAAAGGCCATTTTACAAACATATTTTTGAAGTGCAATAAAATGGCACTTTTAGAGGCATAAATATGGTTCTAAAATGGCAACTTTTTTAATATTACGCATTTTTTACATAATATTAATTGATTTCTACAATATCACTAGAAAAAATCTTGACATCACACATTTTGATGGATTTTCACCTTTGAAAACTAGTCTAATGGCAATATTTACAAAGTGCATTTCAAAAACATTGTTTTTTTGAATGGCCGCTAGAAATATTTCGTCGAAGGGCAAATATTCCTCAATGGCCATCCAATAAAAACAATGTTTTTCAAATATTCCTCAATGGCCATTCAATAACAACAATGTTTTTTAAATATTCCTCAATGGCCATTCAATAACAGCAATGTTTTTCAAATATTCCTCAATGGCCATTCAAAAACAACAATGTTTCTTAAATATTTCTCATTGTCCATTCAATAACAAATATGTTTTTTCAAATATTTCTCAATGGCAACTCAATAACAACAATTTTTTTCAAATATTTCTCAATGGCCATTCAATAACAACAATGTTTTTCATTGTAGCTCAAAATATTGTCCTTCGTGGTCAAAAACTGACAAAAATCTATGTTATTTGTTTCATTTTTTTCACCCTAAAATGTGTCATTTTATAGAAATAACGTCATTTTAACATAGTTGAGGTTCAAGAGCGTTCACAAGTTGAGAATCCTCACACTCTAAATTCAAAAATCAACACTCAAGTCGAAATTCAAAATTCATGTCAAACAAGGATAAAATCTACCCAAAGTTGTTGCATAAATTTTTGAAAGTTGCTAGAAAACAAACAGCTCACAATAATTTTAAAAGTTCACTTGAAATCAAAATGTGGTGTGAAATTATTTTAACTCCTAAAGGAGAAGCTCTACAGTGACCTCCAAGACAGCCATATCTGAAATCCATGAGCAATTTATTTCTTTAATTTGATTTTAGAAGATTCAACCGTAGGATCTTATTTATAACTGTCCAATTAGTCTTCCTCAAATTTTTATCAAATTCGAATATACGGATCTTGAGATACATAGAATCAAAGTTTCACTTTTCACAAAAATAACATATCTTTTCTTGAACATATCAACGACAATGTGGTCAATTTCGACTTTTGGGTAAACATAATACAACGTTCATACGCATCATAAAATCACACAAAATGACACCACAATACATATCTTTGTTACAAATTGATCCAAAATACATTCCACAATAAACCATCACCCTCACAAACATTCACTTTTTTGAGAGAGCATCAAATAATTGATCTTCCAAACAACTTCTTACACATTAAATAGTGACTACAAATTTCTAAAATTAGAAATGGCTCGTGACCAAGAGTAGTGATAATGAAGTTGATTTGTCCCAATTCTTGTTATAAAAAGACCCATTTCCAAGGAATGTTTAATATTGTATTTGAATGTGACAAATTTTCAATTTATATATAGATAGGCTATTGGCTATATATTTAGTATATTTAGTATATTTAGTGTATTTAGTGTGGGGAGGGCTATTGGCTACTGGTTGAGGTTTCATGCTGACTGTATCCCTTTTGGAAAAATGGAATCTAGAATTGGTCGGCCACGCTGGCGCCGTCTCATCCCATTTGCCCCACCGACGCTGTTGACGTGGCTTTACCGTGGTCGTGACCTGGTCTCTCCTTTACATGGGGAGTCAAGGCCAATGAATCTCCAAGCCAATTCACTCACATTTTCAGCCCAATTGGTTCCATGGAACACTTCCTGAACATATTAAATGATTAATAAGTGGGGTCAATTCCCCCATGTGTAAAGTCCTTGGGGCTGATTTGTAGAAGGAAAAACAAGCCCATGGGGCCAATTCATATTATTAGCTACATTCCATGCTTTTGGTTTGTTCACATTAACATATTTTAGTGAAATAATGACTTTGTAATGAAATCAAGCAACGGTGTCTAGGTCATGAATTGGCCTTCCTTTCTTGTAATTCCCAACTTTTGGAGCGCGGATTATGTCATAACTTGTTTCCCATTGATTATAATATAATTTCTGAAAATTGGCATTGACTCCCATGTAAAACCCCTCGGGCCAATTTCAAGAATTGAACTAATTACAAGAGAGGATTCGGTCATCAATGGCTTGGCCCCTCGTGTAAAGCGGCCCTAAGGCACATTCTTGGATTTGAAAGTTTCCTACAACAAACATCATGTGAATGGTTCTTCACAATGATGTTGGTGTAAGAAGTCTTTAAACTCTAAAAGAAAGCAACATTGTGATTGATTTCCTTTACCAAAAAATTACTTTTGCAAACACTAAAACTTTGCCTCTATAGAATTTAAGATCCGTGCTATGATATTTGATAAAAAAAAATCTTGGTGGATAGAGTAATTAGACGGTTACAAACAAGATCCTATAGTCAAATTCAAATTATATTATCAATATCATCAATATTATCAAATTTATTAAACAATATAATCAAATTGAGAAAAAAAGAAAAAAAAAAAAAAATCAAAGATTTTTGATATGGTCGTCTTGGAGGTCTTTGCAGTGCTTCTCCTTTAGGGTCTGGAGGTATCTCTAGCATTTAAAGAATTAACTAATTGACTAATTGTTTATCAAATAATGCACCACTCCAAATATACTACGACCATTGAATTGAAGTAAACAAAGTACATTTGACAATAAGTAGACCCATATCTTGTATAATATAACCACTGACCATAAGAAAGAGACAAAGTAATGTGTACATTGTCTCTCACAGTTATGCACACCACCATCGTTAGTGTAATGTGTTCATTGTTTCTAACACGGAGAGGTATGTGCACGTGCACTAACCAATCCTTCCATGTTTTTAAAAGAGACCTTTACTTAGCAAGGGAGTAAAAGTCACTCAATTTGAAATACTACTTTATAACTTAGTGTTCAATAGACAATGTACACATCACTTGCGACAAGTTTGGAAGATACCCATAAAACAAGACCATATTTGAGTACACAAAGGTGATGTGCACCACACACGCTAAAAAAGTTAAATCTCAAACAACCTCATGACTGACAGTGAGTTGCATCTATCACTTACTTGCATGTCACTAACCAGTCTTTACACATTTTTGAAAGATAACACTATTCGCAAGGCAGTAAGACTTACTTCATATTTCACAACAAGTATTCTTCCAATAGAATTCCATTTATGTATGCTCAAAAAACACATGTATAAAAACTTAAATCTCAAACAACCTCATTTCTTATTGTGAGTTGCAACCATATATTCATGCACGTTGCCAACTTGTCCTTACAAATTTTTTGAGAAAGAGCTCTTTTTGCAAGGGAATAAGAGTGACTTTATATTTTACAACGACTTGTCCTCCTTTGTGACTCATTTCTTTTATGTATCATTGCTCAAAAGATACATGCATCAAAGCTTAAATCTCAAACAACCTCAATAGTGATTATGTGCCTCAACCATCACATTCATGCACGCCAATAATGAGTACTTACACGTTCTTGTAACACATCTCTACTTGCAAGGGAGTAAAAGTTACTTCATATTTTACAAGGAGTGTTCCTCATAACAAATTCCATTTATGTATCAGTGCTCAAAAGACACATGCATCATAACTTGAATTTCAAACAACCTTATCATTGATTGTGATCCGCAACCATCACAATGCACGTCACTAACGAGTCTTTACACATTTTTGAAAAAGAACTATTCTTGCAAGGGAGTAAGAGTGGCTTTATATTTCCCACTCATGCATCAGTGCTCAAAAGACACATGCATGAAAACTTAAATCTCAAACAACCTCCTCATCATGTGCCCCAACTATCACATTTTTGCACATCACTAACAGGTCCTTGCGTTCTCTTGAAAGAGATCTCTACCTGCAAGGGAGTATGAGTTACTACATGTTACAACAAGTGAGTCTCTTGTCTCATTCTATTCATGTATCACTGCTCAAAAGACACATGCAAGAAAACTTAAATTTCAAACAACCTCATCACTCACGACAACCATCACACTCTTGCAAGCCACTGAGACACTCGATATATATTTTTGAAAGTAAACTCCACAGAAGTAGCAATTACTTCATCCATCAAATTCTTACATGTCACTAATGAGTGCTTACGCATTCTTGAAACACATCTCTACTTCCAAAGGAGAAAAATATATTTTATTCAATGAGTGTCCTTCTTGATTGATTCCATTCATGTATTGAATACTTGTAAGACACATGCAGGAAAACTTCAATCGCGAAGAACTTCATAACTCACAGTGAGACGCAACTATGACACTCTTGCACACCACCGAGTCAGTTGTTCCACATTTTTGAAAGAAAACTCCACTTGCAAGGGAGTAAGACTTACTTCATACTTTACAACAAGCATCCTTCTACTCAAATTCCATTCATGTAACAGTGTTCAAAAGAAATTTATGAAAGCATAAATCTCACACAACCTCAGTAGTGACATTTTGCCTCAACCATCAAATTCTTGCACATTATCTCAAACAACTTTATCTCTCACCCAGAGACGCAATCCACACACTCTTGCACGCCACAGAGCTTGTCGTTACACATTTTTGAAAGTAAACTCTACATGCAGAAGAGTAGGAGTTACTTCATTTTTTACATCAAGGATCCTTCCTCTCATACTCTATTTATTTGATAGTGTTCAAAAGATACATGCATAAAAGCTTAAATTTCAAACAACCTCCGTAGTGGCGGATTGCCTCAACCACTACATTCTTGCATGGCATTGACTCGTGCTTCCGCGTTATTGAAACAAAAATCTGCTTTATAAAAGAGTAAAACTTACTTCATTCACCAAGTATCGTTCGTGACAGATTCCATTCATGTATGGGTACTTGAAAGACACATCCAAGAAAACTTTAATCTCAAAGAACTTCATCACTCACAATGAGACGCAACCATGACACTCTTGCAAGACCACTGAGCTTGTAGTTACATATTTTCAAGAGTAAACTCCATGTGATAAGGAGTAGCAATTACTTCATACTTTACAACGTTAATCTTTCCTCTTGGATTCCATTCATGTAACAGTGTTCAAAAGATACATGCGTAAAAGCTTAAATCTCAAACTACCTCAAGTACTAACGGATTGCCTCAATATTTACAATCTTGCACAACACTATCTCGTACTTACACATTCTTAAAACACATCTCTTTCCAAAGGAGCAAAACTTGCTTCATTCACCAAGTGTCGTTCGTGATAGATTCCATTCATGTATGGGTACTTGAAAGACACATCCAAGAAAACTTCAATCTCAAATAACTTCATCGCTTACAGCGAGACGCAACCATGATAATTTTGCACGCCACAGAGCTTGTCGTTACACATTTTTGAGAGTAAACTCCATCTGCAGAGGAGTAGTAGTTACTTCATACTTTACAACAAGGATCCTTCCTCTCAGATTCCATTCATGTTACAGTGTTCAAAAGAAACATGCGTAAAAGCTTAAATCTCAAACAACCTCAAGTACTGACGGATTGCATCAACAATCTTAATCTTGCATCACACTAACTCATGCTTACGCGTTTTTGAAACACGTCTCTACTTCCAAAGGAGAAAAACATACTTCATTCAATAAGTGTCCTTCCTAACAGATTTCATTCATGTATGAGTACTTGAAAGACTAATGCAAGAAAACTGAAATTTCAAACAACCTCAACATTCACTGTGAGACACAACCATCACACTCTTGCACACCATTGAGCCACTTGTTACTCACTTTTGGAAGTAAATTCCACTTGCAGAGTAGTAGGAGTTACTTTATACTTTACACCAAGGATCCTTCCTCTCAGATTCCATTCTTACGCATTCTTGAGACAGATATCTACTAGCAAGGGCGTAAAAGTTACTTCATACAACAAGTGTCCTTCCTCACGGATTCCATTCATGTATCAGTAATAAAATTAATAAAAGAAACACTAATAAAAAAAAACTTAAAACAAATTCATCACTCACCGCGACACGAAACGATGACAGTCTTGCACGCCACAATCGTTACACATTTTTGAAAGGAAAGCCCACTTGCAAGGAAGTGAGTTACTTCATATTTTACAACAAGATTCTTCCAGATTCCATTTATGTATTAATGCTCAAAAGACACATGCATAAAAGCTCAAATCTCAAACCGCCTCATTAGAGACAATTTGCCTCAACCATCAATTCTTGCACGTCACAAACCTCCGTATGCATTCTTGACATAGAATTCTACTTGCAACATATTAAAGGTTACTTTATACAACAAGTGTCCTTCCAAAGTGTTTAAGTGTTTCAAGTAATCTAAAGATTCCATTCATGTATTGTACTTTGAAAGACACATGGCATAAAACAGTATCACAAACAACCTCATCACCCACCTAGAAACACAACCATCACAGTCTTGTATGCTACAGAGCCCATCGTCACACATTTTTGGAAAGAAAATCGACTTGCAAAGGAGTTAGAGTTACTTCATACTTTACAACAAAGGTCCTTTCATTCATGTAACAATGCTCAAACGATACATGCATAGAAGCCTAAATCTCACACAACTTCATTACGCTTTGCCTCAACCATCAAATTCTTCCACATCACTAAACGGGAGTTAAGGCATTTTTGACACAAATCTCTACTTGCAGAGGCATTCAAAGAGTGTCTTTTCTCATTCATATATCAGTACTTAAAAGACAAATGCGAGAAAACTTAAATCTCAAACAACCTCCTCACTGACGAGAAGACGCACCTATCAAAGTGTTGCACGCTACTCAGCCCAGTTGTTAACATTTTTGAAAGGATACTCCACAAGGGAGTAAGAGCCAACTCATACTTTAGAACAAAGGTCCAGCGAGATTCCATGGGGAAAACTTAAATCTCAAACAACCTCCTCACTGACCATAAGACGCACATATCGCACATTTGCACGCGCTGAGCCAGTGGTTACACATTTTTGGAAGAAAACTCGACTCCCAGGGAGTATAAGTCACTTCATACTTTACAAAAAAGGTCCACATTCCATTCAAAGTTCAGACCGATTCCATTCAAAGTTCTGATTCCATTCAAAGTTGAGACTGATTCCATTCATGTACCAGTACTTGAAAGACACATGCACGGACCTATCGCACGCCACTGAGCCCAGTTGTTACACATTTTTCAAAAGAAAGTCAGCTCATGCTTTAGAACAAAGGTCAAACACATTCCATTCATGTATAGTACTTGAAACACACATGGGGAAAACTTAAATCTCAAACAACCACCTCACTTACCATAAGACGCACCTATCGCATTGTTGCACACCGCTGAGCCAGTGGTTACACATTTTTGGAAGAAAACTCTACTCCCACGGAGTACGAGTTACCTCATACTTTACAACAAAGCTCCAAATTTCCATTCAAAGTTCAGACAGATCCATTCGTATGTATATCAGTACTTGAAAGACACATGGAACACGTAATTTGTTATAATGGTATTATTCACTGATTTTGAGAAATGTGGGTTTAGGTGGAGTCGAGCTAAATGTACCCACACAGTACATTTGGCTCAACTCAAGCTCAATTTGATAATCTAAATATTCCCATTATAACGAATTACGTGTTATGGGAGTAAACTTAAATCTCAAACAACCTCCTCATTGACCATGATACGGACCTATTGCAGTGTTGCACGCCACTGAGTCCAGCCGTTAATATTTTTGAAAGGAAACTCCACTTGCAAGGGAGTAAGGGTCAGCTCATACTTTAGAACAAAGGTCAGACAAATTCCATTCATGTATAGTACTTTAAAGACACATGGGGAAAACTCAAATCTCAAACAACCTCCTCACTGACCATAAGACTCACCTATCGCACTGTTGCACGCCGGTGAGCCCAATTGTTACATATTTTTGAAAGAAAACTCCACTCCCAGGAAGTACAAGTCACTTCATACTTTACAACAAAGGTCCAGATTCCATTCAAAGTTCAGAAGGATCTTATTCATGTATTAGTACTTGAATGACACATGAGAGAAAACTTAAATCTCAAACAACCTCTTCATTGACCATGATACGGACCTATCGTAGTGTTGCACGCCACTGTACCGAATCCTTCACATTTTTCAATAAAAACTCCACTCGCAAGGAAGTAAGAGTCACCTCATGCTTTACAACAGAGGTCCAGATAGATTCCATTCATGTATAAGTACTTGAAAGACACATGCGGGAAAACATAAATCTCAAACAACCTCCTCACTGACGATAGGACGCACCCATCGCACTGTTGCACGCTATTGAGCTTAGTCGTTAGACATTCTTGAAAGAATACTCCACTCACAAGGGAGTACGAGTCACCTCATACTTTACAACAAAGGTCCAGATTCCATTCAAAGTTTAGTCTGATTCCATTCATGTATGAGTACTTGAAAGACACATGCAGGAAAACTTTAATCTCAAACAACCTCCTCAATGACCATCAGGCATATCGCACTGTTGCATGCCATTGAGCCCACTTGTTAACATTTTTGAAAAGAAACTCCACTTGAGAGGGAGTAAGAGTCACCTCATGCTTTAGAACAAAAGTCCAAACAAATTCAATCCATATATAGTACTTGAAACACACATGCGGGAAAACTTAAATCTCAAACAACCTCTTCACTAACCATGAGACGGACTTATCACATTGTTGCACGCCACTGAGTCTTGTCGTTAACATTTTTGAAAGGAAAGTCCTCTTGCAAGGGAGTAGGATTTAGCTCATGCTTTAAAACAAAAGTCCAAACAGATTCCATTCATGTATAGTACATGAAACACATGCGGAAAAACTTAAATCTCAAACAACCTCCTCAATGACCATGTGATGGACCTATCGCACTGTTGTACACTGCTGAGCCCAATCGTTAGACATTTATGAAAGGAAACTCCACACGCAAGGGAATAAAAGTCAACTCATGATTTACAACAGAGGTAGACAAATTCCAATCATATATAGTACTTGAAAGACACATGCGACAAAACTTTAATCTCAAACAACTTCCTCATTGACCATGAGACGGACCTATAACACTATTGCACGCCATTGAGCCCAGTCCTTAACATTTTGGAAAGGAACCTCCACTTGCAAGTAAGAGTCAGCTCATGCTTTACAACAAAGGGCGAGACTGATTCCATTCATGTATGAGTACTTGAAAGACACATGCGGGAAAACTTAATTCTTAAACAACCTCATCACTGACCATAAGACGCACCTATCGCACTGTTGCACGCTGAGCCCAGTCGTTACACATTTTTGGAAAAAACTTCACTCGCAAGGGAGTACAGAGTCACCTCATACTTTACAACAAAGGTCCAGATCCCATTTAACGTTTAGTCTGGTTCCATTCATGTATGAGTACTTGAGAAACACATGCGGGAAAACTCTAATCTCGAACAACCTTCTCACTGACCATGAGATACACCTATCGGACTATTGCACGCCACTGAACTCGGTAGTCTCACATTTTTGGAAAGAAACTCCACTCGCAAGGGAGTAGGAGTCACCTATACTTTACAACAAAGATCCGGACAGATTCCATTCATGTATCGTACTTGAAAGACACATGCGAGAAAACTTAATTCACAAACAACCTCCTCACTGACCATAAGACGCACCTATCGCACTGTTGCAAGCTACTCAGCCCAGTCGTTAGACATTTTTGAAAGGAAACTCCACTTGCAAGGGAGTAAAAATCAACTTATACTTTACAACAAAGGGCCAGATTCCATTTAAAGTTTAGACTGATTCCGTTCAAAGTTCAAAGTGATTCCATTCATATATGAGTACTTGAAAGACACATGCGAGAAAATTTAAATCTCAAACAACCTGCTGACTAGCATAAGACGCAACCATCATTTTCATTGTTGCGCGCCATTGAGCCGAATCGTTACACATTTTTGAAAGGAAAATCCACTTGCAAGGGAGCAAGATTTACCTCATGCTTTACAACAAAGGTCTAGACAGATTCCATTCATGTATAGTTCTTGAAAAATACATGCAAGAAAACTTAAATATCAAACAACCTCCTCACTTGCTCTAAGACGCAACCATCACATTGTTGCATGCCACTGAGCCCCTTACAAAGTTTTGAAAAGAGTCTTGACTTGCAAGGGAGTCAGAGTTACTTCATACTTTACAACAAGGATCATTCCTCTCCAATTTCATTGATGTAACAGTGCTCAAACGATACATGCATAAAAGCTTTAATTTCAACAAACCTGATCAATTTGCCTCAACAATCACATTTATGCACGTCATTAACATTGCACATCTCTAACTCGTGCCTACGCATTCTTGACACACATTTCTATTTGCGAAGGAGTAAAAACTACTTCATACATCAAGAGTCCTTTCTCACCGATTTCATGTATCAGTACTTGAAACACACATGCAATGAAACTTGAATCTCAAACAAACCTCCTCACTCTCTATAACACGCAACCATCACACTGTTGCACGCTACTGAGCCCAATCGTAAATTTTTTTGAAAGCAAACTCCACTTACAAGGGAGTAGATAAGAGTTACTTCATACTTTACAACAAGTATCTTTCTTGTCGGATTTCAGTCATGTACCAGTGCTCAAAGGATATATGCATAAAAGCTTAAAACTCAAACAACCTCATTAGTGACAATTTGCCTCAAGCATCAAATTCTTCTCACTAACATGTACTTTACTTGCCAGAATCTCTACTTAGAACGGAGTAAAAGGTGCTTCATTCAACAAGTGTACTTCCTCACAAATTCCATTCATGTATCAGTACTTCAAAGACACATGAAACAAAACTTCAATGTTATACAACCTCATCACTAAGATGCAACCATCACACTCTTGCACGCCATTGAGCCCGACTGTTACACAACAATTCTGAAAGGAAAATCCACTTGTAAAGGCGTAAGAGTTACTCCATACTTTACAACAAGGATCCTTACATATACCAATGCTCAAAAGATACATGCATAAAAGCTTAAATGTCAAACAACCTCATCAAGTTGATTGTTTGCCTCAACGATCACATTCTTGCACGTCATTAACCACTGCTTACGCATTCTTGAAAACCGATCTCTACTTGCAAGGGATAGAAAGTTCCTTCATACAACAATTGTTCCAGACGGATCCCATTCATGTGTCACTCGTCAAGAAACAATGTACACATCAAACACACAAAGGTGATAAACACCACAAACTCTCAAATGCAAAACCAACTTAGTGGTCACCATGAGCCCCAAACATCACAATAGACCTTGGTTCAAAGAGTTATTTGTTAAAACATGATCTCATCGCATCAAAGTAATAAAATATAAAGTAAAAAAACACCTAGTGTTTGCTAGGAAGGATAAAAAAAATCTCCCAAATTGTAATGTTTAAAATGGAATAAAAACCCCAAATTACTCTAAACCCAAGATTACTTTTTTTTTTACAAAAATCCACTTACCACAATTGACCCACTTAGCATAGCCTAGCATGTTTGTTGACCCACTCTCTCTATCTCTCTCTTTGGTCAACTCTTTGTTTCCTTGATTCTCTTTTCCACAAAAGAAAAGACTTTCACATTCGAATTTTTCAGGGCCACTCCTTTTCAGCAGAAGGCCTAATTGTAATATTGCTTGAATTTTGGGAAATTTGAACGGTAAAGGACTGCTCTTTGTCAACTTCCATCAATGAGTGATGGCTCGCCCATTTTTCCACTTTGAATCATATTTGTCTGCTTGCTTGTCTGAAAGAGCTCACGGACTTTCTTCAATGGAAGCCCACATTCAAGTAATGTACACAAGTGCGGATTTTGTGCACCATCTTTTTGTTTCATTATGTTCCTTTTAACTCCTAAAGGAGAAAGAGCCGAATTGGGTGATCTGCTCTAAAAAGATTAGAAAAACAAAACTTTGAGTCAATGTATCTCAAGATCTAAACGGTTAGATTTGATAATAAAAAATAATTAAAAAAAAAAAAAATTAAAAAAAATGGCGGATAAGACGGTATTAAATAAGATTTTAAGGTTGGATTTTCCAAATTCGACTTTAAAAAAACCTTTGTTTATGGATTTTAGATATGGACTTTCGGAGGTCACTATCAAGCTTCTCCTTTAGGGGTTACTGTGGAAACAAAACAGAAGCAACAAGGAAACATAGGAATCACTTTGTTTGCATAAGAAATTCCATTTGGAAGTTATCTCAACCCTTAAATGCCCAAGGGGGGTCCGGAGAATGAAAACACTAGTTTCTCCAAAGTTTCATAGATGAAGATGAAGGTAAGTTATATAGATCTCACCCGTACAATCTTGTAGTAGACTTGTTTCATGTTATGTGGATCAAATTTGAAGTCATGAAGCCTCATTTAATGTGAGTTCGTAGCTAAGTAGGAACTAGCAGAGTGTCCACCCCAAGAGGGGTTAGTATTCCTACCATGGGTGTGGGGAATACATTTAAGGATAGGTTACACGAAAAGTCTATTCACGCCGTCTTCTAAATTTGTTGGAGTTTCTTTTCCTCGATTTTGTAAGATATTAGTACTCAAAAAAACCACAAAATATCATCATATTCAATCTGAAGTGATAATGCTACTTACAACCCTATTGCAATGAACAATATACTAACTAGAAAATTGTTCAACCTAATCTCAACAACACCCTTATACCAAAAAGATTCATAAAAATAAATTCTAAAATAATAGCCTTGCAATAGTAAAAACTTCCAAAAATGTTACAGAGCAAATTTAGTCCAAATCTACACCCCTTGCACTCAAATATTTGCCTTATCTTCAAAACACATTTGATTGGGTCAAGTTTCTACCACGTGAACTAGACTCAAATTAACACCCATGCTAAGAAACAAATGTGAAATCCGATGGTAGGAGATATAGCTCCTCAAAAATCATCCATTTTTCCAAAAAAATCTTTGTAGGAAGATTGTGGCAAATCCAATACCAGAAGTATATGGATCAAGAAACTTCCAACTACAAAGTTTTTAGTATTCATCTTAAAATTATACTTAGGGAAAATGAATGAATAAATACTTTATAATTTGCATAATTGGCTTGCAATGGTAAAACATGCCAAATGCTTGAAAATAGAAAAACAAAAGGTGCCTTCACTAAAATGCATGCCATTAATTAATAATTATTAGTATGGATCTACGATGTTTACCAAAAAAAGCTAAATTGACTTGGGACCCAACCCAAGTAATTTTGTCCAAAACTAACTTTGGATGAAGATATGGCTCTTCAAAGTTTTTGCCTTTCATCCAAAATATTGTTTCTTGACTTTTGGGCATTTAAGGGTTGACCCCTAGTATTCTCTGAAATGTCAAAATTTGTTTTTGCATAGATGGAGGGCTTGATTTTAATCTATTCCATACACCTTGTCATAGATACAAGGTGTACGATAAATTTGTAAAGCCATACTCCAATTTTGAAGTTTATAGAAAAATTCTCACATTGCAAGCTAAAAACATACACATTTATTTTATTTTATGTTATTCTTCATTTTAATATGTTCAAGACTTTGGGCAGATTTCAAATAGTGTTTTCAAACTTTGACTGTAAATTTCTCCTAAACTACAAGGAATTTCGAAGCGTGAAATGACTTTTTGAAAAGGTTTGGAAAAACTCTACAACCTACACAAAGTTTCAACTTCGTACGAACTAAAAAATAGTAAATTAGAGGCTGCCCAAACTCCAAACGACTACAATCTTAGTTTTCTTAGACCAAAGCAAAGTGAGTTTCACACTTTGTAATGACGTTGAAATTCAACACCAAAAAAAGACATGGTCATAAACTGTCGGACATGTGGAAAGCACACTCCATTCAGGAAGAAGAAGATCAAAAAGTCTGACATACAAGTCTTGGTAGGATCCATTGAAAGGTAGAGCATGTGATTTTAAAAGGACCTCACAACTTACATTTCATATTATTGCTCCTGCTCTTTTCTATCCAAAAAGACATTATTAAAATAATTAAATCTAGTAAAATTTATTGAAGTCTACGTCTTGAGGGTACCTTTGGGACTTCTTGTTGTGGCAGAAGTGATTTCTAGAGCTGCTGCTATCTTACCATTCCTCTGGCAACCTTTTGAAGTTGTAGTCCAAAGCCACCTAATCATTGACTACTCAAAGGACCCTCAATCAAATTTTCGTGACCTTTAGCATTATCACACTTAATTGTTTGCTATTGGGTCCAAGTTATGTGGACACAATGATAATCTTTCTAAGTTGGGTTATAAGTAAAAAGATTTGATTGATGACAAGTAAGGTCCCCATCATCCCAACGGGGTAGCTCTATAGTTGATGCTCTACTAGAATTATCCATGTTTGTGGTTCAACTCAGTTGCTTTTTAGTTGATGCTCTAGAATGATTATCCATGTTTGTGGTTCCTCCACCTTTGTTCAAATGTTCCTAAATCTCCATTCTCCTTTCCCTTCTTCTTGGTTCTACGTCTACCGACTCCTGTTCCCAATGCCCCACCTCTCGTTTCCAATTTCCATCATTAGTTTTGGTTCCCCATCCCATGTTGCGTCATTCCCTCGTTCTCCCGTTCACACGTTCTTCCGTTCACTCGTTCTCCCTCGTTCACTTGTTCTCCTGTTCTCGCCTTCACTTGTTCTCTCGTTCACTTGTTCTCTCGTTCACTTGTTCTCTCGTTCACTTGTTCTCTAGTTCACTTGTTCTCTCATTCACTTGTTCTCCCATTCACTTGTTCTCCCATTCACTTGTTCTCTCGTTCACTCGTTCTCCCATTCACTTGTTCTCTCGTTCACTCGTTCTCCCATTCACTTGTTCTCCCGTTCACTCGTTCACTTCTCTGCTTCAGTTGTCATGTTCCTCATTCCTAGTATTGATAATTTGGGAGACCACTATGTATTATGCAAGAAAATCTTGGTTTTATTTTTCTTACATTTTATCAACTTTCTAATGAAGATAAAACTTTAGTGAGTGCTTGCATTTTTTAAGTTGTGAGATGGGATGTAGTCGTTGAATTGTTGTTGTTTGTGATAAGACTGAGATTGTAATAGTTCCAACACGTGCATCAATTTCTAAATTCAATTGAGACAAATATTGGGTTGATTTGACATCAGACACACTCACATTTACTCACATTCTACATTATAAAGTTGTGACTTACCTCAAATTACAAGATTTCCCCTTATATTTCCAACATGACCATTCTTTCTTCTAGATACCTTGTGCTCTAAAAGTCATTCACTCCCCCAAAGTCCAAAAGTGCAAATCACGCCATGCTAATATCCTCCCCTAATTGTGGTATACTCTCCAAATCCACCCAAATACAATTAGCTTCCATACACTAAAAAATCACCAAAACTTGAGATCTAACCTTTTCTCATGTATTTATTTTCTTTACATGTAGTTGGGCATATTCTCATTGTTTTTATTTTCAATATATATTTATTTGGATGTCTTTCTAATCTTCAAGCATTTGGAAATTAATTTCTCGATACCTCTATGTGGAGATTCAAATATTTCTCTAGTAAAAGTTTACATGTCTTACAAGGGTAAATATCTGTAAAAATAAAAATAAAATCCTACCTCACCTATGAACAAGAATGCAAAGAGCGTCATATCCTATTTGATTCGGATCATGATTTTCCAACCCGCAAAACACTATTTCTCTTTCTACAACTAGTATTATCATTCCAATTTTGAGTATTATGGTAAAGAATTTGAGTCGTAGACATAGTGTAGATGTCTATGATGTTACATCCTAGAACATCAATATTCTTTTAAGATGAGTGTAGATGTCTACGATGTCCAGAACCACAATATTCGATGTCTATGATGTCTAGAACCACAATATTCGATGTCTACGATGTCTAGAACCACAATATTCTTTTAAGATGTTCCAATATAACATTTTTGCCATTGAACAACAACAACGAAAATTTCAACGGTAAACCGCTCGTTTATGTCCTCGCTATTTTAGGGTTAAAAAAAAAAAAAAAAAAAAAAAAAAACTCATGCGCGGAAACCACAAAGGCATGCCAAGCATGTCATTGAAAGTCCATATGCAAGGGATGTGGTAAAGGATTGTTATTTGCAGAGTCTGGCAAGTATCAAAGATCTCTGAGTCCATTAGATCATCATATCATACTCCTGGCTGGTGTTTTGAATTTCCTCACCTTTTTGGTTGGTTGGTTCTTTCTTCAGTGCCTCGAGAGTTGCTCCCATCCATCCATAGATGCATGCCTCTCCTGAGTACCTTCTCCTCTCGCGATCATTTTAGTGACAGAACAGACTGAATGATGTGGTGTGTCCCTCCCTTACAACATGCGTAGATGGTATGCGTACCCGCGCCCCCGGCCCCTTTCTAGAGTAGAGGCGTCTCTACTTCTTTCATTGTCCGAGAGAGATTGGTTACCAAACATCACAGGTTCGGAATTTTTTGGTGAAAAAAGAAGGAATCCGCAACTTTTTTGAGTTTGTCCCGATCACAAATGAATGTGGGATGCTTTTTAGTTGTTAGAAATACATTCTTTTTTGTGCTTGCGTCAAATGGCGTCACTACACAAGAGTTGTTAATTAGTGTTACAAATGTTTATTGGTGAGTTGAACTATTTATCTTGGTGTCAATACAATTGTTATTCACTAGTGTGTGCAGGAAAGTCAATACTCCGTGAACTAAATAACTACCAATGTTGTTAGGTGTGAACTCCTATGTCCTTAACCTTTAAAGTTTCTTGTTGCAAGATTGTCAAGATTGACGTCTTGTTCCTTCAAGTCTAATAATCTTCAATCTAAGTATCAATTTGTGATTCCAACTATAGGATTTAAAACTAACTTGATTTACTACTAGCATTATAGATTTGCACTGAAAATTTTCATTACTAGATCATTGGTTTCAAAGTAGGTTGAATCACTTTTAATCGTATACGTGCCAAATGTAGAATCACTTTCAACCGTAAATACGCCAAATGTAGCAACACTTTCAACTATAAACGCGCCAAATGTAGAATCACTTCCAACCATAAACGTGCCTAACATAGCATCACATTTAACCCCTAAAGGTCCAAGAAAGCGGAAGTCGCTTTTTGGAATTTCCGCAGGGAGAAAATTCAGCCAACTTTGACCATTATAATCTCAAAATTGGAGAAAAATTAACGGTTCAAATTTGATATTCGAGAAAAGGGTCAAGTTAACTTCAAAATCCTACGGTTGGATCTTCTAATCAATGCTTAGATTGAGATTCTTTGTACCTGAAGTAGAAGAGGGTTCTTTTTGATAATTTAAACAATTTTGTATCAAGGACCTTTAGGGGTTAACCATAAATACACCAAAAGTAGAATCTCATTTAACCATAAAGGCACCAAATGGATAACCACTATTAACCATAACGGCACCAAACTTAGAATCACGTTTAACCAAGAACGAGCCAAATGGATAATCACTTTTAACCATAAAGGCGCCAAACGTAGAATTAGGTTTTTTCCATAGATAATCACTTTTAACCATGAAGGCGCCAATTGTAGAATTACGTTTTTCCATGAATGCGCCAAATGACATTTTAGATGGCAAGCAACAACTTTGAAGAACCTTACCTTCTTCATCTAGAGTCTGTAATGGATGAAATCACTTATGGTAGGTCCCATATCAAATCTAGCTTGTGTGGTATAGATAGAAAATTCATCCGATAAAGTATGAATTCATGGCATGCATTTCACTAAAGTTATTTTTTATTTTGGGATTTAAAACATTGGGTAAGTTTTATTATTGCAACAAATTACGGATGATCCAATTTCAATTTTCATGAATTGTTTTTATATAAATATAATCTTATGATCATGCCTAACAAGTTCATAGCTAGAGATTTTTTTATTCAAATATTTTAGGTATTGGATTTGCAATGATGTTACTATATCCTAAAAATCCATGCTTTTGACATGTATCTCCTTCATCGGTTCACCTTCATCAATTGGATTTCAACTTTGTTTGTTGATTTGAATGCCAATTTGTATCTTGTTTTGTATCCAGGAAAAACCTTGATTCCATCTAAGACGTGAGAAAGTCATGTTATGTATTTTAGTGCAAAGGGTCTACTTTTGGAAATCTTTTTCTTTGTAAAATTTGAGGCAAATTTAATCATCGCAAGGCCATTAATCACACAAAGGAAATTTCCTCATGATTTTTTTTATTTAAGGGTGTTACTGAGATGAAGGTAAACAAATCTCTATTACGTGATATTCCAAAAACTATATTAGTAGCATTTTTACTCTAAAGTAAGAATGTTGAATTTTGTGATCTTTTTGAGTACTAGCATGTTATGATATCACAATATGAGACCCCAAGACGCAAAATTTGACCTAAATGACCTCCAGTAAGCATATCACAAGATTGTACGCTTCAAATCTTAATAACTTACGTTCATTTTCATCTATGTTACAAATTTATGAAATTGTGTTTTTTGGTTAAAATTAGGCTAGTGTTTATAGGGGTTAAGGACACAAAGGGCCACATACCCCCTTTATGGATTCAATATCTAGCAATTGCTTTATTGAGGATCTAAAATGGGAATCCAAGTAATTTCAAGAGGTATATCTATTACCTCCGTTACCAAGTCACTAACAAGTTCCTTCCCTTTACTGCATTAGTGGATCTATATACTTAGAACATACATATTTGTTTGGTTAGGTTGTCAATACTAACTTGGAGATAGTTTGTCATATTAGGACGTGAAAAGTGTGGTTGGAAGAGTGTATACTTTCTCTTCTTTGATAAAATATCAAGTCATCAATTTGATGTGTGATTTGGATGGGAACATAGGCAAGGTTTGAGACGGGAATACAAATATGGATAAAAAAAGAGCTAGAAACGGGATTTAGAGACAATGACAAGGACACTCGCAACGTTCGGGCCAAGGACGGGGATAGGAATTAGGAACATCCAATCATTTACTGCTGTAGAGGGCACACTAGTTCATGGTATCGAGCACAAATGTTCACACATTACATGTAGCTTCAATCCCGTGAAAAGCAATATTATCTATTAACTCTTATATTTTGCACTATTATAATATTCTAATATTATAATATTCCATAGACTTATTGCTTGGTCTATGGTGTTTTTAGTGCTCGCCATTGGAACAATGCCTGGGTATAGGTGTATAATGCTAAATACCTCGTTGTTTTGAGTGAAGGGTTGTTAGGTAAAAAGAGTCATTGACATATTATAGTGTATAGAGAACCTTTTTGCCGAAAACCACCCCTTTCTTCTAAATTACAACAATTTGAAGTACAAACAAAGATTCTTGTAAACAATTTATATTCTCCTACCACCTTACCTACCACACCGTGTCGATTTTTATACTCCAAAGTGGGACAACAAAATGCAAAGTTCCATGTAATAAGCTAACAACTTGTTGTTTTTCTTGTCCTAAGCAACATTAAAATCTATATCTCCTCACCATGCACACAACTTGACAACCCAACAAAAATTAAAAAGAATATTTCTTGTACTTCCTCCCATCCCCATTTTCAAGTGGAAGTTGGTATACCCCTGATTCAATCGTTTTCTTACATTCACATGTAAAGTGTAAAGTCTACACATCTTGGTCAAATCATTTTTTAAAGAATAGTGTCCTATATGGCATTTTGAGTATGTTGACCTTTTTAATATAAAATATTCAAGAGCAGTTCCTAAGTCCATGTGAAGATTCAGTCTACTTTGTACCCTGGCCACACATGTTATATATGTCCAAAATACATGATTCTTAACCAAATTTTACCAAGGAATGTGATGCCCCACTCTCTTAGTTTAATATAAAAATAGCTAAGATTCTTGGTATGGGGATTAGTGCAAGTGTTTTGAGTAGGTGGAATAGAGTAGAAATACTAAGTTTTAATTTTTAGTTTGGTGTACCAATGTTACCCCTATTGTTGTGCACCATGATGAGGAGTTATGAGTTATAGACTTGGTGTTAACCCCTACATCTCCTTGTTGCAAAATGGTCTAAGTCACAAAATTTGACCTTCCTTTAGATTAAGCTCAAAAACTCTCAATCTAAGCATTATATAAAATATTTAACTGTAAGATCTCAAAGTTCACTTGACATTTTTCTCACATACCAAATTTGGACCGTTCATTCTTCCTCATTTGTGAGATTATAATGATCAAAATTGGCTGAGTTTTTCTCCTGCGGGAACCTCCAAAACCCGTTTCGGGTTTTAAGGAGAGTTAGGGGTTAAGAACATGGTCACTCTTTTGTAAGTGAGGGGAGGTAGTAAAAGTGTTCGTTATGTCCCATGAAGTTAGTCACATAGGTTGTTTGGAATTTATTGTTGTGTGTAGATTTGCGAGGACTTATCTACACGCAAATTTATTGGGAAGAAGTTTTATGGGATAAAGGGAGTGTTTAGAATGTGATTTGAGCAAACGTTGGTGGTTTTGGTGTTTTATTTACTACCAACAATGTAAAATACAATGGTATCATATTTGCAAATTCACTCACCTTTGTATTACGTGCAAGTAAACACAAACAACTTAAAGGATATCTGAAAGTAAAGTTCCATACATGCGCCCCAAATGAGCATGTTGCTTCAAATGCAATGTAAGAATCTTAGTGCACGCTAACTTTTAAATGAAAAAGCCCTTGTAAAATAGCCGATAATTAGATAATAATGTTGTGTAGAAAGATCGCCTCACACTTGAAGAAGAATGGTTTAATGGGACTACTTTGCAACCATAACTCCAACAAGTGTGTTGCGCACACTTACAATACTTAATATAATGTTGATTTTACATTTGTACTGAGAGGTTTCTTTTGCTTGAGTAAGTCCTTACACAATTGATGACTCCAACAGGTGTGCACACTTAGAATGCAAGTGTTGATGTCACATTTGTATTGAGACGTTTGTTTTGTTTGAGTAAGTCTTTAAGCAGTCCATGAGTGCAATAGTTGTGCGCACTTACTATACAAATGTTGATTTCACATATGTACTAGGAGGTATCTTTTGCTTGTAAGTTTTTACGCAATCCATGACTGTAATAGTTGTGCGCACTTACAATACAAATGTTGATGTCACATTTGTGTTGAGAGGTTTGTTTTGTTTGAGTAAGTCTTTACGCAATCCTTGAGTGCAACGGTTGTACGCACTTACTATACAAAAGTTGATTTTACATTCGTACTGGGAGGTTTTTTTTGCTTGAGTAAGTCTTTACGCAATCCATGACTCCAACTACGCACTTACAATATAAAAGTTGATGTCATATTTGTGTAAGGAGGTATCTTTTGATTGTAAGTTTTTACACAATCCATGACTCTCTTCACTTGTATTGTGCGCACTTGCAATACAACTGTTGTTGGAGTCAGTACTAGGAGGTATCTATTGCTGGTTTTAGTTTTTATACAATCCATGACACTCAACAGTTGTGTTGTGCACACTTGCACTACATCTATTGGAGATCACAATTGTAATGGGAGGTATAGTTAGCTTCTTTCACGCTATCAATGACGCTTGACATTGTGTTGTGCGCACTTGCAATACAACTGTTGGAGTCAGTAATGGGAGGTATCATTTGCTTGTTTCACGTTATCCATGACGCTCAACAATGTATTGTGCACTCTTGCAATACAACTCTTGGAGTAAGTACTGGGAAGTATCATTTGCTTGTTTCATTTTTTACGCTATCGATGACGCTCAACAGTGTGTTGAGCGCACTTGCAATACATCTGTCGGAGTCAGTAATGGAAGGTATCTTCTGCTTGTTTCAGTTTTTACGCTATCGATGACGCTCAAAAGTGTATTGGAGTCTGAGAAGTATCTTTTGCTTGTTTCAGTTTTTACGCTATCCATAACGTTCTGTGCACTTGCAATACTACGGTTGGAGTCAATAATGGGAGGCATATTTTGCTTGTTTCACGCTATCATTGACGCTCAACAGTGGGTTGTGTGCACTTGCACACAACTGTTGGAGTTAGTAATGGGAAGTAGCTTTTGCTTGATTCAATTTTTACGCTATCCATGACACTTAACAGTGTATTGTGCGCACTTGCAATACAACTGTTGGAGTCAGTACTGCGAAGTATCTTTTGCTTAAGTCTTCAAGCAATCCATGACTCCATCAACTATGTTGTGTGCACTTGCACTACAATTGTTGGAGTTATATTTGTACTCGACTGTGAAACTAATCAATAGTGCATTTCATTTTTTCTTATAATGGAATGCAGTGCATATGATTTATGGAAGGCTCAACCAATTATGATCAATTGACCCAATAGTAACCATATTCTACGATACTACAAGAAAGCCGTGGTACTTATGATTACTTGCTATGACTATTTGTAAGTAAACTAGACACTTCTTGATTCCACACAACACAACTATTGAAAGTCAACCGAGCACAGTGATGAATTGCGTAAAGAGAAAAGAAGCGTTGAGTATGAATATGACCGAGCTACAGTATATGCTACAATTGTATTGCAAGTGCACGTACAAAACAAGTGTTCAAAGACAACTGAGCACACTGATGAATTGCGTAAAGTGGAAAAGAGCGTTGAGTACGAATATGACCGTGCTACTACAGTTGTATTGCAAGTGCGCGCACAACACAACTGTTCAAAGTCAACTGAGCACAGTGATGAATTGCGTAAAGAGAAAAGAAGCGTTGAGTACGAATAAGACCGAGCTACAGTGTATGCTATAGTTGTATTGCAAGTGCACGTACAAAACAAGTGTTCAAAGTCAACTGAGCACACTGATGAATTACGTAAAGTGAAAAGAAGCGTTGAGTACGAATATGACCGTGCTACTACAGTTGTATTGCAAGTGCGCGCACAACACAACTGTTCAAAGTCAACTGAGCACAGTGATGAATTGCGTAAAAAGAAAAGAAGCGTTGAATATGAATATGACCGAGCTACAGTGTATGCTACAGTTGTATTGCAAGTGCACGCACAACACAACTGTTCAAAGTCAACTAAGCATAGTGATGAATTGCGTAAAGTGAAAAGAAGCGTTGAGTACGAATATGACTGTGCTACAGTTGTATGCTACACTTGTATTGCAAGTGCGGACAACACAAGTGTTCAAAGTCACAGATTGTGTAGAAACTGAGACAAGCAAAAATGCCTCCAAGCAGCATTTGTATTATAAAAACGCACAACTATTGGAAGTTATAGATTGCGTAAAAATCTGCACGAGAGAAAAAGCGTTGAGTACAGATATGACTCCAACAGTTGTATTGCAGGTGCCCACAACACATTTGTTCAGAGGACACGGATTGCGTAAAAACTTACATGAGATAAAGAAGCGTTGAGTACAAATATGAGTATAAGCATGCGCTCAAGTATCTAAATAACAACTTCAGACACTCATATCAATTTTGCAAGTCTAAAACATTGTAATTGAAGCACAAAACGACAGTGGCCAATTGTGGATGGAGCATGTAGATTTTTAATTTTTAAACAATTTTAGTGAAAAGAAACATTTTTTTGCACTCATACTATAAAACACTCCCATGTGGTTACAATATGCAATTCCGATAATTATTGAGAACACTGTAAGCACATTTCAAACTCTTTTTCAGAAATTGCCTTGAAATGCAGTTCAGATTATTTCTAACCCCACTTTACAAGTTAGTTGCTGGATCCTATGGTTACATGTTACAATGCTCATCAACATTCAAATAAATTCATCTTGCTTAAAAGAATGTGGTTTTGAGGGTGTTTGGCAGTTTCGACGCTACTCATCTGCAGGGGTGAATAGCAAAGTACTCCCTCTGTCCCATTTATATTGTCCAGTGGGTTCTCTCAAATCTACCTCACAATGTAGATTTGAGAGAACCTATTGTACAATGTAAATGGACGGAGGGAGTATTCTCAATACACTTAGACCTCTTACCATTTTGTGCAAGACACAAATTGCCTTTTCATATCCAACCCCAAATTAGGTTGTTAATAAAAGATTTTTCACTTATCATAGTAAGCCTGGGTGCCACATGGGACTGACCAAGGAACTGACTCCTAAGGACTGGCCCTTGGAGGGAGCCATTGATTGAGTGTGCAGAGACCAAGTTAAAATCTATGCAAGGGGCACATGAAGCCATCACAAGAAGGTACTATGAATGGACCATCATTTGGCTTTTCAACTATGTGAAGAATTCCAAACAATTAGCACTTACCTCAACAAATTTTTTTGTTAATTAGGTTTTAGAACAATATGAAGGTTTTTGAATTAAAATCTAGATCTATATTTAAAGAACTTGTTTGTTCTATTCTTAGCTATGACTAGTGGTTATAGTATAAAATATCAAATGCAGTGTAATCACATTGTTTCTCCTTCTAATTTATACTCAACCTTGAAGTTTTAAGGTCTATTTCTAGTGGATCAACGTGAGAATTACCCACTAATATTCTTAGTTTATTTTATTATAATGAGGGTTCATGAACCTTAGAGTATTGCAATTGGCTTTTGGAAATGGGAAATAATGAACCAATCACATCAAGAGGATTGTTGCCCTACTTCAACCCCACATGCTCTGCTTGAAAGCGTTCCTTACCTTTTTAACTTGCTACTTGCATAGATATACTTGTTCATCAATTGTGTCATAGATACTAATTAAATTCAACAATGTAGTAGGTAATTTCCAATAGTACTCAAGATTGGAGTATGAAGTAAGTTAACCCGTAAAAGAGAAGCTCTGCTCGAACCTCCAGACCGCCATATCCAACATCCGTGAACAATTTATTTATTAAAAAAACATTGATTTTGGGAAATCCAACCATAGGATCTTGTTTTTAACCATTTTGATCGCCCACCCTCGACTGTTCATTAAATTTCACCGTACAGTCTAGAGATATATTGAATCAAACTTTCAGTTTGCATATCTTCTTACGATTTTATTCGTCCACCCTACACTGTTTATTATATTACACCGTACAGATCTTGAGATATATTCAATCAAACTTTTAGTTTTGCATATCTTCTTAAAGCAGAACGACTTGATTCGGGCCTCTCTCTCCTTTAGAGGTTAAACCTACTAATCACACTCATCTAAACTAACGTCCTCCTATACCCTCAATTTAGTTACTCCTAAGCAAGAAGTGCCAAACAACCTCAATTTTGGGACATAGAGGTGCAATCTCAAAGTTACTCTACAAATTAGACTTAGAGAAGGTTAATCACCCAAGTCTAATAAGAATTCATTCTTTGATTATGGTGAAAAGAACTAAGCGTACATTGGCTAAAAGTAGAGCTTCATTGTTCCACTTCTTCCATGACCAACTCCTTACAAAACCATTAGAACCCATATGGCCACTTGTTTCCAGACAAACGGAATATTGAACCCAAGAACCAAGTCTCCCATGAGCTTGGCAATTCGAAAAGGAATGGAATCCTCCTTCCAACGAGCCAGGAGTGGGTGACCGAGCAAAGCTGACCGTGGTTAAGTAAAACCTAACCCATGGTAAAAGGGAATGTTCACACCAGGTAGGGCCGGGGAAACGGTGGGTGAGGCCGCGTCGTGACTTTTTACCCAAGGGTGAACCCGGACTAACCCGGGGGAAAGTTACGGGCGGTAAAAACCCGGGACCTTCATAAGCAGGCGAAGCTCCATGGCTCCTCTCCCATCCTCGTGTTTGTTGCGTTCACTGCTTCCTTTGAAGCTCTCTGTCGATCGATCGTCTCCATCGCTGCCTCTGTAGCGCTTCCGCGTTCGCTCCCATGCTCCCGTCTTGTTGAGCCTTCGGTGGAACTTTGCGGCTCGCGATTTGGTGCTCTGTGGTGGATTTTCTCCTCTGGTGCGCCCATGCTGCTGCTTCTCTGTCCATTTCATGCATGTTGTTTCTGGTCCCTCGAAATAATGTGCGCGAATTTTTGACAGGCGGAAGCTTGCATTTTATGCTCTGTTTTAGACAATCTGGTGTATCCTGAAGTTGTACAGCTGCTTGTGCGAGACTAACGTTTTGGCAGAAATTTTCTTTGTGCTGTGTCACTAGCGTGGAAGCGTCCTTGTCCTGTTTTTTCTCTTAAGTGCAGGGTCGGGTCGTTCGTTAGAACCAGAGGGTTTGTGTTTTGGTGTGAGGAAAAGTTAGAACATTTTACAGCGAGATTTTAACCAGACGTACTGTTCAGTTTTTTTGTTTTTTTGTGAAGGTGTACGTCTCCGTGTAGAAACTCTCTACGTTATTGCTGTTTTAAGTAGCTGACTTTTTTTGCCGTACACTGCTGTAGTTTTTGAGTGCTTCGACGTAATTATTCCGCGCCGAGGCGGATGACGTGTCGGTGGCGGACTTTTGTTTCTTCTGAAATTGGAGTAGTAGTAATTTTGATGTTTTCGTTTCTGAGTATTCATGTGCTGATGACGAACTTGTTGTCTTTGATGCGCAGGTTTGAACGTGTGCAGTTACTTCCAGCACAATGGCTTCCAACGGAAACGGTATCCATGATTTTGAGTTCATGAGCTCTCAGGTCCCGAATGGCCTGTCGAAAATCATAACCAAGCCTGCCACCATAGCGGAGATGTGCAAGGACGACACCACACCTCCTGTGAAGGTTACCAATGTCGAAGAGCTCCATGCCCTGCAGAGGAAGAAGGCGTCCGCTCCATCCACTCCCAGGACTGCTACGAATCCATCTACGCCTAGGCAGAGCTTCACTCCTCGTTCCTTTGTGTCCGAAGAGGATCTCCATAACCAGCAGATGCAGTCTGTCAGGTGCAAAACATACTTTGTGTTCTTTACCGTATACTGTTCACAAGATACTTCAAGCATGTGAGACATATGATGTGACGTTGTTTGAGATCTATCGTTTTCAGTGAGTTCTTATCTTGGTTATTTTTTATGTGCAGCGCATCGTTGGCCTCTTTGACACGTGAGAGCGGACCCCAGGTCATCAAGGGTGATCCCGCCAGGAAGAGGTCCCCCCCTAAGTCTGTGGTTGCTCCCAGACTTGACATGAGCGACAGTGCTCTAAAGTTCACGCACGTCCTGTACAACTTGTCTCCATCAGGTAGGGTCGACATTCTTGTGTATCTCGTGCCATGTGTACCATGTGCTTTTGAGCTTCTATATACCGTATACTTCTGAACTCTGATGTTGGTGTTCATTTCCTGCTATGTAAGCCATGTGTGCGTCATGTACGGTCAACTATTAGGCATGTGTTAATCATCAGAAATGCTAATTCTATTATGGTTTCCTTCGACTCCTTGCAGAGTTGTACGAGCAAGCTATCAAGTTTGAGAAGGGCTCGTTCATCACATCTACTGGTGCCCTCGCGACTATGTCCGGGGCCAAGACCGGACGGTCTCCCAAGGACAAACGTGTCGTGAAGGAAGAGACTTCGCAGGATGACTTGTGGTGGGGAAAGTAAGTGTCTTGTCCTTTGCTTGAACATGTTCGAAGCACCTTTTTAAGAGAGCGGACGTTATCTGCTCTTATGGTTAATTGTGGAAATTCTTCGCGGCTGCTATGTTAGTCTTACAGTTCTTGTGATCGATCATTCGTGTTGGATGTTGATGATATTTGGAGCCTAAGAATTTGCTATGCTTGCGGGAGAGTGTGTTGATTTTGTTGGTGGCCTTCGTCTTTTAGGGGATCACCGAACATCGAGATGGACGAGGAGACTTTCTTGGTGAACCGCGAGAGGGCCGTGGACTATCTCAACTCGTTGGAAAAGGTGAGCACTGTTCGCGGTTACCGATGTGCGTGAGGATGTGTAGGTGTTGGTCTTTAGATGCATCCTTCAGAAGGCAAACTACGGTTTTCTGGTGGGGCTGAGGGCTAACAAAAGGCTGGTGATTGTGCAGGTGTTCGTCAACGATCAATTCTTGAACTGGGACCCCGAGAACCGCATCAAAGTCCGAATCATATCTGCTCGTGCTTACCACTCACTTTTCATGCATAACATGTAAGCATCTGAACTGTACCAAACCCTGCCATTTGCCATCTCCAAACCCGGTACGCTGAACGCTGAACGATGAGATTTGATTTTGGGTTGAGCGGACTTTGTAAAAAACGAGGAGTTGTAGCTAGGAAGACGCAAGGCATGGAAAGAGAATGATGGTTATGGGAGACGTGAAACAAAATGGGGGAGGGTGGTGCAAGGACATGTGGGAGTGGGTCGGGGAGGTGGTAGTCATCGATGGTTGCATGTTTGTGTATGGTGTGTGGCCGGTGGCATTAAGCATATGGGTGGCAGGTGCATACGCCCTACACCTGAAGAGCTCGAGGATTTTGGAACTCCGGACTTCACAATATACAATGCCGGACAGTTTCCGTGCAATCGCTATACCCACTACATGTCATCGTCAACTAGCATAGATCTGAATCTGAAACGCAAAGAGATGGTGATATTGGGCACACAATATGCCGGAGAGATGAAGAAGGGGTTGTTCAGCCTGATGCACTACTTGATGCCCAAAAGAGGAATCCTGTCGTTGCACTCGGGGTGCAACATGGGGAAGGCAGGGGATGTGGCGTTGTTTTTTGGATTATCAGGTATAGTTGGCGGATGAAAACGAGAAGCTCACACACGTGCTATGACAGCCACGGCCGAGGTCGCACGTGCAGGCCACTGACGCTTGTGGGCGGTGTGTGTGTTGGTGGATGCAGGAACTGGTAAGACGACGCTGTCAACGGATCCGAACCGTCAGCTGATCGGTGACGACGAGCACTGCTGGGGCTACGACGGGGTGTCGAACATCGAGGGAGGATGCTACGCGAAGTGCATCGACCTGGCGGCCGAGAAGGAGCCGGAAATCTGGAACGCGATCAAGTTCGGAACGGGTGAGTTTCAGGGTGGTGGTGTGTGCGCATGGATGTGGTGATGGTTGGGTGATTTTGGTGTGTGTGTGGGGACTGATTGGGGTACGTGTGGTGCAGTGTTGGAAAACGTGGTGTTCGAGGAGCACTACAGAGATGTGGATTACACTGACAAATCTGTGACGGGTAAGAATCTGGACTCGCATGTGCTGACGTCGTGTGGGAATCTGGGATGATGAGAGTGATACGATGTCAGGACGCTTTGATGTGGTGCAGTGGTTGTGGGCTGGGAGTGGGCCGAGTTAGTTTTGCAGAGTGACGTGGTGCTAACATGGCGTGAGTTTTGTTATGTGCAGAGAACACGAGGGCGGCGTATCCGATCGAGTTCATTCCGAACGTGAGGCTGCCATGCGTGGGACCTCACCCGAAGAACCTGATCCTGTTGTCGTGCGACGCGTTCGGGGTGTTGCCGCCCGTGAGCAAGTTGACGCACGCGCAGACCATGTACCACTTCATCAGCGGCTACACAGCGTTGGTACGTGAGGAGGGAGGGTAAACCTTGCGTGTTTGTGCATGTGAGTGTAGATTCTGGTGTTAGTCCGGATGTTTTCAGAGTGCTGATGAGGTGGGGGTGATTTCGACAGGTGGCTGGAACGGTTGAGGGTGTGAAAGAGCCGACTGCAACATTCTCGGCATGTTTCGGGGCAGCGTTCATTATGCTGCACCCGACGAAGTATGCAGCAATGTTAGCGGAGAAGATGGAGAAGCACGGCGCTACTGCATGGTTGGTGAATACAGGATGGAGTGGCGGCAGGTGGGGAACACGACCGGCTGTTTTTGTGGTTAGACGATTTCTATTGCACGTCAATTTGGGTGGAGAGGCTGACGAGTGGGTCTGTGTTGGTTGTGCAGCTACGGTGTGGGGTCGAGGATGAAGCTGGCACACACAAGGAATATCATCAACGCCATTCACGACGGTAGCCTGTTGGAGGCGGAGTACGTGCAGACCCCGATTTTCAACCTGGCCGTACCAACCTCGGTCAAGGGGGTCCCCAGCGAAGCACTTCAGCCACAGAATGCGGTATGAGGACAAAAATTCCTGTTCCGTCGAGAACTCTCAATGGCCTTTCTTTATGATCATATCTGCTCCTGTCTTGCATAGTGAAATGGAGGCTATAGCTTTGGGGTTGATGGACAAATCCAGGTTGGTGGTTTCGTTCAATCTGGCGTCTGGCATGATTCTGACGAATCTCGTTGATTTGTATTTTGCAGTGGTATGACAAGAAGCAGTACAACGAGACGTTGAAGAAGCTAGCGGGGCTCTTCCAGAAGAATTTTGAGATTTATGAGGACTATAAGGTTGGTGGAGACAGCAAGCTGACGGAGCGTATTATCGCAGCCGGGCCACGTCTGGAGTGATGATCAGACGGAGCTGCAGAAGCTGAATGATGTGAAGAAGGGAGCAGTCTCTGTCTTCTTCGCTGGGAGAATTATCATGGAAGATGATGGTAATGACGATGAGAGTAGAGTAGTATTTAAGGTGGGTTGAGCCCCACTGGGGAATATATTTTTTACTGCCTAGGGTGACGTTTACTGGGTAGCCATTTTTTTCGATTCAGATTCTCTGTCCATATTCACACTTATCTCTTGTTTATATGAGATTTTTTCCCTCTAATAACTAAAGCTATTACCAGCATCAATGTATCTCTTGTCCATGGTCGTTTGCGCCTTTCAAGTATATGGAAAGGTTCCTTTCCGCTATTATTCTTGACTCACTGTGTCAAAGTGCTCATACTGAGGCAAACTGTATTTCAGGCTAAGTGAATTTTGCAGAATCATTTGCAAGAAGTGACTTGTGTTTAGGTACTCACAAGATTCTGTTTACATGGAGATCGATGAGAACAGATTGCGAATTATGTTAGTGAAATGACATGATCATTATTGTCCTTCGTGCTGTGAGCTTATTACATGATAAGTGAGGTAATACATTCAGTTATTACATGTTCGTAGAATTCATCAACCATATGGTTGAATGGCTAAAATAAGGCGATAATTTATCAATATATTCAAATGTACCTTACTGGTTTACTTCTATGAATGAACTTTCAAATTATTGGATGGGGAGATGGACAACATTGGATGGGGAGATGGCCAGCTTCAATCGAATTAGTGATTATAATATACCTGTGTGGCGTAGCTACGCTCACATTAAACCATCCCCATCCCGTCCCTACTACCGTCCAAGAAAGAAAAGGATTTATGCTTGTAGGTTCATGTTTTCATTTTTGATGAATGTTTTTGGGGCTCCAAATGACACGATTACTTTGGGATCAGATTTCTCTTGTTTTCTACTAATTAATAATAAATTATGTCAAGTTTTCATAATTTCCGGTAAGTTCATATGACCATAACTACTTTTAAATATTATATTTGAAAATATGTAGATTAGGCCTGCATTTCGAACGTTTCCTCAACGTTGCCTGCACCTACAAAGGTAAACGTTTTCAACAACACCTCCAAGGGCCCGATCTGATTGGTGGTCTCCAAAATCATATCGTCACAATAAAACGAAACAAATCAAATTATCCGCCTTAAATATATAGAAGTTTGTCTTGGAATATATAACTATAAGGTTTCAGAGTAACAATAGGAGTTAACTCGTGGCGAGATGCATTTGATTTACACATACTCTAGCTAACAACATCAACCACCTACATTAACATTGAGCTAAAAAGAATGACTAGCATGATTGTCCAAATCATGAGAAATCTATATATACAATAATATTTCATTTTCTATTGTTAAAAATCAAAATCTTTTGAATTTAAGTTGTGCTGAAAGCATTGAACCTCGAAATATTGATATATTTGGCACAAAAGTGTTGAACGTGAGGTTCAAGTATGACAATAAAAAATAAATTTAAATCCAAAAATATTCGAAGTAAAATCTCAATCACTAGATTTGACTCTTTAATTTGAGTTTATGTTTGTTCACATCGAATGAATATCATCCATTCACTCTCAAGAATCTTCTAGTATCTACTATAACAGGTTCTTATCTTAGTCACTATATCTATTTATACTCTACTTTACTTCAATTACTCGTGTTAACTAGTTGTATTCATCCCATATATAAACATAATGGAATGTAGCTCTTGTGAGGCTTGCTATATTTTACCTCTCTCTCAACAATGTTGTTGGTGACAAATAAGCAAAGAGGTTTGCTATAAGGGTGGTAGGCACCATGCATGAAAAAAAAATCCTAAAATCTCAAAAAACTCATCAGTGAATGTGAGCCCCAACCCATAACATTGCATCCTTGCACTTGCACGTAAGTGACGTCACTGGTTAGTCCTTTAATTTCCATCTATTCTACTTATGTATCACTGCTCAAGAGAAACATACAAGAAACCTTAAATCTTAAACAACCTCATCACAACCCATACCAACCAGTCTTTACACATTTTTGAAAGATACCTCCACTTGGAGGAAAGTAAGAGTTACACCATATCTTACGACAAGTATCCTTCCCCTCTGCTTTGATTCATGTACTAGTGTTCAAGAGACACATGCAAGAATACTTATATCTCAAACAACCTCATCAGAGCGCCTACAATCTTATTTTTGCACATTACTGATGCCACTAACTAGTCCATACATATTTTGAAAAAGACCTCTACTTGCAAGAGAGTAAGCATTACTTCATCTCTTACAACAAGTGTTGTTCCACTCTGATTCCATTCATGTATCAGTACTTAAGAGACAATGTGCACGTTATTCCCACAAATTTTGAAAGTAATCTTAAAACAGAGCTATACTACTTTACCATAGTCAAACAAACAAAGGTCATAGACACGACATGTGCAAGAACTCTTAAATCCAAAACCAACTCATTGGTTATCATAAGCCCCAACCATCACACCCTTAGTTCAAAGGACTAATTGTTGGGCCATGGTCTCATCGCATTAAGGTATGAACACGTAATTTTGTGCATTTAAGGAAATCACTCTACTTGAAGTGGTGGAATGAGTAGCTTAAGTATGTACAATAGTAACTACAAATTCTAGTAGTGATCAATATAGGTTAACCCCTCAAAGCTCAAGAAAATTGAAAACCGGTTTGTGGGCAGCCATTTGAAAGTTTAAGTTTATTATTTGCCTAGGATTTTAATTGTGTGCTCCCTATAGTGCAATGTGTATGTGTTAGTTTGCAAAGTCAAATTCTAATTTTTAAAACCTTCACCTAGAAATTTTAAGTTTCAAATCCAAGAATGGTACTTTAAATTTAGGGGTTTTTCAATTGTTTCTTTTTGAAACATGTTCAAAACAAAATCACTACTCAAATTCTAAAGTGACCCATCAGAAAGTTTATCAATTTTACAAGGGGAGCGTTCTTAATTTTTTGAAAAAATCTTCACAATATCTAGAAATTTAACAAATTTCTCTTTCAAAATTTGTCAAAATTTGAGATTTAGGAATTTCCTCTTATTTTTTTTTCAAAATTCACAAACTCATAAAAACACTTACTCACTACTCAACTTTTACTCTAACCAAAAATATTTAATGTACTGCTTGCTCTATTGAATTCTTTTTTTTTACCTTCGTCTAGAAAATAAAATTGCTTGAAAGTCAGTGAAGCGGAATGGGTCTCTAAAATTTTGCATGAGCATGCCCAACTCGATTATCTCCATGGAAATCATACGTGACGAAAACTTTTGTGGTGAATTTTTTTAATACTTCTTTTACATCAAAGAGACAATGTCTCTTTAACAGAGCCCAAAAAAACTCCTTCGCAAACTTTGGATGTTATGATCTTGCAAATGAAAAACATCCAACAAGTTAATTTTTTAGATAATGATTAAAAATAGGCGAGGTATAAGATCTTACGGTTGAAAGTTCACATCTCGAGAGTGCATAGAGGTATAAATTCACACTTTTGATGTTACAAGCTCCCAAAAACAAAAGAATTTTAAGAGATTAAGCTATAATCAAACACCCTACTCTATGTATACATAAGGTACAATTAAGATAATTGTGAAGTAATCAAATCTTCACTAAAGTAAGATTCTGACATGCACGCTTATAACCTTCTAGCAGATCTTATCCTGTGGTTAGTTCAAGTTAAGTAAAAGTCTTACTGGTAGTTAAGTGTGGTGTGCTATCTAAAAGCACCGTCACAGTATCTAAATTAGGGCAAAATAAAGTTCTTCATGGAGTATATATATGAACCATATACATATATAATCTTTCTTTTTCAACACAATCTTATTGCTTCCTCTTTCTTCTTGCTCACAACACTTTGTAGAGCCATTTGGGTGTAGCTAATGAGACACCTTAAACCCTAAACTTTTACCTTGTAATTGACTTTTGGCTTTTCCAGCAGACTACTGTACACTACCATTGTCAAGCTTAAACCCTGAACCCTAACCGATTGCGACCGATTGAGTACAATGTCGGGGTTTCGCGTTTCTCATCAATTCTGGATGATAGGCCGAGCTTCAGGAAACCCGGAAGAGTGTCTTTCGATTTCTCAATGAGCGTCGGTGGATTTAAATGAAAAATCTGATCAAAGACAACGTAATTTTTAGGTTCAGTGTTGAGGTTTGAACTATTTCTGTTTCTTCACGCCACGGTAGGGTTTCGCGGGGAATCGCGCAGAGCTGAATTGCAAAGAGATATTCGTGTTATTAGCTTGTGATCACGAGCGATGGGGAAGCGGGAGAGTTTGCGGGAGGCAGGGGGTCGGCCGAGGGTATCAGATCCCAATCTCGTGAACAGGCTAGCGGAGTACGGCCGAACACACAAATTGGACATGGACGCAGCAGTTGACTACCTCCGTAAGAATTACCCCGAGTATCAGCGCAAACAGGTAGTTCCCTTTCGCAAGTACTGCGCGACGCTCCTCCCGGCAATCAAACGTCGCATGGAAGTCAACAAAGTTAACGAGGAGGCCGATGCCGAAGAGGATTGGTTGCGCAAGCGGGAGGAAGCTCACATATCAGAGACTCACGGCGTCGGTGACATGAACGACGACCTTACATTCGACGACGCCGATGCCAAAGAACCAGAAACCCTCGGTAATGAGGAAACTGCTGCAACACCCGCCCCTGCCTTTGCACCCCCTCACCAGATCGCTGAAGCCGCCAAAGCTGCCCTCGCACAATCCTCAAAGAGTCCACAACGAGGCTCCTCACTCCACACTTATCAGGTTGTTCACTCAGAGACTCTTTCAAGGTCAGTCGTTCAAGAGCAGAACGGGCGGCCTTATCTGCCCCTGGTGCCAATAGTAAGAGAGAAAAGCAAGGTAGTTGATGATAGAGAAAGCACAGGCGTTGCTCGGAAACGGGAAAGAGAGCTTGAGCAAGCTAAAGCGAGCAACAAGAAGGGGAAGTATGTGAAAGGGGAGAAGGAGAAGGAGGACAGGCCTGGGACAAGCTCGGCTGCAGGTGCTCCTCGAAATGTTTCCTTCAGAGACTTCGGAGGAATTGAATCCGTGTTGGAGATGATTCGAGAATTGATCGAGTATCCTCTTGTTCATCCCAATGTGTATGATCGCTTGGGTGTTCAGCCTACCAGAGGTGTTTTGTTGCATGGTCCTCCGGGGTGTGGGAAAACTATGCTTGCGAATGCTATTGCTGTGGAGACTGGCGTTCCTTTTTTGAAAATCTCCGCACCTGAGGTCGTCTCTGGAATGTCAGGTACTTACAAATCTCCCCCCATACTTAACATATTTCTTGACATCGATCTTTTACAGAACCCAATCAACTGCTTAATGTTCTGTACTCATAATCGAAGCACAATCGAAACACTGGAAAGAAGCTTCTGAGAGAAAGGAGCTGCTTTAGTAAGATCAAATCATTAACACCTTTTTAGTTTTTGAGTTTGATGACCGGAATGCATTACTTTCTTCTCATATATGAACCCGTGTCAGGTGGGATTTACCTCCTTTAGAATGTAATAATCGTCTCGTGCAATTGCTGTATAGCTTGAGATTAATTACTCACAATCAACATAATTATTATAAAAGAGCTTCTGAGAAAAAGGAGCTGCTTGAGTAAGATCAAATTATGCGTACTGTTTTGTTTGAGCTTGATGACCGAAATGTACTTCTTCCGAAGTGTATGTGGTGGTAATAAAGGCGAGCAATTTTGTGTTGATTTGCAGGTGAGTCTGAGGCAAAGGTTCGATCCTTGTTTGCGGATGCTGTAAAAGTGGCCCCATGTATCGTCTTCATAGACGAGATCGATGCGATCGCACCGAAGAGAGAGACGGCGCAACGGGAGATGGAGAGGAGGATTGTGGCACAGTTGCTGACATGTATCGATGATCTGAACCACCCCGTGGGAGATTTGGATTCCAAATCCGAGGTTAGCAAGTCTCAAAAGCGGCATGGTCATGTCATTGTAATAGGAGCCACTAACCGGCCTGATTCCCTTGATCCTGCTCTGCGACGAGCTGGTCGATTCGATCAAGAAATAGCTCTAGGTACTTATCTCACACCTCGAATTTTTGAATTGATCCTCTTTCTGGTGGCGTTATGTGTGAGAATGTCTGTTTAAGTGAGCGCTCTTCCAAATCGTAAACCGCGACAGTGTGTGATCAAATCACGGAAAATGAGGATTTCTTTTTTTCATGTTGTTGGTGCTCTCCTGTTTGGTATTTTTTTATATTGAGACTGCTATTTTGTGTTTCAGGTATCCCAGATGAAAATGCAAGGGCGCGCATACTATCAGTTCTTTCAAGGAACTTACGTTTAGAGGGTTCTTTTGATTTCAAGCGCATTGCAAGACGAACCCCAGGCTTTGTAGGTGCAGATTTGGCTGCCTTGGCCCAAGGAGCAGCTGCTTTAGCTGTGAAGAGGATTTTCTCCAGCAAGGAAACCAGGTCTATTTTCTCATCTCAAATGTGCATGATTGCATTTTGGTACTTGGCTTCATCTAACAAGTTCTTACTCTTTCAGGGCGTTATTACCGGCAGCTTCAGAGAGTGCTTCGGATTCCGATTGTGAGGAACACAGCATCCACGGGGGAAGTAATGTAGATGAGGAGCCTTCTACACTTGCAGTAATCAAGCAAGATTCTTCAAGACTCGGAATGGAAATCGAGAGTGATGATGACGAAACGTGGCGGGTGCCTTGGTCTGAAGAAGAGTTGGAGCACCTTGCCATCACTATGGAGGATTTTGAGGTATTAACTCCTTCCCATATGAATCTGTGTATGCAAGGAAATGTCTAGATGTATCGGTTTTTAATCTGAAAAGCGTGCATCTCCAACATCCTCTTATCGTTCTGGCTTTTCACTACCTCATGCGTAATATTTCATTTATGTTGAAACTAATAGCACTCTATGGGGATGCAGAATGCAGTAGAAAAAGTACAACCATCTGCGAAACGAGAAGGTTTTACAACTATACCAGACGTTACGTGGGAGGATGTTGGTTCCCTGGCTGAAGTTCGTGAAGACCTGGAGTTTTCTATCTGCAGAGCAATCAAGTTTCCTGAGGAGTATCAGGTACATGATAAATTTTTGCTAGACGGGACAATCATGAATCTTGTGTTAATTTGTACACTTGAATCCATTTTGACTTCTTTCAAATTGGACTACAGGCATTGGGTTTGGATATGGCAACTGGAGTACTTCTATATGGTCCACCAGGTTGTGGTAAAACCCTTGTGGCAAAAGCAATTGCTAACGAGGCTGGTGCCAATTTCATATCTGTGAAGGTACTTCTATATTTCATGTTCCAGTTTTATATTGAACTTTTGATTGTTTGATATGAATGTGCATCTAATGTTGATGTGGGTCACAGGGACCGGAGCTTCTCAACAAGTATGTCGGTGAAAGTGAGCGTGCTGTTCGTCAGCTATTTACTCGTGCTCGAGCTTCATCTCCTTGCATTCTGTTTTTTGATGAGGTGAGCAGTGGTCGATATTGTATTATAATCTGTTATCTGTTATCATATGTTCTTCAACTTATCAAATTGTCGGATTTAATATATCATTATACTTAATAATATCTATTATAGAAAACCGCAAGGGTTGTTACTGCTTCTTCTGATAGTTTGCCTGATTGTTGTTCAGATGGATGCAATGGCTCCTAGACGTGGTACTGATGGCAATGGTGCTGCGGAACGAGTAGTCAACCAGGTAAATTAACCATTTCCTTCAACATTCAGAAGTTTTAATGCTTTTGAGAAGCTCTAATGTGGTATTTCGGATTGCAGTTGTTGACAGAGATGGATGGGCTGGAGAAGCGGAAGAGTATTTTCCTTATTGCAGCTACCAACAGGTAAAGAATATCTGTTACTAAGTCTGTCGTATCTGTTACGAGAGCATGGTATTTGGCTTTTATTATAGATAATTGGTAATTCATCTTGCAAATGGTTTACTTACTTGGCTTAAAGTAAAGAGGATTGTCTTGTTCTGGTCCTCATCTGTGTGAAATGGACCTTGTCTTTGTGCAGGCCGGACATGATAGACCCTGCTTTGCTAAGACCTGGACGCTTGGACACACTATTATACGTTCCTTTACCAGATCCTCCAGGGCGGGCGTCCATTTTGCGTACCTTGGTTCGGAACACGCCTCTTGCTGCAGACGTGGATGTGAGTGCCATTGGAGAAAGCAATCAATGCGAGGGTTTCAGTGGGGCTGATCTTCATTCGCTGGTAAGAATCCCTTTCAATGAAAAGGCGGTGCGATTAGAAGTTGCTGAAGTTGGTTTTCTATCAAGCTTGTCCTCTTCATGGCTCATCTTCTCAAGCTTTTGCTGATTGGATGGTTGATGCAGGTGCGGGAAGCTTGCACGGAAGCTTTGAAGGAGAGAGTAAGGAATGCAAATGGAGCCGACAACATGTCAAAAGCAGCGGACATCAAATCCAAGCTCACTGTTACATCTCGTCATTTTGAGATTGCCCTGACTCGAGTATTCCCTTCCGTCTCAGCCACGGTAAGATTCTAACAGATCTATTTACGATACCATTCTCTGATATTCGGTGTCTCGTCAGAATTGTCTTCATTTGTGGAATTTTATATGAAGTGAAATATGAATACACTTATAATGGCCCTCTTCAAGGTTACGTGTTGATTTTCTTCAACAGAATGATTATTTTTGTGACGGGAGGATGTAGTATGAGTCGGTAAGGAGACTAATATATATGATATGTGATAACTTCCACAGGATCGCAAGAGATACGAGAATTTGCGCATGAAACTTCGGCGTTCAAGAGGTCATCTTCGTAAACCTGAAGGGGAGACTGATATGACGCCAACCATTGATGGTGATACGAACAACACGGGAATCGAAAACTAAAAACAGTTTGGATGCTTGATTACGATTTTGGTAATGAGATTAGAGGACGGTTTTTCTGCAGATTGTAGTCCATCCATAGCAAGCAAGTACTCGAAGCTTTGTAATTCATCCGAGATGCAACAGAGCACCCGGCGTTTGCTGTAGATTGACTACTTCATTGTTTCTGCGACCAGCATAGTTCTGTAGATGGAAGGTACCTATTCTAGAAAACATGACATTCTGAACTAGCACTAGAAACAACTGAGCCAAGGAGGCTGCGGAGATATTGAGAGGCTAGCTTACCATAACAAGTTAATACTTCGCAGCAGTCAATCATTTGCATCTTCGTATGCTTATGTCTGAGAATAACTATAGTTTTATGTTCAATGGTGTTGCTCAGTTAGAGCTTGGACTAATCAATGAGGTTTATCATTTCCTACTGTTTACCGTTTAAGGTCAACATCGGAAATAGAAGCTTCTGTCAATATCGTGCTCGGTGAGGGAAGAAAAGTGACCCTGTTTCTTTGTGCTCGGCAATAGAAGAGTTTAATCTCGTCTAGCCTGATCGTGTCTCATTCTTTAAGCAAGGTGATCCTGTACGAATAAAATGTCTCGCTTGCTTACAGAGACCCTCGTCTCGGAAATGAAAACGTCGTCCATTCTAAAAATTGATCTGTCTGAGCAATACTTTGTCGGTTGCTCAGGCTCCGTGCATCCACAAAGAAGATCCGGCTTACATACATTGTCCTATCATAAGCGAATTCTGAGCACATAAACTACTTCCAATATCCACGAATTACAAGAGGAACAATATCCGTGCACCAGATTATTGTAGAATCGATAGATACAGTTGCAAGAATGTGTCAAATACAAACATGGTGGCCCAGAAACAATCGGTTACTAGTTATCTATGGTACGTCATGTGGCGCCTACACTCTACAAATCGTCCTCCTCTGTCAGAGTCTTGAACGAGAATGGGTGGAACTTGTACCCGTCGCCTGCGTAGAACTTGTTCTGAAACTCCACCCAATGCAGACGCAGCGCGTGAAGAAACGCGCTCAATGTCTCCATCAACAACAGCACCCCGAATGTCACGAACGCAAACACCACCAGCCCGATCAGTCTCACCGCCCAATTCGAGTACCTGCATTCCACAATCCCACCACCAGCGTCAAAGCCTTCCTCCCTCTGAAACATCTACCAACACTCTCACACTCCATGGCAACATAACAACACCCGCACCCACTCATCATGTGATTCAGAAACGCACCCCCATGCAAACAGCAGAACTCGGTCGTAGAATACTGCCGACAGCTGAGCGTGCGCAAGACTGCCACCACCAAACAAACACCACATATTCGTCAGCGATCGCCAACACAACAACCCGCCATCAATTCCACTGTAATACATGACAGTTCACATCTGGCATTCCATCCTCGCCGTCTAACACAACCCAATTCATTACCTGAGCGCCCACAATCGCAGGTACGATGCGGTGTTGGACACCGCACCTAGCACGAACTCTATAGTGTGAATCATCTGGTGCACCAACACCTCACCGAACTCGAACTCCTCCTCGTCGTGCTCGCCCTCCGCATCCAAATCCGTGGATTCTGTATCGGACCCTCCCAACACTCCGTACGCTCTCCCCTGCAGCTTCTGTCCAATCCAACCAAACCTGCATGATCAGTCTCCTTGTGTCTTTTCCAACTCGCTCACCCACCTCGGAACCAACATCTGCGCCTCCAAGCCTCTTCACACCAGCGTCTTAACCCCTTCCCTCAACAACTAAACATTTCGAGCCTCACATCCCCGGCAGTCATTCAAAACTCACACATATCACCACTTTCAAGCATCCAACCGCTCAACGCGCAACACCATAAACACGAGAAACGAAATTCGCACCTGAATATGCTGCTTTCGGAGGATCAGAGGCTTCGGCAACAGCATCCACGGCACGGCAACCAACGCTATCACGAGCAACAATACCTGCAGCCACGCCACCACATCTCAATGAGACCAACCACCCTCACGTAACTCCCACCCATAGCCCCATCCTACCCCTCCCATGCTCATGCCTGCAATTACCAGTCACCACCCTCTTACCTGAACATACGTCTGCCCCGTAAACAGCTGGTTCTCCCCAAGCTCATCAAACGGACTCAAAAACATGTAGATCATCACGTGGTACAGGTCCGGCTTGCTCCCTTGCACCCACTTCAGAACGATCAGGAATGACAGGTACCCGAACAGCGCGTTCAGAAACAACAGCTGCGGCACGAACATGTACCTGCACCACTCCATCCATGCTTAACATCAAGCCCACACAATGTAACAAACTCACATCGCTCAACAACATATCCTCGTCTCCAACATCCTCCACTCACTTCATCACTCAACACACTGCCCTCGACCATGTCTCAATCATCGCAGCCATGTGCACTCAGAAATCTAACGCTCCGATATGCCTCCAACATAATACGAAATCACCGCACATGAAAATACCAGCCACTACACAAACTCCATACGCGGGTCCCTCAGCTTACCACACATCCAAAGAGCTCTTAAAGTATCTCGCGTTAAAGTAGCTCAACAAGATACCCAGGTTCATCTGACTGATCCCCAGCAGAATCGACATCTTCATCTTCAACGAGTTCGTGAACGGCAGCTCCGAACGTGATCCATGCCAGATTGAATCTACTCCGAAGTTATACGGGTAGTACGACCATTTCTCCACTCCCGTTGTCGTCGCCATCCTGACATCAACCAAACCCGCTCGTCAATCCACCCAATACTCATCACCAAGCTACTTTGCAACCAGCACTCAAACCAACTTCTCCACATCATCCTCACGTCCACACTCCTTCTAACCCATCGAATTCAACTGCTATAAATCAGGACAAGCAGCTTACGGGCAGTGAGCGATGTCGTATTGGGGGTCCGGACACCGGTAAGCCGATTGCCCAAACAGGTTGAATGGAACCGAGAAGAACTCGTTGTATATGAAACCCGTGTAGATCGAGAAGATTGCCATCAGAAGAATCACGTATCGCCCACCGTACGCCATTTCCATGATGTCCCCGAGTTTCTGCACCCATCCATCGCCCCAAGCTGTTACTCAACGCATACATAGCCCACAATGCCAATCACACCATCGCCCACAATCCCCATCCCCACGGCCTGCTACGTCTCAATCACACCCCTCTCTACTCCAACACACCCACCTGCTTTCCCAGTTTTTTCTCGTTCAACACCAGATACAGAGCTCCCAAAAGTAGGCAAATCCCGTGCCCCCAATCGCCGAACATCACGGCGAACAGAAACGGGAACGTTACAATCGTGAAACATCCCGGATTTGCCTCCTGATACCGTCCCACCCTGCACACTCACAACGCCACCCATTCAGAACCCCCACACTCCACACCCACTCCAACAATCCCTCCCGTAAGCATCACCTCCAACGCCACACATGGCTGCGGGGGAAAGGCTCACCCGTAAGCTTCCACGATCTCCTGGAACGCGTTCGTGAACTTGTTCGTCTCAAAATAACTCGGCGGTGACTCCTTCGTGTGCAAAACTTGAAAGATCGTGTTCACCGGCGAATTGCTGTCGTATGCTGCTCTCTGAAGAGCGTCCTGAATCTGCACTCCCCACATTCCCGCCCACCACCCACACTCACAGTAAGTAACCTCATCCCATCACCAAATCACCCGCGATCACATCACTCCTCCCGTCCTCATTCAACCATCCAACACAACAATGCACACTACAACATCTGAGCCTACCTTTGGCTTTGCAGACACCGGGCACCACCCCTCCGCCACCAAGCACTTGCGTGTCACATCGATGCTCAGCATGTTTAGCGTGTGATATACTGCCTTCTCGCGTCTAACCTGTGCCACCAAATCATCACGCCACCAATGTCAAATACCACCCACAAACCACCACAATGCCCTCAATAATGCAACTTGCCGTCCAATATCAGAATCATTCCAATCACCGAATATCTGGCTCACCATCACAGTCCACTGCTCAAGATTGTGCCCAATGTTGTCGAACACGTTGTTCCGGTGATGAATGCCAGCGTCCAGTGTATTCTGCAGCTCAACCAGCCTCGACTCCACCTGCACAAAACCACACCCTTCAAACTCAACCCAAGTGTCCTCTACACTGCATTACAACCATCCCCTCATCACAGAAGGGTCTGGCATGCACCCAACCATGCTCTACGCATCCCATGTACCATGCACTCTGCCTCACACCTGCATGTGAACTGTCGTCGAAATTGGACACACTGACACTCATAAGTCTAAAAACATGACATAAATGCTCTAACGAAAGCTTCGTGCCAGCAGTAAGGAGAAACAACCTCCACAACCGAACAGTTACACCACTCCATCATCACCCTCACATTCCCAACACAAAGCCGCTCCTGAACTCTTACCTCTTCCTTCATCTGCCACTGCCTATTCGGGTCCTCGGGAAACGGATACCGATTCGCGCCGAATGCCTCGCAGATCTTCACAACCTTCGTTTTCGCACGCTCTCCAGCGAAAAACACAACAAACACTGTCTTCTCCACCTGAATCACGCCAATTCCACCCATTAACATACACATCACCCCCACCCGACTGCACACCTCCCGCTCACATATAACGCTGCTCTCGCTTCATTCTTCACTAGCATGATGCGTGCCAGTCCATAAACCCAACCCCTTGCAGCTAACTAACCCGCTCCCTCTCTCTCCACTCGCTTCACTACCTCGCCCATGTCGACGCTCGTCGACTACATTTCACAGAAGTCAATACTATAACCTATCCATGATAATCTCCAAAAACAACAACCCGAAGCTATCATCTTTCATCCCTGACAAGTGCTACCTACACACACCACCAACGCCACCATCCAAACCTCCACCCCATTCAGTTTGCCCCCAACACCTACCTTTTCACCAGTCGCCGGATCCACCACGGCTTCATCGATTGGAGCCTGTCTCAGAAACATGTTCCCTCGAGTCGCTCGGAACAGTATGCGCTCAAACGATGCAGCCCTCGCTCGAGGGACAACACCCGATACAAACCCCAATCTGGCCTGCTTTGAAGGCTCCGTCTGCATCTCCTGAAGAGTCAGTCCCTTTAGTCCCCGCTCCCTCATCAACTATCAACACACCAAAACCCACCAGATCCAAACATCACAACAACCACCTCACACATGCAACCGCGAGAGAAGCACACTGCACCTGCTCTTGAAGAAGTGGCCGGTCGATGGCTTCTTCGATCGACGACCCATTCTCCTCTGCCCTCTCCTGCTGCACTGTCGTCGCTGCGTTCCTCGCCGAACTGAAAAATACACCAGCCTGCACACCAACACTAACGCAAATCAACACACCACCTACGTAACCCTCACCCACCTCAACCTCCAACCCACTTCTGCCTCCGCTTCAAACCGGACACTCCTCCACATGCTCTACTGCCACCATAGATCACCTACATGCTCCCCTAGATCACCTACATACTACCATTAAAAGTATCACTGACCCGACCACGCTCTACTACACAATCGCGCTGCCACTGGATGCTCTTGGACATCCACTCTCTTACCTTCTGCAAAACCAACTGCAGCTCGGTCAGCTCGCTGTGAGTGCGTTGCAGCTTGTCCGTATTCGCATTGATCTCTAGCAACTCCGCCTCCAGCTCCGTCAATTTCGATTCCAGCACATCCAGTTCGATATCATTCTCCACCCCCATGGGTATGTACGCTGACCTCTGACCAGATTTCGCAATCTGATCATGAAAGTATCGCAGTTTTCTTGCCATCTCTCCACATCGTTTCACCTGACACCACCACACACCACACTCAACTGCCGCACTCCAGACACACACCGGACATTCAACGACGACGAAATGCGGTGCGTTCCCGAGGACGGAACTAACTGTCAACTTTCATAAGTACTCCCAAAATTCACCTGATTCGCGTAAGTCCGCTGAAACGGGCTCTTGTCAGGATTTAACTGCCACACACAAAACCACACACTCGTAAGAACTACATATAAGCCGTAACTCTCCATTCCAACCTATATCACTTTCGCGGCATGCGAACCACTCAACGGCCAACGAAGAAATAAATACACAAATCATATTTGTGGGTAGACGAGTGGATCCTATTGTGCTCGACGTCCTCCAGCAGACTCACCCAAATCCTCAAGAAATTAAGTCCTACCCTTCATGCTAAACACCATATTTAATCTCGATTCAATGATCTCCCGACCTAATCCTTAATCGGGCCGACGCAATTCCGCTTCGCATCACTCCCGCAGAACCATACATACTGTCAAAGGATATGCATCTCGCTTCAATCGTCCATGATAATGTCAATTTAAAACCTTCATTACTCATCTACTGCCAACGTTGACACATATTCCTGTAAGTTACTACACGCACTGTCCTCCTCCAGCCATTCGTCCACGCAATTCACAACTTCCCATTCAAGCATCACTAACTCCCGCTCCAACTACAGCTAACGCCTTGCTCGCACAACTCCCGCCATTCTAACGCCCTCGCGCAAATCCTTGCGTCATTTACTGCTCTAGCTTTGCGAATCGCGTCCCTCTGCCTACTCCTGTCGCCACCATATCCAATCCAACCACATCGTTCGCCACTCCTCATATCTCGGCCATGTTTCCATTCATCCCGATGCCATGCCAAACAGCTGCAGATCCTCAATTCAAACTCTGCCTCGCCCCAATTCCACCGTCCAACTCGCTAGCTTGCACCACAATCTAATCTAATCTAGAAGCTAACCCTAAGCCCTACTGTGCACGCACCAAACCCGTTCATTGCCGCTCTGCCGAATCGAATTCCAACCACCCCAACCCCGATTCCGCTACCAAACAAATGTGTTCAAGAAAAAATATAATCAAATCGAGGGGAGACTCACATCTTTGAACTGGAGCATCCCCAGGTCCGCCAAGTACGTGATAGTGTCGTGGGCCGATTCCGCGGGAATGATGAGCTGCACCAGAGACATCTCCTCCGACCGGAACAGATCCATGGTCACCATCTTTTCCGATCACCCCAAAATCACGCCCCTCGCGGCTCGCTTCTTGCCACAATCCGATCGGAAGATTAAAGCGGTGCTCGCTAACTTTGCAACCGAGCAAGTCTCGGCAATCCTACAAAGGCTTCTGAGAAGCAGACCAAGAGGCCTGGATAGTCGTGTGAGGCCACCCGCCCCCTCACTGGAAATGGAAATGGAACAATCAAGTTCCGATGCACGCCATGGCCACCCTAAACCTTCGACGTCCCGCGAGAAGCAAAAGGCATTCGTATGCCACGCGGACTGGAGCCTGAACTCCAGCGGCGAGGACGACGAACCGGGTCAACCGGTCCAGCCGGTAACACGCGGCGACTCCGACCGGTCGTTCAAAGAAAAAGAAAAAGAGAAGAGAAAGAAAGAGAGAAAGAAAGAAAAAGAATTGAGTCCCAATGAGGTGAATATAGATAATGCATCAATTTTTCTAATTTTGGATACTATGATCATTGATCATAAGGAAGAACATAGGACTTTTGCATAGTAAATAGATTTACTGTGTGCATGAGCTATCGAATGTCACTGATCACTTACAAGAAGAATAAGTCCAATCTTTTTTATACTTGGTGTTCATAGACTTCTTGTGCTTATGAGTCAAAACACACCAATGATATGAATACTTACCCTTTTCAAGTGTATCAATGTTTTAGTATTTTGAAGTGTTTTTGAGAAAGCAATGTTATTGGTGAATCCTCATTTGTAGTTGAGTGAACTAAGGTGAACATCCTAATTTTGAGCAACCATCCATCATTGACTTCTATACTTGTTTATACCATCCCACCTTGACTTATAACCCTCTACATTACATGCTAATGTTTGAATTGCGCGTGGCGTATGTTGAAAATTTAAAGGTGTGGAGTTTGGAATTGTATATTTTGGCTAAAAATAGGTTGTGACGTTGAGGGGTTTAAGTAGTTAAAAGCAAATCCACATTTGGAGATGTAACACTAAGTCAATAAGCTTCATATATTTGTGAATATGTGAATGCCTTTAGAAGGTGAAACTGGTTGGCAAAAGAGGTAACTATGATTACCCTGTAAACAATGTATTTACAATTGTCTATTATGAAGTAAATAAAAAGGGGCCGACTTTGGGAGCCACTTGATTTATGTTCATTTTCAGGAATAAGGGAAAATATATAGTCGATTTTCCACGACTTTAGTAAAGCTGAGCGAAAGTTGCCTCGATCATTTTATATGATTGATCGAATCAAGGTAACGTACCGATTCTAGCTCGTTGGACATAAGCAAAACAAACCCTATAGTTGCGAGATGGATGAGAAACGTCTTATTGACTTCCCTAATTTATCAATCTTTTCAAGGTGCAACAAACTCCTCATGCTCTATTTGTTCTCTTTGATAAGATTGTAAAACTTTTGTTTTTATATTGTTGAATGTCAATTAGTTGGTTTTACACACACAACACACACACATATATATATATATATATATATATATATATATATATATATATATATATATATATATATATATATATATATATATATATATATATATATATATAAATAAATAGTGGACGAGAAGTCGGAAAAGAACAAGCATTTCAGACTTGGCATACCATAGTTGCCCAATGAAGTGAATGAGGAGCCGAAGGGCTAGTACAGGTGTGCCTTGAGAAAACCAATATGCCGACAAAACTGAAGGTGATGAAGTATGACGACCATAAAGGAAACAAATTTTCAAACTTTACACTTTTTAACACGTGGCGATTTGATCAAGTGCGACCGGTCTATTTATTTCACACCGTGTTTGATGTTCTTAATTAAGCATTATGGTACAAGATTTGTTTGATTGTTGAAATTTTGAAACCAATATGTTTCATTAGTATAGATATTGATTCTTTTTGATTAAATCCACTTTAGTCTGAGGTGCCTCGTATTTGAAGGCAGTCACTATACGCAGCAATGACGGTGTAGACATTGCCAAGGCACTGTGCTAGAACACAGATCCTATTGCCGTGGATGACAGAGTGGATTTTAACGCTGATCCTGTCGCCCCCGAACCTTTAGGAGACAACCGAGTATTCGTTCAAATTGCAGAGTCCTTATGCAAGTTAAAAGTTCCGTCCAGTTGGATGTGGTCAATTCATTCATGGGATATAAAACTAGTCATACTAGATGGTGTTAGTCTCTATAACCATGACACGACACATGTGTACAACACGGCCGTAAAGGCTCTCAAGAAACGAAGTCGGAAAGGTGTACATTCCTATGAAAGGTGTACCCCCAAAGAAAGAGGTTCTCCTTGCTCCTCAAGCAATCACCTTAGTTTCCACTCTAACATGTTAATTCTAATTAATTCTAATAAGGAAAACTGCCTGCAATCCTTTCCACGTGAGCAGATTCATGCCATCCGCTCACAACTTCGTATCAATGATGGTGTGTACTCCCGAAAGAAATGCCTTCTTCATGTGCATAGACAAGTCCACAAGATTGCGCAGGAAATGAGTGGATTACCTTGAAAGGTAGGGAAGTTTGTCTCACAACGTGGTGGACCTTTCATGGGATTTTGAGAGCTACATTCTACAGGTACAAAGATGCGCCCAAAGAGGGAAACAAGTTGAGGTGCACGAAAATGTGGGTTTGAAAAAACCCTGACAGTCCAAGCTACTGTGACTTTTCGATCACTTATAGTTTCTAATGCCGACCAAATCCCACACAAAACAAAGACGCTCATTTTTGGTGAAAAAGTCCCTTCAATGGTTTTGCCTTCTGCATTTCGTTGGAGTGATTAGATAAGTCACATAATGAGATTATTGCAACATTTGATTTGCAACCAATTTCTTCAACTCGCTTGAGCAATATTCGACAGCGAAAGGAGACAGTTTCTCACAAATCCCGTTGTGGTTTGTGTGATAAGTACAAGCAATTACGGAGCGCTTGTACTCCCCTCTCATATGCACAATTGAAGTGGACCGTGGCTTTGGAAGACCTCAAATACGCAAGGGCCCATAGCAAACTATACTATTTCAATCGGACAGTCTCTGAAGGCTTTCCGAATAAGATGCTGACTATCATCCGTGACAAAATGGATCATTCCAAGATTGCGTTCATAAAAAATATAAGCATGGCGAGTAAGTAACTCTCACTAAAAGTTTGGTGGTAGTATATATATATATATATATATATAACATTTTTCTTAGTAAACATAAAGTTTTGGGGCGCCAAAGGAAAAAACTTAAGCAAAAGAATCATCTCACTATCATGAGCCCAACTAATAATGATTATAGTGAGAGTTGCAATAATAGTGGGTAAATAGCTTTGACCAGGAGCTTTGTAACGAGATATATGATTTGATTGCATTTGCTCTAGTAGTCATAAAGTTTTGGGACTCCCAAAGGCTGGGCAGAGGTTGAGCATGTTTTGTTATGTATGTTGCTAGTTCATATTGTGAGGTTCAATTTTGTTTTTTCCCAATTGTGAGTTGATCATGTATGAACAAAGAATGAGTGAAATAGTATCATGAGATTATCAAAAGGCTCAATATAATGTGTTGTGGTCATCAAAGTGGTCAATGAGATATTGTGTTTGGACTTGTTTGAAACCGGTCAAACATTTTGGGACGAAATAAATAGAGCATATCGAAGGGTGTATTTTAGTGCAGAAACATCTTTGCAAAACCAATTCCAAAGGTAATGAAGAGGCTTTTCTTTGTGCATGATCATGTACAACCATCTTCTTTTGCATTTGAATTAGAGAGTATCATTATCATTGAAATTAAAACTTAAAAGAAGAAAATTATCTTTTACTTTTGCACTTTTTCTTGTCTTTTACATTGAAACATGAAACATATATATATATATATATATATATATATATATATGTATCTTGAAATATTCTACAACAATATTGATACTTCTTATATTGGTAACCATATATTTTCTACAATAGCTTATCAACTAATACAATTACTTAATTTTGTGGAAATCAGGATCATGGAGTTTGAAAGTTTACATATTATGCTTTTTATATTGGAAAACCAAGAGTTGGTAACAAACATACCTTCCAATTTAGATTGCGCTATTTGTTTTGAGAAGTGTGTTGATCAATGGAAATCTTCATGCGGACATTATTATTGTGGATGGTGTATAAATAAATGGATTAGGGTACAAGTGCAGTCTGACCGGGAAAAAACATGTCCAACATGTCGGCATGATTTCGAACAAGATTTAGTATTCTTACGCCTTAAAACTGAAATAAGAGTACCAACCTTGGAAACAAGTGAATCCAAATTAGAAATAGAACAGGAGATAATTACAAAGAGTTTATACTTCTTGAACAATGGTCTCGTCCGCAAAGATTTTTGCTATGCAACGATATTTTGCTTTGTACCACCACATTACCACGTCATGGAAGCGGTAATTTTTTAAAAACAACCCTTAAACCTTCATAGCCAAGGAGTGTGTCTTGAGAGTTCCTATGATTTTTTTAATAACAACCATACTTCCGGATGGTGAACCCTTTCCGGTTGAACCTCATATGCTGCGTACATTTGATGAGATCAAGAAAGAGTTGAACGGTTTTATTTCTCACTAGACTGGAATGGCAAACGATGATCTTTGGAGAGAATTTAGGCGCAAGAATGATCCATTAAAAGATTACTAGAAGATGTTCGATTAGCTCTTGATGCAGCACTCGAGCTTTGAGAAAGATTACTACACGGATTTTGGCCGGCTACGAGGATACTTCACGACGAGGCGGATCGTAAGGTGAGAGATGGCAAGTTGCAAGAAGATGATGCAAAGGATGAATCCTTTGTTGAACGTAGACGTGATCGTCTACGCGCTTCATTCCGTGTAATTTAGAATGACGAAAAAAAAGAAAGATGAAGAATTGAGTTCCAATAAGGTCAATATAAATAGTGTGTCAATTTCATCTTTGATTTTGTATGGTATGACGATTAGTTATAAGCAAGAACATAAGAATTTTGTAGGGTACATACATTTACTCAATGCAAAAATGATCAATTATCACTAATAAGTTACAAGAAGAAGAGCCCCAATCTTTCTTGTAAGGTTGGTGTTTATAGATTTTTTGTGCTTATAACTCATAACACTAACCTTTTTATAGTAATACTAACCATTTTCAAGTGTATCAATGTATTAGCATTCCAAAATATTTTCAAGATATTTATACAACGTGGTATTTATTGCCTATACCTAGTAGTTTGCACTCTTCTTCTTCATCTTATACTTGTGCACTCTTTTCATTCTACTTACGCTTGCTTGAGGAGACCTTTGATCCCCTCTTTTATTTCTACCTTCTTGTGTTTAGTTATGTTTTCATTCCTCCATGCAACATAGGTAAGAATTGAATCTCCTACAAAATAGTGAATGGTTCCTTCTCTGCCATAGTCCATGATAATGATGAAGCAACTTATTTGCAGCCCACGCATACACGCATACAGATTACACCACCAACTTCTTTTAATCCCTAAAGTTTCAAGAGGCCCAAATTGGTTTTGGTCATCCTCTTAAATACTATTTTAAGATCGCATGAAGTTGAAACATTTGGCAAGTTGTAGAGTTTTTCCATTCCTTTCCCATAAGCCATCTCATGCTCCAAAATTCCTCATACTCTAGGAGATCTACCCAAAATTGTCAAAAATTGCCCAAATGGAAAGAAACTTTCTTTTCAACTTTGAACGTTATGATATCACAAGCGGGGAGGAATTGAGTCTAGAATTTACTGTCCATGATCTTATACAAGTTTAGTATAAAATCTTACGTTTACATACTTCAAAATCTGCCATAAAATGAAAAATCTCATCTTGCATTGCAAATAGTGCCTTGAAAAACGCGACTGACTTCCTAACATGCAATCGTGATGTCACTCAAAATCTCTGAATCAAGATTATATGCTTTCTCCATGTCATATTCCTTTCTGTAAACGGAGGTATCGATATACGCAGTGGATTGGGAGCAGCAATCGAGAATCAGAGCACCATGATATAGCATATGCATGATAGAAAGAAAAATTGATTTGCAAATACTTTACAAATGAGCTAGCTATTCTGCAATCTCACGGCCTTTGAGCCAGGACCGCAAATGGCTTGCCTGCAGAGCACTGTGAACGTACTCATGCACATTCAAATGCTTAAGACGTCGTAATGTGCTCAATCCTTCCTGTTTCGCTCGAAGTTCATCACTTCGCATTTCAGATAGTATGATGCGGTTTCTGTAGTGCTCATCCTCACCTGCAAGAAATTTGAATCACATTCAACACCGACATTCAAGGATTTTAAGTATCGTAAAATCGGCCGACACCTAAATCATCACAAGTCGAATTTTCAAAACCCTAAGACAGACACCAGTATTGACTACAAGGTTCTCAATTGCTTAGTTCATGCGCTTGAAGGAGAATTATAAAGCCTGCGATAAAACTCGCGTTGTTCAAATTTTGCAACGGGAATTCAGGTACGTCCGAGCTGATAAGTCAGAAAAATGGAGGAAAGTATCAATAGGTCAGGAAAAGATACAGTACCTTCAAGATCAGGCGTCGCATTTTCGCTCGCCTCGTCTTCGTCTCGTCCAACTGCGAAATTCGTCTCCGCAGGCTGACAATCACGAGCTTCGCTGCTTGCCAAATTTCCAATTCCGGCGGGAGTACGCGCATTCACGAGTGCTGAAACCAGCCTCTCGAGCTCCAAAAGATTCGTCTCGTCCTGCATCCACGCATCGCCTACGGCTTCAGTCAGCTCTTGCATTTCGAGTCGCAGCTCGCTGCACTCTCGTCTCCATTCTGTCGCGTGATCCGTCCTTGCGCACGCAATTCTCCAAGGATTTTTCTGGAAATTGGTGCGCGGGAGAGAGGAACGACTGCTCGTGCTCACCGCACTCTCAATGCAGCACGATGTTGGCCAATTGGCCGTCGGAGCACCGAGGACAGGCATCGCCATAGCTGCCGAAAACTGGTGAACGAGGCACCAACATCATCCGGATCCAGAATGATAACAAATTAGTTTCTTGAGGAAGGGAGCCTCAAATAATAATAAAAAAGTCAAGAAGACAATTTGATGAATTTTGTCGAAAATGGGAGGACTTTTTCACATGTTTTCTTTACTTTCATTTTGAAGTGTTGAGATTGTGAGAGATCACTAGTCCAAAATTTATGGTGTTTTATAAGGTGGGTTAATCATGAAACAAAGTTTTATGGCATGTTCTATAAATGGCAACCCTTTTTTCCCAAACCCCACATCATTACGCTCCGCGCTCCTAGTTGGTGTGTTTATTTTTGCAATACCCTCATCCGCAAGAACCCTTCTACACAATGTAACAATACACCAAGTTCTCATGGTGTATCCCACTTGTACCATGACAAACATATTGAACGCGTAGAGATCCAAGAAAGGTAAACTTGCTTTCTTGGCTTAAGCATGAGCAAATCTTAGCCAACTTTATTACCATTACGCTCAAAGAAGTATCAATGGTGCAGATTTAACACATGAGTAAAAAGTCAAGTTAATTTTATGATCCTAAATTGGATTTTCTAAATAATTCTTGAATTGAGCTTTTCTTTGCCCTGAAGTAGTAAAAGGTCATTTTCAAATGATTTAGGCAATCTTGGAGCAAGGATCTCTAGTAGTCAAATTGAAATCGTTTAGTGCTTAGTCCATAATACTAGTGTGTTGTTTGCAACATGATCCATTCTTCAGTTATGAACAAAAAGATTATAACAACCACTAAAATTGAATAATTTCTAAAATTCTAAATGTGAAATTTGTACACTTCTTCGAGAAGCAAGAACTGGGGAAAATCTGCATTTGAGAACTAAGTTGCGTGCCATCCTTGCCCGTAAGGGAAACGACATTTATCAAAGCATAGGATTTTGGCGCCCAACGGGCAATTCCGAGAAAAGCTTCAAGGAGTATAAGCTCCAAGATTACACTTTTACAATTTGAGGGGGTTTGCAACGTTTTCTTCTTAAACGTTGCTAAAGTTCAGCAACGTCTTGGGACTTGTTACAACAACATTCTCAGAAAAATAAGCAACGTTATTAGACCCCTAAGTAACGTTATTTATGATTTAGTTAAAAATGTTACTTATTTTCTTGAGAACGTTGCTCAAACAATTTCTGAAACGTTGTTAGAGTTTAGAAACGTTTACACAAAAGCAAACGTTTGTGACATTGCAAACCCCTCTCTTTTCTAGTAGTGTAATTAATTGAGCTGAATGTAGAAGCGTAATTATCAAGATGAAATGAAGAGCTGCTTCACAGACGCTAAATTATGGAGTGACCTTAAGAAGTGTACCTCCTCTGCCACGCTCAATAATGCGGAACTTACTCCTCATGGGGTTTGTTCCATGCTTTTCTGTTCCGTTAGGATTTGGAGTCTGATTTGTCCCATGATTATCACATGCTTGCTACTACACGGAGATGTTGTATCCTTTACGGAGAGTACAAAGAACAAAATGTATATGCATTCCTAGAAATTTCTCGTTAAAGATTAGAGCTCTAAAGGTGTCTAGCGTGTTTGAATTGCGATGATGGCAATCGCTAATTTCTAGTCACAGATGCGCATTCTTGAAGGGCCATGAACTTGAAGACCATGAACAATTTCAGCACCATGATCAGTCACTGCAGAAACTTTGATGCTCCGATTCTAGCGGTAGGTTTCCTCATGGAATTGTTCTTTTACCACTTTGTCCTGTAGCCATTGAAGTAAAGATATTACGAACAGACGCTGTATTCACGCCAATCTCTTATTGGAGATTGGAGTTCTTATATATATATCCTCATGGAACCTGAGGTGCCTTGCTCCGCACCAAGGAGAAATGTTGAAAGAGATAGAGTTTTTGATACAAAGGTGAGCATCACCCTAAAAAAAATTTAAAAAAATAAAATAGTAAAATAAAATTGTATAGCTCGCAATGCAAAATATATTCCCAGATATACTGAGCTCCTCTCCTGCCTTCATGAATAGTTTGGCAATATGCTCTTAGGCCGATGCTCAACTTACTTTGGAGAAAATTAATTTACATTTGAAAATGCCAACGTTTAGAAACATTTCTATTTGTACGTTGAATACTTATAATCTTTAAATTAGTAGGACACATGCTCAAAAATTTGAGACAACAAGTTTCTCATTGATCATGGAGGTGTGGTGCCTTATAACCAATAAAAGATAAAAGTAAGACCCATAAAGATGATTCTAATTGATATATTACGTTTAAAAAGGTCAAAGACATTCACACAAAACTTTATAGATTACTATATGTTTGAAGGGCACCTATTCCCAACTAGGATCCTAAAGTCATTGGAGAGAGTATTATTGAGGTTGTTGTCGTATATGACACATGTTGTATTTGATTGATAATGATTGAAGCAAGACTCCAAGGCAGAGCATATCCATAAAGATAGCCTTAATTCGGATTGTTCTATGCAACTCAAGAACATGAAGTTGGAATTGCAAGTAATCGTGAATCGTGATGTGAAATTTATTGTTTGCTGTCAATGTGGTACTCTTTAGTTTTAAATTTGGAGGTCAAGTGTACATGAGACTTGTGAGATTCACATAGTAGAAGAGTTTGCTCACTTGATATTTTGAAGATTTTCAGTGACTAGTCAAAGTTTGTGAAGGTGGTTATTGGGGATGTATAGTTGCACCAAAATTTACTGTCCACACCACCCAACATCCTTCACCTTCACCTCCATTGTTTTCATTAGGCATAACTATGTTCACATCCAACAAGAAGTTGCGCTATCCCATTGACCTTTTGCAAATATGGGGGAAAATTGTGTGTATTAATAAGAAGGTCAACGAACTATTTTATTTTGTGAATGATGCTAGCACAGACCTTTGTGTTTAGCAAAGAAAATAATTTAAGAATATAAAAATCCAAGGCTTCACTACTATGCAAAAGTTAAATATACCTCGCAGTATGTTTGACTACAAGTTGCATATATTGAATCCGGCAATCAAACCCTATTTGATAACAAATTTAGCAAGATGCAAGAATATAGTTTTCACCTTCTTCACCCACATCTAGATATTGCAGAATTAAATGTTATACACTACGCATTGACAAAATATTAGATAGATAGATAGAAACTCCGGTCCCTTTCTAAGGGGCCGGCGTGAATGAAGTGTCCGTTCGTAATGCTAAGACCAAGTATTACTCTTTAATGTTGACATGTTTTCATGCTGATTTGATAAATCAAGATGCATTTTAATTGAGATATAAAAGTCACCCTAAGTTACAGCTAGAGGGGCAACTTCTCCAGTTAGTGCCCAAAATTCAATGTTATCAATCACACCTCATACAAAGTCCATTAGATGTGCATTTAATCTATCCACATATTACAACTTATCTTCTCATAAAATCTAACATACAGTATGCACAAAATTCAAACTATGCGTAAGATTCAAAATATGCGTAAAATTCAAAATATGCGTAAGATTCAAAATATGCGTAAAATTCAAACTATGCGTAAAAACCAAGGCACGCACAATCGTGCGAAATCCAAGAACGTGACTCCTCCCCCCGACTTCTACGTGAGGCAGGATAGAGCGTTCGACTCGCCACCGACACTGGCGGTGCATTTTGTCCGTTTCATCATCTTGGAATCGGTCCTCCAATCGTCTCCATTATGAAGTTTGATTACCAGCAATTGCAGAATGCAAGTGTAGAAACCCCTACTTAGTGATGAATCGATAGTATTACAATCTCCTGTCTCTTTCTCACGTCGAGGGTCTAGGGTTTAGGGTTTAGGGTCGTAACTCCGATTCGAAATGGGATCACCACGGCATTCCTCGTGGACCGTGTTGCTCACGATCGCTGCCGCAGCTGCTACCATCGCCGTCTCCGCTTTCTCAGGTATTTTTACAAGCTATTTTAGACTTGGATTCAGGAAATGTGACGATTCCTATGATCAGTACAGTGATTGGAGTAACGAGCAGGCTAGGATTTTTTCAATGATCGACAGCAGGCTGTAGTTGAAATGATTTTTAAACTCTTGATTGTACTTTCTTGATTTTTGGTGTATTAGCACCGCTGACAGAGTATAACATTGAGCAGTGCAGGAATGGAGGAAGCGATTGTTGAAACGAGTGCTGGAACTCGAAAATCAATTGGCTGCAGCTCACAAAGAGCGGCAAGCTGAGCGCATGGGACGTATTAGAGGTCAACGGGTACGCCTCTTTCGTTTTAAAGCATGCCAATCTTACCCTAATGTTTTGCATTCAGGTAGAATCTTATGACTTCGGGGCACTCGTTTGAATGACTGCAGGAACTTCGGCAGGCATTGTTGAGCAGCAAAGATGAGAAGGCTGGAAGTGCATCATATCCTATGACTCCCATTGGACTTATCCGTTCGTGTTTTTCCACGAGGTAAACTTGCTAACTTCTCTCGTGACTTTTCTTGTATTGTTGCTGTGGTTGAGAAGAAGATCTGTAACCAGTTTTCTATGGTTCTTGTTTATTTAGAAATGGGACACCACGCCAACCAATGTTAGTCACTTTAGCAAGAGCAAGCCTTGTCCTGTCAAGCAAGAATGTTGCAGCCGAAGCTCTTGATGGTCTTTCACAGTACTCGCACTGCTGGCTCATCTATGTTTTTCACGAGAACACTGATCTTCCTGGACTTTGGAAGCAGCCTCCACACAAAGACTTCAAAGCCAAGGTAATGAATATTTTCCTCTACCAAAGCTATATACAATGTTGTTGGAATTGAGAGTTTCGTTAGTCCAGATGTCTTTACTCAATACTGCTAAGATGTCAGTTCTTAGTGGTGGTCAACATCCAAGAGTTGTGGATCATGATTCTTAGTGAGATATATATCATTATACGCTTTTGAAGAAGACTGAGAGGGTAAGTGCAGTTTATTTGTCATCGTCTCTCCAAAAAAATGAGTGAGGTGCTGCTAACTCCACTTTCTATTGTACGTAGGTGCGGGTGCCTCGACTGGATGGAGGCAAGATGGGAGTATTTGCCACACGTACTCCTCATCGGCCGTGCCCCATAGGGCTTACTGTAGCCAAGGTATATTTCTTGCGTTTCTGAAGCACGTCTGAGTCTTTGACTGATTTCGGTTAGGTTTGAGCCTCTAGTTATGCTTTTAACTTTGTTTCGTTTAAGCATTAGATGGTCAGTCTGTGCGAGCATCAACATCTTAGTTATACTGCTTTAGAGATGATGTAACAAGGAGGTTCCGAACTTCAAGTCTCTCACTGTGATTGACTGTTTGGTTTTCCTGTGTAGATTGAAGGGATTCAAGGAGCGACTTTGCTCTTATCAGGAGCTGATTTGGTTGATGGAACGGTACTCCGCACCTTACGACATACCTTATTCTGCTGACATTCTTCTGCAATTGGTTGATTACTCAAGGGTCTAGAATCTTTAATTAGATTCTCAAGCATTGAACACTTGAGGTGCCTGCATGGAGTTTCTATACGCTATAGTTACTGACAGCGATGTTACTCTGTGTTTGGCAGCCTGTTTTGGATATAAAGCCATACTTACCGTATTGTGACTCTGTTCCTGAATCGATTGCACCCTCTTGGGTGAAGGTGATATTCTGCTCTGAAAGTTTTCGATATCTCATTTCTTGAGTTCCTGGATTGGAGAATGGCTTCTTAAATTTCGTATACAAATGTGCAGGCTGGAGGAGATGATGATATCATTGCAATGGCATCAGTCGAGTTTACAGAGAGCTTCTCACAAGAGCTTGCAAAATGTTGGGACAAAATGGTGAGTTTGCTTGTCCTATGCAGTTTACCGAGCGTTAGCAGAACACATATCGATGAGATGGTGAAAGTGAAAGTGCTCAACATCTCCCTGTTTTTCGTGATCTGCAGGGTAAATTGTCACTATACTCAAGCTGGATGGAGTTTCAGGGACTTCTGAAGCAAGTTTTGTCACGTGACATACGTTCATTAAGCCAGCGGCAAAAGCCTCGTAACGCCATCTTGAGTGCGTTGAATGAACAGTATCTCAATGCTCCCAAGGAGGAAGGATCCTCCGACCTTTTGCAAACTGCAATAGATAATGCCGAAAGCTTTGATCAGAGTAACGTCATTGTAACTGATTTAGATCAATCGACGTCCTCGATTCATTTCGATGAATCAAGCGCGTCTCCGGACGAGAAGGTTGAGAGAGATGACAAGGTAGTGTATCATTTAGTGTTGGAGGGTGTGGATGTTGCCTACACTCTGCTTGAGGATGGTAAGGTAGTAGTTGAGGGAGCTGCTCTTACGAAAGCATTGAAGCCTGCTGCCTCGCGTGATTTTGACCCCCGAAATTGGAGGCACTTGTTTTCCAATCACGCCTGATTTTGGTTTTCTCTTTCTTCAGTAGAACAAACAATTTTGCAGCATCCATATCAGGTTGCTGGAATGAAAAACTGTATTTACCCCATTTTCAAGATTCATGTTTTTTTGCTTCACCGATGTAATGTTTTCATGCTATTGTACAGGTATGTAGGTCAGGTGGAGGATCAACGTTGAACGAACAACATTTTATATGTTCATACTTCGAGTTTGAATTCGTGGAAAATTGTCTATTGTTTCGGTACACAACATTCAGCCATAGGAAGGTGAATATATTTGTTAATAATAAAAACATTCACTCATTTCTTTGTAAACATCAATCTTGATTGGAATTTACACTGAAGAGAATGCAGTGTATTGATTTTCAAACGTCTCCAGAATGTAAATAGACTTCGATACTCATTCGTAACCAACTATCCACTCTCCTTGTAGTCCACATATTCCTTGTCAAACATACGTTTTCCTTCTTCTTTGTACTTATGATAATTTTGTTCTACAATGATTGTGGATATTCATCAACACCAAATATCACATTAAAATATGTAGAATTTTTGGCACATTTACATACTTATGGAATAGAGTGCAGATTTTGCCACTAATTCTATATTGTATATATTTTATACACGGTTACCGGAGTATAGGAATATTCTTGTTCTCTCGAATTTTGACTACATATTTCTGGCTAAATTTATATGTTCTTATAGAATTTTTTTTGTACTTATTTGATGATGATACAACATGCAATTTACCACTCTTTTTCCAAAAGCCAGAACTCATTAAAAAAGTTGGAATGTATGCCCGGAGGTCATCGCACCAATGGCGGGACTACTAACCCTTCTCGGGGTGAACACTATCAATGCTAGTTCCTAGCCACTAGTGCCTTATAAATACCCAACATGGTATCCCCCCAAAGGGCTTTGAGGTACCAATAGAACGAGGTTCAAGAACCCCCCCACCATAGTTGGGTGGACTATGGTGGTGAGTGTCGTGCATAACATGGTAAGAGGTCCTAAGTGTATTGAGAATACTTTGTCATTCACCCCTAAAGGTGAGGAGCCTTGAACAGCCAGACACTCTCAAAACCGCACTCTTTTTATGCAAGATGTCATTTTTTGAATATTGACAAGCTTTGAAACATATTAGTGCCATAAGATCTAGTAGCTTACTTGTACATGAACATGTATACCAAAACTTTAATTCTAATTCCTCACCACTTGAGAGATCGTAATGTTCAAAGTTGAAAAAATAAAAAATAAATAAAAAAATAAAAATCCATGTTGTAAAATGGTAACACAATGATTTGGGGGTCAAAAGAACCATTCTTGAAAGGAAATTTGACACGAGGGTTTTCAAATTTTTGTACCTAAGTGAGTAAAAAATATGTCTATGCAATGTTCACCCTCATAGTAGCTGTAAAACTCGAAGAAACGCTTGAGCTTTCACATGGAGAAATGTTGAAATTCAAATACAAAGGCCTCTTTTCAACAATTAAAAAGGCATCTAAAAATCGTTGGATTGAACATTAGGCCTTACTACTTTTTCCTCATGAAAGAAAAACAACAAAAATTGAAAAAAAGTAAAATCTCAATCTTTAGTATATTTTTGAAGTTTCTGTGATTTCATTGATTTTGGGGAGAATTTGAGAATAGATGAGCATATTCTTCAGTTGGGGCAGTTTTAGGCAGATTTTAAATTGTGTTTTTAAATTTTGACCTTCAATATCCCCTAAAGTATGAGAAATTTTTAAGCATGAGATGACTTATCGGAAAGGTATGGAAAAGCTCTACAACCGATCAAATTAAGAATTTTCATTGTGTATTGTGTAATGTGGTCGTTGTTGGGTCAATTGATTATAACTGAATTTATCATAATTGGTTGTGCCTTTCATAAATCATGTCCACCAGGTAGCATCATAAGGAAATGAGAAATGCAGTACTATAGATATAGATTGCGTGAAAACCGTCTAGTACGAATTCGACTTTAACAGTTGTATTGCAAGTGCACACAACACAACTCCTCAGCATCATCAATTGTATAATACCTATGACAGGCAAAAAAACCTCCATGCATGAATGTGACTTCAAGATTTGTATTGCAAGTGCGCACAACTCTCTTGTAAAAACTTACACAAGGGAACGACTAGTATGAATAGGACTAGTTTTTGTACTGCAAGTATGTACGACAATTGGAGCCACAAATTGCGTAAAAACTTACACAAGCAAAAGAACCCCTCGAGCAAGAATGTGACATGAGCATTTGTATTATAAGTGCGCAAAACATTCAGAGTCATGGATTGCCTGAAAACGTAAACAAGCAAAAGATACCTTCTAGTACAAATGTGAATACAACAAATGTATTGCAAGTGCGCACAACACACTTGAGCAAATCCATGGATTGCGTAAATAATTACGCAAGCAAAAGATAACTCCCAGTAAAAATGTGACATCAACATTTGTATTATAAGTGCGCACAAGTATTAGTGTCATGGGTTGCGTAAAAACTTACATGAGAAGAAAGCGTTGAGTACAAATATGCAAACAACAAAATTGTTCAGAGTCATGGATTGCGTGAATACTTACACAAGCAAAATATATCTCTCAGTACAAATGTGACTCCGCGTACAACACAACTGTTTTGAGTCATGGATTGCGTAAAAATATACACAAGCAACAGATACCTCCCAATACGAATGTGACTCCAACGCTTGTGTTGCAAGTACGCACAACAAAATTGTTGAGGGTCATGGATTGCGTAAGAACTTACACATGCAAAAAGATACCTCTCATTACAAATGTGACTCCAACAATTCTATCAGAGGTGCGCACCACACAACTGTTTTGAGTCATGGATTGCTGGAAGCAAAGAAACCTTCCAATACGAATGTAACTCCAACAATTGTATTGCAAGTGCGCACAATTATTTAGAGTCATGGATTGCGTAAAAATGTACACAATCAAAAAAGCGTTGAGTAGGAATATAACTCCAATAGTTGTATTGCATTGCAAGTGCGCACAACACAACCGAGTAGAGTTATGGATTGTGTAAAAACTTACACAAGCAAATACAAATGTGACTACAAGTGCGCACAACACAACAGTCGAAAGTCATAGATTGCGTAAAGACTTATAGAAGCAAAACATTGCTCTCATTACGATTGTGACTCCAACAGTTGTATTGCAAGTGCGCACAACACAACTCAACAAGAGTTATGGATTGCATAAAAACTCCCACAAGCAAAAGATACCTCTGAGTACGAATATGACTCCAACAGTCGTACTGGAAGTGCGCACAAGACAACTTAGCAGAGTTATGGATTGCATAAAAACTTACACAAGCAAAATATACCTTTGATTATGAATGTGACATTAATATTTTTATTATAAGTGCGGACAATTGTTGGAGTCATGGATTGCATAAAAACTTACACACGAAGAAACAAACGTTTGCTACAAATATGTCTCCAACAGTTGTATTGCAAGTGCGTGCAACACAACTATTGGAGTCATGTTTGCCATGTAGTTACAATAGACAATTTTTTTTTATAGTGTTACCCATTATCTTTGTCACCCATTGTACAAGCGCCCTCATTCATAGAAAGTTAGCAGTTAGCGCACAATTAAATTCTTACACTATATTGAAGCAACATACTCATTTGTAGAGCATGCATGGAACTTAGCTATCATATGTCCTTAAAGTTGTTTGTGTTCACTTACAAACATAATACTATTATTCTTTACATGGGGTGTAGTAGATAAAATACCCAACCCTATAACGTTTTCTCAAAATTGCATTCGAAGTACTCCCATTGTCCCATAAAGCTCGTTCTCTGGATTGTTTCAAATCTACACACAACAATAAAGTTCAAACAACCTACAGGATAACTAGCTTCATGAGACATAACAAACACTTTTAGTGCCTCCCCTCACTTACAAAAGAGTGACCATGCTCTTAACACCAAGTCTCTTTGTATTAATTCAAGGAATTCGAAGTGGAAAGCAAATGTGCACGTAACGTGGCTCCATAACAGCCTGTTTGCAATCAGCTTGTTAACTTACCAGCCCGGTAGCTCCCGGTTGACCTGCGGCTCGTTACCGGATGACCCGGTCGACCCGGTTCGTCCTCCTCGCCGCTCCTAGAGTTCGAGGATGCGTGACGATGGCGTCCGGCTCAAGTCCGCGTGGCATACGAATGCTTTGCCTGCTCGCAAGCTTTAGGGTGTCGATGGCGAGCATCGGAACTTGATTGTTCCGTTTCCATTTCCGTTTCCATTTCCCCTCTTGCCTCCGCGGGGGTGAGGCCACCTGCTCCCTCACCCGACGAACCCTTTTTAGGACTCCAGTGGATTGCCGAGGCTTGCTCGGTTTGCAAAGTTAGCGAGCACCGCTTCAATCTCCCGATCGGATTCTGGCAAGAAGCGAGCCGCGAGGGGCGTTGTGTTGGGGTGATCGGAAAAGATGGTGACCATGGATCTATTCCGGTCGGAGGAGATGTCTCTGGTGCAGCTCATCATCCCCGCGGAATCGGCCCACGACACTATCACGTACTTGGCGGATTTGGGGATGCTTCAGTTCAAAGATGTGAGTTACCCCTCGATTTGATTCGATTCTCTCTTGATTTCGTTTGTTTGTATCCGGGTTGGAGTGGTAGTAATTCGATTCAGCAAAGCGGCAGTGAATGGGTTTGGTGCGTGCACTGTAGGACTTAGGGTTAGCGTCTAGATTAGATTGTGGTGCAAGGTGGATTTAGGGCGCGGTAGAGTGTGAATTAAGGAACCGTAGCTGCTTGTCGTGGCATCGGGATGGTTGGAAATATGCCCGAGACATAAGGGGTGGTTGTGTAATTGAGTGGAGGCGATCGAAGTGGTTGGATTGGACGGGGTTCGGCAGCGAGACGCGATTCCTGAACGTAGAGCTGGGAATTTTCGCAATGGCGTCAGAGTGGCCGTTCGAGGCAGAGCTGGAATGGGATTGTACTGCTGCTTGAATGGGAAGTCGTGAATTGCGTGGAAGAGTAAGCGAAGCAGGTCTCGACATGCGACTTAATCATGGCTTTCAATCAATCGCGGGAAGAATATGTAGAGTGGAGAGGCAACAGTAGGAGTGGAGGCTGTGCCACATTCGAAGCTTCATGTGTGGTGTGTCATGGGATAAATTTTGGGTGTGAGAGCGGTTCTGGATTGCCGTGTAGGGGCCACGGAAGGCGGAGCTGCAAATTGAGTGAGTAGAGAGTTGCGAGTTCCGAATTGCAGGAGTTGTCAGGGTTTTGAGGTGGTATGGCTGGGTGATCGGAGCAGAATGCATGTCCGTAGGCAGTAATCATGGTGTGCGGGAGTGGTGCGAGTTGGACTCGGGTTGGCGTGTCTTGAATTGTTGAGATAAGGGCGGGAGGTGATTAAATCGAGATTTAGTATGGTGTCATGGCATTAAGGGTGGGGAATGGGGTTTTTGAGAACAGAATGAGTCCGCTGCAGGACGCCGAGCACACAAATATCCACTTGCGTACCCTCTCTAATAGTGTTGTTTTGATTCTTCTGTGGCCGATGAATAGTTGGTATGGAGCGAGAGGTTTGTGTGGGAGGAGGAAGTTGAATAAAGTTGAATAACGAGTGGATGTTGTCGTGTGTGGCAGTTAAATCCTGACAAGAGCCCGTTTCAGCGGACTTACGCGAACCAGGTGAGTGTTAGGAGTGCAGATGATAGTCAACTGTTGGTTCCCCTTCTCGGGAACGGACCGCGTTTCGTCTTAGTTCGGAGTGTAGTGTCTTAGGAGTGCGGCAGTTGCTGGACGTGTCAGTTGGTTGAGCGTGGTGTGTGGTGGTGTCAGGTGAAACGATGTGGAGAGATGGCAAGAAAACTGCGATACTTTCATGATCAGATTGCGAAATCTGGTCAGAGGTCAGCGTACATACCCATGGGGGTGGAGAATGATATCGAACTGGATGTGCTGGAATCGAAATTGACGGAGCTGGAGGCGGAGTTGCTAGAGATCAATGCGAATACGGACAAGCTGCAACGCACGCACAGCGAGCTGACTGAGCTGCAGTTGGTTTTGCAGAAGGTAAGAGAGTGGATGTCCAAGAGCATCCAGTGGCAGCGCAATTGTGTAGTAGAGCGTGGTCGGGTCAGTGATACTTTCAATGGTAGTGTGTAGGTGATCTAGGGGAGCATGTAGGTGATCTATGGTGGCAGTAGAGCATGTGGAGGAGTGTCCGGTTTGAAGCGGAGGCAGAAGTGGGTTGGAGGTTGAGGTGGGTGAGGGTTACGTAGGTGGTGTGTTGATTTGCGTTAGTGTTGGTGGGCAGGCTGGTGTATTTTTCAGTTCGGCGAGGAACGCAGCGACGACAGTGCAACAGGAGAGGGCAGAGGAGAATGGGTCGTCGATCGAAGAAGCCATCGACCGGCCACTTCTTCAAGAGCAGGTGCAGTGTGCTTCTCTCGCGGTTGCATGTGTGAGGTGGTTGTTGTGATGTTTGGATCTGGTGGGTTTTGGTGTGTTGATAGTTGATGAGGGAGCGGGGACTAAAGGGACTGACTCTTCAGGAGATGCAGACGGAGCCTTCAAAGCAGGCCAGATTGGGGTTTGTATCGGGTGTTGTCCCTCGAGCGAGGGCTGCATCGTTTGAGCGCATACTGTTCCGAGCGACTCGAGGGAACATGTTTCTGAGACAGGCTCCAATCGATGAAGCCGTGGTGGATCCAGCGACCGGTGAAAAGGTGGAGAAAACAGTGTTTGTGGTGTTTTTTGCTGGAGAGCGTGCGAAGACGAAGGTTGTGAAGATCTGCGAGGCATTTGGGGCGAATCGGTATCCTTTTCCTGAGGACCCGAACAGGCAGTGGCAGATGAAGGAAGAGGTAATGGTCGAGGTGCCTTCTTGTGGTTTGATTTTAAGGTGGTGGGAAACGTGACTGGATAATGGAGTAGAGGGATAACATTTCGGTTTGTAGGAGGATGTTTCCCCTTTCCGCGGGCTCAAAGCTTTCGTTGCTGTGCTGAGATTACGTAGTTATCTTCGTTTTTGTGGAATGTCAAATATCATAGCATGAAAGGCGACGAAAGGCTAGAGGCCGAGTGTGTGGTACGACGGGTGTGTGGAATATGGTTTGGATGCATGCAAGATCCTTCTGTGGTAAGGGGATGGTTGTGGTGCAGTATGGTGGACACTTGGGTTGAGTTCGAAGGGTGTGGTTTTGTGCAGGTGGAGTCGAGGCTGGTTGAGCTGCAGAATACACTGGACGCTGGCATTCATCACCGGAACAACGTGTTCGACAACATTGGGCACAATCTTGAGCAGTGGACTGTGATGGTGAGCAGATATTTGGTGATTCTGTGATGATATTAATGATGTTGATATGGGACGGCAAGTTGCAGCAACCAGAGCATTGTGGTGGGTTGTGGTTGTGTTTGACACTGGTGGCATGATGATGTGGGGGCACAGGTGAGACGCGAGAAGGCAGTGTATCACACGCTAAACATGCTGAGCATCGACGTGACACGCAAGTGCTTGGTGGCGGAGGGGTGGTGCCCGGTTTCTGCAAAGCCGAAGGTAGGCTAAAGAGGTTGTGGTGTGAATTATTGTGTAATGTGGTTGGATGGAGAGGTGTGGTGATTGTGGGTGAATAGTGGTGCGATGAGGTTACTGACGGTGGGGATGGGGGATGTGGGGAGTGCAGATTCAGGACGCTCTTCAGAGAGCAGCATACGACAGCAACTCGCCGGTGAACACGATCTTTCAAGTTCTCCACACAAAGGAGTCACCGCCGAGTTATTTTGAAACGAACAAGTTCACGAACGCGTTTCAGGAGATCGTCGAAGCTTACGGGTGAGCGTTTTCTGTGAGTGGAGGAGGTGTTGCGCTGGAGCCAGAGGGAGAGATTGTTGGAGTGGGTGTGGAGAGTGGGGTTCTGAACTGGTGGCGTTGTGAGTGTGCAGGGTGGGACGGTATCAGGAGGCAAATCCGGGATGTTTCACGATTGTAACGTTCCCGTTTCTGTTCGCCGTGATGTTCGGCGATTGGGGGCACGGGATTTGTCTACTTTTGGGAGCTCTGTATCTGGTGTTGAACGAGAAGAAGCTGGGAAAGCAGGTGGGTGTCTTGGAGTAGAGATGTGTAGGAGGCTGCGGGGGTGGGTGTCTTGGAGTAGAGATGTGTAGGAGGCTGCGGGGATGGGAAGTGTGGGCGATGGTGTAATTGGTGCTCTATGGTATCCAGTATGCGTTGAGTAACAGTTTGAGGCAACGGATGGGTGCAGAAACTCGGGGACATCATGGAAATGGCGTACGGTGGGCGATACGTGATTCTTCTGATGGCAATCTTCTCGATCTACACGGGTTTCATATACAATGAGTTCTTCTCGGTTCCATTCAACCTGTTTGGGCAATCGGCCTACCGGTGTCCGGACCCCCAATACGACCTCGCCCATTGCCCGTAAGTTGCTTGTCCTGATTTATGGCAGTTGAGGTTGAGGGGTTAGAAGGAGCGTGGACGTGAGGATGATGTGGAGGGGTTGGTTGGAGTGCTGGTTGCGATGTAGGTTGGTGATGAGTATTGGGTGGATTGACGAGCGGGTTTGGTTGATGTCAGGATGGCGACGACAACGGGAGTGGAGAAATGGTCGTACTACCCGTATAACTTCGGAGTAGATTCAATCTGGCATGGATCACGTTCGGAGCTGCCGTTCACGAACTCGTTGAAGATGAAGATGTCGATTCTGCTGGGGATCAGCCAGATGAACCTGGGTATCTTGTTGAGCTACTTCAACGCGAGATACTTTAAGAGCTCTCTGGATGTGTGGTGAGTGGCGGAACTCGAATGTCAAGTTCGTATAGTGGCTGATAGGTAGGTTTTGTGTGGTGATTCCGTAGTAGTAGTTGTCCGTGCTCATGACAGCGATGGTGGAGATGTGGTTGACGACGGTGTGTTGGGTGATCGAGTGAGTTGAGGGTGGTGGACGCGAGCATATGTTCTGAGCGATATGAGTTTGATTCATGATAGGGGCATGATGTTGAGCGTGGATGGAGTGGTGCAGGTACATGTTCGTTCCGCAGCTGTTGTTTCTGAACGCGCTGTTCGGGTACCTGTCATTCTTGATCGTTCTGAAGTGGGTGCAAGGGAGCAAGCCGGACCTGTACCACGTGATGATCTACATGTTTTTGAGTCCGTTTGATGAGCTTGGGGAGAACCAGCTGTTCATGGGGCAGACGTATGTTCAGGTAAGAGGGTGGTGATTGGTAATCGCAGGCATGAGCATGGGAGGGGTAGGATGGGGCTATGGGTGGGAGTTACGTGGGGGTGGTTGGTCTTATTGAGATGTGGTGGCGTGGCTGCAGGTGTTGTTGCTCGTGATAGCGTTGGTTGCCGTGCCGTGGATGCTGTTGCCGAAGCCTCTGATTCTGCGAAAGCAGCATATTCAGGTGGGAGCTGCGTTTCTCATGGCTATGATTTTGCGGGCTGGGGTACTGGATGTGCGGAGTGGTTATTTGCGTGAATGTTGTTGAATAGTCATGAACGGTGTATGAGGTTTAGTTAGTCTGTCGGGGCACGGGCTTGAGACGCTGGTGTAAAGAGGCGTAGATGCGCAGATGTTTCTGAGTGAGTTGCGAAGGACAGAAGGATACTGATATGGAACTGTGCATGTTGGGGTTGGATTGGACAGAAAATGCAGGGGAGATCGTACGGAGTCTTGGGAGGGTCTGATACGGAATCAACGGACTTGGATGCGGAGGGTGAGCACGACGAAGAGGAGTTCGAGTTTGGTGAAGTGTTGGTGCACCAGATGATTCACACCATAGAGTTCGTGCTAGGTGCGGTGTCCAACACCGCATCGTACCTGCGATTGTGGGCGCTCAGGTAATGAATTGGGTTGTATTAGACGGCGAGGATGAAATGCAAGATTTGAAATGTCGTGTAATGCAATTGAGTTGATGGGGCGTTGTTGTGGTGGCGATCGCTGACGAATGTGTGGTGTGTGTTTGGTGGTGGTAGTCTTGCGCACGCTCAACTGTCGGCAGTATTCTACGACCGAGTTCTGCTGTTTGCATGGGGGTGCGTTCCTGAATCACATGATGAGTGGGTGCGGGTGTTGTTATGTTGCCATGGAGTGTGAGAGTGTTGGCAGAGGTTTCAGAGGGAGGAAGGTTTTGACGCTGGTGGTGGGACTGTGGAATGCAGGTACTCGAATTGGGCGGTGAGACTGATCGGGCTGGTGGTGTTTGCGTTCGTGACATTCGGGGTGCTGTTGCTGATGGAGACATTGAGCGCGTTTCTTCACGCGCTGCGTCTGCATTGGGTGGAGTTTCAGAACAAGTTCTACGCAGGCGACGGGTACAAGTTCCACCCATTCTCGTTCAAGACTCTGACAGAGGAGGACGATTTGTAGAGTGTAGGGCGTCACATTACGTACTATAGATAACTAGTAACCGATTGTTTCTGGACCACCATGTTTGTATTCGACACATTCTTGCAACTGTATCTATCGATTCTACAATAATTTGGTGCACGGCCGTTGTCCTCGTAAGCGGTGGATTCCGGTCGCTCTTGGCGGCGTTGATTCTTATATCATGGTCATCGGAAGTTTGTTACATCTCGTATAAGTGTTTCTGTTTTCTGAGATTTTGTCTGCACGTCACTTACTAAATAGCGGTGCACATCTGGTACGCTCGACTCCGATTTCGTGTCCTGCACAAGGGACATTGTAAGCTATCGGATGTGTGGGAATAAGACACAAACAGGGTAGACGGGATTGACGAGCACAGAGAATCATACGAACAGGGTCACTTTTCTTCCATCACCGAGCTCGAAATTGACAGAAGCTTGCATTCCCGTCGCCCATTGATGGTGATAAGGAGGATGTGATAAACCTCATTCAGATTCACATTGAACGCATCTCAACATTCACCGTTCCGCAATTGATATTCAGGCTACTTACGCAAATAACTTACTCCCTCTTCATTTAATGACAGTTTACACAACTAGCTTTGTCTCTTTTCATTTAATGATAGTTTAGAAAGTTTGGAGGAATTTGTAAATGGTGCAATGGAGATGATTATAGGCATATATGGAACCTCAAGTTTTATGTAAGTTAACACCAAATTCAAGAATTTCCAGAGCTTCTAGTCATACCTACTTTAGAAATAGCCTGGTCGGTCATTCAACCATTGCTTTCCCATTTTACAAGATTTTTTTATTTTTTTCTATTTTCTTAACTTTATATTCTCTTAGATAGTGAAAGATTTGAATCTAAGATTTGCCATGGAGGTACATGTCTAAGATACATTCTTGGAAATACTTTATGTAATCAAGAAGTTCACCTTGCATAAAGAAAGGGAGTTTCATGGGTTAATTTTGTAAATTTATAATCTATAAATGATATCTATAAATTTAGAATTTTTGGGATTTTCTTCCGAAAAATTGAAGGTAAAGCACCCTTGACAAAAAGAATCATATTTTGCATGCTTCACTGGTCTTGTAATTAGGTTATTTTCACCTATCACATGAAAATGTGTATCTCCTCCTATATCTTGTGGAACAACATATATATACTGTTGACCACATGCACTAGCGCATAACATCTTACAAACCACTCACCCTTTGAAATTTATATATGCTAATATGATTCTCCTACTACGTAGTAATGTGTATTTCCCCTATTATGTGGAAACGCGTGTTTGTGTCACAATATGAAAACTTGTATTTTGTGTCACTATGTAAACATGTATTTTCCCACCATGTGGAAACGGTTTTTACTTCACCATGTGGAAACGGGTTTTCACTTCACCACATGGAAACACAACACCACACAATATTCTCCGCCACGTAGTAACAAATTATTCTCCACTACATTTCATGCGTTTCCCCCCGCCACGTGGAAATGGGTTATTCTCTACTACGTTGGAAACACATATGTCCGTCACTACATGAAAATGCATATTTCCCCACCAACTAGGAAACTTGTATTTCACCCAATACATGGAGTAGCATATATTATGCCGTTGTTCAAATATAGGATTTACATTTAACCCCTAAAAATCCAGGAAAACCGATTCGGTTTTCTGAGATTTCGGGCAGCTCATTTTAAGCATTTAAATTGATATTTTTGCCTAAGATTTTTATTGGGTGCTCCTCATACAGTAATGTGTATGTGGTAAAATTTTCAAAGTCAAATTTTAATTTTATAACCTTCACCTAGAAATTTTAGGTTTCAAGTCCTAAACGGGCAGGTTAAAATATTTTTTTTTAATTTTTTTTTTTTTAGAATCATGTTCATTAACAAATTACTATTCAAATTCCAAAGTATCCGAAGTCAAAAAGTTTACCAATTTTACAAGGGCAGCCTCCAATACTTTCAAAAACAATCTTCACAATTTCTAGTAATTTTGCAATTTTTTCTTTCAAAAATTGCCAAAATTCGAGATTTTGGATTTTTTCCAAGATTTTTTTTTTCAAAATTCACATTATCATAAATGCACCTTCTCACCGTCGAGATTTTTCTCAAACTAAATATATCATACGTGGTGCTTGTTTTACTATATGGTTGTTTTTAGACCTTCTTTCATAAAATATTTTACATTAAGGTCAAAAAGTGGAATTGGTCTCTAAAATTTTTCATGAGCATACCCAACTTGATTACCTACATGAAAAAAAATGAGGGAAAAATATTTGGAATAACAATCATCAAGTTGCCCTTGGCACCATTTAGACAATGCCTCTCACGCAACGGCAAAAAAAAGTGTTGGTCAAACTTTGATTGTTATGATCTCACAAATGACAAACATCCAACGGTTGAAATTTTAACTAGTCCTTTGTATACAGGTTAGGTACAAGATCTTACGGTTCAAAGTCTAAAACTAGAAAAAAAAATTCTCCATTTCCCCATTTCCCAACGAAGGTGAAAAATGACAATTTTTGGTTTTGGAGGTCGAGGAAACCCCTGGATTTTTAGGGGTTAAAGTGCATGAGTGCCAAGATTTCAATCATAAAATTCCAAGATTTGTGCAAGATTTGGAAGGTAGAAATAAGTGGAACATAACATGAAGGTGTTGAAATTAAATATCATACAAATACAGTGGGATCACTTTAATAATACGTATTGATAGTTACGTGTAAAAGGTTTGTATGAGAATTAACTTAATGTGAAAATTTTAAATATAAACTGCATAATAAATACACATTCAATGGGATATGTCACAAGAACTTACCCACCTCTAAGTCAACCCTTGTAACATTTTTAATACTTTGGAAAATAGTTTATATGACATATGTGCCAAATAGTGTACAATCCGCACTATTGTTCCAAGGAGAATGGACTACGAGAATCTTTGACTCAACAAGGTAAATATTGCATTTATGTTGTAAAAAACGTCCCATCTAAAAATAATGCAAAAATAAAATAAAATCTAATTTACATGCCAAGTTTTATAGCTATATAAAGGCCATGTGTCCGCTTGAGAATGTTTAGACTCTCGATACTTGTGGAGTTTTGTACATAAATGATGTAAGGCTGGAAAGATGAGTGGTGAATAACATAACCTCTAGAGCGTAGAAAACGAGGCTTCAATTCAAACCTACTGCAAACTTGGCGAAGGGAATGGAGGATGTGACTCAAGACATGAGATTGAGCATCGCGTGCGAGATGGAGACAGGAGGGGAGGGACGGGAGGGCAAACCACATCAATCAGCTCATTGGAGGATCCATGATCAATGATAGAACTCATTGTGCCATACTCAGGATCGAAATATGGTAAACTCTTGTTGAGAGCCCTATTGTGGAGAGGCAACGGAGAACATACAATTGATTCCATGCAACAAAGAGATAAAAAACAAAAAAGTGACAAAAAGAAGCACACGCTGTAACTACAACAAAAAATTAATCGCTTAAGAAGACAAAACTTCAAATTCGTTCCTTACAAGAATATTTGACATGGTGCAAACTTCATGTATAAAAAAGGGCTTTGTGTCTGTTTGTTTGCCCAATACTCTATTCCATGCTCTGGAAAAGTACTTACGTGGAAAAGTATGTGCCACAACAAGGTGGACAATACATTGCACTCACAACGTAAAAAAGTGTATTTCACTCACCACGTGGAGAAGCTTATACTACGTATTATTTTGAACAAATAGCTCACATCTTAAATCATAAAAAATACATAAATTTTCATATTTGTATAGTAATATCTTAGAGGGCAAAGATAAATGGAAAGCCTTAAAGAATTAAATAATAAGAATATGATAGAAAAATGTTAGAATGATAGAAATTACTCAAAATGGGAATGCATAATAGGATCCCATTACATGTATGTTCAAATAGTTACGTGTACGTATACAAACGACATCGTGAATGTCACACACAGAAGTAATGTGAGTTTATTAAATACAAAATGTATGATAAATATCTATACGTAACAAACAATCACCTTTCAACATTTTGATACTTCAAATATATTTTCTTATAAAATTATCTACAACTTTAGTATGAGAGATGTCCTTAGTGTTCAAGAAACTTTGGAAATTACAAGTGAAGAGGTATCTCCTACAACTTAATCAATGGAAAATCACCCATGTTGATTCATAATGAGACACCAACTCCGACACTTTTGATGCTTGAGACACCAACTTGAGTGTTGTTGTCCACAAGGGCACTATAACTATATACCTTCATCCATGAGCCAAATGCGTTCTCGTGCATATTTTGTTAAGACAACGAAGTAGATTCCTTGCTCAAGTTGAAAAGATCCACATCTCTAGAGTGCATGAAATAGTATAAGATAAGTTTGATAACTTACTTGTTTATCATTTAGACTAAACATGACTCCAACTTTTGTAATACCTAACATACATTACCAACTATATTTGTAACATCAACTAGTACACCCCCAGGGCGTTGCCACACAAACAAATAATTTTTAGTACTTCTTGGGCCATAAATACTTCGAAACTCAATATCTTAGGATTCGAAAGCCCGATTCCTGATCTCATCGTTCCTCGCACCTCTACAAAAAAACCCGCTTCCAACGACACCTCATGCACCCCAATCGAATCAACAGTGTCCAAGATCATAATGTCACTCACATACCCACACAAAAAAGCATAAATTGTCATCATAGATGCATTCCAACCGTCTTTGGACATTTCTAAGTTTTCACCATAGTATAAGCACAACAATATCCAACCCATAAAAATTTTGTCCCATAACTTACAAACATCATTTTAATAAGCAATAACATTCTTTGAAAAAAAAAAAAAAAAAAAAAACACAAATCCCTTCTAGAGGAACCACACCCACCATCAAAACACAAGCCAAAGGTACAATCTTGAGCACTTCATAACCAATCCCCTTACACACATCAAGGAATAGTAACTTTGGAGGATGATCCAAATCTTTGTAGAAACAAGTTATCATGCAAAAAATCCCGGGGACTGCGCGGGTTCGTACGAACGACATAATACATACATTGATAACATCGTTGTGCATGCATGCATGGATACAACAACACATAGTAATTTGGCATGTCCACAAAAGTAACATGCAAACGAATTAAAGTTGCATGGTTTACTTCTTTGCCCCATATTGGGTAACATTGTAAACCCGCTAGAGTAGAGTATCTTGAGTGCACACCAAATTTCTTCGTCCTTTCTCTCGTATGGAAGATTTGTCTCTTTTTGAAGATTCAACCATACAAACGAGATCTATGCTAGATGTGTGGATTTTACTACGGGGTAGTTTGAGCAAGTAGACTCGAAGATGCATTGTTCATCTTAACCCCCAGGAGCCCAAAACGGGTCGTTTGGGGTCGGGTCAGCCCCTTATTTACTATATTTATCTCACAAATTGAAAATTTTTGCATGTTGTAGAGTTTTTCCATACCTTTCTGAAATGTCATTTCTTGTTTCAAAATTCCTTGTACTTTTGGAGATATTCCGAGTCAAAGTTTGAAAACACTATTTGAAATCTTCCCAAAGTGTGATATATGCTCTGTTATTCTCAAAATCTACCCAAATTAAAGAAGATTGTAAGAACCATAAATTGAGATTTTTCTTTTTTTTAAGTTTTGTTTTTCTGTATTTGGAAATAGGGTTTTAACGCATGATCTCATCGTTTGAATCTTTCATCCAATTATTCTTCATGTGCCATTTCTATTATCAAAGACGGGGCCTTTGAAGTTGAGTTTCAGCATACCCCCATGTGAAAATTCAAGCATTTTTGTAGGTTATATAGGTTGCATGAGGGTGAAAATTGCATAAACATGTTCCAAAGTCACGTAGGAACAAGAATTTGAAGAGCCACAATTCAAATTTACTCTTAAAATTAGTTTTTTGGGCTCACAAAAAACTTCGAACGCATTTTACAACAAGGGAACAGAACTTTATTATCACCTTAATTTTGAATGTTACAATCTCACAATTGATAAGGAATTCGAAACCAAGTTTTGGTACACACATACACGAACAAGCTAGGTATAAGATCTTCCGGTTACATTCTTGAGATTACATCAAAAGTTGAACATTTTGATCTTGGATTAAAAGAGGGTGGTTTTATCTAGTGGGGGCTTTCGACTTTCGGGGTTTAAGGATGTTGCACTTTCTCGGACATGTTTTTCAAACTTGTATGCATGCAATCCAATGTCGAGTACATGTCTTAGATTTTAACCCTTAAACGTCAAACCCATCCCGAGGGGTTGGGTTTTTCTTTGAGAGAATCTTGCTCATAACTTACACTCCATTATACCAAATGGAATTTTTAGAGTTCCAAATTGAGCACCTTAAAGAGATCTATACTTTCTTAGAATAGAGCTCAAGCAAATTAAAAATAGAATAACGCTAGAAATGGAGTTTAAAAGAGATTTTGGGTGTGGTATGAGGAAAGCATATGACGTTTAAGGGTTAAGAAGGGAATGCGAAACTCTTGTAATTGTTTGGTTTAAATGAGTTCGACATGTACATTTGGGTCAAATAGTTAGAATTTGTTATTGCACCCAAAATTGTTACCTTCTAGGAAATAGCCAAATAAAAGTGAAAAAAAAGAGTACGCAAGAAAGACAAAAAAGAGTTATCTTATTGCATGGAATCTTATATTTCAAAATCCAAACTTTGGGAGTATCAATAAGCCATAAAACAAAAAAACAAACAAATTTTGTTTGGAGATGCCCAAATAGGAATCCTGCTGACTTGGGCTCTATGTGCATGATCACGCCTAAAAGCAGCAATTAAATCGGCCCCAGGAATAAATGGGCATTGGTCCTAGTTCTTGCCAAGTGTATGGGGAAGTGGACTTTTTTCGTTCTTTGTATTTTTTGCTAATATTGGACATGTCACTACATGCATAATTTTTGTTGTGGATTATTTGATATTTTTCCTTTCTTTGTAATAAATATGATATTTATTTTAAAATATATTAAAATAACAAAAATGGATTTTGAATTGAGGAATACACTTGTACCATAGTAGAAACTCTCCCTAGAGAAACAACTTCCAGTGCAACTTGTTTGAGGAATACCCCACCTGGTATCCCCCTGAGGTACCCAATACAATAAGGATATCAACCCGCGACTATAGTTGGGTGAACTGTAGTAATAGCACCATGCCAGCATGGGGAATAGAACTCACAGCCCCATTGGGGGCCATGAGCACTGAGCATTGTGGTGCCCCGTCTATGTAGGATTTGATTTTATGGTGAGGTATGTAAGGGTAAGATCTGGTACTAATACACGTACATGTATAGTTAATCTTAACCCCTAAAAATCGAGGAAAGCCGATTTGGTTTTCTGAGATTTTGGGCAGCTCATTTTAAGGAATTAAATTGATATTATTGCCTAAGATTTTTACTGGATGCTCCCCATACTGTAATGTGTATGTGGTATAATTTGCAAAGCCAAATTTTAATTTTATATCCTTCATCTAGAAATTTTAGGTTTCAAGTCCAAAACGGGCAGTTTAAAAGAATTTTTTTTAAGTATTTTTTTTTTTTGGAAATATGTTCATTACCAAATTACTATTCAAATTCCAAAGTATCCGAAGTCAAAAAAATTATCAATTTTACAAGGGCAGCCTCCAATACTTTCAAAAACAATCTTCACAATTTCTAGTGATTTTACAATTTTCTCTTTCAAAAACTGCCAAAATTTGAGGTTTTGGATTTTTTCCAAGATTTTTTTATCGAAATTCACATTCACGTAAATGCACCTACTCACCGTCCAGATCTTTCTCAAACTAAATATATCATATATGGTGCTTATTTTTCTATTTTGTTGTTTTTAGACCTTCTTTCATAAAATAATCTACATTAAGGTCAAAAAAAGGAATTGGTCTCTAAAATTTTGCATGAGCGTACCCAACTTGATTACCTACATGAAAAAAAATGACGGAAAACTGTTTGGAGTAACAATCATCAAGTTGCCCTTGGCACCATTTAAACAATGCCTCTCACGCAGCGGCAAAAGAAAGTGTTGGTCAAACTTTGATTGTTATGATCTCACAATTGAAAAACATCCAACGGTTGGAATTTTGACCAGTCCTTTGAATACAAGTTAGGTACAAGATCTTACGGTTCAAAGTCTAAAACTAGAAAAAAAAATTTCTCCATTTCCCCATTTCCCAACGAAGGTGAAAAATGACAATTTTTGGTTCTATAGGTCAAGGAAACACCTGGATTTTTAGGGGTTAAATTTAAATTCCTCATTATTTTTGAAATCATATTCAAAGTTGGAGATTTTTTCAAAAATTTATTTCTCCGGTTATAAAAAGGAATTAAGGTGTTGTGTGAGCCAAATGGAACCATATTTCAATGTATCCGGCTTGAGGCTCTTAGGGCATCCTCAATGGACATGGAATACACTCCCTCTAAACCAAATTCTATCTTTTGACTGATTTAAAATTAGAAATCAAATTATCATCATTAGAAGCGCAAGTAAATAAACGTGAGATATTTCTCAAGAATTTTTTTTGTAAAATTGGGACGTAGGTGAAATCCCTCATTGAAAGCATCACATTTTCAAAATTTAGAGGGAGTGCACCAAATCTTGCTTAAAAAGTAGGTGACCCCCCCTTATTCCCTCTATATTTCTAAAAGAGGGAATAAGGGGAGGCCTCATGATAAGTTTGGAATTTTTCTTCTAGGTAAAGCTCTATCTCAAACTATTCGCTAAAACTTGCCTACCACCCTGAGAAATAATTAATAAATGCTCTTGTGAGAGGTGCCACATGACGGGGTGCACATGGTGGTTACTCCCATATTGATTGGTAGACGGGCTGCCCGTTTGAGCAGACGAGTAGGGGGTTTCAAGAAAATCTCTTTCGGTGATACAAGGGGGTTCATGAAGCTTTCATCAATAAATTAATCAATGTGCCTTTTATGTGTCTATACACCTTGAGTGGCTTATACACAAGAGCATCTCCACCCATACTCGCTAAAGATGAATCGTTAAAAAATTTCATCTACATTTGAAGAGCCCTTGAAATCACACTCCCCCGCAAGCACCAAAAGTGCATGCAAAATAGTCACTGCACCAATCGCAAGTAGAATGTCAGTAAACTAAACTTAGATTTGGAGGGCCATTTCTTGATGCACCAAAGAGGCATTTCTGAAAAGCCCTTAGCATTTCTCATCCACTTATTGCGTGCATCACACACTTGGCGAGTATGGGTGGGGATGCTCTAATGCCACTACACATAAAGGATTGGATTGAGCACTAGAGTAGCCGTGGGATACTCGTCCCCACTTTCCCAAGAGAGAGAATGTGGTCCTCCAAAGGTGTACGTGCATGTCTGAATGAACAAGAATGTGTCCACCATCATTTTGCCTTGAAAAGCCTCCAATGAATCATAAAATTGCATGCAAGGCATCAGTTCCACTGCGATGATTTCTTTGCCGGTGCAATTCTCCCGCTTTCCATGGGGTCCATCCATGCATGCATTACTTCCGAGAGTACGTAGCTCAAACGAAAATCATTTCGACCAAATATTTGGAGTAACAATCTCGACATGAAATAAGTTAGAAGTGTGTTGTACCATATGGAAAAGGAAAAAAAGTTTTCTTGTTGACATCATCGTGTCGACAATAATTTCGGAACATTGTAAATGCTATGAACCAATTTTTTATTTCGAGAGCAACCAAACAATGTTATCGGATCTTTTCTCATTTGGTATGATTTGAAATACGATGTCATCCAAACGAAGTCTTTGTAATGATTGGCCTATTTGCTTTCATGTTTGATTTGATTTTATTTTATTTTTAAAAATAAAATAAAATAAATATATAAATATAAATATATATATATATAATATTTTTATTAAAAATTTTAATTTTTTTTTGAACATGCTTTGCCCTAGTCTATCGTGTACACCCTTTGAATTTTAGTGAAAGCCCCTAGGCTTAATTGTCACCAAATTTAGAACTTATAAAGTATATATGTGTTATGATTTTTAAGCCTCCTAGTGTGACTCTTTGTTTCTCATGATTTGTAGCGGTTCCAATCATTAAATTAGAATTTAGATGTTAGAAAGTATGAAATTCCACTATACATGAGTTTTTGATTAGTCTAACAAATTTTATTTGCGAACTAAAACACTAGACGTTACATGTTACTTTAGTGTTACACTGTTACAACACTAATTTTCAAAACATAACACTAGATGTAAGAGTATGGAAGTTTCTTTAACCCTTAAAAATCCAAGCGTTTCCTTGTCCTCCAAAACTAAAAACTGCCCATTTTCCACCTTCGTTGGGAAATGGAGAAATGGAGAAACTTATTTTTCTGGTTTTAGACTTCGAACCGTAAGATCTTGTAACTAACCTGTATACAAGGATACAAAAAAAATTCAACCGTTGGATGTTTGTCATTTGTGAGATCATAACAATTAAAGTTTGTCCAACACTTATTTTTTTGCCGCTGCTTGAGAGGCATTGTCTAAATGGTGCCAAGGGCAACTTGATGACTGTTACTTCAATCATTCTTCCCTCATTTTTTGCCATGTAGGTTATCAAGTTGGGTACGCTCATGCAAAATTTTAGAGACTCATTCCACGTTTTTGACCTTCATGTGCATTATTTATGAAAGAAGGTCAAAAACAACAATATAATAAAATAAGCACCACATATGATATATTAAGAAAACTTTGGACGATGAGTAGGTGCCTTCATAGATACGTGAATTCTAAAAAAACAAATCATGGAAAAAAAGAAAAAATTGTAAACTTACTAGAAATTTGAAGATTGTTTTTGAAAGTTTTGGAGGTTGCCCTTGTAAAAATGGTAAACTTTTCGACTTCGGACACTTTGGAATTTGATTAGTAATTTGGTAATGAACATATTTCAAAAATGAATACTTCAAAAAAGCTAAATTTAAACTGCCCGTTTTGGACTTGAAACCTAAAATTTCTATATGAAGGTTTTAAAATTGAAATTTGGTTTTGAAAATTTTACCACATTAACATTATAGTATGGGGAGCACCCCGTAAAAATCTTAGGCAATAATATCAATTTAAGCCCTTAAATGAGGTGCCCAAAATCTCAAAAAACCAAATCGGATTTCTTGGATTCTTAGGGGTTAACCCCTAATGGTTTACGAAAGCCAAAATTGCTTTTTGTTGTTTCAAGCCTCCTAAATGGAAGATCTAACTTTATTATTAAATTGGGCTATAATTTGGTGTGGGTGTTCCCTATACTACTAGGTGTGTGTGCAAAAATATTCAAGGTCGAATTTGAATTTTAGAAGTTTCAGTTGCAAAGTTTTGTATTTAAGATCAAACAGGAGAGCACATTTTTGAAGTAATTCTTTAGTTTATTTTATCGTAGACATGTTTGTAATAATACTATTACTCAACTTCTCAGAATATCCAAGTTGAAGGTTTTACCAATTTTAGAAGAGCGACCTAGAAAATTTACAACATCAAACTTCAACTTTTTTTGGTAATTGTACACATATTTATTGAAACATGGATGCTAGCTAAATGTCATAAATAAATATTCATTCTATTCGCATAGCTTTTGCACAATGATTCACCTACATTGTATTATTTTAAACGCTTGACATCCCTTTCTCTTTCTTGATGATTGACAACTTCACACATTATTGTTCAACTTCACCATAGCCCCCTTACAAATTCAACTCGCCTTTTCAAACTTTGGTTTACACGCCATGTTTGTGAAAGGTTTGTACGCATTCCTCAAGTCCCTCTCAATATTTGAACCATAAACCAATCACTTTACGTATCTTATTTGAAATACTTTTAAGACCTTCTCAATCATTGGCATCCTCACAAAGAACTACCATTCATTTGAATTTGATTTTTCAACAACCATGTGTTGATTATGTTTTATAGAAAAGTTCCTATAATTTCTAATTCATGTACGTCTACAAGACTTACTAAAGGTGGCTAAAAAATAAGAAGATATTACAAAAAAAAAATAAAAAAAATCACTTAAATCAAGATCCAATTAGCCCTACTACCTAAAATTTACAATAAGATCACCGTAAATTGAGGCCATTAGTGTATACAAGCCTAGATTACGGAGTTGGTTGGTTGATTAGGATCATAGACAACTAGCCAAATGGATTTATATATAGGCAATCGGGTGAACAAGTGTTTACTATAAAGAGGATGTACCCAAATGAAGGGATAAGTGTCAATTGGATGAATAGCTGTACATATAGATGAATAAGTTTGTTATGAATAAAATTGAATAATAAAAAAATTTGGAATTTGACAGACCTATTATATTGTTGGTTTATTTTAGTGCAAACATTATGGTATTGAAAAATACAATAACCGAAATTCTTAACATTCTAGAAAAGTCCAAAAGTCTCAATCTAACCCCTAATTGTCATCGTGCGTTTTTGAGAGCATAAAACCTCAAAACTATGATATTCTACTTGTGTGCATTCCCAAGGGTACAAACCAATTTGGGATTTTTTTTAAAAAAAATCCTACGATAAGTTCGTGTTCCTCGGACTATTTCTAGTTAGTGTTCTGAACGTTGTATGTTTACCATATGAGAAATCATAACATCCAAAGTTTGTCTCCCAAGTTTTTTGGGCATTTTGATGATTGTCTTTGAAATTTATGGTGTGCCCCTTGTAAAACTGGTAGACATTTTGACTTGGGTCAACTTGGAACTTAAGTATTGATTTGGTATGAACATTTTTCCAAAGAGAAATTTTTAAAAAGGACTAAATTTAAACAATCCCTTTGGGACTTGAAACCTAAACCCCAGTAGATGAAGGTTTTAAAATTGGATTTTGGCTTTGCAACTTTTATCACAATTGGGCAATGGCAAGCTTTGGGTACCAAAAAAGATTCACAAAGACCACTTTCAAGGGACTTCTTGTTTTTGCTTTCCTTAAATTAGGTGAATATATTGGTCTCTTAGATTAGGATGACTATTCTTCAATAAGCAACACATCTCAATTCACTCACCCTAATTACAAAATTTTGATTTTGGATTGGTTTAACATGTCTGCATGTGCCATTTTGTTGCAAGTACCGGAATTTATCCAAAGACTCATTTTGATAAAAAGAAACCAATTCAAACAAGTAGACATAAGGTAAACCATGCTAAATCCGTGCGTTTAAGGACTACACTACAATTGGAAAGTTGGAATATGTGAATCAATATTTTTCAATTATAAATACAAAAAAATGAAGAAGTTTCCATATTTTTTGATATTTTTTAAGCACTTATAAAATTTTTTAAAAAAAAATTCAGAAGTGACATGTACCACATTACCTAAAACCGTTGAAATGCTCCATGTGCACACAAGGCACATTCTTCTACATGAAATCTAGAAAGTAGGTAAGAATCTAGAGTGGGTGGTTTAAGGAGATGCACGGATTTAGCATTGTCTACCTTATATAAGTATCCTTGAAACTTGAACACAAGATGTATTCACACTTAACCCCTATATCTCCTTGGTGTTTTTTGGGAGCTTGAAACCTCAAAACTGCGATTCTATACCTCTAAGCACTCGTGGGGTGTGAACAATTTTTTTTCCTTTTTTAAAACTTCCAACCGTAAGATCTTGTACCTAAGAATATGCTTGATTACTGTTCAAAAAATTGACCGTTGGATGTTTACCATTTGAGAGATCATAACATCCAAAGTTTGTCTCCCAAGTATTTCGGGCATTGCGAAGATTGGTTTTGAAATTTTTGGAGGTTGCCCTTGTAGAATTGGTAAACTTTTTGACTTGAATCACCTTGAAATTTGAGTAGTGATTTTGTAATAAACATGTTTCAAAAAAAATAAATTAAAAAATTTACTTTTTTAAGCTGCCCCATCTCGGCTCGCAACCCAAGGATCGTCCTAGAAGACTCAAAAATTGGAATTTGACATTGCAAATTTTACCACATACACTTTGCAGTATAAGGAGGACCCAATAAAACTCTTAGGCAAAAATATTACTTCTAACCCCTTCATCTAGGCTGCCCGGAATTGCAAAAACCCATTTCGGGCTTCAAGGAGAGTTAGGGGTTAAGCAAGATACTTATGCTTTTGAAAATACAAAAAAATTAATAAGTATTACAAACATTAAATTATATATGATCCATTTATGGCAAAATTTTCCACTTGCTCTAAATCATTGAAGATTGGAAATCATAAAATTTTATTTGGATTTGTGTGTTCTTTTTACGTATACTCATGTGCTAAACCTTGTAAAGTTCAATAAAAAATGTGTTTGAGTCTTACATATAGTGTCCGGATGCCAAATCCTTGATCGTGAAAGAAGAAGAAACAAAAGAAAAAGGACATTTTTAGGGTCATTTCTAGGATACTTCAAACTTGCCATTGCCCAAACACTTTGCAGTTAAAGAGATCTCAATTGTTGAATCTTAGGAAAAAGTATTACTTTTAACCTCTTAATCTAGGCTGCTCAAAATCGCAAACACCCATTTCACGTTTCAAGAAAAACTAGGGGTTCACAAAGTTACCCTTAATATTGTTAGGTGATTTTGAAAAATGAGCAGACTAGAAGGCTCTTCCTCACATTAATTTTATTTTTGGTGATGTCTTCTATACATATGGAGCATGAGAAGACTCATGTAACTACTTGTCCGTCTAACCGTCCATCTCTTTATCAAATATTGGCAACTAAACAAACTCAAAACTACAACTTTAAATTTGTGAAGTTGTTACTTCAAGCCTCTAAAGATCCTCTAAACCCAAAATAAGTTTTGTAAGTTCTTGCAAGATAACTATTCAATCAACTCATAATCTCACAAAAGGAATTAAGGTGTTGTGTGAGCCAAATGGAACCATATTTCAATGTATCCGTCTTGAGGCTCTTAGGGCATCCTCAATGGACACGGAATACACTCCCTCTAAACCAAATTCTATCTTTTGACTGATTTAAAATTAGAAATTAAATTATCATCATTAGAAGCGCAAGTAAATAAACGTGAGATATTTCTCAAGAATTTTTTTTGTAAAATTGGGACGTAGGTGAAATCCCTCATTGAAAGCATCACATTTTCAAAATTTAGAGGGAGTGCACCAAATCTTGCTTAAAAAGTAGGTGACCCCCCCTTATTCCCTCTATATTTCTAAAAGAGGGAATAAGGGGAGGCCTCATGATAAGTTTGGAATTTTTCTTCTAGGTAAAGCTCTATCTCAAACTATTCGCTAAAACTTGCCTACCACCCTGAGAAATAATTAATAAATGCTCTTGTGAGAGGTGCCACATGACGGGGTGCACATGGTGGTTACTCCCATATTGATTGGTAGACGGGCTGCCCGTTTGAGCAGACGAGTAGGGGGTTTCAAGAAAATCTCTTTCGGTGATACAAGGGGGTTCATGAAGCTTTCATCAATAAATTAATCAATGTGCCTTTTATGTGTCTATACACCTTGAGTGGCTTATACACAAGAGCATCTCCACCCATACTCGCTAAAGATGAATCGTTAAAAAATTTCATCTACATTTGAAGAGCCCTTGAAATCACACTCCCCAGCAAGCACCAAAAGTGCATGCAAAATAGTCACTGCACCAATCGCAAGTAGAATGTCAGTAAACTAAACTTAGATTTGGAGGGCCATTTCTTGATGCACCAAAGAGGCATTTCTGAAAAGCCCTTAGCATTTCTCATCCACTTATTGCGTGCATCACACACTTGGCGAGTATGGGTGGGGATGCTCTAATGCCACTACACATAAAGGATTGGATTGAGCACTAGAGTAGCCGTGGGATACTCGTCCCCACTTTCCCAAGAGAGAGAATGTGGTCCTCCAAAGGTGTACGTGCATGTCTGAATGAACAAGAATGTGTCCACCATCATTTTGCCTTGAAAAGCCTCCAATGAATCATAAAATTGCATGCAAGGCATCAGTTCCACTGCGATGATTTCTTTGCCGGTGCAATTCTCCCGCTTTCCATGGGGTCCATCCATGCATGCATTACTTCCGAGAGTACGTAGCTCAAACGAAAATCATTTCGACCAAATATTTGGAGTAACAATCTCGACATGAAATAAGTTAGAAGTGTGTTGTACCATATGGAAAAGGAAAAAAAGTTTTCTTGTTGACATCATCGTGTCGACAATAATTTCGGAACATTGTAAATGCTATGAACCAATTTTTTATTTCGAGAGCAACCAAACAATGTTATCGGATCTTTTCTCATTTGGTATGATTTGAAATACGATGTCATCCAAACGAAGTCTTTGTAATGATTGGCCTATTTGCTTTCATGTTTGATTTTTATTTTATTTTTAAAAATAAAATAAAATAAATATATAAATATAAATATATATATATATAATATTTTTATTAAAAATTTTAATTTTTTTTTTTGAACATGCTTTGCCCTAGTCTATCGTGTACACCCTTTGAATTTTAGTGAAAGCCCCTAGGCTTAATTGTCACCAGCGTTTAGAACTTATAAAGTATATATGTGTTATGATTTTTAAGCCTCCTAGTGTGACTCTTTGTTTCTCATGATTTGTAGCGGTTCCAATCATTAAATTAGAATTTAGATGTTAGAAAGTATGAAATTCCACTATACATGAGTTTTTGATTAGTCTAACAAATTTTATTTGCGAACTAAAACACTAGACGTTACATGTTACTTTAGTGTTACACTGTTACAACACTAATTTTCAAAACATAACACTAGATGTAAGAGTATGGAAGTTTCTTTAACCCTTAAAAATCCAAGCGTTTCCTTGTCCTCCAAAACTAAAAACTGCCCATTTTCCACCTTCGTTGGGAAATGGAGAAATGGAGAAACTTATTTTTCTGGTTTTAGACTTCGAACCGTAAGATCTTGTAACTAACCTGTATACAAGGATACAAAAAAAATTCAACCGTTGGATGTTTGTCATTTGTGAGATCATAACAATTAAAGTTTGTCCAACACTTATTTTTTTGCCGCTGCTTGAGAGGCATTGTCTAAATGGTGCCAAGGGCAACTTGATGACTGTTACTTCAATCATTCTTCCCTCATTTTTTGCCATGTAGGTTATCAAGTTGGGTACGCTCATGCAAAATTTTAGAGACTCATTCCACGTTTTTGACCTTCATGTGCATTATTTATGAAAGAAGGTCAAAAAACAACAATATAATAAAATAAGCACCACATATGATATATTAAGAAAACTTTGGACGATGAGTAGGTGCCTTCATAGATACGTGAATTCTAAAAAAACAAATCATGGAAAAAAAGAAAAAATTGTAAACTTACTAGAAATTTGAAGATTGTTTTTGAAAGTTTTGGAGGTTGCCCTTGTAAAAATGGTAAACTTTTCGACTTCGGACACTTTGGAATTTGATTAGTAATTTGGTAATGAACATATTTCAAAAATGAATACTTCAAAAAAGCTAAATTTAAACTGCCCGTTTTGGACTTGAAACCTAAAATTTCTATATGAAGGTTTTAAAATTGAAATTTGGTTTTGAAAATTTTACCACATTAACATTATAGTATGGGGAGCACCCCGTAAAAATCTTAGGCAATAATATCAATTTAAGCCCTTAAATGAGGTGCCCAAAATCTCAAAAAACCAAATCGGATTTCTTGGATTCTTAGGGGTTAACCCCTAATGGTTTACGAAAGCCAAAATTGCTTTTTGTTGTTTCAAGCCTCCTAAATGGAAGATCTAACTTTATTATTAAATTGGGCTATAATTTGGTGTGGGTGTTCCCTATACTACTAGGTGTGTGTGCAAAAATATTCAAGGTCGAATTTGAATTTTAGAAGTTTCAGTTGCAAAGTTTTGTATTTAAGATCAAACAGGAGAGCACATTTTTGAAGTAATTCTTTAGTTTATTTTATCGTAGACATGTTTGTAATAATACTATTACTCAACTTCTCAGAATATCCAAGTTGAAGGTTTTACCAATTTTAGAAGAGCAGCCTAGAAAATTTACAACATCAAACTTCAACTTTTTTTGGTAATTGTACACATATTTATTGAAACATGGATGCTAGCTAAATGTCATAAATAAATATTCATTCTATTCGCATAGCTTTTGCACAATGATTCACCTACATTGTATTATTTTAAACGCTTGACATCCCTTTCTCTTTCTTGATGATTGACAACTTCACACATTATTGTTCAACTTCACCATAGCCCCCTTACAAATTCAACTCGCCTTTTCAAACTTTGGTTTACACGCCATGTTTGTGAAAGGTTTGTACGCATTCCTCAAGTCCCTCTCAATATTTGAACCATAAACCAATCACTTTACGTATCTTATTTGAAATACTTTTAAGACCTTCTCAACTGTTGGCATCCCTGTCAGCAACTACCATTCATTTGAATTTGATTTTTTCAACAACCATGTGTTGATTATGTTTTATAGAAAAGTTCCTATAATTTCTAATTCATGTACGTCTACAAGACTTACTAAAGGTGGCTAAAAAATAAGAAGATATTACAAAAAAAAAATAAAAAAAATCACTTAAATCAAGATCCAATTAGCCCTACTACCTAAAATTTACAATAAGATCACCGTAAATTGAGGCCATTAGTGTATACAAGCCTAGATTACGGAGTTGGTTGGTTGATTAGGATCATAGACAACTAGCCAAATGGATTTATATATAGGCAATCGGGTGAACAAGTGTTTACTATAAAGAGGATGTACCCAAATGAAGGGATAAGTGTCAATTGGATGAATAGTCAGACATATAGATGAATAAGTTTGTTATGAATAAAATTGAATAATAAAAAAATTTGGAATTTGACAGACCTATTATATTGTTGGTTTATTTTAGTGCAAACATTATGGTATTGAAAAATACAATAACCGAAATTCTTAACATTCTAGAAAAGTCCAAAAGTCTCAATCTAACCCCTAATTGTCATCGTGCGTTTTTGAGAGCATAAAACCTCAAAACTATGATATTCTACTTGTGTGCATTCCCAAGGGTACAAACCAATTTGGGATTTTTTTTAAAAAAAATCCTACGATAAGTTCGTGTTCCTCGGACTATTTCTAGTTAGTGTTCTGAACGTTGTATGTTTACCATATGAGAAATCATAACATCCAAAGTTTGTCTCCCAAGTTTTTTGGGCATTTTGATGATTGTCTTTGAAATTTATGGTGTGCCCCTTGTAAAACTGGTAGACATTTTGACTTGGGTCAACTTGGAACTTAAGTATTGATTTGGTATGAACATTTTTCCAAAGAGAAATTTTTAAAAAGGACTAAATTTAAACAATCCCTTTGGGACTTGAAACCTAAACCCTGTAGATGAAGGTTTTAAAATTGGATTTTGGCTTTGCAACTTTTATCACAATTGGGCAATGGCAAGCTTTGGGTACCAAAAAAGATTCACAAAGACCACTTTCAAGGGACTTCTTGTTTTTGCTTTCCTTAAATTAGGTGAATATATTGGTCTCTTAGATTAGGATGACTATTCTTCAATAAGCAACACATCTCAATTCACTCACCCTAATTACAAAATTTTGATTTTGGATTGGTTTAACATGTCTGCATGTGCCATTTTGTTGCAAGTACCGGAATTTATCCAAAGACTCATTTTGATAAAAAGAAACCAATTCAAACAAGTAGACATAAGGTAAACCATGCTAAATCCGTGCGTTTAAGGACTACACTACAATTGGAAAGTTGGAATATGTGAATCAATATTTTTCAATTATAAATACAAAAAAATGAAGAAGTTTCCATATTTTTTGATATTTTTTAAGCACTTATAAAATTTTTTAAAAAAAAATTCAGAAGTGACATGTACCACATTACCTAAAACCGTTGAAATGCTCCATGTGCACACAAGGCACATTCTTCTACATGAAATCTAGAAAGTAGGTAAGAATCTAGAGTGGGTGGTTTAAGGAGATGCACGGATTTAGCATTGTCTACCTTATATAAGTATCCTTGAAACTTGAACACAAGATGTATTCACACTTAACCCCTATATCTCCTTGGTGTTTTTTGGGAGCTTGAAACCTCAAAACTGCGATTCTATACCTCTAAGCACTCGTGGGGTGTGAACAATTTTTTTCCTTTTTAAAACTTCCAACCGTAAGATCTTGTACCTAAGAATATGCTTGATTCCTGTTCAAAAAATTGACCGTTGGATGTTTACCATTTGAGAGATCATAACATCCAAAGTTTGTCTCCCAAGTATTTCGGGCATTGCGAAGATTGGTTTTGAAATTTTTGGAGGTTGCCCTTGTAGAATTGGTAAACTTTTTGACTTGAATCACCTTGAAATTTGAGTAGTGATTTTGTAATAAACATGTTTCAAAAAAAATAAATTAAAAAATTTACTTTTTTAAGCTGCCCCATCTCGGCTCGCAAACCCAAGGATCGTCCTAGAAGACTCAAAAATTGGAATTTGACATTGCAAATTTTACCACATACACTTTGCAGTATAAGGAGGACCCAATAAAACTCTTAGGCAAAAATATTACTTCTAACCCCTTCATCTAGGCTGCCCGGAATTGCAAAAACCCATTTCGGGCTTCAAGGAGAGTTAGGGGTTAAGCAAGATACTTATGCTTTTGAAAATACAAAAAAATTAATAAGTATTACAAACATTAAATTATATATGATCCATTTATGGCAAAATTTTCCACTTGCTCTAAATCATTGAAGATTGGAAATCATAAAATTTTATTTGGATTTGTGTGTTCTTTTTACGTATACTCATGTGCTAAACCTTGTAAAGTTCAATAAAAAATGTGTTTGAGTCTTACATATAGTGTCCGGATGCCAAATCCTTGATCGTGAAAGAAGAAGAAACAAAAGAAAAAGGACATTTTTAGGGTCATTTCTAGGATACTTCAAACTTGCCATTGCCCAAACACTTTGCAGTTAAAGAGATCTCAATTGTTGAATCTTAGGAAAAAGTATTACTTTTAACCTCTTAATCTAGGCTGCTCAAAATCGCAAACACCCATTTCACGTTTCAAGAAAAACTAGGGGTTCACAAAGTTACCCTTAATATTGTTAGGTGATTTTGAAAAATGAGCAGACTAGAAGGCTCTTCCTCACATTAATTTTATTTTTGGTGATGTCTTCTATACATATGGAGCATGAGAAGACTCATGTAACTACTTGTCCGTCTAACCGTCCATCTCTTTATCAAATATTGGCAACTAAACAAACTCAAAACTACAACTTTAAATTTGTGAAGTTGTTACTTCAAGCCTCTAAAGATCCTCTAAACCCAAAATAAGTTTTGTAAGTTCTTGCAAGATAACTATTCAATCAACTCATAATCTCACAAATGAAGAAGAATCAACCGTTCAAACTTGACATGTGATTTTATCGTTAAGTTAAATCTGAGACCCTAGACTTAAATCCTCTAAAAAAAAAAATGCTTCAATTGAGCTTTTTCAATCAATTCGGTAGTTTTGCATCAAGGATCATTTAGAGGTTGATCTAAATTTGGCTATATAATTTATGTCCTAACTTCCAACACTCTCCAATCTATCTTACAAGTATATATCATGTTAACCCTTAAACGCCCATGGGGTCTAAAACGGGCAGCCCAAAATTGGATCACAGCATCTTTTGGACTTGGGCATCATGGATAGTGCACTTTTTGAACTTGGGCATCATGAATAGGCCAATCAATGATGAGCTTGCAACCTCCTACAAGGTTATGTACCACCCCAACCTACCTACCACAATCCTTTCAAAGCACAAAATCATTCATACAAATTGTGATTTGAATTGTGAAATTTCACTTTTTGAATGCATCAGAAGAAGGTGACCAGTTTGACATCAAAATATGAGTGAAATGTTGAGTACAGTGAGAGCTACAGGGAAGATTCTGTTGGAATCATGCCCCTCGGGCTTGCTTGGGCGTTTAAGGGTTAAGGATACATAGTATATAGAACACATGATCTATAGGTGTAATGACCTCCGGGCATACATCTAGGGATAGGTCGAACGAACAAACGAACGAACACTCTATTCACGTCAACCTCTGAATAGGTTGGAGTTTCTCTTCTTCTAGTCTTCTTACGAACAAACGTATATTCTCTTTTCACCAATCAAGTAGCATGGCTTCTCTTAAGTACAATTTTGAAAAACAATTTGATCACGACTTGTCTTCGGTCCGCGAAACAAGAGTTTGTGAAATTTGAGAATTTGTGAAATTTTACCAACTTGTTTTCATTCAAGATTTTTCGGTCGCTAATTTTTTTTTTTAGATTTTTTTTTTTCATCACGTGCATGGACCATCTCAACTTGTGTGCTAGTGGATGGGTAGTAGACTAGTCAAAGTGGGTGCCTACAAAAATGAATGATATGAGTCATGAGGGTGGCCGACAGAATTGTGGCCAACACACATCTACGTAAGCACGGTTGTCTTTATGTTCGCAAAGGCTCCCCTAATGTGTGGCTTTAAATTTGTTAAGAGATTTTGTCCGTCTCAAACCCCGCTTTGTTGACACATTCAATCATGTCTGACCAGGCGCGTTCTGACATATTCTCTCCTTTGGCTTTATTCCGAGCATGATGTGAAAAATACCCATTCCCCATAAATACTACGGCTTTTTTTACATGTATGTCTTTAAAATGATATCAACACATGAGTTATTTACAAAGCTTATGCTGAAACCAAATTTAGGGCCCATTTACACCTAGGGGACGGGCCAATTCAGCCCGTTTGAGGGCTGAAATCTTCACTCGTGATTGGCCGAAAGGCAAAAATTAGGCCCAACCCCCTTACACCTAGAGGCCGGGCCAATTTGGTGGCAGAATTTTTTTAATCAAGAAATGCAAGTTCTGACATGGCCCGAGCTCGGTGAATTGGGTGCACCTAGAATGGAAGGCCAATTCTTGGCCTCGGGGCCAATGTCAGATTTGTCTAAAAAAACCTTTTTTTTTTAAAACAATGTTTTTTCACCAAATCAAATCCGTCCGTTTTTTGAGAAGTGCTGAATTTTTTTGGACTTTATTGAATTGGCCCGGCTTCTTGGCCCGAAGGCCATTACATATGGGAAAATCGGCCCCCATTCTAATCAATTTATAATGAGGACTTGAGGCCGGCCCCAACCCAAAAATGGGCTGAAATTTCAAGCAATTGGCCCCAAGAAAACTTGGCCCGGCCCATAGGTGTAAATCGGCCCTTAGTTAACCCTTAGATGCCCATAGGGTCTGAAACGGGCAGCCCCAAATTGGATAACAACATCTTTTGGACTTGGGCATCATGAATAATGCACTTTTTGAACTTGGGCATTATGAATGAACCAATCAATGATGAGCTTGCAACCTCCTACAAGGTTATGTACGATTTCACCCTACCTACCATAATTCTTCCAAAGCACAAAATCACTCATACAAATTGTGACTTGAATTGTAAAATTTCACTTTTTGAATGCATCATAAGAACATGATGAGTTTGACATCAAAATATAAGTGAGTACTCTGAGAGCTACAGAGCAGATTCTATTGAACAAAAAGCCTCTCGGACTTGCTTGGGCGTTTAAGGGTTAAATTATGTGCCCTTGTGAGAAGTAATAAATTTTCCATTTTTTATTTATTTTCTGAGTGGTCGTGTTTTTCATTTACGTTTCGAATTGTTGGTGATATGGATTGTGCAGTTTTGACCTTGTTAACCCTTAACCCTTAAACACCCATGGGGTCCAAAACGGGCAGCCCAGAATTGAATCATAGCATCTTTTGGACTTGGGCATCATGAATAGTGCACTTTTTGAACTTGGGCATCATGAATGGACCAATCAATGATGAGCTTGCAACCTCCTACAAGGTTATGTACAACCCCAACCTCGCTACCATAATCCTTTCAAAGCACAAAATCACTCATACAAATTGTGATTTGAATTGTAAAATTTCACTTTTTGAATGCATCACAAGAAGGTGACCAACTTGACATCAAAATATAAGTGAAAAGTTGAGTATAGTGAGAGCTACAGGGAAGATTCTATTGGAAGGTGACCCCTCGGGTCACCTTGGGCGTTTAAGGGTTAAACGTCAGACCGAGCCCGAGGGGTTGGGTTTTTTTTGGAGAGAATCTTGCTCGTAACTTACACTCCATTATACCAAATGGAATTTTTAGAATTCCAAACTGAGCACCTTAAAGAGATCTATACTTTCTTAAAATAGAGCTCAAGCAAATTAAAAATAGAATGATGCTAAAAATGGAGTTTAAAAGAGAGTTTGGGTGTGGTATCAGGAAAGCATATGACGTTTAAGGGTTAAAAGTGAATGATTAAAACATTAGAATCAGTGACATATTTACTACTTGGATTTAAGTACTTGTAAAACATTAGAATCAGTGACATATTTACTACTTGGATTTAAGGACTTGTAAAACATTAGTTAGGAAATGCTTGATCATTCACATGGAGATAGGATGGAATTCAAGTGCACTCCAAACACTGAGATCATGCCTTAGTACCTCTTGTACGTGTAAAAATAATACACGGTGTGGAAATAAGTAGGAGGTTTGGTGTGTCATATGCGGCAAAGGGGTATTATTGAAGGGGGGTACTTTGATGACCACAATGAATTTAATGGTCCCTATCTTACCTAATTTTCCAGTTCATGGCATTATTTTGCCCCGGATTTTTTACTTACAAGGAGGGGCAAATTTTTAGACTCTTAATTTGTTATAAGAGAAAATCTAGCCTTGTACAAACATTTCCATCTTCATATTCATCCATAATGGTTGATTGTTACATGAATTTTTTCATCCATCCAGGCAAAACCCTAGTGCAATAATTGACCCTAAAATTTTTCTACACTTATATTCTTATCATTTATGGTATTTCAAAAGAAAAAATTCATAAATATGATAGATTATTTACCAACGTATCTTACTTATAATAGAGTGTTGAATGGTTTGTACACCCTATATTATCTCAAAGTATTTTTAAAAAAAAATTCTTAAACACCATGATTTAATACCTCCCTACATTATGTTGCACGTTGTGTGGTAAACAAATCTAAGTGACCCCCCGGGCTCTAGATCAAACCATACTAGAGGTCAAGAGCATTTTAGTGAAGCTCCTCATAGTTGGGACACTCTCGTACCCGATGATTCCTTTCTTCAAAAGTACAATTCCAACCTCTACGTTGGTGAAGACCATACTACAAGAAAACCACAGTCTATGCATTCAAAAACACCCCCACAAAGTTCTCAAATAGAATAAACACTGGGCAAGGCCATGATATGGGTACTACTAAGACGCGTCTCAGTATGTGTGACCTATGTGTAATTCATTATATGAGTCAGAAATTCCTCTTTTAACCCCATGTATACAACTATAGTCATGTCACCTGTAAATACCATCTTATTAGAATTATTATGTATTTATCTCACTAAAAAAAATCACACTATTTTTGGAGGGGGTACCCATATCATGCCCTTACCCCACCATGATCTTCTTGTATTGGGCAAATGGGGCCATGGATGGGGTTAGGGTTGCTCGCAAAGCCGGTACATAAGCGGCTACAATAGAGCCACGACCCGCCCCTACAAAAGAGCCGGCCAAAACGAGCATGGGGAATGAGCTTTGGGTGCCACTCCCAATGAATCGAGGTTGTGATGATATGGGTATTCCATGATCTATGTAAGAAGAATATAATGATATTTGAGCAAGAAAGGGGCGGTGAGATGCGCAATGAAAATCAAGCACCTTGAGACGAGGTCATTCCCTCGAAAAACTACAAATTGGGGATGGGGAATCCTTGCAACCTACGTTCACTTATTGACCCCACAATGCAACATTCAATAAGTTACGAGAGTACTCGACTCGCACGGATTGGGGAACATCTCGTCTTTCAATTATCTATGCACATCATCTGCAGGCACATTTCAATTTTCCCCAGGAGCTCGTTCATGCACCCCGAGCATGAAACCTCATCATTGAGTTCCTACCGTATAATTTTCTACCTCGATTTCATTTTATTTTATTGTTATTATTATTGATCAAACAATGTATTAACCCTTAAACGCCCAGCCCCTCTGAAATTACACTAAAAAGCATCCCCGAGGGGCATGCTTGGGCGTTTAAGGGTTAAACGTTTGAGAAATACATCTGGAACCAAGTCGATCAATGAATATTAGTGCTTTATGTATGTACTGCAGTAAGCTCTTTCTCACTTTTCATTTTGTACATGTGAAAGTATTCAAATATTCCCCCACAAACAAAATTCGCTCATTCATGCACCCCGGGCATGAAACCTCATGATTGAGTTCCTACCGTATATTTTTTCTACCTCGTTTTCATTTTATTTTATTTTATTTTATTATGATCAAACAATGTGTTAAATGTTTGAGAAATACATCAAGAACCAAGGCAATCAATGAGTTGTGTGGCGGAGTTTAGTGCTATATGTATGTACCGCAATAAGCTCGTTCTCACTTTTCATTTTGTACTTGTGGGGTATTCAAATTTTTCCCCACAAACAAAATTTGTTCACAACAACCACTTGATTGTGCACTTTTTTATTTATTGTTCTTTTAGAAACATGTAACCGTTTTCTACATGATTGTTTTTTTTTTTCATTTTATTTGTCAGGATAGTAAAAATAGTAATTATTACAAGCTTCAGACACTTGGGATGAAATGATGAATATTATAAATTTGGCTTGGAAAAATGCTGAAGGGTAAAGCCTTTAAGTCACAACTAGAAAATATGGCACTTGTGATTGTCCATTGTGACTACAAACGGCAAAAAAGAACAACTTATGATTTATAACGGCAAAAAAGAACAACTCATGATTTATAAGAGTGTAAAAGAACACCTCAAAGTGGTTATAAAGTGCATGACTTCTTTTATAAAGAGTAGCCATTCAAGTGCATTTGTGCAGTGGATAGAATTAACGACTTTAACCCTTAAACGCCTAGCTATACGGATTCGGGCAGCCCATTATTGGATCACAACATCTTTTGCACTTGGGCATCATGAATAGTGCACTTTTTGAACTTGGGCATCATGAATGATCCAATCAATGATGAGCTTGCAACCTCCTACAAGTATTGTACAACCCCAACCTACATACCACAATCCTTTCAAAGCACAAAATCATTCATACAAATTGTGATTTGAATTCTAAAATTTCACTTTTTGAGTGCATGAGAAGAAGGTGACCAGTTTGACATCAAAATATAAGTGAAAAGTTGAGTACATTGAGAGCTACAGAGGAGATTCTGTTGGAACATGACCCCTCGGGTCACCTTTGGCGTTTAAGGGTTAAGTTGATAATGATGATGTGATAGTGTAAACATCATAGCTTTTGATTTGGGTTCAAATGACCAAGTCTCGTTTATAACAATGAAACGAGCCTATGATGTGACCTCCACCACCTCTAATTATGACTTTGTATGAACATTTACTTGTATGTGCCTAATTATGCGACTACAAGATTCTTTATACACATTTGAGTTTCTTCATATATTTTTCCAGATTGGTTATATAATCATGGAACTATTATTCAATGAACCAAATTATGGTGTTTTTATATATATATATATATATATATTATAATAATAAAAAAATAATCTCAATGTAATGAAAAGTAGTTTTCCTACTTAACTGATGTGAAGTTGTGGAACTGATAATCTAGAACAAGAATGATATTAACAAAAGTGCCTACAATTACATTTTCTATTTCAACATAATGTGATGTGGATAGCCATAATAGATGCATAAAATAGCCTCAGTATACCATACCATATGAAATTCTATCATGATTGATGGCACTTCCAATTTCTGCCAAATACTTACTCTTTCCATATATTATATCTACATTAGTATTGTATCTATATATTATGCATTCGTACGTACAACAATTTTTGTAACCTTTTCACATGTCTACTCCCCTCATCCAATCCTTGAAAGCACATATAGTTCATGCAAAAAAAAAAAAAAAAAAGATATGGCAAAACCGTCATTGACAAAACACAAAGTACACTTTCAAGATGTGCGTATGCACATTCACAACGTGGAACAGTGAGTACCAATCTACTTGTAATGCATACAGTAGATACCCTTCCTCCACTCACTCTCTACTCGAGAATCCACAATCTTTTTTTCTATTCCTACGACACTTGAGTTTCTACTCTAGAATCCACAATCTTTTCTTCTTTTTCTACGACGCTTGAGTTTCTACTCTAGAATCCACAATCGTTTCTTCTTTTCCTACGACGCTTGAGTTTCTACTCTAGAATCCACCCACTTCTAGAATCTACCATATTTTGATTTTTTCCTACGACGCTCGAACTCACCATCATATATTCCTAAATTCCCTACACTCACTTTCTCCAATATATTCTGCCATTCTGTATTTCCCTCTCTCCTCCGACGCTTGAATTTCTACTCTAGAATTCATCATCTTACATTTCCAAATAAAACCGGCAAATACACCAGCCTTTATGAGACAGGACTGGCAGACTGAGGTCAAAAGGAAGGAAAGGCCTGGAAGTTCGGTGGAGGGTTCACCTACACTCAAATTTGAGTCTAGATAGCGAGCTTTACGAAGTCTACGAAGCTTTTAGCTTCACTATAATTGTAAGTACACGTTTGTGTCGCAAGCATTTGGAAGCTAGGGGGGCAAAAAGCTCCCCGGAACTGATAAGACAGCAAGCAAAGTAAGCTTTTAAAGCTACAAGTGCATGGGGAAAAGCAAAGCGCATCGATCCAGACGGCAGTCGATCGGACACAACCCGGAGAGCCAAAGCCCCGGCCCATTTCGATTAGACTCTACCCTACTAGCTAGCTACAGTAAATTGCAGCTTGCCCGCAGAATATTATTTATAAGAGTGGCCACCCCCCCTGAGAAATGGGCCGGCTACACGACGACTCAGTCCCTCTGTCTGGGTCCCTTCCATTCTCTCTCCATTCCTTTATATACCCTCCCTGCCTCCTTCCTTCTCAATCCCATCCCGCTCGCTCATCTCCCTTCAAGAGTGTACTAGAAGAAGCTAGAACCTCGCAGCAGTAGCGATCACAGCATTGTATAGAAGCGGTGATCGATCGATGCTCGTTACCGTCTGTGCACATTCCTCCGTGGAGCTTTTTCAGCTCATCTCACGGCTCTCATAGTATCTGCGGTGAAATTAGAATCTGTGATCGATAAAGTGTAGTACTGGCTGCTGTCTGTAAAAGTCTGAGTCCACTTGGACCATGCTAGCTCATCAGTCGAAGCTACGGACTCTCAGAAGTCAGATTGTAGAAGCTTCTGTTACTGAAGTATAGTACAAGCTGCTGTCTGAGTGTTATGAATTTAAGTGCACATGGAGGCTGCGAGCTCTCGGCGTCGATCACTGGAGACTGTCGAAGCTGTGATTGATGAAGTGTAGTACCTGAGTGCACTAGTAATTTAAGCTTGCTAGCTCAGAATCAGAGAGTACAGTAACTAGATATGCTTGGGGCATGATTTATGAAGTAATCGGGCCTCTGAAGCTGCAGGCGTCGAGATTGACGGTGATTGTGATGCAATGTGCGAGGTGTTGCATCCTCTGCTGGTCCCACATGATGTGATGCAAGTTCCGATGTTGTGTCTGGAACTGGCGAACCTCCTTTCACGTGGGACAGCATAGAATGCGAGTCCTCGTATGTTGAACAATTGAAGAGTCCACGAAGACCACCTGTATCCATGTCGACGATCGAGCCGAATGGAACTTACAGTACTGTTTCCAATCTGATTTCGTCAACCTAACGCTCACTTTGTCTGTCGTTGACGACATACTATCGGCCGGTCGCCTTGTTGTTGATATGCTTCCCTCCCTGAACTGTGCTTAATATATATTTGAATTGATGAGGTTCAAGATACAGTAATATGTGGGATAGGAAATGAACTTCTTCGGCAATTAGCTTCATGATAATATGAAAAAGAGGTGAACTTCATGTTCATAATTGAGTTCAATGATGGAGATTATTGCAAAATTGGTGCAAAATTGGTGCACCACTTCACTCAGTGAGTGCAGGACCTGATTTCGGCCGGGTATTGCATCTTGAGAAAGAAGTAAGGACGGAGCCGGCCGGTTGTTGGCGGTGCTTAGAATCAGGGTTGTCCAATGTCTGTCTATCTAAATTGTCGTGTTTGATATGTCCGTCTGACGTCTGAGTTCGAGGAGAATGTTTAACCATACAAGAAGATGCATAGTAAAAACAAGAATATTTGCCTCTTCGATGTTGTCGGCCTCCTATGAGGAGGAATGTTTGTATGACATTCGACACTGTCGCATAGGACAACCATGCTGTTGATCAACTTCATTCTGCGAAATGCATTTTCATTGTTGTCCAATGTGTGGAAACATAGACTGTTGGTTGGGCCTCATTTTCTTGCATTAAAATTGTCTCATTTGTTTTCATGAAGAGATAGCTTCCCGTATACTATGGAATTGAGATTGTGATTATGACCATTGTTTTTATTATTGTAAGTGAAGACCGAAGACTCATGTAAGTAATTACTAATGAGAGTTGAGTTGTTATAACCTTGGTTTTACAATCTTGCAAGTGACTAAATTTAGATGATGTGATTCATATTTTAAGTTCCAAGGCTACATAGATTCTAAAATATATAATGCATTAGTACTCAAAAATTCATAAATTCGATCAATTTGAAGTGAAAATGCTATTAACATATGAATTGGAATACACAAATCTCAAATAGAAAATTATCATTTCAAGTGCACTCTTGGCTTGAATTTTTTTTTTCATGCAGATCATAGCCTTTATTATGATGTGAAAGCCTGAAAGGTGCCTCAAATTTCACAAAGCAAAAATAGATCAAAGTTTTGGACCCCTTGCACTAAAAAACTACATGCAATAATTTCATCAACTCTTGGCATAAGCTAAATTTCTACAACAAAATGGAAGATTCATAACTACAAATACTAGATACTATTACAAATTGGAATCCAAGCCAACAAATTTGGTTAAAATCTGACCATGAATGAGAGAAACAATTCCTCAAACACCAAAAGTTTTTTGAGTTTTCCATCATAGAAATGTACTCTACCCCCTTTATGTCACATTTATAACTTCACATTTAGAGTCTATAACCTCAATTCCGTTAAAATGGCACTATTCCATGTGCCATTTTGTCACACCAAATCTTACATATGCGCTCACATAGAATGGTGTATTCTGTAATATCACAATTTTTTTTGATAATATCACTCCTTTACATACATTGTCACTCATTTTCTATAACATCACCTTCATATTCTATTATATCACATGGTTTTTGAACTGCGGTTCAGAAAGTTCAGGCGTGCCATTTTAGCGGCATAACGCCATTTTAACGGAACTGGGGATCTATCATAAAAATAAGGGCAAAGATTGGCATTTGAGATTGGTCACTATCCAAATGTCACACTCTGAAGATCTGATACTATAGAGGGGTTGTCACATAAGGTGTGATAATAAGGGGGTGAGAGTATATTAATTTGAAATCCTTAACCAAAATGATCTCAATGAAAAACTTAGAGCTAGAGAGCTATTGAACTTTATCACAAGATACTACATACAAAAACTGAAAACGTAATGAGAGATTATTTTTGATTGATAAAATTAGCTTTCTTTGGAATAACATGCGCCATGTTCCAAAACCCTAAAACAAAAACTACTCGCACAAAAATGCATGCTTAGATTCATGCTTACATGCAGCTTGTTTTAATCTTATCCAATGGAGCTCCATGGTTAATCACAAAAACTAGACTTGATTTTGCTTGTCTTAACCTTATCCAATGGATTTTCATTCTTAATCACAAAAACTAGACTTGATATGGATCTGAATGTTTTTGTCCCAAGATTATGTTCTAATTATGCATTTGGTAGATTATTGACTTATTGGATATACCTACCTTGGTTCCAAATCACCATGCATATGTCCAACCAGTTCCTCGTTGGACATATGCATGCTGACATAACTAAATTTGAAGGTGATATTATGGAAAATAAGTGATGATGTATAAAAAGAGATGTGATATTACAAAAAAAACTTGTGATATTACAAAATACACCAATCTGTATGTGTGCAAATGTAAGACCTGGTGTACATGGAATAGCACCATTTTAACGAAATCGACATTTTTTCACCCAGTTTATTAATTCCATATTTAAGCATGTACAAAGTACATAAAAATTGCTCAAAACAATTAATCTGGACTGGCTAACATAGATTTACATTCTCAATCATTGGTGCCCCGGGGCATGAAAGGAAACCTAGTACATATTTTATTGGAGTATTCGAAAATCCATCCAACTGCTATGAACATCTTCGTGTGATTCTTGACTCACCCAAATCTAACAAGAAATGAGGGTATCAAAATCATTTGTATGCAATTTTGGTACAAACCAGGTGATTTGCTAGGTCACTGGCAGGAATTGGGGTGCCCCTCTCTGTTGGTGAAGAGCTAGTACCTGAAGCAAGCATCGATCGAACAATAGACAGCTTTGAACGTGTTTAGTGATTTGATCAAAATGGGGTGCATTGTTGAGGCTCCCCGGTGACAGGATCTGCGGTGACGACGGCGGTGGGCTCGCAGGGGAGCACGTCTTGACTCAACTTGGCCCCCGCGGATTTCAAGCCCTTGAGCGACGTCGCCTGGTTGAACAGATTCAGCACCGGCAGCTTCGACGCTGGCGGCAGTTTCTGCTTCGGCAACAGTGCCCGGAAGTCTTCCTGCCATTCCTCAAAATATGTTACTTTGCACAATCACAAGTTTCTCATTGATATGAGCTATTCGTTAAACGGTAAAATTTCCAAAACTGCCATTCTGTCAGTCAGTCTCCCGGAATTGAGGTTGGTTTCTTGGATCAGTGAGTGAGTGAGTAGAGATAGTTTGGCTTACGTAGAGAAGTGGCACCACGAAGTCTTCTCGCCTGTGCTTCACCACGTTGTCGCTGGCGTTGATGTGTGCGCCTGGTTCCATGTGATTCGTGGAAAAGCTTGTCTGGTTCGGGAAGTTGGGGTAGAGTGTCACGTACCCCCGCAGATACATCATGTCGATCAGAAACTTCTTCCAGGAAGCCTGCATTGCTCACATCGAAACATATGCAATAAGTGATGAGTTGATATATTTTAACCGTCAGGAAAGCCATGGTTTTCTAGTAATGGTTTGGGTGACGGGTTGAAAGGGGGGTACCTGCCAGCCGTTGGTGCGGGAGTGAGGGATTTGGACAGGATTGTCTTTGGCATTCGCCGTAAATCGCATACCCATGTACTTATAGAACTCACGCCAGTGCTGGGGAAAGAACAGTGCGCCCCAGCTACAAGGTAACTGATGCAAATACGGAGTATTAGGATGCAGATAGTGGAAAAACTCGGTGCCATTCCATCGGGGCCGCTCCTTCACGACCTCCACGACGCGAGGGGTGTAAAGCGCAATGGCATTCAGCTCTGGCAAGTGCACCGTGGGGTCGTAGTGGTACGTCAGGAGCGCGTACTTGAGCCACATGTAGTAGAACGGGGAGACTTCGATGTCGTCCTCCAGGAGAAGTCCGAAGTCGTCGTCCGTCGCCGGGTACCAGCTCTCGCTCACGGCGCGGATCAGCCCGCCCGCCACGATCCGCCTCCTCACGCTCTTGTGCCCGTGCGGCCACCGGAACGCGTCCACCATGTGGAGCGTCGCCGCGTCCACCTTGCTGTCCATGTTGAACGTGATCCCGATCGTGTCACCCAAGTAGTGCGCGTTTGATAACGAGTCTAGTAGCCGTTGCAGCGACCTCGGCCGCGTCTGCGTGATGATGCTGATGGAAATCCTCATCTTGTTCCAATCTGCCATGCCACAGACCTCGTCAGCTCGGAATCCACAATCTCATTCCTAAGTTTTAATGATGCTGAACTATTGGCTTCCAATCTACCAGGACTTCTGAATGCACTGCAAGGAAAACAGAGTGTGTTTGATTACGGATATGGTCATGTTGTTGAAAGCAACCGGGCTCAAAATGATCAAGAATATGACTATCAGTAATGATCTTGACTAAGAATATGACAATTTATAGTTATGTGACTGTAATTAATCATAAATTTCACTTCGCCTCAACCGATAGTCATATTCTTGATCATTCTTTACCAGTCGCTTTGGATAATATGATTTCCTTCATAGCCAAAAACACTTCCTTGTAGCGACAGACAAGTGATGCGAAGAGTGATGGGAAAAGGTAAGGAATGTGCACATTGCAGGGCGATGGAGCGGACATCAGGAATCCAGAGCGCGTGGGGGACAGCCGAAGGAGGAAGCTCCACGAGCGTGGCGCTGGCCGCAGTGTCTGTCGCGACCGCGAGCGTCAGCGCTTTGCGGACCGAGGGCGCGACGGTATTAGTCGTGACGATGAGCGACGGGCGGTGAATACGCATGAGGCCCTTCATAGTGGCCAAGACCTCCTGAAGAAACGACGCCTCCATGTTGAGCTTGCGCGAGTCTGTCTCGATTTCCAAATCGAAGATCTTGAAGCGGCGCTCGTGGCACGCGGACGGCGCCCACCCCAGAATGCCCGCGGCTTTCTCGCAGGGGCAGCGCGAGGAGCCTGTGACGGCCAGAAACGCCTTCTTCCCTGGGGTGCTACGGAACTTGAGGATAAGCGGCGCCAGGGCACGTACTTCGTCCAGCGTGTCGGCGAAGAAGAAGACGTCGCTCTTTTGCGGATGCATCGCTGCCCATTGCGTCACGTAGCCTCTCGACATCGTCCGCCACCACTGATCATCCCTTAACTGCACCACCCCCATCGCATCAACATACATACCTCGTCCCATAATCAAATTAATAGCTATCGATCGAAGCTTCATTACCTGGACGATATCTTTGTGAATCACAGTTGTTTCGGAGACATACGCCAGGCGGTGCTCACTGTCACCCCATGTCTCCTTGCTGCGAGGATCCACGGGCATGACAAACGATCCACCGTTCTGGTACTTTTGCATAAGGTAACTGCGCCATTGCCACATTCGCAACATGACAATCCAGAAAAGAGAAACAATGCAGATGGGAGTGTGGCGTGATGCGCGAACCTCAAGTGGAGGTCTTCGCCAGTGACGAAGGTGAAGGGCTGCTCAATGAAGAGAGTGCGGATGAGATGAGTGGGGAGGAACCATGAGCTCGAGAGGAAGTCCACTTGCAGAACGCGATCCACGACAATATTGTACGCTGGGTCCGGCAAGTAAAGTCCAGCTTCTTTGGCTCCGAATTTGCGGTAGCTCGGAAAACTGAAATCCTTCTGCCGAAACGGCAGGATGCGGCCAATGCTGCCCAGAACGGCATTGCAGTACTTCTCAGTCCCCGCGGCGTGCAACAGAATCTCCAGCATTCGCCGCCCTGGAATCATGTCGTCGTCCAGCATGTAGACGAAGTCCGCGCTCGCCTGGAGCGCGAGCTGGAAGCGGCCGTAATACTTGAAGTCGTAGGAGGAGCCTACGAAGGAGATCCGACTGTCGTTGTAACTCTCCACGATGGCTCGCAGGTGTTCGCCCTGTGGGCTGCCGAACGCCAGCACCCAAATACTATGGAACGGGCGCGTCTGCTGCAGGAGCGCGTCCAGTTGCGCGCAGAGCGTCTTGCGTTGGAAGTGATTGAGCACCACCGTCACCTTCGCCCCCCTCGTCGTGTTCGATGGCAACGCCATTAGCTCGGCCAGCGTCTCGCACCCTCGCGTTTTCTGCTGGAACGCCATCACCTCACTGCAGCACAATCAACAATCCCTTCAATCCCTAGAATTCCGTCTCAGAACTGGATGATGAGTGAGTGTTGTACCTGAAGAGGCTCGATTTGAGTGCCGTCATGCGAGCATCAGTGCTCTTTTTCTGGACGAAGTTGATCTGCTCGCGTTCGCACACATTGCTCTTCAAAAGTGGCATGCGAGTCAGATTGAGGGACGATGTAATGAGCTGTTGTTGATGATGTTGCTGTTGTTGGAGGGGAGCCTGTTTGATGGTAACCCAATCCTTCCACTGGCGAGCGATTTGTCCCGCCCAGAAACTGCTGCCATGGTCGGGGGCAGCCATGAGCTCCACGGAGGGGCTCATGTAAAACAGCAGCGCCGTGCCATAGAGCGCGAGGCAGCACTGTAAGCAGGTGAGCGCCGCGGAGATGCTGAGCACTCGATTGGGCTTGTTGCGCTTGCATTCGCGAAACACTGCGTCCCCGCCGTCAACGCCTTTCGACGCCGGTACCCACATGGTCGCCTCCACCATAGCCACCCCTCACTGCACGCCCATTACAAATTTTCTCGCGGAATTCGAAACACGAAGACTCCTCTGCCCTAGCTTGCCGGTGAATTCCCACACTCAATCGCTGCCGCAAACAGAAAGTGCCAATTCACACAACACGGACACTACAGCACTTGAAATCCAGCCGTGTAATGCTCGCTCTCTCTCACACATCGCAGCTGGCGATCGAGGCAGGGAAATTACAGTCTGTCCCTGCAATGTCCGCAATTGATCGACATGATGCCCAGTGGACCACATTCTACAGCGATTCGGACCTAAAAAATTTTCCGCTTCAAAATCATCACTCAATCCTTCTCAACTGAGGAACTGGCAATCCTCACTTGAGAAATGGCGGTACGTCCCCAACTGAAAATTCAACGATCCCCTGTTTCCAAAAACGGTAAAGTCACGATTATCTGCTTCGAAAGGGCAATCCAGAGTCATGTGCAAGTTACGATTCTCTCCTCCGTAAGCGCAATTCAGGGTCACGGAGTGATAAGACAGCAAGACGTGGAACAGTAACTCATTCATTCGTGAGCACTCATTGTGCTCTAGATTGCAAATGGCAGCAACAACTTTGATCGTTTGATTAATCGCGGAGAGGGGATAGGATTTGTGCGGGGTTTAAGGGATTAGTGCATTAATTGAAGAGATGAGCAATGCGAGATTGCGCAATCTGGTGCGCACATGAGCGAGCGGGCGAGCTGCAACTGAAGAAGCTCTGGCTGTCTCGCAGCCATGAAGCGGGAGAAGGGAGACTGGGATTCGGATTGAGGACCGGATCAGTGCCTGCGATTGAGGCCCGGCCTGTCGTGACGTCGTGACATGTTTCTTGGCAGCGTCGCTTGCCGAGGCGTCGTGCGCTATGGGACCCGAGCCTCGTTCCGAACCTGATTTTTTCTTTTATATAACAGCTCGTGTACGGAGGGTGGGAGAAGTTTCTTTTGTTTTTTGTATGTTACTCTTGGATGATGTATGGCAAGTTCATAGTAAGTACCATATGAGGAGATTTTCTTGCTCTTTTACAACAAGGGTTGTATATCCAAAGAGCAATACAATTCTAATGTATTTTATTTAACCCTATTGACAATTCCGTAAATATGGTGGTATTTCAAGTGTTATTTCAAAACTTGGATTTGTAGGCGTACAAAATGATATGTTTTCCTATATTACTCATATTTTGTAATATTGATGTTATTTGACACCTTAGGAAGGATTTTGGTTCACAAGTGTGTTGGAAAAAGAAAAAGAAAAATAAAACTAACTAAAGTAAATTTCTAAAAATAATAATTATCGATGCTAAGGCCCTTAGAATGTTTCATGATTCAATTTTTTATTTTTTATTTTTTATTTTTGGAGCTATTTTGATTATATACAAAGCTACTTTGATTATCTACATCCAGCATAAGGAGTTTCATACTCCCTCTACCTCTGAAAAACACATAATTTGTCGAAAATGGTTAGAAGTTTTTTTATGGTCTAGATTAATCATTGATATAGTTGGATATGGTTCTCATGGTCTGAATTACTTACTAATATCAAAGTCTCAACTTTTTGTGAAACGAGTGTTTGAACCCAACCATGGTGTTTTTCACAGAAAGACAAAGTAGTTCTAAGATAACCATGTCCCTCAAAATCCTATTTGGGTCAAAAGGAACTTACGCTCTTTTATTGTATAATAGATAAGTTTAAATTACCAAAAGAGAATATAGTTGGTTGTAATTTTTATTGCTTGATAATTTCATGGTACTAGTAAACTAAATATTGAACACTAGTACATACCCGTGTCCTCCGGACACGCAAAAATAAATAAATAAATAAATAAATAAATAAAAAATAAAAAATAAAAAATTACATTTGAGCAATTTATGAATAAGGTCCCTCTCATTCCGATGGATGAACTCTTTATTTGGTGCTCTTCAAAAGCTGACCCCTATCTCCGGTTCCCTCGTTCATGCTTCTTCTATTTTTGAAGATTTATAGCATGTACTCCGTTCCCTTCTTCTCAGTTCCCTAAAATTTTTAAGATTTATAGCATGTCCTCCATTCCCTCGTTCCCCACCATCTGTTCTGGAATCCGATTCTCTGTTTCCTTGTAAATAGTTCCCTATCTCCAAACTCCCGTTTCGAGTTCCGATCTTATGTTCCTAGTTCTCCATCCTCCAACTCCACTTCTTAGTTTCCATCATTTGTTCCCGATTCTCCATCCCCAACTCCCCTTCTTAGTTTCCATCATTAATTCCTAGTTCCCATCATTCATTCTTTGTTCTCATTATTGGTTCATCGTTCCCATCCTCTGTTCCTAATTCCTATCTTTTTGTTCCCGATTCCTAGTTCCCTTCACATGATCCCTTCATCTCTTGTTTACTCCTTCTTTGGTCCCATTTTCATGTTCCATATACCTTGTCCCTTCGACTCCTTGTTATGTTATTAAGATCTAATAAACTCTTAATAACAATAAAATACAACTTACGAAAACTCTTCAAAATCTTTGAAACTCTTCATGCGATCTATACAGCTAGGACCTGTTAGCTTTTTCGCTTTTTCAATATACTTTTTGGTAACTTTAGCTTTTAGAGTGGCTACAGGCTCTCTGATTGGCTCATAGGAATGGAAATTCATAGACAACGTATTCTATCAGAGTGTTGAGAGATAATCTTCATTGAAATTATACAAATAACGAGTTTATAAACTATTTCCAAAAACCATTAATGTCAGCAGACGAGAGCTCTTATTTGTTAGAGACAATGTACAAACCAATAAAAAAAACAATCCTAGACTATGATTGATTTGCTTTTTGTTACGTCAAGGTTAAAAAAACCATTCAACATGAAGAGAAAAGATGTTTGAGAGTGTCTATTCCCAAAAGTCATTCGAAGATTTTCCTTCTCTATCATGTAATTCAAGGTTTATTACAAACTTTCTCTTAAACCCTATTATACTTAATACACCAAGAAAATTGAAGACCTATATCCTGTAACATTCATCAATTTAGGAACTAGATTGCTTTTCTAGAATATTAAGAAAGTGTCAAATATGAGAACCTTCTTACCACATACATATAGTGTTTATTGAATCTTCTATATGAGGTCTCCAAGGCTTTATTCTCACTTCAGTTGATAAAACTACAAAATTTGTGATAGAATCTCAAATAGTCAAAGATTCAATACATTGTTATTGTTCAATTTTAATTAATTTGTTGGATTTGACTTTAGTATTTCACAAACTACAACATATCTCAAAGCAATAGATTTTTTTAAAAAACAAAACAATTTTACAACAGAATGCCCACATTATATTAAAACCAAAGAAGAACATCCAAGTTGGCAGAGCCTTCACACATTGAACACTTACTATGAATCGATGGAATATGATTGTTTCAAAAGCTAATCACACTCATTTAAGATTAAAAATGATATCAACAACATTGTTCAAAGAAATCTTCCTTACTTTGATATAAAAAAGGCTAACTTCATATTGAGATTATTATTGCTAATTCACAACGGGGCTAGTTCTATCAAACAATATCCCATTAACAGTTTTTATTTTTATTTTTTATCTACAATGTTTGACATCATATCCTCTTTAAAACAAGCCAGTGCTGAGCAGCTTGCTAAGTTCCAGAAATCAAAAAGAACATGGTAATTCATACAACCTCTAGTAAAAATAAACCATAACTAGAATTTGTTATTTGTATTGAAGTCTTCTAATCTTAAGTTTTCATGTAGCAAAAGAATTTTTCGGAAAGATCTATTGAAAATGATTTTGGGGTGCAATACTCAACCAAAAGAAAACTTCTACAACCCGGTTCCTATTAAATTGGTATTTCGAAATGTGCAAGCAAGCACTACAACCAAGACAATAGATAGTGTTGAAGACAATGTGGATGGAGAAGAGATTGCTAACTCTAATTCTACACAGTTAGATGACTCCAATCCTACACATTCGGATGACTCTGATTCTACACATTTAGATGAAACAGGTGTTGTTTAATTATCCATCTGATAGATTTTTGGAATGTCATTAAAGTTTGATAAGCATGATTCAACATTTTCTAATAAATTAGAAAAAGTAAATGAGTCATTTAAAGAAATGAGATTTTTAGGGAGTTTGTTTACAAGAGACGTTTTGTGTATTATGTTTGGGCTTAAAATATAAATTAGACTAAATTTCCCTCATAACCTACTAAATGGGAGGAGCATGAATATAACTTGGAAAATAACTAGAAGTTATTAACGCCTAAACGTCCCTAGTGTCGAAAAACGACATTTTGGATGAAGGGCAGAAACTTTAAAGAGCCATAACTTCTTCATCCAAACTCTGTTTTTGACGAAATCACTTGGGTTAGGTCACAAATCAAGTCTAGTTTATGTGGTAAAAATTTCAGACTCATAAAATAAAGTATGAATAAATGGCATGGATTATAGTGAAGGCAGCTTTTGTTTTTGGGTTTTCAAACATTTGGCATGTTTTACCATTGCAAGCCAATTATGTGAAATCTAAAATAGTTTTTCATGAATTTTTTTTCATAGGCTTGATATTTAGATGCATCCCAGCAACTTTGTAGTCGGAAGTTTTTTGATCTAGATAACTTTGGTATTGGCTTTGCAATGATGTTTCTACGATGAAGAAAGTGAAAAAATGGATGATTTTTGAAGAGCTAGATCTCCTTCATCCACCGTTAGATTTTGACTTTATTTTTTGGGATAGATTCCAATTATAGTCTATTTTTAGTGGTAGAGACCTTGACCCAATCGAGGATATATTGAAGAAAAGGCATGGATTTGAGTGCGAGGGGTCTAGTTTTGGACTATTTTTCCTTTGTAAACCTTTTGGCAGTTTATACGACCACAAGGTTGCTATATGAGCCAAGATTTTTTTTTGATGAATTTTTTTGGTACAAGAGTGTCTTTGAGATGAAGATGAACAACTTTCTAGTTGCTGATTTTTTTATTGCAAATTTCATGTTGGTAGTATTTTCACTTCAAAGTGGAAATGATGGTATTTTGTAGCCTGTTTTGCGCACTAATATGTTATGATCTCGCCATCTATGAGGTCCCATGAGTCAAGTTTTGGTCCACATGATCTAATACAAGTCTATTACAAGTTTGTACGGTTGAGATACGAATAGCTTATCTTTATTTTCATCTATATTACTTTTCTTGAAAATGAGTTTTTGGCTAAAAATACCCCAAGGACGTTTAGGGGTTAAGTATAAAAAGGGTTGTCCACCATTATTAATGAAGGTTTTATATGTGTTATTTCATTAGATTGTTATATTGCAATTGTCTCAAAGATTAATATAATGTAAGCTAACAAAGAATAAAATGTTGTTTGTTAGAATCATGGACAAGACAAAATGCAAGTTCCCCAAAAATTAAAGGCTTGAAAAGATTCTCACCTTGTGGTTTGAGACGATGTCCATCGACTCCATTATTAAATTGCAATGCAAGGTTTTGGAAAGGTGGTGTTGCAGATTTACGTCTTCGTCGCAAGTTTGGAATTTCGCAGAGCTCCATTGCTCTTGATTATGTTGATGACATGTACTCAAATTCAACCGATATTGATCTATTAGATAAAGCCAGTTCTAGACTTGCAACTCCAATGGTAAACTATTCATTTCCTTCCAATTTTTTTCTACTATGTTACAGTTAACTAAAATTTTACGCATTCCAAATAGTAAGTAATTTTTCATTTTTTTAGGTGCAAATATGTATGCATATTTGAATCAAAGGTTATTATATATACACATACTTTACCTTGACATATTATATCTAACAAATGTAATCCTTGAAAAATGTGCAGAACAGAAGTGAAAGATTGTCACACCGAAGAAGCCACTCAATAATTTGATTAAGTAGAGATTATTTGAAAATTGTATTGAAGTCATTGAAGATAAGCACTTTGTTTTTCAAAGAATGACCGTAGTCAATGAAGAGATTAGAAGTGAGCCACAAAATTGACTAGATATTTTGTGTTGTTCATGCATGAATTAACTTCAGAAATATGTTAGTTAATGCTACAAAGTGCAATGCTTATGAGTGAATATGGGTTTACATTTAACTTGGTAATATAAAATTGGCAAAGAATGAAAATATGTTGATGTTGATTGATTATTGTATCTCCTTTTTCGACATTATGAATTGATTATCAAATCCTGTGTTTCAAGACCTTTTACACAATAAAATTGTGGATCTCAGAATCATTCTCCTCAAATTAATCCTTTGCAAAAAATTTGAGAGTTTGTAGGCAATGATTGGTCTTCGTATGAGTCCAATATAAAGTTTTACAACAAAGTCTAAAGTCCGCTTAGTACTTTTTGCATATATATATATATATATATATATATATATATATATATATATATATATATATATATATATATATATATATATATGTATGTATATTTTTATTTATTTTTATTTTTGAAAATATCAAACTCGTAGAAGTCAATTTCTTCTTTACATTGTAGATGGATGTATAAGTCATTATTTTTATTACACATAATTTTTTGCATAAATTATGTATCATACATTTTTATTGCACTCAAACTTGACACCACTATACACCTACAATCATGAACATTGTATCAACTAGTATTCTTGCATTTCACAAAAAAATAAAATAAAATGTGTTAGGTCAATGAAAGTATGTAGCTCGATCTAGATACATCTCAGATATTTCATAGATTTTGAGGAATGTATGCGTCTTGGATATTGACGATAGTGCGAGATCTACTAAGCTTGTGTTATCTACGAATCGAATGAAAATCTTCATCCGGCATGGACAACCCTTCTTTCGTCTCCACCTTCCTGCCACACGAATGTGCGTTCCTCATCAGCTTCGCACACAACCTCGAACAGCCGTTTTCTCTTCTACTGGAGATCGCAATTGATCTTCACTATTTTAGCAGTTTTGTCTCCTGCGCAAGGGCTCTCGAACAAGCCCTCACACGACGAATTTGTTGCTTTAACGAGATTGCCGCATTGATTTCTTTCCACGCACAATGCCGACCCTCAACATCCAAACCAACGTGCCTTTGGACGGTGTTTTCACCTCTGACATACTCAAGGACGCCAGCAAAACGGTGTCGCGCATCCTCGGCAAGCCTGAGTCGGTATGTAGCTCTGTTTTGAACTCGGAATGCGTTTGTCGAGGTCTTCATTTGAGCGTTGCTTTTAGTATCAAGCATTTCAACAGATTTTTGTTTTATCGTTCTATCTACGCAGTGCTTAGTTGAATATCAACTCGAAAAGTCGAAATTGAGTAAAGAAACGTGAAATAGGTGAAATAGGTGATGCTTCACGATTGAAAATGTTGTTAACTTAATTGTGAAGTTTCCTCTCTTTTGCGATAATGTAATACTGTTCTCCACCTTCTTTTGCTTACTTTAAGCAATCATCATGTTTCTGGCATGTATGCTTTCGATTGTGACGAGCTTAACAGCACAAGTGAAACCATTAGATCACGTAGATGGCATTTTAGATATGGACATGATGATTTGCTCTCTTCTTGTTTTGTTGTCTTTTATGTGCATTTGCGTTATATTATTTGGATCAGTCACGCCTTATTGTTCGGTGCTCAGTAGTGACTGTAACGCACTGCTGATAAGATCGTCTGTTCTTTGTTACTGTTTTGTTTGTTTTCTGTTTTCTTCAAAGATTGAGAGGACTGACTTGACTTCTTGGAAGCTTGAAGTCCTAAGAGATGTTTTGGAACGAAATCTTGAAGTTGTTTTGCTATTTTTCAGTATGTCTTGATATCTTTGCGTGGCGGCATTCCCATGAGTTTTGGTGGCACCGAAGAGCCTGCTGCGTATGGGGAGCTGATATCGATCGGCGGCGTGGGACCTGTCACAAACAAGGAGCTAAGTGCCGCTATATCTGAGATTCTGGAGTCCAAGCTGTCTGTGCCGCCCTCAAGGTTTTACATCAAGTTCTTTGATATCAAGGTAAGGACCTAGCTTGATGCCCTAGTATAGTCGAACTCTCTAACGTTCCATTCTTTTAATGTCGGAAGTATTTAGTGGTTGTCCTTCAGATGATGTGGATGTTCTAAGCCATGCACATCTTCATAGGTTCTACTATCAGTAAGCAGAAAGCCTTCTTCACTAGTATGTAATCGCATTTGCTCTCATATCGTAAAAGTTCTCGAGTCTATTTCTGAGTTGCTCATAAAATTGTTGCCTGGTGACATGATTTGCAGAGGAGCGACATGGGCTGGAACGGCTCAACATTCTAGAAGCAACAACTCCACTTGCTGCAACAACATTCTTGTTTCGTGGCTTAGTTCTCCCTCAATAAGATCATCAATGCCATCCCTCATATCATGGTAAGCTTGGCGATGAATCCGAACTGACAGGAGCTCTAGTAAGTGGTAGTAGTACGCAATCCTGTATTTACTAGTAGTAGGCCTGATATAGCTTTCTGCACTCAAAAGTCCTCTATGACAAGCTTGTAAGTCGTAACACACAAAATTTCAGCGTTTTAGCTTTTGCTACAATTATGCCAATATTAACATTCTGTTGACATCAAACTAGCGGTGAGGAATTCTGTTATATACAGTACTTACTGTACTCCGTCATATGAAGTACACAGCTTCTACTATTGGGCTTTCGTACGAAGGCAACTCGTAGCTCTATGTTTGACGGTCTGGGACGTCTTTGGAGTTGAACCGGGTTGTGAAGCCCCCTGTTGGTGCTTTATGAAGCTGTTAAACACTACTGGAGGAAGATTTCATGATGTGGTTAGGTTAGAAAGTGGAAAATATGCATACACTACCTTTGGTCATATATTTCTCTTGATACAAGGTCGCCCGTGCCTCTGTCCTTGTAAATAACACTAGACCATTTATTTATATACAAAATGCATCAAAATGACTATTGCTGCATGCGGTGTTCAATCCGGTGTTCAATCCTTGAACACAAGAGTATGCCCTTGGGTATCTATGTGACTACGGTATACAACATAGCAACATATGAGTATAATATACATATAAGATGTTATTTCATAGACACATGAGATGTTCAGGAGGGTCACCCTTTTTCTTCATCGAATATTTGTATCATGCCTACCATTCTATTTTACCACAAAACAATATAACGAAGCTTCTAACATATACGTTCAAGAGAAAAATTTACACTCTGATTCAAGGCCTACTTTGAAGCAAAGAATTTGTGGAAGTTGAAGTTGAATTTGTGTTCAAAGGTCAAACCATATGAGCTATGTACCACGATGTATGCGTTCCTTTCGAATTAACACTCAAACTTCACTAATTAGTAGTCTAACTTTAGAACCATATAATTAGATATAATACTCAAATTTCTCCAATTGATGTTCAACTAGATTAATTATTGTACAAGTAGGTGCCGGTGCGTTCTACAACAAACCAAACGATTGAGAGGTTTATGGCGGGTTTTTACAAGGAGTCAAGGTTGAAAAACAGGTTGGGTGCATGAATCACCCCTGCCATTAGTAAAGAGGTTGGAACTAGCCTTTTCAAGTTTACTCTAAGAGTGTGGGTCAACATAATCTTGATATACAAAGTTTTGTTCTATATTAATATTTAGTAATGACTGACATAGCCCCATGTCAAGCAAAATAGAGCTCCCTTTTGGTGGGTTCTTTCTTCTCCTTTGGCCATGTTAGAACAATAAATGCACTTGAATCACTATTTATTCATGACTCCAACATGCCACATGGTATGGAGTTGACCTCCATTCTCCAATGACCACAGTGTAAACCCACCCTTAGAGCATCTTCAATACACCACATGAAAGGGCCGGAGCCCATTATAGCTACTACCTCTAATTTCGTAACGATCCTTTTCTCCCTCCACCGGTTTTTCCACTGTTTCTGCTCTTTAGTCGCAAGTAAGTCTGAAGCAAGTGAGTTGTGGTCATGGCAAAGATGTGCATATCGTTGCAATTTGGCGGTAGATATCAGTGTACTTAATTCTGTCTTGGCGATTAAATGACTTGAACTGCTCTTCATTTCAGTTTGTTCTGAGTTTTGGCAGTGGACGGCTCTATCTCTTGGTTTGCAACGACATACGACAGGATCGGCTTTTGATGGCTAGCAGGAATCATAGCAGCTCTACACATCGGATCCGAATGGTCAAGCTTCGCTTATGCCCACAAATTAAGCCCCAATCGTGTTTTCGTATTTAACAATTGGCCTTAGAGTGTTAGGAAGATCAGGTTTTCAAAGACGATGTCAGCTATTTACTATCAGCCAGGGGATGCAGCGACCGCCAACAGTCCATGGTGCAGCCTAGTAATGCAATTTGGACAATCATCTCCTCTTGCCACTCAGTTGGTGAGGAGATTTGGGGCACCTCGAGTTGCAAAAGTAGCCATGTCCACCATGCAAGTGGATACTTAGACTCTGAATCACATGACTACCTACCATTTGCAAGTGTTTGTCTCCAGGCATTTGTAAGCTCATTCTCGTTCCATTGAGTAATGCGCTGCATCTTTGCATGAAGTTACTCATCACGTGGGAAGGAAAGGATGGAGGTGCATCCTCAAGTCAGGTGTTAGGGTTTAGGGTTTAGGGTACTTATCGTACCTTAGAATGCCGAAACCGAGTACGGGCTGCACATCCTTGCAACCAAACGACAAATGGGCCATACCTTAGAATGCCGCAACCGAGTTCGAGCTGCACATCCTTGCAACCAAACGACAAATGGGCCATAGCCACAACCCTCCTTCTATGGCCTCATGGCCAACAACATGATTATCAAAGAATATATAAAGCCCTAACTCAATAAATGTGGTAATCTGAAATCAGGTGGAATAAGCATAAAATTTGACCATTAAGAGAATTTCACCAAAAGGGGAGGTGTATCAGTGTAGGGTGATTTCTCCTTGAAAAAGAAATACATGTTATGAGGAATACAACTTCAATTCTTATGTTTACTCCAATATGTAAATTACAATGAATTTTGAACGCAAAATGTTACTATAACACTTAACCAACATGTAGGTTCACCTAAATCCAATAATGAAGAAAGTAATATTTTAAATGCTTTTTTTGGTTTTTTATTTAAACTAATCAATGTATTATGTCAATTGATGTTGTCGACAAAAGCCGGAAACTCTGTTACAGATTTGGTGATCGGATTTACCACTTGCATGACCTCAACGAAAACTCCACAAGACCTCTATAGGATGCACACAAACCCCTTGTCTGCGGCTATTACGTGGCACCAATCAAGGGAGTCGAACCGGTCCCGCACACAATCATACATGAAACTTACGTCAACCTGATAGACACCCGGCTTGACTGGATCGATGACCTCCCAATAGAGGGCAAGGATGTCGTTGCCCCAATTGTGCAAGTTAAAGTCCATAGAAATTGGTGCCTTGAAAATGTGAAACTCCACCAATGGAGCTTCCTGTAGAAAATCAAGGCTATGAGTGAGCTCGTTCCATGCGCGGCAGACGAGTCGGAGTCTGCACAATTCGGGCACCGAAAGGAAATGGAGAATGAGATCATGTAACTCAAAGGGGAAGTCCTTCCACATTTCTGAATCCATAAAAACTCCTTCGTCATTTCCCATGGTCACCTCACTCGCTTCCACGTCGGACAACTCGATAGCAACATTCCCTGACACAGAACCCATCGCTTCGCAATCGTCGATCGATAAATCCTATAAAATGATTCACTTAATTTCAGTGAGAAATGCGCACCATTGAACAAAGAATACACTAAATTATGTTTTCTTGGTAAGCATACTCGCTCTAAAGATTCAATTAGAATCCAAATCAAGGATCCAAATCAAACCCATTATACACACTAAAAGTTTCAAACAAAAAACAAAAACAAAAAGCAAAAAACATATGAAAAAGGCGGGGATTGTCGCTTCTCGAGATAAAGATCATGTTTTTGCTACAAAACAAAATCAAGTGCAAAAGAAGTAAAAGAGAAGTGAGTGGGATCCCGAGAACACTAAGTAAGGTCGTCACCACTTGGATTAGCGCCTTTTCTTTGAGATCCTTGTCCCAAAGCCGCCTATTCAACAAACTAAGAAAGCGAGAAGATATTGTAGGCGTATCTAGAAGGCAAAAAGACAACGTAATAGAGAATCGAAAGTTTTACGATAGGACGTGCAACTATCTAGAGTTGAGAAGAGCAATAGTTTGTAGTTTCTTTTAGGGCAAAAACAAGTAGATGCTATCGTACCTTTTCTTTTCCGCTCTTGCCACCAAACGCCTTGCTTCTTGGAACCTTGCTGAACATATTTTTGAAAAACACGCAAAATGTAAGTCGAGATGAGCGCGAAGGGACAACCCTAAAAGAAAACAAGATTTATGTTTTTTGCGACTCAACAACTTAGAGATCGAGGGCGAATGAACAACCCTCAAGGAAAAAAAGATCGGGGTTTTTGCGACTTAGGGACTTAGCGACGTAGCGTACGACAAAGAATTCTTCTCTGTCGTGCACGAAAGTCAACCATTTAGAAGATTTCAAGACTATGGAACAATTCATGGAAACAATCCTATATATGAGTTATAAAAGTGATGTTATGTAGTGCTTAGTACTAAATAACGTCATTTTGGGGATTTAGCTCACCACTAATTTTTTGGTGGTGAGATTCAACTCGCCATTGATTATTTGGTGGTGACATTTCTGTTGACTGAAGAACCTGGATTATTTCTTCTTGCAAGTTAGCTTGAGTGGCAGCAAGGAAGCTATTGAGTATCAATCTCTCTTCTCGAGTTGATATCAAGTCTCGCTCGCAAGAGCAATCGTGCGGTCACAGGTCATTACATTTTTCCATTGCCTTCAATATTGTGCATATTGATTTCTTAGCACGCATTCAAACATTCTAGTGTCTTACCATGAACTTAACATGTGAGAATTTGATAACTAAGTTTTCCATCATTTGGAAGCACAAGAAGTGGCAAAACTCCAACACCAATAGTGTTGCACTCTCCCTTTAAGGTGCAATTTGTTTCAATCTGGTTCACTAGCTGCCACCATCTCAAAGAACCAATTTTGAAGGTGTTTTGCTGACTTTGACTTTATGAGTATTTTTAAGTTTATTTCCTCATTGTCCACCGTCAGCGATAGTGCTTCGTGCATGTACCATGGTCAGCATGCAGAGTGTTTTAGGCTTTCAGTGAGGGGATGACATCCATTTCATACATGGACCCATATTTCAAGATTCTAACCAAAGACTATGATGTTTCCAAATTTGTAATAAATACAACAAAACAAGTCTAAGGGTACAAGGGGTGGCAACAACAATAAGGGAGGTGGCTTGTAAAGACTAAATTCCAATATTCTAATGAAATACTAAGATTTTTTCCCAACTCAATGATGAATATGACATAGCAAAAAACGAGTCAAAGAGTAAAGGGAGTGGCAATAATCAAAAGAGGGGTGGCAAAGAGAGAATTCCCATGTTCCAAGATCCTAATCAAGTACATAATTTTCGAAGTCAACTCCTAATGATGAATATGACAATACCAAAAAATGATTCGTAGGGTGGCTGGGGGTTGGGGTAATGGTTCGTAGCAGCTACCAAGGAGGCACCCTAGAATCCATGGGAACCACCCTAGAATCCATGGGAACCACCCAAGGCCGTTTTTGATAATTCTGAATTCAAATTTGAGGTCTGCGACCCCAAATTACCCTTGGAAGCCTACTCTTTGGTATTTAATGTCTATACATCAAAAAATTAGGGGCCCATTACCCCTCCTCCATCCTCCTTGGTAGCTGCTACGAACGCTTACCCGGGGGTTGTGGCAAAGAGAATTCTCTAAATAGAATTCTACTCAAAGACTGAGGTTTATTCACTCAATCAGTCAATCATCTCATCGTCCTCGTGAAAAATGCATGATGGATTATCAACCTGATTGCCGGACATTCGTCGACATGAGCGAGTTCCACGCTCCAATTCAATGTAAATGTAAAAGAGTAAATGAAGTATTATATTACTGTAGTCAGTAAATATAGAAATGCTGCCGCAGTCGAGGTCAGGAAGTAGACGACTAATTATGGTCATCTTAGAAACAGACCTATCTTAATTGTGTGATCTGTAGGTGGAGTTCAGTTGGCTATGTCAGTTGGAGTTCAGTTTCGATCTTTTTTGTATTCGACATGAGTGTAGCGAACGTTGGAAGGAAGCTTAAGTTCGATCACTCAGAAAACGGCCGACCCCTGCTCGATCAGGCTGTGCAATTAAAGATTCAATCCGAGTCTGCGGCGATGTTCATTGGGCGACTGCACAGGCTCTGTCACGAGTAAAGAAGTAATCGATTGCTGCAAACACATGTATAATCATTGTTTGACCGATGGATTGCTCTTGTTCGAGATGACTGTACAAATTCCATTAGATCACCAGTTACGTATGGTTTGTAAAGTGGTGCATTTCGTTCTGTTGATTGTTTAAGAGTGGAAGTTTAAGCACTATATATACGAAGACAACTTCTTCAAAAACAAGATTCTTGTAATACTCTTTCATGGACTTCCTAGCCCCTGTTCTTCCAATCTCCAGAGTTTCGAAAACGCTGTCCTAAATATGCATTTTAGTCCCAGAAAGTGCATTCTCTTTGAGACTAGAAATTTAAGACCACTTGAGGATAACAGTTGAAGCATCAGTTAAGTAGTAAAAAAGGAAGCAAGGTGAAGGAATCTAGAGAAGAAAACATGCGTGAAACATGCGATTTTCAGATTTGCAACGTACAACATGAGTGTGGAGCCAATGGGAAAATTCTCAGTCACCCAATATTCTCACTCCTCGTGACTCATGCCAATTCAACAAGGATGAGGCTTCAGTCTTGCGTCTGAACCGACTAATGACCAGCAGATGACCGGTTACAGACCAAAGACGTGCCAAAAGATGAAACATCGATCATACATCTGTGAGAATAGCTCTGTACTGATGAAGTTCGAGCCATGACACCGACAAGCGCCAGAAGGAATCGATCACTCTTCCTAAGACCAAGGATCAATCCGTAGAAACTTCGTCTGAGTACGTACACGAAGAATCGATCCAGTGAATCTTCGCAGAGTACCCAAAAGGCCAGGATTGACACAGAGTAACTTCGCCGGTCAAGTATCCGAAAGGCCAGGATCGAGCATGCAGCACAACGATGAGCTCAATCGATAAGCCCCCCAAATAACCGGTCGTCAAAGGTGAAACAACGCGCATCAGCTCACCGCAGAGAGATTGCACGTACACAACAATTGATTGCTTGCAGACGAACTCCCGAGCTCCAATGAACGGAAGCGGCCTGCCAGCCATGGTCCCAGTCAACCACAAGCCACTCGCGGCTGTAATTTTTCCGTCGGTGCAAATATGTTCAGTGTAAGAATGGAGGTGGTAGCGGTAAAAGGCTCTGCCCCAAGGTGAGGGCGATCAATTCCCAACGTTGCATTGCCTCCAGAAACAAAACCGTTTTTTAGCAAGTGTGCTTCGACGAGCTTGTTGCAACCAAAGAAGCCAAAAACTTCTTTTTTAGGCGGTTCAGGAAAGTAGTCTTCACCTGCATTTATCCTCCAAGACGAAAATAGTGCAAAGGAAGCACAGTTACGGGGTCTAAAATGGGCCGCCCAAAATTGGATCACAGCATTTTTTTGGACTTGGGCATCATGAAGAGTGCACTTTTTGAACTTGGGCATCATGAATGAACCAATCGATGATGAGCTCGCAACCTCCTCCAAGGTTACGTATAGCCCCATTCAACCTACCACCCACAATCCTTTCAAAGCACAAAATCACTCAAACAATTTGTGATTTGAATTAGAAATTTCACTTTTTGAACGCATCAATTGAAGGTGACCAGATTGACATCAAAATATATGTGAAAATCTGAGTATAGTGAGAGTTAGCTATAGAGCATATTTTGTTGGAAACAAGCCCCTCTGCTTCCGTGGGCGTTTAAGGGTTAAAATACTTCATGATGTTCTCATTATACATCTTACATATAGTCATAATAAGGAAATGCTCATTCCATACCTGTGGTTTCTAGGTGAGGTGGCAAGAGGAAGAAAAGAGTCAAAGGGGACAGGGGGTGGCAACAATGAGAAGAGGGGTGGCAAAAGGGAATTCTCTAGTTTCAAGACCAAGTACTCTAATCAAACACTAAGATCTTTTTCTGGACAATGCAATGATGAATTCTCCATTACCAAGAAACAAAAGAGTCAAAGAGTAGAAAGGGGTGGCATTAACCCTTAAACGCCCATGGGGTCTAAAACGGGCAGCCCAAAATTGGATCATAGCATCTTTTAGACTTGGGCATCATGAATAGTGCACTTTTTGAACTTGGGCATCATGAATGAACCAATCAATGATAAGCTTGCAACCTTCTACAAGGTTATGTACCACCCCAACCTACCTACCACAATCCTTTCAAAGCACAAAATCATTCGTACAGATTGTGATTTGAATTGTAAACTTTCACTTTTTGAATGCATCATAAGAAGGTGACCAGTTTGACATCAAAATATGAGTGAGAAGTTGAGTACAATGAGAGCTACAGGGAAGATTCTGTTGGAATCAAGCCCCTCGGGCTTGCTTGGGCGTTTAAGGGTTAAAAAGAGTGGTGGTTAGGAATCCTCAAGGATTCTCTTAAAAGACTAGGACTTTTGCTTCCCCAACTCAATGATGGATATAAAAATAGCAAGAAAAGACTCAAAGGGTGGCAAAAGAGAGGTGGTAATGAAACTTTAATGAAAGACTAAGATTTTTTCCCCAAGATTCTCATGATGAATCATATACTCCATCATTCAATCATCTCTATTTTCCTTTTATTGGAGAATGCAAACCTTCAGGAGAGACCCACTGCATGCATTTTGTCGGGATTTACGCAACATTCGATGTCAATGAACTAGAGAGTAATAAAATCAATACAGTCACCAAACAGATAAATGAGTTCAAGATTCCTGGTAGCGATCGATGGTATCGATGATCCTTACGACTCCTACAAGTTCGATCATTCTCCTCATTCTCCTCATTCTCCTCATTCAATGCATTTCTTGCAGGCAACGGACACACTCTGACATCAAAGATAGATGATTCTCGAATCAGTATATCCACCAGATTTCTGCCTGTAGAGAGGCATATCCTGTTTATCTTCTCCGAGTCTTCCGGAATTTGGAGGAATTTCCGAACTTTAGATAAGGATCCAAGATGATTGAGCTCTGTATAGATCGAATCTCACGAAGTAGACGGCTACGAAGCTTAAGATCGAAATGGCAGTACCCTGCTCAGACTTGCAATCAAAGATTCAATCTGTGTTATTGGGCGAATGAACAGGCTCGTAAAGAAGTAATAAATTGCTGCAAACACATGGATTACCATTTTTGAACTGATACATCTATGCACTCATGGTCTTTTCTTGTTGGAGTACGCCACCGATTTTTGCACGTACATACAAGCACTCAAATGAGACGGAGAGGTAAAAACCATGTCAGTACACTTTATTGCAACACAATCATGCGCAAACCGATTGACTCCGCCCAGCTATGGTGATTAGGGCTTCCATCACTATACAGACTGAGTACTCTATCGAATTTTTTTTTTTTTTTTTTTTTTTTTTTTGTAGCCTGTGAATGTGTTTCAGTAATGCCACGAGCTGCTCACGACTCATGTATGCTTTTTTCATTGCTCTTGTTTAAGAAGACTAATCAAATTCCAATGTATCACCAGTTACGGTGAAGAGGAAATTGTTCATTTTCAGTGACTGTTGTGATCTTTCTGCTGAAGGGTGGCTCACTGCACTCGCATTGTAGATTAAGCACTAAACGATGGCAGCTTCCCTATTGGTATTCTTTTCTTCCATGACCAGGTGACCAGCTAGTTCACAGGCGTGCTAAAGATTGAAACATTGGCGAGGATAGTGTTATTCTTTGCAGAAACAAGTTCGAGATTTAGGCACCGACAAGTGCCAGAAGGAATCGCGCGCAAGCCAAGTACTGACCCAAAGAATCTTTGCAAAGTATCTGAAGACAGACACTTGGGAACAACCGATCGATTGAGGTACAAGTAGCTGATAAACTTCGCCGACCGTGAACGATCGATCGGTCCAGCGATCTTTCCGCAAGCAAACAACGACGGGGATCACTGATCAATTAGCCTTCGAGGGAAGGACGGACTGGTCGACAAAAGAGAGGTAACTCGCATCACTGCCAATAGATTGCACGTACCCAAAAGGCCAAAAGTAGATTGCACGTACCCAAAAGTTAATCTCTTGCATACAAACGCGCAAGCTTCGATGGATGTCAAACCAGTAGTTTTAGCATTGATATAGCTACTGGTTTTGGCAACCACTAAAATATCACGAGATTTCGCTAAAATATAGCAAGAATTTGAATATCATAATATTCATTCGTCACGGCATGTTTGGCAACCAACCAATATTGTCATATTTACAAGAAAAATATTCATACTTGACATGGGATCATTATCACTATTCCAAATACAACCATTTTTTTCACTTTTTGGTTCTCGTTCACTTGTCCATCCTCATTCTCATAAATTTCAATCAAATGCAACGCGACCTTTGGAGTATTGTGATGTTGGAACATTGGATTGCCAAGTGCAACCTAGAAGATTTTTTTTTTTTTTTTTTTTTCCCAATCCTAATTTGAATATGACAATACCAAGAAAAGAGTCAAAGGGTAGAGAGGGACGGTAACACAAAGAGGGGTGGCAAAGAATATTCAAGGATTCTATTTCAAGACTGAAATATTTTCCCCACACAACATGACAATAGCCAAAGAAATAAGTCAATGGGTAGAGAGGGTGGCAAAAGTGAGGTGGCGAAGAGAACTACAAAATTCTACTGAAAGACTGGGATTCAATGATGAATATGCTCATCATTCAATCATCTCACTTCCCTAAGCAGGATTTAGCAGGATCTCAATTCACCGGTGACGGTGGTTGCGCGTGGTGGTCCTGCCGCTAGCGAGGGCGCCGACGTAATGATGGTAGATCAGGTGCAGTAACCCATCCTTCAGGTAGTGCTCAGTGAAGGGTATATGGTGCAGCCTGATGTTGCATTCTGGACAGCCATCTCCCCTGGCCACTCAGTTGGTGAAGAAGATTTGGGGGCACCTCGAGTTGCAATAGCAGCCATGTCCAACACGGAAGTGGATACTTAGACTCTGGATCACATCACTACCTACCTTTTGCAAATGTTCGTCTCCAGGCATTTGTAAGCTCATTTTCGTTCCATTGAGTCTACTGTGCTGCATCTTTGCATGAAGTTACAGATCACGTGGAAAGGAAAGGATGGAGGTGCATTCTCAAGTCATGGCGATGGCATCTCTAAACCTCAGAACGAGCCAAGAAACACCAGAGTGGAGGTTGATGTAAAGAAGTTCTCTTAATTGGGCCCAAGTTTTGCAGATGACGGATGGTCTTACTTCGAGAATGCTCGGAAAAGGTGGCTTTGGCACTCCGGACAATTTTGAGAATGGAAAAGACGTGGTAGTGAAAGTCTTAAATGATACTTGAGAGATATGCAAGTGAGGTATCATTCTTTAGTTGGCAAAATACTGACTTATTGTACCTTAGAATGCCGCAACTGAGTTTGAGTTGCACATCCTTGCAACCAAACGACAAATGCGCCATAGCCACAACCTACTTATCAAAGAATATATAAAGCCCAAACCGAATTAATGTGATAATCCGGAATTGACCTCGGTAAACCGCTCGCATAAGATAAGCATACAATTTCAATGTGGAATTGAGCTCATTCATCTGATCATCGTAAGGATTCTGTTGGGAGTACTCAAGTATGAAAGGGAAGAAGTGAGGAGCCTGAATGGCTCCAAGCTTTATATATAGGAAGAGGCGAAGAGCTTGTAATAAATGCTACCAAGAGTGGGTGAGCAACTACACCACTACGTAGCTAGGCTAATCATTACTGCCTTGGTTAACGGTTCACTTGGATCGTCTCATCCTAACACTCCTCCTCGATACAAGAAGAACCTCATTAAAAACTCCTTCCGATTTGACCTATGTTGATTTGGTCTCGGATAGGAGAAAAGAGTGTCCTCAGTGGCTAAGTTCGAGAAGGGTCTTCATTCCTGCAGCTCGGACGAGCTCGCGGTGCCGGTACGCAGGGAGCGCCTTAGTGAGCATGTCTGAAATATTTTTCGCTGACTCGATCTTAGTCACTGTAACTTGTTCGCTCTTCACGAGATCCTGCATGTAGCCGAATAGGGTGGGGTTGATATGTTTAACACGATCTGCTTTGATGAAGCCCGTCGCAACTTGTGCCACTGCTGCCGCGTTATCTTCATAAATCACCGTTGCAGTCGCTGCATCTTGGAACCTGCATTGTTCAGAAATTGCACTTACCATGGTGCGGATCCAAACTGCCTCTCGAGCAGCTTCGTGTAGAGCCAACAATTCGGCATGGTTTGTGGAAGTCGCTGTAATGGTTTGCTTCACGCTTTTCCAAGATATGGGAGCTCCATTCTTCAGGAAGATGTATCCAGTCTGGGATTTTCCGTTAACTTCGTCGGTCTTGAATCCAGAATCTGCATATCCAATTACCTGGGGATGTGCGTCTTTTGTGAAATGGAGGCCGAGGTCTTCAGTTCCCCGTAGGTATCGGAGCAAGTGCTTAATCGCTGCCCAATGCCGATGCGTTGGCTTCCTGCTGTGTCTCGCTAGTACACTCGTTGCAAACGCTATGTCGGGTCGAGTATGGGTGGCGAGATAAATCAATGCACCAACCGCTGCGAGGTACTTCTGCTTATCTACTTCTTCCTCCTCCTCCTCGCAAGGTCGATACGGGTCATCGCCTGTCTTGCTCCGGCCAATCATCGGGGCCGATATGGAGTTGCATTCGCTCATGTTGAAGTTCTTTAACAACTTCTTTACGTATGATTCCTGATGTAGCAGAATGCTGCCATCGGGGAGGTGATGAATCTGCAAGCCTAAGCAAAAACGGGTCTTTCCTAACATTTTCATCTCAAAGCGATCTTTAAGCAAATTTTCAATTTCGGTACAAACTCTAGATGTCCCAATAAGGTTAATGTCGTCCACATAGACGGCCAGAATTGCATAACCATAATCTTTACGAAGAACAAAAATGCATGGAAGAGTTGGGTGGCAAGAGAACCCGTTTTCGGTCAGAAAGCGTCGGAGGTGGTGGTACCATGCTCGGCCAGCTTGCTTGAGACCGTAGAGTGCCTTATGAAGTTTGAGGCCGCTGAACTTCCCCTTCGGTGCTGTGGGCGTATTGTTGAGAAAATCTGGGGGCGGCTTGATATATATCTCTTCGTCCAACTCGCCATACAAGTAGGCGGTAACAACATCCAATAACCTCATGGCAAGTGATAATTGGACTGCTATTGCAAGTAAGTAACGAAAGGACGAGCAATCCATGACCGGAGAATAAGTTTGATCAAAGTCTACACCGGGGCGTTGGTTGAAGCCTTGTGCAACACAACGAATTTTGTATCGTACAATTTCACCTTTTTCATTTCGTTTCCGGGTAAACACAAGTTTGTATCCTATCGGTCGGGATTTGAGATCATTGTTCAATTTGCCGAATACCTCTCGCTTTCGCAAAGAGTTGTACTCGGCCTCAAGTGCAAGTTTCCATTCGGGCCATTCTGGACTAGCTTTAGCCTTGATCTAGTGTGGTTGGGTCGGGGTCTAAACCGAGCAACTTTGTGACAAAGATTTCGACATCAAGTGATTCACTAATTTCTGCATGGGTGATCTCTGTTTCGTGCTAACTAGGTGTGTCTCGGGTGTCGGTTCTGTATCAGATCGATAGAGTCGAGCTTTCCGCCTTCTAGTTTTGTGACCTTTGGATGCTTGGTTTTGGACTTGGGTGTGGGCATCGGTCTTTTCTTGGATACGAGTGGGATCTTAGGATTACAAGAACCTGGAATTGGGTTACGTAGGATGCGAGTACCGGAGTCGAAACTATCTGGGATTTGATTTGCTAGAGTTTGTAAATGAAGTAGTTTCTTTACTTCTGTGTCTACTAACGCTGTTCGCGGATCTGGGTTCATGGTGAGTGATTCTGTGGCTCTAAACGTTAAGGGTGAAGATTTGTCGTGGTGAGGAGGCTTTGGAAAAACTGTCTCTATGAATCTGCAGTTTTCGAATCTGGCTTTCTGGACATTCCCTGTTCTCATGTCTAAGTATCGGATTACGCTAGGTGAGTCAAAACCTATGTACACGCCTTCGAGGCGGTGCGCACTGATGGTCTTAATCTGAGGCTCGGGTGCCGGGATCCACACCTGACACCCGAAGACTCGGAGGTGGCGAATGTTTGGTATTCTACCAGAAACTAGTTCTAATGAGGTCTGGGTATTCAAAAGAGTGGGTCTGAATCGCAACAATGTGGCGGCATGCAGCACGGCATGGCTCCACATTGTGGAGGGAAGATTAGCATGCAAGAGAAGAGGTCGAACTATAAACTGGATTTTTTTTATATATGCTTCAGCTAAACCATTTTGTGAATGCTCGTAAGGAACCGCGTAGGTTAGCGCGATTCCTGTAGCCGTGCAGTAATCTTCAAAAGTATGTGATCTAAATTCTTTGGCATTGTCCATTCTTAATGTTTTGATGGGTCTATCAGGGAAATGAGCTCTAAACTTTATCAACATCGCTAGTATTTTTGGAAAAACCATGTTACGGGTGGTGAGTAGTGATACCTCGGCGTGACTACCAGAAGCATCTACCAAGACTAGGAAGTAGAGGAACTGACCTGAACTGGGGTTGATAGGACCGCATACGTCGCCTTGGAGGCGCTCCAAAGGTTGCGGTTGTTCGGATGGTAACCTCCATCTTGACGGGTGTTTGGCATATTTGCCTTGGATGCATGCCGTGCAGTCGTCGACTTTGTCCACTACTAGAATGTTGCAGTGCGAACTACGCCAAAATCGTAGCTATTTGGTCTGTAAAAAATCGCAGACGGCGTCCTGAAAACGTAGTCGAAGTTGTAGGTAGACGTAATTAAAAATTTCACTACGTTGGGGTGTAGGTGGAGCTACGGACGGTATTTGGATTGGGAACGTTATGTTCCCTTGATCAGCGCGTTCCCATGGAGTGTTGTTTTAACGTTACTGTTGCGGTAGTCCCGGGGTGGTAAAAAAATTATTCTTACCATACATTAAGTCGACTGAACATGTAATTCTATTTTCGGAGTTCACTCTTAATAGTAATTTCCATTTTCACTTTTAAGTTATGACTACAGTAATTGTAGTTTTGATTTATTACCCTGGAACTTTACCTTAGATAAAAGAGTCTATTGGAGGGTAGTTCGAAGATAAGTGGCACGTGTAGATCTTTTGACGTCACATGATTCCCAGATTAGAATTTTCTCCGGCGAATAGTAACTTGCCATGTCATAACCTCAAAATATTAATTCTCGCTGCGCAGCCATTGGATATGTGGTTTTCCTTACTGTTCGGAGTGCAATCCTCATTTTGGCCCCCTACCTACTTATATTCAAATCAACCCTTATTACAACAGAAATTTTACGTTTCATTTGTACAGAATTTGCATCACTGAGAGATGATGGCACCATTTTCTATGTTATAGCTTAGAATGCGTCAAATACAAGCAACAACAAAAATCATACTATAGAGAAGTACTGAACTAGTCTTGAGAAAGTTCTGATTTTTTTGTAGCATTTAATATAGTCGAATAGAGCAGATGATGAAGTTAGACAGCCTAGTAGAAAGAAACATATGCAGTATCTAGTATCTACATACATAAATATGATGCACATGAAAATGTAAATATAACATTACTCTTTACATTCGACTCCCTCCCCTAATATACAGCTGAGAAATGCTTTACTCAGCGTGATCCGAAGTCGTAGCATCTGAGGAGTTCTCGTCACCTTCAATCTCATTCTCATTGTCCTCGTCTTCGGTTTGCACCTTCTCTGAATCCTCTCCTTCGTCACTATCGCCGATGTCAGCCTTGCTCGTGTCCGCAGAGTCATCAGAGTTTGAAGCTGGTTTCGACGTTTCATCCTCGTTCTCCTCGTCGGAAGATGTACGCGCACTTTCTTCCTCACTGCACTCGGAAGATGCGACCAGGTTCCTCTTCTATCCTCGCTATCGACTCAGAAATGTCAAGCTAATCGAGCAAAATAGATGACACTAAACCCCTGAAAGCACTGAGTGATAAACTGAAGCCCCTCGTGGCCTTGAGTCGCGCTCATCGACATGAACAAGCCCTCAAGAACACTATGGGCTTCAGTTTTCACAATCACAAGAGTCTGAACTAAGATTATCGAGCGGGTCGTGCAAACAGAAGTAGCTCGGAAAACTTCGACAACTGACGCGCTTCTCGGATTGCGCTCGCTCACTACGACGCGATGCACTCTGCGCAGGTGACGAAATAACAAACTGTAAGCGAAAAAACTAACTCAACGAACAGAAACTCAGAGCTCACACTCACAACTTCAGGTGAGAGAAAGTGAAAGAAACCCAAGAATGAGCTGCTTTGCCAGACCCAGACCCCTCTCAGAGGATGGTGGTAGGTGAATCATGCCATAGAGTAGGCATAATCACGTAACGCTCGGTAACACGGAAAACGCTCGAGTGTTACCAGAACTTTAACTCGCCATCGTCCTCATTAGTAATAATAGGAAATCCTAATCATGGATATGGTTTATTGATTTTGAATTTCTGTGCTGTAATTGACGTGGCCACTTTAAAACTACATAACTTAATTGCCCGGGTTTTTCATTATCACTCGTGAGTTCAGAGAAAATAGTTTGTTTTTAATTTATTTGGTCTCTTCCATTTCTTAATATTTTTAATTTCCCAGCATATGACTTTGTGGATTACGTATTCGATATTTTAAATAAGGGAATTCTAGTTTAACCATAATTACTTGTGTGAAGAAGTGTTCCTGTTCATTGATTTGCTCTAAAATTAGTCAGGCTATACTGTTGTACTAAGTTCTTATGCATTGTATACTTGAATTTGTATAGGATTTGCACCATGCCTTGTACACACAAGGTTGTGAATGTCGCAGATTGCACTCCTAGGAACTCCATAGATGTACCCAACGTCCCGACCTCGATGCAATCACCACCTCCGCTTGTTACAAGTGCTAGAAAAAGAAGACGGGGGATGGATACAGTAAGTGACGATCAATTTCACCAACCTGAATTCAAGGTGTATTGTCCATGTCGTAGATGTGAAGCCAAGCATGCGGTTCCTATCAATCGTTGATAAACATATCGAACGGTATAACATGTCCGCTAAGTATCAGGTGAGTTTCATACAATCCTCAAGATATTTGTTGATACCCACACTTATATGTATATTGAATAAATATCCATGACATAGATTATTACCAGATTTAAAATTAAAAATAATTTATATACCACTTATTTTGGAACTCCCTTCCCATTGAACTTCATTCACTAGGTGATATTGGAAACTTTTTCATTACTGTCAAATTCTAATTATTTATAATTAGATCCAAAACTCGGTTCTGAAGTAGACAAGGGTAAGCCAAGCAAATATTACTTTGGATTGTAGATAGAGTTTTATCGTCTAGGATTTTCACCCATAAGTTATATTTTCACCTCGTGGTTCAGGAATTCGATACGAGAATTTGCGGTTTTAGTAAGTCAGCTATTTTTACTAGTATTTCAGGGAATGCAAGAACCCATGCAAATCTACTCACAGCAATGCCATGTCATACTTACCTTATGTACAATCCATTATCCGCTTTACCCAGTCGTACTGCCGAAATCCCATAATAGCATACTCGGTTAAACCCCCGAGGCCGCAATTTACGCCCTACCAGGATAACAGCGATTACATAGGGGAACTGCGCGTTCCCAAGGTAGCGTAGTTCCATCTGTACAAACCCCGAGATAACGTAGCAGCACCGGTCCGAAAATCTAGCCCGTCATAAACGTAGCAAAAATCCGCAAAAACGAGGCCAGAGTCTCAAACGCAGCTTCCGGGCCGTAGTTCGCAGTGGAGCATTCTAGTAGTGGTCAGCGTCGCTTGTATTCAGGGTGTGGCCCTCCAAAATCGGAAGCATCCTTCGGAAGAGCGTGGTGCCGGGGTGTCCTAGCCTCCGGTGCCAGAGCTGGGCTTTCGGTAGTACTGTGAGGTTGCAGCTTCGGGTCGTGGTTGTGGCTGAAATGCGTAGTTCGTATAGCCCGGTGCTAGTCGCTTGGATGGTAATTATGGTCTTAGTGCCTTGTCGTAGTTCGAGTTTTTCGGCGTCGTCATTTCCAGAGACCGTAGAAATGCGGTTCGAATAGAGGTCCCGGTAGCTGATCAGGCTACGGGGAGCGTCCGGGGCGTACATCGCCTTATCACACACGAGGGGGAATCCCCCGGGCAATACTATTGTTGCCCGGCCCTCCCGGAACTTAAAGTTCCGGCTTCCGGCTATCGTGAGAATATCACAATTTTGCCAGGGTCCGCGCATGCAAGACTCTTCAAAGAACTCGGGACTCCTAAGGATAGTGTGGGTCGACCCGCTATCTAACAGGGCGCTATCGGTGATTACATTTGGACGGTTTAATTGGACCATGTAGTTTTCAGTGTCAACTTCAGAGAAGGAGGGCGCATCGAGGGTGTGCACTTCCCTCTTCTCCCCCTTCAGTTTCTGAAGTTCTTGAAATATATCAACCCAATACTGGGAGGTGCGGCATTCACGCTCGTAATGCCCAAGGCGTCCGCATTTGAAACACGCACCTCCGGACTGTTCGTTTTTCTGAGTTTGGCTTGACTGACCTGAATGACGTTCGTTACGGTCTTGGTATGGCCTGTAGCTATCACGCCGATCATCGCGTCGATCATCTCTTCGGTTATCACGTCTGTCGCTTTGTCGATCATAATATCGATCATTTCTTCGGTCATCTCGTCGGTCGTCCCTCTTGTCGTCGCGCCTGTCATCACGGTAGTAATCATCTCGTGAGTTTCGAGTATCACGGCCGCGTCCACGTCCTCGTCCTCCTCCTCGCGGGTTTCTTTTGGCCGCTTCGGTGCTATTGGCCTCGACTGTAGGTGTTGTGGTCTTGTCTTTAGGTGTCGATGTTTGGCCTTGTGCATGTGCTTCGCTGGCGGGGGTCGTGATGATTTCTCCTTTGTGTACTTCACGTGCCGGCCGTGTCTCTGCATTTTTCAGCATTAGTATTTGTTTTTATTCGGCCATTAACAAGTATGACATCAATTCAGGATGTGTGGCAAAACGCATGTTTCTATATTGTTGTGCAAGTATGGACGTGGCGGGAGGAAAGGTTGAGAGTGTCTTCGCTATGAGTGTTGCGTCAGTGACCGTCTCGCCACACATGCGGAATTGAGCTGAAATGCGGTGGAGCTCCAAATTGAACTCCTGCATTGTCGGGAAGTCCATGACGCGAAGGTTCGTCCAATCGTTCTGAGCTTGAGGGAGTAACATCTCCTGGTGGTGTTCAAAACGAGCTTGAATCTGAGACCATAACTCTGCTGCGTCTGTGATATGCATGTATTGTTTACGTAACGAGTCATCAAGGTGTCGCCGGAGAATGAGCAAGGCTTGTTGTCGCCAAGAGTTGCGCATTTCTTCTGCTGTTGCTTTATAAAGTGCGCCATCGAGGTCCTCTGCACTCAAGTAAGTCCGAACATCGTTTACCCATTCAAAAAAATTGCTTCCGTCTACGGCTAAGGCTTCGAACATGAGGTTTTGAACTCGGGTCTCTCTTGTCGTTGCCATAACGACTCGTTCGGGTATCGCCAGTATGGGTGATGGAAAGTGGGGAGCTAACGTAACAAACAGGTTCTAGTGAGACATTGCTATGGTTTGAGAAGGATTGAAGTCATGTTTGCATCAAGGGAATAATGACATCTGTGTTAAACTACAAAGTATGAAATACTCGTTTCTGCAGCAACACAGAGGAATACAAGCATGACAATATGCTAAATCTAAGTGCAAATCATGTGCATTGAAAAAAATAAAAAAATAAAGCAATAGCAATCACTCAAACAAAAACAGTCTCTTGGTTAGTCACCGTCTCTGGAAAATGGTGTTCTCTCGGTTGCTGGAGAGATAGAGTAAGAGCAAACGAGTGAAGAGACAAAAACAGAAGCTCTGGCTAAAGAAAACGATCGTGCTGATAACGTGTTGGGAGTACTCAAGTATGAAAGGGAAGAAGTGAGGAGCCTGAATGGCTCCAAGCTTTATATATAGGAAGAGGCGAAGAGCTTGTAATAAATGCTACCAAGAGTGGGTGAGCAACTACACCACTACGTAGCTAGGCTAATCATTACTGCCTTGGTTAACGATTCACTTGGATCGTCTCATCCTAACAGATTCAATGCCACTCTACAAGCTGCGGATGCTACCGACCACAACAGTGAAAGCAGACTCTCTGAGAGCTAATCTTGCGGCAACCACACAACATAAGGAAACAATGCAAAGAAGCTCAAAACCCTCGTCCCGTCATTAATTGAGAAAATACAGTACTCAAAATGCTTGAAAAATGCGGAGCTTGAAAAAGGAATGAGAAAATAGGTGAGAAATTGGTCTAAAGCGGTGGAGACATGAAGTCTAAGTTTTCATTTCCAGACAACTCCATCGTAATGATTATTTTTCATGATCAAAGTAAATTGCCAAGTGGTTTGGTAAAGACTTTTGGCGGTCTCTTATATTACTTAAGGTCAAGGCTTATGGGTGATGGGTCGGGTATGGGTGTCTTGGCCTTACAAAGTGTTCTTTGTTTCTTGCAAGGAGAAGGTTTACAAGAAATAATTTTACTAATTTAAAGAATTATTATTCTTTCATAATTTGGTTTACAAAGGCAGTTATTTGGAAACAATGTCGTCAAAGGACAAAGTTGATCATCTACATAGAAGATACTCAAGAAGATTGGATAAATAATTATGACAAATGCTTCGACTATTTTTCATTAAGTAGTTTTAACCATGTTTTTCTTTTGAGGTTGTATATAGTAATAGTTAAGGAAATTGAAACAATGTGTCATTCTACAAACTTGTAAGGTCAAAAAACAAACATCAATATCTTGATACATGTATGGATTCCAAGAGGTTTTATTATAATTGTTCTTGTTTACAGCATACAAGAGTTTTGCTTCAAGAAATAACTCAAATCATCTACAACAAGCTTATGTGGTTGTTCAACCTTGTTGCCGAATCGGCACAGGCACAGGATTGAGGTTAAGAGTCATAGCCATGGCGAACAACTCACAACGCTCCTTGCTCATCATGTTGACAGGATGAACAATGCGATTTTGATCAAAGTCCCACTCACTCCAAGCGTCATTCACAAGGTTGTAGGCAATGCAGCCGCCGATGTTACATATGACCACAATAAAGTTGCCCCACCCGAGCACCATCGTGTTGCCTTCCCCACCTAGATACAACCCACCGTACACCGGCAAGCAATCCACCACTCCCAGCAGCTTGTTGTCGTCCATTGTGGTCAAGAGCCGTGCCCTACGCGAAGCCAAGTCGATCTCAAATATCACAATGCCATCGTTTGCGCTCAACCCCTCCAAAAACAGCCGCCCGAGCGCCGTTGCAAGCTGGGGCTCAATCACTTTAGGAAGCTCCACACCCGTGTCCGTCAATGCATCGTTCATAGTTGTGTCTAAGGCATAGAGTCGGTACCTATCAATGTCGTTGAAGAGAATGTATAGAATGTCGTTGAGTTCAAGCATGTATGAGCAGAGGAGGTTTGTAGATGGCAGCCCCAAAATCTCTCGCCACTCGCCCACATGCGAGTCAAATCGCGTCAAACTGGGCCTTTCCACCGCTTCCAAATCACGGATCATGGTGATGATGTACACCGTGAAGGAGGAGTAATTGTCTGCAACTGTCATCACCCCCTGATAATCGTACGCAATGTTCATGTTGTCGAAAAAAGGCGGAAACTCTGTTACGGATTTGGTGATTGGATTCACCACTTGCATGACCTCGACAAAAGCTCCACAGGACCTCCAAAGGACGCACACGAATCCCTTGTGTGCCGCCAATACATGACACCGATCGAGGCACAGGTCCCTCACACCATCATACAAGAAACTTACGTCAATCGAATAGACACGTGGCTTGACTGGATCGATGATCTCCCATTTGTGGTGGAGGGCAAGGACGTCGGTGGGAAGATCGTGGAAGCTAAAGTCGATAGAAATTGGTGCCTTGAAAATGTGGAACTCCACCAATCGAGCTTCCAGTGCAAAATCGAGGCTATGAGTGAGCTCGTTCCATTCGCGGCAAACGACCCGGAGTCGGCACAATTTGGGCACTGAAAGGAAATGGAGGACGAGACCATGTAACTCGAAGGGGAAGTCCTTCCACAGTTTTGGATCCATAAGAACTCCATCGTCATTTTCCATGGTCACCTCACTTGCTTCCACCGCATTGTTGTTGTCGAACAACTCAATAGCAACATTGCTAGACACTGTCGATGCCTCCAGAGATTCCATTGCTTCACAGTCGAGGATTGATAAATCCTGTAAAATGATTCACAAAAGCTCAATAAGAAATGCATGATTGAACAAAGAATTTACTAAATTAGGTTTCCTCGGTAAGCATACTCGGACTCAAAGATATTCAAGTAGAATCCAAATCATACCCGTTATACACACTAGAGGTTTCAAACAAAAAATAAAAACCACAAAACATATAAAAAGGCAGGGATTTTTGCTTTTTGTGACGAAGATCATGATGTTGCTACAAAACACAATAAGTGCAAATTAAAGAAGTAAAAGGAAAGTGAGTGGGATCCCGAAAAAGGCCATCACCACTTGAATAAGTCTGTACCTCTCTTTTGAGATCCTTGTCCCAAAAGCTCTGAGCACTCTCCAAATCTGCGTATTCAACAAACTAAGAAAGCGAGAAAATAATGTAGGCGGATCTGGAAGGCAAAGAGAGCTTAATGGAAAATGAAAAGTTCACGATAGGGCGTGCAACTATCTAGACTCCATAAGAGCAATAGTCTCTAGTCCCGTTTAGGGAAAAACAAGTAGATGATACGGTACCTTTTCCTTTCTGCTCTCTCCACCGAATGCCTTGCTTCTTAGAACCTTGCTGAACACACTTTTGAAAAACACGCAAAATGTAAGTGGATATTGAGGGCGAATGGACAACCCTAAAAGCAAAGAAGATTGGGGTTTTTGCGACTCGAAGACTTGGAGTTCAAGGGCGAAGGGACAACCCTAAAAGAAAAAAAGATTGAGGTTTTTGCGAGTGAGCGACTTGGTGACGTAGCGTACAACAAAGAGTTAACTATATAGAACATTCGTCACTATAAAACAATATATGGAAACAATCTTATATATGATTTATAGAAGTGATGTTTTGTAGCGCTTAGTACCAAATAACGTCATTTGGGAGATTCTTCTCGCCGCTCATTTTTTGGTGGTTATAATTTGACAGAAGGACCCGGACTATTTCTTCTTGCAAATAAGCTTGAGTGGCAGCAAAGCAAGCTCTCAAGTGTCAATCTCTCTTCTCGAGTTGATATCAAGTTTTGCTTGCAAGAGCAATCGTGCATTCACATGTAATTACTTTTCTCCATTGCCTTTGTTATTGTGCGTATAGCATGATTTCTTAGCATCACATTCAAACATTATTGTTCGTATAGTGTAATTCCTTAGCACACACATTCAAACATTCTAGTGTCTTACCATGAACTTGACATGTGGGAATCTGACATGTTTTACAACATCTGTAAGCACACAATAAGTAGCAAATCTCCAACAACAATAACAGTGTTGCCCTCCCTCTTTAAAGTGCAATTGTTCCAATCTTGATCACTATGTGCCACCATTTGAAAGAACCAACTCTGAAGTGTTTTGTTGACTTTGACTATGTCAGTATTTCTACGTTTATTTCATCATTGTCCATGCAATAGTTAGTGCTTTGTGCGTGTAGTCGTGTACCATGGTCAACACTGCAGAGTGTTTCAGCGAGGGGGATGGCAACCATTTCATACGTGGATCCATGTTTCAAGAATTCTAACCAGAGAATAAGATGTTTCCAGATATGTAATAAATACAACAAAACAAGTCAAAGGGTACAAGGGTAACCATCAATCTGATGTGCCTATTGTCGGTACATTCGTCGACATGATCGGGTTCCACGCTCCAATTCAATGTAATTGTAAAAGAGTAAATGTAGTATTATCTTACTGTGGAACATGAAGATTGACCATGGCCTTCTAAAACTTGTGATTAAATAGTAAAGTGCTCTTGGTTCCATTTGGTTGTACACTACCTTTATAAAAGGAAAATGATCACTAACTTTGAGGTTCCCAAAGAATGCTAAAATTTGCATAGTAGATAATGCTTTCATGGTCTTTTTTATTATAGTTGAGTTGAAGCAAATACCTCCACTCAACTACAATCCAGGAGACCATGAGGCTCAAAAATCATTAATTGGATAGTGTTCCATTATTTAAAAAGAAAGTAGGGAAAAGGGGAGGGTAAGAGAGAGAATGATGAGGATGATGAGGATGATGAGTATATTAATTGTGTGATCTGTAGGTGGAGTTCAGGTGGCTATATTAATTGGAGTTCAGTTTCGTTTTTCTTTTGTATTGGACATGAATGTAGCGAGCGTCGGAAGGAATCTTAACCCCTAAAGGCCCGAGGGGTTTGAAGAAAAACTTAGATGTGTTATAAAATATGGATTCGGTAACCCTTATGAAGTAGCGCTACAAAGATAGTATAAAGACCTTACATTCTAAATTAGATATATGCGGTTAATTTTCCTAAAATAAGTAAGATTATTTTCATAAATGATTAAAGAGAGTAAAAGTTTGACAATCAATATAAAATGTAATTTCTATTATTAGTAATTGGAAATTGCTATGATTGGCTAAATCACATATTATATGATAAAATGGAGAGAGGCCACAAGTAACCTATCAAGAACCTTATTAGTTTCCCAAAATAGTAAGTTTTCTTACACTAAGAAAACTTTGCCATGTTTGTGTTTGAAGGCTTATTCTGAACAATCTATAAATCCAAACAGGGTTCTATAAATTGGATGTGGTTCCCAACTTACCAAACTTCTGGAATGTTAAAAATTATTCCAAATTTTTTTTTTTTTTATCTAGGTACAGCTCCTCAAAAATCGGAATCGACCATAAAATGGTTGATTGGGCACTTCGGGGTTAAGTTCGATCACTCAGAAACGGCAGAACCCTCACTGCTCGATCAGGCTGTGCAGCTCGTTTAGGGGGTTGCAAGTTAAGATACAATCCGAGTCTGCGGCGATCGATGTTTAATGCACAGGCTCACGAGTAAAGAAGTAATCACAAGCACATGACATTGTATAATCATTGCTTGACCGATGGATTGCTCTTGTTCGAGAAGACTGCACAAATTCCAATCGATCACCAGTTACGTATGATTTATAAAGAGGAGCTTTTTCGCTTTCAGTGATTGTGTACCATTGTTCCATAGATCATTCTGTTGATTGTTCAAGAGTGGAAGTTTGCAGTACATGGACTAAGCAACTTCTTTGAGGATAAGATTCCTGTAATACCCTTCCATGAACTTTAATTCCTAGCCCCTGTTCCGCTTCCAATCTCCAGAGTTTCGAAAACTCTGTCCTGAATATGCATTTTAGGCCCAGAAAGTGCATCTGCTTTGAGATTCAAAATTTAAGATCACTTGAGGATAACAGTTGAAGCATCAGTTAACTAGAAAAAGGAAGCTAGGTGAAGGAATCCAGAGAAGAAAACATGCGTGAGACATGCGATTTTCAGATTTGCAACGTACAACATGAGTGTGGAGCCAATGGGAAAATTCTCACTCACTCAATATTCTCACTCCTCGTGACTCATGCCAATTCAAGAAGACTGAGGCTTCAGTCCTGCGTCTGAACCGACTAATGACCCTGGAGATGACCGGTTACAAAGTCAGAACCAAGACGTGTCGAAAGATGAAACATCGTCCATAAATTTGTGAGAATAGTTCTGTTACTAATGAAGTTCGAGCCTTGACACCAACCAGCGCCAGAAGGAATCGATCACTCGTCCTGAGACCAAGGATCGATCCGTAGAAGCTTCGTCTAAGTACGTACACGAAAGGGACGATTCAGAGAATCTTCGCAGAGTATCCAGAAGGCCAGTCTGGAGCATGCAGCACAACGACGAGCTCAATCAATAAGCCCCCTTCGACAAAAGAACCGGTCGACAAAGGTGAAACAACTCGCATGAGCACCTCACCGCAGATAGATTGCACGTACACAACAATTGATTGCTTGCAGACGAACTCCCGAGCTCCAATGAACGGAAGCGGTTTGCTAGCCATGGTCCCAGTCAACCACAAGCCACTCGCGGCTGTAATTTTTCAGTCGGTGCAAATAAGTACAGTGCCAGATTGGAGGTGGTGGCGGTAAATGGCTCTGCCCCAAGGTGAGGGCGGTCAATTCCCAACCTTGCATTGCCTCCAGAAACAAAAAAGGCAAGTGTGCTTCGACGAGCTTGTTGCAACCAAACTACCAAAGAAGCCAAAAACTTCTTTTTTAGGCGGTTCAGGAAAGTAGTCTTCACCTGCATTTATCCTTCAAGACGAAAATAGTCCAAAGCAAGCACATTAACCCTTAAACACCCATGGAGTCTGAAACGCGCCGCCCAAAATTGGATCACAGCATCTTTTGGACTTGGGCATCCTGAATGAATCAATCCATGATGAGCTTGCAACCTCCTAAAAGGTTACATACAACCCCAATCTACCTACCACAATACCACAATTTTTTTCAAAGCACAAAATCACTCATATAATTGCAAAATTTCACCTTTTGAACGCATCATGAGAAGGTGACCAAATTGACATCAAAGTATAAGTGAAAAGTTGAGTACAGGGGCAATGGTAAGCTTGGGGTATCACTTTTTGGACACACTAATTAGGTTATTATTATTGAAAGCCTCCAAAGTTTGTCTAATTTATTCATTTTAATCAAGTAAAAAGACCCTAAAATAGAAAATAAAATATCATGCACCTCACTGAAATCAAAGTATATATGCCTATAGATTTTCTCTTAGATTTTTTATTTTTTTTGGATCCATTCATAGATGAGGGAAAAAGTGCTGAATTTGGGGATTTGCAGGCATTATAGTGCACAATGAATTAATTTTTTTATAATTAAATAAATTATTTTGTATTCTATACAAGAAGATGTATGTCATATTCAAAAATTATATTAAAATAAAAATGGTTGATATTCCATTTGCTTGGTTCTATGGATTTTAGGTTATTGGGACATGACTTACTTTTTCAACTAAAAAATCAAATAAAATTACTTCAAAATATTTTTTTTAATTTTTAATTTTTTTTCTTGATACATTATAAGTATAGACAACTAAAACCACATCTAATGAAGTCTTATTGTATTACAGTTTAAAAATGGATATGTTTGACACACCAGCATAGAGTGCAATTGTTCATGGGACAACCTTTTTGGGTACCCCAACCAGACCATCACCCACAGTGAGAGCTGTAGAGCACAACAAGCCCCTCTGGCTACCGTGGCCATTTAAGGGTTAAAATACTTTACGATGTTCTCATTATACATCTTACATATGCTCATTCTATACATGTGGTTTTGGCGTGGGGTAGCAAGGTAGCAAGAGCGAGAAAAGAGTCAAAGGTTAGAGGGGGCGGCTACAATGAGAAGAGGGGTGGCAAAAGGGAATTCTCTAATTTCAAGACCAAGTACTCTATCAAACACTAAGATCTTTTTTTGCACTATGGTAGAAGTACCTAAAACCACCACCACCCCCAGTATCAACCTGTAGGTCTCCCCATAACCGCACTTAGCCTGAACTAGCATTGTCAGAACACTCAATTCAGACTGACCAATCAAAACAATAAAAAAGCTCGTGGTTTTGGGTCGAATCATGAATGGAAATTTGTACCAGCTAGGTGTGACAATGGGAAAGTCTACAGATTAGTTTTGGGTCACCAAGTACTTTTGCCTTTGAAAATTTATATTTATTTATGGAATGGGAGTTAAATTTTGAAAAAATTTGCATCCTATGAGAAAATTTCTTTCCTACATGGGAAAAATATACCCCAAAAATAACCATTCTAAAAAAACCTCAAAAAGCTTAAGTTGGTGGTTTTAGGGCATTCAACCTTAAGTGCAATGATGAATTTTGCATTACCAAAAATCAAAAGAGTCAAAGAGTATAGATGGGTGGCATCAAAAGGATTGGTGGCAAAGAATCCTCAAGAATTCTCTTTAGCGACTAAGATTTTTGCTTCCCCGACACAATAATGAATATAAAAATAGCAAGAAAAGAGTCAAAGGGTAGCTAGAAAGGGTTGGCAAAATAGAGGCCGGTGGCAACAGATTTCTAATGAAAGACTAAAATGAAATATATGCTCATCATCCAATCATCTCTACTTTCCTTCTTTTTTATTGGAAATTGCATGATAGAATATCAAACCTTCAGGAGAAACCCACTGCATGCATTTTGTCGGGATTCACGCAACATTCGATGTCAATATACTAGAGAGTAATAAAATCAATACAGTCACCAAACAGATGAATGAGTTCAAGATTCCTGGTACCGATGGTATCGATGATCTTTACGACTCCTACAAGTTCGATCAATCCCCAGTAGATCATTCTCCTCATTCTCCTCATTCAATCATTTCTTGCACGCAACGAACCCTCTGACTTCAAAGATAGATGATTCTCGAATCAACTTATCCACTAGTTTTCTGCCTGTAGCGAAGGATATCCTGTTTATCTTCTCCGAGTCTTCTGGAGTTTGGAGGTTCCGAGGTGATTGAGCTCTGTATTGATCGAATCTCACGAAGTAGACGGCTACGGTCATTGTAAGGAAGCTTAAGATCGAAATGGCAGTACCCTGCTCAGGCTGTGCAGCCTGCAATCAAAGATTCAATCTGTGGTTTTGGGCGGATGAACAGGCTCGTAAAGAAGTAATAAAACTGCTGCAATCAAACACATGTATTACCATTTTAGAACTGATACATCTATGCACTCGAGAAGTTATCATGGACTTTTCTTGTTGTAGTGCGCCACCGATATTTTTGCACGTACGTACAAGCACTCAAATGAGACTGGGGTAAACCATGTCAGTACCCTTAATTGCAACACAATCATCTGCAATCCAATTGCGCTCCACCCAGCTATGGTGAGTAGGGCTTCCATCATCATACAGACTGAGTAGTCTACCGATTTATTTTTTTGTAGCCTGTGAATGTGTTTCAGTAATGCCAATGTTTCTGTGCTGCTCGATCATAACTCTGTATGCCACGTATGCTTCTTTCATTGCTCTTGTTCAAGAGGACTATTCAAATTCCAATGTATCACCAGTTACGGTGAAGAGGAAATTGTTCATTTTCAGTGACTGTTGTGATCTTTTCGCTGAAGAGTGGCACACTGCACTCGCCTTTTCGACTAAGCACTAAACGATGGCAACTTCCTTATTGGTATTCTTTTCTTCCATGGCCAGGTGACCAGCTAGTTCACAGGCGTGCTGAAGATTGAAACATTGGCGAGGATAGTGTTATTCTTTGCAGAAACAAGTTCGAGATTTAGGCACCGACAAGGGCGTCAGAAGGAATCGCAAGCCAAGTACTGATCCAAAGAATCTTTGCAAAGTATCCGAAGACGGACACTTGGGAACAACCGATTGATTGAGTACAAGTAAGGCCGGATTGATCCCGAGAAACTTCGCCGGTGAACGATCGATCGATCCAGCGATCCTTCCGCAAGCAAACAACGACGAGACTGATCGATTAGCCATCGACAAAAGGACGGACTGGTCGACAAAAGAGAGACAACTCGCATCACTGCAAATAGATTGCATGCACACTGAAGTTAATCTCTTGCAAACGAACGCGCAAGCTTCGATGGATGTCAAGCCATGGTCCCAGTCAACCACATGCCACTCGCGGCAGTAATTCTTCCTTCGCTGCCATTACAGTACAGTAATGGAGGTGGTGGCGGCCAGGGTGGTGGCGACCAGGCGCTGGAATGGCCTCCAAGTGCCGATTTCAACTACAACCATCTATTCACTAAGACAATTGTAATGATTCTGGGCACAAAGCAGCAGTTTTACTATTAAGTTACAAGCATTCATGTCCCAAGGGTAAAATAGTGAAAAAGGAAGCACATTGGAATACCTCATGGTGTACTTATCATACATCTCACATAATAATAGTTTTAGCATTCCTTGTGTCCGTCGTTTAGGGGTGGTGGTGGCAAGAGTGGGGTGGCAAGGGCAAGATAAAGAGTCAAAGGGTAGAGGAGGTGGCAATAATGAGAAGGGGGTGGCAAAAGAGAATTCTCTAATTTCAAGACCCGGCATTTTTGGTCTTTAGTCTAAAACTAAGGCTATGTATTCGGCAACCATGCAAATGATTATCACGATATTTTGCCCAATATCTGGAGAATTTGAATATTACAATTTTCATTGGTCACGGCATGTTTGGCAACGAAGTGAACCAACCAATATTGCAATATTTCATATTTACAAGAAAAGTATTCAGATCTGACGTGAATAACTAATTATCAATATTCAAAACTCACTCCAAAACACAACCATTTTTTTTCATTTCTCTATTTTCATTCACTTTTCCATTCTCATTCTCATAGATTTCGATGCCCAGGGTTGTCAAATGCAATGCGAGATTATTTGAATATTGGGTTGCCAAATGCAGCCTAAGATAATACTAAGAAAATAGGATTATTTTTTCTATATCAATATTGAATATACAACAACACTAAAGAAAAGAGTCAAAGGGTAGAGAGGGGCGAGGGGTGGCAAAGAATTTTCGAGGATACTATTTCAAGACTGAGATTTTTTCCGACACACTAATGAATATGTCAATAGCAAGCAAAGAGTCAATGGGTGGAGAGGGTGGCAAAAGTGAGGTGGCAAAGAGAATTACAAAATTCTACTGAGATTTTTCCCAATTCAATGATGAACATGCTCATCATTCAATCATCTCACTTAGAAGTTTTACTGGAAAATGCATGCATGATAAAAATATCAAACTGATAAACCCATCGAGTTTGTCGGGTTTCCTGCAACATTCAACGTAATTCTGCACAGTAACTTTCTACATAATTAGTCAGCAAACACCGTTACAGAGCGAGCAGTTGGAATCTTGGTAGCGATGATTCGCTTCGATGATCCTCACGACTCGTACAAATCCATTCTTAGTCGATCCTGCTCATTCTGGACTTTCATTTCTTGCACGCAAACGCAACTCTCATCGAAGATGGATGATGCTAGAATCGCATCTTCACCAGTCAGTTCCCCTTCAATCTCTCCCTACAGTGATCGATATCGATGAATCTGACTATCTTCTCCGAGTCTTCTGGAACCTTGGAAGTTGATTGAGTTCTGTGTCGATCGAATCTTGCAGTCGTGGTCAGGAAGTAGACCACTATGGTCATCTCAGAAAGCTAGAACCACAATATTGTTAATTGGCTGTGATCTGTAGGTGGAGTTTAACTGTGAATTAGGAAGTGAGTAATGTGTAATGACTCATGTGAAGCTGTGCAAACACAAGCCTACCGTGTTTTTCGTCATTCCAGACCCAATTCCCCTGATGGAAATTGCTCTTGTTGACGGAATTGTGGGTCTAGCTCGTTGATACTGTTTACTGGAACGTCGGTACTGAGTCAGTATTACAACAACGATTTCGCAGCTGATCTAGATGGACTTGAACCGTTTCGATTTAATGTCTATCTTCGGCATGCATATATCCTTGTAAAGAAGCTCAAGGTCGCTCAGAAACGGCAGTCTAACCCTACTCAGCTCATTAAGGGTCTGCAATCAAAGCTTCAAACCGTGACTGTCTGTGGCGATGATTTTGGTGCGCATGAACTTACAGGCTTTAATTGCTGCAAGCCTATGGTCAGTTTTATAAACTGGTAGATTGCACTCGAGAAGTTGTCATGAGCGTCTGCTGTTGTTGTCGTATGCCACCGATCTCTGCACATACATACAAGCACTCAACAGAGAGGTGGGTACCTGAAGGCTTGTCAGTGCGCACACAAGCAGTCTTTATTGCAACAGACAAATGGATCATCTGACTGCAAATGGTATTGTGTTGGTATCATGCATCTCCGCCCAGCTATGGCGATTAGGGCTGCACGCTCTTACTCTGTAGATAGTGTGTCAGATCTACTCTAGCTGATATACGTTTGCTGATTCCTTAAGGAATCGTTGTGTGCTTTCGTGCATGCATAGTTTCAATAATAATTGTGCGTATTTCCCAATTGTGTGCATCTTGCTCTTGTTCAAGAGAACTATACAAATTTCAATCACCAGTTATATAGTGGAGATTATTCATTTCTAGTCTTTTTTGTTGAATACTGAAGAGTGGCTCACTGCAACGAAAAACAATGGCAACTTCCTATGGACAAAATTGCTATATTAACTTCCCTTTGCATTTAGGCTCCTATTCTTCCATTCTCCACAGTTTCTTAAACTCTGTCCTGACTCCTCAGTATGCATTTCAGTCCCAAAATGTGCGTTCCCATTTGTCAGCAAATTTCTGCGTTCTCATTTTAATCAGCAGTTGAGTAGAAGACAGCAAGATTTCATTCAAAAGTCCACCGATCTCGCTCCACACGTCCCCACATCAAATTGACATAAGTATTCTTGCCAATCTCGCGCAAATTTGAGGCTTCACTCGACAGATGACCAGTTACAATACATGCCGGAAAAAGGAATATTTGTCGAATATTTTCGAGGATAGTGTTGTCTATGCAGAAATAAGTTCGAGACATGACACCGTCAAGTGCCAGAAGGAATCGTTCAATCGGGTACAAACCAAGTACACAACAAGTATCGATCCAAAAAACTCTCGCAAAGTATCCCAACAACAGACAGTTGGGAACAATCGATCAGTCGAGTACAAGCCCACAAGTAAGGATCGTCGGTGAACGATCGATCCAGCGAAACTTCCGGATACACACAGCAAGCAAAGAACGACGACGAGACCGATCGATATGTAAGCCTTCAACAAATTAAAGAACTGGTCGACAAAAGAGAGGCAACTAGCATCACCGCACGTACACTAAAGGTAATCACTTGCAGACGAACGCTCAAGCTCCAATTGAACGGAAGCGGTCTGCCAGCCATGGTCCCAGTCAACCACAAGCCACTCGCGGCAGAAATTCTACCACCGGTGCCAATACCGTAATGAAGGTGGTGGCGCCAGGGTGAGGGCGATCGATTCTCCATCAGGCGCTTGAATGGCCTCCAAGTGGTCGATGAACAGTGTTCAGGGTGGCACCACTCCTTGCCCCCACTCGATCGCACTAGGCCGGCCGGCAGCTGGTCCGGGGACACTGGGAGCCTGAGACTTGCCCAAATCAAGCGAATATTCCCTCCTTTTCCCTTTCCCCTCAAAAAACTTACCTCGCACAATGCCGGGGACGATTCGTTCTCCAGGTAGTGCTAGGACTATATGCTACCCTTGGAAGTCCCAAATACAGTGGGGGCAATGTGCAAGTCTATAAAACTCCAAGGAGAGGCTCCCTAAAATATATTTCGAGAAAAGTTCAAGACTTAACGGGGGACCGAAAATGTAATAAAAAATATCAGGCCCCACTTGACTGAAGCATGGTAGTGGCGGTGGTGGGGGCTTCGGGCCTGGCCACTATATTACTGCGGTCGTACCCAATGTTGCCGACACTCGAACTTCATCGATCCTACAGTCACTAATCATATACAAGCTACATTGCTCTGACTGATCAATCAGCAGCATTCTAGCTCGATCAGTGACCAGCTCGATCATGTCTGAACCACAGGTTCAACAAAGCTCAGGTTCCGTGGGTTTCTTTCTGGAGTCTTTCATGGAGGAGGAGAAGGATCCGCAGTGTTTCGGCCAAGATTACTTGGATACTTTTGCATGGGAGATGGCAGATTTCGGCTCTCCCTCAGATGTGTCCGAGGAGGACGTGCCCGTCGGCACGAAGCGGAAGTGGAGTGAAGACCGTGACGATGCGGTACCGCAACGGGAGCAGAGGCAACGAGGGAAGAACTGGGAGAAGGCGGAAGAGGACATACTCGTGGAGTGCAAGAGCAAGCATATGGACTGGAAGGCGGTCTCCGAGCATCTGCAGTTGCATGGATTTACGAGAAACCACAAGCACTGTGCGGACAAGTGGTACGCGCTCCGGAAGCATTACCTCGAAGTTCATCAGTGGATGATCAATAACCCAGGTGCTGATTACTGGGACCGAAGCACGAATTCGCACCGGATTCGATCTGTGCCTCCTTCGTTCTGCCTGTCTTGGTACCGCGTCTTCGATGCTGCTGAGAAACGGGAAGGTCGCAAATCATCTCAGGTCAGAACTCCTTCTCTCTCTCATCCCATACAGCAGATCAGTGTTACTTTTACTAGCTCTTCTTTGCTGAATTCTTTATGAAGTCCCTCCAAAATTGAATGACCTCTAGATATTGTACCAAGTGTCACTATGTTGCTAGGAAGAGAAACTCTCATGGATACGTACTTACTACAGGTACCAAAATGATAGATGAAACACTTGTTGAAGAATGTAAAGGTAGTGTTTCAACATGTCACTAGTGTCTGAAAGGGGTGATTGAAATAGTTTGACAGTACTTCAACAAGTTCGAAACATCACTAGTGATTAAACTAAAGTTCAAACCATCACTATCGCAGCCATTTACTGTACCAGCTAAAGCCTGATTGTGGCAACTGATTGGGACTGCAGGCTAGCCAGAAACAGCGGAGGAGAGCAGAGTCTCAGTGCAATGGAGGAGCAGTACTAAATGCAACGGAGGGGTTACACGAGCTAGCAACGAAGTTAAAAGCAGCAGCAATGCAGGAAGAGGAGCTAGGAATGGTAAAACACGAGGACTATCGCGGGATGAACGGAGGGATCGTCGGCATCATGGAAGCGGTGGTGACAGAGATTCAGAACTTACGAAACGCGCTCACGAACAAGTTCGTCGCGGAAGAAAGAGAGCGGTCACGGACTCTGGCCCTTCAAGAGAAGAAACTGGAGCTCAAGCGACAGCGATTCGATTATCAACGGCGCCGTGACGAGGAGGAGAAGCAATCCCTGCACCAGTTTTCCATCAATTCTTCTAGCTAGCTAGTCCCAATCATTATTTGATTCCTCTTACATGTATATATATCTCGATCCATGTACATGGCCACCATTCGAACCATGTATGTTGTGAGTTTCAGAGTTGGTTGACTGTCCTTTTGATACTTAGAAAGATCAGATCATGAGTGTTTTGTACATGTCGGGTAGTTGATTATCAAACTATCTCTTTTTTGGCACTGGAGATGATAATTAAAACTCTCTCCTCTTTTTCATTGTATATCAAGTACCTGATGAATGGGAACTTGCTCACTAATGAATCAAACTCAGCATGGTGAAGGTAGCCGTGTGAGTAACTTGTGTACATGGGCAAAGTAAGGAAACATCATTTTTGGATCTTTCAAAATTTGTTATTGAATTTTTTAAGAATGGACTTTTGACATTGCTGATATCGATCAAAAGTCTCATTTTGTGTATATACTTCTTGAATGAGTGTTTGCATGTCTCAGGTGGTTGAAAGTGACCAATTGATCTTTTTTCTCAAGTAGAGAACTATGGTCATTTGAAATTTAACTTTCTCCTAAACAGAGTTTCAATTCTGCTAATTACATGTGTTACACTACTACATGTCATATTTCAATGTATGAAGTGTATTCACACTACAAGAGATTCAAGGTTTTATGACTACAGCCTGCGTAGTTATATTGTGACTCGAAGTCACTAAGAGAGGAAATGACTTGAAAATATGACTATTTGTGATTACCTTACAATCATGTTATGATTGTTTGAGGTCACATATCACATGTTATGACTGTTTGCAATAACATGTGACTACAAACCTTCATAACATGATTAAAAGATGATTATCAATAATCATATTTTCAGTCTTAGCTGCTCCGAACAATATGACTACGCCTATATGTATGAAATCTTGAATTTGTTGTAGACAGTGAATCATTTTGTGTCAATTGCTCAAGTCATGAATTGAATGAATTAATAATTAGTTGTCTTTCCTCTACTTAATATCTTCCCAAAAATTCACAAGTTTTAGTTATTTCTCATTATGTCATCCTTGCCTCAAAGTATTCGTACAAGTTTGATGAAACTAGAATGTTTCTCTACACTAATGGAAATGTGGTTTGAGTATACTAGCTACTATACCAACAAGTACATCAAGAGTGGCAATTTACACCAAGCTTGGGTGTAGATTGCCATTCTAGAATGTACCCATGTGGTATACTCAAACCACTACTCTACTATACAAGAGTTGTTGACTCGTGTTATATGAAGATAAGTGTTATTTACCAAATGTCAACGGTTACACTATTTTTCAGCTCGCTTAGGTTTAGTATTCAATTTGGGCCGACATTCAAATCAATGACATTCTTTGTCTCTTATTGAAACCAAAGGAAAAATTGTTTTTTTGTCTCTTATTGAACACTAGCCAATCAATGATTTTTGAGCCTCATGGTCTCTTTAATTGTAGTTTAGTCAAGGCATTTGCTTTGACTTAACTATAGTTAAGGAGATCATAAGAACATTATCCATTAGGGAAAATTTTGCATACTTTTGGGACTTCACAGTTAGTGGTCATTCTCCTTCTTTCAAGGTGGTGTAAAGTCAAATGGGAGACCAAGAGCACTTAACCCCAATTCCGTTAACATGGCACTATGCCATGTGCCATTTTGTCACACTAGATCTTACTTTGTGCTCATATAAAATGGTATATTCTGTAATATCACAATTTTTTTGTAATATCACTTCTTTATATACATTGTCACTCATTTTCCCTAATATCACCTTAAAATTCTTTTATATCACATGGTTTTTGAGCTACAGTTCAGAAAGTTGAGGTGTGCCATTTTACCGGAGTAATGCCATTTTAACGGAATTGGGGTTACTTTACTTTCCAATCACAAGTTTCAGAAAGCCATAGTCAATCTTCATAGTTCATAGTGTAAAGCAACCCTCAATACATAGTAAACCAAAGGCAGGAAATCTTAGGGTAACTAAGTTCCATCATTCCTTTTAAGTGATTTAAAATTTGGCCATGGCTCTTTCACCTTTCTTGGTCATGGCTCTTGGGACCCTGATTGTGCACTCAGTTAAAAACCACTGGACCTACCCTTCATATCCCCTAGTCAAAAGCTTCTAGAGGTTGATATCAAACAATGATGCTTCATTTTCACAAACGATATGGTAGAGCAGCCAAAAATGGCGCAGTGCCGAAAATGGAGCCCTAGTAATCTTCACTGTCACGTACATAATAGCTTCTCCATACAACAGTACCATGTACACACTGCAAAGATTATAGGGCGTCACTTTAGGGCACCATTTTAAGAACACCTATATTTCCATATTTAAAAATTCATTACTTACTGTAGAAGAGTCGAAAAATAATGATTCCACTTGCTCTAGTTTTTTACTAATTTTCCCATGCACAAAAATTGCTTGCACTGGCAACATTCCTGTAGATTTTCTGTGCTGAAAATTGCGCCATCATAGGACACCTTACCATATTCACATTCTACCATGGTTTTTCCATACTCATCTTTTTACCAAACAAAGTCTGAATAATAATAAAGTTGATGAAATTCAACCGAACAATAAAAAAACACATGTCACACAGTGCGAGGGGGGGGGGGGGCTCTTGAAGGCTCTCTATGGCATTGAACAGTGGCTACTCAATGGCTACCCCCTGTCACAACAGTGGACCCTCATTAAAGTCAGCTTGCAAGACCTAGAGGAATTATGAGCCCTTACTAACTAACAGTTACTACACATGGTCACTTGGAATAATGCAGACTATCATTTCACACCAACACGAACCAAGAGTTTTCTATTGAGAATCAAATCGTTATTCTTCGTGATCCAAATCTAGGATTTATGGGTACTTATTTGAGCTTGCTAGTAATGTATACCACTTCTTATGAAAATCCAAATCTATGCGTGTGCATAAGGTAGAGGCACCTATAACCGACCACTTAAGGATTTTAGCACATGATATTAAGGTATATATTTCTTTTGGAATTTTTCATGTGTGCAAACATAAGGTTCTTGTTGAATGCAAAAAGTTTTGTGATTTTATTTGCATTATTCAAATAGTTATAATTGTTTGAAGTGAAAAGTTGCTTGGAACCTAAAGCCGATCACATGCTCAAATATACAAATGACGTACATCTATTCTTTCAAAATCTAGGAATTGGGCTTGATCGGTTATTGGTCGCCGGTCGGGAATGGGTGCCTCTACCTTATATTAACTTAGAATATCTGGTTGAAGTAGAAGAGAAACTCCAACCTATTTAGAGGTCGGCGGCCTATCCTTGGATGTGTGCCTGGAGGTTCTTTTAACTTGGAATATTTGGTTGAAGAGAGAAACTCCAACCTATTTAGAGGCCGGCTCCAACCTATTTAGAGGTCGGCCTGAATAGAGTGTTTATTCGATCTATCCTTCAATGTATGCCTGGAGGTTTATTCGACCTATCCTTGGATGTATGCATGGAGGTCATCACACCAATGGCGTGACTACTAACCCCTCTAGGGGTGAACATTGTGGTAGGAAATGCCTTAGAGATACCCCACATGGTATCCCGCGAAGGAGTTAGAGGTACCCATATAACGAGGTCCAAGAAACCCCACACCATAGTTGGGTGGATTATGGTGACGAGCACCATGCCAACATGGGGAACAAGAGCCTACGACCTCCTCATTGATGGCCATGAGCCCTAACCACCAAGGTGCCTTCTATTCGGTTGAATACATCCTTAGATCTTAGTTTCTTTAAATACAAGCTTGAAATATGATTTCACAGTATAGTTGTAAGTTTGTCGGACACTTTGCATCATCCTTGGTGTCATATGGTTCATACCCCCTCATGTGCGTCACGATTTGATTATGAATTGACTACCAACTAGACAATTGTTATTGATTTTAAATGTGAAAACAACACAAGTGTAAATAAAATTCTTGGCCTTCTTATTTTCCACTAAAAAAATAAAGTCAATTGAACCTAAGGTTATGGCGAGTAAGTTTTAGTCGTTGGGGGTATCAATTCATTTATCGAGAAGTCGTAACAATGAACTTTTTCCTTGATTCCAAAGCGAGAGAACATTCCATAGCCACTTTAATGCCTAAACTAGTATGAAGAACCAAAACCACACATTCTTGTAGTAAAATCTATCATGACCGTTACATCAACCCAACAAATGTTCCTACAATTCAGAATTCACTCTTAATTAGAAAGAAATAACTTCAAACTTCACACACAACAAACATGTTGCAAAATGCACCTACTTTGTAAAAGAAGAAAAAACACAAAGTACTTCTCACAAAAATATCACAAAAAACATCACTCTACAACATACGAATAAAGTGTAGCCGACAAATTCCGCGTACACTTTAAAGAATACCAACAAAAAATTCTTGGAACGAAAAAAAGGGGTCAAACGCGCATTCTACAAAGTGATTCTCGAGCGGAAAAATATCTACTATAACCAAAAATGATTTTTTCATTCTACAAAATGGTACTATAAATAGCATGTACAACATACACATCAATTACAAAACTCGAGCACATGACGAGTACAGCCCTCTCGGACCCTTTTGTGAGGCACAAAGGTATGACATGGATGGTGGTAGACACATACTGTATATACATGATTGTGAATAGGCCACGAGAAAATCACGCACTCGGAGGGAGGGACCCGATTCATTCATTCATTCGCACTTTCCAATTTCCTTTTGGTGCGGATAAGCAAATGTATGGTGAAAGCCGACCCGTGTTCGACGGGCGCCTCAAATCGTCACTAAAGTTACGATCTGTGCAATCTAATGTCGTATACTGTACGTGCATGGTCAGTTCGATACTAAAAGTGCCACACGATTAAATAGTGTGGGAGTTTTATTAGTATGGTAAACTTCCTTTTGTCACAATCTTGATTCGCTAAAGTACAAATATCACTTTTTTCTGAAAACAAATTTATTCTTGGTGGAATTGGCCGTGCAGGTAATGTGATTAGCCTTCACAAAATATAATGTTATGTGTTCATGTTTGTCACCTTCATTTAGCACGTACATGTTGTTTGTTGGTTACATGTCAATGCAACCTCTATATTTTAGAATTAGGCATGGGTCGACCTTTCTACTTAGACATTTGTTATCTAAGGCATGTAGTTTGTTTTGTTTGTGTGTGTGAGAGTGAGTAACATTGTGATCTTGGGCACTGTCGATCTGAGCCGGGTGCATGAGGTCTCGTTGGAAGCGGGAGATTTTTAAAGGGTTGTAGGCAATAGTCGAATCATAATTCCAACCAACAAATTTAGAGATAGTGAGTTTCCAAGTATTTATGGCCCCATGAATATTGGATATTATTTGTATGAGTGTGGCAACGCTACAGCAGAGGCATACTAGTGTCATACTTAATCCAAACATATCAATCTCATTTTTATGATCATGTTTTCTAGCTCAAAATTTGATCCCCCTCTCAAATGCTTCAACATACATGGTTGGTCTTAGATGCCTCTATCTTTAACGGTGTTCTATCCCTTGTTTACATGGACAAAAAAGAAAACTTGAAAAAAAGAAAAACTCAATTTTTGACAAATTTTGAAATTATCGCAATTTAATTGAGTTTCCGCTAAAGGAGCACATACCGCAGTTTGGGGCAAATCTCAATTATTGTTTTCAAACTTTGACCCTAAAGATCTCCCAAAGTACGAGGAATTTCGGAGCATGAAATGACTTCTTGGAAAGGTACAGACAAACCCAACGAACGATTCCAACTTCATGCCAGCTAATAATAGTAAATTAGAGGCCACCCAAACTCCAAAACGACTACAATATGACCTCACTCCACTTTAGGGGTTAAAAAGCATTACTTGAGGGTCATTTTGGACTTCGGGGGTTTACTTTGGGCACCCATAAATGAGTTCTACTAGCGTTTCTCGGAGCCTCATCAGCCAATGAGATTTTTTCTTCAGAATCCGTGGAATATTTGATTTGGACCCCTCGACGACCATTTTTAATAACTCTGAATTCATAAATGGAGCTTTACTCCTTGGCATTTTGAACCTGAACACTATATATTACTCTTTACCCCTCCTTCTCCCTTGCCCCCCGAGAAACGCTTGTAGCACCGATTTACAATGATCCGTTTACTTTGCTTCCAATGAGGGGTGCATAAGCATTCACAACAAGGTCAGACTAGGCTTTAGGAATCATATGATTGATACTCATTCCATGTGGACTACAGTAATAGAATGCTGTCTACGCACTTTCCATGGCCCAGCCCAGCCCCGTCACCAGTGAGCCTATCATACAATACAATATCCCATGGATGACTTTTTGAAACCAACATGTAACCTACTTCACACCTTCTCTCTCCCTCGCTCGCTTCTCTTTCTCATCTCACTTGCGCGACACGGGAACTCCTTGCTCGCTCACTCGCAGGGCCGGGCTCCCTCGCTTGCCACCTCTTGTGACATGCATGAATATTGCCATCCATGGCCTCCTCTTTTTTCTATCGTATGTTCCACTCTTTCTTTTTACGGTATCATGATGTCAGATTTGGGGGCGTAAAGGAATTTGGAACTTGCATTTGTTGCTCATGGATAGTAGAATTAAAAATTGGAGCTTTTAGTCAAGTGAGACAAAAATATTTTGTTGTTTTTATTAGTAGTGATTGTTTACGTGTTTTTGAATTTAGAATTTTGTGTGTGGAATTTTGATAACGAGTTTGGGTAGTGTTGTGTGTGGTTGTATTGAGTTGTTTAAGTTTTAATTAGTAGGAATGGATTGAGCTATTTAAGTTGGGTGGTTTTTGTTAGTGAGTTTATTACAATGTTTTAAAGTATGTATGACATGGGGGTGATTTGTTGGGTGTCTTTGTGTATGTTAGTTTCTACGTATTTTTGTATTGTAAGAAATAGATAGCATCCTATTTGTATTTAGGTACAAGATTTGTGGAAGATAGAAGGGGGTTTTCTTTGGTTTAGCTATTTAATGGCCACATGTCCATATTTTGAATCATGTGTAATTTGAATCATGGTTTCTCTCTCCTTTAGCTATATTTCATCCACCAAAGAGAATACATGTTGTAAAGAACTTTAAGTATATTACCATATGGAGTGGTTATGATTTAATTTCCAAATTGTTTTTCTGAATGAAAAATTGCTATTTTGAGTTGGTTTGTTGGAAGCTAACAACCAAGTTGTTTTTGAAAGAAGAAACACTTCGGGGTACTTCCTCGAATGTTCTTAGACATCAATGTGACTGTTGCAAAGGGCAAGCTTTTCCTACTTTTATGTGCTTATTGAGCTCCAAAGGTTTGATTTTGGGGCATTACGTTGCACTCATTGTGGTTTTAGATATTGAAGAAACTATTCGTGTCCAAAATGACACTTCAAGCTTCAAACCCTAAAGGAGAGAGAGGCTTCGATTTGCTTGAAAAAGATAAATTATATGTTGTTCCTACAAAAACTAAAATTTTGACTCAATGTAACCCAATATTCATACACTGAAATTCGATAAAAATTGGTGGATAGTCTAATGAGACAGTTATAAACAAAATCCTACTCTTGTACTTCCAAGATCAAATAATAATATACTTTATCCATAGATTTCTGATATGACCTTTTAGAGGTCACTATCGAGTTCCTCATGTAGGGGTTAAACAAAAAACAACACCGTACTAGTATTTGTTAGCAAAATTCAATTCCCCTTCTCCGGTGGGCATCGGGATATTACCATTACGAACAGACACTTCATTCACGCCAACCGCTTAGAAAGGGACCGGAGTTTCTATCTAACTATCTTGTTACCAGAATGATACAATTTGTTTTACACCCCAAATTTAATTTTTTTAAACCGGGCTGTTTTATATGAACAAAATGTTTTACTAAAATAGAAAAAATAATCAAATAATAAATTGGGAGTGTACAGTCTGACTTGAAGGGAGGAGTGAAACATGGACTGTGTCAGAAGCCCGTCACCCCCCTTCCCTTAAACCTCCTCGAAACCAGGACGAACGGATACTGGATGACCGAAAACCGGTGAACGGATGTACGAAATCCACTCAACACCAGCCATCTCCGGATGAAAAATCCGCTAGATGGATGAATGAAGAAGCGCATGAACACGCAGGGGGTAAGTATTCAAAAGCACCCCCAGTCCGTAGTTGCCTGTTGTCGCTGCTGCCTTTTTGTTGTTGCTGCTGCTTATTGTTATTGAATGTATCACCAATCGCCATAGCCACAGAAACACAAGCTTTATTATCAAGGCAAACAATAGGAGAAGAGAGAAGAGAGGAGAGAAGAATGAGGGAGGAGGCGGGGAATTGAGAGGAAGAGTGAGAGAGAGAGAGAGAGAAGAAAGGGAAGGAGTTGTGTAGGTTTTTTCCGATGCAATGGGCCAGTGCTATGGAAAGTATGATGGAGGCGAGGTATCGTTCAACGAGGTGCACTCGAAGACACAAAGCTCAAAGCACAGCAATGGCGGAAGCTTTGGAGGCGCCTCCCCGATGCGGTCCTACAAGACGAGCTTCGGCAGCAGTCATCCGTCGCCGCGCCATCCGTCTGCCAGCCCGCTACCTCACTACGCGACCTCGCCTGCCCCGTCCACTCCTCGCCGTCTGTTTAAGCGCCCGTTTCCCCCGCCCTCTCCTGCTAAGCACATCCAGAGTTCCCTTGTGAAGCGTCACGGTGCTAAGCCTAAGGAGGAAGGCTCGATTCCTGAGGCTGTTGATAACGAGAAGCCGCTCGACAAGCAGTTCGGGTATCCGAAGAACTTCACCAGTAAGTATGAGCTTGGCCATGAGGTTGGCCGTGGTCACTTCGGCCATACCTGTTACGCTAAAATGCGTCGCGGTGAGCATAAAGGGATGGCCGTTGCCGTCAAGATAATTTCTAAGGCCAAGGTACGGTGTTGCTTTTTCTTCTTTTTAGGCGACCACAACGTTCGCGTGAAAATTTTAGGAGTAGCTTCATTCGTACTGTTTTTGTGATATGGACGAGGATCGTGTGAAGAGCAACTGCAGTCGTAGTTTTGGTGAATGATGTGAGTGATAGCTAAAAGCAAACGGTGTAGGGTTGGAAGATTAGGTTGTGGCTCCTCAATTGTGACCTTGAGGAAAGAGCAGATTTTGGCGTGGAAAGTGGAAACTTGAATTGTTATTTTGGTGATGATCGCGGAGTTCGGGAGGAGTTGTTAGATTGTGTTACGAGGAAGTTTGAATTTGTGTATGTGACAGATGACGACGGCCATCGCTATCGAGGATGTCCGACGAGAGGTGAAGATTCTGAAAGCTCTCACGGGGCACCACAACTTGGTCCGCTTCTACGACGCTTGCGAGGACAATTTGAATGTGTACATTGTGATGGAGTAAGCAACGATGCACCCGTAGGTCAGGAATGGAGGTGATTTGGATTGGAGTGGTGATGATGGCGACGGAAGCTTTAGCAGTGTATTGAAAGCTGGTGAAATCCGAGTGGAATTGACGGGCGTTAGACTTTGTTTGTGCAGGTTGTGTGAAGGAGGTGAACTGTTAGATCGCATTTTGTCTAGGTATGTACGAAACCATTCTGGAAGGGTTCTGCTTGTTATCTTAGTTTTTCCTTCTTAGTGGTGTCCGTTTACTGGAATATTACCAAGCACGAATTGTGGCTCTAGTTCATATTGGAGATATGAAATTTTCAACTCGGGTTTGTGGTTGCAATTTGCTGCAATCGCCGAACTTTAGCGGTAGAGGACTTAGGGGTTAAATCGATCGTTAGACATGGTTGTGAATGCTATGCACCTTCAGCTTAGTCCTTAATGCCATCTGTTTGAGCAGGGGAGGGAGGTATACGGAGGAAGATGCCAAGATTGTCGTGCAGCAGATTTTGAGTATCGTTGCATTCTGTCATCTGCAAGGTGTCGTGCACCGGGATCTTAAGCCCGAGGTGTGTGCACTTAACCTCACCATATTATTCATCAGGCCAATTGAGGGACTGGTTGAATTCTCGTGGAGTTTGTCTCTAACAACCAGTACACATGCATTGCAATGATAATATCCTGAAGTATCTTAAGATTGGAAATGCTATAGTCTGATGTTTTCTTCGACATGTCAGCCATCTGACGTTAACTTCTACATCAAATCTGCAGAATTTTCTTTTCACCACGAAGGATGAACATGCTCAGCTCAAAGCGATCGATTTTGGATTGTCAGATTTCATTAAGCCTGGTGAGTCCTCGTTCTTCTGGCCGTGTTCAGTTGCTTGTTACCTGTGGGTCAAGAAGGTGCATTTTCTGTTTGTATACTCAAATACGGTACTGGTGACTCGCATTTAAAGGCGTACCATATTTGAGTCCATTTAGAAGCTTCGATTTTCGGATTTGTCGATGGATGTTGAGTTGGTAGTGCACAGTTTGGAAGCAAGCCTTGTGTCGACGTGGCTTAGTCTTGGGACATTTTGGGATGTCTAGGGGGAGATTGTGAGATATTGGCACGTTATGAGGTAGCTATCCAGTTGGGACTTGAGGTTTTCTTATTCTGATTGTAAACATATGTCTTATGTTGGATTGCAGATGAAAGACTGAATGACATCGTTGGCAGTGCCTATTATGTTGCACCGGAGGTTTTGCACAGGTCGTATTCCATGGAGGCTGACGTCTGGAGTATTGGAGTAATCACATACATTTTGTTATGTGGTAGTCGGCCGTTTTGGGCGCGGACAGAGTCCGGTATCTTCCGGGCGGTGTTGAGGGCTGATCCTAGCTTTGAAGAAGCCCCATGGCCTTCAGTGTCTCCCGAGGCTAAGGACTTTGTGAAGCGATTGTTGAACAAGGATAGTCGAAAGCGCATGACCGCTGCACAAGCTCTAAGTATGTCCACCTCTTAAAATGATAAGCTCTACTTCATCATACTGCTCTGAGCTCCTGAACATGCTCCTTAGTCGAAAATGATCCAGCCTGATCTAGCATTCGTAATATCTTACCGAACTCTGTGGGGGTACTGCAGCTCATCCGTGGATTCGAAATGAGAACATGAAGATACCCCTGGATATTATTGTTTACAGACTTGTGAGACATTATCTTCGCGCAACATCCATGAGACGGGCTGCCTTGAAGGTTAATGGCGGGATCCTTACCTCTTTCATTTTCTTACTTCGTTGCAAGTGTCCTAGAAGGATAGATGCATTCTGTGCTTTTCCAATGTGACGATGATTTCTAGTTGTTGATGACTCAATGTAACTTAAGTTACTGTACGTTCGGTTATCAGGCTTTGTCGAAAACCTTGACAGAAGACGAGCTGTATTACCTGCATAGACAATTTTCCTTGCTGGAGCCCAACAGAGGTGGACGCATTTCTTTTGAGAATTTTAGACAGGTGAGTGTGTATTAAGCTATTTTCTAGGTGCTGCTCGAGTCTTTTCATTACTTTGCGTTAGATCTTTTTCTGCTGATGAGTATGTTCTACGTAGACGCAACTCAATCATGGTGTATGTAGAGATCCACACTCTCCCGTAAGTGGTATCCTTCTTCTCTGACCATAATCACTCAACTTTTGTAAAATGTTCCATCATGGCTAGGCTTTGTTGAAGTACGCCACTGATGCCATGAAGGAAGCTCGGGTGTTCGAGATATTGACCTCGGTAAGCAAATGAGTTTTAACGTACAGTTCCATGGGTTCCTACTGTTGAGGATTAATCCTGCACCGAAGTACTTTTCTACTCTGAAACGGCCCAATTTTCCTCATGTTTCGTGTTCTCCGAAGTTTGTCCTCTGCATGCGTCCCTTTTTCATGTTGCGCCTCACAATTCTGCTTCACTTCAGAACTGACTAGACATTTCCCGTGACTTATTATTCTTGTGATTTGGAAGATCCACGCATGAATGTACTGGGGTTGCTCATTTCCAATGATGACTGTGCAGATGGATGCCCTTTCCTTCAAGAAGATGGACTTCACAGAATTCTGTGCTGCGGCTATTAGTGTGCACCAGTTAGAAGGAACAGACCGATGGGAACAATACGCTCGTGCAGCATATGACATTTTTGAAAAAGAAGGCAACCGTGTTATCTCTGTAGAGGAACTCGCTCGAGTGAGTATCACTTTCCTGGAAACATCACTACGCCTGTAAACTGGTGTTGCGCCTGCTATGTTTGACTAGTCTACCCATCTTTTGACCGTTTCTGCATGAGGGCTATGTGGTGTCTCTTTTCATTCTTATAAGAATATAATAACCTTGTCGGTGGATGTTGAACAGGAGGTAGGGCTATCGCCAACTGTTCCTGCTCAAGTCTTTCACGAATGGCTGAGACATTCAGATGGCAAGCTAAGTTACATTGGATTTACGAAGCTGCTACATGGAGTTACCACCCGTGCTAACAGGAATCATCACTAGTGACAAGTTATTGGAGAATACTTTCACAACTTTCACGCTTCAAAGGAGATCGTCACAAGGTTCCTCTTGGCATATACAATCTCGGGTTGATGGTGCATCCCACACCCTTCATTGGAAGTGTGATCTGTCAGGTCGCTTTCAAAGCAGCTGGTGTGATATCTGCTCATCGAACCTGTGCGCTCTATGCTTATCCCTCTTTTACGGGGTAAACTCATTGATTTTCGGGCACACATTGAGTGCTTTGTAGAAGTTACATAAATATATGGCAAAATGGTTGATTGTTAGAGAGGCAGCAAGATCAGCAGAGAGTGGTGTAATGCTGCAGAAACTAGTACCACATGCAGATGATAGGGCCAACATTGCTGCAAGGGTTTGCGCAAGGTTTTATTCTCAAAACCTGGCCTATGTATTTTATTCAATTAGTGTCAGTTCCGGCATGAGGGTCCGTCCCCACCCCCATTGTTGCTACCTTCTTAGTTCTGAGACTCTCCCTACGATAGTCTCCCCCCCTTCCTCAATGTATCAATTGGTTCAATTATTTGAATGAAACATGTTCCTCTCAAGTCATTCTTACATAACTTGCCATGTAGTAGTTCTGATGCGCAGATATAGGCTTTTAGTAAATGTATTATTCGGTTTGGCCCAATTTCGAAAGTGAACTAGTAATTTTGCACGACCTTTGAAACAACCTTCTGCATGACGGTTCCTTTCCAGAATAAGTACAGCTCTTCGGAAGGAATTATTTCAATATTTTGAAAATCCATTGTGAACATGAGAATGATATTTGCAATTATGAAGGGTCAAAAATCATGCACACGGAACCGTTCACGACCGAGTGATGGCCGTGAACAATGCACACAGAACTGTCCACGATCAAGTGATTCCCTCAAGAATATAATGTGTCTAATCCAATTATGCGAAGAAGTGAACGGGCCTTGCCGCGGTTAATCCAATTATGTGAAGAAGTGAACGGGCCTTGCCGTGGTGAAGTTACTTCCGCTCAATCGTTTTAAAACATATAACACTACCATGGTTTAAGCTTCAAGCCTCACTTGAATGTCAAGCACTCATAAAATTCTCACCCGTTTGACAAACCGTGATTACAGCGTCAATAGCGGCAAAACCAAGAGATACGAAACCTCGCGTGTAAATGGGTTGAGCATATTGACGAGCCTTGCACGAGACCATGCCAATTGTCGTCGTATTGGAGAAACACAAGGTCTTCTTGCTTAACTCGCAGACATCATCGACATTCATATGTAGACTAGAAAATAATAGAACCAACTATGCGACCCTACATAAAAGAATAGTTCTTCTCGACATTCTGGCGAGCACATCCGGAAGCATATTGCGTACATCAATCGTCAGCTATCCCTCATTTACACAATATTCTGCATTGCGAAGCTAGGGAGCTTTCGAAAGAATTGCATGTTCTGAAGCACCTGGCTCTTGACAAGCACTCGGGGGAGGTTATTGGTAGCACGGAGGTGTGATCTCGAACCTTATGTTATATATTGAACAATATATATAACATTAGGTTCACAAGACCGCATCTTGCGTGAGCGGTTCATTGACCCAATCTCAAGTGCCTCCACAGTTCTTCTCAAAAATTCTTCAGGACAAGAATCCAGAATGCAAGGAGTTGAGCGTCCAAGCTACATTGCGCAATCCATATCCACATGTCAACCTCGATGCAAATCGCAAGTGAGTTTTTCTTGAACAATATGGATCACATGCCCTGGTGAGAAGCGACGCCCATGATGCTTGATGTAGATGAATACATATATACAAATCATTCCAAGAACTAAATGAAGGTTGAAATTTAACACAACAAATTAAATAACATTGAAAATGGACAATGGATGAAGGTGCGTTTTGTGTATGAACGCTTGATGATAATTATATATGTAACTGTTCAACAATCACTTAGCGGCTACATAATGGCATCATCAATCCGAGAGACAAATGAAAGAAGACTAGATGTTGCAAGCCAAAGACTTTCAAGAACTATCTTGAATGGTTGCATTTCTCCTACGGTTGATTTTCATGCCATGTAGTATTGATATAGTTCCTTGAGCTTTGTCCACGCTCCATGCACGAGTCCTCACTCCATGTAAATCATTCTTGAAATCAACATATGCACCGTGGAGTTGTGGGATGTGGCCGTGTCCAAAACCTTAACAATGCAAATCCATAATAAAGTTCGTGATGAGAACATCATCCTACATGCAAGTATATGAGAGTTCAAAGCTGTAAATAAGTTCAACACTTTATATTTATTGGTAGTACATACATGTCATATAGTCATTGTCCTCATCACCAATAAGCATATCAATGTCATCACAGGCATAACATACTTTTATTCAAACCAAATCCATCAAACAATCTACAACAAGCTACAATGTGGTTGATCAATCTTGTTGCGGCAGCGGCCGAGGCACAGGCACTGGGTTGAGGGTAAGAGGCATAGCCATGGCATACAACCTACAACGCTCTTCGGACATCATACTGACAGGATCAACAATGCGATACTGCTCAAAGTCCCACTCACTCCAAGTGTCATTCACGAGGTCGTAGGCAATGGAGCCGCCTGTATTAGATATGAGCACAATAAAGTTGCCCCACCCAAGCACCGCCGTGTTGCCTCCCCTGCCTAGATACGGCTGACCGTACACCGGCGAGCAATCCACCACTCCCAGCAGCTTGCTCTCGTCCATCCTGGTCAGGAGCCGTGCCCTACGCAAAGCCAAGTCAATCTCGTATATGACAATGCCATCGTTAGCGCTAAGCCCCTCAAAGAACACCCGCTCGAGCGCCGTAGCAAGCTTGGGCACAATCACTTTAGGAAGCTCCACACCCGTGTCGGTCAATGCATCGTTAATCGCTGTGTCCAATGAAGCAGATAGACATTCGAAAAGACTGAGAATAAAACAATGAAAATACAAATCCAAGTATGCTGCAAAATGTAAATGTATTTCGAAGTGAATGAGTCGATACAAAGGGTTACATCTTATCACCTTATATAGCAGGTGGTGGTAACAGAATGTAACAACCTCCTAGTAAGCATGCAATCACTTTCTTGGAGACGCTTGACAGCTAAGTAGCGTATTTCTTCATAGTCTTTCTCCTAAGCTTTTCTACAGCTTGCAGCATTTTTCTACAACTTAATAGTGCCTACCCCTTGCACAAATCTCATGGATTCATGTTTTGCAATATCCAAGGCTCAGAGTCGGTACCCGTCATCGTCGCAGAAGATAATGTATAGAACCTCGTTGAGTTTGAGCATGTATGAGGGGATGAGGTTCCTGGATGGCAGCCCCAAAATCTCTCGCCACTCGCCCATGTGCGAGTCAAATCGCACGACGCAGGGCCTTTCTAGATCTTTAATGATGGTGATGATGTAAAGCGTGAAGGATGAGTAATCGTCTGCAACTGTCATCAACCCCTGATAATCATATGCGATGTTGTTGGGAAAAGGCGGAAGCTCTACTACAGATTTTATTATCGGATTGACCACTTGCAGGAGTTCAACATCAAACACAACAGGTCCACGCGACCTCCATAGGACGCACACAAACCCCTTGTGTGCAGCCAATACGTCACACCGATCGAGGCACTCGAACCGGTCATGTACGTCATCGTACAAGAAACTTACATCGATTGGATAGACACCTCTCAGCTTCACTTGATCGATCACCTCCCAGTTGTCGTAGAGGGCAAGGACGTCGGTGCTCTCTTCATCGATGTCACCAATGTGGATGAGGAAATCGTGCAAGCTAAACTCGATAGAAATTGGTGCCTTGAAAATCAAGGACTCCGATGATCGTGCTTGGAGTGAGAAATTGAGGGTATGGGTGAGCTCGTTCCATGCGCGACAGACGACTCGAAGTCGGCACAATTCAGGCATTGAAAGGAAACGGAGGACGAGACCATGTAACTCGAAGGGAAAGTCCTTCCATAGTTCTGGGTCCAGAACAACTCCTTCGTCATGTTCTATAGTTACTCCACTCGCTTCCACCTCCTTGTGGTCATCGGACAACACAATAGCAACATTGCAGGACACTTCGGATGTGTCGTAGGAAGTCATCGTCACAATCGAGGATCGATAAATCCTGTAAAAAAGTTCACATTTTTTTTTGTAAGAAACACATCATTGAAAAAAGAATACACCAACTTATGTTTTCTTGGTAACTATACTCTGAAGGATTCAATTAGAAAAAATCCAAATCAAGGATTCAATTAGAAAAAATCCAAATCAAGGATTCAAAGCTGTATCCAAATCATACTCGTTGTACACATTGAAAATTTTAACCAAAAAACAAATAGCACAAAACGAGGAGTAAAAGCGAGGAGTGCTCCTTGTGGAGACGAACTTCATGATGTTGCTACAAATAAAATGAAGTGCAAAAGAGGTATAAGGGAAGTGAGTGAGATCCTCACAACTCTGAGTAAGGCAATCACCTCTAGTTTCAGTGCCTGAGATCCTTGTCCCCAACGTTATGCTCTCCAAAGCCGCCTTTTCAAAAAATCTAAAAAAGGAAGAAATATTGTAGACGGATCTCGACGGCAAAGTGAGACAACACTATGGAAAAATCAAAAGTTCATGATAGGGCGTGCAACTATCTAGACTCGAGAAAAGCAATAGCCTCTAGTTCCGGTTAGGGAAAAGAACAATTAGATGATATGGTACCTTTTTCTTTCAGCTCTTGCTACAGAATGCCTTGCTCCTTGAAACCTTGCAGAAAACACTTTTCCAAAACAAGCAGAATTTAAGTGGAGATTGAGGACAAAGGATGTTGCTTCAAACAGATTAAGTGCAAAAGAGGTATGAGGGAAGTGAGTGGGATCCTCAAAACGCTGAGTAAGGTAGTCACCACTTGATTCAGCGCTTTTTCAGTTTATATTTGAGATCCTTGTACCAAACGCTCTCCAAAGCCGCCTATTCAACAAATCTAAGAAAAAAAGAAACTATTGTAGGTAGATCTCGACGGCAAAGTTACACAGCGTTGTAGAAATTCAAAAGTTCACAACAGGACATGCAACTATCTAGACTAGAGAAATAGCCTCTAGTTTTGTTAAAAAAAAAAAAAAAAAAAAAACAACAAACAAGTAGACGATATGATACCTTTCCTTTCAGCTCTCGCTTCCGAATGCCTCGCTTCTTAAAAGCTTGCATAACTTGTTTTTGAAAAACAAGAATGGAAGTGGAGATCGAGGGGGCAAAGGGGAGATCAAGGGCAAAGGGGAGATCAAGGGCAAAAGGGAGATTAAGGGCGAAGGAGGGATCGAGGGTAAAGGGGTGGGCAAGGGGAAGGGGAGATCGAGGGCAAAGGGGTGGTTAAGGGCGAAGGGGTGGTCGAGGGCGAAGGGGTGATCGAGGGCGAAGGGGTGGTCGAGGGCGAAGGGGTGATCGAGGGTGAAGGGACAACTTTTAAAGAAAACAAGATTGGGGTTTTTGCGACTTGGCGACTCGGCGACGTGGTGTACAATAAAGAATTATTCTTTGTCGTGCACGACAGTCAACCAGTTACAACATCTATGACTCGAACAATCCTATATGTATCAAATTTTCTACAACATGCATCAATTGTCTACTACAAGACAGGTTATATTTTGAAGACGGCTAGGATAAATACACTAATTTTTATCTGTCGATGGGCATACTTTTAGCTGCAGTAACTTTTCAAATACCTACTTCAATAATTTTTGGAGTTTTAAAATGTCAATTTACTAGGAAGTATGGCCAAATGTTACAAAAAAAAGTCAAATACAATCCTCCATGAGAAAATAATGGAAAAATCTCCTTGCCGATAGCCAATTGAGTGGAATATTTGGCCAAAGATGTACACAATTTAACCCTTTATATGTGCATCTTTATTCTCTAGAAATTTGTTTTAAAAATTGAAAATATCCAAGAATATATGTTAAAATTAAGCTTAGCCTAGAAGTTTATGCAATTGTGTTTGATATTATGTGCATCATAATTATTGAGACACAATTGCATCTAAGAACACGTAATAAAGTCAACAAAGATGTGTAAAGTGGTATTATAACAAATCTGGTTCCTTCATACCTAGATATGTGTCTTGTTTACCTTCCAAATGTTGTCTCAAAATAAGTCATATTTAGTTTTCTTGTATAGTTAAGCACTTATCTTAGAAATTTCAGACAGGATTTGATAATTTTGAATTCAAAAATGAGGCCTACTGACTCAAATTACTCTAGAAGCCTACTCCTTGGCATTTTAAACCTAAAGGGCTCTTCACCCCTCCCCTCCCCCCGAGATTGCCCCCGAGATCCGTTTTCAAACGCGTTAGTGTCGGTATAAGCGTCGAGAGCATCTTGCTTTACTTGTGAGGCCGAAATCACTATTCAACAAGCCACTACTCAAATTTCCGATTGCCGCAATCCTCTTATTCACACTCTCGATCGATCAAAGCGGCGGTATTTCACTCATTTTTTAGTATAATGGCGAATTATCTGACATCCTGTTCGCATTTTATTGAGCACTGTAGGTTTCCGTTGGTTTCCGTTGCCATCCGTCAATCTCTGTACATTTAATATAAAATATACTATCAGGCGAGATTCTTGCATTTGGTTCCGTGCATGCTCAACCTTACTTTTAATACAGACAATTCATTGCAGACTTTAATTACTGCTTTTCCGACAGCTCAAGTTCGAGGATAATCATTCGGAAACTTTGAGTCTATGCGAAGACTGTCGGTAAGTTAGCAATAAAATTCCGCTACATTCTAATCGCTGAATCTTTTTGTAGACCTCTCGATATCCGATGGTATTGTCGCACATTCACGAACTTGGAACACTTCGAAATCAATGAATGGTGTGCTCAAGTTCCAATACTGTTTCAACTTTCGTGAGATTATTTTACTTTGTAGCAGTACGGACTTTGCTCTCATATCCTTAGATTCGTGGTCTCGAACTTTCTGCGGTCACCTCAGTTTGTTTGTTTGCTTCGAGTTTTGTATGTTTTTGAATAGCTTGGAGATCTTCGAGACAGCTGTATAGTCGAGCTTACTGCGAGAGATGCCGTGATTTGTGTAGAGGTTTCAACTTTTAGAGTTGCTGCGGATACCGACGATAGAAGCGCGGTTTGGTTGCTTTGATTTTTGAATAGTTTGAACAGTTGTATATTAGAACTTACTACGAGATCCGTCGAGCGCTGTTAGGGAGATGCCGTGATTTTAGTAGAGATCCGCAAATTTTGGAGTTGGCGGGAACCGTTGGATATGTCGGACCGCGGCGTGAGCCCGACGGAAGACAAGAGCAATCAAACAAATCTCATTAGGAAAGTGGCGTTTGCAGAGATTGCGGTACAGCGGCTGAGGAGCAGATTGCCAGGAGTGAAGAGTTTCACAAGGAGACATGAGCTGTCGATCTCGATTTCCGACGCTGAGGAGTCGGGACCGGAGCAGACGGGCACGGAAACGAGTGAGTCCACTGTCATTGATACGGATTCATCGGGATTACAGTCGATAAGAAGACAACCTGGTCCGAACCTCGTGAACGAGGAGGGAGCGGCCACAGCTCATGCCCCAGAGCAGGCCATCACTTTGTTCGCATTTCGGCTGGCTCTTCTGGAGAAGACAGCGCGCGGCGCAGGAGCGCTCACCTTCGTGTGGGCTACAGTAGTCCTTCTTGGCGGATTCAGCTCTTACATTAGCAATAAGGATTTTTGGGTGGTGACAGGCCTATTGTTGACCGAAGGCTCCAGAATATTTTTTCTCTCCAATGAGCTCGAGTGGCAGCAAGCAAGCTCTCGAACATCGTTCTCCGTTTACAGGTTCGGATCAAGTCTCGCAACAAGTCTCGCTAGCAGGAGTAACCATGCGGTCACAGGTGACGATCTTTTGTAACCCTGATTTCTTAACATGCATTTCAATGTGGAATTGTTCAAAAATATAGGTCTACTGTACAATGAGGAACGTACTGATTTTTAAAGCGAATTTCCTGTACAAAACTGCAAACGAGATTCAGCTTGTATGTATTGCATTGTACATACTCAAGTAATGGAAGCTCACAAGGTTTGTACTTGGCACCATTAATCGTGAACAGCAACAGATTTCGCGATAATTGTGACGTTTCTCATTGTTTCTTAGTTGCGATATCTCACAACCTGTTCAATTGAGCAAGTGAATATATGCAGAGCCCGAGCTTTGTATGCGATTCAAGGTGTTATGCTGAATTCCTTATGTCACAATTTCTAGGTATCATTCATCCTTCTCCAGAGTCCAGCTCTGAGGAGGAAAGACCGGCAAGTCACAGACGCGGCCATGGCTCACCGTCGTCTCGTCTCGACTCACCAGATGGTCCAATGGTTGCTCAGCAGTCGAATGCAATGGCTGCTCAGCAGTCGAAATCAATGGCTACTCAGCAGCCGAATGCAGCGAGGGGAATGGCAACTATCACATACATCGGCGAACTCATCTCCGCATCGTTGTGCTTTGTCTTGTCGATTTGGCGTCTGATAGCACATGAATTTCTGGATATAGATGCTTCTGTGACTTCGAATGTTCGTAACAACGTCCTTCGCAGCTTGTATGCGTTTTATGTGATGGCGTTACTAGAGGCCTTTATCTTTCTTGTAGAAAAGACTTATTGGGAGTATAAGATCAGTTACGAGGACCTATTTACAAAAGTCGACAAAAAAGCTGGGCTTGAGGGGAAATGCGTCGATACAATCAGATCCTTCTTCTATAAGGTACCTCCAACTGACTTGTGAAAATACTGATTTTTTATACCTTCTGATAGTGAGTGCTGTAAGCTTCGAGGTAGCATTTCCCGGAATCATCTGTACCCAAAGACTCTTAGATTTGTGGATTCACGATTGCGCAGTTCCGTAACTCTGGGTTTGCATGCTGACGTATACTTAACAATCTACTCCTTGCAGAAGTAAAATTTGAATCTTCATAGCTGGAGGACTGAAAAATGGACGGTCATTTTAGTTACGAATCAACTGAATCTTCAGGACCACATATTTGAGTTCCTTCACTGAAGTGATTTAGTTGTGCAGCTGCCTCTGCGTTTGATATGTGAACTATTCTCTCTGTATTCAGGTGTATTCAACGAGCTTGGCATCTAGTGTTTTCACTGGGTTGGCGATGGAGCTTGTGTCGTACAGTATGGAGCTCTTGCAAAGTGACGATGCAAAAGAAGTATTGGGTGGCTCAAGGATCCTCAAGACGCTTGTTGAGCATGATCCTGAGGATGACACTCATGTGGAGCATGTTTCCAAGGATGACACGCTACGCCGCATTGGCATGAAATCAGGTACCCAATTCTTTACCATTTCTCATTCTTGCAGTTACCCAATTTAACAGTGCGGGTAAATTTTCAATTAGGGTTTCTTAGCTTACAGAAACGAATTACTTCGGAATTAGTTTGTCCCGATTTTGTTCTTGCTGGTTGTATAGAACTTGAACGGGCTATGGTTCTTGTGCTGGTGACAGTTGCGATTGATAGGTTAGTGGAGATGCTTGCATGGCACCACGAAGACGAGAAGGAGATCCGCTTAAATGCAGCTGCAATCGTGAAGGCTTTGGTATCAAGCACACAGAACGGTTCACGTATAATTGCAGTGTCCGGTTCCTTGGAAAATATAATGTCCCTTATCAACTCAGAAGAAGTGGTCGGACCTCTCCATGCTGAAGGTACTCACAGTCCTCTGCACTCACTCGCTTATCATTTAACGATAACGATAGATTTCAGCTTTATTTGAATGACGAGCACTCTGATTCTTTCATATAAGTCTGACCTTTGGTATGCAGAGAATACAAGGACAATTGCCGAACGACGTTCCCATAGAGTTTTGACACTTCGCAGTTATGGGCTGAGCATACTGAAAAACCTTGCACAAGACCATGCGAATTGCCGCCGCATCGGAGAAACACGGGGCCTTCTTGCAAAACTAGTGGACATCATCAACATTCATATACAGAAAGATAGAACCGCACGTGACTTCAGGACCATACGTCAAAGCCTAAAACTACTCAACGTTCTGGCGAGCACCACAGGCAATTCCGGAAGCATTTTGCGTCCAGCTATTGTGAAAGTTGTGTCAGCTATCTCTCATTTACGCGATATTCTGCACTGCGAAGCTACGGATCTATCAAGGGATTTGCATGAAACTGCAGTAGATGTTTTGAAGCACCTGGCGCTTGACCAGCACTCCCGGGAGGTTATAGGCAGCACCGGGGGTGTGATCTCGAATTTGATGCTGTTATACACAAGAAGATCGTTACAGCAGATGCCATATCAGACTCGCCACAGTTCTCACGATGTCGCCTCCAATACTGAGGATGTAAGCACAAAATTTTATATCCTTGCTGTATTGTGTGGCTGTCCAATTTGCAAATTTAACCCTTGAAAGGACCGAAGGCTCCCGTTGAGCCTTTTTAAGTCTGAGGCCGTGGTCCTTTAGGGGGTTAACTCTTCCCATCTTCATCAAATCTCATGATGTCTTTGTTTTGATTCCACAGGAGGAATTGAGGCTCGCACAGAAGGCTGGTGAAGTGCTAGTTCGACTCGCGCTTCAGAGCAAGGAGAACTGCAACCGCATCTTGCGTACGCGGTTCATTCACCCGACCTCAAGTGCCTGCACAGTTCTTCTCAGAATTCTTCAGGACGAGAATCCAAAATATAAGAAATTGAGCATCACTGCTGCAGGCATATTGCGTAACTCGTATACCCACATGTCAATCTCGATGCAAGCTGAAGTGTGTAAGCAGAGTGAGTTTTTCTTGAAGAGAGTGATCACATGCGCTAGCGGACGGATGCGAGAAGCTGCACTGGGGATGACCAAGGCTTTGCGCGGTCTGAGCGACAATGAATTCGCCGCCCTTTTCGAGTCCCAGAGAGTGGACCGGGGTGAATTAGTCGACTGCATGATGAAATGTCTGAATCATGCTCCTTCCAGCACGAAGAGACCCAAGATTCGAAGATACGCTCTGGAGCTTATCTTGATTCTCCTCAACCGGGACGAACACTTCAAACTTGCATTCAGCAAAGACTTGCCGTCGACTTTGGTTGTAATGTTGGACAACATCTCCGACGTGGAGAATTACCTCTTGCTCTTTGGAGGAATGGGCTTGACTCGTCATAAAGTAGACATGGAATCTCTTGTACTTAATGTAGCTGCAATATTCGACAGTTAATTTTTATGCAAATCGTGGAGACGGTGGTCCATCTCACCTGTCCAGCCTCATCCTCATGCCTGAAGTTGGTCCAACAATCCAAAGCAAAGCAATGGAAGTAGCTGCACCTATCCGCATGATCGAGCTCGACAGGTGAGAAAGGTTTCGTTTTCTGGACGCGAAAAGAATCATGTTGATAGTCTGTACTATACACATGCGCAGGGGACAAGCTGATCTCCACAAGATATAAAGTAGAGTAGAGTGTGATATATGCAAGGTAGTGTTTTTTGAGGTACTGTACCCGTCACTTCAGCAGGTTTATTTTATGAGATCTTCAGTGTAGCAAAAGATCATATTTGAGAGGCATGTTTCTTGAGATCATACATCAATTTCAAACTCCAATATAGTGTGATCACCATAGATATGCAGACAATTCCAATCTGGGTGAGTTCTGGAGGTCAGTTTTTGCCTGGGCAAAGAGATTTGTGCTGTACAATGTCTATCATAGTTTTAAATTCTCCTTGAATAAGGAAAAGAGATCTGTACTGTACAATGTCTATCATACTTTTAAATTCTCCTTGAATAAGACACTAAGGGCCGGTGGAGATTTCCATTGGTGAGGTATAAATTTCAAATGTGATTGGTTGAAAATGAGATTTGTGACCGGTTGGTGGGGTTCTCCACCATAGTGTACACCGGCCCTAAGTTTATGATAAATAAATTGGTTCACCACTCATGACAACCGTGCTTTTCTTTTACTGTGTCCTGAGGTAGTAAGTCTTTTTTTGTTGTTTGTGTAATTTAATGTATGAGGTGCATTTATTGCAGTTCTTGTTGTATGCGCTATGAAATTTGTTAATTTGAAAAACCCTTGAAATTTTGGAAAATGTAATAAGATCTTAAAGTTGGCTTATTAATCAGTAAAATTGCGGGGTTGCTTGTAAGATTTGGGCACACATATATGAATGTTGATCATAGCAAAGAGATACAGTAAAAGCTAAAAATGAGTGCTTTAATCCTTTGATGTTGAGGAGGCCCACTCTGGGTCGATTAGAGTGTTGAATTCAGTTTTCATCAAATCCATTGAGAATCACCTTGAGAGGTGCTATTATCGGATTGACCTAATACCCCAACAATACATTATCACTTAGAATTGCAAAACATCTTAAAACGTCAAGAATACAACCAAAAATATATTGTATACAATAAAACACACTAAATACTAAGCAACATATTGTGTTGTATTTCACACACGTATCAGTGTATATGATTGTTGAAAATTTGACAACAAAGATATTCAAGGTTCACTCTTTTAATTTCAAGTAAGCCCAATTACGGTCAATTTGGCATCACATCCGTTAGGCTTTGACGTTAAATTTTGCTTTCTTGTACATCTTGATAATTGCATATGCATAGGCTAATCATGGAAATGGTAGCAAATTGTCAGATCACCAAAATTAAACACACACACACACACACACACACATGGTTTAAATAGGATTATTTATAATTGTTGTTGCAATATTGAACCCGACAATGAATTATTTATGATGATTTATAAGTTACAAGTGTAACGGCTGGTTCTACTTTGTTGACATAACATAAGACTATAGCCATTTAGTTCGTGAAAATGATCTATGATTAAACTTAAATGTGTATTTTCTATGGTTGATCATTTTGTGTTGTGATTAAATGCTTGGAAAGGGTGGGCTCGATTTCAGCTTCTAAAAGCTCTTTGCACAATTGACTAGCTGATAAGGCTGAGAGAATATTGAGTATGAATTATCTCAGCCACATACATCCTTACACTCAACATTCTCTGAGAATCCAATTGGTTAAGGATATTAGAGAGAATGTAAAGCGTAAGGCCAAATTCTTTTGAAATGCTTGGACGAGGCACCCGACCCAGAGATAGATGCGCTTAAAAATGGTCTATGATGTTATAGTTGATAGAGAACAAGGTCCTTTATACATGGAAATTAAACATAAAATACCATGATCATAATCAAAATTTAACATTTGATCACTTTCCAAAATATAAATTGTAACTCATGAGATGTATCGATTTTAAAATGTTACCTGTTACAATAATATATTCATGGAGCTAAGTAGATGGTACCAAATTTTAGAAATGATTCATGAAACTAACAAGATTATCAAAGCTAACTTCAAATTATTTGCACAGTGAAGTTTTATAAATATTTAGCGCAATTCGCAAAAAGAAAATTTACATTGAAATATAAATTATGGAAAAAATAGCTGAGTTCCCTTTAAAATCAATATTTGCAACAACAATTAAACATGGTATTAAAAGTGACGTCCGAGATCACTTGTCCGTTATGACACAGAGTGCGTATTTTAATTGTGCTTTTAATGAAATGAGAGTAAAGTTTTATATTTGTCACTTTTCTTTAAATCTTTTACCAATTTGATAGGGTACGTTATATTTATTACAACCAAAAAATGAACCGTGGAAGAAAAGTGACAAATATATTTGTTTATATTGATGTTTTCAAAAGTATAATGAAAACAAGCACTTTGTGTCATCACAAGTAATCCATTACAAATGTCAATTTTAGTGCCATTTTCTACGAGTGCTAGTGTTTACAATGGTTAAAAAAAATTTAATAATAATAAAAATAAAATAAAATAAATCCTATATTAGGAGTAATAACATATTGAGAAAATGACAAGCATGATTATAATCCTTCTCATATTTTGAATGGAAACAAAAGTGGCTGCTGAGTAGGAACAAAATAGAGTTGGATCGGAAGAGTCCTTGCTTAGGTTTAAATCCAAAAAGAGCGGAGTTTTTTTAAAGAATAAAATATAATAATATAATAAAATAATAAAAACTATGCAATTCAACTCATACTACTTGTAATTAAATTCCAAGTATTTACATTTCTATAAGTAGACAATGGAATTGTGAATATGTTACATCACATGAGCTTGGAACTATTTATGCAATGAAACATAAGACATGGATGACTAGATCCATGTTATCAAATGGCTAATTAAAGTATTTCTTTGTCATTGAAACGAGCAAACATTTTAAGACTAACAGACATACTTATATATATTAGATGAATATGGATCTTTGTGACAATAAATTTGACAAAAATAAAAAACAAGAGAAGACGATTTAGATCTCTAAGGATTTACATTTGCTAATAGTGTGTGATACAGCCCATGAGGATTAGTAGTAGTTTTGCCTACTTATGACGTTATACAAAACATGGTTTATAGTTTAAACTTGCATTAACTTTAATGTTTCCAACAAACAGTTAGAAATGAAATTACCAAATGATGTTTTGAGTATCATAAAACCTCTAGTTTCCGCACCTCTATCTCATTGTGTACTCATCATATGTCATCTCGAAGAAGTATTCCCAAACATGGATGCCCATCAAAGAACAAGCTTTGCTAAATGTTTTTATTATATGCAAAAGTTGACACACCTAGATTTGACCAACATCTAAATGCCAAGTACTAAAAAAATTCACAAACCAAGCCATAGGAGATTAATGCCAACTGAAAAAATTACTATAGTTGACAAATAGCATGGCATGTGCTTAGAGAGTCTTTTCATACAAATCTATTTATCTCTTTGAACAGAAAGTAAGTAGTGATTGTGTGTGTGTTTATTTACATATTCCCATTTTAATTCCTACTATTGAATATTTGGGCGAAGCACTTTTAGAACTCTCAACCACTTTGTGCAAGGTCTAAAACCATGAGATCTATTGCATGTTGTTTTTGGAACTACCCTAAGAAAAAGAAAAACTCAAACCTATTTGAGGTTGGCGTAAATAGGGTGTTTGTTCGACCTCTCATTAGATGTATGACCGACCTCCCATAGAACAAGGTCCAAGCACCTCCTACCGTAGTTGGGTGAACTATGGTAGTGAGTATCATGCCAACATATGAAATAGAACTCACTACCCCCTCATTGGGGGCCTTGAGCCCTAACAACCAAGCAAAGCCTTGCAGTTTTTGAATTGCCCTAACATGAACATTCCTCTGCGCGCTAATAATGGTTAGATTTTGCTCAAACATAGAATAAAACTTTGTTTATTGTATTCCAACCCCAAAAAATCAAGATCTCAAAATTGAACTCCAAAATAACACTACAAGAACCTTTGGTCCATTAGGGATCAACGCCTGAAGTCGAAAAGAGCAAGATTGTGGTCAAACTAACTTTGGTCAAGCTCTTAGTTACTAAATTCTACGAACTTGCAACTCTGGCAAATTTGCAAGATTTTACATACCTTCTCACCAAGACCATTTATGCTTCAAGATTCCTCTTACTTTAAGAGATATCTTCTCTCGAAGTTAGCATTCACATGTTAACAATGAATGATTATAAGCTTCTCTACCCTATTGCTATGATCATGTTTAGATTAGTAACATTCATTAATTTCGGGAAAAAAGGTTGTAGCTTCTCTTCGATTTTGTTTTTTCCTCTTTAAATAAAAGTTAGGTATGTGCCATACTTCCCTCTTGTCTGTACTTCACCGTCGGAAATGATGAAAATACAAAAAGGACGCTTAAAAACGCGAATATGAATCAATCGAGGTAAAAAATTATTCTCTCCATGCACATGTGGAGAAATGGAAGTGCATTCAATGGCATTCAAGGTAGGTGAGGCATGTTAGTCTGTTAAAGAGGTGATGCGTGCATGGATCCATGACAATAAATATCATCGTCATTTTGGAACCAACCCCACCGCGGCCCAATCTCATTGCAAGTAGCAAAATATTCCACCGAATCCATTCTAGACTAGTAAGGTACCCATCAAGTCAAGACGACGGGAAAGCTCTTTACATGGTACTTTTGAAAAAGTATTTCTTGTCTACCATTTTCCGTGTCTACCATTTCCTCAAATAGTGTTATGTTTATTATTTTTATATATGCCTTTTTTGTATTATTATTATTTATTTATTTTAAATTTTTTTACATAACCCAAAAAACATAAAAATAGGTAGGTTGGTAATTTTGTAGGTTGGTAGGTTTGTATGTTGGTAGGTTGGGAAGTTGGTGTGTAGGAAGGATTGTCGTAGAGTAGTTTATTTTTATATATATATATATATATATATATATATATATATATATATATATATATATATATATATATATATATATATATATATATATATATATATATATATGTGGTGCCCTAAGAGCCTAAGACTTTGTCCTCGCAGTTGGTTTGTTTGTACATAAAATTCGTATCGTATGTCTTTAGGGGGTGGTGTACTTTTTGTTGAAAATTTGATGCTATTGGCCCCCCCAGGAAGTCTTGTTTTTGGCTCAATGGGCCACTTGTATCTTGTACAAAATTGACCCCCCATGTAAAATCCCGCGTGCCAATTTCAAGAATTCGACAAATCACAAGGGAGGATTTGGCCATGAATTGGCCCCATCAATGGCTTGACCCCTCGTGGAAAGCAGCCCTTAGGGTGGTAGAGCACTTTTGAGCAAGAGCGTATCGGTGGCCCTCCCTTCCCTTAGCCCATTTTTCCATCAACACCTAAACGACCATGGCCACCGATTCGGCTTTTACGGTCAAGGCCAAAAAAAAATTACAGTCAACTTCAAATGTTATGATCTCACATCCAGTGATGATCCAACGCTTGAAAATTTTCACACTACTACCTATGGTAGTCTAATTCAAGATCCTACGGTTGAAGTTATCAAAAATTTCCAAAATATTGGGCGTACCCGCATTAGTACATAATGGTCAGTGTTGGGATTTCAAGCTCCCAAAACATCGTGGATCTTTCGGGGCTAATCGGTGGCCATGCTCTAAAGCATGTCCTAAATTTTACTCTAACTAAGGATGACAATGCCAAACATGGCGGAGTGTACCTTCCTCGCGTAGTAAAAGAAAAACCTTTACTCATATCGAAAATAGTAAAAAAACAAAAACGTGGATAAGTATGCGCAACTTGGGCTGCTAAGTACGAAGATGCCCAAAAAAGTGGAGCATTTACCATCACTAAGCGAGATTTCCTCAAAATTGATCCCATCCCCAAATATTTGAAGATAGGGTGGCATGACTGTGCACATGCCCATGCAATTTGATCCCATTTTTTGATGATCTTTTACGAGCAAATTGAGGAGGATACCCTATGGCCGTGGCTATTGTACAACTGGAATAACCATGTTTGGTCTAAGTTTAGTCCCCCCCCCCCCCCCCACTAAATTCATGTTCCAGGTTCATTGGTACTATTTTGAGGTGCATCCTAATATAATGTATCCTTCCTTTCAAACATTGTCATTTTTTTCTCTTAAAAAAAAAAAACAAAAAACAAAAAACAAAGAAACAAAAAAACAAAAAAACAAAAAAAACAAAAAAAACAAAAAAAAAAAAAAAAACAAAAAAAAAACAAAAAAACAATGTATTAATCAATTGAGAGAAATACGTACATAACCGGAGTAAATCATTTTTGAGAAGAAAAAAATCATCTTGGAAAAGTAATTTTTGATCCATATATTTGGTTCAAAATTGTTGAAACATGCCCCATGTTTTGTAAATTCAAGAATAATAGTTGTTTTCACAAGAATGAATTCCATAAAATCACACAATCTTGAACTATTCATGTAATTTCTCTAACAACAACAAGACTTGATTTGGAATCGGGCTGCACGAATTTTATGAAATTTGGACTTTGGATGAAGAAGTTATGGCTCCTCAAAGTTGTTGGTTTCAGACTTTTTTCACATTTTGAATGTTAGGGTTTATTATTCAATCACGATTGATACAAATTGAATCTTATACCTCATGAAATTGCATATATTTTACTACAAATTTATTGCTATGTCTTGTGGGCATATCATCAAGAAGAGATTGAACGGGCTTTTCTTTTTTAACGTAAACTCCAAAAATGTTTGGTGTTCATATTTAATTTATGTTACCGAAATATTATCATTGTAACTCATGCCTTGATGATCATTAGTAATGTCTCTTTTGTACACCAAATGGGAGCATTCCTGGATGATTGGCTTTGATCATGGTCATAAATAAGCTTCTAGGTTAAGTACCATTGTCTCCAAATGGAGGTTTTGGGAATTTGGATAGACTTCCATGATGCCATTTTTATTTGAAAATTGTACCCAATAAAATTGTAAAAGGAAATGAATAGGATTCAAACTAGGTACACAAACAATGATTGTATATAGATGGGCAAAATTAATGAACATAAAAACCTAGTTATTACATGCACAACAATCATGTCGAACTATAAGAAAGTTTACTTCATCCAAATTGTTAGATACTCCGTACAATTTTTTTTTTGTTTTTATTCATTTTGGTAAAAAAATAAAATAAAATTGAGTTTGTGTTTTGATTGGCTATTGAAATTAGTGAAATAGGGCTATTGATTGATTGCAATAAGTGGAGTGTACAAATAAACTCGTTCAACTCTAGTAGCATGAACTCATGAGCATTCTATTACAAAGCATAGTTCCCACAAATTTAATCCATGTCACACATATTTAGGTGATGATTAGCATTAAATCTTTTCCCCAATTTCAAAAACTACCTCACTTGAACAAATTTTAATGAATTGTGATCATTAAAACATAGAGAATCCACTACGATGAAATGCAAATCAATTTTGACTTAGCCCCTTGACGTCCGCCATGTTGAAATTTGTTTTTGGAGAAGGTCGAAACTTCGATGAGCCATAAGTTTTTTATTCGAGGTTTGTTTAAAAAACAATATGTTGGGTTATGTTTTTAGTGGTAAGAATCACAAATCCCTCTAGATATTGTGATTCATGGCACTTATTTTAGTGCAAGCAACTTTTGTTTTAGGGTTTTGCAACATGAGGCTTTTTCTTATATTACAAGCTATTTACTTGAATCTAAGTTTTCTTTTTAATGAAAATTGTAACATATAAGTGATATTTTAATAGAAGTTCAAATCTTTAGCTTAAAGTTATGTGATGGGAATAAATTTTGGTATTAAATCTGAGTGATGTTCATACACTACAAAAACTTAAAAAAATGCATGGTTCTTAAGGAGCCTTGTCCCTTTCATCCACCAATAGATGTCAACAACCTTAACCCCTAAACGTCCCCAATGTCGTTTTTCTACATTTTGGATGGAGGGCAGAAACTTTGAAGAGCCATAACGCCTTCATCCAAACTCCGTTTTGGATGAAATCACTTGTGTTGGGTTCCAAATCAAGTCTAGTTTGTGTTGTAAAATTTGCAAGCCCATACAATAAAGTATGAATTAATAGAATGCACTTTAGTGAAGGCAGCTCTTGTTTTTGGGTTTCCAAGCATGGGGCATGTATTACCATTGCAAGCCAATTATGTGAAATTAAAAATAGTTTTTCATGATTTTTTTTTTCATGGTCATGATTTTAAGGTGATTCTTAACAACTTTGTAGTGAGAAGTTTTTTGATCCAAATGATTTTGCTATTGGATTTGCAATGATGTTTTGTCAACAGAAAAAAGTGAGAAAATGGATGATATTTGAGGAGCTATATCTCCTTCATCCACCGTTGGATTTCAACTTAATTTTTTGGAATGGCCTCCAATTAGAGTCTAGTCTAAGTGGTAGAAACCTTAACAAGGTCGAAGATGTTTTGAAGATAAGGCATGAAATTGAATGCAAAGGGTCTAGTTTTGGACTATTTTTCCTTTGTAAATTTATCGGCAGTTTTTACCATTGCATGGCTTTTATTTGAGCCAAGAAATTTTTTTTATGAATTTTTTTTGAGTAAAGGACTTGTTAAGATGAAGGTGAACATCTTTCTAGTTGGTGATTTTTTCATTGCAATAGGTATATTGGTAGCATTTCCACCTCAAAGTGAAAATGATGAAATTTTGCAATTTGTTTTTAGTATTAATATGTTATGATCTCCCGATCTATAAGGCCTCATGACTCAAATTTTGGTCCACATGATCTTCGATAAGTCTAATACAAGTTTGTACGGTTGAGATCTTATTAGCTTCTCTTCATTTTCATCTATGACGATTTTTATGGAAATGTGCTTTTCTGCTAAAAATAGGCTGGGACGTTTAGGGGTTAATAGTCGAGCCAAATGTAAACTTTGGAGGCTGTCCTTGTAAAATTGGTAAACTTTTGACTTAGGAAACTTTCAAACTCAAGTAGTGTTAGGTTATAAACTCAATCTCAAGAAAAATATATTCAAAAAAGACTAAATTTGAACCTACCCAAATTGCACTTTTTGGGCTTGAAAACTAAAATTTGTGTTAAAGGAATCTTTAATTTAGAATTTGACATTGCAGATTCTTACGCACACACACCTTTTAGTATGGGGAGCACCTAGTAAAAATCTTAGACAAAAAGATTACTCGTAACCCCTCCATCTAAGGTGTTTGAAATTGCTAAAACCACTTTATACATCCTTGGTCCTTTAGAGGTTAGTAATAGACCGAGACATTTAGGGGTTAAAATTGAGTACTTCTCTTTTTTAACAGAGAAATTAACCTCTTAACGACCAAGGCCTCCGATTTGGTTGTTTTGCTGTTTCGGGCAGCCTAAATGAAGGGGTTAGAATCAATATGTTTGCCTAAGATTTTTATTGGATGTTCCCTATGCTACAAGGTATATGTGGGAAAAATTGCAAAGTCAAACTCCACTATTGGAGTTTTTAAGCGCAAGTTTTTGTTTTCGGCTTTGGGGCGGGCAGAAAAATACTTTTTTTTCTAACCTTATTTTTTAGATTTAAAAGAAAAAATATTTTCTTGATTGATTCCGAACTTAGGTTTCCAAGTGACCCAAGTCAAAACTTTTACCAATTCTACAAGGGCACCCTTCAAAAAATTACAAGAACTAGATCCAACGTTTTTGTAATATTACAATTTTTTCTTTTGAAATTTGCTAAAATTTGAGATGTAGGAATTTTTTGAAATTCTTTTTTTCAAAATTCACAAACTCATGAAGGCACCTACTCACCATTCATATTCCCCCTAAACCAAATACGACAAATGTGGTGCATGTTTTACCGTATCCTTGATTTCTACCTTCTTTTAGTAAATAAATTGCATGAAGGTTCAAAAATCCAAATGAGTGTCTAAAATTTTGCATGGTAATGCTCAACTTAGTTATTTTCATGGAAATAAATATAAGCAAGATGTTTGAGGTATTAAGCATCACGTTATCCTTTGCACAAAGTAGACTATGTCCGCTGAAAAAAAGTTTGCATCAACTTTGATCATACAAATGGCAAAGATCCAACGGTTGAAATCTTAGAAACTACCTCTTATGGTAGTTATCTTTAAGATCCTACGGTTAAAATTTTCAAAAAATTGTGGAAAAATTTCTCATACTCCAAAGTTTACAAGGTGGTATGAAATCGCAGTTTTGGAGTTTGAAGCTCTCAAAACACCATGGTCGCTTAGGGGTTAAACAAGTTCTTTGGTATTTACTTATCATACTTTCAAAGCATCCGAAGTCTTGACTTGAATAACACCTAATCAAACTTGGAACAAGTGTTTGGTATACCTTGTTTACAAGTAAGGTAGGAACACCTTTACTCGAGCTCCCCCCCCCCCCCCACACCTAAACCATTCCCTATAAATGCATGCATTCACAAGCAATCCCTTACCTCATACCATTATCTATCGGCCCGTTACGCCAACTCCAACGTTACAAAGCAAGCACGCGGCTCAAGGCGCCACCCAATGTCTCTATATTGTTTTCTCATTTGTTGCAAGAGACCCAAGCTCCCTATACAACTAAAAGTCAAACATGACGATGGTACACTTCAAGAGGAAGAAGTAGAGGTGGTAGAGGCTGGCTAATGTCGATGACGTTGCGGAGGTGGATGCAATAGGCTTCTCAAACCGGCATGTGTGCCCTCACATAGCTCGTAGAGCCCCTCTTAGCAGGGGGTCTATTGGCCCTCCTTCCCGCTATTTTCCATTGCTCCCTATAAAGCACCCCGCCAAGGCCCGTCCTCGCCCCTCTTTGACAAGGCACAATTAAGGATGCCCAAATACCATGCACTTCAAATTCTAATTCTAAAAGAAATCCAACAAAAAACACTCATTGACCGCAACAAATGACCTAAAAGGTGAGTTGTCTTTGTGCATGCTTTCAGAGGGGTCTATGCACATACACAGGTCTTCACCCATACAAAACTTCACAACATATTTACATAAAATGAGAAAGAAATAAACTCCGCTAAGGCTCACCCTATTTTTAGATTGCCAATAAGCTACAAAAAAATCAGAATTAGAAATAGGCAATACCTTCCTTAAATGCACAAAAATAGGTGTTCCTACCCTTAAATTGTCCCTTGCACTGCTCCAAAATGCACTTTAGCAGGCCCACGGACTGAAAGCAAATAATTATAGTTGTTTTGGATAGTTTTTTTTTTTTCTTTCTTTCTTTTTTTCTTTCTTTTTTTCTTTTTTTTTCTTTTTTTTTCCCCTTTAGCAGATATTTATTCCCTATAGGACAGATTGATTCAAATTCCAAATGATTCAAATAGTAAGCGGGCAGAAAAAAGAAATTCCTGCCCGCAAGAGTCCAGCTGCTAACTGCCAATATTTAAATTAACCGTAGTTAACCCACTCATGAATTTTCCTGGCCGCCAAAAGGACTCTTTCTTACATTCGGCTGCCCTATCTCATAAGAGTCCTTGTTTTTTAGTGTAAGCAACTTCAAATGCTAAAGAAATGCCAAACTACATCAAAAGTTTCTTTTGAAAAAATTTTAAAAAATACATATTTTTTTTAAAGAAAAATGTTTGGTGGTGGTTTTTTGATTTTTTTGATTTTTTAATTTTATGTTTACATGTCATATTTAACCCCTAAATTTCTTTGTGAATTTGGTAGTTTGAAACTTCAAAATTGCAATTCACTACCTCGATGCTTTCACACAAGTGTGAATGAAATGTTTTCTCATTTTTTTAGACTTTGAACCCTGACAAAGCCTATATTTAGTTGTTGTTTCAAAAATTGAGCGTCAGATGTTTATCATCTACAAGATTGTAATGTTCAAAGCTCATGCAAATGGGCATTGTTTGGGGAGGCATTATGTGCAAAACATTATGGTGCAACAAAGCCCAAAAAATGCATTATGGTGCAACGCGGGACTTGAAGATTGTTACCCCAAAAAAATTCGGTTATATTTATTTCCCATGAAGATAACTAAGTTGAATATACTCATGCAAAGTTTGACTTGTAACAAATATTTGACTTTCTCCAATAGCGAAAAGAATGTTTGAGCGGCACATACTTTGATGATTAAATTGTGTGCTCCCCATTCACATTTATTGTCGAGTGATGACAAATCAACATGCCGAGATATTTGCAACATATCCTCCTTAAAACAATCCAAATGATTAGAGCACAAGTACAAATACCGATGAAACTCCCAAGACACACAAAACACAAGACTTTGTCTTCCTCGTTCTACTCATCACAAATGTGCATAATGTAGACGAACCATACATTCATGCGGGGTTCTTGAGTCCTTTTGCACTAAACCGCAAGATTATGCTCCCATTGATCGGTCATCGCAAAATGGATTTTTTGACATGGGAAACGAATGTCTTGTACCACTCTTTTTTACATTAATGATCTTTCTTCAATAAAAATAATTATTACAAGAATATTAGAGAAAGAAACTTCATTTTAATTTTTTTAATTATTTTTAGCAAACTGGGTCTTACCCTATGTTACATTTATGGAGGGCATGTGACTCGTATGGTGTTAACGAATTAAGAAATGGTCTACTCATTCCGCACATGCTACCTGAAAGAAGGATTTTTTTTTTTGTTTCTTCTAAATAAAACTACACTAAATTTGATAATTAGTGTTAGATTATTGTAAGATTTAAAAATGCTATAAGTTTTTACTTTTGTTTAAAAAAATTTACCAAGAGCATTGATTCTGATACTATATAAGGACCCCCATCTTGGCCAATATAGTGGGTAAAATTATTGAACAATAGTAAAAACTTATAACATGTTTATATAAATTAGTGTATCTAACACTAATCTACCTATTTAGTGTAGCTATCTTTGTAGCGTGATTATATATGTATTTCACCGAGGAAGTCAAGGTAGACTATTTTTCAACCGAGCTGTATATGAATGTTGTGTGATTTTGTTTTGGGATAGCCATCTTTACGAAAGAATAGAAAACATTATTGGAAAAAGAGATTGTCCGCAAAGTTTTTACTATCAAGAAGCACTTGCATGCGATCATGGTGGACAATCACCTCTATTTGTTTGTTGAAATCATCATCCAATAGAGATATCCGCTAAGTAGTCCCCCGTTTGGACCCCAGTCAGTCATTTTGTGCCATGTTTTCGGTTATCCGCTAAGTAGAATGGAGTGGGGACCAAATGCACCAAACTAGGGACCAAATGTAAACTGGAGACCAAATTGCTTGATCTTCCGCGCATCATGTTGCAGACTAGGCACCAAGTTGAACAGGGGACCAAACTCAGAAAACCATCAAAATCATGCATTTTTGAGTTTAGTCTCCAGTTCGATCTTAGACTAAAAATTCAGTGCCATGTTCGACGACATTAGGTCCCCAGTCCGACCAGAAGTGGGTGTTTTGGTCCCTAGTCCATCCTACTTAGCGGATTTCTCTAATGTGTGTGCAAAATTTATTATTTATGGTTTTCTGTTTAAAATAAAATAAAATAAAGTAAATCGTATTTTGAAGTGCTATGTAGAGGATAGTCAATCTTATTAAAATACAAACAAAAATTGCCTTGAAAGATCTCGAATCCTTGTGAAAGAAGTTGTAACCTTCCAATACTGGGCAGTATAAATGTTCTTACAAATCTGGTCTCATTAACCCCTAACTCTCCTTAAAACCCGAAACGGGTTTTGGAGGTTCCCGCAGGAGAAAAACTCAGCCAACTTTGACCATTATAATCTTGCAAATGAGGAAGAATGAACGGTTCAGATTTGGTATGTGAGAAGAATGTCAAGTGAAATTTGAGATCCTACGGTTGAAACCTTCAAATAATGATTAGATTGAGATTTTTTGAGCTTAATCTAAGGGAAGGTCAAATTTTGTGTGTTAGACCATTTTGCAACAAGGAGATTTAGGGGTTAAGAATATACTTGTGGAATAAAGATTATTTTATTGTAGAACATGTCATGAAGGGATACCCACTTTCAAAAAGAGTCCAACTTTTTTCAAACATGGTACATGACTAATTTCAGTAATTTTGTCTGGTAAAGTGGTTCACTTTTGTCTTTTTATTGCATGGCTAATGTGATGGAATTAGGTTGAGTTAGATTAGAGTAACATTCCTTTGTCCCTTGCTCAAGGCAACTTGCATTTACATCATTGTACAAATTGTGTGGATTATGGGACAAGATGTGGTCAAATTTTCACAAAGTTGGGGTAAATTTAATATTGTACCCTCCAAACGTAGCAAATGTCAAAATTCAACAATTTGAAAATTTGAAGAGCCAATCTTCTTCATCCAAGGTTTGCTTTTTCTAAAAAATTGTAGGACTGAATTACCAACGGAGTATAGGTTGGGTGATGAAAAGTTCACTTCCATACAACATACTATGAATCTATGGCATGCATCTTAGTGAAGGGAACTTTTACTTTAGGATATTCAAACATGGGGCATATTTTAGGCTAAGCATGTGAAATTGAAACAGGAAGCCCATGAATTGTTTCGTGTTAGTATGGCCTAGAGATGAATCCCAACAACTTTCTTGTTGGAAGAATCTTCTATCTAGAAAATTTAGGATTCAATTTTTGACCCCTTGAGTTCATTTTTTATATTGAAAATTGGGGACTACGCCCCTATTTTACCCTAGGAGGCCTCTTTGTGAAATTTTAACCCCTAAAGGTCCAAGAAAGCGGAAAACGCTTTTTGGAATTTCCGCAGGGAGAAAATTCAGTCAACTTTGACCATTATAATCTCAAAATTGGAGAAAAATTAACGGTTCAAATTTGACATTCGAGAAAAGGGTCAAGGTAACTTCAAGATCCTACGGTTGAATCTTCTAATCAACGCTTAGATTGAGTTTCTTTGCACCTGAAGTAGAAGTAGGTTCTTTTTGATAATTTAAACAATTTTGTATCAAGGACCTTTAGGGTTTAAGGCTTACACGCTTATCGGGCACCCTTTTATTAGCCCCTCCATAATTGGAAAATCCAAGGGCGAACCCGCATTGAATTTAGTGTCCGCAAGTAACCACTCACATCTGCAAGTCCAAATGTGAATTCCAAGACAGACCATGCACATACAAATGCCCTGATGTACCCATGGGGATGATGAAGTCCAACAATAACCGTGCACAAGGCTAATTTCTCGACGAGCAATGATGGTCAAAGAGGGGGGTACAACTTGTGCGAACAAACGAATGCCGGGGGTGCCGTCCTCCTCACCCCCCGCCCGCCCGTCCGGCGGGGGCACCCCCGGCAGAGCCTCTTTTACTGCCCCTCAATGATTTTCCCCCATAAACAAGGGGCACCGTGAAGAAGGCTCTTTCACACTGCACATGCGCATGAACGATTTTATCATTCATTTATGTGCAGCCCCAATTATATATGACACAAAATAACTCCCCCCCCACTCTTTAATGGAAAGACTTTCAAGCATCTCCTTATGCTTGTCTCCATTAGAGTTAATTAATTGTTTTTCCAGACTGCCCCATTTACCCCACCCTATGTCAAGAGCTAAACTCAGACCCCATAATAAAAATAGCTATGGACACCCAGCCAGCAGCTAAAAACAAACTACCCCACCTGGAGTATCTTAACAAACAACAGTAGTATCATTTAGGGGGGAAAAGCAATCATAAGTTCACATAACATAATCACTATTCACGTAATAAAAATAAAAAAGGGTGTTTAATTTAACGGCATAATATTATGGTCGGGAAAGACAAAATATTGGAAAAAAATATATTGTAGGACGAATGGGATTCTGCCATGTGGAAAATCCGCCACGAGGGGTGTGGTTAAAAGGGGCAGGCCGCGAGCGTCGGGAACGCGGAGAACAGCGTGGCGTTCCCGGGTTCCCCGCTCAAGCGCGTAGTATTAGGTGGTACCGGTTACAATGACTCGACGGGCAATCCAGTTTATTAATAGTTCGTCCAGCTTTCGTCGCCCCTTTCCGTTCGTTTCGGCACGTTCGTCCAAGAGCAGGGCTACTATTCTGCGCGCGTTGCAGGATTCTCGCCCTTGCTCCTCTCTCCCCTTCCCTTTTCTTAGCCTTCCCTTTGGATCGTGCCGTGCTTTGTTTGCTTGTGTCTTGCACGTCGCCGCTGCGGACCTTTCTTGGAGCGAGCTCTGTTTTCGTAGCTTTTTTTTCGAGTAAGAAAGCGCTTTATTGCAAGGTATGGCCGCTGATATGAGTTTGTTGAGGCAGTTTTTGTATTAGGGAAGCGGATATGTAGTGAAAAAGGTTGAGCCTAGTGTGAAGTTGGTGCAGTGTAGTTTTCGCGCTGACTTTTCGAAAAATTTGTTGTTCTTGCACGGCGAAAGAAGTGATGTAGTTCTGTTATGAGCCTTCAGTGTTGATAGAAAGACATTAAGTTGTGGTGTACATCGGTCCGCCGTTGTTTGTAATCAGGTGTTTCTGAAAATGTTATCATCAGAGTATTTTTGAGCCGGACGGTGCGATAGTTACAGGGAGATTTTTTAGGATTTTGTTTGTGTTAACGATTAATGTTGAGAGATGACAGGCTTTGTGAGAGTGTAATTATGTTCACGGCGGAGATGAGACGTTTGTGCAAATTTTGTGCGGTCGGTTGCATTCCGTGAAAATCGCTTTAGTTGGTAGTGTTCCTAATTTTGTGCTTGGTGCAGGTATGAGAAGGTTTTATCGTCGGTTTGATGAGCATGAGATTAAGTGAGAGGCTGGATCATAGTGATTGTGGACATCGCCGTTTCGGGTTGAAGCTATGACTGCTGTCCTTCATTCTCAAAGAAGCTCGCGACATTTTTCCAGCGACAGTGAAGAGTACAACTCACCTGTGCAATATTTAACCGACTCAGATACAGAGAGTTACAGCGGTTGTCTCGCTACTCCACTCGTCGACGAAGATGTCGGTGGTTTGACGATCAGCCCGAAAATTTCTGCTAGCACATCGTCACCGAGGTACAGGAACACGAAAGTGCAGGAAGCCGGAGCGCAGTTGTCCATGGTAGCATTAGTGTTGGCCACAGTTAGAAAGTCGCTTCTGACTTGCCAGACTGCGGAAGAAGTGGAAATCGTAGAAGGAGAGAGGACGAGAGCCACTCCTGAGAAAGTTAAGGAGAAAGGAAAGGGGAAGGATATCAAAATGAGCATGGATATTGGATGGCCGACAGATGTGGAGCATGTTGCGCACGTTACTTTCGACCGCTACAATGGATTTCTTGGCCTACCTGAGGAATATGAGCATGAAGTGCCGAGGCCAACTCCTAGTGCCAGGTTTGTATGCTTCTCAGCAGGTGTATTTGTCTGTTTAATTTCTTCGTTGCACAGTGTTGCACAAATCCTTGGTCTTTGTCAGTTCTCTGGCGTTTTTCATTGATCGAATGGTTTGTACCTGGAGTCGCATGTTCGAGGAATGATGCAGATTCAGGATTGTAAATGATTCGGCTTTTGTACGAGTTTTTAACATGCTCTTGGAGTTTACAAGGTGCTCACTATCCTATTTTTATTGGGTGCGCAGCAAGAACGTGTTCGGTGTCTCAGTGGAGTCAATGCAATGCTCCATTGACAGTCATGGCAACATGGTCCCGACGATACTCCTGCTCCTGCAGAAGCAGCTCTACGACCAACAAGGCCTGAAGGTGTGTTCTATTTCAAAATTCTGGCTCAGCATCCACTCCTGCTACATGTTTATACAGAGTGTTTATTTTAATCTTGTGCCGCCTGCAACTGATCATCTTAGTTTCTATCAAGTCTGCAGTGTCTCGTTTTGATGCCATGATCTCTAGGTTACTAGTTGATCTTAGTTTCTATCAAGTCTGCAGTGTCTCGTTTTGATGCCATGATCTCTAGGTTACTAGTCCAACCTAACCAAAATGTTTTCTCCTTTTCAGGCTGAAGGTATTTTCAGGATAAACCCCGAAAATAGTCACGAGGAGCATGTGCGGGAGCAACTTAACAAAGGAATCGTCCCTCCTGACATCGACATTCACGCCTTAGCTGGTCTTATCAAGGTTAGTGACTTTCATTTTCGACATGCCTCAAGGGAGCTCTGGCATGTCTTTCTTGTCAATACTTCAACTTTCTCTTGCCTCCATTTCACCGTACTTATTAGAGTTTGAAGTCTCTATTGTTTGTTGGTTCATTTCCATACAACGACTTGCCTTTCTTGGTCTCAGTGATCTAAACTTTGATGCTTTTGAATGCAGGCATGGTTCAGGGAGCTGCCGACAGGTGTTCTTGATTCATTGAGCCCAGAGCAGGTCCTTGCCTGCCATGGTGAGAAGGACAGCTTGGCTCTTATCAAGCAATTGCCACAGACGGAGGCTGCTCTTCTAGACTGGGCTATCAATCTGATGGCCGATGTCGTGGAGTTGGAGTCTCTCAACAAGATGAATGCCCGTAACATTGCTATGGTATTCGCTCCAAACATGACACAGGTACTGAGAGCTTCCGCAACTAGCATGTTATGTACTGAAATCTTCTGATCCGAAAGTTGAATGCGTTGGATTGTTTTTTCGTCCATGTAACTTAACGCACAAATTCATTCCTTGCAGATGGTGGACCCTCTCACAGCTCTGATGCATGCTGTGCAAGTAATGAATCTGCTTAAAACGCTGATTCTCCGGACCTTGAAGGATCGGAAGGCTTCGTTGCTGGAGTCTCATTCACCTCCATCATCACCGGAAATGCCCGAGACGGAAGAGCCTGAGCATGACCCCCAAGCAGCTCTGTGGGTGGAGGATGTCAACGACGACGCTTACGGGGGCAGCATATTCAACCGTCATGATCGCCAATGGTCTCAGACGTCTCAGAACTCATCCGCCGGTCTGCTGCGAGGTCTCGATCGGACAAGCTCACAAAACTCACAAAGTGGTGTATGGATGGGCCATGAACGTAACAGCGGACGGTATCCTCCTCTGTCATTCATGGGCTCTCAAATTGAACGTACACCAACTCCCGTCTTCGGTGCCCCTCCGAAGTCGAACCCTTTCCTCAGGAGCAACAACACAGAGGAAAGTCCCAGCCCGCAAAGCTCCTTGCTTAATGGTCAAGCGCGCAAAAGTGATGAGAGCCAAGGAGACTTCAGTCCCTTCATGCTCTTCCCTCCAACGCACAGCATGAGAGGCAAGGGCGCCAGTGGTCGCATGACCCCTTCTATAGATCAACGGAACGAGCGGGTGGAAGCATGGTGATAATACAGAGTTTCCCTCATCCCTTTTTTGGGAGCGTAAAACCAACCAGCCTTGGAAGTTCGTGTACCCTCGGGTACTTATACACGCTGCTTGGATGTACCATCGAAGAGCACACCTGAAGTTAGTCTCTTGGACAATATGACTGGATTCTAAGGGGGTAGGTTGCTGCTGCTCGAGATCGCCGCGCATCATGGCACTCTTGTACACTAGTGTTCTGGATGATAGCTTAGTTCTTTTACGGTATACAATCATGCCAAGTGGCGGTGTCCACCCCAGGGCAGACTTTGCTCCCGTAGGCGAAGGAGCAGAAAAAAATCAACCCATTCTTTTGATGGAAGCCGCTTGCTGAAGAGGGCTTTTGTTCACAATTAAAACCACCAAGCTTCGTGCCTGGCGCATAGGGATGTGAATATGTCAGGTTTTTCATTTTCCTTTGTTTTTTCATTTCTTTCTCCTTTGTAGTTGTTCGACTCAATCGAACCCCTTTGTCACTCGTCCTGCTGCTGGCAGGTTGCTCTCATATTTGGTATTTGCTCAAAACAAGTGACAATCTGTCATACATTTTCTGTCCCTGTGTTTTGTTCTTGCTGTGTCAAAGTGTGGTATACCCGTACAATCGGTTTGGACTGCATTTGTAAGGTAGCAGCCCTGCATCCAACAGTATGTAATCATCAACGTCGTAAACTATCTCACACCGATGGAGCTTGTACATCTCATGCATGTAATACCGATGTCTATATGTCTTACCTTACAACGTTATGTGCATGTTTCTAGACTGTGCGTTGTGTATATGTTTCGGTTTGTTGGGGTTGTCAAACGTTGCAATTTTGGACTGTTGTTTCATCACCATAGCTAGTAATTGACCATACTGTACCCCAAGCTTTGAATTCTGTATGTATAAAGATCAGTTTCCAGTGGGGATCTTGGTATGCTCAATGCAAGCTTTTTAGTAAACTCCTCGTAAGAAAGTGGGTGTAAGGTAGAATGACCTTAAACCGTGCAAATAAGAGATTCAACATAGTTGTGGACCTCGTGTGTACTATTTGTAATTTTTGCTTGGATGGGAAATCAGGAGGGAGAGTGAATGCAAAAATTTCGAAAATAAAATAGCAAAAATTGAATTTACTACAAATTTTTGAAGTCAAAAGTGTGCATGACCTTAAAGTGATCAGTAGACTCTCCTTTTTATCCCGCAGACGAGTACTTTGTGGTGCTCACGGATGTAGCTAAAACCGTGCAATAAGGTCCACCCCAGGGGCGGCTACAGGGGAGGTCTACCCTGCGCTTCTGGGGGGCCGCGCGGGTTAAGGTCATTCTACCTTACGAGTGAGAAAAAACTACCTATCCGAGAAACGCCGTATTGAAATGTGGGGGGCTCTTTCACACAACGTCCCTATCTAAAAATAAATCTTACAAAATGCAAAAAGCTGAAAATTGAGAGCAAGTGCAAGTACTGAAACACTCAAAGACTCAAAGGTGACATCCAATTCACAAAATAAGTGAGGTATCTCCACCAAGTCCACCAAGAGACATTCTTGAGAATAATAGTGGTGGAGTATTTCCACCAGACAGTCTTGACAATAATAGTGGTGAAGAGCATGGTGAAAATATCACACTTTTCTAGTACACTAAATTTGATAATTAGTGTTAGATTATTATAAGATTTGAAAATGCTTTACGTTTTTACTTTTGTTTGAAAAAAATTTACCAAGAGCATTGATTCTGATACTATATAAGGACCCCCATCTTGGCCAATACAGTGGGTAAAATTATTGAACAACAGTAAAAACTTATAACATGTTTATGTAAATTAGTGAATCTAACACTAATTATCAAATTTAGTGTAGTGACAAAAGATGAATGAGAAAGAATACCAACAAATCTCAACCATGGAGCTGCTCACACAACAAACCATTCCCACGACAAAAGCACGAGTTCAGCAAGATCACTCAAGATTCGTTCTGTAACAGTGCCCTTTGATCGCATAGAACAGAATCAACAGCAATCTAACCTAAAGTAGGGAAAATGTGGGGTAAGATTGATTCGCAATGAGGATGTTTCGATGCTTGCTATGATTTTCCAGTATTTTATGATTGTGGGTGCAAAGAGCGATGGAGGGTTTTTAGGGTTTAGCGAGCATTTGGTCGAGCGTATAATTGTGGACGATGGATGACCCATTCCATTCCTTGAGGAAGTGGACGAGTTCAACACTCCCCATTTGGAGCATCGAGGTTGAGAGCACATTCATACTGAGCATATCCCCCCTCCGACGACACCACTCACTCATTGTACTGCGGGAGTTAACCCTAATTTGTCCTTCCAACCCTAATTTTTTCCCTTGTCTTGACTCTTTCCCCATTCCGGACGCAGCTGCAAGGTTTCCATGACGCAGCTGCAAGGTTTCCATGACTCACTCTGTCTGTAGGTTATCTCAAATCCTCTGGAATTTGAGATAACCTCCACAATAGAATATAGTCTCATTTAAAATTCTTAGACTATAAATCAGCAAAGGATGGTGGTAGGGTATTCAAAGATTGCCATTGCCAAGAGGTTGTAAGAACAATATGTTTCTTCGTCAAAATCTACTTTCCGCTTGTTGCAGATCCTTATTCTGAGTTCTTTTGCTTGTTCATGACAGAAATAAATAAAATAATTTTTAAAAAAAAATTCTGTGAGAAGATTATGTTTAATTTTCATCTCTCTTATTAAGCTTAGGCCACATTTGGGTGCAACTCAATCAAGGTAACATGCTCAGTAACCACACAAATTTCTCATTGGAGAATCTATGTCAGAAATATCTAATGAGAAAACTAATTTGGATGAGCAAAGTAATAAGGAGAGTGATCCAACAAAAATAATCATTTTTGTGCATGTAGTAGAAGTTAGATATGATAAGAAAAAATGAAAGCTCCTAGATGGGGCCCCTTCCCGCACTGCTAAACCAAACACCGGCAATGTCTCTGACAAGTACATGAAACTCATTTATTTTGTAAATTTATTGGGTTTGTTTTTGAGCACTCTATAGATAACTATAGAGGTTGATTTTTGAGCACTCTATAGGAAACTGTAGAGGTTGGAGGCATCACAAACCTTGCCTTGGTGGTTAGGGCTCATGGCCCCCATTCAGCACGTTGTACATTCTATTCCCCATTCCGGCATGGTGCTCACCACCATGGTCCACCCAACTATGGTGGGGGGTTCTTGGACCTCGTTGTAAAGTCCTTTGGGGGGGTACCATGTCGGGTATTTCTAAGGCACTAGTAGCAAGATAGGAACTAGCATAGTGTTCACCCTGAGAGGGGTCAATAGTCCCCCTATTGGTGTGATGACCTCCAGGCATATATTAAAAAATAGGTCGAACAAACACTCTATTCACGCCGGCCTCTAAATAGGTTGGAGTTTCTCTTCTTCTTCTTCTTCTTCTTCTTCTTCTTGTAGAGGTTGATTTTCGATGTTGTGTGGGTTTTGAGTAGGTCACCCTAGAAAATCAAACAAAATGACTATCTATGGAGCATGAACGTAGTTTTTCAACCTTGCATCAAGAATGGTTCAAAACGCTCTCTTATCAAAATAGGTTGGAGTTTCTCTTCTTGTAGAATTTGGTTTTTGATGTTGTGTTGGTTTCAAACCTTAGTAAATCAAACAAAATGACTCTATATGAAAGCAAGAACGTAGTTTTTCAACCTTGCACCAAGAATAGTCCAAAAACGCTCGTTTCGGAGTGACAAGTTTGGAGCCCCTCTTAAAAAAGTAAAAAAAAGTGGGGAAAGAGCTGGTTATTAACGGCCATGCATGCAGATCTGGTGATGGTGATTCCACCTACAGTTGGAATTTCATCACCCAAAAGTGATCATTGGCGATGAGATCAATAACAGTGTTTGTTTCTTGTACCCCAACTTTGCTGCTGCATGTTATTAACCCTTAAACGCCCAAGGAAGCCCGAGGGGCTCTTTTCCAACAGAATCTGCTCCCTAGCTCTCACTGTAATCAATTTTTCACTTATATTTTGATGTCAAACTAGTCACCTTCTTGTGATGTATTCAAAAAGTGAAATTTTATAATTCAAATCACAATTTGTATGAGTGATTTTGTGCTTTGAAAGGATCCATTGTGGTAGGTAAGTTGGGGTTGTACATGACGGGTAAGCGTTCGTAGCAGCTACCAAGGAGGATGGAGGAGGGGTAGTGAGCCCCCTAATTTTTTGATGTATAGACATTAAATGCCAAGGAGTAGGCTTCCAAGGGTAATTTGGGGTCGCAGACCTCAAATTTGAATTCAGAATTATCAAAACGGCCTTGGGAGGTCCCCATGGATTCTAGGGTGCCTCCTTGGTAGCTACCACGAACCATTGCCCGTACATAACCTAGTAGGAGGTTGCAAGCTCATCATTGTTTGGTTCACTTATGATGCCCAAAGTCCAAAAGATGCTGTGATTCAATTTTGGGCTGCCCATTTCAGACCCCATGGGCTTTTAAGGGTTAAGCCCAACCCAAGCTAAGCTAAGGTAAAGAAGAAGGCTGTGTGGCCAACAAGTTATATAGCTGTCATCTCTTATTCTCCTGCATAATCCTCCTCCTCTTATGATTATTATTATTATTCCCTTTTATTCTTATCCTCTACTGTGCATTCTCTCTCTCCTGCCTCCTGGGTCCCCTTAGATTTGGTCAAACTTAAAGTGAGGGTGCTCCAACATTTTGAGAAGCCAAGAGAAAATATATTTGAGCGGCCGAGGAATTGAGATAGCCAGAGAAAGATCACTTTACACTTTGCTTTTTTGAGTTCAAGGGAGAAGAGGAGGAAAGTATGAGATGGGCTGCAACACTGGAGAACTGAGTGGCACAATGATGAGGGCTCCTGGAATTGTAATGGGGTGTGCGTAGTTGTAAATTCGGGGGAACTAAAAAAACGTCCACCGATCATTTATTTTACTTGATTATGTTTTTTTAGAAGAAGCTCTACGTGGAAGCTTTGGTCCCTGTGTCACTTCACACTATGGCTAGTGACCCAAAGGCCTTGGCTTATTAAGGATTGGCCTCTTAAGTATTGGCTAGGGCCCAAGTGGAGTTTGGCTGAAGGCTTCTAATTTGTAATGTAAAGAGGGTCTAAACAGATCACGGAAACGCCTCTTAAAATGTAGGTGTACAAAAGTAAAGAGATTTGTAAGAGAATGTAAGATTTCAAATTTTAGTTCCAAGAAAACCGTAATGGCTTTATAGGTTCCAACAAGGGAAAAAATCAAGCGAACTTTGACAAATATGATTTTACAAATAAAAAAGAATCACTGGAACAAATTTGAGATTTGAGCATAAGTACAAGTTAACTTTAAGGATCTATGATTGGATATTGTAGATAATGTTTAGAGTGAATTTATTTAAAGTCTAAAGTTGAAGAATGTTATTTTTGGTAATTAGACAATTTCGTAATAAGGATCTTCAGGGGTTGAGTTAGTTCACCTATTCATGTGGTAAGCAAGTTTAAGTGTATCCAACAAGACCATTAGGTTTGACCACCAAGTTTCAAGCGTTGGCCAGAGTAGGCAAGAAGGATTTTTAAACGTCAAAGCATAAAAACTCACTTTAACTTTCTTCTTTGATGTCTCTTTGATGATAAGATTTGTTGAAAGGGACCCCAAATCAAACTTAGTTTGTGTAGTAAAAATGGCAAACACATCCAAGATGGTATGAATTTATGGCGTGGATTTTTGTGAAGATAGTTTTTGTTTCTGATTTGTACACCATGCAACATATTTAACTATTGTAATTGTGCTCGTGGAATTATATATTTTTTATTTGAATACTTTAAGAGACATGTGATCTTGGGGAAGAGCTCAAAAACTTTGCAGTTGGATTTTTGTTTTTATTAGAATGATTTTGTATTGGATTATGGTGATGTTTATACACTAAAATAATTGGAAAATCACATGGTCCTTGAGGAGTTGTATCTTCTTTTATAAATATTGAATTTTAGTGTAATTTGTAGGGTTGGTATAGCAATCAAGTGTAGTTTTTGCTTGGAAAGTTATCTCAATCTAAGGGCCGGTTTACAGTACGTTGTAGAAGTCCACGAGGCAAGAAATTAAGGAGAAATCTCAAATGTGATTGGAATGATGAGGCGTTTGAAATGTGATTGGTTGAAATTGAAATTCTTGACTGACCGGTGGCCTTCTCTACCGTAGTATAAACGTGCCCTTAGAGGTTGTAAAGATATTGCATGCAATTTAGTGCAAAGGGGTTCGGTTTTGGACTCTAATTCCTTTGTAATATAAACACTTTAAGTGAAGGATTTATTTATTTATTTTATTTTTAAATACTAATTTATTAAAATCTCGCAATAATTTATGAAGCTTAATGAATACAAATTTGATTGAAATTACCTACAATAGGTTGATCACAAGATAGTATAGCTGAGATCTAAATAACTTACTTTCATCAGCATTTATGATGCTTCAAAAGTACACCATTAGTATATAATTACACTTTGATATATTGGAGCTTTAATCTTTATAGGTCATGTAGGTCAAAATCCCAAAACGACAAAGGAATAGTTACACTGTAATATCATTTTACTAATTGAAATACTTCAGATGTATGACTACACTCATTGTTGTATGGTAGGTACCATGCACTATTTTGTAACCTACTATTGTACATTAAATCAATATTTCTGATATCATATGATTTTGTAATAGTGTAATTCAAAATTGAAGAAGCACAAGCATAAAAAAGTGAAATCACATGGCTCTAAAGGGTTGATGTAGAACTTTATTTGAGATTTATGTTTAAAAATGAAAAGAATCTCTTAGTCCTTCCAAACGATGCAATTCCATTCTACTAAATGATAAAAAATAGTTACATTCTTTTTCACTTCAGCTAGTATCTTATCCTTTGAAAAGTTCAACTGCAATATTATCTTAATAAGATGCTTCGGTGCTAAAGGTGAAGTCAAATTTGTTGATTCTATACTACATGTTTTTTCATATTTTTGGTTGTTTGTAGATTAATTAGAATTGTGTGATAGTTGTTTTTTGTGTCATTTCTTTTTGATGAAGATGACAGTTGAAGATGTGATGGATTTATTCCTTCGTCAAGTGATTCTTAAACCAGATGTGGATATTGTCGTTGAGTGACAATGTCTACTAGTTACTACTCTTTTTGAAGCATCAAACTTTTTTGAAAGTGAAGCTCACTGATACTCATTGTGAAGCTCAAGCAAACTTGAATTGAAGTTGATTGTTCAACACTGAGTTTGACTACAAGTGTAGTTGAAGTGGTATGTAAAGGTTTCAACATTGGATCGTTTACTAGAGAACTTTCAAAATGAATTGGCATTGGTGATTTCTCAGTTGAAATCATAAAGAAAGGAAATAATATAAAAGTTACATATTAATGTACAGTACAGTACAATACACATGGTCAAACCACCATGGAGTGGCTTCTATCCCATACCATTCACGAGATTTGGAACTTGTCAAATTTGGACTAGCAATATGCGATTAAAAACTGCTAGTTCCAACATTATGATTGAAGGTATACCATGTGAGTGTATAAATTTCACCATCTCATCCAAACATTTATCTAGTCAATTGTAATTATGATATATTTTAACATAATAAAATTACATATGTTTGGAGGTTTTTTACAAATATAAGTGCAAAAAAGGAATATTGAACATCCTACATCCTAAATCTTATAAAAAATATACAGTTTTTCATGCATATTATATCTCAGAATATATATTTGAATATGCTTAACGCACATATGTATAGAGTGATATTTCAACAATATCACTTTGGTTGCTATCAACAATATTTACAACACAATAAAGAAAGAAAACTAATCTATAGGTTATTGTTACACAAAGTGTAATGAACACATTCTCGCTTACACACAAATTTTGAGCATAAAAGGGTGATACTAAGACCTATCACTAGGTTAACCCCTAAACAACCACGGCCACCAATTCGGCTTTTACCGTCAAGGCCAAAAAAATAAATTATAGTCAACTTCAAATGTTATGATCTCACATCTAGTGATGATCCAACGGTTGAAAATTTTCACACTACTACTGATGGTAGTCTACTTCAAGATCCTACGGTTGAAATTATCAAAAACTTCCAAAAATATTGGACGTACCCACATTAGTACATAGTAGTCAGTGTTGGGATTTCAAGCTCCCAAAACATCGTGGATCTTTAGGGGTTAAGAGGCTATCACTCAAACTATTACCGAAATTATACCAAGCTAGAATCATTCAACTAGAAAGTTATTGAAATTCATTCCAAATATATAGAAATTAAGAAAAGAATTCATATATTTAAGTAAAAATGATCTTGCAAGTTTGAAACATGCAATACGTTTAAACTCAAAATAAGAAGCTCCTAGCTTGCAATTTAAACTACACCAAGAAGATCATAACCCATTCCTTTTATTATTTACTATCAAAGTCTTTATGCCACATTTACATGATCACCGTCAAAACACTAAAACTTTGAGAAAGTAAACAATTGTCAAATACCAAAATTACAAATACAAGGAGGAATCGTAACCATAGTAATCAAAGTACAAGAAAACTTTTGAATTTTACAATGCAATCATGTACTTATGCTACAAAGCCTTATGCATGTACGTACTTAAGAACACTTGCACTTGGTATACATCAAAAGAACCCCAAAAACTAAACATAAACCAAAAATTCTCTTCCATATGTATATATTTGGAAAAATCACTAAAAAAAAAATTCTAGAGTGTCACATGTGTGAAATCTTTTCATGTGCGAATCCAAAGTACAAAGAAAACAAAATGGTGGGGACTTGGGACTTCATCATGCTTCGATCATGATCTAGTGGAAAAACCAAGGGGGTTTGAATGGGTCTAAGCAATAAGCAACGGTGTAGTACGCAAGACAACTTTCTTTTTTTTCTTTCTTTGTTTTGACGTGTTTGGATGGAACATATAATATGTCGTCCTCTCCTACACACAAACGGGTGGGTGGCGAATATTGTGCCCTCAAAGAGCCCAAGTGGTCATCAATTGGGGGCCCCTTGTTGTAATTGGGGCATGAGCCCCTTTGCTAGCAACCACATCAATCGACGCGCACATATTGGCCAGAGGTCCCATTCAGATTCTGGTCCTACCTACCTACCAACTTACAGTCCGTTAACCGGCACACTACTACTCGTACATTGGGACCAACAATTTTCGTTCAATCCCGTTCTCCCATAAAATGAATGTCGACTATGAAATGGCATGCGTAAACGAGCACTTGACATGGCTTCGTAATTTTATGGACACGGGGTCGGTCCCCTATGGAATATTGTGGTCACGGAACTTCTTGGAGACATACATTCTCCAAAGCCGTAATGAATTTTGGGTACCATGGCATGACTATTTCGTAGACAAAAAAATGTACAATTTTTTTTCTTGAAACAATCAAGCAATTTAAGTGATGTATAGTAAATTCTTTTTAGTAAAGAAATGTAGGAAAATAAATTCTTCGGTTTTGAATTAGGAGACCCTAACTATAATGTCATATATAAGTAAGTTACATTAAAAGATCCAAGAAAGCCAAAATGAATTGCTGCTATATTTTGGGCAACCTAGATGAAGGAGTTGAAATTAATATTTTTCCCTTAGGTTTTTAGTGGATGTTTGTAGATGTTCTCTTTGCTACAAGGTCAAATTTCAATTTTTGAGGTTTAAGATGCAAGTTTGAATTTCCAAGGCAAGAAAAAATAGCTTTTATTTTGATTTTTTTTTATTTATTTTTTTATTTATTTTTTAATTTTTATTTTTTTTTTTATTTTTTTTTTCCTTAAAAATTGGTTCATAAGTAAGATCCTTTCAAGGAAGTGACACGAGTTCAAGATTTTACCAATTTCACAAGGGTGGACTTCAAAAATTACGACAGTAAGTTTCATAGTTTGTTGTGATGTTTTCATATTATTCTTTCAAAATTTGTCAAAATTTGAGATCTAGAAATAAGTTTAGGAATAATTATGCCTAAAATTCAAAAGCTTGTAGAGGTACCTTCCAAAAAAAAGTAGAGAAACAATTTTACCTAAAATTCAAAAACTTGTAGAAATTTGTAGAAGTACCTTCTCACTTTATTTTTTCCAAAGAACAAATACAATTACCGCAATCCATGTTTTTAATTGATCATGTTAGGGACTTGTATGTATTATCAAGATTGTGATAACTTCTTTCATGTGTTGGAGTATGTCTTTTACCTCTTTGTCCTGTGGCCATCGAGGTAATGACATTACAAACAGACATTGTATTCACGCCAATCTTCAATTGAAGATTGGAGTTCTTATCTATCTGTTGGAGTATGCTTTTATGGTGGTGGACATTTTTATTTTCTTCATGCATGAAATTTGCATGTATTTATTTTTAGATCTCAAAATTCATTGCTATGTATATAGTTGTGGAGTTTGTAATAAGAATGCTATGTGGCGTAGCCTTCACAAGAATTTTCTTGTAATATTTTATTAACTCAAAGTAGAAATTAAGTTTTTATTCAGCATTTGCTGAAATTTTACTAAATTAGATAAAACAAGGAACAAAAAGTGAATAATTGCGAGTCCACCGCAACTCTTAAGCTACAACAACAAAGTAGCAATAGAAAGTATGTTTTTGGCGTGAAGGCAAAATATGACAATATTTAAGAACTATTTATGAAAAAAAAGAAGTATCTGTACCAAAAAATAGCATATAAAAATCTAGTCGTGCAAAAAATTTAAGTCAATCTCTATTGCTTATTGTAATTTTTCTTTATTGAATGGTTTTTAACTTTGCACAAGGAGTTCAATATCTTTACAAGTCCAACAAAAATTGTTGACGACAACAACACGTACTAAAGAAACTCTTAACAGTCAACTCCCTAAAGTCTAACAATCAAGGAACTTTCAACAATCAACTTCAAGTGGTTGCCAACTGGATTTTGCAGCATCAAATTCCACTGCGTAAAGAAAAGAATATCCCCAAGAAATTGTTGTCTTCACTTTAGGTTGAAACTCACGAACAGAAGGCAACTGTCACACTTAGAATCTTAGATATCTCAAGAGTCACTTGCACAAATTCAAATACTACAAAAAGAGTTCAGATAGAGAATCAAGTACTTTGACATTCAATTCAACATGTCATAGTAATTGTGCAGTTGAAATTGAATTCAACTTTGGCCCAACTCTAGGGAGTTTAGGCGTTGCAAGTCCAACTCCTTGTGTGCACTGCCGTGATAATATTTCAATTGTTCATATACATGATATTGTCCATAGTGTTTAAGCACGCAATCACTAGTGCACACTATTTTAGTAATCAAATACCATATATACCGTAGCATGGCCACTAAGGTAGAAGTTATGTCATTTTGAAGTGCCAAGAAATTTTAAAAAAAAAAAAAAAAAAAAAAAAAAAAAAACTTTACCTTGTAGTAGAGTGGCCCAAAAAACCTTCGAAAGGCTCATTTCAAAATTAAATGCACATCTTAGACTTGATATTGAAAATTTCAACTATAAGATCATGTTTTAGTCCAATTACTCTCCCAAACAAGTATTATCAAGTTAACGGTATGGACCCTAAGTAAAAGTCGTAATAACATTCTTTTTGTTTTGAATCAAACCGACACGGGACTCTTTTTGACATTAGAGTCCCCTCCCTCTTGTCGACATTGGAAACCCGGGCCTCTTTTCGACATTAAAAACCCAACCCTCTTTTCGACATCCAAGACCCGGCCCTCTCGTCGACATTGAAGACTCCGGCCTCTCTTCGACATTGGAGACCCGAGCCTCTTGTCGACGTTGCCCTCTTTTCAACATTAAAAACCCAACCCTCTTTCCGACATTAGAGACCCGGGCCTCTTTTCAACAACGGAGACGGGGGGGTGCCTGTTTTTACGACAATTGGAGGTAAGGATGTTTTTCATGAAAATCTGGGTAAGAAGATTGGTTTGCCACCTTAGCAAGCAAGAAAAGTATATAATCGAAGAAAAAAGGGGGGGGGGGTGAGGTGATTTGCATGGAAGGAAGGAATGAATTGCCAGGAAGGGTGAATAGATATAATGGGGCGCTCATAGATTTTTTCACATGATGTGTGGGCTTGATACTTGAGAACAAAGGCCGGCCGGACGGATGCAGCCGCCCCTTCCAAGGCGAGCCGACCACCGAAAGCAACTCAGTGGCAGGACAGGTTGCCCCCCCCCCCCACCCCCGTCCCGCAAATTGAATGCCACTCAATCCTCTCCTGCAGTCAGTCAGTCAGTGCGCAGTTGCCATAGCCGGGTCGAAAAAGGAAAAATAAAGGAATGATCCTCATTAACATAGTTGGCATTCCATGTGTGGTTAGGCTGGATATGTATGCACATATGCCCCCTCCCCGGCGGGGACCCCGCCCTTCCTAGAGTGGTCCAAAAAGGGCCACCCCCCCTGCCCCCCCTCGGCGGGCCGGGCATTAGAACAGTGCCATGTGTGGCATGCTTTTTTGCCAGATCCTTTGATATTTTGGACATTGGAATGTTGTCTCTCTGCGCGACATTTATACTCTCCTGGTAAATGTGTCTCCTCGTCCCTTTGTAATCTATTATCCCCCCCCCCCCTCATGATAACGAATTTTCTTGTTACGCTATTTTATCTTATCATAAGTGAAATGAACCTACTCCCCTCTCGCTTGATTCTTAAAATCCAATACCGGTTCTGAGGGTTCTCACACGAGAAAAAATAAATAAATAAATCAGCCGACTTTGATCGTTACAATCTTACAAATGAAGAAGAATCAACGTTGAGATTCTACGTCATGTTTAGATTGAGTATTATTGGTTGTGAAGTAGAAGAAGGTCATTTTTGAGGCATGGAGGATCTATAGGGGTTAAAAAGTAATATTTGTACTTTAGCTTTGGTGCCTATTAACCCCTGAACTACCAAGGCCTCCGATAAGGAGATTTGTGATTTCGGGCAGCCTAAGTGAAGATGTAAAAAGTAATATTTTTGCCTAAGATTTTTACTGTATGTTCCCTATACTACAAGGTGTATGTTGGAAAATTTGTAAAGCCAAACTCCACCTATGGAGGTTTTAAACACAAAATTTAGTTTTCAGCCTTGGGCGGGCAGAAAAAACTTTTTATTTTTACCTTTTTTTAAATTTTTTTTTTTTGGAAATCTTTTCTTGATTGATTTTGTACTTAGGTTTCCAAGTGACCCAGGTTGAAACTTTTACCAATCCTACAAGGGCACCCTTCAAAAATTACAAGAGCTAGATTCAAAGTTTTCTTTCATATTACAATTTTTTCTTTCAAAATTTGCCAAAATTTGAGGTTTTGGAATTTTTTGAATTTCATTTTTCTTGAAGTTCAAAAACTCAAGAAGGTATATACTTGCCGTTCATTTTCCCCCTAAACCATATACAATAAACGTGGTGCATGTTTTACCAAATCCTTGATTTCTACCTTCTTCTAGCAAATATATTGCATGAAGGTTCACAAAGCAAAATGAGTGTCTAAAATTTTGCATGGGCATGCCCAACTTAGTTATATACATGGAAAAAAATATGAGCTAGATGTTTAAGGATATAAGCATCACGTTTTCCTTTGCACAAAGTCGACTATGTTTGCTGAAAAAAAGATTGAATCAACTTTGAATGTTACGATCTTATGAATGGCTACGATCCAACGGTTGAAATTTCAGCCACTACCTCTAATAATAGTTATCTTTAAGATCATACGGTTGAAAGTTTCAAAAAAGCGTAAAAAATATTCTCACACTCCAAAGTTTACAAGGTGGTATGGAATTGCAATTGTGGAGTTTGGAGCTCACAAAACACCGTGGTAGTTTAGGGGTTAATATTTCCACTTGTTGATTTTGTTGTGTTCATAGTTTTGAATATTATGATGATCTATTGAGTGCAAATACATGGTGATTTGTTAGTAGTGGCAATATTTGTCTTAGTGTTAAGTATCGTGTGTCTTAGTATGAGATAGTTGTTTTGTGAAATCTCTTCAAAGTAAACCCATTATACGAAGAATAATGACAGATAGCAATGTGAATTCTTATGTGCTTCTTAATTCAAGTTTGGCTTCGGATGGTTGCTCAAGTCCAAGGCTAATCTTGCCAAATTCATATTTAGGTTAGAATATTGTCACTTTCATTGAAGAAATAAGTTGACCGTAAATAGAACTAGAAACACCATAGCTAAAGTGTCAAATGTTGATATGCGGATTTTCAAGTTGGCAAACGGCCAAAAAATCGTGGTCAAAATCATTTGAGATTTGCGCACCTCAAATTTTGTACCTTATTGAGAATAAGATTTTCATATCAAATATTTTGAGATCATGCTTTTAGTAATATGCATAAGACTTGATCTACATGGTGGACAAATTGCTCAAGACTTGGCTATGGTCTTAAAAGTTAGCTCCTGTAAAACACCTTTGTTCTAGAAAGAAGAGAATTTTCATCTTTTGTAAACACCTATAACACCAACTCTTTAGTAAGTGCATCGATGAAATCTCTCACTTTGAAAGGTTCAAAAATGTTAATAAAAACTAGTCTTCAAGTTGTGCATTATGTATCACTATAACAACGTCAATAGATTGTGTACACATATAGATGGTCATTATAAATATTCTTATAACTTAAATCCTAATTAACATTGTATCAAGGTACTAATAATATACAATAACTAGTAGGCATCTAAGGCCAATACACATTAACCCCTAAACGACCACGGCCACCGATTCGGCGTTTACGGTCAAGGCAAAAAAAAAATTACAGTGAACTTCAAACGTTATGATCTCACATCTAGTGATGATCCAACGGTTGAAAATTTTCACACTACTACCAATGGTAGTCTACTTCAAGATCCTACGGTTGAAATTATCAAAAATTTCCAAAAATATTGGACGTACCCCCATTAGTACATAGTGGTCTCTGTTGGGATTTCAAGCTCCCAAAACATCGTGGATCTTTAGGGGTTAACTATGTGTTTTGCAATCTCGAAGGCTAATTCCATGTGATAAATCATCCCATCTCAACTTACCACTATAAGTAGAAACACATTGATTTCAAGCTAAAAATTGCAACGTTAACCCCTAAAGGAGAGTGGCCTCAAAACTGCCAAAAATCCTCAAAATTGCTGCAACATACAAATTTTCAATCTTTGACCAAATTTGAAGTACGTAACCATAAGATCTCATTGCTAACTTGTATGTACACATGTTTTAGTTTCCGATTGCTCACCATTTGTGAAATCATAACATTCAAAGTTGGGGAATAAAAAATCAAAGCATTTCATGATTTTTGGGCTTCACTCGTTAATGACCACCTTGTCATACAAAGCATGCATACCGTACGTAGAGGAAAAATCCTTAAATTAATGTTCCATAGGACGAAATATCTTCGACTTTTCGGAGAGACATGTCGTCACCTCATGGTAACCCACAAAGCAAACAAAGGTGGCCTAGAATGTTTTTGTACTTGCTATTAAATATACTTGTTTTTTGGCTTTTTCTTCTTCTTTTTTTTTTTATCGCATGCTCGCGAAGATAATGATTTTTTGGGCCATGAAGGAAGGTGTACCCAATAACTATGACAAAAACGTTGTGGTGCCATTTTTGCAGCCAAACAGAGAAAAAGGCACCGTCCAACGAATGGGGCGGCAGCAAACGGACCCATGTGCCCCCGTCGATATTTTGTTTTTCCAGGCCCCTTGTACTTGTACCTACCTACCGGATCGTCTGGTTCGTCTTTTTTCTTTAAAAAAAAGGGTTTTTGGTTTTTTGGTTTTTTGGTTTTTTGGTTTTTCTTTGCTTTTGTGGTCCATCATGGGAGTAGAGCTTCGAATTTTCCAAGAGCTGTCCTTCTAGTTTCCATCAACGTGGACGGGAGGATCGGCCCCACCGGTGGCCCCCGATAGAATTTTGGTGGCTTTACACTATTGGTTTGTTCGGTTGTATGTCGTTTTGGTTTTGGTCTTTTTTTTTTTACGGGGCGTTAGTACAATTCTCCAGGCTCTCTCTGTCAGTGACTTTTCTTGTAGGATTCTGTGCATTATTTTGTATTGAAAAGGATGAACTTTGGGCAAGAGGGTTTTTTTCCGGTCAAGTTTTCTAAATAGATAGAAACTCCGGTCCCTTTCTAAGGGGCCCGCATGAATGAAGTGTTTGTTCGTAATGCTAATAACCCGATGCTCACCGGACAAGGGGAAATTGGTAGTCTAAGTTTTTACACAAGATTATAAGGAGCTTTCTTGTGAGTTTGTGTAAGGAATTCAACCGGTCTAGTCATATTTGACAATGTGGCGAAGTTAAATCCCGCGATAGCGTGGACGTTGTACCGTAAAAACTGCCCTATGTCAACATGAGGTGAAATTCTTCTATTCTAGAGTATCTAGTAGGTTACTTATAGAATGTACAAAGTAGGTTACTTAACCCCTAAGAGCCCAATCAACCATTTTATGGTTGATCCCAAACTTTGAGAAGCCATAGCACACTAAAAAATAAAAATAAATGGAATTTAATTTTTTTCTACTTTCCGAAAATTTGGTGAGTTAGGAACCACATCTAATTTTCGGGACCTCGATAGATTGTTCGTAGTAAGCCTTCAGAAACAGACAGGGCAAGGTTTCCTTAGTGTTGGAAAACTGATAATATTTCGGAAAATTGATAGTGTTTCTCCTAGGTTGTGTGTGGCCTTTCTCTATAGTATCATAAAATATGTTATTTGAGCCAGTCAGATTGATTTCCAAGTGCTAATGGTAGGAAGTGTATTTTCTATTGATTTTCAAAGTTTAACTCTCTTTAATTTATTGTAAAATTAACATATATTGTTTCAAGAAGTTTAACCGTATCGATTTATTCTTAGCATGTTGATTTTAATTTTGTCTTTGAAGAAAAACTTCATAAGAGTTACAGAATGCATATTTCATAACACAATTGAGTTTTTCTCTAAACTCCTTGGGCCTTTAGGGGTTAATACCAAATCTTAGATTCAAATTCTATATTGTTTGTGAGATCATAATGTTCAAAGTATTTTCCTTTTCTTCTTTTTTTGGCTTTAAATTGCCATTTGAGCAATTTGATATCTATGCGAAGTTAGTACCATTAACAATTTAACTACTCTCTATTTCTTTTTCTTTTTCTTTTTTTTCTTGAACCGAACAATGTATTGATGACTGGAGCAATACATCAAGAACAAAATATTCTTTCGCTTGGCGAGGAGGAAATTAGTTCAACTTTTTGCTTTGAAGGTGATATTACAAAATATGAATTATATTTCAGAAATATGAGTGACTTTACAGAAAAAGTGTGATATTACATAATACACCATTGTGTAGGCATGTGAATGCAAGTTTTGGTGTGACAAGATGGCAGTGACATGGCATAGTGCCATTTTAACGGAATTGAGTTTTCATCGAAAAACCGAAAAAGCCATTTTGGACCACTTCAATAGTGCAACACCCAAAATGTATTGTAGGCACACACACAATTGTACCAACCAAAAACCTACTTGCACCACACATCTCTTGCTGAAATCCCTCAAAAAAAAAAAAAAAAAAAAAAAAAAAAATAAAATATATAGTCAAAGTGTTGATTTTTGGAGGGCCCCAAACAATCTATCTGCTATAGAAATCCCCAAATTGAAGGAAAACACTCACTTGGATTGCCTCAAATTAGGCTCCATCTCATCTTGGAGCTTTTCTTCTATTCGCTTTTTTTTACCCATACTATTTATTTTTATTTTTTCTAGTTTTTATGATATATTATTTAATTAGTCATAACCAAGTTATGTTTCATTTGAAATAGTTATATATTAACCCTTAAACTCCCAACCCATCTGAAAATACACTAAAAAGCATGCCCGAGGGGCATGATTGGGCGTTTAAGGGTTAAGAATCAAGAAGTGATTTGCTTATTTGAGAAACTAGCATCCATTTCTATTCATTAACTCAAAAAGAACCGTACAAAAATCATAAATTTATGACATGCTTTTTAGTGAAGGTAGCTCTTGTTTTTGGGATTTCAAACATGGGGAATGTTTTGTTGTTGCTAGCCAAAGTTTTTATGAGTATTTTTTTGCGTAGTTATGTTCTTGAAATGGAATTCAACAACTTTGTAGTTGGATTATATTTGATATGAATATTTTAGGTGTTAGATTTATGATGATGATTTTGTACCAAAAGACTAAAAAATACCATGGGTTTTGAGGAGATCTTTCTCCTTCATTCATCATTGGTTTTCAACTTCGTTTGATAGGTTGCATTTCAATTTTAATCTTGTTTGTGATCCTCTGCGAGTACTTATACGTTATGATCTTGCAATTTAAGAGGCTTCATGACTCAAAATTTGACCCACATGACCTACACTAAGTTTACTACAAGCTTTTACGGTTGGAATTTGAATACCTTGTCTTCACTATGACACATTTTTTGAAAATATGTTTTTTGGCTAAATATACCATAAGCAATGTACGGTTCAAGGTTAGTTTTAAGATTTTTATTTTATGAATAATTTGATTAGTTGTTATGAGTTTTCCAACAAAAAACTTCAATATTTTCTTAGTTATGAAACTTTATAATTTGGAGAATTGAACCTTTTGGGGGACCCTCGAATCCAAACAAAACTAAACATGAGTTTCAATATGCTATTGCATTAGTGCATCAGTTAAAGCGGAAACGATCTCTTTCGTTATGAATGCATTCAAGTCGAAACATTGACCCCTATAAAAATTGAAGTCTACTCTCAGTGTAGAAGATTGTTTCTGTCAAAAGATTATTAATATACTTGAAAGTAAAACTATTATAAATATAAGGGTCTCATCTTGTAATAAAACCTATCGTAGATCACATAGATTAAATTTGGAGTCAAGAGGCCTATTCAAGATCATAACATATCAATATTAGAAACAAAAAATCAAAATTTCATCATTTTCACTTCGAAGTGGAAATATCATCAACGTGCCTATTGTTATCACAAGCCTTCAAATGAAGAGATGCTTGTATTTTTCTCATAGCAAAAAAAATTCATGAAAAAAACTCCTTGGGCAAAAATAATGATCTTGCAGTAGAGAAAACTACCCCCAATTTCTACAAATAAAACGTAATCTTCAATCAGACACCTTGCACTCAAATCCATGCCATATTTTTTAGAGCCTCTTGGACTAAACTAAAATTTCAGCCATGGATTTGAACCAAAAAACTTTACTAAACAAACCAATGGTGGATGAAGGAGATACAACTTCTAAAAAATCATTCTTTCTTTCAATTTTTTTAGAGATCATCACAAAAAAAGAAAACTTGGGGCTAGAAACTTTTGGAGATTATCCTTAGATCATACTCGTCTAAAAAAGATTGACATTAAATTAAAATCAATCGTACTCTATAAAGAGACCGATAAACTCGATTGCGAAAACAAGAACTTACTCGAGTAAGTGTTTTTTTCAAAAGAAGTAGAGACGTATGCACTTCAAGTGAGGGTACGACGGAAAGCCATTGACTTCACGCATGTGACAAGTGCGACGAATTTTATTTTTTTAGCTTCGAAATAAAAATTGCCGCACTAGATATTACAGTCCACCAACTTTGTCATGCTTCTAACTTCGTCATTCAGCATACTTTTGTGAGCACCGGCCATGTCAGGAGGCTCCAATACTCTTGCTACAAGTACACTTTTCTTCCGATACTTTTTTGGGATCATGGATCCCACTTCCATACCCCGGCCTCAAAAAATCTAGCCCCCTCAAAGCTGTTTTGTGCATTTAAGCAACCATCCGCTTTTGATGTGGATTCGTCAACATCATCGTACTTTGGAATTCAACCATAAAGAATGAACCATGGTCCCCATCGTTAACGTAACGAAAGGGTGGTGTCTCTCGCTCTCTCTACGACTATAATCATAACACCGTGTTATACGACTAAAATGAAAACGCGTTAGAACAACTCCTTCCATTGACCTCAATGCCAACTACAAAGTTCTTAACACGTCACAATACGTATGCGCTTGTACATCATGACCAAATCTACTCGAAACATCTCTTAGACTTTGTACTCATACGTATCTTACTTATAAGTGTATCTCTTCAAGCACATGAAGCATGTTATTCTTTAACCCTTAAACGCCCAAGCAAGCCCGAGGGGCTTGATTCCAACATAATCTTCCCTATAGCTCTCACTATGCTCAACTTTTCACTTATATTATGATGTCAAACTGGTCACCTCCTTACGATGCATCCAGAAAGTGAAATTTTACAATTCAAATCACAATTTGTATGACTGATTTTGTGCTTTGAAAGGATTGTGGTAGGTAGGTTGGGGTTGTGCATTACCTTGTAGGAGGTTGCAAGCTCATCATTGATTGGTCCATTCGTGATGCCCAAGTTCAAAAAGTGCACTATTCATAATGCCCAAGTCCAAAAGATGTTGTGATCCAATTTTGGGCTGCCCGTTTTAGACCCCATGGGCGTTTAAGGGTTAACTCACACACTTCACTTCGAAATCTTTTCTAGTTTTACTCTTTGCATTCAATAATACTCAACTTCTAAACAAGACGCTAAAACTAGCTCGTACTAGTTCCTACTCCTTAAATAGTTAAATTTAACTTGAATAGGATGGCAGGCCCCAAGGTACCATAAAAATGTATCATCAACTTTAAAATGATATTGCATCTCTCCATAAACACAATGAAGAAAAAAGTATTTAAGTTTTAACTAGGAAAAGTAAAATTTGATTTCTAAACTCTTCACATATTGATAAAGGGATGACATTTACAAAATCACAAAAAATTCTATGGAAACTCGGGTCCCACCAATAGGTCCAAATTGCAATATTTTCAACAAAAACCCTTTTTTCAAAAAGTCTCAAGTATTTTTGGCCCAATGATGTGATTCTCTTCTCATTGGAATATGTTGGTACACCTTAATAAAAGTAAAGACGGTTGTGAGGGGAGTATATAATTGGGCCAAATACACGAACCCCCAAATTTTGAAAATCAATAAATTCGCCATGGAGGCAAAAAAAATGCCCGTTCCCCGAGCCTCGTTCCCACCGCCCGTTCCCGCAAAGCAGGGGCCGAACGGTTCAGTTCGAGCTGGCAAGTCCCTCGAACCGAGGCTGATTTCATCCGTCCATGGATGAGAAATGGCTACGTTCATCCTCTGGGGACGAGGAAATGGTCGTGGCGCCTCTATAGAGGTGGGTGTGGCCTAGTCATAAGAGATAGAGTCCAAACACGAATAATATTCACAATAACCCCCCAAAATAGCCCAAAAATAAAAAGGGGCTGGAAAATTAAAGATAAAGATGAAAGAGGACTAGGAGATAAACTTGAATGGTTACTATGGGCTCCTCAAAATTTTGCCTTTTATGATGAAGGTTTCCACTATAAAGTTTATTTTTTATCAAAGTGAATTCATTTTCTATGCATATCATAAGTTTTGGTTTAACCCCTAAAGATCCAAGAAAGCCGAAATGACTTTTTGGGATTTCCGCAAGGAAAAATTTCAGCCAACTTTGACCATTATAATCTCAAAATTGGAGAAAAATTAGCGGTTCAAATTTATTATTTGAGTAAAGGGTCAAGTTAGCTTCAAGATTCTACGGTTGGATCTTCTAATTAATGCTTAGATTGAGTTTCTTTGGGCCTGAAGTAGAAGAAAGTTCTTTTTGATGATTTAGACAATTTGGATCAAGGATCTTTAGGGGTTAAGATGAAGTGTGCAATTCATTTTTTAATTTAGAAAATTTATCATTTGTAATATCCATAAATTTAATGTTCTTGTCATGGCTACGTAGAGGTATTTATGAATGTAACTCACTCTCTTATTTAAGAGACAAGTTGTTCATTATTAAAGTGGTGGTTTACACTACGGTGAAGAAGGTCATTGGTTGGTGAAGAGTTTCATTTTCAACCGATCGCATTTCAAGAGCCTCGAATCGAAATTTGAGATTTCTCTTTTATATATCTTAAGGGGTGGACTATTATATCATGCCTTAATGTAAAAGAATCTACTCTATTATGAAATATCCTTCTTTATTAATCGAAAGGATTGAAAAATGGTGATGATTGAAAAGCTAGAAAGAATGCGGAGTGGAGAAAAGGGTAAAAGAAGGGGAGGAGAAAGAAAAAGAAAGTCGGATACGAGAAAAGAGAAAGATGGAGAGGGGGAAAGGAAAAAACGATGAGAGATAAAGAAAAAGGAAGGGCAGGTAACTAACTGCAAGGGGGGGGGGTGTCCGTGCCGCCGGAAGTGTGTCCCGGGGGAACCGGTCCGCATCGTAACTGAACCCAGTCAACCGCCTGGTGGCACAATCTACCAATCAGGGAATCCACGACGTTCCTAGATCCTGTGTTGCCGCCCCGTTGGGGGTGGCCCGCACTCACGGCGCGCGGACGCTCGCGGAGCCTGGTCGTTGCGGCCCCGCCCCCCTCCCCGCTCTCTCTTGCTCCGAGGATCGCTTACAAGCAGGCTCGCTCGGAGCGAGGCTGGGAGTGAGTTGCAGTAAAAAGGTGTGATTTTATGTGGGGTAGGGCAACAAAGGGCTCCGGCCAGGGCAGGCAGGCAGGCATCGGTTGTTGCAGCAGGCAAGCTTGTTCAGCAGCTAGCTTCAGCTTTTGCTGCCAATATAATTATTACTCGCGGACCTCCCTGTCGCTGACTCCGTCTCCTCTCTCTCATCTTCCTCCCTCCCTCTCTCTCTCCCTTTTTCCATCCTCTGCCCCTTCTGGGTCTTCTTCTAAGACTTGATCCCCTCCTCCCGCTTCCTCATTTCCATTTTTTGTTTTGGGTGCCCGCGGAGTCAGTACATGCTCAGGGTGGCTAGCAAGCAAAGCAAGCAAGCGATTGGCGATGGCTGTCAGGTTGATGCTGTGAGCGTGGGGGGGCTGGGTTCCTTCCTTGGATTGTCGTCCCCCATCACGAGGTGAGCGCGGTTGGTTAGTGATTGAATTGAATGCAGGGAATTGGGATTGGTTGTGAGGTGAAGGTTGGCAACGAGAATCTGATCGAGTTTGATTTTGGATTCAGTGGTAGATTGCGAGATTGGGAAGAGGAGTTGTGATTAGTTGTGATTACGTGAGGATGAGCGCTCCGTTGAGGTCCGGGACGCCGGTGCGGCGCAATCCGGTAGGGGGGATGGACGGCGCGGGGGCGGCGTCAGCAGGGCGTTACCAGCGTGGTAGCGCGCCGAGCACGCCGATGGTGATGTCGCCACGGCCAGTGGGGCCGGTGGCGATTCTGTGGGATATTGAGAACTGTCCGGTGCCGGGGGAAGTGAACGCGGAGGACGTAGCGGGCAACATCCGGATCGCGCTCCGGGATCATCCGCACATCGGCGCGGTGACGATGTTCAGCGCGTACGGCGACTTCAATCACTTCCCCAAGAAGGTGCGGGAGGGGTGCCAGCGCACGGGCGTGAACCTGATCGACGTGCCGAATGGGAAAAAGGACGCCGCGGACAAGGCGATTCTGGTGGATATGTTCCTGTTCGCGCTCGACAACCCGCCCCCGTCCACCATCTTCCTGGTCACGGGCGACGTGGACTTCGCGCCGGCGCTTCACAAGCTCGGCCAGCGCGGGTACGTCGTGGTGCTCGTCATTCCGGACGGCGTGGGTGTGTCGTCCGCGCTCCGGGGTGCGGGTCGCTACGTGTGGGACTGGCCGTCGCTGTGCCGCGGCCAGGGCCTGGTGGAGGTGCCGCAGGCACGCCCAGCCGCGCAGCGGCGCTCACCCAGCGTGGTGCACAGCCACAACCTTTACAGCGAGGAGCGCCCGTCGTCGTACCCATCTGAGCTTTACGAGAATCACGTTGACGACGATGACCACGTCCATGGCGAGGAGATTCTAGTGCAACGCAAGCACATGGGATTCCCCACTTCGCATTCCTCGTATCCGCAGCAGCAGCAGCAGCAGCAGCACGTCGACTACGGGCACCAAATGTATGGACTCCCGGGGCCAGTGCACACTCGCGTGAACGTGAATCCGCTTCTGGCCAGCCGGAGCACCACCCGCAGCCACATCAATACAGGCAGCCCGGGCGGATTCGGGAACCGCACGCCCCAGTTCGCCACCCCGGACATTAATCCCTCGCCACAGGTGAGCCCCAATCCATGGTTCCCTCACCTTACCCATCCCCATGCATAGTTTCTCACACTACTGGCTATGGCAGGCCATGGACATGGGATTCTCGGGCTCCGAGATGGAGCAGCAGCAGGGGCAGCCCGTGACTCCCGAGGGAACATCCTGGGTACAACCGGGCGATTTTGGGGGCCTGAAGAAGCAGCTGGTGTGGCTGCTGACCCAGAACGGCGGGTCCATGACACTCGTCAAGCTCCCACCCGAGTACAGCAAGCAATTTGGCCGGCCCCTGTACCTCTCCGAGTACAACGCCTTGAAGCTTGTGCACCTTCTGGAGAAGATGAAGGACACTTTGGTCATCCGGGGCGAAGGCACCCAACGCATGGTGCACCTCAAGTCTCGCAACAAGTACAAGCCTTCTGGCAACAAAGCTTCCACTCTCCCCAAGACCGACAGGTATTATTACATCCCATTTTTCATTATTTTTTATTTTTATTTACCTCCTTGCTCCGATCACCCATGCTCATATTCCATGGTGGGATGTTGCAGGGATGCCAGTGAGGACTCGGACCCCGATGTGAAGGATGTCCCGGAGGTGCCGGCCTCGGACCGCTCCCGCCATTTGCTCGACATGGACATGGACGATGTGAAGCCCAATGGTTTTTTAGCTTCACATCCAGTTGACTGGGATTCAGTTACGGATGCAGTCAAGGGGAAGCTCGACGCGATCAAGACTGAGAGTGCTGCTGATGTTGGGGAGGTACGAACCTTTTTATTATGAACAAAGCCTTCTTATTTATGTGATAGTTTGCCATTGTTTGTGATGTGAAAATCAAGGTCTGATGGGTTCTGAACCTTTTCCGCTTGTAGGTTTGCAAAGCCGATGATTATAAGGTGGACCTGAAGTTGACCGCTTTCAAGGAGAAACTTCAGGAGCTGTTAGTCGTCTACGCTTTAAAAATCGAGCTGAAGTCCTTTATGGAGCTCTACCAACAACGCTATGGTGATGCTGTTGATTTGAAGAAACTCGGCGTTGACAGTCTCAACGCCTTATTCCAGAAGGTAACTTAAGTTTTTCAGCATCATTAATTCAAATCTTACATGCTTGTTTATTTATTTATGGTCTTACCAAATTTTTAATTTTTTTTTTTTTTTTTTTTTTTTTTTTTTTTGGAAATGGTAGGTCGAAGATATTGCTGTTCTGAAAGAAAAGATTGTCAAGGGAGACAAGGGAGAGTCTCGGAAGGAGTATGTTGTGGTTGCGGTATGACAAGACGAAGACTCAAAATCAACATTCAAGTACGCATGTGGATTATACGGTCTTCTCTTGTACTTGCGCAACATGACAACAACAACTCATGTTGGGACGATGGAACTTGTCGACATACGACGATGGTGGACGCAACATGACGACCACTTTAATTATTTGGTAGTATCTATTTGGTTTGTTTTTTTTTCCAAAGGCTCTCTTGATTACTACTCAAAACACCAAGAATGGTCGGAGCGTGGAGTTCAAAGGGCATACTTCCTTCTTTTTCTTGGATAATACCCGGATTCCTCAACTCCTGGAAGATTATTTTACTACGTTACCCATTAGAAGGAAAAAAAAAACCTTCTGTGCCGCCTTTTTTTTCAGGCACTTGGTTTTTCTAGCTCCGCAAACCGGGAAAAAAACCCCTAAAAACACCCCCACTGGTGACTTGAGCCGATTTTTTAAGGTTTTTCAAGCATCAGAAAAAAGAGGCTTTTCTGATGGTGAAGCTTTTCTTCCGACCTGTCCATCAGCCACATGCACGGTGCGAGGATGTGAAGTGCCAACCTCTTATGCGGTAAGACCATACGATCTCGTCAATTTTTTCCGATGTGACTTTTTTTTAGGGTTTCCGAGATCTGACATGCCTTTTTTTTTTTTTTTTTTTTGCGGGTATTTTTCAGAAGGCAACAAGTTTGGTCGTCCCAAGTGTAGAATTACTATCCCCTACGATGGCATATCATCCGATGGAGTTAGTCAACAAACGCTGGGCACCCAAGTCCGCGAATTCGATTTGCTGGTGTGCTGCCCCACCCTCGCCCCTGCCAAGCTACTGGATAACATTCAAGGTTGAAGACCCCCATCTTCATTGAAGACCCCCTCTTCCCCCCAAATCATGAGATCCGGTTTTTGGAGCTGCTACTTCACCCCCTTCCCGATATCAAGTTGTTTTTATGGCTTGATCATCATCCAAATTAAGCATCCATCTTTTTTTTGATATGGCTCTGCTGGTTCCTCTATTCTATAACATCACCTAGTAATATTATAAATGTACAATATTATTATTGTGTTATCTTCCAGGGATTACTTAGCTTCAGATGAGAGAATACAAATTTCATGTCTCCTAGTGCCTTGCCTGTTTTGAGAGAGTTAAAAAAGGGAACTATTATTTAGCTAGTTTGTGCATATAAATTTTTGTTAGAGACATTTTCCATGTGTATTACGATTATATAACGAGGCTTTTTAAGTGTATCTGAACGTTGGCTTTTGAGATGTTTTAACGAGGCTTTTAAAGTGTATCTGAACGTTGGCTTTTGAGATGTTTTATTGTAGATAATGGTTGGGTTGTTAACTTAGAACAATGGATTTTTGTGTTGTTCTGCCTATTTCTTATTATTAGAGTTGTTAATCAATGTGATTTGGGTATTGTATGAAAAGTCAAGGTTTCACTTTCCAACACTTCGAAATTCTCATCAATCGACTAAGAATGTTTCAAAACCGTCATTTACTATGTGGCTTTCAATTCATATTACTATTTTTATTGGAGTTTGAAATTGATGTATGATCTCAAGAAACATGCCTCTCAAATATGATCTTTTGCTACACTGAAGATCTCATAAAATAAACCTGCTGAAGTGATGGTTACAGTACCTCAAAAAACACTACCTTGCATATGTCACACTCTACTCTACTTTAGATCTTGTGGAGATCAGCTTGTCCTCTGCGCATAGTGTACAGACTATAAACATGACACTTCTGGCGTCCAGAAAACGAACCTTTTCTCACCTGTCAAGCGGATAGGTGCAGCTACCTCCGTTGCTTTGCTTTGGATTGTTGGACCAACTTCAGGCATGAGGATGAGGCTGGACAGGTGAGATGGACCACCGTCTCCACGATTTGCACAAAAACTAACTGTCGAATACCGCAGCTACATTAAGTACAAGGGATTCCATGTCTACTTTATGGCGAGTCAAGCCCATTCCTCCAAAGAGTAAGAGATAATTCTCCACGTCGGAGATGTTGTCCAACATTACAACCAAAGTCGACGGTAAGTCTTTGCTGAATGCAAGTTTGAAGTGTTCGTCCCGGTTGAGGAGAATCAAGATAAGCTCCAGAGCGTATCTTCGAATCTTGGGTCTCTTCGTGCTGGAAGGAGCATGCATGCTTCAGACATTTCATCATGCAGTCGACTAATTCACCCCGGTCCACTCTCCGGGACTCGAAAAGGGCGGCGAAATCATTGCGCAAAGCCTTGGTCATCCCCGTGCAGCCTTGTGCAGCTTCTCGCATCCGTCCGCTAGCGCATGTGATCACTCTCTTCAAGAAAAACTCACTCTGCTTACACACTTCAGCTTGCATCGAGATTGACATGTGGGTATACGAGTTACGCAATATGCCTGCAGCAGTGATGCTCAATTTCTTATATTTTGGATTCTCGTCCTGAAGAATTTGGAGAAGAACTGTGCAGGCACTTGAGACCGGTTGAATGAACCGCGTACGCAAGATACGGTTGCAGTTCTCCTTGCTCAAGCGCGAGTCGAACCAGCACTTCACCAGCCTTCGGTGCTAGCCTCAATTCCTCCTGTAAATCAAAACGAAGACATCATGAGATCTGATGAAGATGGGAAGAGTCAACCCCCTAGCTAAAGGGCCACGGCCTCAGACTTAAAAAGGCTCAACGAAAGCCTTCGGTCCTCGAAGGGTTAAATTTGCAAATCGGACAGCCACACAATACAGCAAGGATTTAAAGTGTTGTGCTTACATCCTCAGCATTGGAGGCGTCATCGAGAGAACTGTGGCGAGTCTGATATGGCATCTGCTGTAACGATCTTCTTGTGTATAACAGCATCAAATTCGAGATCACACCCCCGGTGCTGCCTATAACCTCCCGGGAGTGCTGGTCAAGCGCCAGGTGCTTCAAAACATCTACTGCAGTTTCATGCAAATCCCTTGATAGATCCGTAGCTTCGCAGTGCAGAATATCGCGTAAATGAGAGATAGCTGACACAACTTTCACAATAGCTGGACGCAAAATGCTTCCGGAATTGCCTGTGGTTCTCGCCAGAACGTTGAGTAGTTTTAGGCTTTGACGTATGGTCCTGAAGTCACGTGCGGTTCTATCTTCCTGTCTATGAATGTTGATGATGTCCACTAGTTTTGCAAGAACGCCCCGTGTTTCTCCGATGCGGCGGCAGTTCGCATGGTCTTGTGCGAGGTTTTTCAGTATGCTCAGCCCATAACTGCGAAGTGTCAAAACTCTATGTGAAGCAATTGTCCTTGTATTCTCTGTATATCAAAGGTCAGACTTATATGACAGTATAGAGTGCTCGTCATTTAAATAAAGCTGAAATCTATCGTTATCGTTAAATGATAAGCGAGTGAGTGCAGAGGACTGTGAGTACCTTCAGCATGGAGAGGTCCGACCACTTCATCTGATTTGATAAGAGACATTATATTTTCCAAGGAACCGGACACTGCAATTATATGTGAACCGTTCTGTGTGCTTCATACCAAAGATTACCAAAGATACTTAGACTGTGTTTTCGCAAGTCGGTTAGAGGTACTTTAAAGGAGAAGGATCTGATTGTATCGACGCATTCCTCACTAAGCTCTGTCAGCTTTTTCGTCGACTCGTTCGAAAAGCTTCAATCTCGTGAACTACTATCTTTAGACAGATCTTAATACTCCCGGTAACACTTTTCTAGAAAGATGAAAGGCCTCCAGTAACGCCATCACATAACACGCATACAAACTGCGAACAACGATCTTTGGTACATGTGAAGTACAATCTTTAGTACCTCTATCTTGGAATTCAAGCTCAACCAGACCCCAAATTGACAAGGCAGCATGAATAATTCTTTGTCGTACACTAAGTCGTCAGGTTTTTGCAAAAACCCCAATCTTGTTTTCTTTTAGGGTTGACCCTTTGCCCTTGATCTCCTATTCGCCCTCGATCTCAACTTCCATTCTGCTTGTTTTTCAAAAGAGTGTTCTGCAAGGTTTCAAGAAGCGAGGCATTTGGTAGCGAGAGTTGAAAGGAAAAGGTATCACATCATCTACTTGTTTTTATCCCTAAAAGCAACTAGAGGCTATTGCTCTTTTCGAGTCTAGATAGTTGCACGCTCTACCGTGAACTTTTGAATTTTTATAACGCTGTGTTACTTTGCTGTCAAGATCCGCCTACAACATTTTCTTCCTTTCTTAGATTTGTTGAAAAGGTGGCTTTGGAGAGAGAGCGTTTAGGACAAGGATTTCAGAGATAAGGAGAAAAAGCGCTGAATTTAGTGGTGACTTCCTTACTCAAGGTTATGAGGATTCTACTCACTTCGTTTATTCCCCTTTTGCACTTGATTTGTTTTGGAGCAACATCCTTCGCTCTCAATCTCCACTTACTTACATTCTGCTTGTTTTTCAAAAGTGTGTTCTGCAAGGTTTCAAGAAGCGAGGCATTCGGTAGCAAGAGCTGAAAGAAAAAGGTACCAAATCATCTACTTGTTCTTTTCCCTTACCGGAACTAGAGGCTATTGCTCTTCTCGAGTCTAGATAGTTGCACGCCTACCGTGAGCTTTTAGTTTTCTATAACGTTGTGTTGCTTTGCCGTCAGAGATCTGCCTCCAATAATTTCTTCCTTTCTTAGAATTTGTGGAAAAGGCGGCTTTGGAGAGCATTACGTTGTGATAAGGATCTGAGTGCTCAAAAGGGGTTGTGATAAGGTGACGGCCTTATTGAGGGTTCTGAGGATCCGACTCATTGTCTTCCCTTATACGTCTTTTGCACTTCGTTTGTTTTGTAGCAACATCATGATGTTCATCTCCGCAAGCAACACACTTCGCTTTTACACATGTTTTGTGTTTTTTGTTTTTTGTTTGAAATCTTCAATGTGTACAGTCAACGAGAGTATGACTTGGATACAACTTTGAATCCTTAATTTGAATCCTTTCCAATTGAATCATTCATAGTATAGATATCAAGAAAACATAAGTTGGTGTATTCTTTCTTCAATGACGTGTTTCTTACATAAAATTTGTGAACCATTTCACAAGATTTATCGATCCTCGATTCCTCGATTGTGACAATGGCTTCCCATGACACATCCAAAGTGTCCGGCAATGTCGCTATTGTGTTGTCTGATGACCACAAGGAGGTGGAAGCGAGTGGAGTAACCATGGGACATGACAAAGGAGTTGTTATGGACCGAGAACTATGGAAGGACTTCCCCTTCGAGTTACATGGTCTCGTCCTCCGTTTCCTTTCAGTGCCCCAATTGTGCCGACTTTGAGTCGTCTCTTGCGCATGGAACGATCTCACCCATACCCTCAATTTTGCACTCGGAGCACGATCATCAGAGTCCCTAATTTTCAAGGCACCAATTTCTATGGAGTTTAGCTTGCACGATTTCCTCAACCACATTGGTGACATCGACGAAGAGGGCACCGACGTCCTCGCCCTCCACGACAACTGGGAGGTGATCGATCCAATGAAGCCGGGTGTCTATCCCATCGATGTAAGTTTCATGTACGATGACATGCATGACCGGTTCGACTGCCTCGATCGGTGTCACGTATTGGCGGCTCACAAGGGGTTCGTGTGCGTCCTATGGAGGTCGCGTGGACCTTATGTATTTAATGTCAAGGTCATGCAAGTGGTCAATCCGATGACCAAATCCGTAGTAGAGCTTCCGCCTTTCCCCAACAACATCGCGTATGATTATCAGGGGGTGATGACAATTACTCCTCCTTCACGCTGTACATCATCACCATGCTCGAAGATCCAGAAAGGCCGTGCTTGACGCGACTAGACTCTCAGATGGGTGAGTGGCGAGAGGTTTTGGGGCTGCCATCTAGGAACCTCATCCCCTCGTACATGCTCAAATTCAACGAGATTCTATATATTCTCTTCTTGGACGATGATAGGTACCGACTCTATGCGTTAGACACGGCGATTAACAATGCATTGACCGACACGGGTGTGGAGCTTCCTAGAGTGATTGTGCCCCAACTTGCGACTGCTCTTGGGCATACGGTCGATCGTATCTAGGCAAGGGAGGCAACACGGTTGTACTCGGGTGGGGCAACTTTATTGTTCTCGTATTTAACACAAGCGGGTGCATTGCCTACGACCTCGTAAATGACGCTTGGAGTCAATGGGACTTTGAGCAGTACCGCATTGTTGATCCTATCAGCATGATGTCCGAGGAGCGTTGTGGGTTGTTTGCCATGGCTACGCCTCTTTCCCTCAACCTGTGCCTGCACCGCTGCAGCGACAAGATTAAATGACCACATTGTAGCTTGTTGTCTAAAGATGGTTTGAGTGATTTGGTTTTAATAAAAGTATGTTATGCGTGTAATGACATTGATATGCTTATTGGTGATGAGGACAATGACTATATGACAAGTACGGATGTATCAGGGAGCTGAACGGTATCAATTCGACGCACAACTGGAAGCTAGACGAGGCGATAGTGAAGCTCCGATAGGCGTATCCCACCACCACGAGCGTTCTCGCGGATAACTTCGCAGTGTCCGACGACATTCTGGCGGAGCCGGCGGAGTGCGGTGGGCTAGCATTAGGCTTCACTCGCTGGCTTTCGTTCGCATTCACATTTGACAGTTCAGATTCTTACAAATCTTTACATTCACTGGACATCCACACATTGCAGTTCAGAGACACTCTTCGGTTATAAGTTCATTGACAATTGATTGCTGATGATTGACATTTGGGAATTTCAATCTATATGCACTTGTTTACCATGAACTTCTCTTAAAATCTATTTTTTTGAAAACGCATTCATTTTGTATCTCAAGTTCTCAAAACACTTCCCACCCCCACTAGTCAACACCAACATTCATGGTTAAACCGTTTGATCTTACAAATTACAGACTCCTTCAACTTAGACAACTCGACTACAGAACTAAGGGACTTAACTTCAAGAGACTTGTAAGTCACTCAGAAAAACATGGGCGTTTGAGGGTTAAAGTATGGTCACCCCTAGCTCATGCTTCCTCCATACATTGATACACCTTCCTCCAAGAACAATTTTATTGAAGGAAATCAAATTGACAAGTGAGACACAACCCTCCCTTCAATACACAAGAGATGTGAAGTAGTATCACAAACATCAATTGCAAACCGTAACACTAAATGTCACACATCACCATAATGTTACAACACTCATCATCAGATCACAATACTAAATGTGAGGGCATGGAATCTTTCTTGCAAGTAGAAGAATCTATTGAAAGCGATGCAATTGGTGACTCGAAGAAAAGACAAGGAACATTGTTTGCAATGACGGCCCAAAATGAACACTGATCTTGAAAAAGTTGAGAAAAAATGTTCTATACCAAAACTTACCGCTACACTAACCTCCACATAACAGTGATTAACAACTCTTGTGTACTGACGAAACTTGTTCCGTAGCACAGGAGTACGAAACAGAATTTGATTCTACGGGACTTCCCATGATCGAATGGATGGAACCTGGTGATATTAATGAGAGTATGTAAATTGAGCCGGATGATCTACAAGAAACAATCGAATAAAAAGCGCCTTATTCAGTGGTCACTCACCAAACTTTGTAGTACACTATTAACAAGATTAGCCCTACTGCAGGGAAAACTTCTGTTTTGCCAATTTTTTAAAGCCAGGAAAAGGAGACTTCTAACCTAATCAATTAAATTTACACAAAACTTCGGCTCCTTCCCATAATCTTGCCAGAAATACCCCTGTTTATCAGCCCACACAAACATGATCAATTCTCAGGATCCACCATCAAGCACATATTATGCCATGTGTAAAAAAGGACTTCCGACAGTCTGAATCAAGAAATTAATGGGATAATACACTATCTACGAAGGAATGTTGCGACCAGTGGAAATTGCACCAAGGGTGGTGGAGTCCATATATCAGCTGATTGTGGCATGCATCTACTAATTCCAGTACCACAAGTTTGAAGTGGGGTTTGTTATTTAGTACCTGGAAGATAGCTTTGGTAGAGCTCGCTGTAACGTAGTTGCTGGATGCCATTCACTTGTTGTATCCTGATCCAAAGTCAGCATACCACTACTTTGATCAGAATCTTGCAACAATACATTGACACGTCTGGCTTCATGAAATAGAGATTGACATACTTATGGAAGTATCTTATGAATCTGAGAACGTATTTGCCATTATTGACGAAAATGGCGTCGAACCTCTGAACAAGCTCAGCAGATTTTAGCACGTAATCGAGTATAATCTTGATAACCACGTAGTCATATATCCTACATTCGAGCTCTCAGTCGGTAGTTTGAATTACGATTAAGTTCAGCACTGCACTTAAGGCATCGAGGCTACTCGATTTACAAGGCTCAAGAAAGACAAGCATTGTACAATTTAACACTTCTTAGGCAGTGGGATCTGCATGTAGGTTATAGGACATGATGTTTCATGATTTAGTTGCGGAATCTTAAAACATGACAATGAACTTTAAGTTTCAATCTACCAGGTTTAGGATTGTATCTTTGAGATCAGAGGAAGCATCATTCCGTAACATAATTGTCTTTCAAGTGACCTGACGTTATGGGCTATTATCTTCCTGCTTTCAAAAACATCAACTTCATTATCGTACCGTAATAAATCTTTAGTCAGTAAATATCTTGATCGAAAAGACATCTATTGGATGAAAATATGGTATATTCTGCACACAGGACACACTAACATAGATAATGAAACTACATCAATCATATACGTACCTCATTACACGAATCCGGCGAGGGGTTTTTGTCCCTCGACATTCGCACGTTCTTATCCCAGTTGTTAAACGGCATCGACCCCAGGACAGGTCTATTCTCAGGAATGGCATCCTGTGAGCGCCTCAAATGCTTGCCGGAGTCGCAGGATTGATCTGAATTTCGCAAGCTGCTGTTTCTGCTGGCCATTGAAGAGTTTTCCTTGTCTCCCCTCTCTCTCAAGAACGATGCACCAGTGCTATCTCTCAAATCACACTCGTTCTGAGAGCTCCCGTTCTGGGAGCTGTTGAGAGAGTTGCTGTCGGTGCGATTGAAGTCTATGGAAAACGTCGCCGAGCCACCACTATCCGAGTCTGAGAATCTCCTCGTGTGCTGCATCATAGCCCCTGCACGAAAAGCCCATGCCAATGGTAAACAAGTGGCCATGCCCAGATTGAACTTTCTCTATGATGGGAACTCCTAAAGGGTGAAGCTATTTGCCTCAGCTGGATATAGATCTTCCTGTGCAGATGGACAAGTCTCCAATATTGAGGTATTATCATAACAAGCGTACACTGGGCAAGCAATGAGAAAAAGAATATCAAAAGAAACTAGTCCAGGATGGCCGAATCGAAGTTTCGCTTTAGGGTGGCAATTTAATTATGCTACATTGTAACTTCTTGTGCGGATGAATAAATCCCCATTGTTGAGTAATTACCTCAACAAGCATACATTGGAGAAGCATTGAGAAGGTCAAACACCAGAACATACCTCTCAGGGTATTTGAGAATGCCTGTCTCGATTCAAGTTGTCTCAGCTGGGGCTGCTGCACTCTGCTGCTCGGCACCATTGAAGTTGTGTTGGCGATGATCCCAGCTTCACTGTCATGTTGTTCACTGTGACCATTCTTAGTACCCTTCAAGCCATAAGTCCTCACGCGTTCATCATGCTCGGAAACATACCACGTGAAAGCTCGTCGGAGCATCTTCTTCTCAGCAGAGAAGGCATGAGGAGGACGCGGACCACCGCCTGTCTTCTTCCCTGCAGGAGAGTTTCCCAACGATACAGACTCTGTATGTAACAGCCCCTCCTTTGACCTCCTTATGTCGTTAATGCTCTGAATGGCCTCTATGGCATCACAGTACCAACTCCGTTCATTCATCATCGGCGACTCCAGGTCCTTTCTCGAACTTGGAGACCACGGCTTCCGAGGACTAGGAGTAACTGCGGACCTTCCTCCTGGAGACCTGCAGGGCTACAGGCAGTCAGTAATCTACAGACTTGAAAGAAAACTGACATTCTTTTGCATAGAAGGGTTAAATTTGCTATAAGATATAGAATAGAGCATGGAGGATGATGAATGCTGACCTGACGACTGACATGATTCCACTTGGCGAAGGAGTTGACTTGCCATTTAAGAAGTCATCAAACTCGGCTGAGGAAGCAACCAGTGGAGAAGACTCTTTGGCATCAAAGCTGATGGATTGCCGAACAGAGCCGGCTCGAGGGATCTGCTTTCTTCGTTCAGAGAAAGAGGGTGAAGCACATTCGATGGGCTTGATGTCAGTCCCTTCGACGACGTCATCTTCCCAGTCATGAACCCAATCCCCTTCCACACTATCCTCCACTGTGTTGTATCTGCTTTCAGCAGGGTTCTTGGAGCTCATAGCCAACGCACAAAGAGAATCAAGAGCCCCAGACGAAGGCCGCTTCTTCGGTGAAGGAGAAAAGCACTGAATGGGAATCATGGCAATATTCTCAGATATCGAAGACGGCCTCTCCTCGTCAAGGTAATCTTCTTCTTCGGGAGGAGGCATCTTTACGGGTGAAGAATCTTCAACGATTTTGGCCGCGAATTTGAATCCTTGAGTCCCTTTACTACCCTCGGAATCAGACTCAGCTTTCGCAGCGTCACGCCTGCTTGCGGAGCTTTGTCTGCTCCAAGTCACCTCTTCAATGGAAGCGGCTTCTTTCACTGGTGACAAAGATCTCGGGAAGCCACGGTGGTTCCTCATAGCGTGAGCTTTTCTTCGAGAGCTTCGGAAAAAGCCAACTATGTTGTTTGCGGCTACCGGTTGTTGCTCAGTCACTGCTGTGGGGCCATGACAGAACGACTGATGCTTAAGCTCGAGCTCTCGCTTTTGTTGTTTGAATGCAGCCACTGCTTGCGACAGCTGCTCCTCAATCTGCTCTGGTGTAAGCGCAGGGAGTTGACTGGGAGGAGACTCCTGCTCTTTGGACCTCTTCTCGATTGGCTCGGTGAAATCCATCGACCGTTTCTGTCGTCGTTTGCCAATTAGTCTCTTGGAAGTATCATGATCCTCTCCCCCCAGATATGCTCGTAGCTTTGGTCTGCGAGGCGACTCTGCATGATTTCCTTGAGAGTGGTGCTCATCCCGTCGTACGTTGGTGGAGAAGCCGCTTGCACAAGGTGCATTTGACACTTCAATCCAGTGCACGTCCATGGAATCCGTGACCACCAGCTGGTTCCTGGACATCCCTTGACTCTGAAAACATTGAAACCCAAACCTACGTTCAGATAACCCAATCGTTGATCTCCTATAGTAAAGCTAATCACATGAATCGAAGTTCCCTCCGTAAAGAAACGACCAAGCAGTGGTGAGATATTGAGCAAGAGTCTCTCATACTGGATGCTGCTAAACGAAACCTAACCATGACACTCCGAAGAGAACTGAAAAGAAAGTAGCCAGTTTTCTCTGAGAATTCAAAGTCGCAAATAAGGCCGAAAATAGCATAACCAGAATTGCACATTTCGTGGTCACAACACAAGGTAGGTTTGACAAGAAGACCGGCTTCTATATCTCATCAAAAGAAAGGCAGAAAAAAAGTGTGAGTACCTCTTCGGTGATCTGACTAGTCCAAGCAGCCACTTTCGTACTGGGATACTGATGCAGTCCACTGGTGAGACTAACTTTACACACCCTGGGGTTGGAATCTGCAGTGGCGACACCGTCTTCTTCACCACGCGCCTGGTAAGAGTCTAAGCTGGGCGACCTACTGTGTACATATGATTTACCCTTCGGAGAAAGTCCGGCACGGTGAGAAGATATGCGAGTTTGAGTTCCCTCAGACGCCTTACCACTAGATTCCTGACTGCACGCATCGAAACTCTCACCAAATCAATTCGGATATGTGCAGAAATTCTCAGGAATTGAATCAGGAAGTCGGATTCGTGTGTTTTGAACACACAAAATATGGCTTGCAATGTATTCAAACCATGATTAGCCTGCAAAGTAATTCTTGTACAAGATTCTACATATGCCAAGTGAAACGATATGCTGAATGGCGATGATGCTTACGAGTCATTTGAGTCTTTTGAGTCTTTCGATGCTTTTGACGGAGAAGATTGTGAAGCGAACATCAAAGGTCCCGAGAAACATTTTCGAAGCTGCCGAACAGGTGCAATATTACGTTGTGGCTGCTCCACATGTGCTTGATCATTTATTTCTGGGACACCCTCGTAAATGAGCATGTCCGAGGAATCCTCTGATCTTTGAAGCACACCGCAGGATCGCAAATAACTCACCTGCGAGAATCAGTAACGAGCAGATGTAAGATATAACTTAATTCGCAGCAATAAGCATCGAGGAAGTGAGCTTTCATCACAAGCTCCCGGTCCAAGAGCTAACAGTAGAATATGACATTGTACCTCATCTCTGAGTTTTTGGGCTTCGGCTTCCTCATTTGCAAGCCTTTGTTTAAGTGCCGCAAGCTCTTCCTTCAACTCATCCACATCAGAGCGCATGCTCAGTCCAAATTCTCTTCGGAAACTGGACTCCAGGCTTCGCTCAGAAGCCTTCTTAAGCGAGTTGATGCTGATGCACGTGTTCACGGAGGATGTAGGGATCTTCAATACCTCCGTGAACTCTGGCTCAAAAGCTTTATTCACTCTCTGCAAATGAGATTTCTCCTGAACTCCATACCCTGCACCAATTGAGAGTGAACTCGTAAGTTGTCGGTATTTCATGAGACTTGCAATTAGTGGCATCAAACCCGAAGTATACGAACCATTTCTGGGACGCTGTGTTGGAAGTGGTTGAAGTCTTAAGTCATATGGCTGGTTGCTAAGTTTCCCCTGCACACGACACCCAAATCGTCAGGAAAAAAGTGCGCATTAAAAAGCTTGGTTGACGAACCAACAAATTTATCCATTTCGCTCGAACACCAGAGCTTATTAGTTTACTGAGATGAGTAAAGGATCCTCCATCCCATGAAACTGAAGTCAGAAACAGGGAGTCCATTACTTGATTACAGCAACATAATCTTAAGCTTTATTATTGTAGAATGTTTGCAACTGCAAGAGGTTCGAAGCTCCTGAAGTGGTCACTGTATTAAACTTACACACCTGTATTACTGCAACTATTCACTAGTGTAAAGAACTACTACCGACAGTATCCGTTTCGGTCCTTCTCGAAAATGGAGTAAATATTTCCTCCCTCAAACTGTTGCAATTCACATCCAATAACTAAAACTGCAGGTAGTCACAACCTAAATCTAAGCCCGTTTAATGCGGTCGATTAGCAACTCAAGATCATTGCCAATAATCATATGAGAAGCATTCTGGAGCATACAACGCAGTTCCATTCCATCTGGTCATGCGATTCAATGCGGCCATTAGATTATTCACAGACCAAAGCTACCTGACTATACACTGAAATACTGAACAGGAGCCAGAATGTAATCGCGACTCACCCGCTGGAGAGACTTGGAGCGTTTGGAGCCCTGGATGTTGAGTCCGCCACCGAGACAGGCCCAGAGCCAGCCCATGGTGATGATCGGCCAGGGGTTTAGGGGCTAAAACCCTGACTACTCCACCCCGGTGCACAGCAACTACCACCACTCCAACACTACAACAAACCCTACAACAACATGGAAATCCTCCACCAAACAATCATCACCCTCACACTCGATAGAGCAATGGAATGGAATGCAAAGGATTCAAGCAGATTGGAATGCGCCACTGAGATTCTGGAGTTGCAAAAGTGCGCATTGGGATGTAGTGGAAAAACACGAGAGCGGGAAGATCGGTGGAACAGCAGCAGCATTCAAAGCGAATGCACGCAAGCCTTGAGGGCGACAAGCACTCCTGCCTCTCTCAGGCGACCGTTGAAACTACAACCGGGCCGGCTGAAACGGAACACCCCCTCCCATCATTGATGTCCGGATACCCCTCCGGGTATCAACTTCGGGCATCGTACTGTCGCTTTCTCACTCAGATATACATCACTTCACAACGCATGGGTGGAGATGCTCTGGACTAACATCTGCTGTTGAAGAAGAAGAACACCAGACCCCTATGTGTTGGCGTGAATATAGTGTCCGTTCGACCTACCCTTGATGATATGCCTGTAGGAGTGTTGTTAAAGTACACTTTCTTTATTCATGGTTACTTATGAAACACGTTGTTGATATTAGAGTTATCGTACAGTTAGAGTTCAAGATACTTTGTATTGCATTTGCTCATTGATCTATTCTATTGTGTTATGAGGTAACCAAACATTGAAACCATAAAAAAAAAATTAAGCTACATTAAATGGATGGATGACAAATGGTCTCTTCAATAAAAGGCATGTAACATGAAATTGATACCTTTCTCATTTCGTGTAATGCCTTCGACATGTTTGATAAGAGGAAAATAACTCTTGAATATTAGTTACCATACAATCTTCCATTTAAAAGAAGAAATTATATTTCAATCCGTCTCATACTTGTACTTGTCTCAAAGTTTTCATTTATAGGATGGATGAACTATTTAGTGTGGTCGCGCTAAACACCACAATTAGCGTGACGTTGCAAATAACAACAAAAACGGTAACCTGACTAGCAATAAAATCGAGTGTCGGAAAAAGGAACAGGTCGGGTATAATCATGTCCGGGTATCAGAGTGGTTTCGAGGAAAGGGGGCCCGGGCAACGTGATCCGGGTTTTGGACATCCCCACATCCCGTGTCTTTGGCTGTCAGTTATGTAAATCATTAAAAAAATTATTTGAATTTTGGGATTTTTGAGGTTTGGGGTTGTTTTGGCGCGGTTTTTAAAAAAATTGGACTCCAAATATTAATAGAAGAAAAAGGCTCCTCATTTTTGTGATGTATTTTTGTATGCATGGGTGTGCTGATGTGTCTCTATGAGGTGTCAATATGGTTTATATGTGGTAAGTATGCTAATTTAGAAGGACCCATATCCCCAAGAATAGGGGAAGGTACTTACCTCGTTATCAAAGGTCACCTCTTTGGTAAAATAACATTGACTTGGACGCTTGCTTTTTCGAATTTTACAATCTAAAGTGAAATTAGGTTCCTCTAGGTTGACTTACGCTAATTAATTGGCATAGTACATGGTAAATTTCATGAATAAGTTGATTCTTTTCACTACACTAGAATTTATGTTTAGCCCCGAGAGTAAAGAGATGCCTATATCGGGTCGTTTTGCTTAAAAAAGAAATACATTGTTTTTACAAAACGTGAAACTTTGACTCAATATAACCCAATGGTGAAATTTGATAAAAATTGGTAGGCCATTGAGACACTTATGAACAAGATACTACGGTTGAATTTTCCAAAATCAAATTTGAAAAAGTTGTGTTCACAAGTTTGTTCCTTTTAAATACTTTACATGATTGTTTGCTTTGTAAAAAAAATATCGAAAGTAAAAACAAATAGCACACTTTAATTTTATATTGGGGCTACACTAAACATAGATTTTAGTGTAGGGAAAGGTGGATGTTGTTTACACGACTAGTATACCCCACAGTGGCAATTTATACCTAAGTTGTGTATTAATAATCAAGTTGTATTTCACTAGTGTTTTAATGTTAAAATTGATTATAAAAGCAATAGTAGATTGTGTTGCAAGTACTTCCACATGCATGATTGTTGTGTTAGGTGGTGAGTCATGAGATACGTTTGGTATCATCCAGGGAGTGCAGACACACCTGCGCGAATTACAGATGACAGCTACAAGGGTGGCGGGGGAAGGAAATAGTACCCCGTATCCGGGGATGAATGTAATAAACCCATTGAACAAGGATAATTATTCTGATTCTGGGAGATAGAACTCACCGGCGGTGGTGGACATTAGTTTAAAAATCGGGCGTAGTAGCAAGCCCAAGTTATTGGGCGCAAAGCGCAGCACCTATATTATTGCGGACAATAGACTGACTACTAACTACTCGCGCCTTATTATAAGCAAATCCAGTCTAAACCAAGCAGCTTAAAATCTGACTGAAAATACATTTTTCTCGCTCTGTGCCGATCATCCACACTCATGTTTGCTATCACCTTATAATAAGATGGATGCAAACGACTGATTCTAGCTCAAACAACCCAAGACTACTACGCTAGCATGCTCTTGTATCAAATGAGCCCATGCTCTGGCAAATCAAAGTTTCTTTCGGTCAAGCTGGACCTGCAGTTAATCACGAGAAACTCCCTGTGGTAATGCACACGAGTGCGCGCTGTCAAGCTCTAGGGGACCATAGCATGGAGTCTGGTTAAGTTTCGTGGCACGGTTATCACGAGTGCATCAGGGTCAAGCGTTACTCCTTCCAACAAAGGTGGCCCGGAAGGCTCCAAGGCCCAACTAAATTCTTGGTGCAGTGGTTTTTTTGACTCTTACCAGTGAAAAGAAGTGTGCTTCAAGTCCTTGGGCTCTTGAACATAATTTGACGACACTTTAATGGATGGTCAAAAGCCCTCCGGCATTTCACACTTTTTCAGAACTATTTCCTCAATAAAAGAACTTGGTTTTACTACTATATTGTGGTTCTCCAAAGTAGGGCACAAGTTCTCATATACTCCGAGTACAAGAAGTTACAAAGTAATGAAGTAACAATTTGACATGTTTTGTTCTAACGTGATTTGTTTTAGTTCAACTTGGCATATTATTATCAAGTTTGTATACAAGTTGTACATATCGTACAAAAAGTTGCTTCTTACAGTAGTCCTAATTCTAAACACTCTTAGACCTACAGAAAATATACTACTGTCATGAAGAATCAATGCCAAATTCTGTCATAGCCATGGGTGTCTCCATAATGCCATAGGTGGCCTTAGGGAAGCTTTGCAACACTAGTGTTTTACCTCATGACAGTTGCATCCCACCAACTCCTATTGTTTTTTAGTATTACACCTTCTATGTACAACACTATGTTTTATTTGCATTTTTGTAAAGAGCTCTTAAATTTTCTTTCCTAGAAGCAGTCTCACCTTTAGAAAAAATACAAAATATCACTTCTTGTATATATCACAAGTCATAACCATGATATTAAGCAAAAAAATGCAATAATCGCAATCTTCCTATCTACACATGTACTATGATTTCATACAACGCATGCATGTAGTATGGAAGGATTTAATTAAATACTACATAGAATTAGAATAGGTAAGGCATTCCTTGTTAGAAGTAGGACAAGAAGATGTGTAGGAAGTATAGAAAACCAATATATAGTATAGTGTATAAATAAGAAAAGTGTGACTCTTTGATGATAGAAAGCGACACATATGTTCACACTATTTTATATTAAAAAGAAGATCAACATTTTATTTACTAATAATATTCTTATTGAGAAGTCCTACTTCTTGTATTTAAAAATATGGTGTCAGAGCAATTCTTTTGCTCATAAATAAAATCATTTGATACAATGTGTCAATCGGTAAATAATCTCCTACAAAAAGAATCTAAAATAGGAGAAGAAGTAGATATAAAACAAATACACACTTGGAAATTGATGTTGAAAGTCCCCCACCTTTACATGTACAACCTAAGTATATCTTATGAATATTTTTTTTTAATTTCTTGAATAAGTTAATTATAAGATTGTCATTAGAAATGCATAAAGAAAAAATAATAATCTAATAGTTTACAAATCATTTCGACAGATACAACTGTGGTAAGGATTTTGCACAATTCTAAATTCCTTACACTACAATGTGGTTTATCTACGGAAAAACAAAGTAGTATGTCCTATTGTGTCTAAGGTTACATGTCAAACAATTTGTATATATATATATATATATTACATATACAATATATATTTCTTGAATCATTCATGATGCCCTTGTTCAAAAAGTACAAATTGTATATATATATGATAATGTAAACATACCTCGGCTCGTCTTGCGGTTTCACTCTTTAAGCCAGGGAACGCCCTATTTGGGTTAGCCCTTAAACGCCCATGGGGTGTGAAACGGGCAGCCCAAAATTGGATCACAGCATCTTTTGAACTTGGGCATCATGAATAGTGCACTTTTTGAACAAGGGCATCATGAATAGTGCACTTTTTGAACAAGGGCATCATGAATGATCCAATCAATGATGAGCTTGCAACCTCCTACAAGGTTATGTACAACCCCAACCTCGCTACCACAATCCTTTCAAAGCACAAAATTACTCATACAAATTGTGATTTGAATTGTAAAATTTCACTTTTTGATTGCATCACAAGAAGGTGACCAGTTTGACATCAAAATATAAGTGAAAAGTTGAGTAGAGTGAGAGCTACAGAGAAGATTTTGTTGGAAGGTGACCCCTCGAGTCACCTTGGGCGTTTAAGGGTTAGTATCCATTACCAATGCTTTAAGTCTAGACACTATGCATTTTCAATTAGTATTTTAGGGGTAGTCAATAGTTTTGATCAATAGTTCAGAATAATTCAATACACCATTTGTAAATTACCATCTTGTCAAATGATAAGATAATATTTAGAATAATAAAAATATACTTATATAAGTCAATATATCCACTCCCAGTATATTATATACGAAATTATTTACAGCATGCCTATCGGAAACTATGTAAATAAGTCCAAATGCAAGGAATGTGTGAAAATCTACCTATTGTGCAGCTCTCTAGGTCGCTCGGGTCAATAGGTCTTGACTCATGCACATATGCATGCAAATATGCCTTGTAATACCAATCAAACACCCAACTCAACACCATATTCTCATAAGTTTACATAACTTATGCAGAAACACTCAGCAATACTATCAAAGTCCCAAGCATGTGACACCTCAAACCCACTAAGGTCTATTTTTATTCAATAGTCCTCAACTTATATTAATATCTCTCAAGACAAACTCAACATATCATACATTGTCCAGCTTAATTCAAACACTTAAGTTTCAAATAATTGAACTCTAAACACTTGTCTGATTGGAGCTTTTTAGAAATTATTCTTCAAACTTAAAATCAAAATTTGCAGATGTGAACCGTAGTACCTTGTTCAAGAACTGTCCAATTGGTCTACGTTGTGAATGGCAAAGATTTTGACCCTACGAAATTCCAATCATATTGAGTCAAAGCTCTTGAATCTCAAACACCTTTGACTGAATAAAATTGGAAATTTGTACACTCATTTAGACAATTCACATTGAAATCAGCCTGAGACCTATAACCAAGGACATCAAACCTATGGCTATGGACGGGTCCGAACTATTGCGTAAGTTACATACTCTAAAGCCGTGTGGAGAATCCTATGGCCGTGCTGACCTCAACAAAGCTCTTCTTAGACACGTTGCCCAAAACTCTGGAAACCCTAATTTTACAAAAAAAATTCCCTATTTGATTGATTCTTTATGATCTCGTTCACTTTTATCCTCACAATGAATCATCAATTTATACAAATGCCATGTATGCAAACAAATGTCAGTTTACAGTTTCATTTTTAAGAAATACATTGTTACAATACTGCAAGTATAACAAAATCTACGCTCCGAGCTTCCTGCTAGTACTATATTTTTAGCATGATCAATTACCGTAAGCTCAGCCCTGCTGTTGATTGCAATCACAAGTTCAATTTGCAAACAAGGAACCCATGAAATTGCTGTAGGTAGGAATCTTGTTACCGACTTCATTCCAACTTCGCCTTGACTCCTGTTAAATACCTGTATTATTCTTTACAATGAAAAATATGAGTTCATAGAGTCACTTAACATGGTTTTGTGTTACAAAATGCTTGTGATACTTGACACCAACATTCCACTCCTACCACTTCTAATTCTCCACAACCCGAATTTTAGCACATCTTAGTTAATTCCTTCTCCATTGATCTATCACTACTGGATCTCAATCTTGCACCTCAAAGAGCACGTCTTTTAACTCTTGCAATTTGCACCATTAGTGTCTGCAGATGCTCGTCCTTAATATGTCCTTTACAAGGTAACTGACCGATGTGCACATTAAAATCAACGGTATGCAATATTGAAACTCGGTTGTGGAAGCCAAACTTATATGTCCCCTTTTGAATGGCTCTTACACTGTACTTCCTTGCCTTACAGTGTGTACTTGCTCACCATCAGGAGCCTCAACAATTGAATCGACTCCGACACCGGCTGCTCGGCGATGATGATGTAAACTTTAATAATTGTGCATCTCGATCTCCACTAACAACACATGCATGAGGTCCCTATCAAACAAGTCCTTGTGCACCCAACACTCTCTTCTGTCTAACTCAAACTTGATTGCCTCTGCAGGAGTGGCCAACCACACGAAGGCGGCCACAATCATCTATAAGCCTCTCGTCTTCAACAAGCAACAAACAATTTTCAGCTTCACATCTCCAAAATGTTGTGTCTGTCCGATTTCTCCCACTTGCGCCAATACAAACAATCTTGCAAGAAACCAATAGATCACATACTACACATAAAACTTTACAAAACACAACGACGCATAGATTATACACAAAACGCCGTGGAAAAAGTGAGAGAGTGGAGAGGTTATGTGAAAGAAGGAGAAGAGCGCGCCTCTTGCGAGGGAGCGTAACCTCTCCTCGAACCCCTTCCATCCATCCAATTTTTCATCCAGCTATTTTTCATCCTTCATCCAATCCTATTACATTGTTATTTACTATGTATTATTTTTTGGCTACTTTTGCTATTTTTTAAACTTTTTAATAACTTTTCTATACTTTCTCACATATATACTAAAATACTGTCCAAAAAGTAAAATGTTTTTCAAAAACTCCATATTTGCTAAAATCAATGTACCACTTAGTCCCCTACTAATCCTATTGATGTCGTCGTCAATAAAATCTAGGTCTCTTGTTTCTACTGTGATCCTTCTGCCACATCCCTTCTTGTAGTCGTTTTCAAACATTTTCTTCATATCCTCGTCTTGGTTTAACAAAGTAGCATTCTTAATTCATTGACCATGCAACGAAGTAGTTACTGGAAGATAACGAGTAGCGGAAAACTCGGTGATTAAGCACTGGTGAGGTCTTGATAAGAAATGTGTAATGATCATAATCTCCGGTACATGTACCCATTTCGTACAGTCGTAGTGTAGCTTGGCGTGTATAATAAACTCTGGTTGAACAACATCAAATTGGACGTTGATCACAATCTTATGGGTCTCGCACATCATTCTTAGAAAGTCATAGAAGACTCGTGCTCTGAAGCAAGCAGAATCTGCTCTTCAAAGAAGATTCCATAAGTTGCTCCATAAGCTTTAGGAGTATGAAAGGATTCTAGAATCTTCGGCTAGTTATACTCCACTTAGTCAATAGTAGCTTCTGGTCTCCACTTAAGTCTCCTCTCACACGGACAAAAGCAGGATTGCTACGGTGCGTGCAGTGAGCAGATTTCCGTGAGCGGTGAGCAGACTTTCATGAGCGGTGAGCAGATTTTTGTGAGCGGTTTTCCGTTCTTAGAGGGAAGTTATGACTGAATTTGGGTCAAGTTGTTTGGACCAATTATGAGGGTATTTGCTTTAAGTTGAAATAAAGTAGTCGTTGCTCCAATTTTTGTTGAATAATGAACGATATGATGACTAAGTGTTTTTAAAAGGAGTGTGTATAACCGTGGTATAGGGTGCTTATGACCGTGACATGTTACGGTTTAAATTAGAAAGTCTCTAATTATGTTTTATAGGAATTAGGGCTGACGTCATATATATGGTAGTTTAGAAATTTGGGGTGGAATAATGAACGATTTGATGACCAAGAGAAGGAAGAAGGAATGTGTAAAATCGTGGTTTGGAGTGCCTATGACCGTGATGATTCATCGTTTAAGGTAAAATGTCTCTAATAATTTTGGACTCGATAATATTAATGTAGTTTTTGTGAAGATATACATTGCAAGCGATCCATTGAAAGCGGTGAAATTTAATAAAAACGAGGAGGCACCCGACGCCCCACGGATCCACCTACCCACGCCCCGCCCAACGTCCCCACGCCCGCCGCCCTTGGGCCCCTCGCCCCCACGCCCACTAGGGCCCCGCGCCTCCTTGGGCGAGCGCCTTACTGCGGCTGGGGTGGGGGTCGGGCGCCCGATGGGGTGGCCTGGGGCCCCCACGCCCTGCCCCTTGAGGCCCCAGCTGGGGTGGGGGTCGGGCGCCCGATGGGGTGGGCTTGAAGCCCTCGCCCGCCCCTAAAGTAAGGTGGGGGTCGGGCGCCCGTCGCTGGAGTGGAGGTCGGGCGCACCTCGGGTGGCCCCACTCTCCCCGCCCCATGGGCAACAGGTGAGGGTCGGGCGCGCGATGGGGTGCCTTGGGGCCCACGCGGCCAAAGACGCTCATTGCCATTGTCGCGCGGCCTCTCTTGGCTCGCGGCCAAAGTGGCTGGCGATGCTGTGGGCCCCTTGAGCAATTCTTTGAGGCAACTCCTTGGGTAAGGGCCCAATGCACACACCGCGTGAACAAACACCAAGCGCTGCCCCCATCCAGTGCATGGAATTTGCAAGACATAGAAGTTGCATATGGTAAAAATGGAATTACTCAACAGGGGCAGATACAGAGATATTTAAAAATTAAAAACGTTGTCCGTGGGTCTATGTAGAGTCTGACTCTGCAGCACTCAAATCCAAATACTGCCTAACTTGACAACGCAGACGTGGTGGTGGACTAATTCCGTCACTGGAATCCGAAACTACGCTAGAGAAAGCAACGGCCATTGATGCAGCATAGCAGGGAAGCCTAAACGAAGGTGATGGAGTTCGAAACAAAAACTGGATTCCTCACTTTCTTGGTGTAAGTGGCGGAGTCATAAAACTGCAAACAAAAATGACGATGTCAGATTCATGGGCCAATATTGCAGACATTTGTTAACTTTGGGAAAACTTACTTACAGCAGGACTCGAAGGGTGCATCCGAAACGTGATTCTTCCATCTCAACTGACGTTGCTCTGTCCGTATTATTGGGTGGTGATTCCGGTGTTTCTGGCAGCGATGCTTGGAGGGGTATTAGGACCTCTTCATAGAGCTTTGACTCACTCTCCATGGCAAAAATGTTGCAATTTAGACTCATAGCTGCAGCAACGGAGGATCCTGCATTCCAATCCCTATTTAGTACTTCCAAATCGTAAGTCAATAAGAAACTTGGAAGATAGTGAAGAATCTTACCCACTCCGGTCTTGAAGTCCACAATTGTGCCACTGATGGGGCAAATTCCGTGAATAATGGCTTTCAATAGGAGCGTGGACTTCTGCTTCGCACCACGCCAGGGTTTACTATCAGATTTCCGGCACACAATGTCATCTGCGCCAAGAAGATTGTAGAGCATGTCATCGTTGCGTAGATCAACGTCTGGAACATATTGGTCGGGGTTGATTTCGAGTGGCTTCGGCTGCCTAGCAATCTTCTTATCGAGTGAACGAACAAGGAGAATTGCTTTGAACATATTTGTCTGCAAATTACAACTTTGAAATTAGGTACACAAAAAGGAACTGGAAATTGACAGGAATTGAAAATGATTCGAAGATTGAGAAATGGTCAACTTACTGTTTTGGAAGTGTTGACGTGACTCGCAAGTGGAAGCGTCTGAAACACGTTCCACTCGTCAAACATCTTGAGCTTGTAGTTCTTGTAATACGACAAAATTTCCTTCTTGATCTTTGAGGACTCGGGGTAGAACAGAGCATGGCAAAGATCATCATGCATGAACTTGGTGAGTATTGCATGACATCTTGAAGAAGGAAGAGTTGTGCTCATTCCAATTTGGAACAAAGATGGGGTGGATCGGACACACCGGGCACTCGCACCCATCCGGGTAATCTGCAATAATGAGGTCGACGGCTCTCACCGCTCCTCCTTATCCGCACCATCACCTTCCCATCTTTGTAAAGCTTCCTCCCCCCGCACCACCTGGAATCCATGTGAACTCAGTAGTAGCAACAGAAGGTACCTTGTCGGCAGACTAAAGCTTAGAATAATTACCTCAGCCAAGAAGGACTTCATGTCCTCGTATTCTTTGGGAAATGGTTGCTTCATCTGAGCGAGCTCCATCCACCGGACGAAAGAATCGTTGATGATGAGGCACCTCGTCGTAGATTTTGTGCGAACCTGCTGTGGATCCACCATCATTCGCAGCATCGTTTTCGGGCAATGCTGAATGGAGGGGGCAGGAGAATATGACAACTCTCTACGGCTGGTCTTCGCTCGTTTTTGTTTGGAGGACTCTCCAGGCAGAGAGACGGGCGTTACTGGATGTGGTCGCTCGGCTAGAGTGACTTGTTCGTCGTCGTCATCATCGGAGAGCAGGACTTGGAGATTGCGTCGCTGCTGCCTCGGGTGCTGATGCTCCTGTTCTAACTGTGATTCAGGAGGCTGGGATTCGTGTGCTTGGATATCGGCGGGTAGAGGTTGTACTAATGCTAGTGCATCCACTGCAGGTGCTGGTGTCGACCCCGTTGGCGCCATAGGGGCCGGAGCAGGATTCTCGGCCGCCACCTCAGCCTTTCTGAGGCGTTTTCTTGACTTCTTAACAGGCTCTGCTAGTGGCGTGCTCACTTCTCCTTTGTCCAAGTCAACCACGTCCTTGTTTTGCAAGAAGCCTGGTTCGATGCTGTTCAGTCTCTCCACTTCCCAACTTGGACACTTGTTTCTCTGGCAATCTAAATACCAGCCACAGTAGTCGAAATGTTGCGGTCCGTACATGGTTCGGATTGCTGTGGTGTACATGCAAGTGTCCTGTGAAGGGTCAGTCCAGTTCTCGAAATAAGAAGGCAGATTGGGCACAGCGTTCGCTTGAAGCAGGACATGTTTGAAGTAACGATACAAAACGCGTTTGGATGCCTCTTTGAAACCAAGCTGATTTTCAGGTTTGTATCCCTTGTAAACGCCAACTAAATTGTTGACTCCATCCACCTTTGGACGAAATTCCCGGTAGAATGCTGGCACCCACAGTCTGCATCGCATGTGCTCGACGTAGTCCTGGATTTCAAAAATTGGGGCACGTCCCGGGGGTTTGTAATCGACATCCACCCTCAACACCTTCAGAGCAGCAACAAGTTGGGTCTGACAATCCTCCGAGATCTGCAAGATCCAATGAAACGCTGGATTACAAAGCTGTCTAGTGCTGGCTTCAAATAAGAATTTTTAAATCTCATTTGAAATTACGTATGGCAAATTGATAAATTACCTGTGCCCAAAAAGTGGCTTTGTTCAAGAAGGAAGTCCACTGTTCATCTGAAAACTTCTGCTTGGGAAATTTCAGTTCTTCTCTGGACTTCGGGTTCCAATTCCACCTGTCCAGCCACAACAGCTTGGAGTTGACGTCCATCGCGGAGGTTGCAAAACTATATAGTTTCTCGATGAGCATTTCCGGTGGATGGAACGTCTCATAATGCTCCTTCACCTTCTCAATGAATTTGCCCTTGTACTTGTCGTCACAAATTGGGAGCAGCTTTTTAACCTCGTTCTCCAAATAATTTCGTTTTCTCGAAATAAGCTTGTTGACGTGGTCGTCAACCCCTTGGTCTGTCCAGTCGTCCTTGTTTGGGAACTTCTTCTCAAATGTCTTAGCTGCTGCCTCGGCCGCCCCTGCTATCTCGTTGTGTACATCAGAGTATTGATGTTAGAGGCACAATGGACTTCGAGGCAATGAGCTTAACTTGGATTAGTGTTGTGTTGACTAACCTTGTAAAGGAAGTTCGTCAGCCCTGGAATAGTAAGCGAGTACCAAGTGCGTACACTTTTGTTCTCAGCCTTTTGGTAATCAAGCTCTGATACCAAGCCTCTGAAATATTCGAGTGGCTTCTTCCCAATTGCGTAAAGTCGGTACAACTTATGCACAATGTTCTCCTTGACATGGCTGTTTTCATTGCGCCTGGAAAAAGGTCCGAAGTTAGAGGTGCGTTCATTATCATATTAGATCTGCTGAAACGAATATTGACGCAAACTTACAGATTTATGTCATAGAGCATGGAAAGGGTGTCCATGACTCTGCCCTTGACATCCAAAAGCATGCAATCAACTGAATAATGCCATCGAATGTCATCTCCGTGCTTCTTGTTGATGACTGGAAGCCAGGCCTGCAACCTGTGATTGCCATCCCAAACACTAAACATTTTATTTGAAAATTGTTGCAACACTGGATCCGCTTTCAACTTCTGCTCGAACTCATTGTTCACCGTACGCCAATTGTCGCTCCAAGACCGCACTTCCTCCTCAGTTACATCATGGGAAATGCCATCGTCGTCCTCGGCTGCAACGTAGAAGACAGCTGAACCCTCGATGTACCCTCCATTGACAAATCGACTTTGAAGAAGCTCGATGTCATCCTTCATTGCTGGTCGTACAGCTGTTAGCCCCTTCAGCCGGCAGAGAGGTATGTTGAGACGTGACTTCTCATTGGGTTTAAACCGCAGAGCATCGACCCGGGATGCAGTGTGTACTGCTTGTTGGCTTACAAGACTATCGAGCTTCTCCTCAACCTCAGCCTCTGTCAAAGGAATGGCAGCAGTATCAACTACATCACCTTCAACCACGCTCTCCTCTGCTGTGCGCGTTGCCCCCGCGCCACCTCCACCTTCATCGACGCTGCCCACTGCTGTGCGCCTCTCCTCAGATGGAGATACCTCGTCAGGCTCTGTCTCCACAGCTCTCTGAATCTCATCAGCGGGTGTGCTAAACTCTCCAACATTCTCCCTGCATCGCGATCGTTGACCACAAACGTCCTCACCTTTCTTCCCTGTTGTCTGAGATGCATGTTGACTCGGAGGAGCCGGAGTTCCGACATCAGTGTTCTTATGTGCAGACTCTGCTTCGAACTCCACATGCTCTTCGATTTCATCTGGACAGCATAAGATTGAGGTTAATAATTTTGTAGAATGAGACAAGAACGTGAGTACATTGCTGATGGAAAGCTGATCCCGCTGATGGATCCGAGGGTAGAATGTGGGAGTTGATTGCTGATATCTAAGTTGAATGACGCCTGAACAACGAGGATGTCGGGCGCCCGATGGGGTGCCCTTGGGCCCCCACGCCCTGCCCTCATGAGGCCCCAGTCCGCGTTTAAAGCCAGTAAGGGAGGGGGTCGGGCACCCGATGGGGTGCCCTTGGGCCCCCACGCCCCACCCTCTCACGCCCCCAGCGTTGGACTATGGCCCGCTGGGGTGGGGGTCGGGCGCCCGATGGGGTGACCTTGGCCCCACAAGCCCCGCAAGCCGCTCGCCCCCAGCTTGGCGAAAGGCCACCTAGGAAGGGGGTCGGGCGCCCGATGGGTGACTTTGCGCCCCAATGCCCCGCCCCCGTCACCCCAACTCAACTAGCACTTTGCGGTGGGGAGGGGTCGGGCGCCCGATGGGGTACGAAAGGTCTGCATAATCAAAGTAAATTGTTAGAAATCGGTGAGTCTCAACGGAATATACCAAGCTTCGAAGTAAAGGGGGGTACTTTCGAAGAATCTGACTAAACAGATGACCAAATAGTTCATCATTGGGTGCCCGATGGGGTCCTTGAAGCCATTCACAGTCAAAATTTAAAGATTTTCTAGTACTTATGCTATGAACGATGATTATTACTTACCACATGAGGTGGCCATTATGCTCACTGATATAGCGTCTACAGTGCCGCATCCGTGGGATGAAATTCCATTGAAGGACCCCATCAGGTACCCGATGGGATTTCGGCTGCCCATCTAGCGTCATGACTAAGGCCTCTATTGACTCGATTTCTACGCTGTGTTCGGTGCCCCGCGCCACGTCCCTGACCATCGGGTGCCCGATGGGGAATTCAATCTTTGCCTTTGGTCCATTCTGATCTTCTAATCCTTCTCAATGTCCAGGAGTGCTGGTGGTGCCTCGCGCCACGTCCAGCGCCATCGGGTGCCTGATGGGGTACTTTACGCCGCCACTGCTCCAACTCAAAACTTCCTCGAGTGCTCGAAGCCCTCGACAGCGTGTGGTACTTTGAGCCACGTCCAGCGCCATCGGGTGCCCGATGGGGCATTCAAGGCCGTCGATACACCGAGCGGGTCGTACACTGGTGCTCCCTGTCCATGAGGGCTGGTGCTGTTTCGACCCCAGACGAGGGCCATCGGGTGCCCGACGGGGTATTCTAGTCTGCCAGTGCTCGGATGCTCGAATTCCACGATGCTCGAATTCCACGAGGGCTGGTGGTGCCCCTGGCCATCAGGTGCCCGATGGGGTATTTTAGGCCGCGACTGCACCATCTTAGCATTGCACACCTGCTCAATTTCCAAGATTGCTTGCGCATCGTCCAGGGCATCGGGTGCCCGATGGGGCATTCAAGGCCGTCGATACTCCGAGCGGGTCGTGCGCTGGTGCTCCCTGTCCATGAGGGCTGGGGCTGTTTCGACCCCAGACGAGGGCCATCCGGTGCCCGACGGGGTATTCTAGGCTGCCAGTGCTCGGATGTTCGAATTCAACGATGCTCGAATTCCACGAGGGCTGGTGGTCCCCTTGGCCATCAGGTGCCCGATGGGGTATTTTAGGCCGCGACTGCACCATCTCAGCATTGCACACCTGCTCAATTTCCAAGATTGCTTGCGCATCGTCCAGGGGCATCGGGTGCACTGGAGGGGCTCGCGCTACTTGACTGAATCGATGACCTGCAAAATGAGGAGCATTGGAGGGGTTTTAACAGCTGGATGGGGCTCGCAATCCGCGTGAAGCAAAGACAGCGATGCAGCGAGTGGCGGCAACCATGCATGTTACGCCGGTGCCAATTTTAGATCTCCTTCATGCTAATGCCCTAAACCCTAAAACCGTCTCGAGGTCCAACATTACCATGAAGAGCGCTGCAAAGAGTAGTTTACAAAACGTGCAAGAAATGCGTTCCAGCTGTAACACACCTACTTGAGCTAAACCCTTATTCTTGCGAACATATACAGCAACACGAGAGAGCTCGAAAATACCTTGTGTTCATCAACTTCCACTTCGCATCAACTCCCATTCTACCCTCGAATTCCGATCGTGAGCTCCACCGACAGCGAAGGAACCCTGCGATTAAACCAAAAGAGTGTTCGAGTCTTACCTGCTGTACTCTGTGTCTCTTGTGTCCTTCTCCCATCTGCTGTGTCTGCTGGTTCAATCGGAGGAGGTTGGGCGTCGACGCCAACGTTAGCCAGCAATTGCAACATCTTAAAAACTCACAACGACTAACAATTCCTGATCTAGGGCTGAATGAAACTAAAAAATTCAGCTGAAGAGGCTTGGCGGCAATAGATTGCTGAATCAAAAGCGTGTGATCGTGTTGAGTAAGAGAGGGATAAACCATAGAGTGAACGGTGTGAATGACGAGCGCCCAAGCAGCCGAGAAGAGAAGAAAAAAAAATAAAAGGCGGCTACAAGTTTTAGGTCACGAAGAAGGTGCCACAGCCATCATAAGCTGCTGTGATGCTACCCTCGACTTGACGTGACCCTCCACTACCCTCAGCTAACATGTCAAATCAGCCGAAAAGGTACATCATTATCACATGAAAACTCACCAAATTCTTCGTCACTTCCTGAATCACCACTTTCAAATTCCTGCTCGTAGTATTACAGCCAGCCCCCAAAACAATCGGTCACAAACATTTCAACCTACAACAGTCGTAATGGATCCCCAAAACAATTGTTTACACAAAGAACAACCGCAATTGAAGTCGAACTCAACAATCAAAACAGTAAGGAATGTTGGAAAACCTCATCTGATGGTTCCTCGATTGGTGGCTGTTTTGTATGCGCACTTTGAGAATCTTCTGCAACGTGTTCAAGAATAGGCAAAAGAGCTTTTGCTGTTTCCCCCATTGCACTTCTTTGATTGTCCTTGCGCGTCATTCGTCTCCTAGTACTCTTGTTCGAAAAGAATAGCCTTCCCCCTGCAACTCGCTTTCTACGTCGCTTACTTCGATCTAATTCTACAGCTTCCGGCATCACAGACTACGTCAATGTGCAATGTCATTGGATGTGAAACAGTTTAGCAATGACTGAAATGGAAGTTCTTTATAATGACAATAAGAATGGTGGAATTAGAACAACCCGCGGCGCTGTCTTTTGAATTAAATACGTTCTCTTCCCTGAAAGTACTATTAATTTCCAAGTACTATACGAAGTTAGTACTGACAGCCACCACTTCCCAGTCGGTTAGGGCGAGTTTAATATGGGGTGGAGGCCAAATTTTAAGCATGGGGCCATACAAATGGAGCTGAACAACTGAGGTTAGACATGAATGGTGGCCGATAGTATTTTACGGTATCCAACTTAACCCTTTTCATTAGTTTTATTAGCATGAAACAGCCATTGACATTGCTCCGAAACCTCTCAAATGAGGTCGGGCTTAGGCTGGGGCCAAGGCCAATTGAAAATGAAGGCCATCGTATCCTAAATGGCCTGATGAGCTCAACACAAGGCCCTTCGTGTTGACGAACACAAAGAATTCTTGGGGCTAGAGATGGTAGGGCGAAGACGATTTCCTTGTCTCTATCTTCAGTGAATTTCACGATTGCTAATTGCTACACTTGGGGACATTATTGATTTATTTTCTATTCATGGATGAGTATAAGGTGGAAGCCCTCTTCTCAATGGGGGTGGCCTTACCCCTTAAACGCCCAAGCATGCCCGCGGGGCTTGTTTCCGGTAGCTCTTACTGAACTCACTAATATTTTGATGTATTCCAAAAATGGTCAACTCCATATGATGTATTCTAAAGGTAAATTTTTTGGATATGACTGATTTTGTGCTTTAAAACGATTGTGGTAAGTAGGATGAGGTTGCGCTTAACCTTGAATGAGGTTGCAAGGTCATCATTGATTGGTCCATTCATGATGCCGAATTACAAAAAATGCACTATTCATGATGCCCAAGTCCAAAAGATGTTGTGATCCAATTTGGTCGCTTTTTTCAAACCCCATGGCGTTCAAGGAGACCCCATGGCGGCAGTGTCAGGTCATCAAATGCTCATGCTTTCATGAGGGAGTGGGGGCCGTGGTAAATGCCACGTAGGATGCATTGGCCGTCATTTCCACTTTAATGTGCCTCATAGTGGAGGACGATCCTTTTTCCAATCTCATCAGTATTAGCTTGTCAGTGATCTTCGACTACCTTCTTCCTCCACCAAGTTCGTTCTACTATTCTCCACCTTTGTTGTATTCGAAATTTAAACTTTCCCTATGATTGCCAAACATGGCAACAATTCGTGTTGAGGGTGGTCGAGCCCCCCTTCGGGTTTCCCAACAACTAGATGGACGAATTGTTGTCAATGCTAGAATGCTCGCCTTGAAGTTTGATTTCAAATTAGACTCTATATTTCTAGAGGAAGAAGTTTACGATGATAGCGGCGCGCTGCTTTACACTGATGCTGTCATATGTAGTGCCAACTTAGAAGGTGGTGTTTGGGTCCTGAAACCTACTACTTACTGCTTGATTGGTGAGAGCACAAGAGTGCATCATCGCTCACAATCCCAGACAGTTGGTGCAACGGTCTTAAGTTCTAAGTCAGAGGCTGCTTTACCACATTCTCAAGTCCCTGAACCCTTGAAATCTGAGTTTGTAACTCTAGACGAGTCCGAGTCCGACTCTGCTTTAGGCAATGCGGAACTTGGGAAAGGTCTAGCTCAAAGTGCTCTTGCAGCACCTGGTCGAACCTTGAGTCAGAAGCCGCCATTGTCACCCGCATCGTCATCTACTTTAAGTTCCATAGCCTGCATTCGCAAACTCCAGTTTCGTAAAGGAGCGAAGAGTGAACTTAGCAAGCTAGACCTAGATGCTTTCCAGCATTCTTTCGTTCATTGGTTGCCAGCAGAATACAATGGCAACCACGCATTTGAGTTCCCTCCACCTCCACCTGATCTTAAGTCTGGTCATGCTAGAAAGCTTTACGGGATGGATAAATCTCATGACGGCCATGTGTGGTGCCATTCTAGTACTCGCAATATCCAAAATGATTTTGGATTAAGTTTCCGTTCTGCTCACTGTGCGGGCCACCTCCGTTGTGAAAATCCTCAGTGTCCATTTCTTAATCGCGAAGGCCACATTGATAGTGTCAACGAAAAGAAGTGGGTTGGTCATTTGAAGGGGCAGTTCCTCGGCAAGATCCACCCCTTGAATTCTACACTGGTGTGCGCAATTTGTAGAGAGCCTCCTACTTGCGTGAAGTTCTGTGATGCTGTTATGTACTGGGTGACAGGTGGAGAGTCAACAACGCGTGCTTGTATACATATTGGGCATCATGATCATCCTGTTGCAAAGGGTGATTGCAGAGAATCGCGTGTCCTACGTGATCGTCTTATTTCCGAAGCTGTTGATAGGACTCCAAAAGCCACTCCGTCTTCCATAACAATGTCAGCAAGTTTAGAGTTTTTGGGGGACTTGCTACTTCGCGAGGAAGGAGAACCATCTGTTCAGATGACTGATACAGAGATGCAAGAGGTCATGCACAAGTTCGAGAGCTATACCACTCCAACCATTCGTCACAACATATCTCAGTTTAAGTGAATGGGGAAGCGAGGTGAAACAGGACTGAATTCTCTCTTTGGTCACAACTCAAACACTGCTAACCTAACAAGATCTGAGAAAACCGGACTAAACAAGACCGAATAGACTTGAACAGAACAGAACAAAGCAGAACTAAAGAAGCAAAGTACAAACCAAACTTTACTGAGAGAGAGGGACTAAAGCGTACCTGACCGAATGCCTCCAAATGGCCCCGGCCAGTTCTATTTATACTCTGCCTAACCGCCCTTGGAACTTTCTAGAATGTTCCAATGGCGGGCCCCACCATGGAACTTTCCGGAAGGTCCTAGAGGTGGGCCCCACCTATATAACCGCCCTTCTAGAAGACTCTAGAGGTGGGCCCCACCTTCTCGAAGCTTCTATGGTGGGTCCCACATAGGCCATCTACCTCAAATTCTAAAATTTTCTAAAAACTCCTAAAATGGTTTTAACTATCTATCTACTTTTCTAAAGAAACAAAAAATCTAGTTAACTCTTGCCTGTTACAATTAATCCCCCTCCGCTAATGCGGAACGTCCTCGTTTCGCTCCTGATGATATCTCCAAATGGTTTCTTGACAATGGGTAAGGTTGTGAACGGGCTCCCATGTTGCATCGTGGATGGGATAACCTTTCCATCGGACTTTGTATTGTAGTTGCGGACGTCCATTGCCACGACGAAGATAGCGGTGTTCCAAAATGCAGTCCACTTCATATTCCTCCTGGTCTTCAATCACTACCGGTGGCGGCGGAGGCTGATGTCGGCCTGGAAAGCGCTCCGATTCAGTATGAAATTCTTTGAGCTGCGAGATATGAAAAACTGGATGGATGTGGATATGTGGCGGAAGCTCGAGGCGGTATGCAACATCAGATATGACCGTAGAGATTCGGAAAGGTCCAATCCACCGGGGTGCAAGTTTACGGACTTGAGTCGATGTAGCTAACGGAAGGTTGGCATTTGAGAGCAGAACCAAGTCACCTTCTCGAAAGGTCTTATGTTGCCGGTGGTTATCTGCATATTGTTTTTGTCGATTACATGCGATGAAGAGCCATTGTCGAGCCTCTTGCAACGCCGATGTTAGTCGTTGTATAAACTCCTCCGTTGTAGGGTTGTTGGTGTTGATGGGGCGGTGGAGCGTTGCGGCGTAATCGGTCTTGACCAGCGTTAAGAAAGAATGGTGAATGACCCGTGCTTGCTTGGGAACTATCATTATAGGCGAACTCCAAAGGGGTCGATATCATCCCGTCGTTGTGGTGAATTGCCACAAACGCCCGCAAAGATATCCTCCAAGGTCCGGTTAGCACGCTCTGCCTCTGTCCATCCATGATCGAGGATGAAAGGTCGTGGACATAGCAAGTCGTGTGCCGAGAAGCTTGAATAGTGCTTGCGAAAACTCCCCTGTGAAGCGCGGATCCCGATCGAGATAATGACACGAGGCAATCCATGATGACGGAAGACAGTGTCGAAGAAGACTCGTGCAAGTGTTGGGGCATCAATATCGGAGCGTACCGCAGCCAAATGAATTTGCTTCGAAAGGCGGTCCACAAAGACAGCAACCGCAGTGTGATTACGATGCGTCTGTGGCAAACAAGTAATGAGATCCATGGTTACTTGTTCCCATCGTCATCGTAGGTAGTGGAATCGGCTGCAGCAGTCCAAGAGGTGCGGTATTGCGTGCCTTGTTCCGTTGGCATAGCTCACAGGAACGCACAAAAGCTCGAACATCACGATCCAAGCCCACCCAAAACCATGTTCTAGAAATCCGTTCTAAGGTCTTCTCACGTCCGAGATGTCCGAGATATAGGAATGTCATGCCCTTCTTGAAGTATGCGGGTTCGAAGTTTAGCATCGTTAGGTACATAAACCCGCTTCTTAAAATAGAGGAGGCCGTCAACGAGGTTGTAATCTTGATATTGCACATCACCTACCTCTACTCGATCAGTCACCATTGTAAAGTAAGCATCCTGGTAGGTGGCTTCCTTCCATTCTCTCCCTCTGGTTAGATCCGGAACAATACTACTAATGGTAGCAATCTCCCTCGTGTCCTCTGATTCAGATTTCAGATCTGGTCTCCGAGATAAAGCGTCTGGCACAATATGTTGTCGCCCTTGCTTGTACTGAAGTTGAATATCAAACAACTGCAACTGTTCTTCCCAGCGGTGGTGTCTCGATTTCATATTTTCTAAATGCAGATCATGTAGTAAGGGCCGATGATCGGTCCGAATTGTCACGGTTTTCCCCAATAGATAGTGCCGCCATACTTTGGTAGCATGTACAATTGCTAGTTGTTCCCGATCACGTGCAGAATAGTTGCGCTCTGCCCTCTTAAGTTTGCGTGACTCATATGCCACCGGTTGAAGGCCCCTACCGAAGTCTTGTTGGAGGACCGCGCCTATAGCAAAGTCGGAGGCGTCAATGTCAACCGTACACGGAAGGTCGAGATCATATGGTTGCGGACTGGAGCGATGGTGAGTGCCTCCTTCAAATTATTGAAAGCGCCTTGTTGTTGTAGTTTCCACTCAAATGGAGCGCCCTTCTCCAATAGATTTGTCGGAGAGCAAAGAATGTCGCAAACCGCCGAACAAAACGACGATAGTATCCGGCGAGGCCTAAGAAAGAACGAACTTGAAAACATCCTTGGGAGTTGGCGGTCCTTCACCGCATTCACCTTAGCTTGTTCCATGTACACACCCTCGAATGATACTACATGCCCCAAAAAGGTGACCTCGGACTTCCAAAGTTCACACTTTGATTGCTTGCAATAGAAGTGATTATCCCGTAACCGACGTAGCACCTCCCGTAGATGTTGGTCATGCTCTTCCGGGGTTTTACTATAGATCAAAATGTCGTCAATGAAAACAACTACACACTTGTCCAAAAGGTCCCGGAACAACCTGTTCATGTGACCCATGAAGGAAGTCAGGCATTGGTGAGACCAAAAGGCGAACGAGCCACTCAAAATGTCCATAGCGCTGCATTTAAATCTTTGTCTTTTCAATATCCTCTTTTGCAATTGGTATCCGCAAGATCCACTTCAAGATCTAGCTTGCTAAAAATGGTTGCGCCTCGAAGTTGATCAAGAAGGTCATCCACACGTGGGAGTGGATAAGCATTTTTGATGGTCTGCTTATTAAGGCCCCGATAATCGATGCATAGCCGCAATCCACCATCCTTTTTGGGTGCAAAAGGACAGTGCTCCCCATGGCGATGTGCTTTCTCGAATGAGGCCCTTCTCCAAAAGCTCGTCCAACGTCTTCCTCGGCTCCTCTCAAGCTCGTTTGGTGCTAGGCGATAAATTGGCCGATTTCTTTGGTTTAGCTTCGGCATTAAGTCTATGTAGAAGGGAGCACCTCGATCGGTGGGTAAACCACTAGGTAAGTCGGCGGGAAAGACATCTCGAACTCGGCGATAAGTTGCTCAACTCGTTCTCTCCTTTCGGCTCTCTTCTCTACCATTGAAGCAATATTTGGAACCACCACATACACCGCCGCTTTAAATCGCATCTGCTTTCTTCATGAAGGCCATCCCCACCAATATGCCTTTAGTTGTCCTGTCGTTTCTTCAATCCACTTGATGTTGAAGCATGAAGAATTATCTTGCGCCCACCTTCGTTAAAAGAGATGGTTCTTGCCACCACTCAATCTTTATTTCCGCGCCTCCAACCACGGCATTCCTGGATAACATCATATCTCGAGCTTCGTTACCTTAAATTTTCCTCGTAGTGCATAGGCATCACACAATCTCAAGGTCTCTTCTTCACATGTCTCACTTAAATCATTTTCCCGATCGTCTCATGGGTATATAGTCCCTCCGGTGATCACCTTAGTCTTGATCCCAAGTCGGTTGGCAATTGCGGTCGAGATGCAATTCTCCATAGAACCGCAATCCACTAGTACTCGACACGGTTGTCTTCTAAGTCGACCTGTGAGACATATCAGCTGACCTTTTTGAGTGTTGCCCGAGGCTATGTTGTTTGACTCTGAGAGACAACAGCTATCCCCAGTATTGGTCCTCGGTGCCCTTACTGGGGAGCCCCGTTTCCCTGCTCCATTCCTTCATCATCTTGGTCAGCCTCGAGGTTGTGGATCCGCCTTGGTTTGTTGGCACCGGAATTCTGACGTTTTGGACACTCTCCAATCTGATGGCCTGACTCCCGACAGTAGAAGCACAATCCCTTCCGTGCCAATAATTGTCGTCTTTGTGGCGTCAATGGTCCTTGTAGGGCGTCAATCTCCATTGGCGTCGGTTGTTGGGCTACCATAGTAGGTGGTGGCGTAGGGTTCTATACTGCAGGTCGTACTCCACGATTTCTAAAGTTTATGGCATCAACTCTTTCTGCAATCCTAACCGCCTCCTCAAATGTTTGAGGGTCTCTTAATTCCACTTCTCGTTGAACGATCGGCTTCAATCCTCGAACAAATCGATCCATCATCTCTCCCTCCGAAATATTGGGTATTTGGAGGCATATGGATTTGAACCGGGTGACATACTCCCCGCACCGACCTTAGTTGTGTCAAGGTGGCCAAATCGATCGCTAACTAACTTCTCCGCATTGATGGGCCGAAAGCGGGTTTGTGAGCTCGGTCTCAAATTCCTCCCAATTTTGAAATCCGCCTTGAGCTCCATAGTTTTGAGCTCAAGTCGCCACCAAATGGTCAGCACCCCTCAAATAGTCAAGGCCGCATATATAATTCCGTCGGTTGAGTTCGCCCGGACGAGTTGGAGATATTGTCGCATCTTTGAAAAGCCATTGAGATACATCATCTTGTCTTGAAGTTCCTGAATATGTTTCAGGCTTGCTCAACTTCAGCCTCGCAGTTGTCAATTCTCTAGCTCTAGAAGCGTCCGCTTGTCCTTGTAATGCAGCAATCTGGTCTAGTAGGTGCTGAATCTGAGTCTCCATATGAGTAGGTTCCGCCATTTCTCCCATGATGCAATTCTTCCGACGACCTCTGCTACCGTGACGCCTTCTCTCGTTCTAGCCAAATCCTTGAAAGTAACTCCAAGTAGATCCAAGGACAAGACTTGATGAAACCACAATGACTGACTCTCAAGTAGACTCTTGCTAATAGCACCTAACGTAAGGATAGACTGACACTCGCTCTGATACCAATGAAACGGGACTGAATTCTCTCTTTGGTCACAACTCAAACACTGCTAACCTAACAAGATCTCGAAAAACCGGACTAAACAAGACCGAATAGACTTGAATGCAATGTAACAAAAGCGAGAACTAAAGAAGCAAAGTACAAACCAAACTTTACTGAGAGAGAGGGACTAAAGCGTACCTGACCGAATGCCTCCAAATGGCCCCGGCCAGTTCTATTTATACTCTGCCTAACCGCCCTTGGAACTTTCTAGAATGTTCCAATGGCGGGCCCCACCATGGAACTTTCCGGAAGGTCCTAGAGGTGGGCCCCACCTATATAACCGCCCTTCTAGAAGACTCTAGAGGTGGGCCCCACCTTCTCGAAGCTTCTATGGTGGGTCCCACATAGGCCATCTACCTCAAATTCTAAAATTTTCTAAAAACTCCTAAAATGGTTTTAACTATCTATCTACTTTTCTAGCAAACAAAAAAATCTAGTTCTTGCCCTGTTACACGAGGGGTGATCGATGGAGTATGCGAACTTAGGGGGACATCTCGCTGGCCTTTTGTGCAGGAGAATAGATTTCCAGGCCAAGAAAAGGACACGGACAAAGTGTTCGTTTTCAAGATGTCAGAGATTGGACCTGGTTCGGGCGTTGACCTCGTTCGACGCATGCAATCTGGGAATCTGAAGGACTCTTGGATCATGTTCGATCATGTCAAACGGATCAAGAATTACACTACGTTTGCTTGTCACGTTTACGACTCCACGTACGCCAAGGTTATGACGGTAGCCCTTTGCGATATGCAATCTGAAACACATGACGCACAGTCATACCCTTGGAGAATGCTGAACGAAGTCATGGCGCGTCATGGAGTCCACAACGTCAATTTCAAAGGTTTTATGGTGACAACGCCTGCGAATCGGAACACTGTTCGAGAGATTTATGGAACAGGGGGACAAGATCGTGCCTATGAAAGACAAGGAGAGATCGTGTCTACTCCATGGACCAAATGCATGCACAGGTAACGACCAGACGTGAGCCTGGCGCTCAACGAACACAAGAGAATCATACACAATATAAGGACGCCGCCAATATGGACGAGGCCGAAACACGCTACCTTGCGATTCGATCGTGGTGGGTGTCAAGTGAAGCGATTTGATTCGAATTTGCCACCATGGAGTCTTGGCTTGCATGGTGGCATTTCCGTTATAGGCAATGGGAAGCTTCATGAATCTAGTAAGTCCGCTTTAGTCAAGCTATGTTAATTTCAATTGCGACAAATGCTGCCCTTTCTGAACCTCATCACAACTTCTTCTCTTGATGTTACATATGTCCCCCGTTACAAATGCCCCCCTCGGTTAACATTTCAAACCTAATCCCGATGACCGATGTTTGGATTTAGTCCTAATGTTTATTTTGAATATGTGCAGGACCTTAGCGATGACGAGAAGGCTGAAATGCCAAGGTGCAATTTGGCTGAAACCATCCATGGCGCTTGGTCCAAACAATCCGGTAAAGACGTTCAGGATATCTTCGAAGCATCCGCGGATGATTTTGTAAGGGCATTCATGCAGTGCACACGGTACAACGCATATCTACATGGTAACCGTGGTGGAACAGGACCGGACAAAGAAGAACTTCGTTTTCGGCTTGCCAGTCGAAGTGGGAATCTGAAGACAATGTTCAAAGCCATGGAAGCCATTCCGGGAGCGAAGGACTTCTTAGTTGCCGACCCCAATTATGCTGGTGAGGAAGTTTTTGGATCAACGAAAAGGCGTCTGCAAGCGGAACCAGGCGCAGATGATGATTCACATCGATTTGACAAAGTTAACTTCTCCCAGCCGAAGTACTCCAAAAGGAGAACACGATCGCAAGGATCACCTTCTACTCCTATTCGATTGGATGACGAGGACGTGGATGATCACCCAACTCCTCTGCAAGTTCCAACTTTACCCGTTGTGCATGTCACTCAAGTCCAGGAAGATGACTGTGACATAGCGAAATGGCACATCCGCCGTGTTCCAAGTAATAGCAATCCAACGTGTACTGGAAACCGGAGCGCTTCGAAGCAATGCCCGACAAAAAGATCACCGGACTCGCACCCACATTCCACGGCACTCGTCACTATCGCCCGAAGAACCTCGACGTCAAGCAATTCTTCTACTCGCCCGATGATCTGAGAGGTGTGTTAAAGGCCATCGCAGAGGTGGATTACGGATCTAATTCCTGAAGTTCCAACCATTTGGCCGGTTCGAAAAGGGACGAACCTAACCATCCGTGAGGTCTTGGCACTTCAAGAGGCGGGGTTCCAGGCTACAACAAAACGTCCTCTGCGGTGGAGCGTCAGTTTGGATCTAACCTTGCCATAGCGGATCAAATCGACAGCATTCCCACCCCAACACAACCTGATAAGTATGTTACTGTGCGCATTGGCAAATCCTGCAAGCGGTTCCTCACTCGAAAGAACTCGGTGAAGCAGCTCGCACAAATGGGAGAGTCGCAAACACTTCGAACGCGGAGATTACCCGGATCACCCTCATTCCTAGCCCGGTATCGGAGCGATCATTGATTTGAAATCAACCACGGGGTTAGAGGCAGCGGAGTACAAGATTACGATAGGATCATTTCCCAGCTGCACTTGTATTGATTTCACGGATATGGCATTGCATCACAAAGGGCGTGGAGGGTGGTACAACTGTAAGCACCTTTGCTACATTTACCGCATGGTATGTGGATTGCGACTTCAAGATGACCACCTCGTTTGCGCTGCCACTCTAAGCTTCAACGAGATAAAGCGTGTGCTACTTGCAGGGATTGTGGATAGGATTCCAGTTCATAATCAGTAGTCTGTGTTCACCTCATGTTTGTATTAGGAAGGTCTACCTCACAACCTTCGGTGTTCAAAGTAGCAAAGTGGTTTAACCAACATCCCACTTACAAAAAAAATGTTGTGACTTCTCAGATGGATGTATTGAACGCTCTATCTTATGAGCGACTATTTAATTTCTCGTGACTTCTATTTCCCATACAAAAGCGTGAACTTGCGCACTCGCTAAAAGTCGTCGCACATTCGTCGACTCCCTTATCTTAATTGGGCCGACACCCAAGGGTGCTTGAGACCACCCTTAGGGGTATCGGCCAACACCTCACGGCGAGTCCCACCCCCTTTGGGGTTCGGCCCCCACCTCAGGGGGTTTCTTGCCATGAGCCGAGCGCGTGATGATCCTTAAAAAATCTTTGATGAGCTTCTTCCTAATCGCACCATCGACGCCTAAATCCGTGGTCCCTTCATGCAGTGAATTGATACGTACAAGCATTTTTATTCAAGTGTTGGGCTTCTATGGGAGCTACTGTACACGGTCATGGGACTATGTCCTAAACAGTTGACCCTTTCGCCGTGGCCGTCTAAATTGACGATTTGATTGCACTATGTATAAATTCTACTCAAAAGTCTGCTCATTGCTCGTGAAAATCTGCTCATTGCTCGTGAAAATCTGCTCACCGCTCACCGCTCACCGCACGCACCGACACCACTTTGCGGACAAAAGTGACCATTGGTTACTATTGCAACTGGTAGGTTTATCCTCCAATCACTGAAAATTTTGGGATACATCTTGTCCTATGGCTCCATCTCCACCATTGATAATCTTTAATCCTCTACCAACTACTCCAGAGCATACCAAGAAGGCACAGGTCTCTCTAGTGCCATAATCTCAAACATCTGGTCGTACTGTCTTAGGAATTTGCAAGTAAGCGGAGATCCTTGAATTGTTACCTTTGTACACATCCAAAATGGTGGCCTATATGTCAGTCCAGGTATTCAGAGTATAGCCATCTTTTTCGTATGATGATGTGAAATAGTCTTTATCCTCACATATAAATCCAAGCTTGTACATTATTGTACAAAGATCTGATGCATCTAGTATAAATGGTAATTAACAGTCATCTTTCCACGCCGAGCAACTGCCTCTTGCACTATCACAACGGCTATAAAAAAGTGAGGTCAAGTCCTCCTACTAGGTATGTTCGTCACCTACTCTCGTAACTACATATGTCTAGCCTTATATTTCTCTCGAGTCGACTGGGAACAATACACCTCTTGATCAATGTGCTCACGATGATCTAACCAAACGTCTCTGAGGGTGGCCACCTGAATCCTCTGATTTCCGATGGTCAAGCTCCTTCTTTAACTCAACATAGTAAAGTCTTTAGGTTGTGACTTCCAGATCTTCAATAGGGTAAAATAACGGCGTCCAACCCATCGATACCAGGTCGCCTCGTACCAAAACAATCTGTTGCCTCTCAAGTCTCATCAAACTGCTCTGTTGATATGATCTATTCTAGAGAGAAGGTAAATATGCTCAAAAAACTGTCTTTGTGAAGCTCACAAGGTCTAAATAATGAGAAGGTTGGAGTTGAATCACGGTGGTGCTGCCTCATAGAAAGTTGTAGACCAGTAATGGTGGTCTCAGGGATCTCTCATTTCTCGTGTAACTCATTGTTGGAACTCACGAGTAAACGTAAAGTGCACTCCTATATCTGAATGGCCTCACTGCTGACAGGAATCTCAACAAACCTTGAAGTTATAAGTACACTCAATTGTGCCTGAGTTTAACTCAACTTACTCCTTAACGATTCAATCTTTGTCTCTATCTTTTCCCTCTGTGTGCACATAGAAACAAGGGCTTCCTTTGTCTTCTTACTCTCAGCCGCAAAGTCTCTATGCCTCTGATGTAAGGTATGGAATTCTTTGGTCTTTATCACCAAAGAATGTGACATCTCACGAGATAATCTTACAACCTTAGCCCTTGACTCAACTCTCTGACTTGTGCCTCCCATGCAATTTCCTTGGTTGTCGCAACCCTTGCTAGCTCACCTTGGCTTACACCAACTTTTTCCCAACTCTAGCAAGTGTCACGAGCGCTAACTCTGCACATCCCCCACATGCACAAAGTTAGCTCTCCATTCCAACCACCAAGCTCACCGCTTGGTTATCAATCCCTCTTACTCATGCAACCGGGACTCAACCCCTTCGTAGGTAGCCAATGGTTAGGTGCGGACTTCCACTTATGTCCAAGGCCCAACTTGGTGGCACTCTCATACCACGCGGCCTAACCGCACTTGGTGGTGTCTCCTCACCACCGCCCATGACCACCATGGTGACCCCAAGGCCACCAAGTAATCACAACGCCGGCGGTGAGACACCACCCCACATCGGTAGCACTCATGGTCCTCATTTTGCCTATATGAGTCCCCGTGGTGAAGCCCCAACACTAGCTCCCCACCGGGACTCACCTTGTCCTTATGAGCCACCGTGGTGAAGCCCCAACACTAGCTCCACCCACCGTGCCTCATTTTGCACTTTGAGTCCCCATGGTGGAGCCCCAACACTAGCTCCACCCATTGGGACTCACCTTGGCTTGGGAGTCCCCATGGTGAGGCCCCAACACTAGCCACACCACTCGGGACTCCCACCTTGGTCACCACCAAGGCACCATGGGAGTGGGGAGGAGACCAGCCCTCCCCATATTATACTCTGTGGGATTCGGCAGCCCCCTGGTCCTAGGTGAAGGGCTGGACCCTCACACCTCTAAAGTTTGGAAGACCACCCAATCTCCCAATGCCTTAGCCGCTGGAAGGCCCGGGAGACTTCCCGAACCTTCCAGGGCTCGTATCTACCTCGTCCCGCATCCAAACGCAACGAGCGACCACTCTATCGACATCTACTCGTCAAGTAGATGCCGATAGACACCTTACTTGCCTCATTCCGACAAGTATTGAGGGAGTTATGCCCCTCTGAAGATTCGGGAGTCCCGGGCCAGCTTCCCAGTCCAGCACTGTCCCTGGACAGCACTCCCTTTAGTCCCACAATCTTCCAACTCCCATAACTTTTAGCTCACACCTCCAAATGAGGTGCTCCTTAGCATCCCGGAATCGTGGCAACATGAGCTTCCATAATCTCATGTCCATTCCCTCGTGGCTCCTAGTCTCCGTGGGTGAGAGGCGTCTCCAACGCCCGGGGTCCTCTCCCACACTAGGCCCACTTAGGTTCCCTTCACCTTGGCACCCCAAGGCCCGGGCGTCACTCCGGTGTCCCCCTTGGGCCCTTGGTGTTGCGGGCACTCCTCAAGGAGAGGTGCGCGACATTGGTCTTGTACTTGTTCATCCGGAATCAAAGGTTTTTAACCTTGGATTTCCCTTATTCTTATGGAAATATTGGTAGTGATCCCAATAGGCATGGACATGAATTTTTAGCAGTGTGTATTGCTAATAACGCTAGAAAAGAAACCCATTGGCTTATTATATTCCCGGTTACATGCTAAGCAATGGCTTCAACGACAACAACCTCGCTATTTTATTAATTGGAATATGTTAAGAACAAAAAGATTAGAGTATTTATGACCAATAACTTATGAAATAGATTAAGTGAATAATAGTCAGATAATAAAATGCCTTAGGAGAGTCTACTGATTCTTAGTATGTCGATTGGAGGATTTAGTTTTAAGGTTTCCAGCCGAACATGGTTATGATAATCAAATGCAAATGAGGTTTTTTATTAGAGGTCTAGTACCACATGTATTGAAAATACATATAAAATAAATTGTACAAAATTGTAGTGTGAATTTGGAGAGTTTTCAAATTAAAATGGAAGTAAAGTGTGAAAGCATATGATTATTAGTGGATAGATTGGAAAAGACATAGTAAAAGGACCGATTAGACCTTGGTTTCAAAAAGGCAAGTCTATAGAGACATGACCTTAGAGTAGACTAGTGTCTTTCCATATAGATAAGAAGAGAAAGAGAACTTAATTACAACCAATACACGTTTTCTTTTTGTGTATGTCATTGGTATTATTTGTAAAACTCTTGATTGTTAAAAAAGCTTTCTAGATAGATAGATAGATAGATAGGTAGATAGATAGATAGAAACTCCGGTCCTTTCTAAGGGGCCGGCGTGAATGAAGTGTCCGTTCGTAATGCTAATATTCCGATGGCCACCGGACAAGGGGAATTTAGAACAAAATTACAACAATACTTAGTGTTTGAATTCCTGAGAGAAAGGGGAATAAGAAAGAGATTGCTATGAGAACATATAGAGTTGGAAAGGATGGAGTTAAACACCTTAATTGCATATAAAGCTATATAAATTGAATGAACAAATGTTGAGAGATTAGCTACCTCTAATATTTGTGAGAGAGACACATTGGTTATAATAGGAGTTGTAAGAATTGAGTAAATAAAATATATAGAAAATCTCAAGATTGATCACCTTGAGTAGATTCTTGAATTTGTTCTAATACTTAATGTAAATTCTCTTTATTTTAAACATGTTTCCTTTGAAAGTGTGTTGTTGTAGATGACGTGAGTACGATGACTGCGGTACCATAGAGGCGGATTTCTTGGAGTAGTTGTTGGAGACAACTAACAAGCTATGATATCTCTTCCTTTTGAACTATGTTCTTTTTATGATCATTAACTTAATGTTTATTTGACTTACAATAGGCAACAAGATGATACCTGTCAATTAGACCTTAGAACATAAAACTAGTAATAGAAATCCTCTATTGGACCTGAACATCAATATAGATAATAAATGTTAATTTGACCTAGTGAACTTGATATTTCTTTCAAGAGATTCTTAACATTTATATTTTTCAACTTGACTAATGACCTTAGTTGCTAGAAAACGTTAAACGCCATAAACCTTCCTTGTATAAACCCTCGATAATAATCCAAAGTTGAATTGATATAAAAAACCTTACTACACAAATATCTTACTAATGTGTTGTTTATAGAAGGGCTAAATTGTGGACAGTGGTTAATTTTTAGGATAATTATGGAATGGTCTGAAGTCTTTTCTTCTCGAGTTAAAGAAACCGGGGAAAGTAGGTAGTGGAGGTTCTTTGTTGGGAGAGTATAAATTGGTTGGAGTTATATAACTACGGTTACAAGTAGAAGCGAAGTCGACAATAATTTGGAATTAAGATAATTCATGCCTTTCTAATTCAATTACAATTTATTTCGATCCAAATCAATAAGGAGTAGGAGGACCGGTCTCCGTCCTGGCGAGACCCGTAAGCGTAGAAACCGTCGATGGGCGGCTGACAGTCAGCTAAAGAGACAACCTCCGGGAGCAGCCGACCTATATACAGGCAGTGGAAGGAGGTTGTGTCCCGTACTGTACATTTACCCATTTATATGCAATGTGGTTTCACCATTCATGGCACGGATTGTTGACGGAGTTCTAACAAAATGTGCACTCTTAGAGATCCCTGTTTATGAGTTCTTGCATGACAACGATACGATTTGCTTGTGCACGTCTGCATGCGGATAGCATTGCGATTGCAAGCAAACCGTAGCGGAAGCAACCAACTGTAGTGCTCGGAGAGCCCTGAATGGTGAAACGAGCGATGCTGATCAATGAGCCTCGGATAATGAGCAAGAAGCCAAAAAGAATGATTGGAAGCATACATGAGTAATTTAAGGACCAACGATGTTGATCGATGAGCTTGGGATGATGAGCGAATAGCTGGAAACAATGTTTGGAAGCATGCAGGAGTGACTTAAGAACCAACAATGTTGATCGATGAGGGATTGGCTCTCTGATGTTGGTCAGCATGGTCATCTCGATGTGAAGTTTCGTGTGGTTCTGTCGGTTGCACGAGCATGAATTTCTCTCGCGTGGACGAGTTCTCGTTGCCGCATGCCTGACACATGGTTAAACGCATAGCAACGTCCGCTAAATCTCCAGACTGTTCTCATCCGCGCGAGAATTGCCGAACTAGAAGGCCGACTTTTGTGTTATGATTCATAAAATCTTGGCCTTGCCTGAGCAATTGTAGGGGCCTGCCAAGACGATGTTTACGCATCTATGATACTAGAGGAAATCCAACGCCATACCAAAGAACGAGAGACAGGTGCTAGCACGTACTCTGCTGCTTGGGTATAGGAGCTTTATGCCTCGCTGGTGACCGCATTCCTCACAGTAACACAACAACAGATCAGTGCGCGGGCGGAACGATGCTGGAAAGGCGGCTCTTGAGATCCCGGTTAAAGGTTGCATTCCAACGAGCCACGTTACGAGCACAAGTAAGAGAAGCGATGGGGAAGCTCACAAAGTTGTGGTACAAGAATTACTATGCGGAATCGCTTAAGCAAATATCAAAGGAAGCGAAAGTGTAGCACAAGTGCACAACTGCAAACAACCAAATTAGTGCGCATAGAAGAAGAGTGAATTGTGATTTCAACTTCAGTGAGCGGTACCAAAAATAGTACGAGCATGAGTTCTCACCATTCAATCATTTTTTGTCGTTGATGTTGCGTCTTGTTGTTGAGCTCCTCCCTACGCTCCACCGCAGACGGTGAAGCTCTCCAGCCACGGATCCCATGAGTGAACCAACGATACAGAAGTAGAGAGGCAGCGGCAAGTGAGACTCTGATCTGTGAGTTTTTTATTGGTCATGTGCAAGGAGCGGACGATAAACGGTCAGCATTGGCATGAGTCTTACCAAGTCATACAACAAGTGAAAAATCAAATTCATGTAGAAGTAATACCCAACAAGCTAAACGACCACTTGAATCTGGTTTATTGATTAAATTTTTCAACAGAAGGTGGTCAACATAAAAAGTAAATGGAGATGTCAATAAATAATGCTGAAATTTTTGTACAACAAAAATCATACCTAAAGCCTCGGGCTTTGTAGTGGTATAAATTTTCTTACATTTATTGGCAAATTTGATGGTAATGATACTTGTACTACATTAGGTGAAACATTAGGATTAGGAGTTGGATATATATATGAGGTGGATATGGAATTTCATGAAGGAATACAAGTGCTAATTTATCACTTTGAGTAGGTCTTGATAATAAATGTGGTTGTATTGCCATTTGTCACACATCTTTTACTTTTTGTGCATACTTTTTGACTTTTCGTGTGAGTAAAGTCCACTTTATCTTTCATTTGCTTTCTTGAGTGTGAATGTAAATGCAAATAATATTGAAAGAGGAATTATATGAAAAGTTAGAAAACAAAAAGACATAAGTTAAGTGAAAGGGTGTGAAAAAACAAAATTGGAAGTACAAGTAGGCAAGAGAAGTCCATTTTTTTTTTCTTTGATAACTGTAAGTAGATTTTTAAATAGAGGACAAAACCAAGGGTTACACTAGTACAATGGTTATTTGTTCGCAAAGGTGAAACAATCTGTCGTTTAGTGACTAAAGTCACTTGCTTTCAAGATGGGTTTGACAATTAGTTTCATAAACAATCTGGAAATCCTAATTGAGTTATCCAAATCACTCTTATATCCAAATTCACATTCTGTTAATTAATAATGCTATTAACTGATGTATGTTGTCACAGTCCTGTCTAATGTTCTATAGGGTTGGCAATTTGTCCGGAATGGGTATGCATTTGTCAATTTGTCATGCATGCACTATCATGTAATCAAAGTGCCAATTTATATCGACTCGTATAAACATGTACACTTATATACAACTAGTCGCATAATTCCTTAATTATCCATTAATTTTAGTTTATTAACCAATTCTAGGTTGTGGCTAATTATTTACTCAATTTGCTCATAATAATTCAAATCAGTAGTCTATGGCGATTTTGATCTATGCTTATGCATACCAACTAAGCAATTGGTCTTTGCACTAATGCAAATATGGTGTGTGAGAAATACTCACAGTCAACTTGTCAGCTGGCCTCCCTCGTCAATTGGCCCTTCTATCTTGGGTTTAGTTGCCATTTTCCTTCACTCGTTTATTCGTCTGACTTCACAGCTCCGTCAATTCGTCATTATGCTTCCATTAGCCACTCCAGTAGTTCAGCACCTTTGGTCTATTCGCCTTTTCACCATTACTACTCGTCTGGACTTTAACTCTCCATCGAATGGCTTTCGAACTTCTTTAAATGATCTTAGTTCTAGATTCTCTTCTAAAAATTCAATTGACTCAATCAAAGTCAATTAGACAATTTAGAAATTTACTGGAGATGTATCTGCCTACCCGGCAATGTCTACACTCATATTTCAAATTTTTCTTTCCAATGCAACTGAATTGCTTCACTTATCAATTTTTATACTCCAATTGCTTACACCAACAATTACGCAAGAAATTATTCAGAGCCAATTTGTTCTAGTGTTCTACGTCAGTCACACATCTCAAATCACCATGGTGTGCGTTCATATGACAATTATCACTCCCAGACAATTAGCCATGAGATTGTATAATTAATTCGTACTCAGTGCAATTGTTGAACTGACTTTTCCTCACAAAATCAACATCATGATCAAATCGCTCAATCTATGATTGTACATGATCATCAAATAGGCTATCCGCCTTAACTATAAATAAATTGCTTTCAGTTAGGACATACAAATAGCCAAATTTGCACTTTGACAATTGGCTGAGACAACACTCTAAACACTGGACCCGCTCCAGTCAATTACTACAAATAGACACAACTAGTCCCTTGAATAAACAAACAAATTGCTTCAACTCACACTATCTAGAGGAGTATATACCACTGAGAGATCAGATAGTTCACAAAAGACAAATTGCACAACAATAGGTTCTACCCAAACTCACGATACTCAAGAATAATCGATTACAACAAATTGTGATATATATATATATATATATATATATATATATATATATATATATATATATATATATATATATATATATATATATATATATATATATATATATATATATGCTTGAGAGCTAAAAATGACTACGAGAAAGGCAAGTCGCACAAAAGTGAGTTCTATCCCAACTGAAAGAAAGATTGAAACTATTTGCCTACATCAGCCTTGTGAGAGTGACGACCATTTGCCTTAACCATCACAAGGTCCATTTGCCACTCAATCTACCTGTTTGATCTAATTTGAATCTAATTGTTTTTCCATGGCTAATTGTTCTTAAATACAGTATATACATGTCTATTTCGCCTTTATTTACATCAAAAATTCAAAATTGACTCAAGTTGACAGAAAGTCTCGTTTGCAATGACATTCAAAAGAAATGTGTATCCAATGATTTGAGTTTTCCGTCTTGATAAATTTGTAACAATTATTGTTGTTTCAACAACAATCATAACTTATATAACTAATACTTAGAGTAAATCAAGTCATAATTACGTATAAATTGGAGTTCATAAACATTGAGTGAGATGAAAAATACTTGAGAATAATATTCATAGATATTATGGAGATTGTTTGAGACTACCAAGTGTTGACAGACCACACTGTTAATATAAAAAAATATATATATATTACTTATATATGAATTTAATTTTCACTTGTAGTAAGACTTGGTAAGACTCACGCCAATGCTGACCAATTATCCCGATCGGAACCTACAAAAGAATCTAATATTGTTCAACTCAATGATTGGTTACTAGAAGGCAAAAATTGCTTGTGGTAAAAGCAATCCATTCGGAGTATGAAGATATTTAAGAACACTAGGGTATCATAATACTTAAAAGCCAATACCCTACCAAACCAACTGACTAATAAAAACACGAAAAAATTCTAACATAAATGTGATCCTTATTCTTTGATAAATGATACTTTATATAAAAGAGGCAAAAACTAATTACTACGTTGTTGTGTTTTTACCAATGAGATTCCTTTTATTTTAGAAAAATGTTATACTAATGGATGTGGAGTCAATTTGCGGGTAATACTACAGCTAAAAAATTCTAACCTCTAGTAACTGGTGGGCAAGTCTTTTTAAAGATGCCCATCATTATGCACGAACTTGTCACCCTTGTTAAAGGGTGGGACGCCCTACATCCAGGACAATCTTGCTTTTACAAACCCTATTGGCATTAGCACCATTTGAGAAGTAGGGGATCGACTATTTTGGTCCAATAGCACCTCCAACTAAATATGGTAGGAAACGGTATATTTTAGTTGCAACAGATTTTGTCACTAAATAGTTCGAAGCTCTAGCTACTAAAAATAACGATGCTAAAGTGTAGCTAAGTATTTATACAAGAATATAATTTTGGGATTTGGATATCGCATTGAATCAATAAGCAATAGGGGCATCCATTTTTTGAATGAAACAATTGAATTATTAATTACTAAGTTTTTTATTAAGCATCCAAAAACTAGTACTTACCATCCTAGAGCCAATGGGCAAAGAAAAGAAATCAATGGCTTGTGATGTAATATTTCATTTGATTTAGGAGTTTTAATGAGATTATGATAATGGTTGGATATATAAAGATGCGGATTCAAAGTGTATTATGAAGAATATTAGAATTGTAATTTTGAACAATGATGCAATGAGAAAAGAAAAATTATCAAATTGAATATTTTTCTGTGTAGTATTGTGTGAGAATCTTATTTTTGAATGTATTTATGAAATTTTGATTGTTGCCGTAGTTCAACTGATTGGGAAGCCCGAATTCGGGAAAAGAAACCGATTAGTTTGGTGTTCCTACTTGATACAGTTGATAGTCTCCCTTGGTTCGAACTTATCATACTAAGAAAATTAATCTTCTAGAGGGTAATTCTTCTCTATTAACAATCTTTAATTTAGATGTTCTTTAGGATGTATTAGATTCATAATTGATTTGCTTAAAGAAAATTTGAACCAATTTCAAAAATTTCTCAATGTATGAAGAAAGTAACAATTAATCAAGAAACTACTCATAATTTTATTTTGTTTGAGTTAAGAGTCCTTGCACACAATGCTGAAAGTAATTTTAATGTTTTTTATAAGGACAACTTGTACCAAGATACCTTTTCAGGATGAAGGAAAAATAAATAAATAAGTATGGAGGAGATCTTAGAATGCAAGTTAATGTTTACTTATACCTTCAACATTGGTAATTCATTTACAGTGTTAGGATTTTTAGCCTATTAACACACTACATCATGCATCAAGGCTCTATTAATGTTAGGATTTTTAGCCTATTAACACTCTACATCATGCATCAAGGCACTGTTACAAAAAGTGTTCATCAAATTTATGGTCAAAGTAGCAAGATGGCAAGTGAGCAAAGAATCTTCTTCTCCCTTGCCTTAAGAGGAAATTTCCAGTTGTCTCAACAAACCCCTTTGTTTATGTACAAGTAAGTTGAGACGAGTAGGCTAAGTGTTTATCCATAACATACAAGCTCTACTTGGATTTACGTATCTACATGCAAGGCAAGATATCAAGCGCTTGCAAGCGCAACAAAAACTCTATTGAAACTCCATGGTTCTATGTTGGAAGAAATATTATGCCTTCCTTACATCTTATTGTCATTTATTGCAATAATCAAAGCTCCATTGAGCTTTAAATAATCAATGATTATATATATTGATATTATTCAGGACGATACGGATGTAAAGGTGGCAGGGGAGAATAAAGAGTGCACAATAAAAGAAAATCAGAGCTACAATTGTTGAAGGAAGACACACATTCAAGAAGCTTGATATCAGAATATATAGAGACAAATGTATAGATTACCTAGGGATAATGGTCGTTGAGATTTAACACCTAAGTATCCCTAGTGTTGAAAAACGACATCTTGGATGAAGGATAGAAAATTTGAAGAGCCTTAACCCTTAGACGCCCAAGGGGGGTTTAGAGCCTAGAAACATAATTTCTTGCAAAGCATCATAGATGAAAATGAAAGAAAGCTATCCAAATCTCAACAATACAAATTTGTTTTCCTTAGAAATCATTCAATTTTTCACTTCTATCATTGTAGAAACATCTTTGAAAATCTAATACCAAAAGTATCTACATCAAAGAACTTCCAACAAAAAAAAAATTAGTTTTCGTCTTATGATCATGAGCATGTAAAAATAAATCATGAAAAAACATTTTTGATTTCCCATAATTGCCTCACAATGGTAAAACATGCCCCATGTTTGAAAACTGAAAAAGAAGAGTTGTTTTCAATAAAAATACATGTCATTTATACAAACTTCATTTTGTGGGTTTGCAATTTTTACCACACAAACTAGACCTGATTTGAGACTCAACCCAAGTAATGTTGTTTAAAACAAAGCCTGGATGTAGAAGTTATGGCTCTTCAAAGTTTCCGCCTTGCATCCATAATGTCATTTTTCGACATCTTGGACGATTAAGGGTTAACTTCTTCATCCAAACTCCTTCTTTGACAAAAATACTTAGGTTGGGTCACATATCAAGTCTAGTTGGTGTAGTAAAAATTTCAGACTCATATAGTATATCATAAATAAATGGCATGCATTTTAGTGAAGGCACCTTTTGTTTTTGGGTTTTCATTATTGATAGATTAAAATATGCTACTGCATTTAGTCAGAGATACTTTATATTTTGTTTTTCTAGACTAATTATCATTTCATTGTATGCACATAGAAAGTTAGAAGTTGTTAATACATTGTTTCATTGGAATGATAATAATATTCTTTTCACTTGAACAAAGTGATCTTAAAAAGTGGTATCTCCTTTTCCATTGCTTATTATAAGTTGGACCCAAGATGCAGTATCTTCCAACAAGGTAATGCATCAATCTATCCTACCAAAGTGTTGAGGCAATGGATTTGGGTTCAACTAGGAGGTATATTCAGATATTCATGTTAGTTTCATATCATACATACAAAATCATCTAATACATCCTTCATGATGTAATCTAAAGAAATAAATACGCATTTCACAATAACAAATACAACGGAAAGAGCTTCAAAATGTTCAAGATGTTGTGAATATATCCAACTTTGATTAAATGTGGCATGATAACCTAATCAAAAAATAAATTTCAAATCATAGTATGTGAGTACATCTTCCACATGAACTCTAGACCTTCCTACTTTGTGTGTATTCAACGTCTGTATACAACAAAAAAATTGTTCTCAATTCTAAGATAAAAATAAATGAAACTGCATCTGGCAAATGTGAACAGGGTATATAATTTAACCCGCTCCGTCGCCGCAACTCTTCCCGCTCCTCTGTACACTCCGATGTTTTCATGTGCAGCTCCCTCGATCGCTGGTGGTCGCAGACTGAAACGCTGATTCACTAATTCGACTAAGATGTCGAAAGAACGGGCTTGCAAGAAGCTTTCAACGGATTTTGTTGCGATTCCGAAGACGTGACGGACGAAGCGGACGCTGCGGATTGAAGAATGTTCAAATTGTACAAGTAGAAACTCCTCATGAATGTGGTGAATTGCTCGTAGGTTTGAGTCGCTACTGGTAGCACTGTGTACGTCCAATCGACACGAGTCTTTCCTTCACCAACATCGTGAAACTGCACACAATCAAACAATTAAGGCAACCCGATCAATCGAGCAATACGATCAATTGAGCGATTCGATCAATTGGTACTGAGCAGTGAGATTTGAGGGTGGAGAGAGGAAATGGGGGCGGACCTGGATCTGCGAGACGTAGCCTTGGACGCCATCGCGGAAGCGGAATTTATTGTCTTCCATCTGATACTTGCACATGTGATTTTCCGGGTCGTGGACGAGCAGCCTCTCGTACACCCACGAGTCCGGGAGAGTGCCCTTGCAATATCGCAAACTCCCCGGCTCGTTATTGCAACCCTCCACCAAATCGCACACGGTAATAGCAGGGTTCCATTTGCACAACCCTCCGAAGTCCGCGAACAACGCCCACGCTCTCTCGCGCTCACAATCCAGGGTCTCGTGTACTCCCCCTGACCACTTCTCGCACTCCACCTCCAACCCCATCACAAGCTCCTGAATCCCTCAACCCCTTCAATTATTTCAAAAATTGTACACACACACTTCGAACCCTAACCCAGAATTTTTCACGTCCTCTGCACACGCAGAGCCTGCATTCAGAGCTCAAGTTTGCGATTCGAGACAAATTGAAGCCAAATTTATAGGATGCGAGCTTTGGGAATTGGGAGTGAGAGATTCAGGGGAGGGGCGGATGGAATGGTGGGTGCGGGTCGTGCGGTGACTGCCGCGTGAACCTCGGCGACGAGAGTGAGTAGTTGCCTTGACCACTAAATCCACTGTATCACTGAAAATTCTATCACCGGGAATGAAGGGTGCAATTCAGTTAGTGATTCAGAGAGAATGATCGGCAATCACGAGTGGCTTGTGAACAGGAACGGCATCATTTCACCGATTCGGTGTCGGCAAGTGGCGGGGGGGCGAGCATGGCCTACAGTAGCCCAGAATAGCATGGGGGCTTACGAGCGAAAGCCAGCGGGACCTCCACGTGGCTCGCGCGGTTTTCCAGAACGCGCTATTGGACAGAGTTCGTTGATGTCCGAACTATTATAGATGATTTCTTTTTTCTCATCCATCCGATGACTGTGGCTTTAATTGGCGGTACTCTTGATGGATGGATGAATCATGTAGGGTGGGGCTATGGATGGATCAATTCTCGTCGGAAAGTGACGGCGGCGGTAGTTCGGTTGGATGAACTCTTGGTTCGATGGAGGTGGGTATTTTCGGCGGTACTCCAGATCTTCACTTGCCGAAATTTGCTAAAATTTAAATCTACCGCAATCCACATCGGATTATTGGAAGGGGTGTGAGCGTGTGCTCACCGAACATTTGGAATTATGTCTCGATACACGATCATCAGCTTTCCAGCACCTCCGGTTGCTCATTACCTCACAAAAAGAATCCAGCTGCAGTGTTTTGTTGCATTTCACACGGGCGTACGCATTTATTTCAAAAAGTGCTTGTTTGTTCTGTCCTTGAATGTTGCTTCCGAGTGCCGGACGATGTTGCTTCTTAGTGCTTGACGATGTTGCTTCTTAGTGGTGGACGATGTTGCTTCCTGGTGGTGAACTACGTCATGTTTAGTCATTTGGATGAGTGAGTGAAATTCTGAGGAGGAGTGTCTTCTTCATGCAATGTACATTTCCAATGGGCTTTAATTTGGTTTGATTTCAATTGAAATCTTAGTTTGTGTGAAATATATCTTAGCTCAACTGCAGATCTACATACACAATTGAGCACATGGTTTTTGTTGTTATTTTGTAAAGCATGTGTCATTTTCCATAATTGCATGTCATTCTTTAACCCCTCCTCAATGTCCTAACTCATTTTAGCCCAAACAAACACATCTTCAGAAAGTATTCTACTTATTATAAATCATGTGGGTCAAATTTTGAGTCGTGAGGCTTCATAGATTGTAACATACTTAAAAAAAGTCATTCAACTTCATCATTTTTCACTTTGAAATGAAAATTCTACCAATAGACTTATTGATTCCTCCATGGTTCTCTTGCTATAACAAGACTGAGGTATATAGGCATTGCTTGATGAGTTTTCAAGAATTCTTAGGGGTGTAAATGTGATACATGAAGACTATTACACTGTCATTTATTTGTCGAAATCAATACACTCTGAACCGAAACAAGGTCTTGCCCAAAGAACAACTAATTATTTTTTGGTTGATGACCCACTAGTTTCCCCACCAAGCTAAATCACTGTCATTGGATGTTTTTCAACGCATGTGGATGAATTTCATCTACTTGGTGTCATTCATCGACCATCGGTGCGTTTTCGGAGGCGGTACTCGAGATGCTTTCCCTCTCCACCGGAACTGCCAGAATCAAATACCGCAACTCACATTCGAATGGGCGTGTGCTCACCGAACACTAGCAATTATGTCTCGCTACATGATCGAATGCTTCCCAGCTCCGATGGACGCTTATCAACTCACAAAAAGAATCCAGCTGCAGTGTTTGCTGCATTTCACACTGCGGTACACAATCATATGAGTTCCATTCGAATAAACAGCTCATGCTCATGAGTGGGTGTTTGTTTTCTCATTCCTTGATGTTGATCCCTACCAATGGCAAGTGTCATTTGACCCCTAAAGGAGAAGCTCCACAGTGATGGACATATCTGAAATTCGTGATCAGCTGTTTCGATTTTGAGAAATCCAATTGTAGGATCATGTTTTGAACTATCTAATTGGACTTCGCATCAATTTACAAGAGATTCATTGTGCGGATCTTTGAGTTTTATCCTAGTTTTGCAAGAACAACATATTCTTCAGAACAAATCGATCACAATGTGGTCGATTTCAACTTTAGGGGGTTTAAAGTCATCTTGTATGAGCTATTGAAGATTTGAGGAGCAGTATCTTATTTGTTCAATGTCCACTTTTCTATGATTTTTTTTTTAGTTTTAGTGATAAAATATTCAGCTCAATTCAAGATGTGATCAAGCATGGACTCACATTTGTAGAGGAAATTCTTGTTTTCATTTTGCAAAACATGGCTCATCTACCATAATGCCAAGGACGTTCTCTGAATTTTTTTTATTTTTTTCATGAAGTTTAAATTTTTTTGACGTGTATTTTAAAGATGTAGTTCAACAAATTATTATTATTATTATTATTATTATTATTATTATTATTATTATTATTATTTTAAAAAAATTGGTGTCAGATCCAAGGTTTATGAACAAAAAACTCATGGTATCTTTGGGGCTCAATGCCCCCATGACATAGCATTCGTAGTGTATGATTACTGACCCACCTCTTGTGAAAGTTACACTAAACATCATCTTATCATTAGTACCTAACCCACAGAAGCTTCTTTACACCCAATACAAATTTTTGGGACTGCGAACACCTTAGATGAAGGGTCTAACTTTAGTATTTTGGCTACAACTTGGTGTCCTGTGACAACACATACAAGGTGATCAAAAGGAATCCATCGGTGGGTATTTGAGGGGCGGTACTGGCCAGATGCTTCCTCGCTCCACCGGAACTGCCAAATTTAAATACCGCTACTCTCCTTGGAAGGGGGTGCGCTCACCGAACACTAGCAAGCATGTCCCGATACACGATCCCGATGAATCCAACATTCCAGCTCCAAATCGATGTTTTTGCTGATTGATGAATATCATTTGCAACGTGGATGACTAATTGTGTAATTTCTCGTTACAAATTTTTTTTCTTGTTGGTCAATGATTATGGAAAATAACGGTTGTATGGAATGAACGGAGAATAAAAAAAACACTTCGGCCCTATTACGAGGTTTGAGCAATGATCGGGAAAAACCGACGGCTAGTTCATTATCAATCAATGGAAATAACCCCATTAGCCAGTTGATTCTTGAAAACACCAACTGATAAAAGTTACAAGAAACTTCCTATCCTCAGTATAAATAGAGACACTTGCCGGGATAGTTTCACCTGAAACCGGTTGGACAAGGGAACTAGAGGATATTAGCCGGTAAGGATGAAATTATTTCCCGAACCCCGGGTTGGAGTGAATGAAGTGTTTGTTTTTGCATACTAGATGTACTCAATTTTAAATAATTGGATGATATATCGAAAGGGGAGGATGAATCTAAGTTAGATGACCTCCATGACAAGCTGGATACAGGAGTACTCGAGATGCTTTCCCAATCCACCGGAGGTGCCAGATTTTCATACCGCAACTCACATTCGAAAGGAGTGCCCTCACCGAACACCGGCAATCATGGTCTTCTAGAAAAGGTAAGTTTGCTCCATTTCATACTGGATGGACAAATTTAGGTTTCAGTGCATTTGCACTCACACTAGTGTGTGTGTGGTATGAGCGGAGGGAACGAGTATACTCCAAGTGGCACAAAAATCCAAGCTGGAATTTTTTTGCTACTTGGGGTATACTTGTTCGGGTATACTCGAACCACGTATGCGCTAGTGACATCACAAGTTGTTGCATCATTAATTGTGACACTCATGAGTGGATGCAACTTGCAACAAGAACTCATTGTGTGTGTGTGAATGTGTGATTGTGAGTGATGGTGCACATTCTAGAAAAAGTCTATAATCTTGATAAAAAAATTCATGAATTATGTGAACAAACTTTTGATGGTTGATGAGTGCATGATAATATAAGTGCTAGCTCAAACTCATATAGGCATTCATTTACTACCACATCAAACCCAAAGAAATGTCATTCAATGTACAAAAAAATTGTCATCATTCATCATTCTATGTAACAAAAAATGAATCTATATACCACTTAAATATCCTCAAAACTTGATCATTTTGCTTAAATGAGGATACATTATTAAAAAAGTGGCTTGAGTATACCAGACAATATACGACAAGTACACCAGCAGTGGTGATCTACACCCACTTTGAGTGTGAATCGCCATTGTGGGGTGTACTCGTGCAATATATCAAACCACATTCCTACTAGTGATATGGATCATATTTTCATACCATTTGAGAAACATAAATTAAGGATCTTGAAAGCTTATTGTTACTCAAAGTACTACATCTAATTTTAACAATTAGGTGTGCACCAATTGAGAGATCACAATGTTTAAAGTTGGTGTTGAATATATTTTTGCCACTATTCGGGAGACATAGTGTACTTTGTAGAAATGAGGACTTTGTGATTGTTACCCAAACATTATGCTTCATTTTCCCCAAGAATGTGAGCATGCGTGCATTACAATAGAGACTTACTAATTACTGTTCAAGTCGCCACACACATTGTTCTTTTGGCAACTTATAGTACAGTGGTCTAAAATAGATCAAATCCCACAATGGAGCTATAGTGATCTACACTCATAGGTACACAAGAGCTTTTCCATGCAACAATACCATATACTCATTGCGAACATTATAGGACATCATTTCAGGAACATTGTACCATATACTCATTTCAAACATTATAGGACATCATTTCAGGAACATTGTACCATATACTCATTTCAAACATTATAGGACATCATTTCAGGAACACCTATATTTCGAGCTTCAAAAATTCAGAGCTCACTACAAATAAGTCCGAAACTCATAATTCCACTTGCTCTATCTTTCTACCAATTCTCTCCATGCACAAAAATTGCTTGCACGCGTAACATCCCTATAAGTTTCCCGTGCTAGAAATTGCACCATTATTGGCCACCTACTATTCTTGTGAGTTACATAACCTCATCACCTACATTATTATAACTCAATATATGGGTAGATGATTGTCCAATCACAGCGTAGATGACTGTGAAGGTTTTAAAAAGAAATTGACCAGAGTAGGTGCAATGCACTTCAAAGTAGCTGGCAAAAAAATTAAAATATTGAAAAACAAAACAAAAAAACTTCAAACCCCAAGTCTTGTGGTGAATTCAGTATGGAAGGCATTAGAACAGTAAATTACTGTAGGCCACACCCACCCGTAACCCTGCTTTCACACCACCCCCCCCCCCTGAAGTAGAAACATTGTCCGAGGAGTAGGTCAAGCCAAGTGGGTCTATATTGCAAGTGGGGTTTAGTTTATTCATACCACTTTTCTACTATATTGGTACGCGGGGAAAACTACAACTCTTTAAATAGGTGGATTTATGAAGAGTTTTGGATGATTGAAAACTCTCATTGTACTCAACTTTTCACTTATATTTTGATGTCAAACTGGTCACCTTCTTGTGATGCATTCAAAAGTGAAATTTTACAATACAAATGACAACTTGTATGAAAAATTTTGTGCTTTGGAAGGATCGTGGTAGGTAGTTGGGGTGGTACATAATCTTGTAGGTGGTTGCAAGCTCATCATTGATTGGTTCATTCAAGATGCCCAAGATCAAAAAGTGCACTAGTCATGATGCCCAAGTCCAAAAGATGCTTTGATCCAATTTTGGGCTGCCCGTTTCAGACTCCATGGGCGTTTAAGGGTCAAGTATGATAACTCATATTTGTATACGGTGTACTATCAGATGCTCTCGATAGACTTATGGAAAGAAAGTGGAATATACACTGATATCAGAATTATTTTTGAGCCCGTGAAGGACCTGTCGATAACAAACTTAACCCTTAAACGCCTAAGGTGACCCGAGGGGTCATATTCCAACAGAATCTCCTCTGTAGCTTTCAATGTTCTCAACTCTTCACTTATATTTTGATGTCAAATTGGTCACCTCCTTACAATGCATTCAAAAAGTGAAATTTTAGAATTCAAATCACAATTTGTATGAGTGATTTTGTGCGTTGAAAGGATTGTGGTAGGTAGGTTGGGGTTGTACATAACCTTGTAGGAGGTTGCAAGCTCATCATTGATTGGATCATTCATGATGCCCAAGTTCATAAAGTGCACTATTCATGATGCCCAAGTTCATAAAGTGCACTATTCATGATGCCCAAGTCCAAAAGATGTCGTGATCCAATACTGGGCTGCCCAAATCCGTATAGTGAGACGTTCAAGGGTTAATTGGTCATCCAAGTACATATGGCCTCTTTATTGTGGGCAACATGTGGGCAAGGAATTTTTTATAGTACATGTATAGCAATTTTGGTTTTGAAAATTCAACATATGTAAGAGAGGATATTTTCAAACACACGTTTTCTTTGGTATACTCTTGAGACATGGGCAAGAAGTTGTATTCCGGTGTTTGTAATATATATATATTTATTTATTTATTTATTATTATTATTATTTTAAAAATATATATATATTCATACTTCATTCATTATGGTATTAATTAACTTTCAACCAATCAAAGTTGTAAACCTTACCCAATTGAAGTTGTGTAATGAAGGGTTTTAAAACCAAAATTAATTGAGTTTATAGTGCCTTGAAAAGTTAAAAGGTTAGAGTAGAGCCATCGTCACTCCACACGACGACTCTCTTGAAGTTACTTTGGTTATTTTGTTGTACTCCTCGCACGATCGCTTGCTTTAGAGAGTTTGTACGTTTTTGCTATGAGGAGAGAAGCTTAGTCCATCTATGATTGGATACACATAGCGTTGTTTAAGAGAGGAGTGGAATGGAAGAAATATGCTATGAGTTATTTTAGAGCATAACACGTTTCAGTGTGCAAAATAGTATATAGAACATAAGAGCACGAACAATATGTAATGGTTGGGCCTTCGGGTTGCTAGGAGTCATTGAAGCTTTGTGTTGGGACCATATTACCCTTGTTGAGTCTTATCAATTGGTGAGTGTGTGCCATGATTGCTCCATAAGGCACACAATGTGAGGCTTTAATTTCTCCAAAGTTAAGGATGCTCCAAGCTAATTGAAAAGTTGTGTTTTCATTGTGCTTATAGTGCTAGATTAGTAGCAAAGATCATTTAGGACATGGGAAAACTTTGATAAAATCTTGGCCTACGTTAAAACACAAGATACTTGTGATTTGAGATTCACATTATTCACATTGCAAAGCACCAGAATACTTAAACCAAATTAGAAAGACAAGAAGGAAAAAAATAACCCCTACAACGTTGCTACGTTTATACATATAATTTATAGTATTTTTGAGGCCATAAAATTTTCAAATGTCAATATCTCCGGACCTGTTGACCCGTTAAGATGACCACCACCTACAAGCATAAGCGTTGGAATTTTTATTTTATTTTATTATTTTTTAAATTATTTTTTAAAGAAAAAAGCTTTGCTCTTAAGTTTTTCTATAATTCAATTGTTCTTGAGAGGTATTATAGATGCTATCCCATGTTCTTGGACCTTTCACCATGGTTGAATGGGCTATAAATGGTAACACTATATTATGATTATTCAAGAAATATAAAATCTCCTAGCTTGTGAATAATTTGTCAAAGTAGACTTTACCAAATCTTCAACACATTACACAATTAAATAGAATTGTTTAGTGGAAAAGGAACTTGATAAGAGTTTGACTTTTGCATGCCGTGTGGGCATATCATGAAAGGTAGGTAGAACGAACAAGCCAATTCCGACAAGAGCCTGACGTTCCTTCTTCTGGAAGATGTAATCGTCAGTACGAAGATGCAAAGCGGCAGGAATCTACCGGACGCAGTCGCCGTCAGTCGTCGACCGTGGGCCATCGCCGCTGACGCGCGTCACAAGGGGCGACCTTCCTTCCCTCCTTACTTCCCTCCTTCTACGGGTCCTCGTTCTTGTGCCGCCGCTCTGTTTCTAGAAGCCGCTTGCGCCATTGTGTCGTTTCCTGCTTGCTGCTCGTGGATCTGTTGCGGAGGAAGAAAAATCTCAATCCGTGAAGCAATTCGGAGAGAATTGCGATTTTTAGCGCGTAAATTGAGCCGGAAGAGGTGGATCCATGCTCCTTTCTTTTCTCCATTGTTGTTTGGAACTTATTAACCTGCTTTCCTGTGCTTTAAGATAACTTCCACCTTCGATTTGATTCGGCTACGATTTTCGTTCTTGCTTTGTATATTCTTGGTCGTGAATCCGGATGCAATTGATGTGGAAGCTTCTTATACCTATCAACTGGAGCTGGTATGTGATTTAGAGCTTTTCGTCGTTTCATGAGGTAGTGGATTCTCGTAAGGCTCTGGATTTGACCATTATATGCAGTAATTGAGCTTTTATTGGCTGCTGGAAGTATTTTCTTGTCAAGCGTTGTCAGTTCAATGTGCGATGAATTGCACTACTTTGTTCCTGAAACATTCAGCCTTTGATTGCCGTTGAACGGTAATTGGAGAGGCTCTGTTTTGTTCTTGTCCAGGTCAAGAGCACTCGTCAGTTGGTATAGAGCTACTGCAGTTGTTAATTAAAGTAATAGAGTCTGCCACAATCGTGTGAAGCCCTCCGTTTCAATTATGGCAGAGAATTTTGATTCAGTTCCTTTCACTTGGAGATTGCCAGTAATTGAGCTCTTTTTCTCGGCTACTTTGGCTCTTAAGAGTATCAATCGGAAGAGCGTCAGTCTACCGACAGTTTGCAAGCGTGATCCGGACTTTAACTTTCGTTATTAGGACTAGCAATTTCACAGCATTTTGAACTACAATGCGCCTCCTTTTGACTTCATCAGGTTGTAACGGGTGTAATGAGAAATTATCTAAGTTTTTAAATACATTCGAGCTGTGAAGTCTTGTGATCGGGCAGACAAGCCTTTCGTGAAGTGAGATGATACTGTGACTTCCACTCGGTTCTCAAATCACTAGGACTTGATTGCCTCATAAGTGATCATTTCCATCATTATTTGCTTCGTACAGATGAGTATCCAGGCGATATGTAACTCGGAAGGCTTTAAATACATCGGAATGGAATGTTGTGAGCTAAAGTCATGTTCAGGTTGGAATATCCAAATTCCGACCTCTCTACTTGAATTTGCATCTCGATGTGCATTTACTTACGTAGCCTTCCATCTTCCTGCAGACCTTGGACCAATATTGCCGAATTTCAGCCATTAAGGAGTCGACAAGAAATTTCTGAGCAATGTTTCTCCCAGGTTTTACGAGCCCGAACTCGACGACGCTAAGAAGAGCTGTTCCATTCCACGATGACATAGATCTATTGTTCGGGAAATGGAGTGGTGCTGGAGAACCTTTGATCTGGTTCGGCTCAGTGTCATCTGGCATCATGTTCTGTAAGCTCGTGCGTTACTGCCTTAATCACACATGCAAAGCTCTGTCAGTGACATTGCAATCGATCACTTCATACAAAATCAGAGCCGTGTAGCTCTCTGTTTCTGTGGGCAATATATAGAGCACTCGATCAATTAATGTCTACTGTTGGTGCTACCAATATCCTGCTGTCTTATGCTTCAACGGACTGTTGATGACTTCCGATCGCCTATGTTCTGAGCTTTGTGTGGAATGTTCTTCATCGGCGCGATACGACTGCCTATGGGCAGAATCCGGAAAGTTTTGTGTTAGGGCGAGGAATGAGTTCTTATGGACGGTGTACGTAGCGTCTTCTACTTAATCCTTATATTGCTGCTGGTGGATATATACAGGTGTATGATGTTGCCAAAGCACTTAGCCCAGTCACCTTTCCAGGTTACAACAAACTAACTAAAACGCAGAAAGTGGAATGGAACAACAGGTACGTTTCAGTCCTAAATCTATGTTTTGAAGGTGTTCCTCAAAAACAAGCGCTAAACCTTGGTGAGGTTGTTGCATCGTCCAAATCTGTCTGAACCTACTGTTTAATGATGAAGGTCACTATTTGTGGTGAAATGTATTATCACTTATTGTATTTAGAGTGATCAAATGCTAGTGCACTGATGTAGTGGTTGAAGTATAATATGCAAAAATTGCCATCGCTTCTGATACGTGCGTTTGCAGGATATTTTCTACAGCTCATGCTTTGGTGTCATCTGCGATTGCATTTTACTTGTTGTATATCAGCGACATATTCCGAGAGTCTGCTCCTTATGGCCCTGTTGTTTTCCGAAGCTCCATCCTCTCGCAGTTTGGTTTAGGGGTGAGGGTTCTGTTCTGCTGCTCTGCTTTTTATAGTTTCTGCGGTTGAGGATTGTGCTGGAGAGTGCAGAGTAAGCCCATGCTGAATCCCTGGTGGGATAATCCTGTTGCTTTGGTACGTTGTCTTACAATTGTTGTGGGACCATTTACCCAATCTACAGGTTTCTCTAGACTAGGGGTTCAGCATGAGCTGGCCGTGAATATTATAATCGTACATAGATCTGTCTGCGTGGCCATCTGCATGCAATATTGTCTTTATGATTACTCAATGATATGTGATGGTCTGCTCAATCAGTTTTCTTGCGGATATTTTATCGCGGACATGGCAATGATAATTTCATTTTATCCAATTTTAGGAGGCTATGAATTTGTAAGTCTTCCCTTAACATTCTTCGTTTTTTTTCTTAAAGAGGACTGTATTGGCATGTTGTGTATCGACTGTAAGAATTTTTTGAGTCATCAATGCATTTCTCTCCCATCTTGTATAAATATGTAGGTTGTGGAGTACTGCTCGTTCTGGAAAGAGGGGCTGTTGTGTTTCTGACAACACTGTTGTCGGGTGTCAGCTTCTGCATCACCTGGTGTCAATGATTTCATTGATGTTAGCCGTTCACTCGGGACATGCTCACCTGTACCTCTACATTGTCCTTCTTTCGGAGTGCACTACACCTTTTATTAATCTTCGCTGGTATTATACTTCTCCTTTATTCCTCATTATCTTACAGTGTCACGGTCGTCTAATTTTAAATTATCTTACATGTATCAGCGTCCGCTTGTTTTCATAAACTGGAAGGGATGACATGCGATGTGGTGGGGTGTAACTACACTGCATTGTTGAATAAAGAGGGAATATATTTTTATCAACGTACGGTGTCTAACATATATTTAAATAAAGAGTGTACATGAGGCAGTATCTAAGATTAGTAATTTTTTAATATAACCCCAATTCCGTTAAAATGGCATTATTCCGGTAAAATGGCATTATTCCGGTAAAATGGCACACTTCAACTTTCTGAACTGTAGTTCAAAAACCATGTGATATAACAGAATTTTAGGGTAATATTAGGGAAAATGAGTGACAATGTATATAAAGAAGTGATATTACAAAAAAATTGTGATATTACAAAATATACCATTTTATATGAGCACAAATGTAAGATCTAGTGTGACAAAATGGCACATGGCATAGTGCCATTTTAACGGAATTGGGATTATATTGCGTTTTCGTGAGCAAGTTTCACTGGTAATTGCAATGTTTAATGTGAACATCCACGATGGCAGGTACTTAAACGTGTTGGGTCTTAAAGATACCGACACGTACAGATACAATGGAGCATTTACTGCAGTTTTATGGCTGGTAAGCAATGATTCTACACCGACTCTTACGATCTTTGTAGAAGTGACTCAAAGAGTTAAGAGATCTGATACAGTGGATTATTGTATGAGTGCATCGACTCTTACGATCACTGTAGAAGCGATCTAAAGAGTTCAGAGATCTGATTCGGAGGATGTATGATTGCTAAGGCTTGACTTATCAAAAATAATTTGTCGTTCTCTTTCCTGTGAGTACCTAATTATTGGGACTCATGTGGGCTTTGGTATACACAGGTAGCTCGTGTGATCAACTTCATGTATTGCTTTTACCACCTTTACATCCATTCTGAAGAGGTGAGAAGCTTGCGTGCTACTTGATTCTTTAAAGCTCAGGTTTATAATTTTATCTTTTAAGGTATTTTCCTCATTCTGCTAGTACTCAGATATGTTTCTTTTTACTGTAGTTCGAACACTTTGTGACGAGACTAATTAAGCAGTAAGTATGTTTTATTTATATCTTGAGACATCATACGCTTATATATCAAGTATTGCTCGTACCTCCCAAGAGTTATACATACATTTGAAGAATTACGTATCTACAATAAATCGATGGACCGTTTTCCACTTCATGACTTTGGGTTTGTAATAGAATCCTCCTTATCAGCGATGATCAATTTCAAACGCGTGCATCTGAGTAGTAGAATTATGCCCTCGTTTGTGCAGGTGACGCAGCTCCATACAGCAGGATTTATCTTCTTGCTCCTTGCACCTACAAGCCTGGGCGCGATGAATTTCTTTTGGTTCTACAAGATAGTAAGTGGAGTATTGCGCTCAATGAAGCGAAAACATGCTTCTTAACATTGGTATCCATCTCTACTTTATTTTTTTTTATAGGATAGATCTCTTGTGGGTTGTTATCCTTGAATCATATTGATCCCGTGATAAACAACATCCAACTTGATGAATACAAGTTGTGTGTCTTTTACGTTAAGGCATCCTAATGGTTGATCACGTACTTTGTTCAATTTGCTTGCAAGACTTTGTTCAGATTGTACATTAGATTCATGGTGCACTGATATACACATGCTCCTCGGAGTAAATAATGGTGGTACTATATAACATGCAATAGCGAAAAAGAATGAAGATTACAAATCTTCAACGGCAAATTTAATATTCTTACACATGAAGCTGCTGCATTTGGTTTTGTGCGAGATAGGGACACCATGATGTTGGCTTCCATGTTATTATTGTATCTTATAATATATTGCCCCACACTCAGATGTAAGTAGTTAATTTGAGTTAAATAAATGACATGAGTCATTTTGTAATTGGCTCAAAAGTGATGCCCACTCTAAAAATCCAACCTGGACAACTCAAATACAATAGTTTTTTATATTAATTTTAGGGACATAAGGTAAGTGTGTCAAAATCTAAACAACATTAGAATTTCAACAATTAATAAACTTTGCTTGGAGGGAGATATATGCTTCCATCCTTGTTTCTTACGTACCAATAGTCGGTTTTGTTGTCGAATCTAGAGTGTTTGGTTAAAGGGATACTTACAATTGCTCTTTATAGTTTCGGTAATTAATTCAAGAAAGACTCGAAATTTATTACCACTTGGTACTTTAGTATGAACAACTAAATAAGAGTCGGAGATGCACAAATCAAGATAGATATAGTCTACATGCACTCTTGCAAAAAGTTAGTGTAAAAGATTTTCAACCATCAATTACAAGCTGTAATGTCTACTTCTTGTACAAATGTCATTTTATCTTAATCTTGATATCAATATCATCTCCTTTATCTTCAACTTTCAATACAAAATTCTCAGGATTGATTTTTTTACCATTAACACGTAAATTTAAAGTTTCAGAGTTCCATCTTTTGCCACCTACACTTGGCTTTGGAATAACTATCAAATTTTGAGCATTCACATTTTCCAAAACTTTATCATCTTCTACAAGTCTATCCACCTCATTATAGGCTATTTTTGTTGATGTGTGTAACCTCAATCCCTCTAATTCTTGGATCTCTTTTGACAACCTTTCGACCTCTGCATTTGCTTGTTTGGCTGCTTCTTGGAGTCTTGAAGCTTCAGCAATGGCCTTTTCTTTTGCAATTTCAACATTTTTCAAATTATTTGTTGATGCACCTTCCTCTATAGAACTATTCTCTTCGTACTTATTTCTCAAATTATTTGTTGATGCACCTTCTTCTATAAAACTATTCTCTTCGTACTTATTTCTCAAATTATTTGTTGATGCACCTTCTTCTATAGAACAATTGTCTTCGTACTTATTTTTCAAATTATTTGTTGATGCACCATCTTCTTTAGGGCCATTTTCTTCACACTTATTTCTCATATTATTTGTTGATGCACCTTCCTCTATAGAAGTATCCTCTTCATCCTTATCATTTTTTGTGTTTAGTACTATGCATACGTCATTTCTTGATTCCCCTACTTTATGACTTTTATTTTCAATATTTAAGAGTGAATCTAGTTCGTTATCATCTATGAGATTTGGGTCTTTCACTTTGCTTCTATTGTTATTTTTTATCATTGATTTTATCTTTTTACGAACTTTCAATCGTGGAAGCTTTTTTATTGATGTGTTGTTGAATTTTAATAGTTTCTCCATTTCTTGAGATCCATTAGCACTTGAAAACTTGTTCAAATTCATTGACATGGCTTCTAAACAACTTTCTTCTGCCATTTAGAACCCTACAAGGCTTTCTTGTTTGTTGGTGTAAACAACGTGATATTGATACAATGAATCACTTTAAAAGCTGGTGTAATAGTCATCACATGCCTTGTAGTGTTCAAATACACTAGGTCTAGATTATGTCCTCTAAATTTTTAGTTTTTATAGAAAAATGATATCAACAACATAGCTTATTGGTCTACGTATTGAAAATGCTAAAAATTTTCAAAATTTTCAAAATTTGAAATCTACAAATATAAGGAGACGAGTGTTTTAGGGTATCAATATTTGAGAGTCAACCATTGGAGAATAAAAAGGTTTATGTACAACATAAATGAACATATATTATAGTAGAATATATTTGACTATGTCTCATTGCTTTAGCATACTCATAGAATTGTGTTCTTCTTTTTGCAATTAAGACATGAATTTACAACCCTAAACATGTTTTAGTCATCCTAATAACTATTGTGAGTGAGATTCTTAAAGCTACACCATTTAAGAAATCCAATGTAAAATGAGATAATTACTTTGGTTTAGAACATCTCAAATTTGCCAAATCTGAAAATTGTAAACTTTGTTTTGAAAGGATAAACTGGGAGTCAAACTGCAAAAATATATTGGATTCATACTTCAAATTCTATCACATCCAAAACTTCTCTAATTTTTTGTACAATATAGAACAAATACTGAACTACCTCCTACAAATTATTGTAACCCCTAAATTTCCTTGTGTGTTTTTCGAGCTTGAAACCTCAAGACTGTGATTTTCTACCTCTATACACTCTCAAAAGTGTGAAGCAAATTTTTAACTTTTTTTAGACTTTGAACCCGCAAGGTCTTGTAACTAAGCCTATTTTTTGTCACTAGTCCAAAATTCACCGTTGAATGCTTATCATTTGCAAGATCATAGCATCCAAAGTTTGTGCAGAAGTTTTTACTGAAATTTCTGAAAACTTCGAAATTTGCTCTTATAAAGTTTGGAGGCTGCCCTTTTAGAATTGGTATTTTTTTAACTTAGGGCCCTTTGGAACTCAAATAGTGATTTGGTCATGAACATACTTCCATAAAAAAATAATTAAAAAATCTCTCTTTTTTTTTTTTTTTTTTTTTTTTTTTTTTTGCCCACCTAGGGTGTGAAAACTAAAATTTGTGTTAAAAAACTTTAAAATTAGAATTTGACTTTTCGATTTGTTACCATCACACCTTGTAGTGTAGGGAACACTTAGTAAAAATCTTAGTCAAAAATTTTAATTTTAACCCAAAAACCTAGGCTGCCCAAAATGACAGAAGATCATATCAGTCTGCAAGGATAGTTAGGGCTTAATTGAGTAGGAACCCCAATTTTGTAACATAAGGGGTATTTAAAGCAGAATTTTGTAACACAAAAAGTTGCATTTTTACGCCTCTGCAATGATAAATTCTATATTATCACAATTTCATACAATATTACTTATATTCCATGATATAACCTTTGAGTTCTATAACAATTCAAAATGTTCAGGTGTGCAATTTTGGCAGTATAGTGCCATTTCAACAAAATTGCCAATTAGGCGAATTATAGTTAGACTTTGAAATATAGATATCCATTGATATAGATATTATACTAGCATGGCTCAACGGTGTTGCCATGCCCACATACACTAGCCTTTCCATTTATATATCTTTCTTATTCATCGTCCTGCTTTGTCTCTCTCCTCGTCCCTTTCCTTAGGCATTGTCCTATCTCCATTTCCATCCCTATTCTCTAATCTTGACGGCGTCCTCATTCTTGTCCTCATCCTTATCCTTGCCCTCATCCCATTTGTGACCATACTCACCTATTTAGTGCTTTAATTTAACTCTTAAATATATCTCCATTCACTAGTTTCAATTGATGAAGTTAGATGCATATACCTTATCTCCCTTAGAGTTTTTAGAGGAGTGTGAGTATGCCAAAATAGGGCCCATATAGGAAGGTAAGAAGGCTTCACATCCTCTTTTCTAATTTCCACAAATTTTGGAAAGGTCAACACGCCATATTACTTCTCAAGGTGAGTTTCTAAGCCTTCGCACATGAGGCTATAGTTGGATGATGCTCCTCTCAATACCAACGCTTTGCCTCTCAATGCCTAATGCTGTGCGAGAGATTAGGCTCTTGGAAAAATCTTACGCCAACGAGCGCCAACTTGCACCTCGCCTGTGGAACGTTGCCCTCACGCTCCAACACCTCTCACATAGACAAAAAGGCTTTTTTTTGCCATGGTAAGTAAAAAACAAGGTCAACAAGCACGTAGGGGGTGGAGAGTTGTGGAGCTGCTGCCGAAGAAGTAGCATGGCGGTAGCACATGAGGCTGGTTATTTTAGGCAGCCAGACAACAGGCTAGCGTCTTGGCCAATTTACATGTGCAAGGGATGTCTATCATTATTTCCTCCTATTGGTATAGATTATTTCTTGTAATTTCGGCTAATTCTTGGGACAATAAATATATTCAAATTATTCAATATCTTGTCATTTGCAAGTCAGATTTGCAGTCAGATTATTGCATGCACCTTCACAAAGCTACGTGCTCTTTATGACACCTCCCTCACCTCCATCCATTTGGTGCTTCCTAAGATCTCATTACTAAGATAACCAACAAACTATGTGCTTTACCTATACGCTTTTGGGATATTTTTGGCCAATAAGTCATTTTTGAAAAAAGTAAAATAGATTAAAATAAAATATAGCTATTGAAATCTCAACTATACAAACTTGTAATAGACTTGTTGTAGATCATGTGAACCAAAACTTGACTCATGGGACCTTATAGATTGCAAGATCACGTTTTAGACTTTAGTATGCAAAACTACAAAAAAACTATCATTTTCACTTTGGAGTGAAAATACTACCAACATGAAATTTGCAATTAAAAAATCACCAACTAATAAGTTATTATATTTACCAAAAAAATTCATCCAAAAAAATCTTGGCTTAAATAGTAGCCTTGCAATGGTAAAATCTGCCAAACATTTTACAAAGAAAAAATAGTCCAATACTATATTTCTTGTACTCAAATAAATGAGTTATATTCAATACATTTTTTATTGATAATAACTTATAATCAAGGTATTTAAAGCAAAGATCTAACGATGGATGAAGGAGATATGGCTCCTCAAAATCATTCACTTTTTCACTTTTTTATTGTAGAAACATCATTGCAAATCCAATACCAAGGTTATCCTGATCAAAAATCTTCCAACTACAAAGTTGTTGGGATACATTTAGAGGTGAGACTTATCTTCAAAAATTCATGGAAAACTATTTTTTTATCTCACATAATTGGCTTGCAATGGTAAACATGCCAAATGTTACAAAACCCATAAACAAAAGTTGCCTTCACTAAAATGCGTGCCATTTATTCAAAGTTTACTATGTGGGTCTGAAATTTCTACTACACAAACTTGACTTGATTTGTGACCCAACTCAAGTAATTCACTCCAAAACGGAGTGTAGATGAAGAAGTCATGGCTCTTCAAAGTTTATGCCTTTCATCCAAAATGACGTTTTCAACAATAGGGACCCATAGGGGTTAAAGTGTATACATTGTGGTGATCATGGAGTATATCATAATTAAAAGATTTCACCTCGCATCAAACAAGCCAATAGTTTGAAGTATAAAACATAGACATGACGCCTTGAAACTCTAATGGTTAGACAAACGTCCTACAGACTTTAAAACACATTTCTTCATAATTATTCATTTGATGAAATCATTCCACGATTGAATTTATAATAAATCTACCCACTAAGTACTGTAAAGTTCATATAATATGGATCTTGTGTTATCCCCTAAAGATAGATAGAAACTCCGGTCCCTTTCTAAGGGCCGGCGTGAATGAAGTGTCCGTTCGTAATGCTAATATCCCGATGGCCACCGGACAAGGGGAAATTGGAACAATACTACTTCCCCCTCTCGAGGGTGGACACTATAACTACGCTAGTTTCTAGCCTAGTTACTAATGCCTTGAAGATACTTGACATAATATCCCCCCAAAGGGCTTTGAGGTACCCATACAACAAGGTCCAAAGACCCCCCACAATAGTTGGGTGGACTATAGTGGTGAGCACCATGCCGGCATGGGGATTAGAACCCACGACCTCCTCAGTTATCCCCTAAAAGAGAAGGTTGAACATGCTAAAAAGAGATATATTGTTCTTACAAAAGCTCAACATATCTGAAGATCCACAGGGTAAAAATTTGATAAAATTTGGTAGGTAGACTAATTGGACAGTTTTAAAAAAGATCCTACATTTGGAATTCTCAAGGGATTTCAAACATAATGCACTGTAAAGCTTCTCTTTTAGCCTGGGGATCAAAAATTCAACTTAAACATTCAAAATCAGACTTCAAACTTATTATATACCTCCTTCAAAGTTCACCGTCCCGAATGCGCCGACGAGCTACCTTATCAAGTCTCGCATCGTTGAAGCTCCCAAGTGGAATGTCCGATGCCGAACCTTCCTCTTGAGAGCACAGTGTGTGGGCCAACAAGTGAACCGACCATCCCGGAATCCTGCACTCGAACTGATTCATTTTCAATTCAGTTACGGTACTCGTCTGTCTGCAGACAATCTTATCATCGCCATTCGGCTACTTCGCAGCACCTCCTCCCAACAAGTGACTACACGGACAACTACAGTAGACACACAGACAGACAGACAGACATTTTCCCAAACAATCTGTCTGTTGATAAACCAATCGTTGCCCAACTTCCTCTCTTGCCACACTTGCTCGTGTAATGCCTCACTTCTTTTCTTTTGGGGCAGCCCACAAATCTTTGTGCCTAGCCTCGCCTCGGGCACCCGTAAATGAGTGCTACCAGCGTTTCTCGGAGTCAATGAGATTTTATTTTATTTTATTTTTTTCTTTCAAAATCCTTGGGAATTTCGATTTAGACCCCTCGACGACCGTTTTTGAATTCAAAAATGGAGTTTCGAGCCCCAATTGCTATGCGTGCCTACTCCTAAGCCGAAATATTTAGGGGGCTCTTTACCCCTCTCCAGAGAAACGCTCGTAGCACTGATTTTCCAGTGATCCCTTAGCCTCCTCATTGATAAAAAAGATTCTTTTGTAGTTTTTAAGATTCAATAAGTGTCACTTGAAATTATGCATTTGTAAGGGAGGATGTTCATAAATCACCAAACGGCACATGGAGGAGGTACATCATAGCTTTCATTTTCTACTGTAGTCATGGTGTATAGTTTTTTATCGTTTAGGTTTCGTGCACCTATGGCTTCCACTTCTAAAGGTTACAGCTAACTCGGGATTTAGTCAATATTAATGATTCCAATTAGTCCTATTACGTACACGTGATCCAAATTTGATTCCCTCGGCCACATCGTTATAAGCTTGTGAAAATCGTGTAGTTTGCACCTCCTACCCTAATATGTTTCTCTACAAGACTTTTGCAACTCTATTTAGAAGCAATTACATTCATGACTTAACAAAGTGCAAGGTATGAAATGAATACATCATTTAAAGATCCTGCGATGCAATACGCAAGACTCCCAAGCTGTGAATACTATAAGTATCTTCATTAAATAATTTGCATCAACAACTTATGTCATGATTTCACAAACAAGAGTGAATTATATGTTCCTTACAATAACAATTTCAACATTAAACATTCATGGCTTGAGTAGAATCTATTCTTATTGAGTCAACTATTATTGAGAGACTCTCCTACTTTATATCCATTTCTCGATTCGAGCCAACTTTTGAGAAAATAGATTACCTCATGAGTTTATTATATGTAGAATCAATAAGTTACAATTTGGAATACCGCTCAAGATTGCCCCTCAGATTCAGCACACTTTTGCCAAATAATTTTTTTTTCTATATATGAAGTTGGCAACCTAGTATTAATACAATTTTTTGGGATTTTTTTGAGAGTATAAGTTGATTTTATATGATGGCTTTTTTGGAATTTCGGCATCATCCTTGAGTTTTTGGAATGTGTCTTATTCTTTTATATCAATTTATTATATTATGTTATAATCCATATTGTGCCTGTTAGTTTTTTATCAATATTCCAAAGTAGAGTTATTGAACCAATTGGAGTTAGGGCTTCCATGTACTACTTTTGGGCCTGCAGCAATAGCAGTAGCAATTGGGTTTCCAAGTAGTGCATTCATAGCCTAAACAGTAGTTGCTTGGATGCCCAACTAAGACTGCTGCTAAGGTTGGACCATTTACTTTCATATGACTTTGGGCACACTTTTACACCTTAATAATTTCAAAGTTTCTTTTGCATGTTAAAGAATCTAGGTAAATCTAACCCCAAGTTACAGCTATAAGTTAGTGCCACCACAATGTTAATAAACTCCACATCACTACTCTAAGTGTCACTTCAAAGTTAACAAACTCCAAGTGATTAGTTAAAGTGAGGTTGCTTAACTTCCTTGGTGCACTCTTTATCTATTTAACCCTTAGAGGTCCTTGGGGTTTGAAACGGGCAGCCCAAAATTGGATCGCAACATCTTTTGGACTTGGGCATCATGAATGTAACAATCAGTGATGAGCTTGCAACCTTCTACAAGTTTATGTACAACCTAGCAACCTAACTACCACACTCCTTTCAAAGCACAAAATCACTCAATCATACAAATTGTGATTTGAGTCGTAAAATTTCACTTTTTGAATGCATCATAAGAAGGTGACCAATTTGGCATCAAAACATAAGTGAAAAGTTGAGTACAATAAGAGCTACAAGGCATATTCTGTTGGAAAAAAAGCCCCTCGGGCTTGCTTGAGCCTTTAAGGGTTAACACACATAATATTTCAAATTTTTATTCTTTTACAAGTACCGTGTTCAAATGATTCCATAATTCTTCAAACTTCTTCAAACTTCGAGGAAAATCTCCAAAAGAATCTAGACAATGTAGAATTTATTTAATTCATGCCGAATCTGAGGTATGCTTGGATGGCAAGGCAAAGGGGGCCTTCTCTGCCCCCAGGAAAGTCAGAGCCGTGGTGGTAGCCAATTTTTAAAAAATAAAAATAAGCTATGGATAAGGTTTGGATTACTTAATTTTTAATTTGCTGCGCTTTTCATTACCGGCAGGATTGTTGAAGAGACTTTGTACTTTTGAAGTCTCACCCCTGCACTTTCCAAACACTTTCTTGCACTAGGGTTTTTACTCCTAATTTATTTGGCACTTTAGGGGTTAACTACTTAATAATGGCTAAATTTAAAGCACCGACAAGGATGCAAGCAATTTTTGTGCATGAGTAAAATTAGTAGAAAGGTAGACCAAATGGAATCTTCATTTTTGGACTCATCTATGATGAGTTATGATTTTTTACAGTTAGATGTATAGGTGTTTCTGAAATGATATGCTAAAGTGACACCAAATAATGTTTGTCGGGAGTACATGGTATTGTTGTATGGAAAAGGCTATTTTGTACCTCTGAGTCAAGATTACTAGATCTCCATTACGGGATGTACTCCATTTTAGACCACTAGAAGATGATAACACAAGGTTGCTATGTGGTGAGAACACCAAATTCAATGCATGCAATATTGGGGCACTTTTTATTATACTCATTAATGATGACTCCGAAAAGGTGATTTAATATCATGATATATATATATATATATATATTATATATATATTATTTATTTTTTAAATTTTTCGGTCTCTAACCGATAGGAGTGTTACAACTTTTCAATGCTCAATGATTCAATGTTTAATCAAATCAAATGTCTGGGCAGACATTGTCACAGAAATCATTTGCTAGAAGCTTCCAATTTTTAATTTTTTAATTTTTGAGTGCCATGATATGTATGAACTTTTCAAACTGTCTGTCTTGCACTTGACTAAGTTACACAATCCATCTTCTAAGAATTTACAAAAAGCAAAAGAAACTTGTAGTAAGGTGCTCAATAATGGCTCAATTTTCAGCACGGGAAATTTATAGGGAAGTTACCAGTGTCAATGTATGGAAATATTAGTAGAAGGATAAAGCAAGTGAAATCATCATTTTCGGACTCTTCTACAATGAGTTATGAGTTTTTGAAGTTGGAAATATAGGTGTTCCTAGAGTGACACCATATATTGTTTGCAATGAGCACATGGTACTCTTGTATGAAGAAGCTATTATGTACCTATGAGTAAAGATTACTAGAGCTCTATTATGGGACCTACTCCATTTTAGACCACTCCACTATACATTTTGATATTTTATAGAGAATAAGACTCACAAAAGATGAGAGAGTTCACAATGTGAACATAAAAGTTTGATATCATCAAAGGCCTTGAATTTTTCCTTGTCCATGTCAAGTTTGCAATGTGAACAACAATAGTATGTGAACCACTTGAATGTTTGGGAATAGGCCATATACTCATATGTTAGAGCAGGGCCATGAGTTAATCCAAAATAACACAAAACGCAAGTATCGCATGTTTGCCTTTTAGGAAGAAGGGTCATCGTTCAAGCACAAAATGCTATTTAACTTCTGCGCTTGATCAAAATTGGCTTGTCGCCTATTCTTCATTCAAACACAAAACGCATGTGTGGAAGACCTCTATGCAATCTTTTTTGAGAGTTGTTTTTGACTTCACGACAGAAGAGGTTGCCATGAACAAAGTTGCAGAAACTCTACAAGGACTTTGCGATAACAAGGGTAAGGGGACGGATTAAGCAAATTCCGAGGTTGAAATCCCATGCAAGGGTGGCCATGCTCTTCATACAAACCACATCTCTCCTTGTGTTGAAGGATGTTATGTTCATTTTAATATGTGCATGAACCTGCGGTTCACTTAAAAGCCACCTTAACCCCTAAGGGCCTAACAGAACTACCACCTTCATAACCCAATATCCTAGGCATAGTTAGAGGTTCTTGAATAGATTTGGGGAGTAATGACAAGGAATGTGAGGAATAGTGCATGTGAATATGTATAGTAGTGATTCTACATTTGAGGATTGGTATCTTGTCTCTAGTGACATAGAGTGTCTGCTTCAATTGTGCTTTTAATGACATTTGAATAAATTATTGTTGTTTTTTAATTTTTTCTAAATTTTCACTAATCTAGTAGGCTATAGTATTTCTTATTACAACCGGAAAAAATATTTAAGGAGAAGGCACAAATCTAATAAGCTATCTTGATGTTATTAAAAGCATAATAAATACAAGCACTTTGCGTCACTAGTCACTAGTTTTACTGCAATTTTCTATTAGTGGAATAAGACCTGAAGTAGAAGAAGGTCATATTTTATTATACATGCAATTTTGCATTAAGAGCCTCCAGGGGTTAATGAAGCTCATGTAATCGTGGCCTTTGTACTCTTGGCAATGAGAATTTCATAAAGTGGAAGTGATAGCTAGGTATATCAATAACAACACATTCTAATAATTATACATCGGGCACAATAGAATTTGAATTTTAGAGCTACAATGTACCTCCTCAAATGACCCTATTGTACGATCTTTTGCCTTGTGCTTTTTTTGAACATCCTATCCTATGTAAAATTTCCATAAAAAAGAATACACTATTCAAAAGGTGGTCTGAGTAAAGCCACGAGTAAAGTCATAGTGACACAATGACCACTAAAGTACCACTATGACTCTACCCATAGCTTTACTCAGACCACCTTTCCACTACAGTAGTGATATAAACACAAACTTGCACGGAAAAGTGCGACCTGAAGAAGCTCTCGTCCGCAAATTCGTTCACCATCACTCACCATTCTCCCACTCACAGAGCCAACGAACGTCGGAAGTTGGACGAAACTATCCCCGTCGTCAACCATACTTCCCAAGCAACAATGTCTGTACGTCCAACGGCATCAAACGTCCGTTCTTTCGCACTTTCCGTCATCCTCCTCCTCAGTATGTCGGTAGAGTTTCATGAACAATAGAACTGTCGTGAGTCCCTGAGCTTCAGTTTCAAAATTGTAGTCGGTACTGTTTGAATTCACCTACGCCACTCCACTCCGCCCGGAGCCGAGACTGTAGATCGATAGAACTTTCCCAGAGCGATCTGTCAGTGTATACATCGTCGGAGAGTTCCAAAGATCCAAATATCGATCGATAAAGTGCGCTTTTCAAGGTCGGATAAACTGCTTATCGTGCCGTTCTAGCTTCTGATTGATCCGTTAATCTGGTTTCCTGTCGTCGGTTTATCCACTTTCACCCATAAGCTCTGCTTTGGACATGGAAGTTCCGTAACTGACTTGAGTTATTAGTTGAAAGTCCGGCGGCAGCGATAGATCCGTTTTCACTTTGTGGGACCAGCGATCACTTTCTGGAGGTAACATCACTCTCCATATCTAGTCAGGATCTGCTTCCAGATTTTCCCATCTTCACTTTTTTCATTCCAGGCAGGCAGATACCTCTCTCACAGTCTTAATTACTATCAGTTGTGTAGTTCAGTGTAGTCCTTCTCAGAGCCTTTGAAAATCCAAAAATATACTTGGGGAATGTAGATAGTCGTAATTGTGCAGATGTAGTAGCTTGGGAGCTTTTGATTTTGCTTACTCACAGGTTGTCAATTCTCTCCTTCAGTTGTGAAGCTTTTGATTTGCCGAACTCACGAGCTAGCTTCCTCGATGCCTGTGATCACGCCCCACTACCGTCAGACAGACGGACGAGGCTCCCAGCAGTTCATGGTCTCAGCAAAGGAGCAGCAGGAGGAGATTTGGAGCCCTGACAGGTACAATAATGCATAGATAGCTTCGTTTCAGAAGCAACAGTAACGATTATTTTACCAATACCGAGGATTATCGATCACTTGCTTTATGCATCTAGATCACACGTATAGCTCGGTAGCACTTAGGAAAATTCATGAAGTTAATTCTTCATCAATGGCAAACTGGAGGTTTCGATCAGTAGAAGTTGAAGTAATTATTCGTGACTGTCATCTGGCGGTGCTAGAAAGCTTTGTTCAAACAGAGAGTCGTTTATACAGAATTGACATCATTGACCCTGTTAGATCTGGCACCGAGGATGTCGATCACTTGGTTTCTACAGTCAGGTCACATGCATAGCTCTCCAGAATTCAGGTAGCACTTGTTGGCATGTCACATATATAGCTCTCGCTTCATACCGCCCCTACGAGGTTGCACTTGCATGTTGTGCACATCCATAAAGTTGTAAATGAATCTGATTCATTATCGAAGGCAGACTGAAAATAGTTCATGATGATACTGTCATCTTCGTTGTCTTGCCACTGATGCTGGATCGCATAGCAGTTGACTGAGGATGGCTGTGGTGGTGAAGGGATTGCAGGGGCTACGAGGAGCCTGGGACGACACCAAGCCACTCACCGCCGAAAAGAGCCCGAGCAAAAGACAGCTCCAAGCACTTCGGCGTACGCTTCCGCCCCGACCTTCAAAAGTGGGTCGCCGAGATCAGAGTAGCAGAGTGGCGGTCTGTCGACAAAAAAGTCTGGCTCGGAACCTTCGACAGCGAGGAAGGTGCCGCTCGAGCAGTAGACGCGGCCAGGAAGCTTTTAGAATGCAAAAAGAAGCGACCCCCCAACTTCCCATGCGAGAATCTGAAGGCATACTCGGAGCGAATCCCGGCATCCCTGAATCTGAACAACCTCGGCGACGAGGGCATGTTCAAGGAAGTCACTGTTTTCGTGAAGCGGAAAGCGCAGGAGTACGCCGCCAGCTTCGGTCCCGGCAGGCCCTCCCCAGCCAGCCTGTCAGCTCAGCTTTTTAGCCACCCCTTCACATCCGAGCTGGCGGTGCCACCTAGGATGGCAACGTTGCTTGAGCATGACTTGGCGTTCGATGGGTGGACGAGCCCAATGTCCTTGCCTATGAGTGGGCCCGGGAGTCTCTCCACTTCCCCGGGGTCCGATGGTTGGGTGAGCCCAATGTCCTTGCCTATGAGTGGGCCCCGGGGTCTCTCTACTTCCCCGGGGTCCGATGGGTGGTCGGAGTTAAGTTTTGGAGCTTCTTATTCCGAGTGGGGCGAGGAGATGTATCTCGAGATGGACCAACCGATGGATGCTGAGTTCATTGCGGAATTTTTGGAAGTTGGCGACGAGCAACCTCAATGCGACGATTCTCTCATCTTCCATTCCGATGAGGTAAATAAACATTGGTCCATAGTAGAATGTTTCTTTGTCACTTAGATGCTACACATCGTGGTTTTTTTTTGTCCAATGCTTACAAGGTGATGAGAGATTGTTTGCCATTTCCAAATGTAAATATGTATGCTAAATGTGTATATTAAAGAACCGAGCAATTGCATGTTTTGAGTGCAGATTTTCAGCGGGATGGAGAATCACAATGTGTGCATACACCAAAATTACAACACCACTTACAATTCCGACTACGAGATGGTTTGCTAGTATTGAAGCAAGATACAGGGAGCAGAGAAAGTGACATTTAGCCTCTCTCCCTATTGTATAATATCAGATTAGTGTTGTTAGTTGCAGACGAGTTTCATACATTTTTTGACCTTCGCATTGATTGACACATACCACATGCTTCAGTTCAATATACATATCATTGCAACCCTAGAATTTTGTAGATATATTGCTCCATATATACACATTCAATCTTGATGATGTATATAGAATTTAGTTCGTACGTGATGTACAGTGTACAGATTTCTTTAAATGAAAAAAAAATAATTAAGTTGGTTGTCCAATATGTTGCCTCCCCTCCCACTTCACTTCTAGTCCATGTCTATGTTGTGCATCTCCTTACTTTTGGTACTACTTCACCAATTACTTTATAAACAGACACACCTTGAATACTTTAAATTTTGAAGCTATGATATACCTCCTTATGTCCGTACTGAACAATGTTATGAAGTTTTCACGCCTCCTATACACCATGAATCATAACATTTAAGCAAGAAAAATCCCAGATTTTTGAGACTGCTAAACCACCACAGCAGGTTCAGTCCTCAATGAACAAATATTGTTTTTTTTTTTGAAAAAATAAGGTTCATCTGCCAGAAATAGACTTTTTTGAATTTATTTCTTTTGTTTTTTGGAAAATCTTATGCAAAGGAGAGAGATGAACCAGAGGCTCTGATTGTTGCAGTAACTCATCCAGTTGACTGTTACAATAACCCATGATTTCCCAACTTTTCGTTCCTCTTGGCTTGTAATTTCTAATATTTTACGTTTTTTAAAAATAGAATTATTTATGAACGAACCTGCTATGATGGTACGGTAGTATTAACTAGTTTTAAAATCTGCTGTAAAGAGCTCTTCTACACAGGTCACCAGGACCTTGGTATCCTTTCAGAGGTATACACAGATGCTCACAAACTGGTTGATACTCCTCCGCTCTGAGGAAGATGCTCCCTTTCCTTAAAAATGAGAATGCAAAATCACCAATAAAAAACAATGAGGTAGGGAATCTGGTTGGTCCTCATCAAAACGAACACGGCAAAAGCATCAACATAATAAATTATAACAACCATGTACAGTACAGGCACAGTGGCACCTTGTTCATAGAGATTGCTGGAAATCTTTCAATACGTCAAAATTCATGTAAGCATTAATCTTGTGAGGATGGCCAACGTTGCACCAATCGAGATGTTGAATATGTTGGATACGTCATTCGTAATCTGCAAACCGAACACAATCATCGATAGCATGAGAGTTTGATCGGAAACATACTATGCCACATATAACTACTTTCGAAGAATTTTAGTTAAATGTGCTTCTCTGATAGTATTGTCGTCTTTCTTTTTCGACTGTCTAGAATGGAGTACATGAAGAAACTGCTTGAGTAAAATTTTGCACCGTTTACGAGGTTCGCTTATGTATAAGATGGTTCTTTGCACACTTCATGTGGCATGGTATTACAACAACAACAATATCCATTTGTTAACAAAAGCTCCATTTCTTGCAACAAAAAGAGGGGCAGGATTATACCCATTCAGAGCCTTTTTGATCTTGGAGTGCAGCTCCAATGAAACTCTCACAAATGTTGGCTATTTGAGCAGATACCACGCATATCAAAACTCCTGACACATCCGTCTGCACCCACAAAATGCAACAGTTTTCAAATCATCACCCCACGTTAGAAGCAACCTCAAACACAGGAGGAGATGTTGCGTTCTCCATAGTACAGTCGATAAACGAATCATTTTCTCAAATTCGTCAGTGGGTGGTACAGATTCGCCCCCTCATGAAATCCTCGAAGTTGGAGTATCCACTACCTTGCAGGTAAACTTAGCGATACCTTAAACAAAAGAGAAATTGGAGTTTAGGATAGTAGGTAGTACCATGGCAATGGCGAAAGCAATAAGAGCCAGAAAAGTCGAAGCCACGACTCCGGCGATGGTGCCGACCACGCTCACTGCTCCGTCTGTCCCCCGAGGCACTACTGTCATCGTCGTCACCAAGTATCTGCACCAGCACCGATCACATCACTTATTGGCGATCCATCAAACCCCTCACACATGCTCAGAGAATGCTGATTCAGAACTTTCCTTGAGAGAGTGTGAATATCGTTACAAAATCAACAGGACATGGATTGAACACGAAATCCGGCAACCAAAGGCTTCAGGTTCTCTGATACAGGTTCTTATAAAACTCTTATGATACTTAATTAAGAAAGAAGTCACCTGATTGACGTTGGAAAAAGGAAGATCACCAACATGAAAACTAACATTTGATACCCCAACGGCATCCAGATTGTAGAAGATTTCAACACGAGGGATGATGATAAGTTGATGAAAGGCACAATCTATGAGATGATGCATCTGAAGTTGAATGACTGTCTTGTTCAATACGACTATGTTTTAGATTGACACAAGCACCAAGAGTCTAAGAAGAACACTGCTATGGTAGTGTAATGTAATGGAGAAAGGTAGTGAGTGTAAGAGAGTAGTACTGACGTGGTTTTACCAAAGGCCTTGCCAACCTCGCTGCCCATGGTGTCGCTGAGCTTGGTGCAGAAACTGGCCAGAAAGCCCAACTTCCATACTGACGCCCATGCAGGGCCGCCCACGCCGTAGATGGCAGCGATGGCGCACACCGTGCCGGCCAATCCCGAGCCCCACACACTCGCTGGCCCCCTCCGGCCTCCTCTCTTCTCCGCTGTCCCCTCCGCTTTCTTCGTTTTGTACTTCACCTTCGTCGCCGCTGTCCCCTGCAGTGCAAGCGAATACCAGTGAATCGATTTTCATATGAATCCTACTAACCCTTCCTTGCCATGCACTTAAGACTGATGAGCTCTGAGCTTCAGCCTGTGTCTCCGATCACTTTCTACATTATGGATCCGATCAGAGTGCCAGAGTCACTACAGTGATAATCAAATCTTATATTCTTGATCAGCCTCGTTAACACGAACGGCTCATTTCCTATCTGTTGTTTCAAGACTGTTGATACGAATATGAGCTTCTGAGGAAATTTACGAAGCCCGTGTCTCTGATCACTTGGAAGCTATTTACTGCACCAGTGATATTTTAATCCCGCATTCTCAACCCGCCTCGTTGATGCCAACGAGCCAAATTGCATACCAACAGGGAATGACAACGTATACTTAAGTGGTGTACTCTGTTCGATCAAATATGGGCTCGGAACCCTACTCGAAGAAAATCCACCGGGCCCGTGTCTCCGATCACTAAGGATCCCATCAAATCTCAAAAAAACACCGAAGCAAGTTTTACATCGACAATGAAAGATAATGCAGCGTATTCACAATTGTTGAGACGAATGTGAGCTTCAGAGACACAAATCGAAGAGAATCCATCAAGCCTGTTTTCCAATCACTGTCCACATTATGGATCCCATCCCAATATAGTGGCTTCAGAGATTTGTAACTACATCGATGGGATGACATTAGAAAAATATTCAAACCTCAAGCCGCTTCGTTAACACCAACACTCAAATCTTATATCAACAGGAAATGCCAATAGAGAAAGAAAGATCTCTCCAACGATACTGTTGGAATCAACACGAGCTTCAGAAACCCTAATCGAGGGGAGTCCACTAAGCCTCCGATCACTTTCCACATTCCGATCCCCATCAGAGATGAAGAAAGATACTGCAGAGACTTTGAAAATTTGCAAGTAGGTGGATGGGATGGGATTATTTTTTGTAATTGCAAGGGGGGTGCGGTTGCTTACGAGGAGGAAGTAGAGGAAGACGATGACGGTGCCCTGTCCACCAAAAGCGTGCCACGTGAAGAGACCCAACACGAAGGAGCTCAAAACGCCAGCAACTGAGAGGCCCACGAACAGAACAGGCGCTGCGATCACGAAGATCGTCGTGGTGGCCACGAACGTCGATTCCCAGCTCGCTGCGGGCGCCGCGAACGCCGCTTGCACTCCTTCCCAAATCCCCTCCATCGCTCAAAGATTTGCTGCACTTCTGCTCAGAACCATGACTCCACCGATCGGATTTCAAACTGTTTTGTACCGAATCTGAGCCAATTTGAATGAGATTTGTGAGCGGGGGCGGGGGGGGGTGGGATACTAGGAGAGCAAGTAGGCGTCGGTCGATCTCGCGCTGCAGGATGATTGCTTGTTACTCGAAAACAGAGGCATCGACGGCGAAGTCAAAGCCAATGAAGCGTATTGAAGACACTTGTTGAATACTGTGCGTATTAATTAGTGTGTGTGCTTGGACATCACGGCCCTTAATATTGAGTTTTTGAACAAGGAGGAATTTGTCTTTGCCAATTGACTGTATATTGATTTCCACTTTTTTTTTAAATCACCTCTTTGCAAACCACTCAATTTGATAATGGAATCATGTTATACTTAATTACTTTAATATTAATCTTTATATTTAGAACAAATTATCGTATCCTCTACCAACTTTTGTTGAAACGAAATAATTGTTTATCAAGAATGTATTTAATCACCGCGTTTCTAGAGTTTATTTTTTCCAGTTTACACGAATCTATGATTTAATGTAGGTATTTTTTTTGTTTTTTATGTTTTGGATGTGACATTGTAATTTCAGAAATGGCTGGTCGGATTGGGCGGCATGAGGTGTCATCCAAAGCGGGTGTTTCTATGGAATTATGTAAGACAGTCGAATCTTGAAACGGGTCGACGGACCCCAAGATATTGTATTTTCAAGTAATTATGGCCCCTTAATCACCACAAATTACAAAAATGATCTAATTTTAAACCTAGCAGAAAAACAAGAGGGGCATGGTCAAAGAATATAAGTGGGCGTGGCAACAGGCATACTAGTCATAGTTTAAAACTAGTGAGAGTTTAATAATTTGAGTCACTTCGTTCATAGATGGTTACACTATCGAGACTCCACATCATTAAAGTTGTGAACAACTCATGAATATTCTATTTCAAAGGTTTGGATCTCTTGATCCTTCAAACTAACAATTTGTTGACCTACTCCCATCATTGTTTTGAACAACCCCTAGGAAATTTGTTTCAAATGCTTAGGTCTCTTGGTCCTTTAGGCGGTCAAATTAAAAACCTACGTGTACATATCAAAGTTTTGAAGAATTCAAGAAGAAATCCATCTCAAAGGCTTAAATCTCTTGGTTTTCCATACAATACCCATCAAAGTTTGGAATAGCCCTTAGAGAATTTGTCTCGAAAGCTTGAATGCCTTGGTCCTTTAAGCGGCCAAATTATTTACCTACATGTAATAAAGTTTCAAAAAAACCTTAAAATATCCATTCATAATAGCTCAAATCTCTTGGTCCTCTAGGTGGTCAAATCATTTACCTCTACATATCAAAGCTTTGAAGAACCTTCATAAAACCAATCTTAAAGTCTAGGATCTCTTGGCCCTTTAGAAGGTCAAAATTATCAATAACACGTACCAAAGTTTTAAATGCTCATAAAGAATTTGTCTTAAGGGCTTGTATCTCTTGGTTCTCTAAGCGGTCAAATTATCAACCTACGCGTACCAAAGTTTTGAATAGCCCATAAAATTTTTGTTAACAAGGCTTAGATCCCTTCGTCCTTTAAGTGATCAAATTGTCAACCTACACATATAATTTTTTTAATAACCTCTATAAAACCAATTTCAATGGTTTGATCTCTTCGTTCTCTTTGCGGTCAAATTCTTGTCCTACACGTATCAAAGTTTTAAATAACCCATAAAAAACTGCGACTAATCTCTTAGTCCTCTAGGTAGTCAAATTATTGACCTACACATATCAAATTTCTAAATCAACCCATCTAGAACGTTTCACAAATCTTGAATCTCTTAGTCCTAAAGTGGTTATATTATTGACCTAAACGTATCAAACTCTCAAATAACTCATAAACAATCTGTTTAAAAGGCTTGAATATCTTTGTATCAGAAGCGCCCAAATTATGAATCTATGCGTATAAATTTCTAAATAACCCCTACAGTCCGAAAAGGCTTAGACACTTAGTCCTAAAAGTGGTCAAATAATGGACCTACACGTACCAAAGTTTAAATAACCCATTTCACATTTCTGGCTCCTTCAATCCTACAACAGTCAAATTATCAACCTACATGTATAAAAGTTTCAAGAAACCCTTAAACAAAAAACCCCTTTTTTGTTTAACGGTTTCAATGGGTTTCCCTGAGTCAAGATTTTCTATTTCTTGGTAAAAAAGTATTATTCCAAAAGCAACCAACCCGTATAAAAGTTTTGAATAACATCCAAAATCCCACTTCAAAATCTCAAAAGTCTCAAGGGGTCAAAATTATTCCAAATAAAACCCTATTTACATGCCTGGCTACTTCAATCCTAGAGCGGTCAAATTATCAACCTACATGTATAGAATAAAAGTTTTCACAAACCCCTAAACAAACCCCATTACAAAATTTTCCATCTCTTTGGCAAAAATCTATTATTCCAAACCCAACCAACACGTATCAAAATTTTGAATAACCTCTAAAAATCCGGCTTCAAAACCTCAAAAGTTTCTTAGTCTTAAAGGGTCAAAATCATTCCAAATAAAACCCATTTCACATGCTTGGCTTCTTCAATCCAACAACAACCAAATTATCAACCTACATATATTAAATAAAAGTTTTCACAAGCCCCCAAATAAACCCCGTTCCAAAATTTTCCATCTCTTGGTAGAAAAACAATTATTTCAAAACCAACCAATACGTACCAAAGTTTTGAATAACCTCCAAAAATCCCGCTGCAAATCCTCAAAAGTTTTTTAGTCTCAAGGGGTCAAAATTATTCCAAATAATACCCATTTCACATGCCCGACTCCTTCAATCCTACAACGATCAAATTATCAACCTACATGTATTAGTCCTACAACAATGAAATTATCAACCTACATGTATAAGATGAAACTTTTCACAAACCCCTAAATATATCCCGTTACAAAAGTTTCCATCCTTTGGTCAAAAAAGTACCGTACCACCATAAGAGGTTTGTTCATAAATGATTCAATTTAAAAAAAAACGTAAAAATTAGAAATTACAAGCCAAGAGGAACGAAAAGCAAGGAAATTATGAGTTACTGCAACAGTCAAGTGGATGAGTTACTGCAATGATCAAGTGCATGAGTTACTGCAACAGTCAAGTGGATGAGTTACTGCCAGAGCCTCCGGTTCATCTCTCTCCTTTGCACAAGAATTTTTCAGAAAAACATAGGAACAAATTTCAAAAGAATCTATTTCTAGCAAACGAACATTATTTTTGTGATAAATAAAAATATTTGTTCGTTGAGGACTGAACTTGCTATGGTGGTACGGTATTATTCAAAAACCAACCAACACGTCTCAAAGTTTTGAATAACCTCCAAAAATCCTGCTTCAAAACCTCAAAATTTTGACCCCCTTCGTCTCAAGGGGGTCAAAATTATTCCAAGTAGGGTGAGAAACGAGAGAGAGAGCGAGAGAAAGAGGCGGGCCGGCCAGCGAGGGAGGGGCACTTTGAGGAGAAGAAAACTGGCTGGCAGCAGTGGTGGTGGTGGCCATCTTCCACTTTCCACCCCCACGCGGCGGCGCCCTTCACCCATTCCATTCCATGTCGGCGCGCCCTTGCTGCCCCTGCCACTATTTAGCAAGCTCCCGGTCTCCTTTTAACACCTCACGCCCCCGCCTCTCCCGCTAGGGCTTCTCGTCTCTCTTAGGGTTCTCACAACATCACCAAGCTCACCCAGCCAGCCCAAGCAAAGCAATCGAACCTCGCTTCCGCCCTTCCTCGCCCCCGCACGTATGAGCCAGCACGACTCCGGCGACCGCTCATCGCAGCCTTTCTCCATGTCGGACCTCGGAGCCTCTCTCCCTCCTGGGGGCGCTGCCGGTACGCCGTTTCTCTCTTTTTCGAATTTTATGCTGTTTCCGGTTGAATCGGATTTTTTGTGTCTAGATTTTCGTCCTTTGTTTTTTGTCATGGTAGATGATGTCCGATCTTAAGTTTTTTTTTTAAGGTTTTCGACATTTCTGGAGAGTGCTGTTTTGATGATCAGAAGTAGAATTTCAGTTGACGGCGGAGTCGTGATTTAGGGTTTCATTTTGGATTTTTTGTGTGAGCTATGGTAGTGTGAAGATTCGCAATCTTATCGCTTTTGGTTTGGTTTAGGGTTTCATTTTCGATTTTTTGTGGGAGCTATGGTCGTGTGAAGATTTGCAAATTTATCGCTTTTGGTTTGGTTTAATATTCGGAAGTAGTTCAGGGCGATAAAGAGATCTGTGGATTTGTTTCTATTACAATGTTAAAGATGTAGCCTTGAATGCGACGGTACAGGTGGTCAGTTATTTGGTGCTGAATCACCAGCTATGTGCGCTGATCGTCAGAATATACAGGCTTCGCAATCGAAGGGTTAGTTCGTGATGTAAAAATATTACGCAGATCACTACACATTACTAATGTAATTTAAGATTTGTTTAAGTGACCTGTGTCATTACGTGCTCCTGTCTAACGAAAGGTTTTGGTTCCTGGATACTGAGGGTGTCATGAATTCTGCAATTTGATGTGTTCTCACAATTTCACGACTTTTTAAAATATGCAGCATTGAGCGCAGCTGACCGCGCTGGTTTGGTGAATGTCTTGAAGGTAAAAAGCTCACAACTTCCTTGTGATTGTTATTTTTTGTCTTTTTTAGTATCGATTTCCGATCATTGTGGTTGATCTCGGAGACTTACATCAGATACTTGGCATTCGGAATTGCAGGACAAGCTGCAGTTTTTGGCTGGACAGTCGTCCGGTTACATTGACACGCTTCCCAAGCCGGTGAAGCGGAGGGTGAAGGTTCTTCAAGAGCTGCAGGTTGATTGCTGTTTTGCATCTGTAGTTTTCCAGTTTTCAAGGAAGAGAGAATAGGCTCTGTTATATCCAATTCCGCAAGTTACATATGCTATTTTGGTGATCAGCTAATCTCTGTTTCTTGATTGACGACAGGCTGAGCATGACGAGCTTGAGGCCAAGTTTCACGAGGAGAGAGCCGCACTCGAGGCGAAATATCAGAAGCTTTACGAGCCGTTGTACAGCAAGGTAGCTTTTGTGTTTGGAAATTTATTCTTTTGAAGAATTCTGTTTGGTGGAGTCGGCCGGTGGTGGGGGCGGGATGACAATCAAGTCTGATAATTTTTCTGCTTCCATGAATCAGAGGTCTGAGATTGTGAATGGAGTCGTTGAGGTCGAAGCTCCCAAGGATGAGGCTCCTGAAGCAGATGCCCCTACTGAAGAGGGCAAGGAAGCAGGTAGCTTGCCGTTTCACTCTGGTCCAGTTTGAAGGATCAGTCTTCTCTTCGTAGAAATAATATAAATTGGTGCAGCCCCACTGTATCGAATGAGCGTCTAATGTTTCATACGATATCGCCTTGCAGCTAAGGGAGTCCCAGAGTTCTGGCTGACAGCAATGAAGACCAACGAGATTGTTGGCATGCAGGTAACAACACGTGAAACCTAAATGAACACCTACTTCGTTGACTAGGTTCTTGTAATTAGTCATCATGGTCGGTTCTTCTTACGAAAGGGCTCAATACAGATCACCGAGCGTGACGAAGGAGCACTGAAATACATTAAGGATATCAAATCAAGCAATCTTGAAGATAACAAGGGATTCAAACTCGACTTTTTCTTCGAAGAAAATCCTTTCTTCAAGAACACAGTGGTACGTTGTCACTTTTTACATTCTACACGTGTATTCTCAAATTAATTTGTCGTCAGATTCCTTAGAATTAGAAGTTGTTGCTCACGTACGGTATGTAATGTGCAGCTGAGCAAGACGTATCACATGATCGATGACGATGAGCCAATTTTGGAGCGCGCTGTCGGGTAAATACTTCATCCTGAGTTTCTTCATTATCCTCTTTTTGTCGTCGAACGACCCTATGCTCAGTTTCTACAAGCGCATCTACTACTTGGTGGGACTTATCGGACCGCATGGTAATTCGTGTCCTCAGAACTGAGATTGAGTGGGCTGCCGGAAAGAACCTCACACAAAAGGTGATGAAGAAAAAGCCAAAGAAGGGAGCCAAGAACACCAAGCCAGTGACGAAGACCGAGCAGTGTGAGAGCTTCTTCAACTTCTTCACCCCCCCGCAAGTACCTGAAGATGACGATATCGACCAAGACACGGCAGAGCAGTTGCAAGATTCCATGGAGCAAGACTACGATATTGGGTGCGTGCGAAGACTGACCTTAAGAGTGTTATCTGTCACCTATTCTCACTATTTTTTCAGCAGCTGACGCGAAATGTGACCTGTTTTTGTTTCAGGTCAACAATAAGGGATAAGATCATTCCCCATGCTGTCTCATGGTTCACTGGAGATGCTTTGGCCGGAGAAGATTTTGAGGATGATGACGACGACGCTGATGAAGACGACGAGGAGGATGAAGATGAGGACGACGAGGAAGAGGACGAGGATGATGAGGATGACGAAGACGATGAAGAGGAGGAGGTACATTCATGTTCTATTCTTCTACAGTCATGATGTTTCTCTAATATATCATATTTATGGACTTGTATTGACGCTGGGTTTGTGTGTGTGTGTGTATTGGCAGACAAAGGGTAAACCTACATCTAAGGTAACTTGAAAAATGTCTGAACTTCAGTGAGATGATGATGGCTCTATTCTTTATGATTACATTGGCTCCTCCAATTTAAAAAGTTTTATCCACTATTATTATCCTACTGTGTACTTAGTCGTCTATGTGATCAGGGTCGTGCACCAAAGGCAGCTGGTGGGCAACAGCAAAGTGGTGAACAGCCCCCTGAATGCAAGCAGCAGTGAGCATCAGCAGATTCACAACATCTCTGCCTGCCTGTTTTCATAAAAACAGCAATACACCATTTTTGAAATGGACGCTCGATTCGGAAGCACATGTGTCTTTCAAGAGCCGGAGGTCGTCGGAGGACTTGAAATGTCTGTCAGCGTTAGAGGGAGGGAGGAATAGGCAGAGGAATTTATTTATAGTGCTTGCGTTAACTATGCTTGAAAGTGCTGTCAGGAGCGTTACTTGTCAGTTGTCTGGTCTTGACATAAAATCATTGTTTACGATTTTACCTGTTAAACTTCGACTTTTGCCTGTTATGAGTATGTCTCATTTTCTTTTTTAGGAACCCTCTATTCCCCCTTCATGCTGCTTATTATGAATTGTGGAAGAGCTTGCAAGTCATGCTTCGCTTGGCAAGTACCTCAGACATGCCTTAAAACTCTTCAACATACTGGTGAAAGTAAAGCCAAAAGTATTTTCTGAAGTTTCATAGGTGACAACCTGTGAACTGAATTAATCTGTTAGGTGTATGGACTTGTCATGCTACGCATGTTCCGTCCCCAAATTATGAGAAACTCAGTTTCCTGTCACGGTGAAATATAAATAGAATACTAAGTGGAGCGTTTTAGTTGTGCGATGCTCCAAAATGATGGTGCCCCTCCCAGTACGGAGACTATCGTAGAGGTATTGTTTACGAACAGAAATGGGAGGTGCCCAATCGGAGGTGCCAATGTACGTGGGGTTCCGACTTATGAAGTTTAAAGTTAAGTGCTTGTTGGCTGAATCGTACACAATCGTGATGAACTCTCTTTTCTAAGTTCATTTTACGAGAGCCTGCTCAAATGCACATCCCAAGGACGTCTATGCATTCGCCATGGTGCAAAACTTACGCATTCGTCATGGTGCAAGACTTGTCAAACTTGTCGGGTATTGCAATCAACAATCGTGTTTGTTAAATCGTCAAACACCATAACAGCACCACAACAGATATTCTTTATCAGAACAGTGAGCTGCAAATTCTCACCACAACAACTTAAAGAACAAGTTTGAAAGAGGGAGAATGTGGACCCAAATGATAGGGTTCCTTTATCGCATGCATACATACACGATTATCGTCATCGTCAAGTTGATACCCAGCGATGGGAGAATTACTCAACTATCTAGAACTAGAATTTACATCACTCCGTCGCTCTCTATCGTACATCGACCGGAAGCCACAGAGCCTCCTCTACTAAATACTCTATACTAATTACAGCTCTCTCTCCTGGCAAAAAACCCGTTCGCAGGTATGAGCATGGGTTCGCAAACAAACCGTCTCTGACATATCAAAGTAAAAACCAGATGTGTGATTGACTGGTCGATCGTATGCATATCAAAGTACAAACCAGTGAGAGATGAGTGTATGTGTTTACAACACACTAGGGTGGATTTCGAAGTTGGGCGTGGAGCTTTGGCGTTGCAGTTGCGAGGGTCGACTCGTAGTGAACGCCGGATGCGGAGGCAGATACTCGACCTCTCCGATGGTGTTGCCTGAAGACGCAGACCACGAAGTTCGTGGATGCGGTGGGGTATGTGAGGCTCGAAGGGAACCCGGAATCGGTGCTCCGGGCCGCAATGGCGGAATGTGGAGCGCCTCATCTGTCGGTGACGGTCCGTTGTTCTCCATGCTCCGGAGCGTGGCAGGGAAGCTGGCCCGGGAGGCGAGGTTCCGGGTCATCTTGGACTTGAAGTGGACGATCATGCTGTGGCTGCTTGGAGTGTTGGAGTTACTCTCCCTGCCTGAGTCGTTGCCTTTGAAAGACTTTTCCTTAACCCGTTGCTTCGCGTCCTTGTGCCATTGTCGCAGCACTCGCTCTACGTTCTTTGTGAGCACTGCCTTTTTGTAGCTGCTGCCCATTTGTGTTACGAGGGCGTAGAGTGGAAGTGTGCTGTAGCTGGAGAATAAGAGCACCGCCAATCTGCCAACAATATTGCACTGTCAGATTCAAGTTTCAAACATACAGTCTCCCCCATTGAATTGGAAAGATTTTTCTTCGAGACAAAAATCAATTGAGGAATGGATTTCACAGAAGAGAAAGACAATTCGAAGATGGTACGGCATTCATACGAGCTGATGAGGCGACCCCATGTGTAGAGCTTGTTTGTCTCCAACAGGCAGGTGTTGTACCCAAATTGCCACTGCAACAACAACAAAGCTCAAAGATTCAGAACACAGAAATTTGTTATTTTTTCGCAATTTCACAAGGAAAATGGCTCAGTTTGACAAAAGGAAAGGTGGATATTAGAGTAGGAAGTGGCAAGACAGATGCGAGTGTTTGGGGGTTTGAGCGGGGCGTACCACATGCCAGATGAAGGTGGCGAACTCGAAGGCGGTTTCAAACTGAACCAAATGGATCACAGACAAAAACAATCGCGGGCTGTTGAACCAAAACAGCTGATCGCGCGGCTGCAATATCACCGCAACAGACGATTGACTGAAACGCCCGAATCGTGTGCCCGTACTCTCCAACGCCAACGTTGCAATCACATGCTGCAGCTTCGTCCCAATCAAGAACACCACCTGCCAACAATCATACCCAAACCCCTCGAGTCATTAGCCACAACCATCGAAAAGCCACAACCGTCTCTCCAAATTGGTGCCGGAAGAAACGAAGGCGGATCATGGCCAATTACTTACAAGGATAGGGAGGAGCGATGTCCAGAAATACAGTTTCGTGCCATCCACATTCAACACCCAGAACACTAGCACGGAGCCCCATAGCCACACACTGCACTCACACACCGCCAACAATTAGATTGCTTAGAAGAGAGCTTTTCCATGTTGGAAGGTTGGATTATTCCATATGCAAGAGCTTTCGTAAAATAGCACATGTAGTATCGGATGCTAAAAGTGTACCTGATGCCGACGAGGCTCTCGAACTCATCCTCCATAGTCCGAACCATGTACGCATGGAAATCATAAGAGTCCTTCAAATTATGTGTCTGCACACACACACATTCAACCACTTTGAATCAAACTGAACTCGAGTCGAGCCATAGAAAGAGCTTAAACTCGCAGCCATGCATGAAACTTACGGTGATGAAACTGAGGCGAAGCGCCATGTAGTCGGCTTTCGGAATGTAAAATTGCTGGAAGAAGCAAACCTGTAAAATCAAGCCATGGTGAATACATCAAATGTAACAGTAAAGTTTCAAAACGATGGCTTAAAATACGGGCTCACCATCCACACTATGAATCTGGAACTGCTCCATGGCTTCGAAGTATGGTACCGAACAAACGTCGACTGCCGTGCATACATGACGTTTCCTACGAGATCTGCACGTATAATAATCATTATTAGAATTCTTTAATGGAATCTACAATTCGCTATAGGTGATATTATGGAGTAGTGGATGTGTTATAAGAAGCAGCTCGTTAGCGGGGAGTTTTTAAACTTGTCGCGTACTTACCCACAATTGTTGACTGAGCCGCTGCATCGTGAGCTTCTTTTTCCCATTTCCGCCACCGATACACCTGGTGAATGAATCAGTCCACAAACATATTAAGCACCTTTTCAACGTATTTCAAAAGCTCATCAGAAAGGTACACATGAAACTGCGGCCTTTTCAAAGTGTCTCACTTTAGTTGGTGCAAGATGAAACGAACAAGGCTCAAAAAAGTGATTGAAACACTGTTCCAGTAGTGCTTGGAATCTTTTTCACAATGTTTCAACAGTGTTTCAATTGGACATGCAGCTGGTTCAAACACAATCAAACCCTCCGCCGGATGTAACGAAGTGTGTATCATGAGATCAAAGTTCCATAAACCTCATGTGTCCCGATTGCAAGAGCCTTTACCCTGGTGAGAGCGAGACCCAACGTGATACAAGAATACGCGACGTGAACTAACGCCAGCACCACGATGAAGATATGCAGCTGGTGAATTGTATCCGCAGAGATGAACGGTTCGTATCCCTGCTCACCAATCGATCGACAACTTTAATCAGTGACTGCAAGAATTGATTGAGGAGATTCTAACACCTGCATGGAGCTTCGATCAAACTTGACAGTCATCGATCAGAGCGTACGTACCGCTTTGCAAGTGTTGGTCGCTTCGCTTGCCAAGAGGCGTCGTCGACTCAACCCCGGCGCTGCAGCTTCGTAATCAGCACTAGGCGATGGCGCAGCCTTCCGTTTCGTCACGTCGCAGGGGGTCCACTTGTTGTAAACCGAAACAGGAACACACAGTCGCGAGACGGGGTCTTGCAGGATGGTGATCGTCAACGAGATGAATCCCATCAACATGAGCTCTGTCAGACATAAATACTCCGAATCAGCTAATATTAGCTGGAGTCTATTTTGAGCATTCAATTTGCCTCGTGAATCAGGCTGAGGAGTGGACACCACACGGTCATTTACAGCCTTCAGTGCTTGTTAAAGAATGTACAGCCACCATACTGATCATGATTTCCATTGGCGGTCCCTGCACTCCAGGCTGCAGCCTGGCTGGATCATGATATATTGTTTAATTGATAAATACATTCAAGAGAAAAAAAAAAAACAAAAACAACTCACCATCCTTCAGTTTCAGCAACGCCGCTAGCAACGCTTTCCGATTTGAATCGCGCAGATACTGCACACCAACATCAGCAACTCGTCCGGTGAGATTGAAACTGAGAAAGGAATGTTCGATTACAGTCGGGGAACTTGAAACTGAGACAGCAGCATCGATTACAGTCCGGTGAACTTGAAACTGAGGAAGCAACAAACTGAGGAAGCAACAAACTGAGGAAGCAACGACGATTACAGTTCCCCGAAACCATCCCGTGAATTTGAAACTGAGGAGGCAAGGACGATTACGTTTCCAAGGAAGTGCAAGAAACGCTCCACGATGACGGAGATAATGACGAACGCAGTCGTAACAGCAGCTAGAATCCATGCAGGCGTAAACTCCAACGTCCGCTTCTCGACCGATACGGAGCCCTCACTAGTTCCGCCCGCCATGATGAATCAATCAATCGTTACTGACTGATTCTGCAGAACTCACATCGAAGCTGGCTACTATATAGCCAAATTCTGAAGGTCTAGTCCTTGCTGGTCACGAAACCAACAATCGCCTCTCGACATCGACCTTGCGCAAGATCCAGCACAAAGACCGAAGACTCCCATGATGTAAGCAAGTTAGACCGACTGTGTCGAAGACGACCTGCTGCTGCTTGTGACAATGCTGCGGCTGCGGAAGCAGCTCGAGAGCGGGGAGCATGCAAGCAATGGTTCTGAAGAGCGCCCGGAAGATCTACTGGTGGTGGGGTCCTGGATTGTTGAAGCACTTTCAAGAGTTGAATGCTGCCGCAGACTGACTAACTTTGCCTGCCATACACACGTACCGGCCGGACTCTTGTGTTGCCCTCCCGACCTTGACTTCGCGGCTTTTGCTCTGTAAATGTTTCTTTGCCATCAACTCATTGTATCCACGGATTCCAGGAATCTTAACTTCCCTAGCTAGATTTGTCGCTGCCTAGGAACTCATCCATGCCTCAATTCGCGCTCCGGTGCTCCCGGATCTCGCCTCGGCAATGCACAGTACATCACAGTTCACAACCACGTGTTGTTTCTTCTTTAATGTATCAATTAATTGAGATCAATACACTCTGAACCGAAACACGAGATTGGTGACTTACCAACCAAGCGTTTTTCGAAAGAAAACTGTTGACTTTCTTTCTTTCTCGAATTGGAACCATGCTTATCTTTTTCCTCAAGCTAAGAACTTCTTGATCCGAACAAGAAACGTGTTTGCACAGAGGCTTTATATCACCCTAGAAAAAACCGCCAACTCTTCGATACAAACAAAAATCACGAACAAAGCATGCCCTAACCTACGATCCGTCAACCAATCTTGGAGCCGTTCCACCCCACATACGACCTCGTGTTCGGATTGGGACCAAGATTCTGGGAACGTACAGAATTCATCCAATAGGTCAAGCTCGTGGGAAGCACGGGCGCCGGAAGTGAAGTGCTTCTACAAGCACCGCCAGTTCCTTTCCCATTAACTCATAAACTAGGTGCCATTATGTTGTTTCCGAGTGCATTTCTGGACAGGTGCATTGTTTAGATTAGGGAACTGGGTGTGCTTCGCGATCAGCTTCCAACGTATTCGGGGACGGTCAATTCCAAGTACGATCTGAATTGTACAATTGTTTGATGGAGGAATTTGCTCAGGTTGCATTTGAGTTGACTCTTGAGTGGTTTGTTCAATTCGACGTACTTGTATCTGGATTTGCATTCCTTGGGTCGATCCTTGTCCGGAAATCTCCGAATGGCATCATTCGTCAATTTCGCCGAAGGATTGATTCCATACTCAACTGATTTCCTGCCGACAAAGTACGGTATACCCCTCTCCAAGGCGGCCTCAGTTGCAGAGAGATCACTCTCGCTCTTGAAACTATCCCGGCAATTGTCTCCGAATAGAAAATTTCTTGTAATTTTCATCGGTTTTTAGCCCGTGTTTTCAAGAATCAATCGGCTGATGGGTTATTTCCATCGGCTAATAATGAACTAGCGGTCGGTTTTTCCCAATCATTACTCTCTGCAATGGCCATTGTCGGTTTTTCCCAATGGCCATTGTGGGAGCTCTTTGAGCGGAGAGGACGAGGTCAAATTTATAAGAATGTTTTGAAGTGCATTTTGGTTTGTTAGTACAAACTAAGCCCTATAGCGAAATGAGTCCTAAGAGGGTTGATTAGAATGCAGTCAAGCTCACTTACTAAATATAGGCCGTTTGCAGTCAATCTCAGTTACTAAATATAGGTCGTTTGAAGTTCAAACTTTTCACAGATTGAAGCAGTTTTCCTTACCTTTCCGAATAGTCATTTTGAGTTTCAAGATTCCTCATACTTTAGGAGATATTCATGGTCAAAGTTTAAAAGCACAATTCAAAATCTGCCCAAAACTGCCCAAACTACGGTATATGCTCATTTACCCTCAAAATTCGCCCAAAATCAATTAGATCGCGGTACCTTTCACAAATTCACCAAAAAAAATGATAATTTACTTTTTTGAAATTTTTTTAATTGTACATGTAGAAGAGGTACCAAGGCATGATCTCACCGTTTGGATTTCCAATCCAAGAATTTTCTACATGCCTTTTTTTAGTGTCAAAGACCAACCTCTGTATTTGCATCTCAACATACCTCCATGTAAATAATCAAGCATTTCAAAAGGTAGCATAGGTCCTATAAGGGTTAAAATTATAGAGACGTGACCTAACTCGCCTAGGAAACAAGGATTTTGAAAAGCCTCACTTCAATTTTACTCTTGGAATTGGTTTTCTTGACTCACTAAAAAATTCAAAGCCATTTTTACAACCAAAGAAATAAAAATAAAAATAAAACTGAACATTATGATCTCACAATTGGTGAGAAATTTCAATCTAAGATTTCACACACACATACATGTACAAGTCACATACTAGATCTTACAGTTACATACTCTAAAATTCTCAAAAATTAAAAATTTGCACCTTGCAATGACCGAGGGTTGTTTTGATGCTTGTTGGCAATTTTGAGGCCTCACGACATTTGGGGTCAAGTCCAGGACAATACGTGCTTCCACCATACTATATAGTATACCACAGTATATTCTATATACTTAAACTGAGAATATCCAAGTGTAGAGACCAGTAATATATTGCATTTTTGACAGGTCATACCACTCTTGATACACCTGAAGATGACACGTGGCCATCATTTAAAACAAAATAAAAGAATATGTTAAAATTACTCTTCCATGTGATTGGGCACTTCAGCATATCCGGCCAAATATCTCTTTAAACAAGAGTCTTAGGGCCCATTCCCATGCAACCCAACCCCTAATTAGTTTTACGGGAGCCCGTAAGATTTCAAGAGCTAGCCAAGGGAAGGTGGCAAGCAATTGGAATAAAATCAGAATAATACAAAATTTGTAATACAAAATTTGGAGGTTTATTCCTCTTGTCTCTACCTTTTTGAGCATGAATAGTGCTTCCTCAAATGGAGGACCACTATTCCCTGAAAAGGAGGATTTAAATTTGGATTATAAGGGAGGACATGTGAATGGCACTTCATAATCTTTTCTTGATATTGGTTCATGATTTTTCAAGGTTTTCTCTAGTGAAATTATGGGGACGGGTCTCACAAGGGAATGGGCTTTAATTCCTAAAGGCCCATGCGTTTTTGGACCTACAAAACCAAAAATTGCAATTATTGACCACCTTATACTAGTTGAGGCATGATTAACTCGAGGCATGATTCACTTTAACCCCTAAAGATCCAAGAGGACCAAATCGGGCTTTTGCTATTTTGGGCAGCTTAGATGAATAGGTTAAAAGTAGTATTTTTGCCTAAATTTTTTAATGGGTGCTCCCTATACTGCAAAGTGTATGTGGTAAAATTTACAAAGCCAAATTCCAATTTTTGAGTCTTCTACAACAATTCTTGGTTTGCGAGCCGAACTGGGGCAGTTTAAATTTAGTATTTTTTTGAAATTTTTTTTTGGAAATATGTTCATGACCAAATCACTACTTAAGTTCCAAAGGGCCCCAAGTCAAAAAGTGTACCAATTTTACAAGGGCAGCCTCCAAAAGTGTCAAAAATAATCTCAACAATGCCCAAAAAAACTTCGTAGACAAACTTTGGATGTTATAATCTCTCAAATGGTAAACATCCAACGGTCAATTTTTATATCAGATACTGAGAATTGGCTTAGGTACAAGATCTTACGGTTGGAAGTTAAGAAAAGAATAAAAAAATTGTTTCGCACCCCTTGAAGTGCATAGAGGTAGAGAATTGGAGTTTTGAGGTTTTAAGCTCCCAAAAACACCCAAGGATCTTTAGGGGTTAACTATTTACATCTTTTGTATCTTCATATAACCAAATCATTATTCTAAGTTCCAAAAGTGACCGAAGCCAAAAAGTTTGTCAACTTCACAAGGGCAACCTCCAAAAATTATAACAATCTTTGCACTTTCTAGTAAAATCGAATCATCTCTTACAAAATTTGTCAAAATTTGAGATTTTGGAATTTTTCCATTTTTTTACTCGCCCTTTGGATCTTCAATTTGAACTTACTTGATATATGTTTTTGGGGAGCCTAGATGAACACATTTCTATAAGTTTTAATTTTTTAAAAAATCTAAATTTAAACTACCCTTCTTAGACTTGACACCTAAAATTTTTAGATGAAGGTAGTTGGCTTTGCAGATTTTACCACATACATTTTGCAGTATAAAGAGCACTCTATAAAAATCTCAGAGAGAAATATCACTTTTAACCCCTTCATCTAGGCTGCCCAAAATCGCAAAACAACCATTTTGGCTTTCTTGGGCCTTTAGGGATTAATCTTTATAACTTTATTTTAATGCCATGAGTCACCCCTCTCCTTTCCTGAGTATACTGTTGGGATCTATGATTCAGTTCTAAATTGAGGATATGAGATTCCACTCTACTGTAATGCAATGAATCTCTTTTACAAACCTAAGAATATACTACTACTTTCCCCTATATCTGCAAACAAGGTGTTATTGAAGGTTTTCACTTGACAAGAAGAAATATATTATATCTGGAATTACATCTTTAGAATTGAAATTTTAAAAATAAATAAATAAATAAATAAATAAAAATGCAGAAATTATGAGAATGTATATTCAATGGCATTAACCCCTAACTTTCCTTAAAACCAGAAAGGGGTTTTGGAGGTTCCTGCAGAAGAAAAACTCATCCAACTTTAACCATTATAATCTCACAAAATGAAGAAGAATGAAAGGTTCAAATTTGTATGTGAGAATAATATCAAGTGAACTTTGAGATCTTACGGTTGAATCTTTTAAATAATGCTTAAATTGAGATTATTTGAGCTTAATCTAAAGGAAGGTCAAATTTTGGTGATTTAGACCATTTTGCAACAAGGAAATCTAGGGTTTAACCTAGGAACATCCTTGATCAATACAAAATGTCTAAATTATAAAAAAAGAACCTTCTTCTACTTCAAGCCCAAAGAAACTCAATCTAAGCATTAATCAGAAGATCCAATCGTAGAATCTAGAAGTTAACTTGACCCTTTACTCAAATGACAAATTTAAACCATTAAATTTTCTCTGATTTTGAGATTATAATGGTCAAATTTGGCTGAAATTTTCCCGTGGGGATTCCAAAAAGCCATTTCAGCTTTCTTGCATCAATAGGGGTTAATTTCCAACAACATTTTCTGATAAAATTGTAGAGGTCAAAGGGTGTATAAAAAGAAGAACTCCAAATGACACCCACTTCAAGTCATCACCTCACACAATAGACATAGAAGGAAATTAAAGTTAAGAGCATGCCGAGCCGGGGCCCTAGGCTCCGGGAAAAGCTTGCAGGCGCTGCTCAGCCAGGCGTCACAATCCCACCGCCACCCTAGGCCAACAAACAAGGGAGAGGAAAAAGCTCCTCACAAATAAGAATTTCATTTCCTGCCAATAATGTCTCTACTACTCTTCCACTGGTTAATGGGGATGCTAAAATGTGAATGAAAGCACAAGATAACTTGGAGTGATGGTGTGCTAGAATTTCAGAGACCTCAACCCTCTTGACCAGGTTACAGGGATCATAGTGTGTGGGCTGAAATTCCTCACACTACAAACAAGGCTCCACTCTCCGGCCCACAGTAGTAGCAGGCTGGGCATGCTCTAAGACATGTGGTGTTGAGACCACAAGGACGTACTGTTTGCAATAAAAGGAGGCTCAACAACCGAAACAAAAGAGATTCAAAAGATGGCCAATTTCAGGACCTTTCCTTCCCTTTAAGAATGTTTTTTTTCCGCAGTCAAACCACTTTCTAAAGCTTAAAAATTTAATTCGCAATTTTTGATACATCAACATAAGCATATGATAAGCTGCTTCTCCACTCATGTATGCGCATTTTTCATATGATTTGCTCATTTCATGTAAGTACAAGCTTATTGTCAACTTTGGTACACTTTTGGTCGGTTGCTTGCTTCGAGTTTGATGAATTAGGGCGTATTTGGGAAAGGCTTGCCAAAAACTCCGTGACGCGTATGCCTTTTATTTTTCACAAGAGTTTGGCTTTGTTTACGCGTGCGGTATGTGGTATTATTCAACTTGAAGTCGGTGCGGTGCCTTACACATGGGATACATGCTATTGAATCATGTATGGGATGGATGGTGAGACATGCTTATGTGTTGGTCATTTAGATGTTTTGATGGTAAGATATTTGGGCACATTTTTCACAATAAAGTGATGAAGCTAAGATGCTAAAAATCATGTATGCATGTTTGATTCTAATATTGCTTGGATATTAACCCTTAACCGAGCCGAACGTCGAAAATCGACATTTTCGATGACTTGTAGCAACTTTGAAGAGCTGTAAATTCTTCATCCGGGTCTGTTTTGGATGAAATCACTTAGAGTGCTTTTCAAATTGAGTCTAGTTTGTGTGATAAAAATTGCATACTCATGCACTGAATTATGGATAAATGGCATGCATTTTAGTAAAAGGAGGTCTTGTTTTTGAGTTTTCAAACATGGGGCATGTTTTGCCATTGTGAGGCAATTATGGGAAATCGAAAAGATGTTTTCATGAAAATTTTTAACATAATCACAATCTTAAGAGGAAGGTTAAAAACTCTCCAGTAGAAAGATTATCCTTTTGAATAGTTTAGGTTTTGAATAGTTTAGGTATTGGATTTGCAACAATGTTTCTATCTTGAAAGAAACTGATTAAATGAATGATTTTTGAGGAGCTATATCTCCTTCATCTACCGTTGGATCTTGACTTTATTAGAGTCTTGTTTTAGTTGTAGAAACCTTGACAAAATCAAAGATATATTGAAGATAAGGCATAGATTTGAGTGCAAAGGGTCGGGTTTTGGACTATCTTTCCTTTGTAAATTTTTTGGGAGCTTTACACCATTGTAAGGTCAATATTTGCGCAAAGAATATTTTCTCATGAATTTTTTTTGTTCAAGGGTGTTATTGAGATGAAGGTTATCATCTTTTCAGCTGATTATTTATTGATTGCAATAAGTATATTGGTAGCATTTTCACTTCAAAGTGAAAATGTTGAGAATTTTTTATGTATTCTGGATACTTATATGCTATGATCTTGCTATCTATGATGCCTCATGACTCAAAATTTGACCCTCATGATGGAAAATAAACCAATTACAAGATATACGGTTGAGATCCACATAAGCTACCTTCCGTTCCATTTATGACACTTTTCTTGAGAATGTGTTATTTTTTCTCTTAATGAGTCAAACCATTTAGGGGTTAAGTTTAATGTTTAATACCAAATGTTGGACATCAAAATTGGGCAATGGGAGAAATTTAGATTTTAACCCCTAACTTTCCTTGAAGCCCGAAATGGGCTTTTGCAATTCTGGGCAGCCTAGATGAAGGGGTTAGAAGTAATATTTTTACCTAAGAATTTTATCAGGTCCTTCTTATACTGCAAAGTGTATGTGGTAAAATTTGCAAAGTCAAATTCCAATTTTTGAGTCTTCTAGGACGATCCTTGGGTTGCGAGCCGAGATGGGGCAGCTCAAAAAAGTAACTTTTTTGAATTTTTTTTTTTGAAACATGATCATTACTAAATGACTACTCAAATTACAAAGTGACTCAAGTCAAAAAGTTTACCAATTTTACAAGGGCAGCCTTCAAAAAATTTTAAAACCAATCTTTGCAATACCCAAAAAAACTTGGGAGACAAACTTTGGATGTTATGATCTCTCAAATGGTAAACATCCAATGGTAAACATTAATAAGGTCAAATACAAAAGCATTACATCATTCCAATATTGATAATCAAGCTTAGAAAGGATTTTTATTAAATACTAAAAATTTCAAATACAAAATTAAATATATGCAATAATGGCCAATATTGTTTCATGTGAGTCACTCGTGATGTCTACTAATATCCCATGCTATCAATTCTACAAAGGATTATCAAATGTCATTCTCACAAAAAAACATGTATTTTTCCACAGTTTGAGATTTATCTCAAGTGCACAAAGGTTGATTTCCATTGATGAAAGGCATATACATGTTCAAGATGATGGTTAACATTACCATAAAGGCAACACCAAAAAAGTTTGGCTTCATTCCAAATTGTGTAAATTTTGAAAGATCTTTTACCAATCTTGAACAAAACTGAGTATAAGACATACTCTACTTTGACATTCAATATCTTCCAAACCACAATTCAACTCCACTTCAAACTTTTTATAATTGTGTAATACATCATGTACTACAACTTTGATTTGGACACTTTTGAGTTTTGCCCACTTACACTCATGGGATGATTTTTTGAATGGAAGTGAGTCAGAAATGTACTCGGTTTTGTTCGTCACTGTATACTGAAATTCAACTTAAAAGGCCCCTCTTTGATAATATAAATGGCATGTAAAGAATAATTGGATGAAAGATCCAAACGGTGAGATCATGCCTTAAACCTTTATCTCCAAGTACAAAAATCAAAACTTGAAAGAAGTAAAATCTCAATTTTTGGTGAATTTTTGAAGTTCCTGCAATCTTATTTATTTTGGGCAGTTTTTTAAGAATAAACGAGCATATACCGTAGTTTGGGCAGATTTCAATGAGTGTTTTCAAACTTTGAACGTGAATATCTCCTAAAGTATGAGGAATTTTGAAGCAAAGAATGACTTCTCGGAAAGGTATGGAAAAAATCTACAACCCGCAAAAGGTTTCAATTTCATAAAAGCTAATTATAATAAATAAGGGGCTGACCACACCCCAAATGATCGTTTTCAGCTCTTTTCGACATTAGGGGTTAACCCTTAAAGGTCCCTTGGAGATAGTATATACGGTGGCGTATAATTGAGATTTGCTACCAACAAGAAACTCTATATTGTGATCTTAGAAGCTTAGTAGAACCGCATGGATTTATATGTCAACTTGTTCTTTGAACTCAAATCTATTAAAGGTGTGCACTCATTCCAATACAACCAAAATACGTTGTATTCTAGCAACCAAAATATGGTTGTTCAGACCTTTAAGGGTTAAGTGCTACATTTCCACACCTACTTTTCTACTGTAAAATATACAAGGGCCATATAGCATGACAAAAAAAATACTATATGTACAATGCCCTTGACTAAGACCTACTCAATTCACTTAAGATGTATCAATTGTCGTGGCAATGGTGGTTTAAGAGTACTAGTGCTTGTACTAATGATCACCGGAATCGGGAGGGAGATCATACGGAGATGTGCGATGTCGAAGCTCGCTACCCGGAGTATTACTACTAAAAGGACCAACTCCATGCTCATGTTGCAACTCCGTTTCTTGCATAGGGTGGAGCGCCTTGCGTTTACCAGATGTGCTTACTCGATCTCGTCGAGCCCATATGTTTTGGGTACTCACATCGACAGCCGACGAATCCGACGGCTTTAGTGGTTGTATCTCGATCCTTGATTTTCACATCACCAACATCACACTCTTTAGCATTTGTAAAACACACCTTTGAATGGAGTTCCAAAACTCAAACCAAAGTTAGCAGCGTTGTCTTTATCAGACAAAATTCCTGTTCATTTGTCAGACACAATTTAGATGAGATGTACATTGATACATTGATGATGTCTTAGATGTACATCTCATTTAACAAATGAATAGGTCTTTTGTAAGTTAGTAGAGAATAGTCTTTTTGTACCTGGATGTAGATTCTTCTTCCATAGGAATTGTCACAAACGATGAATCGTTGTAATTATCATATGCATCTACGCCTTGAGATTGAGCCCCACTAGTTGAACTCCTCTTTGAATCCTCATTCTTGACACTCCGTTTTACCCTTTTCTTGGCATCCTTGTGCCACACGTTTAAGGCACGGTTTACCTTTGGTGCCACAATCGCCTTCTTGTAAGTTGAACCCATCTGTAAAATATACACAATTACAAAGCTTAGAGTTAATAAAGGTGCGACATTATGGACTTTTTAGTTAACCTCTGAAGATCCTTAATACCTAAAACTCATGAACAAAATTCAGCTAACTTTGACTATTATAATCTCACAAACAAAAAAGAATTGACGGTTTAAATTTGGCATGCAAGTAATAGGTCAAGTTAACTCTAAGATCTTATGGTTGAACCTTTTACATAATACTTAGATTGAGCTTTCTTGGTCTTGAAGAAGAAGGTCATTTTTTATAATATAGGAAATTTTGCACGATCTATAAGGGTTAAGATGGACTTTTCTTCATATCGAAAAAACTATTTAAGATGTGTAATATCCAAGTGGTTTTAGATTCCTATGAGGTAAAAGCATCCCTAGTAATGACCAATGAAATCATCAAAAAGTGCTCATTTCATCGATTTATTTTTGATGCTCCTGATAAAATCTCTTATTGTAAAGTTTTAGGATTCTATAATGTTTTACCTTAATATTTTTTCTGTTCTAAAATTATTTAAATGCAACATATGGGGCCTATAATTCTTGAGATAATAACATCATCCTCAAATCCAATAACCTTTTTCTCACTATCCTTTTACACTATCAAAAATGACTTTTGAGATATTCACCATCCTCTAGTGAATAAATATATCTAGATCCAAGAATACAGTCTTCATTTCAATTAGTGTCACTTCTAATTTAGTCTTAGAAATGCATCAATTCAACAAAGGATTTGTAATGTTTACTTTGTTTCAAGGGAGCACTAATTCTCTACATTGAACCCAAAACATATCTAATTGATTCAATTAGCAAATTTTATTGTCCCACGGATCACTAGAGCTTTTTTAAAAAAAATAAAAATAAAAATAAAAATAAAAAATTCTTAAGTACCTGAGAAACAAGAGCAAAGAGAGGCAAAGTGCTGAAGCTACAAAAGAGTTGTACTCCAAGCCTGCACACACATAGCTTCAATGCTTTAGAATTTGCTGTGAAATGTGTGGCCATCGAGGTAAAGGCATTACGAACAGACGCTGTATTCACGCCAATCTTTGATTTGAAGATTGGAGTTCTTATCTATCTATCTTGCTATGAAATGCGTAACAAGGACTGTAATGTAAAAATATCTTTGGATTATGGTCAATTTTCTTAGAATGACACTTTCTGATTAAAACCAAGACTTTGAGTATTTACTACTTTACACACAATAATACTAAGGGTCGAGTCAAGGCCAACATATCTACAAACCAATTCACCATAGATTGGCGTCATCAATGGCTTGGCCCCTCGTGTAAAGCAGCCCTAAAACTATATCATAAGAAGTCGCATATATAAATAATGCACTTAGTCACATGTTAGAAAAGGACGTACCCAAGGCCGAGACGAGTGTACACAAATCCCTTGTTTTGCTCAAGTAGACAAGATTCAAAGCCAAATTGCCACTGCGTTCATCAACAACTTGTAAGCGTCAAAAAAGTAAGTACGTGCGGGCTCATTTGTAGGGCACCTCACATGGATGAGGTCCCTCAAGTTTAAACGAATTAACCTCACATGGATCCCCGGGAGGCGTCCCCGTGAGGCTTTTGAAAAAAATGTTCAAACCATCCATTGATATTTACGCCGGGGGAAGGGCCTAGCTAACTGGGCTCGCGTTACAAGAGGACCCCTCCGCATCGGGGCTCCCGTGATAGGAGGGCCCCTTCACGTTGGGCCTCCCGTGATAGGAGGACCCCCGCGCGTCGGGCCTCCCATCACGGGTGGCCCTAATATGGGGGCCTCCCCCTATACCATCAAACTGAAATTTTCAAAAGGAAAATTACTCATGCATGCAAAGAAGACATACCACTTGCCAAATGAATGTTGACATCTCAAACGCACTCTGCAAAAGAACAAAGCATTTCAAAATGTAATCCTTGTCCGCGATGGCCCACATAAATATAAAATCTCAATTTTTGGTGAATTTTTGAAGTTATTACAATTTTTGGGGAGGTTCCGAGAATAAATGAGCATATTCTGCAGTTTGGACAAATTGCAAATAGTTTGACGGTGAGAATCTCCTAAAGTATGAGGAATCTTTGACAGTGAAAATCTCCTAAAGTATGAGGAATTTTGAAACATGAGATGACATTTGGGAAAGCTTTACAATCTGCAAAATGTTTTAAGTTCTTGCAATCTATATTTAGTAACTGAGAGCCTGACCAGAGTCAAAACGGACACTTTAAGACCTCGTGGAGCATTAGAGGTTAAAAGAGATGATGATGGTAAGACGTACTTGGAAGAGAACGAGGTGAATGACATGAAGGAGAAGTTTGGGACGGTCAAACCAAAAAAGCTGGTCACGAGGCTTCAATTGGGCACCCGTGAACGGCCCCGGGAAAGGTAAGGCACCCGTCGACTCCTTTGCCAAAGTGGCTACAACATGTTGCAGCTTGGTGCCTATGGCTAATACGAACTACAAGCCACATAAAACAAGTGAACTCATCATTAAAACCAAAATTGTAAACCAACATTGTCATTGATGTATAAGATGGACATGCCTCACCTCCTTCTAGAACAATCTCATAACATCTTTTTGATAGGCTTGCAATGAACATTATAGGGGTGAATGTTTGCAAAATTGTGTGAAGATTGTAAGGTATGCAAGAGAGCGAGTTTTATGGGTTGAAATGACTCCTTATGCTAAAATGTTTATTCATCTTTGCAAGGGGAAATTTAAGGGTTCTCCAACTTTGTGAAATTGTAGCACTTACCAACACCGGGATAAAGGAAGACCAAAAGTACAAATGAACACCTACACACAAACAACACAACCTTGAAAGGAGCTCCAAAACGGAAAAATGCATATGTATTTTTGTATTTGTAGCAACAAATGGTTCAGCCGTAGCGAGAAAATAAATAAGAATACCAGACCCTCGTGGAGTTGGCGTGCTTAAAATGCCCGTTCGACCTACCCTTAGTGATATGCAATAATGACGTAGGACGACTAATTCCTCTCAGGGTGGACACTATAACCGCCACAACGAAAATAACTAGTTGCTATTGATCATACCTTGAATATTGAAGAGTAGGAAGATTACGACAAATCCCCAAAGCCACGCACTACATCCAAAATAACGAGTTAGACAAAATTCATTTTTTTTGTCACTCTGTACATGCATGGCCATCTTGGTAGAAATGAAGTCCTCTTTTTAGGTACTAAAAAATCCTAAAATTTTCTAAAAGACATATTTGTACTAAAAAAATACCGGAATCACAAGGTAAATAGGTTTTCCAAATTCAAAAACACAAAATTGATTAATTACCCAACTCTATAGTACCAAAATGGCCATACGGGTATACATTCATGATGTTTATCAAAGTTAATAAACAATTTATCGGGGGATATTTCTACATAGGATATGAGTTCTCTTAACAAAAGTCATTGGAACTCCTTCCTACACTAAAGAAGTGTTTGGATCTACAATATTAAAGTTTTTATCAATGATGCACAACTATGAAAAACCTCATATTTGTTCGTAATAAGTTAGATATGTCATTCTTACAAGAAAGTATTTTGGACCTACATTGTTATAAAAAGACATTCCCTTTGTCTCAAATTTATCCCTATGAGTGGGTTTTAGAACAACTTACAAGAGAGACCTTATGAGATAGAAAGAGTAAAATAATTGATCAAAGAGGTTTCAAAGAAGAAAGCCAAGATTTCTAAGAACTAGAAATGTGTACCTTATACCCACAATGGTTTGAAATTCATCCTCCATACTACGCATCATGTAGTCATGAAAGTCGTACTTATATGGCAAGTTATGGGTCTACAAACAATAAGATGCCAATATCAATGTTAAGTTGTTTTATACTCACTACAAAAGAGTTGTTTATTAGTGTTACGTGGAGATTAGTGTAACAAGTAACTTTTGGTAAAGAACTTATGCAATAGTGTCTGTATTCAAATTTTTGAATACAATTTAAGAAAATAGTAAGTAGTAAGAAATTGTACCGTGATAAAGCTGAATCGAAGCGTGAAGTAATCTGCTCGAGGGATGTGAAATTGTTGGAAAAAACAAACCTGTTGCAAGGCAATGAGATATATATTTCAATAATCATTAGTAGAAAGGTGGTTTGAGTAAAGCCATAGTGGCACAATATGGCTTTAGAGTGCCACTAAGGCTTTACTTGTGGCTCTACTCGGACCACCTTTCCACTACACAAGAGTTGTCAACTAGTGTTACATTTTTTAAAGATCTGAAATTGCTAATTTTTTTACTATTTACCAGGAGCATAGATTCCAATATTAAAGGTTTCCATCTTGACCTATATAGAGAGTAAAAATATTGGTCAACTGTTAAGATTTACAATATATATGTTTATGTAAATTAGTGCATATAACACAAATTAACAACTCTTGTGTAGTAATTTATGAATAAGCAACAACAAGATAAAGCTGAGAAAGGCTTTCAAGGCTTACCACCCACACTATAATCCTTGACTTGCTCCATGGCTTTGAGGTATGGTACCTTATGAACGTGGACTGGCGAGTATAGCTTACATTATTCAAAACAAGTTCTGCATCCAAGATAGCTTCAAAAATAAAATAACTCAATCTTCGTCAATGAACAAACCGACACTCTTAATAATAATACAATTTTCAGCATGGCAAACTTTGTAGTGAAGTTTGCCATGCAAGCAATTTGTGTGCATAAGCAAAGTAATTGAGTAGACCTATTGGAATCATTCTTACAGAACCTTTCAAGAATTTGTTAAGGATTTCCAAAGGTGAACTTGTAGATATTCCTAAGATGGCGCACTTTACAATGCTCACAGTGAGTATATTGAATATTTGCGTTCAAAGCTATTGTGTACCTCTTGCAAAGTTCACCTACCATTTTCGGTACCGTGCTACCTTATATACTCATGTTCTTTGTATGTTCTATGCTCTCTTTTTTATGTTTTATGTTCTTAATGTTATTTTTTGTTTCATTCCATGAATGATCTATTGCAAGTGGGATAATAAGGAGAATCAATATTTACCTGCCATTGCTTCTGGAGATGTTGATTCTTGGGCTTGCTTCTCCCATTTCTTCCAACTATAAACCTGAAGCACCAACTTTACTAGTTGCACCACTAAAACAAGCCATTTAAAAAACTTGCATTACTTGGATTACTTCTACACTACTATAGAATATTTTCATCAACCCAAACTTGGGTTAGTTTTGCTTGCCTTGAAAAGGGCAAGAGCCATGGTGAGGAAGGTGTAAAGCACATGATTTGCAGCTAGAACAAATATGAATATATGTAGTTGGTGAAGGCTTTCGGTCGATAGAAATGGTTCATAGCCCTACACAAATTGCAATACACTTAAATTAGACTCGACCCAAAAGTATCCTAGAGTATCGTTCAAAATTGAATTTAAGTCTATTTCAACTCTCATAAAGATAGATTTAAGACATGTGTACTTCTTCTACATTTTAAGTTACACAATATTTGTCAACCACTTGTAACTTATGCATACAATATCCAAAAACTACATTTATGGTGTGTTGGAACTCATTTGAATGTAGCGCACATCTTGGCAAGTAGTCGTTGAAGTTGTAACTGCCAAGAGGCTCCGCCGCCTATGGTGTTGTTCTTGCTCAAAAGAGAAATTCGAAGGTCTGTAGCTGAATTTCCCGGTACCTGGAGCCGGGTACTCCGTAGTTTCTAGTTTGCATGGTGACCATTTTGTATAGAGAGATGACTTGATGCAAATCTTGGAAATGCGTTCTTGCAAGAGGATAAGGGTCAATGATATGAACCCCACCAACATCAACTCTGTGGAATATCACACTTATTCATCAACATACCATTTTAAGAAGAATAACAACAAAGAAAACAAAAAGAATTTCTCAAGAAGTATTTCTAGATAATCAAAATCTCAACTTACCATCTTTGATTTTTTCCAAAGCATGGTACATTGCTTTTCGCTTCTTCCAATGCAAGTACTGCGAGTTGAACATGAACCAAGTTGCGTCAAAGCGAAAGAGCAAGCGGGATGTTTTATTCAACAAGAAAAGTTGCAGAATTTCAAAGAGATACTACAATTGCCTAAGCGTAGATACGAGCTCTCCTCATAAAAATGGCAAATTGCAAGGAATACTACAGCCAGAGCTCAACAACAGCTCAATTCTTATGAATTTGCTACACACTTCAAAGACAGGAAAAATCTATTAAGTATCAGCTGATAAGAGGATGATTTCTCATAGTAAAGCGCTGTTCATTCTACTAAAGTTGCTACCTTTCAAAGACATTCTAGAATTTAAAATCCCGATGACTGCAGCAATTCAAATCAAAGTTGCTAACTTCGACTATGCACACATCACAGCTAAAGCCACTTAGCAAAGCTCAGAACTACTAATATTGAGATGAGGACAAATCTTCAGCTAGTAGCTTGTTATTAGCTGTATCCATTGTCACTCTCAACAACAGCTCAACATTTCTGAAATTTCTACAGAATCAACAAAAGAGGAAAGACATTCAGCTCAGGTAATTAAGAGTATGAATTCATCGATCGATACACATATACTGGCAACTTTTACCAACAGTAGATGTAAATTGCGACTACTGGGTGTGCTCGGACCAGAATTCCTCTGCTAGTAAACTACTGTTCAACCTGATTCTACCATAATTGCCACATTTGTTGTAGAATTTTTAGCTTCCAAATCTTGCTGAGTGCAGCGAAATTGCGAACTACAAGAAACAATTTCTGCCCCACAACATCTCAATTGCACTAAATTCCTACACACTTCCCAACAATTCACTTTCAGAACTTGATGACTGCAGCAAGCAAAGTTGCATACTTTCACTACGGTAGTACAAAACCATGGTTGAAACTCTTGTGGACATTCTTCGGAGACAGTGTTTTTCCACTACTTTTGTACATCGCAATCTTGTGTGAGAGAGAGATGGAGATGGAGAACGTACTTGGCCGAGCCAGTGCAAGAAACGCTCCACCACGAGCGAGATGAACACGAAGATACTGCACACCGTCGCCAACGCCCATGAGGGCGTATACTCCAGCGACCGCTCATCCGTCGCCACCTCCCCCGCCATAGCCTCACTACCTCACTCACAAACCGCCTCCTCAAACAACTTACAACAATAGATTAATTCTCCTTCCGAAGATCTTCAGCAACAATTAATGATCAGTAGCATCGGCAATTGCCAATCTGATACCAGTCTTTGTATCTTTGCTTTGCTTCTTTTTTTCTCCGCGCCACGCGGCTTAGAATTGATCTCGTCAGTGCAGGTTTTAAAAGCAGCTTCGGATATACTGCTGCCCCACACACCTGCAGCTTTCAGATTTTCACAAGTTCCTGTCAACAACGACTCTTGCTTGACTGGAAGCATCATCGAGATTTGACAAGATGCTCATGATTGGAAAGTGATCGCTACTCGGAAAGCAGCTTACGGTAATGAGAATGGTTCTGTGCATTAACTTGGTCATTGTCGGCAAGCGAGGTTTAAATCGAGTTCGAGACTTGCATGAGTATTTGATGATTTGAGCAATTCTGGATAAGTGAGCATATCATAGTTTAATTTCCAGTGAGTCCCTTGGTTGCATGTCTGCAAATTCCATTTACAGACACGAAAGGTCGAAAGTGAAGCGGCTAGATCTAAAGCAACTGCACTCGTAGAAATGCCACGAATTTGGGAGATTCTTGCCATCACTAATCTTGAACCAGCACGGAGTACGCACTGTCTAATGGCTGCAAGTTGATACTAATCGGTGTGTAGAATAGTGCGAGGAAGTGATCAAAGTCAATATTGTCAAAACAAGTGAACTGGGGTGCTCTAGAAGTTGTTTAGTAAGCACCTCCACTTACGGATATAGCTTTAGAATTATATCATTATTCTACTGGATTCATTTAGTTGTGAAGGAGGGACTTCTGATGTTGACCCTACTAGGGATATTGTATCTAATGTTCGATGGTGGGGTGGTCTCCATATTTGTTCTAATGTTTGATGGTGGGGTGGTCCCCAAGTTCGCTTTTTGTTGTAGCTTGTGGAGGTCTTAAAGACCTCGCTGTGCAACGAAAAGCTTACCCTTAGTTAACTAGAGCTTCTTCAAGGATTAGCGTTCATTCTTTCTTGTGGGCCTCAATCAAAGGCAAGTGTGCAAATAAATGTCAAGCCTGGAATGGTACTTCTTTACAAGCACTTTTGTAATAAGATGTAACTAACAATCCCACTAATGAGGATAATCTCACGTGCTTTAGATTTTACAATACATATAGGATGAAGGTGAAAGCACACTAAGGTGGGTGTATTTTTGGAAAGCCCATTGTACCATAAAAGTTGTAAAAGCCAATAGGGTTTGAAGAGCTAAACCTCTCTGGTACTTTTGGTACAATTTTTTTTTTATAAGCATATAATTCAATGAAGTTTGATGCAAGTTGTAACAATGTACATATTCTATTAAGGGTTATTTATCCTAAAGGTAACATCTTAAACCTATTTATGAGATAAGGCAACCATAAGAAGGTGCATAGAAGTACTATTGGTAACAATTTGTACTTTCATGAAAAATAAGAAGTGATAAAATTACATCAATTATTACTAGATTGGTCCTATATCCACATGTTGCAAGCATTCTTGAAAGGGAGTAACAAAAAATTGCCAAGTTTGGGTCGTATTCTGCCCAAATGCAATTTTAGCACTTTGCTCGTAAGAATGAGCAATAGAATTATACCAACATCCCAATTGTGCATTTCAATGCTTGATACATGTATTTATATAAAATTGACGAGTGAATTTGATGAAATCTTATTTTATCCTTTTTTTTATAAAACATAAACTTCATACTTTTGTGTTTTTTGGCAAATAGTAATGTATGGTAAAAAAAATGTGTGTAAGAACAAATTTTCAAGTGATACCTATATTTTTGAGGGGGATTACATTGGATTTATAAAATCCATAAGAAATGCCATTATGAGCCCTATAAAAAAGTGCATTTAAGGGATAAGACAACATCTATACCAACCCTTGAAGTATGTTATTCAGATAAAGATGTACTAAGTGTTCCACCATAGCATGCTTTTGCTCATGATGATAACCGCATTATGCGCAAAGGAAAGCACGCTGAAATGGATAATTGAACAGAAGTGGGGACACTTCATTTTGGCACAAGCCTAGTTTTGAAGACCTTCTTGAAAACGTAATCAAGTCTATGAAAACCATAGTATTCAATACAAGACTCAATGGTAGACAGAAGCCTGATTGGTACTCGGACTAAGAAGACTCTGGTGGAGCAGCAAACACCAGGGCTGCATTCGTCCCCCCAAACCCAAATGAATTCGTCAATACTGCTCTGATGTCCATTCTTTTGGGAGTCGACAGAGGGCTTAACAGGCCGTCAAATAAATATAGTGTCAGGATGCTCCAAATTTAACGTCGGCGGTGCAATGCCGTGTGAAACATACGAAACATCCACATATCTCAAGCCTTGGTTCTCTCTTTCAATGAAGGTCACCTTAGCAGAGTCGATTTTTAGGATTTCAGAGCAACTACCAAATGAGGACTTACATGATAGAGAGCAAGCACAGAGAAGATGGCTTCCACAGCTCCTGCCGCACCTAGCAAGTGCCCTGTAGCGCCCTGTCGTACAAAACCCAAAACAAAATCAACTAACACAAAAGAATGAAGTGCACCTTGATACGAACAATGCATCCAGAGTCTAATGCACCTTAGTAGAAGAGAATGCAAGGCGCCCCGAATGAGCATGCTCTTGGAATAGGTCCCGTATAGCTCGTGCCTCCACTACGTCACCTGTCAATTCCCATTCACAGCCAGCTCAATAAACACTTCCACTAAACCCTAAACCCTGAAGGATTACTTGGAGGAAAGCTTTACCTAAGGGGGTTGAAGTGGCGTGTGCGTTGATGTCATCGACATCTCCAGGTTGAAGACCTGCCTGCCCCACATTCCAGATCAATATTCATGCTCCCTGATAAATCATGACCTGTTTGAGAATTGAGACAAACCTGTTGGAGTGCACGATTCATAGCCAAATAGGCACCTCTCCCTTCTCGAGATGGCTGCGTGATATGGTGTGCATCACCTGCAGATAGAGAGGTTTACAGAGTTCGTATGAAGATCATTGACTTGTTCAACTTTAGAAGTTATTAAACCAGTGCTGTTCTCTCAATTCAATGATTTAAAAGAGATTGCCAACGATCTATCGATAGTGCCGTTTTAAAACCAGGAATCAGGGTAAAGTAAGCTTCCTTGTAATCTGAAGTGGTTGTATGAGGATCATTAACTTGTTCAAATTCAAAAGTTTTTGGACGAGTGTTGTTCACATTCTGATGATTCGAAAGAAACGATTCAATGATCAAACAAAATTGCCATTTTAGAAGTATGAATCAGGTCCTCACCGGACATGCCATAGCCTCGCACTTCTGCATAGATCTTCGCTCCCCTGTCGACTGCATGATGATACTCCTAATACCATCAAAACAAAATACAAAGGTATGATCCTCATCTCATAATTCCTGATCTTCAACTTCAACTATGCTACCAAGATTTCATCGTTTTAAATTAAACATCAAATCTCAACTTGAATTACACACATGGTATTGAATATGCAAAGAATCAACATGATTGAATTATGAAGATGAATAGTGGAATCATTATTAGATGAGATATATTAAGAATGTTCAAAGTTTGTAGGTCTATACACGTACTATTTTATATAGTTCCCACTTGGAGGGATTGTGATATGCTTATGCTTTGTAACAATCACTCGTTCGTCCCTTTGCAAAATGTACTTGAGAAATACTTCATATCTACGAGTTAAAATCAAATCTCAAATCACAGATCTCTTCACCTGCTAAATAATCACAAGAGGACAAGAATGTAGAGCATAATGAATCACTAAGATTATTTTGTATATCAGACACAAGTGCTACCTTGATGAAACTCAATGATTCATGTATCGTTACAATACGAGTAACGTAATGAACCAATTAAATATAGAAAGCTAAATGGCAATCATGAGAGCACCATGAAGATAAAGGCATCTCGTCATGGGCATGTTCAAGTTATGAATTGATTTGACTTTACAGCCCTCAAACATGGCAGTCATAAATAATGCTCAAGACCAAGCGTTTTCAAGTGACCACTTTTACGTATCCATTCCTCGGGCACATTCTAAGTGACAGAACTCAATGACACTTGGGTTGTTTATTGAAGGCCATCGTGCACATGAGGCATCAGTAAGAACAAGCCAGCCCATTCCTCCACATTCTGCTTCTACTTCCTGCAATAAGTATTGGCTTTCATTTGAAACCCTGGCTAATTCATCAATTCAGATACTTGCTCGTGAACAAGAGTAGGAAATCAGAAGAAGTGCTAACCATGATATCCACGACCTCAGAGTGAGATATTATTGAGATTGAAGGGAAAAACTTTACTTAGATGGTATTGGATAACATCAGCCAAGCATGGGCTGAACATAAGTAGGAGGAAGCCTCTCCTAGTGCTCACCTAACCATGTGGTATAACTAAACACTATGGGCTGCCTTTGACTACAAGCAACACTTAAAGGAGTCTAAGAACTAACTAAGTGTGTAGTTCTACTCGTAACGCTCCATGTACACTAATTTCTCCATTAGGTACATGTTTCCTCAACACTCCCACTTTGTGAGTGGGCAAAGGCACAAAGGCCCATCTTCTCAATCAAGGCCAAGTGTTGTGGCTTTCCAAGCGCCTTGGTTAGCACATCAGCAACCATAGCTTTGGTAGGCACATACTTGAGCTCAATCACTTGATCCTCCACTTGCTCACGAATAAAATGATGTTGCACATCAATATGCTTGGTTCGTGAGTGGTGTGTAGGATTCTTGGCTAAGGCAATAGCACCTTGGTTGTCACACAAAACTTGTGTGCCACTTTGTTGAACAAAGCCAACATCAGCCAAGAGTTGCCTCAACCAAATGGCTTCCTTGGTACATTGGCTCATGGCCATGTATTCAGCCTCCGTTGTAGAGAGTGCTATGGTGGGCTGCCTTTAGGAATTCCATGAAATGGCACCCACTCCAAGCATAAAAACGTAACCGGTTGTGGATCTCCTATCGCCTTCATCACCGGCCCAATCTGCATCACAATAGCCACATAGCAACAAACTTGCACCTCCAAGTTGCAACTCTAGCTTGAGTGTTCCTGGCTTGGAGGTACCTCATGACCCTCTTCACCGCTGCCCAATGCATTGGGCCATACTTGGACATGTGTTGACTCACAACACTCACGGGAAACGCCAAATCAGGCCTTGTAGCCACCATGGCATACATTAGGCACCCAACCGCAGCCTTGTAAGGCACACTCGCCATTTCAGCCCTCACCTCTTCAAAATCAGCCTCCGTGAGCTTGGGCAACTTCACATGAGTGTCAAGTGGTGTACCTATGGCCTTGCAATCCTCCATCTTGAACCTCTTGAGAATCTCTTCAATGTATTTGTGTTGACTCATGGTGATGGTGCGGGCAGCCCTATTCCTCTTGAACTCCACTCCAAGGCAATAGCTTAGCTCTCCCAAATCGGTCATCTCATACTCCTCCTTGAGCATAGTCTTCACCTCCAACATCTTGGTCATGCTACTTGCAAGGAGGATCAAATCATCCACATACAAGATTACAATCACCAAGAATTCACTACTTTGCATGATGTACAAAGAGTGATTAGCGTGGCCTCTTTTGAAGCCCTTTCTCACAAACATGGCATCAATATCTTGATACCATGCCCTCCCGGATTGCTTCAAACCGGGAAGTGCCTTCTTCAACTTGCACTTGAGATGCTCCTTGCCTTCTTGCACAAATCCTTGGGGCTGGTCCATGTAGATCACCTCCTCCAACTTGGGGTTGAGAAAGGCGGTCTTGACATCCATGTTGTGCATCTCAAGGTCCATGGCTGCCCCAATGCTCACAATACACCGAATTGTGTTGAATTTGGCAACAGGGGCAAATGTCTCATTGAAATCCACCCCCTCCACTTGGGTGAACCCCCGAGCAACCAGCCTTGCTTTGTACCTCACCACATGCCCCAAAGCATCCCTTTTGGTGGAGAAAACCCACTTACAGCCCACACTTGATCTATTGGGAGGAAGCGGTGCAAGCTCCCAAGTGCCCTTGTTAATGAGGGCCTTGTACTCTTCTTCCATAGCCACCTCCCACTTGCTTGCATCTTCACAATTCAGCACCTCTCCAAGTGTCGATGGATCTCCAAGAAATGCCACATTTGCTTGATTTTCATGTGGTGGAGGAAGAATGTGGTTCATCCACCAATCCCCAAGTGGCTTGCGAGTCCTTGTAGGATATCTAGGCTCCTCCAAGGGCTGGTCACGTGGCTCCTCCTCCATGGGCTGATCCTTCTTCTCTTGCTCCTTTGGTGACAAAGTAGTTGGTTTCCTCTTGCCTTGCGGTAAGGCCACCTTCTCCTTGGGCTCCTCCAACTCTTCATCTTCTTCATCTTCAACTCCCACTTCTTCAATATGCACTCTTGGAGTTGTGCCCACACTTTGGGCTGGTCCTCCACTTCTCCCACTTGGGCTCACCTCCAAGAGCTTAGAATCAGCTCCTCCATCCTCCAAAAACGTCACATCTCTACACTTGATGATGGCCTTGGTGTCCACACACATCAGCCTATAGGCCTTGGTTCCCTCACAATACCCAAGAAAAAGACATTTGATGCCCTTGGCATCCAACTTGGTCCTCTTGGCATTTGGAACCAAGGCATACGCAATGCAACCAAAAACACGCATATGGGACACATGGGGCCTTAACCCACTCCATGCCTCTTGAGGTGTCATACTCGCCAATGCTTGAGTGGGGCAGCGGTTCCTTGTATACACCGCATTGCTCACGGCCTCACCCCATAGCTCATACTTCAGCCCTTGCCCATGAATCATGGCCCTTGCCATCTCCACAATGGTGCGGTTTGCACGCTCCGCAACACCATTCTGTTGAGGCGTGTAGGGGGCTGATGTGTGGTGCTCAATGCCATGGGCTTTGAGGAAGTTCTCAAAAGCCTTGGAGACATACTCCCCTCCATTATCCGACCGCAGCACCTTCACCTTGCAATCAGATTGCGCCTCCACAAGCGCCTTCCAAGTCTCAAAACGCCCAAACACCTCACTCTTGCACTTCAGCATATACACCCATATCTTGCGTGAGAAATCATCTATAAAGGTGACAAAATACCTTGCTCCTCCAATGGAAGTGGTCTTCATTGGCCCGCACACGTCCGAATGCACCAACTCCAATTTCTTGGTGGCCCTTGTTGCTCCATCCTTGGGGAAGGGCTGCCTTGCTTGCTTGCCTTCAATGCATCCCTTGCAAGCCAAGGAACTCCAATCGTGCTTGCAAGAAGAGAGGTTCAGCCCCTTCACAATGTGTTGGAGGCCCTTCAAGCTCTTCAAATTCAAGTGCCCAAGCCTCCTATGCCAAAGATTCACAAGCTCTTCATGGGCTGATCCATGAGCCACACAAGCAAATGAACTCCCATTCACCTTGGTGAATTGAAGTAGATACAAATTGCCCTCACGAGGGGCTGATGCAATCAAAGCACCACTTGGAGACCTCACAACACACCCCACATTGTCAAATTGCACCTTCAAACCTCCCATAGCCAATTTGCTTACCGAAAGCAAGTTGGCATGCAACTTGGGCACATGAAGCACCTCACGGATGGTGATTCTCTTGGGCTGGCCCTGGTCTTGCACCTCCACATGCACCTCTCCAATGCCAAGCGCTTCTACCATGCCATTGTCTCCCATGTAAATCTTCTTGCCCGAAATCGGATGATAGGTATGAAAGGCATCTCGATGGCTGGTCATGTGTTGTGTGGCCCCGGAATCCACAATCCAAGTGAACATGTCGGCCTTCTCTCCTCCTCCATGTGCGGCGAAAGCAAAATCCTCCTCATGATCCACTTTGGAGGCTTGATGTGCACTCTCCTTGGCTTGGGCTTAGTTGGCCCTACAAAACTTGACAATGTGGCCCGGTTTGCCACACTTGAAGCATGTTCTTGTCTCCTTCCAATCCTTGGTGTTGCCTCCCTTGCCGAATCTTGACACAAGGGCTGATCCCTCTCCTTGGGGCTCATTCTCCTTGCGCTTGGTCACCTCATGCATCAAACGCGCCGTGACAAACTCCAAGGTCAGCTCCTTCATTGGCCTTGTCTCCAAAGCCGTGATAAGGAACTCAAAAGATGGTGGCAAGCTCTCCAACAATGTCATGACGACATCACCTTCCGTAACGGGTGCCTCCAAGCAAGCTAATTCAGATGCCAATGCCTTGATCTTGTTGACATGATCCAACAAGTCATCCTCCTCTTGCATCTTGGTAGTGAAGAATCGCCGCCGTAGAAATAAGATGTTCGAGAGACTCTTGGTCTCATGGATATTGCAAAGCGTACTCCACGCTTCATTTGTTTTGCAATGGCGGATGTGTGCAATTTGTCGATCCGCAAGATTGGTGACGATGAGAGCAAAGGCCTTCTTCTCCCTTCTCTCAAACGCCTTCTTGGTCTTGAAATCAGCATCTTCACTTGGGGCTCCTCACTCCCATCCGCCACATCCCACAAGTCCTTCTCCGCAAGAATCATCTCCATTTTGAACTTCCACATGCCAAAGTTGACGCCGTTGAACTTGTCGATGATGCGCACGCCATCTCCTTCACTTGCGACCATGTTGAAGTAGCTCCCACTTGATGGCAAAGACCTAAGGAGGGTAGAGGAGTTGACAAACTCAACTCAACCTCCCTACAAGCCCTAAAACAAAGGCAATGGGCTGAAATTCGCCAACCAGCCCTTACAAGGAGCTCTCAACCCAATGGACCACAAAGAAACACCTCCCTCAAGTAGATCAGCACACTTAGCACCAAATCAGACCCTAATCTTGCTCACAACACCCACATGAGCTGCCTACGCAAGAAGCTCTTCAATTCAGCCACTAACTTCACTCAAATTGTGCAATGCACACCTCAAGGAGCTAAGATACTCCCAATCAGCCCTTGCAAGGGATCCAAATGAGCAAATGACTCTAATTTGCTCACAATCACTCCACAAAGCTCACAAGGGCTGAATTCAACCCTAATGCATCCCTAAACTCGACCTAATCACTCACACAAGTGTAATCAGCTCTCTTGCAATCACAAATGCAAGAAGCTCGCCTCACTCACTCAAGAGGGTACAAATCAGCCCTCTCCAACTCACCAATGCACTCACTTCACTAAATCAGATCTAGATCTCTCTCCAACTCTCCAATGCACCAATGTGCCACATTCACTCACAAGAGCACAAATCAGCCCTCTAATGAATGCCAAACTCCTCAATCAACTCAAAGATGCTTCAAAAGCAATCAAAACACTCTCACAAGATTGCAATTGCAACAATTGCAACCAACAATGCACCCAAGTGCACAATCAGTCCTAATTGGCTCCCAATGTGCAAATCTAAGCACAAACTCAATGAAAGAACATGCAACCAGCCCTAACAAGGTCTGATCTCTCTCAAAACACAACCTCACACTCAAATGCACTCAACAACTCCAACTTCAGCCAACAAACTCCAAAGAAAATGCACTTCAAGACTTCTCCTTTGGAAATGGACTTACACCAATTGGATTGAAGGTGCACATGTAAACAAGGCTGGTTTTGTCCCACAAGCTCCACGATCCTCTCCAAATGATCTGAATTTCTCCTTCAAGCGCACCACAACGTGCGTGGGCCCATAACCTATTGAGATTGAAGGGAAAAACTTTACTTAGATGGTATTGGATAACATCAGCCAAGCATGGGATGAACATAAGTAGGAGGAAGCCTCTCCTAGTGCTCACCTAACCATGTGGTATAACTAAACACTATGGGCTGCCTTTGACTACAAGCAACACTTAAAGGAGTCTAAGAACTAACTAAGTGTGTAGTTCTACTCGTAACGCTCCATGTACACTAATTTCTCCATTAGGTACATGTTTCCTCAACAGATATTTCGCTGATGGAAACGACATCGACTTGTTACAGGTTATGTAAATCTGTAAACAACGTGCATACAAACATTCTGATCTCATAAATGTAGGTAACAAACCTTCCGTTACTGATGAGAGACCATTCTGCACTCTGGTCATCACAATTACAATGAATCACTTTCTGAAATTCTAACAGTTAAAAAGTCCACATCAATGATGGCAAGCAAATATAAAGGCATACATCACCGTTCATATCAGGTAATAGAATAATTTCTGAGTTTGTGTAATGTCAAGCATTTCAACACTAAAAGAAAATACGGCAAGAAATCTAATCCCAATAATATCAAGTCAACTTTGCAATCTCTAAGCATAACTTCATTGCCGTGTGGCCATGTCTACCTCTGAAGTTGCACAAGATATTCGTGCGCCCTCCAATATTACCACCAATGATACTCATTTCACGGCCTCCATTGATCCACCTCTCACTTGACATTCTGCATCATCGGTTGGAGGCTCTAGTCAGAATTGTCGTAGAATCTTCCTCAACATACACATTCGTATCTATCAACTCCGAAGGTCATATTTGATACATGCAGGTTCAAATGAAACGGGTACCTGGTTTGTGAAACACAAGAGAGCGGCATCGAAAAACGAGGTCCACTGCTCGAAGTTCACAAGATGTGCTTCCATCGTAAGCTCGAGTTTCATGCTGCCGATGACTTTGGAGAGGGAGAGCAAAAACTCCGTCTTCGCTCCCACAAGAATATTTAGAATCACTTCCATCACTACCCCCAACTCTCGGCCATTAGGAAGCTCCATCACCTTGCTTCCCGGCAAAGCATGTTTGTGCTTTGCCTGAATCTCGTCAACGAACTCCTTGATGAGTGAGAGCATGTTGGCAATCATCACCTTGTGGAGTGTTCCGCAGCTGCACTTGTAGAAGGAGGATTTCACACCTTTCAATCAAAAGGACACACATACTACACTGGTTTAGAACATACAAGTCATGCTCCAACGTTCAGAATGTTTCATCCGATGTTTCACATACTACCTTGCTATACGAATCAAGTCAAAGTGTGCAACCACTGGCAAATTACAAGTCAACTCATCAGTTTGAGCATGTTTACGTAAATAAAGCTCCTTGTTTTTCAAAGTACACTTGGTGTGCACATGTCGGTGGCAAGACGAGCACTCCAATTTCTTGAACAACACAAACTCTTCCTTCCGGGATTCTTCCATAACCTGCGTGTACAAGGAATGTACAAAGAATACAAAAATCAATCCAAAATAGAAGAATAGAATTCCCATAACCTAAATAATCACAATAAGCAAAAAGTGATGCGGCCTTTGAAAGTGGAATAGAAACACACCTTACAACAGCTGTAGTACTTTTTGATGACGGAAGGCTTCTTTGCACTAGATACATCACGTGGTGTGCATTGGGCGGTCATGAGGCTATGTATATCTAGGTTCAAAAAGGTTTGAGGGGAGGCTCCCATCTTTTTGACATAAAGTCTAATGGTTTTTGCAAAGTCAGCCTTACAAGCAAGAAGGGCCGCTTTTATCTCACTAACATCTTGCAACGTAGCACACTCACCTAAATCAATCTCGAAGAATCTTGACTTTGTGGAACGAAGCAAGACTTTGAACTTCTCGTTCTGTGGTTCAACCGCAAACTCCACTTCCGACAGCCAAAGGTGTAGAGCGTTGCTCAAGCCAAGCGGAGAACTTTGGAGACCTTCCCATAAAGCCAACTTTGCTTCCTTGACTGCTTCAGTACTTACAAAATCAGATTGATGGATAATAACATGATTGAGAACATTCACACACTGCATTGGATGAAGGCTCGCAATAAGTTGGTGAGATAGTTGTTGTCCTTGGCGTTTGCTGGAGGTGCCTGCCATGGGCTCCATATGTCTTGGTTGTGTGTTGAAGTTGCCTTCGACACGTTTGATACTGCATAATTTCAATTGCACAAATACAAAGTTTAGTAGTGGAGTTCTAATCCTGCACTAACGTGATTTGTAAGACAAAAATATTGAGATGTATTAATATAAGAAGTGTCCTTTCGAGACAACAATTGCAATTGCCATTTGCCATCACTTAGTGAATGTAAAACATTGCCATTTCACAATCAATCAAACCATAAAATTGTGAAGGACAAAGTTTAGCAAGACTTTGAACTTGCCATTCTATAGTTGGTTCAACACAACTTGCCACTTCACAAAGAAAGAAACTTTTCCATTTGCTAGTTCAGAGTTTGAATGATTCATTTGTTTGTGAAATGTTGCTTTTTGCCATTTCACAATATGTTTCATTTCAATTTTCCCTTTCAGATTTTCACAACTGTCAAAGATCAAGCAAACAAACTGTAAAGTGGCAAGTTTCAAAGTTCAAAAAGTGTGAAATGGCAAGTTATGCTTGTCTATTCTAGAAATAATTGATCAACCATCGCACCTTGGACAATGCACCAAGTAAACAACATGTTCAAAAAAGAGATTGTATGAAACTGTTTGTGCATTAGTGAGTTACTAGGCATAGAAACTATACATCACACAAACAATTGGAGCCAATGTAGGAAGAAATTCTTAGCATTAGATGTTAATCTACATTGAGGTTTGTAATGGTGTTGCAAAAACTTCACTTCTCTAGATTGTGCATTAGAAAAACAAAAACTGAAATTTTTGAATCAACGATGACTACTTACTCGAATGTCGATCAGCTTCTTTGCTCTTACTGTTGTCACAAACTCTTTGTCACTTGCGCGCTCACTCCATCAAAGAGACTTGCCTCCAAGAATCGCCTCCCTAGCCTCGCCCCAGCTTTTGTAACCCTGCCCTATCTCTACTCTGAAAGTAGTATTCTTCCTTTCTCTGCACTTACACTGTTATCTAAACTCTCCCGAATAGTACTACAATGGTATTCTTCCTTTCTCTTCAGTTCCACTGATATCCAAACTCTCCCAAATAATACTACAAGTCTGGACTTGAAACTAGTTTTAAACTGGTCCTCCCCTCGACTCCAAACTGGCCTGGACAGAGGTGTAGGAGTTTTTGACTGTTCAATAATGGTAGTATTCCAACAAATGATTACGATTTATCAACACCACCTTCTAACACCACTTTCCAATATACGAGAGTGGAAAGCCAACACATACTTCAATGAAAACGCATAATAGTACAAATAGCCCCTCGCAATACTCTCTCTGGTCCCTCGAGGTATCCTTCTCTCTAAAGCAGAACTTCTCTCCACTACTCAACGTACGCACACTCTCAAACAAAGACCCTAGCCCAGCTCTTACTCCTGAGAGAGAAAGAATGAGAGCTCACTCCCAAACCCCCTCCAAACCCTAGCTGCCGACCTAGCCGCCACCCTCATCACCCAACCCGAATTTGTTGCATCCATCCAGAAGAATTCATCAATCTACTAGATTTCATCCATCCATAGGATTTCATCCAGCAACCCGACTAACGGTAATCCAAAAATCAACGCTAGCACTTCCACTGCTCTCTGGTAACTAAAGAACTTTTTGCAAGATAAATACGCGGAACAGCTACATCAAATAATATGTTGCTATGGAACTAATAAAACATATTACAATAATCCAATAACCCAAGTATTGGAAGCTAAAGTACAAAACATTATTGACAGTAGAAGGCAGGTCTTCAAAATAAGTGTCAACTACACCCATAAGTGTCAACGACACTCAAAAGTTTGAGATTCTATGTGTAATAGCCAAATAGATAGCTTATAAACTATGTTACAAACACTTAAAGTTTTAACCTCAAAATGTGCATACAAAAGTTGTAAGATTATTTGAAAATCACACTTTCAAAACTGCTCCCATGTTAAAGGATGAAGAAACCTTCATCACTTCAGATAGGCACCAAGGCTTCCTAATTTTTTCAAATCACACACTTTATAGCTTTTACAAATACAATCTCAAGATATACAAACCTTTTGAATATCACACTAAAAACTTGTTTTTACAAAACATAGTGACTCTTGAAAGTCACTGATAAAGTCATGGTAGCAAGCCTCTTTGTACTTGAAAAGGTGATGCTTCTTCAATACGACTTATCTCACAACACTTAATAGGCTTTTAGAAGTTAACCACAACCTACAAAACGTACCATTTAGGGCAACTCCAAATTTCCAAAAATACAATACACACCATCTTCTCAAAAAAGGTGAGAAAGAAGGGGAGAGAGGACACTACCTAGGTTCATGACACGCCCATGTGGCATCTTAGATGCCATTGGGAATGCATCGTCACCTCATCTAGTCCAAGGTACGGGAAAAACCGGTGACAACAACAAATAAGCCTAACAATTTCGAGAAATTACTGACTTAAGAATTCAAGTCTTTGGCTGCTTAAAAATCTTGAAATCACATGGGTATTTCTTGAGTAGAACCTAGTTAGCAATGTAAAATGTCGGATGATTTTGTCTTGTTTTCTCGTGTCTTGTTTTACCTTTCATTGAAAAATGTAGAAAATCACCTTCACTACTAGTTTTTGAAAAGTATCACGGACAGACTAGGTATTTGTAGTAGTCGTTTTGCTTACAGCATAAAAGACTAAAATGACTTAAGAGTTGTACAACAAGTGACTTCATTTACTTAAATGACTTAAGGGTTGTGCAACAAGTCTAAAATGACTTAAGAGTTGTACAACAAGTGACTTCATTTACTTAAATGACTTAAGGGTTGTGCAACAAGTGACTTCATTTACTTCCAGCATGCGCTTTCTTTCATCATGGATGTGAGTCTATTTTCAAACTTGCAGTAGTACACCTTTATTCTTTTGGATTTTCATTGGGAGCATGTCCATCAAATAGATAGGATATTAGAGAAATCCGCTAAGTAGTCCTTACTTTGGACCCTAGTTGGTTCTCAATCCATCGTTTTCTACCCTGTTTTCAGTTATTCGCTAAGTAGAACAGACTAGGGACCAAATGCACCACACTAGGGACGGGATGTAAACTCGAGACCTTCACGTAAGGATGAACAACAATCGTGTTCCTTCGGTCTTCCGCGCATCATGTTGGGGTGTGGGGACCGGGGACGAAACTCAGAAAACCATCAAAATCATGCATTTTTGAGTTTCATCCCAAGTTCGATCTTGTAATAAAAATTGGTGCCCAGCTCAACGTTTTCCCCAGTTTTGGTCTCTAGTCCATCGTACTTAGCGGATTTCTCCGTTATCACCATTTCTCCGTTATCACCATTATAAGGTAGTTACACAAACTAGATAAAATGCATAAAATTATCATCAAAACATGAATGGTAGTTGTGCAAAGTATTATGCATCAAAAATTTGCATGTCAATCATAACTAAGTTAGACGTAATGCAAGTGGAGGGAAAATTTTGTGTTTCCGACAATTCTTATTGAACATAAAACGGCTGCAATACTGTTCAAATTACGGATACTCCAAAAACAATTAATCAAGAACCCATAGTAATAAAAATGACAAAATCAAAGTACACAAGGACAAATAGGTGTTTTGAGCCATTCTTATCAATATCAAGCCATCTTTTGAAATCATGCCATCCCCAATTTTTGAAACACAATACTGACCGTGAAAGAATCAATCAACCCATGATTCCATGTCAATTAACAATGAAGTCAATCTCTTTATCAAAAGATCACTTTTCTTTAAGATTAAGTATATGTACCTAATCTGGTCATAACTGCGGCAAATTGAAAAATTGCTGCATCTATCTATCTATGTGTTTTTGCAACACAATGCCACCCATTAATGAATCAACCCAAGATTCCATGCCTACAAAACCATTTAGGTCCAAATCTGTATCTAAAAAAGATTTCCTTGACTTCTGCCCTAAACATTGTGACACAACGGACATTCCGACCTAAGCAAAAAATAAATCATATTGAAATCACTAAAATCATATTGAAATCATTAAACTCATCAGTCTTACGAGGAAAACATCACACTGATACCAATAGTAGCAATAGTAGCAATGGAGATACCCAGAATAAAAGTGAGATTTTATATACAATTACGTTACGCAACAGAGATAAATCTAGAGCTACTCCGAAGTTGATGACACCCAACTTCAATATGACCACCACAATCCTAGTCAGAGCTATCTATCTATCTATCTCATCAGTATGACCATACAAAAGAGAGAGAGAGGCTGGGCAGCCAGCCTAATGAATAGAGGCGGTTCTAAGGAAAAGCATCATCGCAAGTGTACAAAATGAACACTCTACACAATAAAAGAGACAGTTCTCTCACAGTAATAAGAAGGAAGCCTTATTGTCTGCCAGGAGAATGGCTGCCGGAAAGCTTCACCATCGCAGATCGAGATGACGGTTGAGGCAGAGCATATTTTACATTTCCCGAGGAGCCCTCGATAAGACCTGCTATTCCTGCTGCGGCCGTTTGAGCATTCGATGGCAGGAATAGATCGTGCTTTTGATCCTTGTATGCACTCCACACCTGCCAGAGTGCCACCCAACTCAAATAAGAAACACGCTTTCCTGCTGAAACCGTAACGGAGATAGCTTTCACCTCAACAACATCAATTAAGATATCTCCTTGTTTTGATATTCTGAATGAGCTGATCAACAGGATATTCATAAGAAACATTTCAACTGTATAAGCGAATGATGAATGCTAAAAATAGAACGTCATATTCAATAAAGAATGCTTGTTATGAATTGATTTAGTTTGAAATTGGATCTTGAGCAAAAGACTTACATCTGATGATGAGAGGACGTCTTGCACTCTAGCAGAGTGTGCACCCTCACCAGCAAAGGCTTGTAAAACCTGCACATCGATCCAACTTAGAATCTCTTAAATAGAAATTTCAATTTTAAGGCTGCAGTCTGATGACACAGGCCTGCAAAGTGAACGTCGGAGATCGATGTGGGTTTTGATACCTCAACAGCCAAAACACGGCCCACGGAGGCTTCATTTTCATTCCACTTCATTTGAGCCATGAGTCCATTCCTCCCTCCAGCTCGCCAGTCTAAGATTCCGAGCAGGACTTCCACCAAACCAGCTCTGTGTAGCGTACAGGAAGAATGTCAGTATCAATTGATAGATTTATATTGACGTGTATCAATTCAACAACAGCCAAACTTCACTAGTAGGTGATCGACCGATAAGAGACTTACTTCAATCCTTGAGCCACAAGTGCATCACGAGCACGGTTGCCTGCAGCCACAACTCTCTTCAAAGTTTCCAGAGCCAACACACTGCCTCCAGGCCATCCTATGGCCTTCATCAAAAGCGGCACAATCTGAAATTCACCCAAGTGAGTTTCTTCAGTAAATAATTTGCTCTCGAAATGAATTAAGTGCAGAACAGGATCAGGTAGTTGCAAATGAGATAACCTTCACAGCCTGATGGGTAAGAACAAAACTCTTATGAAGATGAATTGATGAGAGGTTTACCTGGGGAGAGCCCATTCCTGGGGTAGCCATGGCTTCAGCACACGCGGTGGAAGCAGCCAACTGGTGCAACACGCGCAGGCAGCTCAACCGCACCTGTTCCTGAGGAGTCTGGTTTCCAAACAAGCTTGAATCCGCATCGTCGACATCCCAGTCTCCTTGCCGTCCGTGGCTCTCACTCTTGGCTAAAATATTTTGAGAAGAGGCCGAGGAAACGATGCGGCCCTCATTAGCCATTGCGGACACCAGCTTCGGCACGTACCCCAAGTGCGCGACATGGTCGGCAAGCAGAGGCTGCACACGTAGAAGTGATACGAGCGCAGCGGAGAGAAGCAATGGCAATTGGGGCTCCACTTGCGATCCACCCCTTGCATGCGTTGCTGCCGCTGCTGTCACATACTGGTCCAGCAAGCCTTCTAAAAACCTCTTTGGGTTCCTGAGTGGGAACTTCGGGTCCTTGAGGAACAACCGAACGTAGACTCCACCAACCTAACGAAGGCAGTCAAAACACATGAAAGCATATCAGTATCGAAACACGTGTATCATTCCTAGAATTTGTAACTATCTAAACTTGAATGTCGCAATCTGGGGGCTCAAATCTGCTCAACATGGATGAAACTTACGAGACAGATGGATTAGGAAGATAACAAGTTGTATGACAGGTGGAAGTTGCAGTACCTGAGGCTCTTCGTTGAGGTTGTCTTGCTGCCCTGATGAGCTCTCAGGGAGATCCCACTCGACTACTTTGCCTTTAGTCTGTTCTCTGTACAGATCGGCAGCCATGGTCGCTAGCTGCGCACCAAGAGAGGCCGCCATCGCCGGGCTCCATACAAGCTCCGGAGTCTCGCTGCTTTGCTCCAAAGCTGCCACCACTGCATCCCCGGGCCCATCCCGGATGGCAGACACCAACCCGTCCGGCAGGAACCGTGCTACAGTGATGGCTACTCGAGGTCCATGCATGGGTTGCCCCACCAGCTTTCCTAACAAGGACGCCGCTGCTATCCTTGTCTGACTTGACACTTCTGGAACAATGCATACTTAGTCAGAATTATGCATGGAACATGGTGGAGCAGCCTAGTGTAGACCAAACAGTTGCTCATTAATTCGTGATTTTGTTTGACATTGAGAGATGAGGAGGGTTCCATACCTTGGCCAGGCAGAACAAGCTGTAAGATGTACACGACGCCGCCATGTTTAGCAGCTGCCCAAGCAAGTTCGGAGGTACTGGCCAGTGAGTACAAGACCCTCAATGCGTCTGACCGACAAGAAGGGGCGCAGTGCAACAACTGGAGGAGGAGAAGCAATGCTGAACGATCCGCAACTAAAGCTTCCACACTAGCTGCCTGCATAGTGAGTCGAGCAAGAACATCGAGGCAAAGTTGTGGCACTTCATCACTAGAAGGTCCCGTATCCAGTAAACAATTCAACAGAGGCGCAAGTCTCTCCTTTGAGGAGAATACTGATGTCAGCTCTGAATCCGCACTCAAGATATTCTGCAACCACAAAAAACAGACACTCCATATTTAGCAGTCATCTTTTCTGCAATAATCAAGAATAGAACCTGATCCTGTTACAGGGGTTTGTGCCACTCATAAGAACATCGTTCCTTCACGAGCAATATTTGAAGCAGAGCACTAGACGTATAATGCTTAAAAGAGAGAATGGAATTTTAGTCTGACCTGTAAAGCCTTGAGCGCCATGGTGAGGTTCTTGACAAGAGTCTTTTCAGGCGACTCTGAAGTGCTTGGACTGGGTACATCAGCAGCAACTACTGAAGAAACTAACTCTCCCTCCTTGTCCTCTCCTTCCTTAGTAGTCTGGGCTTCCGCTTCAGGCGGATCTTCCACTGGAACTGGAGGTGCCCCATCTTCGCTTGTCTCCGCGACAGCCTGTGTGACCGGTCGAGGCTCAGGTACAACTTCAATCTCTCCTAATTTCTGCCTCGCTTCCACAACGTTGCTGATGTAGTCCACTAAAGCTTCACAGAGCTGTTGGCCATTCGCAATTTCTGAATCCGGCTGCTCATTGTACACTCTTAAGTACACGTCTCCGACATGTAGCTCGCTCGTGAGGGCTTTGTACTTGAAACCCTGCACAGCTTGCATGTCATGAGTGCCGTCCGCCAGTTGCGACATGCGCTGATTCTCGACGAAGTTCAGAAGTTCAGCTCTCATTGCCGAGTTCCAGATAATCTGCATTGTTCGGAAAAAATTGTCAGTATGATCGAAAATACAGCTGAATAGACTTAGTCTTCACGAGACTCCTTGACATGATGAGTGAAAAGATTGAACCTTCAATTGGCATATGATAATGAAAGAATGAAAAACCGACAGACCTGAGGAGACTCGACGTTGGAGTTGAGGTTTCGAAGCAAGTCTCTGGGAGACTCGTGGCTGAACATAGCGGCGAGCTTTGGTGTAAGCATCGCCCGCAAGGCTTTGGCTGCAATTTCATTATGAGGAGTCTGCAGTTCATCATCCAGGAGACCAGCTAATCTTGCTAATGCACGTACTGCAAGCATCGCATGCATATTCTTTGCAGTCTGAATACTATTCCCAATTTGGGGTCCAGTAGCAGAGCTGTGTTCAGCTGTGGAATCGTACTGTAATAGGAGGGGCGTCAGGAACCTGAAGATAAAAACACAGTCGTGGATGTTAGAATTCAATCGCCACCCTCAAGAGTTGCGCACTAAAATTCAATGAACTTGAGCTAACAACCCACACATACTTATCAGAATACGAAGTCTTTTGCAACGGGGTTAGTAACATCGATCAAACATCCGTACTACTACTCTTCACACGTGCAAGATAACAAGGCCGGACAATATAAGTTAATGAACATACAGAAATAGTTTCAACTGAACAATAACCTTGGAATGTAAAGCTCAATGATAATGTATGGCATACTGACCAGATAACTCCAGCCTTCAAAAGAGCATCCTGAAGTTTCGTTGATGCCGCCAAATGAGCAACAGTTTGCAGTGCAGCTTCAACTGCTGTTGTGGCCAATTCAAGCTCACAGCAATGTACAACATCAACAACGAATCCTGAATAGTGTAGCATCTCTTGACGTGCACTTTCGAATGTACTCAAACCTGGCAAACACCCAACAGCTGCGTAAGTCATAAAGAAAACCACGCACATTTTCTGGATATCTAAGAAAGTGCAGAGAGATCCATCACAATGTAGAAAAAGACAAGCTTTAGATAGCCAAAAATGTTTCGAACCCTTGGTGAAGGTTATGAAAGTACGAGAAAATTTACCTGCAAAAGTGCGCATAATGTTGCTCACAATCACAGCAGCTGGATCTGTTGAGGCTGTAGTTCTCTGTACAACATTCATACACCGAGAGAGTAAAGTGGCCAACAACGAGATACCTCCGTCGCGCACCAGCTCCTCTCCGTTCAAAGCAGAGGAGCAACATCTGCAGAGATTCAGAGACACTGGTATCAGTATCCATTAGCATAGAATGTAGTGACAAATAGGGTAAAGTGGTACTCACGTGAGCCATATTAGTTCAGTGGCTGCTTCCAGAAGAGGTGCTCGCTCTGGGGTCAGGAAGGTGTTGTCATCACGATCGATTGTAATCACGTTTAGCAGCATCGGATAACCCGCATACTTGAAGGGCTCCAACACAGCTCCGTATCTACTGAAAAGGATGCATTGCGCCTTCAACAAAAGCTGTAGCCGCCAAGGCTGAGGACCTTGCAGCCCTTGCAATGTAGCCTGTAATAAATAATTGCACTTTTAGCTCATTTGCTAAGAAACTGAATTGCCAAAAACGTAATTACGCTTCCAAAGGCAACATCATATGGTCTTTCCTTCAATCCACTTCCACTCATATATTTAGTTTGACATCAGACACTGATGGTTCAGAAATTGAAGCCTACGAATACAAGCCAGGATTACTTGAGTCCTCGCATTGTCTACACTATCATTGATAAGTACTCAAGGATGGTTACAAGGATAAAAGTAACTAATGTACTCCCACACAATTTCAGAATATACCTGTAATCGTTCGTAGGCCTTCTGAACAGCAACAAACTTCTCTCTGCCTTGTGGGTTCTTGTCTGGATGATATCTCATAGCCAACCTGCGATACTGGCGTTTTAGAATCTCCTCATCCACGCGTCCAAAAATCTTGCCAGTGGTGGACTTGCTTTCGTCGTCGCCCTCACCATTCTCGCCGCTAGTGCTTTCAGTTTCGTCTGCAGAAATCTCTAGTATCGCACAAGCCTCCTCTTCAGACAGGTCTAAAGGTCGCCTGGTCAGCTCTTCTCTCCACATGGCTAGCAGTGATTGAAGGAACTCAACATGCTCAACAATGGGCCACTCTGGGAAGCGGATCTGATCGCACAGGTTGCGGAGGTAATAGCGGTGACACCACATCTCATCTTGAAGCTCAGGATAAGTGACAGGAGGCATTGGTGCGTACTCGTAGAGAGCATGGCAGTGCTGTGGAAGTTTCTGAGGGAAATCTCCAAGATGCTTGAAAACCTGCCATGAAGAAAGTGAACCATCAGTGTCAAAGAACAAACGAAGGTTCTTTCTACTAAGTAAAACCTTCACTTATACATTGCATGTGTTTGCAGTCCATCAGGTCCCAAATACCATCCAAAACTACTAACTTTAGTACACTTTCAATTCTCTACACTTGAAAAATTGATCAAATTGTGGCATATCAAAATAGTATCATACCGATCATGCATTGATGTAAGGAATAGAAACAAAACAACGAACGTATCTTACTACGATACTTGATTTTCTAATGAAGAATGGTGTGAGAAATAAACCTGGTCGATAAGCCGCTCTCCGCGCATCTTGTGAGTCCATATGATTTCTGGAGTATCTGAATCAGCTACGAGGCCAGCAGCAAATGCAGATGGGCCACTTCTCTCCAAGACGTACAGCAGACTCTCAGGTAATAGGCCACCCAAAATACTTCGTTTGGCCAACGGAAGAGAGGACGCCACTGCTGCATCAGCACCCCCGTGGAAGGCTTGGTAGGCATGTGTGTAGGCAAAAAGCTGTGCAACTGAGTCCAGGTTGGAACCACCGTATGCTAGAGCAAAATAGAATGCCCCGGTATTGTACAAACGCGCCATCGCTTTAGGATTCCTAGTCAAGATTGCCTTCAGCAATGAAGCTGAGTTTTCCACAAGCGCTGGCTCTCCGGTCAACATTGCCTGCAGAATCAAGAATGAGTTTAAATCCATCGATGGTGCTTGCAACAGATGGAAACTTCAAAAACTGTCACTATGTAGCACACGATTTCTCGTTAATCTCACATAACTCACCTGAGCGATATGATTTAAGCACCGCGGACTAGTCAGAATGCGCTTTACACGAGGAGTTGGTGTAATGAGCTCTCCAGCATCATCTAGGTCGGAATGAACTCCCACCATGCTGTGCAAGATAGACAGCGCCACCTCGCCCACCTGCAAAGTCACCAATAAATATTTATACTATGGTGTGATTATGTATCTCCTAACCCCGTGCAATCTATCTACATCATAACAGGAAGAACCGGACCCCTTTAAGAACCATTCAAAACTGCTACCCTTTTGCCTCATTACGTCCTTCTATTCACAATATGCAATGAAAAGCCAACGATTTTGAAAACTTCGAAGTCCGCTTCACAAACTGTCAGGCAAATTCCCAGTCATCGAGAGAATATTGCAACAACCAACGCACCTGCACGGGCGTTAGCACCGCCACTCCACTTCCAAGTGCCCATCGCAATTCTCGAATGTCCCGAAGACGTTTCCACTCTGTCATGCCCTGAGCCCAACATTTGGAGTTCCAATCGATTTCTTGTTTCGACCACGCACGCCTGATCACATCTTTCTCCACAGGGCCAACTTGAGCCCCAGCCTTAGTCACATAATGCCACTCCTTCTGTGGCTCCACGAAGGCATTGGCAGCAATTAAGTTGGACTGGAGAGGTATGGCAGTTCTTTCCGATGCTTCATGTGCAGTAGTGAGGAGGTCGACAGCAAGGACACAACCCCCAACAGCGATGGACGCCTTCGCATTTGCTGGTACCAGCATGAGAGCCTATGCACCAGAAACATAAAGTTGCTCATCAGAACTGATGTCATAGAAATAACCAAAAGTGACGGGTAAGACTTTCACCCGTTTAATGAGAGACTACATCTACAAAATTCAAGCCGTCAGAAGCAAATATGCCTCACCTGTAAAAGGAGCAGACATCGATGTCGTAGAGCCCTGTCACTAGTACGATCAACCAACACAGTGATGTGCGGAGTGCCATCAAAGGGACCAATCGTTTGATAATGTTGCTCGTATACTATAGCCATAGCTCGTGCACACAATTCCCGAACTGAAGAACCTCCGCCGCCTCCAAAACCATCCAATCCACCCATGTCACACCAATCAACTCCAAGGTCGTCTGTGGAGGATCCCTCGACTGTGAGTCCAATGTCAGCGTCACAAAGGAATCGATGATACAACGCCCGAAAAAACGCAACAGGATCACGAAGAGGGAAACCTTCAGCTCCACTCCCACTATCAAGCAGAAGCCGGAGATAATATTGTCCCACACAGACCTCCTTGGCCAAACTGGCGTACCGAACTGCAAATTCTGCATAATTCCATGACAATTGGCTCGACGATTCGGTGCCATCTCCAGCTACCGTCACTCTTTCGATCACGCTTACGTCCACTGTCCGTTCCTTTTCTACATCCAGAAGATGCACTTCAGCTTGTAGAGACTCCCGAAGCTCTTGACGAGTCCGTGCATTCCATATCAGATCAGCACGGGAGTGATCCAGTCCAAATTCACGCCAGAACTCTGGCCAGTTGCAAACCAAGCCACCAGATCCAGCGGCCACGCTCTCAGTCATAACCTGAGCTGGTGCCGGGACTGGTGGCTGAGAGTCGATAGCACTTCCGTGACCATTATTGACATGGGTAGCACTTCCTAAGTACTGGCTCCCACTTGCGTATGGATTTGCAGCTGTAGGTTGGGCCAAGGCAGGTAAAGCTTGAGAAGGGCCAAGAGCAGAATGTGAGCTTTTCGGCATAATCTCCTCTTCAGTGGTTCCTTGCGAACTAGGAGATGGTTGTGACTGTTGCTGTTGCTGTTGTTGTTGTTGTTGTTGTTGTTGTTGTTGTTGTTGTTGTTGTTGTATACTCCCAATATCAAGAGAGGGGGCAGAAAATGGATTCTGAGAGTTACTTGTGCTGGGTTTTCGAGGCACTTTTCCTTTACGCCGTTGCAATATTCTCTGCTGCTTTTTCTTCGCTGAAGTAGTGCTCAACGCCAAGCTTTGCGCGTCGAAGTCCTCTTCGTCTGTTGGCTGTGTATACAAATACGCTACAAGTCCAGGAGGCAATACTCTCGAGAGTAGATCAAGCGCTGGTTGATGTGCATCTGCCCACAAAGCAACGAGCTGTCGACTGACATCCCTTCTTTCTCCAGCTGGTAAGAAAAACGCATGCACAAGGTGACGCAAGAGAGCACCATCCCGCAAGGCGGCGTCACGCATGGACTCGGCAGCCACTGCATCCTCCTCTGCAATTGCTCGCATGATAACAGCGATAGTCTCACGAACTCCTACAGCAGGGTGGCCAAAAAGCGCAAACAATCGACGTTTCAAGCCAGCCACTAGACGCAACATCTCAACGAAAGTCGAGTGGTCGGTCGTCTCACTCTGCGGCTCACATAGCATTGCCTCTAAGACCTCAACTATGGCCATTGAGAGCAATGGCGAGACCGCCGCTGGTTTCAAACGGTAGACGAGAACCATTAAGTGGACCTGGTTTCCGAGCATGGCCGACTTAGCAAGAATAACACCTGCATGTTTCTCGCCTCTCGACATCGCCATCATGTTAGTTTCACCCCCTCCAACCAGCATGGCCACCAGCCCTGCAGCTTCCATGGCCACAGCCTCTGATCCTGACTGCAGCAGGCCCATGATTCGATTTGCAGCCACAGGCAACGACGCCACCAATGAGGCAGCATACGAAGACCCCATCAAGCGCCGTAAGCACGCTACTAAGCCCACCAGTGTACCGGCCGCCTTGGGAGATGGCGGTGGAGGAGGAGGACTATCCGGGGGCAGGTTCATTGGCGCAGGTAACATAGACAATAGCGTCATGAGCGTCACGTCGGTCACTTCGATGTGCGGTTGAAGGCCTTCATAAGGGACACAGGCGTTGAACTCTTGAACTCGTCTCCACAGACGAGCTTTGGAACCTGGTATGGACCCGCCTTCCGCTACCGCATCCTTGGCAGCCGCTGTGAGGTGCTTCACGTGAAGCGCCTCACCTTCAACGTCGGCAAACAAACGATGCGGTCCGCTTGCAGCCACTGGCGAAGGAATGGGTACCACACGCCCACAGGGAGGATCCAGTCGGTGTCCTGGCATTGTTACCCTTGCTAACATGGGGATAGGACGTTGACCCTGCCAAGACCAAGTTATCAGTGTCTAGTTCATCACTGGCAGCTGAATAAGTATATAGTAACAACAATATCAGAAATAATCTACATACTGACTAGATAACATATAAGCAATGGACAAAGACCCACCTCCGTCTGTATGGTATCCCGAACAGCTGCCAAGAGATTATCTCGTGATGTGCACGAATAAACCTACACAGCCACAGAAAAAAACAGCTCTTCATCATACACATAGTTCGATGACTCGTCGAATAGGAGAAGGCTACTTCCTATTCCTGATTAACAGCTCTGATCTTGCAACAACAACAACGACAACATCAATCACTGAAAGTGACCATACATGCATTGGGCAGCCGTCGCTGAAATCAATGGCAAACAATTGAGGCTCCTCTGCAAATCGAACAAGTGAAGTCACCGCAGATAAAGGTCGAACTATCACCGCCTGGAAAATCCATTCGATTGTTAGGTTCAAGCGATCAACACATGCACTTCAAGATAATCAATAGTCGAACACATCAAGAAGAGGAGACAGAAACAAGAAAAAAGAACAAGGTAAGATTTCCTATCCTCAGCATATTGGCTTACCTCGTAGTTGTTTTTCCGTCTCTCAACGAGTGAACTTTTTGTGAGAACGAGCTGCCTTGCAACAGATTCGCTGGCTCCGCCCAAACCTTTGATCCCGTACAGGATCTGCACTGTACCAGAGTGCGCAGTGCCATGTGCAGCTGTGCGCACTCTTGTTACTGACCACTCTCCGACGGGTGTTTCTTCGGCGCCTACTGCAGTCTTCGCTGTTTTAGATAAATGGTTAGATCGTCTCCAAACGAGCGGCTTCATATCAGAATGTTGAATGGCACCATCGTTCCAAGTACTACAGTAGTAGAAACTCACCTCTTTGCTTCAAAAACTCGGGAGCACCAATTGATTTCGTTGAGTCAACGTTGAGTGATATTCCAACGGACAACTTAGCCATCCTTGTCTGTCCCAACAACAAAAATCAGTCACAAAATCCTCAGAGAATGACCGAATCAGCAGACTCATTTAAAGCATAGCTTACCATGGTGGTGAGAATTGCAGAGTTCGAAGTCCCAGCACCTGCAGAGAAAGCTTTACACTTGCGACCAAACAACGGGCATAATACAAATCCTCCACCTTCTTGGCCACGCCGACCGTAAGCATCTGACAGCAGAATGATGGCTGGCGTGTCCATGTCACGATAGTTCAGACACCAATGAAGATTTCCATTTGACGCCCGCGCTTCAATCCCAATCGACGTGATTTTCATGACCTAGTGCAACCAGAGAGTGAAACAACATCATTCTCAAAGTTGAGAACAATCCTCGGCCATTAACTCAATCCAGAAAGTCGTAAATGTGATCGTGTTTCAAAACGCAGAAAGCTTAAAACTTGGACTACTATACCACTGATGAAAAAAAACAGAATCTCAACGGAGGGAAAAGTGACATACGAATGGACTCCAATCCGATGCGCGCCGCCTCAAATGGAGAACAGGGTACTCAGCAGTCTCCGAAGAAAAAGGAGATGATCCAGGTATTTTGAAGGATCTAAGCTTATGCAATTCCGTAAGAATAGCTGCTCGGTACCTGTAGTCAAACATCAAAATCTTTGAGCAAACTGAATCCAGAATCTAGGGAAACAATACTATTGTGAAAAAGGATACCTCGACGAGAATCGCATCGGCTTGAACTTTCCACGGCCCTCGTTTCGGACATTAATGGTGAACTCAAGAGCATGCTGCTGAAGCGGGTCCTCACGCCCGCCTGAAACGGGCGCTGCGCCTTCGAAGTCTGTGGCGATGTCATACTCATTCGTGGTGGCGAGCGTAGTGGGATCGAGAGTGAGAATCTGCGTTGTGGAGATGCAGAAGATGCGCTTGTACTTCCCCCGCCACGAGTGCTTCGTGACAGTGTAGCGGCAAATGTATTCGGGCTCCTCCAGCGGGTTGGGATGCTGCTGCTGATGTGGTTGAGGAGACTCTTGGTTGTGGTGTGCGCTCGCCACCGACGAGGGCGTGGCAGCAGCGGGAAGCAGGAGCTGCGGAGTCTCCATGCCTGCGATCACTCGGTAAGGGTAATCCTCCGCGCCCAGCGACAAAGGCCACAAACTCCAGGGCTTCTGTTGCTGCGCCGCAGGGCGACTACCCGACTGATTTGCCCCCAGCGCTTCCTGCCTGTGACCACCCCCGCTCGACGATGATGCTTCTGGCTGCTGCAACTAGCTCACATATGCCAAACTCGATCGAAACCCTACCCTAACCTGACCTCGCGATCTCTACCATACCAATCGCTTAACCCTGCCGCAATCATATGATCAGCATCAAGACACTCGTGGCTCTCTTCCATTGACAGAACCCGAATTGAACCCGGAGGCTTCTTCCATCCTCCATCGCTAATGACCCCACTCCATCCAAAGAGGGCCTGTGAACAAAGACCACTCCTCAATGATATGATGTAAGCTCGAAGCCAGATACTGCTTAGATTCCACGACTGATCAAGCATCTCGATCGGATTTTAATTTGGCATTTAGGCGAGCTCCTAATGTAAGACTTGTTTAATTCTTTTTTACCACATACTCTAGGTCCTTGGACTGATGAACCAGGAAATGAGTCGCTTGTGACAAAGGTACCTCAGAAAACCCTAAATCTCCATTTTGTGGCAAACTGGTCGAATTTGTATCAGCAATCGTAGCTTTATTGTTCTACTTAATATCTCAACAAGGAGCAATGTGTATGCCGCTCACCGACCACTTCCCCAGCTCATCTTTAAACCTAAACTCCCTAAAACTGGCAATAAACCCTTAACGAGGTCCTAATCATGAAAACGAGACAAGCAGGAGCATTCCATTCCATTCCACGCACCTTAAAAAATCATCGAATTCGAGTAAGCCGATCGAAGACTCAATCCAGCACGCACGGCCTGTAACCGGCACCATCAATCCAGCATCGACGACGACGTCCCATTATTGGGGATTCCGAGATAGGTTCCACTACTGCCAATTGCGCTAGCTCGCAACCCCTTTCTTAATTTCAAGGTGCACTATGAAAGCTACCGTCACCGACACTCCAACCCAATTCGAATCGCGTAAACCACAGGTGAGTACCGCGCGCTCCTCGGAGGGGGCAACTTGAAACGCGAGGACCGTGGCGATCGCGACCACGGAGCGACCTGGCGAAGCAAGCGAGTGCCCGAAATGCAAACATCGCGGATTCCCATGTTGCATAATCAGCAGCTCATCACCCAGCTCACGCTCGAGCCCCCATGCCCCTGGTCCGGGTATCGACCCGGTACCAACCGGGTCGGGTCGAGGCTGTAACGAACGCTTTCCTTTTCTTCAGCTTCCTTTTCATTCTGCCTGAATGCCTTTATTTAGTGCTAAACAACGTGTTGAAATACTGTGCAGTCTTTGCGAAACTACAGGGGAGACATGGTTTGAACTTCTTTTTCCGCGGGTAAAATTTACACGAGTAGAATAGTGTGGCTGCATTTGCAAAATAGCGTCGCTGCATATAAAATACTGTGGGTGCACCTCAACCGCCCTCCTTCCACAAAGTTCAGTTATTTATTACCGTCTCGTTGTTGGTTGTCTCTCAGCCATGGTGCCCAGCTCGTCCAAAGGCTCTCTCATGCAGATTCACTCCATTGTGGCTTCGCTTGGATCATCCGTAGCAGTTGTTTGACCCAACCTTTGAGCCATCAATTCAATTGTCCTCCTTCGAAACTCCCATAGAATCAGACGCGCTTGCAAGCTACAAATTTAATCATTTGTGAACACATGATGTGACGTTGCAATTGTTGAGATTCCCAATTAGCACCGAGCCAGCGAGAGAAACCTCGATCATCGGTGACAACTACAAAGACGAATATGACAACTTGCTGAGTTCCCTTGTAGCTTCTATACGCTAAATTTCGAAAGATTTCCATCACTCCTGTGCATAGGTGGTTGTTCTCCAGCTTCGTGCATCAAACCAGCAGTTCAAAGTCCACAACCGATCCAGTGCGTCACTACGCGCTGCCTGGTACCCTCGGCTACTCCAACAGAAGAAACTCTAGTACATGATTCGAAACGCTGACGATCACAGTGGAGCGAGCATTCAATAGATTCTGGGAGATATATCACATCCTACGTACAAGGCGTATTAGCAGCAGTTATCCTCGAGATTGTGAGCATGGGGAGTTACAACTACGACGCATTGCACAAGCACACGCCAGGCATCAAGAGGGCGTGGATGCCAGATCCTCTTCCGACCAATCGTGCTGGATACATGAATAATGGCATGCGGGTCGTGCAAGAACCTTACGCAAACGGCCTGCGGGCTGCGCAGGACCCCTACCGGGACCCCTACCTGAATGGCATTCGAGCCGTCCACGAGCCTTATGTCAACGGATATGGCAACGCACTTCAAGACCGCATTCTGCTGGCTCAAGCAGCCCAGGCAGCCCAGGTTGCTCAGGCCGCGCAAGTTCAAGCCCAAGTTCAAGCGCAAGCGCAACTGCTGAACGGTGCCAGCCACTATGGGCTCACCAAGTACAACCTCCCCATGGACCCGCCCCTGCCGTTGGGGCTACTTGCACCCGATCACCTCATGGACACCATGGGCGACAGGGACCGCTACGCCAGCAGCGTCTATGGCAACGGGCTGCAACCTCTTCGACGGCCTCTGTACCCCCCTGCCCGCGAGCCCAGAAGGCGAGAGCGCCGAGTGCAGGAGCCAGTAGCTCGAGAGCCGGACCCCATCAGGGAGCTAAGCACTTCGCAGTCGCCTGCTCACATTCCTGAGGCCATCGCCGAGCCGCCTCTGGCAGGCATGGTGTTCGGGTGCACCAGCGACACCTACATCGAGTGCATGCAACTGAAGCTGTTCGCATTGCCAGCAGCCAACAAAGCCGAGGTAACAGACGTCCAAACCAATTCTATCAGTGTGGGTTTCCAATCAAGTCAGGAGTAGCATGGACAGTATAACGAAACCAACACACAGCAAGGGTGCGGAATGAAAGTATGTGTAAGTTTATGCAATTGAGAACGAGAAATGTCATGAACAGGTGCTGCGAGTGGCGCCCGGCACGAAGCTGTTCCTGTACAACTACCGCGCACGGGAGCTGTCGGGGATCTTCGAAGCAACCTCACATGGAGACATGGACATAGAGCCAGATGCGTTCCAAGGCCTCTTCCCAGCCCAGGTCTTTCCAACACCATTCTCCTTTCCTTCCATCCCCAGACACAAACTCAACCATCAACGATGACCCAGTGGAACTCGCACTAAAGGCAGGCACACAAATTCATGGTGTGTGTACAGGTACGAATCCGATGCGTGGAGAAATGCCCCAATCTGCCATTGAAAGCGTTCAAGGAGGCTATGAGCGAGAATTTTGAGAAGCAGAACAAGTTCAAGTATTCATTGAACGACGTCCAGGTACCCTGAAAATTTAATCCCTGCGAGGATGAGCAAGTCCTCGTTCATACTCAAATCACCCAAACAACTATCAGCTCGCAAATCCGTACAAATCAATGGGCGTTTGCATTGATGGATGTGGGCAGGTTCGTAAGCTGGTGACTCTGTTTCGGCAAGAGCTGAAATACTGGCAGAAGCAGAGGGCTCAGCAAGAGCGCAAGATTCTGGCTTCTGGATTGCAACCAGGTCTACGCCCAGGCTATCCCAGCCGCACCGAGGTATACCCTCACTTCAGTTTAGAAAATGTTTCAATTTTCTTATAGGGAACGTATGTATTAAATATTTTCAAATAAGGGAATGAGCACAAAATCATTATAAAACGGGGCACAACGAATGTCCCATTGTCGTTTCAGAAACATGAAGAAGTAGCTCCATGTTAACCCTTAAACACCCAAGTAAGCCTGATTCCAACAGAATCTTCTTTGTAGCTCTCACTGTATTCAACTTTTCACTTATATTTTGATGTCAAACTGGTCATTTTCTTACGATGCATTCAAAAGGTGAAATTTTACAATTCAAATCACAATCTATGTGAATAATTTTGTGCTTTGAAAGGATTGTGGTACTAGGTAGTTTGGGGTTGTACATAACCTTGTAGGAGGTTGCAAGCTCATCATAGATTGGTTCATTCGTGATGCCCAAGTTCATAAAGTGCACTACTCATGATGCTCAAGCCCAGTGATCCAATTTTGGGCTGCTCGTTTCAGATACCATGGGCGTTTAAGAGTTAACATCAATATGTTGAGATGCTAATTTTCTTGAAATTACTTTAAATCTATTTACCAATGATGCAAAAAATAAATAATAAATAAATAGGCTCAATTTTAATTCCCTCTATGCAAACATTCTATGATTTTCCCCTATCCGGAAACATTTAATCCATGTGATTTCTATACAAAAATCTCTTTATCCTAATATACACAAACTATTGCAGCAAGAAACCTTGTTCATTGTTTGATAGCCGGATTAATTGTTATATTCCACAATCCTTGTTTAGCTAGGAAATTTGTGTAACCAAGAATTTTGGATTTCTTATAACTTCACATATGATTTATAATAATCATCCATTTAAGATGTTGATTCATGTTGAACAATTCCTTCCTCTTTGGGGACTGCCTTATTGATTCATTTGTTTGATGAAAATCAACATGTTTGGGAGAATATTAATCAGCATAGATTAATCCTTTGCAGGTTAATCTTGTTCGTCAACAAGGTGATCCATATGCTAGCAAGCGGATTCGTATGTATTGATGCAACTAGTGAAGAAATATGATATCACTTTTGATGAGATTTGTAGTTTGTTTAATAGAAAGTCGTCAAGCTCATAGTCCTATACCACTGTTGTTAGGTCCTGTGGGCATATCATCAAGGGTAGGTCGAACTGTGGGCAAATCATCAAGGGTAGGTCGAACTGTGGGCAAATCATCAAGGGTAGGTCAAACGGACACTTTATTCACGCCAACCCTCACGGGTCTGGTGTTCTTCTTCGTCAAGTTCATTGTTTTGAGACATTTTGCAGTCCATTTTTGATAAAGTTGTGTAGGAAGGTGGTGAGAATCTCTCTTAAGTGTCAAGTTGTCCCAATGTAATGAAGTTGACTATAAAGCATTTGAGATAGTTTATGTGGATATGCCTTTATAGTACATTGAAAGTATATTCTTCTAAAACTTTGAAAAATTAAATTGATACATGAGTTAGTATGAACAATGTATATTGCTAAAGCTAAAATAAATTATGGTATTATGTTGTTTCTGTAATGATGATATGATACATGATACGTTGTGGGTTAGGAGATTTAGAAAAGGAAACCTCGTTCCATGTTTATGACCATTTGAGTCATTACAAACAAGTCAAAGTGATCAATTTTTCTTCTGTTGCAACGTTCATGTCCTACTATGTAGGTTGCTTTGATCACAATAAATACCATGAACATTCTGTAAATCTTGTAGTGATTGTGGTATGTACTCCTATATAAATAACATAGTAATGCTAATCTATGAAAAAATTCAATCTACACTGAAAGTACTTGAACATCAAAGTTTGAGTGAATATATTCTTACAAGATGATTTGAATTTATTGGTACATGTAAACAAAATGTGAATACCAACTTACACTATCTTCAAGATATTCTTTAAGTTTATCTTTTACATGCCTTAACAAAATTACACAGTACTCTAAAACATCTAATCTTACTTCTCACTTTCAAAAAAAGAAGATTCAAATATAGAAACTCCCACAATCCTTGGTGATCATAATTAAGTAGTCAAAGAATTGGTAAAGCTAAATTTCAAAATAGATCTCAATATACTATGTTACCTCATCATCATCTTCGCCAAATATATAAAATGAGTGATGCTATCATATTTAAATTCCATAGAGCCTAGAATAATCACCTAACTTGTACGGCAAATATACTAAGCACCTCTCATCTCCTAATGCTCTCACTGCATACCCAAGATACCGAATGCATAGCATTTGAATCCATGCTAACTACCCAAAGAGAAGCTTTCAATACATCCGGATCCGCTTGTTAGCTTGAATGAATGATGTAATTGGATCACTTTGAAGTTGACGTTCAACGTTGACCTGGAGTGAACAAGAATCACCAATTTTGGTAAAATTTGAGATTTTTGTAAAGTGGGTTTCAAATCAGAAGTCAGAATTTTTTGTAGGCGAAGAAGTTCAACAATAATTTCGATCACCAGCAGCTTACCTCGGTGCGGCTGGGATAGCCTGGGCGTAGACCTGGTTGCAGTCCAGAAGCCAAAATCTTGCGCTCTTGCTGAGCCCTCTGCTTCTGCCAGTATTTCAACTCTTGCCGAAACAGAGTCACCAGCTTGCGAACCTGCTCACATCCATCAAGCATATTCCCTTTCTTTGTGTGTGCATGTTCTTGCTTACTATTGTTTTGAGGATGAACAAGTTTGGCTCACGTTGGCAGGAGTTTTAGTTTCGTGGTACCTGAACGTCGTTCAAGGAATATTTGAACTTGTTCTTTTTCTCAAAGTTCTCACTCATGGCTTCCTTGAACGCCTTCAGCGGCAGATTGGGGCATTTCTCCACGCATCGGATCCGTACCTGCACACCAGGCAGTTGTGTGCCTGCATTTAGTACTCCACTGGGCCATCATTAATCAACGGAGGTTCAATTATCTTTTGGATGCTTAACGCTTGTGGAGTTTGTGTCTGGGGATCGAAGGAAAGGAGAATCGTGTTGGAAAGACCTGGGCTGGGAAGAGGCCTTGAAACGCATCTGGATCTATGTCCATGTCTCCATGTGAGGTTGCTTCGAAGATCCCCGACAGCTCCCGTGCGCGGTAGTTGTATAGGAACAGCTTCGTGCCGGGCGCCACTCGCAGCACCTGCGAACACCATTCTCGTTCTCAATTGCATAAACTTACACATACTTTCCTTCCACAGCCTTGCTGTTTGTTGGTTTCGTTATACTGTCCATGCTACTCCTGACCTGATTGGGGAACCCACTCAGGTGGCCAGAGGGGATAGGATTGGTTGGGATGTCTGTTACCTCGGCTTTGTTGGCTGCTGGCAATGCGAACAGCTTCAGTTGCATGCACTCGATGTAGGTGTCGCTGGTGCATCCAAACACCATGCCTGCCAGAGGCGGCTCGGCGATGGACTCAGGAATGTGAGCAGGCGACTGCGACGTGCTTAGCTCCCTGATGGGGTCCGGCTCTCGAGCTACTGGCTCCTGCACTCGGCGCTCTCGCCTTCTGGGCTCGCGGGCAGGGGGGTACAGAGGCCGTCGAAGAGGTTGCAGCCCGTTGCCATAGACGCTGCTGGCGTAGCGGTCCCTGTCGACCATGGTATCCATGAGGTGATCGGGTGCAAGCAGTCCCAACGGCAGGGGCGGGTCCATGGGGAGGTTGTACTTGGTGAGCCCATAGTGGCTGGCACCGTTCAGCAGTTGCGCTTGCGCTTGAACTTGGGCTTGAACTTGCGCGGCCTGAGCAACCTGGGCTGCCTGGGCTGCTTGAGCCAGCAGAAATCGGTCCTGCAGTGCGTTGCCATATCCGTTTGCGAATGGCTCTTGAACAGCCCGCATGCTCGCATTCAGGTATGGGTCCTGTACTGCCCGCAGGCTGTTGGCGTAAGGGTCCTGCACAGCCCGCAGGCCGTTGGCGTAAGGGTCCTGCACAGCCCGCAGGCCGTTTGCGTACGGCTCCTGCACGACCCGCATGCCATTATTCATGTATCCGCCACGATTGGTCGGAAGGGGATCGGGCATCCACGCTCTCTTGATGCCAGGCGTGTGCTTGTGTAATGCCTCGTAGTTGTAACTCCCCATGCTCACGATCTGGAGGTTGACTGTTGCTAATCCCCCTTCGGACGTAGGATGCAATATGCTTTCCAGAATCTATCGCTTGCTCGCTCCAATGTGAACGGCTGCGTTACGAATAATGTAGAGTCTCTTCCAGACGAGAAGCGGGCGCTTTCAGGCAGCCCTGTGTCAGTTTGATCTAAAGACCGTATTCGCAACAATCACCGTATTTGCAGCACAGGCGTCATTGAAAGCTTCCTGAGTGTTTCACAGAACTGTCTCCCGGAATGTAGTGGTCTGACGCTACTTCCAGGCGAAGGAGGACACTAAAATTAAAATTCGAAGATTTGGGTCGGACTCCTGCTATCGAGGATCATCGAAGCGCAGTAAAATTGCATGAGGGAGTCTTTGGACGAGCGTAACGACGAACTGGGCACCATGGCTGAGAGACAACCAACAACGAGACGGTAACAATAACCGACCCTTTGTGAAGGAATGGCGGTTGAGGTGCAAAACGAGCCGCTGTAGGCAGAAGGAAAGCGTTCGTTACGAGACCCGACGAGACCCGGATGACACCCGGGCCAGGGCATGGGCGATGCGTAAGCTGGGAGCTAGGTTTACTGAGAAGAGAATTGTACCATACGGGAATAAAGAGATCAACCTTAAAATCAATAACATATATTTTTGTCCTTTTATTTTTCACGTCAATATAAATCAAGCATTTTCTCCACAAATGGAAATCTTTATTCGTTAATCCAAAGTATAATAAAAATAGTTTCAAATTAAACATAATATTGACATGTTTCCCCAAAATTGTCAATATTTTTTCAATTTGGTCCCAAGGTAATGAATACTCGGTCACTCCAATTGAAACTCTTTGAAATACTGCTAGGATAACTAGAGCAACCCAAGCTAATTTGGGTGGAATTGAAGACTAAGGTACCGATAACCTGTCCAAATTTCAGATTGGAGAATCCTTAGCACAATAAACAAACAATTGTAATGGCAAAGTACAAGAGAGAGTGTCTCCCATGTACGAGAATTTTTTGATATATATAGAATTATTTAAAATTAGATGAGTCGAAGCACAGTGGTGTAGAGAGAATCGTTCACCCTAAATTCACCTAAAATCTAGCTCACAAGTAAATTGGGATTCATGATTGAAACAAAGAATCTTCTTCTTCACTTGGTTGATTGGTCTACTAGTCCACTTTTATGTTGTGCGTGTTTTGAACAAGTTACCTTAGAGGAAACAAAACCACAATACAAAAGGAGGAAACGAAACCGATTCTCTTTAACATTTAAGAAGTCAAATAAAAAGGTCAAAAGATTCACAAGGTTCACAAATTGTTCGCATTTCTTTACCCATGTTACAAAAAGTGATGTCATAAACATACTCATGAATTCCATGTATGTACTTGAGTATTAGACTTTTGGGAAGTGGTTGACAACGATTTAACATGAAGGTTTGAGATGCTTTACACTTTGGGTATCCGCTTGCTTAACTAAGTGAAGTTTATTTTGTGATTGTGATTTAAATTTGAAAGTGCTATTTGAGATGTAAAATTGAATGATGTTCAGATTTATTTTTAGGTTAGATATTTGTACTATGTCTACTCATAAAGCAACTTCTATAGTGCTAATGAGTAACAATATTAATTCTCTACATTTCTTTTTTTCATTGGTAATTCCTCACCAACTTCAACAATTACACATTGCAAAGAAAGATGGAAGTCCATAAGTATGTCATCTCTTTCATAGTATCCAGCTAGGAAAATATCATGAATGTTTTCCAAATTATGAAACTTCAGTGGTAATTTACTAGTGGAATTCAAGGATTTAGGGGTTTGTGAACTAGCCATGTTTCTTGTTTGGTGTTTATAGAAAATGAACAACATACCCAAATGTTGTAAATTGCACCTCATAGCCAATAGAAGTAGCAATTAGTCAGGCACCACAAGCCTTGGCTTGGTGGTTAGGGCTTAGGCCCCCAATGAGGAGGTCGTGGGTTCTATTCCCCATGCCGGCTTGGTGCTCACCACAATAGTCCACCCAACTATTGTGGGGGGTCTTTGGACCTTGTTGTATGGGTACCTCAAAGCCCTTTGGGGGGATACTATGTCAAGTATCTTCAAGGCACTAGTAACTAGGCTAGAAACTAGCGTAGTTATAGTGTCCACCCTCGAGAGGGGGAAGTAGTATTGTTCCAATTTCCCCTTGTCCGGTGGCCATCGGGATATTAGCATTACGAACGGACACTTCATTCACGCCGGCCCCTTAGAAAGGGACCAGAGTTTCTATCTATCTTTCTATCTATCTAGCAATTAGTCACATATGATTATTTTCTCAAAACGAATATAGCTTAAGTATTGTAAGACTTTAAAGTTTCCAACTGACCCAAAATGGTCGTTTGGGTTGTTAAGAATTAAATTCTCCGTTCCAAAGTTGCATTGAAAAAAAACGTGTGTTATTTTCCTTCTTATTTTTTCCCTTCATATTAGTACTCTATCATATCTCAAAGTTTCAACTTTTCACATCATTTTGTATACTATACTATAATCCAACCATTGACTTGCTCATTTGAAGAAGAGTTGAAGCTTTCTACCTCCATGGGCCTCTTAGAGTTTAGAGAACTAAGAGTTGGGCATGAAAAATTCACATTTGACGTTCTAAACATATACAGTGACCTTCAAAACTGTCCCAATGTTTGTACATGTTACATTCAAAAAATAATGTAGGTAAGAGAAACTCATGGAATGGAATGTAGTAAATTTATTGAAATAGTACATACAATGTACTAATTGATTACAAAAATTCCAACAAAATTGAAGCGCTCAATGAGAAAGGAAAAAAACCTAAAGCTACTCTGTACATTGGTACACTTTTGAACGTCCAACATGGAAATTCCTCACCACTTTGTCCATTTTCCTCTGGATTTTAATACAGCTGCTATTCGTCTGGGCATTGATTCTATAAGTCTCTTGCAATCATCAACAAAGTGATAGAAGGGAAGGTTTCTTCCACACGAGACCATAATTCAAGTATCCCTTTTGGTGGTGTGTCATATCGATTCAATCTCCTTTTCAAAATTGCCCATAGATTTTCTATAGGATTCAAATCGAGACCGAAGCGAGGCCAAGATAAGACACCAAAAGGTTGCCTAGAAAACCATTGTTTCATACTATTATTATTGGTATGTATAGGTGCATTATCCTGTTGAAATATGACTCGATGGATCTAAATTATATTTTTGAATTGTACCATGGAGATGCTCCTCCAAGATTTTTGATAACCATGCCGATTGAGGCGACCTTCAATTCTACACATCATGCCAGTCCATGTATACACATACATCCCCATATCATCACGAACCACCACCATGCTTAATGATCGGAATAACGGTCCGCTCCGAAAGTTCCCCGTGGATCACGAACCCAACACCAAACTCTCCCATCCCAAGAAAATCATTAATTTTAGTCTCATCCGAGAATATCACGTGACTCCAGTCATCAATAGTATAGTCTTTGATACTTTACGGCAAATTCTAAGCGAGCCCTAATATTCTTTGCGTGACAAATGTGGTTTCTTTTCTTTCACATGCGATTGGAAACCCGCTCTACAAAGTCCACGGCGTCAAGAACTTCACCGACTTGTACTCCAAAACTTCTTGCACATGTTTAGTAGCTTCTCTTGCGGTAGACACCTTCCCTCTTGTTATACTAGTTACACAAGACCGCTCCATTGCACTTGTCAACTTGCGTGGTCTACCTCCAACTAAAAGCTTTGCATCCGGAAAAATGCTTCTTACGAGCCTCTGTACACTTGATTTACCAACATGCAAAGAATTTGCTATCTCTCTCACACTACAACCTTTTTGAAGCAAAGAGAGTATACCTTGTTGCTTCCCCCAGGACAATGGTCTCACCATTTTCACTTGTGAAGCTAAACACGAAAGAAAACAAATATATGACGCAAGAAGAACAAATACACACAACAGAACACAAACCAAGCAATTCACAATGCATGTACACTTCACTTGCTATGCATACAAGATTCACTCATATGTACTTTCAAAACTGTCCCAATGAAGAGAAAATATCTAGAGCTTCAATTCATGCACATACATGTAGAGACAAGTGGTAAGCCTTGCTCCTTGATTACCTTACTAATGATAGTATGTAACTAAATTGATGCCATGTCAGTCTAGCATGCAATCACTATGTGGTGACTCACCAAACTTTCAAATTATAAACATTGGGACACTTTTGAAGGTCACTGTAAGGCACCACAAGCCTTGGCTTGGTGGTTAGGGCTTAGGCCCCCAATGACGAGGTCATGGGTTCTATTCCCCATGCCGGCGTGGTGCTCACCGCTATAGTCCACCCAACTATTGTGGGAGGTCCTTGGACCTTGTTGTATGAATGCCTCAAAGTCCTTTGGGGGATACTATGTCAAGTATCTTCAAGGTACTTGTAACTAGGTTAGAAACTAGCGGTGGCCATCGTGATATTAGCATTACGAACGGACACTTCATTCACGCCAACCCCTTAGAAAGGACCGGAGTTTCTATATATCTATTAATATCTTTAATCTTTTTAACGTATTCATAGTCGACATTCTAACCCCTACCATGTGGTGAATGTAGAAAAACAACATTTTGGATGAAAGACAACAACTTTCAAGAGCCATAACTTCTTCATCTGTGGGACATTTAGGGCTACCGTACTATTAGGAGAACACCTATAAGTCCACATTCAAATTTTATAACAAATTGTAGAAGATTCTAAAAATGATAATTCCTTCCACTACTCCACCCATTTACAAAAATTTCTCTCATTATCAAATTCACTATAAATTTAAAAGAAAGAACAAACACTTGCACAAAAACGTGTGAACTTCTTTGCGAGGAGAGCATAAAATTCTTTACACTCTTGTATTCATAAGATGCACTTGTCACTCTCGATTTTTGTGGTGGACTCTTTTGCAGAAGAATCACAATCCTTTTAAAACACATGGTATGAAAAAGTAGTCTCACACCAAAAATCCAGTAATTCCTTGAAGAATGTCCAAATAAGAACACTTGCCCAACATTGAACGCCCAGCTCCTCTGAAAATACACTGAAAAGCAAGTCCGAGGGGCATGCTTGGGCGTTTAAGGGTTAACTTTACATCGACAGTTGGCTTGAGGCCCAAAACGAGCCAGGTAGATATTCGAATGGGGCAAGTCGATAGCGACTTGAGCCGAACAAGTGGCGCTTACTCATGAGTCGAAGTAAGATACCCCTGATACCCGGACCCGGAACCAGGGAGAATCACGGGTATCAAAACCTCTACCTGCCGGCCTGTTCAGCGCACTTGCCCTCATTTGCTCCAGACATTCTCGTTTGCAAATGTTCGAGCTCGCCATTGCCATAGCCAGCTAGGGTTTGATTCGAGCCCCCGAGCTCGAGCATCTTTGCGTTTATGGTGTTGCAATGGGTGCGTAGTCTAGGGGCCGATGCCGGTGGTCGAGAAGTTCGATGGAATTGGTGTCGACGACGTCGCGATCGGTGAACAATCCCCGAATCTAACGCAAATTTCCGCACGATGTGGGGATTACTGGAGCTTCTTAGGGCAGGCTCGCAGTATGTACTCCTCTGTTTCATGGGCTGCTTCGGCTCCAAGAGCTCCAACCGCCCCTACATCGAAGTACTGGAAGATCCGGCGTCAATCTCTCGCACAACCGCCTTCAGCGTGAGTGAAATCGAGGCGCTCTACGAGCTTTTCAAAAAAATCTCCAGTGTCGGCGTCTACGACGGTGTGGTCAACAAGGAGGAGTTTCAGTTGGCGCTCTTTAAACAGAACAGGAAGGAGAGCTTGTTCGCTGATAGGGTTTTCAATCTCTTCGACGAGAAGCGGAAGGGATACTTGGAATTTCCTGAGTTTGCGCAGGCGCTTTCTGTCTTTCATCCGAATGCGAATGTTGAAGACAAGATTGACTTCGCGTTTAGTCTTTACGATTTGCAGCAGAAAGGGTATATTGAGCGGGCGGAGGTTAAACGGATGGTGATTGCTACTCTGGCTGAGTCTGGTTTGAATCTCTCCGACGATGTGATTGAGGAGATTATTGACAAGACGTTTTTGGAAGCAGATACTAAAAACGATGGTCGAATTGACAAGGAAGAATGGCGGACTTTGGTGTTGCAGCACCCGCAATTGTTGAAGAATATGACTCTGCCCTACCTCAAGGACATCACCACGAGTTTCCCGAGCTTCATCTTTCATTCTTTAGTTGAAGAAACTTGATCGCTCTTGTCCATACTCCTACCTTCAATTTCAGTAGATCCTCGCTGTCCGAAATGGTAGCATTCCATTGCACGAGACGGCGGTGTAGTCGTTATATATATAAATGGGCATCACTTTGTAGAGCAATCATAGGACGGGAGGGACTACAATCTGAACGAGATGATAAGGTTGCAAATGTTATCCTGTCTCTCGAATTGTAGTAGTCGTTCCTCACTTACACTTGATACCATTTTCATAGCTTTATTGGTCCGGACTAGGATTCATGTTGTACTTTTGCTTATAAGTATAGTGTAATTTTATGTAGCTTTTCGTGGATTTGACTCTCATATTGTCAATTCAGAGCTCCTGCTTGGACGAAGTGGCGATCTGACATCGGCACTGGGATTGAGCATGGCAATGCTTGAACTCCTCAATTTTAATCAATAATCTGGAATCCAGCTGTGTTGTGTCAATATGATCCATCTGCAGCTTATCGAAATCAATTTCTGTGGAGGTTCTAAGCTTGGAAAGAGGAGGTCTTTCTTGTTGCTGTGGACTCACCTGGGCCAGTTTCAGCTGATATTTACATATCTGAGACAACGATAGCTTATCATGAATTTACCAGTCGTTACAAGCGCAATGTAAACTGTAGCGAGGAAGTGTCGTGGATAATGTAATAGAAGGCATTGCACGGCTCCAGCTTGTTTGTACATCAGCTCCAATGATGGACTGTACTCGCTCTATTCAGGACATCCACTGCATGTAATGAAGGCTCGTTTTCAGAGCTATGTAAATTATTGCAATTGTTGCAACCATCATCCGGAAGCTGCACTAAATTCTTCCGCTCGTGATATCATTTATTCTTTCCAATTGTTTTGTCATTGGGTGCTGCATGTACGCTGATACACATCAGACTACTCATGGACAGTGAATTTACTGCCCTGCTTCTACTTTTAACGGATACAGTACAAAGTAGTTTACTTTTTTGTCAGATCTTTATCTGTGACAAATTGTACGAGCTTCTTTTTAACCTCATCATTGTCACATTCCTGTCGCTGCAGAAAGTTCGTTCTACTCATGAGATACTTCACTTTTCACATGCTACATTCTTATCCTCTGGACTGGAGTTGGTCACCAATGTGGATAGCGTATCACACATGCATCACGAATGGTGAACACAAGGTATCCAAGCTTACATTCGAACACTTGTTTCAAGCAAAGGGTGGCCCACTTAATATCAGAGCCAGAGTACTGTGACATTACAACACTTGTTTCAAGCAAGAGATGTAAGGTACGATACAGTGAAACTACAGTAAGTCATGGCAGAACATAATGCACAAACATGATATGGTATTGTTTGCGAACAAAGAGAATGGAATTTTGAGTATATACCTGCTACTGTGCCTAACTTCTACCACGAGACACTCATTTGCTTGGTGTATGGTACTTTTCTGGGTTAATGGGACGCTGCTAGGTCATGAGTACGTCTACCTCACAATACATGCGCTACAAATGGGGACTTAGCACATGAACTCCAAAATTTTCATAATTTATTATGATCCAGAGTCTCATGACTTGGTCCATGGCTTCTCCTTCTGAGAGACTCCCAATTCCCTTCACAGAAAGCAAGGACAATTCTTCCATTGAAACTCTATTATTAAACTCTATGTGAGGGAGGGGGGTATGATTGATGCCGCAAGAGACCTCAGCAATGCAAAATGCAAGGATAATTCTTTTGCTTCTTCTATGAACCTTCTGTATTGGAATGAATGAAATGAAGCTTGTCTAGTGGGGAAAGTGAGGGTCCGCGAGGGACCTCAGCAATATACAATGCAAGAATAACTCCATCGTTTCTATACTAAAGCATCTGAAACGACACTAATCTGTTTCCGAGGAAGGCGTGACAGAAGCAGCAAGAGACCTCAGGGATGCAAAATGCAAGGATTCCTATACTGTTTTCTTTCCTGACAGGCTTCCGAGCATGGAGCTGAGCTATTTGTTAGGGATGAGGAGGAGTGTATGATCAAATCCGCAAGAGACTTCAGCAATGGAGCACAAGCCTTGAAGAGGATAAGGGGAAGGCTCGTCAGCAGGGCTGCCTAATCCCAAGCGGCCATTCTTGCCACTTCCCCACGTCCAAAGCTCCCCAGAGGACGTGAGAGCCACGGAATGCGCACGCCCACCGGAGAGCGCCACCACTTCGTCCGACTTGTCATCGAATTCAATGGCCGCGGGCAGACTGGTGTCGTCTTGGCCACGACCCAGTTGGTGGCCAGCGTTCCAGCCCCACGAGTACACCCTCCCTTGCTCGTTCATTGCCAACGAGTGACCCAGCCCTGCTCCGACGCACACCACTCGCTCCTCCCTCATGTGCACTTGCCCTACTCCCGAATCAATCTCCTCACTGTGTCCTGTGGTTGGTATCGCCACTCGCCTGCCGAGCTGTCCCAGGCTGTTGTCACCGAAGCTCCACAGCTCCCCTTGCCCTGCTCCATGCAAAAAACACCCACCAGTCTCAGGTGCCTCACATTTGCTGCTTGATTGCAGATGATGATCAAGTTACCTCTAGACGATAAAATAATCTATGGTGTATAATGACGGGAAACTGAGTATTACACGAGAAGCAGAGAAGGAAGTGAATTGAAGTAGTTTTTCTTGAATGCCTGCCTGCAGGCCTCACTAGTGCTCAACTTCATCAATTTTAAAATGATTCCCAGCATTTCATTGTGCGACGTGACTCACATCTACAGCTTGGAAAAACTGATCAAGCTCCGATCAGAGTTACCTCAAGCACGATGCTAAAACAACGGGATACCAAGTACTATGCGCGAAACAGAAAGGGAGTAAGTGAGAATGGCTTATCAAGCACCTGCTCTTCTTGAAGGTAGGATATAAGAATTCGCCGGGAGGAAGGAAAATGAAATGGACGAGCAGATACGAGAACGGCGACAGTGTGGTGTGATTACCATTTAGTGTCAAAGAATGGTCGAGTCCGCAACTGATTTGAGTAACGTGATGAGATTGAAGTGCGTCAACACGAACCGGCTCCCATGACAGAGCCGCACTCTTCTCCTTTTCCATAGCTGCTAGAACATCCAGCATCTCCATGTCTTCGCTTAAAATACCATCCTTGCATGTTGGTGGTGATGGAGTTCCGTGTGGCTGAAACCCCAGTCGGCCGTGGGCTGCGTAACCCCAGCTATAAACGTGGCCTTCAGCTGTAAGTGCCAAAGCATGGCCCCAGCCCAACGCTACCTGCACCAATTTTACAGACCTTTAAAACTCGATACAAACATATGAAGTACGTCTTTAGAAGTGGCATGAATAACCACAATACCTTCAAATCACAGACATGTAAGTTGAAGTCTGAAGCTGATATACATACCATAGTTAGCACAAACCACTCAACCATGACATTCTTAGGATTTCAAGCAGATCAGAAGAACATGCGAGTATGTGAAAAGCGAGTACCTATTCACCTGTATCACTCGCTTTCCTACGAGGGCCTCCACTTGCTGTGGAGATGGAGCATGTATGATACCGGGGCCTAAGCCAAGCTGACCACGCTTTGATTTCCCCCACGCCCACAACGATCCATCTCGTCCAAGCGCCATGGACACCACCCCGGAGCCTCGTGCATGTGTCACTTCGACATTCTCTAACCCTCGCACTCGTTGCGGTACATGCCATTTTTGTCTGCAAAAGAGGAACGTTCAACTTGGCTCGGACTTGAGAGACAGCAAACGAGGATCTGATGATATTTACCTGGAATGGAGGCTTGAATCTCGTTCACCGAGCTGCCCTTCTGAGTTACGCCCCCACGCCCAGAGATGACCGCTTTGTGTCACCGCCAAGGAGTGGTAGTGGCCCGCTCCCACGCTCGTGATGTCCTCTGGTAAGCCTGGTACTGGTTCTGGCTCGTACGCATCTCCCCCGATGCATTCTGTGTGTCCGAGCGCTCCTTGGCTTCCATTTCCGAAGCTGAACACCTTCGCATTCCTTGCGACAGCGGTCGTCAATTTCCGAACCAATTCCTGCACTGCACCCATCGGCACTGTCAATGCAACTGACCTAACCCGAATAACAAAGTTTGGGACGCGGAACGCATGAGAGATGATAACTCACATAGATACTGCTAAATTGGTCTTTGTGACCAGAACAGATTGTGGAGTAACAGATATTATGATGGAAGCTCGCATGAAATGAAGAATTCAAACTGCGAATTCGTCGTGACCATGAAAGTTGGTGCCGGAGGTTATAACAGTGACCTAATCTGAATGTAGTAAAAGAAACAATGGCTTCCCGGAATGAACAAGAGATTGTGCTCTAAACCCTTATAAACCCTGACCAGATTTGGCGTGGGGTACCAAAAATTGCTTCGCAGGATGCATGATTTCGGTAAAGAAGTGACATGATCAAGACCCTGAATGTGAGAAGAGGGGACTACCTGGGCGACCTGCGTTCCTGTAGTGTGAGCAATTTCGGAAGACACTCCTCATGGTTGTGGGTTGAGAATTTAGCGAGCAGTGAGATTCGATGGCATTGCGTTGAGCAGGAAAAAATCGCCTCAATCTTCAGAATAATCTGCAAACTTCAGTAGGAATCAACGAGAGGTTCATAAACTCTGAACCCTAATTACACAACTGGAAATCTACGAGTCCATCCCCACTCACAGAATCTAAACTCAAAGCAAGCAATCATGCTTCGAGCGGCTCAGTTTCTCCAAATCTGATGATTTGAGAAATTGGGGGAACCTCAATTGGAAATATCTTACTGAATTCACACCACCCTCCAAAAGGCAGTTCATCCTCGAATAAAAGTTGAATCATAAATGGCAGCAGAAGGACGGATGAGAAGATGGTTGGATGAGGAGAGGATGAACGAAGGAAGGAGGAGGGAGGCACTCACCAGCAGGGGAACGGAGTGCAATTGATTGCATGGAATCACTTGTAGATTTGCAGTAGTTGATCAATCTGTGTCGATGAGGGTTGCGGAATCGTGAAACTCATCTTCTCACGATGATCCGCTACCGCAACTCCAACGCAATACCTCGCTTACGACGATTTTTCAGCGGCAGCAGCAGTAGCCATGGCTGGACCTCCTCTGCCCCTCCGACCATGCCCCAGCGCCGCGTCGTCGTCACAGGTCCCAATTTCACTTTATTCATTTTTCTCGACAAATGTCGTCTTTCGATTCACTAGTAGCCCATGAGTAAACTGAATTTTGGTTTTTCCAGACTTTTTTTTTGAATGTTCATGTCGATTTCCCCAGTTGATTTTCCTAGCGACATGAATGAGCTGCTCCAATCAGTGCCCTTGTTATTGAATTCGAAGAGTTTTTATATGAATCCTGCAATCAACTTATGAGAGTACAAAGCCTTATACATTCTTGAAGCATGCTATGAGGTGCCTCTTTTTTTGAGGAAGCCAGCCATGACGATCTTGGGCGAAGAATCTATCTCTTCAGGGGATTTGCATGTAATTGAGCATTGTATTCGTTGACGTAGACAGGGTTGGGACTAGTAACTCCTCTCGGAGCTGGAGTGCAAGCAAGCTGGGATCATTTGATCGCTTCCAAGACCGGAGTGCAAGCTGTGACTGCCGAGAGCCTGAAGTTGAAGGACGCTGGGTTCTTGCAACAGCTGCCTTCGCGAGTGGCTGCCCTTGTGCCTCGTGGATCTGATGCTGGTCACTTCGACGTTGAGAAATGGCAGGTCAGTGCCATCACTCTAGAACGAACCTCAATAGTCGGGTATACTAAACCCTAAACCCTAGCCAACGAACTTGAACCGGTCTTGCAATCTCCTCATTTGTAATGAACAGGAACTACTTGTTAGCGCCGTAACCTTACATGCTACTCATTTGCAATCTTATCAACTGCAGAAACCGGCAGAGCCAGCATTTATAGCGTATGCACAATGTGCTGCAGAAGAAGCTTTGACGGACGCCAACTGGCATCCTCAGGAGGTCGCCGATTTGGAACGAACGGTGAGTAGACTATCACTACCTGATGGTAAGGTTTATCCCTGGAATCTCTTCACTAATTGTTAACATGGCCCTATCTCAGCTCAGTATGCTTAGAAACCTTTCAGGGTTCAAGGCGTAGCGTTTACTGAACTGCTGGTTTGTGGCCAGGGTGTTGCAATAGGTGGTGGAATCGGCTCAATTAACGACATCTTGGAAGCTTCTCATCTGATCAACAGGCAGGTACTTGAATTTGTCAAGCACTTCAATCATCTCCTCTTAAAGTCCTCTTCGTGGTGAAGAGGAGCGATTTCAGTGTGGATTTTTAAGTTCCTCATGAAATCATTGGTCATACAGCAGTGATTCTTTTGGTGCTTGAAAAGCTGATTTCATCAACCTTCGGTGTACATCAAAAGAGGAGTTTGCTGCATTGAGTACCACTGATTCATCTTTCCTGGTATGTACGCAGGAGCTTCGTCGACTGAGCCCATTCTTTGTACCTCGTATCCTGATCAATATGGCAGCCGGTCACGTGAGCATTCGTCATGGTTTCAAGGTTCGTTAAACTCTTTCCTGCATTTTCGAATGAGAAAAGGTTTTGAGACTGCTACTACTGGTCTAACATGAGCAAGTTTGCAGGGTCCGAACCATGCTGTGGTGACCGCATGTGCAAGTGGGGCCCACTCTGTGGGCGATGCTGCTCGCATGGTGAAGTTTGGCGATGCGGATGTCATGGTGGCTGGCGGCACTGAATCCAGCATCGATCCCTTGTCAATGGCTGGCTTTTGCAGGTGCACTACTGCATTATCACTTCATAGACAAGGCTCTTATTATGATGTTGACTAAAAGCTCCACTCTTTATTGCTGTTGTAGGGCGAGGGCGTTGAGCACGAAGTTCAATGATCATCCTTCAATCTCGTCCAGACCTTTCGATCAAGCTCGAGATGGATTCGTGTACGTATTGCATCTTTTATCTCTTATTACTCTTCTCTGATGCTTTGCTCTAACCCTTTCCGGTGATCGCGTGCAGTATGGGTGAGGGTGCAGGAGTCCTAGTATTAGAGGTGAGCATTCCTTCTATTTCATATCATTTGCTGATTGCTATGATGTGAACCTTGGTCTCGCTTGAGATCTGATGTTTAATTTAAAACGATGAAATCTTGGTAGCATAGTTGAAGTTGAAGATCAGGATTATGAGATGAGAATAATACCTTTGTGTTTTGTTTTGGTGGTATCAGGAGTATCAACATGCAGTCGACAGGGGAGCCAAGATCTATGCAGAAGTGCGAGGCTATGGCATGTCCGGTGAGGACCTGATTCACAGTTCTAAAATGGCAATTTTGTTTGATCATTGAATCGTTTCTTTCGAATTATTAGAATGAGTGAACAGCACTCCATGCGCTCGTCCAAAAACTCTTGAATTTGAACAGGTTAATGATCCTCATACAACCACTTCAAATTACAAGAGAGCTTACTTTACCCTGATTCCTGGTTTTAAAACGGCACTCTCAATTGATCACTGGCAATCCCTTTTAAATCATTGAATTGAGAGAACAGCACTGGTTTAATAACTTCTGAAGTTAAATGATCAAGTCAATGATCTTCATACGAACTCTGTAAACCTGTCTATCTGCAGGTGATGCACACCATATCACGCAGCCATCTCAAGAAGGGAGAGGTGCCTATTTGGCCATGAATCGTGCACTCCAACAGGTTTGTCTCAATTCTCAAACAAGTCATGATTTTATCTGGGAGCATGAATATTGATTCGGAACGTGGGGCAGGCAGGTCTTCAACCTGGAGATGTCGATTACATCAACGCACACGCCACTTCAACCCCCTTAGGTGAAGCTTTCCTCCAGGGTTCCAGGGTTTCGGGTTTAGTGGAAGTGTTTATTGAGCTGGCTGTGAATGGGAATTGACAGGTGACGTAGTGGAGGCACGAGCTATACGGGATCTATTCCAAGAGCATGCTCATTCGGGGCGCCTTGCATTCTCTTCTACTAAGGTGCATTTCACTCTTGATGCGTTGTTCGTATCAAGGTGCACTTCATTCTTTTGTGTTAGTTGATTTTGTTTTGGGTTTTGTGGGACAGGGCGCTACAGGGCACTTGCTAGGTGCGGCAGGAGCTGTGGAAGCCATCTTCTCTGTGCTTGCTCTCTATCATGTAAGTCCTCATTTGGTAACTGCTGAAACGTTCGATGATAAAATCCTAAGAATCGACTCTCCTAAGGTGAAAACCAAGGCCTAAGATATGTGGATGTTTCGTATGTTCAGGGCATTGCACCGCCGACGTTAAATTTGGAGCATCCTGACACAATATTTGACGGCCTCTTTAGCCCTCTGTCGACTCCCAAAAGAATGGACATTAGAGCCGTATTGACGAATTCATTTGGGTTTGGGGGGACGAATGCAGCCCTGGTTTTTGGTGCTCCACCAGAGTCTTCTTAGTCCGAGTACCAATCAGGCTTCTGTCTACCATTGAGTTTTAGAATACTATAGAGCTGATCGCGAAGCAGAGCAAATCACTTGGCGGAATTGATTTCACGACGTCTTTGGAAGTTTTCCTTTTTCATGGACTTGATTACGTTCAACAGGTCTTCAAAACTAGGCTTGTGCGCACTGAAGAGTCCTCACTTCTGTTCAATTATGCGGTCATAGTCATGAGCAAAAGCATGCTAGGGTGGAACACTTAGTACGTCTTAATGGTAACAAACTCCAAGGGCTGGTATATAGGTTGTCTTATTCCTAAAATGCACTTTTTTATTGGGCTGGTAATGACATTTCTTATGAATATGATAAATCCATTGTACTCCATCTCAAAAATGTAGGTATCACTTAAAATTGTGTTTTTTATACATCTGCCAAAAATACAAAAGTACGAAGTTTATGTTTTTAAAAAAAAGGATAGAACAAATTCACATATCATTTTATATATTTTACATGTATGAAGCCTTGAAATGCACATTTGGATTGTTGATAGAATTCTATTGCTCATACTTATGAGCAAAGTGCTAAAATTGCTTTTGGGTAGAATTTACTCAAAAATGATGCAAAATTGGAAATTTTTTTGTTACCCCATTTCAAGAATGCTTGCAACACGCGAGTAGATGGCCAATTTAGTAATGATTGATGTAATAATAATTGATGTCTACAACCTAAGACCTTCTAAGACTTTCCTAAGTACATGGCCATGACAATTATAGCCCAAATTACCAATATTAGATCTTCATTTAAGCTTAGCAAAAACTCACTTTTATTAGCTCTTGTGTGCACTTCGAGGTTAATGACACTACTAATAGCACTTTCTTCCACATCCAACACACTTGCAAAGATTAATAGAAAGTGAAAGCATGTATAGAACATTATTGATGAACATAAATGAGTTCATAGTTACCTTGACAGTTTCAGACTATAGGTTTATATTGACTTTAAAATATTTAAATTAAAAAAAATTAAATCACTAAAATTAGAGAGAGGTTTGAACTCAGATTAAGTTGCTTATTTTGGTAATAATTTGTAATTTATTTCGAATCAAGTAATAAAAAGAGTCAATTAAGCTTAAATAAAATCATGCACACTCAAAGTTATGTGAAGATTTTAATTTTCTCTCAATGATTAAGTACCCCTTATTTAATTTTCAAAACAAGTTTCTCAAATGATGCTTTTAAAAGGATACTAGGGTTTAATGGGGAGAGATTTATTTTTAAAGTATTCAACATTATGACTATATGTGACTTCTTGGAGTATAAGGGTATGCATGGTGAAGCAAAATGATATTCAATTTCTACCTTATTCCTCAAAGATTTTAATTTGCGCACGTAACCGCCAAGCATAGTAGATATTGCACAAAAAGTGACGTTTGTAGTGTCTTATCCTTACTGACTTGTCCCTACTGATGCAAGGGAGCTTGTTTAGGTGTGCTTCTAAAAACATCATGATGAATTATTACATTTATCACTTCTTTTTTTAAATTTTTTTAGTGTGATGAACTATGCTATAGCCTACTAGCTAGATTAGCAAAAACTTAAGGAAAAGTGACAAATATACAAATTTAAAACTTCATGTTGGTAAAAGCACAAATTAAGAAGGCACTCTTTTGTCATTCGGGACAAATAGCTATGAACGTTACTTCTTTGCCGTGTTCTACCCGTGAAGGTTCTTCAACCTCGCCAACTTCCACTTTCATCTTGCATATTTTGTAAAATTCAAAGCATGTGAAATTATCCTCATTACTCAAATAGTTTGATCTCAAAATTATTAACCAAAATCTCAACAGATCATTGTAAAAGCAAGTTTCGAAAGCATAATCACAATATTTACTAGACCCCTCATGCTTCAGGTGTTTACTTTCTGGCCACCAAAGGTTAGAAGGACCACTTTTCACTCGATATGTGTAAAAATTCACTTGAGGAACGCTTTACATGAAAGAGCTAAGCGGTTGATGCGGCCAATAGAGGGCAGATTTCACTCTCATGGGTCCACTCCCAATGTTTAAGACATCAACTCATCACATGAGAGTGATTATTTACTTTGTTTTCCCCCTTATATGTTTGACTTGACTTTCTATGTAGAGTTGTTATGATTTAAAATAGGGAAATTTTAAAAACATCTCTTACAAGAGTTGATGTTTATCAAGTAGTAAACATTAAGAAATTGGCAAATGATGTAAAAATGTATACGTTTAGATGTGGTGTTTCATTTTGAAGAGCCACAATTTTTAATATAGCTCAAATATTGCTCTTCAAAATCATCATAAATAATATACACAAGATTCCTCTTCTATAATTTAAAGAGTATGTGCATGCATTGATTTACATTTACAAGTTCCTAGAGTTGCATTGTAACAAGAACTACTGTACATTTTTTGTGCAGACCTTTTGAAATAAAGAAGGCAAATATCTCTTATTTTTTGAGCTAAAATGGTTTTGTGGAGATCATTAAGCATGTGCAAATATCAATGAATGATTAGGCATGCTAATCAACACATGTGTTAAAAATCTTTGATCCTTTTCCAAACCCAACTTGCAAATTATTTGTATCTTAAAAACTCTATTTCCACAAAAGTTTCTTTCACTAGAAGAATGGTAAATTAATAATGAACCGACAAGGTTTCAAGGTGATTTGTGAAAGGGTTGATCAAATCACAATGTGCGCAAGGCAATCAACCTTTACGAAACTCCACTGATTGCCTTGCGCAAATTAGAGAGTAGAGAGTGGGTATATGGGGAAATAGAGTGAGAGTGTTTTTATACGTAACTCACTAATCCACAAACAATTTCATACAAATTTTTTTTGGTAAAGGTTGCTCACTTGGAGCATTGTCAAAGGTACAAGGATTAATTAATTATTTTAAGATTAGACGCTTGGAACTTGCAATTTGATTGTTTATGAACTTTGAACTTGCAACTTTACACTTTGGTGAACTTTGAAAGTTTGTCAAACTCTGAAATAGAAAAGTTTAATTTGAAATGGCAAAACACAATGATTCACAAACAAATGAAACGAACTATGAAATTGCAAATGGCACAGCAACTAGTTTCAATGTGAATTCACAAGTTGTGTTGAAAAACTTGTAAAATAGCAAATTCAAAGTCTCACTAAACTTTGCCATTCGCAATTTTATGCTTTAATTCATTGTGAAATAGCAAAGTTTCACTTTCACTTGCGTAATGGCAAATGGCATTTTCAATTGTTTAATCAAAAGGGCACTTCATATCATTACATCGTAATATTCTTCCGTTAGATATCAACTAAGTGAAGGATTACAACTCCACTACTAAAATTTGTAAACTTCAACACACCTTCGAATAAATTTTTAGTTACCGGAGGAGTAAAAGTGCTAGCGTGGATTTTGGATTACCCTAAGGGTTGCTGGATGAAATCCTATGGATGGATGAATTCCTATGGATGGATGAAGGCAGTTAGGGTTGGGTTGTTAGGGTGGCGGCTAGGTCATTGGCTACGGTATGGAGGGGGTTTGGGAGTGAGCTCTCATTCTCTCTCTCAGAAAGTAGGAGCTCGAGCTAAGGTATGTGTTTGTCGGTGTGTATTGAATAGTGGAGAGGTCTACCGCTTTAGAGAGTTAAGGATCTCTAGAGGGACCAGAGAGAGTACATGGGTAGAAGTTATCTGTAGTGTGTTTGGATTCGTGTCTAAATTTTTTGGAATGTAATGCAAAGCTTTCGCATCTGGTGTATTGGGGAAAAGGTGTTAAAAGATAGTGTTGATAAGTGATATTGTTGGAATAGTACTATTGTGGTGAGTCAAGGACTCGTACACGTTTTGACGAGGCCAATTCGAAGTCTAGGGCAAGACCAGTTTAAGGTCGAAGCTTGTTGTAGTATTTCGAAGAGGTTCTGTCGGGGCCAGTTTGAATTCTAGGACAAGATCAATTTAAGGTCGAAGCTTACTGTAGTATTTTGAAGAGTTAGACCTCAGTTGTTAAGGTAATTGAAGGAGGAGGAAGAATACCACTGTCACAGTGGCTAGTAGAGTTATTAAAGTTCGAGCGAGGGTTTGATGAAGTAGGCAAGCAATTCTGGTGGCAAGTCAGCTTGATGGAAAAAGCGTACAAGTGACAGAGAGAGTCTGTGACAATATTGAGCGGAGCGAAGTGCGAAGAAGCTCCTCGACATTCTAGTAAGTGGTCTCCGTTGATTTGAAGTGTATGATATGTAGAGTGAAACACCTTAAAAACCCTTTCACTACAATTTATTGTATAGAAAACCTTCTATATTCATTAGGATATTATCATTTGAAGCTCGTAAATTGAGCAAAGGCACAATTTTTCTTGAATGTATTATTGTATCATTTAGGAGCGAATTTCTTTGTTACAACTTCAAGTCTTGTGTTGTTGTGTGTTGCCTCAATAGAGTTCATACATAATTCTCTATAGTGTCTCATTGTCCAAATTTCTTGAGGAAGATTTTTCGACCCTTCTCACCCACCAACTGGCACCTCTTAACATGTAATTAGTATACACACACTACACACATGGAGCATCATATACAATAATTTCAGTTTTTTTTTTTTTTTTTGTTATTATTATTTTTATTTTTTTTTCCCCTAAAGCACAATCTAGAGCAGTGATGTTTTGGCATCACCATCAAGAAACCTTAATGTAGAGTAATATCTAATGCTAAGATGTATAGTTTCTATGCCTAGTAACTCACTAATGCACAAACAATTTCATACAATTTTTTTTTTGGTACATGGTGCTCACTTGGTGCATTCTCCAACGTGTGATGGTTAATTATATATATTTAGTATAGACGAGCATAACTTGTCATTTGATACTTTGTGAACTATGAACTTGTCTCTTTACTGTTTGCTTGAACTTTGAAAGTTTGTCAAATTCTGAATTGAGAATTGAAATGAAACATATTGTGAAATGGCAGAAGGCAACATTTTACAATAAAATGAACCAAACTTAGAAATTGCAAATGGCAAAGTTTATTTCTTCGTGAAGTGGCAAGTTGTGTTCAACTGACTCTAAAATAGCTAGTTCAAAGTCTTGCTACACTTCCCCATTCACAATTATATGTTTTGATTCATGGTGAAATGGCAAAGTTTCACTTTCACTTGCGTAATAGCAAATGAAAATTTTAACCCCTAACTCTCCTTAAAACCCGAAATGGGTCTTGGAGGTTCCCGCAGGAGAAAAACTCAGCCAACTTTGACCATTATAATCTCACAAATGAGAAAGAATGAACGGTTCAAATTTGGTATGTGAGAAGAATGTTAAGTGAACATTGAGATCTTACGGTTGAATCCTTCAAATAATGCTTAGATTGAGATTTTTTGAGCTTAATCTAAGGGAAGGTCAAATTTTGTGACTTAGACCATTTTGCAACAAGGAGATTTAGGGGTTAATTGTTCAATCAGTATGGTACTTCTTATATCATTATATCTTTATGTTCTTCAGGTTAGTGAAGGATTACAACTCCACTGTTAGGATAAGAAGATCCAAGTGAACCGTTAGCCGAGGCAGCATTGATTAGCCTAGCTACTACATTATGGCGGTGTAGTTGCTCGCCCACTCTTGTTATCTATATATAAAGCTTGAAGCCATTTTGGCTCCTCACATCTTCCCTTTCATACTTGAGTACTCCCAACATCCACTACTAAACTTTGCATTTGTACGCTTGAAATTATGCACTATCGAGAGTACAACTTCAACACACAACCAAGACATATGGAGCCCAAGGCAGGCAACTCCAGCAAACGCCAAGGACAACAATTATCTCACCAACTTATTGCTAGCCTTCATCCAATGCACTGTGTAAATGTTCTCAATCATGTTATTATCCATCAATCTGATTTTGTAAGTACCGAAGTAGTCAAGGAAGCAAAGTTGGCTTTGTGGGAAGGGCTCCGAAGTTCTCCGCTGGGCTTACACAATGTTCTACTCTTCTGGATATCGGAACTCGAGTATGTAGTTGAACCACATAACGAGCAGTTCAAAGTCTTGCTTCGCTCCAAAAAGTCAAAAATCTTCGAGATTGATATTGGTGAGTGTGCTACATTGCAAGATGTAAGTGAGATAAAAGCAGCCCTTCATGCTTGTAAGGTTGACTTTTCAAGAACAATCAAACTCTATGTCTCAAAGATGGAAGCCTCCCCTCAATCCTTTTTGAACCTAGATATACATAGCCTCATGAGCGCCCAATTCACACCACGTGATGTAACTACAAAGAGCTCTTCTAAGAGGACTTCCATCATCAAGAAGTACTACAGCTGTTGTAAGGTGTGTTTTCATTCCACTTTGAAACACCGCATCACTTTTTGCTTATGGTGATTATTGAGGTTGGGAATCTTGTTCGTTTAGTTTAGATTGATTTTCTTATTCCTTATACATGCAGGTTATGGAAGAATCCCGGAAAGAAGAGTTTGTGTTGTTCAAGAAATTGGAGTGCTCGTCTTGCCACCAACATGTGCACACCGAGTGTACTTTGAAAAACATGGAGCTTTATTTACTAAAACATGCTCAAACTGGTGAGTCGACTCGTTGCACATTGGTTATTGATTTTTAGCAAGTAAGTCTGTGAACTCAAATAAATCATTGTAAACGTTGGAGCATGCATGTTCTAAACTAGTGAAGTATGTGTGTCCTTTTGATTGAAAGGTATGGAATCCACTTTCTACAAGTGCAGCTGCGGAACACCCCACAAAGAGATGATTCTCAACATGCTCTCACTCATCAAGGAGTTCGTTAACGAGATTCGAACAGAGCACGAAAATGCTTTGCCGGGAACGAAGGTGATGGAGCTTCGTAACGGCCGAGAGTTGGGCGAAGTGATGGAAGTGATTCTGAAGATTCTTGTGGGAGCGAGGACGGAGTTTTTGCTGTCCATCTCTAAAGTCATCGGCAAGATGAAACTCGATCTTACGATGGAAGCACGTCTTGTGACTTTGGAGCAGTGGACCTCGTTTTTCGATGCCGCTCTCTTGTGTCTCAAACCAGGTAGTGTACCCATTTCATTTGAACATGCATATGTCAAATATGACCTTCAGAGTTGATAGATACGAAAGTGTATGTTAGGAAGATTTCATGGCAATTCTAACTAGAGCCTCCAACAGATGATGCTGAATGTGAAGTAAGAGGTCAATCCAAGGAGGTTGTGGAACGAGTATCATTGGTGGTAATAATTGGAGGGCGTACGAATACCTTGTGCAACTTCAGAGGTAGGCACGGCCAGAGGGCGATGAAGTTATGCTTAGAGATTGCAAAGTTGAGTTGATGTTATTGGGATTAGACTGTCAAGAGTAATAGTACATGCACAGTTACGAGAGACACTTGTAGCACCACAGAAATTTCTTGCGGTATTTTCTCTAAGTGTTGAAATGCTTGACATTACATGAACTCATAAATTATTCTATTACCTGCCATGAATTGTGATGTATGCCTTTATATGTGCATGCCATTATTGATATGGTCATGACATCTGATAGAATTTTGGAAAGTGCTCAATTGTAATAGTGATGCCTAGAGTGCGGACTGGCCTCTCATCAATATCGGAAGGTTCGCTACAAACAGTTATTCAATTCGATTAGAGCAGGTTCTTATCGACTATGTTTACAAATTTACATAACCTGATGTCGTTTCAATCAGCGAAATTACTCACTGTGAGGTCGTGGATATCATGGTTAGCACTTCTTCGGATTTCTTACTCTTGTTCACGTGCAGGTATCCGAATAAATTGATGAATTATCCTGGGTTGGAAATGAATTCCAATACTTATTGCAGGAAGTAGAAGCAGAGTGTGGAGGAATGGGCTGGCCTGTTCTTACGGATGCCTTCGGTGCAAGATGTCCTTCAAAAAACATCCCAACTGTCATTGAGCTTCGTCACTTAAAATGTGCTGGAGGAATGGATACGTAAAAGTGGTCACTTGAAAACGCTTGACCGACTTGGTTATGAGCATTCCTTAACCCTTAAACGGCCATGGACTCTAAAACGGGCATAGGCGACTGGGAAGCCGGTGCTTACCCCCGAATGTCTTCTGTCGTAAATCTGCCATAATCATCAATACTGACTTTTGGAATTATAGGCTTTCTAAACCTCAATCTAAGATTCTACTTGATTTCTTGCTCATGTTACAAATTTAAACCGTTACTGATATTTAATTATGAGATCAAAAGTGGGGTGAAAGTAACCCTCAAAGCCCAATTTGGATTTTAAAATGCTTTAGGGGTTAACCCCTAAAAATTCAAGCGTTTCTTCGACCTCTAGAACCAAAAGCTGCCATTTTTCACCTTCGTTGGGAAATGGGGAAATGGAGAAACTTTTTTTTGTGGTTTAGACTTTGAACTGTAGGATCTTGTACCTACTTGTATAAAAAGGACTCGTCAAAATTTCAACCGTTGGATGTTTGTCATTTGTGAGATCGTAACAATCAAAGTTTGACCAACACTTTTTTTTTGCCGCTGCGTGAGAGGCATTGTCTAAATGGTGCCAAGGGCAACTTGATAATTGTTACTCCAAACATTTTTCCGTCATTTTTTTATCATGTAGGTAATCAAGTTGGGTACGCTCATGCAAAATTTTAGAGACCAATTCCACTTTTAGACGGTGATGTAAATTATTTTATGAAAGAAGGTCTAAAAACAACAATGTAGTAGAACAAGCACCACATATGATATATTTAGTTTGAGGAAAATGAGGATGGTGAGTAGGTGCATTTATGAAAATGTGAATTTCGAAAAAAAAAAAAAAAAAAAAAAAGATCTTGGAAAAAATTTAAAATCTCAAATTCTGGCAATTTTTGAAAGAAACAATTGTAAAATTACTAGAAATTGTGAAGATTGTTTTTGAAAGTTTTGGAGGCTGCCCTTGTAAAATTTGTAAACTTTTTGACTTCGAAGACTTTGTAATTTGAATAGTAATATGGTAATGAACATATTTCCAAAAAAGAATACTTCAAAAAAAAATATTTTAAACTGCCCGATTTGGACTTGAAAGCTAAACTTTCTAAATGAAGTTTATAAAATTAGAATTTAGCTTTGCAAATTTTACCACATACACATTACAGTATGGGGAGTACCCAGTAAAAATCTTAGGCAAAGGTATCAATTTGACTCCTTAAAATGAGCTGCCCGAAATCTCAAAAAACCAAATCGGTTTTCCTGGATTTTTAGGGGTTAACGTTTACTTTATTTGTGCTTTTTACACAAATTGCCTCATACGTGAGCGTGGCATCGGGTGCTTACAGTATCAGGAAACAAAACAGCAAAGATATGGGACATATCAGCAGAAGGCGCTGGAAAAGTGAGTACCACATTCTCGTTTTCCGATGTGGGTGGAGCTGACGACATGCAAGTGGGCTGCTTGTGGATGCGCGACTACATTATAACAATCTCGTTCACTTGGGTGGAGTGATAAACTACCTCTCGATCTCCACTCCATCCACACCCTCATCCACACCCTCACGAACAATGTAGAGTAGAGAGTAGAGAGTGGGTGGGCAGAGTCGAGAGTGAGAGTGGGTGGTGAGAATAGAGCGTAAAGAGTGCGTGGGTAGAATAGTGAGTGGCCAAAGCTTGATAGCGGAAAGTGGCGTGGCAAAAAACTACGCTTAAGCAAAGTTGCTGGAGTCGAAGGGTTTTGAGTAGCATTTGTTGTGGTTGGGGTAGTGATTGTTAAAGTAGCATGCTTGAAGTTGGCCGAGTAATCATTTAACCCAAAGTCAAGAGCTTATTGAAGTAGCGAGTAGGGTTATAAAAGTTGGATCGAGGGTTTGATGAAGTAGGAGAAGCGATTGTTGGTGGCAAGTCTTCCTAATCACGCAGTGAGTACTAAGCGCATAGTGAGCGTTGAGCATGTAGTGAGTGCGTGTGTTGACTAGTGGAAAGAACTACTACTTTAGAGAGAAGGATGTCTGGAGAGAGTACTGCGAGGGGAGAGTATGGTTACAAAAGTTGGGGCAAGGGTTTGATGAAGTAGGCGAAGCGATTCTTGGAGGCAAGTCTTGCTTGATGGAGTGTGTGCGCAAGTGACATAGAGTTGTGACAAGAGTAAGTGGAGCAAAGAAGCTTGACATTTGTGTAAGTCGTCATCGTTGATTTCAAGTGTATGATATGTAGAGTAAAACACCTCAAAAACCCTTTCACTACAGTTTATTGTATAGAAAACCTTCTATATTCATTAGGATATTATCATTTTTCTTAAAGCTCAATCCAGAGCAGTGATGTTTTTGCAACACCATCATGAAACCTCAATGTAGAGTAATTTCTAATGGTAAGAATTTCTTCCTATATTGGCTCTAATTGTTTGTGTGATATCTATGCCTAGGAACATACTAATGCACAAACAATTTCATACAATTATTTTCTTGTACAAGTTACTCACTTGGTGCATTGTGCAGGGTGCAATGGTTATTTATTTTTTGAATAGATAAGCAGAACTTGCCATTTCACAGTTTGTGAACTTTGAACTTGTCACTTCAGAAACATACCGTGAAAGTGAAAATGGCTTAGTTTGTTTCTTCGGGAAGTGACAAGTTGTGCTGAACAAATTGTGAAATGGCATGTCCAAAGTCTTGCTAACTTTGGTCAAGATTGTATTTTTTGTATTTGTTTATTGCATGTTTATTCATGGATTTCTAAACCATTGAAACATACAACAAATGCTTTACATGGAAGTCAAGTCACTCAATCTGACAAAGAGCAAAAATCTCTTTCATTGGTTATTGGTCAGTTTTTTGAAAGTTTAGCAAATAGACCAATTATATGAGAGCATTAAATTTTATATTCCCAACAAAATATGGCTAAATTAATCCAAGTTTAAACCACACGCATTTTATTGCTTTAATTTCTCCGATTTAAACATTCTAAACCCAATTTGAACCTACACTTGCCACGGTAACTATGGCATGCATCACTTGACTCCGGAAATTCAATTATCTCACAGACTTGCCCCTTCCAATAGTTCGACCAAAAATTACTCTCGACTACAAGCATCCACACGAAATTTAGAGCAAGAACCAAGCGCTTCAATGAGAATTCTCCTTCCGAGAACATCGATCTTGACTTCCAAACATTAAACTGCCATTTATATTTCCTCATTACACAGAAATCCGGTTCAGAACAGTAAAATTAGCAGTAAAATTTCAAAACTAGCAATCCAAAGCAACACGCCAAAATGATAAGATACTCGACTTTGTTTAACTCAACGAACGTAATCTCATCTCGGAGAAAAACAACCAAGCAGAAATTCGAAAGAAATTCAAATGCAAGACTCCGCTCAATTCAGATTTTGTTCTTGGAAGAGCCAGACAGCCAGTGTTTCAATTGTAACAAAATGCCCAATTCAGACTCTGTTTTCGTACGAGCGCAACATCAATGTACGGAAGAACGACCAAAGAATACAGGAAAGACTCAAATACCGCTCAGTTCAAATTCTGTAAGAACCTAACGTCCTGCGCACAATCATCTCACTGCCAGACAAAGCAGAATAGGAAACAATCTAATGGAAACTTATGCAACTGCTGAAGCTGAAATCGCAACGGAGAGCGGCTGACTTTTTTTGCCACCGAAGTACCAGCAGATTTAGTTGTGATGCAAGTGAGGGAGAAGCTCCGATCGAACTTCCCTTCTGTTGTATTTACCTCCGTACCAAGCTCTTGGCTAATTGACTGACCTCAGGATCGCTGGTGCAAATGCTCCATGCGCGACCATTATGCACCTTTTGTAAGATCTCCGATACATGGGCATTCGGTTGCACAGCTTTGATACTCCGTCTCCTGAAAGGTATCTTTTGTCGAATTCATGTACCTACAGTTTATGTTATTTTTATGATCATATGGCCAGCCTTCAAGGCTTACTATTGAGCTGTTAGTTCTGATTCTATGGGCGTTATATTCATGAACTTGACGCTTTGACAGCGTCATTGTTGCACAACTAAAGCAGGGTAAGTTACAATGGGTGACAAAAGCTGTAAGAAGGAATAGATGACGCATATGTTGCTCACAAATACTCGCATTGGAAGTTCCAGGTAAAATAGTTTCTTACGGGAGTGAAGAAACTGAATTAATTTCAACCGGCGTTTACACAGAAGACGCCGTAGTAGTCACCATATATTGACTACAAGAGATACATGAGACAGCATGCTATCAGATGATTGTCCGGCACCGCTCAATCGTGCGCCAATGGGCGCACATTCCATCTTCATTTACAAGGGTTTGTGCGCGATAAACAATCCCCACTTCTGCTCATCTTGACGTTTCAGCTTGCTCTCCCATCCACTCACAATGTAGTTGTAGTCATCCTGCATAAATTCAAAAAAATGAGCATCTTGTACCATACATTTTATTTAAACGGATTATCATTCAACAGTTCATGACTTTGTACGAGATGACATGCGCGAGATGCTGGCACTTATTTACAAAGTGCACTACTCACCTCTGAGAAATCCTCAATAAACCGGTCGCGATTCTTCTCAGTGGTGGCCAGCTCTTTCTTCAACACTTCGGCAAACTGTAACAAAAAGTGAGGTTAACAATCTCGAATAACATCGTCATGCACGAAAAGAGTGGAAGAAACAGAAGAACCAATATCAGTGGTTGTCTTCAACTGTCTCACCTGATCTGTCCGGTCCTCGGCAAGGACATCTATGAACCCAGCGGCCTGTAACATCTGTTCCCAGAAAAGAAAGATGTCAGCGTTGTCCACAATCAATCACAAGCATGAGTTTATCAAACCAAATTTGCATGTACCACACTCCAGCTATTGATAGTTAGTTGTACCTGTCCATACGCTTGGACACTATGAAGATCGTATCCCCTCTGCTTGATGTATGCGGCGAACTTCTCCGATGGAGGAGATGGAGCTCGGCAGTAGTCACTGATGAGAACACGACCGCCAGGTTTCAACCATTTAAAGAAACGGCTGAATAGTGCTGGTTTATCCTGTAATCCGAAAAACAGTAGTGTCAACATTCATGTAATGTAAACATATTTTTGTCGGATCCGGAAGCCTGCTCATACAAAGACTTAATATCAGTATGTAGAAAAAAACTACTTATTCAGACAACAAATTCAGTTTATCACTACTTTACCTGAATGTGCAGAATGGTGTCACGGCTATAGATGACATCGAAGGATGCATCAGGATATTCAACGGTGGTGCAATCTGCCACAGCAAACTCAACGGCACACTTCCTGCCGATTGATCGCTCAAGAGCAAAGGAGATCATATTTACAGATAGGTCCACACCAACAACTTCGGCATCAAATTCTTCAGCCATGTAGAAGTCACCCCCTCCAATTCCGCATCCCACATCAAGAACTCGTTGTCCTGCCTTTAAGTCCAACTTCCCCACAAACTCCTTGGTAGTTTCTGCAGCACCGCCATACCATGGATATAGTTAGCTCACTGAACATCTGAACATAAACAGTGCCCAACAACCTCGCACTTGCATGTCAAACTCCAGCAACAGAGTTATGTCTCAGTTCTCACCTATGCCGCCGGTACTCACGAATCCCTCCCCAAAGATGCGCTCGTAACGCAAGATTCCAGTTGATGTGTACTGCACGGTGTCCAAAAACTTCTGGAAGCTCTTCGCCTCTGGTCCCTCTGACGGCACCTTCTTCCACAGCCAGCACACCTGATTCTGATTTTTCTTGTTGCGTACGTAAGTGCCGACGCACTTGAAACCCACCAACTCAAATTCGAAGAAAGAGCCATCTTCTTCGATGTGCATCTCCTCAAAGGCCTGCAGAGTTACAATACCTAGCCGTTAGCGCCTAAGTATTGGAGACAAAAAAAGGTAGCTATCAAAAAGAAATCGTACCTAAAGATCCTTTCAAATTGAAAAAACAAGAGCAACGTTCAAAAAATCCTAAAGGATACCTTGGTGTATTGACTGGGCTGCCTGTAGTGAGTAGGGTTGTTCTTTCGCTTGTGGTCTCCAGACTGATGGAAGCAAGACTCCCTGATGAAAACGTGTCCACCAGGCCGCAGCCACTTCATCACGCGCCTCACTAAATCCGATACCTCTTCGTCAGACAAGTACATGAGGAGCCAGTTGGAGAACACGAGGTCCGCTGAACCAGAAGCAATATCCAGGTCCGGAGAAGTAACGTCTGCGCACTTGAACTCGATGTTGTTGTAGTGACCATTAACGTCCTCATTCTGCAGACAAACATGGTCACCTTGTTAGTGCCTGGTTTCGTAATCCAGATAATTTGGTAATCGAGTCAAATACAGTGAAACATCACAATCACATCATTCACATAAAAATTGTACAATACCTTCTTGATAAGATTTTCCATGAAGTCCATAGCGACCACGTGGCCTGCAGACTTCGCAATCTCCCCAGTGAAACGACCGATGCCTGCTCCCAGCTCAATGACATCCTTGCCTTTGTAGGATGGCAGCAGTGACAGAATCTGCAAGAAATCATTTCAAATGATCACAAAACAATCGCGACTTCGCTCTCCAACAGAAACCATCTTGCAAAGAACTCCAAAATAAAACCAAAAGTAGCGACACACGAGATTGACGTACCTCGGGTCGCTCTTCCAGGTCGAGCTTGGAAGCCTGTGAATCAAGCATCATAGCCTCCACGCTTGGCTCCACAGAGTGCTCCTTCCAGTAGTTCGACTGAAGAGTACGCTCGGCTGAAAGCAACACACAACGAAATCTCTTTTTGATATTCAAACTTCTCCATTGCTCAACATAATGCAAGGAAAGATCATAAATCGCCCCAAGAAAGCAATGCCGACCAACACGTCACCATCTCAATTTAGAAGTAAAGCGTCACAATCGGGACACGCTCGTTTCGACAAAATAGGATTCCGTTCCAGTCACACTCTGTTTCTTGAACATCACAAACCAAGAAGAGCGAAATGCAAGCTTACAGCAGATGGCGGCCATGATTGCCGAAGAAGCAGCTCAAATCGCACCGAAAAGCGGTTTCGGAATTCTTGGCACCGAAGGAGACGAGATTCGGCAAGCTTTTTGGGAGCGTAGGAGAATTGAAGCAAGCAGCAATCCCGGCGGATTAATGGCCTTCAATGGCGATGCGAGTGCGCGAAAACGTCCTGCTCCTCCTGCTGGTCGACTTTCCCCTCTGATACATTGGCTTTCGAAAGCAGTGCAACAAGCTTCGGAGTAACCACGATAACTGCCGCGCAAGAGAGCTCAAGAATCGTTCGCGATCGGAAATGAACTGCGACTGCAGAGGGTGATCTCACGTTTTATGGTATGGGATTTAACGGGCCGGGCGAGCGATGGCACAGCCTGACCCGACCTGGCTTTCGGCAACCCGCTCGCCGTGCCACGACAGAACCGGGAATCCCCCTCCTGCCCGTTACGGACTGCTGCCCGCCCGCTGATCCCGTGCGCCTCCATAGCGAACGCGGACGGTTCTCATTCGTGAACGGCAGAAAATTTGGAAAATAAGAAAAAACAAGGAAGTAGGAAGTCAGTGAAAGTATCTAGAGAATGATATGATAAGTAAGGGGGAATGAACCATCTACTTACTAAATAAGAGAGAAAGTCCTATGTAACAACGTAAAATATGAAACATAATTTTGAATTCCATCCAATTATAAAACATAATTTTGAATTCCATCCAATTATAAAACATAATTTTGAATTCCATCCAATTATAAAACATAATTTTGAATTCCATCGAACTCCGATGCTTTGGGAGGAAGCAAATGACACACGTGTACAAATAGTATCGTGAGCAAATGACACGCACGTATGAATAATATCAAGATATCAAATTTCAACATAATTTTGAATTCCATCCAATTATAAAACATAATTTTGAATTCCATCCAATTATAAAACATAATTTTGAATTCCATCCAATTATAAAACATAATTTTGAATTCCATTGAACTCCGATGCTTTGGGAGGAAGCAAATGACACACGTGTACAAATAGTATCGTGAGCAAATGACACGCACGTATGAATAATATCAAGATATCAAATTTTAACATTTTGCGTATTTAGAAGTTCGGATAGACATTTTTGTACCCATCTATACAAGTCACTCATTGTTGTAATATTTTGCCTTAGGAAAAAGGTAGTTTGAGATACTCATTACTCTTATATATAGGGTGGTAACGTGGTACACACCAATGTTTATACAATACAATAAACCATTAAGAAATTCTAAAATGAAAATAGAGGCCTAGGAAGACAAACATGAATAAAGTGCCAATCTTAACTCCAATTCAATACTCTATAAGAAGCGCAATACAACATTCCCATGTCAACTAAAGAAGAAGAAGAACACTAAACCCTTATGGCTGGGATATGCTCACCTACCCCTAATGATATGCCCATAGGACATAACAACAGTGGGATATGACTACTAACCCCTCTTAAGATGGACACTCTATAACAAAAGAAACTAAATACCATATACAATATACCGTATCACTCATATGAATACTGCCAAACTTCAAGTCAGAAACATTCTTTAGTCAGCATCGAATACCGTGCTAATTACAGAGATGCGTTCCCAGGCAAGCGGGCAGCAGCGGGGGTGGGGGCAGGGTGGCCCGAGGAAACAGAGGGTCGGGGAATCAAGTCATCGCCATTCTCTAGAAACAGTCCAAGGGCAGCTTTAGATTCTGCCCGGTGGGCCAATAAGCATGCAGCGCCTCGGGGAACAGTGGCGGGGAACCCCAGTGGGAACGTGTCGTCAGGGGGCTGGGCCTGGTTTCTAGTGCTCCTCATTGCACACATTCCGAGGTAAAAGCAGGCAAGAGGCTCTTCTGATTCCAATTGTGTGTTTCAGCTTGCGGGAGTGATCTACTCCCTTTGTCTACTTCCTTGCTTTTGCCTGGTCACAAAGCCCTCACTAAATTTGATAATTAGTGTTGGATATTCTAATTTTCAACCATAATACTAATTTACCACAGGTTTTGGCTTGGTGGTTGGGCTCACAGCCCTCGATGAGGAGGTTGTGGGTTCTATTCCCCATGCCGGCCAGGTGCTCACCACCATAGTCCTCCCAACGAGGGTGGGGTGTTGTTGGACCTTGTTGAATGGGTAACTCAAAGCCCTTTGGGAGATACTATGTCAAGTATCTTCAAGGCACTAGTAACTAGCTCAAAACTATGAAAGTTATAATGTACCTCCTACTTGGAATGGCCAAGTAAGAAGTTTTTGTTGTTGAGAGGAGTCATGCAGTGAAAAGTTGCAAGATATATTTAAATAGATTAATTTTTTCACATTGATTCGTAAATTAGTAATTCAATCTTCCTAATATTGTATGTGATATAATGTGAACTACACTCAACATTCCATTGTGTATAATCGCTTACCATGTCCTTTACAACTTTATTGATAAAATTCCAATAAGTTAAGTATAGGTCAAATTGTGGGAGCTGCTTGATGAAGGCTATTTTGCCAATAATAGTGCATATCCTCAAGGGCTACATACACTCATGCATTTTCACAAATGCGTCAAAAAGATCTTCTTATAACAATTATCAGCTTATCATCAAAAATGAGTAGTTGCTTTTCATGTGATACTTGAAATTCATTTTGATTTTATCGTATGAAGATCATCATTTGAAAATCTTGTACGACTAAGATTCTTGGAGATTCCTCGAAACAGTCCACGAAGAATCCATTGAATCTCGATGGTAATCATCCCAATAATTCAAGCTTTTCTTTCAAGATACAAAAGCGGCATTGATATCTTGTCCTGTTGTTCTTATAAACTATGATAGAAAATTTCGTGTCCTTCAGTTTGAGAGGGGAACCAACCATAATACTCTGTGCATGAATGAGTTCAAGATGATTCTTTCATGTTTAACTTATTTGAAATGAGTTGTAGACCATTCGATGTAAGATCCAAATAAAGATGTTATCATTGCTAGAATCTTGGATGTTTTGTGATGATTCCTAAGTGGGTAACATGTGGTCATCAGAATCAGCTTTTGCTCATATGGGTCGTCGCACTGGATTGGTTACAATGAAGGTGTTTTCGGGGCTTGATAATTTCCATGTGAAATTTCTATCATGATACTACACTAAATTTGATAATTAGTGTTAGATTATTATAAGATTTGAAAATGCTATAAGTTTTTACTTTTTAAAAAAAAAATTACCAAGAGCATTGATTCTCATACTAAATAAGGACCCCCATTTGGCCAATATAGTGGGTAAAATTATTGAACAACAGTAAAAACTTATAACATGTTTATGTAAATTAGTGTATTTAACACTAATTATCAAATTTAGTGTAGTGTTGTTATGTCCCGTGTGCGTATTGTCAAGGGTAGGTTGAATGGGCATTTTATTCATGCCAACCCCCACAAGAGTTTGGTGTATTTATTTATTCATGATACTATTCCAAAAGCTTGATCACATTCAGTGAACGAACCTTCTATTCGAACCTAACCTGCGACATACAACGTTCAAGCAGAATTTCTTCATGAAAAAGTGGATTCTGTCCTCCATCTACCACATCTCACAAATTCACTCTATTCAGTCTCATCAGAAGGTTTTGGCGCTACTTTGTTATGTTTTGTGGGCTCATCATCAAGGGTAGGTCGGACATAACACCAACCCAAATGGGTATGGTGTTTTTCTTCTTCTTTGGCACTACAAGTTCATTGCTCCAATTCATAAACAATAGAGGACTAAGTATGTAGTGATAGGAACAATACTAGGTCCTATTTCGCCCCACATGGGGTAGGCTCTTTTTTTTACTCACACCTACTAATCATCGGTACTTGAGAATCAACAAAGTCTTTATACTTCTTTAACTTAACCCCTATGGATCCTTAATGCAAAATTGCCTTAATTTCCAAAAATGACCTTTTCTACCTCAACGAGGAAACAATCTAACTTATCTTGTACTCACGGTCAAAATTTGAACCATTGATACATTATCCTTCGTGGGATTAAACATGTCAAAGCAAGAAGCTCATTAGTTCTCCACATGCAACGATGTGATGTTCTTATCGCTTTTGTGTCGTTGGCACTCGAAGTTCCGAAGTTCCCCTTTGATTGCATCTACCAGGGTGGTGTTTTACATCCGCCCATGTACTTAGTACATGCGGGTGTACTCAAGCTTGGGGTGTGCTCACAGGTGTAATAATGGGTCTTCCATAAACATGTTTGTACTACACTAAAAATTATATTTAGTGTTGGATGACAATTAGTGTAGTACCCACCATCATGCTCCAACACTATTAGTCAACTTGTGGACAATTAGTGTATTGGGGGGCCACCCCTTCTTAACCCCTAAAGGCCCACGGCCGCCGATTCGGCTTTTACGGTCAAGGCCAAAAAAAATTTACAATCAACTTCAAATGTTATGATCTCACATCCAGTGATGATCCAACGGTTGAAAATTTTCACACTACTACCTATGGTAGTCTACTTCAAGATCCTACGGTTGAAGTTATCAAAAATTTCCAAAAATATTGGACGTACCCGCATTAGTACATAGTGGTCAGTGTTGGGATTTCAAGCTCCCAAAACATCATGGGCCTTTAGGGGTTAATGGCAACCTCCCTTTTATAGTCAACTTGTAGACAATAGTGTATTGGGGGGCCACCATATCTTAATGGCAGCCTCCCTTTTAGTCACCAAAGTTGCAAGTTGGCTAACACCAAACCAAAATCTAACACTAAATGTCAACTTCTTCATTTTTCAATTCTTTAATTCTTACTATTGTTCACAATTGGTGTTGGAATTGACAATTAGAGTTGGTACAATTCTACCCTTGTTGACAATTGGTGTTGTTGTTCGTATTTAGTGTTGCCAACACTAAATATAATTTTTAGTGTAGTGTAAACCTTTCTTGCTCTTTCTAGAACAAGAATCTAGAACACACCCCCGCCGAGGAATGTTTCTTGCTCGGCTCAAACGTCTAGGAAAAAAACAAATCTAGAACATAAATTGATCCAAAATTCCCATCCAAAATTCCCAACCGTCACTCCCAAAGGCCAAATTCACTGGGCCCAGTTCACCCGGCCGTGCCTAAGGAAGTGTGTCTACCGTCAAACTGATAGTCGACAAGATTACAGAACAGTGAAAGCAACAGAAAACAGATGTGATGTAACTCAAACAAGTGGCACACATGCTTCTATGACACCCATCGTCAGTAAATTAAGGCAATGATTCGGGGTCCCTTCCGACGGCATTGGGTATCGAACACTCGGCTGCCGTCTGGATGTGTGGGTGGGTGGAGAGGCTTGTCACATGACTGGAGCATGGTCTAAAGCCTATGACCACGGGAGCTAATAAATTTACAGTAGGGGTCCCTTCCGACGGCATTGGGTATCGAACGCTCGGCTGCCGTGTGGACGAGCGGGTGGGTACAGAGGCTTGTCACATGACTGGAGCTGCAGAATCCCATTTCGGTTGTCACATGACTGGAGCATGGTCTAGAGCCTATGACCACGGGAGCCAATAAAGTTAGGCAGTGATTGGGGGTCCCCTCCAACGGCATTGGGTATCGAACACTCGGCTGCCGTGTGGATGGGTGGGTGGGTAGCGAGGCTTGTCACATGACTGGAGCATGGTCCATAGCCTATGACCATCGGAGCCAATAAACCTTTAGATTGGACGAAGCCCACGACCATGTTGTCACGTTTTCCATTCACTTTTCATGATTTCAACTTGAATTCCTCAAAAATATCTAAATCAGGTCAACGATTTTAGTACATTGTATCTAACCCCTAAAGTCTTTTTTTTAAGTAATTGAATCTTTAAAGTGTTCTCTTCCAGTGCAAGGTGAAACTTTTCTTGCATATGGGGAGGAATATAACAAAGGGATTCATTATTTAAGTAGTGTGTATGTGTGAATACTACATCTTAGATTTCAATTCTATACAGTTCGTGACAGCATAATGTTTATAAGTCATAAGTAAATTCTATTTCCTTGTTGTAGGATGAAAGAGTAATGGTTTGGAAGCTAGGAAATCTTATCATGAAAGAAAATCAAAATTTAGGTCGTTTGGAAGTTTGTTTCTTGATGAGTTAGGTGTATGTTTACGTAATATAAAACCTAGGGAAAACCTTAATTTTTCATATGGGGTGTATACTAAAACTTAGATGCAAAAGTTGGTCATTCACAACAAGGGCAATTGAACAATTATTTTTTTAAATATTTCAAAGGGCAAAAACATGCTTAAGAAAAAACTTCTACTTGTGGAAAATATTGTTTTTAAGACAAATTAGTATCTCGATATTTGGTGAATTTTGAAGTTCATGCGAGTTGAGTGTTTCTGGGCTATTTTGAGAATACACGAGATTGTTTCATTTTAGCTTGCCTCTCATTGCGCTCTAGAAGTTTGAAAGTAAATCACTCCTATAGTATGCACTTTTGTATTTCAAGAAGTAAATCACACTTGAAGTTTGAGAAGTTTTGAGTTGTGAATGGTCTCATTAGAAGATATGAGAGAGATCTATGATTTACTCAAGGTTCAACTTCATGGTTTCAAAATTGAGTATATGGAAAACCTAACTAAAAGCGAAACAACCAAATTTTGGCTCTTTTCAACTCTGAAGGTCAATAACTCTCATTCACTTCATGCCTGCTCTGCTAGAGCATAGTCACTCATAGTTGGCATGCTAATAGAATTCCTCATGATGAATAGTGCAGTTACATCCCTGAAAATGTTTGATGCTCGAACGCTTCACATCCGGAGGCCAACATAAGAAAGATGTTGGACATGCTTAGAGCATGCCTAGTCCTGAGCTCTGAGTCGGGCCGCTCGACCGCGTCGCAAGCTTGCATGCACCGCTTAAGCAGGCGTCAATACTCCACCCCACACCGGGAGGCATGGCATGTGAAAAGGTTGCTCACCAATCACACTTTCAGTCGAATGATTATAATGAAAATTATTTTCTGCCAAAAAAATCACTTCCATGTGTCACTCTCTTATTGGTTAGTAGGGACGCTAAAATGTGAGTGAAGGCACATGATAACTTGAGTTATGGTGTGCTAAAATTTAGGAGACCTCAACCCTCTTGACCGGGTTACTCCACTTTCAGCCCACATTGGGCATGCTCTTAGAGCATTCCCACCCATAATGCCCTGAACTGAATACTGGATGAATAGTAGTTCACTTCAGGGCGGAAATGGCCCACCAACCTGCAAAACCCCTGAACTGAACTACTATTCATCCTTTTTTTCAGTGTGACCTGCAAAAGCGAGCCCTTAGCGAGCCCTTTTGCAGGGAAGAATGCGAACCTAAACTACAGAGTCAGACAAAACTGCTTTTTCTCCGAAATTAAGAGATGTGCTCGGGAAACAGGAATGTAGTAGTGTCACTCGCATACTGTAGGTCGTGGAGTCACCACGTGGATTGGGTCGCTGCCACCTGGTGACGGCGCTCATGTTTGGCAGCTGCCACAACTCATTCGTGAAGTCATGGGTGGGGCTCCTCCTCCGCCCTCACGATTCAGGGTGACTGATGTAATGAATTCAGTTCCTGGATTCAGTTCAGGGCGCCCCTATGGGTGGGCATGCCCTTAGGGCATAGCCACACATTCACGAATGCCCTCAGGACGAAACTCTTGTATGCCCGCGGAGAGCCACCGTTCCAAAGATCTTGCAATGCCATTGCCAGTTGTTGAGCAATTCTATGTGTTCAAAGAGGTTCATCTTGCACTTCTATGTCGCCTGATGTCTCACATCACATTCTTGAATCAAGTATGCTTATCAGCAAGTATTGCTTTTCAATACGCTCCATGTTCATTTCGGAGATTAGCAACTGCCTTCAAGTATTCTTGTATTTTATCAGCTGTAACATTACAAGATATAGACGGTAGTAAGAAATGCATGCATGATTTGCTTCAAGCTGAAACAAGTTGGGGAGACTGTAGAACACCTGGTGACAAGAATAACCACTGAGCTGAAACATATCTACAAGTGAAATAAAATATGCATACGAATGGAATATATGACATGCTGGTTTGGGCGATTAACAAGCTTCTAAAAGAACTCGCCTGATTCAGCAGAAAGACAGTCTTCTGACCAACTAGGAGTCTCTTGTAAACCACCTTGCACTCCTCCGACCCTACTTCCTGCCATCGTCTTGCTTCAATGGAGGCTGCTGATGTTGCTCCAACTGCTCAATCCGACTCGTTCTGGTACTTCCCCGATACAACATTTTGCCCACAACATTCCTCAGTTTCCGATTCTCCTCCAGCACCGGCAGCAACAATGCTCTGACAACTCCCTGGTTGGCGAGCTTTGGGACTCCATACAAGCCGGCGGCATAGTAGTTGCTGGAGCTTTTGTTGTACTCTATTTTGCTCAAAATATCAGTAAGAGTAAACAAACTGGATGAACATGCTATGTACGAGCCCTGGCATGCACACGCACAGGCAAGCCATTGTGCATACGTAACACAATATTGCGATACGTAACGGGAGGATGCTTGTTTAACACCTCGAACTCAAAATTATCAATCAATCTCGCAGCAACCTGCTTCATCTGGAGCAAAGCAAGCTCCTTGCCAAGACAAATCCTGGGACCAGCTTGAAAAGTAGCAAACTTAAACGGGCTCTCCTGTACGAAAACGCCATCCTTCAACCACCGCTCGGGCTTAAACTCCTCACAATCCTCACCCCAGATGTGCACCATTCTCGCCATCGCAAAAATATTGTACGTAACACGATCTCCCGCTCTTACCACAGTCCCATCCGGAAGCACATCGTCACGCAACGCCACTTTCGTGTCCAACGGCACCGGCGGAAACAGACGTAGCGCTTCGTGGACCGCTCCGTTCAAGTAGTGCAGCTTCTTCAAATCCTCGAACGAGAAAGTGTTTCCTTCTAAGCCTCTGATCTCGTCAACTAGCTTGGATACAACATGAGGATTTTGGGCGAGGAGGAGAAAGAACCATGAAAGACCGGAGGAGATTGTGTCACGACCAGCGAGCACGAAGCTGATGACCATATCCCTGAGAAACACATCTGAAGCTTCTTTTTTCTCATCCAGTTTGAGGTCGTGCACAACCTTCTGCTCAAGCTCGGATTGCATCACACCCTCCGAGTCTGTAAACCGCATGAAACGAGAGAGCAGATCTTCACGTTGCAAGTTCGCGTTCATTGCAAATTCCTCACGCCGTGCTTGAATGACCCCATGCGCAAATTTGTTCACAATTTTCAAATTCTCTCGCAGCGTCTTCTCTGTCCCAAGAACAAAGTATTGTCGGAAGCCTCGCGTAAATGGGAGCATGCCGAACCGCTTCACGGAGAGCTCGGAGGCGGCATCAAATGCGTCTGGGAATGGGACGGTGGGGAGGGAAGGAGAAAGACAGTGGGGGTCGACACCAAACCCTAGTTGGCAGATATTGTCGAAATTGAAGCGAAGAAACAGGTCTTGAAGATCGACGATCGCCTTGTTCGAGGAGTAAGTATGAAGAATGGGTAACAACTGGTCTTGAAGCTTCTGATCGGCGCATTCGAATCCGAATTCACGAAGCGACCGTGAAGTAAACTCATGGCTGGCGAGCTTGCGTTGGAGCTTCCAGAGGTGGCCGTCCACGTTGAAGATGCCGTTCCCAAGCAAATCCCCGAGTATTACCCCCAGATGCTCCCCCTTGACGAAATTCTCGAACCGAGTCTTGAGAATGTACTCCACGTTTTCGACGTGCGCCGTGCTGTAGACCGAGATACCTCCCGGTCGCACGAATCGTATCGTGTGTGTTGGAGATTCCTTGATGAGCTCCACCATGATCTCGAGGAAGTGATCGCGAGATTTCAGTAGTAAAGTTATGGAGCCGAGAATGGGGAACACCGGAGGTCCGATGTTGCTCCCGTAGAGTGGATGGTACCACCAAATTAGTATCAATGCGTTCACCACGAGAATTACTAACGTTACGGCCACCGCCACTGGGTGCGCTTCCGCTTGCGCTCGCGCATACCCAATCCATTCCTCCATTGCAAAACCCTAAACCCCAAGCATGGAAATCTGCAAAATTCTCCCCGAAACAGAAATATGGGTTTTGATCACGACCCCAAATAGAATCCTGAGCAAGACAGGAATGTTACGATCAGTGGCGACACAGGATGTGGGTTTCGATCACGAGCTGAAAGAGATGGGTTTCGATCACGGGGTTATAAAGGATCCTACCTCAAACGATATTGCATACCGAGCGTCGATTCTCTGCATGAAATTTCCTCGGAAATTGTGGGTACTGCTGTAGAATTTGGTAAGGAAAGTGCCGGTAAGGAGCGTGCGAAGCTCCGACGCAGGAACTCCACGTATCCAAATTACCTCCAGCCCTTTTTCGTGCGCGCCGTGCGTCGAATTTGAGATCTATGAGATCACTTCAACGAGGTGCCGTAACGCAGCATGATTTCGAACAACTACAGTTGCGTGAGAGAATTGTAAAACGTGAATGAGACCGTTCTTGATGTGACCCGTCTCCATTGGATCCAGCACAGTTTCTGAGTGGAAGCATCGACTAGTGCGCGAAGAATTACCTCCATAGAGAATCGAAAATTGAGAATCGGATGGGTGTGTGGTCCCAACATTATTGAAAAGGAGTGCAGTTTCTATCAACTCGAAGTAAGACTGGCTTATTCCACCAGGATGTGGTAAAGTGTGACATTCTTGGTGGAAATATTGGTAGGGTAAGACTGACTTATTCCACCAGGGCGTGGACAGGACATCCCCAAGCTGGGACCTTACCATGCCTCGAGCCTTCTTTCCCTACTTTTTAAAAAAAGAGCCTGCAGCCCTATTTTATTTTTTCTGAGTTTATATTTGGAATCAGAGACCCCACATTAGTTCAAGGAGTCTCATTTTTCCAATCAACAACAAAAAAATAGGGGGCTTTTACCCCTCACCCTTGCGGGCCCGGACAAGATTCATCCAAGACCCCACGCCTGGTAAGTCCCAGCGTGGGGGATATCCTGCCAAATCGTTCCACCAGGATGTGCTGAAGTGTGACATTCTTGGTGGAAATATTAGTAGAGAGCTTGATAGAAATTGCACACATTTCCACCACAGAAAAGTTGTTAATTCATGTTACGTGGAAACTAGTGTAACGGGTAACTTCCAGTAAAGAACATTATTTCTCTACACTCTTGAGATTAGTGTTCACATTAGGCTGCCATTGCAATCAATGTCCCTTGTCTTTTCTTCAAGTCACCAATTGCACCACTTTCTGTAAACTCTACAACTTGCAAGAAATTTTGCATGCTCTCACATTTAGTGTTATGGTTTGACGTTTAGTGTCATAACACCATGGTGACATGTAACATTTAGTGTTGACGATTAACGATTGTTCCAGTAATGAACAACATATTGTGTAGAGGGTGAGTGTGTATAGTAGTATGTACTATTTTTGTGTTGTATAAGATTTTTGAGTGTTATACAAGGTTTGATGTTGGAGTGGAGTGGTCCCAAGTGTACTCGATTATAACACTTGTGAGGTAGGGTACTCATGTTTTATGAACTTACAGTTGGGAATGTTTCATAGTATATTTACTTCCTTTTGTATTTTTCAGTGTAAGATATGTTACAAGCTACAGCTGTGTACAAAGTAGTCATGCAAGCATTTCACAAGCATAAGCTTAGATCCTCATAAATGTTGCAAGCTTAGAATACAACTATTCTGGGGCACTATCAAACGTCGAAAAATATAGCAACACATTGTTTCACAAAATGTTTTGGATTTAGCTTGTTCAACCTTTCATCCCCTTATGCTAAGAATAAGGCATAAAAGAGCCTCATGTCAGAAAGGAATTATCATGTTCTATTTCTCTCGTTATAGAAGAACACCTTTACTCGTGCACTTCGAAACCTAATTGCATGATAAATGGAAAAGGCTTTTCTAAGGTAAGCACACCTTTAGACATAAGAAAAGGAAGTATACCATCATAAAGAATTCATATTGAGAAACATGTGACTCAGAAGGAATAAAGCAACCATTGAATAGTGTGACAAGAATTCATCGAGCACCATTTTATTATAGTGCATATATAATATGGACATATGATGTGACAATCCATACAAAGATTGAATTAAATTTATTACAATATAACACATGTGATATGGTCCATGTGTAACTCTTGTATACAGTAGCCAACATCAAAATAATCCTTACATTAGTCACACAAGTATATTTTGCCAATCATACAAAAGCATATCTTGCCAATCAGACAAGTGAGTTCATCTTTGCAATTCTTTTTGTATACACTTTCAAAAATGTTGTTACCTACAAGACATTACAAGAAACAAGAACTAGTTCGAAGACATTCAGGAGAATACCCCATACAATTAATTATCATTATATATACTTCTCATATATTCACAAAAGTCCAAGAAAAGATTCAAAGAGTTGTCAAGGAAAATTTTATTATATAAATTAACTCCAATGTGACGACAAAAACATGTTCCAATATTGGGAAACCCAACACACTTGATCTATTTTGTAAGAAGATAGCCAATTTTTCATAGTCTTGGTTGGTGCATCATATTTTTAAGCTAAAACTTTCATATTCATTAATAATAAATGAAGATCCCCTCCATGTTTAACTTTTCCATGTTAATTACACTCAAATATTTTTCCATGTCATTTGGTAGCAGTCACATTGTAAGATATATTGGATAACATATTAAGGTACGTTCAACTCTTCCTTGTTGATTACACTCAACTGTTCTTCCATGTCATTCGGTAGGTGTCACATTGCAAGATAAACATGGCACTATAGTGAAGAACCCATGCATAAAAAAGCTTGTGACAAGAGATAATGAAATATAAAACATCATGTGACAAGAATGATGAAGAATTAAATTGATATTGACAGGAATTCTGTACAAGCCGGTCCTGAAAAACTTTTAGCAAGCTCCTAAAAGTACTCGTCTGAATCAGCATCCTTTGAATCAACCAGTACTCTCTTGTGACCCACCTTACGACCCTTCTTCTCCAATTGCTTCAATGAAGGCTGATGCAGCTCCAACTGCTCGATCCGACTCGTTAGATCAAGAATGGTGTCGTTCTGGTGCTTCCCCCACTGCAACACTTTGCTCACCACATCCCTCAGTTTCCGATTCTCCTCCAGCACTTGCAGCAACAATGCTCGATCGGACAACTCACTGGTCGGCGAGCTTGGAGTTTCCACAAAAGCCGGTGGCAGAGCAGTAGTTGTTGGAACTATCGAAGCTTCGGCAGTGGCATCTCTCCGTAATTCTGCTTCTGCATCCTGATCCATGGCCCTCATCTCAGTTACTGGTGCATCCTCTGGTTCAGGAGGTGCAACAATTACAAAATCGTCTTCCTGACTCTCATCCAAAGAAGCTGCAGTCTCCGCTTCTACACCCGCATTTGGCAAAGAAGCCGAAGGAGAGACTGAGACTTCTTGTGCTTGCGATCTCGTTAATGCTTGTGCTTGCAATGCCAGTAATGCTTGTATTTGCTTTGAGACTTGCTCCCTGCTGTTCTCTACATCCATTGGAACCTCAGCGTGAGCCTCCGTCTTCACGACAGACATGTCTTGATCCTGCTCCGTTGGACTTCCCTCAATGTCCATGCTTTTAGGCTCGGCATGGATTCCCTCAGTACAAGCAGCATCTGTTACCTCGGCAACTTCGGGAGCGGCAGCATCGGTTGCCTCTGGAACTACAGCATCAGTGACCTCGGCATCTTCGGGAGCAGCAGCATCGATTACTTCGGCATCTTCAGGGGCGGCAGCATCAGTCACCTCGGCATCTTCGAAACTGTCCTCATTTCCATTCAATTGAGCAGAGTCCATGGACAAGGTGTCAATCGTTTCCTGGAACATCAGAATCTCCTTCGACAACGCCTTCCGGATGAGACGCACCTCCGGAGAGACGCCTTGCAATGAATCCAATCGCAAAAGCAATGCCATAATGCCCTCCGCCCATCGCAATCGCTCCTGCGAGTCGCTGAGAAGCTTCTTTTTCTGTTCCGTCTCTTGGAACCTGTTCTTGAAAGTATCGAGCTCTCCCTGCACTGCTTTGATCACCTTCAAATTCTTCAGGGGCTGGAACTTACGCACACAATAACCGCGGAACACGGCTTGAATCTTCGTCGCGGCGGCATCCTTACTCTCAAACTGCGCCTTCACAGGCACAGGAGCCTTCCGTTCTGGAACAGGAGCCTTCCGTTCTGAAACTGGAGCCTTAGGTACAGGGACCTCATTTCCATCCGTCACAGGAATCGTCCTCACAACCTTCTTCACCGGCTCCTGCGCCGCACGATTGGAAGCTCCTCGTACAGGAACTCCTTCTCGTGGGCGATAGCTCCGAGACTGAGGATTTCCATATCCGCCGTTGTTGTAAGAATTCCACATGTTGTCGTAAAGGCCTCCTCCCATAAACCACAATTACGCAAATCCTGATCGCTATCTAAAGTAGCTCCCGGCGATGAATCCAAAATCTAAAGTATCTCCCGGCGATGAATACAAAAGCAGGCGACGAACTCGGCGCTACAATGATCACTATCCTACAACCCAATTCCTGTCTTTTACAATTGCGGAGATTTATCTAACTCGGTGATTGAAAATGTAGAACCCGAAGATTGTGAGGACTACTGCGGAGTGAGAGCTTTTGTATGAGTCAAGTGCAGTCGGAGGTTTCCGGAACAGAGCAGTTGGCTTCGGCCCCAAGTCGGAAGACTCCAGAAGACTCCGGAAGACCCCCTAGGTTGCTCCGCACGAAGTCCCCCTCGTTGTTGCCCGTTCTGCCTGCCCGTTTGAGGGCCTGCCCGGGGAAGGGTCTAAAGGACAATTTAAAGGATATTTAGTTTTTGTGTTCACACGGAAATGAAAGGAGATTTATGAGACGATGTGTTATGTCTCTCTTTGTCCCTCACCTCATTTCAACTTTTAGAGTTGAAACCCCTGCTTATATAGAAGGTTCTTTTACTTTGGTTTCATTTTTAATGTAAAAGTTTTACTTAAGTTTCACTTTACTTCTGTTCACTTTTGGTTTGATTTTAAAAGTAAACTCCTTACTTAACCCCTAAATGGTTTGACTCATTTGTAGTAAAATGAACACATCCTCAAAAGCATTGTCATAGGTGGAGGTAAAAGTGTGTTATCCAAATCTCAACCGTACAATCTTGTCGTAGACATATTGAACATCATGTGGGTCAAATTTTGAGTCATGAGGCTTCATAGATTGCGAGATCATAATGTATTAATACTCAAAAATGATCACATAATTTCATGATTTTCACTTTAAAGTGAAAATGCTACCATTAGACTTATTGCAATGAAAAAGTCACCAATTAGAATGTTGTTCACCTTCATCTCAGTAGCATCCTTGAACAAAAAAAAACCATGAGAAAAATTTCTTTGTGCAAATTATGGCCCTGCAATGGTGAAAACTGCCCTAAATTTTACAAAGGAAAAAATGTCTAAAACTAGGCTGCTGTCACTGAAATGCATGCCATTAATTCATACTTCATTGTATGGGTCTGAGATTTCTAATACATGAACTAGACTTGATTTGGGACCCAACCCAAGTGATTTCGTCCAAAACGGAGTCCGGATGAAGAAGTTATGGCTCTCCAAAGTTGGTGTCATCCAAAATGTCGTTTTTCGACATTCGGCCCGCTTAAGGGTTAATCTTTTACTTTACTTCAATTTACTTTGGTAGTGAAGTGTTATTTCTAACTTTAGATTTATCTCACATCAAAACTTTAAGATTTTTTCTTGGTGTAACAACCACTTCGTAGAAAGATTCATTCCATCTCATAAAGTTCAAAGTAGAAGTTTAAAACAAAATAAAACTTGGGGAATCTAATTATAAATGAACATTCATGGATAAGCGAATTTAATAGCTTGATAAAATTGAGCACAACAAAATTCTAAATGAGAGTGCAACGTAGAAAAGCACTTGATGTCTTATGGACGTAGCCACATGTTTACATGAATTCAAGTCTTTTTTGCCTCCTCACATTTAACTCTTGACTTTTACTTTTACTTTTCATTTTCTAGTGTAGCATTCATTGTGATTACCCTAAGAAATTGTGTTTTTTCTTATCTACTAGTACAAGGTGTAGCATGAGATAGGATAGCTCCTATTCCTTATAATTGTCTATAAGTGATGATTCTCCATATTATATGACTCTTGCAAAATCATCGATTTGCCATGTAATTGACATATTTTTCTGTTGTCAGTCTACTAGACCCACTATACCACATCTCAGCATCTTGCCGCGAGATTCATACTTCATGGCTTTGTTTTCCTTGTTAAGTTGGGGCTAATTCTTCTTGTTGGTCTAGGGTTGTGTACATGAAAACATTTGCATCTTACACACACTAGTATACTCATTGTGTATACGCTCTAACTATAATAACAGATCCTAGAAAGACAAACTTACTAGTAAAAAGAGGTCATCAAACTTGGAAATTGAGAAGATTCATGTCGTTGACCATGTCCGATCTTAACAAAAGGTCTTCTTTCTAGTCTTTGTTCTATTCATAACCCATTATTAAAAGATAGAAACATGCGAACATGCGATATGAATTCCAAAAAAAAAAAAAAAAAAAAAAAAAAAAAACACACTGCGAGCACAATCATCTCAAAATTAGGGTTAAGGGTTTTAGGTGTTAAATCTCATGGGTTCACACCGAGCAAATAGCTATGATAATATCATTTCCACTCACATTCAATGGCATTACTTTGTACCGCAACAATGCACGCTTCTACCGACCCTACCGCTGACCCACAAAACTCTATTTTCTTACTGAATCTCAAAATTTTGCAGTCTAAGAGATTCTCACCTTCAAGTTGGTTTGCAAGTTTTGGAAGGCCATTATGCTCCCCACGACTATCAGAACATGCTCGCAAGCAAGACGATACCCGTTATTGATACTTTCCATTGTTGGGGAAGGTGGAAGAGCTTCAGAGGATATCCGGGGGATATCCAAGTTAGCTGGAATGTGGCACGAAAATGCACAAAGGAGGTTCATCCACATCCAAGTTCAATAACTTCGCATCCATCCTCTAACCAGACACCGAGGACCTTGTAGACAGTGTGGAAGCTAGCACAAGTGAAGATTGCATCTTTAGTAGTCACCAACCCACTCACGAAGGTATCCAAACAACTTTGAGCATGTGATGGAATTGTAGTGCCTCAGTTATCACATTGTAGTGCAAAACAATTTCTTGTGGAGGTCACCAACACTTATGAACTTCTCTTCTAACGTACTTGACCAAAACTTGCTCGAGCAAAACTTGTTGTCTAGGACTCGAGGTTCAACAGTTGGAGAAAGGTATTCCATATCGAGTAAGTGGTGCAACCTACACTTGAGCTAGCTTCATTAACTTAGTGTGTAGGATGTTCATTGCCTTCTGAGAATCTATGAGATAGAATGACCAAAACATTGTAAGAAAGTTAGATGTGATTTCTCATGAGATGAATAAAAATACTCAGTAAGTGGCACTTTAAGAAAGAAAGTGAAAAGGCAAAATGAAAAAAAATAGACATGGTTGGAGAGGACTTTTCAAGCTTATATATCATGTGATCATATGAACGCTTTGGTAGACGTCTGTCCCAAAATAAACCAAACATCGAATTCAACATTAGCTTATTAATGCAAGTAGTAAAGATTTATGCAAAATTTAAGCATATTTGGACTAAGAGTAATGGAGAAGTAACACATGGGAGGTTCCGCTCATGGTTTTTTGAACACAAAAAGTAAACCAACTCAAATAATATATCAAGTAATTAATAAGGTTGTGTCATCCGGACAAAGCAACTTCCCTTCTCATGTTTCTCATTCTTTGTCCCTCGTCTCTTTGCTATCTTAATCAACTCTTAGTAACAATCAAATATCACTTACCAAAACTCTTTATGCCGTGTATGCATGACCGTGGTGGGACCTATCACACCGGATAAATAATATTATTTTGGTACCGTTTACATCTTTAGATATAAAGTTGTTGTTCTTCTTCCTAAGGGGGGTTTATGAAGTGTTCGAAATTAAGTAAGGTCCAAGTCTCGGCTTCCAAGACCAGCATCGAAGTCAGGGACTTGGACGTGGGGGACTTGGCCAAGACCAAGACCCCTTCGTTTCATTCTCGGTCCAATTGCAAGCTCCTTGGCATTTCTAGGGTTATTGTCCTCCATAGCCAGTCTCTGGAGGATTACTCTTGGTTTAGATTTCGAAGAGTAGGAAGCAAATTTCTTGTGAGTACAATTTCTTGTCAAGATGTATAATGGAATCGGTTTGTCGACGCCGCGAGGATCCGGCACGAACGGCTACATTCAGACGAACAAGTTCTTCGTGAAGGCGCGTCCCGTTCGGTCGGAAGAGAAGGAGTTTCAAACGGGACAGGGCGCTGGTGGCGTATTGCGGAAGGCGAACAAGGAGATTCTGGAACATGATCGCAAACGGCGCATCGAGCTCAAGCTTATCGAGCTCGAAGACCAGCTCGTGGATCAAGGTTACCCCGACGAGGAAGTGCTGGAGCGCGTCGAGGCTTTGCGTAAGGGTTTGGAAGCCGCTAGCGCTGAAGATGGCGATGATGCTTCCGCAGGCCTTGATACTCGGTATGGCACAAAGACTTCGTTTCACATCCTTTGCAAGAAAGAAGTCTCCGAAACTTTTGTTCGGGATTGTTGACATCTTTCAATGACTACACTTGAAAATTATTTGAACTGCTTTTTATTTGATGTTTGCTTTGGTGAGATTGAGAGAGACAGGTGCTAAAGCTATTTGTGACGGAGAGATTTGCTACTGTATCAACGCAATCTAGAGGAAATGGTTCCAATGACTACGGTATCAAAATATTTCCGCGTCGCAAAGTCTTCATGTAGACCTAAACTTTTCAGTCGGAAATTTCCTGCTTGCGAGGTCCTTGAACATTAATTTATCAGCGTAGTTGGAGATTGTATAAGCATCAAATGATCGGTGTTGTTTGAGGTTTATGAGCATGAACTTATCAAATTTATTTATTTTCTTTTCGAGATATTCTTGAGCAGCATCGATTTTAGGGTTTAGGATGTTCAGGCCTTCGCATACTGATCCTTCGTATGTGTGGTGACCTTAATCAGGATGAATTCTACACAGAGCCATCACATTGCTGCCCAGAAAGAGAAGCAACTGGAGACAATGAGAGGTGCTCTGGGATTGAAGGAGGTTAAGGAGGGTGAAGCATTTGATCGTGATTTGCAAGAGCAGAAGAAACAGGAGCGAATAATGGCTAGGGAAGAGAAAGAACGGGAAAAGCGTGAGAAACAGGCTGCCATCGAGGAGGAGGAGAAGCGGCAGATTAAAGAGCAGCGTCGTGAGGAGAAGCGTCGTCAACGGGAGCAAGAGGAGAAAGAGCATAAGCAGAGAAAACGTGAGCGCAAAGCTCAAAGGGAGCTCGAAGAGGAGGAACGACGTCAGAAGAAAAAAGAAGCGAGGGAGAAAAGAGAGCAGGAAGATGAGGAGCGAGCTCACAAGAGGAGAGAGGTGAGGGAGCCGGAGAGTAGCGAGCAGGAAGAGGAGGAGCGACCGCACAAGAGGAGAGAGTCGAGGGAGACAAGGGAGCCGGAGAAAAGAGAACAGGAAGATGAGGAGCGTCCACACAAGAGGAGAGAGCAGGACGATGAAGAGCGACTGCGCAAGAGAAGAGACCAGGAAGATGAGGAGCGTCCACACAAGAGGAGAGAGCAGGACGATGAAGAGCGCCCGCGCAAGAGAAGAGACCTGGAAGATGAGGAGCGTCCACACAAGAGGAGAGAGCAGGACGATGAAGAGCGACCGCGCAAGAGAAGAGACCTGGAAGATGAGGAGCGTCCACACAAGAAGAGAGAGCAGGACGATGAAGAGCGACCACGCAAGAGAAGAGACCTGGAAGATGAGGAGCGTCCACACAAGAGAAAAGATCTCGACGATGAAGAGCGACCTTACAAGAGAAGAGATTTGGACGATGACGAGCGACCTTACAAGAGAAGAGAGGTGGAAGATGAGGAGCGACCACACAGGAGGAGAGAGGCAAGGGAGACGAGGGAGTCGGATAGAAGAAGTTAGGAAAGGAAGCAATTTCAGCTTGCTTTGTATTAAAAACAATATCCGTCGCTGAGTGTGACACTTGCTCACACCCAAAAGCTACATGACTAATCAGCTTCGTAGATGAGAAGTTTCATCATGAATTAGAGAAGTAGGGCTAATTTAACATCAGCAGGAGTTCACACTAATTTACAAGGTTCCGACTTCATTTTCACTTTTTGTTGCCTTCAGTAGGGTAGGGTGTGCAGCCATGATGACTGCAAGATACTCTGGATGTTCTGTTAGGAAGCTACTGAATTCCTCCCAGCTGATATTGCCGTCATGGTCTATGTCCAGCGCGTTGAAAAGTTTCAGTACCTGCCAGCAACGAAGCGGGTTAGAATTTCAAGAATGTTGATATATGATCGATTTAAAAATTGTAATGTTGAAGCATTAGCGTTGCACAGCATGAATGATCGAATGAGTCGGGATTGTATGGGAATACCGTTACTGGGGCCAGCTCCGGGAAGATGTTCAGCAAGCTACTTTCCACCTCATCACGAGAAAGGGTACCATCACCATTCGTATCACAAGCTTCGAACGCAGCCTTCATTGTAGTTGCAAACGATGTGTGCTTAGACAAAAAGGCGAGCCCTGCCAAAAACTGCCAAAACGAAGTTATTAGGCTCTCTGCAAGCTACACAGAGCTCTGATATGATGATGTGCAGAGGCTAGTACCGATTCATACCTCTCGAAAGTTGATAGAGCCATGCCCTTGCTTATCAAATAGGTGGAACACCTGCTGGGTGACTGGGGTCTTTGGAAGATCGAGTGCAGTCAGAAATTCGTCTAATGTAACATAACCACTGCACAAGAACAATCACATGTCAGTAAGGCGTACTAGTAATCAGCCTGAGCAATATACACTGCGCTAGTCGTGGACAGAGGGTATTTGCAGGCTAGGTACTCTTCAATGTCATAATGAGCATGTCGATTGTCTAGTTTAGAGAGGTTTTCTGAAGTCCTGATTAGACTTGAAAACTCCAGTGCAGAATTTATGTGCAACTTCTTTGTGACAAAGCCTGAAGAGTTAAGATCGACTTTCAAACTAGGACGAGAGACTGTGATATCAGAGAAGGTGGTGAACGGAGGTCGGGAAATACCTGTGTGAAACATTTATAGCACTGAATTTCGCCAAGTATTCCTGAGCTGAATTATAGTCCAGCCGAAACAGCTTCTCCATGCGTGCAAACTCAACAAGCGAGGGGCCTTTTGGCTGCTTGAGCTTCTCTGCAGCAAACATTAGCTTAATGTCCAGAAAGTTGTGCTCTGTGGTGCGCACGCCCAACGCTTTCGCCATCTCGCTGCGCACCCTATTTGCAAATTCGTGAGGATTCTTCAACTCCTTCACTGAGGGCGCCATCACAGGCAGATACTCCACCTACAATATTGTCCAGAGCACCTTCAGTCCAGGCTAAGATAGAAAGACCCCAATACTGGCCATTGTTACTAACAACACACCTACTGATAGACTAGGTTGGACTCATCAATTGTGGTCTTCACCTCAACTTTCAAAAAAATTCAGTTCTACTGAGAATTTGATCTTACAATATTTTAAAACAGAAAGTGATCTAGGCAATGCATGATACCACACTGAAGCTTCACAAGGACTGATCAATTCATTGCTGCTAGGAGACGATCAGTCATAAGAGTGCGAACACAGCGTGTTACTTACATGCATATGATTGACAAATTGCGTCATCAGCTGCAAAAGAATGACCAAGGGGCCCCCCTGGTCACACCAACACGGATTCACATACTTGTGGGGATATCTAACCACCATGGGCTGCACAGGGAGACCCGGGGAGAACGCCCCCGTTTTGAAGGAGATGATGGCTTTGCCGTTGGTCGTGGTGCCCTCGGGAAACAACATAACATGCGGCCACCTGTTGTCGATCGCTCGTCGCCGGATATGTCCAGCCGCGTGATGCCTGGACTGCGGATCGACTCGATCCACCGGAATGATCTGTCAAATTGGAGACATCGTCAGTACCCATCCCTGAATCCCAGTTCTTACGTATACAGAGATGAATGTAAGCTTACCTGTAAGGCTTGGAGAAACATGCCAATGATGGGCATCTCGACATTCTCCCTCGCGGAGACGATGATGGGCAAGTGGCGATAGAACACAAAGATGGGATCCACAAAGCCGATATGATTCGAAACGAGTATAGGCGCCTCGGTTCGATGAGCCGGCTTTCCTTTAACGTGGATCCAGTAGTAGCCCATGCAGAAAAGCACTCCTCGAGCGACCAATCTACAACTCCACAACAAGAAGCGCCGCACAGGATTGAAAGGCTTAAACAAGGGATCTGAGACGCCAATCAAGGCGATCTTGACACACACATACCCAACCACCATCAAACCGAACATGGTCAACAAGCGTAGGATGAGAACAGGGATCAGCAGAATGATCTTGATCACTTGGAAGAGGTTCCACTTGTTGGCCTCATGAAACGGATTTACTCGCGCCTCCGGTCCTATCGCCGGTGGCAGTCCTAGAGGAAACTCGGCCATAGCATCAGCATCCGTCGACAATAACGGTTCGTCTGCGCTCGCCATGGTGTGAGTATCCGTCAACTTTCGTACAATCTCAAGTCGTCACCACGCATACCCTGGCCTCCAAACAGATTCTAATACGTCGGCCTACGGTGCCATCAGAGTCTGAGCCATTTGCCAATTACATGCACAATTCGCCGCGCAAAAGTCAGTCACATTCCTCAAGGATCTGCCAGATTTAAAAATTAAAAAAAAAACAGAATCATTAGGTGACCCTCGCACAGCTGGCGGCTATTCATCCTTACGACTTTTTGAAACCTAAATGACAAATCAGAAACAGACTTGCATGAAAATTTCCTACTTGCAACATGCATATTCGTAGAAACAAGTTCATTAATAAATTCCGAACGGTTCCACCAGATAACAATAATTTGACTTGTTCATTCTCAACAGACAGTCTCCCGCAAATTCTACTTAGATATCCATCCCAACCAAAGGCGACTACACTCCAGCTACGACCGCATCTCAAAATCAGAACGAAGAACAACTGATTGAAGAGTCGAAGTTGATACTTGGAAACCTAAAATGACTTGTATATCACCTTACAAACACAGTATGTTTGAGATTCCCTACTCACAGCAAGTAAAAGGCTCCTTCAAAATTGCTCCTTCAATTTCAACAAGCAGTATCTCCCTCGCAATTCACTGACAGATCCATTTCAAAGAAAATAACTACAATCCAACGACATCCGCATCTCGAAACAAAACGAAAACTGCAAAATGGAGGCTAGCACTTCCTGGGACTTTGAAACCTAGACAACAAACCACCTCACGAAACATTTCCAATTCGCAGCAAGTAAATCCCGTCACGACCAGTCCAAAGTACCCACTGTGGAATTGACTAGAACCTCTACGTCGACGTCAAATATTCAAATTCGCGCATTCGCCGATTCAAAAGAGAGAGACTAACTTAAACTTCAGCTCCGCACCTAAATGGGTACCATGAATGATTCAAAGCCTCGCATTCAGAGGCGAAATTCAAGCAGTGATTGCAGGTGAGTTCACTGTACCTGGAGTTTTCACCGACAAAGGAAAAGCGTGGCAGAGCGGGAAGATTTGCAAGATAAAATGGACAATTGGCAAAATCATTTGCAAATGTGCGAGGTGAAGGGGACGATGGCAGACGCCGCGGGTTTGGGGTGTCGGCGATCAATCTCGCGGCCACGGTGACAGGTATCAGATCCCACGGACGTGGTCATAGGCGTTGATATGAGACCAGCTTGGACCCCGTCCTTCGTGCCAAGTGGCGGCTGGTCCTGCCTCGCTGGATGCCACGATGGTGAGGGACGCCAGACCACACACTGACACTTAAATATATCCGACGGACGCCCAAACGGACGCCGGTTGACGCCGATTGACGCCTATTGACGTCTGTCAGTCTAAGTATTGATTTTTACTTTATGTTGAAAGTTGAAGTTCGGAATTAGAATTGAGTAAGGATTGTAGAATTTGTCCAAGGATATCTCCACGAAAACTTATTGCTCTGGGCTTTGTATTGGTTTCTCTCGTTTTTAACCCCTGAAGATCCTTGATACAAAATTGTCTAAATTATCACAAAGGACCTTTTTCTACTTCAGGCCTAAAAAAACTCAATCTAAGCATAAATTAGAAGATCCAACCGTAGGATCTTGAAATTAACTTGACCCTTTACTTACATGTCAAACTTAGACCGTTTATTTTCCCCAATATTGAGATTATAATGGTCAAAGTTGACTGAATTTTTTCCCTACAGAAATCCCAGAACGCCAATTCGGCTTTCTTGGATTTTTAAGGGTTTATAATACCCTGAAAGGGATCTAAACAAAATCTGTCCAAGGTTAAAGACCATTTTCTATTACAAGAAACCAAAAAGATACATCTTGAGCAAAGAGGCAGAATTCAATGGTACCCCATTTAAACCTCTAAATATCCTTGCTGGGAGCTAGAAATCTCAAAAGTGTAATTTTCTACCTCTATGCACTATTGGGGGTGTCAATCAATTTTTTCCCTTCTTCAGAACTTTCGACCATCTTAGGTACAATATCTTACGGTTGGATATTTACCATCTGAGAGATACTTTACCATTTGAAAGATCATAACATTCAAAGTTTATCTCCGAAGTTTTTGGGCCAAAGTGAAGATTGTTTTTGAAAATTTTAAAGGGTGCCCTTGTAAAATTAGTAAACTTTTTGACTTGAGTCGTGATTTTTTTCTGAAAATGTTTTCTATTATAGAAAATCAAGAATACTATTTCTTTAAGCTACATTAAAAGTTCTAGTTGAAAGTTCCAAAATTAAAATATGACTTTGTAAATCAAATCACATACACTTTGGAGTATGAGGAGCACCTAGTACATACCTTAGGCGAAAATATTACTTCTGAACCCGTCAAGTACGCTACCCAAAATTGCAGAAACCCATATTGGCTTCCAAGGAAACTTAGGGGCTATGATTTAAGGGTGGAAAACCCATAGTTTAATTGAAAAAATATCAACTATTCACAAAATGTTAAAAAAAAAAAATCATATACGAAACATTGTATATATTTTTATTATTTTTACAAAGTTGTTAGGCAATATCTTCTCTAGGTTAACATAATACCATTCTCCTATACGAAACACTAAAACTCTAATAAAGGAAGATTCATTCCAGAATTTCATACCCCATAAGAAATATCATATTTTTTTGTTTCCAATCACCTTCAATCGTAAATGAGAAGAATAATGTTATTATTCAGGTACTCCAAGTATGTATGGCACTCATTCTGCCTTACATGATGGATGTGTGCAGCTTTGACTGCTTACCCACCATACTCAAATCATTTCTTGATACTACTATGTAGCCTAGCTTCAGTACAATATCACATATTTCTTAAATGGAGGTAACTACACTAAATTTGATAATTAGTGTTAGATACACTAATTTACATAAACATGTTACAAGTTTTTACTGTTGTTCAATAATTTTACCCACTATATTGGCCAAGATGGGGGTCCTTATATAGTATCAGAATGAAGGCTCTTGGTAAATATTTTTAAACAAAAGTAAAAACTTATAGCATTTTCAAATCTTATAATAATCTAACACTAATTATCAAATTTAGTGTAGTGACACTCCAACTTTCAAAAGGATAATGCAATCTCATGTCACAAAAGGGCTTAAACCCTAAAATCAAAAATCAAAATTAGAGAAAATGACCTTTGCTTACTTCAGGCCAAAAAAAGCTTAATCTAAGTATCAATCAGAAAATCCAACCGTACGATTCTGAAGTGAACCTGCCTTTTTACTAGCATGTAAAATTCAAACCGTTGATTCTTTTTCATTTGCGAGATTATAATGGTCAAAGTTGGCTGATTTCCCGCCATTTCGGCTTTCTTGGATCTTTAGGGCTTAACCCCAACTAGTGTCGTTCTGTTTGTCAATTATCTTTTTCAGAGAAATAATTAATTTTGTTCAGGGCCTTTTGATTAATTGGCTGGCATCAGGGGAGGGACATGGTACACCTTTTGGAAGATTAGAGGGTACATGGGGGAGTATTTGTCACATCTGCCGAACTATGATGTTGTGCTTTCACTGCCACATCCTTTGCAGAGCATTTTTGTTTTCTTATGCCTGGTTCATTTTCATTGTCTAGTATATTGTTTGTGTTTGATTGTGACTTGAATGCCCCTTGGGGTTGTGCTTTTTTATACCCAGTTTTCATTGTCGGATATATTGTTTCTGGGATTGAGATGTTTGATGTGGAAGAAGAACTCCAACTCTATCGTGAATAGTGTGTCTGTTCAACCTATCCTTGGATGCATGCTGAGAGATCACGGCTCTTTGAATTGGGTATCGAAGAATCAAAGGTTGTGGTTAACTCAAGATTAGTGTAGATATATAACATTTGTTTGACCTATATTTGATGATGTGCGGATCATTAGAGTACAAACAATACTAGATATTTTGTCAAGAATTCGTTCTTTTTTATACTTGTATGCTAATGAGTGAATCCAAGTTTGTGTATATGTAAGTACAAAATATAATCCTATAGTACATAGATTTGCACTTGGATTCTCTTGTTACTCTATGCCTATCACAAATATCTATGAGCGCAATTGCAATCAACACAGAAAAGCTAATTTGCAGAAAACATTCTCACACTAAGAATGACACAATCTTACACAGAAGTTCCCTCGTAGCAAATTTGGCCAATATAATTTTCATTAAGTTACTTATAGGGTAATAACTGATCAAAATATGAACATTTTAGTTCACCCACCCACATGAACATATCAGGTTAAATTATCTTTCTTAGCTCTTAAATAGCTTATATTTTTAGTGGAAATGAGTTCAACAGCAGTCATCCTATCTTTTATCTCGAAATTAAAGAGAAAGATTCAATTGTTCAACTTACACCAAAGTCCTCTTGTTTTTGAATACTTCGTTTGCTTATCATCAATCATGATCAGTTTGAAAGTACACGATATCCAAGCGCTTAGAATTAAATTCATATCCCTAATGAAGGCATAATGAATGAATCTCTAGTGTAGGCTTGGGGCCTAGAAAGATCAGGCTAGCATGTTTTATAGACCAGGATTCTGCTGTGAGTGCAACCACTGCATCATTCACATTACGTCACAAACTACTTTTCGCATAGAGGCACTGATTGAGCATCTAGTTCCTTGCATGAGACAGCAATGTACACCATAAAAACTCCCACGTAAATAATTTGCCGTCTACCAATGAGCAGAAGCCGAATCAAACCACTGTCCCTGTGATTCATAACAAATCTTCACTGGACAATCATGCAGCATTTTCATCAAGTGACATGAAGAACACCACCACTCTTCGTTGTCATCAGCTTCGTGTGACATGGACAACTCACAAGCTGTAGAACAGTATTGGTGCCCTATAATACCAAAATTGATCTTATCAATGAAGAATGAGTGGCACTCAATATTTACATTTTAGGCTAGAGTCCCTTACTGCTGGAGGAATGATCTTCCGAGCAGAGCAATTTCGAACTGCTTGAGAATCCAAAGAGGCTGGCTGCTGCATCGGCACCTCTTAAGGTAAGGATTGGCGATGGAGAGAAAGAGCAGGTGGTCATGGGAATATGACCTGGGATCTGTTGCTGTTGTGCAATGGATTCGGGCCAGTTGGAACCATTCGCTCGGAATCCGGGTGCGCCATGCGTTTCATTTGTGGTAGTCTGTACTTGGCTAGCATCTCACGACTTCGTAATCTGTCTGCGTCGATGGCAGCAGGCGAGGCACTTACTGATTTGCAAGCCTTCCTTCTGCAATTCTGTTGTTGATCGCAAGCACGTTGGATAAGCCTCCGAAATCGACCTCTTCGCCCAACGAGAACGTTCCACCTTTTCTCGACATCAGAGCCTCCTGTTTCCTGCATGAAAACATCGCATCTTAACAAGAGAGACTTTCTTCTGTATCAAATTCTACGTAACAAAAAAGGCGGGACAGGGTTGCACGATTTCAAAAAACAGAAAAGAGCGCCATCGAATCTTACATGATTAGGAACTCGGTCCTCAATCCCCGCATTAGATCCTGTTTCCAGCTCTCTCGTGTGGATTTGATGAGGTCCTGCTACAATCAAACAGATCAATATTCATTTTGAGAACTCTATCCATTTGCGTACGTAGACCTAAGTTCATAGCCGGAAGAATCACAGATCATGAACGGAGTCTCGCAAAAACAACCTCGACCTATCAATCACTGATCCGCGCATTCATGAAAACGAGCGAAAGCGAAAACAAGTGGTGAGGAGACCTCAAACACACCTGCCGGGGGTTGGAAAAGAGGCTGGCTAGGGGGAATGAGTGCCGCCAGAGTGAGCAACAGCACCAGAAAAAAGCTCCAGCAGATCGTCGCCATTGTCACAGCGACGTTTCCTAATCTCGTACTCGAATATCAAGTACTCAAATATTTGGAAGATTGCACGAGATTTCTGGAGCTCATGAGAGCCGATTGAGGTTTCTCCACGAACTGAGGCACTCGTTGGTTGGCTCTACACTCGAGTCCAATACGTCTCGAGAGGGAAATTAAATTAGGAACTCCAAGCGCTACGTCGCCTTCGAGGATTCAAATCATTACGAAGCTAGGTCTCCCCGCCAATGAAACAGCTTACTGGCCGGTGCTGTTGCAATAATCTACTAAAACGGTTTCGCAGTTATTTTCAAGGCTACCTGCGAGGTCATCATCTCAGAAACACAAGCCTCGCCAAAGCGTCTGAAGCTTCACTCATTTCCTCACAAGATAAAAACTGCGGAGCCGAAAATGATCCCCGGTGAAGTACCTCACAACATTGATCATCAATCCGAGAAGGAGCTTCGCCTCTCCAATTCGAGCAACTCATCCTACGAATTCCATACTGTACCGCATCCAAAAGCGCTAAACGGCAGACTAAGTACGACTACGAGAAAGCCAATCACGTCCTGAAATCTCCGACATTCTCTTGCCAGTGCTCATCCTGACCACTTTTGTCCCGCCAGACACTTATTGTCTCCACTGCAATCACAGGCGAGACACAAGCCTAGCTAGAGCTTCAATCATACCCTCACACTACGAATCCTACAGTCGAGAGTCCAAAACGGAACCTCGGACCGAAATTCACAACACAGCTCCGCCTCGATTCCAGCAGCTCAAAACTAAAACCTCACACTCCGCTCCCGCTCAAAACATGACGCACAGCTGAAGAACGAGAAATCCTCTCCGACCACAACCACTACATCCTCAACCTCTCGAACCTTCGGAGCTTCAATTCATTCACTTTCGCTTGTGCACAAGCTCCCTGCACGTGATAGCGACAGAAGTAAAAGAGTATCACTCAAGTACAATGCGACATTCTCCCGACCGCACCAGAATACGATTGCCGTAATTGCAATCATACAAGCGCTCAATCGAGAACAAAATGAGCTACCAAGCACCTCTCTCCCTTACGAGCGCTCCCTGCCAAGGGCTAGTTGCAAATACTGCAGTGAGAAGCGAACATCGGACTCGTCCTTCACTGCTGCTGCTGCTGCTGGCATCATTGTGGAGCTGCTGCAGAAGAAGAGCGCAATTAAAACAACAGATCAGTACAATGAGGCGGCAGGCGCAAAAGAATATGTCGGCTGGATCGAGTAACCAACAAGAATCATGCAGCGTCTCTCCCACTTAGGGTCTGACACCCCCCCCTTCGCTAGCTGGAAAAAGCGAAACAACAATTCTGGAAGAGCAACACCGAGAAAACTCCAAAGGAATGAGCCTTGTTGATATTATGGAGTTAATATCATGTTGCATGTATCTCTGTCATTTATTTACAGAATTTCTGATGTTGCATGTACCTGTGTAATTGCAGGGGATTGATGTCGCATGGAACTGTGATATTACAGAAGCAGAGGCAAACCTGAGCTTGATGATTATACGGAGTTGTCATGTTGTGAGTAAATGTGACCACATTGATAGAAGCTCTTTGGCTTTCACCCCTTTGCCTTCTCAGCATTGTGTAAGGTAGGAGTGGTGAAAACCGTCTGAATTTCAGCTTTGCATACTTGGAATAGTGGTGTAAACTTTTAAATATTTTTCCATGGTCTGCAAAGCTAGTGCAAATCCATCCCAAAAAAAAAAAACATTTTTTGAGTAATCCTATAATTTCCTATGAATTTTTGAATCTCGAGTCTTAGGAGTCCCACTACCCGAACATAGAGTGCTGGCTTTTTTGCAAGGTTGTATTCCGGAAACTGTGGATTGAATGTCCCAAAATGAATTAAAATAGGTTCAGGAACTGACATAGGAGTTGTCTAAAACCGTTCAGCATGCATGGTGGGAGCTAAAAACAGTTGATGATTCCCAAAACCTGTCACTTTACCATGAACGGACGGTTTTACAGACCCTATCCATAAACCTACTGTGCGGTTTTTGGGGCTGGACGGTTTTCACGACTCCTACCTTACTCTTGGGTAGGAGATGCTAGTCTGATTGTTCATTAATGGCTGGATTCAATTTTGGGATTTTGTGAACAAGTTGGGACATTTTCGGTTCAAGAATACTCATTTGTTTGAATAGAGCCTCGTATGGAGGGTAGACTCATTCGGAGGGAAGTTGATTTCTTAGTGTTTGCCCTGGTGCCTTGGAGGACCGGGAGGTAGGAGCTCTCCTGTTGCTTGGCTTAGTTTTTGTTGCCCATGGCACATTAAGTATGGTTCTCTTTTCTCTTAACCCGGACATGGATTTACCATAATACCCTATTGGAATTTGTTTATTCATGAGAGGTGTTGGTTTGTAATTGGCTCATTTGAGAGAATATGATAAGTGCCATTTTGTAACTATTAGAGAGACGGGTAATGCATGAGAGCCAAAGAGATTGTTACTCTTTCTCGTTTGGAAGTATTTGCACCAAGCGGACAAGTTCTATGATAAGATTGACAAGCGGTGGCTTCTAGTCTTATATTTTGTAAATTGCAAGAGAGGGGGCTTAATTGGAAGGTGAAGCAGGTGCATGTGGCCATTTTAGAATAAGTTTGCTCGTTGTGTGACTCGTACAAGAGATGTGCAAGTTGAGGTGTCAACTAGTTGCATGTGCTTGCAAGTAGCTTCACTAGTTGATTAAGAGAATTGATATAAGAACTAGAAGCTAGGTACATAGGATTCTTCTTGATAGTACCTTAGTCTTGGAAATTTCAAAAAAATTCGGCTAAGCATACAAAGCTTCGGTTCAATGTGTATTAAAACACAATTATTAATACAGAAATTGGATTTAATTTTTAACTTTTTTCTTTATTCTTAAATGACAAAAGTCTCACTTCAAATTTTTTTCCCCTAGTAACCATGTAAGCTGGAGTGCTCAACAACCAAACAACCATACTTCTTTTCATTTGTTTGGTGTGTTCTTTCACCATCTTAAGTTGTTCTACTGTTTGTAGTCACAACGGACAATCATAAAACCATGATTTTGTACTAGAAATCTCAAACTAGTAAGTTCGTTGTGAAGTAATGAAGGAAATCAAATAAAAAATTGTAAGAGACTAGTAATAGTGACTTTATCATTCAACAAACCTTGTTATCAATTGATAAGGAAGACACACCCAATCTTCAACGTTCAACCTGATCTAGTTACCAACCTCTATGTTTGAGCACGTACAATTACTCTTATTAAAGTACTCAAAACATCTAACTTTTGCATAGAATATCCAAATCACAAGTTCTTCGGTACATTAGAATCCTCCCACACTCAGTTACAAAATCATGGTAAAATTTCAAATCTCAAAACACATCAGCAAGAATCGCCATTACCTTGAATGAGTTCGATGGCACGTTCACGAATAATGAACCGGAGCTTCCACTCGTAGCTAGCGATCGATCGAGATACCCTCACTCACTCCACTTCACTGGTCGGGCAGTCTGTTGCATAAAAAGGAACGGAGCGTTAATGAATGAGAACCAGAAAGGCACATTCAAGTACCTTCAGTAAGGAACTAAGAATCATAATACAGTTAATAGCAGTGAGGCCGGGGTCTGCCATTACAAGCAGATGAACCTGTGCATGTCTGCTACAGCTCTTTAATAAATGGCCGGCCATTCCATTCCATCTCCCCAAAAAACTCTTAATGAAACGAACTGGGATCTTGCTGCTGCTTCTAGATCTAACTGTTGGCGTAATGCTCATGGACACTGAATGAATGCATGCATGGCGTAGCTAGCTAGATAGGATCTGATCAGGAAGGTGCTGTTACTAGTTATTAATGATTTTGTTTAGCAAAGTTATGAGGCTGGCTTCCTTCCTTTTCTGTTGTGAGTATAGAAATTGTACTGTACTGCTGTGGTTCATTTACTAGTCTGGTTCTGGAAAAGGCGGCTCTAGCTAGTGCTTGTGGCTAAGATACGTGTGCGCACTCTTTTCGATGGTAACATTCAACAATAAGCGTGAGTCTCATTCATTTTGAATGTATGAGCTGGTGGCTCTGATCTATCGACTTGTACTATCAATGTGGTGTCACTATAAAATGAAAATTGAAACCTTGGGTTCTTGTCAAATTTTTGTTTTTTTTTCGGTAGAGATTGAAAAAAAAAGTCTCAAATAATAATGTATGTGGGATGTTTAAAAGCAAAGTATGTGTACTAAGGGTATTCAAGTAGGAGGTACATTATAACTTGCAACTTCAAATTTTTGGTGTATGGACTTTTGGTATCATTCCCGCTTTCGGACTTTGTAAGTATTCCCTTGTTGCAAAACGGTCCAAGTCACAAAATTTTGACCTTCCTTAAGATTAACCCTTAATTGACATCCTTGTTTTCCACAAATTGGAGAGAAATGCAACCTCATTGTCTTCTGGCCTTATTTCTGCACTGAAGGTAAAACAATTTTGAGAATCGGAAACGGTGGTTATCAAGGTAACTTGGTGATGTGACCAATGCAAAAAAGATCGATCACATCGGGTAAGATCTCAAAAAATGGCACCGTTGAGAAAAATTGTTTTGGTTGCTGATCATGAGTGAGAAATATCATATTGCTTTTTTGGTTTTTCTCCCCTTGGGTCATTTTTTCTGAAAATTGGCATCATAGAGCATGGTATAGGGATAAAGATCAAGATTTTTTATTATTTTGAAAAAAATCGTCAAAAAAATAAAAAGAAAGGCCAAGTCAAAGAGCATTGACTATGGGATCACGTGGCCCCTAGTATTTCGTGCGGATCACACAAACCTCAAGAAGGCGATCGGGAAGGAGCATCGGATTCGGAAAAACAAAAGAATAGGGGTGCCTTTGGACAAGATTTGCACCATACCACTGTGTTGGACCCCAAAAGCAAAAACAATGACCTTGGTGACCAATTTGGTTACCGGTGACAATTAAGGGTTAAGCTCAAAAAATCTCAATCTAAGCATTATTCAAAAGATTCAACCGTAAGATCTCAAAGTTCACTTGACATTCTTCTCACATACGAGATTTGAACCGTTCATTCTTCCTCATTTGTGAGATTATAATGGCCAAAGTTGGCTGAGTTTTTCTCCTACGGGAACTTCCAATACCCGTTTTGGGTTTTAAGGAAAGTTAGGGGTTAAAGTGAGGTATTTGATTCCGTTGGTCTACTTTGCACATTTCTCAAAAATTGATTCTCATTGGCTATTTACAAATGAGCTTGCCATTTTGAAATTTGTGGAGTTATTGACCATTGTACCAAAACATGCATTCTTGGAAAATGTGGCAATTTCCCACCGAGAATGTCTCATTCCACCAATTTTAATGAAAGTCATTGTCATGGCCATATTTGTTATCATGGGACAAAACTATCATTTTGAGATTCTTGCTCTAAAATATCATCAACTAATTTGAGACAATTCATATTTTCACTAGACTTTCCAATTTTGGATTATCCTCGAGCCAACGACAACCTTCCCATGTAAACTTAAGAAAAATTCAATAAGAAATATTACATGAAATCCTTAAAATTACAAAATCAAGCACTAAATTGAGATTTTGATAAGTCTCAATTCAACAAAATATAGCCATAATTGTGGAATGTTTGGTTGCGATTGCAACCCTTTCTTCTAATAATTGGCCATCAAGTTTATCTTATCGGGTTGTCTTATCGGACAAAATTCCTATGCATTTGTCAAAAACAATTTAAATCAAATCTACATCTAAGACGTCTTCAATGTATCAAATACACATCATTCTCATCTAGATTGAGTCTAACAAACGCGTAAGAATTTTGTCTGATAAGACAACACTGATGATCATGTCACTACGACAATTTGAGGGCGTTTGCAATGTTTTCTTCTCAAATGTTGTTCAAGTTTAGCAACGTTTTGGAACTTGCTTGAGCAACATTCTCAAGAAAATATGCAACATTATCTATATGTATTCTAGTTGAGAACGTTGCTTATTTCTTAAGAACGTTGCTCAAGCAAGTTCTAAAATGTTGCTGGACTTAAGCAACGTTTACTCAAAAGCAACAGGTTGCGACGTTGCAAACCCCTCTCCTTTCTAGTAGTGTGTATCTCATTTTCTCAAAGTATAACTCACTGTAAGTACACAACTCTTTGTAGTCCGCAAAAGAGGAGTATACAGTATAAAAATGAGTCCTTACCCACAACAAAAAAATTTCAAAAAAAACTCATCACTTATTACCTAAGACTTGATAACATAAAAAAGTTAAAATTTAAAATTTCCAAGCATGTGATGACGTTCACCGAAACAATCATGAATTGCAGACACTTGAGAGAACTGTCTTTGGGTACAACCAAAAGGTGAATCTCAAAAGGCAAGCTCTATATGGATAATTCTAAGCAGAAAAGGAGAAGTGTACCATAATCATGTATTTAATAAAGTATTATTATTATTATAATTGCCAGACACTGCTGCCTCCTTTCTCTTACAAGTGAGCAGCTAGCCCCCCAATGGAAGAATAATGGCAGAGCCACACAATTCTCATGCCGGTCACTTACCCCACAAGGTAAAATAAATACATTTATACCTCTGGAATTTATTTAGTGTGGGTAAAATTACTCATGCTTGTTAACATTATTATTTTGTATGGAGACGTGCCTTCTCACGACATTCTGATCTAATTTTATCTTTCTAATCTATGAATGAACTTTTGAATTAAACTCATTCGAGATCGTCATCAACTTCTTATGTGAATGATTTTTTTAAAAAAATTTAAAAAAATAAAAAATAAATATAGGAAAAAAATTATATATATATATAATTTATTTTTTTTAAATGAAGAAAAATGGGAACTTTGCATCCCTTGTGTCCGAGCGTTGTCTGCTTTGACAACTTGACAAAGGGCGACTGGTGGTCACCGTATGTCCATCTTTGCCCCCACAAGCTCAGTATAGTGTGTGGGTCGAGCAAAGGGTGACTGCCGGATGCCATTTATCGAGTTGTCGAAGAAGATAATTTTGCTCTCAACCATCTTTTAATGTTGTAATGGAAACATGTGGAATATCCACCAAGCTCTCCTCTAAAATGAACACCAGGAATATCTTATTCCACTAAGGCCTTCCTCCTTGTGTTTGTGCTTTTCCGAGAATGAACAGTGCGCCCTCAAATGAAGAACCACTATTCCTCATTAAATTTGGAGTTTAAGGAAAAGACATACATGTGAGTGGTTGTTCATGATTTTTCAAGGGCTTCTACAATGAAATCATGGGCATGGGTCTCACATGGGAATGGGCCCTCAGTCATAAAAACTCCACATGTGCTTCTTTTTTTGTTTAGTGTTTGAAGGACTCCCATGTTCATTCATCAAAGTGGAAGAGAAACCTGCCTTTGCATCATTCAAAGAAGTTGTCAAACTAATGTTTGAACTTCATTCCAACCATGGGTGGGGTCCTTGGACCTTGTTGTATAGGTACCTTAAAGCCCTATGTCAAATATCTTTAAGGTACTAGTAACTAGCGTAGTCATATTGTCCACCCTCCAAAGGGGAAAGTAGTATTGTCCCAATTTTCCCTTGCCTAGTGGGCATCGGGTTATCAACATTAGGAACGGACACTTCATCCACGCCAACCCCTCAGAAAGGGACCGGAGTTTCTATCTATCTATCTATCTTGTAACTACATTTCTGGTAAAATTGCGCAGAATTTTACCGGAGGCACACGCTTCCGTAAAACTCATGATCAAATTCGCACAAGTAACATCAAAGTACTGCTCCAACAAAAGTTACTGACACTTGTGTTTCCTTGCTTGCCAACCCTGCTTCGCACTCAAAAACGCTCAATGGCCACAACCTATTTTTTTTTAATAAAACCAAATTAAAACCAAATTTGTTTGCTAGTTTGCCAGGCTCCATGGATCTGTTAGATGATTTTTTTTTTTTTTTTTAATTTTTTTCATTTTTTTGATGGCAGGAGATTGTGGCCTCACCATCACCATCTGCCTTCCAACAGGCTTGTAGCTAAGCTTGAGTTTGATATCAAAAAGGAGCAAGTACACAGGGCTCAGAATGGGACATGGTACCACAGTGATAATAATACAGTCACTTCTGAAACATTTTTATGTGATACATTCTCATGATTTTTTTTAACCAAATAATGTATTAAACGTTTCAGGCATTGGCTTGGTTAGGGCTCATGGCCTCCAATGAAGAGGTCGTGGGTTCTATTCCTCATGCCGGCGTGGTGCTCGCCACCATAGTCCACCCCAACTATGATGGGGTTTTTGGACCTTGTTGTATGGGTGCCTCAAAGCCCTTTGGGGGATACCATGTCGGGTATCTCTAAGGCACTAGTGGCCAGATAGGAACTAGGAGAAGGGTTGGTAGTTCTGCCATTGGTGTAATGACCTCAAGGCATACATCCAAGAATAGGTCAACAAACACTCTATTCAAGCCAACCTCTAAATAGGTCGGAGTTCCTCTTCTTCTATTAAATGTTTGAGAAATACATCAAGAACCGAGGCTACCAAAAAGACTGGTTGGTGAGATTAGCAAATCCCAATACATTTGACGAGCTAAGGGTTGGCATTAGAAATAGGAATAAAAAGTAGAAGCGTAGTTATTTTGATGCTCACAATAAAAGCCTTTGTTCATCTCTCATTAGAAGCAAATACACTCACAACACAATTTCCACATGATAGTCCTCGATTGGCATTCATATCAAATATGATAGGCACTCATATCAAATTTGCAAGTGAAAATGAACACCGTAATTGAAGCAAAAAGTGAGAGTGGTTAATAATAAATGGTGCATGTAGATTTATAGTTTTTTTGACCAAATTTACAAAAAGAAGCAATTTTCTGCAATGATACTAAAAAAACACTCAGATGTGGTTCCAACGCCTTTTAAGGATTGCAGTTCCCATCATTTCTGAGTGCACATGCACATTTCAAACTTTTTTCAAACACTGCCTTCCGAGTTATTTCTGTACTCCACCGTACATGCTTTAAGCAATGTTATCATTTTCAGACAATTTATATTGAAGTGTCGTGTCCACCCTGAGAGGGATTAGTAGTCCTACGTCATTGTTGGCATATCATCAAGGGTAGGTCGAACGGGCATTTTATTCACGCCAACTCCGCAAGGGATTCGTGCTCTTATTTTAATTTATATATATTGAAGTGCCTATGTACCAAGTAGTTGTTGTCTCAAAGGCAACAAAATTGATGTGATGAGGGGGGTTCAATAATTTAGTGTGCATTGGGAAACGGAGGCACAAAACGCCATCGTAATGAGACGAGCGGATGTTGCATAATGCGATTACAGGTAAACTAGAAAAAAAAGAAGCTCGCGAATTGGCCCGCCTGTCGCGATTCAAATTTCAGGACTTGGTGACGGCAAACTGTACTGTGATGATAGCAATGTACAATGACAGTAGCCGTGCTGGAGTGTCCCGGCAAGTCAGTGGCCCCGAGTGTGGAAAGGCCACTTTGCCGGGGGGTGGGGTGGGGGTGGGCCCCCGACGGAAGAGGCCGACCCCATGCCCGGTCGGTGGTATCTATGCTAATTCTTCTCACATGCATTGCTATGATATTGCTTTCCTCCTCACACACACATGTTTGTACTCTTGCATAAAATGACATCGTCCATTTTTTTAATGATTTTTATCTGTGGGTTTCTTTGGTTTAGGCTTTTGTAGTACTCTCTGCAGATTCTACAATCTACTGCCTTTTTGCGGAAAAAAAAAATATTAAAATATATCGCGACTAAAAAGGGGTCCCATGCTTCTTGTACATCACTATAATATGGATCATGATTATCTTTGTTTTTGGGACCCGGGGAGACATGGGCACAATAACCCCATTTGAGGGGAAAAAGAGAAACTCCAACCTATTTAAAGGTCGGCGTGAGGAGAGTGTTTGTTCGTACTATTCTTGGATGTATGCGAGGAGGTCATCAAACTAATGGCGGGACTACTAACCCCTCTCGAGGTGAACACTATGGTAGTTCCTACCTAGCTACTAGTGCTTTAGAGATACCTGACATGGTATCCTCCCCAAGGGCTTTGAGGTACCCATATAGCGAGGTCCAAGAAACCCCCGTCGTAGTTGGGTGGACTATGGTGGTGAGCACCACACTGGCAAGGGGAATAGAACCCACGACGTCCTCATTGGGGGCTATCAGCCCTAACTACCAAGCCAAGGCTTGTGGTGCCTCCCCCTTAGACATTGCTTATGGTGCCCCTAAACTGGTTCCTCCAAATGGCAAATGGTGTGAGCTTTCCTGTGTGAGCCTCGAGGTGCTCGGAGTGGTTTACGCGAATTCTTTCAACGATGTCCGCCAACTGCTCTCTGCAAGCGACGACTTCTCAAACTTCAATTTGACCAGGGATAGAGCTATTCAAGAAAGCAACCATTTCACACACAAGAGGACAAACAAGGGTTCGTCGTTGTGCTACTACAAGGAGAGCGTAACCTCACGCCAAGTGAGCAAGATCGAGAGCTATTTGGCATAAGACGGGAAAGTGGCGTGAGTTTCGGTGGTCGCGTCAAGGCCGTGATACTAATGTGCTTCCTGCAAGTGCTCTACGCGGATGCCACTTGACAAGTTGCATAATCGATGCTCTTAGCTCTTTTGTTTTGAGCTCCATTTACATCTTCATAATAATCATTTTGGCATTGAATGACATTTATCAAATGACCGAGTCGACAATGTTCACTTAAACCATCCAACAATAAAACTAGACAAAAGTTGTTACCTATTGGGCTACACACCAATTTTCATCTTATGCCAAAATTTCAATATCACATGATACAAGTTCACCAAAGCCATTAGATGCATTGTGTATGATAATCACCAATTCTATTCTGGGTGCTGCATAGCTCATTTTTAAAGTACAGAAAAAATAAAAAACAAAAATAAAAATCTAAAACAAATTCCTTGAAAATATCTTAAGCTTTTCCTAAATAACATCCGTTCGAAAGTTGTTATGCAGAGGAACGATGTACATGCTAATCATAAAACAATCAACAACATCCCCTTAAATAAAATAAAAAAACCAACTGTTAGTGACAAGAAAATGCAGTAATACTGTCGGCACCTTCGCACCGATCATGGGGTAGCCTCGATCTTACTAGTAACCCTTAATTATAGCGGAACTTATTATTGGGGTTTTGTACATAGCAATGTTGTATCTATGATTGGCAGCCCATGTGAACGGGGTCCATGTAAAATCTGCGATGGCACTTATATCATTATGATTGGATTTCTACAGTACTGCGTCATCTAATCATTTTAAGAACCCCCGGTTACTAACACGTAAATATCATCATGCATGTAAATGTAGATCATGTACTATTATAAGTATACTATTCTCGATACCAAATCAATGATTTATATCATAGGATACTATGCATAGATATGTCGTATGCCATATCAAATAATTTTGATGTTTGTTATAAGGATGGGTTATTATTATTCTCCTTGATAGCAGGTATTTTACAACATTCGATTGACTCTTGGTGGATTAGGAAAAATTAATTGGAAAATTTAGATGTTTTTATACTCGATGTTTATTAGAAAAGTAATTGCGAGATCTTGACGTTCTCTATGTGAAATACCATCTCAAAAGTTTGTGGCTTTTTCGGATATGCTTACCTCCTCGTATGATGTTCTTGTATGCAAGTGGAAGAGGATTTCAACATACCAATGAATGTGTAGTTTAGGTATTGATAGCAAAATTTGATTCAAAGACAAATGCAAATTTCTCAACTACAACCAAGGTTGTCTTATCATACAAAATTCCGATTCATTTGTAGACACAAGTTAGATGAGATGTACATCGAAGACATCTTCTATGTATCAAATGTACATCTCATTTAAATTGTGTCTAACAAGTGAACATGAATTTTGTCTGATAAGACAACACTATCTACAAAAAATGATAAATATTTGAAATCTATTTTGGAAGGTGATGTCATTGGCCGATCGAGTTGTAGAGTGCATTTGAGGATGAACTTGAAGGTCAGCATCTTTGAATCTTTAGCTTGATTTTGGTGCTCCTCGGAATATGAGCAATCCGCATCACATCAGTTTCTACCATACATTGTCACAAGTCGATCTCAATTCATTCTTGAATTAGTCATTGAAGAGCTTTGTTTTATGTCATTTGAAAAAAGCATGTACTACCAAGAATCTCATTTAGAGGTAGTAAACAAAACAAAGAGAATAAATCCTAAGCCAACGCTCAATAGCCTGTTTTGTCTGTCAATTGAAATATTGATACAGGAGTAGAAACAAAGAAAAGCAAGTTGGAAGCAGTCAATACGAAGACAGTGCTAAATAAGTAAATAAAAAGCCCTATACAATCCTTCGAATAACCAAGCAGGGGAGCTCATGGTCTTCAATTGACCAATTTAAATCGAAATAGGACCAAAATTCATATCACCAATTGCATGTGCTACTCCAGAAATAGTACAAAAAGAAAACTAAACCTCAAGTGACTCAAGCCTTCACAGCAACAGGAGACCTTATTCGAGGAACAAAACCCATGGCACTATAAACGTTTTGAAGCGTAGTATCCGCTATAAGGTTAGCCTTCGAAGCTCCATCGGCGAGTATACTGTCCAGGTAGCCCACATCCGCACTCACCTCGCCGTAGGTTTTCTGCACATGCATACTCATTAATAAATTATCAATATTTGTTGTAGCCACTTGTTTAGTATGTCATATGATTCGAAACAGACACAGCCTTTGGAAAGACTTTCTACGGTACCTGAATTGGTTCGAGATGTGCAACTAAAGCATCAGCAAGAACTGGCTTGAATTGTCCCCAGCTCATTCCTCCACACTCTGCTTCTACTTCCTGCATGTAAAATTAACTGATTATGATCCATCTCAAACCTAGGCTTATTCACCATTTCAGATACATTCTCTACAGAATAGCTGAAATCATAAGTAGTCAAATTTTTAACGATGATATCTATACTTGTAACCTCGTAGTAAAGAGAAAGTACCTGCTGAGTCTTTCCAGTCACTTGCTGGTAAATTGATAACAAGTTGTTACATTCTGGCCTCTCGTCATTGCCAAACTCCATCCTGCAAAAGTTTAAAGATCCGGCAATATAAGAAAGCCACTCTTTTAATCTACAACGTAACATGCTAATTGTATACTGCCCCTGGATGAGTATATTTTTCATCTGAAGTTTGCATAATGACCAATCATATGACATACCCGATCATGGCGTCTGTCTTGCACCGCTTGATCTTATTCGCTATTTGCTGTACCAAAGGCCACCATCAGAATTAAAAAAGGCTGAAATGAGGTAGACTCTACCAAGAACTAAGCTAATTACTAGTTACTAATATACACGCAGGGGAAAAACGATTTCAACACAGTATGAGTAAGAGATAAATCTTTCGAAGTTCGGTGTACCTAAAATGGACCCTAGTCTCGCATCTTCTTATCATATACAACATAGATCGCTATAAGAACATGCTTCGTCTAGTACTTATTCAGGAGGATCTAAGAACATGCCGATTCCAGATTCACTCCAGAATATAAAGCAATAACCATCATAAAGACTTACATCAGGTGTGTCAAGAAGATTGATTCTTGAGAGATCTGAAAGAGCTGATTTTGACATCTGGGAGTTTCACACCAAACACGTAAGAAAAAAACAGTGTATGGAAGAAAATCATAAAGCATAATGTGGGGTTTCTGAGCCGATTTTACCTTTGCTGTGCCGTCTGTCAGCGACATGACCCTTGCACAAGACTCAGGCACAAGAGCTTCTGGGACCTGGATAATGAGGGAGAAGAATGTCATATAAAGCTGAAATTATCTATCAAGCTTAACATTAGACTTCAGAGGGATCTACTGACTATTATAGCCACCTGCTTGCTAAGCTCCACTAGGTGAAAAGCGAACCTTGAAAATTCTTCCACCTCGTCTGCATCCAAACAATGATCCCATCGTATAAGCCAAAATTAAACTCTTAAGTACCCCAAAAGTCACTTGCGTGCCTACACAAAAGTTGACTAAATCATACTCCCTCCGTCTCAGAAAAATACCATGATTTGTTAAAAACGGTTGGACTTTTCTGATGGTCTAAATACCCCATTGATATAGTTGGATATGATCTGGATGCTCTGGATTACTCATTAAAATCGAATCTTGGAATTATTGTAAGACGGGTGTTTGAACCAAATCATGGTGATTTTCTTAAACGGAGGGAGTACAAGGAAAGATAAAAAGACGAAGTCATAACAAACAGCAATGGTATTCAACGTATTCAACTACCGGATTCTATTGTGAACTTTTAAGGAATAAAGCACAGAATTAGAAGCGGTACTACTAACCCGCCAATTTTCTTCCATTTTCGGCCACCATACAGGTGATTGACACGGTCAGCCACATCTCGTGTCAGCTCTAGATGCTGTCTTTGATCTTCTCCAACTGGAACAAGGTCAGACTGCCAAAAAATGGAGGATGAGACAAAACATCCCATTTTCATACGAAAAGAGCATCACATGTACGGTGTCGTGCAAAGAACAGCATCACTTACTTGATATAAAAGAATATCAGAAGCCATGAGCAACGGGTATGTCAGAAGACCAGTTCCAATGTCCTCCCCCTGCACATTAACTTGTGACTTAATTCATCATTCTGTGGGAATATCTCAACCTGACAAATTGTACCCTTGAAAAGAAAAGTTTATATCTCAGTCACAGCAGAGCGAGTTCATTGCAAACCTGATAAATGAGACTTGCCGTCTGATGTAACCTTGTTTAAACTATCTAAAAAGGAACCAAAGGTAGTAAAAATGCTCAATTCTCACTGATTTACGGGACTTCTCTTTGAACTGAATCATTTTGTTGAGCCAGCTGATTGGTGTAACACAACTCAATAACCAAGTCAGCTCAGCATGTGCCGCAACATGCGACTGAACAAATATGGAAGCCTGCAGCAAAGGGACGTTCTCATAAGCATCAGAGAGCAAATAAACATAACAAAAAGACCTAAATTCTCATCAAGAACTTCACCTTAGTAGGGTCAATGCCACATGCGATGTAAAGAGCTGCTGAAGTTCTTGTTGATTTGGTCAGTGCCTCAACATCATGTGGCATTGTTATCTGTGGATACGAGACAGCCATCAGTCCACGAACCAAGACCACGAAGACTAATCTGATGAATATCAAAGTTTGATGTCATACCGCATGGAGGTCAACGACGAGGAAAAATGTCTCGTAAAGATCCTGCAAACATTCGAATCAAGGATGTTATTACCATTCTAACGAAACCATGAAACTGAGTTAATTGCTCAGAAAGATATTACATCAACAATTGTGTCAACACTATGAAAACAACAACATGCAGATGAAGTCAGCACAAAGCCTTCATCAACAACGCAGCGTGTTTCTTATTGAATGTGAATATGTGATTCCACATGATCTTGAGAATTTTACTGTGAACAATCTCCCGAACATTTAACCCTCCAGAGCTCGATAAAGCCCAACCAGTATGAATCTTATTCATCTTACCGAAACTCAGGAAAGGCTTTTCATGCATGCTATTTCGAACACCGAAGAACGGAAATATCTAAAGGCACATACACGTGTTCTTGAAGTTGACAATTGGATAGTCTCAGACTCGAAAACAATAGATGAACAAGATTGCCACGTACAAATAAACCACTAATATAGAACTTTCACGAACAGGGTTTAGGGTTTACAGTTTCACAATTTTTTCACACTGAGCACCACACTCATCTTGGATCCCGTGTCCAATTACGAGACAGAAGCTCAAGCTCAAAAGAAGGATGAGAGTTGATACCTGCAATGCAACCCATGATTTGATTGCTCCAAGATAGTTACCAAGATGAATGGATCCCGTTGGTTGTACACCCGACACAACACGTTTCCTGAACCACGAATGAATCTGTCAATCCTCTCGTCACCTAATCTTAGACGATAGGTTCATAGAAATATCAGCTTGTAGTACACCTGAACATTTGTGAAAGTATCGTAATATGGTCACCTATAAAAAAAACAAAGCACTTGCATTGGAATCTTCAGAAATGATTACCGTAGTGTAATTTCCACATAACCAGACCAGAAAACCTAAGATATCGCTCACATGCTTAGGTCATAACTTTGAACTTACGCATTTGAATTCAAATAACACATATTCAGATAAATACTCGTAACTCAATTCTGATTCTTATAGAAATTTTCTCGATTCGTCGCATTCCATCAAGATTCTTAACAATTCAAGTAACCAAGAATACAATGCTGTGGTGCAAACCTAGAGCTTACTTGGTAAGAGCGCCATTCTCAACGGGTTTCGTAGAAGAAACTGAAGCCTCCGAAGAAGAGGAAGAAGAATTCGCTCTCACAAACGGTCGAAAAACTCCTGACCTGATGAGAAGATGAAATTCTATCAAAATTGATGGGAAAGGTAAAATAGCAGAGATTGTATCAATGGGAGCTGGATTAAGAGCATTCTGGTTATTACGATTGCTTGGAGAAAAGGCAGGCGGAGCGTAAGAAGGCCGGAGGAGCTGCAGCCAAACAGGCTCGCGCCATCGCTGCCACTGGACCTGCAATTCGAAAGGAAGACGAGGCCGCGAGACTTACCAAGTGAAGGAAGAAACGCCATCCTTCTATCCGCGGTCATAGAGTCCCCTTTGACCTATATTCGTGCCCTGAGGTGTTCAGTATCTTCCTAATTGTATGAAGTTTTAAAAGGCGCCATAATGGATGTGTTCTTTTTTCTCCAAAATTGATTAGGTCAGTTTATGGTTCGATTTAAGGTATTATCCACATGGTATTGAATATACAGAAAATCAATATTATTGAATTAGGAAGATAAATAGAAGTGAATAATAGTGGAATCATAATTAAATAAAATATATTATTAATATTCAAATTTTGTAAGTCTACACATCTAAAATTGTATACAACTTCCACTTGAAGGAATTGCACTATGCTAAATGAATCTTTATGGCTTCTGCCATTTGCAGATGTGCTTGAGAAATACTTCATATCCACGAGTAAAACTCAAATTTGGAATACTATAACTCATCCATCTATAACACACATCTCTTCACGTGCTATCTAATGAGAAAACGGAAATGTAGGGCACGATGAATCATTAAGTTTATTTTGTATAACGGGCACAAGTACTACTTTGATAAAGCCTACAAGCAGTGATACTTGTTTGGTTACCATACGAGTAAAACATTAAACCGATTGAAGATTGAAAGGTGAATGGCAGTCTCGCAATGAGCATGTCTGAATTATGAATAAATTTGACTTTACAACACTCAAGAATTTTTGAATTGACTTTTCCATGGCAGTCTTAAGTAATGCTCAAAACCAAGTGGTCAAGCGCTTCCAAATGACCACTTTTAGGGAACCATTCTTTGAGCACATTCGAAGTGACAGAGCGCAATGACCGGTGGGTTGTTGTTTAAGGCCATCCAGGCAAGCCCATTCCTCCACACCCTGCTCCTACTTCCTGCATAAGTAATAATGTGATTTGAAATCCAGTCTAATTTATCATTTCCGATACCTGTGTAGGAAATCAGAAATGCTAACCATGACAACCATGACCTTAGAGTGAGAAATTTTGCTGATAGAGACGACACCAACTCTTGCAGGTTATATAAACCTGTAAACATAGTCGATAAGAACCTGCTGATATCATCACTGTAGGTAACAAACCTTCCGTGACTGATGAGAGGCCATTCTGCATGAATGGGGCTCTATCGATACTCTAGGCATCACAATTACAATGAATTAATTTCTAAGAATCTATCAGATGCCATGTCCATATCAATGATGGCATGCAAATATGAAGGCACATATCACGGTTCATATCACGTAATAGTATAATTAATGAGTACATGTAATAATTATTAAGATTCTCAACACTCGAAGAAAATACCGCAATAAATTTTTGTGGTGCTACAGTGCCTCATAACTCTTAATAGTCTAATCCCAATAACATTAACTCAACTATGCAATCTCTAAGCTTAACTTCATCGCCCTATGGTCTTGTCTACCTTTGAAGTTGCACAAGGTGTTCGTACGCCCTCCAATTATTACCACCAATAATACTCATTTCACAACCTCCATTGATCGACCACTCACTTGACATTCAACATCATCTGTTGGAACCTCTAGTTAGAATTGCCATTGTCACTTCCCCAACATACAATTTCGTATCTATCAACTCTGAAGGTTGTATTTGATATATGTCGTTGAAATGAAATGGGTACTTGGTTTGGGACACAAGAGAACGGCATCAAAAAACGAGGTCCACTGCTCTAAGTTCACAAGACGTGCTTCCATCGTAAACTTGAGTTTCATCCTGGCAATGACTTTGGAGAGGAAGACCAAAAACTCCGTCTTCGCTCCCATAAGAATCTTCAGAATCACTTCCATCACCACTCCCAAATCTCGGCTGTTAGGAAGATCCATCACCTTGGTTCCCAACAGAGCAGATTTGTGCTCTACCCGAATCTCGTTAACAAGCTCCTTCATGAGTGACAGCATGTTGGGAATCATCACACTGTGGGGGTGTTCCGGAGTTGCAAAATCGAAAAGACACACATACTTCATAAGTTTAGAACATCACTACTCAATTTGGAAGAGTTTGCAACGTTTTCTTCTCAAACTTTTCTCAAAATTAGCAACATTTTGAAACTTGCTTCAACAATGTTCTTAAGAAAATAAGCAATGTTATCTAATTACCAAGCAAGGTTATTTACAATCTAGTTGAGAACATTGCTTATTTTCTTGAGAACGTTACTCAAAAAAGCTCTAAAACATTGCTAAATTTAGCAACGCTTACTCAAAAGAACGTTTGTGGCGTCGCAAACCCCCCTCCTTTCTAGTAGTGCATGCATGCTCCATTGTTCAGAATGTTTCATTTGATGGTTCACACACTAACTTCCTATACAAATCAATTACAAGTGTGCAACAAGTGGCAAATTACAAGTTAATTCACCAATTTGAACATTTTTCCATAAATTAAGCTCCATGTTTTTCAAAGTACACTTGGTGTGCAGTATGGAATCACACCACGGTGGCTACACTTTCGGCAAACTTAAGCTACCCAATTTTGTACAAGAGTTTTAGGGTGTAATTTTGTACAAGAGTTCCAGGGTGTCAATTTTGTACAAGACTTCCAGGGTGTCGCTTGAGGTCTACTCTGTCTTGTAGCGCGCGTTTTAGGGGATCGCGACCGTACCTGATGAGCTCTTGATTGAACTGACATGTTGAGTCAGGATTGACCGGTGATCGTCGGTGGAGTTTTTGGGGGAACACGTGACTATCGCTTGTGATTGTCCCTCACCTTAGCAGTTTTTTTAACACTGTGCGTCTTCTTTGTTTCTCTCCCGCTACTCGTGTTTTTGCGCATCGGTGTTGCTTCTTCAGTTTAGAGTGTTGCATTTGTGTAGTTAGGTTTGTTGTTGAGTTTAGAGGTAGGTGGATACGTTTTTGTTGGACAGTGAGGTAGTATTGATCGATTGACTGTTGCAAAAACTAAGGTGTAGCACGAGAGTCGCGTGCTTTTGGTTGACTGTGAGGTAGTGTGCTTTAAGGTGTGAGGGTCATCTTAAGTCGTGCGTGGTGTGAGGATTTAGGGAGCTTGAGGGTTTGTTAGCAGACCGAAGTTTTGCTAGAGGAACGGCTTTTAACTATGAGTATAGCGTGAGGTTTGAGTTTAGGGTTTACGTAAGGTTTAGAAGTGATTTGCTACAGGTCTCAATGACAAAAGGCAAGGGTGACGACAAGCCTATAGTCTCGAGAGCACACTCGGGCAGAAGGTGTAGGCGGTTGGAAGAGGGGGAGGATTACAACGAAGATGACTGCGACATGGAGTTCTTTGACGTCGATGGGGGGCTCCAACGACTGCGTAGTGCTCTACATGTATAAACGGAGGAAGACTTCATTAAAGAGTGGCAGCTAGAGAACGAAGGCATCAACCCTCACCGGTTCACAAAGCATGAGGTCTCTGAAGAATTGGTGACGGCAATTTTCAGGGAGCGATGTGGGAAGAATGGACACGCTCGCAACCGGTGGCAAGACGTTAGGAACAAGGAGATCATGAAGAGGGTGCGGTTTTTGCACCCCATAGTATACTCCCACGACGAGCGGGCAATGCCGAGCCACGTCAAGGTGCATTTTTGCCAAGGCATTGCGGTCGAGAATGCCGAGGGGAAAGGGTCCGTTGATTAGGCATCGTTTCGCGAGGAGACAAACAAAACCCCAGCGGAAACAACTTGCGAGGAAGAGAGATAAGTTCATCTGCACATGTTGGTAGCGAGACGAGCACTCCAATTTCTTGAACAATACAAACTCTTCTTGTCAAGATTCTTCCATAACCTGCATGTATAAAGAAGAAGAAGATCAATCTGAAATAGAAGAACAATATTTCGGACCTGACTAATCACTTTAAGTAAAAATGTGATGCGGCCTTTAAAAGTGGAATAGAAACAAACTTCTTGGCACTAGATACATCACATGGTGTAAATTTGGCGCTCATGAGCCAATGTATATCAAGGTTCAAAAAGGTTTGAGGGGAGGCTCTCATCTTTGTGACATAAAGTCTAATTGTTCTTGCAAAATCAGCCTTACAAGCAAGAAGGGCCGCTTTTTATCTCACTTACATCTTGCAATGTAGCGCACTCACCTAAATTAATCTCATAGCTTCTTCACTTTGTAGACCGACGAAAGACTTTGCACTTCTCCTTTTCACGTTCAACCACATACTCCATTTCTGATAGCCAAAGGTGTAGAGTGTTGCTCAAGCCAAGCGGAGAATTTTGGAGCTCTTCCCACAAAACCAACTTTGCTTCTTTGACTTGCTTCAATACTTACAAGATCAGATTGATCAATAATAATGTGATTGAAAACATTCACACACTCCACTGGTTGAAGGCTCGCAACAAGTTGGTGAGATAATTATTGTCCTTAGCGTGTCCTCGAGGTGCCTCCCATGGGCTCCATATGTCTTGGTTGTGTGTTGAAGTTGCCCTCTACACGCTCCATACAACATAATTTCAATCCCACAAATAGAAAGTTTAGTAGTGGAGTTCTAATCCTTCACAAACCTAATTCGTAAGACAAGAATTGAAACGTATTGATATAAGAAGTGCCCTTTTGATTGAACAATTGTGATTACCATTTGCCATTACATACTGAAAGTAAAACATTGCTATTTCACAATGAATCAAACCATAAAGTTGTGAATGGCAAAGTATAGTAAGCCTTTGAACTTGCCATTTTATAGTTTGTTCAACACAACTTGCCACTTCACAATATAAGAAACTTTGCCATTTGCAATTTCACAGTTTGATTCATTAGTTTGTAAAATGTTGCCTTTTGCCATTAATTTCACAATATGTTTCATTTCAATTTTCCATTTCAAAGTTTCACAAAGTGACAAGTTCAAAGTTCACAAAGTGTGAAATGGCAAGTTATGCTTGTCTATTCTAAAATAAAATGATCAACCATCCCACCTTGGACGATGATCCATGTGAACAACATGTACAAAAAGGAAATTGTATGGAATTGTTTGTGCATTAGCCACTTATTAGGCATAGAAACTATACATCACACAAACAATTGGAGCCAGTATAGGAAGAAATTCTTAGCAATAGATATTACTCTACATTGAGGTTTCTGATGGTGTTGCAAAAACTTCACTACTCTAGATTGTGCTTTATAAAAAAAGGAAACTGAAATTTCGGAATATGATGCACCATGTGTGGAGCGTGTATATTGACGTCATCTTAAGAGGTGCGAGTTTGTGGGTGATAAGGGTTGAAAACTTTATCTCAAAATATTTGCGCAATAAGACACTATGTTGTAGGATTTTGTGGTGCTTAAAATGCAAAAAACAACGTTGATTTTTGTTGAGTTCTCACAAGATAGGGTGAATATTTCTAATCACTTTTCAAAAACAACAATGTTTTTGAACGGCCTTTTAGAAATATTGCCCTTTGACTACGTCCAAAGGTCAAAAACCATAAAAATGTGTGATATTATGGAAGTTTTGGTGATATTAGAGGAATCATTTGGTATTACAGCGTACATGTGTGATATTGATGAGCATGCCATTTTGTAGGCATAAATACCTCTGAAACTTCAAAAATATGCTTGTAAAATGGCACGTTTTAGAATGGGAGCCGCGAGCTGGTAGGGGATTTGGCAAAATGGCACATGGAATACCGCCATTTTAACAGAATTGAGGTTTCATTGAAATAGTTGTTAACCACGTATTTACCTTGCGAATATTTCTTTACTCACGGGAGCAGTAGAAGTGCTAGCGTGGATTTTTCAATTACCCTTTGTCGGGTTGCTGAATGAAATTCTATGGATGGATGATATCTAGTAAGTAGATGAATTCTTATAGATGGATGCAGCCAATTTGGATTGGGTGACGAGGGTGGCGGCTAAGTTGGCAGCTAGGGTTTGGAGGGGGTTTGGGAGTGAGCTCTCATTCTCTCTCATGAAGTAAGAGCTGGAGCGAGGGTCTCTGAGGTGTGGGTGTGTTAAATAGCGGAGAAAACTACTGCTTTCGGGAGGGGATATTTGCCTTATGGATCAGAGAGAGTAGTGCGGAGGGGAGAAGTTATTTGTACCATTATGATTTTCAAAGAAGTATGTCTAGATTTGTGTCTAAATTCGTTGAAATGTAATGCAAAACTTTCCACTCTAGTGTATTGGGCAAATGGTGTTAGAAGGTGGTACTGATAAGTAGTATTGTTGAAATACTACCATTGTCGTACAGTCATGGACTCCTACAAGTTCTGTCCTAGCCAGTTTGGAGTCCAGAGGAGGACCAATTTCAAGTCAAGGTTTGTTGTAATATTTGGGAGAGTTGGGCATCAATGTAACTGAACGGGTAGGAAGAATACCACTTTACAGTGGAGTGTACGGTTACAAAAGTTGGGGCGAGGGTTTGATGAAGTAGGCGAGGCGATTCTCGGAGGTGAAACACCTCAAGCACCCTTTCATTGCAATTTGTTGAAATGAAAACCTTCAGTTTTCATTAGAGTATGATCATCTGAATCTCATGAATTGAATAAAAGCATAGTTTTTTTTTTTAATGTACTCTTGTATCATTTAAGAGCGGATTTCTTTGTTAAAACTTCAAGTCTTGTGTTTAGTAGGTTGCATGAATAGAATCCATAAAACCTCAATTCCGTTAAAATGGCGGTATTCCATGTGTCATTTTGCCAAATCCCCTATGTGCCATTTTGCTCCCATTCTAAAACGTGCCATTTACAAGTTTTTTTTTGAACTGTAGTTCAAACATATTTATGCCTACAAAATGGCATTTTCTTTAATATCACACAATATTATCACACATAATATATCACACATACTCCATAATATCAAGTGATTCTTCTAATATCACCAAAGTTTCTGTAATATTACACATTTTTTATGGTTTTTCACCTTTGGACATAGTCAAAGGGCAATATTTCTAAACAGCCGTTCAAAAACATTGTTGTTTTTGAAAAGCGGTTAGAAATATTTACCCTATCATGTGAAAACTCGACAAAAACCAATGTTGTTTTTTTCATTTTAACCCCTAAACGACCACGGCCATCGATTTGGCTTTTACCGTCAAGGCAAAAAAAATAAATTATAGTCAACTTCAAATGTTACGATCTCACATCTGGTGATGATCCAACGGTTGAAATTTTTTAGAGAACTACCGATGGTAGTCTACTTCAAGATCTTATAGTTAAAATTATCAAAAAATTCCAAAAATATTGGACGTACCCCATTAGTGCGTAGTGGTCAGTGTTGGGATTTCAAGCTTCCAAATCATCCTGGCTCTTTAGGGGTTAAGCATCCCAAAAAGCGACATTTTACTGGAATTGACGATGTATGGATTCTATTTATGTAACACCCTAAACACAAGACTTGAAGTTGTAACAAATAAATTCACTCTTAAATGATACAAGAGTACATTCAAGAAAAATTGTGCCTTTGCTAAATTAACGAGATTCAAATGATCATACCGTAATGCAAACTGAAGCTTTTCTAAGCAACAAATTGCAATGAATGGGTTTTTGAGGTGTTTCACTTTACATATCATACACTTGAAATCAACGGAGAGTTGGAGATCACTTACAAGAATGTCGAGCAGCTTCTTCGCTCTTTGCTCCGCTCACTATTGTCATAGACTCTCTGCCACTTGCGCACTTTTTCCATGAAACCGACTTGCCACGAGAATTGATCGCCTACTTCATCAAACCCTTGCTCAAACTTTTATAACTCTACTAGCCACTCTGAAACTAGTATTCTTCCTCCTCTTTCAATTACCTTATCGACTGATCTCTAACTCTCCGGAAGACTACAACAAGCTTCGACCTTAAATTGATCTTGCCCTAGACTTCACACTGGCCTCGACAAAACCTCACTGGAATACTACAACAAGCTTCGACCATAAACTAGACTTTAAACTGGCCTCGCAAAATAACCTAGCAAAATGACGCATAGCAGATTTGGCAAAATGACACATGGAATACCGCCATTTTAACGGAATTGAGGTTGTATGGATTCTATTCATGCAACCTACTAAACACAAGACTTGAAGTTGTAACAAAGAAATCCGCTCTTAAATGATACAAGAGTACATTCAAGAAAAACTATGCTTTTGTTCAATTTATGAGATTCAAATGATCATACTCTAATGAAAACTGAAGGTTTTCATTTCAACAAATTGCAATGAAAGGGTTTTTGAGGTGTTTCACTCTACACATCATACACTTGAGATCAAGGATGACCACTTACACAATTATCGAGTAGCTTCTTCTCTCCGCTCACTGTTGTCACAGACTCTTTCACTTGTGCGCTTACTCCATCAAGCACACTTGCCTCCGAGAATCGCCTCGCCTACTTCATCAAACCCTCGCCCCAACTTTTGTAACCGTACACTCCACTGTGAAGTGGTATTCTTCCTACCCGTTCAGTTACATTGATGCCCAACTCTCCCAAATATTACAACAAGCCTTGACTTGAAATTGGTCCTCCAAAATAGCGTGGACAAACTAGGAGTCTTGACTGTACGACAATGGTATCATTTGAACAATACCACTTATCAGCACCACCTTCTAACACCATTTGCCCAATACACTAGAGTGGAAAGTTTGCATTACATTCCAACAAATTTAGATAAAAATCGAGACATACTTCACTAAAAACTCCTAATAGTACTGATAACTTCTGGCCCTAGCAGTACTCTCTCTGGTCCCTCTACATAACCTTCTACTCTATTCAACACACGAACACCTTCACATACAAACCCTAGCTCCAGCTCCTACTTCGTTAGAGAGAATGAGAGCTCACTTCCAAAGGCCCTCCAAACCCTAGCCGCCACCTTCGTCACCGAATCTAAACTGCTTACATTCATCCATCTACTGGATTTCATCTATCTATAGGATTTCATTCAGCAACTCGACTAATGGTAATCCAAAAATCCACGCTAGCACTTCTACTACTCTCGTAACTAAAAAGATATTCGCAAGGTAACTACGTGGTTAACAATTGCTTCAAATAAACCTCAATTTTGTTAAAATGGCGGTATTTCATTTGCCATTTTGCCAAATCCCCTATGAGCCATTATGCTCGCATTCTATATCGTGCCATTTTACAAGCATATTTTAAAATTGTAGTTCAAAAGTATTTATGCCTGAGAAATGGCATGTTCATTAATATCACACATGTACTCCATAATATCAAGAGATTTCTGTAATATCACCAAATTTTATGGTTTTTGACCTTTGAACATAGTCAAAAAGGCAATATTTCAAAACCGCCATTCAAGAACATTGTTGTTTTTGAAAGGCGGTAAAAAAATCAACGTTATTCTTTTCATTTTAAGCACCCCAAAAAACCACATTTTACCGGAATAACGCCATTTTAACGGAATTGAGGATGTATGGAATCTATTTACGTAACACCCTAAACACAAGACTTGAAGTTGTAACAAAGATATCCGCTCCTAAATGATACAATAGTACATTGAAGAAAAACTGTGCCTTTGCTCACTTCGGACCTTCACATCCATCTCCCGACATTCACATCCAATTCCCGTGATCACAGGAGCCCTTACCGAAACGTATGTAGGTCGAGATTTTCGGTACAGAAAGTTGCAGAGAAGTAGCATTTCAAAAACGAGAAAAAAAAACTCAACAAGAAATGAAAATCGGAATCGAAAATGAACCTTGATCCGACATTCACATCCAACTACCATGAGCACATGAGCCATTACCGAGGTGTGTTCAGGTGGAGAGTTTCGGCACCAAAAGTTGCCGACAAGTAACAATTCGGAAACGAGAAGAAAAAAAATTTCAAAAAGTGCCGAAAGAGTGCGAGCTTACTCTTTCTAGATCGACGTGTGGGACTCGTCTCTAGTCCGAAGCCTCATGACTTCTCCTCCACGTCGTGTCGTCATTGCCTTCAATTTCAATTGCAAATCTATGCCAACAAGAATCTAGTGCATTTAAACAATTCTTCCATCGTCCACAACATTCTGACAGCTGTCAAGCAGTGCTCGAAGTAAGGTGACATACAAAAACCCAGAAGCAAGAAGTGATGCGGTGTTTGAAAATGGAATGAAAACACAACTTACAACAACTGTAGTACTACTTGATCACGGAAGGCTCTTTAGTAGAGCTCTTTGCAGTACATACATCACGTGGTGTGGATTGGGGGCTGATGAGGCTATGTATATCTGGGCTCAAAAAGGTTCGAGGGGAGGCTCCCATCTAGGCTCAAAAAGGTTTGAGGGGAGGCTCCCATCTTTGTGACATAGAGTCTGATTGTTTTTGCAAAGTCAGCCTTACAAGCAAGAAGGGCTGCTTTTATCTCACTTACTTCTTGCAATGAAACACACACACCTAAATTAATCTCAAAGCTTTTTGACTTTGTCGACTATAAACTTCTCGTTCTATGGTTCAACCACATACTCCACTTTCCATAGCCAAATGTGTAGAGCGTTGCTCAAATCAAGCGGGGAACTTTGGAGCCCATCCCACAAAGCCAACTTTGCTTCCTTTACTGCTTTAGTACTTACAAAATCAAATTGATGAATAATAAAACAATTGAGAATATTTTCAAACCTACCGTATGAAGGCTTGCAATAAGTTGGTGAGATGAATTTTGCCCTTGGGGTATGCAGGAGGTGCATGCCATGGGCTCCATATGTCTCGATTGTGTGTTGAAGTTGCGTTCCTCACACTCCATACTGAATAATTTCAATTGCACAAATACAAAGTTTAGTAGTGGATTTCTAATCCTTCACTAACCTGATTGAGAACAAAAGAATATTAAGATGTAATGATATAAGAAGTACTCATTCCGTTAAACAATTGACATTGCCATTTGCCATTACGCACTCAAAGTGAAACATTGCTATTTCACAATGAATCAAACCATAAAATAGTGAATGACAAAATTTAGTAAGACTTTGAACTTGCCATTTTATAGTTTGTTCAACACAGCTTGGCACTTCACAAAAACAGAAATGTTGCCATTTGCAATTTCATAGTTTGATTCATTAGTTTGTGAAACGTTGCCTTTTGCCATTTCACAATATATTTCATTTCAATTTTCCATTTCAAAGTTTCACAAACTTTGAAAGTTCAGCAAACTTTAAAGTGGCAAGTTCAAAGTTCACAAAGTGTGAAATGGCAAGTTATGCTTGTCTATTCTAAAATGGAATGATCAACCATCGCACCTTGGACAATTAGAGCCAATATAGAAAGAAAATCTTAGAAATGGATTTTACTCTACATTGAGGTTTCAGATGGTGATGGTGTTGCAAAAACTACACTGCTCTAGATTGTGCTTTAGAAAAAAGAAAACTAAAATTTTGAAATATGATGCACCATGTGTAGAGCGTGTATATTGACGTCAGCTTAAGAGGTGCCAGTTTGTGGGTGAGAAGGGTCGAAAAGTCTACCTCAAGGAATTTGCGCAATAAGACACTGAGATGTAGAATTATGTATGGATTCTATTCACGCAACCCACACAACCTAAGACTTGAAGTTGTAACATAGAAAAATTGTGCCTTTGCTCAATTTACGAGATTCAAATGATCATACCCTTATGAAAACTAAGTTTATATATTCAACAAATTGCAATGAAAGGGTGTTTGAGGTGTTTCTTTCTACTTAACAACAGTTCCGTCAAAATGGCGTTATTCTACTAAAATGGCACTTTTTGGGTGCTTAAAATGAAAAAAATGATGTTGGTTTTCGTCGAGTTTTGACATAATAAGGTAAATATTTTTGAACGGCCGTTCAAAACAGCAATGTCTCTTAACGGCCGTTCAAAACAACAATGTCTCTTAACGGCTCTTCAGAAATATTGGCCTTTTACTGTGTCCAAAGGTCAAAAACCATGAAAGATGTGCGATATTATGGAAAATAGGGTGATATTACAGAAATTTTGGTGATATTACGGAGTACATGTGTGATATTAATAAACATGTCATTTTGTAGGCATAAATACTTGTGAACCTCACTTCAAAAATATGCTTGTAAAATGATACGTTTGCATAACATGGTACTTTAGCTCTGCTAAAATGGCACATGGAATAGTGCCAATTTTAATGGAATTGATGTTACATATTATACACTTGAAATCAAAGATGACCACTTACAGGACTATCAAGCTGCCCCTTTGCTCCGCTCACTGTTGTCATAGACTCCTTGTCACTTGCGCGCTCACTCCTTCAATCACACTTGCCTCCAAGAATTGCCTCGCCTACTTTATCAAACCCTCGGCTCAACTTTTGTAACCCTACATTCCACTGTGAAAGTGGTATTTTTCCTTCCCCTTCGTTACAGTTGGACATTGCTCCCCGTATCTCCTCTTGCTTTCCGCAAGCTGCCTTGGCCCTCGTGTTTTTGTGTTTTTGTATCTGCTCTTCCCTTCGGCAAGCAGCCATAGCCCACGTTTTCTTGTGGTTTTGTATATCCTCTTGCCTTTTGCAAGCAGTCTTGGTCCTTGTGTTTTTGTCTTTTTGTATCTGCTCTTGCCACTAGTACAAAACCACGATTATTTGACTGGGGGCACTTGACTGCCTAGTCAAATTTTTAAAAACGAGTCAAAAATCGTAGTAAAATTGTCCATAGTCAAGGCTTAGTCATATGTGTAGTCAACAAATAGCGGCACCTCGATGGGAACGCTGGGGAACAGAATTTCAGTGTGTTCCCCGACGGACGTCATCTCCTTTGACGCAGTCCTCCCCGAAATATGACTGCACGCAGTCATAAGACATTACTACAAAAAAATCCGGGATTTTTCAGATGCTCTCCATAATGCTGAGTGAGTTTGAGTTTTGAGGTTTCGCTTCGGTTAAGCCCAAATCCTGGTCTCTTTGCATAATTATTTTATTCGTCACTGTACAAATTTTATTTGCAAGTAACTATCTAGGACATCAAAATCACATAAGGTTGTATCTCTGTTAGATCTAAGATTTCAGATGTAAATTAATGTGAATACCGGCAAGGAGATAGTTACAAGTACTAATTAAAGACTATCTTCTGAAATCATATTGCTTATGCAAATGGTTACTAGAAGTACATATTTAATCCAGTGCGGAACAACATGATCATCAATTCATCGACTTCTCATAATGATTCATGGTACATTCATAGCTAGTTAATTGAAAAATTAAAAATTAATGAGACAGCCAATTCCCCTTCTCAGGTTGGAGGTAATTATTAGCATCAAAGTTTATGATCTTTATGATCCGTGATAAAGTTGATAGGTTAAGAAAAATCTGAGTATGGTGACTCCATACACCTTCTCAATCATATAAGTTCAAAGGAGTTTGGATCATAAAAACGACTTTGTCAAATGGCCCACTTAGGCAAAATTTGGTGCACATCATGCATGGGTACATATTAGCGTGAATCCTGGCGGCAATTTGTGACAAGTTTCAGCATTCATGATCACTGATTTGTACAGGTACAGCTCATGCCTTAGTGAAATACACGAGGGACAAACATGCTCATACAATGTTTGGACAATTGTAACTATCCTGCATCCAATGAAACAAGATTCTAACATCAAAAACATAAAGAGCGCTAAAGGCCAGGGAGGGTAATGTAACTTTTCGAAAACCAATACTAACAAGCGAAGGTAGGAAGTACAATCACTTGCAACGAGGCTAGCTAGCGGTAGTTCTTGCTATGGTGTATGTAGTTTCAAATGTCAGGGTCTTCTGAATCCTGAATGTGCATCTCCATATTCACTTCATTCGTACTCATCATCCGACACCCTTGAAGTACTGGAGCGCTTTGTGTAACATCATCCACATGTATATTTGGTAGTAGGCCTGGATGTGCGTCAACACATTGCATCTGAAGACATTGTAGCTCGGGGAGATCATCAGTGCTTGAGGCAACTCGAACACTGCGTGGTATTCTTCGAAGCACGATCTTCCATCCTGGATTATCTACTACGTCGACGGTATAGATCTGTTGAACATGTCGGGGAAATGCAAATGAGTCAGCCGAGAACGGGATCAATCTCCCGAACTCGATAAGCGTGAATCCGTACTCGTCGCGCTTCACTGTCGCTCGGGCACCAGATGTATTCGCCTTTACCCAATTACAATACAGTACAACAAGTTCGTACCTCCCGAAGTTGACTGCTATGATCTCCTCCACCCATCCAATGTACTCCAAGTTTGCATTTCTGATGTTTCGATCTTGCAAACTTGCTCGATAGTCTTGTGAGAATGTTGCTGAGACACCGCTGTCACATGTGAGTAGATCAGCTTCTGCTGTGCGGACACGAATATGATTCCCGTAAGCGTACATGGATCGATATGACCTTGCCTCCAACGATGGAGGGAAAACCAAAGCTTTGACATCCTCTGCTGTGTCATGTCCTCTCTCCAAATTGCGCTTAATTTCTGCAACAAACCATTTGTGAAACGCTTGCGCTTGCAAATAATCCGGGACCTTGGAATTCTGGCGACGGTTCTGTCTTCGCCACTCCCCCCTTGCACGTTCTTTGGCGGCCATTGTTGCGGTATATTGTCTACATTGCAAGCATGAATCGGGTTAATTAGGACATGATTTATGCAAAAGTAGCTGTGCATACCACGCAACAGAAGGTGGGATGTTCATTGCTTACTCTCTGTAGATTTCTAGTATATCGGCGTTGTTGAGGACGAATTCGTGAATCCATTGACGCAGCTTATCTGTTAATATCATGCGGCGGCCGTTGCCTTCCAGTATCTCATCGTACATTCTTGGGTCTTCCATATCATCCCAAATCCGACGTTGCGTTAAGGTGCAGTCCTGCATGTATTCGGTGCAGAAGCCAAGAGTTTTGTCCATCACGTACCCCGCTGCCATCGATCCCTCCGGGCGGTTACGTTGTCGAACATAGCCTTTTAAAATTTTGAGATACCTCTCCACTGGGTACATCCATCGTGTGTGTACTGGTCCACAAATATCCAATTGTTGAACAAGGTGAATTGGAAGGTGGGACATGACATCAAAGAATGAAGGGGGGAAAACCTTCTCAAGCAAGCACATTGCTATAGACGTCTCCTCTAGCAACCCCTTTATACTTGTTGGATCGATAGCCTTCATACACAATTGATGAAATACCCGACATATTCTTAGAATGGCTACACGCACGTCCTTCCGCAGCAACGTCCGGATGCAGAGGGGTAAAATTTGCTGCATCAATACATGGTAGTCGTGGGATTTCAACCCCTTTAAGTCACCATCTGTAGTTATCCTCTTTGCTAGATGCCCGACGTAGTTGGTGGGCGTTTTCAAACCCCGGAGTATTCCTACGAATATTTCTTTTTCCTTCTTCGAAAGAACATATGGAGCTGCCGGTAGAGCAAGAGACCCCGGCTTCTTTCCAGGTATCGGATGCAACTCTGGGCGTATGTTCACCTCTGTTAAATCCAGACGGACTTTTAGCGAGTCTTTCAATCCCCATATTTTTTTCAATATGTTCTCGCATAGGTTTTTTTCACAGTGCATGACATCTAAAACATGCCGAATCATCAGGAACTGCAAAAGCGGAGGGACAGAATTAGTGATCATTAGTAGTAATGTTAACACCATCACAATGTGTACCCCCATGCATAGGAATGTAATGTACGGAGATAAAGTGACGAACCTTCCAGTATGGAAGGCCATACAAGGCCGATAAGCGCTTCACCCCTGTATCATGGACTGGATCAATTTCACCGTCATTCGTTGTTGGAGATGACTGAAGTTGCCATCTGCGTCGTTGAAGTGCAAATCGCATAATATCCCGCCCTTTCAAGTTTCGTGGGGGGGGGGACGCTGTTCTTCGTGGCCATCGAATGCTCGCTTCATTCGCCGATATGGATGGTTCAATCTCAAAAACCTCCGATGACCTAAGTAGATGTTCTTCCCGAGGGCGGTTGATCTCCTTGTAGTGACGTGTGGTCCACATTCTGGGCAGCCCCTGTAACCTTTTGTTACTTGCCTTGAGGCTAAGCTATACGCAGGGAAATCATGTATACACCATATTAACATTCCAAACATACGAAAGTGCCTTCTATTCTCAGAAGCAGAGACATCTACGGCATCAACACCACCCCATAGTATTTGCAACTCCTCTATTAGTGGGGCCATGTAGATGTCTATATTTTCAGATGTCACACTTTCTTTGCCAGGAATTAACAAGGCTAGCATGATGAAGAATTGCTTTGTAACAAGCCAGGGGGGGAGGTTGTAGTTGAACAGTAGTATGGGCCACGTAGAGTGACTCAACGATTGGTTCGAGAAGGGATTAACACCGTCTAATGCCAAACCAAATCGAATGTTGCGTTCTGATGATGCAAACTCTGGGTACAACTTGTTTATGTGTTTCCATGCCTTCGAGTCCGGTACGCACTCCACTTTCTCGTCAGTTTTCTCCCTTGTTGCATGCCATTTGTTTAGCTCAGCTAGACGTTTGCAGCGAAACATTCGTAACAACCGAGGAATAAGCGGAAAGTGGCGGAGCACCTTCACCGGGCGAGTGGAAAAATTGTGCACATACCTCGAAGTGTTGCATTTAGGACAGACTTTTGCATCTTGCAATTCCTTCCTGAATAGGCAGCACCCGTTTTGGCATGCGTGAATGGACACATAGCTCACTCCCATTCGTTGAATGTATTTCATAGCTAGGTATTGGGATGTTGGTAGAGAGTTAGGACATGGCAAGAGCTCCCTCAACAACTTCCACATCTCATTTCTAAAGCTGTTTGTCACACCAAACACTGTAAAGCAGTTCTGTATAAGGAGGGTGGCTACCAATGTACTGTGCCGAGATCCTTCAAACAACGGCTTTGTTGACTGGTCAAACAAATTCGTCATGTCTTCTACTTCTGCCTCGCTATCCATGTTCATGTTTGCTTGTGGGTAGTTCATGTCTCCCTCCAGTTCACTTGCAGGTAACTCTAAATGTGATGGGGACGTTTCCTCATCATGCAGAACTACGTCGTCATTGTCATATCGGCCTAAGCATTCAACAATCATTCGGTGAACATCAACTGTGCCGTCACACAATGTGACCTGATTCTTGTCTACTGGGCTGGAGCCGGTGACCGGATTGGTTTCTGTTTGGTCCGACGGGCTGTGACAAAGAGGCCGAGAACGTGTTGGAGAGTCCACTTCTACCCTCTACAACGACACACGAGCATGAGATCAAACATGAAACCAGTATTCTGGTAATAGTCCACATGCAAGAGACATATAGGAAAAATAAATAAGAATGTGAGTGGCACGAAGTCTGTGCATCTGTTAGTATCATTCAAAATCAAGTTTGCAAATCGTATTCCTTTATTGATTCACATGATAGAAAGTATACAACTCATCTCCAACTGCAATGTCTCGGGTTGCGACGGTCATTGTGTACCCCCATTCGTGTGTACACCATGGTCTAGGTAAATCAATGTACTCCCAGATGCAATTCCCTATTTCGTGTCGTCCTTTACTACTGTTGATGAAGCCCGCAACATTTCCATTTAGTACATCACCATCCTGATAGACATTATTCTGCAGTTGCAAGACGTATCGTTTGAATCGCGGATTGGAAGTACATAGTGAACGATACTCAGATCGAGAGTGGAGAGTGCCCACAAACGGCAGCAACTCATCGCCTACAGCTGCTGGCTGCATGGCAAACAAACCCCATCCCATGAAAGGGAACTTCGAAACTTTAATCTCCCAAGTACGGCCGAAAAATGTAAACTGCGTCAACTTTGGGATAGGACCTGGATGCCATTGTCCGTGTAATCTTGTCGACGTTGAAGCGCACGCGTTAGATAATATAGGTGTTCTATCAACGAGCTTTCCTATTATAGGGATCCTTGCCGAAATAGTCCCTTGCAGAGTTGCAGCGCGTCTGTAATTGCAGCAAGAACAAGCGGCCGACGCTGTTCCTACATTGTTAACACTTGGTCTGCATTAAGTTCCGCTATGTTCTTTGAAGGAGAAATTAAGGGAATCTCTGACAACAAATTGCAAAGGCCGAAACTGAGAGAGGGTTGTAGATAGGTCACTAACCAGTAAAGATTTCGTGAGTTGGGGATCGCGTTTGTACAACCGCAGATGCTTCCGGATTGTCTCCCGACGCATACGTCTCCCCCCCATGCATCGCTTGCAGGGACATGAGTAACTAGTGAGTCCCTGTGCGTCAGCCTCTTTTTCCTCCTCTTGCCACAATGTCAAGTCCGCCAGCTCCCTCCGCGATTGTGTGTCCATCAATTAATGCATGAAAATGATGAACCACTTGACTATGATGATGAACCACTTGACTAAGAGTATGACTATCTTGACTGACAGTAGTCACAGTGTGACTAGAACGGGTCACTAAGAAGGGTTAATTTGACTACCCATAGTCAACACAGCCATCTTAGTCATTGGGGATGACTATACAAGCTCAGGAAAATGACTGCAATTTTGAAAAACAACGGCTATTTGTAGTAGCCAGGGGTGCCTACGAGTAGGTTGGTAGGTGGTTGCCAACCCTAATTGCATTTAAAGCAACGCCGTCATTTGAAATCTTCTCTGATTTGAGTGTCAAATCGAGTAACATCAACGAAGATCATAGCCGCCTACGCACATGATGTTCTTCTACCTCCTTGCAGTCCGATTTTCCTCCATGGCTGTCATTTTGCAGCAAAATCTGAATTTTTTTGATCGATTTGGAGAGAGATGGAGTCAAGTGAGGGAACGACAGTAGTGGGAGCGAGTGACGAGGTTGGAGAAGAAGAGATCGTGGAGGAGACGCTCATTACCGTCACAGCATCCGGCAGCACCGATAACGACAAATCAGACGCCGATTCTGACGCCAAAGCGGCCGGCGAGAACAACGACGGATCTGACGATAGAAAAAGTGACGACGACGAGGGCCACAGTGAGAAGGAGGACGTCAGCGACGGTGAAGCAAACAGCAAAGGCGTCGGTGACGAAGGCGAGGGTGACGAGGGAGAGTGTAGGAGTAGTTCGGCTGCAGAGAGTGACGGTGAGGAGGGCGACGGTGAGGAGAAGGCCGAGGGTACACACAGCGACGGTGATGAGGGCGAGGGTAAAGAGTGTGAGGACGACGTCGGCAAGGGAAGAGCCAACAGTGAGGGCGAGGGGGGCTCGGGCGACTGTGGGAGTAGCTCCGCTGAAGATAGCGACGCCGAGGAGCCTGACGCCAAACAAGGCACCGATAAGGCCGAGGGTGTAGAGAGCGACGGTGACGAGGGGGACGAGGGTGAGGAGGGCGACACGGAAGATTACACCCCCTCCAACGAAGGAGACGACACCGACTCCAGCACAAAGTCCTCCGCTGAGTCAGTCGACACAAGCAGCACATCCACATCCGACAGCTCGTCGAAGAGGCGAAAGAGAAAGCGAGGTAAACGGGCACAGCCGAAGAAGAAGGAGGTTCCGGCACCCGCCTGCGCGTACGAGCTCCAGAGGCAGAAGAACGTTGAGCGCAATCAGGCCTACCTGAAAGAGCTCGGAATCTCGGGGCTTGCTGCACGGCTGTCTTCGGCAAAAATTCAGTCCCCTTCGAAGTCATCACCAACATCATCGAAGAGGTTAGAGCACGAGTCAAACTCTCTGCCACTGAATGCTGGTCAATCTATGCAAGTTCAGGCGGTGCTGCGCACCATTGCAAATCTCAGTGACCTGGAAGTTCAACACATTTTTCGAAATGTAGCTTTATTTCCACAAATTTCTGCCGGAGTGTTAGAGAGAACTGCAATCCTTCTCACCGATGTGTTTGAGGACTCCAGGAACGTATCTGACGAAGACCTCATTCGTCCGCCCAGAAGGTCTACGCGTTTGAGACCTGAACGGGATTTGTCGCCGCCTGTGAGGAGGTCTGGACGCAAGATCACGAAGGACGAGTCAAAATTTTTGACACCGCCGAAGAAGCAGCCACCAAGAGCTGTCAAGAAGGGCAAGAAGGTTGCTTCGGAGTCGGAATCCACCGCGGACTCAAAATCCAGCGCTGAAGAGGAGGACGAAGAAGAGAACAAGTCGGTAGGGGAGGAACGACCGTTGGAGCCTCCCGTGAAACGGGCACGTCCGTCTTCACCATCACCGAAAGTGACCCAAGAATCTGCGCCCAAGACTCCAAAGAGAGCGATTCAATTCGACACACTCGCAACCAATCCGCAGGAGTGGAGTGTGAAGAAGCGGGACAACCTTCCCGGCGCTAGAGGTACCACGATACCGCCAAGGCCCCCTCGGCCATTTGCAACACTGCCAAGGCCCCCTCGACCGTTGCTGTTTCCTTCAGTTGAGGACATTATCACAGCTACAATACCCACCAAGATGTCAGAGGATACGTGGTCCGGAGATGGCTGCCACCTTGACTTCACGACGCCGTATGAGCTGTTCGCGGAATCTAATGTTCGAAGAGAAGTGGTGGATTTCCTACCAAGTGCAACACAGAACATGGACGCTCGCGATCATGAGATTGCTGACTTGGACTTGGCGATTGAGGAACAACAACTCCAACTCCTCCGGAAGAAAAGGGCGGCCATGCGGTACACGGCAGGTGAGCTTCAACGAGCCGGCGAAGGCCCAAGTAGTCCCGCTCGGTCGGTCCTACCTCGATGCTCTTGAAAGGCCAAGAGGAGGCAAGTACTCAAGCAACAAGTGGATGTGCTTCCGATCCGAGAAGGCGAGGGGCAAAAGAGGTTTGTTGTGGAGGTGGACTACTGGGGATTCCGGTGGGGGGATTATTGACAAACGTGGCTAACATGCTTGCGAGGTCAAACAGAGACATCGACTTGGCGTCGACAATTATTCGCAGCATGATATGGGGATGTTGATGGCTGTGAAGGAATCGGTGGACAACGTCTTCGAGTACAAGGGAGGCTTGCAGAGGGTGATGGATAAGGCTTTCCACACCATGTTGAAGGGCCAGCTCAAGAGTGCAAGGTACCAGCTCAAGAAATTGATGCTAGAAGGATCTCCCAAGCCTCCTCATATTAGACAGGATCACTGGGTAAATCTTTCGAAACTCATAGTGGATGAGCGGAAGATCATTGAAGCAGAGAAGATGCGAGCAAACCGGGCACACGTGAAGAGACTCTCCAAGGCTGGTCGCACGGAAGGGGCCGTGAAGTCCAATCTGGTAATGGCCACTCTCACTTAATTATGTCATATTGTGATCGATTAGGTTGAGAGCCCATGCAGTGACAATGCTGATGATTGACTAATATTCAACTACAAGATGGATTTGTGGCGGCGATGGAGCTTCAAATGGTCTCCAAGTCGGGAAGAATTAGAGAGAGAAATGGCTCGTGAGAAAGGGGCCCGAAAGCGGAAGGTGGGCGTGGCGTGGTTAGGGAGGTGTCGGGAGGAAGCGGACTAGAGCCCGATCACCATCAAGCCGAGTAACTCATTTGGCGTCGGAGACGAACCTCGCCTCTCGCAGTCCGGTATAGAGGCGAGCATATCGCTCATTATGGAGCATCCGAGAATCCCCATTCCAGTCCATCATATGCGGCGCAAAAACAACTCTCCAACCCTCCGGAGTACGCTGCTGCAAAAATCCACACTCTCGGCCAAACACCCTCGCCTTTGCATTCGCACCTCAACTTAGCTTCTAACCGGGTGGGAGAATCATCACCCAACGGATTATTTTTTTCTTGCACCCATTTGAGATGATGAAACTAATCGTAATGTTTCATTTATCGTGTTTATCGTGTTGAAGATGCCCGAATGTGAAATTCGATCTTCGACAATCAAATGCGTGCTTCTGCACACAGGTAGCTGAGCGTCCTCCTTCCAGAGCAGATGTCGATGATGGCACACCGGACTTGGAGGTGCTCCGTGAAATCGACGCCATTGGAATTGTTGCATCAACTTCGCCTACCCCGTTGAAAGAAGACAATGCGGCTCCAAAGGCCGCTTGAAACGGCCAAGAATGACGGAGGTGGAGAAGCTCCAAGCGAAACCCGTGAGCAACGCCCGGACTCGGGCAAGATCCGACACTACGGTGTAAGGGTTTAGACCCATGCTGGAAGGCACCGAAGCGAGAAGAGGACCGCTGAGCCGCAGCGTAAAGATAAGGAGGCTAGTGCGAAGGCAGGGAACGAGGGGAAAGAGAAGGCCCCTGCCTCTGCCAGCAAAGCGGGGAAGGAGAAGAACCTCAACTCCCCCACTAAAGGTAAAGAGGCAGTTACGAAGGCGGGGAAGGAGAAGGCCGATGCCCTAGCAAGGGCGACGGGGAAAGAGAAGGCCGACGCCCCAACAAGCAAAGCGGGGAAGGAGAAGGCCGATGCCCAAGCGAGCAAGGCGGGGAAGGAGAAGGCGGACACTCCAATGAGCAAAGTGGCGAAAAAGAAGGCTGATGCCCCAAATGAGCAAAGCGGGAAGGAGAAGGTCGCGCCCTGCGAGCAGAAAGCGAGGAAGGAGAAGGCGGTTGCAGCTGCCCCTGCAAGCAAAACAGGGAATTCAAAGGAGAGGGCCGATGCGCTTACAAGCAAAACCAGGAAGGAGAAGCCTTTAGAGGAGACCGCAAAAGCAGCCACGAAGGAGACCAAGAAAGGAGCCACGAAGGAAACGCCAGATTCCAATGCCACCCCAAAGGAGAAGGCCCGGGGGATAAACAACAATAAATTGGGTAAGGATGGAAAACACCGCCGAACGTCGACTTCAACCGAGGTCTGGCAATAACTCCTTCGGAAATTCAGTTTATGGAACTGCATTTTAGCAATTTTCTCTAACATGTGTAACTTTCAACCGTTTGCAGGTTCAATTCGAACCCGGTGACCAAGTGCACATCATGGGCGTTGACGAGGGCGAAGAAGACAAGATTGTAGCCGATGGAGAAGTGCTCAGCGTGGAGGGGGGCACGTTACACGGCATGCAACTAACTGAGGGCATGGTATCAGTACAAGTCCTAAAAACATACGACAACAACTACGTCCTCTATCAACCCATCACCCTCGATGATCCACCGGTGACTAAGATTGGCGAGGCACTCCACCAGTGGATTGCATGGCCCACCGAATTCCTCCGTCACCTAGAGTGTTTTTTCTAAGTTAGAACCCGATACAGATTTATAGCACAGAACTTTCATGCATGTATTCTAGACTGTGTACAACTACATGTGGTATATGCGGCTTGAACAACATACACCTAAAATTTTGATTCAATCGCAAACCCATAACTGTGCAGCATTTCTGATTGATATTTAGCAATACTCGTAGCCTGTTCTATCTAGACTCCACGAAACACATAACACCTTAATTAACAACTCACAACCACATGACAAAAATTAGTCATCGCCGATGACACCACGTCGCCACTACTCTCGACTATACACAGTCATCCGAAATGACGGCAGTCATCACAATTGACTCCAACTAGTCAACTTTGAATCCCTACCTGACTCCTCGAAGTCATATTCACACAATATACCCTCCTTAAAACCGCGTCGATGACTGCATGCAGTCAGCAGCCTTTAGATGGCAACGAATCCATTGACTGAATTATGTAAAGTCGTATGACTGTAAATAGTCGTAGTATTGTAAGCCACACTCTGCCATCATGACTAGACTTAGTCAACCGAATTCACGTAATTCACAGACAACTATTGACTGGTTGCAGTCATAAGTTATGACTAATCCTAGTCATTCAAACGACGTCCCAAGTCCAGCCCAATCGAGGTCCCAAAAATCGTCGGGAACGCAGCGCATGGGAACGCCGATGTCCGTTTTTGACTGCGAGTCAAAATGTCCGGAGCGACTTGTCCTTTTTGACTCAAAATAGTCCTAGTCAAGTTCGAAAAACATGTCCGTTTTTGACTGCTGGCTAGTCAAAAATGCAGTCAAAAATTCCGGGATTTGTACTAGTGTGCATTCCGCAAGCTGCCTTGGCCCTTGTGTTTTTGTGTTTTTCTATTTGTTCTTGCCATTCGCAAGCTGCTTTGGCGTTCGTGTTCTTGTGATTTTATATCTGCTCTTGCCTTTTGCAAGCAGCCTTCGCCCTCTTGTTTTTGTAGTTTTGTATCTCCTCTTGCCTTCCGCAAGTAGCCTTGGCCTACGTGTTTTTGTCGTTTTGTATCTACTCTTGGCATTCGTAAAGAACCTTGGCCCTCATGTTTTTGTGTTTTTGTATCTCTTCTTGCCTTCCACAAGCAGCCTTCGGCACTTGTCTTTCGCAAGCAGCCTTGGCGAGTGTTTTTGTGTTTTTGTATGTCCTCTTGCCTTCTGCAAGCAGCCTTGGCCCTCATGTTTTTGTGTTTTTATATCTGCTCTTGCCTTCCGCAAGGAGCCTTGGCCCTCGTGTTTTTGTGTTTTGGTATGTGCTCTTGGCTTCCGCAAGCAGCCTTCACAAGCAAGCCCTCCACAAGCAGCCTACCAACCTTCTACCAACAACCTTCTGGCTAGATTTTATGATTTCCCTCATCCTGCTCTTGGGTTAGCCTTGCATACCGTTCTCTGAAAAACTTTGAAATTGTATTACTTGTTTTTCTTCTCATGTCCACTTTAAAGACATTGTTGCTCACATTGTTTGTGTGATGGCTTAGTGATGTGAGGTAAGAAGCATTGACACCCGCTCCTCATTCAGCACTTAAAGTTGTGAGCTCCAGACTAGAACAAGGACTCTAATCCTCGCGTTCTTGTTCCTACTCTACCACCGCTCTCCCTGAGTCTTTTGTAGTTAGCATCCCAATTGCTTTTGAGTCTTTTGTAGTTAGCATCCCAATTACTTCTTATCAGTTGTTCCACTCTTTAATTTTGTCGCATTTCAACTTGCCTAACTCTTCGTAAGAAGTTCCCGGATAATTCTGCAATGCAAGTTCTATAACGAGTTCCCTATTCCTATTGTTCTTATTTTAGCAATTTACTCCTTGCCTTCTCTTCTGTTGAACCTCTTCGTAGACTTCTAATGTGCAAACTCTCCCAAATATTACAACAAGCCTTGACTTTAAATTGGTCCTCCCCTACACTCCAAACTAGCGTGGACAGAACCTGAAGGAGTCCTTGACTATACGGTACTATTTCTACAGTACTACTTATGAGCACCACCTTCTAACACAATTTGCCCAATACTCAAGAGTGGAAATTTTGCATTACATTCCAACAAATTTAGACACAAATCAAGACATACTTCATTGAAAACTCATAATAGTACATATAACTTCTGCCCCTGGCAGTACTCTCTCCACATAACCTTCTCCACACTAAGACTCTCACACACAGACCCTAGCTCCTCCTCCTACTTCCTGAGAGAGAATGAGAGCTACTCCCAAACCCCCTCGAAACCCTAGGTACTGACCTAGCGGCCACCCTCGTCACCAAATCCAAATTGCCTGCATTCATCCATATTCTAGATTTCATCCATCCATAGGATTTCATTCAGCAACTTGACTAAGGATGATCCAAAAATCCACGCTAGCATTTCTACTACTCTTGTAATTAAAAATATATTCGCAAGGTAACTACGTGGTTAAGAGTTGCTTCAATTAAACCTCAATTCTATTAAAATGGCGGTATTCCACGTATTATTTTGCCAAATCCCCTATGAGCTAGTTTGCTCGCATTTTATATCGTGTCATTTTACAAGCATATTTTTAAATTGTAGTTCAAAAGTATTTATGCCTGAGAAATGGCATGTTCATTAATATCACACATGTACTCCATAATATCAAGTGATTTCTGTAATATCACCAAAATTTCCATAATATCACACATTTTTATGGTTTTTGACCTGTGGACAGAGTCCAAGGGCAATATTTCTAAACAGCCGTTCAAAAACATTGTTGTTTTTGAAAGGCAATTAGGAATATCTGCCCTATCGTGTGAAAACTCAAAAAAGAACCACCATTATTTTTTTCATTTTAAGCACCCAAAAAGCGACATTTTAGTAAAATAACGCCATCTTAACGGAATTGAGGATGTATGGAATCTATTTACGTAACATCCTTAACACAAGACTTGAAGTTGTAACAAACATATCCGCTGTCGTGTTGGAATTGCTTCCAACGTGTACACCTTTAGTGTACAGTAGGTTTTATCGTAATGTTAGTTAATAAAACAAAACCACTTATATCGTGATTAGAATCACGGTGGTTTGGGTTTAACACCTTTGGTGCTAAACTCTTGTCACATGTATAGCTCAGGGGTAGGTAGGCCGATGGTTGGGTTTCCTGCTTCACTAGCGTGCCAAGCCGCGGCCGCCCGATGCGCTCAACGGGATTCGAACCCCGGACCGTCGGGACAGCAATTGACCACTGATTCCAACCCACCAAGTCCATGGCTTGGCGACTGGGATCCGCAATCAATAGCCCTTATACCTCTTAGATTTCTTCATGTGATTTTTATTTTCTATTTAGTACATTAGAATTTCTTTGTTTACCAAGGCTTTGATAATTGCATTGTAGTAAATAAAGGCAGTTAGAAGTAAAACTGCAGGCATTTGGTAGTGTAGTTGACTTTTATGGTGTTATTAGACTCCTATAGGGAACCTAAACTAGGGGTATGGGCTGATGTATGGTCACTCTTATCCCTTAGGTGGAGAGGAAAGAAAGGAGGAAGAAAGGGGAAAGTAGATTCCCTTTGGAGTTCGTGTCAAGGTGGAGTTTTTGGTGTGTAGGAAGAGAGATTTTTTGGAGTGTGCTGATGTTGAGTTGGGAGAAACTTATGAAAAATAAAGTTTGTGATGTTGTTCCTTGTGCAATTATCTTTCTATAGACACCTTTCATGAATGATTTGGACTTGTGAGCAAAAAGTTATCAGAGTTAGAAGTTTTTGAGAATTCAAAGAATTTGTGACTACCCGATTGAGGAGTCAACTTTTCGAGGTTCTTAATTCTCAACCAATAGCTTTTTTTTGCTCAAATATTTCAAGGTCTTGTAGTTCTTGAAGTCTTCTATCCAAAAAGACCTTGCACTCACGATTTGAAGCATTTTAGAGAGTTTTATAGTGATTTGAAGAAGGAGAGGTCTGCTGCAGACTTATTCTCGGCCTACATCTTTAGATGCCCATATTTTGTGGACAGTAGTTTAGATTGTTTTGAGATTTTGAGGGAAGTCAGAAGGTGTTGTTAGCTTTCCAAAAAGCTATCGCACTTGTTCATTGGACTCGTGAGCTGTTCGTGAGAGCCATTTGAAGTTGAGAAGTTTTCCTTGGAGTTTCGAGCTTGCTCCTTCAAAGGCTTCCTTTGAGGTGGGAGTGAAGGTTGAAAGTTGGAGAAGCAAATCACACCAAAACTTGAAGATCTGAAGAGCCTTTAGGCTCTTCTTTGTGTTGTGGCTTGTGGTCCGATTTCCTTCTTGTTATTCCCAGCCGGCTTTGGAGGCTAGTTGCATTTCCTTTCTTGCATTGTAAACCCGTTGCGAGCTTTGTGTTTACACTTAGCTTCATTTTGTGTTGTGGCAACGAAGTGGGGTTAACGGCCTACATGGTTGATCTTATATGTTGTTCCCGCTGGTGAGGGCGCTCCCTGGTCACCGTGGGTTTGAAGTTTAGAGTCCATCTTACGGACGGCAGCTCGTGTCTGCTGTCCCGTTCTACCCGTCCGATGACATGTGGTTTCTTATTACCTACCCGACCGAAACCCTTACGTTGTAGAGCCAGCCACATGATAGGCCAACGGACCCGTGTTTGAAGATTCGAGACTCGAGACAGAAGATTGAAGAACAAAGACTGAAGATAGAAGATTGTTTATCTCACATCCTCTCATCGAGTCATTCCTAATTGCAGCCAGACACCCCGTGTGTTCCCAAAGCGTGCTCCTCTCATACCCGACACCGCTCCTAAATGATACAATAGTATATTGAAGAAAAACTGTGCCTTTGCTCACTTTGGACCTTCACATCCAATACCGTCATCACAGGAGCCCTTATCGAGTCGTATGTAAAGAAGTAGCATTTGAAAATTGAGAAAAGAAATTTAACAACAAATGAACATCGGAATTGAAAGTGAACCTTGATCCGACATTCACATGCAACTACCATAAGCACATGAGCCATTACCGAGGCGTGTTCAGGTGGAGAGTTTCGGCACCAAAAGTTGCAGACAAGTAGCAATTTTTTTCCGAGAAGAAAAAAAAAATTCAACAACAAAAGAACCCTGATTCGACATTCACATCCAATTGCCATTCCGGGAATCTCATGTTACAAACCTCTTTGGATTCAAAAATCGTATCTTCAGCTGAAGTCGTCCTCCATATGTGCTCTCGAGCGTGCAACCAAAGTCTTTGTTATCACCTGCAATTTGAAGAAACCAATATTCCCAGAGCTCAAAAGAGTATGAGCTTTCTAGATCGACGTGTGGGACTTGTGGGACTCATCTCTAGTCCGAAGCCTCATGACTTCTCCTCCACGTCGTGTCGTCATTGCCTTCAATTTCAATTGTGAATCTATGCCAACAAGAATCTAGTGCATTTATACACTTCTTCCATCATCCACAACATTCTGACGGCTGTCAAGCAGTGCTTGAAGTAAGGTGACATATAAAAACCCATAAGCAAAAAGTGATGCGGCGTTTGAAAATGGAATGAAAACACACCTTACAACAACTATAGTACTTCTTGATCACGGAAGGCTTTTTAGCACAACACTTTGCAATAGGTACATCACGTGGTGTGGATTGGAGGCTCATCATGAGTCATGAGGCTGTGTATATGTAGGCTCAAAAAGGTTTGATGACACGCTCCCATCTTTGTGACACAGTCTGATTGTTTATGCAAAGTCAGCCTTACAAGCAAGATGAGCCGCTTTTATTTCACTTACATCTTATAATGTAGCACACACACCTAAATTAATCTCAAACCTTCTTCGGTTTGTGAAGCGAAGCAAGACTTTGAACTTCCCCGTCTGTGGTTCAACCACATACTCCAATTCCGATAGCCAAAGGTGAGGAACGTTGCTCAAACTAAGTGGAGAACTTTGGGGCCCTTCCCACAAAGCCAACTTTGCTTCCTTCACTCCTTCAGTACTTACAACATCAATTGATGGATAATGAAATGATTGAGAATATTCTCACACTTACAATATGAAGGCTCGCAATTTGTTGATGAGATAATCATTGCCCTTAGTGTATGTAGAAGGTGCATGCCATGGGCTCTATATGTCTCGGTTGTGTGTTGAAGTTGCGGTCCGCACACTCCATACTGCATAATTTTAATCGCACAAATACAAAGTTTAGTACTAGAGTTGTAATCCTTCACTAACATGTTTGAGAACACAAGAATATTAAGATGTAATGATATAAGAAGTACTCTTTCCATTAAACAATTGAAATTGCCATTTGCCATTACGCACTGAAAGTGAATCAGTCAAACCATAAAATTTTGAATGGCAAAGTTTAGTAAGACTTCAAACTTGCCATTTTATAGTTTGTTCAACACAACTTGCCACTCCACAAAAAAAGAAACTTTGCCATTTGCAATTTCATAGTTTGATTCATTTGTTTGTAAAACATTGCCTTTTGCCATTTCACAATATGTTTCATTTCAATTTTTCATTTCAAAGTTTCACAAAGTGGCAAGTTCAAAGTTCACAAAGTGTGAAATGGCAAGTTATGCTTGTCTATTCTAAAATAAAATGATCAACCTTCCCACCTTGGACAATGCACCAAGTGAACAACATGTGCAAACAAGAAATTGAATGAAATTGTTTGTGCATTAGCGAGTTATTAGGCATAGAAACAATTCTTCACACAAACAATTAGAGCCAATATAGAAAGAAATTCTTAGCAATAGATATTACTCTACATTGAGGTTTATGATGGTGATGGTGTTGCAAAAACTTGACTGCTCTAGATTGTGCTTTAGAAAAAAGAAAACTGAAATTTTGGAATATGATGCACCATGTGTAGAGGGGTGTATATTGACGTCAGCTTAAGAGGTGCCTGTTTGTGGGTGAGAAGGGTCAAAAACTGTACCTCAAGGAATTTGCGCAATAAGACACTGTGATGTATGATTATGTATGGATTCTATTCACGCAACCCACATAACACAAGTATTGAAGTTGTAACATAGAAATCCTCCCTTAAATGATACAAGAGTACATTAAAAAAAACTATGCCTTTGCTCAATTTACGAGATTCAAATGATCATACCGTAATGCAAACGGAAGGTTTTTTAATGAACAAATTGCAATGAAAGGGTTTTTGAGGTGTTTCTCTCTACATATTGTACACTTGAAATCAAGGATGACCACTTACACAACTATCGAGCAGCTTCTTCACAGACTCCTTGTCACTTGCGCGCTCACTCCATCAAGCACACTTTGCCTCTTAGAATGCCTCGCCTACTTTACCAAACCCTCGCCCCAACTTTTGTAACCCTACTCTCCACTACGAAAGTGGTATACTTCCTACGCCTTCACTTACATTGATGTCCAACTCTCCCAAATACTACAACAAGCCTTGACTTTAAATTGGTCCTCCCCTACACTCCAAACTAGCATGGACAAAACCAGTAGGAGTCCTTGAGTGTACGAAATCAGTACTATTCCAACAATACTACTTATTAACACCACCTTCTAACACCATTTGCCCAATACACCAAAGTGGAAAGTTTTGCATTACATTCCTACAAATTTAGACACACATCCAGCCCTACTTCATTGAAAACTCATAAAAGTACATATAACTTTTGCCCCTCATCACTACCGTCTCTCGTCTCTCCAGATATACTTCTTTCTAAAGTTGTAGTTTTCTCCACTATTCAACACACGCACACCCTCACACATTGACCCTAGCTCCAGTTCCTATTTCGTGAGAGTGAGAGCTCACTTCCAAATGCCCTCCAAACCCTAGCTGCCGACGTAGTCGCCACGCTTGTCACCGGACCCAAATAGCTTGCATCCATCCATAAGAATTCATCCATTTACTAGATTTCATCCATCCATAAGAATTCATCCATTTACTAGATTTCATCCATACATAGGATTTCATCGACGACAAAGAGATAGGGGAAGGTAGAGTGTGATGCTGGCTTTACGGCTTTACCCAAAGCCCAAACACCTCGATGAAAACGCCTTGATTACCATCCATAATGGCATCTGGTAATTACAGGTTTACCCTCTCCGGCCCATCCTCCTCGCTAGAGAGTTAAGGTAGACCATGCTAAATCCGTGCATTTAAGGATTACACTGTAGTTGAAAACTTGGAATATGTGAATCAATATTTTTCAATCGTAGATATGAAAAATTGAAGAAGTTTCCATATTTTTGTGATATTTTTAAAGCACTTATAAAAATAAATAAGAAATTCAGAAGTGACATTTACCACATCACCTAAAACCGTTCACATGCTCCATGTGCACATGAGATACATTCTTCTACATGAAATCTAGAAAGTAGACAAGAATCTAGAGTGGGTGGTTTAAGGAGATGCACGGATTTAGCATTGTCTACCTTAGCGACGTCAGCACGTCACAAAGCCCCCTCATTTCCATTAGTGGATACTCTAGGCATCACTATAACAATGAATCACTTTCAATATTCTATCAGATCTTGATTCATATTTATGATGCCATGTAAATCAAATATAATGATCCCAATTAATATCAGGAAATAAAGTAGTATAACTTAAGAGTTTATGTCATGTGGAGCATTACAACACTCAAAGAAAATACCGCAAGAACTTTTTAGGTGCTACAGTGTTACAAACTGTGCATGTAACATTACTCTTAATAGTGTAACCCCAATAACATGAACTCAACTTTGCAATCTCTAAGCATGACTTTATCGCCCTATGCCACCTTTGAAGTTGCACATGGTAATCGTATGCCCTCCAATTATTACCACCAATGATACTCATTTCACAACCTCCATTGATCGACCACTCACTTGACATTCAACATCATCTGTTGCAAGCTCCATTCAGAAATGCCATAGAATCTTCTCCAGCATATACTTTCGTATCTATCAACTCTGAAGGTCATATTTGATGCATGCAGGTTGAAATGAATTGGGTACGTGGTTTGAGACACAAGAGAGCGGCATTGAAAATCGGGGTCCACTGCTCGAACTTCACAAGACGTGCTTCCATCGTAAGCTCGAGTTTGGCGATGACTTTGGAGAGGAAGAGCAAAAACTCCGTCCTTGGCTCCTCGCTCCCTCAAGAATCTTCAGAATCACTTCATCACTCTCCCCAACTGTGGGCCGTTAGGAAGTTCCATCACCTTGTTTCCCGATAAAGCAGATTTGTGCTCTGTTTGAATTTCATTAACAAACTCCTTACTGAGTGAGAGCATGCTGGGAATCATCACCTTGCGGAGTGTTCCGCAGCTGCACTTTTAGAAAGAGGATTCCATACCTTGCAATCAAAAGCAAATACATACTTCAATAGTTTAGAACATGCATGCTCCAATGTTCAGAACGTTTCCTTCGATGTTTCACATATTGACTTGCGTTACAAATCCATTACAAGTTTTGCGTTACAAATCCATTACAAGTTTTGCGTTACAAATCCATTACAAGTGTGCAACAAGTGGCAAATTACAAGTCAACTCACCAGTTTGAGCATGTTTATGTAAATAAAGCTCCTTGTTTTTCAAATACACTGGGTGTGCACATGTCGGTATCAAGACGAGCACTCCAATTTCTTGAACAGTACAAAATCTTCTTTCCGGGATTCTTCCATAACGTGCATGTACAATGAATAAGAAGATCAATCTCACATAGAAGAACAGGATTTTGAACCTCAATAATTACCACAAGCAAAAAACGATGCGACGTTTCGAAGTGATATGGAAACACACCTTACAATAGTTGTAGTATTTCTTGATGATGGAGGGCGTCTTAGAAGACCTCTTTGCACTAGGTACATCACGTGATGTGAATTTGGCGCTCAAGAGGGTGTATATAACTAGGTTCAGAAAGGTTTGTGATGAGGCTCCCATCTTGGTGACATAGAGTCTCATTGTTCTTGCAAAGTGAGCCTTACAAGCAAGAAGGGCCGCTTTTATCCCACTTACATCTTGCAATGTAGCACACTCACCTAAATTAATCTCGAAGCTTCTTGACTCTGTGGAGCGAAGTAAGACTATGAACTTCTTGTTATGTGGTTCAACCACATATACTCCACTTCTGATAGCCAAAGGTGTAGAGCGTTGCTCAAGCCAAGCGGAGAACTTTGGAGCCCTTCCCACAATGCCAACTTTGCTTCCTTGAATACTTCAGTACTTACAAAATCCGGATGATGGATAATAACATGATTGAGAACATCCACACACTGCATTGGATGAAGGCTCCCAATAAGTTGGTAAGAATATTGTTGTCCTCGGCGTATGTTGGAGGTGCGTGCCATGGGCTCCATATGTCTTGGTTGTGTGTTGAAGTTGCCTTCAACACGCTCCTTATTGCATAATTTCAATCGCACATATATAAAGTTTAGTAGTGGAGTTCTTATCCGTCACTAAGCTAATTTGTAAGACAAGAATATTGAGATGTATTGATATAAGAAGTGCCCTTTTGATTAAACAATTGTGATTACCATTTGCCATTACACAGTGAAAGTGAAACATTGTCATTTCACAATGAATCAAATCATAAAATGTCAAATAGCGAAGTTTAGCAAGACTTTGAAGTTGTCGTTTTACAGTTTGTTCAACACATTGTGCCATTTGCAATTTCAAAGTTTGTTTCATTTTTTCGTGAAATGTTGCCTTTTGCCATTTTAAAGTTTGTTTCATAGCACTTTTCCATTTCGAAGTTTGACAAACTTTCGAAGTTCAGCGAACATTAAAGTGGCAAGTTAAATTTACAAACTGTGAAATGGCAAGTTTTGCTCGTCTATCCTAAAAATAAATTATCATCCATTGCACCTTGGACAGTGCTCCAAGTGAGTAACGTTTACAAAAAAGATATTGTATGAAATTGTTTGTGCATTAGTAAGTTATTAGGCATAGAAACTATTCATCACACAAACAATTGGAGCCAATATAGGAAGAAATTCTTAGCAATATATATAACTCTACATCAAGGTTTCAGATGGTGTTGCAACTTCACTCCTCTAGATTGTACTTCAGAAAAAAGAAAGCTTAATTTTTTTGAATATAATGCACCATGTGTGAAGCACTGGAGCGTGTATATCGACGTCACGTTAAGAGGTGCCACTTTGTGGGTAAGAAGGGTCAAAAACTCTACCTCAAGAAATTTGCTCAATAAGACATGTGATGTAAAATTATGTATATCTTCAATTCCGTTAAAATGGCGTTATTTTGGTAAAATGTCGCTTTTTGGGGTGCTCCAAATGAAAAATATAACGTTGGTTTTGTCGGGTTTTGATGATATTTGATAAATATTTCCAACCGCTTTTCAAAAACAACAATGTTTCTAAACAGCCTTTTAGAAATATTGCCCTTTGATTATGTCAAAAGGTCAAAAACCATAAAAATGTGTGATATTGTCCTTGGCGTATGCTGGAGGTGCCTGCCATGGGCTCCATATGTCTTGGTTGTGTGTTGTAGTTGCCTTCCACGCTGCATACTGCATAAACATTCCAATCATAAAAAGGATAAAGTTTTAGTAGCAGAGTTGCAATCCTTCTCTAAGATGCTTCCCTCATGAGAAGTTTGAGGTGTAATGGATTGAGTTGCAGCCATTCGGGTGACCTTTCGAACTACATAAAATTTCATATTTGCTCTCTACAATACAAATCTCAAGCAACGCAACACTTGAAGGTTTAACGTGTTGCTCTTCTCCAAAGTGATACAATTATACATAAATTTAAAGAGTAATTGTGAGCATTAGAGGCAATTAATAAGAATACCTACAAAAGTAATTCACAAGCTTCAAAATGACAATACAAGGATGCATTTCTAAACGACATTTATATCAAGAGGAAACAAAATCCAATGCAATACTCATTGCACTATTTTCTGAGCGAGAAAATTGTGCAATGAATGATTCATAAGGAGATTCTCCTAAGCCATGTAGGGTCAAGTATACAACAATGAATCAGATACTAGTCAGATTCAAGTGCAATTGATTGTTAGATTGCAGATCTACAAGTCAAAACAAGCATCATGAATTTCTAAAATCAGTAAGTAGAACATGACCAATGACTCTCAGGTATTGGCAATTGAAAGGATTTCTCAACTACTTCGATTCAACCCTAAACTGCTCTAGAAATTCCAGCATTTGTTCTAACATTCAAATTGAAGATCTGCTCTTCAATTTAAGAACCCTGAATCATATAAAACATATAAAACAGACACCTCCAGCAAGCTGGTCTCCTCCTCTTTTCTGATTTTTCGTCTACAATTCAAGAGTTCCTCCTCATCTTTTCTAAATTAGTTGTCTAAATTTCAAGGAACCCTACACATAGTGGAATTCGAGCACCAAGGTTTGAAAAAGTCACACAAATGAACAATAAAAACTACAAATAGAAACTCAAAACTCAAAACAAAAGCTAAAAACAAAAACTAAGAACTTACACTCGAGAGTTGTGAAAGTCCAGCAGTAGCGAGAGTGCCGCCCAAGCAGATTACAAATTTCACAAGTGTAGATTAGGCTTTACCTACTTCTCTGATCCGCCTACTTTGTTCCGCAAAGTCTTTTACCACGTAATAGCTCTACCCGCCTACTTGATCGAGCCCACCTCCCACTCCAACACTCGCTAGGCCGACTTTACCAAACTCTCTTACCACTTGTTGACTTCTTCAAACCCTCTTGGCATTGCAATACTTACTAAGGGGACTTCATCACTTGCTCCCTTTGTTCAACAATCTTTCTACTACCGCTACATCCTACTTTGATAAGCTGCGTTTAGCCACTTGCCACTTTGTCAAGCTCTGACCGTGCTCTAATCTCCCTGCCTGACTCTTTACTCTCCTCACCTATTCTCTACCTTGCCCACCTACTCTTTAGTTTACCCACCCACGCCCTACTCTTGATTTCACTCACCCACTCTTTACTTTGCCTTTGTTACCTCTACCCGCCTCCTCGATCAAGTTCGCTTGCGATTTCAACGCTTGCTACGCCGACTTCATCTAACCTTCTTGACACTACAATAATTGCTACGCCGACTTCATCAAACCCTCTTACCACTTGCAGACTTCTTCAAATCCTCTTGCTACTGAAAATCTTGCTACGCCTACTTCATCACTCACTCCCTTAGTTGGACAATTTGTCCACTGCCCCTACTTTCTACTTCGATAAGCCCTATTTTGCCACTTCTCACTTTGTTGAGCTCTGACCGCGCTCTAATCTCCCCGCCCACTTTCTACTCTCCTCACGTATTCTCTACTTTGTCCCTACTCTTTAGTTTACGCAGACTCCCTACTCTTGACTTCACTCACCCTCTCTTTACTATGGCTACACACTCCCTACCCTCTACTTTGCCCACGTGCCCTCTACTTTATCCACCCACTTTCTACTTTGCCTACTCTTCCAAGTATTAGTTATACCAATCCACACAAGGTCTCCTTAACATATAGACCATATCATTATTTAAAAGGTTTATTATTTTTTTGAAACTTATGCATACCTAACCATAAAAACACAAGTGAAGTTTTGTAAAGGTTGATTGCCTTGCGCAATTTGTAATTCCAACCTTTGAGACTTCTAATAATTATTTGGCATGCATCAAGTGAAAGTAACTCTTGTAAAAATAAAGTTTTGTGGCACGAACCACCAAAGGTTTTTAACTCACCTCTTGATAAGCAATCCGAAATAATAATTGTTGTATGCACATATTCAATGATCATCATCAAATGACCTAAGCTCCAAAGGTTACACATATTTGCCATTCACTATTCCAAAAGTCCTAAACTAGTAATGTATAATAGTTTTTGTACAAAGCAACTCTATGAACTTGAAAATGTGAATCAATGCATGTATTCTCCATTACTTTCGCATCTAATTACATTTTAAATGCACAAATGAACACAAAATCAACATGAGGTTGTCGGTTACATCTTGGAATGTAGCACACTCACATAAGTTAATCAAAAAGCTTCTTGACCTTGGGGGGCGAAGCAAGACATAGTACTTCTCGTCATGTGGTTCAACCACATATTCCACTTCCGATAGCCAAAGGTGTAGAGCCTTGCTCAACCCAAGTGAAGAACTTTGGAGCCCTTCCGACAAAGCCAACTTTTCTTCCTTGACTGCTTTGGTACTTACAAAATCAGATTGATGAATGATAATGTGATTGAGAACATTAACACATTGCATTGGATGAAGGCTCCCAATAAGTAGGTGAGAATATTGTTGTCCTTGGCGAATGTTGGAGGTGCGTGCCATGGGCTTCATATGTCTCGGTTGTGTGTTGAAGTTGCGTTCCGCGCACTCCATACCGCATAATTTCAATCGCATAGATACAAAGTTTAGTGGTGGAGTTCTAATCCTTGACTAACTTGATTGAGAACACGAGAATATTAAGATGCAATGATATAAGAACTCTTTTGATTAAACATTTGAAATTGCCATTTGCCATTACGCACTGAAACTGAAACATTGCCATTTGCCATTACGCACTAAAAGTGAAACATTGCCATATTACAATGAATCAAATTATAAAATTGTGAATGGCAAAGTTTAGGAAGACTTTGAACTTGCCATTTTATAGTTTGTTCAACACAACTTGCCACATCACAAAAAAAGAAACTTTGCCATTTGCAATTTCACAGTTTGATTCATTAGTTTGTAAAATGTTGCCTTTTGCCATTAATTTCACAATATGTTTCATTTCAATTTTCCATTTCAAAGTTTCACAAACTTTGAAAGTTCAGCAAATTGCAAAGTAGCAAGTTCAAAGTTCACAAAGTGTGAAACGGCAAGTTATGCTTGTCTATTCTAAAATAAAATTATCAACCATCGCACCTTGGACGATGCACCAAGTAAACAACATGTACAAAAAAGAAATTGCATGAAATTGTTTGTGCATTAGTAAGTTATTAGGCATAGAAACTATTATGCACAAAATCAATTGGATCGAGTGTAGGAAGAGATTCTTAGCAATAGATATTACTCGACATTGAGGTTTGTGATGGTGTTGCAAAACCTTCACTACTCCAGATTGAGCTTTACAAGAAAAAAAAAAAAAAAAAAAAAAAAAAAAAAAAAAAAAAAGTTTTAAATATGATGCACCATGTGTGGAGCGTGTATATTGACTTCATCTTAAGAGGTGCCAATTTGTAGGTTTGTAGGTGAGAAGGATTGAAAACTTTATCTCAATAAATTTGCGCAATAAGACACTGTAATGTAGGATTATGTATGGATTCTATTCACACAACTCACTAAACACAAGAATTGAAGTTGTAAAAAAGAAATCCGCTCTTAAATGATACAACAGTACTTTAAAATAAAACTATGTGTTTGCTCAATTTGCGAGATTCAAATGATCATACCGCATTAACCACTTACACAACTGTCTAGCAGCTTCTTCGCTCCGCTCAATGTTGTGACAGACTCTTTGTTACTTGCACGCTCACTTCATCAAGCAGACATGCCTCCAAGAATCGCCTCTCCTACTTCATCAAACCCTCGCCCCAACTTTTGTAACCCTACACTCCACCATGAAAGTGGTATTTTTCCTAAGCATTCAGTTTTCTTGTCCAACTCTCCCGAATAATACAACAAGCCTTGATTTTAAACTGGTCCTCCCCGGAGTCCAAACTAGCGTGAACAGAACCTGTTGTAGAAGTCCTTGATTGTACGACAATGATAGTATTCCAACAATACTACTTATTAACACCACCTTCTAACACCATTTGCCGATACACCATAGTCGAAAGTTTTGTATTACGTACAGTTCTCTTCACTATTCAACACACGCACACCCTCACACACCCTAGCTCCAGCTCCTACTTCCTGAGAGAGAATAAGAGCTCACAAACCCTAGCTCTTGCCCTAGCTGCCACCCTCGTCACCCATCCCAAATTGCTTGCACCCATCAAATTCTTCCATTTCCTATATTTCATCCATCCATAGGATTTTATCCATCCATCCATAGGATTTCATCTAGCAACCCAACTAAGGGTATCCAAAAATCCACGCTAGCACTTCTACTACTTTCGTAACTAAAGAAATATTTGCAAGGTAAATACGAGGTTAACAGCTACTTCAATAAAACCTCAATTCCGTTAAAATGGCGATATTCCATGTGTCATTTTGCCAAATCCCCTTTGAGCCATTTTACTCGCATTCTAAAACGTGTCATTTTACAAGCATATTTTTGAACTGTAGTTCAGAAGTATTGATGCCTGAGAAATGGCATGTTCATTAATATCACACATGTACTCTATAATATCAAGTGATTCCTCTAATATTACAAAAATTTCCATAAGATCACACATTTTTTATGGATTTGGACCTTTGGACATAGTCAAAGGGCAATATCTCTAAACGGACGTTCAAAAACATTGTAGTTTTTGAAAAGTGGTTTAAAATATTTACCCTATCATGTCAAAACTCGACAAAAACTAACATTAAATTTTTCATTTTAAGCACCCCAAAAAGCGACATTTTACCGGAATAACGCTTTTAACGGAATTGAGGATATAAGTTCTAGAGTTTGGGTTTCACAGTATCAAAACTCGGCCAACTTCAAGCGCGCTACTTCAACAATCACAACTCCAATTATAACAATGGCTACTCAAAACCCTTGACTCCAGCAACTTCACTTATGCGCACTTTTCGCCACATTCCATTGTCAATCTTCGGCCACTCTCTATTCTACCCACGCACTCTCTACTCTTCATTCTTGGCCACCCACTTGCTCGTTTCTCTACTCTGCCGACCCACTTTCTACTCTCTACTCTACCCACCCACTCTATTTTCCCATATATCCACTCTCTACTTTGTCTGCCTACTTTCTACTCTGCCCACTCTTTTGAGTATGCATAATCCCAATAAAAACAACGTCTTCTTAGTATATCCAAATATGTAAAACTTTCAGGTTTCCAAATTTATGCGTATTCAACTATAAATACACTCCTACTCTATTCTCCCCTAAAACCCACTCTCTACTCTCTGATTTTTGCAAATCAATCAATGGAGTTTTGTAAAGGCTCATTGTCTTGCGCAAATTGTAATTTCCTCAACCCTATTACAAATCACCTTGAAACCTTGTGGGTTCTTTATTAATTTGGCATTCTTTAAGTGAAAGCAACTTTTGTAAAAATAGAGTTTTTAAGATATAATCAATTTGCAAGTTGGGTTTTGAAATGGATCAAAGGTTTTTAACACATGTGTTGAGAAGCATGCCCAATTATTTGTTATTATTTGCACATTTTTAATGATTTATTTACCACAAAACCATTTTAGCTCAAAACATACGAGATATTTGCCTTCTTTACTTCAAAAGGTCTATATAAAAAATGCACAATAGTTCTTGTTACGATGCAACTTTAGGAACTTGTAAATGTGAATCAATGCGTGCACATTCTCTATAGAAATTTTTAGAAGAGGAATTTTGTGTATACTATTTCTTGATGATTTTGATGAGCAATATTTAAGCCATATTAAAAGTCATGACTCTTCAAAAAGAATCACCACATCGCATTTTTAAACCATTTACCAATTTCTTAATGTTCACCACTTGATAGACATGTACTCTTGTAAGAGATACAAAGAGGTATATTATTATTAATCTCCCATTGCATAGTTGATCACTATTTCAAGCTAGTCTCTTTGCCTCATACCAAATTCTTCAAGCCTTGTTGATTACAACGAAACGCGATGCATCAAAATCTCCTAAGAGTTTTGTAGCAATGCTCCTCCAAACAAATCAATTGCGGAAGTGCTAACAAAGTCCACTAATTGAGAATCTCAAAATCATATGCAATCAAATGTATGTAAAACTAATTTTGATTCCACAAAATTAGCTTGCAATGATAAACATGCCTACAGTTTGGAAACCCAAAAACAAGTGTTGCCTTCACCAAAAAAAATTGCAACATCAAATTCCAATAATAGAAATTGGGATGCACATTGTTTCTTTGAGGTAACCCAATAACTCCTTTTCAGGATGTATTCATATTACCTTGTTCATGATCCCATATCTACTGACAATCCCAACTCACCCACGTCCAACTCTATCCTAAACTAAGAACGGCAGCTTGCAAAAGTTGCATGCTTTAAAGCATAAATTCATGCCATAAATACATAACATAAGGATAAATAAGACTTTCACCACAAATAAAGTAGACTTCATATACAAAACGGCCAACGAGTGAAAAAATCAAAAGAAGTTCAGATCTCTATTCCCATTCCAATAAAGAGCACCCATATACAGAAAATACTCACCCTTTTGTGTAATCCATGAAAGCTAAATCTCAATAATTCCATGAAAATTGTTTGGCGATGAATAATTATCTCATGTATGATAGAACTCAGTACCCTAAAGAACCAGTGGCAAACTGGCAATAGATACAACCACCTCAATGACGAAGGGTCCACTAGTGTACAAAAATGGTCAAAAGAATGAATAAAGGATTCAAGAGAGAGTCCAGATTCGAACGCACGCATCGTCTCCTCCACTGGCCAACGTTTGCTCATCCACAAACACAAGAGCGGACACACCTCCTAGATGAGCATTCCTGATGGCAGTACGAGCTGAAGCTGGTTTCGTAACATCGTAGACATAAATGAAGCCGTCAACGGAGGTCGTTGCAACTTGGGAGCTTCCTGGAGACCATGCCACGGCATTGATACGAGCCGTATGGTACAGCATGTTCTTCACTTTCACCTGCAAGCCAAGCCAATGTCAGAAATCACTGTTGAATCCTCTGTGCTTCAAAAGCAACCGTCATTAACCTTTCAACCCCAAGCAGTGACTTTGCATTTCCTTGACTCAGCTTTTCACTCAACTTTGGATACCATTCCTATTTGTCTTCGCATGATGCATCCGTAACGTGAAAATTAACACTTTCAATTTCTATGAGTGACTTGTGCTTTGAAAGGATTGTGGTAGATAAGATTGAGGTTATCAGGCTCATCGTTGATTGGTTATGGTGCACTATTCGACATGTTCAAGTTTGAAAAGGTGCACTATTCATCATGCTCAGAGAGAGATTCTGCAAACAATATTCGGGCTGCCCAGTGCGGACGAAAAGGGAGTTAAGGTGAGTAAGCTATACCTCTCTGGTTATGCGATCCCAGACCACGGCTTCTCTATTCAGGTCACCAGAAGCGATCAAAGCTCCATCAGGTGAGTAGCGAATGGCTGAAATTTCGCCACGGTGCTTCTCTAACACGGCTTCCTGAGTGAGCGTGTCTCCTTTCAAAGAGTATACATAGAGTTTCCCGTTTCGGCCTCCTACTATAGCTTCGTCTCCATCTGGTGAAAGCGCAGCTGCTGATGCGCAGTAGTCCACATCTATGGAGGAAACAAGCTTACCATGGCGGAGCAATATCACTGAGTTCTCGATTGGCACTATGGCTACCTCTGGGCAGTTACGAGCTACATCCAAATCTCGTGGTAGTAAGCCTAGGTCTAAAGCTTCTGCCTCCATGTACTTATCTCCTGGTAATGGAACACGCCGAAACTGCACAAAATACCAATAAAAGAAAACTCTTCATTTAAGGACGAAATCGGATCAAGGGCGCGAAAGGGAGACAGAAAATAATCCTTTGGTCGTCATTCTCATCAACATCCTCTAGTGAAAATAACGGTTGTTTATGTTGATTTTGAATCTACAATATAGGGGGTTATACAAGACTTAGTGAAAGTCCTCTAAAATCGTGGACTATCACTAAGTCATGCTACTGAATACAGCAAAAGCCTCCGTTCAAGAGGGAAAGGAAACAAAGGTGGACTATGGGAGCCAAAAAACAATCTCCGGGTCGACATTGTGAATCACTCGCTCGCAACACTCTGTAGTGAAGATATTGGTTGGCAATTGTGATTTTTAATCTGGTTATAGAGTCAATGACATTCAAGCATTTCTCTTATCAAAAGAAAATCAATTCAAGGTTTATTATATAACATTAATGGATGTTGTGATTCATTCATTTATAAGCAGTCCGGATCTGAGAAATAGAAAAGCAAGTAAGAAGGTAAGATGAGTACCTTGTGGTCCATGCCACAGGTGACGAGCTCATTGCCTTGGGCGACCATAAAAGTGGCAGGGTTCACAGCTCCGTTCTTAGGCAAGCGACCAAGGTACCCAGAGCCGACTTTCCACTTGATGATCACACCATCATAGCTGCTAGAGTAAAGGTGCACAGCATCGCCATCTTTTGCAGCAGTGAGCGCCGTGATGCTCCTCAAGTGCCCGGAGATTGTTCGTGTGGGCGTGGATGGAGTGGAGATCGAGAGGTAGTTAATCACTCCACCCAACGAGATTGTTATAATGTAGTCGCCCATCCACAAACAGCCCACTTGCATGTCGTCGGCTCCACCCACATCGGAAAACGAGAATGTGGTACTCACTTTTCCTGCGCCTTCTGCTGATATGTCCCATATCTTTGCTGTTTTGTCTGCTGATACTGTAAGCACCTGATGCCACGCTCACGTATCAGGCAACTTGTGTACAAAACACAAACAAAGTAAACGTTAACCCCAAAAGTTTTCTAAAATCCAAATCGGGCTTTGAGGGTTACTTTCAACCCACTTTCGACATTATGATCTCATAATTAAATATCAGTAACGGTTTAAATTTGTACCATGAGCAGTATATCAAGTAGGATTTCGGTTGGATCTACAGAACGAATCTTAGGCTGAGGTTTCGAAAGCCTAAAATTTCAAGAGACGGTTTTGATGATTATGGCAGATTTACGACAGAAGACATTCGGGGTTAAGCACCTGCTTTCCAGTGGGACTCCAGCTCGCTGCATAGATACTTCCACTATGGCCATCTTCACCAGAAAGTGATCCCAGCTTTTCACCAGTTCTTCCATCAAAGAGGAAGCCGTTCTTGTCAGATCCTACTGATAGGAACTTGCTTCCATCGGGTGAGAATCTGATGCAATTTACGAAGTTCGTATGTTCTCTGCAATCCCCACGTACTTAAGCTTTACTCTCTGCTCTTCCATCTCTGCAAATTCATCTCGGTTTACCCCGGCTTAACATTCATGTTAAGAGGTAGTAATTCTTCAAAAGGCCAACAAGGTAACGAAGTATGAGATAGAAAGCAGGTAATTGGAGACGTGCCTGTTGGATGCCTTGAAACGAAAGGGAGGGCCTTCATAGAAATTCACAAGATAGTCTTCTCCACAAGTGATGATGCGAAATGGACGAGTTGGTTTGAACGCGCAGCTCAACACCCGCTTCGAGTGTCCGTCAAATTCGCCAACTGTTGAGCCGGAGTCCCACCTACAAAACGAACGCCACTCGTAAGCGCTTCTATCTTCACACGAGCGACAAAGGTTACCTAAAAGAATACAAAATGTGCAATAACGTTTCTACAATGAGTACATGGTAAATCTTCAGTAACATTCAGTATCGGTACCAGTGCTGATTTTGGTCATATAACACTTCTACATACAATACCCCCGCAGTGCCTTACAGGGGTATTTACTAACCTTATCATCAATGCAAAACAGTATTCATGCCTTAAAATGCCATTTTTCATGCTAAATACTACTACACTTTATAGCCGATTCATATAAAGAGTATCTTGTCGTTGCCTCAGGATTCAAGTTGCCAATCAAAATTTAAAGCACAAAATTAGTTGCATTCTGTTGCTACACCATAAACCCTAAAACTTTGAATGCTTCGGGCCCTTGCCATGGCCAAAATTAACGATTCAATATCCAATGCAGAAAATCAAATCTAGTTGATTTCAATCAATCAAATCATGCGTGATAAATGTAGGTTCTGAGATGTATTCAATAACAAAAACAAATCCAGTAACTAAACCCTAGAAGGTAAAGCTCCATACAAGAACGCCTTGAGCTCTTTCTGTCGCCACACAGCACGATACATCAAAATGAAGACTATTATCAATAAAGATGAGGATTATCTTGTTGCTACAATATGTGAGATAAATAAGTGACTATTACAAATACTAAAGTTACAAGTAAAGGATTCCTACAAGAAGGCTCTGACGAACGTGGAGCCCCTGGATCCAATGCAGACTATCAATAAAAATGGCAGTATCTTGTCGATTCCAATCGCTCAAAAGCATATGAATTCAAAGTGACTAAACGAATGCAGATTATCAATGAAAATGGAAGTACTCTTTAATTCCAATCTCTCAAAATTATGAGTAACATTAAAAACCCTAAAAATCCAACGAGGAGGTGAACGAAGGAAGGAATCGTACAAGAAGGCTTTGACGAAAGTGGAGCCCTTGCCATCGCCACAAACAACAATCCGTTGTCCATCCGGCGACCAATCGAGATCATCAATGGAGCCGGACAGAGCGCGAATCTCAAACCGAAGAGTGCGATCAGCGTTATTGCGAGCCCAAACCCTGACGGTGCCCGAGACGTCTCCCGATGCAATCCACTCGCCATTGGGAGAGAATCGGGCGACAGTGACAGGGTAGCCGTGCTCGCCGTAGACTTCCACTTGCGATGGATCCTTCAAGCTGCGTAGGATGACGGATCGTCCATTGCAGTAGATGATTGAGCTCGTCTTGAGATCGCCTGCTATTAGAATACCGCGCCCTCGCTCTGTGCCTGGCGAGCTTGCAAATGTCTGCGCCAATTGCGCCATCGGAGCTCGAATTTGAGAAATCTGTGGAGGTGCTACCGATTGGCGATGGCGATGATCGGCCGGCTGACGGATTTTTGTAGCGTGAATTGATCTGAAGTTGAGAGTGGTGTGTTCATGCTTTGCTTCAGCAATCCCGTTTTCATGTTATCTACGATTTGAGGCTCATAAATCTCTGTTTTCTCTAGAATTGTGTTTGACGTGGAATGTACATCCCTGCTAGAATCACGCGGCAGTTCTTAACCAATATGAAGTACTCATTATGCATTTCGTGATTTTGTCACGTTATATTATTTGGAAAATTAGAGAAAGCCCAATTAGAGAAAATTAGAGAAAGCCCAATTAGAGAAAATTAGAGAAAGCCCAATCGCATCGTGGTAAACAACTCCTAGATCCTCCTTTCCTATATTTTTCTCGGGAGAGTAGTTACTACGCATAAACAATAAAAAGAGATACTTACTTTGAATTTATGGCATCTTTACACGAAGAGCCAAGAAGTGGGGTGAAGCACAAAATGACACGATAGAATTTTCAAAATTTTACATTTACATTTAGTATAGCGTTAGTCAACACTTAGCATCGAAGTTATTAGTTGCAACTTTTAGCGAGGATGACGTACATGTCTATCTTTAAAATATGGTTTTGTTCTCAGCCAAGTTGTTCCTCTGGGCAAAATTCTAGCCACGTTGTTCATGTTGTTCGTGTAATTGATGCTTGCTCTATGCATACAACAAAGCCCTTGTTCTCTCTACCACACTACTAGTTTGTGCGGTCAAATATTGCTTGGCCTGATTGTGGTCGAATCTATATGCATGCAAATTGTATTCACTCAAGTTGTTAACTCTCTCGGTGCTTCAATTAATTTATGACCTCACTTTTTACTGTGCAAATTTGTATAGCATTGTTGTGTGACAAGAAGTGGTTTACATGCCCAATCACTAGCATGATTGCATAATCCTTGTAACAAGGTTCCACAAATGAGCCCTACAAAGTCTCACACAATCAAAAGAATCTATACACAATTAATTTGAGTCGTATATGCGTTTAAAAGCAAATATATTGTTTGCATTCTAAATTGCATGATCTCATAATTGTTGAATCATAAGCGGAACAATGAACGGGTCACCAATGGCTAATGAGCCGTAAACTCTATAGTAGTGGTAGAGGTAAGCAAACGCTGATAAAAACTTCGAGAAAGCATATCATTTAAAGAACATAACAAGTACATTCACGTGAAGAAAATGGAGTAAATTAAAGTTGTAGAAGCAGTATACAGTGCCCTCTAGATAAATGCAATTGTAAGGGCAATTTTTCAATCGACTTTAAACATTGCATGTGCACTCAAAAATGATCCGATTTCAAAACCGTAAAGTGCATTACAATCACATGGGAGTCTACTACATCTTCAACACTAGTTTACACATTTATCAATGAATATAATATTAAATAACACAAATACTTCATATATTATTGATGAATAAGTTTTAACATTCTTAGCTTCAATTTGAATGTTCATTCTAGCATGCAAATATAAAATGAGCTTACAAATGTGTTCTTTAGATACTAGAGCTCGTGCCTTGTGCATCATTTGTATCACTTCCTCTTGTGTTGTTGTCCCTCAAAATGTTATATAATACCACTTTAAGTATCTCTCAAAACCAACAAAAATCCCTCAAAATCAGCAAAAAGAGTAAACATATTTGAGCTTAGTAACTAGTGCATGAGAGATATCACTCAATATGTCATAGACCACCCTTCAATTTCTAGTGCAACATTGTAAAGTTGTAGGTGGGCTTTTACAAGCTTTCATAGAACTTTTTAAGATATAAAGAACCATTCAAAACCAACTTGATATCCTAGCTTGAAGTGGAAGTGATACAAATCATGCATCTAGAAGAAGCTCTAGTAGAAACAAATTTTTAAGCTCATTTTAAATTTGCATACTCAGATGAACATTCAAATGGAAGCAAAGAGTGATAACACTTATTCATAGATAGTGTATGAAGTATTTACAATCCAATATATTATTATCAGCGATAAATGTGTAAACTTGTGTCGAAGATGTAGTAGATTCCCATGTTATTGTAACGCACTTTACGGTTTTGAAATTGGATCATTTTTGAGTGCACAGGCAATGTGTTTAAAGTCGGTTGAAAAATTGCCCTCACAACTGAGTTCGTAAATCATCTGGAGGGTACTGTACAGTAACAAAAAACCGAGTAGAAATACACTAATTTTTGGATGTTTGCACCCAAGAGAAGATCTATCCTTTATCCTCAGGAATCCCACTAATTCTAAAGCTCTACGCAAAACTGCTGATCAAAGTGAGTTTCTCACCACTGACAAAACTGGAAAAGTTAAGCACAGAAGAGCGGATGTTGCTGAAAACTTCTAAGTTCGATCGGCCCGCGGGGTTGCCCACTCCACACGTAAAATTAGGTTGTCATATCCGTAGCCATCCAATTTGTTGATTGCTCGAATTGCATCATCCCTGCACATCAATGCCACACGATCAAAAGCTTCAGTACTGCTGATATCATCCTCTCCTGTCACTGAGATACAACCGAAAGCGTCTCTGCAGGTTTGAATGCAAAAATGGGATGCTATGAAGCGCTAATTTCATAGATCCTGGCTGAAACATTAATATGAAAACAAATGAAATCGGCTGCCAAGATGACACTTTCACTAGATTAAAACAGAAGAAAGAATACATACCAAATGTAAAGTTTGTAAGCAAGAAGAGTGCGTAAGGCTATAAAAGATTTTGAAAAGAAAAAACGTTAAGACATGATCAAAATACTGGCAGAATCATTCTCGAACCGAAGAACAACGGATGCCTTAATGTGGAATTAGGAAGTAACTGCCGTATTAAGAGTCTCTCGATCATGAAAAGTGTGTTTGAATGGGGAAAGGTAGATCACTGGAATTAGTGTTACGACCAAGAGTCTCGCTATAATGAAAAAGTGCGTTTGAATGAGGACAGACAGATTACTAAAGTTAGCGTAGCGACAAAAGAAAGATTATGCGCACTTCTGAAATAAAACAGTCACACAATGAAAGGTGGTAAGATAGAAAGAGAACATACCGGTTAACAAAATTGATGAAGGCAAAACCACGGCTAAGTCCAGTTTCCCGATCGAAGGCGACGTAGATACGAGAAATAGCACCAAAAGGTCGAAAAAGCTCCTGGAGATCTTGCTCGCGAGTGTCCTCAGACAAATTCGTAACACGAATGGAATTATCATCTCTCCCTCGTCGCATGCTTTCTCCTCCATCAGCTTTGCCACCTGACCGCATGCTCGGCGGCACATATGATCCTTTGCCCCCTGCTGCTGCCGAGGACAAGCTAGGAACTCCCATGTCGTCATCGGGTGGTGGCTTTAAATCGCCTCCCGGAAGAAAGCCTTTCGTCGCAGCAATGTCCTTGAACGGACACTTCGACGTCCAGTGATCTCCTTTCTTCCCACACGTCCTGCATACGATCAGTGACGCGTTTCCAAGACTGGCTAAATCAGCTCCCTTCTCTGGCTCTGGCTTTGATCCTGCAGGTCGCGTCCGCTCCAAGAAAATCTCTTCCGTTGACACAACTGTTAAGTTGTCTGAGGCGTTTTGACCAAGCGCATCGCCGAATTTCTTTAACGATCGCCTCCTGATCGCAGCTGGATTCAGCTTCTTTACCTGTTAACATCCAATCCAAAACAGTTCACACAATGTAAAGTAGAACACTTTGCTACATTACTTTCTCTTTCAAGGTAACTTGACTCAATTAACACTGATTCTCTGCATGGCGCGACACCGGATCCAAGCTTAAGGTAAACAAGCTGTAAAATGATCACGGATAATTTCGGTAGAAAGATAATCAAGAATTGTTGTACCTGTTTCTTGACTCGAACGGTCTTGGTAACCTTAGTGCGGACTCCGTCCTCATTCTTCCGCCATTCGATAATGATTTTCACTCCCTTTTCATCGGGGCCGATGACTTGAGTAGGCGGCAAAACGCCTTCAATTCCTTCATCTTCTTCAGCTGCATCTCCCCACCGGAAGTCCCGTCGTCCTCCCATGATGAACGACGCCAATATGAAGTTCTGATAAATTAACAGCAAGAAATATCGGAAGCTCGAATCGGAGGTGAGCTATGGCGAGTGAGCTCGAAAGATGTGCAACGACGAGCTGCAACCGTATTAGCCCTAACTGGCTTCCTTGTTACTGTAAATCCAACAAGCGCCTTAATATCACTTAGCCTCTCTAATATCACCTTCCCTAGTCTGAAGTTGTTACATTATTAAAAAATGTATTCTCTGTGGATTGAACAAAGATTGTGCATTACATTGAAGATAATATGGTCGCACTAGTTCATATAAAATATTTATTAATTTTCACTTTAGTAATAATTAACTATGTTTACATGATTTCCACTCTCTAAGTGGTATAAATGATTATTTGTTGAATGAAAAATATTCATTAGAAGTGGAACGTTATATTAGAGTGTAATCATGCAGTGCGGTAATGCTTATTACCATCTTCACTGTAACCAAAAAAGTGCTTCCTATCATATATCTCCCAACACAACAGAGATAATCATATTTACACAAGGCTTTGTGGTTGTGTGGAAAGAGGCATATTTTCTTGTAATCGTTTAGTAAGACAAAGTGGGGTATAGCTATTAAATCACTCTCCAAATCACTTTCTCTCAGTCCATAATTGTTTGTTTTTTGTGCTCTAATGCAAATTTTATTTTTAGTATTTATGAGTATGACTAAAATAAAGGTTTTTTCTATGCACTTATTGTAAATACTACACATTACATGAGGTTGGTTTTTGCAACCCTACCTATGATGCAAATGGCTCATGTAAAGCCAACTCTACTCGTGTGTTGGAGCTAGAGAGTTTGCGCTCAAGGGATTTCGAGAAACTAGCATAGACAAGAAAGAAGTGCACTGGAAGACATAGCAATGAAGTAAATTGTGAGAATCGGTGATAAATTGGAAAGTATCAAGTATCTACTTCTACATCCAACTCTACACATAGTTCTAACATTGCGATATGTACTAGCTTTTGTTTTTTGTTCAAATTCAGCTGGAAGAATGTTAAAACTACGTTCTAACAATTTTGTTGACATTCAATTTATTTCTTGTTCACATGGTGATACAACATTCAAAAAAATTTACAACAATGTAAATGGGTGTTTCTTGAATTAGTATGCAATAATTTACTTGTTTTAGACTCGCTTTCTACAATTTAACAATATCTATTTGTTCCTTTCCAATTAGGCAACGAGTTTTTGTTTTCAAAGCTGAATATATCTCATGTCACTTAAGAATGAGGTATAAAGACAAAATAAATAAATGTTAGAAAGGGGAGACAAAAGGAGACAATGTGTAAACTTTTGTGAGGATTGTAGATTACATGTAAAAGGTAGTTACCAAATTCCTATATTAATACCTTTTAAAAAATTTCATCTTACATTATAAGATAGAAATTTTTAAGGGTGATATAGATAACTAGATAATTTGACTACTAGAATTAATACTTCAATAAGCATATTGTGATAAGTAATAAAGTAACTAGGTTCCATCAATCCTTGAAGGTCCACAAGGAGCTCAAACGAACAACATTAGGTAGAGGAATTAGTCAAAGAGACAACTACATTAACGCAGAAAAAACCAAGTTTTAACAACCTTGCGATAGAAGAATATACTAGGCAAGTAGAAGAGTGCTTTACCTTCCCTCCGAATCCCTTGCAATTAACTTTTCTTCTTAACCCCTAAAGATCCAAGAAAGCCGAAATGGCTTTTTGGAATTTCCGCAGGGAAAAATTTCAGCCAACTTTGACCATTATAATCTCAAAATTGGAGAAAAATTAACGGTTCAAATTTGTCACTAGAGTAAAGGGTCAAGTTAGCTTCAAGATCTTACGGTTGGATTTTCTAATTAATGCTTAGATTGAGTTTCTTTGGGCCTGAAGTAGAAGAAGGTTCTTTTTGATGATTTAGACAATTTTGTATCAAGGATCTTTAGGGGTTAAGCGATAAAATCATACAAACTATATGAACCAATTCTCCATCAATATTCCTCTTCAAGCAAAATAAGACCTCGAGAAGCACATATGATTGTGCCTAGAAAAGGACTAACGAGGCCTTGGAGCTCGTGAGGACCATTAAGGGTTAATAACAATGGTTTCAAAGAACAATACATAACCGTTCCAGTATCTTGCGTATGTGTCACTTCTTCATTGGCTTCGAGCATGCTTGTTAAAATTCAATAATGTATGTCTATGAACGGTTATAAACTAGAAACAAAGGATTATAGCATCTGATGTGACCTATGACCTTACCACAGATGATAACTCAGTAGATTAGATAGTACTGATTTGTCAAAAGTGGTTGATGTCAAAATTTTGGTAATTGTATATAATTTTACCAAAAATTGTCGCAATATGAGGCACTTCAGTAATCTGGCATGTATTAATCTTTATCTATGGCAAAACTAGATTACTCGTACTTAGCTTGGCATTTGATGTCTACAAAAAGGAAACACATGATGCTTATTCATAGCAGAAGCTTAAACGTTCGGAAATATGGGTTGAATGTTTGGACGAGTTCGCAACTGGTTCCTGAAAAATTAGGGTTTGGATACTTGTACCTTGGCCATTTACAGCATGGGTTGCTTGCCAATGATTGAAAATTCGCGAGTTATGAGAAATAGCTTGATGAGTCAAGAAACCTCCCCATTGTTCTTGTTGTTTTCACAAAGAACCTAGTTGTTGCTGCAAAGAGCTTTGTTGCTACAAAGCTTCAGATAATTGTTGTTTATGAAGTGCATTCTCTCTACGGAGTACGACCACATTCTCTTGCAAAGTAAACTTGGCTTTTTTCTTTTTAGCTTCCGCAACTATTGAGAGTAAACATGGCATTCAAATCTTTGTATGGATTCTCAATAACGTATTGAGCCCAGAATCACAATTCCTCTTTGACCAGAAAAGCTAGTGTTGCTTGCACAGATATTTGTTCCGGTAGTAGCAATAGGTTACGAAATATGATTGGAAATAATTGGCTGCATACCAAAAATTGGTGCACGTTCTACGCCGTCAACATTGGGCTAGATACATGGCCAAGAACTAAGATTTGATCCTTGAATTGGGATTGATGATAGAAGAGGATTGATAATTGGTGGTTGAGGATCAGGAGGCAAGGTTCTTGGGTCAATATCAAGCTCTTAGTCGTAATCTCCATGCTCCGTCATAACAAAAGTATGCGGCCTTGAACCTTTATTTGCTTCATTCCAGTCAAAAACCTTAATTTCCTAATCTCTCTGGAAATTCCATTGTTTACCGTTAGAGGTAGGTGTCGCTAAGTTTTGCGCTACTCTACTTCATAATATTTACTATGATCATGACGTTGAATGCCTTGTGGCCAGAATTTGAAGCGATATCCTCCAATGGCACTTTTGCAATTCACCTTCAAGTAATTGTCATGACTTTCTTTGAATTATTGGTGTAGTCTCTAATCAATCCAATAACAGTTGTCATATCGCGAATAAAGTGTTTCATTGTAGATTTCTTGAGGTTAGTATTTTTTTTTAAACCTCGCAATCCTCTTTGAATGTTGTATGGGCAATAAGAACTGGTGGCCCTGCTTCAAACTTTTTGACATATAAGTCAAAAAGGACTTTGAAGGTGTGGATGACATCACGATCCTCAGAGTAAACAACATCACAAGAATGTTTGGGATGGTATTTTGTCAATGTTGCCTTGTGATTCTTCTAAAGTGTTCAAACCTTGTTAAAAGACATAAAGTGAAATGTATAATTAAATTAGAATATTAAACTCCAACAAGCAGATATAACAATAAACCTTCACATTACTTCCTTAAGTGATGCAATCTAATGAAATCCTAGGGATCCATTTGAAGTGAGGTGAAATTTGTCATTATCATCTTTGAACTGCTAAAAGTTTTCTAATTCTTACACCAATGCGTAATCGTAATTAAACACTTAAATTTTTGAAAGCTCACGATGATATATATATATATATATATATATATATATATATATATATATATATATATAAAAAAACGTACATATGAGTTTCTAATCCCAAACAATACAATACATGCGCGATAGAATACAACTTCCGAGTGCACACTCTTTCATCTTAGTATCTGTGGTTACATTTTTTGATATAAAAGTTGACTTTCTTGCTTCAAATTTTGAACTTTGAAAACTACGTAGTCATCAGTATGGTCTGCCATGGAAACACCAAGGAATAGTATGCAAGACATAATATAGACACCTTTAAAAACCAAATTCATTATCCTTTATTGAAAGAGTATGATTTCTTCGATGATGCAATGATATCTTTAAATACCATGATCTTACTAATGGTATTAAATTTGAATGATCTTACTAATGGTATTAAATTTGAATGATCTTACCAATGGTCAGAAATTTGAATCTTTTATTTGGAGTAGGCATGCATGTACAAGAAGGTAATAGATCTTCTAGCTGCATCTTGAAAAATACATCAAAGTTCAAAAATTTGCACTTTGCTTTGATAAGAGCAATTTTGAGGGCTTACAAGGAGCAGATTTGAGGCCCCACAAGGCTTACGAGATCACCCCAATAACACCATTTAAAGTATTAAGATTGACATGATTATTTCAATCATAATGATTGTGACGATGCTCATAATTTGAATCAATGAGACTATTTTATTCAACTACAAATATTAATTTCAAATACTGGCCTCCTAAAGTATATGATTAATGTGATAACTGGCTTCAATGAGGGCATCAGTGGTAAGAGAGAAAGCAAGGATATGTTTGGAAAAGTACCACGCACCTAAAGAATGTCGCTACTCTTTTGTCCTCTGTTCACGTAACACTTCCGCAAATCCTCATAATGATATCGTTGGCTTCATTGCCAAAGTACACCAAATAACACTCCAAATATTTGAAACAACGATTTGATGATTTGAGAGTTAGAATATGAAAGTTAATCAACGTGACAAATTCTTCGCATTTCAAATGGTAGTTTTGAATATTTTGAGTATACGGAAATAAAGTCATTAGTACATCTGATTGCCTAGAATTAATTAAATCGTTTAATGAAGTTTTATTCAACTCATCTCCATAAAAAGGAGGGGAGTAGTTGATAGATTCTTTTAATTTTCCAAGCGCAATGTTGAAATTGATGATAAAGTGTTGTACCTTTGCAATCAAGTTCTTTTTACCATGGAGTGAGCAATATACATTTTAATTTCCATTGGGAAAGTTATGCTCAGCTACTGTAATGCACCATGAACCACATGTGCTCAATAATCGTATCCTAGAACCGCTTCCTCTTCCACCTGCAGATTCTATCATGACTTTCGAACATAATGCTGGAGAGAGAAGTTCTGTTGATGATGGTACCTCCATAGGGATAGTAGCTCTCCTTGCGGACTGTGAATCCTCGAGCTTCACCACATCACTGCCCAACTCAAGCTTTGCGGCATCACGATCACGGACGCCAAACTAATCAATAAGACACTAAACTCTTTTCCTCCCGCATATCCTATTTTATCTCAGCAATACCGAAACATGAAATTCACACGCTACTCAGAGCTTATAAAGTATCTGCAGGTTGGAGAACAACAACAACAAATCCTCCTCCAAAATGCAGAGAAACGACCGGCTCGTGAAATTTACTCCACTGAAAAGACATCACCTACCACCAGAACGACAACAACGCCAACCTCGGCATCGAAAGCCAGCAATTCGGAACGCGAAGCTCACACTTTTGAAGCACCCACGCGACCCCCGAAAGGCGGTTTTGTGAAGCCAAAAAGCCATTGGAGAAAGCAACCTTACAAGATCACGCGCTATTTACCAGGTCAGAAATCTGGAACCTCAAGCAGTCCTCCTGCATGTCAAGTCAAGGGGAGCTGCCACAAATGTGGTAGACCCGGGCATTACGCTCGGGAGTGCAGAGCATCCGAATACATTGTAAATATGTAGAAGGAGCTACAGGCACTCAAAGGTTCGAAAATACAAGCTCACTCGTTAGATGCCCCCTCTTTATCGGACCTCGATCCAGAAAACTACATGGTGGGTTGCGGATCCACTACCGTTGAGGCCAACATTGCTTTACACGATAGTGCATCCACTCACACCATACTCCAAGACCAAACATTTTTCGAGTTCAAAACTCATAATGAGCCTTGGCAAACTTGTGATCTAATCACAATCGCAAGGAAACAAAGTTTCCGCTTCCGTGAGGGCCGAGCACACATAGTGTTACCCGGGGAAGCCCCCCTCATCTGCGAACGAGCAATGTATGTTCCTGGCGTCCCCCGTAGCCTGATCAGCTACAAGGACCTAAGGGCTAGTAACATTCACATCTCCATAGTCCATGACAATGGGGGAGAAGTGTTGGAATTGGGGAGCGAGCATAGACTGTTGGCCGCAGCACGAGCGGGTGCTAGCGGACTTTATGAGCTCCCAATCCGAGGAAAAGTTCCAGCACTCCCACGGGCAATGGACATGCCTCCTTCCTTACGACAGTTAGAAGGGCGGATCATTGGCATCATCGATTGAGACATTCCGGCACAACAATGATAAGGAGGACGATATCAATCCTTAGCGGCCACAAGTTGAGCACCCGAGACGCGGAGCACACCTAAGAGCGCCATGCATGCTCCAAGGCAAGTTCATCCGGTAGCCTTCGAAATGGAAGCACCCAAACGAGATGCCAACACCCCTCTTCCGCCTCCAAGGCGATTGGTGCGACCTTATCTCCCCTGAATCAGGTCAGTTCAAATACTTTTTTGTATTAGCTGATGCGTGGGGGAGACATACGGAAGTCTCACTTCTTACCACCCGGAACATGGTATTACTCAATACCTTAGCCATGCTCATTAGATACAAAAACCACTACTCAAAATGTCCTATATGTCATCTTAAAATGGACAACGCTTCAGAATTCAAATCCCATGCATTTGAGAGTTTTTGTATAGCTCCAGGGATCGAGCTTTCCTATTTTGTGCCATATGAGCATGCACAGAATGGCCTTGCAGAAGCTGTAATAAAGAAAATTCAGTTGATAGTTTGACCATTGCTATTTCACGCCAACCTCCCCTCCCAGTTTTGGGGACATGCGGTGCTACATGCCGCAACTCTCCTAAAACTAAAACCGACTCTTCTACAGACTTAAATCCCGTTAGAACTTGCATCGGGAAGAACACCTTACATAGCTCACCTCAGAACGTTTGGTTGCGAGGTCTGGGTACCAGCTCAGAACCAAAACAAAGGACTATATAAACTCATCGAGTCAAAGGTGTATACTTAAGATTCGACTCGCAGAGTATTATACGATATAAAATTCCCAACCAGGACGATGTATACAAAGCTAGATTTCAGAATTGCAAGTTCGTAGAATCTCGCTTTCCCGAAACTCAGAGCCGCAACAAACCTACTCTCACACTAAACTTTTGTGATTCATAAACCCTTACTCTCAATCCAGATCCTAGAACCGCACTCACACATAGTGAATGCCAGAAACTCCTCAATCTTCAACAGCTAGCCGAAAAGATTCCGGACGGATTCCACTTCGGCCCCAGAATCATACGCAGTCCAGTACCAGGCTTAGGGAACCCCAGGTTCTGGTAGCAATTCCAAGTAAGAAACGCATAGTGCAAACCTCTCTCTTAGCTGACCAGTCTTTCGAGGTCGATAGCCTATCATGAGACGACCTCGAAGCTTTTGTGTCTACTCTATCCAATATTGATTCTGATCCTCAAACTCTAGAACAGGCAAAGAAACGAGTAGATTGGCCTCAGTGGCACGAAGCTTTACAAGCAGAATATAGCTCGTTACGCAAACCCGAAGTTTTCGGAGAATTGGTCCACAATCTTAGCTCACCGCCTATTGGACACAAAATTGTGTTTACTAGGAAAATGGATGAACAAGGAAAAATCCTACGCTATAAAATTCGACTTGTAGCCCAGGCATATGCTTAGAAACCCGGGATAGATTTTGAACAAACATACTCTCCCGTGATGGATAGCACATCATTCCGCTATTTGCTTAGCTTAGCAACTCAACATACGCTAGAAACCCGGCTCATGGATGTAGTCACGACATACTTATACGGGAATTTAGACAGTGAGTTGTACATTAAGCCACCCCCCGAATTTCTACCTCCATCTCGCCCACCACCGGCGGGAAAATTTTCCGGGCTTCGCATCCGCAAAGCCCTTTATGGCCTTAAGCAGGCAGGAAGAGCATAGTACCACCATCTCAAAACATACCTCATGGCTCACGGTTTTTCAAACCATCCAGCCTTGCCTTGTGTCTTTACACTTCTGAGTTTATTATTCTGGCGGTCTATGTCGATGACTTCAACTCGATTGGCACCCGAAAGTTGTCTCGCAAGGTGGAATCAATACTAACAAAACAATTCGAAATGAAATTGTAAGGACGTACGACGTTTTGCCTTGGTCTTCAGATTAAGCATTGTGCAGATGGAAGCTTGTTGCTTCACTAACAAACTTACACAAGAAAGCTCCTGCGCACCTTCAACATGGACACCGCAAACGCATTGACAGCGCCCATGATAGGGAAGTCCAAAAGCAAAGATGATCCATATCGCCCAACCGAAGAGAATGAGGAGGAGATCGAGAAGCGACAATATCTCGCAGCAGTTGGAGCGCTACTGTACTTAGCCACCAACGCCCGACCTGACATCAGCTTTTCAGTCAGCATGCTGGCGCGCCACAACCAACGACCAACCTCACGCCACTGGCAAGGTATCAAACATCTGATGCGGTACCTACGTGGCGCCGAGGACCTCGGCCTTCACTTCAAGCCGGACTACAGCGGGATCATTGGCTACGCCGACACTGGATATAAGACCGAGCCCACGCTCATTTTCGAGGACAACGCCGCCTGCATCGAACAAGTCTCATCCGGATTTATCAAGTCCAACAGGGTTAAACATATCAGCCCGTAGTTGTTCGGCTACACCCAGGAACTTACGAGCACAGGCCAGATCGAAATACAAAAGTTGCCTCAGCGGAGAACATCGCGGATCTCCTCACAAAGGCACTTCCAGCTTCGCAGCATTGCAAGCTCATACAACTGGCGGACATGTGTAGCTTATCCGAACTGTAAGCTCTGAGGGCGTCATCACTATTTTATCCACTGGAGTTTTTAACGAGGATGACACCCTCAAGGAGGATTGTTAAGAGAGAGTTAGATGAGTACATTCATCATGGCAGTAGATCCTCTGAGGATTATGGCGGCTAGTTCCGCCTGCCAAAAATGGCTTGTACCTTGCCCTCTCTTTCTGATAAAGTTGGCTTCTCACAAAGCTCTTACTCTCTTCTTGTCAACTTTTGCTCATGCTATCTCGTAACAGTTGCCTCCACGGGAATATGAGATAAGATAGGGAGGAGTAAGACATAAAGGCTCTTATAAGTACTTCTGGAGGCCTTTAATACTTAAGGTAGGAATACCCTAGAAGGCTCATATTTCTAAAGTTGAGCCTTCGGAAGAGCTCTTACTTCTAGCTGTCTTTGCATCCTAACATACCTTCATGGTGTTTGTGTATGGCTTGACTTATGTCACTACAAGAGTTTTTGCACCCATAGTCAATTTTCTCTACACTTTATTATGACTTCATAAAGATCATATTCACTTATAAGTGTATGTAAGGTAGTTAGGACACTTAAAATCACAAAAGTTAGTGTTTGGAGGTGTTTTGGAGGCATGTATGCTGATTTTGTAAGAGTCGAGGTTAGAAGCTCACTATAGCTTTCATCCAAGGCAAGCGGATGAAAGCACACAAGACTTTGTCTTTTATGGGATGAGTGACGTTTTTCATCCATTAACAACTCATAAAATTCATATTTAGGATCTTTCATCCAAACATTTCTTCATGACAATTGAGTCGTCTCTCTCCTGCTTCTTTATTGCATCTAACTTTCGCCCTAAGTGAGCTCCGAGAGGCTTGTGAGTTCTTGGCAAAGTTTGTGAAGAAAATGTTGTTTTGCGTGAATAGGTGATGGTAGAGCTTGACGTGGAATTTTGAGCCTAAAGATTTGGAGTGAGGCACTCGAGGGGTTTGTGGCGTGGCGCTGCTGACACATGAGAACTGGGCTCCTACAAGCAGTGACAAGAGGACAAGGCGTTCTCTTTTGTTAAACTTAGAAGGTCTTGAGACGCGAAGGTTTCATCAATAGATCAACCTATAAAACGACGAAAAAAGTAGGTGTGTACGCTACACTAGTGCACTTTAGAAAATAAGAAGCGACATGCTCAAACTGTTCAATGGTTGGATTGGGACGTCTATGCATCATTGGAAATCTAAAATCTGGTAGATATTTTTGGTGAGGTCAAGTATCTTACCATTGGAGGGTGCATTGTCAATAGCGTCTACCATTAAACGAGGTAAAAAACTAGAATACTTCAATTGCTCAAGTCTCTCACACTAATACTGTGCAAGATCCTATAATAAAATCTCATTAATGAACTTTTAAATATCTTGAAGTCATTTATTGACATGCTTATTCTTACATGAAAACTAGAATGTTGGTATTCTTTGGCCCTTACCGGTTGTAACAATTTTGTTTTAAACAAATGTTTTGAGAAATATAATTTTGATATTTGGAAACGTTTTTAGAGTACTTTAATCATTATTTGTATAAAATTATAGATTGAAATAGATTTTAGCAAAAAGAAATTAACTTTTTATCAATGCACGTTCTAACAGTGCTAACGGGTTCTTTACCTTGGAAACAATGAAATTTAATTATTATTTTTGTGTATTGCATACAATTTATATTATTATGGACATGAAATATGATGTTTAAACTAAAAAAATTAGATGCTCAATAATCATATAATTTCGAGAAACAAATACAACATACACATCAATTTTCAAAGAACTATTGCATCAAATTATATTGTGCAACAACGAATAGAAAAGGTGAAACGACTCTTTTAAATCCTTCAATTGTAATTTTCAGACAATCAGTTTGGAAGTGCATGATTCAACCCCAAGTGCAAAAATTTCTACTATTGTGCTAAAATGGTGATTTTGTCAAAGTAAAAACTGACTAGGTTCTGGAGGAAATGGTCTAATATATGATGATAATGATTTTCGTGTGCTTGAACATGTTTAATGCAAGACCGTATTGGAAAAAAAAACTAAAAATAAATAAATTGTTTGAGCTATATTTTGTTAACAACATCTAGCAACATTCTTTGTGAGAATAAGCATCGCTGAGATTTACGTGGGAACAAATATCATTTGTTTGTACCAAAGTCCAGGATGGAAAATTAAAACCATGATATCTTTTATAGATGCTGTAATGTGTGAGCTTGGCGGAAGTAGGAACATAATAGGTGGTGATTTCAATACCAAATTTGCTTGTCAGAACAATGCTTCACATGATTTTATTATTGCGCTTGCACATAGAGGATTGCCCCTTGTTTCTAGAATGGATTCAACAACAAGCTACCGAGTACTGATCAACAATTGATGCCATATTTTCAACATTTTCTTTTTGTCCTACTCTATTTTATACTTTGTCTACTTTTTACCGAAAACCAATTTGGGGTCGATTTCAAATTTGATATTTCATCATTGTTTTAAACTTTAGGATAGATGTTATGGGCCATTTATGATATTTAAAAAATTAAAACCATACTCAAGCTTATATTTCATCTAGCTTGTTTGTCTATCTACAAGCTTATTTTAACCTTATAGATGCATAAAAGACAAGTACTTGCGACCAACTTGGTTGATTATACACATGATATACCAGTGTGTGGCTTTAGATACACCTACACCTCTCACTTCCAAAACTCGTCATAATTCAAGAATATACTCAACAGTTACGATTTCATATGGTACAATCTCTTGAAAAGAATAAATAAGAATACCAATCTCCCTTTCGCGTTTGCGTGACTGAAATGCACATTTGATCAACTCGTACAATCTTTTACATACTTTGCACGTTTTCAAAAAATTGATTCCCCAACGCGAAATTCGTACGGTGTGTTTGTTGAGCATGTTACTCTCCAATGAGCTTGCGAATCTAAAAATCGTACTTGCTTGAAACCATGTTACCTGCACTTTATACACAGTAAAGGCACATGGATATTAACTTACTTTTGACCCAGAAAATAATATTCTAGTATCCAGTGAGCATGACCCACAATGGGACCTACAGTAATTGCACGTTTAAACACGGCTCCTTACGGACCCTTTGAATAGGCCCTATGTGTGGAGATACACACAGGAGCAGAGCCTAGTGGACCGTGAATAAAGAAGGCCCATGTGGGACTCAATGAATACAAATGTACACGCCACGCTCATCTCATGACTCCCACGCTGGCATCCCCAGCCTTGTACGGTACACTATACTGTATACGAATACCTGTACACCGATCTAGTCCAACGTGGTGTCGAGCTTCCAGTCACCGAAGGCTCCAAGCTTTCATGGTTCCTGGCTCATTTGACTGGTTGTTCGATCACGAATCCTCGCTTACGGCTCGCGCTAATCGTTCCCGGTGTGTTACGAGGTTTCGGTTGCAGCTGATTTCGTTCGAAATGGCGCAGTATTGAGCTTGATCTGCGGTTTCTGGGGTTTGATCACATTCGCAGGGAAATGAAGGAGATGAAGGGAATTGTGGATGGAATGATGGAGCTGTGGATATGAGTCAGCAAGGGGGAGAGCGATGGGGTGAGAGAGAGGAGATTGGCGGTGTTTGATAGGGTTTCGGGGTGACTTTAGGGTTTTTAAATGATGATGGAGACGCAAGTGGCGAACTTCTGGGACGCCGGCGACTCTGCCATGATCGAGGCGTTCATGGGACCGGCTTATGGAATTCCGAGTTACGAAGCGCAGGATGATCTTGCAAGTACTGGTGAGAAGGGCCTGGAGCTTAGTGAGACTGTGTTGCTGCGTCGATTGCATTCGCTTGTTGAAGAGTCTTCCGAGAATTGGACATATGGAATTTTCTGGCAGCTCTCGGCTTCGCCTACTGGAGAGCCGTAAGTCTCATCTTTATTAATGATGTGTATCATTTCAAGAAATTTCCTACTTGCTCGGTGCAATTTAACGGTGCCCGTCATTTCTAGCTGAAATTGCTGGTTTTTAAGGAGCAGGATTAATGTTCATGACTACGTGATCACTGTAGATCTCACCGAAGAGATCACTCCATGTACAAAAATTAAAGCTTCTTACTTGCTTGATGATATCGTATGCAATTGGGAGGTTGTAGACTAGTCAAACTCCATTCTCATTCACTTAGTCATAAACATCAATCCTGCTCCTTAACGCTCGGTTAGCCTAATGTAGCCAACTCATGTTTACATTAGGCTAACCGAGCGTTAAGTTCCAATTAAAAAGAGGGTTTAGTGCACAGGAGTTGAAGATTTAGTGCATCCGTTGGACGATTCTTGCAAAGATTTAGGTTGTTTCTTTGGAAGTTTTAGGATCAGTGGAAGTACTTCGGCTTTCTGTGGCAATAGCATAATTTGCAGTACTGTGACGGATGCAGTATGTTGGGATGGGGGGACGGCTACTTCAAAGGTCCGAAAGAGAATGAAATTCCTGATGTGAAGCGAATGGAGCAAGGGGGCAGCGAAGAGGATCAGCAGCTTCGGCGGAAAGTATTGAGAGAGCTGCAGTCTCTTGTCAGCAATTCCGAGGAGGATATCAGTGACTATGTCACTGACACAGAGTGGTTTTACCTTGTCTCCATGTCTCACTCGTTTGCTCATGGCGTTGGGTAAGCTCTCTTGCTTCGAATTGCGTCTTCGTATTCCAAGTAGGTCTTCGAGGTTCGAGCTTCTATCTGTACAGGCGTATAGGAGCGAACTCCGCTGATATCATGTTTTTTCAGGATTATGTTCAGTTAGTGGAAAAGGTGAGGATGAATTATGGGTTTAGGTCGTTTCCTATACATGTTTTCAGTGTCTACTCTCTTATCGTATATCTACTTTGACGCAGGACGCCTGGCCGAGCTTTGGCAAGTGACAGTCCTGTGTGGCTGACTGAGGCAAATAAAGCCCCAAATCATATCTGTACACGAGCTCATTTGGCCAAGGTAAAACTCCATCGTATAACATCTTGATGCATTAGATATGGAGTTAGATCCCACTGCCTTCGAATAGAATAATGTTAGGAGTTCTGCAGATATCACCAGCACCCCCGTGTAAATTTGATATGACCTATCACTAACTCAACAAAACCTAGTCATTTAAAGCTAATTTTCTTCGCACTTTGATGCGAGTTTCTGTTAAGTAAAATACTACATAATCTTGTTTCTGCTGCCCATCACAGCAGTACCTAGGCTTGCATGGATTGTACATATTTGCTGATGCCCTTCATCATTTTTGAAAAAGAAACTTATGCTCCTAGACTAACTGGCTTTTGTTTGTTCGCGTTGGTTACAATCGTGGTGCTTCACCAAATGTAGATGGCTGGCATTCAGGTAACCGTGCATTGCTTTTGGCTGAGATTTTCGAAATTCCTCAATTTACGTTGAGTAGTGAATGCACGGTTTTCAGTTCCTAATCCGTGTTTTTCTTGCGGGTACAGACAATCATATGTGTTCCAACAAAAACTGGCGTTGTTGAGCTTGGATCCACCGATTTGGTGAGCCAAGTAGAACTCATACAATTCTTTTGATGATCATTTTTCACTCTGCGCATCAATATGATGCATGGAATCTTTCTCTTCACTGAAAGAGCTACCCGTTAAACTTCCACTACACCGTTCTGCTTGCAGATACTGCAAAACTTGGAAGTGGTGCAAAATATTAAGATGGTTTTCGATGAACCATCGTGGGGAGCCAGCCGAAGTCAAGACATGGCTCGAACTTTGCTCATGGATAATGATAACACCTGGACGTTACCAAGCGTTATGTCATTAGGTACCACAAGTGCGCGAACCTCCAGTCCGAGCGTGGCCAGCAGAGGCTCCGGGCTCGGGAAAGATAATGAAGCGCACTACAGAGGGAGGAACGTCTCGGAAAAGATGGGCTCCTCGATGGCCAGCACTAGTTTTGACAACTTGGACTACTTGTGGTCTCAATCTGAGGATATGCAGTTTAATGATGCAGTATCAGTCGACACTGTTGAGAAGGATCAGGGGCAATCACGGATGTATCATCCGCTGGCAAGACCTCCTATTCAAGAAGAGAAGCTTCCATTCTCTGCTTCAAGTCTTATAAGTAGAAGCCGGGCTCCCGAAGTGAAGCATTCAAGCATCCCTGATAGGTTATCGTTTGAAGAGCAAAGACCTCCTTCACTCCCTTATGTCAAGATGAATCATTCTTATACTTTCCCTCAAAAGACTGTTGCCGGGGAGTTGAACCAAGTCATGAACACTCCAGATCTTAGACAAACCATGGGAATGAAGCTTCCAGGGCAAGAAGAGAGTGTGCCCTTTTCGAAGCATGTGGCTGAGAAAGCCAAACCTCTTCAGCAGAACCAGAGTTTGTTATCAGGACCTCCTGTGAGCACAAGCGGACGCTCGGGTTTTGATCAGTCAGAACAAGATTGTCAAGAATCAGAAGCTGAAATCTCCTTCAAGGAGAGTAGCGCTGTGGAGTTTAGTCTGAATGTCGGCACGAAACCCCCACGCAAGCGGGGTCGAAAGCCAGCTAATGATCGGGAGGAGCCTCTAAGTCATGTGCAGGCCGAAAGACAACGGAGAGAAAAGCTTAATCAACGATTCTATGCATTGCGTGCAGTTGTGCCGAATGTTTCAAAAGTAAGCCCTCTTTCCTGTTAACGACCGACGCATGTATTCACTTCTATGTAGTTTTACGGTCGACTCAAGGTTTGGTGTTTGACATCAGATGGACAAAGCATCTTTGTTGGGGGATGCCATAGCCTACATCAACGAGCTGCAGAGCAAGCTTCAAGCGGCCGAGGTTCAAATCAAGGACCTGCGAGGCTCGAGAGTTGACAAGTCTCAGGAATCACTCAGAGGCTCCGCACCCAAGGATGGACTGAACACAAGACCACAAGGAAGTGCCAACAGCACGTCAGTGTCTCGAAACACATTGGGTGGTGTGAAGCCCACGATCGCTGTGCATATACTTGGTCAAGAAGCTATGATTCGCATCAACTGTTCGAAGGATTCTTATGCCCTCATTCAAATGATGATGGCATTACAAGAGCTTCGTATGGAAGTTCGACACTCAAACACTTCCACCACGGGTGACATGATTCTACACATTGTAATTGTGAAGGTGAGCATCATAGGCAGCCAAAAGTCGATTCCTTTCTGATGCTTGCATTCCTCAACGTACTCATTCTTTTGGATTCGTGTACAGATTGAGCCATCTGAGCATTACACACAGGAGCAGCTATGTTCAATACTGGAGAAATATTGTCAACCCTACAGGTCGGGTACCAAGGATGTACTCTCAGAAAAGCCAGGCTCAGCAAGATGATGACAGTATAATTTCCTCTTCCCTTGATTCATTTCGGTGGCCATACTGAAGCTTAGGCCATAGTTGCAGCTATCAATAAGTTGAGAGTGAGTATGTTAGTGGGAGATTGCTGAGGCACGTCGATTCTTAAGGCTGCCAAAATGAATAGGAAAGCTACCAAGTATCCAACAGGGGATCTGATGGATTGATTGCTCCTGATCACGTCCCCATTGGATCGTGTGTGTACATTATGCGGTTATTCCCCCATCACATCTGTAAACCTTCTTCACCTGCTTAGTGAAATAGATGGCTTGCAGATGTACCATGAGTACTCCTACCACGCTTAAATTGCTCAAATTGCTTACATTGTGTGCCTTCTACTGAAACTCGTGACTCTGGTGCTCTGATACTGAGTGCTCTTCTGCTTTTAGCTTCACGTGTTTGAGGTGGTCATCGGTTCGAAGACTGATAATTACTAGGTACACTACTTTGGTATGCTGCACCTACTGAAAGTCCACTCTCTGATAACACTGGAAATGTCAACTTCTGCCAATAACGGATCCTTTACTGACTATGTTTACTTAACCCTTAAATGGTAACCTAGTTGTCACTTGAAAGCTTCAATAACTTGCTTTAAGGATGTTGGTATAGTTGTTTCGAGACTTACAATTCCAGCTGTAAGATCTTAGAGTCCATTTACTTATTTATGTCATTGCATTGTTGCAATTGATGTGACTAACACATTACATGTTATTAACTGGGTGATAGTCGTTCACATTGTAGCAACAACAACACGAAGTGAAGCCTTCCTCTCAATTCATTGTTAATTCGTAAAAGATGATATCAATCCAGATAATCACACTTGCAGAATGGAGCTTTATTGCCTCACTGATGAATTGCACCAGAAGAAAATCTTACAACATGAAGAAAGCAAGGCCTTGCTATTGATTTAGCACAGAACCCAAATGAGGAGCAATCCACACGTCCACCGCTACACCAGCCTCCCACTTTCGACAAACTTTAGAAAGTGGATGAATTTCATCCAAAACATACTCAATGAAGAACCGGATGGTTCCTCTTCCTCGTTCGGAAGCCAAATGACTAGTTCAAGCACGGCCCTATTCACACAGCGACAAGGTGTGCAGGAAAGAAGAAGAAACTATCCTCCAAGGCCTGCCAGTATCGGAAATCGCTGACGCTGATGGCGTTCAAGGTTATCAGATTTTAGGGCGATGATGGTGTAGAAGATATTCTAGTTGTTGAAGTAGTAGCACAAAAGAGCACAATCTTGTGTTTTTTAGGTTATTGGCGCAAGAATCCTTCAATCGCGACCGAAATTGTTTAAATTGTCGCAGTTTTGGTGGGGTTTGCGATGGCGCTCAAGTTTTTGAACAAGAAGGGATGGCATACGGGCAGTTTACGGAACATTGAGACGGTGTGGAAGGCAGAGCAGAAGCATGAGAGTGAGCAAAAGAAGCTCGAGGAGCTTCGCAAGCAGATTCATGATGAGCGGGAGAAATCCGAGTTTCGGACTATGCAGGAGCAGGCCGGCCTTGTTCCGTACGTGTTTCCCTCGCCGCTTAGGGTTTCTTTACGCTCAATTGATTTTAGGTTTTTGTGCGCTTGGTAGTTGTGACAAGATTTGAGGCGGGAGGAGCTCTGTGTTCTAGGGATTTCTCGCACAATTGGCTCGTATAGCACTGTGTTATGGTTTTCTTTTTTTGCGCTTCTCTTGCGATCAGTGGCTTGGCAAATTGGGAGCAGCTCTGTAATTGTGTACTTTAGGGTTACTTAATTGTCTATCGTCGAAGCCAGCTAATACTTTGTTAGTACTAGAGTTGAAGCTCACATTCAAGTCACGTCGTTGGAGTTGCAGAAAACAGGAGCGTTTGGAGTTTCTTTACGATTCTGGTCTTCAGGTTGGGAAGGTTGCGCAAGCAGACGAATATCTATTAGGGAAACCTCTGGAGGAGGCTGTACAGCCAGAGAGTGAAGTCGGCCAGGTATATACTTTAGCCAAATTAGTCATCGTTAGTGTTCTCTGTAATGAAGAAGACACTGTTATTTAATTTTTCGCTGTACTTATGTTTTATTGGCTTATGCTATTGCAGGTAGCTGCTAAACCAGGTGCATTGTTTGTCGAGGAGAAACCTGCGTCAGCAAATGACTCTTGGAGGAAACTGCACTCAGATCCCCTTTTCTTGATCAAACAACAAGAGCAAGCGGCCATAACACGCATCACCAGCAATCCAGTGAAGATGGCTGAGATTAAAAAAGCTGTAAGTATTCTCCTCTCACTTGATTAGCTTGAGACCACCATCCCAAACTTCTTTTGTTCAATGAATCGACATCAGATTGATCAATGCAGATGGCTTTAATTTCAAAGTCAAGGATGTGAACATCAACTTGACAATCATTAACATTTGCTCAACATAATCTTTAGCTTGTTCAATGTCATTCAACATTACGTTACCACGAAGAGACCTAGGTTTGAAGAGATCTAGGGCTCTCGAGAGCAACTGTTACCGTTTGTCATTTCGTTTTGAAAGGATGAGTTATTGTGTATATTTCTTTTCTTACCTTGTCATTGGTTGCGATATCTCTGCAGGCCGAAGCGAAGAAGAGGCTTAAGGAGGAAAAAAAGAAGAAGCGCAAAGAGGCTAAGCGTGAGCGTAAAGAAAAGAGGAAACGGAAAAAACACCATGAAAGCAGCAGTGAAGACTCCTCAGAATCGGAGGATGCTGGAAAGAGCAGGAAGCGTAGGCAGGAATCCGGTGAGAGGGCGCAAGTGAAGTATCGCAGTCCCTCTAGGAGCCCAACAAGGAGTCCGACCAGAAGTCCTGTCGTTAAGGACCGTCGCCAGAGTCCCAGAGGTGGAGAACGAAAACGGGTTCTGTCTCTGAGTCCAAGCAGAAGCCCTGTTGCAAGGGATCACGATCGAGGAAGATCGAGAAAAGATGACTATCCTGTCAGAGGTGCTCATAATAAGCTCGAAGGAAGGCAAAGGGACCAGAGGCGCAGTGACTTTGAACAGAGAAAGAGAGCTCCATCCAGAAGCCCATCCAGAAGTTTAAGCAGAAGCCCTACTCGAGTAGACCGCCGGGGCAGTGACTTGAGACCGACCAGTGATTTTGAACATAGAAAGAGTGCTCCAACTAGAAGCCCACCTAGAAATGCGAGCAGAAGTCCTGTTCGCAGGGACCGCAGAGGCAGCGACTCGAGACGGACCAGTGACTTTGAACAGAGAAAGAGAGCTTTATCTAGAAGCCCATCTAGAAGTCCTGTTCGAGGTGATCGCAAGAGTAGTGACTTCAAATCGAAAGATTTCGAAGGTCGCGACCCCATACAAAGAAAGAGGGCTCCATCCAGAAGTGCAAGCAGAAGTCCTGTCCGAAGGGAGCGCAAGGGCATGGACTCTAGAGCGGAAGAGTTCGAAGGTCGAGATTTTGCTCGAAGGAAGAGGGCTCCAACTAGGAGTCCATCCAGAAGTGCAAGCAGAAGTCCTGTTCGAAGGGAGCTCAAGGGCATTGACTTCAGATCGAGAGAGACCGTACAAAGAATGAGGGCCCCATCCAGAAGTGCAAGCAGGAGTCCTATTCGAAGGGAGCGTAAGGGCAGTGACTTTATATCGAAAGAATTCGAAGGTCGAGAAAGAAAGAGGGCTCCAACTAGGAGTCCATCCAGAAGTGCAAGCAGAAGTCCTCCTCGAAGGGAGAGTAACTTCAGACTGAAATCGTCCGTGCAAAGAAAGAGGACCCCATCTAGAAGTGCAAGCAGGAGTCCTGTTCGAAGGGATCACGATCAGCGCTCGAGAGGGTCTGATGGACGAGATCATGACCGAAGGAAGAGAGCTTCATCCAGAAGTCGAAGCAGAAGTCCTGTTCGAAGGAGTCCAGTCCGTAGACCAAGAAGGGATGACTTCAAGGAGGCACCTGAAGATCGTGATTATGGAAAGCAAATGAGAGTTAAAAGACCATCTAGAAGTCCAAGCAGAAGTCCTCCTCCTCGGAGGGGTGATGGTCAGAATGGAGCAAGGAGAGACGTCGTAGACTCTAGGCCTCGAGATTCTAGACCTCTAGAGCAGGAAAGCAATGGTGAGAAGTTGGATGCTGATGGGAGAAAGGATACGAATGGTCCTTCATCAAGGCCAGGGATGAACAAAGGAAAGCCTCCGAAGCCAGTGCAGCTCTCAGATGCGGAAAGGGCTGCACGGTTAGCCGAGATGCAAGCGAATGCCGATGCTCACGAGGAGCAAAGGTGGCAACGCTTGAAACGTGCTGCTGATGCTGATGTCGTTGAAGCGAAACGAGCGGAGAACGACAAGTCCAATGACCAATTCATTGCTGATACTCGGAGAAGCATGTTCACAGCCGGCGACAAGAGCAGTGGTGCGTCCACCATTGAGAAGAGCGTCAAACGGCGGGCTCATTTCGTTGAGCGGTCCAGTGGAGACAACGAGCGTAACGCTTTCAGGAGGTAGGGCTAAGATTGTCCAATCGGAGGATCACTTTATTGTTGAGGAAGGGCACTCGATCGGAAGCAGCCACCCTGTAGGTCGGTGAAACATGACTTCAGTCTTCATTCTGTATCCTGAGTTTTACTGAAGAACTTTCACAACCTCGTTCATGCTGATCAAGCAAGTATGGGAAGGCGGGTAATTTTATGGACCTTACTGAGTCTTATTTACAATGGTCGGCAGATTGAAATAGCCCTATGAAATTGGACCTGATGGATCGTAGTTGTTTATGGAAGCTACTTGGTTCAAGCTCACCGAGGCCTGCAGGATGTCCTTATGCTGGCCATGGAGGTATGGAACGCCATAGCTTGGTCAGGCGTATAGGTTTCAAGTCTATCAATCCAGGGTTCATGTAACCAGATTGTTGGTTCGATTTATAGGAAAGTAGCAACGATCACCTGTCGTGCTTCCGAGACAAGGACTTGTGTTTCTCAATGTCCATTATATTGCAAGAACTTGAGTTCGAGGTGGTGCATTTGCTATTGAGGATTTAGGATACCTATCCTGGTCTTTCTTCTTAATTGTTCGCTATCTGAGCAGGTGATTAATTGAGCAAGTGATTGATTGCTTGTGAATATTGGAACACATTCCCGATGTGCAGGTTGTAAGTAATGTTGTGAGTGTTGATCCTTCTGAAGTACTTGGGTGCCATCAATTGTATCGTTTGTATGGCTCTTTTCGATCTATTTTGTGACCATCTTTGATGTATGTTGATGTGAAAATGGGCCATATCGAAGCCTAGTGCCCCAGTATGGATGTTGTTCCAGTTTTGAGCACCCTTCTTAGATTGGGATTTGAGTGTGCTCAAGTGGTCTAAGTCTCTTGCTTAGGATCATTTGATTTATTCCAAAAAGTGATTGCTTATGGTTTTAAGATTCTCAAATAAGTGGTTTTTGCTAGGACTATTATAACTGATTGTTCGAAGAACCATTGTTACAAAAATTTAGGGGATTTTGATGTATTGCATATTGTTGCAACCAACAAGGCTTGGAGAAATTCGGTAAGAGGCAAAGGGGCTCCCATTTACAATAACTCATTTTGTATTTGTTACAAGACTTTGTGTGTATAGACTGGTAGACATTATGATTTTGGTAAATGAATTGAGAATGTATATGTTAAGATGTGGTAAGTCATTTTGAAAGGTTGCAAGAAAATTTGAACGCCTGTAAATTGACAGAAATCCAAGGTGTCGAGGTACTTTTGTTGATTTGGACATTTCAGTGTCAATCTTTAGTAGGTTTTACACCCATTTTCTTGTAGTGTTGTAATATGTATTCTAGCTATAGTAATGATCTTCATGAATACTATAACATTCACAATAATTCCTCGTTTAACAAACAACCTCATGCCAATTTTGTATTTATTTGTGCATTTAGTATGTAAGTATATGCCAAAGGTATGGAGGATACATGCATTGATTCACATTTACAAGTTTCTAGAGTTGCTTTGTACAAAAACTATTATACATTATTAGTTTAGGACTTCTGGAAGAATGAAGGGCAATATGTGTAACCTTTGGAGCTTAGATGATTTTGTGGTGATCATCAAACATGTGCATACTACAATTATTAATTGGGAGTGCTTACCAAGAGGTGTGTTAAAAACCTTTCGCGGTTCCTACAACTGTATGTATGTCTGTATCTTAGAAACTCTATTTTTACAAGAGTTACTATTACTCAAAGCATGCCAAATTATGATAAGAAGTCACAAAGGTTGGAAGTACAAATTTGTAACGCAATCAACCTTTACAAAACTTCACTTGCGTGTTTTTAGTTAGATATGCATAAGTTTTGAAAAAAATTTATGAACCTTTTAAATATCAATATGGTCTATATGTTAAGGAGACCTTGTTTGGATTGGTATAACTAATACTTGGAAGAGTAGGCAAAGTAAAAAGTGGGTGGATAAAGTAGAGGGCACATGGGCAGAGTAGAGAGTAGGGAGTGTGTAGGCATAGTAAAGAGAGGGTGAGTAAAGTCAAGAGTAGGGAGTGGGTGGGAAACTAAAGAGTAGGGGTAGAGTAGAGAATAGGTGAGGGGAGTAGAGTGTGGGCGGGGAGATTAGAAAGCGGCCAAAAGTGGGGAGTGACAAAACACAGCTTATCGTATTAGAGTGTAGCGGCAGTAGACAACAATTTGTTGAACTAAGCGAGCGAATGATGAAGACGGCAACTCGGCGTACCAAGTATTGCAGTGAGTGGAATGAGGGTTTTAAGAAGTAAGCAAGTAGAAAGAGGGTTCAATGAAGCGACGTAGCAACTATTGGAGTGTGAAGAAGGATTGATGAAGTCACCCTAGTGAGTGTTGGAGTGGCATGCGAGCTTGATCGAGGAGGCGGGTAGAGCTTCTCAAGTGGCGAAAGACTTCACATAACAAAGCAGGCAGATCAAGTCGGGGTAGCGAGTGTTGGAGTGGCAAGCGAGCTTGATTGAGGAGGCGGGTTGAGCTAGTGAAGTGGCGAAAGGCTTTGCATCACGAAATAGGCGGATCAGTCATTGTAGCGAGTGTTGGAGTGGCTAGCAAACTTGATGGAGGAGGCGGGTAGAGCTACTGAAGTGGCAAAAAGCTTTTCATTACAAAGTAGGGGGATTCGTCGGCGTAGCGAGTGTTGGAGTGGCAACCGAGTTGAAGTGGGGAAGGACTTCTCATCACCAAGTAACGGATGAGTCGACGGCGTAGCGAGTGTTGGAGTAGCAAGCGAGCTTGATCGAGGAGGCGGGTAAAGCTACTCAAGTAGCGAAAGGCTTCGCATCACAAAGTAGGCGGATCCCTATTTCACACTCTTAAATTTCTAACCAGTATTAGTTGTGTAGTTCTATATAGTAGTTGTACTTGAAATCCTTCCGCTTCATCACGGCTGAAGCCACTAAAGTAAGCAATGCTTACAATTACTATTAAGATGTAAAACTCTTCGCCTTTGGAATAGAGCAACTGGTTAGACCTTTCAATAGTTGTGTTGTTTCAGATTTGTAGGCATCACAAAGTAGGCGGATGAGTCGGCATAGACAGTATAAAAGTGGCGAGCGAGCTTGATCAAGGAGGCGCGTAGAGCTACTGAAGTGGTGAAAGACTTTGCATCACAAAGTAGGCGGATCACAGAAGCAAGTAAACGCTAATCCACACAGTGAACTTTCTAACATGTATTGTATGTGGAGTTCTATATAATAGTTGAAGTCGAAAAGCTTCCGCTTGATGAGGGGCTCAAGCCACTAAAGTGAACACATGCTTACAATTACTATTAAGATGTAGAAGTGTTTGCCAATAGAGTAGAACAACTCGTTAGACCTTCAATAATTGTGTTGTTTCAGATTTGTAGGCATCACAAAGTAGGCGGATCAGTCGGCGTAGCGAGTATTGTTGGAGTGGCAAGCGAGCTTGATCAACGAGGCGGGTAGAGCTACTGAAGTGGCGAAAGGCTTTGCATCACAAAGTAGGATGATCATGGAAGCACGTTAATCCTTATCCACACTCTTGAAATATCTAACCAATATTGGTTGAATGTGTAGTTCTATATAATAGTAGTGCTCGGAAACCTTCTGCTTCATCACGGCTGAAGCCACTAAAGTAAGCACATGCTTACAATTACTATTAAGATGGTAAAACTGTTCGCCTTTGGGATAGAGCAACTGGTTAGACCTTCAATAGTTGTGTTGTTTCAGATTTGTAGGCATCACAAAGTAGGCGGATCAGTCGACGCAGCGAGTTTTGGAGTAGCAAGCGAGGTAACGAGTTTTGGAGTAGCAAGCGAGTTTGATCGAGAATGCGGGTAGAGCTAATGAAGTGGCGAAACACTTTGCGTTACAAAGTAGGAGGATCACAGAAGCATGTTAACCCTAATGAACACTCTGAAATTTGTATTGGTTGTGGAGTTCTATATAATAGTTGAATTTGAAAATATTCCGCTTCATTAGGCCTGAAGCCACTAAAGGTAGCACATACTTACAATTACTATTAAAATGTATAACCGCCGTTTGTCTTTGGAGTAGAGCAACTGGTTTGATCTTCAATAGTTGTGTTGTTCCAGATTTGTATTGTAGAAAGCAAATATGAAATTTCATGTCGTTCACTGAAATTGCTCCAACTCAATCCATTACATCTCAAACATCTCCTCTGAGAAGCATGTTAGAGAAGGATTGCAACTCTGCCACTAAAGTTTTTTTTTTTCATGATTGAAATGTTTGTGCAGTATGGACCGTGTGGAAGGCAACTTCAACACACAACCAAGACATTTGGAGCCCATGGTAGGCACCTCAACAATTATCTCACCAACTTATTGCAAGCCTTTATCCAATGCAGTGTGTGAATGTTTTCAATTACGTTATTATCCATCAATCTGATTTAGTAAGTACCAAAGTAGTCACGGAAGCAAAGTTGGCTTTGTGGGAAGGATTTTTAAGTTCTTTACTTCGCTTGAGCAATGCTCTACACCTTTGGCTATCGGAAGTGGAGTATGTAGTTGAACCACATAACGAGAAGTTCAAAGTCTTGCTTTGCTCCACAAGGATACGAAGCTTTGGGATTAAGTTAGACCTGTGAGTGTGCTACATTGCAAGATGTAAGTGAGATAAAAGCAACTCTTCTTGCTTGTAAGGTTGACTTTGCAAGAACAATCAAACTCTATGTTACAAAGATGGAAACTTGCCTCTCCTCAAACCTTTTTAAACCTAGATATACATAACCTCATAAGCACCCAATTCACACGACGTCTAAGAAGCCTTCCATCATCAAGAAGTAATACAGTTGTTGTAAGGTGTGACTCTATTCCACTTTCAAACGTCACGTCACTTTTTCCTTTGCTTGAGGTGATTATTCAGGTTGGGAATTTGGGAATCCTGTTTCATTTCAGATTGATCTTCGTATTCCTTGTACATGCAAGTTATGGAAGAATCTCGTAAAGAAGAGTTTGTCTTGTTCAAGAGATTGGAGTGCTCGTCTTGCCACCAACATGTGCACACCAAGTGTACTTTAATAAACCGGGAGCTTTATTTACATAAACATGCTCAAACTGCTGGTTTGACTTGTAATTTGCCACTTGTTGCATACTCGGAATTAATTTGTCTAGCAATATTAGTATATGAAACATGGAATGAAACATTCTGAACGGTGTAGCATGTATAACAGTCTGACCTCAATTCCGTTGAAATAATGTTCATCTGGTGAAATGGTGCTTTTTGGGGTACTTAATATGTAAAATATAAGTATATAACGTTGGTTTTTTCGAGTTTTGACATGAAAGGGTAAATATTTCTTAAGCGGCCGTTCAATAACAACAATGTTTTTGAACGGCCATTCACAAATATTGCCCTTTGACTATGTTCAAAGGTCAAAAACCAAAAATATGATATTATGGAAATTTTGGTGATATTACAGAAATCATTTGATATTACGGAGTACATATGTGATATAAATAAACATGCCATTTTGTAGGCATAAATACTTTTGAACTTCAGTTTTAAAATATGCTTGTAAAATGGCACTTTTGTACAATATGGTACTTTAACATGGAATACTGCCATTTTAACAAAATTGAGGTTGTATATTCCAAACTACTGAAAGTATGTGTCTTCTTTCGATTGATAGGTATGGAATCCTCCTTCTACAGGTGCACCTACGGAACACTCCACAAGGTGATGATTCCCAACATGCTCTCACTCATCGAGGAGCTCGTTAACGAGATTCGGGCAGAGCAAAAATCTACTCTGCCGGGAACCAAGGTGATGGATCTTCCTAACGGCCGAGATTTGGGTGTGGTGATGGCGAGGGTGTGGAAGTCATTCTTGAAGATTCTTGTGAGAGCGAGGACGGAGATTTTGCTCTCCCTCTCCAAAGTCATCGCCAGGATGAAACTCGAGCTTACGATGGAAACACGTCTTGTGAAGTTCGAGCAGTGGACCCCGATTTTCGTTGCCGCTCTCTAGTGTTAAAAACCAGGTACCCTTTTTATTTCAACATGTATCAGATATGATTTTCAGAGTAAATAGATACGAAAGTGTATGTTGGGGATGATTCTATGGCAATTCTAAGTGGATAGATGATGCAACATGTCAAGTGAGAGGTTGATCAATGGAGGTCGTGAAATGAGTATCATAGGTGGTAATAATTGGCGTACAAATACCTTATGCAACTTCAAAGGTAGACATGGCCATAGGGCGATGAAGTTATGTGCCATGGAGATTGCAGCGTGGAGTTGATGTTATTGGGATTAGGCTATCAAGAGTAATAGTACATGCACATTTGTGAGACACTGTAGCACCATAGAAGTTTCTTGCGGTGCTCTGTGAGTGTTAAAATGCTTGACATTACATGAACTCATAATTTATACTACGGTATTTCCTGATATGAATTGTGATCTATGTCTTTCTATTTACATGTCAAATGTAAAATCTCATGAAGTGTTAGAAGATGTTTCATCAAGATAGTGATGCATAGAGTAGTTCTAGATACTGAAGGTGGAGGCGATCATTCCTGTCAAAGAGCCCCTTCACAGATCTCAAGCAGTATGGTCAACTTTTAGAAATGAAGGTCTGTCACCTACACTTTTATTGAATCGTCAACATGTTTAGTTCGAATTTCTTCACAACTCTACATACCCTGCAATTGTGAATGTCGTTTTCATCAATAAAATTTCCTTGGATGAATCCCAATCAATATTTTATTCATGAAGGAAGTAGAAGCAGAGTGTGGAAGAATGAGCTGGGTCTCGGGTCGTATCTTTTCATCTCAATCGGAGGATCACTGTATCGTTTAGGAAGGGCGCTCGATCGGAAGCAGCAGCCTTGCAGGTTGGTGAAACATGACTTCAGTCTTCATTCTGTATCCTGAAATTTTCTGAAGAACTTTCACAACCTCGTTCATGCTGATCAAGCAAGTTCGGGAGGGCGGGCAATTTTATAAACCTTACTGAAACTTATTTACATGGTCGGCAGATCGAAATTGCCCTATGAAATTCGACCCGATGGATCATAGTTGTTTATGGAGGCTACGTTGTTCAAGCTCACCGAGACCTGCAGGATGTTCTTATGCTGCCCATGGAGGTATAGAAAACCATAGCTTGGTCAGGCAGACAGGTTTCAAGTCTATCAATCCAGGCTTTAGGTAACCCGATTGTTGGTTCTATCTAGAGGAAAGTAGCGACGATCTCCTGTCGTGGCTCCGAGACAAGGACATCTGTTTCTCAATGTCCGCTATATTGCAAAAACTTGAGTAAGTTGCAAGAACTTGGGTTGCGAGAACTTGAGTTAGAGGTGATGCATTTGCTATTGATGATTTAGGATGCCTATCCTGGTCTACTCTTTCTCATTATGTACGCTATCTGAGGAGATGATGCTGGTGATTTATTGCTTGTGAATATTGGAACACAATACCGATGTGCAAGTTGTAAGTAATGATGTGAGTATTGATCCTTCTGAAGTACTTAGGTGCCATCAATTGTATCGTTTGTGTGGCACTTTGCACTTTACTTTGTGACATTCTTTGATGTATGTTGATGCGAAAATGGGCGAGTATCTATATTGATACGAATTAGATTGGGATGTGAGTGTGCTCAAGAGGACTAAGTTTCTTATTGAGGAACATTTCTAAGGTTCACTTGAAGAAGTGATTGCATATGGTTATGACGTCCTCAGTAAGTGGGCTTTGCTAGGACTAATATATTTGATTTGTTCAGAGAACCATTGTTACAAAAATTTAGGGAATCTTGATGTATTGTATTTTGTTGCAATCAACAAGGCTTGAAGAATTTTGGTAAGAGGCATAGGGGCTCCTGTTTACAATAATTGTTCTTGTACTTGTTAAAAGACTTTGTGTGTATAGAGTGGTAGACGGTCAAAATTTGGTAAATGGTTTGAGAATGTATATGATAAGATGTGGTAAGTCACTTTGAAAGGTTGTAATATATCATTTAGCTATAGTAATGTTCTTCGAGACTATTAGAATATTCACAAAATTCCTCTTTTAATAAACAACCTCATGCCAATTTTGTATTTATTTGTGCATTTAGTATATAAGTAGATGCCAAAGGTATGGAGTATACATGCATTGATTCACATTTACAAGTTTCTAGAGTTGCTTTGTACAAAAACTATTATACATTACTAGTTTAGAACTTTTGGAAGAATGAAAGGCAAATATGTGTAACCTTTGGAGCTTAGGTGATTTTATGGTGATCATTGAATATGTGCATAAAACAATTAATAATTGGGAATGCCTATCAAGAGGTGTGTTAAAAACCTTTGGCGGTTCCTATGGCAAAATCAGTTGTATCCAGAAAACTCTATTTTTACAAGCTACTTTCACTTAGAGCATGCCAAATCATGATTAGAAGTTTCAAAGGTTGGAATTAAAAATTGAGCAAGGCAATCAAATTTTACAAAACTTGACTTGTGTTTTTATAGTTGAATGTGCATAAGTTTTGAGAAAAATTACTAGAGGGCATATGGGCAAAGAAGAGAGTAGGAGGTGTGTAGCCATAGTAAAAAGAGGGTGAGTGAAGTCAAGAGTAGAGAATCAATGTGTAAAGCAAAGAGTGCGGGGAGAGTAGAGAGTAGGTGGGGAGATTAGAGAGCGGCCACAGCTCACAAAGTGGGGAGTGGCAAAACGCGGCTTTTGGAAGTACGATGTAGCGGCAGTAAAAAAATTCTTGACGAAAGGAGCGAGTGATGAAATTGGCGTAGCAAGAATTGCATGGCAAGAGGGTTTCAAGAAGTCGGGGCCGTAAGAGGTAAGAGAGTTTGATGAAGTCGGCGTAGCGAGTGTTGGAGTGGCAAGGCTCGATCAAGGAGGCCGGTAGAGCTATTCACCTGGCGAATAGACTTTGCGGAACAAGTAGGCGTATCACAGAAGTAGGTAAACCCTAATCTACACTCTGAAATTTGTAATCTGCTTGGGCGGCGCTCTCGCTATTGCTGGACTTTCACAACTGTGGAGTGTAAGTTCTCAGTTTTTGTTTTAAGCTTTTGTTTTGAGTTTCAGTTTGTATTTGTAGTTTTTTTGGTTCATTTGTGAGAGTTTTTTAAACCTCGGTACTCGAATTCGACTATCTGTAGGGTTTCTTGAAATTTAGACGACTACTTTAGAAAAGATGAGAAGGAACTCTACAATTGTGTAGAAAAGAGGAGGAGACGGGCTTGTTGGCGGTGGCTGTTCAAATTTTGTATGATTTAGGGTTCTTAAATTGAAGAGAAGCTCTTCAATTTGAATGTTAGAACAAAAGTTGGAATTTCTTGAGCAGACTAGGGTTGAATCGGAGTAGTTGAGAAATCTTTTCAATTGCCGATACTTGAGAGTCGTCGGTCATCTTCTACTTACTGATTTTAGAGATTCATAATGTTTCTCTTGACTTGTAAATCTGCAATTTGACAAAACCTCAATTCCAGTAAAATGGCGCCTTTTGGGGTGCTTAAAGTGAAAAAAATGATGTTGGTTTTTGTGGAGTTTAGACATTATAGGGCGAATGTTTCTTAATGGCCGTTCAAAAACAACAATGTTTCTCAACGGCCGTTTAGAAAAATTGCCCTTAAACTGTGTTCAAAGATCAAAAAACCATAAAAATGTGTGATATTTAGGACATTTTGATGATATTGCAGAATTTGTTTGATATTACGGAGTACATATGTGATATTAAAAAACATGAGATTTTGTAGGCATAAATACTTCTATATTTCACTTCAAAAATATGCTTGTAAAATGGCACGTTTGCACAAAATGACAATTTAGCTCTGCTAAAATGGCGCATGGAATAGTGCCATTTTAACGGAATTGAGGTTACAATCAATTGCACTTGAATCTCACTAGAGTCTGATTCATTGTTGCATACTTGACTCTGCATTACTTAGGAGAATCTCCTTATGAATTATTCATTGCACAATTTTTTCGCTCACAACACAACACATTGCACTTGATTTTGTATTCTGTAGAAGTAAATGTTGTTTAGAAACGTTCCTTAGTTGTATTGTCTTCTTGAGGCTTCTCAATTGTAGTATCTAGTATCCTACGTGTAGAAGGTACTTTCAACACACAACCAAGACATACGAAGCCCAAGGCAGGCACCTCCAACATACACCAAGGACAACAATATTGTCACCAACTTATTGAAACCCTCCATCCAATGCAATGTGTCAATGTTCTCAATCACGTTATCATTCACCAATCTGATTTTGTAAGTACCGAAGCGGTCAAGGAAGCAAAGTTGGCTTCGTGGGAAGGGCTCCAAAGTTCTCCACTTGGCTTGAGCAAGGCTCTACACCTTTGGCTATCGGAAGTGGAGTATGTGGTTGAACCACATAACGAGAAGTTCAAAGTCTTGCTTCGCTCCACAAGGTCAAGAAGCTTTTGGATTGATTTTGGTGAGTGTGCTACATTGCAAGATGTAAGTGAGGTAAAAGCAGCCCTTTTTGCTTGTAAGATAGACTTTGCAAGAACACTCAAACTCTATGTTACAAAGATGGGAGCCTCCCCTCAATCCTTTTTGAACCTAGATATCCATAGCCTCATGAGCGCCCAATTCACACCACGTGATGTACCTTCTGCAAAGAGCTCTTCTAAAACGCCTCGAGTCATCAAGAACTACTACAGCTGTTGTAAGGTGTGTCTTTATTCCAATTTCAAACGCCGCACCACTTTTTGTTTGAGGTGATTATTCAGGTTGATAATCCTGTTTCATATTGAATTGATCTTCTTATTCATTGTGCATGCAGGTTATGGAAGAATCCCGAAAAGAAGAGTTTGTGTTGTTCAAGAAATTGGAGTGCACGTCTTGCCATTGACATGTGCACACCGAGTGTACTTTGAAAAACAGGGAGCTTTATTTACATAAACATGCTCAAACTGGTGAGTTGATTCGCAATTTGCCACTCATTGCACACTTCGATTTGATTTGTATAGCAAGTTTAGTATGTGAAACATCGAATGAACCATTCTGAACGGTGGAGCATGTATGAAATGGCGTTTTTTCGGTAAAATGAAGCTGTTTGAGGTGCTTGAAATGAAGAAAGTAATGTTGGTTTCGTTGAGGTTTGACATAAAAGGGTAAATATTTTTTGAAGGCCATTCAAAAACAACACTGTTTTTGAACAACCGTTCACAAATATTGCCCTTTGACTTTGTTCAAAGGTCAAAAACCAAAATAATGTATGATATTATATAAATCATTTGATATTACGTAGTACATTTGTGATATTAATAAACATGCCATTTTGTAGGCATAAATACTTCTGAACTTTAGTTCAAAAATATGCTTGTAAAATGGCACGTCTGCACAATATGGCACTTTCACTCCGCCAAATTGGCACATGGAATAGTGCCATTTTAACGGATTGAGGTTGTATGTTCTAAACTACTAAAGTATGTGTTTCCTTTTGATTGAAAGGTATGAAATCCTCTTTCTAAAAGAAGTTGCGGAATACTCTACAAAGTGATGATTCCCAACATGCTCTCACTCATCAAGGAGCTCGTTAACAAGATTCAGGCAGAGCACAAATCTGCTCTGCCGGGATCCAAGGTGATGTTGTGCCGGGAACCAAGGTGATGGATATTCCTAACGGCCGAGATTTGGGTGTGGTGATGGAAGTGATTCTGAAGATTCTTGTGAGAGCAAAGGCGGAGTTTTTGCTCTCCCTCTTCAAAGTCATAGGTAGGATGAAACTCGAGGTTACGACGGAAGCACGTCTTGTGGACTTTGAGCAGTGGACCCCGATTTTTGATGCCGCTCTTTTGTATCTCAAACCACGTACCCATTTCATTTCAACGTGCATGTATCAAATATGACCTTCAGAGTTGCTAGATTCAAAAGTGTGTATTGGGGGAAGATACTATGGCAATTCTGAGAGGAGCTTGCAACAGATGATGCATAATGTCAAGTGAGAGGTCGATCGAAGGAGGTCATTAAATGAGTATTATTTGGTGGTAAAATTGGAGGGCGTACGAATACCTTGGGCAACTTCAGAGGTTGACAGGTCCACAGGGTGATGAAGTTAAGCTTAGAGATTGCAAGGTTGAGTTGATGTTATTGGATTAGGCTATCAAGAGTAATAGTACATGCACTGTTCTGAGACACCGTAGCACCACAGAAATTTCTTGCGGTACTTTCTGTGAGTGTTAAAATGTTTGGCATTACATGAAGTCATAATTTATACTACGATATTACCTGATTTGAAATGTGATCTATGTCTTTATATTTGCATGTCGAATGTGAAATCCGATGAAGTTTTAGATGATGTTACATCGTGATAGTGATGCATAGAGTACTTTCAGAAACTGAAGGTGCAGGCGATCAAAATAGTCAAAGAACCCCTTCATAGAACTCAAGTAGTATTGTCAACTCTTAGAAATGAAGGTCTTCACCTACACTTTTATTGAATCCTCAACATGTTCATTTAGAACTCTAGTACGTGACCTGCAATTGTGGATGTTGTTTTCATCTTAAAAATTTCTCCTTGGACGAATCCCAATCACTTTTTATTCTATGGATGAAGTAGAAGCAGAGGTGGAAGAATGAGTTGGGTCTAGGGTCCTAAAATTGTATCCTGTCATAATGTTAAGAGCTCCATGACTAGTTGCATTACATACTCTAGAATATCATCTGCCATTCAACATTTAATTATTGCCATGTTTCACTCGTATTTTATTATTTTAGGTCCAATGGAGACAACGAGCGTAACGCTTTCAGGAGGTCGGGCTAAGATTGTCCAGTCGGAGGATCACTGTATTGTTGAGGAAGGGCACTCGATCGGAAGCAGCAGCGGGTCGGTGAAAGCGGGTCGGTGAAACATGACTTCAGTCTTCATTCTGGATCCTAACTTATATTGAAGAACTTTTACGACCTCGTTCATGCTGACCAAACAACTATGGGATGGCCGGCAATCTTATGAACCTTACACTACTAGAATTGGGGGGCTTTGTGATGTGGTCACAATGCTAACTCTCGAGTAACGAGTAAGACGATGGGCGGAGATGATAAATCCCTCATTACCTCTCCCACATGGAATGACGGACGATTGTCCAGGTATTTCACCCAGGGGTTGGGGCTTTGAGTAAAGTCAACGGTTGCACACTCATCCTTTGTCGTTCTCTTTGCTGTCAAAGTGCTTGCGAACTTTAGGTAGCGATGACGACCCGCAAGAACAGCAAGAGATGAGGCGGTGTCAGTGCCGGATATGGATGTGTGGGGGAAGCATCGCAGTCATGAAGGAGGTATGCACCACCACTCTTTGAGGTTATTTCGCACTGATTAGGGCTTTCTGCGGTGCTGGAAGGATTAGTGTATTCATGGAATTCATGCCTCTCTACCAAAAACTCACAGGAAGTGGTCGCACGGAAGTTTCCGTGGCCACACGTGCGTTAAGGTGTGATATTCTAGTGGCTAGCACCGCTGCCAAATTCATTGACACCCATGCCAAGTAGGTTCTTCATGCATATCTCATACTCTTTTCTGTTTTTTGGCTACTCTTAATCTCACATGATTGAGTGATGATGCCTAGTGATCTCATCCTCTTGTGCCTTACTTTTTTAGTTCTTTCATTGTGGTTGTGTATTCGTGGAGTCACTATGAAATTTTGTTCTCGCGTTAAGTATCTAGATTCATAGCACTTTTTGAAAGAAGAGTATTTTATTATTGTTGAGAGACTAATATGATTGGTGAGATTTCCTTGCATCACATGCAGTTTGGGTCAACGTGGATCTCTTACCTCTCACTAACTCTCTACTTCAATTCAAATATTATCTACTGAAACAGTATTCTAACTATTGAAATCACACTTGCAACATGATGAGGAATATGTCAAATTTTGCGAATAGGAGTCTTGTAGAATGCATGAACTTGTGTGTATTTTCATTTCATAGGTTGTTGATGCAGATTTGGGATCCTCCCCTCATGGGGACTCTCCCAGAGGTTGCAACGTGCAATCGGTCCCTACAGAGCCTGAGAAGTCTCCTAAACTGCTGCACCTTTGGATGCACAAACAGCTGAGAAATGGGGACTCGTGAACCGTGTGGTTGCTCCTACGGAGCTTTTAGGAGCGAGAGGCATTGGTGAAGCCATCCTCAAGAATCAGGGTCTTGTATTGAAATACAAGGCCGCCATCAACGATGGCCTCAAACTTCCTCGTGGGGAGGCTTTGAAGCTTGAGCAGGTACCTTAAACCCTAAACCCTAATTTATTCACTACTTCATAAGCAAAAGTGAGGGTTATGAATCAACCTTTCTGTTTGTTCCAGGGTACTTTACCCTTTTTATCAAACATATGCACATCAATACATCTCAATCAGAAACAATTTCTATCTTGATTTTGTACATGTTTGATGAACATCAATTTAAAGAATGTCATCTATTCCATATGGTCATTACACAATTGAACTTGATCGCTTGCTTGTTTGAACTTGATCGCTTGTTTTACACAATCACTGTACTTACAAGTTCAAGCAACTGGCACCTGATTGCTTGCCTTCCCAGATAAAAATGCTTGTTGTGTGACCTGAAAAGTTTAGCTGCAATCGATGAAGTTTACATGATTGCTTCTTATTTATTGATTGAGCCTGTTATGGTAGTGTCTTAATCTTCGGGAATTTAACTTAACAAATAAATAGCGTCTGGTTTGTGGTTGCAGCTTGGTCGTGGGCCAGTCCCCGTAATATCCCAGGTCGTGCTCCGATGATGAACGACGGGATGAGCAGTCACAGGCTGCTACACGAGACTTCCACTCATATTCCAAGTCGAATTTTGGTAACCAATGCGACTTCATTTGCTCCTCTTGCTGGATTTGTATCGGTGCTTCTTACTTCAAAAATTGCTTCCTACTTCAAAAGTTGCTAATTTCTTCGAAATCTTGCAATCAAGGAAGAACTATGAACCCCTAAACCCCTTCCTATTTCCGCCTAAGAAAGTGGAATCTTGCTGTTGCCAAAGTTTCTCTTTGTTTTTCACTCTCAGCGTGGCGTGTATTTACTTGCAGGAGAGCAACTCACTGCTTTGTCCTTGTTCAACCCTTGTCGCTCCTTTCAAATCACGTAAGATTTCTTCAGGGTCTAGGCCTTGTTGGATTGCAATGACATGTTCTTTGCCTGTAAGGCAAGAATTAGGTTCTAGATATGAAAACGTTTACTTGAATAAAATTCTGGTCATAGTGCAAAGAATTAGGGAATGGATTGAAATTGGGTGCGTTGCTTATGTTCGCCAAATTCTGTACATGCATTCATTCTTCTTCTAAGATTCCCTCAGAATTTGACGATTTCTTTCACCCGATCAAAACTTCGTAACCTGCACTTTTAGGGTGTGCTTTTTATCATCTTCATGTGTTCATGTGTTCGATGTCTTCAGAACGCAAGATGAAGGCAATACGCGCACAAGCTTGTTGATGATTTATCCAGAGGGCATACTCATCCAAAACCCTGCTGGTCTCCGACAGGTGAGCATCAATTTACAACTTTCCTGAGGCACATGCATAGCAGGATCTCTAGTCTTTGAGTTCCCTACCTATGATAAGTTGATATTTTGATATTCTCCAACTTTGAACATGTCAATCACCTCTACGCAAAACATGCGCATCTGACAAGCTTGAGCTTGAAATCAGACAGACTCTGCTCCAGATGTGTCTGAACAGAACAATCTGACCACAAACGAGTCGCCAGTCCTTGGTTTTTCATCACCTTCTTAGTTGTACAATCAAGTCCTTGAAGTGAAGGAAGTGGAGAGGATGGCAACCGAAGATTTGGTAGTAGACGAAGCTGCAAAAGAGTAGAAACAGAAGCAATCGAGCGACCTTGCAAACTTTTAGGTGTAGATGAAGGGACATGCTAGATATATACCTATCTCTCAAAATATGCTAGATATGTACACTTTCACAATACGTATACTTTTTATTGAATAATGTAACTTTTTCACAAATCTATATCGTGACAAGATTCTCAAAAATCTTTATACTAAGTACATTATTTGTGTGGGAAATCTCTAAATTCTAAAGTCATGATAATTTGACACATGGCATGCACCTTTTGAATTTACCATTTTAACTTCATTATCTTACCTATGTAATCTTGCATAGTTTACTTAGCACATGGCAAACGTTTGTCATGTACTAATCACATGGACCACATGGCAAAACTCCAATTTATATATTTCCTTTCTACACCAAATTTGTCATGTGCTCCACATCACAAAACACCATTCTAGTAGTGATACTGAGTCTTATCTACATGATCGGCAAATTGAAATAGCCCTATGAAATTAGACCTGCTGGATCGTGGTTGTTTATGAAAGCTACGTGGTTCAAGCTCACCGAGGCCTGCAGGATGTTCTTATGCTGTCCATGGAGGTATGGAACGCCATAGCTTGGTCAGGCGTATAGGTTTCAAGTCCATCAATCCAGGGTTCATGTAACCAGATTGTTGGTTCGATTTATAGGAAAGTAGCAACGATCTCCTGTTGTGCTTCCAAGCCAAGGACTTCTATTTCTCAATGTCCATTATATTGCAAGAACTTGAGTTAGAGCTGGTGCATTTGCTGTTGAGGATTTAGGATGCCTATCCTGGTCTTTCTCATTGTGTACGCTCTCTGAGCAGGTGATTTATTGCTTGCGAATATTGGAACACATTACCGATGTGCAGGTTGTAAGTGTTGTTGTGAGTATTGATCCTTCTGAAGTATTTAGGTGCCATCAATTGTATCGTTTGAATGGCACTTTTCTATTAACTTTGTGACTATCTTTGTTGTATGTTGATGTGAAAATGGATCATATTGAAGCGTAGTGCAAGTATTGATATTGCTCGAGTTTTGAGCACTCTCCCTTAGATTGGGATGTGAGTGTCCTCAAGAGGACTTAGTCTCTTGTTTAGGAAAATTTGATTTACTTGAAAAAGTGATTGCTTATGGTTTTGAGATTCTTAAATAAGTGGGCTTGGCTAGGATCATTATAATTGATTTGTTCAGAGAACCATTGTTACAAGAAATTTAGGGGATTTTGATGTATTGCATATTACTACAGTGAACAAGGCTTGAAGAAATTCGGTAAGAGGCAAGGGGGCTCCCATTTACAATAACTCTTTTTGTATTTGTTACAAGACTTTGTGTGTATAGAGTAGTAAACATTAAGAATTTGGTAAATGATTTGAGAATGTACATGTGAAGATGTGTAAGTTAGTTTGAAAGGTTGTAATATATAATTTAATTCTAGTAATGTTCTTCAAGATTATTAGAGTATTCACAAACTTCCTCTTTTAACGAACAACCTCATGCCGATTTTGTATTTATTTTTGCATTTAAAATGTAATTAAATGCTAAAGTTATGAAGAATACATGCATTGATTCACATTTTCAAGTTCCTAGAGTTGCTTTGTACAAAAACTATTATACATTACTAGTTTAGAACTTTCGGAATAATAAAAGGCAAATATGTGCAACCTTTGGAGCTTAGGTGATTTTATGGTGATCATTGATTATGTGCATACAACAATTAATAACTGGGAATACTTATCAAGAGGTGTGTTAAAAACCTTTGGGGGTTCCTACGACAAAATCAGTTGTATCGAGAAAACTCTATTTTTACAAGAGTTACTTTCACTTAAAGCATGCCAAATCATGATTAGAAGTCTCAAAGGTTGGAATTAAAAATTGCACAAGGCAATCAATCTTTACAAATCTTGACTTGTGTTTTTATAGTTAGATATGCATAAGTTTCGAAAAAAATTACTAGAGGGCGTGTGGGCAAAGTAGATAATAGGGAGTGTGTACCCATAGTAAAGGGAGGGTGAGTGAAGTCAAGGGTAGGGAGTCGGTGGGTTAACTAAAGAGTAGGGGCAGAGTAGAGAATAGATGAGGAGAGTAGAGAGTGGGCGGGGAGATTAGAGAGTCGGCGGAGAGATTAGAGAGCGGCCACAGCTCACATAGTGGGGAGTGGCAAAACGCCGCTTATCGAAGTAGGATGTAGCGGCAGTAGAAAGATTCTTGACGAAAGGAGCGAGTGATGAAGTCTGCGTAGCAAGCATGCATAAGAGGGTTTGAAGAAGTTGGTGCCGTAAGAGAGTTTGATGAAGTCGGCGTAGCGAGTGTTGGAGTGGCAAGGCTCGATCAAGGAGGCCGGTAGAGCTATTCACCCGGTGAAAGACTTTGCGGAGCAAAGTAGGCCAATCTCAGAAGTAGGTAAACCCTAATCTACACTCTGAAATTTGTAATCCGCTTGGGCGGCGCTCTTCGCTACTGCTAGACTTCCACAATTTAGTAAGTTCTGAGTTTTTTGTTTTAAGCTTTTGTTTTGAGTTTCAATTTGTATTTGTAGTTTTTTTTGTTCATTTGTGAGAGTTTTTTAAACCTCGGTGCTGGAATTCGACTATCTGTAGGGTTCCTTGAAATTTAGACAACTAATTTAGAAAAGGTGAGGAGGAACTCTACAATTGTTTAGAAAAGAGGAGGAGATGGGCTTGTTGGCGGTGGCTGTTTCAATTTTGTATGATTTAGGGTTTTCTAATTGAAGAGAAGCTCTTCAATTCGAATTTTAAAACAAATGCTCGAATTTCTTGAGGAGTGTAAGGTTGAATTGGAGTAGTTGAGAAATCCTTTCAATTGCCAATACCTGAGAGTCGTCAATCATGTTCTACTTAGTGATTTTAGAGATTCATGATGCTTATGTTGACTTGTAGATCTGCAATTTGAGAATCAATTGCACTTGAATCTGACTAGTATCTAATTCATTTCTGCATACTTGACTCTGCATTGCTTAGGAGAATATGCTTATGAATCATTCATTGCACAATTCTCTCGTTTAGAAAACGATGCAATGAGTAATGCATTGGATTTTGTTTCCTTTAGATGTAAATGTCGTTTAGAAATGCTTCCTTGTATTGTCTTTTTGAGGCTTCTGAATTGTTTTTGAAGGTATTCTTACTAATTGCCTGTATTGCTCACAATTACACTCTGATGTATAATTGTATAACTTTGGAGAAGAGCAACACATTAAACCTCCAAGTCTTGCGTTGCTCGAGATTTGTATTGTAGATAGCAAATATGAAATTTCATGTAGTTCATAAGGTCACCCAAATGGCTGCAACTCAATCCCTTACACCTTAGGAAGCATCTTAGAGAAGGATTGCAACTATGCTACTAAACTTATTCTTTTCATGATTGGAATGTTGTAGTATCCACCGTGTGGAAGGCAACTTCAACACACAACCAAGTCATATGGAGCCCATGGCAGGCACCTCCAACATACGCCAAGGACAACAATATTGTCACCACCTTATTGAGAGCCTTCACCCAAGGCAGTGTGTCAATGTTCTCAATCACGTTATCATTCACCAATCTGATTTTGTAAGTACCGAAGCCGTCAAGGAAGCAAAGTTGGCTTTGTGGGAAGGGCTCCAAAGTTCTCCACTTGGCTTGAGCAAGGCTCTACACCTTTGGCTATCGGAAGTGGAGTATGTGGTTGAACCACATAACGAGAAGTTCAAAGTATTGCTTCGCTCCACAAGGTCAAGAAGCTTTTGGATTGATTTCGGTGAGTGTGCTACATTGCAAGATGTAAGTGAGGTAAAAGCAACGCTTTTTGCTTGTAAGACAGACTTTGCAAGAACACTCAAACTCTATGTCACAAAGATGGGAGCCTCCCCTCAATCCTTTTTGAACCTAGATATCCATAGCCTCATGAGCGCCCAATTCACACCACGTGATGTACCTTCTCCAGAGAGCTCTTCTAAGATGCCTCCACTCATCAAAAACTACTACGGGTGTTGTATGGTGTGTCTTTATTCCAATTTCAAACGCCGCACTACTTTTTGTTTGAGGTGATTATTGAGGTTGGGAATCTTGTTTCATTTGTGATTGATCTTCTTATTCTTTGTGCATGCAGGTTATGGAAGAATCCCGAAAAGAAGAGTTTGTGTTGTTCAAGAAATTGGAGTGCACGTCTTGCCACCGACATGTGCACACCGAGTGTACTTTGAAAAACAGGGAGCTTTATTTACATAAACATGCTCAAACTGGTGAGTTGACTTGCAATTTGCCACTCGTTGCACACTTGTAATTGAATCGTATGATGCAAGTCAGTATGTGAAACATCGGATGAATTATTATGAACAGTGGAGCATGTATGTTCTAAACTACTGAAGTATGTGTTTTCTTTCGATTGAAAGGTATGGAATCCTCCTTCTACAAGTGCAGCTGCGGAACACTCCACAAGGTGCTGATTCCCAATATGGTGTCACTCGTGAAGGAGCTCGTTAACAAGATTCGGGCAGAGCACAAATCTGCTCTGCCGGGAACCAAGGTGATGGATCTTCCTAAAGGCCGAGATTTGGGCATGGTGATGGAAGTGATTCTGACGATTCTTGTGGGAGCGAAGACGGAGTTTTTCCTCTCCTTCTTCAAAGTCATCGATAGGATGAAACGCGAGCTTACGAAGGAAGCACGTCTTGTGAAGTTTGAGACGTGGACCCCGATTTTTGATGCCGCTCTTTTGTATCTCAAACCACGTACCCATTTCATTTCAACCTGCATGTATGAAATGTGACCTTCAGAGTTGATAGATACGAAGGGGTATGTTGGGGGAATATACTATGGCATTACTAACTGGAGCTTGCTGCAGATGATGCTGAATGTCAAGTGAGAGGTCGATCAAAGGAGGTCGTGAAATGAGTATCATTGGTGGTAATATTGGAGGGCGTACGAATACCTTATAATGCAATTTCAAACGTAGCCATGGCCGCAGGGCGATGAAGTTATGTTGAGAGATTACAAGGTTGAGTTAATATTATTGGGATTAGGCTATCAAGAGTAATAGTACAAGCACAGTTGTGAGACACTGTAGCACCATAGAAGTTTCTTACGGTGCTCTGTGAGTGTTAAAATGCTTGACATTTCATTAACTCATAATTTATACTACTGTATTTTGTGATATGAATAATGATCTATGTCTTTTTATTTGCTTGTCGAATGTGAAATCTGATAAAGTTGTAGAAGATGCTTCATTGTGATAGTGATGCATACTGTAGTTATTGAAACCAAAGGTGTAGGGCAGCATAACTGTCAAAGAACCCTTCGTAGTCCTCAAGTTTAATTGCCTTTCCTCATCAACTCTTAGAAATGAAGGTATGCCATCTACACTCTTATTGAATCGTCAACATATTCTTCTCAACTTTTTTTACAACTTTACATAACCTACAATTGTGGATGTCATTTTCATTAATAGAATTTCTTCTTGGTTGAATCACAGTGAGTTTATTTTTCATGGACGAAGTAGAAGCAGAGTGTGATAGAATGAGTTGGGTCTTGGGCAGTGAAGTCGTAACTTTTTGTGACTTTTAGGGGTTTATGGTGAGCGGCATTTCATACTCTAAAATATCATCTATTGTTTAACTTTTAGTCATTTCCATGTTTCATTTGTGTTTTATTCATTGAGAGACCAAACAAGTAACAATGCTCGTAGATTTAATCTAGGTCGCTCACGTTCGCGTTAAACTACACGGACTTAGTGTTTTAGGATACCTTACGTTCTTGTTCTTTAAAAGTGTCACCGAGTGATTGGGATCACAATCGTGACTAAGTAGTATTTCTCAAGCAATGTTGTGAATGGACAGGTTGCAAATGGATTAGTTGCAAATGGGCAATTATGTTCTGTAGTCATGGTCTTCCTCATCCTCTTATACTTTACAGACATAAATTTTAGTAAGGTACTAAAATCTTATGATATCATTCTTAGAATTATGTCAAAGAGTGAAAATTTTCAAATTTTCTCTAGTTATTGGTGCTTTTGTTTGGAATAGCATTATATAAAGTGGTTGGTGGTGAGTGAAGTCTAAATGGTGTCAGGTGCTCTGTGTGTGACTCACTGGCATATGATGAAATTTTCCAGTTGTATCGTTGGAGTAGTATATTAGAAATTTGATCATGTGCAATGGATTTCTTTAACTTTTGGAAGAGTATGGTGTGTTTTTGTGCCATGGATTTTACGTCTCGTACTTGATGTACTGTATGAGTAGCAAGAAATACAAAAAATCATTATTCGTGGATGTCAGTGAATGGTATTCACTCTACAGTGCAATGAGTGCATGATATTTTTAATGATTGAATACAAAAAGTCAATAAAAACTTTCCTAAAGAAGAAACTAGAGGCCCACTTCCATTGTGAGTGAATCCAATTGTGTGTGTGGAGGGAGAGCCAAAAGCACTTTTTCTCAGGTATAGCTACATGCCAAAATAGACCTCCTCGAATTATGGCCAAACCTGCACTAGTGCAAAACTGGGAGTATACTATGTTCTAAAGCTAGTGTACTCAATCTCTTGTAAATCCAAGGAGTATAGCAGCTAGCACTAGTATCAACCACTAAACTTCACTTGTACAAGGGCATATAAAACCATGCTAGCTCAAGCAGTGCTAGCTCAACCTCATCTACAAACTACTAAAGTTCACTTGCAGCAGACTAAAGCTCTCCCAAAATTCCAGGTAATTCCTAAATGCTTCCCCACACCCACTGTGTTTGGTCCCCCAAGGCTAATCCTTGGTGGTATTGTCATACATAACCTTGTTTTTAGTCTATAACCTTGTTTTTAGTCTATTTTTAGTAGAAAGTCATTCAGCAAAATAGCATGGATGACTCGATTATGTACGAAACAGGAGTCGACAGACACTCAGCACAATAGCAAGCTTTGTAGATGATATCTAAACTACATGGACCTTTATAAGCTGATCAACACATAACAAGGACCTAATCTAGAAAATAAGTCTTTTCAAAAACGTTCGTTATTTCGTAAATATTATACGTTGTTTTCTTTCTCTACAGCCTGTACATCGCCTAATCACTAACATCAGTAATAGTAACGGAAACACAGAAGTATGTTCATTTAACCAATGTCGAAGAAAAATTATATGAGAACCCACAGATTCTCAGAAACTCTTAGTGACCAGACATTCGTCAGCTAGTGGCTTCGTGCCTGCAAAAAAAGCAGTCATATCCACAAGCCGATGTACAAGCAATGCTTAATTAATGTACAGTGAAGAGAGAACAGAGGTGCGAGCATTTACCACCTGGTACGGGATGACAGTCAATGAGGTAAGCATCTCCAGTCGAGATGAAAATTCAATAAATACTGCCCACTTAAATTTGACTAACTTTTCTACAGTCCTATCCACCACAACTGATGGTTGCACTATACACTTTCTTTTATACACCACTGACAGGTAAACCAAAGGCTTGAGACTACGTGCCAAGCCTTTGCGAAGACATGTCCCTCTCTTCCCGCTTCATTAAACTCGTATTACAGGACCTCTCCAGTATTGTTGACAACTGCTCTGGTGTGTATCTTTCACTTGGTTGCATCTGCACACCAAGTACATCGGCCAGGACAACATGTTCATAACAAGGTAATTATAAAGCGATAGTATTCAGCAGTCATATTCTTCAGTGTTCGGCTACTCAAGCATCCACAACACGGCGATGCAAAATACCTTGGCAATGATAATGTGCAAGACATCGTCACTTGCAGTGGAAGTATTGGAATGTTGAATCTCCAGACGAAGGTCTTGCAGGGTTAACATCATGTTGACAATAGAGAACGTATCTCGCATGCAAGTGACTCGTATCATGGCCTCCTCTCCAAGGATGTCCACAGCGATGTTGCACTTCTTCCCACCTGAATAGACGCCGAAAATAGGACTACTGCCATTCCTCTCGGGCTTTGTCATTTGGAATGCAGCATCTTTTCGTGCGAGTAACTCTGGACCCTCATCACGCTTGCTTGTACTTTGAAGATCCTTGATGTGCAATTCTGCTGTGTGGAGCTTCTCTTGCAGATGATTGATGTGCGCAATTGCATCACCTAACAGCGACGCTTTGTCCATCTGATGAAAGGATGATCACATGATGTTAGCTCCTTCTCAGGCCCATACAAGGATCGATACTCTACACTGCTTCCTTATAAAATAATCACAGTTCAAGGTATAAATGATCCTCATTGATAAGAAAATATAATAACTGTATGCCGTATTGTTTTACTTCTGACAGGAACTATGACACAATGGAATTCAAGCAAGAAAAATGTTTACAAATCTAAATCTGGCGGGCTATTGAAAGGAATGAGTCATTCAGCTTGGTGGCAATTCCACATTTTTAAACTAGTGATGAATCATGCAACAAGAAGTTTACAGCTTCATTTAACAAACTAAAGTACCTGTGTCATAGATCTTAATTGCACATCAGTAAACCAGAACGTGAGAAGACTGGCAGAAACTACTGAAACAATGTTCTTGCAGGTACATGTTTTTTTGTTGATGATAGATTCTCACCTTTGAGACGTTTGGAACAACAGCTCGAAGTGCATAGAACCGTTTATTGAGCTTCTCCCGCCGTTGTCGCTCAGCTTGCACATGGTTCAAAGGCTCTTCCCTATCATTGGCAGGCTTCCGGCCGCGCTTGCGAGGGAGCTTCGGAGCCTCGATTTCTTTCGGTATCACCTCAGCTTCCAACTCTAGACTATCCTGCTCGGTGTGATCAAAAGCAGGTTGAAGTCTATTCACAGCAACTGACGGTCCTGCAATCTTCGGCGGCGTGGTTTGCGGCAATGGTTTAAAAACAGGCAATTGCTTCTCGACCACGGGGGGAATATGCACCTGCTTCTCTTCGCTAAGAGGCTGCTTTGATCTCATAGGTTGAGTGTTAAACATTTCTCCTCCTTCGAAGCCACCATTGTGCTGAGGAAAAGTGTTCGATGGTTGGAGCTTCGGATGCGGAGGCCTCTCCATTGCCGGTAACGATGCCGGCCTATGCTCTAGCTGCGGAGCTTTTTTTACATTACTGTTGTTCTGCTGGAGAATTGGGTGCGAGTCTACAGTTTTACTAATGAGTGGACTAGGACTAGAGGCTAAAAAAGGGAGCTGATCTTCTTGCACTGGTAATCTTCCTAAAATATTGTACACTGGCTGCTGTTGCTGTTGCTGTCCTAAATCTTTCTCGACGTTGTCAGTTGATAGTAAATCGTTCAGATGAAATTCGACATTTGATTGCCCCCACAGATGATCAAGGCCAAAATGAGATCCCGTGTTCCCTCTTCCCCCAAAATCTGTTCCCTCGTTGCTACTTAGACCTGCATCGAAGTTTAAGCCCATCGAGGTCACACCTGCGACATTCGTTGGATCCAAAGGCATGCTTGCATCATGGGACATGAATAATGGCTCATCGTTTGCTAGCCCAGCATGGGCCATCATTTGCATATCACCCAACCCCCACATTGAATCCTGAAACACCACCTGAATGTGCTGGACGACATCCCATCTCTCGTGAATCTGCCATTTCAATGTGCAATCTCGTTCGGTTACTCGAACTGCCATTTCGTGATAGAGCGAAAGTAATCGAGATCTGATGAAGCTCTAAAATAACAGGAGACGAAGCTCTGGAACATACCAGATCCGTTGAACCAAGCTCGACTACTCCATCCATGATTGGCACACATAAGATGGTCTGCCAAAAGGAACCAAAGCGTCAACTTATGCTCAGCCAATATTCTCAGTAAAACCAATTGAGACAAATGAAGCAGTGTTCTAAATTACAACGTAGCATTGATTTGTAGCAAGAATCTGTAAGTATGGTATACAGTACCTGGATTCCAGCCATCTGTACTTGCGAAAGGAGACCAATGCAACCACAAGATCAACAAAAAGTAAATGTAAGTACTGGAAAGCTCTCAAAAGTATCACTTCCTGATACTCTGCGACCAATATCAGAACAGCAAAATCAAGTAGAATCTGAACATGAATGCGATTCTCTACTCAACAGGCACGGGCATTGTTAGAAGTCCGCACTTCAGTCAGTATGCTAGAGTAACAGTATGTTGCTAATCAAGAAGTAGATCCATGACTTTTACCTTCGCTAAATTAGCTCGTGTACAGACTTGATTGGAGGCCTTATCCGCTTGTTCAAGCCATCTGTAATGGCCAGACGCCAATGCTTGACCAGGAGTACTGCATCCAAAACAAGGAGTAATCTGAACCAATCAGAATTATGCGAAATGATCCTGTGGCTACAATCTAAGAAGCAGTCAAAAGAAGGGAGCAGCAGGACGAAGAAAGGAAGACATACCCCACCCCCTGCGCAAACGAATGAGCCATAGAAACAAGGTAGAACCACTCCGTATCTGAGACGTCTTCAGTACCATCATCATCTGAATATGAAACAAGTGCCTGAAGCTCCCGAAAAACTTTCTTCCTTTGTAACTTGTGCTCTTCCGTTTGTGTTTGCCTTGGCTCAACAAAATCGCTCTCTCTCGGTCCCTTGTAATATCCATCGCCCCACCCTAGCATTCTGCCACAACAGAACGTGTCCCATCACCAAAAGAGCAACTCACAGAACCCCCATCGCCAAATGCCAAATCTCAGTACAACATTCAAAACAGCAACTGTAAGTTGCAATCGACCTTCTTACTGCTTCAAGATGAACGTAACATTCTCAGAATTGGATCCTCAAACCGTAAGCGGTCAAGGAAACCAGATTGTCCACGATTCAACAATCATGGTGGCAGTTTTGATAGTAGAACAAATGTAGCTACTGACATTAGAGGCTGTCAGAGTATTATGCACAGTTGCTATCAGTTCCAATCGCAGTAAAACCTTCAGAATGCAAACTAAGTGCGTTTTAGAATATTGTTACAGAAATAGAACGTCTCCACCTTTGAATACTGATGAATGTCTCAAGACTAAATATATGCACTTTCAGAGTCAACGACTGCCCTTAGTATCCACATTAATTAACTGATTGCACAATCTCAATCTGTTCTTGCCCACAAGAAATGGCAAGAAATCACTTACGGTTCTCCAGAGGAACCAAGAGATAGTTGCCAAAAGATACCGTAAGTCCAATTCTCGCTAGACTCTTCGACGAGAGTGTGCAGCCTTCGCAGCAACGGGGAGTCATTCTGCTCGGAAGCAGTACCAGCAGGCGGAGCACTACTACTACTAGTGGCAATAGCAGACGCATCTTCATGCGTAGTAGAATCGTAACTCGGAATCCCGTAGCCTCCAATGAAAGCTTCGATCATCAACGGGTCAGTGGGGTCCCAGAAGTTAGGAAGCGCCATCTCCATCATTCCTAACCCTTGCTCTTCTCCTAAACCAGTCGACATCCAAGCCTTCCTTTTCCTTCTCTATTAGTCCCCTGCAGGATCGCCATCCATGGCCATTACCCTAAACCTCGCCATATCCAGCTCGAAAAACGCCCGTTCTTCCTCATTCCTCTCCCATTTTTCCTGAAATCGGTCTCAAAAAAAAGAGCAAAAGAATACCCGTTCGATTTTGCGAGGTTGAAGCGCTCGTAGAAGCTCATTTCGGGATGGCGGTAAAGCGAGGTCCAGCAACTTGGAAGCCTACAAAGTAGCCAAGGCGAGCAGAGACCGTGCTTGGGTGAAGGTGATACGGACAATCGTATCTACGATGGAGGACGGCACCGTATGTGTACGTATGTGATGTGCTTGGATGTTTTTCATCCGTGTCAAGCGTGGAGCTTGTGACCCTGTCCATTAGAATACTCGTTTACCCACTTGCGGTAAACCCCTAATGCCCCGAGAGGACATAAAGTGGTCGTTTTGACTTTGGTCGGCTCACAATTACTAAATGTAGATCACATGAAGTTGAAACATTTTGCAGATTACATAGTTTTCCCATATTTTTCTGAAAAGTCATCTCATGCTTTAAAATTTCTCATACCTTAGGATATATTCATACTCAAAGTTTGAAAACACTACTTGAAACATGCTCAAATTGCGGAATATGCTCATTTATACTTAGGAATTGCCCCAAATCAATTGTATCACAGTAACTTCAAAAATTCACCAAAAATTGAAATTCTACTTTCTTTCTTTTTTTTCTTTTTTTCTTTTTTTCTTTTTTCTTTTTTTCTTTTTTCTTTTTTTCTTTTTTCTTTTTTCTTTTTTTCTTTTTTCTTTTTCTTTTTTTTTTTTTTTTTTTTTTTTTTTTTTTTTTTTTTGAGCTTGTAAAGTAGGTTGTAAGGAAGAATCCTACCGCTCGAATATTCAATCCCATAATTCTTCATATTATGTTTTAATTGTCAAAGATTAGCCCTTATATTTGAATTTGAGCATACCTCCATGTGAGAAATCAAGCATTTCTACAGGTTTTATAGATCCCACAAGTGTAAAAAGTGTTTAGTCATATTCCTAACTCATTAAGAAAAAAGGATTTGAAGAGCCTCAATTCAAGTTTACTCTTAAAATTAATTTTGTTGGCTCACAAAACACCTCAAACCCATTTTGCAACTAGTGAAAAAACTCTATTTTCAGCTTTGAACATTATTATCTCACAATTGGCAAAGAATCTTAATTTAAAATCTGGCGTACACATACATGTACAAGTTAAGTACTAAATCCTATGATAACATACACAATAATCTCTCAAAAGTTAAAAATTTCCACCTTGCAATGAAAAATGGCAACTTTGAATCTTTTTGGCACTTTCAAGGCATAGGAGCATTAAGGGTTACATACCGGCAATACTTTACCCTATCCCCATGTTGAATACTTGGAAAACAGATAAATATTAATTCATCATGTTGTTAGTTGAAGGAATTCTTATATGCTGATTTTCAAGTTGTTATACTACACTTAAAATGAACTCTTAATGTGGACAAAAACTTCACCTTCGAGTAATTTTTGGTGATTTTCAAAGTCAAGCACCCTAAGAATGCTTATTGTTTTATCAGAGAGAGGGAGAGGCACTTGGCAAATTCAAACATTTCTATGCAAGGAGATTCCATCATTGGTACGAGAATTCACATGGATAATTGACTGGGTGATTAGTTGCAAGGCACATGCATTGGGTTGATTGCAAGTTCCAATTTAAAACCTCTATTGTCTGTACAATTCTCTAATTATTTGTACTGATCTCCAATACTTGTCATGAAGGGGACATTAAAAATTAAAAAATTAAAAAATAAATATATTTTTAAAAAATAGCGAAATTCCATATACATAAGTATATATGAAAACGCACTATTGAACAAGGACCCTCCTATGGGGTTAAGAAATTGATGTCATGCACACCAATAGTAAAATGATGTCACACTATAAGTTCTCCATATGTCACTCATTCGAGTATGATTTTGGTTTACATGCACTTAACTTCATATAATTCATGAGATTGAATCGGTAAACTTGACATAACCTTACCATAACTCTAAGGGCCACTATTATGTTCAATGGTTTCTGCACTACACAAAAGAAATGACAAAACATGTGCTTTGTTTGTAGTTGCCTCTCAACGTTCCAATTTCCCCTTGTCCTGTGGCCATCAGGATATTAACATTACGAACAGACACTTCATTTACGCCGGCCCCTTAAAAAGGGACCGGAGTTTCTATCTATCTATCTTGCCTCTCAGCTTTACATATCTTATACCAATCATTGATATCAATGATTTGACACACGAATCAAATGTGTACATGACTCTCACTTTACAAAAACATTCAAGAATCTTCTAGATGTTCTGGTTCTCGTTAGCCAAAAATAAGAATGATGAAAATGTATCTTCAAAAATATGTGCTCTGTAGATACAATAAGTTCCGGCCTATGAAAAGAGACAAATATCTAAAAATATTCGGCCTCTGACCAAAAGACGGACAGTTTAGGGTGTCTCTACTACCGTAGGTCGGTATGCCTACCCAGTGGGCCCTTCTTTTCTATTTCAGCACATGGGGGTGGCCGGACTGATACCCGCCCATAACCGTCCATAACCGCGAGTTTCCGGTTATCATAGGATTACGGTGTGACGTCCTGCGCAAGTTTCCGAAAACCAAGCGGAGAACGAAGCGGGACAAGAATGATGCTACCGCTCTCAAGCTTGTGAATGCTCCTCGGCTTCTTCCGTTACGAGATTTTTCCTCGCATTTGGATTGCGGATTGTTTCCCGCTCGTCACAGGTACGATTTCAGTAGAAATTTCTGTCTCAGAAATTTCTTGCTTCTTTAGTGGTCTTGGAAACGTCGCTGGAGCTTGAGATTCGGCTGTCTCTAGTTTAGGGCTCGGTGAATTGAGTGCTAAAAAGGAACCACTTCAACTTCTTTGCCACATTGCTGCCTACAATCTTCTTTGTGGCATTCGTTTAGAGTTTTTAGCTCATAATTCTTGCCATGGACTGATAATTAGGGCTTGCAAGGCTGAGGACTGAGGTTGGAAGATTAGTAGCAGGGGACGTTTCGGTATCGAAGGTAATGTGAGCGATGTCTTCTGCGACGGCAATAGCGCAATTGTCTTCTACTTGCAGTAAAGGTGCAGTGGCGTCGATGGCTTTCGCACGGGCAGGACTGGCGTTGCGGAGAACGAGAGTGTCACTGCAGTCGAATTCTTTCGTGCGCTTGCCGGTGGTGACGCCGTTGTTGGTGAGGAGGTCGTATGTGCCGGTGCGCAAGGTGGTTCTAGCGAGTCAGCAGTGGAAGATGGATGCGCCGGGAGGCTTCGAGGTGGAGATTGACACCAGCAACGAGTTTCCGAGGCCAACCAGCGTTCCATTTTCCAAGGATATAGCGAACACTGTACACTTGATTGGAAATGTCGGGCGGGATATGGATATCAAGTACTTGGATACTGGGAAAGTGGTGGCTAAGACCAGTTTGGCTGTTCTTCGTACGTTGAAGAAAGATGATCCTCCCAGCTGGTACGTTGCTGTGTTCAAAGTTTCCGGCAGTATACAATGCCTAAGATTGGGTGAAGAAACCACTGCAGAAGTGCACTACTTGTAATGTAGCTGAGGTTGTTGGTACGCTTCGGAAATCGGTTCATAGCCTGGTAATGGACAATGTTAAGATAAATTGCCGGTTAAGGTTAGATCAACACGGTCCTGATCCAATATTCCACTGATAGAATATCTTCCTTGCAGGTTCGAGATGGAATTTTGGGATTCTCTTGCTGAAATTGCAGGACATCACTTGAAGAAAGGAGATCAGGTGTATGTCACCGGGCGTTTGATGGTGGACACGTTCATGAAGGGTGATGTGAATCAACGAACAGCCCGGGTGAGTTCTTGTTCCTTCTTTTCGGTTTTTAAGAGTCCATACCCCTAGATTAGTTTCAACACTATATCAGGTTCAAATCTTTGCATTCAGATTGTACGAGTTGCAATTTTCGAAGGTGCATTTCAGATGGCACAAGGAATGCACGTTTTCTCGAAGTTCTGTTGAGATGGTATCTCCTATTTACGTACATTTAGTGTTTGATGTCATGTTATTAGTTTTCTTTGTTTCCGTGGGTGCTTAGATGAGGTTCAAGTAAATCTAAGTAGGAGATGGTGGTTTTCAGGTTGTAGTGAGCAATGTACACTTCGTGGAAGGTAATCGAACGTCGGGGGCAACAGGCACTGGTCGCGGTGCCGCACCGAAGACACAATGGACGCAATCTCGTTCAACCCAAGCACCAGCTGGTAAGTGTTATTCAAACTTCTCTTGTTTGATTCATAGATTATCAAGGTATCAGTTTTGCCAACTCTAAGTGTACAACTTTTTTGTAACGATCGAGGTAAGATGGATACATGCTTGTTTATACTTTTCTGAAACTGGTACGACTTGCTGGCTACAGGACCGAACAAGTATGCAGAAGTGAATGCTGAGACAGAGAGGCTTTGGAATGCTTTCTTTTCGGACCCAGACCATTGGTGGGACAACCGGGCTAAAAAGGTAAGGCCCTGTTGACTCAGACTGTCGTGCTAGAGGCAATCGTCATGGTATCATTGGAATGATGCTGATTTTTGTATTGTTTGAAAATTGCAGCCTAGTCCGAAGTCCCCGGATTTCAAACATAAAACTACAAACGAGGCACTTTGGATAGTGAGCAGCAGGACTCCAGCATGGGTGCCGCTTCAGTTGGAGAAATTGGAAGCCGCCCGGCAGGAGTTTATTGCCAAGGGTGGTAATCCAAATGGTGGACGCTCTCAAAGTCGACAGTCGAACACATTCTCTGGAGCAGACTTCAAGGATTTCTGAACATGCTTGGATATTTCATTGTACATGGTTAGGTCTTTAGTGCCAATTCAATATACTCTTTGTGGTCATGGGGTAGGATTCTTTTTGTGATCTTGATCCACCCGCTTGCGTCAAGCATCGGAAGCAAACCAGTCTAAATGGTAGATCTTACTGAACACAGTTCTGAGCTTGTTCGATACAGCGCAGATTCGACTTTCATCGTTTACGTCTTTGTTCTCACAAACTTTTGCATTTACACTCAAATGTGTTGGTATGTACAAAGGAGTGAAAGAAGATAAAACTGATATGAGTCGGTGACACTTTCTATTGAATGTCAAATATGTTGATATATGATAGATGATATCTCTCCTATGCTTTTTGATTAAGTTCGTTCTTGAGATCACTAAGTTTGATATTACCAGCATAATTTTCCTATGAATTTTTGGGACAACATTATCTTTATGGTGAAAACATGTGTACCAAATTTCAAGTCCAGAAGATTTATACAAAAAAAGTTATGCAATGTTTACCAACATGGGGTAGATGTGGGTTTATGTTTTTTACATGTATGGTAAATTTCAAGTCCAAAAGATCCACACAGAAAATAATATTCCAAATCTACCAACATGTGTAGTTTTGAGAAACAAAGGGGAAAACCATTTTTTTACTTCCAACTTTGACACCCTCCCTAGGGTTGAGAATTTCTTATTCCAACATTATTTTTTTATTTTTTTTATTTTTAAAATTTTTTTTGAATCAATTATTGTATTAATAATTGCATACCAATACAAGATGAAACAAAGCATGTCATGCCTGGCGAATATATTTTTGGAGTTTTCCACATCTACGTACTATCTTGAAGAATTCCATCCATCTAGCTCCTAGGTTTGAGATCGATTTTCGAGCCTCCACGAGGCCTGCACTTTTTCCTGTCACTGATACATGCACCAGTATCCCCTGCAGAAGCATGACAACAGATAAAACACTCATCCATGAGAAGATAACGCATTCTGCGCCACCTCCCAGTTGAGTTACCCGTAGACTCATCGAACCCCTGCACGAGTAACTGGCAGCCACCGCCTGCCGGGCCTAGCTCCTAGTTTGGAGACGATCCACGTGCGACGAGTAACCTCAACATTTGAAGTTACCTCGGCCCGAGTTGCTACAGGTGGAACCCCAACGGTCAGGCAACTCTCCTCCAGGCTGCGCTAGTGCGACCCACTGGCTTAGTGGCTTCATGGGGCCACGCTACAGTAACATCGCGAGGCCTACCTGCTTTATCTTCCATCTCAGGCCACCTTCTACCCTTTCTATCACATGCGACACATGTAGCCAATTATCATCAAATCTGTTTAAGAACTTTTCTGCTTGTTGTGGGTGTTGCTGCATGAGTTTGACAGTTCTGAACCAGGCCGAGTTGAGAGCCTCCACAAGTGCCTCCCAGATGCGCATCTCCCTTAGCTCTGCAGACCATGGAGCATCTGAAAACACACCTGCATTGCGATCAAGCCAAATGATCCACGCTACTGACCCGCAAAGCACCGACCGGATAAGCTTGGTGTCTTGGAGCCTTCTTGGTAGTTGAGATCCCATCAAACATTGCTGCCACTGCAGCCTTCGCCACGGGCCGCGCATCTGCATGAACGTAAACAAAACCGATTGGGCGTAGTCCCAGGCATGTATTGCCTTCGGACACTCCACGAGACAATGAAGAACCGTCACGGGAATGTCACATGTGCCACATGCATCACTGATTCTTGGACTCATTTGTCTCCGCCATACGTTGACTGCTATTGCCTTGTGAATCACAGCCCACATGAACCCCGCCTCCTTTTGGGGTCTGTAGGCGTCAGAGACTTCGTGCCAATTTGGTGAGAAGGTTGGGGAGAAGACCCTTGTCCACTTCAGGTGGATCGGCCGCAACAGCTCCTCGCGGGGTCGTAATATTTGCCTACCTAACTTGGAACTGTAGTTGAACAGTGGGCCTCTATCTTCCCAGCTCCAACGTCCCAGATCGAATGAAAGGGACGCGATAGTCCCCACAAACCACAACAGCCTTGCTTTCACCTTCTGTCTCCTACACGGCATCGTGACTACCCGGACACGCGCTAGCATCCCCACGATCTAAGCATGGCCTGCAGTTTTGTACACAAATGTGGACAGTTGTCCGGAGTGGCCAACCACATAGCTCGGGTAGTCAAATGGTAGTCGTATCGACACCTGACCACACACGATTGTGGAGCAGTATTCCTTCGACGTTTCAAAAATCCTAAAAAGGGGGCATCGAATGAGTCGTCAAAGATCCCAACGAACTCCCCTGGTGTGGTAGCGCCATTGTCCGCTATAAGCATTGTTGTCCATGTCTATGGCAGCGATGTGATGAGGTTGTTGTAGCAGCCCTATTCCGCATCCTGGAGTTGGAACCTGTCCCTTGCATCTTCCCACGGCCGGAAGAAGTTGAGGTTGCTCGCCTACAAGTCTCTCACCTGTCACATTCTAGAAGCCATGATTCGGGGAACTCTGGCCGCCGCGATGCTATGCGGTCGCGAGAGCCGCTTGGTAGTGAACTAAATGGGGGACGTGAGAACTTCGTCAGCGTTCGTCGGGCCAGAGCTTCAATCGCCAGCGTGAGTTTCCTCCAGGCACGAATGATTCTCTCCCACACGCGGAAGCCACAAGAAGCCCGAAACTTTGCTAACATCAGCCAGCATGGCGATGCGGGCCACCTCCCTGCTTCGGCAAGCTGCATTTGGAGGATTCTAAATCTGAAAAACAATTGGAGGTTCGAATTGCCAAGAACGAGTGCTCGGAACAACCATTTTGCCATCAATGCGTTCATTGTGTCCTCTGGGTCCAGAACGCCCAACCCTCCCTTTGTTTTGTCCATGCAACAGTCCTCCCATGCTACGCGCGTGCGGCTCCTGTTCCTCGAGCCCGACCATAGAAAGTTCCGAACCATTGACTTAATCTTCTTGATCACCTCGAGAGAGCCGCCCCAAATTGCAACAAAGTACCAGAGCGTGGAGAGTAAGACCGAGTTAACCACGATTGCGCGCCCTGAGAGAGACAACTGGGTCGATTGCCAGTATGCCAGTTTCTTACATACTTTCTGCATGAGGAATGCGTCGACATCACTTACCATAGGGTTCATGCCGAAAGGAGTGTCGAGTAGCTTCGATATGGACTTCTCCTGTGCCCAAGGACAAGGCAAATTTTGGAGCCAGTCCCGTGGCGAGGCATCTGCAATCCAATATGCAAGGCTTTTGCTCCAGTTGAGTCTGAGCCCGGAGGCCAACTTGAAATTTTCCAATAGCACGGTGGCTACCTGAAGATTGTCTTCACTTCCATGTAGGGTGAAGCTAGTATCGTCCGCGTATTGTAAAACTTGTTGCTGTTCTTCGGAGTTTAGAATCTGTATTCCACGCAAAGCGCCATCTTCTATAACTAAGGTGCTTGGCGGCCACATTTAGCACCTCTCCAATGAAAATAAACAATTATGGCGCCATAGGGCAGCCTTGGCGTACGCCCCGATCTACCCCAAAGTCGCTAGACTCCCGACCATTACACAGAACAGTAGCTCTAGCATTAGAGAACAAAAGTTTTACAAGTTTGATAAACTCAAATGAAACCCCGAAGCGCTCCAACACGTCGAACATAAATGCATAATCGACCATGTCGTACGCCTTCTCGAAATCGAGCTTGAGAAACACCATAGCTTGTGCGGACCGGGAGGTCCAATCCATGGTCTCGTGCGTGACGAGGACATTGTCTAACATGTATCGCGAAGGAATGAATGCCGATTGGTCCTCTGAGATAGCGTCAGGGAGTGTGGGTTGGAGGCGGCGCTGCAACGCCTTGGCCAACAATTTATACGCGGTGTTGAGCAGCGTTATTGGCCGCCAATTGCTTAGATTGAAGCGATCTCCGCTCTTCAAGAGTAGGATAATCAGTCCCCGATTCATGGTACAAGGTAGGGAGCCGCTCTCAACAGCCGAGTTCACCATTGCCAGGAAGTCACCGCCAACGACGTCCCACAGTTTCGTGTAGAACTCAATGGCAATACCGCCCGGTCCGAGACTTTTTCCCCGCGCCATTTCTTTTGCCGCTTCCTCGAGTTTGTCAAGGGAGAGCGGTTGTGCTAGCGCGATCTGGTGCGTCACATGGAGCCGACTAGGGATACGGTTGAGAAATTCCCTCGTGCAGTCGATCTGCTGCTCCAGTTCCGGCCCTCCAAAAGCTCTGTCTGATACAGAGACTTGTAGAAGTCCAAGCAGATTCGGCCCATCTCTTCGGGATCCGAAGTTAAGGTTCCATTTGGTGCCTGCAGGCTCGTGGCCGCAGCAGAGGCGGGTTTCTCCTTTACTGCAGAGAAGAAATCGCGAGTAACGCAGTCGCCTTTCGCCCTCCATCTCACCCTCGCCCGGATGTATGCGCCGCGCAGCTTGGCCTCCTTGCAACCTTGCAAGTGCCCCCGCGCTGTGCTTAGGCTCGCTTGCGCCTCGGTAGTGTCTGGGGTCGATTCTAGCTCGGAGGTGGCGCGCTCCAGCGCTGCCTTCAGCTTCTCCTCGCTTTCCCGGAAGGCCATGGCTTTACATCTGCAAAAACTCCTGTAAAAACGAGAGAATTTTTTCAGCTTGGCAAAGAATAACGCTTCCCACGGCTGTGCATGCCACACTGCGCAGATCTAATCCTGGGCTTTGTTAATCCATCACGCATTCATCTTCAACCGCGTCCGCCTCGGTGCAACATGAAAGTTTTGGCACATGATCACCTTTATGTCAATAATATCTGTGAAAAGTTTCAAGGTTAGGAAATTTACCCAATAGAAGATATTCAAAATCTACTAACATGGGGGTAAGTTGTGAGAAAAGTTTCACATCTATCCACTTTGACACCCTTCCAAGGATTAAAAAGAAATCATTTGCCCATGTAATTTTGGACATGAAACCACCTCCACGTTGACTACAAGTGTGGAAAATTCTAAATCCAAAAGATTCATACAAAAAAACATATCCCAAATCCACCAACATGTGTTGTAAGAAACAAAAGGGAAAGCTTATTACTACTTCCAACTTCAACACCTTCTCTAGGATTGAGTTTTTGTTGATACATGAAATTTTTGGCACACGATCATCTTTATGTTGGTAACATGTGGGATAAACTCTAAATCCGAATGATGTACACAAAAAATTAATTCCATACCTACCAACTTATGTAACTTTGAGAAACAATTTGAAGGGCATATTGAAAATGACAAAATATCTTTGACACCTCGTGCTTCTACATTGAACTTATCATGTGACTAAGCCACGAAATATAAATGCTTCTAAAAAAGATCAATAACATGTGCACATAGAAGTGAAGAGTTGTTTCATGTATAAGAAGCCACATGGTCATAAAGTGTGCATTATACACGTACGCCGAGTTTTCTCCTCTAAATATCTATTGAGCACTATGTAAAAGGAATGTTGCTTGTGATTTTTGATGTGATTTGTGTTAGACCAAATGTTGAGATGATATTGAGAGTAGAGAGTGTCAAATTGTGATACGAGAGAGTTAATTCAGAATAGGCATATGAGCTGAGTGATTGAGAGCTGAGTGACTTTTAAGTATAGGCATATGCATTGAGTAGACATATGAAATGAGTCTTACGGAGACATGCTTTATACGATTCACATGCCATAGGGTGCGTGTTATGCTATTGACTGATTTACTTCATGCACATGCTATAGGTTGTGTGCTTTGCTGCTCACTGATTTTTCTAACATGCATCATCTAAAATGCATCATCTACATGCAATAGGCGGACGTAGCCAGGGCGTAAGCTTAGAGCGTAGAGCGGCGAGGGTACTATTTCAGATTTTAGAGTGGTGATTTAGTAAAAAAAATCTAAAAACAATATTTTGAAAAATATTTACAAATATACTTGAAAATATTTTAATGTTCTTGACTTATTACCATAGATTTAGAAACCTAAATCTGTAGAATTGGAGATAGAATTCTGAAATTATGCATGCTTGAGATGCATATAGAGACCTTTCTAAACTCAAACGACAAGATTACATGTACATAATAACTACTTACAAGCATATAAGAGGAACATGTATATATATATATATATATATATATATATATATATATATATATATATATATATATATATATATATATATATATATATATATTCACTAAATTGTGAAATAACACTACATAAGATAGGAAATGCACAATATTATAGTATAACATATAGAGTATGTGTAGGATCTACTCTATGTCCTCTAGTCTGTTGCATGGTCTAGCACTCCACTCTCTAAAATCTTTTTCACCTCATTGAATCCGAAAGTAGGTGTGTGGATAAATAAGTCTTTATCGGCATGAAATTAACAGACTATAACAAACATATAGTATAGGTGCTTAGACGGTTCATAAGGACATCATTTCCTACCCAATTTAGCAAATGTCTTGTTCATCACTGAGCAAGTTCAATTAGGCAATGCACTTATGCACATATTGAAAGTTTATAAACCCACCTCAAATTCGATTGTATATCGACAATACAACCAAAACCAAGTTGCGGTAATATGGTCAGCTTGAGTATGCTTGCTTGCAACGCTCGAGCAGAATCAATTTCCTTCATATGCTTCGGAGTCGCAGCAAAGACACGCCAAACATTCTTAAATTTTCTTGAATTTGAGAAGATATTTGCATCGTCTAGCACCGAAAATGTGCGACAAGTTTCATAGAACGACAACATTAGTGAATGTGTGGTTTAGGGGAAGGCAATCCTTCTGTGGAAGTTGAAATTTTGCATTCTCTAACGCCTTGATTTCGCTACGCGTCAGATTTGTCCCTATTTTCACGGGCTATATTGAAAGGATAGGTTGTTGATCTTGGGTCCCAGAGGACTGCTCAACCGATTTCCAACGAGTAACCTTTGGACACCATTCAATATCGCGCGCACAAAAAAAACTTGTTCTTCTTATTTACGTCTGCGTTGAGGAGGCTGCCATATTCTAGTGTATGTAGGAGTCAGGGTAACCTTCCCGTTTTGGACCATGCGTGATTCACATTTCTTCTTAGTCACAACTATATTTGCCCAACAAGCCTTGAACGATGTATTCTTCAGTCGAGAACTGTGCCACAACCTCTGGTTCACTTTAGTGTCTTCAACCGCGGTCAAACGTTGAATACTTGGTCCAAAAGAAGTAAATGGTTCCAGCGGGCATTCTTAAACTTCGTCTTCCTCGTAGATAGTACCTAAACTCTCAGCACAAGCTCCGGTAACTGTTCTCTCAATTTCAGGACGTGAGAAACTCACGATGTCTAGTCGATGTGTTTCTTCGTATGCTTCAATTGGAACATTTGCCTTCCATTTCTTGTTACCTAAAACTTTAGCTCTCTCAAAGTATGCGTCACGAATACAGAAAACTTGAGCTTCAGGAAAATTCATTACTGCCTTGTTGATATCTAATGGATTTTCTATTTGATGAGTTTTGCATTGAGCGGTGCGAAGTCGAAATTCTTCTGTAAATGGTCCAGATTCTCTTTCGCCACCCTTGTTGAATTCGTGGTGAACCACTACTTGGAAGAATGCTTAAACGTAATCATCAACCGCCGCAATGTAGAAGTCCCCACCTTGTTGCCAAACGCTTGTAACCATTTGTTGTATATTCTGTTAGCAAGGTTACAAGATGATATCTTCGCTATATCTTCTAAAGAATTTTTTTTTCCTGCATTATATAAAATTATGTCAAATTTAATACATGATTGAACATTGTTATTCTTTTTTAGTCTAGGATATGGTAGAGATGCGGCACAAAAGCTCTAATCTATAAATTATTTTTAAAAAGAAACATAAATTCGTAAATGTTTAAATCGTAATAAAAGTACATGAAACATTTATATATGGTGCGAAAAATTTAAAAACAAATAGTACCACAAGTAACAATAAATATAGAAAAAAATACTTACAAATTCCATAAATCTACCCCACTGTGTACAGCGGAAATGCCAGTACGCAACCAGTGGTCCGGGTGTGGAAGCTCACTTTCGGAAGTGGCGGCGACGCCCCACCACGCCCGACTCTCTCGAGGTCCACTACTGCGTCTCGCGCTCTTGGCGCCTACTACGATCGTGCGTCTTTATATCGCTTACAAAGAAACAATGTTTTGATCTTGCAGTTCATGAATGATGTATTGTTTGGTGTTGTTGAACGGATTGCGTTCAATGGAAGTAACATATTCGTTGACGGCCTTCCATGGGGACTGTAGGATTTCCTGATCCGTAAATAATGCGCACAACATTTTAGTTGACCTGAGCACTGTTAGCTATGAATCCTTAAAACTCGGGCTTGGGTATTTAGTGCATAATCATAACACAGTTAAGATTCGTTCAAAAGACAAGTTGAAACCTTCTATCCTCGGGACCAAATTACAAAGACGATAAAGCGCGTAAGATTTTAGCGAAAGACTGAAGAAAGATCTTTGAAGGTTAACTTTCAAATCTTCTCACAATCTGAGAGAGACACCGAAAGACTTTGGGCCATCGCGAATGGATATTTGGTAATACCTTCAAGCTCCACCTTGTTTACTCCTACCGCCCGATCCGATCGTTGTAATAAGTCGCAATTATGATTGTGGCATTGCAAATGACGTAGACAACTTGAATAGCAAAAAGTAAATCCTAGTGTGTTGTGGATGTTTGTAGTGATGGTTCTCATTTAAACATGCCCATTAAAGTGTTTATCTATATTTTCCGTAGACTTGGCATTCTTGTGAACAGATGAGGGGGAAGCTGGGTGAAAGAATATATAAAATATATGTATTGGAAGAGGGAGGAAGGGAAGGTGTGCAAACAGCACGGATAGATTTGAACTTGATTTCCTTTACCTTGTTCCACTCTTTATCTGTCAGTTCAGTTGGTTTAGGTTCTCGTTTGTCTATCATCTGGCCATACTGATATTGTTGGTTGGTCAAAGTCTTGTTTTCTCTTGGTGTTATCTAACCTCGGTTCACAGTTTGCAAAGAGCCGGGTCCCCTCACATCCTACCTCGCAAACAAATGCCATCGTTTTTAAGTCACCAATACATTTACTTTATAAACATTTTATGCATTTTCATCATGTACTTAGAATTCAATGTTTTACTCAGAAACAAAATGTTTGTACCTTCCAACAATCGCGTAAGAAACCTATTTCTCGAGGCAGGTCATGCATGCTCTAATGAGGATCCAAGTCCTTCGTCATCAATCGCAGATCCTGATCAAACGCCGTCGTTAGTGCTCCGTAAGGACGACGCTCCTCATCCACATACAGTGGCTTCCTCTCATCCACAGTAAGACGAACCTTCTCACGGTCAGATTTGCATTTCAATGCTTTGACACGCCACATCAATACATGAATCTCTCTTACATCTTCAGAGCAGTCATCGTTGTCTGTGTTGATCGTCATTGTTCTCATCGTCCTTGACATCTCCCGATGTTTCAAACTCCTCGCTGTACAACAAAGTTCTTTGCCTCATTAATTGTTAGAAGAAACAATCATTCCACATTTTGTAAACAAATCTAAATATAAGTGTAGGAGAAATATAAGTGTAGGAGAATTTGCAATGAAGGGGACCTCGAAATAATTATCATTTACATAAAACAAAAATCGTAAGAAACAATATTATAATATGTTTACTTACCGAGAGTTTTGCTGCAATTGCACCTTTTTCATGCGCTTAGCGGACGCGGGTTGCACTTCTTGCAGCTTTTCTTTACATTTGACGTTGGGCGATATCTTGGGCCTCTTGGCGATCTTGATCGGCGCTCCCGAATTCTTGCGTCAAAAACATGATCTCTCGTTGTTATCGCTCGCTTAACTTTGCAGAAACGACCACTTATGTTTAAAATTACTTTTCATTGTCATCCTCACACGCCGTGCTGATCACACCACAAAAGCCCTCCAGAAATTACATGCAAAATTATTACGTTAAAGTAGAAAGTCGTCATCTCGATGCAAAGGCATTAGCCAAAATTTCACCACGACGTTCATCGAGTCTTGCATCTAACTCCATATCGAAGTAAATGTATGTTAAATGTATTCGGTACGTTTATTATATTTTTCATTATGAAAAAACTTTATAAGTTTTTCATATCTCATTTTACTTTTAACATATTTTTATTCTTTGAACTCAAAACCTTGTTAAAAGAAAGAAAAAAATGGTTAAGTGTTTTATGACGAATAAAGATTGAGAATTTCTTTATGAACGGGCGAAATGTAATGTATGTAAGAAAGACAACAAATAAATGAGTATAGAGGAAAAAAAAAGAATAACGTCGAGTTGGCATGCAATGTGACGTTGCCATCTATTTGGTTTGCGAACAATTAGTTTCAAATAGTATAAGAAAGTCACAATCTTTTTTTTTTTTTTTTTTTTTAACGTTAAGAAGTGGTACTATATTTGCTTCATAGGCCAAATCGTGGAAATCAGAAGAAAGATGACTGACAGTATATCACCCTTTTCATATATGTAACTAGATGTTATGGCAAGGAGAATTCCATCTCTGATAAATGAAAGTGAAGCAACACTAGTTAGATATCTTAAGAACTGCAAAATAGGAAGAGATGACTTGAGAATATCCGTCTTGGTGATTCGATGATCCAAATCCTAGCAGTTACTAGCAAAACTGATTGATGATCTGTCAATCGAAATTTTAATTTCATAAACAATGCAGAGCTATCTAAGTCCAATGATTTAAATTGCTTCTCTAAATACTTTGAAAAGTTACTTTTCATTAGTGGACCGATCGCACTCATTGCAATATTATTCATGAGCATATACCTTGTGTATGGGCATTTCCCTCTTACCATCCCAAACTTTGACATCGCCAGCAAAACAACCAGTTGCAAACGTGCAATATCTGCAACAATGGCTATTTAACAACCACTTTCTCAAAACTAGAGACTCATGCGCTAAAGGTCATAAAATTTGATGAAACTAAGACTAAAGTAGAATATCATCTTACATAGATGTGATAATGACTATGCCAATAATAAATGCATAATATAAAATGCACAGTTTGACCACGATGACTTACGTTGGGTGAAATGCAATAGCATTCACTGAATAAGGAATATGAGATGACCGATTTGGGAGAGCTAAGCTATTGCCTTGGAGTGGAGTTCAAGAGGGATAGGGCTGCCCGCACCATCGTTATTAAGAAGACATCATGTGAAATGCGGGAATATAAAAATCTTTTCATGTCTGCTCAAAAAATGCATTGTCTGCATTCACGTACCTTTCTTCAATTATATTTCTTTGCTTTTCAATATAATTATTTGGGAATTGGTCTTGAGACTCTACTATCATTAGTCTAGTGAGAAATTGTACCGTACACTTACTTCTATTTTTTTTCTCCAATGTTTTAAGTTTTCGTTTTACACTCACTTGTACGTTTTATAAGCGTTGTTGTACAAGACATTTTAAACACGCTAACATGCACACAGTTGTTAATATGATAACAACACATCTACTCTAATTTTACCATTGAAATTTGCTTTGTTTCTACCGTCTTTGTTGAACGCGGTACTCGAATATAATGATACAATGAAAGAGGTTTGTGTGCATATGAAGAATTATAATTAGACTGCAAATCAAGTAGTGAGGCTTGACTACTCAAAATAATATGCAAAGAGACAAAAAATCAGATTCTAAAAGTGAGATTAAGTACAACATAAATATTTGAATTTACAACTAAGGTAGGAATTTAATTACAAACATTTCAGAATATATGTATATGTATAAATTGTGTCGACATAGAAGTAATGTAACACATGAATCATGAATCCAAAAAATCTCTAAATATGCTTAAGAGTTTCATACATACAAAGACACATAATTTGTATTGAGAATTGAAATTGTGATTTGCACATAATAATTATTAGATGATTTTGTAGCTGAATACTAAATGCATCTTAAAAATCTAAAAATTCAGATATAGATGTAAATGAGATCTGAAAAGCTTGAGGTTTACCCTAATCTGAATGCTGAAATGATAAGTACAACATTGAGTATGTTGAAAACTTGTGGTAAGAAGTACTACCAAGAAGGTTGCTAGTAGGCCAAAATTCGCATTTGATAAAGTTTAAAGTGTTGAGATCTGTAGGAAGAAGGTTTAGTATATGCAAACAAGGTGATTTACATATGTAAATGATGGAGTTTGATTTAAAAGTTGTACCAAAGGTCCAAAGCGAAGGCAAAGGCGAAGACGTCGACGTTATGAATAAACACAATAGAAGATTCAGTATTTTGCACGCAAAGGAATGTGATGTTCGAGGGAACGAAGCGCAACAGAAGCAATGAGCCGGCACAAAACTTAGGAGGCGGCGGCGAAAATCTAAGACGGCAGAATAGCAGAGAAAACATGCGACGAACAGGAGAAAAAGGTAGGACGAAGCGAAAATACGACCTAAACCCTAGGCGATCATTTTGAGTTTTTTAAATTTTTATCAATCCCTTTTCTTTTGGATCTAAAAAGTTGTATATCTCTAACTTATTTAAATTGAAAATTTTTAACTCGAATTTTTTTAAGAGAGCCGGTTTTCAGTTTTTTGAAAATAAAATAAAATTTCTGTAAATATGACATTTAATATGAAAAATAAAATTATGGAGACAACCTCATGATATAATTTACTCTTATATATGTTGTGAAATTAAAATTTACATTATTATGCATGTTTCTCCATATATAGTTTAAAATTTTGAATTTTTGAGTTCATCCGTCATCACACAACATTAGAAAATTTCACTTTAAGAGGGTGGGGTATATGCTACATTATAACATTGATAATTTGTTTTACTAAATGGTTGGGCATTTGCAACATCAATTCTTTTACTCAGTTCTTCACATTTATACATTATAAATTTCCTTGTGCTTAAACAAGGTGCCGCAAATGATACACCTTTAGTGAATTTATTCATATCTATGGCATTAAAAAGAGTAAAGTACATGCTACACCCTTTACGAGAAGAATTACCTCTGTTAAAATTAATTTCATTTGTATTTATAAGGGGTTAAGATACGTGCTACACCATGTTCTACCTCCTACTCATTTTATGAATTTAAATGCTATAATTAGGAGTAAAATACATGCTACACCTTATATGATATTTATTAACTTCGTTAAAATTTAAGGGGTGAGGCAAATGCCTCACTCCTCTTTACAATATTATTATTTGTTAGAATCTTAAAAGGTGAGGCACATGCCACACCCATCTGGAGAACATTTTTTCTTGCTAGAATTTGAAGGGGTAAAGCACATGCCACACTCCTCCCGACAATATTTGTGCATGGTAGAATCTCAAGAGGTGAGGCACATGTCACACCCTTCCGGAGAATATTTTTTCTTGCTAGAATCTCAAGGAGTGAGGCACATCCGCACATGCTACACCCCTCCTGACAATATTTTTCCTATCTAGAATCTCAAGGTGTGGGGCACATACCACACCCTTCCGGAGAATATTTTCCTATGCTAGAATCTTAAAAGGTGAAGCACATGCCATACCCCTCCCGACAATATTTGTGCGTGATAGAATCTCAAGGGGTGAGGCACATGCCACACTCTTCCCTACAATATTTGTATGTGGTAGAATCTGAAGAGGTGAGGCACATGCCACACCCTTCCGGAGAATATTTTTTCTTGCTAAAATCTCAAGGGGGTGAGGCACATGCCACAACCCTCCCGACAATATTTTTCCTGTCTAGAATCTCAAGGAATGGGGCACATGCCACACCCCTCCAAAGGATATTTTTCTATGCTAGAATCTCAAAGGGTGAGGCACATGCCACACCCCTCCAAAGGATATTTTTCTATGCTAGAATCTCAAAGGGTGAGGCACATGCCACACCCCTCTGGAGAATATTTTTCCATGCTAGAATCTCAAAAGGTGAGGCACATACCACACCCTCCCGGAGAATATTTTTTCTTGCTAGAATCTCAAATGGTGGAGCACATGCATTACTCTTGTCCACAATATTCTTCCTTGGTATAGTCTCAAAGGGTGAGGCACATGCCACAACCCTCCCGACAATATTTGTGTTTGCTAAAATTTCAAGAGGTAAGGCACATGTCACATCATTATGACAATGGATAAATTTTCTTGTATTTAGAAAACTGAGGCATATGTTATAGCAGTCTATTTGGATTATTCTTGATCTACGTAAAACTCTCAATGTTTCATTACATGTTCTTATGATGTTTTTTGTTTTTTGTTATGACTAGATATTGAAGTTATTGAAGGTGGACCTCAAAATGGATCACCCTCATTTGTTCGACATCGCAGATATAGAAATTCCGAGATCCAATTTAATAACCTGCACCATTCTCAAAACCCAAGGTATGTTTTTATTCATGACATTCATAAAAAACAAGTTGGAAGTGGACTGCTAGAAGATATGGTTGTTGGTGATATATTACATGGTAAACCACTATCTCCTAACGATGTAGTCGTTTTCATACAACAAATTTTAATTCCTGAAACACGAGTTCATGAGTTGAATTTGGTATATATGAGTGATTGTCTTTACAAGTTTATTCGATGGGCTAGATTCCAAATTCAAGAATTTCAAGTATCAACAACTCCTGATTTCAATTTGAGACCAACTAGCATGGACTTTACTCCATCACCGCTTATGAGCCAAATGTTAAATTCCTCTACTGGTGACTGTTCATATTTTAAACATACTATGGAAGGATTATTTGGATCTCATCCTCGCCGTCCATATATTCATAGAACTCGACGAATTAGAAGTCCTATGGCCCCCCGCATTGTTGGTGTTTTTAGAACTAATAAAGTTACATTACCTGCAATACGTGAAGCAAAGGTGAAAAAGCCATGTTCTAAAGAATGTCTTCAAAATATAGACGAACATGATATCTTATCTTTGCAGTATCAAGCATTGGGTATGACAAAGTACAAAGATAGAGCTTTTGGATTCTCACAACTCTTCGAGGATTTAGAATTTCATCTCCAAGTGCACCAATGCAATTAAAATTTGAAGCAAGAATAGTTGGACAAAAAGTATGTATTGCATGTTTTGCAAATGCAGTAGAATACTCAAGCTGGAGGTTGAATTATATTTTATCACAAATAAGAGAATAAGATGTAGTAAATGCTATTCATGGAAATTGCGGAAGGAGGAAAGAAGGTACTCATATTAGTATGGCCCAAACACATTTTGAGTCATACATCAAGTTTTTGGAGAGCCTCAACTCCATCGCTAAGTTCGCCGAAAATCTTATTCATAAACAAAATATTGAAGTGATTTGCTTACCTATGAATGTCCGTCAATATTGCTCTATTACAGTTTAATTTTTCTATAGAAAAAAATGAACACTTCTCAAAAGTGTAATGTCATTTTTTTCACTCTTAAGAACCGCATCTCATTAAACTACTTTTTAACATGAGAAATCTATTTAGCCGGCTACCACCAATTTTCACACGTTTTTACCTTGCTGGACCAAAATCCCTTGCCAGCATGGCAATTTGTCATCAGCGATGTCTCGTTAAACTTCTAAAAACTCCAACATTTTGACAAACATCCTACACATCCCCGTCTCAATACCCACGAATATCAAATGATCTTGTTGGATATCCTAGACATCGAGATGTTCTCTAAGACATCATAGCAAATACGAAGACATTCTACAAGCTTGAAGATCTCTAAATTAAACATAAAAGAAAACGGGGTTTTCTTATAGCGAGTGGACATGAGGCTTTGAGCACGAGGCAACCGGCGAGAGGCAATGGACACCCTGGCGGTAGCCGATACCATGAGAACAATGGACAGTAGAACCAGGTGGACCGAGTGGGTGCCATCTGCATACAACTGGCTTAGCACTTAAGCTCTAACTAGAGTATGAGTGCAATGGGTCTGCCACTAACTAAGAGTCACTTTAGGCTTTGTCATAGTTTGCTACCCCGTTCGAAACATATGGTAAAAAATACCGTAATCTTACCAGCGGAATTTGTCACCTTACTGTTGCTCCAACAACAACAACGTGAAATGAATGTTGTAGAACTATGATCGAAAGAAAAACGAAGAAAACAAAAAAGAAGCAAAAGGAAAGCTCGAGACAAAAATCCAGCTTCAAGACGATACGGAATGAGAAAGACTTATCCCTAAATGGGATTGGGGGGTTTATATACAGGGTCGCAAAAGTAGAAGTGACGAGTCACAAAAGTGATGAGTCAGCATAAAGGGAAGGTAGTGGGGAAGCGCACGACCTGGTGGGACCCACCAGTGGGCCTGCCCCCATCAGTCTTGTCAAAGGAATGAACTCCCGGGTATGGGCTAATCCCGAGTCTATGTACTAAGTTCAAAATATGGCTAAGTATGAAGAGAGGGAGAGATGCCCGGGATTTAACCACCCTCGTACTCTCATATTTCCATCACAGTGCATGTGGTATGGTGGTTCCTGTTCTATGGAGCAGTTTGGGAATTTGGAGTTTCAAACTTAGGAGAAGTGAGGGTAAAGCAGCAAAGCCCGGCTTGGAAGAAATGGAACAGGTGGGTCCGTGAGCAGCTCCCGGTGATTGTGGTGGCGGCATTTAAATATGGCATTATGGTTGATTTACTTGAGTGGCTCTTTACTGCACATAGAAAAAATATCAAGTTTTGTAACATCCGAATTAGACCAGAATAAAATTATGAAACCTACAAATTATTTAGGTACAAGGGACACACTACCTCATGGTGCCAAGATCAACCCCCCAGGGTGTCAAAATTTGTGCCTCGGTCCTAAACATTAATTCGATGCCTCCACATAGATTGATTTTCGAGATGGAAGTTATTTGAGCACGAGATTTATCGATTATAATGACGGGGCCTTATACCTTTCGCGGCTCATTCCATTTAAATTCGAATGCGAGTGGATTCTAGGCCGAAAAGGAATCTGGAGACGACGGAAGGTGGGCTCGAGAATAAATTTCTGCTCCGGTCATTTCTGTTGCATTCCTAGAGACACCTACAGCACCTTGGCGAAACTGAAACGATTTTTCGAGGCCCGATTCTTTAAACTTCAATTGGAGGTCCAACATCAAGCCATTCACATTAACATCTTGGTTTATAGAACAACCACAGATCGAGACCTTTAACCAGCAGAAAAAGAGCAAGAATCAAGAATCACTGCATTCTTGATGAGAAGTTGCACAATGACCAATGCATGCATGCATCTCCGGAACAAGACAATGAAAGATCAGCGACGAAGACAACAGAGAAGTCCACCGCAAGATTAACCTCAAGTCTCAAATGCGTGTTACAAAACATGCAATGACAATACACTGAAAACTAGCGTACTCTCCCCATCTCGTCAAACCATGCACATCGCCTAGAAAAGCTGGGTACCCTTGCCCTTCTTGTCTCCTCCAATCTCGAAATGCTTGCAACGCTGCACAGACGACATGATGATTCAGAAACGCTATTGGAATTCACCTACAGAAGTCATTGATGATCTGTAGCATGATACTCTGACCTAATTGACCTAAAAACATGAATTTACCAAAGAGAAACTAAAGTGCGTCACGAGATAAAGCACCTTGATAGGATGCTGTGTCACATGCTTGCAGGCCTGGCATTGCAACCTGAGTACAATCTTCTTCGTGGTCTTAGCCTGCGCAAAATCGAACATTTCCCTCAGTCTCGAACACGGGATGCCTCTGAAGGCATTCTACCATATGCAACGAAAAAAGTTAACGAACCTTCTTGTGAAAGACAGGCTTGGTCTGACCACCATAACCTGATTGCTTCCTGTCATAACGCCTCTTTCCTGCAACATCATATTGCGCGTGAGGCTAACCCTAAAATCTCAACAAACCCACAGATGCCGACCAAAAGGAATATTCACCAATAAACCTTAACTCATAACAAGGAATTGTTTTTTCTTAACTCACAGGCTTCACTATGACCAGCACTGCCGAACTCTGTACAATTCCTGAACACTCATACTATGGCTACACCACTTCGGATCGCCTCCGAGCAAGCAACAATGTAGCGATTTAAGGTTCACGTCATCGTGGTCTAGAAATCAGTCTTTCGATTCTGGCATGTGCTCACGATGAGAGAATTTACTGAGGATTTGCATACCTTGAGCGTACAAGCTGTCCTTTCCCTTCTTGTACTGCGTCACTTTGTGGAGGGTGTGCTTCTTGCACGCCTTCCCAGGGCAGAAGGACTTCTTGGTCTTCGGAACGTTCACCTGCTCATTCAATCACACTCCAAATCGTGAACAACAAAACACGCAACCTGCTCCATCCATCCATACTCCGAAACACAAAAAACGAAACCCGCTGAACCCTAACCCTAGTTTTACACATGCAGGATACAATTTCGTTACGGGGCGGCGAAGTGCATCGAAAGAACGGGCGCAACAGATTGAGCTTACCATGGTGGCCGCAACCGTAAAGCTCCTGAGCGCTAACAACGCTCCTCTGCAGGAACTGAAAAGGAAGGATACAGAGACCTCCCTAGGGTTTATGGTCCGCAGCTCGGAACGGGCCACCCGCGCACAATCGCGACCCCTGCAATTCGTTCAATCTTCGTTCCTTTAAATTTCACTTTTTCGTTGTAAACTTCGTTCGTCTTCCCTTAAACTTTCCGTTCCGTATCGTTGACTTTACGTCGTCGACTTCGTGCTCACGTCACTTGGGTAGTTGGAGCCGACGACGAGGAAGATCCAGCACGTTTCTACCGATTAATTCCTCGTGTGAGTTGACATTACTATTATAATCCGGAGCGTAATGATCGCCGAGCTGAATCCTCGGAGCGTTCGTACTGAGATTTGAGGCTAAATCGGAATGGCTTCCCGCTTGGCATTGATCATTTCGCTTGTTTGTTCGGAGGTCTCTTGCAGCGATGGGGTTCAAGCTTGTCGCGCTCTGTGCGCTCGTCACCCTGTTGGTGTTTGCTGCTAATGTTGACGCTCAGGGTCGCAGGGGTTTAAAGGACTCGCAGGCGGCCGCGTTCGATGGTAAGCGCACATTTCCTCCAACCTCTCAATCTCCTCGTTCGGAGCATTTCTGTTGCTTATCATTGCGGTGTCTTGTGCAGAGGAGCCGCATAGGGTGAGGCTGTCAGTGAGATTCTTGGCCGATACTGGAACGGAAGCCATCATTCCGGAGCCGGTGTACCAGCCGAATCCGTATCTGGCGCTAATCAATCAGAACAACAAGGAAGCTGCGAGGAAGGAGGATGCCATTCAAGAGTGCATCAATATCGAAGGGTGTGGCACACCGCCTTGATCGGCATTGTTAGCATTCTATGATTCTTTTGTTATCATAAAACTAAGAAGCTTTTCCGCAATCTGGAAGGGCTCGACATTCTTTATATGATGTGCTTGTTAGCAGGTTCGATGTAATTACCATTGTATTCGTAATCAGATGCATGCCACTTCGTGCACTTGCTCTTGATCGAGAGGACCGCGTTTGTCTCGCGGGCTTCATTCATCACTGCCTAACTTTGAATGCTAGCGCAGTAGACCCTGTCTGTGAACAGGGTCTTGTGGCTCGTCTGCGTGAAGAGGGTTGTTTTGGTTTGTATATGAGAACAGGGTCGTCTCTCTGTTTGAGTGGTTTTCAAAAGGGCATTGTTGCTTCTTTAGATGGCATGTGTTATTCCAATGTGTTTAGAGGGTTTTTTTCTTCTTCAGTGCTTGGTATTTTGTGTTGGAGGATGCAAGATGAAATGGTTTTGTTGTTGATGATTTTGTACCTTTGAAGTTTTAATTCAGAAATGGTAGAGTTTGAGTGTGTACATGTAGAAATATCATTTAGGGCATCCTCATATTTGAAACGGCAATAAAGTACCCCTTCACTTGCATTTTTGAGGGATATAAAATTGCCTTAAATATGGTGGGGTTATTATTGTACAACATTTCCCAACCGAGCTAGCACAAAGAATGACCCCATAGTGACAAGGATGCAGTAGATTCAGTAGAACTCAGCCGGACCCACAACTGGAAACAAAAGTCTCGGCATGAGCAATAGATTTGTAGATGTAGTCATTTCTGTAGTTGACCATCTGTACTATGGAGCTTAGGGAGAGAAGACAAATACACCGGCAAGAGGAGGGGAAGTGCAATGGAACCTCTAGACTGAGGATTCCCTTGTATATTAAATTTTGTGGAAAACTTGAAAGCTCAACATGTGCCTTGCTTTTGATATTGCGAAGTTATTCATTTTCTCATGAAGATTACAATGTTCATAATTTTATGGTCTATGTATTTGTCACTGTTGTCTAACACCAAGAAGATTTATTAGATGGTGTTTGTGTGAACATTGCCTTGAGGTTGGTGCAATGATCGTGCTGTTTTTGGTGTTTTTTGGTGTTTTTTGGTGAGGTTATTTATTAGAAGAGTTTTGGGAACTATATTTACAAGGTATACTTCATATTTTCTTTAAGGAAATTATAACATTGTGCACATTGAGTATAATGAACAAAAAAGAAATGATACTTCAATCTTTGACTGTACTCTTTTGAAAGCTCAATACAATATTTGATATGTGAAGTAAATGTATTTGGATTATAATTATTATTTTAAAAGTGAGGATGGCTTTGCATGAGATCGAGGCCAACTATTTCTTGATTAACAGATTGGATTAGGTACACCTCCAACCCCTTTCTTGGCATGAAATGCAAGAAGTGAATTTCTTGTTAATAATCAAGTTCAACTAGTATTTTGAGTTCTAAAAAACCTTAGTTAACTCCATAACGCCCTATGCGATAGCAACTTTCAACTGTCGTCCAACATGAACAAGTCACTTTGTGCATTTTAAAGTTTTCTTAGTAGTGAGATGTAAAATCGTAAGTGTAGGATCTTCTTGGGTATTAAGATTGAAAGCTATGCAAAAAAATTCAATTCATTTTGCCAAACATATTGCGATATCCTTGCATTTGAAGAAATCGAGCACTTCAAAGGATTTTAGGCAGAAGACTTTTGATAAGCACTACAATTACATACTACGCGCCCAAATCACAACCTCTCTTCAAAATTCACAAGTAAATAGGGTTACTTACCATTTCACGAAATCATATGATCGTTGAATTTATACACAAACATTGGTGTGTCTTACAATCATCGAAGAAACTCAACTTTATTTTTTCTTCTTTTTCCCTTGGAGTAAAAAATAAATAAATACAATAAGTTGGACAACGTCAACCAATGGAACTAGGCCTTTGAAATCCAAAAGTCTTATCAGATTGGTTGAGGCTAATTGCCCAAGAAAACTAATCTTGTTACATTTGTGTTTGGAGGCTTAAAAATTAAGAAAACTACAAGGTTAAATGCAAATCCGTAAATTGCATATGGGACTAGAGTCACAAAATTTCCCGAATGAAATTTATTTTCAAAGAAGCTAATCTATATGTATCCTACCGAGGCCTTTAAGATTTTCAATCCACAAAAGTAATGTCAATTGGGCCTTCAGGGGTTGAGTGAGAAATCTTCGTTGTTGAGTGTAAATGAAAATATTTCATTCATTAGGTCAAAAAACTTCTTCTCACCTCTCCTCTCTTCTCTTCCAACAACTTATCCAAGTTGCATTAGAGAACCAACACTAGGAGTCACTAAAAGTTTACCTTATCAATCTTCGTATGAGTCCAATAGGGTTCCGAAAGTTTTTTGACTTTTACTAGCTAATCGGAAGGTTTTTGACTTTTACTGGCTAATAACTAGCATTTCTCCCACCCAATCGGTTTTTCAGATATCTCTTCCGGCAATTGCCTTATTTTATACTGAGAATAGAAATTTATTTGTATTTTTCATGGGTTTTTAGCCGGAGGTTTCATGAATGGACCGGCTAGTGTGCTAAATTCACCGGCTGATAATGAACTAGCCGTCGATTTTTCCCGATCATTGGAGTCCAACCTAATTAAAATCTAAAATTCCTAAAAGCACTAAATATTCAAAGTTCACATTAATTGTCAACCATCAAAGCCATCAACATAGAAAGGTAGAGTAACACTATTCACATGCTCACGCGGAATTAGTGTGAGTGCCACAAGACAAACGGTAGTTAGATGAAGCTACTTCGTCGATCATCATCGTCTTCATCGGGCCGGCGACATCGCGATCGCTCCTTCCTCGAATTTCGTCAGTTGATAGTCCACCAGATCTGACGCTCTCGCAGCTACCAAGTTCAATCCGCGTCCTTATCGACCAATTTTTTCGCGCACCAATTCCGAACTTGGACTACTTTCGTGTAGGTTTCGCGATCCAGCTGGTTGCGCATTTGCTTTTGATGTTGACAGACAGTGTGGATCTGTGCTGAAAATGGAAGGGCGACCAAGGGCGATTCGGGATTAATGTTGGAGGTGAGAGACAGCTCGATCTGAATCTGTAAGCAGAGCCTACGAGCTGACCAATGGCGTCGAAGTATTAATTTAGCGACAGCAGCAATGGAGGAGGGGAAGGTGCAAGAGATGGTAGCTGTGGATCTCTCATCGCCACCGCATTCGCCTCCACCTACTCCCAGCAGGTAAGTCTTACGATTGTGCTAAATTCGAGATTCATTTGGCAATCTCCAAGACAGGTTTAGGGTCGAGTCATCGAGAACCTTCTTGGAATATGAATTTTTGCAGCAGCAGCAGCAACTGAGGATTGTATATGCTGGGACAGGGAATTGAAACCTGTGAATACTAGGGTTGCAACAACGACGAATGGCGAGGATATGGCTGTTTTCGAACGGACGGAACAATCAACCAAGCTGGAGCTTTACCAAGCTGATCCTCTTGTCGATGTCAAGGGGCTCAAGAGGTACTGCAAATTTCTATCAGGGTGCAGTTTTCGTAAATCACAAGCATGTTGCAAGAGCTTCATAAAGTGACAATTCATGTGCATTCACTATGTCATTTACTGGGTGGAGTCTCACATCCACGAAGTCATAGTCACGATATGCTTGTCGGTGAGAGTGTGAGTACCTTCTTGATTGTGCAGTATGGGAGGGCAGCAGCCAGGATTGCCGCAAAGCCCTCGAGATGTGGAAGAGTACACCATCGATGTGGATCGTCCTGGGGAAAATCCTGGCTACATTTCCTTGTTTTTCGAGGTGCTTTTCATACTTAATCATCAAATACAACCTCCATAATTTCTTTTCAATTACAGAAGAACGTAGCTTTTTGCAAACTCAGTAAGTTCATGCGACCTGATACTCGTGGGCAGGCACAAATTGGCAAGATGGGCACTATCATGGGCGTTTTCGTACCATGTCTACAGAACATCCTCGGCATCATCTTCTACATTCGGTTCACTTGGTACTCTCCTCCTACGAACCTGTATGAAATCATGTTCAGAAGTGTAAATACTTGGAAATAAGATTGGGCTTTTTGGGGGTGGATGCCAAGAAAACATTTTATGTACATTCCTGAAGCTCTTTAATAGTTTACAATGTCTAATTCAGATTTCAGGAGTTGATTGGTGATCAGCATATTCACCGGTGGTGTTCTGGTGTTCGCAGGATTGTCGGAATAGCGGGTGTCTGGAACAGCTTGTTGCTAGTATGCTTATGCTGCCTCTGCACATTCTTAACTGGAATCTCCCTCAGTGCCATCGCTACCAATGGAGCAATGAAGGGTGGTGGTCCGTACTATTTAATCGGTCGAGCTCTTGGTCCCGAGGTTGGAGTGAGTATTGGACTCTGTTTCTTCCTCGGCAATGCAGTTGCTGCTTCACTGTAAGTCCCAGCTCCGTCCCAAAATTGCATGGTTCACCATCTTCGTAATCATCTATCACCAATCACTTTAAAATGCTGCAGCAACGATCTCTGTTGATGTAACGGAAAACTCGAATGAGATCTCAGATTGATGTTTGAATGCGAGTTTGTGCGACTGATTTCTAGCATCATGAAAGTGCAGGTATATATTAGGAGCTGTGGAGACATTCTTGAATGCAATTCCCGGCGCCGGCCTTTTCCAAAGTTCGTCCCCCGAATTCAAATGGATTTACTTTTAGGCTTTAGTCACAAGCTCGGGTCTCATTGTTGATGTGGGCGTTACAGGTACAGTGTATGCTTCGTCTGCTCCATCAGCAGCAGCTTCTGAGGTTTTGACGAGTCCAAACATACACGACCTTCAGGTATACAGTGTCATTCTTACGGTGGTGCTGTGCCTGGTTGTCTTCGGAGGAGTGAAGATCATCAACAAAGTCAGCCCGGCTTTTCTAATTCCTGTGCTCGTATCGCTCTTCTGCATCTTCATCGGCATCTTTACAGCGCGCTCTAACGATGCTCGTAAGCAACATCACCTTAAACCCTAAACCCTGCACATGACTTTCCAAGCTTACCTGTTCAGAGAGACATGTTCTGATTGTGCTTTTGTTCAATCTTCGGCAGCGGGAATAACTGGTCTGAGCTTTACCACATTGAAGGACAATTGGGGTTCCAGATATCAAACGACGAATGATGCCGGCATACCAACTCCGACTGGTGTCTACTGGAGTTTCGAGTATGTTGACTTCCCTCTCTCATGAGGATTTTGTGTATGTATATTACATTGTTCTAGTCAGTGATTCAGGGTGGTTGTTGAAATGCAGGAACTTGCTTGGTCTATTCTTTCCTGCTGTAACGGGGATTATGGCAGGCTCCAACCGATCAGCTTCACTGAAGGATACTCAACGTTCGATCCCCAAGGGAACTTTGTCTGCCATCGCTGTGACCACTGCGCTTTATCTCATCTCTGTCCTCTTGTTTGGTGCTGTTGCTACTCGAGACTTGCTCCTCACCGACAGGTCAGTCACCTTGCTACATTCGACAAATCAGGACATTTCCAAGTCATAGTGAATGCAAACTTGAAAGAAATGAAGGAGTAAGGGTCCGTTAATGGTATGGAATAATTGGACATTCAACAAATTGCACCTGTTCAAAGTGTTCATTCTCACTAGCTGAAATACTAATCTCTCCAGCAGCTGATGTTTGGAAAACTGTACATGGAAAACTTTCATGTTATCAATAAGTACGAATATAAGTCCCAAAAACCTCATTTAAGTTTGGAATCGTGAATATGACCTTTGTCTTGTTTTTGAATAACTGGTGTAAACACTGAACGGTGGGCATCTCATCCTTATTCTCGAGATCCACCAGATTTTGAGTTTCTCATCAAGCAAAATGGGGTTGGTCATGAGCATGATGATGGAAAAGGATACTAAGTGGGTGAAATCTGTGCTCTTCTACAACATGTAGGTTTCTAAATCGAGATAATCCTGATGTTCTGTTTTTTGGCAGATTGTTGACAGCGACGATAGCGTGGCCAGTGCCATGGGTGGTACAAGTAGGTGTGATACTGTCAACACTAGGAGCAGCACTCCAAAGTTTAACAGGAGCACCTCGTCTTCTCGCAGCGATTGCAAACGACGACGTTCTCCCGGTTCTAAAATACTTCAAAACACAGGACGATGGGGAGCCGCATCTAGCAACGCTCTTCACGCTCCTGATCTGTGCATGCTGTGTGATCCTCGGCAACTTGGACCTTATCACTCCCGTCATCACCATGTTCTTCCTCCTGTGCTACGCTGGTGTCAATCTATCGTGCCTCCTGCTTGAGATTCTCGATGCTCCTAGTTGGCGGCCTCGCTGGAAGTTTCATCACTGGAGCTTCTCTCTTGTCGGTGCTGTGCTTTGCATCGGTGAGTGAGCGAGCTCTGACAGTTCGATTGATTTTTTTTTCAGTGTTAGAATGTGGCGGTTTTCTGACAGAGTTGTTTTTGTGCAGTTATCATGTTCGTGATTTCGTGGTTGTTCACCGTGGTGAGCTTGGCGTTGGCGAGCTTGTTGTATTGGTATGTGAGTATCAAAGGCAAAGGTGGTGACTGGGGTGATGGATTTAAAAGCGCTTACTTTCAGTTGGCTTTGCGAAGCTTGCGTTCTCTGGGAGGTTCGTGCTTCTAATTATTTGAGACCTTGATCCATTCCGCCTTTTTTCCTGTATTTGTTTCAGTCATCAAGCGTTGGGTAGGTGTGCTGTACTATAAATGGCGTTTAAGAATGGAGGACTTTCTATTTATCTCATAATGGTAGAAATTATGTCTTAAGCACCATATTATGACCTTGCTGACCTGTCTATGTATGTCAAGTTATCAAGATATGCTCATTCCAGCCTTTGTTGACATTTGATATGAAAAAAATGCAGCATCCCCAGTGCACCCGAAAAATTGGTATCCAATCCCGCTGATATTTTGCAAGCCCTGGGGAATTTTGCCCAACGATGTACCATGCCATCCCAAACTTGCCGAATTCGCCAATTGCATGAAGAAAAAGGGCCGTGGGATGTCCATATTTGCTTCCATTGTGGAGGGCGACTACAAGGACAAAGCCGAAGAAAGCAGAAAGGTGCGTGTCTTTTTATCTCATATTTTCAGTCCAAAAACTCATTTTTAAATTGTTGCAATCCCAAACGCAATGACACATAACTCAGCTCTTCCAACATTGTTACTTTCGAAGAATTTGTTCTAGCTCACTTAAAAAATGACCCTTCTATCACTTAATCTTGGCCCATTGAAAGTCCCTCCATAATCATGTTATGCTTAGCGGGACTGGACTTTTTAAATTGTTGCAATTTCGGCACATATCTCAGCCCTTTCAAACAATTTTTCCTTCGCAGCACTTGTGGATGACTCTTCTATCACTTACTGTAGAAAACGCTTCATGATCATGCAAAAGCATAATATGATTATATTGATGTTTAGAATCTGCTTTGTATGTATTTTGTTCATTTGGAAATTATATTGTGGATGCTGTTGTTGCTTGGAGCAGGCGTGCAAGCTTCTGAGCACATACATCGATTACAAACAATGTGAGGGAGTGGCCGAAGTGATTGTAGCCAGCAGCATGGTGGACGGCTTCCGACTAATCCTCCAAACCATGGGACTGGCCAATCTGAAGCCCAACATCGTGTGCATGCGGTACCCAGAGATCTGGAAAGAGGAAAAGCACAGCACCATCCCTGCCAATTTTGTCTCCATCATCAACGACTGCTCCACGGCCAACAAAGCGATGGTCATCGTGAAAGGCCTGGACGAGTGGCCTGGGGAGTATCAGAAACAGTATGGCACTATTGATCTCTATTGGATTGTCCGTGATGGCGGCCTCATGTTGCTGCTCTCGCAGTTGCTTCGTGCCCGCGATTGCTTTGATAGCTGCCGAATACGAGTAAGCCCAAATCCTTCCTCGCAGTTGAATTGGGGACTTTCGAAAGTGATCAACTCCCAAAACCTTATTTGAAAAATTTATCACATGTGTCATCTAGACAGGAAGTCTTGAAGTGAGATCAGTTGTGTTCCTCTGTGTCAAAATTTCAGTCATTAACTCTGCTCGCTATTGCATAAGTTACACAATCTGAAGTAGTTCCTTACCAGTGTGCACTGTTTATCCGAAAGCTATCATCTTTTCTTTCTTGCTAAATATCAACCATTCAGGTGGCTCACTTCTGCCATATGCTACACATTTTATAGTGGTTCTCTTTCTTTTTACCCAAAAACCACCAACTTTCCTTGCTATATCTCAGTTATTTTGTCTCCTCACTCGACAGTAGCTATATCATAGCATTCTCTTATGCTTACACTGGCCATTAGCTACGTAGACTATAGTAGTTTCCTTTCTTTGCTTAGTTTCTACTCTAGAATCATGCCATCTTTCCTTCCTTTAAGTGTAGGCCATTTGAACAAACCTGATGTTTTTGCATTTTTTGAGTGTGGCCAGATAATGGTAACTCAAATCTGAGGATTATCTGAGTGTGATGGAGATGGCCATGTTTTGGGTGCAGGTGTTCTGTCTGGCGGAAGAGGATGCAGAGGCTGGTGAGCTGAAAACAGATGTGAAGAAGTTTTTGTATGATTTGCGAATGGGAGCGGAGGTGATCGTGCTCAGTATGAATGCATGGAGAACTCACCAAGAGGAAAACGAAGCGGAGAATGGCAGGGTCCATGCTTTGGAAGCCTTTTCCAAGGCTCGTAAAAGAATCACACAGCGCAGCAGCAGTCGGACAGAATCTGAGCCGCAGAAGGTGTTGGACGAACAACAGGTGCGCCACCCCTACTAAAATACAAGCTATCGTATTATGATTGACGACTATGACTGTAAATAGTAAAAGAGGATAGCACTTGACTACAAATTTTAAGTCTTAGGACACCTAAAATCAGTCATGAAATTCAAGTTTTTATAATAGTGGCCGATCAATGTCTCGTTGCTGCATTTTCATTCTTACCTTCATCAAGCCCATTCTTGTATCTTTCACCCAAACCCAATCTAATGCGTGTAAACGCATCCTAAATGGTAGCTAACTGACCATTGATTACAAATAGCCACGATGATGGTAGATACCAATATCAAAATCAAATTTGGTGATTTTGATATGAGGTTGGTTATGCTTTTCTGTGCTAAAGCTTAGGCTATTCAATTAAATTATCTTAGACCTAAGTATCCTACAAGCGTTTCCTCTCTTCATCTCACTTTCTACTCTTGGATCTACCTTTCTTTCCTTTTCCTGAACTATATTTCTCAGTAGACCATGAAAAATTGAGGTCGAATATGATGCTTCATGAATTGAAGCTGACTTTGGCACTCATAATTAAAACCACCGTTAGGATCCTACCGTCTGCATACTTTTGCCATAATATATATCCTAGTTACAAGGGCTACAAGTGATGTTAATGACAATGGTAAGTGCTTGCTTCAAACAGGTGGAGAGGTTCTTGTACACAAGCTTGAAGATGAACGCAATAATCAAGCGTTACTCCGGAGTAGCGGCGGTGGTGCTAGTCAGTCTTCCTCCGCCACCACTTCACCAACCAAGCTTTTGTTACATGGAGTACATGGACTGTCTTGTGGAAGGTATTCCTCGCTTGCTCATGGTGCGAGGCTATCGACGAGATGTTGTCACGATCTTCACATGATCGAAGGTGCATTTGGCAGATCTAGTAGTTAATTAGAAGTACACATTCATTCTTTTCATCCACTTTCATTGTTGGATTGAGTCAATATACATACATGATATTTGAAAGCCATTGTTTCTAACTCTTCTGTCACTTGAATTGTATGTCAGACTAGTGTGATGTGGGAGTGTGGGGGACACTCTCATTTCGTATTCCAGGCCTCTGTACACGTCGACGTGTGGACTTTGTTTTTGGTAGTTTACTTTGTGACTAAGATTTTATTCAAGGGTGGTGTATGTATGTATACAGGCCAAAATCGAGTACGCTAAGTCATGAAAACATACGAATCAAGACTATTGACCATGCACATCTGTAAGTTTGTCCCGAAACTGTGCACCTCCGCTTACTAAATGGCACTTACCACTCCCACTTCCAAAAATCATTCAGATTTACTGTAAATCCCAACTGGTCCAGTGTCCTACATACTTGGCGCATTTTCCAGATTTGATTGCCTTGGCCACTCCCCAGTGAGCTTTCGTTGAACTGACTATGGTTCGTGCTTGGGACTGGCAAGATACTTCCTCATATACTTTCTCATAAGTGACTCAAGCATGCAGGCACACCTTGGGAAGTTAAACTGTGCAAAATCCAGCAGTGACACATGTCGAACACCGTGGCACTTTTGTGTCACCCTCCTGATAGGACAATCGATCCATATTGCTTACTGTCTTGGCTTTTGCCACATGTGCAAAGGCCAAGAAATCACCCACTGATCCACCTTCCTCGCACTACTCAAATTCAGTACCGTTTTCTTTGTCGTTTTAATGCTTTGTGCAGAATGCAGACACACCTCGACCTTTTCTCTATGGGGTTTGAAACGGGCAGCCCAAAAGTGGATCACAGCATCTTTTTGGATTTGGGCATTATGCATAGTGTACATTTTGTACTTGGGCTTTATGAATGAACCAATTGGTGAAGAACTTGCATCCTCCTACAAAGTTATGTATTGTACAACCCCAACCTACCTACCTACCACAATCCTTTTACAGCACAAAATCACTCATACAAATAATTGTGATTAGAATTGTAAGATTTTCACTTTTTGAATGCATCCAAATATATGGTTACCTAGGTCAATAGCTTTGCATGAACATATCATAAAGAAATTCATACACAATCAATCATGAGTGTTGACTATGAGTCTACTTGAATGTGTACGAAACTCTTCCATACTTATATAGATCAAATTGGGAGTTTGAAAGAGAGAGATTAAGAATGAAGCTTGATCAAAAGTATATACTAAAATTTTATCCTTGTGTATAAAATACAACAAAGTACATTATGTGGTATTCATTGTATTCACTCACTGTATTTTAGTGTATTTCATGTGTTTTGTGTTGTATTATTCACAATTCGAAGAGTTATAAATTCCTAATTGTGATTGGATTATTTGTGTAAACGTCATGCAAATTCGTCTAGAGTACCTAAATTGTCTCTGATTTTATAAATATTGAGTTAGAACGCATGAATTGACCCAACTTAGGCCATCTTGACGTAAAAGGGTTAAGCAAATTGACCACAATGAAACCGATATCTAATTTTTACTCCATATTATCACTTCAATTTCCTGACCGATACCATGTGACAATAGAGAGCAGTACTGTACCTCCATGGTCGGTGTCCCAGCTTCGACTATAATAAGCAACTAGTCGATCGCCATTTCCACAGCTACAATCACGCGCTCTAGTCGGAGCACATTACAGTAGATCGATCACGCACGTTTTCCTTGATCCGTTCGATTCCCAGCAAGCTTCTGACGCATCTAACCAGGTAACGATCGCATATCCTCTCAAGCTAGCTTTCGATGAAGCCCCATTGCTAGCAATCGAGCCTCATCGCTGGCTTCCTCGCCCAATTGTGCAGGCTCGTGCTAATAATCCACGTTCTCATCTACCGAGCATCGTTCTTGACATAGTCTTGTTTTGGGGCCCAATTGCAATTCCGTTTTGGCTATGGGGGTAAGCTTTGATTCTGATTTTCTCTTTGGGGCTCCGTTTTGACTATGGGGGTGAACTTTGATTCTGATACTTGGCTTGGGGTTCAATTGCAATTTCGTTTTGGTTATGGAGGTCTGATGTCTGTGGTTGTGGGTAGGGAGGGGATACAAACATGTACCGGCGTGAGGACGAGCCTTACCCCGAGGAGGGATACGGGCGCGGAGGCGAGGGAGACCACCATCACCATCGCCACCACTTCGGCCACCACGAGGAGCAGTCCGAGGGCGGGCGCAACCCGTACGGAGCCCCGCCTCCGGCCCGCCATGGCTATGGCGACGCCGATCCACCTGGCTATGGCGAGGGCCCGTACGGGCGCCGTGAGCCTGGACCATATGATGCTCCCTCGGCCGGCGGCGGCAGCGCTTACCCTCCCGCCCCCCACTCTTCAGGTGGCTATGGATCGCCTCATTCTTTACACCAGTTGAGCTTGATGTTTGATTTTGGGCTTGTTAATTGAGACGATGTTTGATTGCAAGGTCATGGCTATGGCGATGCGGCGTACCAGACCTCCCCGTATGCTCAACCTCCGACGCAGCATCACAGGGCCATGGCGGAGCAAGGTCAGGCTCGCCCTCGGCCCATCCCTGGCTTTGCTGTGAAGCTCCATTGCAAGGCGAATGCCGACTTCAGCCTGGCCGTTGTCCCTGGCCAAGGCCCCGTCATGAAACACACCAATCCCGATGACGATTACCAGGTGAGCATGGATTTTTGCGGAATCATACAACATCTTCAAGCCTCTTCTGCGACATCTCCAAGCCTCTTCTGCGACATCTCCAAGCCTCTTCTTGAGGATGTCAACCTGCACACTACTACACATTGAATACATGCTACTGGAAAGGGAATGTACCTTCGGATTCTATCCTAAATTGTGTGATTGTATTGTGTCAGATTTGGTACAAAGATGAGACGATGAGCACACGAGTGAAAGATGAAACTGGTGCATCTGCATTCTCCTTGATCAACAAGGCTACCGGTCAAGCTATTCGACATGCACCTGAAGACCTGAAGCAGGTATCACTGAACCGACCCGTAGCACTTAAGCCTGCAATGGCGTTCTAGAACAGAGCCCACTTGTCGCACATGAAAACTCTGTCATTGTGGAGATTGAAGGCTGCATAATAATCTCACATTAGTGTGAACAGTTGAGCGAATGTGGATAATTGGCTTTTGGGTGCAGTGCTTGTTGGCCGAGTATGAGCCGAATAGCCACGACGAGTCGGTGTTGTGGACAATGAGCGAGGATATGGGCGGCGGGTACCGCTGCATTCGACTGGCAAACAAGATCACGAGGAACCTCGATGTTCTTCGTGGTGACAAGAAGTCGGGAGGCGTGAAAGAGGGCTCTCCTGTCATCACGTTCGCGTGGAAGAAGCAGGACAACCAGATCTGGAAGATGACTCCTGCTTGTAAGCAAGCTTTACCATTCCCTGGTCTCGAGGATGATGATAACATAACCACCATGATGTCAATTCCGAAAGAGTGTCCTTTAATAGCTTTTCTTGAGGAGCAACCGGAGCCTTCTCATTGATCGTGGCCTCAATCAGTGTAAAGACATGTGTTTAACCCTATTAAAATTCTCCCGTTACCTATGACCGATATCTTCAGTTTTGTTATGAGCTGAGATTAACCTGCCTTTGCTTCGGAATATTATTACTTCCGAATACGAGAACACTGTAGAACTACTTTAGAGATAGAGAATTTACGCAACTTGAAACTTTAGAAACAAATGAATATTGTAATCATGCAAACATGTTTGAAGCGGGAAACTACACCTGGCTACAGTGATGCCAACCAATGTGAACCTCGCTACCTATAACCAGGCAAGGGTTATACAATTACAAGAATGCTTTGTACTTCTGGACCGTGCAAGGCATATACATCGGACAAGACTGCTTTTTACTTACAGAAATAAAACAAGAACGAATCATCAAGTGGCAAAACCAAGCATTACGAGCAGAGGTGAATTAGTAGCCTGTAGGGCCTGTAGATCCATTGCATCTTCATTGGAGTGGTAAGTGCTATCGTCGGTAACTGAATTTAACATAATGTTGTGTGTTTCGGATGCAGAAATGTGATGAGGATCAATCGAAGGTGGCTGTGGAGGCCCATTTGTGAATGCACCTTGTTATGTGGATCTGTTTTGGTGTGGAGAGTGTGAGTGGAGAGGCGGAGCTTATAAGAAGCCAATTTTGGTGAGACTAGGCTCAAGTATATCTATCTCATTATGTGGATTTTCTAGTACAAGTATTTCCGAATGTATGGTGGAGAGAGGCGGTGTCTCTGTTTGAGAGACGAGGGAGCATTTGTAAGTTATGAGGAAGAGGAGGGTGACTGTATTTACTGTATAAACTTATCTTCAAGATACTCGCAACGTCAATTTTGAGTTGAGAATCTCGTACATTCAGTATGCAGAACTATGGATGCTCTCATTTCTTGCTTAAATGATTGAAGTATACTAATATCTGAATCATTAGGATTAGGATTGTGAAACCTGTTGAAAGTTTGGAAGTTTTTGAAAGTGCCGTGAATGTTGGACCACTACAGCCATGGTTATATAACCCCTGAATACACAGTTTTGTACATGCGTCCAAAATGGGGGTGGAACCACTGATAACCGGAAACCGCCTAATGAGAGGAAGAACAGTTTAACGCTCTCCTGAAATTTGACTGTAGTGCCCAGTTTGAGGATGGGATGTTTTTGTACCATACATCTCTGACTTAAATTTTTTAGAACCAATTGAGTTTGCACCCAAAAATGTACCCAAGAACTTTTTTTTCTTTCTTCTTTCCCGCATACTCATTTCTGTGAACTTTGTCAACCTCATAAAGTAATCACCCAGATACCTAGCAACTGTGACGATGAGAAATTTGAAAATAGAACTATTTCCGGAGCCCTTACCATAATTGTCTGCACTTCAAACATGTGTGTAATTCAAATATCTACATCGTCTTCTGAATTCTTCCTGAGAGCAAACGTACAACTTAATTGAGAGTAATGAGAATAGATAACATTCATGTGTTTGTTGATAACTAAGAGTAAAAGTACTGGTACAAATTAATAAGTTAAGTAATTCACATGAATAAGTATGAGTTAGCTCAAACCCTACTACAACCAGATATTTGATTGTAGCTCATGTATTTCTATAATGTCGAAACCTGGATCATGAGAAATGTGAAAATGTTTCCACCTCCAGTACTACTCCAGCTCTTACATTCAATCAATTCATAGTACAATTCCTAGTACAAATACAAAGAGTGAACCATCTCCCCAGCAATCTTGATGAGCATCATCGACATGAGAGCTTCCGGGCTCCCTGCCGCCGCCTCGACCTTGGTCTTTTCTCCCACGCAAGCTCCCTTGGCTTCCATGCTTTCCGAGCCTCAACTGTACAAACATCATTTTCATTAAAGACCTTACAATCATCAGCTTTGCAAACTAAGGTCCCCTAGAATACCTCCTCAAAGACGCTCAGCAAAAAGGTATGACAAGTTCAAATAAATGGTACAGATACGAACGATGTAGACATCTAATCATCAGAATGACTCAGGGCAACTGCATGTTGATCAAGCAATAAATTGAACTGAACAAACGAAAAGACCCCCATATAACCTGCTAATGTATATCTGAACAAATTCGGATAACAGATTTGATTGTGAGGCTCACCTGGATCGCTTTGATTCGAGGATTTGCCATGTGATGCCAACACTTGCAAGGCAAGTGGCTTCCACATTTTGGACGAGGAGAATGGTGAATCCATCCCTAAACTAAGACCTCGCAAAATTTGTATGGTTCGCAAGATGTAGAACAAGCGTTTCGGAAACGTCTGCACGTTTTCAAGTCCTTAGAAATACATCCAAATGGTGAATCATCTCCACAAGACAATGGTGAACATTAACTAACAACAGCGTATTGGAATGGCGTGAGCACCTTCACAGATACGTCACCGAGAACTGAATCTTCACAAAATGGGTTCAACATGGTCATTCCCGGAGGCAGCTTCGAGTCGAACATTCCAGTAGCTAATATCTTGAAGTTCTTAGGGTCGGCTTCAGCAGTTACTGAGGTCTCGATACCAAGATCTCTGCCACACCAAGCCCCACAAATAGCTCAGAAATGCCTACAACGAGTGATGGTAAAGAAGACTAAGTGAATATCCAATATTTGATCCCTCCAGGATTTCTGAATGCATAACTTTGATTTCATTCTTCTATAATGCCGGATGCAGTAAAGAATATTGCATGTATTGTGGGAAAGATTAAATAAGACTGAAATGAAACTTCTCATACCGAAACGAAAGGCCCATGTCTCGTATGTTGCCTGATGCAATTGCTACTACTAGTCGTGCGAAACCAAGCCTGATGCCATCATCGATCTCTTTTACCTGGCCGTAATCCAGAAGTGCCACCTGCAACAGGAGCCGAGCTATCAGAGAACAGATAAACAGTTGCTATTCGCATGAATTAACTTGTAGCTTGTAAAGCATTTGAGAAACGAGTGCTCACCTTGCCCCCCTTGTCGATTAGAATATTTCCAGGGTGGGGATCGGCCTGGAAAAAGCCATCCTCTAGAATCATACTCCCATACGAAGTTGCTAAGTCGTTCAAGATGTTCCTGTTGACAGATAACCCGGGCCTCGTGTGAGTTCACATGCGTGCTTCGCCTCATTATGAAGTTTGAAACTCGAAAAAGTGTTCGTGCAGAATTGCTAGGTTCATTAAAATTTATAGAAATTGTTCTGCCAATGCATAATATGCACATAACTGAAAATACATGATATTAGGGCGACATGTTCCATAATGAAAAGTCTAGATATGGTCCTGACCTTTTAGCGTATTTGGCTATAGAGCTGTTGGGATTGATACCCCGTTTCTCCATCTCAGCCCCCAACTTTAAAATCGGTGTACCTTCAATGAAGTCCATGACTAACACTTTCCTGCATGTTATTACCGAGTTACAGTCAGGAGCAAGAAGGACACCAAACGCAAACAGACATGAAATGGTAGTCCATAAAAGAGAAAGTGGATTCTGTATACTTACTCAGTAACCAAGTGAGGCACAGAACGAGGGATTATAATAGGAGATTTCCCTTTAAAAGCCTTGTTCAAAGATTCCGAAATACGGTCCATAGAATTAGCTTCTCGTACAAAATCAAACTCATATTCAATCTACAATAAACGAAAGCAGAGTTAGTAAGAAAGCCTCCCAAAGTCAAACATCAAAGAGGTGAAAAGGGGAAGTAAAGCACCTGCTCTTCAAGTTCCTCGAGTATGGAGATTAAATCAAAATGTACATCGAATCGTTGCAAGAAGCTCGCGAAATACTTATGGTTCCGAATATCAGTCATCATCAACTCATGTGCTCCAGGATGTTGCACCTGCTCACCACAACAACACACACCTGCATCGTCAATGCAATAAAACAGGAAAAAAACACTGCGACAAAAGACAAACATATGAAAGGACCAAGAGAGCAGAGTATGGTTACCTTGACAGCAACATCGTTAGATGCACCTCGTATTCTAGCACGATGAACCTGCACAACAATAAACCATATTATCGAGATGCTCGCAAGTAACCATCACAGGCGCTTTAAATCACTACTACAACAGGAAGCCCTCTGCAACTGTTTTGTTGGCACTCTCCAAAACGACAGAGAATAGAAAACTACACACGATCCAATTCCTACGTATATCCCTACTTGAACTACAAAAAAAGATCACATTTTCAAGGGATCATCATAAGTTTTCAAGCAAACGTAATCCTGACAGGACCTTGCTTCAGCACGTATCCTAACATTGCTATTGCATAACGTTGCAAGTTGCAAAGGCCTTCCATTTCAAAAGAGTGATTGCACTGCCTGAAACAAAGCTCAAGAGAGAAGGAGCAGATTTGTTGTGTACCTGGGCAATAGATGCACAGCCCAGAGGTTCGACGTCAAAGCGCTCAAACACGTCGTCCACAGGCCCTCCAAGCTCTTGTTCTAAGACCTTCACAACAGTCGCAAATGGCGTTTGTGGAGCTTGGTCGCACAACACTACTAATCTCTTCACCCATGCCATTGGTGTGAGATCAGGTTTTGCCAATATTTGCGCCGACTGCCACTCACAAGACACCATCAGTGCCAAAACCTCGTATGGCCTGAGAAAATTGAAAGGAAGGCTCACTTTTGATAACTGAAACAAACACATTACAATTAAAGATTAGACTTGACGGATTAAGAACGGGCACAAGGTGATTGCCTTCAAGAAGAAGCCTCCTAATTCAGTACATAAAGCGTAGATTTTGTCCGCAGCAATTTCGTGTCGCTCTTCCCAAATGCGGTCGCGCTCGGATCTATCCTTCACGAATTGAACGCGAGCTTGCGTTGCCTGCACAACTCGATTGAATGAATGCATTGGCTATGAAGTTGCAATTTTCACTTTAAAGCCTAACCTGCTAAAACCCTACTAAGACGCCGCTTAACAATAATGAGTAGGTCATGGAGAAAAATATCTGTTCCCTTATTTCAAACACGCAGAGTTGGCCATTATTATGCTGTTTGAAGCGGACCTTGTAACTGGCGTAGACGCCAATGGTGCGCGTCCAAAATTGAATAGTGCGATCCATTTTCTTGTGAGTCCGCATTCGAAGATCATGCACGGCACCAATTTGCGCACTCCGCTTCTTCTCGTCCAACAAAACCCTAGCGAATTGCTTGACGCGCTCGTCCATCTTCTGGTGCCGCTCGTAAATTCCATTCAAATGCCGCGACCTCTGAAGAATTAATCCCTGTACAGCTGCATTCAAATGCTCCGCCTGCTCTCCCATCCATCCAAACGGACTCCACGCCTTTCCAGACTCCATCGTCGCTCCACTCAATTCGCTCCACTCACCGCCCCAAGCTACTCAACTCCATCGCCAGTGACTCGAAGGAACTATTGACGAATTGACATGCTCGAGCTACTAACCATGATCAAATTCGGACCGCTTTGCTTTATTGGACCGGAGGAAAGGGAGTGAATGATGATTCGTAATAAAATTGGTGGTGGCTTGTTGACCACAGACAATAACTTGGAAGACGGGGAGTGAGAGATTTTGTAGAGAAAAGTGTGAGGCTGCTCGCTCTTCATTGCGCAATCCGCCTGATGGCGCTTTCAGGCTTCACAGTCCCATGCATTTGACAACGGAGCTTTCGGGGAGAGCATTCATCCGGGAGATGATGATATTGTCTGTCGTGGTTTCTCATCCAATGGACGACTCTGTTCATCCATTTTTGGAAAGTCTCTGTTTTTGTATTTTTTAAAGAGTGCTACGAGTGTTTCTCGGAGCCCCATCCCCCAATGGGACTTATTCTTCACAATCCTTGGAATTCTCGATTCGGACCCCGACAGTCGTTTTTGATAATTTTGAATTCAAAAATGGGGTCTAGACCCAAAATTAACATTGAAGCCTACCCCTTGGCTTGTACTCCCTCCATCCCATTGGGAGGTAGATTTGAGAGAACCTACTGGACAATATAAATGGGACAGAGTGAGAACATTTTAAGCATGTACATTAAAATTTTAGGGGGCTCTGTACCCCTCTCCTTTCCCCCGAGAAACCCTTGTAACACTGATTTATAGTGACCCGGTTACTAGAGTACAAGAATACATCTTCTACTTCCTCATGTACAGTAGTAGAAAGTGGCTTGAGTACACCAGCCATTATACCAACGAGTACACTTGATATGGCGATCTACACCCACCTTGGATAGATCTGAGAGCACCTACGGGCCAAACATTATGGGATAGAGGGAGTGCAAATTTGTGCACTCATATTATTTCTTGCACATGTTTGTGGAACATATATGATTGTGCTGGTACCTTTTGAATTTGGTATTTGAGTATTTGAATACTATTTGATAATTTATTTAGTTTCTCTTGTTGAATCATTTTGTTCCAAGAAAAGAAGAAATTTGTATAGCCCTTGATTGATGGCAAGGGTCTCATGGCATCCCGTTTACAAAATAAGAAAAAGCGCATAGAGTTTGTTTGAGGGAGCCAATTATTTGTGTAACTAGTAAGGTCCCCCTCGCTCCGACGGGGTAGCTCTTTATAGGGTACTTTAAGAAAAAAAAACTTGTGTCCCCCATTTCCTCACATGGTATTATGTTTATTACTTTTATGCATGCTAGTATTGTTATTTGTTTTTTATTTTTACTTTTTAAAATTTTATACATAGTCCAAAAAACATAAAAAGAAGGTAGGTAGGTAGGGAGGCTAGTAGGTAAACTGGGAGGCTCGTAAGTTTATAGGTTAGTAGGTTGGTACCTTGGTAGGTAGGAAGGATCGCCAAACAGATACCCAATTCTTTCATATATAGAGATAAAGTTACTAATTCTTGGTACATTTTACACCTACCCAAAATTTCACATGAGGTTTGAAGTCACTTCTTAGGGATGCTTTACATGGGGAGTCAAGGCTGATAAATCTCCAAACCAATTCATTCACATTCTCAGCCCAATTGGCTCCATGGGCCACTTCGAGAACACATTAAACATTTAATGAAGTGGGGACCAATTCTTCATGTGTAAAGCCCTTGGGGCCTATTTGTACAAGGAAAAACAAGGCCATGGGGCCAATTCGTAATATTAGCTACATTTCATGCTTTTGATTTGTTCACATTAAAATATTTTAGTGACATAATGATTTTGTGATGAAATCAAGCAACGGCCTCTAGGCCATGAAGTGGCCTTCCATTTGTGGATCTCCCAATTTTTGGAGTGCAGGCCGTGTCATAACTTGTCCCCTGATTATAATATAATTTTAGAAGATTGGCCTTGACTCCTCATGTAAAGACCTTCAAGCCAATTTCAAGAATGGACCAAACACAAGAATTGGACCAATCACGAGAGAGGCTTCAGCCATAAATTGGCCTATCAATGGCTCGGCCCCTCGTGTAAAGCAGCCCTTTATTACCTTTAACAAATCAATTCTCAATTGAAAACAATATCACGAGTCTCAACCCCTATATGATCTTACGGTGTGCTGATACATTTTGGATGAAGGGCAGAAACTTTGAGGAGCCTGAACTTCTTCATCCAAAGTTTGAGGACATCACTTGGGTTGAGTCCCAAATCAAGTATAGTTTGTGTGGCAAAAATTGCGGACTCGTACAATAGAGTATGATTTAATCGCATGCATTTTAGTGACACCAACTTTTGGTTTTGAATTTCAAAGAGTGGGCATGTTTACCATTGCAAGCCAATTATGAGAAATCATGAAACACGTTTTCCATGATTTAATTTTTCTACAAAGGTATGATCTTATGATGGTTCCTTACAACTTTCTAGTTGGAAGCTTATTGATCCAAATAACTCTAGTATTGGATTTGCCATGATGTTTCTTTAGTGAAGAAAATGAAAAATGGTTGAATTCTTAAGATTTGTATCTCCTCCATCCACAGTTAGATTTCAAATTGATTTCTTGGGGATGGATTCCAGTTAGAGTCTAGTTTGAGTGGTAGAAATCTTGACCAAATCGACGATGTTTTGTAGATAAGGCATAGGTTTGAGTCCAAAATTACACCTTAGGTTTGTGTTTGTATTACATTTTGTCTCTTTCGAAGAATATTGTGCAATATTTGTCATAGAAAGTGATATGTGTCATAAGATTTTGAAATGTGTTATTGATTTTAGAATGTGACATGGAGTTTTTAATGTGTTATACAATATTTAAAGGCTTATGAAAATCGAGTTTCATGTGTCATATGGCTTAGGTTAGATGTCATTATTAATAATCTTACAAACATGCACACTATAGTTGGAACACCCTATTACCAAACATTTTAAGCATTTGATATACTTGAAGTGATGAAATGAGTGATTACTATCCTTTAAGTATTAACAAAAGACAAAATTTCCCTATTTTTATGGTATTCTTAAGTACTTACGTAATTACAAATAAGTTTTAGAAGTGAAACCTATAAGCAAACACCTTATTTATGTACGCATGAGGTATAAGAAAGGGTGGTAGAATCCATTAAAATAATAATAGTAAAATAAACATAATTTGGCATACCTTGCTTTGCGGTGGTGTTTACATATAGGTTGTTCTACCATAAACACAGTATTGAGGAAAACTAAATTTCAGTATACCAATATGTTTTTACATCATTGATATATTTGAGTTGTTATAACAAGCACAAATCGCATTAGGCCATGAGCGCTTTTCCTCAATATTGTGTTTATATGGATATTACAGTGGTTTTTCTAAGTGGTTCTTTTAAAGACCAACATACCATATGACATAAGACAATTGTGTTAAGTATCATATTATTAACATAATCTTCCCAAATATGCTTAACTCAATAACACAAACATCAACACTATTTAAAATTTGACTACTTTCTATAAGCGGTCCAATTTTTAGAATGACACACTATATATGATGAATATTTCTATTATGGCACATATGATGTTATGTATGTATCATAAAATAAATATTTTCAATATTTTATGTTACATTTGACCAAAAATCTATTCTTGTTATAACTAGAAAGTATAGAGACTCCTCTTGAATTTGAACTTTGAAGATAAGTTCGTGTGAAAGTTTTCATTTCATTCTTTTTATTTGTATCAATGTCACTCCATATGAGGGCACGATATTGTTCTCTTGATTTGGATTTCTTTATTTGTTACTTTTATAAATGTAATGTTAACAATTAGTTGGAGGTAATTTGATGAAATCTAAGTTAATTTTGTTGTGAATGTAATGTGCATGTTATAGAATGGTTGTGGGAAGACCTTGGGTAGGACGTGTAACACTTATTTAAGCTTTAGGTTGAATTTTGTTTGAAAGTACTAGAGGAGGGAAGACCCCTCTAGTGGATCCAAAGAATGATGGGGAAGGTCTACAGGAGGGAAGATCTCTTTTAGTTAATCCAAAGAATGATGAAGAAGGTCTAGAGGAGGGAAGATCCCCCTAGTGGATCCTAAAAGTAAAAATAGAGTTAGTAGCTTTTAGTAGCTTTTTTTTGCGTGTGCAAAAAAAAAATGCGGATAAAATATTTGAGCCAATTGATTGCAATCTAGGTTCGGCTTCTCACACGTATTTCAATAGGCCGTATCTAATTTGATACTGAAATATCCTTGTTACAAGACATGTCACAAAAGGGGGCGAGTAATGTATCAATATAGAGCTATTTGTTTAAATACAAACTTCCTTTCAAAGTAAACTCCAAGGTATAGACGAGAACACATGCAAATATGCAAGAAACACTATATATTGGCCACATCGGCATACTCAGACCTCTAAGGGTTAAGAAAACCAAATAGGGTATTTAGGAGAATTGTAGCCGCTTACAAATTCTAAATCAACTCAAAGGATTTTGAGATACACCAATTGAAAGGTACACCATGCCTTGTAGTCACTCAAACCACAACATGGTCATGTTTTTTATGGTCATGTTTTCCATAGTTTCCATCTCACTCAAAACACAACACTCGTACATTTAGAAATGACTGTTCAACACTAAAATCAATTTTTGGTGTTGATAATTCTTAGAAAAAGGCAGGCTCACCTCTACTGGGTCCTCAACTCTTCAGGCACAGGTAGTGCAATTGAAGTGCATCTCGCATCCAATAGAATAGCACTATGTTCCAGTTGAATACAATTTGAAAAAGCCGGAATCACTCATTTGTAGAATTTTCAAATAACTATAAGTAAGAATCTTCAAGTAAGCATCCCTACAAATAAAATGTCGGATCCGCTTGGTCTAACTCCTATGCTTAATATATACCTAGAAGCTAAATGTTAGCTAGAGTTTAGGGTTTTTGGTTTTGATGTGCATCTACAACATGTTTGTTGAACTCCTAAAGATCCTAGTGTCTTTTAGAGCTTAAAACCTCAAAAGTGCAATTCTCTACCTCAATGCACTCATGAGGGTGTAAGTCAATTTTTGTTGTTTTTTTAAACTTCTAATCGCAAGGTCTTTTACCTAATCCACTCCAAAAATTGATTGTTTGATGTTTTCCATTTGCATGATTGTAATATGCAAAATTTTCTTGGGCATTATTCGGGAGATATGCACCGCGGTAGAACTATTTGGTTCGGGAAAAATTAAAAGAATATTAGGTGCCTTTATGAGTTTTTGGGTTTTGAAGGAAAAAAAAAAAAAAAAAAAAAATCAAAAAATATTTGGAAGAACAAATTAAAGTGTAAAATTTCGTAGACATTGTGAAGATTGTTCTTGAGATTTTTAGAGGCTACCTTTGTAAAATTGTAACTTTTTAACTTCGACGCTTCGGAACATGAGTAATGAATTGGTTAGCAAACACATTGAAAATATTTTTTTAAAATAAAAATAAAAATCACCAAATTTTCAATGCTCTTTTAAGACTTGAAAACTAAAATTGCCATATAAAAGGTTCCAAAGTTGGAATTTGGCTAAGTTGGAGTTTCACCACATGCACCTTGTAGTTCACGGAGCACTCAAGTAGAATTATTACTTTTAACTACTACTACCCAAAATTCTAAAAACCTGTTTTGGTTTAAAGCATGTTTAGGGGTTGAAATTCATAAGGTGCTCAGTAATGGCTCACTTTTTAGCATAAGAAATCTTAAGGGATGTTACCATTGTAAGCAATTTTAGCAAATAAATAATCATTTTTGGACTCTTGTACAATAGGCTATGGATTTTGAATTTGGATACATAAATGTTTCTAAAAGGTGCCCTAAAGTGACACCCTATAATATTTGGAGTACATAGGACATACATAGTACGATTGTACGATGGAGCTATTATATATCTCTCACTGAAGATAACTAAGCTCATTATGGGTATCCTACACTTTTATTTACTTTTAACCTCTAAAGGTCCAAGGAAGCCAAAATGGCTTTCTGGAGTTTCCGCACGAACAAAATTCAACCAACTTTGACCATCAAAATCTCACAATTGAAGAAGAATCCATGCTTCAACTTTGGTATGTGAGTGGAAGGTCAAGTTAATTTTAGGATGTTACGGTTGGATCTTCCATGTGATTCTCAAATTGAGTAAGTAGGCCCAAAGTAGAGGAAGGTCTAGCTTGATGATTTAACCCGTAAAAGTGCAGAATGTAGAAAAAAGACATTTTACACCACTGCAAGGCTATTTGTTGAGCCAAGAAATTATTCAATGACATTTTTTGTGGGTAAAGGTCCTAGTGAGATGAAGGTGAAGAGCAATTGTTTTATATATAAGGTCGATTGCCCTAAAACCACCAACTTAACCCCTAACTCACCTTAAAACCCAAATCGGGTTTGGAGGTTCCCTCAGGAGAAAAAATCAGCCAACTTTGACCATTATAATCTTACAAATGAGGGAGAATGAACGGTTCAAATTTGGTATGTGAGAAGAATGTCAAGTGAACTTTGAGATCTTACGGTTGAATCTTTTAAAGAATGCTTGGATTGAGATTGTTTGAGCTTAATCCAAAGGAAGGTCACATTTTGTGACTTAGACCGTTTTGCAACAAGGAGAGTTAGGGGTTAAGGATTCTGAGTTTTTTTTTGCAGAGTTATTCTTGGGGTATATTTTTCCCATGTAGGAAAGTTATTTTCTAACAGAATGCAAATTTTTTCGGAATTTTCTGCCCAATACTGAAATAGATACAAATTTCTGAAGGTAAAAGTACTTTGTGACCCAAACCCGATCTGTAGGTTTTCCCGTTGTCACACCATGCGGTACCCAAAACCACCAGCTTTTTCTTTGCAGGGATTGGTCAATATTTGGTGTTTCTGGATATCAACTGTGGTGGTTTAAGAAAGGTCTACATATCAGAGATGGGGGAAGGTGGTGGTTTTAGGACACTCGACCGTAGTGATTGCTTTGTTTGTAGAATCTTCACACCAAAGTGAAAGCATGCCACATGTATACCATCCAAATCTTGATCAAGGGTGCTTGTAAGGAGGGTACATGAGCACACCTGTTGATACAAATGGCATTGATTCGCACACCAGACAGCCTGGCTGAGCAATTCCAGAGCCAGTTATAACACCCTACTTTAACAGTTTCGTCCAAATTTTACACAGTTGGCGATCTCTGATTCGCCGATGCTGCTGCAAATCCGAGTTGGCAGACAGGGCTTAGGGTTCACATCTGTCATATAAAGCAGCGATTCTGGAAAGATAGGCGGGAATCATGGGGGGAGAGCAGGGCGGCAGGGGATTTATGGAAAAAGGATTGGACACATGCCGGGTAATGAGACCTCCTGAAAAGTGAAACCCTAAAACCAGGAAAGGCACCCATTGCCATGTGGACAGGGCCCTTTGTCTCTTTCACTGCCTCCCCTGCAGCCACATACCCCTCATTTGATTTTTTCCTTTTACATTTTATATGTTATTACCCAAAATAACACTGAACCGCCTTTATGTCACATTCTAGAATTCCACATTTGGAATTGGTATCTTCTAAGCATTAGGATTACGGTCAGCATCTTTGACGTGTCACAATTTAGAATTTTGAGAGTACAAAGGGAAAGGGAATGAGATTAGAGGTGTAACAATATAGGTCTTGAGGGTAAATGTAGTCTCAACAAAGAAATATTGGAGTGAGTAATTTTACATAAAACAATGCTGGCTCTATCATTTTGACAATCTTATACCAACGAACTCCGATACCCAGGTCATTGCCCAATCAACTTCTCTTTCCACATTTATAGCTTCTATGTACAAGTGCGTCTACACCATAGACGAAAACGAATGAACATGAAACCAAAATAGGGCTCAAAATGAACAAACAATAGTAGTAGGTTTACTCTAGGTATCGATCTCTCGACACAACAAAAGAAATGATTTAATTGTCGTTGGATGAAATTCTTTTTGGAGTGATCATTATTGAAGTAAATTAGGGAGGTCAAGTGATAAACATGTTTCAAGTCTAAAATGCTAGACCTACTACATATACCAACTTCGGTCTCGAAGTTGGTATTGTTCTGTCAGTAAGAGACGTTCATTTGACTACAACTGGCAATCACTGCAGGCTGGCATTTTAAAAACAGTGTTGACAATTTCAGCTGACCACAACACGACGATTGATTCTACAAGTCAGAACTAAACTTCAGAAGGGGAAAGAAATAAAATAAAAATATTCAAAGAATAGGCACCTTGGGAGTTCCGCAGCGACTCTAGTTTACATAGAAAATCATGCCCAGGGTTCGGTGCAGCGCAACTATCAATCACACTCTATAATCATTGCTAGTTGCACATACAACAATGACCCTCACTAATTCAACAATATCCGGCAAGTTACCCAGTTATACATGCTAGAGTAAAAACAATGCAAACAATCTTCTGTCATGAAAGTTGCAGTAAGTTTGACATGTTCTTTTACAGTACTTGGATGCTCAGAGCCTGCCCAGGGCGACCTTTTAATGCTAAAGCGAGATTCAAGGTCGGTGCCAACAAGAATACAGTCGCATGATGCCAAAGTCCCGAAGTTGTGAGTCATCACGATTCAATACCACCGGAGGAATGAGTATTAGTGACACTTGGCCTGCGACCTGCCTTGTTGTAACACTCCCAAGCAACAATACCAAATTTAGCTCATCACTGGCGGCATGCCCAACCATCATATAAGCCTCCAGTGATCACACCCAAGCATCTCACAACAAACTGATCTTCCTCTCGCTCTTTTGTTTCCATATCCATACATTCATCACCAGCTCTCCACCAAGTACACTACACCAGGTACGTCCGTATGCTCGCTCCCTTGTTCCCTTGACTGTTTCAATCACGCATACATTGTTACGTTTGAAGTTTCAAACAAGTTGGATTCATTGGTTCGATCTAATCTGGGAAGTAATGAATTGAACAATTTGAATCGATCAACAATTTGCAGTTTCTAGACTGATCTAACAGTTTGGTTTCGAACGATCGACTTCGTAGTTTTTAGAGGTTTGATTGATCTAACTGTTTAGGTTTCGGTTAATCAGAGCAGTTTGAGAGCGATGGCGACGGCAACGGAGCGAGCTGCAGTGGGAGCACAGGAAGGGAGGATGGAAGGAAAAGGCCTCGGAGGCCAAGCGGCGGAAGCTGCGAGAAACGTAGCAACGGGAAGAGACCAGCCTGGAGTCGGAATGGGCAACCGCGGAATGGGAGTGAACAATGGCACCACTGCCGTTGGCGACAGAGGCCTCTTCGATCACCACAACCGCGATGGGACCACTGGCGTTGGCGACAGAGGCCTCTTCGATCACCACAACCGCGATGGAACCACTGGCGTTGGCGACCGAGGTCTCTTCGATCACCACAACCGCGACCATCACCGCCACGGCGACTTCTTGGGTAACACCGAAGAAGAAATGGCCCGCTTGCGGCTCAAGACTCACATCACCCACGAAGGCGATGCTTACTGCCCCAACCCCAACATCCGTGACCTCGTAAGTACTCACACACACAGAACCCGTCATCGTGCTCAACACACTCCACAATCATGCTAGTTAGCTCCGATATCAAGTCCTCACTGGAACTTTAAAGTTATGGTAGTAATCTGATTTGTAGAGCTTCAGAGTCTTTGAATGATTATGTACACATGGCAGCTGTATCGATTCAGGTTTAGTACAACAACTCTGTTTAGTACAGCAATTCTAGACAAGTTCGTGAGCTGTAAATGCTCCGAAATTGAGTTATCGAGATGGGTGACTGGTAGTAATTTGAACTTCAGGACCTTTGAATGGGTGTCGAGATGTGGTTTTCAAAGAAGCTGGATTGTGTTTACAGTGAAAATATATGTATGCTTGTATTGACGAGTGCTTGCATTGATATGGCAGCCGAGGGAGTTCGAGACAAGGGTGCAAGTTATCCAGCGCTACCCCGAGATGAAAACAGTAGAGAAGACCGACTTCGTGAAGGAGATTCACCACGAAGAGAGGACAATCATCGTGCAACGCACAAAGATTGTGCACGACGACATCGAGCGAATTGACCGAGTACCAGTGGTCCGTCAGGTACCCCGCACTCGGATGGAGGTTCACTACCGGACAGTCGCCGAGGAGCGGGAAGTGATCGACATGGTACAGGAGGTGGAGTACGTCGACGTGCCGCGTATCGAGATGGTGCCGCGCGTCATCACGGAAGACGTGGAGGAGCGGATCATCGTGCCCGTGGTCCGTGAGGTGCCCGTGACGCGCATGGTGGAGGTGCCCACTGGCAACTACTGCGAGGCGCCTGCCGGCAGTTTCGTCGCCCCTGGTGACTTCGACCTCTTGCATCACGGACACGGCCATGGCCACCACAGCAAGACTGGCGCCGCTGCCGGCGGTGGTCTGCTCGGTGGGTTGTTGCACCGCAGCAAGTCGAACTCCAGCTCGTCTTCGTCGTCTTCTTCTGATCACGAGGGTGTGGGCCATGATACCGAGGTTGTGCACAATGCCGATGGCACCATCACGCCTGGAGGTCGCAAGAAGAAGAGCTTGTTGAGGAGAGTGCTGCACCAGTAGATGGATTCATGGATCATGTTACGTAATTCTTGAGGTTTCATTCGCTTCTGTATTTTAGAAATTTGAGTTGCAACGGGATTGGTTTAGAGATTGGTCAGCCGGTCGGTAAGGTTTATGTACACATACACATAATGGCTGGAATCTTGTTTGTATTAAAGCATGTTATTGTCAATAAACGCAGTTTTTCTTCAGATGTTGCTGTGCAGTTGTTGGGTGTCAGACCTCGAATCAAATTCTTGGATTTGTTGTGGCCATATATTGCTGCACTTGTTGTTTTTGGCACTTTAATCCTTAGACGGTGAAGGACCAACCGAATCTGCTCTGTAAATCTCACTGTACTCAACTTTCTACATATATTTTGATGTCAAATCGGTCACGTGCATATGATGCATTCAGAAAGTGAAATTTTACAATTCAAATCGCAATGTGTATGAGTTGAATGAGAAATCTTGTGCTCTAAATAGATTGTGGGCTTGTCCATAACCTTGAAGTAGGTTGTAAGCTCATCACTCATTGGTCATTCATAGCACCCAAGTTCAAGGAGTACACTATTCATGGAACCGAAGTCCTAAAGATGTTATGATCCAATTTTGGGCTAGCCATTTCAGACCCCATGGGCAATTACGGGTTAAGAAATTACAAATTTTTTCTTTTTGATTACAATTCGAGAGTTAACGGTAGTGTACACATGTTAATTGAATCTAGTTTGTTGAGAGTGATTTATACTCGACTAGGTTCCTTCTTACAATTGGTTAGAACTGAGTTTCTGGAAAAATTTCCAAACATTATGTTAACCAGGAAAAGCTCAAATAGGTGGGAATTTTGAGTTTTCCCTTAGAATGTACATGTCATCAAGAAAATATTAACCCTTAAACGCCCAAGCAAGCCCGAGGGGCATGATTCCAACAGAATCTTCCCTGTAGCTCTTACTGTACTCAACATTTCACTTATATTTTGATGTCAAATTGGTCACCTTCTTATGGTGCATTCAAAAAGTGAAATTTCACAATTCAAATCACAATTTGTATGAATGATTTTGTGCTTTGAAAGGATTGTGGTAGGTAGGTTGGGGTGGTACATAACCTTGTAGGAGGTTGCAAGCTCATCATTGATTGGCCTATTCATGATGCCCAAGTTCAAAAAGTGCACTATTCATGATGCCCAAGTCCAAAAGATGTTGTGATCCAATTTTGGGCTGCCCGTTTCAGACCCCATGGGCGTTTAAGGGTTAAGGTTTGCTGAAACATGTCCAGAAAATATAGTGGTAGGAGATTTTATAATATAGATGAAAAGTTTTGCCAAAAATTTCTAATTTTGTCACCAAACAAAGTGGAAGATCTAAGAATTTGATTGGATTTTCCCTGGCACTTGAATTAGTGTAAGTTTTATGACTTTGTACAATGTTGAAAACTCAAACTCTGCAGTAAATAAACTAAATAGAGTTAGGCACCTCAAGCCTTAGCTTCGTGGTTAAGTCTCATAGCCTCCAATAAGGAGGTCATGGGTTTCATTCCCTATGCTGGCGTGGTGCTCACCACTATAGTTCACCCAATTATTGTGGGGGTCTTTGGACCTTTTTGTATGGGTACCTCACAGCCCTTTGGGTGCTGACCACTATAGTCCACCCTACTATTGTGGGGGGGGGGGTCCTTGGACCTTCTTGTATAAGTACCTCAAAGTCCTTTGTGGGGATACTATGTCAAGTATCTTATAGGAACTGGTAAGAGCATCTTCAATCTTACGCATGAAAAGGCGCAAGGTTGGTATATCATATGCAGCCCATCTTCGAACGACTACTTATGGGCTCCCAAGGGTCTCAATAATGTTTCAAAATCTCGCACTCGTCCATGTTGCACAACGTATTCTTGGTTGGCGTCTTCAGCTGTTTCTGCCCCATTCCATCTGGGTTCTTTGTTTCTGCCCCATTCCATCTAGAACACCTGCTTCATTAAAAGTGCACGTGGCATTTGAAAAGTACACATGTCAATATTTTTGCAATGAGACAAATTTAGAAGGCAATTTGGGGCCAATTTTTTTTTTTAAGATGACATTCATAATTAAAGTATGTTTTAGATAATAATCATATTCAATATTAATATCTAATAGGTTGTAAGAGAAACAAATCAATTCATGACATTTGATATCGTTATGAAATTAGAACTTATGTATGAAAATTATCTCTAAACTAAATAAAATGCAATATAATACAATGCAATGATATCATATAAAATTCGAGGCTTTTATTAGAGCTCAATGACTTTGAAGATCAAATTTCAAATGTCAATCCATGTCAACACTCGCCATATGTTGCCATTCTATTGACTCTAAATGCCTATACATAAATAGCTTCCGTAAGGCATCGGGTATCTTCAACTCCTTCTCCGTTCTTATGCAACTAACATTTGCAAGGTTTCTAGACCCTCTTGGACCTTTCCATGTCGCAAAAATTGATTGTATAGGTACAAAATCATTTGGTTCCCGTGAAGGTTCCCAAGAGCGTTCTATACAATTTCTATACCGTTTGAAGAACTTCCCGTCGTCATCTCGCAACCTTGGTGGCATTTTTGGTTGGTACCAAAGAACATTAACCTCACCATCAGCAAATTCTTGTCTAACAATTTTCAATACCTTTCCAACAAAAAAAGGTATACCGTTTGTCATATCATCCTCGCTCGTTCCCATGGCAACAAACATCCCTATTTCAACGCCCCTTGTGAGGATTTAGGGTTGCTAAAAGTACAGTATTCAAATCTTGTGATGTACTAGTTTGATTCTGAACTTGTTGCCCCACTCGGCCACGTACACTATTATTTCCGCGTACGCGATGACCTCTAGGCATTTCTGAGCGTGGTCCGAAGTAATCACCCGATCACGGGAGGAAGGGATTGTAGAACATTCAAGATTGCACAATCTTGTTTGTACATCCATATCGTTGTTGGAAGCCTCAATACCAATAGGATTCTCCAAGCCAAGTGGCCAAAATAGCGCTCGAGACTCTTCACTTCTATCCTTCAAAGGAAACTCACTCAAATAAGAAATGAGTTTTGAAGTTTCTTCAATTGCTATGAGACTTTTTTCGACATTCACATGTCGAGCAATATGTCGTTCTTTCAAGTGGATGAAATCTTGAAGTGCGCGCAATTCCCTATCATCCGCATGGTGAACTTGAGCCAATATTACCTCGGACTCAATTGGAGGAACGGAGTGAAGGCACTCGTGTCCATTTTCCTCGCTTCCACAAAGGGGTTCTTGCGTAACTCTTATATTGGACATGAGGCTTATTGTTCCGCATATAAAATCGAAAATGATGAGGTTGACTGGTACCAACAAATGCATCTGATTTTAAATAAGGAGTAATAAATTTCTTCCAATCTCTTATGTGCTCCAAGTGCTCGGCATGCACAAAAGGCTCTGTATGTGTTGGCCTTTCACGAACACATTCCAACAATTCTTGAAGACTATTGATATCTTGTCGCTTCAATGCTGAAGATATGGAACTGAAACGTTGATCAATATCTTCATGAGTGTGACCAACTATCAAAAAAGATAATTGGATTTCCTTGAAAAAACCCAATGCAACCAACATTGCACACATTGCAAGTATATATATATATATTCTTGTTTTCCCTTCCGCAATTATCTGCTTGAATGCGAAGAAGCGGAGGTAATTTACCTCGACGCCGTTTCACATCTTGGATAACCTTCATGATTGATGTTACTACCTGGTTGCTATCGTGTTTGTGATGAGAATCCACCCACACATGACAATATAGTCCTATTCCATGCACCAATACTCCACATAGATGAGTCTTCACGTATCGGGACTCAATTCCTTTCACATTCTGCTTGATTTTTGGCACGTACGTTGTATTTTGATCCATTCCATCAATAATTATACTCATGCTCTCATCTGGGCTCTCTATTGCAGCCAATCTTGCTCGAGTATAATCTTTCCGCTCTTCTATGGCCAAATCTAAATGTAGACGATAGGCTGTATCAACGGCTTCCTTCATTGCTTCGTTGGGTAGCGATTTTCGAGTTTCTTTGTATTCCCAACAATGTTGGCACTTTGAAAACCTTGACTCCGCCGGAACATGCACATTAGGAAATTCAGTTCTCCACATTTTAGAAAAAGTGGACAACCCTATTTGATTCTCTCCCATTCGAACAAGTGTGGAGTTGATAATTGTCCATACTTCTTGGCGACGTACACTCATGGGCAAACAAACTACGGGAGAATTACTCCATGACTTCTTCGAAACTTGCCTATGGGGTTGAGTTTCACCAAATATATTGATGTATGATTCAAATTTTGCCCTTGCCATGGATATATGCGATGTTTCTCGACGGCTACCTCTGTTACCATGGATAGCTTCATACATATCTATTTCTCGAATATTAGATATGATCTTGGTCAATCTTCTCCCAATATCCAATGGCTAGCGCAAAAGCAACTATTGCAAACCGGACTTCCACAAATCTTTGTCTCAAATTTGCATTGTTCCGGCCTTTCTAGAGAAGTTACCTTGAATGCCCTCAAGGTAGTGAGTAACCAAGTTGCTCTTTGTTTGTAATCTTTACTTTTCCAAGCTTGATAGCGCAGAGATAAGATATCAAACGAATCGATTGAAGCCAAACACCATTTTGAGCAAATTCTTTGTTCTTTTGCAAAGGTGACCGCCGCCAATGTCACCTTCTCCTTTCTTGCAACTCCAATGATCCGGGGACCTTTTGTAGCTTTTTGTTTGCGATTCCTAAAAATGTATGAGTTTTTTTTAGGAGATGAAGGCAACCCGTCCAATGAGTGTACAAACCTTGGAAATATTGTACTATTGTTGCTTCCAACTTGACTTTCATGTGGAATTGATGGTTGTAGGTAAGGAAGTCTTTGCCCCGGATTGGAAGGTGGATTCGGCCTCATTTCCTTTACTTGAGACCTAGGCCACCTTATAATTCTGTTCAAACACTCTTCCATTCTCGCCATGTGTAATTCGTACACATGTGCACTTCCATCTAAAATGCTCTTCACACAAACTACTTCATCTATAATTCGTATTGGACGACCTCCAACAATACTTCCAACTCTCACTTTTTGCACCACACCATGAGCAACCTCTGTGCCATCAATGTTAAATAGAGAAACAAGTTTTGAATTCTCAAATTCAGACCATGTTCCAACCAATGCCGATCCTTCTCCACTTGAACTAGGGCCACCACCCGAAGATAGACTACAACGTAAAGCCCCATTCATATCTGCATAAAAAAATTGAATGTCAAACAAGTAAGGGGTTAGGCATGTGCCGACCTCTGATAAAACATGTGAACGTACAAATATAAAGATTCATGTTAAAGAAGTAACAAAGAAGTGGCCGAAAATCCAAATCCAAGTCAACAAATTCTATAAGGGTGGGCATGTGCCTACCCTTCATGTAACTTACAAATATACAATTGTTGAGGGAGGTGTGAATTTTGAATCCACTCCCTATTCACTAAATGTAAAATAAATGATATTAAAGAGTTACAAAGTGTCGGTACTTCGATGAAAGCTCACAAATATAAGTGAATATTTTTATAAGCGTAAGCATGCGCCTACACCTAATGGAACATACAAATATACAATTATCGAAAGCGGGGTAGGCACGTGCCTACCTTAGATAAAACATATGGATATATAAAAATAAAATTTCATGTAAAAAGAGTTCTAAAGAGTAATGATAAGATACGACTTTAGCAAAAATCGAGATCCAAGTGACTAAATTCTATCGAGGTTGGCATATGCCTACTCCTTATACAAATTTACAAATAACTTACGATATAAAATTATTAAAGGCAAGGAAGGCAAGTGCATACCACAATTATTCAATAATTTGAGAATGTTAAAGAAAATAATGTAAATAATGTTCAAGACCTTAAAGACTCGGTACAACGCTACAACGCAATCCAAAATCCCTAATACAAGTAACCAAATTCCGTAGGGGTTGGCATGTGCCTACCCTTCATAGAACTCACATAATATTCAATTATTGAAGGCGGGGTAGGCATGTATCTACCGGGCTTCAATAATTTACACATAGATAATTTTCTAGGTAGAAGTTCGAAAATGGGTACAACCTGCTTGACATATTGCAAATACAAGTGATTAAATTCTAAATCCATAGGCATGTGCATACCACAATGATTCAATGATTAGAGAATAAATAATGTTCAAAAGCTTAAAGACTCGGTACAACGCTACAACACAATCCGAAATCTCTAATACAAGTCACCAAATTCCATAGGGGTTGGCATGTGCCTACCCTTCATTGAACTTACAAAATATTCGATTAATGAAAGCGGGGTAGGCACGTGCCTACCTTAGATAAAACATATGGATATATAAAAATAAAATTTCATGTAAAAAGAGTTCAAAAGAGTAACACGTAAAGTACGACTCTAGCAAAAAATCGTGATTGAAGTGACTAAATTTTATTGAGGTTGGCATATGCCTACTCCTTGTACAAATTTACAAATAACTTATAGATATAATATTATTGAAGGCAAGGTAGGCAAGTGAATACCACAATTATTCAATAATTTGAGAATGTTAAAGAAAATAATGTAAATAATGTTCAAGACCTTAAAGACTCGGTACAACGCTACAACGCAATCCAAAATCCCTAATACAAGTAACCTAATTCCATAGGGGTTGGCATGTGCCTACCCTTCACGGAACTCACAAAATATCCAATTATTGAAGGCGGGGTAGGCATGTATCTACCGGGCTTCAATAATTTACACATGGTTAATTTTCTAGGTAGAAGTTCGAAAATGGGTACAACCTGCTTGGCAAATCGCAAATACAAGTGATCAAATTCTAAATCGGTAGGCATGTGCATACGACAATTATTCAATAGTTAGAGAATAAATAATGTTCAAATCCCTAATACAAGTAACCAAATTTCATAGGGGTTGGCATGTGCCTACCCTTCATAAAACTCACAAAATATCCAATCATTGAAGGCAGGGTAGGCATGTATTACCGGGCTTTAATAATTTCAACATAAATCATAAATTACATAGTTATTAATGACTGAACTAAAAAGTGTATTTTTAAAAAAGAAATTCAATTTTGAACTAATATAAGTTGTGGGTTATAATGTTACCTTAACAAAATTTGGAGAATACTTCGACTTTGTTTAGTTTGAACTATGCATGATTTCCATTTTCGATTTAAACCAACCGGATGTTTTTAAAACTCCACGGGATGGAATGTTTATGACCAACCATCACACTCACCAATTGGAAAAGAAATGAACTATGATTTCGTATGCTCTTATAGTTGCTAGGAGCACCTTCACATAGTCACTTTGCCCTAATTTGTGGCGGCTACACTTTTACTTTTAAGAGTTAGGTTTAGGTATGAGTTAGGTTAGGTTAACCTTAATTCATTTTGTGGATAGCTGAAGAGAGAGAGAGAGGGTTGCTTTCTCCGTAGCAACAAGTCCACCGTTGATGTAGACAGCGCTCAGTCACGGCACCTGTTGCGACTCACAAGAAAACAGGCCCGACGTTGGTGACGATCATCGGCATTGCAGCTGAAGACTTCAACCTCTTGCTTTTGGCCGCGCTTCTAATCCAGTACTTGTACATCGCCGGCGACCTGCACCGTAAGTAGAAATTCTTCCTTAAACAACCAAGATGCTCATGAACCTCCAAATGAAGCTCCGTAGCCGAATAAGAGCACAATCGTACCCAGTGACTAGGTGCTGATGAAGAGTTTCTCAAATTGGCTGTGGCCTCGGTAACTGTGGCCTCCGTATCTGTTTGCAACTCGGCAGCTAGCTTAGAGGCCTTGGATTCATTCTCTTCCACGACAGCTTTAGGAACCTTCTCAGCATAGTCGGCAATGCTTGTTTTCTTCACGAGAGCCTCCTGTTGCCTGTGAACGTTGTCACCCCAACACATCACAATCAATTGAGGTAGGAATGATACGAAGCCTGGCTATAATGAGACCAGTGAGTAAATTACCTGAGAAGGTCGTCACGTTTCTTCTGCAACCTAGAAATCTCTACGCTTTGATCAACCACATTCCGGAGTAACAAATACACTGTCGTGTTCTTATCCACAACGACATCAGTAGCGTGAGATTCGGACGTATGTGATGTGCTGCTCTTGCCGTCAGATGTGCTGCTCTTGCTAGTGGTCTATCATATCCTTGGAATGCGAAGTGGTTCTTCTATGTGCACATACGAAGAAGAACTCTTTCAATTCTTCGACCACCCTATTGGATGGCAAGTTAATTTTACGCATTCAAAGCCCGAGGTCGATCTGGCGCTTTGGTAGTTCGGTAGGAGTCTATCGCTTGTGCTCTCGTTTGCATCTCCTAGCACACGGCGTGAATATTCTGTACTTTGACTAGATTAGCATCGTGAACGTAATGTTTGTAGTAATCTTGCTGGTAGCCACTTTCAACGACCTTCCCGATGATTCTAGATTCTCAATCGACTTTGTATCATTTTGTTTTTCCTCATACCAACCGAAAAGTTGATTCTCGGTTTAAATTAGGAATAGCTAGTTGGTAAGTGATATATAACTACAAAGAGAAATGCTTGGTAATAGTATGGTCCAAATTTTAGTGGTATTTATGCCCGGATCGAAAGTTCACCTAGTTGGTAACTAGTAATCGTGTATTCATCATGTCGAGGAATTCCAAATTAAAGCCAAACCTTCCCCTTGAATCTAGTTTCCGAACCTAACCCGAAAGCACTTGAAATTGACTTAGGAGGGTGGGAACATGCCTACCGTGTTCAAATTCGACTTTGTTTCTAAAGTGCAAAGGATGAAGGAAAGGCCCATGCCTACTTCTTCTTTGTAATTAGATTGGATTTTGGTGACTTAGGAAGGTGGGCACATGCCTACCGTGTTCAAATTCGACTTTGTTTCGTAAGTGCAAAGGATGAAGGAAAGGCCCATGCCTACTTCTTCTTTGTAATTAGATTGGATTTTGGTGACTTAGGAGGGTGGGCACATGCCTACCGTGTTCAAATTCCAACTTTGTCTTTGTGAGTGCAAAGGATGAAGGATAGGCCCATGCCTACCTCCTCTTTGTAATTAGATTGATTTTTGGTGACTTAGGAGGGTGGGCACATGCTTACCGTGTTCAAATTCCGACTTTGTTTTTATGAGTGCAAAGGATGAAGGATAGGCCCATGCCTACCTCCTCTTTGTAATTAGATTGATTTTTGGTGACTTAGGAGGGTGGGCACATGCTTACCGTGTTCAAATTCCGACTTTGTTTTTGTGAGCGCAAAGGATGAAGGATAGGCCCATGCCTACCTCCTCTTTGTAATTAGATTGATTTTTGGTGACTTAGGAGGGTGGGCACATGCCTACCTCCTCTTTTGTAATTAGATTGATTTTTGGTGACTTAGGAGGGTGGGCACATGCCTACCGTGTTCAAATTCCGACTTTGTTTTGTGAGTGCAAAGGATGAAGGATAGGCCCATGCCTACCTCCTCTTTGTAATTAGATTGATTTTTGGTGACTTAGGAGGGTGGGCACATGCCTACCTCCTCTTTGTAATTAGATTGATTTTTGGTGACTTAGGAGGGTGGGCACATGCCTACCGTGTTCAAATTCCGACTTTGTTTTTGTGAGTGCAAAGGATGAAGGATAGGCCTATGCCTACCTCCTCTTTTGTAATTAGATTGATTTTTGGTGACTTAGGAGGGTGGGCATATGCCTATCGTGTTTTTTGAAGACTATGTTTTCTTTTGTGTAAACTTGTATCAATAAAATTTGAAGCTGATACGTTTTTTTGTTGTTGTCTTTGGTAGAAGATGGAGAGGCAAAAATCACCAAATATTTCCAATCTGGTTGTCGATAGTTTCAAGGATCATGGATGGTGGTTGTCTCGAGCCGAAAAATCACCAATTTTGCATATCTCGGAATATGCATGGCTAGACAATGGCCTCTGGTGCGGGTTGACAAATTCTGTTGGCAAAGTAATCAAAATTGTTGAGCTGGCTTCTACGGATGGTGAAGGCTTATGCGAGGTTTTTTTGCGCGGCCCAAATAAAGATGAGCCTTCGTCTTATATCTTGAAGACCAGAAACATTGTTCGTTATGCAGATTACTCTGGAATGCGATTTACCGGACTTGCGAAATATTCAAAATGGTGGGAGAGTATTGATATTCACCAACAATAATTGCGTGAAAGGATTGTGATCTCCGTGACAAGTATGAGCGAATTGGAAATTGAGAAATTGAGGATTTATATGGAAGAGTACGAAAGGCGAATGCATGGGACGGGATCATCATCAAATGAGACTGGAGTATTGGCCGCTGATGATCCTATAATGTATGGACTTTCGTTCGTTTCCGCACGAGATGCTTCTGGATCTGCACAATTATCATCTACTCCATCGTCGGTTGGCTCCAAATCTAAGAAGAGAAAAGCTAGAAGAAATTCTCGGTTATCTCAAACTCAAGGTGGAGCACAAATTGCACGTGAGAATGAAGGATTAACAGTATGATTTTGTTGAACCTATACAACCGTCTTTGCAAAGTCGTGGGAACACTAATCAGCTTCTTTCTGCTGGTACTACTCTACAGAAAGCTGTCAAGGATGATGAATTCATGCTGCCAACTCAAAGCGAAATCGATTCCGGATTTGTATTTGGAAAAGATTTCTCATTTGGAGTAGATGTTGCAAAGATACGACCAGCAAGCAACATTTTAACGAATCAACGGATGTTAAATGTTGCAAATGCAAACTCATTTAAGAGACTTAGGGAAAATCAGTTTCCCGAAGCAAATTTGATGACTTTACGACCGATGCACTATGTACCACCTACGAATGATTCTGGAGAGAGTTCAGAACCATACATATTCAAAAAAGGAGAAAGTAGGAGTGATTTTTTGCGATGCCTTGACTTGATGCCAGACAATACTCCGCAGGAAAAAAGAGAGAAGTTTTTACCTCTTGTGACCTGGGAACCCGTTGATGGTCAACATATCTTACATGCTTGTCAAGTGTTAGCAGAGAAGGATCGGATACTTGGTATACTATCGGATGAAGAGTTTCAAAGGTTGTTTACTAAGCGACCGGCATTGGTTGTGGTGTACAATGAAGAATTGAACTATCTAGTGGCATCGTATGAGAAGAACGAGGAAAATACAATGAGAAAGTACCATAGTACGGTAGGGGAAACCCTTGAGAAGATACGTATGGTTTGGAAAGAATTTGGCTCGCCTAATCCGTACAACAATGAAGATGTGGAGAAGAGGCGTTTATTTCTTCAATGTTTACCTAGCATTACTAGTAGTCGCCTCGACAATGCAGATAAAAAACTATTTGTTCAGAAGATGAATCTTTTATTCAGAGACTATATTTCTATGGCAACAGTCAATGATGACTGCTGGATGGCTTTGAAGGCAATGTGTAACGCATATGATCATGGGTTCACATATTTTTCCGAAAAAGATAAGGTTCACGAGTTACAAGGAGTAAAAGGAAAGCACAAGAAATCAAAGACTTATGAACGTAAGCGTATGGCCATTACATGGTTAAGACCTTTGCAAGGGACTACTTCAAATGATTTTATTGTATTGTGCCAAGGAGCTACTGTAACCGCAGCAGGTATGGATCAAAAAGTTTATTTTGGTCCAAAAAGTGTTGATCCTATTCCGCACACATTGTATGCTTGGGCCGAGAAGTCAAAACTTCGTGCAGGGGTTCAGAATGCTATGCGATGGCTTGACACTGAAGCAACAGGTGGAATACAAGAGAAAAAGAATTGGTTGGATCGTGAGATTACACAGTATGGAGACAAGAAAACATTTGATTTTTTGGGGCGCAATGTCACGAATGAGTTCAAAAAGAACTGGATGCACATTAAGGACTTGACTTCATTTGAGACTATGGCTAAATACAAGTCTTTAATACCTTTCAAGATTCAAAATCACGTGAAATTGATTTTGGAAGGAAAACTAGGTTTATTTGCCAATGGAAAAGAGATTTTTCCCGATTGTGAAGATGGAGTTTGGATGATGGAGTTCGATTTTGGAGAAGGTCAACGGTGCGTGTGCGGAGACGAAGGTGAAAGTCGGTGGATCCGTATTCGCCAAGGAAACGGAACATTTTGTCGCCCGCATTATGGACTTTTGATTGTCGAAAGGGTCCAAATGGACTTTTTTGGACCGAGGTTGAGTACAAGTCTATCATCCAAAAATTTCGACCTGGATGGGTGATGTCGAGCGTTGGAACGCGATCTTCATGCTTCCAAATGTGAGAATGCGAGTTGGTGATTTCTCGCATTAGGTGTGTCGAACTCACCAGGATGGCAAATTATTACAGTATTTATGCTTTTGCTCCACAAACACAAGCGCATGGACAAACAATAAAAGATTGTGGTAAAGTGATTGCAAAATACACTCCACTAGGTCCGATTGTTTTTGTAATGCATCACCCACCAACAACATCAATTGCGGAGAATTTTGCGAAGATGTTCGGGTTATTGATTCTTCATTTATGGAGCCTTTGAATGGTTGGGATATGTGTTCAAGTACCGGGATGCGCGGTGTCGGCAGCTTGTCGATGAAATCATTTCATCGTATTTTCGATCGGATTCGTGGATGATTATTGGTACCGAAATTTCATATGATTCATGCTTTAGCCGGCAAAACAACACATCTTGTTTTATTTGAATCCGACGAGAACATGACCCTTTGGCTTCGCAAGTGGAAAGCGGAAACGGTAGATGGAATTTCACCGGAAGATGGAGATGAACCGCTTTGGAGAGATATGGAAATCGACTCTTCATCCGATGAAATTGATGAAATCGAGAGCAAGCATGAAGATTGCACTCCTCTACCAAAGAAGATGCGTAGGCAATCAAGAAATGCACCTAATCTTCAAGGTACAAATACGGCAAAGAAACATTACAAACATGGAAGGAGTTGGAGGAGTTGGAGAAGTTGGAGGTGTTGGAGGAGTCGGAGGCGTTGGAGGAGTTGGAGGAGTCGGAGGCGTTGGAGGAGTTGGAGGATCTTGTTCTCAAGATTCCTTTCACGTTTCCCCTACCCAAATTTCTCAAGATCAAGATATGAATGAAGATGGTTAACGTTATTTTTCCGCTTTTAAACTTTGGTTTGATGGTAATCATTGGTATACACGCAAAGAATCACCAAGTGCCTCGAATGAATGCTCTTTCATTTATACCCAAGATCAATTACCGTCGTATCATAATACTTCTGAGTTAACTGCAAGGGAACTTGGTGAAGTTGATGTTGGTGTGAATGTAGCAATGGAATTTGCGGAGAATGCTTTGGTATATCCATCGAGACAGATCCATTTAGTTTGAATTTACCAAATTCAACAGAGTAGATTCTACATAAATGATAGAGCTTGCATTATGTAGAATTATTTCAATTTATGTTGGTTATATAAATATGTACGTGTGTTGCAATTTCCTTTCAATAAATTGATTTGTATTTATTGTGTCTATTATGTATTTGAATGTTGTCATTTCATAGAAGTCTTATAATAGTGATGACTTTACTTTGAAAATTTTCAAACACCAATAGTACAAAAGAAGAATATAGTCTGGGGTAGGCATGTGCCTATGTCCGATAAGAGCTTTGAAGCAAGAAAACCTAGACTATCAATGAAAGTAGAATAGGCCTACTTTGAATCAATGAGGCACGTTAGCAATTTGATGTATCCATGCAAGCAATGACATACCGAGGATATTACACAATCGCTCAGAAAGGGGATTGTACATGAGAGGCAAGTATTTATATATAAACTCGAATGATAATGAATACAACATCAAGTTAAGGGAAATAATATAATTTATCACATCATACACATTCAACGTTTTTACAAATCTCAAATTTCGCCTCTAAATTCTCGCTTTCATCAAATGTAAATTCCTCTAAATTAAAAATGTGAGAGCAATCGCATGTTTAATAGCACACTATGAAAAAGCTACACAAGTGAAAAGCCATAAGTTAGACAGACAATATCCAAAAAAGTTACCACTTTGTAGGTCGTTTCTAGAGAAAACGTATTTTACAACAAAAAAAAAAGTGCACATGCCTATGAGCACTTTTAACGAAGCAGGTGTTCTAGGTTCTTTGTTTCTGCCCCATTCCATCTGGGTTCTTTGTTTCTGCCCCATTCCATCATGGTTCTTCAAGGTCTTCAAGGTTCTTCAAGGTCTTCAGATCAAGCAAATGGCTTGTAGTGACAGCCATTGTCTTGCCATCTTTAGTGATAGTGAAGTATATAGGTATGGAAAATTCTTGGAGGCTTTGTTTTCCAATTATTCTTGGCTTTCCTTGAGCCTGATCGTTGTGGTTGGCGTGATTTTAGCTTGGGGTCGGAACCAAAATGGCCAACTCGGACTCGGCCATAGAACCTTTCAAGACCTTCTTGTTCCGCATCAAGTCCTCGTTCTTAATGATCGAAGGATTGAAAATGTATGTTCTTGCGCCTCTTTATAGTTTTGTACAGAGAAACCTAATATTTCTAGCTGAATTTCAAATGGAAGTTAGCCAAAACTCTTCCTAGCTCATAAACAAATGTAGTGATTAGAAAAACGAAATTGGCATTCAACACTTCTTATAAGTGATTGATCACCATACCTCGGCTCAATCCACAATCAGGGTGTGTGAAATGGCTCAGGTATGGAGGCAATGTCTGTATATGGGGCTCAAGCTCATAATTATGGAAATTACACATATTATTGCAAAGGTTCACTAGAAATTGACATGGAATCATAGACTGGCTATTGTAATTACGTATTTCAAATTTTTGTATTCAAAAACTAATTTGCATACAATAGCTCACAATTGCATGTCACTCATGAGCGAGATTCCCCTCTCCTTTGCCACAAATGTTTGATCAAGTCATTCCTCAAAGAGAAATGACTATTTCTATTCTCTATTTCAATGGTCCCTTCTTAGAACTCCTCGATGATAATTAATCCTCCACCAATGCAGCCTCCCCTTAGCCCATGATCAAAACAAGGTTCTAAGTCGAAACCAAGTCTAAACCACTCTCGTCATGTATTAGCATGATAACACATGCTTGAATGATGTCGGTCATAGTCTCAATTTCCCATTGTCGACAAGGGTTGCGCAAGATCTCCCACCGTGCTTGAAGTACTCCAAAAGCCCTCTCCACATCCTTCCTTACCCCTTCCTGCATCTTTGCAAATTATTTATTCTTTTCCTCTTGCGGCTCATGGAATGTTTGAATAAAACAAGACTATGGGGGGTATATCCCATCCGTGAGGAGGTAATAACAAGGGTATACATTACCATTGACGGCAAAGTTCAAGTGCCGACCTTCACCACTTAGCATATCCCTCACAATGGAGGAGCAATGGCCAAGATGTTGAGGTCGTTGTTCCCCCTAGGAAGGCCAAAAAATGAATGCCAAATCCATAGAGATTGATTTGCAATTGCCTCTAAAATCACCGAGCGCTTCTTATCTTTGTCTTGGAACTGTCCTTGCTATGCAACGGGGCAATTTTTCCATGCCAATGCATACAATCTAATGAAGCAAACATGCCTTGGGGGAATCCTCGTTGACTGTTAATTTGCAATTGCTTCTGTAGATCTATTCTGTGGGAAGGCGACGGTATTCACACTCAAAGCAGTGACAAATGACATTGACATAGAGACGCATTGCCTCTCTTGTGGTACTCTCTCATATACGACAATACTCATCGGTTGCATCAACAGCAACACCATACGCTAGCATTCTAATTGATGATGTGCACTTTTGGAGAGAAGACAACCCTAGTCTCCTCAAGCCATCACGTTTTTGAACAAAGTAGGAATCAAAAGTAGTGAAGTCTACAATTGTCAAAAACAATTCTCTACGCATACTTAATGGACGACAAAACTTCACATCGTCAAAGATTGGAGTAGGAGCAAAGTAATCTCTGACCGAGTGTTCATGCCACAACTCCTTATCTTTGTGCACAAACGCTCTCTCTATGCGACTACCTCTTCTTGGCCTACTCCTCATTTCTTTACCAGAGTTACTTGAATCTTTGTGAAGTTTTGCAAGAAAATTCTCCTCCACCTCGTCAGTTTTTTGAAGTTGTCTCTCCATTCCGCCTCGTCATTGCTCAATGGTCAGCAACGCACTAGCTCTACATAGACACCGAGATGACTCTGGAAAATCAAAAAATGAAGTATCTGGCTTGGCTTACGCATGACATGGAAGGCCAACAGATGAAGTAAGTGATAAAGTGGGTGATGATTGTAGAGCGTTAGAAGCAGAAAATAGAGTAGATAGGATGGGAAGCGCGACGCTCCAACACGCCCGATGCCGATCATGCGTCCCGATGTCAAGAGATGCCGACCGCCTTTGTCGTGCATGCATTGAAGATGCTCTAACTAGCTAAAAACTAGCATAGTTATAGTGTCCACCCTCGAAAGGCGGAAGTAATATTATCCCAATCTCCCCTTGTCTGGTGGCCATCGGGATAATTATTAGCATATGAACAGACACTTCATTCACGCCGGCCCCTTAGAAAGGGACTCGAGTTTCTATCTATCTATAATTAGAGTCGTCTTCCATTAATTATATTCTTACATTTGTTGGTGCATGTAGAAAAACCGGAGGCACTCAAAAACATTCAAGATCATTATAAATTAGAAAATAAAACAAGGTACACTAAATAGAGTGTTAAGTGTGATTAACATCACTCTAGCCCTAAACGTCCGAGCCTATTTTTTGTCAGAAAACACATTTTGAAAAAAAGTGTCATAGACGAAAATGAAGATAAGCAATTCAGATCTCAACCGTGTAAACTTGTTATAGGTCATGTGAACCAAATTTTGAATCATGAGGCCATAGATTGCGAGATTGTGATGTATTAGTACACAAAAATGGCTACCAAATTTCATCATTTTCACTTTGAACTCCAATCTCTATCAACAAAGCTACTCTAATGAAAAAAAATCTCCATCGAGAAATTGTTCATCTTCATCTCACTATTACCCTTCCATAAAAGAAATTTCAATAAAAACAATCTTTGGCTTAGAAAAGTAGCCTTGCAATGGAGAGAAGTGCCAAAATTTGCAAAGAGAAAATTGTCTAAAACTAGACCCATTGCACTCATATCTACGCCTCATCTAGAAAAGAAAATCCATTTGGTCAAGACTTCTACTACTAAGACTAAACCCTAAAATAATGGAATTCATCCCAAAAAATAAAATTGAAATCTAACGGTGGATGAAGGAGATACAACTCTTCATAAATCATCCATTTTCTCACTTTAGTTAGTGCATCGTGGAAACATCGTTGCAAAGCTACTACCAAAAGTATTTAGATAAAAAAATTCCCAACTAAAAAGATATTAAATTCTATGTTAAGATCATGATTATGTAAAAAATTTCATCAAAACATATTTTTGGTTTCACATAGTTGGCTTGCACTGGTATAACATGCCCAATCTTTGAATACCCAAAACAAGAGGCTGCCTTCACTAATATGCATGCCATTGATTCATACTTTATTATATGAGTTTGAAATTTTAGGACACAATATAGACTTGATTTGGGACCCAACCCAAGTGATTTTGTCCAAATTGTTTTTTGGATGGAAGAGTTATGACTTTTCAAAGTTTCTCCCCTTCATCTAAAATGTAGAAATACAACATTGGGGGCGTTGAGGGGCTAAATATCAAAGAACTTACTATTGTAAGAACACTAAATGTGAATTCTCACATTATTTATGAAGGATAGTAACAATTTGACATTGTGGTCTTTTGGGATATTAGTGTCAGTAAGGAAGTGAAACTTGATGAAAAAGAGTTTGGAGTGCAGGAATGTGGTTAGGATTTAGGGTGGCTACACATATTGCTGCTAACACTAATTACCTACATGTATATTGATAAATAGTGTTAGAGAGATAGTAGGGATAAACACACTTTTCATTGCCTCACACCAAATACACTAGTTAGTGTAGTGGGCACGTTAGGGAAAAAGAAGATTGGATTGGCCCTTCTTTTTGATTTTCTTAGAATGTTAGGGGATAAGGATTGTTAACTTTATGAAATTGCAATTGTTGAAAAGTAGATGAAGCAATTATGAGTGACAGTCAAATATTAGGAAATTGAATTTTGAGTTGATGCCAATTTCATAGCAATGCACAAAATCACAAATGCAATTGGTTTAGGACTTCAGGTCTATTTTCAAGTGATGCTTTACATAGGGAGAGTAGCCGTGCACATGCTCCAAGGAGAGCAAAAATTCACTCATGTGATAGGCCCTTTACTAAACTTTAATAAATGAACCATTCACGAGAGAGGAATTTCTCCTCCATCGACCTTTGAACGACTTGTCTCCCTAAGTAAAGCGTTTCTAGGAAAAGAATCTTACCTTGTTTGTGTGTGAGGCCTTGTAAATATTTTGGTCGTTGGATCATATTGATATTGTAACATTGTGTTGGCCAATGCTTGGTGTGATTGAAAGTTTAAAGTGCTTGATGTTTGGTGCATATTATTCAAAATCAAGACAAGTGGAAATAATACCATACTTAAATTTATCGTTCTAAAATTGTTTTTGCTGCATTATTTTAAATATATGCCACATTTCACTACTTTTGGACTAAGTTAGAGGATACGCACCACATGTTCGAGTCCAAAGTATATGATCTTTATTGATAAGATCTTGCAAGATGTTTAAGCTAACTACTATCAAAAATACCATGACAAATTTCACTCATTCAATCTTATATCTCAATATGTGAAGTTGAATTCAAAGATCTTGGGGCATTGTTTAGCAAACATAGACTACTTTGTAGTTTGTACATAGCCTACTTGATTTGATGGTTGTTACCCTAACATTATGCTCATGTCTTTTTTCATGTAAAAAATGAAGTTGCATTCATGCATGCAAGAATGATTAAGACTCATTTTACTTTGATTTTAATCCTCATGCAATCTTATTTTTTTAGAAGAAGGTATAGAATCATGATGTATGAAAAATAGACCATGTTAAATACATTTAGCTCAAGAGAAATTGAAAGGTGACCAGGTACTTACAAGTTTGTGAATACAAGGCAAAGATTTTCAAAGAAGATTCCTAAATCTAAAATCCTAAAATCCTAAAAAAAAAAAGTCAACTATAATCAATTGGAAACTTGAGTAGATATTTTCTTATTAACACAGTATAATTAAAATTGAACAAATATTAGAAGTATAATTAATTTATTTTCTTTTCTTTTTGTTTATTTTTAATAAGAGAAAGATCTAGCCGATCAAAGCACTTCCCTTGCAAGGAGACTTTATGAGTGATGCAAGTATGCAATGAAGGAGCTTACTGAATATGTGAATAATTTAAGAGCACAGGCGAGCAAAAATTTGTAAAAGTCATAGACTTGGATTGTATTGTATAAGGTATTCGAAGAATATAGGTGATGAATAGTAATACGCATTAGAAGCAAGCGTCATCCATGAGTGTCATTGTCAAGGGTAGGAGGCCATCGGTCAAGGGGGAGATATTCCATCACCTCAAATGATGAATGTCTAAACCTATATTAAGTCCAAGAATTTATCCTCTTCAAATGTTTACCATTTCATTTTTCTTAATCATGACTAAATCATTCAAGTAAATGTGCAAGAAAAAATTCAGAGTGTTACAGAGAACTACAATCTCAAATTGAATGCGCCAAAACTTGCCAAGTGCTTACAATAGGGATGTTTTACATGCATAGCCCATAAAGATCCAAGAGGACCAGATTGGCTAAGTTCAATCTTGGACAGCCTGGATGAAGGGGTTAAAATTGGTTCTCTTGCATAGGATTTCACTAGTAGAAAGTGGTGTCCAAAATTTGTCCGGTAGCACATAGACGAAGTTGAGCGTATTGACCGCGTTCCGATTCAGTCCAACCGGAAGAATGGGTGTTCGTGACACTTGGCCTGCGACCTGCCTTGTTGTAACACTCCCAAGCAACAATACCAAATTTAGCTCATCACTGGCGGCATGCCCAACCATCATATAAGCCTCCAGTGATCACACCCAAGCATCTCACAACAAACTGATCTTCCTCTCGCTCTTTTGTTTCCATATCCATACATTCATCACCAGCTCTCCACCAAGTACACTACACCAGGTACGTCCGTATGCTCGCTCCCTTGTTCCCTTGACTGTTTCAATCACGCATACATTGTTACGTTTGAAGTTTCAAACAAGTTGGATTCATTGGTTCGATCTAATCTGGGAAGTAATGAATTGAACAATTTGAATCGATCAACAATTTGCAGTTTCTAGACTGATCTAACAGTTTGGTTTCGAACGATCGACTTCGTAGTTTTTAGAGGTTTGATTGATCTAACTGTTTAGGTTTCGGTTAATCAGAGCAGTTTGAGAGCGATGGCGACGGCAACGGAGCGAGCTGCAGTGGGAGCACAGGAAGGGAGGATGGAAGGAAAAGGCCTCGGAGGCCAAGCGGCGGAAGCTGCGAGAAACGTAGCAACGGGAAGAGACCAGCCTGGAGTCGGAATGGGCAACCGCGGAATGGGAGTGAACAATGGCACCACTGCCGTTGGCGACAGAGGCCTCTTCGATCACCACAACCGCGATGGGACCACTGGCGTTGGCGACAGAGGCCTCTTCGATCACCACAACCGCGATGGAACCACTGGCGTTGGCGACCGAGGTCTCTTCGATCACCACAACCGCGACCATCACCGCCACGGCGACTTCTTGGGTAACACCGAAGAAGAAATGGCCCGCTTGCGGCTCAAGACTCACATCACCCACGAAGGCGATGCTTACTGCCCCAACCCCAACATCCGTGACCTCGTAAGTACTCACACACACAGAACCCGTCATCGTGCTCAACACACTCCACAATCATGCTAGTTAGCTCCGATATCAAGTCCTCACTGGAACTTTAAAGTTATGGTAGTAATCTGATTTGTAGAGCTTCAGAGTCTTTGAATGATTATGTACACATGGCAGCTGTATCGATTCAGGTTTAGTACAACAACTCTGTTTAGTACAGCAATTCTAGACAAGTTCGTGAGCTGTAAATGCTCCGAAATTGAGTTATCGAGATGGGTGACTGGTAGTAATTTGAACTTCAGGACCTTTGAATGGGTGTCGAGATGTGGTTTTCAAAGAAGCTGGATTGTGTTTACAGTGAAAATATATGTATGCTTGTATTGACGAGTGCTTGCATTGATATGGCAGCCGAGGGAGTTCGAGACAAGGGTGCAAGTTATCCAGCGCTACCCCGAGATGAAAACAGTAGAGAAGACCGACTTCGTGAAGGAGATTCACCACGAAGAGAGGACAATCATCGTGCAACGCACAAAGATTGTGCACGACGACATCGAGCGAATTGACCGAGTACCAGTGGTCCGTCAGGTACCCCGCACTCGGATGGAGGTTCACTACCGGACAGTCGCCGAGGAGCGGGAAGTGATCGACATGGTACAGGAGGTGGAGTACGTCGACGTGCCGCGTATCGAGATGGTGCCGCGCGTCATCACGGAAGACGTGGAGGAGCGGATCATCGTGCCCGTGGTCCGTGAGGTGCCCGTGACGCGCATGGTGGAGGTGCCCACTGGCAACTACTGCGAGGCGCCTGCCGGCAGTTTCGTCGCCCCTGGTGACTTCGACCTCTTGCATCACGGACACGGCCATGGCCACCACAGCAAGACTGGCGCCGCTGCCGGCGGTGGTCTGCTCGGTGGGTTGTTGCACCGCAGCAAGTCGAACTCCAGCTCGTCTTCGTCGTCTTCTTCTGATCACGAGGGTGTGGGCCATGATACCGAGGTTGTGCACAATGCCGATGGCACCATCACGCCTGGAGGTCGCAAGAAGAAGAGCTTGTTGAGGAGAGTGCTGCACCAGTAGATGGATTCATGGATCATGTTACGTAATTCTTGAGGTTTCATTCGCTTCTGTATTTTAGAAATTTGAGTTGCAACGGGATTGGTTTAGAGATTGGTCAGCCGGTCGGTAAGGTTTATGTACACATACACATAATGGCTGGAATCTTGTTTGTATTAAAGCATGTTATTGTCAATAAACGCAGTTTTTCTTCAGATGTTGCTGTGCAGTTGTTGGGTGTCAGACCTCGATGTATGTATACTGGAATTGTAATCGTTATATATCTCTGCATCTGTTGTTTTTGCCATTATACAATATTGATATTTATTTTTTGTAGACTGTAACTTTAGAGTTAGTGGTACCTAGTACATGTCAGCTGAATTTAGTTTGTTTTCAGATTGAGCGACTCTTCTTATTTATGTTCCATTTGAGAGAAAGAATGTTCAAGCACTTTATTAACCCTTGAACCTCTGTGCAAGCTCGAGGAGCTATTTTCTAAATTTGCTCTCACTTTCCTCCACGTTTCACTTATATTTTGATGTCAAAGTGGTCACCTTATGATGCATTCACAATTTGAAATTTTACAATTGTTGTTCGATTAGTACATACTACCGTGTACTGTCACGTTTAAATCTACAAAAGAAAATTACAATATTTTAACCCTAAATAGCCCATTTGACCAATTGAAATCATTAGTTTTGTATTAACAATGAATTAGCTATGACTTTTGGAAAAGGAACTCCTAGTTGTACCCAAAACCACTCAACCTAACATGTGCACCATATTTACATTAAGTTTCAAAGTTGGAAACTACTCCCTCAATCCCATTTTAATAGTCTAATAGGTTCTAACAAATCTACCTCTTGAGATAGATCTAAGAGAACCTAATGTACAACTATTATTTAAATTTCAACGGGAAATTTAAATTTGGACTTTTTAAGATTCTTTTTTTGGAAATATGGTTACAATGATACTAATACTCAAATTTTCCAAAATTCCACCTTGAAAATTTTAGCGGTTTTACAAAATACTAGATACATTTCATTTTGCGGTAGGAACTGCCAAAGGTTTTTAACACACGTTTTGATAAGCATTCCCAATAAATCATTGTTGTATGCACATATTTAGTGATCACCACAAAAGTAGTACTGTTCTAATTTCCCCTTGTCCGGTGGCCATCGGGATATTAGCATTACGAATGGACACTTCATTTACACCGGCCCCTTAGAAAGGACCGAAGTTTCTATCCATCTATCTAATCACCACAAAATCATATAAGCACCAAAGGTTACACATATTTGCCTTTCATTATTCCAAAAGACCTAAACCAGTAATGTATCATAGTTTTTGTATGAAACAACTCCAGGAACCTGTAAATGTGAACCAATGCATGCATTCTCCATAACTTTGGCATCTAATTAGATTTTAAATGCACAAATAAATACAATATTGGCATAAGATTGTTTGTTAAAAGAGAAATTTTGTGAATATTCTTCTAATCTTGAAAAACATTACTATAACTAAATTACATGTTACAACCCTTCAAAGTGACCACATTTAAACATATACATTTTCAAACCATTTACCAAATTCTTGATGTCTACCACTCTATACACAAAAAGTCTTGTAACAAATAAAAAAGATTTATTGTAAATGGGGAGCCTCCCACCTTTAGGCTCCCGCCCTGATCAAGCCCCTCTCTTGTCCGGCCACTTCTTGACTAGAAGGCCCTTACATAACAAGTACACTATTCCAAGCCTAGTCACTTTGCCTATTTCCGAAATTCTTCAAACCTTGTTGATTGCAACAAAATGCAATACATCAAAATCCCCTAATTTTTTTGTTAGGATGGTTCTTCGAACAAATCAATTATATGAGTCTGGTCGAAGTCCACTCATTGAGAATCTCAAAACCATATGCAATCGGTTCTTCAAGTAAATCAAATGTTTTTATACAAGAAAATTTGTCCTCTTGAGCGCACTCGCATCCCATCAAGGGAGAGTGCTCAAAATTGGAGCATTATCAATAGTCTCGCACTAGGCTTCTTCACCCAAAGGTACAAGTATAGCTTTTCACTCAACAGTAGCATGTATTCACAACAAACATTACAGGGTGCACGCAAATTTAGGGCACCATTTTAGAAACACCTATGAGACTACCTAAAGTTTCATAGCATACTGTAGAAGAGTCCAAATATGATGAATCCACTTGGAATATCCTTCTATTTACTTTCCCCAAAGCACGAAAATTGCTTACACAATTTTAGCCATTATTGAGCACTCTCCATTAACCTCACTCTATACACCAAATCTTAGAATCAGATTCTTCACCATTTATTTTGGAGAAGGCCAATTGTTTTTGGAGAAGATCTTGTCGTAGAAAGGGAAAGAAACATCTTGCGGGCCATTTAAAACATTGCATACAAAAGTTCAAACAACTCAGAGTCCAGGTGCTAGCAGCAGATAGACACCAACTTTAAGATGGCCCATTTTCACATCAACATACATCAAAGGTTTTCACAAAGTTAATCATAAAGTGCCATACAAACGATACATTGATGGCACCTAAGTACTTAAGAAGGATCAATACTCAATCACAACATTACTTACAGCCTGCATATCGGTAATGTATTCCCATATTCACAAGCAATAAACCACCACCATCACCTGCTCAGATAGCGTACATAATGAGAAAGACCAGGATGGGCATCCTAAATCCTCAATAGCAAACGCGCGAGATCCAACTCAAGTTCTTGCAATATAATGGAAATTCAGAAACAGAATTCCTTGTCTCGGAAGCACGATAGGAGATCGTTGCTCCTTTCCTATAGATCGAACCAATAATCTGGTTACCTAAACCCTGAAATGATAGACTTGAAACCTATACGCCTGGCCAAGCTATGGCTTTCCATACCTCCATGGACAGCATAAGAACATTCTGCAGGCCTCGGTGAGCTTGTACCACGTAGCCTCCATAAACAACTATGATCCATCAGGTCCAATTTCATAGGGCTATTCCAATCTGCCGACCATTGTAAATAAGACTCAGTAAGGTTCATAAAATTGCCCGCCTTCCCATAGTTGATTGATCAGCATTAACGAGGTTGTGAAAGTTCTTCGGTAGGGCTAAGTTTCCATTCTGTATCCTGACTTTTACCGATTGGACAATCTTAGCCCTACCTCCTGGAAGCGTTACGCTCGTTGTCTCCACTGGACCTAAATTCGAAAATACGTGTGAAACATGGAAATGATTAAAAGTTGATACTCGAGTGTATGTTATGCAGCTTGCCATGAACCTCTTGAAGTTATGAAAGTATACAGTCAACTTTACGGCCCTAAACCCAACGCATACTTCCCCACTCTGCTTCTACTTCCTCCATGAATAAAACACTGATTGGGATTCACCTAAAAAGAAATTTAGTTGACGAAAACGACATCCACAATTCGAGGTTATGTAAAGTTGTAAACAAAGTCAAAAATAACATGCTGACAAATCATTAAGAGTGAAGGTGACGGACCTTTATTTCTAAGAGTCGACAATGAGAGGCCATTCTGCTTGAGGTTTACGAAAGGGTTCTTTGACGGTTATGATCGCATGCACCTTTAGTTTCAAAAGCTACTTTGGGCATCACTATCACAATGAATCATCTTCTAAAACTTTATCAGATTTCACATTTGACATGCCAATAAAAAGACATAGATCACAATTCATATCAGGAAACACCATAGTAAAAATTATGAGTTCATGTAATATCAAGCATTAATTTCAACACTCAAAGAAATTACCACAAAAAAACTTTTGTAGTAATACATTGTCACACAACTGTGCATGTACTATTTCTCTTGATAGCCTAATCCCAATAACATCAACTCAACCTTGCAATCTCTCAGCATAACTTCATCCCCTTCGGCCATGGCTACTTTTGAAATTGCATTGAAAGGTATTCGTACGCCCTCCAATATTAGCACCAATAATACTCATTTCACGACCTCCTTCGATCGACCTCTCACTTGACATTTTGCATCATCTATTGGAAGCTCTAGTTAAAATTGCCATTGAATCTTCTCCAACATACACTTTCGTATCTATCAACTCTGAAGGTTATATTTGATACATAATGGGTACCTGGTTTGAGATACAAGAGAGCGGCATCGAAAATTGGAGTCCAAAGTGCTCGAACTTCACAAGACGAGCTTCCATCGTCAGCTCGAGTTTCATCCTGCCGATGACTTTGGAGAGGGAGAGCAAAACTCCGTCTTCGCTCCCATAAGAATCATCAGAATTACTTCCATCACCACGCCCAACGCTCGGCCGTTAGGAAGATTCATCACCTTGCTTCCAGGCAAGAAGATTTGTGCTCTGCCCCAATCTCGATAACGAGCTCCTTCATGAGTGAGAGCATGTTGGGAATGAGCACCTTGTGGAGTGTTCGGCAGTTGCACTTGTAGAAGGTGGATTCCATACCTTTCAATCGAAAGGTAACACATACTTCAATAGTTAATAACATACATGGTCCAACGTTGTACATGATGTTTCACATACTAAAGTTGCTATACGAATCAAATCCAAGTGTGCAATGAATGGCAAATTGCAAGTCCAACTCACCAGTTTGAGCATGTTTACATAAATAAAGCTCCTTGCTTTTCAAAGTACACTCGATGTGCACATGTCGATAGCAAGACGTGCACTCCAATTTCTTGAACAAGACAAACTCTTCTTTCCGGGATTCTTCCATAACTTGGAGGGACAAGGAATAAAAAGATCAATCCGAAATGAAACATGATTCCCAACCTAAATAATCACCTCAAGCAAAAAGTGATGCGGTGTTTGTAATTGGAATAAAGACACACCTTACAAGAGCTGTAGTACTTCTTGATGACGGAAGGCGTCTTAGAAGAGGTCTTTGCAAAAAGTACATCACGTGGTGTGAATTGGGCGCTCATGAGGCTATGGATATCTAGGTTCAAAAAGGATTGAGGAGAGGCTCCCATCTTTGTTGCATAGAGTTTAGTTGTTCTTGCAAAGTCAGCCTTACAAGCAAGAAGGGTTCTTTTTATCTCACTTACATCTTGCAATGTAGCACACTCACCTGAATTAATCCCAAACCTTCTTGACCTTGTAGAGCGAAGCAAGACTTTGAACTTTTTGTTTTGTGGTTCAACCACATACTCCACTTCTGATAGCCAAAGGTGTAGGGCCTTGCTCAAGCCAAGTGGAGAACTTTCAAGCCCATCCTACAAAGCCAACTTTGCTTCCTTGACTGCTTCGGTACTGACACAATCAGATTGATGGATAATAACGTGATTAAGAACATTCATGTGCACAATGCATTGGATGAAGGTTCCCTATAAGATGGTGAGATAAATGTTGTCCTAGGAGTATGTTGATGGTGCCTACCATGGGCTCCATATGTCTTGGTTGTGTGTTGGTTGTGTGTTGAAGTTGCTTTCAACACTCTCCATACTGCATAAACATTTCAATCATGAAAAATATATAGTTTATTAGTAGAGTTTGAATCCTTTTGTAACATGCTTCTCACAGGAGAAGTTTGAGGTGTAATGGATTGAATTGCAAACATTTGAGTGACCTTTTGAACTATATGGAATTCCATATTTCTCTATACCATACGGATTTGAAACAACACAAGACTTGAAGGTTTAACCAGTTGCTCTACTCTAAAGTGAAACAATTGTACATTTGTAAAATGATTGTGAGCATGTGCTTACTATAGTGGCTTCAACGTGATGATGCAATAGGTTTTCCACTACAACTATGATATAGAACACAACAACCAATACTCGTTAGAAATTTTAGAGTGTGATTAGGGTTTACCTACTTTTGTGATCCGCCTCCTTTGTGATGTGAAGTCTTTCACCACTTCGGTAGCTCTACCCGCCTCCTTGATCAACCTTGCTTGCCACTCCAACACTCGCTACTCCGATTGATCCGCCTATCAAGCTTGCTTGCCACTCCAACACTCGCTACGCCGATTGATCTGCCTACTTTGTGATGTGAAGTCTTTCGCCACTTCGGTACCTTTACTCATGTTCTCAATCAAGCTCGCTTGACACTCCAACACTGGTTACGCCGACTTCCTCAAACCCTCTTGGCACTCCAATAGTTGCTATACCGACTTCATAGGATCAACACTCTTACCATTTGCTGACTTATTCAAACCCTCTTGCCACTGCAATACTTGCTACGCAAACTTCATCACTCGCTCCCTTAGTTCAACAATGTCCACTCCAATGCCGCTACTCGCTACTTCGACAAGCCGTGTTTTGCCTCTCCCCACTTTGTCGAGTTGTGGCTGCTCTCTAATCTCTCCGCTCACTCTCAATAGTCCTCACCTATTCTCTACTTTGCCATTACTCGCTACTTCGACAAGCCGTGTTTCGCCTCTCGCCGCTCTCTAATCTCTCCGCCTACTTTCAACTCTTCTCACCTATTCCCTATTCTACCACTACTCCCTACTTTGACAAGCCGTGTTTTGCCACTCCCCACTTTGTCGAGCTCTAGCCGCTCACTAATCTCCCAGCCCACTGTCAACTCTCCTCACCTACTATGCCGCTACTCGCTACTTCGACAAGCCGTTTTTCGCCACTCTCCACTTTGTCGAGCTCTAGCCGCTCTCTAATTCCCCCGCCCACTCTCAAGTCTCAAGTCTCCTCGCCTATTCTCTACTTCGCCCCTAGTACTATTTAGTTAACCCACCCACTCCTTACTCTTGACTTCCCTCACCCACTCTTTACTATGCCTACACACTACCTACTCTCTACTATGCCCACCAGGTGCCCTCTACTTTATTCACCCACTTTCTACTTGCCTACTCTTCCAATTATGAGTTATACCAATCGAAACAATGTCTACTTAGCATATACACCATATGAACATTTAAAAGGTTCATAAATTTTTTCCAAATTATGCATATTTAACTATAAAAACACAAGTGGAGTTCTGTAAAGGTTGATTGCCTTGCGCAATTTGTAATTCCAACCTTTGTGATTTCTTGTTATAATTTTTGGCATGTTTTAAGTGAAAGTAACTCTTGTAAAAATAGAGAATTTACAAAAGCAAACTTCAATTTCTGCAAAATAAAAATTGCATCAACTTTGACCGTTATAATCTTCGAAATAATTAAGATCCAAATATCCAATGGTTGAAATTTTTTTATGGTAGTATGGATGGTAGTTAAATTTAAGATCTTATGGATTAAATTAGATTAAAAATGTCAAATTTTTGAACGTGTCTCAATTCGAAGAAGGTAGTCCAAAAATCCCAGTTTTTGAGATTTTGATACAAGACATGCCTTGGGCACTTCCTGGATAATGAAATTGATGAAAGCAGTTTGGCGTTAACCCCTAACTTTTCTTAAAACCCAAAACGGGTTTTGGAGGTTCCCGTAGAAGAAAAACTCAGCCAGCTTTAACCATTATAATCTCACAAATGAGGAAGAATGAACGGTTCAAATTTAGTATGTGAGAAGAATGTCAGGTGAACTTTGAGATCTTACGGTTGAATCCTTTGAATAATGCTTAGATTGAGATTTTTTGAGCTTAATCTAAAAAAAGGTCAAATTTTGTGAATTAGACCGTTTTGCAACAAGGAAATTTAGAGGTTAATGGGATTGATGAAAGCAGTTTGGGGTGGATGGGATTGATGAAAGAGCAATGATATCAAAAGTTGGACCCAGCTTAGCCAGTCATATCAAAAGTCTTAAATTCTCCAACTCATCAACTTCTGTCTGTTTTCCCATCCAACTTTGATCATGAGCCTTTTCACGTCCTGTTGATTATCATAAAAATCAGTAAATGTCTTGTTGAATTGACAATATTTTACAGTGGTTCGAGCTTGAAAAATCTGCAAGTGCATGCAGAATTTTAGTACAAGTAGATATCTCTTCTCAGTAACTTTTGATACATCGTTTAAGATTTGTTCTTCTTAATCTGATTTTTTTTTTTTTAAATGAAGAAAGGGTTAACAAAAGTGACATCACACATGTTAGAAGTATGTGTAATTTCTCATTCTCACATAACTCTCCATTTTACTCCAAACCTTCTTATCTTATTCCTTTAATTGATACTTTGGCAAGAGCAAAACATTTTGGAAAGGGTTTTAATTGTCTTCGTGAATACTTTTAACCCCTAATTTTCCTTGTTGCAAAATGGTTTAAGTCACAAAATTTGACCTTCCTTTAGATTAAGCTTAGAAAATCTCAATCTAAGCATTATTTAAAAGATTCAAATGTAAGATCTCAAAGTTCACTTGACATTCTTCTCACATACCAAATTTGAACCCTTCATTCTTCCTCATTTGTGAGATTATAATGGTCAAAGTTGGCTGAGTTTTTCTCCTGCGGGAACCTAAGGAAAGTTAGGGGTTAAAAAAAGCCAAATACTTAGAACAACACACACTTTCTATTGCCATCAATATCCTCCTTGACATGTTCTTGACCAAAAACATGAAATTCACCAAGTCAGAAGAATGATGCAGATATTTCACTAGATCGAACTTGGGCATTCAGAATTTGCATACCCTGACACCACATCCTGAAATTCATCATCCTGCAAAAAGCTGTGAGAGAATTCAATAGTCAGTTCATGAGCTCCAAGATTTCTTGCACCTGTAAGTACTGGAGGAAGGTGATCTTTGTGGAGCAAGAAAGGCTGGAATGTGGCGCCCCCGTCGTCTTGATTACGAAGTGCATGGGCACCCAGATGTCAAGTGCTGCAAACAAACGAGTGTGACAAATCGTACTTTCATAACTGTGTGCTCCATTGCACGTCTCAGCTATGGCCACCTGCCCCCTCTCCTCTGCTGATTTGGTATGAGAAGCCGTTAAGGCTCAACCTTTCACCTCATACATCATTTACTTGCACACCCCTGCCGCCGATATTTGCTCAAGACTCATCATCATCGTCATCAATATAATGCCCACTCTCCTCCTCTCTTGCTTATAACAGCTGCAACAACCACATTTCTGCACGCACCCATTGCTAGTTAGTATTGCAGGTACTGTAAGCTCGATTGAGTTTTGCATTGTGGGATTGCAATCTGGGAGCTCGTCTCACGGTTTTCGATTTTTCAGGTCTTTGATCGCCATCGTTTTCTGCAGTTAGTGTTGAGAGTTCTTGTTAGTTTGGAGGGGTTACAATGGCTGCCGTAGAGGAGGGCAGGGGCTTTGGAGGAAACGCTGCCAAGAACAATGCAGCTACTTTTGGTACTCACGGGGATCACAACGGAGCTTTTGTTGGAGATGGAGTTGGTCATCATAACGGCGGAATGCTGGGACACACCGAAGAGGAGATGGCGCACTTGCGGAATCGCACCCTTGTCACCCATGAAGGCGAAGCTTATTGCCCTAATCCTGCAATCAGGGATCTTGTAAGTAAAACATTGATTAGTTCGGCGAACAGTCACAATCCTCATGTTCTTTCGATCTACTAATGAATATATCTGATTCTACAGTGCTGATCGAAATGAGATGGTTTCGCAGTAGTCCATGACAATGGTTGTAATTGCATGTTTGTGCTGCAGCCAAAGGAGTTCGAGACGAGAGTGCAGGTGATTCAACGCTACCCGGAGATGAGAACAATAGAGAAGACGGATTACGTGAAAGAAATTCATCAGGAGGAGCGCGTTGTCATCGTGCCGAAAACTCGGATGGTTTACGACGAGGTTGAGCGCATTGACCACGTTCCGGTGGTGAAGGAAGTGCCGAGGACGCGCACTGAGATTGTGTACCGCGTGGTGGAGGAGGAGCGCGAAGTCACAGACATGGTCCCGATCGTCGAGTACATGGAGGTGTCCCGAACCGAGCTCGTCCCGAGGGTCGTTACCGAGAATGTGGAAGAAACTGTTACTGTCCCTGTTGTGCGCGAGGTGCCGGTCACCCGCATGGTCGAGGTTCCCACCGGAAAGTATGTCGCACTCACCACCCAACCCACTTTTGAAATTTGAACCAGACCCAGTGTTCACCACCGCCATCATCTTGTTCAATGTCACACTCACCCCGTCAATTTTTTATTTTGAATATTGAAGATCATACTCAAGGGGCGTATTATCGATTCCTAATGACAATCTTTTTCTGTTTGATTTGTGGGATGGTGCAGCTACTGCGAGGCACCTGCAGGCGAGTTTGTGAATCCGGGCGACTTCGACCTGCTGCATCATCATCATCACCACGGCGGGCAGACTAAAGCAGATCATCTCTTAAACCGATCTTCCAGCTCATCGTCCTTGTCTTCGTCCTCCGACGACGGAAGTTCAGGTCGCGATGCAGCAACTATGGCTAACGCTGACGGAACTCCGAAGAAGAAGCCGAGTCTGCTCCACAGGATCATTCACCACTAGATTGGGCTCTCGGAATCGAAGCGGGTGACATGCAACTGTTCTGAAACTTGCGGATTCTATCCATGATCGATTTGCTTGAGATAACGGCAAACCTCTGTACAGATCTTATGCCTAGAAACAGCGAACATTCGAACTCTTTGTATATAAGTCCGTCGCAGTCATCTTCAACGTTTTTGATTTTTTGAGATAGCGTGCAAGACAATTATTTTTGTACGTTGTTAAATATCAGTTTGATCTAATCCAATTACCCTACTTTTTCTTACTTATGTCGTTGTTGATCCTCAATCTTCTCTGACTCGCTGGTTGCAATAATCTGAGATCTGAAAATATCCAATCGTAAAAGTTACTTTTGTACACATTTTCTTAATCGCATGCTTCGTTTTGAATAATGTATAGCAGCATTGATGAAATTTCACATTGATTAGCTTCAGCTTTAGTAGGATCATGACAACAGGAACATGTGATTTACAATAGCAAATGTGCATTGCATGATGATTTTCATAAGAACAACATAAACACATTATTTTGCAGAGAATTGTCTGATAAACGCGTATCGGTACCTTCTGATAGACAAGTTTGTCCTAGGAGCAGCCGTAGGAAGGAGGCAACTTCATGGATGAAAAAGACAGGTATTTAACATTTCGACGTTACTTCCGAAACGTCCATGCATTGTACCATCGTACCCGGAGACCTTTACGCACAAGTACATGACTTTCGTATAGAACTGGAGCTTGAATTTTAGGTACATGCTCATCCGTATCAAGGAAGCTGTGCAGGTTGCAGCGAAAATGAGAAAGCCACTCTCAAGCTCCGAACGAAAGTGGCCCACCCCGAGTACGTACCACTGTCACTGCTGGTCAAACATCAAACTCACCAGTAGGACAGTGCCTTAATACGAAAAGGAAAGCGCGGCGAGCCGTCCATACTTTATCATTGTATTCCATTTCTAATTGCTAACATTCTTATCACTCTCCTGAGTGGCTGAATGCATTTCCTTTGAAGCAACCAGCACGACTAGCTGCCCATGCCAGCAGTACGACAGTGGAGGACAAAGTCTGACGCGATGAGTACCGCAACGAAGACGACTACGCTGCCACGAGCTTCACAGTCAGAGCTACTGCTCTGTCATCGTCATACTTGGCGCGCTCTCAGTGAGAGCACAAATCCTCAAGAGTGGCAACGCAACTGATCGATCAGAGGCAGGGAGATGGCGAATTCTCAAGGATTCTGGGCAGTGGTGCTGCTGTGTGCAGCAGCTAGTGTGGGAGCGCAAGCTCCAGCGCCGGGTCCGAGTAGTGGCGGAGGTGGGGGAGACGACCAGCCAGAGAACTTTGGGTACTATCAGATATGGGCGGACCAGGCGGGGGAGACGCACTTCACGCGATGCCTCATGAAGGGGTTCAACCTGACGGCGTACGCGTTGCTGCCGCAGTACGTGCGCAGTGACTTCGGCGGTCCCACGATTGCCATGGTGTTGACGGAGCTTCCTGTGGGGTTCACGCAGGGGTTGCACTCCGCTCCCGCTGTTCAGTTCGTCGCCACTCTCTCTGGCTCCTGGTTCGTTTCCATGCCCCTTTTCCCTCTCCTTTCCTTTCCTCTCCTCCTCCCACTTTTAATCCAATTTTCAGTCACGCTACTGCCTCTTTCATTTCCTTCCCTCCCAGTTTCAGTACCACATGAAAGAGGAATGGAGTTCTATAAGATCCATAGCGCCGAATCTGCACATATGTATTGATCATCAGTCCCAAACTCCAGACCAGAGTTGCTTTCGGAAATTGCATGTACTGTACAAAATTCAGCACTAAGGTTTGAGCAATGTTGTTTTGAAACTTGTAAGATGAGTCACCTACTTGAAAATGCCACCAAGAATTACCTACCCGTGGGGAGCATACATCGTGAGCTTGGGAAAAGTCTAGGGGAGTCTTAACTTGCTAAATTCCTTTCCACATAAGAAAAAGATTTTGTCTTGTCTTCATCTTGATTATTGTCCTCGTTTGTGTGGTATTAACTTGACCAACTATGACTCATAGTGATTGTCAAAAAGTGTAAGAATTTACTCTCTAGTTGGAAATTTCACAAAGGAATGTCAAACTTTACTTTCAAGAACCTCTCATCATTATGGAGTTTTGGGTTATCATAAACATCACATAATGAACCATGTATCTTGGAGCACTCATTCCAACAGAAAAGAAGTCAAACTTAGATTATCTCAACTTGTCACCGTGTGTCCATTTGTTCAACACGACAACAGGAAGCCACTATTGCTGCCAACAAACTCATTCAGACTGTATATCTACTAAAGGACTTTTGTAATTTATACACAGTCAAGATGCATATCTATGTAAGCAACACTCATGTGGTATCTAAAATGCATGATGTAAAACTCTTGAATCACGAATATTCATTTTCAACAAATTCTTCCACACGCTCTGAATTTTCTGGATGTCTCATGTTTCCATGTACATTGAGGAGCATGACTTGAAATTTTATCCAAAAACGAAGTAATTGAGTCATATGAATAATGTCCGAAAAGGAAAGAAAAAGAACATTTTTGGGTTTCATTCCGGGAGTTGACAACTTCATACACCGAGAGGAAGCGTCCTGAACGGATAACTCAGTTAGAAAATGAGCTGTTTCTCAGATTGCAAAAATGGACAACATCAATGGGATTTTCTGCAATGTAAACATAGAAGGCTGATAATGATTATTTTTGTTCGCTTGATGGCTGTGCAGGTACACACAGACAAGTGATGGCACCAGGTTTGAGTATCAAAAGGGAGACTTGCTGTTTCAAGACAATACTCCCTTGTCACCAGCTAATAAACCTCCACAGCACTACTCCGGCACTGTCGGCAACCAACCTTGCCACCAGCTAGTCGTGCAGATCTTCAGGATTCCGCAAGTAGACCAAATATGCCCCTTCTAAGTAGACCGCATCTCATTCACCCAGCCAATGCATAAAGTTCAAGTTTCAAGTTTCGACAGCAATAAATCTCTGGCATGAGATCCGATGCTACGCTCAAATTGGTGCTAATAACAAATAGATGAATTGGAATGTCCGCGTTATCGCTCTTTGAGAGACGGGACAGAGAGCGTGAGAATATAAATAAATAGTCTTGGATTTGCAGGTGCGTACTTTACAATCTGCTTGCATCTACTAGGGCTCAGAAAGAATCGATGAAGGAGGAGTTGTCGATGTTTTAGTAGGGGTTGAGTGGAGTGGCTTCCTGGTAGGCAGGTGCAGGTCGACTGAAATGATTCTGCAAAGCGCTTCTGGCCATCTGCACATCGCGCACAAACGTTGTGCGTGCCTTGGCGTATGGCGCATCTCGAGCTGCAATCAGAAACTGTTAATGTCAGATTATGGGACACTTGTGTTAATCAGGGTTTGTAACAGATTCTAAAGGGAATTTGTAGCTTACGGAGGCGTTGAGCTTTGCCGGCGGAATACACGTTTTGTCGCTTACAGCAGAAAATGCATGCGCCCACAAAGAAAATTACACCGACGACAATCGAAATTACGATGGCTGCCTTCTCGCCTCCTGACACTCGCGCGCATGGTCCTACTCCCACTCCGCACAGACCAGGATTGTTCGCGACACTGCAAGCAGTCACGGGTCGTTCTTTAGTCACGGGACCTCTTCTAGAATGGATGCTTGCAAATGAAAAGAAAAGGCTTCTTTGAGATGTGTATGCTAGCAGAGACGTACTTTAATAACGCGCCGCGAACGGGCAGTGCTCCCAATGTCGATGGCACCTCTCCCTCCAACGCGTTGTCATTGAGCAACCTACAACAATCGACACCCATGCAGCTCAGTCTCTTCAGATTCGCTAACATATTAACGCCACGAACCTACCACTCGAAGCACCGTATCCGACATTGTGAGCGATTTGTCTTAAGATTTGAGACCCAAAATGGACAGAATCTCAAATGTGGATAACAATATGGTGCCCTACGTTAAGGTGCAATTCTCCTCGTTTTCGGTCCGAATTCTGATTGTTTGCAGACACGTTGACAATCCAAGCAACCAAGAAGCTTACAGTTTCTGGAGAAGAGGGAGATTTCCTAGACTGGCAGGAATGGAACCGTTGAGGCGGTTGTGTGAAAGATCCCTGTAAGCAAGCACGGCATCTGTTAGTGCTCAGGGATCCCAAAGAAGTCGACTACGGTTCTGCATCTACATATCCACGTACGGCAGCTTCAAATTGTACACACTGATCGGAAAACCGAACATATCCATACTGAAATAGTACCTGTGGCAGAATGATCAGAATGGAAAGGAAGTGAAGGAAGATTGGGCGGAGTAGTACACTCACAAAGAGCTCAGAGAAGTCATGTTGCCGAAAGAGGGCGAAATATTGCCCACCAAGAGGTTGTTGCTCAAATTTCTGTCGAACAAGATCGTAATTAGGGTTACATCATAAATCGATGAAAAGCCAACATGATTCTTGATTTCAAAGTAAGTTGAAGAGCTCGATGCAAAAGTTCATAATGCTCATATGATTTGAACAGGATACTGAGTCATCGCTACTTACAGCGACTGGAGCTGCCGCAATGCGACCCACTTATCGCCAAGATCACCCCGAACGCCTTGAAGGTCCAACGATCTGCGCCGCGGTTCCAAATTTCTCAGCTCAGAACTCAGATATCAACCCACTTTGAAGGATTAGATGCAATTCATCTCCAATGGTGAACTTACAGTTGGGTTATGAACCAAGCGCCAACGCCCGAGTCGAAGGTACACTTGGTGCCGTCCCAGGGATGCACGGAGGGCACACACGGATCGCCGTTCCATCCCAATCGCGACGGCAGCTGCAGGCTTTGCTTGATATCCATGAGCGCCCATACTGCAGCCATAGCCACAGTTAGAATGGTGCTCGAACAATGCTTGATGGTATGGAAGAATTTGGAATGGTGTGTGTTTGTGAGATCGAGGTCAGGCACGCACCATTCTCGTCAAAGGTGGCATACTCGCGTGGGATGATCTGGAACACTTCGAAAGCGTTCACAGCGACGGCGCCCTTGATCGGCACGAAGCTGATCGTCAGTGTGCGACTCTCTGCCGTCACCGTCTTGTTCAGGATGATAGCCCTATTGGGGGCGCCGGCCATCTTCACCACGTCAACCTCCATGAACAGCGGCTGGTCGTTCAGCGTCACGTCGAAGACGCGCATGCCGGGCGCGTCGACGCCGAGCTGAATCTCAGCCAGGTGCAGCCAGATGGAGTAGTTCTGATTCGCCTGCACGGGAATCGTGTAGCTGAGCTTGTTCATCGGCCCTGTCGTGGTGGCGGACTGGTAGATCGCTTCGGGGTAGATGTTGGGCGGGTTCGCGAAGTTGCTGATATTAGCGGCGGTGCGTAGCACCTCCACTGCCGACCCTGGGGCGAACAGGGTGCCGTCCGTGGCCCAGTATCGGTCGCCGCCCCAGATGTCCGCCTTCAAGCGCGAGCCGTAGCCCGACTGCGCAGCGCCCGCGGACACACGCTTCACCGTGCGCATCACTACGTTCAAATTCGCGTTCGCGCCCATGTTGTATGCGTCGACGTACAGCTGCAGAATCTCCAGGGACGCCAGCACCGGGTTCCCATGACCCGAGCTGTGGAAACACACCGTCGCCGCGCCGTCCGTCACATGCATCAGCGCGTCCGCGTACTCGTTGTCCAATATTGTGCTCCACCCTGGCGCCAGCGAATATACCAGCGTCCCTTCTAGTGACACTTCGAACACTGGCTCCTTCCCTGCGTTATCAGCTTCGCCGAACGCAAAGAACATCCTGCAATTGTCCACCCAATATTCATTGCCAAAACCAGTGTCTGTGCATCTCTTGACCAAAACGCTTGGAAATGAGTTGGAGTCTCGTCACGATACCGATGGTGACCAGACTGACATGCGATTCAGTGATAGTAACAATTCAAAGCCGATCAAGTACCTGATTAAGTAGTGGCCACTCGGGACGCTGATGTTATAGCAATTTTCAGGTCCATCAGATGTTTCGAAGAAGCGAACGGTGTTGAGCTGGGAGGCGATGCGGCTGACAGTCGTGAGAGGGCCGGCTCGGCCACCAGTGTAGCCAAAATCCTTGGACCACAAGAAGCCCGTTTCATTCGCGACCATGTCAACAGTCGCGCCGCACGCAATCCGCACTGCCAACGGACCTGAATCCACATCGAGCCTCATTAATTATTCTTCGTCACCAAACAAAACGCGCAGATTCCGAGGAAAATACTGCGAACCTCTTCTCACGCTTCCCACTAACACCATTATGATCTTATTCGCTCAACAAGAGCACCATAATGACGGAACTAGGACTGGTATAGATCTGGTGTACCGACATTGCTCTGAAACTCGCCGGGGGCATTGATTGCTTACCTCCTGGACCAGGATTCTGAGCGGCAACATAATGAATCATAAAACTGAAAACCACAATGAGCGCGGCGCTACGCGCTAGATCCATCTTGATCAGACGCTCTCTAATACCCAAACACTCCACACGCCGAAAAGCGTCAAAAGTCTTCACGCGCCACCTGCTCTCCTAGCGCCTCTACGGAAACCCATCCCCGATAACCTTCAACAATCTTCAAAACCTGTGCTCAGCGCGCACTCCCCCATTACGCCAAATCCCAATCACCCGCACAGAATAACACCCTGCCCCCGAGTACTCATCAAACGCACTGACTCTGCTTGTCTACAACCTGCAAAACTATCGATGCACCAGTTCTAGTGGGTAGACTGGAACCGCGAGGACGTACGATGTCCACCACAGCGACAAGTGTCGAAGACAACTTCTGGGTAATCAATGCTGCCAGTGTTGCTGCCAGTCGATCAAGCGCACGCCGGACTGTCGATTCTAGCTAGCTCGATCGATTGCAAGTGATCAGTCGATCACCCGGCAGTCTCCGAGTGACGGAGTGAGAAGAGAGCTTGGCGATTGCGGGCATGGAATGCAGGGGAGCGATAAATGTCAGCGACAAATGCGACGGATTTCTAGCGCACGCTCGCTCGGAGTGCTCCCGCCGCTGCAACTTCTGCTCCTCCGCTCCCGCCGCGCGCCTCAGTCTATCTTCCAATTTCCTAGATTTCCTGATCTTCAGGTTCCTGACCCCGGACATCTACGTAAATCTACCACGTTTCGTGGATCTGTATGGTAGTGTAAGTCAACGACTGCTTGGACATCAATGAACCATGTTGTACCTCGCTTTGTCCGCCTTTTTCATTCCTTTTCATTAGTATATGTTCATCATTGGGTCACCATTTGAATTTCGAAGCTTCATGATTCTTGATGTTGCCCCTAGATTTTTTGAAATCACAAGATCATTTGAATAGGACACGCAATGAGTGATATGTGAACCTATTGGCGGGACCCGCGTTCCCATAAGAATTTGGTGAAGGGGTAAATGTCGTCCCTTTGTCAATATTCAACGTGTTTAGAGATCAGAAAATCACTTTTCAAGATTCCTCTTGTCTATGTTGAGAGCATCGACGAGAGAAAGCAAGAGGGAGAAAACAAGAATTGGTGAAAGAGTGCCAAGAGCTTTATAGAGATCGGGGTTGGTGAGTACAGGCGGCACCGTAATGGCACCAAAGGTCAACTGCAGTGAACAGGCAGTTCGGACAGGTGGCACTGTAGCTAACTACCAGCTCCCGGGAGATGAAGCGGCGCCTATCTACACTAGGTGTTCCGCTAGTCGGCCTATCACAACACTCCTCCTCGACTAAGGAACACCTCGTTAAAAACTATGCCTTGAATAAAAACCAAGTGGGAAAAGTTCAAGGATAGAAAAGAGTGTGTCCTCACAAGTCTTGGAAAGAGCGCATGCCGGCAGCTTGGACAAGTTCACGGTGCTTGAACGACGGTAGCGCTTTGGTCAACATATCTGCAACGTTCTTGGATGACTCGATCTTCGTGAATCGCTACTCATTGTGTCTCCACAAGGTCTTGCATGAACCCAAAGAGTGTTGGGCGATGTGCTTGACACGGTCGGTTTTGATGAAGCCGATGGCGACTTGGGTGACAAATTGCGGCGTTATCTTCGTGGATGATCATTGCCGCGTTTTGAATGTTGTGCCGCGATCGCTCGAGAGATGGCTTGCACCATCGCGCAAACCACACCGCTTCTCGTCTTTGCCTCGTGAAGCGCCAGAAGTTCCGCATGGTTTGTGGACGTCGCAGTAATCGTTTACCTGACAGATTTCCACGAAATCGGGGCACCATTCTTGATGAAAATATAACCGGTTTGGGACTTACCGTTCACCTCGTCCGTTCGAAATCCAGAATCGGCATAGCTAGTGATAGCAGGATCTGCTTTCTTTGTGAAGTAAAGTCCAAGGTCTTCGGTGCCTCGGAGATAGCGCATGAGATGCTTGATGCCGGCCCAATGTCGATGTGAAGGCTTGCGGCTGTGGCGTGCTAAGGTGCTAACCGCAAAGGCAATATCTGGTCGGGTGTGGGTAGCCAAGTACAGCAAGGCGCCGACCGCTGCGAGGTACCTCTTCCGGTCCACTTCTTCCTCCTCCTCCTCGCTAGGTCGGTAAGGATCATCGCCGGTCTTGCTGGGGCGGATCATAGGTGACGAAATCGGGTTTGCTGCGGCCATGTGAAAAGTTTGGAGCAGTTTCTTCGTGTAGGCTTCTTGATGGATGAGGATCCCGCCATTCGGATGGTGGTGTACTTGGAGTCCTAAACAAAACGAAGTCTTCCCGAGGAGCTTCATCTCGAAGTGGGAAGTTAGAAGTCTCTCTACCTCGGAGCATAGGGCTGGAGTGCCAACCGGGTTTATGTCGTCGACATAAACGGCGAGGATCACATAGTTTGGGCCTCTCTTTAACACAAAAATACAAGGAAGAGCGGGGTTACATGTAAAACCTTGCGTGGTGAGAAATGAACGCAAGTGGTGATACCAGGTGCGGCCAACCTGCTTCAGACCATAGAGCGCTTTGCAGAGCCGGAGCCCGCAATGCTTGCCGGGGAGAGGGTCGGGAGTGACCTTGAGAAAGTCCGGTGGCGGCCGGATGTGGATTGGTTCTTCAAGTTCTCCGTATAGGTAAGCGGTTACCACGTCCATCAGTCGAGTAGCAAGCGTGAGCTCCGTGGCCAGTGCCAGAAGATACCGAAAGGAGGTGGTATCCATCACCGAGCTGTAGGTTTGGTCGAAGTCGACGCCAGGCCGTTGGCTGAAACCTTGGGCAACGCAACGTACCTTGAAGCGCACAATCTCCCCTTTCTCGTTGCGCTTCCGTGTGAATACCAGTTTGTACCCGATCGGCTTGGCGGGTAAATCTCGTGCCAGTGCGCCGAATACTGCGCGCTTCCGGAGAGAGTCGTACTCTGCTTGGAGCGCGGCTTGCCATTTTGGCCAATCTGGGGTTGCCTTGGCCTGTTCTAGTGTTACCGGATCCGGGTCCAAAGATATTGTGTTGAAGGCTTCTATGGCTGAGTGAATTGTGTTATCATCATGAGACCTATCGCTGAAGAACGTGAGTTCTATCGAAGATAGATGAGTTTCGGGAAGGACGGGTTCTGGGATGGACCTGGAGACTGGAGTTTTGGGTGTTGATTTGACTTTACTAGGCTTGGGAGTCTTCGGAACTTTGGGTTGCTTTGGAGGTATCGGTGGTTTGATGTTACCAGCGCCTGGGAGGGGATTGCGAACTATGCGGTTTCTGGAATCAAAGCTGTCAGGGATACGAGAGGCTAACTCGTGGAGGTGTAAGAGTTTCTGAGTTTCTGTCTCTACGAGAGCTGTTCGGGGATCGGGATTCATTGTGAGTGTCTGAGGTGCTTGGAATACAAGTGGAGGTGGTGGATTTGAGCATTTTAATGGGAATATATTTTCTATAAATCGGCAATTTTGGAACCTGGCTTTGTGAACTACATCAGAGGTGAGGGTGCGGTACCGAACAATGCTATGTGAGTCAAATCCTAAGTATATCCCTTCTAAGCGGTGGGCGCTAATGGTTCTGATCTGCGATTCTGGGGCAGGGACCCATACTTGACATCCGAAAACTCGAAGGTGGCTGATATTTGGGATTCTACCGGTAACAATTTCGAAAGAAGTCTGGGTGTTCAGCAAGGTTGGACGTAGTCTAACCAATGTGGCAGCGTGGATAACGGCGTGTCCCCACAAGGATGTGGGAAGATTCGCTTGAAGTAATAAAGGGCGAGCTATAAGTTGAAGTTTCTTGATATACGCTTCTGCTAACCCATTCTGGCTATGTTCATATGGAGCTGAGTAGTTGAGGTCTATGCCTACCGCGGTACAGTAATCTTCAAAGACATGAGAACGGAATTCCTTGGCATTGTCCATGCGCAAGGTCTGAATGGGATGCTCTGGAAAATGGGCTCTATACCGGAGAATCATCGCTAATATCTTGGGGAAAACCATGTTACGGGTTGTAAGCAGTGAAACTTCAGCATGTGCTTGTGAGGCATCTACCAAGACAAGAAAGTAGGAGAAAGGACCTGATTGTGGGCTGATCGGGCCGCAAACATCTCCTTGTAGGCGCTGCAGTGGGCGAGGGAGCTCGGTCGGGAGCTGCCACCTCGAAGTCGCCTTGGCGTACTTCCCTCGGATGCGGGCCGTGCACTCAGCTGTCTTATCAGCGTCACTTGTGCTCAGGTTGTGGCCGGTGAGTGCTGGTACCATTCTCCGAAACATTGTAGTGTCTGGGTGCCCAAGTCGTTTGTGCCACACTGTGGCCTTCGGTAACGCTGCCAGGTTGACCGATATAGGCGCGTCCACCGTAATGGTCAATGCATACAGGCCAGTCGTTCCGGCGCTCACTTTTGTAATGAGTTGCGTTCCTTTACGCAACTCAAGTGCAGCGTCATCATCATTTTCACCCAAGGTGGAAATGTGGATCTCATTTGCACGCAAATCCCGGTAGCTGATCAGGCTACGGGGTGCGGCTGGAGCATATATGGCTCTTTCAATCCTGAGGGGGAATCTCCCGGGCAAAACTACCGTTGCCCGGCCCTCCCGGAACCTGAAGTTCCGGCTTCCGGCAATTGTGAGAATCTCACAATTCAACCAGGATCCGCGCATGCAAGAAGACTCAAAAAACAGAGGATCTCTAAGAATTGTGTGAGTGGACACTGAGTCTAAGAGAGCAGTCTCGGAGAATGAACTTTCTCTGGAGCGGACTACCATGTAATTTTTGGCATCTAAGTTATTCAGGGAGGGTGCATCGAGGGAGTGCACTTCCCTCTTCTCCTCCCGGAGTTTTCTAAGTTCCTGATACATGTCGCATACATAAGGTGGTGACCTGCATTCTCGTGCATAATGGCCATGTCGCCCACACTTAAAACATGTATCATCGCTAGAGTTGGAAGTATGGTGAGACTGACTCTGCTGTGAGCGATCCTCTCTAGGATGGGACTGATTATGAAACTGAGTGTGATGAGACTGATTCTGTGAGTACCTCGAGTCGCGGTGATCGTACCGATCAGCATGGTATCGGTTGTAGGAGTCGTAGTGCCTGTTGTCGTGCCTGTATTGGTTGTAGTCACGGCCGCGTCCCCGGCCGCGACCTCCTCCTCGTCCGCCACGAGCCGGCCGTTTGGCTGCTTCAGTGCTGTGAACGACCGGGGCGGGATTGGAGGATGTCGGGGTTCCGGCTGCCGTAGCTGCTGGAACTACTGGGGCTGCGGGAGTGGATGCAGCGGGGGTCTCCGTTGTGTGCACTTCCCGGGCTGGGCGGGACTCCGCATTCCGTAGGAGGATCTGCTGTTGCTTCTCTGCAAGGAGTAGATATGACATGAGTTCAGCGTGGGTCTTGAATTTCATATTACGGTACTGTTGCGAGAGAATGGCTGTAGCCGGTGGGAATGTCGACAACGTTTTGTCCATGAGTTCGGCTTCCGTCACGCGTTCTCCACAGAGTCGTAGCTGGGATTTCAAGCGATGAAGTTCCGCGTTAAATGCTTGAAAGTTGGGGAAGTCGATGTCAGGGACACGGAAACAGATGATAAGAATATGTGGAAACTAACAAGAACTGACAGGAGCTTGAATTAACAAGAAGAGTACACGAACAACAACAAGAGTGATGAGCTAGAGCTCCAAGAGATGCGTTGTCGAGACTGAGGTTGCCCTCAGCCTCGACTCCTATATATACTAGCTAAGAAGAAGGTTCTCCAGAACCTTCCTCAACCTAGGACCTTCTAGGACCTTCCAAGAACTTCCAAGACCTTCCAGAAGCTTCCAGGGCCTTCCGGAAACTTCAAGGACCTTCCAAAAACTTCCAGAGACTTCCAGGAACTTCCAGAAGTTTCCGGAAGCTTCTAGAACCTTCTAGAACCTTCCTAAGTTGTCTACCTAGTACGTGGCCGTGACACAGGGAATCTTCAAGGAATCTTCGAGGAATCTTTTAGGGAATCTTCAGAGAATATTTTAGAAGAAACTTCTAGAAACTTCTTGTGTATGTCCGTGACAGTCGAGTACTCTCAGGTTCACCCAATCGCTACGAGCTTGCGGGAGAAAAAGGTTCTGCTCATGTTGGAATCGCGCCTGAAGCTGCTTCCATAATTCCGCCGGATCGTTGAGTTGCACGTATTGTTGACGGAGAGACGCGTCCATGTGGCGGCGGATGAGAAGCAGGGCTTGCCACTTGGATGCGGTGGGAAAGTCATGGGTGGTGTTCGGATCAAGGACGGCATGGAGCTCCTCCGCATACAGATACGTGGTCATATCATTGTTCCATTCTAAAAAGTTAGAACCGTCCCCTTCCAAGGCATCGAACATTAATGTCTGCGTACGGACCTCTCTGACCGAGGTCGCCATGGTAATCGGGGATGTCATGAAAAAGAAACAGGTAGGGTTTCAGTCGAAAAGCTATAACTGAAAAAAAAAATGGACAGGGGAAAGGATTCACGAGGATTCGGCGGGACTGCTCCTTCTGGAATCGACGAGGTCCGGAATCCCTGCACGAAATCAACATGAACAGGCGAGCGGTGGATCTGGAAAGTTGCTAGATCTGCAGCAGCAACAAGGGAAAAAGGAACGGCGAGATAACTAAACAGAAGGAAGGAGAGTCGAGGCGCGGCGATCAGTTTTAGCGAGAGAAGTCATAACTATGGCGACAAACGGAGCTAGAAAAACGAAAAAAAAAAAAAAAAAAAAAGAAGAAATTTGCGTAGCAAACGTGCTGATAACGTGTTGAGAGCATCGACGAGAGAAAGCAAGAGGGAGAAAACAAGAATTGGTGAAAGAGTGCCAAGAGCTTCAAGAGCCTCGGGCTTTATAGAGATCGGGGTTGGTGAGTACATGCGGCACCGTAATGGCACCAAAGGTCAACTGCAGTGAACAGGCAGTTCGGACAGGTGGCACTGTAGCTAACTACCAGCTCCCGGGAGATGAAGCGGCGCCTATCTACACTAGGTGTTCCGCTAGTCGGCCTATCACAACAGTCTAGATGCATTCAAAAAAATTTGTTTATTTGTTTTTGTTTTTTTTTTTTTTTTTTTTTTTTTTTTTTTTTTTTTTTTTTTTTTTTTTTTAAGCAGATGGAATATCAATTTGAAGTCAATGTTGGATTTCTATTGTACCCTTGGACCTCGCCTATTGACTCATATGATGAAATTGTTTTTGACAATGTATTGATTCCTCTCTTGTGTAGTTACTACTTCTTCATTGTCTTTGTTTGAATACAAGTCAATTTATTTTTATTTTTTGAATTGATGTGAAAAAATACCGAGTTTGAAGAAAAAAGAAGAACTTCAAACCTATTTTGAGGTTAGTGTGAGTAAAGTATTCATTTCACCTATTATCTGATGACTGTTTATGTTAACCCTTAAAAGTCCCTCGGGGATAGTATGTACGCTGTCGTATATTTAGGATTTGCTACCAACAAGAAACTCTAAACTGGAATTGTAATAGCTCACTAGAACCGCATTAATTCAAATGTCAACTTCTCCTTTGAACTCAAACCCATTAAAGGTGTGCATTCACTCCAAATACAACCAAAATACATTGTATTCTACTGGTCGCCACGGCACGCTCAGACCTTTAGGGGTTATGAGATCACAACACCAATAGTATGACTACAAACCCCTCTCGAGGTACACACAATACTAGTTCCTACTCTGTCAATTCAACCTTTACAGTGCTTTGAGGTACCCATACAACAAGGAGCAAGTTGGGTGGTGAATTTCTCGCACTTTGCAAGAGTAGGGGTATGGATTAAATGGATTTTAATATTTGTTAGAATTTTCAATAGGTACGAGAATTACAAGATTATTTCACCAATTAAATGTACACCATTTGTAAGATCATAACTTTGGAAGTCAGAAGGTAGTTTCTCTTTTGACATTACTCATGAGATATAGGCTACACTATAGGCTACACTGTACTTGAGGTCAATGATTTGACTTCATAGGGCATCAACGTAAAAAACATGCACATGAAAAATTGTTATTAATTAGTCGGGTGGGGTAAATAGTGTTACTGAAGGCTTTGACAGCTTGTAAATATTCTCATGTATCATTAATTACATAGGATATTATTATTATTATTGTTGAACTACAGCATCGGAGTTATGGGGCAGTTGAATAACCAGCTATTTCTTACTCATGGTAGGGGTAAGATAAGGTAAGTGTTTTATTGTTTCATACAAGGGTTTGGTGTTCTTATTTATTTATTCAGTGTGAATAAAGTGTTTGTTCGATTTATCCTTGGATGTATGCCTCGAGGTCATCACACCATCCCCTTGGCAAGGAGAACACCATGCTCAGTAGTTCCTAACTAGCCACTAGTGCCAATGCCCTTGAGATACCCAACATGGTATTCCTCCAAGGGCTTTGACATTACTAAAATCTGACCCCATTTGGTACATTTGTGTTTTCATAAAAGCCAGGTTTGGAATGTAGCTTAAATTAAGTTTCAACATAATTTTGTTGAATTGTAGGTTTTGAAAACTACGTTGTAGCAGTGTAGCACAAACATGTTAAAACGTAGTTTAAGCTACTTCCCAAACGTGGTTTTAACAAAAACACAAACGTAGCAAGTAGGGTCAAATTATAGTAGTGAGTTACCCATACAACAAGGTCGAAGAATCCCATACAATAAGGTCGAAGAATCCCCACTATAGTTGGGTGAACTGAGGTAATGAGCACTATGCCCGTAAGGGGAGTAGCACCCAAGACCTCATTAGGGGCCATGAACCTAAACCACCAAGCCAAGGCTTATGGTGCATGTCCAGTGTCGTACAAGAAATATATGGTTTTTCTATCAATCATGAAATCATGGAACTTTTTCAAAATTGATCTCATTTCAAGATTATTTTTTTGATAAACACATCAATCAAAATCTATTGTCAATGGTAAAACATAGAAATATTTATTATATAACAATTATATTTCACTTTCTTTTCTAGTTACTTCAATTCCTTCACTTTTTTTAAAATATCTTGAAAGAGATTCAAATTATTGAGGATGTAATTTTCTTCTAACTATCAATTAGAAGAAACTAGAACTAAAAGAGTTTAATTTCTTCTAATTCAAAATGTGCACAGAGTTGTCTTCTTGATAGATAGATAGAAACTCCGGTCCTTTCTAATGGGCCGACGTGAATGAAGTGTCCGTTCGTAATGCTAATATCCCGATGGCCACCGGACAAGGGGAAATTAGAACAATACTACTTCCCCTCTCTCGAGGGTAGACACTATAACTACGCTAGTTTCTAGCCTAGTTACTAGTGCCTTGAAGATACTTGACATAGTATCCCCCCAAAGAGCTTTGAGGTACCCATACAACAAGGTCCAAAGACCCCCCACAATAGTTGGGTGGACTATAGTGGTGAGCACCATGCCGGCATGGGAAATAGAACCCATGACCTCCTCATTGGGGGCCTAAGCCCTAACCATCAAGCCAAGGCTTGTGATGCCTAGTTGTCTTCTACATGCCAATAAACATATTAAAGTCTTGAATCAATAAAATTTTATACATTAAATGCTTGTTTAGCAAAGGAATTCCTAAAAATGATATATTGGATTTTAAAACTTGGTCGATGAAATGTCATAAGGATCAACTTCATTAAAAAAAGAAAAAAAAGAAAAAAAAAGAAAAAAAGAAAAAGAGGTTGTATGTTTTTGATATTTGATTGCGCATTAAACTAATATTGAAATACAATCAGCAAGTGATAGGTTGAAACCAAAAAAGATTTCAATATTTGGATTCAAAGTAAAATTTCAAGATGAGAATAAAAGAGTATTTATTATAAGCGAGCAATATTTATCAATAGATATATTCTACTTATTTTTGGAAGGAACTTATTATTTTGAACAATGAAATTAGTTTGTTTTAAAAATGTTCATATGTTCTACGAGAATAAAAATTCTTTGGATATGTACCTCACTCACTTATGAATAAGGATTTGAAGGGCCTCAAGCTATACCTACTTCCATAATTGAGAAAATTTGCTAAAATTTGCTTTTCTTTGACAACAAGGAAAAGATACGTCTATGAGCTTTGAGAATTATGATATGACAAGATGGATTACGAACTCAATATAATTGTAAACATATAAGTCAGGTGTTGTTGAATCCTTCACGTATGATTGGATACTCCAAAAAATTAAATTTTTACCGTAGAAGTTTTGAGTTTAGAACATAGAAATGAGGCCTCAAACATTTCGGAGCTGAAAAGATGTGTGAAATTCTAGTTTCATTAGAATGGACCGAACTTGATAAAGGCTTGAGGGAGACTTGAGGAAAAAGTCTTGAAAGAGACTCTGGGACAAAGTCTAGAAAGAGACTTGAGGAGAAAGACTGTGTAATAGGTAGATAGAATGATAGATAGAAAGATAGATAGAACTCTGGTCCCTTTCTAAGGGGCCGACGTGAATGAAGTGTCTGTTCGTAATGCTAATATCCTGATGGCCAGACAAGGGAAAATCTGTGTAACACTAGATACATACTGGTATTGTAAGGTATTGTGCTAAAAAAAGGCACAAGTTTCAGTTAAGGATAGCAGTGATGGAATAAAAAATGTATGTATTTTTTGTGCAATTTCAAAGTAAGTGTAAGTACAGTGCAAGTGGAATCATCAATTTTAGACACTCCTGTAAGAGTGTAGTGTAGTAGTGTACCTTATACTCCGGAAGCTTGCATCGGTTGTTCCGCCGGTTGTCCTTCGCGCGACATCGACTCCCACCGACTTCTCTTCGACTTCTTCCCCAAGTTTCAATCACCGAACTCTATCGTCTCAATAAGTTTCAACTTGGGACGATCATTACCCAATTTCTTCACTCATCTAATTCCCCTTGTCGATTTCGAATTTTTGAAGCTTGCTAGCGAGCGGGAAGTCACGAATGATGCAGCAATTTTGGTTGCTGTTGTTGTTGATGGGCGTTGTACTGCTGCCGAGCTCCGTCTCTGCAAATGCCGGGGGCGGCCCCGTTGGGTCGGGTGCTACCACGACGACCACTGTGGGGTGGGCCGCCCCAGCGGCGATCCTGGCCACTTTGCGCTCACTCTCACTGGCCTTGCAGTCGCTCTTCTCTCGCCTCGCTTCTGCCCGCCTCGCCCGTGGCGATCATGCTGGTAAAATCGCAAGCCCTCACCAATTTACAGCTTTTGAATAGTATGGATATGAGTACAGTCAGAATCATTGTTGCTCATACTGTGATCTCTCTACACAGTTGCCTCTATCAAGTGCTATTTGAGAATTAGGGTTTGAGGGTTTTGGATCGAAAACGAGTTGTTCTTCCAGTCTGACGATAGTTGATCCTATCCATGAATTTTGCTTTAGCATTGGGGAGAAGTAAGAATTACCGTAGGATTTCTATGTCTGATTTCAAGATCGATTGCAAATTGGTGAGTCGTTCATTGACGACTCCTGAGGATCAGATGGATGACTGCTGATGACTTCCAGTGCATTTTCACAATCAAGTTATTAGGGTTCCAATTGAAAATTGATGCTTCTTTCAGAGTGAATGTTGTTGCTGATAATTCATGAAACAAGAGCTGTCTGAGAAATTAGGGTTCTAGGTTTGATAAATGGTGACTGCTGCTTCAATCCATGCTCTTTTATCACTTGTGAGCATGGATTGATTCTTTCAATAGATGCTGCCTCTATTGAGAATGAGTGTTTAATTAAGAATTGGTGATGGTGGCGGTGGTTGTTCAGGGGCAGAGAGAGCCAGAAGCATAGCGAACACAATGGGAAGCGGCCTACAATGGTGGACAGGCTTGGGAACACTGTCGTGGGACTACATAACCAACTACTTCTTCTCGCAATCAGCCTCCCGGGGAGTGGGATTCGCGCAAGCCATGGGCCATCTCTCGGACTTGTCGTCCATAGTCCAGGAGCTCACACAACTTCGAAGCGACGGGGAACGTCTGCAATGGCTGGCCAGAAACTACTCGCGAGCTTTCGCTGTTGCTAAATCCACTTTGGGCAACTTGCTCACCATCTTCGACACCGATGTAAGCTCCACTCCCGCACACCTCGAAAACCAAAACTCCACACCATTCTTTGTATGGGCCATACATCCATCCTTCTGAAATGCTTAAACAGAAACTCCCTTTCTTTCGTTTTCTTTGCACATTTTTGACCTCGTGATGTGTCTTTAAAGCACGTCATGGATAAACTTGAATCGGACTGAACTTTGGACACGGAGTGAGGTTGTTTTGTGCCATACTTCATTTGTTCAGGGTGCTCACTCTTAGCATAAACTGAATAATTTGTAGTAGTTTCCATTTATGCCATTTGCTGTAGTTTCTATTTATGCCATCCAATGTAGTTTCCATTCATTCGAATCTATTTACTGTAGCTTGAAGCTAAAAAAATCTAGTATCAGTAGTAATGTAGTAGGCTTGATAAGCTCAAGAACAACGTATAGTAGTGTTCCTTCCGCCACTCACTTTAATTTCCACCATCTTTTCTTCTGTTTGTTTATAGTGCCACTGAGCATTGAGCTTGTGGTCACTACAAAAGTAGCAGAGTTTCCCAACGTTCGGGTGCTTTGATGGTTTTACAGGACTGGGAGATGTGTACAAACTATTGTTTTTGTTGTTGTGACAGATCCTTGCGTTTCTGAGCTTGTGGTTTTGTGGCTTGTTTGTGGCATGGGGTGGGTGCAGGGTGCAATTCGAAGATGTGTATTGGCAATCCAAAGAGAGGTTTTAGAGGGAGATTTGTTGCGAGACGTGTTGCGGTTGGGTCCTCAGGATGTGGAGAGCGTGGTGAGGATGGCCAAAGATGTGTTGCAACGAGTGTTTGCTCAACCACAACAAAGAGATGAATTATGAGAGTTGAGTTCTCCATGATGTAGATTCTTTCCTTTATAGGTGTAGATAGAAAGGTTGTTTTGCCGTCAAGCCGAAACATGCTATTGTTCTTGTACCATATTTGTCACAAAGTAGCTGGTACTGTCAATAGTGCTTCTAGGGAGGTGGAAGGTTGTATAGGAGTTAGATTACAGTGCAGATAATGCATTGTTCGAGATTCGTTGGCATTCTAGTACATGATTCTTCGTTGGCATTCTAGTACATGATTCTTCGTTGGCATTCTAGTACATGATTCTTCGTTGGCATTCTAGTACATGATTCTTCGTTGGCATTCTAATACATGATTTCTCGACAATGATTACGAGTATTCACATAAAATGTACCTTCCTTCGTTTTTAGAAACACCAAGGACCATACATATACAGGGGAATTAGTGAAATAAAAGACAAACGAGGAACAACATCAAAATCATATATCAGTAGCTTGTTCATTTATCAATTTAACAATGATGAACATTATACCCTATGATTGGTTCATCGTGTTTGCCTACATTGATTGATAACTCAGGTGAAGAAACTCTAAAAGCGAACTTGAAAATGGATAGGTCGTTCAATTTTGAGGCATCAAAACTTTGAGTACTTGTGATAAGGCCTTTTGTATTCCCAATATGGAGGCGAATTGCAAGTCCAACTCATTGAGCTGGCCACTCTCATATATACAAATGATACAAATGAAGAACGGTGTTCACTGCTACAAAAGAATAAATAGATACAGTGCTTGTCATCCATAGAGCTCTGAATAGATTTCTCAGGATCATCGTGAAATGGTATCTGTACAAATAAAATGAAAGGGAAGGCTATGGCTGATGATACAAGGTCATGTTACATGTTACCGAGTGGAGCTGGATTTTGCTAGCGAGTCGGACAAAGCTGGAAGCCAATCCTCTTTGTTAAAGAATGTTGTGGAGTCTTCATCACCGGAGTCCCAGTCATCTTGGACAGGTGAAGATTCAATAGATGGTTTGACCACCGAATCATCATCGCTAGTATCACCACGAAGAGACTCCATTGTAGGTTCATTCTCTGACTCTGGTTCCTCCAGGATATCACGGTACAAATGCTTCAGAATGAAGAGCGCTGTGTCTGGGTCTTGCCAATATGACCTGTTGCACAACAATCGAACGATTATCATCTGCTTCCTTTGTAAAAAATATGCAATGCAAGGGATAAATGAAGGGTGAGTTGTGACTTACGTGTGAGAGCTGATTGCAGATATATACTGATGCTCAAAGGTAGCATCCTGCAGCAAGTACGAGACAATTTTAGTTCAGGATCCACCAAGGTCCAAACACAAGCTTAGGTTGGATTAAATATCGCAGGCTTCAGAAATACAGGAAGGTCTTAATACAAGCTCATATATATATATATATATATATATATATATATAAGCAGGGTTGGCTTCATACTGTTACGGTGTAGAGGTTCTGTCACCAACACAACAGTGTTGTCTCCACTTCGATTATGATTCAATCAAAAATATAAAGAATGACATTGAAAGGCTGGGTTCTCTGACCTGTAGCATATTATCGATGCGTCCTTCTGGACCTCCAGTGAGGCGCTCCATAACCTTTTGTCCATAGGTCTTAGGCTTTTGCTTAGTTCTTTCTCGTTCCTCCTCTTCTGCATCCACCCAAAAGCATTAAATGATAGTGTGAGCTGAACGGTTTTCACCAAAACTTCAATCCTCAGACGATGCTAAAAAATACGCAGTTATTATCGAGTAAGATAGGCATCTTAAGAAGATCCAACAGGAATGATGAGACGCAGTAACAAAAGAGAGTCTGGAGAGTTGAGTTTGGCACCTGTTAGACTGTCATCTTTCTTTGAAACAAAAACATTAGCCACTCGAGTCTGTCGATCACAACATCACCACATTAATCAGCTCAGACTCCCTACTTAACATGTATGAAGCCTGGAAAAATAAAATTCAAAATGATGAGGCCCTTCCCCCCCAAAATCGGAGTCTTACCCCAACAGCACCGATGGAGTTCACAAAGGCCTTGGACTTCATGCTCAGATCCTCACCAAACTCCTGTTAAGTAACAACGAAGGTGTTATCAACTCCAGGACTTTTTTATACAATTATCAAAGGTTGCCGAAAGACGCAATCAACAAATGCTATTGCTCAGTTCGTAGCTTGAATACCTGGAGGCCAATATGAATTCGCTTTCCTCCCTTGTGATATGGGATGAACACGGGTTTATGGTCCACGTACTCCTTACATACAAGGGGCTCAAGCCTATACGCTACCGGATCATAGGGGTGAAAAATATTCAGCAGAAGGCGGCAAGCCGGCATTTCCTCATCAATGCCTTCGTCTTGCCAATACTCCTTCCCTTCTCCTAACCCGATCCGAATATTCCGTAATGCTAAGAACATTCCAAGTGGGGATCCCACCGCATAGAATGTTTCTACCTGCACCCAAAATGGTGTTAGAACCACGATATATGATTGTGACTATAGACCAGGTGAGAAGGTAGAGGAAGGGCATACCTGAAACTTCAGCTTTGGATAAATAATAAAAGGTCGATGTTGTTTGCGAGTACTAACGGAAGACTCCAAATTTCCCCGAACGTGCCCCAGTTCATTATCTGGAGGATCTTGACGCAACTCTTGACCATCATCTCCAGTAGCGTTGCCGCTTTCCTCTAATGTTTCGGCTCTTACTACGGAGAAGTTTTCAGGGTCCCTTCTATTAGCCTGGTTATCATTCTCCAGCAATCTCAGCTTCTCTTGAAGAGCTGCTACCTGCAAAAGATCGACCGAAAGGCACCTCAGATTGCGCAAGCATTCCGTACAGAAGGGGACGCCACCTACATGCAAATCGGTTGTTATAGATGGTAGAATTCGGAAAGAGCCTGATTGGGTTAACTTATCCCGTATTAATAGGTAGTGGAAGTTTACCTCTGCTCTCAATCTCTCAACTTCAGGTAACTCCTCCACCTTCGTACGCCCTAGTGCTTTCTCAATTTCAGCAGCTGCCAAGTCCTGAAGGGCCTCTTGCTCTGTACCCTGTGGCTTCACAGTCTCAATAGTCTCAGAATTTACATCGTCACGATTACGTGAGAGTTCTTGGTCTGCTGGTTTGGAATCCTCTTGTGCATCGAGGTTGCGTGAGAGTTCTTGGTCAGTTGATTTAGCGTCCTGTTGTACACCCTGTACTTTCTTGGCGTCCTCCTGTACATCCTTAACATCCTTGGCATTGTCCTCAACATCCTCCACATGCTCTGAAACAATTTCAACATTCTCCTTGTCATCCTCCTTAGCATCCTCCTTGGCATCCTCCTCAACATCCTTGACACCCACGTTGGCATCCTCCTCAGGTTTCTCGATTGCAACCTCCTTAACATCGACGTCGACATCCTTGACATGCTCTGTGACATCTTCGACATCCTCAACATTCTTGCCTGCATCATTAGCATCCTCCTTGACATCCTCTTCGACATCCTTGACATTCTCTGTGGCATCCTTGATAGCTTCACCATCCTTGACATCCTCTTCGACATCCTTGACATTATCTGTGACATCATTGATAGCTTCACCATCCTTGACATCCTCGTCATCCTTGCCCACATCATTGAGACCTTCCTTGACATTCTCATTGTCATCCTTGCCTCCATCATTAAGACCTTCTTTGACATCTATGCCCACATCCTTGACATTCTTGCTAGCATCCTTGACATCCTCCTCTACATCCCTACTCTCCTCATCAGCACCCTTAACCTCTGTTGGTTCAGCCTCTGCAATCTCTGAATGCTCCTGCAAACGACCATTTTCTGCACGGTCCTCTGCTAATCCATCATCCTCTGTAACTTTTTTATGGTCTTGTGCAACGCCATCCTTTTCTGAAATGTCTGTATGCTCCTGGACAATGCCATGCTCCTCTCTGACTCCTAAGTTGTCCTTATTCGAGAAATCATCTGGCAACGGAACGTTACTGTCTCCATCTGAAGTGATATTACCATCAAACTTATCTGGCTCTTGAATGATATCTTTCGTTTCTGCACTGCTCATTATAGCGCGTGCTTGTTCTGCTGCTACTTCCTCTAAGTAAATTTCGTTCTCTAGAATATCAGGAGGTTTATCCCTGTCAGGTGTCAACAAGTCCTGCATAGTATTCTCACCGCCTGAAATAAGGTCATCTTCCAGTACAGAAGGAAGACGATCAATTTTCGGCAGGTCGTCCTCACTCTCATCAATCCGCTGAATGGCAGCGTTGATATTCTGGACTGGAAATGACGATTTTAATGTATCTTGATGACAGAGAATATCATACGTCAAAACGCTACCCAAAGAGTGCCCGTAAAGTGACACCTGCAAATACAACAAACCACGTTCAATGTTAACTTTCAACAGAAAAGCACAGCGTACTCGACACTTGATCCAAGACGAGCCAAAAGGCTTCACGACTACGATGAAATGTCAGAGCCAATACAAAGAAACCATACCTTGCCATCAAAACTTGGGTTTCGCTTAATGAATCTAGTGTAAAGCCGATTTAAGGATCTTGTCACCTGCACTTACACATGTTTAGCCTTAGTAAAGTTACACGAAGATTGAAGGCCGGGTGCTGTCACAAACTTTCTCCCAAACAATCAATCAGCAGCTATATTCAGAAGATTCGGAGTGCAGAATGGTACAGAATCAATAATATCCTGGCAGTAAACAGGGCTCATGTAGTAGAGGACGTCGTGCACGGTAGCTGTTATCATTGTTCGAAGAGCACGGACACCATCTATAGTGACTTGCTCCATGGCCACCTCTCCACCTAGCTTTAGTTCTCTTCTCCACTGCAATCAACCGCTCGACAAACTTAGAAGAGGCAATACGTAGCTGTATTGCAAAGCTTGTACTCTGGTACTAGAACAATAAAAAGGAAAAAAGAACTGGGACAATGATATCATGTCTTGATGCGTTGATATACCTGGCACGGAATGAACAGAATTCGTTGTGCGTTGCGTTGATGTTGTGTTAGATGCTGCTCTGATAACGCTGTAACAGTTTGCCGAAATGCACCAACATCATCCACCAGGTTTGCCTTTTCTAGACGTTGTCCGATGCCATGCACCATAAATACTACGTGTCGAACCGGCACCTGTTAAGTGAACAGATAAGAACCTCTGAACCTTTCGGAAGCCCCACTCTAGATGTTCAACCTAGGACTACAATGATACTAGCACGAGTTTGCAGCAGCTTCCAATTCTATAGAAATTCATGATATCATGAAACATTAAAATACATGTAATGGTCGGTATGTAAATTGACCTGTGAGGCGTAGTCATCCAGCTGTTCTTCCTTTTTCTGCCTCAATTCATCCTGCGTCGCAAATCGTTCGTTGATGTTACTTAAAAACCAGTGAGGAAATCGAAGATGATAGATGATAGGGAATCGAAAATCGTCTAAATAACTCAACATAGTTTTCGAAAACATCTGCCTAAAAAGAAATACCCCTGTTAGTGATGCCTTACGACAATTTCGCAACTTACAGCGGCTTTGAGCCTTAAGGTACATAAAAGTATTCAGATCGCGAGGTACCTGTGTTGGATTTGCACTGTCTGGAGGTGCAAAACCTCGCCTAAGTTTCACTCCACTGCCTTGAAAACCAAGAATGGCAGATATGCCTGAGGCATCTACTGCTAGAGCTGCTTCCCAACTGTCATCCTCTCCCATAAAAAGCGCATGAAGCCCCTACAGCCGACACGAAAAATCAACAAATTTTGTAGCAATGAAGCTGCCCGACCTTCTGTTCGCTGTAAAGCAAGAGCATGACACCAGAAGCAAAACATCAAAAAGTAATGAGAGCTGAAGATGATCATTATAGTAATTGGCCAATAGATTTTTATTACACAAAACCCCAAAATACTTATAGCCGCTTGAGTGTGAGACAAACCACTGTAGTCCCTGTAAGGTCAACCCGAGCAGCAAACAATCCTGACGGCTGGAATTTCCGACGACGCCAGACCTACATCAAAATCAGAAGATACATCCTTAGTAAGCATTCTTCAATCGATTCTAAACACCTGTTAAAAGCAGGATCTTCAGAAACTGTCAGAAATTCAGGAGAACAAATTGCAGCAAACAATAAATGAAAAAGGAACCCGTTCGTACTACCTTTTTATGATAGGCAATCTCCAGCTGCTCAGCCACATCTTCCCGAAGTGGCAACCAATCAAGTCCACCTTTGCGTACATACCAATGCCCTCGCAAGACACGGCGGTGCTCACCTCTCCAGTAAACTGGAATGCACCTTCGTTTCATGAGATCCACCTGCATATCAGACACGAAAACTTTTGATCTACCTCATACATTGCAATTTGGATTGATAGCTGGCTTATAACAAAGAGCATAGGTAAGCTATTAAAATCAAACTTCCCAACATTCTCACCTCATATAACCCGCCTTTGACAAGCACCCCCACGCTCTCTTCATCATCATCTTCATCAAAGTCAGAACTTGTACTACCAGGTCCATTTGGACTTGTTCTCCCATCGCTCGCACTGTTAAGAGACCTTAGCTTCTCCTCTGCTGCTTCCTTTTCAAGTTGTAGGTTATGAGAAACAGCGCCAGAGGACATCATCGGGCCTGCACTGACTTCTGCATACTCTTTCCACCATGCTGACACCAATTCTTCCTCTCTCTGAATAACATCCATCAACACCACATGTCAAATACTCGACTCGAAGATGTCACAAAAACATCAAACATCGCAGTCCACGAGTATACAAAAACGTGCTCCTCGTTTCCACATCATAATCGACTACTTGATTCTTCAATTCCTCAGGCAATGTGTATAACCAACATTGCAGAATCACAGACAATTTGTTGGAACCCAAATTCAGATCCAGAATCAGATAGATGGAACAAACCTGCACAAAGGAAGCCTCCAACGCAAGAGAGTCCCGTATACTAAATCGAAAGTAGTCGCCTTTGCCTATTACCTCGGATGCTGGTACCTGTGCTGCAGCTTCTGCAAGCCCTTCCCCTCAGCTAGGTTAGAAACTGGAAAGTCTTGGAAGATTTAAAACTCTAGTCCCACAAATCATCACCACAGGCATGGCAGTGCAGGTAAAGTCGATAGCTTGCCCTAAATCAGAGACTTAATTTCAACTGGCCTTCTTGAAAGGTGTACAGAAGGTGTACCATCCGGGCGGAGTGGAGTCTTGCAGAAATACCACCGGACATCAGCACCATCCGAAGCGCTTCCTGTGTGTCTACCATACTTGGCAGCAGCTGCCGTCTGCTCCAAATCACTTCTTGCCTCGAGGCCCGCCGAGGACGGTGTCAATTCCTGCTTCAAGCTCTCTTGATCTACTTTGGAATCGAGTGCTGCAACCGATGAAGAATCCGCAGCTACATTCGAAGGAAGAACGGAGTCGGGAACTTTCGGTGGCGATCCATACTGCGTACCTGATATTAGATAGTCTCCAACTATTTTTTCACCTGAATAGGAATTTCTCAAAGGTGAGGAGCTCGGTGAACTCTTGGCAGGGCTAATAGGAAGTGGCGGAGGCCCTCGCCGCGAGGGAGTACTAGATCTCGATACTGGCCGAGACGTTGCCGGAGATCGAATAATCGATGGCGATCGAGACTCTGCCATCGAGAGTACTCTACACTGCTCCAATCACTCGATCACAAATCGCCAAAACTCCAGTAGCATACTTCCCCTTCATAATAAAATTAGCTTCCAATCATCGAGCTCGCTCAATCAAAACTGCTCCCTCGAACGAAAATTACACTTCAATTACCCTACAGCCGATTACAATTCTCAAATAAGAGCTCCTTCATGAATTGAATCCGACAAACGCAGCTGTAAACCTCCAAGACTGAACCGTAAACCCTACATGATGCAGCGTAACATACATTGCTCAAAAAATCACGCGATAACACTCAATTTCAGGCCACCAGCGCCTTGCATTACACTATCTGCAGAAAGAGTATTCGAAAAACTTCTATCAACTTCAATACCTAGTGAAACTACGGCATTTTCGCTCAACAGGGCTCTAGATTTGGCAATACTGCGTCAATTCGGGCAGCAGAAAAATCGGGAGACTGATGCGGGGTCAATGGAATTGGCAATTTGAAAGGGGGAGGCGGAGCGATCCAATCGAAGTGGCGTGAAAGCGAGAAAGCTTCGAGAGCTTACGAATAGAAGGCGGGCGGGCGGGCGGGCGGGCGGGCGGGCGGGCGGGCGGGACGGGCGACCTGGCCGTTCAAGGGGTGGGAGAAGCTGGAGGCGCCCGGCGGTTTCCCGGGTGGGGCTGCATATTCAGAAAGGAGCTTCCTTTTCTGCCAGGTGGCGGACGGTCATCAGTGGAATATTAACATCGTGACTGGCTAAAATTGAAAAATGGATAGGACCACCACTTTATTCATCCGAGAAGCACATTCATCCAAACAAGTACATTCATCCGGTGCCCTCTCCTTTTTGGACAAAGTACTGTACACCAAATATCAAACGGCTCCCAATAGCCTCCCTACATATTATGACCAAAAGTCAATTAAGTTGATGTCTAATAGTGTGACATATTATAAAATGGGTAAAATGAAGAGAGGCTTATATGAAAACTTCATAATGCAAGATTATACACAAGGTCAAATGAGGTATAACAAAAGAGGTATAATTTACTCATCTAATTAATTATCTCTATATGTAAAAGAACATGATTTGTTCATGATACATGGCATGGTCATAATCATTTGGTCATGTGTATATGGTACGAAGGGTTTTGATGATTTTGAAGAATTTTCAATAGTGGTATTTGATTGTTAATGAGAGTTTATTAGATCTCAATAAATAACAAGAACTCAAAGGGACAAGGAATGTGGAACATGTAAAGTAGGAGCAAACTAAGGAGTGAACACGAGATCGAGGGAACATGGGACAAGAACTAGAAATTGGGATCAAAGGGGAGTTGAATAATGGGAGAACGAGAGAGATGGCCGCAGCGCTTTGCATTGAGTAGAACAAAGGAGTACATGGGATTCAATCCAGTTTGAATGGAGAGTAGCTAACTACGAAGTCTGATCTACTTCTTGCAACATGCTGGGATCGTTGTGACGAAGCTGAGCAACTCCGTAGTCTCGCGGCGACCTGCGATAAGTGTTGGGGATGTGCATGTGTGGGTTGCGGCGAGGTGTTGGCGCCAGGGGAAGCAACAGCAGGCTGGGCTGCAGCACATCTGTTATCGCAGGAGCTACTCTCCCCGACATTCTCGGATCTGATCCCCCACAACTCCAGAGTTCCCCTCCAGTCCAACCGCGCTGTAAGTGTAGATCGTAGTCCCAATTGCGAAGTAAGCCTGCTTGTAGATCACAAATCGCAGTAATACCTTCTCCTTCATGCTCCACCCTGCACCCCAGATCTAGATTCGAGTAGCACTCCCAAGCGAAGCCGTCTCCCTGCACCCCAAACCAAGATTAGATCCTGCTCAGAAAACCCTCGCAGTGATAGCGTAGCAGCAGCAACCCAAGACAAGATACGTACAAGTCCTCACCTGCACAGAAGACAGCCGCCAGCAGCGCCCAACGTGTTGCCGCTCAAGCTCGACATTCAACCGTGGATGCAGCAGCAACTTCCAGCTGCAAATCTGAAGATGGCAGACAAAGCCGCCTCCAAAACGCCAGGTACGCAAACCCCCCTCCTCCATTCTTGCCGCTTAATAATCCTCATAACCACAACAACATCATGCAACCCACTTCACGCCCATGAGACGAATGCTCTTGGGAGGGCCCCTGCTGATAATGTTGTTGGCAGTAGAATGCATTTGCTCACGATGTCCACAAAGATTTGCTCACAATGCACAATGACTCAATCACAAAGAATACCTAGTTATGCTAACCTAAGTAACACAAAACAAAGCAAATTCAAACCATGCGAATCGTACCTCTTGCATATGCAATGCCATCACTCAAACCCGCCTTGTACAGATCACCTGCTGATGGCAGCCTCCAGCTCCACCCCATCGATTGCACCCCCTACAGCCACACCACACGAAGAAATGGATATAGACGACAATGGAAACAACAACAAACGTACCACCAGCAGCGACTCCTCCATCAAGCAGAAGAAAGCCCGAGGCATCCAGCAAATTCTCTGCAAGCCACCTGCTCCGGACATTTGGCTTGGCTTCCAAACCATGGAGACACTCGCCCATGAGACAAGTATGCCTCTCATATCCCCTAAATCTATCGCTGAGCTTACAGCTGCAGGATGTCAAGAATCAGAAGCAATGGAAATACTTACAGCCAGGCATTCATTTCCGAGAGTAGCCCAGAAGCTCTAGCCTGTTACTAGACCTGACAAATTGGAAGGACAGCATTACAATGTGACCCAAATCCCCTTCGATGTCGAAACCGATGCAACCACAGGTCTTGCTCTAGATTATCACATCCTTGTCCAATTCGAGAAGCCTAGAACCCCATTTACCCAAGACCAAATGATGAAAAAATTCCTCCACCGATTACAGTACATGAACATAGAGTTAGGAACAGACATCGCAGAGCCCATAGCTATCCTCTGCCACGGTCCCAAAACATCCAGAACCTGGTCAGGTATGGCCAAATTACATCTCAAACACCCAATAGCTGACGGATACGCCCTCCTCCGGGGCACCAGACCTTTCATCCTCACCTTAGACGATGGAAACCCTCACCTTGCAAAAATCGCCAAGAGCTGGGACCCGTTAGCAGCGAGCTCTCTCCTGTCTATTAAACTAGCCAGTGAAAACCTAAGAGCACTAGATGCCCATACCCTATTCCAAGCAATAGTCACCGACAGCTTCAAACGTGGCCAAGAATTTGAAATCACGCAAGTTTCGAAGAAAGTAGGAGATACCTTCGCTTTTCTCACAACGACCTCCCCAGAACAGGCAGATAAACTGAAACGCAGCAAAATACCCATCCTAGGAGAACTCGTACAAGTCCCAGTCTCTAGCGGTGAACACCTCTCCAAAGACGAGGTCGCCAAACGAAACTGCCTCGTCCTCATCGCCAAGAACCTGAGCCTCACCAAGTCTACAGAAGAAATCAGGACAATCCTACAGGAGCATTTCGGACCCAAGAACATCACGTCTATCTTCTTCCCAAGACTCAAGGGCACCAACACACACAGCGGGATAGCTAACGTGGAGTGCCTCAATGCAAAGAAGATACAAGCAAAGACGTAAAGAAGTCAAGAAAATTCTCAACAAATACGTACAGTTCCTACCACACCCGAACAGCTTGGACGGCACGGCAAGGCCCAAAGACGACGTGCTGAAGAAGTTCGGCTTCCTCGATGTCTACACGGCCCTCGCGGAGACAGTGACTGCCCTTCAGAACGCCCCAACCGCTCCTCGCCACGACATCTCCCCGATACAACTCACCGCCATAGTAGAAACTGCAGTCGCCAAAGGAACCGCTGATCTGCGCAAGGAGATACGACAGGAGATGGTGAGCCTCAAGGCCGAAATCAGCGCAGAAGCACACCTGTATGCAGACACACTCCACAACGAACTCCACCAGGCGCTCACGAATCTCGAGCAAATTCTCGGGCAAAGCATGAAGGTGGTTCAAGGTATCACTTCCGGCACGTCAACACGGCCTGCACTACCGGCGTCATCAAACCCAAGCACGCAGCCAAACTAGCTACGCCCAACAGCCCCATTGTAAGCCCGCAAACCCCAACGCAGCATAAACTTCCACTCTCTCTCACATGCAGGAACACTGAGCCAGACGCAGGAAGTGCAGAAAACGCAGGAAGTGCAGAAGCCAATGGCCGCAATCTCCCTGACGACCCCTCTCTCCCCCGATGGCCCAGGACTGTGACAGCTGCTTTCCAACAGCACTCGCCACCATCATTACCCAGCAGATACCATCATCATATCACATCATTACTTTATTGCCTAATTAGTGTAATCATCTGCCTCAGTTTAGAGCTCTATTGGTTTTTATACAAAAAAATATATAAACCTAAATATTGGTATTTTTATTATCTCTGTTATTATATATGCTGCATGGATAAATGCCCTATAAAACTTTGTGAGTCTTTATATAAAAATATATATATATATATATAAGCTATTATTGTCGGTATTACCTTTGTTATTCTTTATCCTCTTACTGCATGTACAAAAAACATTTGCAAGATAAACACAAAAGGAAATACAATTCAAAAAAATATACAAGACAAATTCCTAGCATTGCGGATGGCCGCTTCATTTTAACAACACAAAAACAACAGAACGTATACACTAACTCTAAACAAAAAAACCTAAACAAAAAAAACATAGCTGACCACATGAATAAGAACCCCAAACTCCAACTATTGACTAACTTAAATACAATACCTGTACACAAAGCTTTTCCCCCGTTGGTCATAAGACAAAAAGGCACACCTAGACACCATAAAAGCCGCTCTAATAGATACTTCTCATGCTTGCCCACAATAAACCTCCAAAAACTCAAAAATTTAGATTCCACTTATAAAATCGTCACAACTAAAATAATCTCTAGTCCCATAAAGGAAATAACAACCAACCACCTAAACAAATCTCACCAACAAAACTATAAAAACTCTAAACCTATACCAAAGACTGGCGTAAATACAATACCTGTACATAATATCTGTAACAAAAGTGCCCCACAAAATTACAAACACTACGCACCCCTCAACACAAATATCACAACCTGTTCCCACGCACAAACCAAACATCACAAACTCTTCCCCAAAACTCTAAACACACTTACAACACACAACATTAAAACACAACCGGCCAACAAAACAAAGATAATCCGAACAAACAATATACACACAACAAACATTGTACAAACAAATAGAGCTCATAGCTACCTGCATATTTACCCAAAAACAACCAACAAAACATTCTACACACACCAATCCGTAAATGACAGCTGGATTCTTTATATATATACACAACCAAGACACATGTCAAAAATGCCCAAAACATACAACAACATCCCAAGCACCAGAAAAAACAAAACACACGGAACCCAAAGGGCTCGGCCTCCCGGCCTCGCCAATACACAAATACATAAAAAATTAACCAAAAATTATGACAACTTTACAAATACCACAAAACCCAACCAAACACGCACGTGCATGAACTATAAACCCAACACTCTCTTCACACATAAAATATGGCAAACACAAAAAGATAACACATACACCTCCACATACCTAAAAACTCACACACAATTATACCCAACAAAACCAAAAAACAAAATATACAAAGGCTATATCATACCAAATCACCTATTTCTACTCCTATGTGGAGATATCGAGTCCAACCCAGGACCAATGCCCAATGTCCTACATTTACATCCTGCACTACATAGGAGACATAGTCGGACCTATTTTATACCTAGCACAATAATACTCTACCCCGAATACAAACACCTAGCCACAACATTTTCACCTACCATACAAATCACCCACCCTCAACACCAAAACAATTGCAACCTACACCCACATCTCACAAGCTACATCCACAATCATCCACATTTCCCTCCCCCGAATATGCTATACGCTCTCATAACCACCATAGGACCACAAATAAACCTTTGTGAACAAACAATAACAACAAACCCAAATCCATATTGGACAACAACACTACTAAACAAACTATCACGCCTCCCCAATGATCCTGCGAGACACCTAACCACTCCGCACCCCTACACAAAATTCCAACAAACTAACCAACACCTTATCACACCAACAAAATGCATCCACAAAGAACTTTATAAACACATCTTGGACCCAAACAGCAATACCTCCATCCAAACACTTAAAACAACATTCCCATACTTACCTGAAACACTATTAATTGAAGCTATGAGATGTAAAGAACACCTTCCAGAATACTCACACCCGCCCCCATTGCCACCAGCCCATCCAATCATCCCTCAACCCCAACATACTACCCAATCAAACACAACAATATCCACATGGAATGCAAGTTCCCTAAACACGGCTCTCCCTAACCTCTACAAAATCGCACTAAATCTCCCGGCAATCATTACAGTACAAGAAACAAAACTCACCGCCAACAAATCCACAAAATACATTCAACGCATGTTACCACACTATAAACTAATTTTCAATAACACACATGCACTTACCCGATGCATCCAACAACGAATACCGTACACCCCCGCAAGAGGTGGCCTCCTCACTCTCATACACCAAAAATACGCTTTCCCAGGAAACATTACAAAAATCCCTACCCCGGCCAACATCTCACCATACCTACAAATTATTCATATAGCAAACAAACCCCTCACCCCATGGCTACTCATCCATTTATACATGTCTTCCCATCCAACAGACATAAGTCTAATCCCCCTAATTCAACAAACAATCACCACTCAAATACAAACATACCCCAACCATACCCATATTCTATGTGGAGACTTTAATAGAGACATTGCCTTAAACGGTAGACAGAACGCGCACAACACCACACAGCCACAAGACAAAGACCACCAATGGCGTACATTCACGGACAACCTTAATCTCACATATATTCCCACAAACAGCCCATTCTCCAAACAAGGAGGACATAACTATACCGAAACCAGTCTTATCGATGGCTATTACACCACCGCCACGAACAACCACATATTCACATCTACAACCAACCACACTCTAGAACTAAACTCCGACCACTCCCCCGTATCCCTCCATATTCCCCAACAAATACTTATAGCAAGGCCTCCACAAAAAACAACCCCAAAACCCCCACGTATTCTAAACCCCATCCCCCAAACCAATCTAAACACATTTACCACCACATATTTTGAACACAACGCAATCTCCATCAACGAACTCACAACAACTCTACAAAAAGAACAACTCACCTCCACAGAATGGGCCACCGCCTGCTCACAACTAGACCATCTCATTCACAACATCACGGAAACACTGCTAACCACATGCTCTGCACCCCCCATCCCCGCTCTCACCACACAAACCAACCTACAAGGAGGTTTTCTCCCAAGAAAAACACAAAAAGATTGGAAAAAACACCTTTCCACATACCACCTAACCCGAAAAACAATATACATTGCTAACAACAATGACAACTGGAGAACACACCCAATATTACAAGCCATACAACAACACACATATACGAATATCCCTCCGCCCCCTGAAAGTGATGACAATAAACACGAATGGCTTAACACATTAGCAGATATAGCTAAAACTGCAAACAAAAAAGCACGGGCCATTACCACAAAACACACACGCCAATCTATCAAAAAAGCCATCGCCAAATACAGACAGCTCTATAACACCAGCCCTAAGAAAATAAACAACCGAGTTTTTAAAAATCTAGACACACCGCCACTTGACTGCATTACCACACGCAACAACGAAATCCTCACTAGCCCAGAAGATATCGCTCAAGAAATCTTTATACAACAATCAATCACTAACCGCCCAACCATCCCAACATGCTACTATCAACCAGACCACCCGATACCCTGCACATGTGCAGTCCGCCAATACCCATGGCATGAATTAGACGGATTTACACTTGAAAAAAGAGGCACCCCAGAGATCCCCCTTCACACATACTTTACTCGCGAAACCTTCGACATTTGTCTAAAAAATCTCTCACAAAACAAAGCCCCTGGCCCTGATAAAATCCCCAACACCATCCTCAAAAATATGCCAGATTCCTTCCAAATGCTATTATACCTCTTCTTTTACCACTGCTATAAGCAAAAACAAATACCTGCATCATGGAAAACAAGTCTCACTATCCTGCTATACAAGAAAGGCAACCCCTCACTTCTACCTAACCACAGACCAATCGCGCTTGCCAACACAATATATAAATTATTCACCAGCACCCTTACATATATTCTCTCCGCCTATGGAGAACAACATCAAATCCTTCATGACAGTCAAGAAGGCTTCCGCGCTGAGAGAAGCACCTCACGGCAAATCCAACTCATCACAGCTGCATTGGAAGACGCTAGAATCACAAACCAAGACATCTATATCATGTACATAGATTTCAAAAATGCCTTTGGGTCCCTCGACCATGCTAGACTACTAGCAATAATAAAAGACCTAGGCTATCCAAATGATGCTGCTACACTAATCGGTAATATTTACTCTCACTCCACAACCATATATACAGGAGAATATTTTGGCCAAACAAAACCAATACCGATTCAAAGAGGCACCATACAAGGAGACACATTAAGCCCATACCTCTTTATCATATTTTTAGAACCCCTCCTCAGATGGCTACAAAGAGGTAACCACGGATACAAATTCAGCACATCAAGCACAACTATCAACTCCGCTGCGTATGCTGACGACCTGGCTGTACTCACTTCTACCCTTCCAACACTACAAACACAAATGAACAAAATCGAAAAATACAGTGAATGGACAGGACTTGAAGTCGGCACACACAAATGTGCAGTGACAGGATGCCCAAACAAATCCAAACTCTCACCCACAACCTTCAAAAACCTCCTGCAAGCACAAAACATCAACTACAAAAATGAACCATTACCCACGCTACACCAAAACGAAGCCTACCCCTATCTTGGCATTCAAGTAGTACCAACACTCAAATGGAAACTACAAACACATCTCACCACTAAAAAACTCATTGAACAATGCCAAAAACTCTCCAATTGCCCAGCTACAATCAAGCAAAAAATTAACATGGTAGATACAGTCATACGCGCAGGCATCGCGTATAGCTTCTACGCAGTACCCTACTCATTACCAATGATTAAAAAACTTGACAAGAAAATCACTAGCATCCAAAAAACTATATGTGGCCTACCCAAGTGTACAGCAAACATTATAGCACAATTACCACACATAGACTTTGGTCTTGAAGCCTTCTCCCTCAAAAATGCTTATCTCAGATGCATTGGGGACCAACTAATAAATGCACTCAATGACAAAGGCAAACTAGGTCTAATTTACCAGGGTCTTAACCAACACATCCTTGCAAAATTTGGCGGATCCAAAGAAATTCCCCGAATAAAATACAATGACTGCACCCACTCCCCAATCACAAGAACACTCTTTATACTTAAAGAAGCAGGTGGAATCCACCTACAAAGTACAATGGACAACTTCCAACTTGATGCCACTGAATTAGAAATACAATGGATGTCCCAAGCATCAATCCTTTTGCCCCACCTTGATCCCAAACTATCCATCAAACTCCTACACAAACTATTGAAGCACAAAATATACAAAATAAAACACCTCACACTACCAAACGGAACCACCCTCATGTCGCCTATAGATTTGGAAAAATATTATAGGAACCCTACAAAATTAGAAAGAAGCGCCCTAAATCTCGCCCAACAACTCTTCTGTCAAAGCAGCTGCACTTCTGTCTGTCCGCACCCATGCAACACGCACCCTCCAACCCATCTTCTCATCAACGAATATATTTCACAAAACCACGAAATACTCCCCCCCATCTCTCCACCTCCAACACACCCAACCCCCACACCAATGACACCAACAAGACCCCCACCCAAAGAAATCATCAATGACCCGATTACGTTCCCCATACACCACATCTCTGCCCACAAACTAACCACCAAAAAAGATAAATACAACATAACACACTCCTCTAATATATACATTTGTCATTGGGAAATACATAACAACAGTACATACCACACGTGGCTATCTCCTAGAATACTATTCCCCAGGAACCTTCCAACAGTCATAAAACATAATCTTAACTTATTGTTTGACTATTACACACAAAAACAGCACACATTGTATAAACACATCATTAATACATGCTTCATACCACCTCAATTAAAAGACAATCGTTTCATCCCACCACCTACACACATACCCCTCCTAAATATCCACCTCCAAGACTGCAACCCAGACAAGGATATCCTCACAAACTCTCACACCATAAAAGTCTTGAATGAAACAACACAGCTATTTGACAATACCGGACATTTCCTCATCACCATCCCCACCTCCAGACTTACATGGCTATGGATGCAATACCACGCATGCCTTAACAAAAACCACGGACTTACCCCTCCTACCCAATCATTCGAAACTGAAATCATTTTACTATACAAGCGGTACAATCACACTCTCTCCAAGCGTAATCCCAAAACAACAAACCATCACATGCTCCCCACTGCTCTAATTGACACACTTATCGAAACATTCCAAATTACACACACATACTTCTCCTCCCCCCGCTTTACATGCCCATTACAAATCACAAAATACTACTCCATATTCCCCCGTGACAAAATATTTGGCTCAAATGGTCTAGCTTTTCAATACAAATGGCAAGGTATCGGCTACGCCCATCCACACAACGAAGAAACCGCTCAACAAACTATACACTCGGCTAGATTAGCCGCACAGCAAAATCCAAACGCCACAACCATTGTTGTCATGCCTGACAAACAATGGTTCCACAATCCAACTCCATACTCCACTGAGTTCCCAGATACACACGTTTTACTACACTTTGCAGCCGACACAATAAAATACGAAAAACCCACTATACCCGATAATCACACTAAACCCCGCACCGAACCTAACGCGCTCTTAATCCTTTGTATCCACCACAAACGTCATACCATCACCACTATAGAAGACATACATAACCTCACAACCACACTTAATGTTCTCTCAATTACACAATACCAGATCCAAGAAATCCCCTCTACTCCTGAAAACACTACAGTCAACAAAAACAAAAATTGGTCTAAATCATTATATCCTCCAATCTATATACCTACTATGTCAAACACACCGCCAATACCACAATACAACTCACTTCACCCCATCAAATTCCCGCCACAATATAGTTATTACACGCATGGCTCGTTTATACCCCCAAGAAATGTTGTCGGCCATTGGAGACCAAAATCTAGCTGGTTATGGTATCTACAACCCGACCAAAATAGAGATACAAATCTCCAAAAGACTACCAGGCCTCCAAACAATCTTCAGAGCAGAGTTAATCGCCATATACAAAACACTAAAAATTATCACAACAAAATATAACAACGAGCCGGCATATATCTTTACCGACTGCATAAACTGCCTATACATACTACAAACACAGTTAACACGCCCCACATTACAAAATAACCATCCAGACCAAAAAACTCTCATTGCGATCACCAACCTGCTAAAACTACGCACACAACCCACCACATTCCACAAAGTACAAGCCCACGTCAACATCGCCGGAAACGAAAAAGCAGACAAACTTGCGAAAACAGGAAATGAGAAAACCTACAAATTTGCCCCTAAACCACATGAATTCGCACATACCACCCCGTTCTACTTTCAAAAAGATATATGGCCTGGACCGCACCACAGGCCTGATAGAGGCCCAGTGAGATGTCTTGCCACATACATCACCAAATATGACCGCGACAATAATCTCACCCTCCTCGCACAGAACTTCCCTAACATAAACAAATGGACCTCAAACCAAGACATTCATGCCGAATCCTCAAATGCCTTCTGGAATAACCCAAATATCACAGATTCCCAAATAACTAGTATATTAAAATTTCGCACAGGCCAATACATGGGACATGCACGTAAACAACTATTCTTTGGACATATTAGGTTCCCATCAAACACATGTCCTATCTGCAACTCCACAGATGCAGACACATGGTTACATGTACTACTCAAATGCCCCCAACCAAACATACACGCACTTAGAATTACCAGACATAATCAAGCAACTAAATCCATCAAACAACTCATCCTCTCTAATACCAAATCAAGATGCTACACACTTATAAATGCAGGAAAACACCTAAATGAACCCCCCGATAACACAGTGCCAAGCTGGCTCCTCCCTTGCACCTGCAACACACGCCGATGCCACTGCAACGCAAGACTTAAACCAGACTTACTTTGCGTAATAGGCCTTTCACATCAAGACACACCTCCACAACACCCCAATGACAACGTTATCATCCAATACATTGAATTCACATACTGTAACGACAGATTCCCACAAGAAACCATCACAAACAAAACCAACAAATATCAATCTCTACTAGACTCAATAGCCGCTCGCGGCTGGAAAGTTAACCCGCTCATAGTTATAACTGCAGGCGCTAGAGGCACCACTCACATACCGTCCATGAGTGCCCTGAAAACTACATTCAAACTCACCAAACAACCAATATATACCACATTCATATCAATTAACACCATAGCCATACAATACGCCGCTCTAATCCTCCTACACAAGAGAAAACTAGAAAACCACCAACCCCTCCCTTCCAACTTAACCTGAGAAAGAAAGGAATCACATCTAAAACACCAATGTTTCCGCCAACACAACTCGTACCACAAACTACCCTATGTAGGTTAACTCTAGCCTAGCCTAGCTTCTGCCTTAAGTGGTGTTTAGTGTCTATTCCCGAAAGGGGTGAGTAGTTTTGTTCTTTTACCTCTTTGTCCTGTGGCCATCGAGGTAATGGCATTACGAACAGACACTGTATTCACGCCAATCTTCAATTGAAGGTTGGAGTTCTTATATATATATATATATATATATATATATATATATATATATATATATATATATATATATGGGATCAAAGGATAGGAATTGGGAACGGAGGATGGAAACTAGGAACAAATAACAAGAACAATGAACGAATGATGGAAACCAAGAAGGGAAGTTGTGGCACGGGGAACTTGGAACCGGGAACAAAGGATGAGAACCGGGAATGGGAATTTGGATGTAGGTAACTAGTAACAAAAAAATGGAAAATGGAGAACAAGAACAAAAGATGGGGAACTAATAACAAGGAAACAAAGAACATGCTATTAATTTAAGCATAGGGAACCGATAAGGTAAACGGAGAATGTTGTACCTCTTGCCTAAAATTTCGTACCTCAAGATGAAATAGTTCTTTATAAATGTAACATTTATAGAGAGGAGCAGAAGGCTTCTCAGTTGTAATATAAAAACAGACCTCAATAGGATATAGCCCCAATAATAAAGTGACCTTAACCCCTAAAGGTCTGAGCGTGCTGTGGCGACCAGTAGAATACGGTGTATTTTGGTTGTATTTGGAGTGAATGCACACCTTGAATGGGTTAGAGTTCAAAGAAGAAGTTGACATTTGAATTAGTGCGGTTCTAGTGAGCTATTACAATCCCAGTTTAGAGTTTCCTGTTGGTAGCAAATCCTAATTATACGACAGCGTACATACTATCCCAAGGGACTTTTAAGGGTTAAGTATAAGAGCTTCCCCCAAGATTGAAGAGTTTTTTTTTTTTTTTTTTTTTTTTTCATTTCTATCTTGTCTCATCACAAACAAGCGATGTTTCTTATAATAAAGGTGTACCACTTTTCACCCACAAGCTTAGCGACATCAATTAAGTTGTTCTTATCTTTGCCACATCACACACCACGTCAGCTTGTCTTTTCTATCAAAGGCATCAACTAAGTAATTTGAGATAATAATTGTCTGGCATGTCGATACCTTACCATAACCTCATTTCCAATCATAAGAACAGCCTAATGTCTACCACACATCAAACACACAAAAGTCTCGGGATACAGTCTCCAATTTCTTCTGCTGATCAGCACCATTCCATACATAAAGATGATCAATAGTAGCCTAACTCTACTCTGTACAAAACCTTCAAACCTACAAAAGAATAGTTGATGATCACCTCAGTCTAGTATAGTATGTACACAGGCAAGTTCCTACTTGACATCGTTTCTTTTGAAAGTTTGGGCAGCTCCAAACTTTCTCTTGACTTCTGAGTTATCAGAGTCAGAGGACGAGTCAGAGGACGACGATGAGGAGGAGGATCTTCTTGGACCTGTGCGCATTCGATCCTCATGCCAGTGCTGTCCGTCGGTGTTGTGCACGCCAACTTCATCGCCAGGATGCAATGTAGGTGACTTCGAGTCTGCCTTGGCGATGGACTTTCGTGTGGCTAATACGAGGGATTGCCCCAGTTGTGTGATTTCCAGGACTGTTGGTTTTGGGTTATCTGGCAGTGGCTGCATCCATGGCTCTCCGTCCATGCGCATGTATGTGTGGTCGTTCTCCTTTTTCGGGTGAAACTCTATTCTCAGCCTGTGTGTCTGTCAGCCACCATACACATCGCAATCCATAAATTAGTATAGAAAATTGATGCCTGCGGATTCAAGCACAGGAAATAATAATTTATAGCATGATTTTATAGCTTACCTGTGCAAGCCGGTCTCCATGGCCATTGGGAGCGAAGAGACAACAACCTTGCCAAGCATCTCTGAAGCCGACAACCTCCAGGAGTCCATCGTCTACGAATGGTGCCGTTAACCCCCGCTGTTGGTTCACAGTGAGTTTGAATGTTAATATACATTATTGAGGAGGATAATGTTTGCATTGAGGAAAAGTCGATTCTGAGGAGGGGGGAAGAGTGAGTGAGAGAGTGAGTGTGGCGCTTACGTCTTTGGATTTATGACTACTTGGCGTGCCCCAGGGATTGAGACCCCCGGAGAAGCTGGGAAGATTGAGCACCACAATTGATCGAACGCTGCAAACAGTCAAGCTTCCATTTTAGTTTCAAAAATTGTTGTGTCGTGGGTTTAGCCTATCTTTTTCTATTTCATGTGTACAAGAAGATATGATAAATGATAGTACCTTCTTGATATATGCAACTCCTGCCATGCTTCACCTTTCTTAGCGATCTTTATCTTCGCCAGTTGGTTGATGTTTCTGCATACATGATCAAGCGAAGTATAATTCAGTATTGCAATTTCGGCGTTTCCAGATTAAGAACTAGGTGTTTTATCAGGTATATTGGGATCTCGTCTAGAATGTATGTATAGTAGGTACCTGGAGTTGGGTCTGAAACAAGGCACACAGAACCAGCCTTGTGCACACGTTAACTTCGCATACTGAGACTGCAGCGACAGAACAAGAATAATAATCAGAAAAAGCTGAAGGATTCATTGGACAAAGTTGACTGTCAGTTAAGGACGAAGAAAGTAAGTGTCAACCTGATTTGTGAACTGATTTTTGAACTTCTCTGGATGATTTTGTCTTTCGGAATGAAATGCATATGCTACTTCAGCATCCATGCCTGCAATTCGAACCCCATAACTTCCAATCAGTATAAAATTAAGAGTATTCAATAACACTGACATTTTGGAAGCAGAGTTAAAATAGTACAATGCAAAGTACTTTAATCAGAACACTAACCAATGCTAAAGTAGTTCCAGAAGCCTCCACGGAAGGTGATACGCCCGTCCTGCAATACGGAACATTTTAGAACCCCTCTTGCAACCTAAGATAGAATACAGATAGATTATTCGCTTTTTCAATAGAAGTTCGTGTCTGATTGTAGAAGCTTTACATAAGTTCTAGAGCACTCACCTCATTTGAAGTAGAATCAACAATTCGTTTGAAGGAGTGAAGCGAGTGCGGCACTTTCACAGGTTCCAACTCATCAGGATTCTTGCCCACAGCCATCTTCATTGTTACATGCCAACTGCAATCCCACCGAGTACTCTCAATATCGAGTACAGGAAACTCCGTAGTTTCGCATTACAATGCAGGGTCTCTTTTGTGGATTGAAAGAACTGATTCTGATGTACCTGTCCACATGCAAGGGGTTGGCTCGAACGACCTCTCTCAGAAACTTCTTCACCGCCTTCACATCTGTTCCGGGGTTCTTCTTGCCCTGCAAGCCAAGGCCAGAAATGGATTCTCCTTTGAGACAATTGTTGAACTAAGCAATATTACGAGCAAAGATGGAATAATTTCCATATCGTTTATTTATGCGTCGGTACTCACCCATCCGAAGGAATAAGGTAAGTTGTTGCCTGTTCCAAGGGGCATTGTTGCAATCGGAGGAGGATGTTCCAGCCTCATATCACCCTGAATTCCAAGTAACCAGCCGGCTGTGCCATCTCCTCCTGCTACCTGCCAACACAAATTACCACCTTTCGGTCAGAAATGTACTAATAGGAATCCGCAATAGCAAAATCAAGAAGGAAAGCAGGGAGCTTACAATGATGCGCATGTGCGTTCGGACATGGATTGCAAAAGAGTCCCCATCCTCCTTGAGTTTCTCAAGATGCCCGAGTAGTCGTTGAAGAACCTCCTCAGGCTTCTCCTCAGCCAGATCGTAAACCTGTCACCAGTAGATACCCTCCTAGAAAGTCAGTCTTTTCCACACTAATTTAGTGGTATCGAGAGTAAGAATTTGGTTTTCTGAATCATTCCTTTCTTTGCAAGTATCCATTCTGGGAGGAGGATGCCAGACCTGATTGGGGTTGAGAACTGCTCGGAAGGAATTGATGATGGCGCCACCGAGCTGCCCTCCGCTTTTGGAGTTCACAAACACGACAATGGGCCAGTCCGGCGGATTCACCGTGTCGAAATTGGGTGGACAGCTTTCGCCATGCAGAATGTAATCAGGTATTCTCATCATCTCGTATCGTCTTGAACTTCCTCGACTCTTTCGAGGCTTCTTCTCATGCTTGACGTCCCCCATCTTGCCTCAAACCTGGTCAGAGAATTACACTCCTGCAAAAGAAAACTCACTCCTAGCATGTTACAAGAACAGCTGGAAAATCTGTAATGCCCTTAAAAAAACATCAAGTATGCTTAGCCCCACACAAGAAGCACACGATGGAGCTTCAAATGCAACACGCATTCTCGCAAAGAGACGGGGCCAGCAACAACGCAAAAACTTGGACCGGTCTCACAGATAACACCTAACGAAGGATCGGTAAGTACAAGAATCGAAAAACTCGTACCGATTGTACTGCGAACAATTAATTCGAACGACAGCAAGCAAAATTCCAAAACTCCCAGCTAAGCCTGCGATCCCTCTCAGAGTGGCGGTGGAACTGAGTAAAGACCTGTTCGAGAGAACTAAAGAATCGCAACAAGTATCGGGTAGCCCCTACGAGGTTTTTTTTAACTTGTGGGCTGGCAATTGCACGCTGGCAACAAGCAATTGGCGCGACAACTGCTGCACGTTTTAAGCTTCCGACCTAAGTTACTTCTACTTCCACAAACGGCTTCGGTAACCCTTCTAAAAACGCTTCCGCACGGAGCGAAGAACCCAACAGCAGCTAACAAGAAACATTCACTCACCAGCAATCAATCAGGTTACCCCTCTCCTCTCCTCTTGCGCAGACTTTTGGACTGCAGGGTCTCCGGGCGATCGAGAGATTATAGAGGGATGAAAATGCAGCTGTAGAAGCGGCTTGGATGATGAGTAAACTAACCCAGCTAAGCTAGGCTCCGAACAAGGTGGACACAATCAACCATGGCTCCGTGTTTAGGGAATTCTCCTTTTTGAAGAAGAATGGCTGTTTTACTGACGAGATACAGAAGAATCGCTCGCGGGATGCCTTCACCGAGGTTGGCTCCCGCACGCGCCGCAGCCACCAGCCAGCAATAGCAATTGCCTCGCATCTGGCGGCCGGTAAATAAAATAGTTCGATCGATGGAGATGCCGCTCACCCCACGGGAACGAGGCGGGCGGCAGGAACGGTATATTGGTGAGGCCGACCGCGGCGACCGGTAAATTATTGCGGCTGCGGATGGGGGGTTCGACGGTAAAGTGATGAGGCCGGTGGGGATGCTGAGCCGACGGTCATACGCGTCGTACCTAATGGTCACACTTCTTCTGTGGTCCCCGCTCACACTTTCTGTGCTACTTCCACAAGAATCTTTTTAAATATATATAAAAATGGTCTCCTTGGAAATGGAGATGCCTTTTGAATTCGGAGCATAATTATCAAAATGTTAGGAAATGTTGTGCAGTTTTGTTGCATAAAATGCTGAAACTTTTGTTCTGAATTCAAATATCGCATCATTTATATCATTTATTTTGATCTTCAAGATTCACATTTGAATGCTTTTATTATTGACTTGGTCTAACTTACCCCATGCAAAAGGTTCAAGGACCTGTTCACTTCCATGTCTAGCACTTGGCATTATTCTTGTACGTGTTTTGCTCATGTGACAAGACGTAACAATTTTAACCCCTAAACGTCCTAGTGTCGAGAAACGACATTTTGGATGAAGGGCAGAAACTTTGAAGAGCCATAACTTCTTCATTCAAACTCCATTTTTGACGAAATCACTTAGGTTAGGTCACAAATCAAGTCTAGTTTATGTGGTAAAAATTTCAGACTCATAAAATAAAGTATGAAGAAATGGCATGGATTTTAGTGAAGGCAGCTTTTGTTTTTGGGTTTTCAAACATTTGGCATGTTTTACCATTGCAAGCCAATTATGTGAAATCTAAAATAGTTTTTCATGAATTTTTTTTTCATAGGTTTGATATTTAGATGCATCTCAACAACTTTGTAGTTGGAAGTTTTTTGATCTAGATAACTTTGGTATTGGCTTTGCAATGATGTTTCTACGATGAAAAAAGTGAAAAAATGGATGATTTTTGAAGAGCTAGATCTCCTTCGTCCACCGTTAGATTTTGACTTTATTTTTTGGGATGGATTCCAATTATAGTCTATTTTTAGTGGTAGAAACCTTGACCCAATCGAGGATATATTGAATAAAAGGCATGGATTTGAGTGCGAGGGGTCTAGTATTGGACTATTTTTCCTTTGTAAAATTTTTGGCAGTTTTCACGACTACAAGGCTACTATTTGAGCCAAGATTTTTCTTTTGATCATTTTTTTTGTTACGAGAGTGTCTTTGAGATGAAAATGAACAACTTTCTAGTTGCTGATTTTTTGATTGCAAATTTCATGTTGGTAGTATTTTCACTTCAAAGTGGAAATGATGGTATTTTGTAGCCTGTTTTGCGCACTAATGTGTTATGATCTCGCAATCTATAAGGTCCCATGAGTCAAGTTTTGGTCCACATGATCTACTACAAGTCTATTACAAGTTTGTATGGTTGAGATCTGAATAGCTTAACTTTATTTTCATCTATATCACTTTTTTTGAAAATGAGTTTTTGGCTAAAATACCCCAAGAACGTTTAGGGGTTAATTCTCCCTACTTAACGACAATTTTAGAATCTTTCAGAATGTTATTTGCACATTTATATTCTAAAAATGGAAACTAACTTGGGATGGTACTAAATGATGTTTCAAGGTACACAAAGAAATTCTACCTTAGATGATTTTGTTCACAGGCAGAAGTAGGATTTTGTTAATTGGTACCTTGTGCAATTTGAAGGTTTCCGAAACTGTAACTTGTAACAAAAACAAGGGAAAACAAGAAATTTTTTTGTTGTAGAAGGATTTATTTTTTCTAATAAAATCAACTTCTATAGTTAGGATAGGACTCACACCAATTATTATGAAATAAAGCCTTGATTTAAATCACCGATTACAAAATCTCCTTCCAAATACACTTGTATATCTGCAATCCTATTAATTCTTTAACAAATACAAGTGAAATATAGAAGTAATTATGTCCTCCAATTGAGGTTAGGTGATATTTCACAAGTGGAAAATTGATATTGTGTAAGTAGGTCAATTCATTGTTCAATAAGAAGGCAGGCTTAATGGGCTTCATGTGTCTTGTTAAACAAAAACAAGTTACTCCCTCTATTTGTGAAAGACATCATGATTTGGTTTAAACACTTCTCTCACAAAGAATCCAAGATTTGATGTTAACCCCTAAAGGCCCACGGCCGCCGATTCGGCTTTTACGGTCAAGGCCAAAAAAAATTTACAGTCAACTTCAAATGTTATGATCTCACATCCAGTGATGATCCAACGGTTGAAAATTTTCACACTACTACCTATGGTAGTCTACTTCAAGATCCTACGGTTGAAGTTATCAAAAATTTCCAAAAATATTGGACGTACCCGCATTAGTACATAGTGGTCAGTGTTGGGATTTCAAGCTCCCAAAACATCATGGGCCTTTAGGGGTTAATGGACAAGTTGTAATGATATTTTAAGACTCACTTTTGCCGATTGGACGAAGGAAATCCAACCATTGTTGACTGACAATGATGTGTTTGTTTAGAGACATAGAGACTTACTAACAGGTTCAAGAAAATATAACAAGTTCAACAAACTTATTCATCTCCAAAAAGATAATGGGTACAATGAATGCATATATGAACATAAATTAAAGTAGGTGGATCATTTTAACCAAATTCCCTTGACCCCTAAATTTCCTTGTTGCAAATCGGTGTAAGTCACAAAATTTGACCTTTTGTCAGATTAAGCTCAAAAAATCTCAATCTAAGCATAATTTAAAAGATTCAACTGTAAGATCTCAAAATTCACTCCACATTCTTCTCACATACCAAATTTGAACCGTTCATTCTCCCTCATTTGTGAGATTATGATGGTCAAAGTTGGCTCAGTTTTTCCCCTTCAAGAACCTCCAAAACCTGTTTCGGGTTTTAAGTAAAGGTAGAGTTAAATCTCATTTTCCACTAACGATTTCTAAAACATTGAATGTTATATGTTCCTTTGATACCCTAGAAGTATCTAGAGGGGTCATTCATATCATTCAAAACTTTTTGACAATGTTTGGACCCACACCACTTCCCCTACAATGTTAAAAAGAAACAACAAAAAGGCCCAGCATAACGAAATTGACCATCATTACAACAACAGTTGTGCATGGTCGGTCATTCAAAGAACATGACAACAACACAGCTAACAAACTCCAACCTCATTCCACTTTTATTCAAGAAAAGCAATGAAATTGAGCATCATCCCTGCTCAACCTGCAAAAAAAATCAAATTCAAAGCACTAGTATCAGCACTACAATAGAGAAATCCGCTAAGTATGACGGACTAGGGACTAAAAACACCCAGTTTTGGTCGAACTAGGGACCAAACGTCAAACTGGGCACCAAATTTGTCGAACTGGGCACCAAATTTGTACTCTAAGATCAAACTGGAGACTAAACTCAAAATGCATGATTTTGATGGTATTCTGAATTTGATCCCAAATTCAACTTGGTGCCCGTGATGCGCGGAAACCAAAGGAGTAAGATTGTTGAACCTTCACTCACCACGATTGTTGGACCTTCCCTCACCTTCATCTCTGTGTGAAGGTCCCTGGTTTACATCTGGTCCCCATTTTGGTGCATTTGGTTTTAGCGGATAACTGAAAACAAGGCATGAAACAACGAACTAGGGACCAAACACGAGACTACTTAGCGATTTCTCTAATCACTAAACAAAATTGATGTATATCAGTTGAAGAAGCTTCAATACATACACTTTTGAAGGCCCACACCATATATGGTAAAACCTCCTAAAGGCGGGCACCTACCTAAAGGTGGGTACCCAAGATTTTTGCCTTTATAAACAATCATTAGACCTTCCTTGCATGTATATCATGCGTTCATATATAGGGGGCCCGCCTTTGAGCTTCTCCTTCTCCTTCTAAAATTTGTAGTTAATTGTGTATCTGTTCTAAAAACTACAAAAAATAGGGAAAGTCTATTTTTTCCTATTCCTTGTCCCTGAAAAATAGTAACCCGCTCATTTCTCACTCCAAGTATAAAGATTTCTTTAATTAATTTTCCTCAAGTGCACGACAACAGATGGTTTCACCATATGTAACAATGAAAGAAGCTACTCCTTCCGTCTCACTAAAATACCACAAGAGAATAAGATCCAACTTTCAAAGCCTCAATAATTGCAACATGTGTTGCAAATTTATACAACATGAATGGCAAGGTTACTAGTTCGCACTTCCTCTTTGACCACCACATTTTCTACCAAAACTAGTGTTTTTTGGCACCCAAAACATTACTTTGCATTTTACAACATGGACAAAAAACTGTTTTTTCAAGTTTGAACGTTATGATCTCACAAAATGGTGAGGAATCTAAAATCTAAGATTTGGTGTACATGTACATGTTCTAGTCAACACTACAACACATGTCAAAATTCAAAGATGTGCATCTTGCGTGGAGAGGAGAGAGGGCAGTTTTGAGGGTAAAGAATGCAACTTTAAGGGTTAATGCATGTATTTCGAGCAAAGCTTATGAGAGTATAGTTGACATTAAAGTAGGTGATGTTTTATGTATTGCTAGGAGTAAGGCACCACAAGCCTTGGATTGGTGGTTAGAGCTCATGGCCTCCAATCAGGAAGTCGTGGGTTCTATTCCCCATGCCAACGTGGTGCTCACCACTTTAGTCCACCCAACAATTGTGGGGGTCCTTGAACCTTGTTGTATGGATACCTCAAAGCCCTTTGGGAGGATACTATGTCAAGGCACTAGTAACTAGCTAGAAACTAGCGTAGTTATAGTGTCCACCCTTGAGAGGGGAAGTAGTATTGTTCCAATTTCCCTTTCTCCGGTGGCCATCGGGATATTTACATTACGAACGGACACTTCATTCACGCCGGCCCCTTAGAAAGGGACCGGAGTTTCTATCTATCTATTGCAAGGAGATTACAGTTGTTTGAGGTTGGATCTAAAGTGTTTGTTGATGTTGAGAGATAGCGTGCAGGGTCGTTGACGGAGAGAATGAGTGGATCCACAGCATAAGATTGGTTACAGCAAGGCCCCACATGCCGTTTTCCACACGGAGCTGGCGAGCGTTGGTCGTAAGGATTATCCGGCTTGCCTGCCAAAGAACAAATCCAGCATACTCTATGAAATGCTCCTTGACCTAATTTATCAAAAATACAACCTCAGTTTCCTCACCATTGCCAACATTGGTTCTCTTCAGTACTCCGCAACCGTCCATTTGAGTCCAGATAGTCTTAAGAAAGCACCATGGTTTGTTTTGGTAGTAGCATCACCATGATTTTTCATGATGAACAGCTGATGGGTGAGAACGGGGTGATTTGGGGTGATTACCTTCTCCGAAGATATCGTTGCCTTTGATATCACGCCGCCTGGCGAGCTTGCTGATACTGAAATGCTCTTCATCTTCAACGTAATTCCGAGGCTTATCGTTGAAATCGAAGATGTGATTGCCCTGAAACGCCCGCATTTTGGCCTCCTCCACGAACCTGGCCCTGGCGTGCACACCATCGCCATCCTTGCTCTGGATTTCGTATGCAGCACTTGACGCTGTTGCTGTTGGGCAGGGGCACGTTGATGGTCTCCTTACTGGAGCTGTAGCTGCATCTTCAGCCGGAGCAGCTCCTAGTATATGGCTCTCAAACTTCCTGGGCTGCATACCAATCTAGTAAGCTCCCAGACAGACCTCACACAGAATCAACCTTCATTGCATAAAAAAAAGCAACAATATATGTGCCATTCATTCTGACATGAGTAATGGGGAGTCATTATGTTTATATTGAAAATCTCCATTCAGCTGCTCACTCTTGCTATGCGTTTCTAATTTCCTTTCCCGGAGCACCATCTTTTTCTTCTCGAGTGCGACATTTGTGTAGTAAATTGCTGATTGAGGTATAATTGTGTGTTCAGTAAAAGGGCTGAGGGTTTAGAGCAAGCACGAGTGGGAAGATGGATGCATACATTGCGGTGCAGGTTGTGGGGAGGGATGGTGCGCTCCTTGGGCAGGTAAGGCAGAATAGGAGGTGGAGGCGGCATGTCGCATGCATCGGCGAAGGCGAACACGTTGTGACCTGCCAGCTCCTGCGCTCTTTTGCTTGACCCCGGTCGCTGTAACAACACACACCAGACCCCACTTAGCTTATATCATTTCAAAAAGCTTTGCCGTTTCTGTATTGCAAACCTCGGTTCACAGACACATGGATGGTTGTACATTCTTAACGGCATATAAGAATAATACCATGGTATGTAGCTGCTTACCTTGGGTGCGGCGCCATTTTCCTGTGGCCCCTCGAAAATGTCGTGCCCTGTTAACTCTCGCTGCTTGCACTCCGACCCTGGCCTCCTGCACGTTCAAGAGCTTTTAAGATGCGAATGTGGGTGGTAAATTATCCCTTCAAGAATTTTGTGTTTTTTATGAGAAAGCATTGGAAACTTTAGAACGTGGCAAAGCAGTGTAGTTGGTTTCATCAGAAAACTACAATTCTCTTTTCTGTAGGATCTATGATTTTATAACAAAAGACAAACTGATATTATGAATTCCTACACATCAGCACCAGGTATGCAGTTTAAGCTCCTCAAGAAACTCCCTCCACGAACTATTTGTGTTTCAAGCTTTGTATTAGTCACACGGAATCGGAATTGGCCGTGCTTGGTATTGGCAGAAAGCTTAAAGGAAACGTAGTTTACTCATGGAGGGATATTCGTATATTACAACTTCAATTTTGAACTTCAGTGGACCCAAAGACAGCAGACGACGCGTTTGGATTCTCAAGGATTGATATGTAAGAGTGCACTTCTCTGCTAAAGATCCACAACACTGATAAATTTATGACGCCCAGGTAGCGAGGCTCGCTTTCCAAGCCATCTCTGCACAATTCCTTCATGAAATATCGCAAGCAGAGAAGTTCTAAACTCACCTGTGGAGCGATGCGTCTGCTTCCTCAGAAGACATGCACTCTCCGAACTTAATGTGGCTCTCTCCCCTCAGAAAGGGCTGCACACGAACACCCAAAACAGCATCCTTGCAATTAAATAAACACATACAACCTCCTCCCAACAGCAACTCGTCTCTGGTCACAATCGCTCCACAATTGCCACTTGCAGTACCCAAAGTGGCCTCCCATTGAAAGCAGACTCCCACATACTAATCTACACATATGCAAAGACTAACCCTAATTGATCTGCAATCTCGAAAGATGCTCATATACCACTCAAGTTGTAGAACGGAAGGTGACTCAACATCAAAAGCAGATTTCGACAGAGTCAAGATTCATGAGAAACGTAGTTGGGAATCTTCCTAGTGATTAGTGCATTGCAGCAAAAAGGTTAGGTGAGTGCCTGAGTGGGGCAAGAAGATCGCCGAGGCTGAGTGCTACGAGTCTGGGGATCGTCATGCATATCACGAGCAGCGTCCAAGAAAGGGTTACGAGTCTCCACCACGGAATCATTGAAAACACGAGTCGCAAACGGAGGCTCGCTCATATCCTTGCCTCTGAAAATGTCAAATGACGATGCCCCTGACGATCGTGTCAGGGACTTCTTCCCAGCGGGAGGCTGGCACATATCCACCGGCATGATCACAAGCTCAAAAAGCCCTCGTCTGCAGATGCCATACAAGCGCTTTATCATACAAGAAGTGTGCATTCAAGTGCCAAGAACGTAAGCAGTGGCCTCACGAATCTGAAACCAGTGGCCGTTGGCATGATCACACGAGTTACCCATGCTATGACCGTGGGTTACTAAGTGCACAGCATGTGTTACGAATTATCAAAACTTGATAGGAATTAACAAAGCTCCTGCTTAGACAACTGCTGCAGCCTGAGATGAATGTGATTCAAATGGATGAGATATGCTCAAATGGATAAAATCGTACTCATAATGATGGAGGTTTTTCACTGGAATCACACAATATTGAACTGAAAGTATACCACGTGCACCTGTGGTCAAGAATCTGGTATCATTCTAACAGAGGTTGTAAGCGAGTATGTTGGAAGCTTGTCGTCATGTGTTAATGAATGTCAAAGAAACTGGTCCAAGTGTAGATTCCATGCAAATTAAAAGCATGATTGCAGTGACGATTATCTGCAGCAGAAACTCGATAAAAAGATGGAACCATTTTGACAAGAGAAAGTCATGAGGAGGAGAATGGGGGTACGTATAAATACAAACTTTGTTTTGAAGGACGTGAAATTGTATACACAAGGCCATCACTGACCAGACAAAAGAATCTGAACAGCAACTACGTTTTTTTACCCTAACCTTGCTAGGAGATTCTCTACACACGAAAGAAAGGTGCATAAAAATTTACCTTTTCTTCCTGAAACTTCCTTACAAAGTAGCTTTCTAATACAACAACCTCGATTACAATCTTAAAAAGCACCTATGACACAAACAACTCCACAAAAGCCCACTCAATCAACTCTTGGCAGTCTTCGAGTGCTTCACCAGCCAGTCAATGACCATGTCTATATTGGTTGAGTTCTTGCATGAAATGCTGTAGCATGCCACCTCCCTGTCGCTCAATCCCTGAAGACCCCTGTGAAACAAACAGGCGCACAATCATCACCACTTTCTCAAGCACCTAATGGATCCTTTTCAATGCTTAACGATGGGGCAAGGAAACGTACATTTGATCAATAAGTGCTTGCTTTGAGATTGCCTCAGGCTTGTCGATTTTGTTACCCAACACCAGCAGAGGAATACCATGAAGAGAAGGCTTATTTAGAAGATCGTGAAGCTCGTTTCTGGAGATTGCCACGTTGTCTCTGTCCGCAGCATCAACTACGTAGCTGCAATGAAGATAGGTTCAGCATAAATATTTTCAGATCAACTAACAGTAGACAAGAAACCACAAAATGGAGCAACTCAGACGCAAAAGGAAAGTAAGGCAAGATGATACTGTACTACGGAAGTAACGGGGGTGCTTACACAATGGCTGATACACCGCGGCAATACCGCTCCCACATGCTACGAAAACGAGGTTGACCTCCCAAGTCCCACAGTTTGATAGTCACATTGCCTTTCGACACCTTACGCATATTGAATCCCACCTGTGTACACAATCCGGTGGAATTCATCACTTAAGAGTACTAGACTTGATCCCTGTTTTCAGTGATGACTTTCATCAGCAAATATGACCGTGATGCTTGTTGCCTTTTTTATTTTCTTTTGCAATAGGAACCCTACCAAGGGCGTACACCAACTGAAAGCCCAGCTCGAGTCTCAAGTAATTTAAGCACTTTTAGGTTTAACCAACGCATAAAAAAATCATACTTTGAACCCCTCTAATTGATTGATCGACTCGAAAACATGTGTAACTGGTGTTAAGGCACTTACTGTAGGAATCATATCTTCGCTGTAACCGCCCGTCTGCATTAGGAAACACAGCAACCGAACAATGAATGAATCTCCCAGTACAAGACTTAAGAATTGGATTCTCCGACTTAAAATCTGATGAAACTAGCATAAGTGTAGAAAGAAGCAGAATTCTCATTCGAAATGTTAACCCTCGTGAACAGTGAAGAGTGAGTACTAACCGCGATGACGTTGACGAGCGATGTTTTCCCAGCATTCTGCAGACCTATTAATGACAGCTCCATCTCTTGCTTGAAAAACAAGCTGCCACAATGAAACAGAAACCCTCACTCAGTCATCCAATTTGCAGAAGTTCGCAAAAATATCTCACACCGCTTAATCGGAAATCGACGTACCTTCGGAGCCAATTGAGGAACGAATCCCACATTCCCATCATCTTGTGCACAATTTCCCGTCAGGAACAAAACACACTCGACACCACTGCTGCACCAGAAACCCAATAATAAAACCCTAAATCAGAGCATTCGAGAAGTGGAAAATCACACTCACCACAGCATGGAAACTGAAGTAAGTTCTGAAACCCAAGTCCGTTTTTGTGGTAACGAAAGTTGAGTTTAGCACAATCGATGGCGGTGAATCGCTACTTGACCACAATCGACAGGGAAATGAAGCGCCTACCTCGATAAGATCACTCTAGAAGCGCAGGAATTGGCGGTGCGAAGCGGACAGCGATGCTGCGAAGGGTAGTAACGTAGCTAGCGTACAAGTGAGAGCGGACGTGGGTGAAAGCGAAGCAACAGCAGTCAGCAATCGCAAGGTTGCAGCACTCGAGGTGGAGACGACGAGCCGGCCTGTCCGCTGTGCAGCTCATACCCGGAATTTCCCCCGGTTCTTGGCTCCATCCGGGTATGAGTCTCAGAGAATCCATTGCCGTGGGGACGCGTGTGATAAAAGCAGTGATGACATGGACATATGGTAACTTGCTCAATAATGGCACGATGTTCGTATGGCAAATGTGTACACGAATGTAAGATAATCTCCTCAAAAGGAATCCAGTATTAGAAAAGGATCATAAATGCTCCTTTCCACATGGCCTTTGCTAAGAGCATACATCAATACTTACCACCTCCATAATTTTGGGAGAAATCTCTTTACCCTATGGACTAAGGGCGTCGCCAGACTACCGGCAGTGGCTGGGCAGCGGCGGCAGCGATCGGCGGACAGGAGAGCAGCAGTACCACACCACATGCAATTTTGGCAGAGGCAACGTGAATTGTCCTACCAGCTCGCATCCGAAAACTACCGGGCGGAAGTGTCTGGAAATCCTGCATTTCCGGTCCACATCATCGGCCAAGACACAGAGAGTGGGAGTGGGAGTGTGGTACCTCGCTCTGGCAGATGCTGATTTGGCCGAGCCGGACTAGGCCCTAATACTAGCCACCACAGGCTCGCGAGCTGCCGGTAGTCTGGCAAGGCTCTGAGGTGTCATCAATGAGGTCTGAAAAATTGTTAATGGCCTTGCAATGGGGAAATGACCCCTAAATCAACAAAGGAAAAAACGTTCAAAACTAGGCCCCTTGCAGGAAAATGAATGCCATAACTTCCTCACATCTTGGGTTTCTACTAAATAAAAGTAAATTAGTATTGGAATATAACTCAGTGAAAAAAATTTGAAATCCAACAGCAAAATGAGAAACGTTGTCTCAAAATCCATGTATTTTTTTTTAGAGATTTTCAAGATAGACACATTATAGCAAATCCATTATCAGAACTGTTATAAAAAACTTCCGATATGAAGTTTTGGATTTCATCTTGAGATTATATCTGTGCAAAAAAAATCATGAATTAACTAAACCGGATTTCAGAGAATTGGCTTGCAATGGTAAAACATCTATAACCCCTAAATCTCCTTGTTGCAAAACGGTCTAAGTCACAAGATTTGACCTTCCTTTAGATTAAGCTCAAAAAATCTCAATCTAAGAATTATTTCAAAGATTCAACCGTAAGATCTGAGAGTTCACTAGACATTCTTATCACAAACCAAATTTGAACCGTTCATTCTTCCTCATTTGTGAGATTATAATGGTCAAAGTTGGCTGAGTTTTTCTTTAGCGGGAACCTCTAAAACCGGTTTCGGGTTTTAAGGAGAGTTAGGGGTTGAAATCCCAAAAACAAGGATTGCCTTCACTAATATGCATGCCATCAATTCATGCTTCAATAGATAGGTATGCAATATTTGGCAAAAACTAAAATAATCTTGAACCCAACCCAAGTGATTTCATCTGAAATGAACTTTGAGTGAAGAAGTTACGGCTATCAAAAGTTGCTACTTGTCATGGAATATTATTTTGTTTTCTGATATTGGAGTTAAGGGATTGTAAGACAAAAGGCTTGAAGATTATGAGGTCTTTTAGTGGAGCACAATTCACTAATCTTCTTCACAAATCTCTACAACAGAATAAATGGAGCATCTTCCTCTTATTCAAAATACAACAAAAGGATTTCATCACAAAAATTACATTGAAATCCAACTAAAAAAATAAACTCAAAATCCAATAATCAATAACATATATAGCTACTCATAAAAAAATTCTATTTTCAAATTTTTAGTATAAAATCATCGCTGCACATCCAGTATTAAATACTTCTAAGGTTGGAGTCGTGAAAACCGTCCAGCCCCAAAAACCGCACAGTAGGTTTATGGGTAGGGGCTGTAGAACCGTCCGTTCATGGTAAACTGACAGGTTTTGGGAACCATCCACTGTTTTTAGTTCCCACCATGCATGCTGAACGGTTTTAGACAACTCCTATGTTAGTTCCTAAACCTATTTTAATTCATTTTGGGACATTCAATCCACACTTTTCGGAATTCAACCTTGCAAAAAAGCCAACACTCTATGTTCGGGTAGTGGGACTCCTAAGACTCGAGATTCAAAAATTCATAGGAAATTATAGGATTACTCAAAAAATGTTTTTTTTTTGGGATGGATTTGCACTAGCTTTGCAGACCATCGAAAAATAATTAAAATTTTACACCACTGTTCCAAGTATGCAAAGCTGAAATTCAGACGGTTTTCACCACTCCTACCTTATACCAGATCCTCCAATCAAAATGTTGTTGAACTTCATCTAGTACCAGAGTCCTCTTGTCCGGTGCATTAGGACACTGGCTTGACGAACAGACACTCTAATCACGCCGGCCCTGAAAAAAGGACCGGAGTTTTTATCTATCTATCTATCTTGAACTTCATCTTGACATCATATATATATATATATATATATATATATATATATATATATATATATATATATATATATATATATATATATATATAAATAAAAGTGAACTTGTTTAAACTAATGGTAAAAAGACGACCCAAGGCCCAACCCAAGGCCCAACCCAAGGCCCGACCTGAGCACCGATCCGAGCACCGATCCGAGCACCGACCCACACATGTCTCGAACCACCGACGCAACGGCCACGACGGACGGGACTACCGACACAGTCGGCAAACAGCCGGGCGCTACTCCGGCGCGTGTCTATTGACAGCGCTGCTCTACTATGAAATATTATCATATTTATAAAGAAGATACAGAATCATGAATCATCGTGGAGTCTTCTACTGCACTATCAAGAGACTTTACAGCGTAGAGAAACTTTGATATCCCGATTTAAGTGCGTCTCCATGACCAGATTGGCTCCACATAACCTTCACAGCTCAATCCTGCCACTTTCTCGGTCTAACAACAGAATGGGCAATTGTAGCTTATGATATTCGATGCAATAATCACACGAGATGTTGAAGTCACTCAAAAGTACTCGAAGCGCAACGTCAAAATAGGCTCTGATGCTTGACTTCCACTTGAATGTCTTCAAGAGTATGCACTCACAATTACTCTTCCCAAGAAATGCGCGAATGGTACAGATCTGAAGATTTCTGCAATGGTGAGGACCCAAATTCTACCTATATCAACATACTTTCAGTTGACGTAGACTGTCACAAGCGTTAACACCGTTCGTTCGTATTGCCGACTGCCAGACATTGGATCTCCTCATGCTTCAGATGTCCCGCCGTCTTTACGTGAATGTTAGTACAGCTTGCACACCATAGGATTTACGAAAAGCATGGAATATGTATTGTGACAAGAGTATGATTAGAATGAGTTGTTATTGACAAGAAGTTTTTACATATTGGCCTTGAAGGCTAACAGGCTCTCAAAAATAGTCGTCTGATTCAGCAGAAAGCCAATCTTCTGAATCAACATCTCCAAGTAGGAGTCTCTTCTGACCCACCTTTCCACTTCTACGACCCTTCTCTACTCTTCGGCCATTTGGCACTACTTTCTTCCTGCCATCGCCTTCCTCGCCGCGCAACAGCTTCAATGGAGGCTGATGCTGCTCCAACTGCTCAATCCGACTCGTTAGGTTATAAATGGTGTCGTTCTGGTGCTTCCCCCACTGCAACACTTTGCCCACCACATCCCTCAGTTTCCGATTCTCCTCCAGCACCTGCAGCAACAATGCTCGATCTGATAACTCACTGATCGGCGGACTTTGTGATTCCAAAGAAGCTGGCGGCAGGGCAGTATTTGCTGGAACTATACAGCCATCTCCGCTTTGAATTGGCGTTTCTGCTTCCATGTCGTCAGGTCTCCCCATATCAGCGCCCTGCTCAGCACGAGATACTGATGCATCCTCTGGTACATCTCCAGAAGGTGCAACAAATACGAAACTGTCATCCTGATTGTCATCCGCATTCGGCAAAGAAGCTGCAGTCTCTGCTTCAACTCCCTGATTCTCACCCGCGTTTGCTAAAGAAGCTTCAGTCTCTCCTTCGGCTTCTTCTGCTGGCAATGTCGTTAATGTGTGCTCCTTGTTACTCTGTACTTCCATTGGAACCTCAGCGTGAGCTTCTTCTGTAGGGCCGGCCTCCACTACAGACTCTTCTACGATCATGCTCTCGTCAGAGGGCGTTGGTCCACTCTGGTAGTCATTCACAGCTTCATTGTTGATATCCAAATCTACATGCTCTTTGACGTCAATTTCACGAACTTCAACTGCTTCCATGTCTTGGACTGCCTCGCTTGACTCCTGCTCCGCTGTACTTTCCTCAATGTCCATGCTTTCTACAACTTTAGGTTCAGCATGAACTTCCTCGGCTTCCTGGGTAGCGGGTTCTTGAAGTGCAGTAGCATCGGTAACCTCGGCGTCTCCAGGAGTAGCAGCATCGAATACTCCAGCATCTTCAGGTGCGGCAGAAACGGTTACCTCGGCATCTGCAGGAGCCGCAGCATCGATTGCCTCAGCATCTTCAGGAGCCGCAGCATCGGTTACCTCAACATCTTCAGGAGCCGCAGCATCGGTTACCTTAGCATCTTCAGGAGCAGCAGCACCGGTTACCTCAGCATCTTCAGGAGCAGCAGCACCGGTTACCTCAGCATCTTCAGGAGCAGCAGCACCGGTTACCTCAGCATCTTCAGGGGCAGCAGCATCGGTTACCTCAGCATCTTCAGGAGCCGCAGCATCGGTTACCTCAACATCTTCAAGAGCAGCAGCATCGGCTACCTCAGAATCTTCAGGAGCAGCAGCATCGGTTACCTCAGCATCTACAGGAGGAGCAGCAGCATCGTTTACCTCGGCATCTTCAGGTGGAGCAGCAGCATCGGTTTCCTCAGCACCTTCAAGAGCGGCAGCATCAGTTACCTCGCCTTCCTGGGGAGCTTCAGAGTTCTCCATAGTACTGACATCCTCTTGTCCATTTAAAGAGTCCATGGACAAGGTATCGATAGTTTCCTGGAACATCAGGAGCTCCTTAGTCAATGGCTTCCGAATGAGGCGCACTTCCGGATGCACACCTTGCAATGAGTCCAGCTGCAGCAGCAATGCCATGATACCCTCCACCCATCGCAATCGTTCCTTCGAGTCGCTGCAGAGCTTCTTCTTCTGCTCCATGTCTTGAAATTTCGTTTTAAAAGTCCCGAACTCTCCCTTCACTTTCTTCATCACTTTCAAGTGCTTCAACGGCTGAGTCTTACGCACACAGTAACCGCGGAACACGGCTTGAATCTTCGTCGCGGCAGCATCCTCGCTCTCAAAACGCGCCTTCACAGGCACGGCCTGAACAGGTGCCTTAGGCACAGCCTCAACAGGAGCCTTAGGCACAGGGGCCTCGTTTCCATCCATAACAGGAATCGTCTTCACAACCTTCTTCAACGGCTCCTGCTCCCTACGATTGTAGTACGGATGCACTGGCTCCTGCTCCGCCCGATTGTAGTAAGGGTGCACAGGCTCCTGCTCCGCACGATTGTAGTAAGGGTGAACCTCCGGAGCTCCTCGTGGGCGATAGTACCGAGACTGAGGATACGCATATCCGCCATTGTAGTAAGGATTCCACATGTTGTCGTAATAGCCTCCTGCCATTACTAGTAATTCCTCACTCCTCACAAACCTACAACCCGATCGCTATCAAATGCAAAAGTCTTTGACTGCAAAGAACGCGATAACGCTCAGAATCCTACACCCCGATCGCTAGCAAATTGAAATCTGAAAGTCTTCGTGTGCATCGAACGCGACAATGCTCCAATTCAACACCCCGATCGCTTTGAGATTGCGAAAACAATGTGTGAATCGATGATTGCAAGGAATTATCTAACTCGACGAATTGCAGAAACAGACACTGAATGTTGAGAATCCACTGCCGATTGCGAGCTTTTGAATACTGAACCCAGCAGCCAAGTGTCGCGAGAACTTTCCAGAACAGAGCAGTTGCTTCGGTAAAATCCTAATTCGAGACAGTACTCGAACGTTCGAGAGAAGGATAAAGAAAACGAGATATCCGGGTTGAATCGGCTTCAAGCGATGTCCTTTGACGGGTATCAGAAGTCCTCGAACCTTCGAGAGAAAGATAAAGAAAGAATGAGATACCCGGACTGACTTGGGGCGAAACGATGGATATATATCGAAGTCCCAAGAGCGGGTATTACCGGTTCTCGATTTGGGCGGATAAGCGGGTATTAGTTGGATGGGACGTGGATGATTTCTTGATTTCATTCTTGCGTATGAGCATATGTATCTTTGGAATGTACCTGCAGTGAGGGGAGGAGTGAAGGGGAGATATGCCGCCGTCCGATCGAGCCATATTCTCGAATTTGTTGGCCGCACATGCGCATGATTTCGATTCGAGTTACGAGCGTTGGGCATTTTTCGTGCATGGAGTTGTTTCTCATCGAATTTGGCGTTGATTTGAGCCATTTTGCTGCTTTCTGCTTCGATCACTTCTTCCAGATTGAGTTTTTTAGGTAAGTTCCACATTGCATTTTGTCTTTCACCTCTCTACGTTTAGCTTCTTAGTTTGATTTTATTCCGCTCGCAATCGTAAAGGAATTTTCATTCATTTTGAGGAAATGAAGCTCGTTGAGCGGTTCTGTTCCTTATGCAGAGATCAGAATCTTTCGATTTACTTCCTTCTCGATTTAACGTTGTTTAGAATTTTGTAGTAGGCCAATTACGTCTACTGATTGACTTCTTTGGAATTTGTATCGGACTGTGTCTATGTAGGTTTGGTCGCCACACTCTGATTCTTTAGTGTACTTAATGCTTTTGTTATATTTTCAAGAACTGCCATTATCGTGTTACACTGGCGCGATGTCTGAAAATTTCGTATCAAGTTTTTCTGGATTCAATGAAATGGCATTTTACTAAGCTTACCGTGAATGATGTAACGCTCTTAGTATCTGCAGATAGCAGGTTTTATAACCTAACCTGTCACGTACGTAGCATCGATCTGCTGATGCCATAGTAATGTCGTAATTTGAATTGATGCCGTTGTGATTAATTTTGAATTTTTTTGGTACAATGCCGTTGTAGTGAATCTTTTCGAGGTTCTGAGTTGCTTTATCTTCATGTGTTACAGAATCTCTTCACTGGTGATCATAAAAGATGATGGAGAGTGCGGTTCGATTGATCGGGACGTATTATATTAATAAGTGGGCGAATGATTGGTTGAAAAAGTTCAAGCGCAAGCCACGAGAAGGCCTGCCTCTGCTTCTCACAGCAGCACAGGCTTCCTTAGTGTAAAGCTTCCTTACTTTGACGCTTTGCAATTTGTAACTGGGAATCAGAGAACTGTGAAACTGTTGAATTTAAGTGTATCTTACGCGAAGGGTTTGTGTAATGTAAAGGTGGCACAACAGAGGTTTAGGGTTTAAGATTAATAATTGGCCTGGTTTTTCAAAGATTAATCGTCTTATATGAAACTACAATGTGTGTTTTCAGGGGCGAAACTCCCGGTTCAGGGAGCTTTCTGAAGGTGTTTGAGCAAGTTTCGGTGGAGTTGCTGGAGCAGATGCATTATGTGAACAAGCATCTCGTGTTTTGGCAGATCAGAGCTCAGGTAGTCTGCTGCGAGGGGTTAAGTCGAGTGCATGTTACTATTCTGAGTAGCATTTAGAACGTTTCAGGAGGTCTTCTGACTTTAGAACGCCACAACTTAGCTTGCGTCGTTCATTTTGAATGGTCCTTTTTTTTGCTTTTGAATGTTTCTGACCTACTCGGCGTTGACATGGTAGGGTCTAGAGAAAGATAAAGTTCGATTTATGATGTTAGAGAGGGGTCCATTCGCCTTTCTTCAAGGACTGAGGAAAATCGCGCAATCTTTTCTATTGGAAGCGTCACTTACTAGCGGGCTAGTATCTGCTGCCTATACTCGCATCAATGAAAGAGTGACCATGCTGAACACCCTGCGAAAACGGCTTGCTGTAATTATAGGCCAGGTCAGCATTAAGACTTTCATACTCTGTGTTGCTGTGATGTGATCAATGCAATAGTGTGCACAGTGTCGTTGAGTGTCTCAGTTTTCCTCTAAGAGAAAGATTGGCTGATTTTCAGATCCACCTTCAAGTGGCGAAGATGGGAGAGAAAGTGGATACGCCAGGGCAGGAAACTGGAGTCAGGGGGGAAAGTCGACGTGTCGTATCCGATTGTGTTGTTGTTGTGCTCTTCGCCTTGAATGGGATGGAAGGAGTTTACGAGTTTCCACAGGCAGGTGACGACCTAACTCTTGAAATATTGCCAAATTTTCTCGTATATCAAAATGTCTTGAGCTACTGCAGCCATTCTTGAAGAGTTACATTTATCTGTGTTGTCTTTATTCATTCAATCTCGCAAAGGATGACATTGCAAGAGTATATCTGCACATCATCAGATAGGTATTTCGCTGCTGTTTATTTACGGTTATATTGAGATCATACTGTTCGTGAAACTGGCAGAGTGATTACCATGGCCATGGAGAATCGATGGAGTCGCAAACTATTGTCCTCGAGTTTGACCGGATGTCTGAGGATTTAATGAGGGGATTGGATTGGACCGATTACGAACTTCAAGCTGCTCTTCGATTGCTGTCGGGGAACGTTGCGAAGCTTAAAGAATTCCTCGCCGTTTTTGTAAGCTTCCTGACATTCTATTTTTGCTTAGGATGTTTTTGTGATTCTCCTTGTATTATCCTGCCTATACTTTCTTCTCAAATCCTGTGCAACAGCCATTCACATTCACATCTAATCAAAGGAAAATGGCTAGCTTTATCTTCTCGTGACTTAGCTTCAATGACAGTGTAAGAAAGAAAGAGAACTCTTTCACCACAGAATGATTGTATGTTCAGCGACCTGGGTACTAACTGCTATTTGTCATCGCTTATCCGCTTTGCAGGTGCCTCGTTACGAAAAGCCAAGACACCATGTCAGACATTGGCTGCAGTATACTGGTGGTGCAGTTGGTATTACTGTAGCTTCTCTCTGGCTTATCAAGCACAGTCGATTGGGAGGCAGCGATGACCTTGACACTTGGTTGAACACAGCTCGTGAAGACGCGTCACTTTTTATGGAAAAGCGTGTGCAGGAACCGGTACAGTTTCTATTAGAATTGAAAGTACCTTTGTGTCGTTGATGTTTATGACAAGGGCAAGCATTTTTGGCAATACAAAAGACCCATGTTGTTATGTGTAGAGAGGTTGTTTGTGAAGGTCATCAACTAGTCTTTAGCATCATAGTATGTGTAATCTTACTGTCCCTCAAAGTTGACTTAGTCAGTCATTGCAGTCTCTTGTATTTCCCTACTGTTGATGTGTTCTTTCGTCTCGATTGTCAACCTTGGAATTTGATTCAACAGCTGACGGCCATCAAAGGCGAACTCTTTGACACCTTCCGCAAACGTCGTGAAGGTTCCGCGCAGCTGGAGGAAGTGAGGTTAGCTTCAGACGCCTTAAACAGGTACGTTTGTTGATCATATTTTACTTGCATGCATTCTTGAAGCCTTTCTTGTAGTTGGATACTTAATTTTGCCATGACTTCGTGAAATTAACTCGTGAAAGCATGAAATAAAATAAAGCATGTAGTGTTGAAAGTTACTGGTATATACACCGGGCTTTTGCACAATCATTTCTTTGAGTTACGCTCTACTAGTTTATTGAGACTAATTGTCCAAGTGCAGGATGGTAAAAGAGTTTGTCACACAGACACGTGGTATCGAAGTGGCATCTGAAGCATCTGAGCAGGACTTGATGAGAATGGTGATGACCAGGTAAGAATGGATGATGACGAAGTATGTGAATACTCAGGCCTCGTACGTTCAGAATATGTTCGTTTAAGTGTGTCTAAGGTTGTTTAAGTTTTAAGGTTGCTCTTGTTGCATGCTGATCTATCCTTGTTTTCTTGATCGGTCCTACTTCTTGCTCATTCAGATACGAACACGAGTTGGCCAATCCTGTCCAGAACCTATTAAGAGGAGAGTTGGCTAGGGCACTGCTGATACAGGTTCTATTCTGACCTCTAAGTCAATTGTCATTCCAGTTTTCCTTTACAATGAAAACGTCCACTTGATGAATCTGACTATATTTGAACTTGCTTTACTTCATAATCTCCGGCCAAGGCTGCTCCAAGTTATCCCAGGCTTTACCTTGTTTGTGAACTTAATATGTATGATACATCCGTCCTACATCGTTCTCCTTATGAACGAGCAACTATTAGTTGTGAGCTGCTTCAGTATCATTTGGTATAATGTATGTCGTTACAGAACCCTATTGTATGGTCCTGGAGACATGACTGTCATGTAGTCGAGTTACCTAGCTAATCATTCACGTCTACATGTCTTATGATTGTTGCAGGTACAAAAGCTGAAACTTGATGTAGAGATGTAAGTTTCAACTATCTACTTTGTTGCATATCATGTAAGTGATTTGTATGTATTGTAGGCTTTATGGTTACAGGGTTTGATCAAGTTTTCTTACTGAGATCACTGTTTCCAGATTCTCTATCCAGTATTCACTAATTTATAATTCATGATTACCATCTTATGATATGTCCATAGAGTCAGGACTTCAATTCTTGAGGAATGTTAATGTAATGTTTGATTCTTCTGCAGGGCGGTGCTGGATTTGAATCAAATCTTACGAGCAAATGAGATCAACTTTGCGATCTTAGCATTTTTACCAGCACTAGCTTGTGCTCTCATTCTCGGTGCATTGATTCGCCACCCGTTTTACAACGAGGTTTGTACGAACGAGCGACTATTCCATTCAAGCTGTAGAATCATCTCCGATCGTATCTTCCGTTTGCTGCAGCAGTTACTCAAGGATGCTAAATGCTTTTTAACCTTCTGTTGGTCTGCTGCAGAGAGGGGCTAAAGGCAGAGGGAGGAAAGCACAGATGATTCGGCGCATGCTCATGGTTGAAGTAGAGAAAGGGGTCATGACTTGCCAGATAAGAGACGACGAGAATCGTGTAATTCTCAATTTTAGCCTGGTTCTCTTCTTACATGAGATTGCAAAACGATGATGACGTCTTACAGGCAGTCATTTGAAGCGTAATGTGTATTGATTTCTCTTGGACTCTTGATATGTCTCAGGGAGATGATGCAGCAGTTGAATATGGAATGCTAGTTTACAGACTTGATCAATTGCATAAAGGAGTTCATGCTGCTGCAGCGTACACTGGCGAGTGGACTAGGTCAGGACAATGTCATAACGTTTCTCCCAGATTGTTCTTTGCTCAACAAGTATCACGTTTATTATTCCAAAATTTCTATGGATCGTTGTCTGAATTATGCAATTGATCAAATGGAAAATTTTGCAATCAGTTGCTACCTGAACCTCTCTAAAATCTATCAACTGATTTTTCACTTTGTTTGCAGCTTGCGACGAGACATCGTTGACCTGGTGAATCCCAGAATACCAACATTCTACAAGCTTGCGATAGCAGAGAGAATGGAACGGGTTTATGATTGCCTTGCACCAATGCCCAAATGGTTATTGATCTGAAGGATCCGATACTTTGTAGAGCAATATTGTGTGGTACTCCTTGCCCTCGGGGCCTGAGATGGTACACAATCACAACCACTTGCCATTTTTTGAATATCACATGTCGCTTGCCTGAGTTCTTACCTGCAAGATCAACTTTTAGGTTCAGTTGCTTGGATCGTTAGAATCGCCTCTTGGTTCTCTTATTCTTCGGTAGCTTGGTGAGATGCATCCATCCACACCAGTTGCAATCCAGTCCGAATAGGACGTTTTCCGGTTCGCAAGGTCGAAGCTTATGTAGTAATTGTGGAAACCACTGGTGCAGGACCGGGGCAGTTTAATATTCTATATTCACACAAGGGATGATTCAAAATCATTGCTGGAATGTTCAAAGACTCTTTGACTCGACAATCCCCTTCACTGTATGTACCGATCTATTTCGTAGACCTAGTGAAAGCTAATTCATTGAACTAAACTGGACGTGGCAATGAATAATGAAGGTATGGGTCTTGTCATTTTCTGTGGTATCTGAAGTCGTCTATAAGTCCTTAGATATGTGTCTTTTCTGTGATTTCATTGGGACTTGATGTCCAGTCATTGGAATGAGATCACCGCTAAAGCTGCACAGACTTTTTAAGTACAGCAGCGGGTCTAAGCTTAGCACGCACGATATGTATTGTACAAATGCTGCGCTAACGCTCATGTCCATGTCACCACGTCAGTCGGACCATTTTTCTATCTACTGTCCACCTCTCCTTTGTCCATCGTGGAACAGTTCCCTAGACGTAGTCAATGGTAGCTAGCTATGATATTTGAAGCAATAATCAAAACTTAAAGTCGATTGAAGAATGTTGCTGTCTGTACTTTCATTCAGTTCAATCATATAATAAACGTGACCTGTTATGCTGTGTTACTTGTGCACCAGCTGTTGTGTACTTCATTCAGCATTTGAATCTGATAGCAATTCGAGTGTAAGTAGTTAAAAGAAGTCGGCTGATTCGGAACGACTGGTCTCTGATTTATGAAAGTACTAATTACAATCGAAATAGATCTGAATTTGGTAAAATCGACTTTCAACCTACCGTATGTGCACGTTAGATTTGGGTTCTACTAAAGTGGTTATAGTAAGGTGGTCAAAATGGTGCAATTCGGCACAAGAAATCACAGGGATGTTAGCACTCTAGCACGGGGAAATCAAGAAGAAGGCTAAAGCAAGTGGAATCATCATATTGGACTCTTCTACAATGAGATATGATTTTTGAACTTGTTGGAAATATAGGTGTGTCTAAATGGTTGCCCTTAAGTGACTCACGAATGTTTACATTGAGTGCATGGTACTTTTGCATGGGGAAGCCATCATGTACATGTGATTCTAGATTACATGACCTCCATTATGGGCGGTGCACCATTATTGATTGTTCTACTCTTGTGATGAAATCTAATGTCCATATTGAATTTTGAGAGGTCCTTGTTTTCATTTGAAATGATTAATTATGTGTAAAGTTGAGGAGAACATCACGTAGCGTAGAGATAAGGTTTTAGAATGAGGTATCTTGTCAACTCCTAGTCTCTTTCTTTAGCAAGGTAAGGTACTCAGAAAACGTCCAAAATAAAATTATAAAGTTTCCTTGTGAAGTTGACAAGGGAATAAAGGTAACTAGAAAATGTCCAAATTAAAGTTATAAAGTTTTGTTGTGAAGTTGACAAGGTAATAAAATTTTGAAGAGGTCTAAAGCTTGTGGAGGACTCGTCACAGTCTCTTTTTCTTAACTAACCAACTAACTAACCTTATAAAACTGCCATTTTTGCTAACTGTCCCCATTTCAACCCCTTAGAGGTGAGTGAAACTCCTTTAGGATCGATTTGACTTTGACAAAATTCCCACTTACAAAATTTAGGTTACATGATGTTGAAACATCATGCAGATCTTAATGTTTTTCATATGTTCTCACCAAGACCATTCATGTGTCATATTCCTCATACTTTAAAAGACAGAGATTCATTCGTTAAAGTTCAGAAATGGATTATACCGGAAATGCCCATTGCCCTTCTTGGTAGACACAGTAGAGACGAGAAGAGAGCTCCAGCAGTACAGTAGGCCACTGTATAGATGTTACGCCCATCCCGTTCCAGCTTATAAAACCCGACTTCAATCAGGCACTCTCTCACTCACTGAGGTGTCGATCGTTCGCTCAACATCCTCATTCTTCCCACGTACTGTACTACATGCTCCACCTTGACATCGAGCTATCATCCAGATCGCTAGCTTCACAGATCGACAGCCATGGCAGCCAGAATGCCATCCTTGCAGGAACTGTTCTATGCGGACAGTACCACGCCGGAGTACCGTCGAACATTCATTCCTTGCTCTCAACAATATGTTGCATTGCCTGGTGATCAGCCTGTCGTCGTCACGCGCTACGAGCCTGCCCGGCTGCTTCGAAGCTACAACATAAACAGATATCAGCAACCACGAAACTACATCGGTGAACAAGGCAGACTCAATAGCAGCATCAGTGATCAAGGCAGGCACAATACCAGCAGTGTTACGTCGACGACGTACTCTTGCACCCATTGCCCCACGTACCGACCTTGTCCCAGCACCAGCCACTTTTATCATGCCAAGGCTGAGCAATCTAAATCGGAGTAACGAACTCCATCGATGGTGTTTGAGGCTTCAGTTTTGATCAACGAGGAAAAGAAGAATGTAGCTGGCTAGATAGGACTTGGGTTTAGATTGTTAACATTGGATTAACTACTGTGCACATGCCAATTGCAGTCTCTAGCTTCCCGTTAGAACGTACGTAGAGAGTGCTGCTTGAATAACAAAGCAACGAGCTCATGAAAGCTGTATATTTTCTGAAATAAAATTCAATGGATGCATCATTTCGATGTTTGTGCAAGGTTTTTGTGTTGATGAGCTTCACGAGAATGTTCAGTTGAGAAAGCAGACTAAGAAGGTGATGTTGTTTATGTACCTTCAACTGCGAGTTCCATGCTTACAAGAATGTCGAAACAAAACGAGATCCAGTTGAATCGTTACGGGGGATCCGTCAGGTACGATGTACCGAAAGCAAGACGACGAGTTCTTACTCTCAGACTTTGTATTTTTGGATACTGTTTTGCAGAGGAGTTTCGTAGTGCTGAAGAGTCTCGGTAAGCATGGGTCAGGACAACATGCTGGTGCTAACAAATATCGAATGCGGTCTTCTTGGTCTTCTCTGTTGTGGGATCTTGCCGATGTAGCAGCTTCCGAGAATGGTAGCATCCACGCCAGCGCAATCTTCTCGACCACCTCGTCACTGACTGAGTGAGCCCCTGAATGGTTTCTTGATTCACATGAGCCCCTGAATTCATTCTTGTAGCACGTGAGCCCCTGATTTCATTCTTGATTCATCTCTCGAGCGACCAAAGCTCGACTCCCTCGGCCCGAGAAGCTGCAATTTGTGATCCAGACTTCTATAGATGCGAAGTGGAGAGGATAGAATCTCGAAGTTGGTGCCAAGCAGCAGGCTGAGTCAGTCGTGGACCTCGCCTGCCTTATAATTACATCAATCCGCATGCACCAGGCCCAATGGTGGATTAATTTCTGGAACCAGGTGAAACGTGTGCATACCTCTTCGCCATGCATCCAGCAACTTGCATTCACGATACAAGTACACTCCTGTCTCGCACTGAAGCAGTATTCCAGCGATGGACGGAACCTTCAACCCTCCCACTGATTGGGATTGCTACTTGTGTGACTTTTCTCGTCCGAAAAACATGTTTTTTGTCCCTTGCGCCTTCGTACACTCCCCTTTACTATTTGCGACACCTTTCTTGGTCAGCACAGAATTCTTTGGGATCCAGCACCTGATATTACTTCGGATGGCAAATATTCGGACTATATATCTCTCGGGTTTCATTCATCTATTTCTGAAAATTAATTTCAAAAACAAGTTGCGAGGAACAAGGATCACGAACTCCAATAGTCCGTTGCTGAAGACCATGCCGAAGACGAATAGGTCCCGCTCGTCTTCCGAAATCCGTAGTAAAATCACATCCGAAATCTACGATACTCAACTTTGCTGATTTGCTTAGAAATCTAAGGCGCTTGAAATTAGAAAAACGTTAGATTGAGAAAATAACTGGAAAACATCGTGTGTTTTCGCAGACAATTTTCACAACTGCAATATTTTACGACCTTCTGTTTAGGTGAACATTGGAGCGATTGATTGAATTAGTCTTTACGTTAGTGGAATTGACATCTCGATGTGAGATTGATTTATTTTGTGTAAGAAAAAGCGATGCGATGCCACTCTGCAGTTGAGAGTGTGCGAATTACACGAAGGCATACCTCGGGGATAGGTAAAGGACGCAGCCGTCACGGTCCTGAGACCATGTGCTGGCCGCACTTTCAATCTCCTCCCTCCATGTCCTCGTCCGGCTCTGACGCCGCTGTCGTTTCCTGTGGACCGTGCAGACACACTTCTGCTATAAATCATTTCTTACCTCATCTCAGCCTACAATCAAGAGTTTACCTGCCCTTCCCAACAGCTAGTACGCTTTCATTTACGAGTTTTGCATCCAAGCTGTGCTTCGCAACAGTTCAACCCAGGGCCTGATACTTTCTAGCAGAAACGATGGCCATGTCCATGCAGGAGATGTATTTCGGTGCGAGGGAGCCTGCCTACTTCGTCCATTACGCACAGCAAACGTCACGCCCCCGCTCTCACGCTTACCGGATTCCGGTGAGCACGTTCGACTTGATGGTGCCTATGTGCTGCGCGCGCTGTGTAGACGAGGTCCGCGATGCGCTTCTTGCCATGGGAGGCGTTCTTGACGTTCTTTGCGACGCTCGTAACCAGCGCGTCACTGTCACGGGATGCGTGGAACCTGCGCATGCTCTTAATCAAGTGAGGCGAGTGCAGAACGGCGCCACAAGCTCGCCATACATGCAACAAAGCAACAACATCAGCAGGTCGTATGTTCAAAGATCGCAGTACAACGGAACGAGCTCGCCTTACATGCAAGAAAGCAACAGCAGCGGGTCGTATGTTCAAATCTCTCAGTGCAACAACGGCGATGCTTACTCGTGGAGCTTGTGTCCCGCGTACAGAGACACCGCGGAGACGCATTACATGAGTGTCAATCCGACAGTTGCGATTCGCGTGGAGAACGATTATTGAGCTTGTGTTTCGATCCTGTACAGTTTTCCTTAACTAATTAGCTGCGACATCCGCTCCACATTGGAGCGATCGGAATGCTCGAGGTTGCCGATTGATAGCATAGCAGATTTTGACCGGATCTCTGAGAAGCTTATTGAAACCCTGAGATAGAGAAAGAATCTGAGGACGACTCCTGTGTTGATCTATTGCGAGAGATAAAATGTCGAACTCCACGCATCTTACTTAGCGAGAGTGGATTTGTTCGATGAAGAAACCATACACGTGCTGGCCATTTCGCACTTCATCTGTGAGTGCGGGCGCAATTTTATCAATAAAAATCAGGTGCTATTCTGAGCCGCGAGGCCATTGATTATCAAAGTTGTATTGCGGATGAAAACGTCTCTTGCACAATCGATCCACACCTCCGCCTCACCATTTCTATATCGTAATTTTGTAAGGGCCAGTGTCCGCCGCTCCAGCGCAGTTGCATTAAATATCATTGTAACCGTGCAATGAAGATTACACATGAATGTATTTCTCATACTTTTTTATTCAAATTTGGACTTCGGTTGAGCTAACGTGAGCTAACGTCTATGTGTATTGATAAATGCAAAACTTAAAGAAAATTTCACATTCTCGAGGATCCATTTTTCCATTGGGATCAAGGTTCTATATTTCTCAATGATTTTGTTATGATATGATACCCTCCTAGCTTAACTAAGTATACAATCTCAAGCATGTATCTCTCTACACCGTAATAGAATATGCTTTAGTGACTATCCATTCTCCTTGAGCAATTAGAAAGGCCGTAGTTGCCCAAAAGTTGAAAATAATCAAAGAAGTACAAAGGAAGGTTGCGTAAAAGGTAAGGAGTCGTCGCTCCTCTCGTGCTAGCGTCGTTGGCCACCGCTCACTCCTCCTTGACGCAGATTTGCAACATTTGTTTTTTGCCTCTAACGATCTTACGCTCCATTTTAATTTCGCCATTCCAACTTTAACAACGAGCGTGCTTTTTGCTCTTTTAGTTAACCCTTAAACGCCCAACCCCTCTGAAAATACACTAAAAAGCATGCCAGAGGGGCATGCTTGGGCGTTTAAGGATTAATCCATGTATACTCAGAACAAAAGAAGGTCGTTCTTGCAAATGAAGCCTTTTCTTTCGTAGAGTTGGAGAACGAAGACTTGCTTGAGGAGTATGTGTACTTCATTACTATGTTTTGAGTTTAATTGCGCAGTTTCAGGGAAAATTTAGTATAGAGTTGGAGGAGCTTCATTCACCATAGCTGCTTGTGCTCTGTGGTGCATAGGGGCTCGTGCCGGTTAACAAAACTCTGGCAAGGGGATTCTAGAGGTCACTTCAAACAAAGTCAGTTGTCTTTGCAGATGAAGCTTGTTCTTTGAGAGCGTTGGAGGAAAAAGGCTTGCTTGAGGAGTATGTGTACTTCATTACTCTATTTTGAGGTCAATTGGGCAAATTTATGGTTCAATTCAGGGTAAATTCAATATAGAGTTGGAGGAGCTTCATTCACCATCGTTGCACGTTCTTTGGTGCATAGGGGCTCGTGCCGATTAACAAAACTTCTCGCAAGGGGATTCTAGAGGGAACACACAAAATCAAATCAACAAAATATATTACACAAAATCAAATCAACAAAATATATCTTACATCGGAGTTTATAAGGCCTAAATACTGTAAGGATTCAAATTTCTTAGAAACCTACGTTGATCTATTGATACTTCTTGAATAACAAGTTTCCAAAGTATTAGTTACACAAAGTTCCTAAGCACTGCCATCATATCCAAGTAAGCCTTGTAGAGAACCACAATCTAGTGAAAAGGTGAAAGTGGTCATGAAGGAAAAACGTCACAACATGTAAGTTCACTAATTTATTGTTTTAAGCTACTACAAATCTTGATGGTAAATCTTTCATATTAGCAAGCTAATTAGCATCAATGGATTAAACTAAGTAATAGATAACATTCCTATTGTACCTTATTGTATTCAAGAGGTAAATTGACTATGAGAATAATGTCAAGAATGTATTGTAACCAGTATCTGTGTAATGAATCATAAAATATAGAGTGCCTTAGCTATACGCTCCACGTGGGTGGCTTATTTTAATGTAGTCCGATATTTATGAGTTGTAGTTAGTTACATGTGAAGCTATATAAGGATTCATGATGTGAAAGGTTGTATGTTGTGTAGCTTACATTGTTCAAAGACTCTAACGGATGTTTATCTTATTGTTTAGCTTATTTTCTCTTCCTATGATGAATTATGGAGAATGTTGTTTTGTTTTACTTGCCAAGTGAGTCGCATTCTTGAAAGCTGTTGCCTGTTGGTGCATTTCTAAGTAGCTTTTATTAGGTTATGGGCTCTTTTACATGTGTACTTTTGTTTGATGGATAACAATTGATTTGAAAATCAAACAATCATTCAAGTGATTGTCACACCATGGGACCGATGGGTTATGGGTCCCCTTGCGTGCACAACAACAACGTACTGCAATCCACCACAATAAGAAGCATAATAATGATGTATGGCTTTTTCTGAGTGACTACTCTTTTGGATAGATATGAGAGATGTTATTTACTTTTTATTATCGGTTCTCTTCCAACTTGGTAGGCAGTAGGCATGCAAGGTGTTATTTGTTTAAAAGGAATTGTGGAATTGTGTATCTCTACTTGTCCTCTAGACGAGCTTTAAAAAAAAAAAAAAATAAATAAATAAATAAAATGGTTTTCAACTTTTCATGTCGTCTATTGAGTATTTTTGTATTATCACTAGTCTGTAAGTTGATTTCAATTTCTGCCAAGAAAGAGAAATCTGAGGGTGCCATTGGCAGCGCATGATGCCATTGGTTTTCAAATGTTCTATGTTGACTCGATGTAAAATCAATTAGTTTGAGATCTTCTATCGCTATCGGGACAAACTAGGCACCGGTTGTTCATGTATTAAATGCACTCATGAGGTTCGGACATGTCCAATCAATAAATCGTCATACCTCCGACATCCCTCCGATCTCTAGAAAACAACCTCTAAAATTCCTCACCGAATAATTTATCACCGCCCCGACCACCAGGGTGCTGTCAACTACGATGTAATTAGGTAGCACGCCCCGACCACCGTGGTTGTCGTATCCTATGATGTTGCCCCATATTTCCCCCCGACCGAGGCCACCATCATTTTCTATCATGCCGTCATATGACCCCGACTGTGACCGCCACTTTTCCCCGGCCCGAGCACCGTGGCCATTTTCATTTTCTGACCGTGACAAGCTTACTGCCACTTTTCACCGCCCCCACCGCCCGAGCACCGCGGCACCATCATTTTCTGCTATGCTATTGCATGTCCGTATCACGACCTTGACTATCGTGATCACCGTTCCCTCATATGTGGCAATATGCCACGGTGGTCGGGGTGGTGTACCCATCCGGATGCCTCGAACAATTCTAGGTAATAATAATGATGAGTTTGAAAGAAGTTTTCATCGGTGGTAGGCAAGGATGTCATGCGCCTAGCAATGCACTAGTTTCAAGATATCCTAGCTTCCTCTACTTCCAAATATTTGATATCTATATTTGATATCTTGTTCAATATCTTCCAACACTTCTTTCAGCCTCCAATCAACCTAATACTAAGATACTGATGTTCGTCCGAGCCTCAGAACTATCAAAAATGATAGTTTTGGATTTCATTGCACATACTTCAAATCTTTTTTCTTTTTTCTTTCATTTTGAAAAAAAAAAAAAAAAAAAAAAAAGAAAAAAAAAGAAAGAGATTGAAATGGTTTATGAACATGAGTTTGGGGAATCAGTTGTGGTGATGGCATTGTAAGTTGCCTTTGCATGTTAATTTTAATGGTGACCAAACAAGTGAAGCATGGATACTAAGGAAGGCCTGTCATGAGATCAGGGTTTAATAGAACATTGGTCAATTTAGGAAGGGTGGATTCAGAGGGTGGCTCTGTATGTGAGTAGCATCTTCAACAGCAATAAAGAAATAAAATTATCTGGGACCTCTGCACCTGGATAAAAGGAGCACTTTAGAATGCATGACTCAATATCTCAGCAGAAGGACTTGGAATTCTGCACAGGAAGACCATGATTGGCATTTGGTAAAACGTTACATAGTGCTAAAATAAGTGCCACATTATCGATTGCACAATTTGATTAGATTCAAAAGTGATGATACAATCACCTCTAAGTAGTAAGATTCTATGTTTTTGTCTTGAGTGATGGTACGCAAAAAAAAAAAACTCAATTTTAAAACAAGGTGTGTTGTTGTGTCCACAAATCAAAAGAAAGGGGTGAGTCCTCTCTCTTGGAAATGGCCAAGGGGTAAGTTAGAATGTCATCAAAAGCTCGAGCATGACAAGTTCAAAAGCTTGCAAAGATGAAATCAAGGTCGATTGAAGTTGATTAAAGAGATCTCGCCATCTTGTACCTTCCACCCATCCCATGGAGACCTTTCTTGAATGTGCACACCTTTCTTGCTGAAGTTTGAAAATCAAACGTTCAATCAAGTCATTGTCACAGCATGAGACCCATGGGTTATGGGTCCCCTTGCATGAACAACAACGTATTGCAATCCACCACAACAAGAAGCATAATGATGAAGCATGGCTTACACTGTCTGACTCCTTGTTTGGATATACACAAGAGATGGTTTTCACGTCTTATTATTAGTTCTCTTCCCAACTTGGTACGTAGTAGGCATGCAAGATGTTATGTGTTTAAAAGGAGTTGTGGACCTCTACAGAGTTTCATGTGGCTCACCAACTTTAAAAAATAACTTGAATGGTTTCCATGTCGAAAGGTAAGTGGTTATTTCATTTGATATATTAACAAGTAACGTATTCATCGATAGACTGTAATGTGATATCATTTTCGGGCCAGGAATAAAATTCCAAGGGAGCCATTTGGCAGCACAAATGCTATCAGTTTTCATGGGTGGTATGGTGATTTGATGGATGTACGATCCGTTAGTCATGGATATCTTGTATGGCTAGCGGAACCTTATCGGAATAGTTGATGTTCATTTACTAGATTGCGTTCGTGTCCTCTGGACATGTCCAATGTATCGCCATCCGCGCGACATCCCTCCGATCTCTAAAAAATGACCTCTGAACGTCGTAACTTATTACGGGCCCGAACACCACGGCCCCGGTCGTATTCTATGATGATAACGTATCTTACGGCCCCTACCACTGTGGCCGCCGTCGCATTTTATGACATAACGGCATATTACGGTCTCGACCGCCATCGCAACCATCAATTTCTATCACTATCGCATATCATGACTTGGACCGTGACCGTGACCGCGACCGCGAGCACCACTTTTTACAGCACGACCACCGTGGCCTCAATTTTACGTCATCTTCAACAGCCGAAAGAAAAAAAATATATCGGACCTCTCTGCACCCGGATAAAAGCAGCACTTTAGAATGCATAACTCAATTTTGCAGCGAAAGCACTTGGAATTCTGCACAGGAAGTCCATGGTTGGCATTTGGTAAAACCTGATATAGTGCTAAAATAAGTGCCACATTATCGATTGGGCAATTTGATCTGATTCCAATTTGATGATACAATCATCTCTTAGTAATAAGATTATATGTTATTGTACAAGGCATAAGTTGAGTCACTGTGGACACGGCTACTTATCCTGATAAGCAATGGAAGATATTTTTGGAAATGTAAGTGACGAAAGCTTGATAGTAATGGTATCTCTTTTTGTGCCATGGCGTAATGAGGTGGGTAAAGTGTCATTGTAGATGTAGGGCACATGGGGAGGGGAGGGGAAGGGTCGTGGGACGGAGGGGGGCGGCGCCTGCAAACCTCAAGCTTGCATCAATGGTCTCTTTCAAGTAAATGGAAGCAAAGCAACACGCTCATTGTCGCGGCTATGCCCATCATTCATGAAAGTAATGTCGTACAAGACCTAAACCTTCTTTGATGTATGTACATATGTATGCATCCTGACTTGCCCCTTGCACAAAAGTGCTTAGCCTCTTCCAATATTGTCCTTGTGTTGAAGAACATAAGTTACATCCAAAAAGATTAGTTATGTACACACCCAAGTACAATGTTCAAAGAAATTAAAGAGAATACACTTTTTGAGATGTGGTTTTTTTCTTTTCTGCACCCCCATTTTGTCTTGTAGGTGGAAAAAGGTCTCCCAACGACAGGTGGCAGTAGGTCTTGAAAGAATGACACATCATATAAAGGCCCATGAGGAGCCTTCTTAGTTTGAAATTCTTCTCGGAAGGAGAACGAGAATGTGTAGCAAGTGTTGTTGATTTGCCCATGACGAATGTATAAAAAGTTTTTAAATATATTTTTACTAAAAAGAAACCTCGTGTAGAAAAAGGAATGTTTTTCAATGAATTGCATGAAGATGTAAATTGCGATGGGCGTACTCAACTTAGATATTTACATGGAAAAAAATATGAGAGTAATATTCGGGGTAATAATCATCGGAGTCCCCCTTTGCATAAAGCAAATTTTGTCTTCCAAAGAACACAAAAAAAGAGTTTAAACGTTACATCAACTTTTAACATTACAATCTCACAAATGAACGTTTCAAAGTACAAGAAAACATTAAGAAGCAATAAGCAATAAACAATCAACAATAAACAATAAACAATCAGCATCAAGCAATAAATAAACTTCATTATCTCATGTTTGCCTAACGGTCTCTATCAGATTTTAGGGCCGGTTGTAGGAATTAGAAAATTCAACATCAAAGTATCCCGGGGTCGAAGTAAGTAACAAGTGGGAGGGGGAGGGGTGGGGGCAAAAGCAACTGGCTGATGTGCACACACAAATGATGAAGGCTTCAAATTGATCATCGACATAAAATTGAAATTAAACACGAAATAAGTCATATAACAAGGCAGCTTCTGTTGTTTGTTGTTAGCTGGTTAAATCAAGTTCTGTTAGCCGTCCCGTGTGGTATATATGACATGATTCTTGTATGCCTTGAACCATGGCATTGTCCGTAGGGTTTAGGGTCCCAAATATTGGTACATAAGGTAGCTTTGGAATTCAAGGCAAAAGGCCCTTTACTTTTAAACTTAAATAGAGAGCGGTTATGAACAGTTTCTCTAAAAATCTTTAAAAACAAACTCCACAATTTGGGCTTGCAACCCAAGAATTGTCGTAGAAGACTTAAAAATTGGTGACTTTGCAAATTTTACCACATGTAGCTTATATATATTGCTACACGCACATCAAATTGTATCCCAAAATAATAAAATTAGACCCTTCATTACTAAAATTAGACCCTTCATTTAGGCTTCCTAGAATAGCAAAATCCCAATTTAGTCCTCTGCAATCTTTAGGGGTTAGTATTCATATGAGACATTCTCCATCCAATGCACAACTTACTTACATGTACTTCAATCTTTTCATTCAACTTCAAACAAAGTAAACAAGATTCATGTAATATTCAATACCATGAGGTTAGATTAATTCTTTCCCGACTAATTCTTAACCGATTGTGAGCGTAGGGCATTTTAACCTGTAGTCCAAGCTTAAGATGCCCAAACATTCTTAGCAATCTAAGACTCACACATAGCACTTAGGCTTTCATACTAGGGAACAAGGGCTAAAGGTCAAGAACGACCTACAATGGCAATTGAGGCATTTAGGATCAAGATTTTGGTCCTCAATATATATATGAGTCAAGCCATGATAGAACCCCAAACTCTTGCCTATAGTTCTATATATATATATATATATATATATATATATATCTTGACACAATCTGGTCATTGGTATGAGGAGCAAAGTGTGTGGTGTTATCACCATGATGCTTTTTTTTACCATAGTTAACTATAGTACACGAGAATGACGCAATACCAAAATGGCTCACTGTGGTGAACCTCACGGGAACTATGTATTTCATACATATGATGGATTTTTGATGTACTCACCGTGAGTATTCTACATTGTTCTATTTTGAAAAACATCTACAAGTCCAAATTGACAACTTTATAAGAGAATCCTAGGAGGGTCCAAATGTTAAGATTCCAACATGTTCAAAGACAGGTATTTACAATGCTCATGTACACAAATTGCTTTTCCATCCTCTTATTTGTGTGCCATTGATAAGTACCTTAACGTAGAAAAGATAAAAGTTGTAAAACCCGACGATTGATCGGGTCATTTTTGATGACGAGGCTAGGGACCCATGCATAATAGCAACGGATTGAAGATTCAAACATCATGCTATGCAACATGAAAGACCGTGTAAAACTTGCAAGTAGTAAGACCTATCAAAGCCCCTGTATTATTCCAGCAAGGCAAGTGACAAAATATGGGTCAATGAAACCACATTCATGAATATCTGAAGGCCATGGGGAGTTGTGTAGAGATATCTATAGATTTTTGTGGCCATTGCCTACGTGGCTAAATCAAGACCCAAGCTTGAGATAGAAGGACAATGTAATTAGGCATTTTTAATGAAATAAATCAATCCATGTCTTCAAATAAAGAAAGGACAGGAACAGTAAAAAGACTAGAAAGAGATGCCAAAATATCTAAAAAAATATTGTGGGGTTGAAGGCACTCAGGTTACCGAGGACGAGTGAGTACAAAGTGTTTATGTTTTGCGACAAAAATGATCTTTAGGTCCCAGCCCATTAATCTTGATTTGGGATTTGTTGAGGGTAGTTTGTGCAGCTTTATTTTGTTCATGGCATCGTGTTGGGCGTAAAAAGCATGGATGGTGGCAACATTCTTCCTTATAAGTGTGCCTCCCATACTATCACCTTCTGCATTCGCCCCCCCTTCCTCCTATTGGCCGACGACTCCAACTCCGATGAGGGTGTACACCTCCTCTCCCTGCACATACCATGATGAAAGTGCAAGAATGTCTTATGATGAGACGTGGCTCTAATTATGCCACGTATGGATTTGAGGACCTCATCTTGGTATGTGAATGCTCTTTTCGGGACCTCATCGTGACCTCTCTCCATGGGATAGTTTGCAAGCTCATAGTTAACTTAATTTTTGTAGTTTCTTCATTCAAACTTTAGGATCCAAGCCATATAGGCACCTTACGGGTCAAACTTAGGGCACTATACGAACATTTTTTCGTTCAAGTTCAAAAATTTGTTTGAGTGTGAGATTGTAATGGTGAATGGTGGTTAAGGCTTCAATTTGGAGTAAAACCCCAAAAGCCATTTTGGCCAGTTATAGAGGCTAGTCAACTTGATTGATAGATGGAACAATAGTATGCGTGCTTACAAGTGATTCTAAACTTTGAAATTCAAATCTCCAATCAAATCAAACTCAGATCGTAAATCATTGAAGTTGAAATGTAAGAGATTATAAGGGTTAAAGAGTCAAAGGAGAAAAACCTCATTTTTGAAACATTTGATAAGCAAAAGAGGAAGACTCAATTGTAAAACAAGGTGCGTTGTTGTGTCCACGAATAAAAAAAAGGGGCGAGTACTCTCTCTCTCTTCGAAATGGCGGAGGGGTAAGTTAGTATGTCGTCAAAAGCTTGAGCATGACAAGTTCAAAAGCTTGCGGAGATGAGGTCGAGGTCTATTGAAGCTCATTGAGGAGAACTCGCCATGTTGTACCTTCCTCCCATCCCATGGAGACAATGAAGGTGCACAACTTTTTTGCTAGAGTTTGAAAATCAAACGTTCATTCAAGCAATTGTCTTACCATGAGCCCGATGGGTTATGGGTCCCCTTGAGTGAACAACAACAACATGCTGCGATCCACCACAATAAGAAGCATCATAATGAAGCATGGTTTTTCCTTTCTCACTACCTCCTCTTTTTGATAGATATGAGAGATGTTATTAACTTTTTATTATAAGTTCTCTCCCAACTTTGTACATAGTAGGCATGCAAAATGCTATTTGTTTGAAAGGAATTGTGGAATTGTGTACCTCTACATGTCGTTTACTAGCTTGAAAAAAATAAAAATAAATTGAATGGTTTTCATGTCGTGCATTGAGTATTTCTCCATTAAATATAACATGTAACGTATTATCACTAGTATGTAAGTTAATTAATTTTCCGGCAAGGATGAGAAATCCAAGGGAGCCATTAGCAGGCATGATGCCATTAGTTTTCATTTGTTCTATGTTGACTCAATGTATAATCAATTAGTTGAAGATCTTGTATCGGTGTTGGGACGTTATAGGCAAACTAGGCACCAGTCGTTCATGTACAAGAATGCACTCATGAGGCTCAGAAATGTCAAATCAGTGGATCGTCATACCTTTGACATCCCACCAATCTTTAGAAAACAACGTCTAAAATTTGAAATTTATCACTGCCCCACCACCGCCCCGACGGCCGCGGCCGCCGCCAACTATGATGTAATCACTCATTAACGTCCCGACAACCGTGGGCTGTCGTATTCTTTCATGTTACCCCAGATTTTCGGCTCCGACCACCGTGTCCACCATCCTATTCAATCACGTCATCGCATCCATGACCTCAACCGTCACTGGCCGAGACATTACGTCATCGCATCCATGACCACTGGCCGAGACATTCTTGATGACCCCGACCGTTGCTACCATCATTTTCTCTCATGCTATCGCATATCCGTATCACGGCCTTGTCATTGTGATAAGTGTTCCATCATATGTAGCAATATGCCATGGTGGTCGGGGTGGTATACCCATCCAGTTGCCTTGAAGAACAACTCTCGGTAGTAAGAATCCTCGGAAGTTTTCACCGGTGCTCGGCAATGTACTAGATTCAAGATATCCTCATCTTACAACTATTTGATATCTACATTTGATATCTTGCTCAATATCTTCCAACACTTGTTTTGACCTCCAACCAATCCAATACTAAGATCCTCACCACAATCAAAAATGGAGTTTTGGATTATTTTGCACATACTTCAGATTTTTAGTTTTTTATTTTGGTTTTTCAATGAATCACTGAGATTGGAATGGTTCATGAATATGAATTTAGCAAATCAGTTGTGGTGATGGCATCGTAGGTTGCCTTGCATGTTATTTTTCATGGTGACCAAACAAGTGAAGCATGGATACCAAGGAAGGCCTGTCTTAAGAACAGGATTAATTAGGACATTGATCACTTTAGGAAGGGTGGATTCAGAGGGTGGCTCTGTATGTGAGTAGCATCTTCAACAGCCAAAAAAAAAAAAAAAAAATCTGGGACCTCTCTGTACCCGGGTAAAAGGAGCACTTTAGAATGCCTGACTCAATTTCAAAGCAGAAGGACTTGGAATTCTGCACAGGAAGTCCATGATTGGCATTTGGTATAACCTGATTTAGTGCTAAAATAAGTGCCACATTATCGATTGCACAATTTGATTAGATTCAAAAGTGATGATACAATCATCTCTCTGTAATAAGATAATATGTTTTTGTCTTGAGTGATGGTACGCAAAAAAAAACTCAATTTTAAAACAAGGTGTGTTGTTGTGTCCACAAATCAAAAGAAAGGTGTGAGTCCTCTCTCTCTTGGAAATGGCCAAGGGGTAAGTTAGAATGTCATCAAAAGCTCGAGCATGACAAGTTCAAAAGCTTGCAAAGATGAAGTCAAGGTCCATTGAAGTTGATTAAAGAGATCTCGCCATCTTGTACCTTCCACCCATCCCATGGAGACCTTTCTTGAATGTGCACACCTTTCTTGCTGAAGTTTGAAAATCAATCGTTCATTCAAGTCATTGTCACAACATGAGACCGATGGGTTATGGGTCCCCTTGCATGAACAACAGCGTATTGCAATCGACTGCAACAAGAAGCATAATGATGAAGCATGGCTTACATTGTCTGACTCCTTGTTTGGATATACACAAGAGATGGTTTTCACGTCTTATTATTAGTTCTCTTCCCAACTTGGTACGTAGTAGGCATGCAAGATGTTATGTGTTTAAAAGGAGTTGTGGACCTCTACAGAGTTTCATGTGGCTCACCAACTTTAAAAAATAACTTGAATGATTTCCATGTCAAAAGGTAAGTGGTTATTTCATTTGATATAACAAGTAACGTATTCATCAGTGGACTATAATGTGATATCATTTTCGGGCCAGGAATAAAAACCCGAGGGAGCCATTTGGCAGCGCGGGTTGCTAGTTATCAATTTTCATGGGTGGTATGGTGACTCAACGGATGTAAGATCCGTTAGTCCCAGGATTAGAAAGCTTAGGTAACTTAGCCATAAGCTTAGGTGTATGGCTAGCGGAACCTTATCGGAAAGGCACGCATTGGTGTTCATGTACTAGATTGCGCTCGTGACCCCAGACATGTCCAATGTATTGCCATCCGCCCAACATCCCTCCGATCCTTAGAAAATGACCTGCAAACATTGCAATTTATCACGGCCCCCACCACCGTGGTGGCGGCGGCGTATTTAGGATGTTACCACATCTTACCGCATCTTACCGCCCCAACCGCCGCATATGGCCGCCGTCGCATCCTATGACGTAACAGCATATGACAATCCCGACCACCATGGCCACCATCAATTTCTATTGTGTTATCATATATCATGACATCCACCGTGACCACCACTTTTCACCGCACGACCACCGTGGCCTCAATCGGTTTTGTCATGTTATTGTATGACAGTATTACGGCCTCGACCACCGTGATCACCGAACTATCATAGGTGGTAGTATGCCATGGTGTCGGTGTGGTGTACCCATCCGGCTGCATTGAACAATCCCCGTTGAAATTATCATGAATTTGAAAGAAGTTTTCACCAGTGTTGGGCAAGGATTTCATGTCCCTAGCAATGTACTAGGTTCATGATATCCAAGCTTCCTCTACTTACAAATTTTTGATATCTTATTCAATATCATCCAACACTTGTTTCGACCTCCAACCAATCTAATACTAAGATCTCAACCTCAGAACAATCAAAACAGGATTTTTGGATTTCATTGTACATACTTCGGATTTTATTATTTTTATTGTTAGTTTATTTTTTTTCTTAACTAAACAATGAGATCCGAATGGTTCATGAATATGAATTTAGCAAATCAGTTGTGAGGATGGCATTGTAGGTTGCCTTTGCATGTTATTTTTCATGGTGACCAAACCAGTCAAGCATGTATACCAAGGAAGGCCTGTCTTGAGATCAGGATTACATAGAACATTGATCACTTTAGGAAGGGTGGATTCAGAGGGTGGCTCTGTATGTCAGGAGCATCTTCAACAGCCAAAAGAATAAAAATATCTAGGACCTCTCTGCACCCGGATAAAAGCAGCACTTTAGAATGCATAACTCAATTTCGCAGCGAAAGGACTTGGAATTCTGCACAGGAAGTCCATGGTTGGCATTTGTAAAACCTGATAGAGTGCTAAAATAAGTGGCACATTATCGATTGGGCAATTTGATTTGATTCCAAATTGATGATACAATCATCTCTTAGTAATAAGATTATATGTTATTGTACAAGGCATAAGTTGAGTCAGTGTGGACACGGCTACTTATTCCGATAAGCAATGGAAGATATTTTTGGAAGTGTAAGTGACGAAAGCTTGATAGTAATGGTATCTCTTTTTGCGCCATGGCGTAATGAGGTGGGTAAAGTGTCATTGTAGATGTAGGGCACATGGGGAGGGGAGGGGAAGGGTCGTAGGACGGAGGGGGACGGAGGAGGGCGGCACTCGCAAACTCCAAGCTCGCATCAATGGTGTCTTTCAAGTAAATGGAGGCAAAGCAACACACTCAAAGTCCCGGCTATGCCCATCATTCATGAAAATAATGTCGTACAAGATCTACACCATCCTCGATGTAGGTACATATGCATGCATCTTGACTTGCCCCTTGCACAAAAGTGCTTAGCCTCTTCCAATATTGTCCTTGTGTTGAAGAACATAAGTTACATCCAAAAAGATTAGTTATGTACACACCCAAGTACAATGTTCAAAGAAATTAAAGAGAATACACTTTTTGAGATGTGGTTTTTTTCTTTTCTACCTGAGACCCCCATTTTGTCTTGTAGGTGGAAATAGGTCTCCCAACCGTTGATGGTCGTAGGTCTTGAAAGAATGACACATCATATAAAGGCCCATGATGGCCCCTTCGTAGTTTGAAATTCTTCTCGGAAAGAGAATGAGAACGTAAAACAAATGTCGTTGATCTGCCCATGAAGAATGTTCAAAAAGATCTTGAAATATATTTTTATCAAAAAAAACCTTGTGTAGACAAAGAAATGTTTTTCAATGAATTGCATGAAGGTGTAAATTGCGATGAGCGTACTCAACTTAGATATTTACATGGAAAAGTATATGAGAGTAATATTTGGGGTAATAATCATCGGAGTCCCCCTTTTCATAAAGCAAAATATGTATTTTAAAGAGCACAAAAACAGCAAATATGTTTTCCAAAGAACACAATAAAAGAGATTAAACGTTTCATCACCTTTAAACGTTACATCACCTTTAAACGTTACATCATCTTTTAACGTTATAATCTCACAAATGGACGTTTCAAAGTACAGGAAAACATTAAAAAGCAATAAGCAATAATCAGTCAACAATAAACAATTAACAAACAACAATAAGCAATAAGCAATAAACAAACTTCATTATCTCAGGTTTTTCCAACGGTCTTTATCAGATTTAACCCTTAAACGCCCATGGGGTGTGAAACGGGCAGCCCAAAATTGGATCACAACATCTTTTGGACTTGGGCATCATGAATAGTGCACTTTTTGAACAAGGGCATCATGAATGCACCAATCAATGATGAGCTTGCAACCTCCTACAAGGTTATCTACAACCCCAACCTCGCTACCACAATCCTTTCAAAGCACAAAATCACTCGTACAAATTGTGATTTGAATTGTAAAATTTCACTTTTTGAATGCATCACAATAAGGTGACCAGTTTGACATCAAAATATAAGTGAAAAGTTGAGTACAGTGAGAGCTACAGAGAAGATTCTGTTGGAAGGTGACCCCTCGGGTCACCTTGGGCGTTTAAGGGTTAAGTGCCGATTGCACTTGGCGTTTTAGGAATGAGAAAATTCAACACTAAAGTATCCCCGGGTAAAAGTAAGTAACAAGTGGGAGGGAGAGGGGGCGGGGGCAAAAACTCGCTGATGTGCACACACAAATGATGGAGGCCTTAAATTGATCATTGACATAAAATCGAAATGAAAACACTACATAAGTTATAGGACATGGCTCTTGTTGTTTGCTGGTTAAATTTTGTTGAAATAGCCGTCCCATGTGGTGTATATGACATGATTCCTGTCTGCCTTGAATCATGGCATTGTCCCTATGGTTGAGGGTTCCCAAATATTGGTACATAAGCTATCTTTGGAACTCAAGGCAAAAGGCCCTTTACTTTGAAACTTACGTAGTGATTCGGTTATGAACAATTTTCCTTAAAAATTAAAAATAAATAAACTCCCCAATTCTGGCTTGCAATTCAAGAATTGTCCTAAAAGACTTAGAAATTAGAATTTGACATTGCAAATTTTACCACATGTAGCTTATATGTATTGGTATGCGCACATCACATTGTATCCCAAAATACTAAAATTAGACCCTTCATTTAGGCTTCCCAAAATAGCAAAAGCCCAATTTAGTCCTCTTCAATCTTTTGGGGTTAGTATTCATATTAGACATTCTCCTTCCAGTGCACAACTTGCGTACATGTACTTCAATTTTTTCATTCAACTTTAAACAAAGTGAACAAGATTCATGAAATTTTCAATACCATGAGGTTAGATTAATTCTTTAGTGACTAATTCTTCACCAATTGTGAGCCTAGGGCATTTCATACTATCGACCAAGCTAAACCCTTAAATGCCCACGATGTCAAAAAACAACATTTTGGACATACATCAGAAACTTTGAAGAGCCATAACTTCTTCATCCGAGGTCCGTTTTGTATGAAATCACTTGGGTCAAGTTCCAAATCAAGTCTAGTTTGTGTTGTAAAATTTTCAAGCCCATAAAATAAAGTATGAATGAATGGAATGCACTTTAGTGAAGACAACTCTTGTTTTTGGGTTTCCAAGGATGGGGCATGTATTACCATTGCAAGCCAATTATGTGAAATTATAAATAGTTTTTCATGATTTTTTTTTCATGGTCATGATCTTAACCCCTAACTTTCCTTAAAAACCAAAACGGTCTTTTGATGTTTTGGGCAGCCTTAGTTTCTTAGTAAAAATGAATATTTTTGAGATATTTTTTGGAATTGTGTGAGTTACATTGCAAAGTAGGTGCGGCAAAAATTGCAAAGTCAAATTCCAATTTTTGAGTCTTCTAGGACGATCCTTGGGTTGCGAGCCGAGATGGGGCAGCTCAAATAAGTAACTTTTTTGAATTTTTTTTTTGAAACATGTTCATTACTAAATCACTACTCAAATTTCAAAGTGACTCAAGTCAAAAAGTTTACCAATTTTACAAGGGCAGCCTCCAAAAATTTCAAAACCAATCTTCGCAATGCCCAAGAAAACTTAGGAGACAAACTTCGAATGTTATAATATCTCAAATGGTAAACATCCAACGGTCAATTTTTTGAACATTAATCAAGCATATTCTTAGGTACAAGATCTTACGGTTGGAAGTCTTATAAAAGGAGAAGAAATTGGTTCACACCCCCATGAGTGCTTAGAGGTGGAGAATCGCAGTTTTGAGTTTTCAAGCTCCCAAAAAACACCAAGGAAATTTAGGGGTTAAGGTGATTCTGAACAACTTTGTAGTGAGAAGTTTTTTGATCCAAATGATTTTGCTATTGGATTTGCAATGATGTTTTGTCAACATAAAAAGTGAGAAAATGGATGATATTTGAGGAGCTATATCTCCCTCATCCACCGTTGGATTTCAACTTAATTTTTTGGGATGACCTCCAATTAGAGTCTAGTATAAGTGGTAGAAACCTTAACAAGATCGAAGATGTTTTGAAGATAAGGCATGAAATTGAATGCAAAGGGTCTAGTTTTGGACTATTTTTCCTTTGTAAAATGTTCGGTAGTTTTTACCATTGCGTGGCTTTTATCTGAGCCAAGAAATGTTTTTGATGAATTTTTGTTGGGTAAAGGACTTATTAAGATGAACGTGAACATCTTTCTAGTTGGTGATTTTTTCATTGCAATAGGTATATTGGTAGCATTTCCACCTCAAAGATGATGATGAAAATGATGAAATTTTGCAGTTTCTTTTTTATATTAATATGTTATGATCTCCCAACCTATAAGGCCTCATGACTCAAATTCTGGTCCACATGATCTTCGATAAGTCTATTACAGGTTTGTACGGTTGAGATCTTAATAGCTTCTCTTAATTTTCATCTATGACGATTTTTATGGAAATGTGCTTTTCTGCTAAAAATAGGCTCGGGCGTTTAGGGGTTAAGATGCCCAAACATTGTTAGCAATCTAAGACTCACACATAGCACTTAGGCTTTCATACTAGGGAACAAGGGCAAACGGTCAAGAATGACCTACAATTGAGGCATTTAGGATCAAGATTTTGGTCCTTAATAGATATTTGGGTCAAGCCATAATTGAACCCCAAACTCTTGCGTAGAGTCCTCTAAGTGTGTATATATATATATATACATATATATTCTTTTCTCTATCTTTCTATCTTTTTTTTCTTCTTTTTTTACTATTACTTTTACTGTGGAATGATTTTCCAACTCAATTTCTTGGCACAGTCTGGTCATTCATACGAGGAGCAAAGTGTATGGTGATGTCACCATGATACCTTTTTATACCATTGTTATTTAGGAAAAGTACGCAAGAATGACACAATACCACAATGGCTCACTTTGGTGAACCTCAGAGGAAGTATGTAATCCATACATATGATCCATTTTTGATGTACCCACCACTACATTGTTCCATTTTTAAGAAACATCTACATGTCCAAATTCACAACTTTGTAACAAAATCCTAGGAGGGTTCAAAAGTTATGATTCCAATCAATGACTCTCGATGTATAATCAAATAGTTCAAGATCTTGTCTCGCTATCGGGACATTATCGGAAAAAACTAGGCACATGTCATTCATGTACAAGAATGCACTCATGAGGCTCAAACATGTCCATTCAATGAATCGCCTTACCTCCGATTTATAGAAAACAACCTCTAAATTTTTTATTATATCACTAGCCCGACCACGGCGGCCGCCGTTAACTATGATGTAATCACGTATCACGTCTCGACCACCGTGGGGACTATCGTCTCCTATGATGTTACCCCATATTTCGGCCCCGACCACCGTCGACCCATCTTTTTCTATCATGTCATCGCATCTCATGACCCTGACCATGACTGCCACTTTTCACCGGCCCACGCACCGTAGCCACCATCATTTTCAGTCATGTTATTGTATGACCGTATCACGGTCGCGACCATTGTGATCACCGTACCATCATATGTGGCAATATGCCACGACAATTACCTATCCTGCTTTGAACAATCCCCGGTAGTAATAATCCCCAGAAGTTTTCAAAGACATTGGATAATGTACTAGGTTCAAGATATCCTCAACTTACAAATATTTGATATCTACATTTGGTATCTTCCAACACTTGTTTCGACCTCCAACCAATCCAATCCTAAGATCCTCAGGACAATCAAAAAAGGACTTTTAGATTTTTTGCACATACTTCAGATTGTTAGTTTTTTATTTTGATATTTTAATGAACCAATGAGATTGGAATGGTTTATGAACATGAATCTAAGGAATCAGTTGTGGTGATGGCATTGTAGGTTGCCTTTGCATGTTATTTTTAATGGTGACCAAACAAGTGAAGCATGGATACCAAGGAAGGCCTGTCTTGAGATCAGGATTCAATAGGACAGTGATCACTTTAGGAAGGGTGGATTCAGAGGGTGGCTCTGATTGTCAGTAGTATCTCATGCACCAGGATACAAGGAGCACTTCAGAATGCAGGACTCAATTTTGCAGCGAAAGCACTTGGAAGTCTGCACAGGAAGTCCATGATTGGCATTTGGTAAAACGTTACCTAGCTTAATATAAGTGCCACATTATGGATTGCGCAATTTGATCGGATTCAAAATTGATGATACAATCATCTCTTAGCAGTAAGATTCTATGTCTTTGTCTTGAGTGATGGAGTGATGGCATGCAAGATGTTATGTGTTCAAAAGGAATGGTGGAATTGTGGACCTCTACAGATTTGCATTAGATTTGCATGTTGTTCACCAGCTTAAGAAAAGAAATTGTATGGTTTTCATGTAGTCTGTTGATCATTTTTTTCATTTGATGTAACATGTAATGTATTAATCAATGGATTGTAGGTTGATTTCATTCTCTGGCGTGAAAGAAAAATCCGAGGAAGCCATTGGTAGCACACGATGCCATCGGTTTTCATGTACTCTATATTGATTTAATGTGTGATCGGTTATTTACCGGATCTTGTATGGCTATTGGGACTTTATCGGAAAAGAAAGCACTGGTTGTTCATGTACAAGAATGCACTCGTGTCCACGGACATGTCATTTTAATGTATCGTCATCCCTCCGTCATCCCTCCGTCATCCCTCCGTCATCCCTCCGTCATCCCTCCGTCATCCCTCCGTCATCCCTCCGTCATCCCTCCGTCATCCCTCCGTCATCCCTCCGTCATCCCTCTGACATCCCTCCAATCTCTAAAAAACGACCTCAAAATGTCGCATTTTATCATGGCCCCGACCACCGCGACCGCGCCCGGATTCTTCACCGTCGTATCCTATGATATTACGCATATTTCCGCAACTACCACCGTGGCCAAACCATTGTTTTCTATCATGTTATGCTTGTTATCACACATCATGGCCCCCACCATGACCACCACCTTTTACCGCTACGATCATGACCACCACCTCTTACCGCCCCGTCCACCCGTGGCCTCCATCGTTTTCTATGACATCTCATGGTCTCGACAGTAACCCCACCTTTTGCCAGGCCGAGAACATTGTCTTCTATCACATCTCATGGCCTCGAGAATAACCCCACCTTTTGCGGGGCCGAGAGCATTGTTTTCTATCACATCTCATGTACTCGACAGTAACCCCACTTTTTGCCGGGCCGAGAGCATCGTTTACTATCACATCTCATGGCCTCGAGAGTAACCCCACCTTTTGCCAGGCCGAGTACATTGTCTTCTATCACATCGCATGGCCTCGACAGTAACCACCACCTTTTGTCGGGCCGAGAGCATCAATTTTTATCACATCTCATGGCCTTGAGAGTAATCCCACTTTTTGCCGGGCCGAGAGCATCGCCTTCTATCACATCTCATGGCCTCAAGAGTAACCCCACCTTTTGCCGGGCCGAGAGCATCGTCTTCTATCACATCTCATGGCCTCGACAATAAACCCCACTTTTTGCCGGGCCGAGAGCATCGTTTTCTATCACATCTCATGGTCTCGACAGTGCCCACCACCTTTTGCCGGGCCGAGAGCATCGTTTTCTATCACATCTCATGGTCTCGAGAGTAACCCCACCTTTCACCGGGCCGAGAACATTGTCTTCTATCACATCTCATGGCCTCGAGAGTAACCCCACCTTTTGCGGGGCCGAGAGCATCGTTTTCTATCACATCTCATGGCCTCGAGAGTAACCATAGCTTTTGTTGCGCCGATAGCACCATGGCCACTGTCCTTTTTGTCGGTTACTGTAAACGGTATCACGGCCTCGACCACCGTGATCACCGTACCATCATATGTGGCAATATGCCACGGTGGTCAGAGTGGTGTACCCATCCGGCCGCATCAAACAATCTGATGACATCGAACAATCTCGGTGGTTATAATCATGAGTTTGAAAGAACTTTTTACTGGTGTTGGGCAAGGATGACATGTCAATGTATATGGTTCAAGACATCCTAGCCTCCTCAACTTACAAAGATTTGATACATTGTTCGAAATCTTCCAACACTTGATATTTTCTCCAACCAATCTAACACTAAGATCCAAACCTCAGGACAATCAAAATAGGAGTTTTGGAATTCTTTGCACACACTTCAGATTTTTTTAGTTTTTTACTTTCTTTAAACCAATACAATGAGATCGGAATACTTCATGAATATGTATTTAGTGAATCAGTTGTGGTGATGGCACTGGAGGTTGCCTGGCATGTTATTTTTCATGGTGACCAAACAAGTGAAGCATGGATACCAAGGAAGGCCTGTCTTGAGATCAGGATTCAATAGGACATTGATCACTTTAGGAAGGGCGGATTCAGAGGGTGGCTTTGTATGTAGTAGCACCTTCAACAGCCAACAACATATAAATATCTCGGACCTCTGCACCCGGATAAAAGGAGCACTTCAGAATGCATGTCTCAATTTCACAGCAGAAGCACTTGGAAATCTTCACAGGAAGTTCATGATTGGCATTTGGTAAAACATGACATAGTGCCAAAATAAGTGCCACATTATCTATTGTTCAATTTGATTTGATTCAAGATTGAAGATAGAATCATCTCTTAGTAGTAAGATCATATGTTTTTGTCTTGAGCGATGGTATGCATTGGCTACATGGCCTTCCGACCAATGTAGGTTGGGTTAACAAGGAGCAAACCAGAGTTCTTTTTTGAATAATTCTAGCATGATTGTACATTTTGTATTCACTCAATGGCAGGTACCATGGAGTCTGGAAAGTTGTTGTGTGTGTGAAGCAATGGCACTGACATTGGACCAAGTCTCATGTCGTTCAAGCTTTTGCCCTTTGGCTCTCTGTTTTTCTCAGGTGAATTGATTGGTGACTTGATTTTAGTCAAATTGCATAAAGAGTTGCTAATGCGCACGTCAATAGATGGCGCAACCTCTTCATACCTTCTCCATGTAAATAGTCATTATGCTAACTAAGTGCTAAGACTAAAGATTTTGAATCTCAAGAGTTAGATCTATCTTCGGGGCCGTTCACAAACTCAAAGATATATTTATGAGGCTACAAACCATTTGACCAATTATATTGTTGAGTTCGTAGCTACAAACCATTTGATCAAGTAATGCCAAAACTTTCTCAATTTATAGCAAAAAGTGAGTATTATTAAACCATGTATACAACTTTCCACATAGCAAAGTTGTCGAGTTGAGGGTTTTTTCACTTAATGCAAAAGTTGAGTCATTGTGGACACGGATATTTATTCCAATAAGCAATGGAAGATATTTTTGGGGTGTAAGAGATGAAAGCTTGATAGCAATGAGTATCTCTTTTTGCACCATGGCGTAATGGGGTGGGTAAAGTGTCATTGTAGATCTAGGTAGATAGGGAGGGACGGGAGGGAAGGGGGAGGGACGGGAGGGAAGGGGGAGGGACGGGAGGGAAGGGGGAGGGACGGGAGGGGACGGGATGGGACGCGAAGGGTCCATGGACGGAGGGGGGAGCGCTCGCAAACTCCAAGCTTGCATCAATGCTTTCTTTCAAGTAAAAGGAAGCAAAGCAATAGGCTCATAGTCCCGTCTATGCCCATCATTCATGAAAGTAATGTCGTACAAGACCTACACCTTCCTAGATGTATGTACATATGCATGCATCCTCACTTGCCCCTTGCACGAAAGTGGTTAGCTACTTCCAATATTGTCCTTGTGTTGAAGAACATAAGTTATATTATTGAAAATGATTAGTTGTCTCAAACTCAAGTACAATATTCAAAGAAGTTAAAAAGAATGCACTTTCTGAGATGTGGGTTTTCTCTTTTCTACTTCAGATCCCCATTTTGTCTTGTAGGAGGAAAAAGGTCTCCTAACCGTTCTATGTTGACTCCATGTAAGGTAGAATGACCTTAAACCGCTCAAATAAGAGATTCAACATGGTTGTGGACCTCGTGTGTACTGTTTGTAATTTTTCTTGGATGGGAAAACAGGAGGGAGAGTGAATGCAAAAATTTTGAAAATAAAATAGCAAAAATTGGATTTACTACAAATTTTTGAAGTCAAAAGTGTACATGACCTTAAAGTGATCAGTAGACTCTCCTTTTTATCCGGCAGACGAGTACTTTGTGGCGCTCACGCATGTAGCTAAAACCGTGCAAAATAGAGTTAATGAATCATGAACCATGAACCAACCACCTCCCTACACATGTCCATATCGAGTCACTATTTATGGAATTGCTATGCACGCAATAAGGTCACGCCATGGGCGGCTCCAGGAGCGGTCTACCCTGCGCTTCTGGGGGCCGCGCGGTTTAAGGTCATTCTACCTTATAATCAATTAGTTCAAGATCTTCTATCGCTATTGGGACATTATCGGAAAACTAGGCACCGATCGTCCATGTACTAGAATGCACTCATAAGGCTCGGACATGTCCAATCAACGAATCGTCATACCTCCAACACTCCCCTGATCTTTGTATTTTATCACCGCCATGACGTAATGACGTATCGCATCCCGACCACTGTGGCGGCTGTCATATTCTATGATGTTACCCCATATTTCCGCCCCGCCTACTCTGGCCATTGTCCTATCCTATGATGTAACCCAATATTTCCGCCCCGACCACTTTGGCCACCATCACTTTCTATCATGTCATGGCATCACATGACCTCGACCGTGACCGCCACTTTTCACCGGCCCGACCACCGTGGCCATCATCCATTTTTATCATGTCATCGCATCGCATGACCTCGACCGTGACCGCCACTTTGCACGTGCCCGAGCACCGTGGCCACCATTGTTTTATGTCATGTTATTCCATGTGCGTATCTGAGATTGGAATGGTTCATGAATATGAATTCAGCAAATCAGTTGTGGTGATGGCATTGTAGGCTGCCTTGCATGAAACTTTTCAAGGTGACCAAACAAGTGAAGCATGGACACTAAGGAAGGCCTGTCTTGAGATCAGGATTTAATAGGACATTGATCACTTTAGGAAGGGTGGATTCAGACGGTGGCTTTGTATGTCAGTAGCATCTTCAACACCCAAAACAATAAAAATATCTGGGACCTCTGCATTATCGATTGGGCAATTTGCTTTGATTCAAAATTGACGATACAATCATCTCTTAGTAGTAAAATTCTAGGTTTTTGTCTTGACTGATGGAGTGATGGTATGCCCTCGGACCACTGTCGGTTTGGGTTAACGAGGAGCAAATGAGATATATTTTAAAATAAATCTTGCACATAGTGGTTTTTTTTGCTCATCTAGGTCACTTTTCATGCACTTTAATTTTTTTTCCAAAAGTAGATTCCTATGTTAGTAAGAGATGGATATAACATGATTTCTAGATGATTTGCACTCAATGACTAACTTTGTTTTCTATGAAGAGACTTTTTGGAGTTTCATTTTTTCCCAAAAGTGTGTGTCTTGTTGTTGTCGGAACTTCTCTAGTGCCGTACAAACCAAATTTTACACAATAGACCAAAAGTGTTTTAAAAAAAGAAGAGAAAATTGATTTTAAGATGAAATCCAACAACTTCGTAATTGGAAGGTTTTTTACTCAAATTATTTTGGTATTAGACTTGCAAAGTTGCAATGATGTCTATTAAAAGACAAAATTGTAAAGTTTGATAGTTTTCAAGAAGTTGTTTCTCCTTAGTCCACTGTTGGGATTTAACTGTGTTTGTTGGATTGGTTTCGTGATTGTATCTAGTTTAGGTGAGTGCAAATTGTAAATTCATCCCATATTTGAGGAACACATGGCATAGTGCAAAGGATCTAGTTTGGAGCCCTTATCCCTTTGTAACTATATAGAAAGTTTTTTCCATTGCGAAGGCTATTATTTACGTAAAGAAAATTTTCTCATGGTTTTTTTGGTCCACAGGTGTTATTGGAATGGACCAAAGAAAATCTCTCTATGAGTGCTTATGACTCAAAATGTGACCACGTAACCTCAATAGGTGCCTCAATAAGTCACTATCCTACAAGATTGTACTCTTAAGATTTAAATTTCTTTCCTTTCTTTTCATCTATGATACTTCATCAAAAATGGGTTTATTTTTGCTAAGCATAAGCTAGGATACTAGAGATTAAAGAACAAAATAAATTCCAAACATCCACGAAACCCTTAAATTGTAGATTTCACCAACTTCCAACTATATTCTTGAGTTAGCAGTTACAAATCACTCCATCAACTAATAAAAAAAAATCCTTGATCCTAGAAAAGAATTGAGTACTTTTGACCCATATCAACAAGTTTTTGGGTATAGTAAATTTTTCAAGTTGAAGCATATGTTGAGTCAGTGTGGACACAAATATATTTATGCCGATAAGCAATAGAAGATATTTTTGGAAGTGTAAGTGAAGAAAGCTTGATAGCAATGGGTATCTCTTTTGCCCCATGGCAAAATGGGGTGGCTGAAGTGTAATTGTAAATCTAGGTCAGATGAGGAGGGGAGGGGAAGGTCTTCAGGACGGATGCGGCCTACGGGCTCCATGCTTACATCAATGGTCTCTATCAAGTAAAAGGAAGCAAAGCAAAGGGGTCATAGTCCCCACATGCCCATTATTCATGAAAATATTGTCGTACAAAACCTATAGCTTCCAAGATGTATGTACATGTGCATGCATGATGACTTGGCCCTCGCACAAGAGTGGTTAGCCCTCTCGGTATTGTCCTTATGTTGAAGAATATAAGTTATATTATCCAGAACGGATAGTTGTGTACACACCATACAGTTGTATTCTTATTGGATCAAGTTGCATAATTTTCTATCCTTCTATTTAGATACATCATGCTCAACAATAAAATGGCTACAATATTGGTATGATTTTAACTTATAGCTATTACGTAATTGATTAAAATATCACCATTATCTGCAATAAGTGACCAATAATTGCATGTAAATATAAATAAATATATAGTTGGTAAAATTGATTAAAACTTATACTCATGAAATTAGAAATTGTAACGTCTAGAAGTTTTCTCTTCCACAAGTGATCAAGAACTCAAGAAGTAGTTACTATTTTCTACAAACCCTTGGCAAAGATGACAAAATTAGTAAGGATAAAGATTTTACAATAGAGACTACAAGATTTTTGCTTTTGATGTAGTTTGGGAAACGTTTTTGTCATTTCTAGGCTAATCATGGAGGGTGCATAGATTTTGTGAAAAAAATCTAATGTAAAGAGGTACATATGTTTTGATTTTATTGACAGTTTCTCTACATAGTCACATTTTTGTTGTTGTAATTAACCAAAAATGATCTTGATTTTTATTGACTAGTTTAATAGTCAAAGAAAACTTTCTTTTTAGAATCTGATTAGATCAAAATTACTTCCAGTTACATGCTTTTTATATTGTCCTATTAAGTATGGTATTTATATGGATAGGCTCATAGGATCCTTTATTTGAATATAAGATATGTAAAAAGAAAAATTCTACGATATATGAAGTTTTTATTATGAATAGAAAGATTCGCATTCCTAAATTATACTTTTATATAAAGTCCAAATTCTTGTTTCAATAAAACAAAGCTCATTTGTATGAGAAACTAGTAGGAGGGATGAATAAGCAGCAATTGAGAGTTAGAGAGTTCATATAAATTATATGGTTAACACGAGTATATACATTCTCAATGTTTATATTTATCGTTTATCCTAATTAGAAAGGTCCTTGTCGAGGAATGACTTATTTGACCTCTAAAAAAAACTAAATTTCAAATATATTTCACTACTTTGACATGGTTGTGCATCCATGTACAGTTGTACACATTGTTGTGCACTAAACATTCGCGATAGATAATTTTGGTGTATATTGGCCTCGTTTGCAAATATCCACTTGCTTGGATTAGAGTGTACAACTTGAATTGCCAAGTGATGGATGAGAGCTTTGTCCTGCTCACACTTTTCACTATGTAGCCGCCCAATTGCCTATCACAATTGGCACAACAAACATGAATGATATTTTTGCAAAGCTTGAAAATTTTAGAAGGAATAATTGCAATGGCTTTAAATAAAGAGATTCGCATCTCAACCTTGACATATATGTTTTTCTTTCTAAGTCTTAATAGTCAATTTGTTACCATCTTCATTATGGAGTCAAGTCAACAATACAAATCCAATCCATGATATTCAAGAATCATCCTAGTCGAACTTTTCTCCCGACTAAACATGAAGAGTTCACTTCATCTTTATTATCAAAAAAAAAAAAAAAAAAAAAACAACAAGTGATTTCAAGTACTCAAGTGACAAAAAACACCTCATGTGAACTATGAGCGCTCCCATGTGACTTTGAACAATCACTATTACAAATATAATCCAATCGATACATTTACACCTTTCAATTCCAACAACCACCTGTACTATATGCCAAATGCCAAAAGGAATCATGATTGCACTTTGAGTACAAACCAAATGCCGCAAAAGTACTAAAAAGAACAAGTGTCACCTCCATCGTATTTTTTTGCAAACCATAACTTGTGCAAAAATAAAGTTCCACTCTGTTTGTATACATACAATTCTAGTCATTCAAAAATATGTGATGATGAACCACGTAACAAAAAATAAGAAAAGAATGCATTTAAATCCATGTAAAACACAACAGAAGTAAATGATTGTAAACGATCAAATACAATTAATTACCTCACCATCACCGGAAAACAAACAAATATTTTGTATATTCGATATATTGGTATTTTCTTGCTAATTATATTTGTATAAGGTGCACATGCCTCAACCTATACTTCTGAAAGATGTAGATGTTGCTAAGGTCCTCCACTTGGTGAATATGTAAGCCAACGTATAGATCTCCCACTGAGTGAGTGATCTTGAACAACTTCTTTACTCTATGTGTTGAAGTAGAGACTTCATCTTCGAAAGCGAGGAGCAACAAACGAGGCCGTCATCAACAAAAAAAATAATGATGAGTAGCGGTTTAGCATAAACACATGATCTCCCTCACTTGAAACAAGCTCAAACTTAATAAAAAAGAAGTCCAACTTGCCGTTCTGGATATGCCATAATTGCTTAAAACCATAAAGGCTCTTAAAAATAAGGCAAGCAAGTGTGCAACCCTTTGCACCTGGTACCGCGTACCCAGAGTTGTCACATACACAAAGTAGTGTCAATCTCTCTCAAAACTTAGCACGCACAAGAAAATGTAATACATTTCCGTAATCTACAAGGAAAATAATATCTAGCATCTTCAACATCTAATGTCCCAATCAATTACAAGAAAAAGCAACAACTCATCATGAAGAATGTGATGTTCACTAACTCATTTGCAGGAATGTAACATTCTCACAAATAATGAGCAATTGTATGACTTCTAGGCTCATGCACATTGCATGGCTTAGCTGTGAAGTGATCTCTTTCTCAGGCTTGCATGCTGCACAAGATTTGAGGTCATTATATTTTATTCCTTAAACTTTTAAGGTAAGCTGACTTTCCACCAAACTTTTTCAAGCTCTACAAAAGTATTATTCATGTTTGATGTGTTGATTGTGATATGCAATTGGGCTGCTACATAGAGAAGAGTTGTGAGTAGGTCAAAGTTTCCATCATCCCTGGGCAATTAAAGTTGTACACCCTAGTTCAGGCAAGTGGGTACTTGAGGGCAGAATACACCAATACTCATCATGCACATGTCTCTATTTATCAAATATTTTTTCACGCACAATATCACCACACTATATCCAGCTTGTGCTGAAATTTACGTACTCAAACGGTCCAGTGATGTGATTGGTGTGAGTTACATAGAGTAGTGTTCAACATACTTAATATTCAATTATTTTTTAGGTTAAATAAGTCATTTCTGGATAAGGAACTTCACAAGAAGGAAATAAGATAGATACAAACATTGAGAAAGTCAACCCCATGTAAATTGCTGAAGCCATAAAGGCTTGGAGTTCCAAAACTTTCAAATCTTCTTATTTGCCCCTCCTTTAGTGTTACCTTTGGTACCTAGAGACTCACGGGCATAGCGGTTGGTTTCATTGACAATCCTACTTAAAATGATAGGAGTCCAAAACAATGCAAACAAATTTATGAATGGAGGAATTTTTAGGTAATTCTTAATTAGACCTCTCCTACTTCCTCTGGAAGACTTAGGCAAAGGGTCGTACTCAAAATTAAGATCATTCCATGTTTCATCCCTACAATCCCACTTCAAGGATGATTGATCCTGATTAGACTCATTGTTTTCATCATCACCCTCACCATCAGGTTCACTTCCCATGTTAGGCATTTCTTTACTAAGATTACCATTTGCAAAAGAATATTATCTTCTTCACCATCTACAGCCAATGATCCCAAGGAAGGTCCAACCGGAATCTTACCTCTCCTAACTTGCATCGCTCTGGAACCCCAAGCCCGTGAATTGCTTATGACTTGGCAGCAATGGCGTGCCTCGGTCATCAGCTTCCCCGCCCCCTTTAGCTAAGTTGCCCCGTCCCACTGGGCAGCATCCCATCCTACACGATCGGCGCCGCCAGAGTCGGCCTCCGCAGCTTCGAAGTCTACTGAGCCAAGCTTCGAGGCTCCAGGAAGGTAGATGAAGGCACGATGCCACGTCTCCCATTGGCGCCCCATCCGTCTTTCGTGCCACGTCCGCGCCACCAATGATGTTGTCGGCATTGCCTCCTGTCATGCTCGCCAAGCTCGACGCATGCACTCTTCTATCGTGATTCAGCAGACATCCCACCAAATGTTCTCATATTGTCATTGTCAAGATCTCTATACTCTGCATCTTTCAACGGTTGTTTGTAGAGTTCATACTAACCGCTTCCAATTCGTGTATCTCCCACCGCTACTAGCGCCATTTCTTCTTACGGCGATTCTTATTGCTGTTAGTGTTCACAAAAAGGCAACTGCTTTTCTGATCGCTTTCTTCTTATCATAAGTGTGTGCTTCTTGTAATAACTCTGGTGGCTACATAATACCCTCCAAGCCTCCCCTTTTATAATGTTATGATGAGAGTCTTCCGCATCCTCCTTGCTAGCAGAGTAATGTATGTAAGGGAGCATGAGTAGTTCAACACGAGGACCTAAATTGGGGAGCTCAAGAGTTTCCATGGATAAAATTTCTTCAGTTTCTTGAGTTGTTGTGGTGTGGGAGATATTGGGATCGAAGTAGGTTCACTTTGCAATCTAGAACTTTGCCGTACGGGAATGCCATCCCATTCCATCTCTACACAAAAATCTAGACAAGGTTATTGTGCTATTGTGTTTGAAGGTCATGACTTTTATTAAGAAATTGATTATAAGGGATAAACACGTAATTCGTTATAATGGTATTATTTAGTGATTTTGAGAAATGTGGTTTAGGTGAAGTCGAGCTAAATGAACTTACACACTACATTTGGCTCAACTCAAGCTCAATTCGATAATATGAATATTCCCATTATTACAAATTACGTGTTGATAAGTGTTACAAGTTTCATCTACCTCCGTCCCCCTCTAGTCTGATATGCGTTTCTAAAGAGAAATCTTTCTTGTCCGGCCAAACTAACCTGACTATGCTTGTAAATTCTTCCTCACTTCTTTTGATCTACCCACCCTAGAATATGAACACTCTGCCTGTAGAAGTGGTGCCTCTAGGTGTTTGGCTCTTGATTCTTAGGCCACAACCAACACTTTTTTCTAACTGGAAGGCTACGAAGATGTACAAGATCTAGTAAGCACAGAAGTCTTCGAATTTGACAAGGCCTCTACGAACCAATGTGATGATGCCCTGATGGTCCTCCAACACGAGTCATGAAGGTTGATGCCGGTGGGTCTTCTGATGCCAATGACCAAGGCTGATGCATATGATCCTCGAAAGGACCGCACACCAGTGCAACACCGATATCTTGAACTAGTCCACTACCCTCGTACTGTTGGCATGATCTTCCAAGCTCTTTCCTCTTCTTGCAACGCTTGATCAACCGCCCTATGCACAACCTCGCTTGCATGTGTAAATTGATTCCATTTTGGTGGCAATTGATTTCAATAGAATGTCATTTTGGTGGCAATTGATTTCAACTATGTTCGTTACAAAGTTTTGAAAAGTGACTACAAGAAATCTTAGACGTTGCACTCGTGCAATCATGAAAAGCCATTCTAGTGGCAATTGATTTCAACTATGTTTGTTACAAAGTTTCGAAAAGATACTACATTAGAATGCAGTAAAGTCACGAAAAGTCATTTTGGTGGCAATTGATTTAAACTATGATTGTTACAAAGTTTTAAAATTGAAGCCTTTGCCTGCAAACTGCTCATAAAAAGGTCACACATATTGAGGGTAGTGAAGTGGTTAAACGCCTTGTCGGTAAAAGCTTTGGAATCATTGATCATTCACTACTCCGTCCGTGAACCCCATACCCCATGTCAAGTTTTGTTGCTAACCTTTCCGTGTGCCCCATTCTCCAACCCCGCGCACATTGTCGCAAAGCTCAACCCCAGCTCCCCTCTCAGACCTAAACTCTAAAATTTGCAAAATAAAATTTTATAGGGCGAATTTGAACTTGCAATCTTTACAGGAGCAACCTTGTATGGCAAGGCACTCACCCTCAAAAAAAATTTCCAAAACTGTCAATTTTTACTAGGAAACTAAGGCTGACCAAAACAAGAAAAGAGCGTTTCATTTTTTAAGGTTGTTAGGGGTTAACCCTTGAGTGCCTAAGGCAACCAAACTGGCTTCTTGCAGTTTTGGGCAGCTTTGATGAACAGTCTAATTTTGGAATTATGGGTTATAATGTTCTATCATTGTAAAAATACATACATACTAAATGTGGTAAAATTTGCAAAACCAAATCCCAATTTTAGAAATTTATTATGCAATATTTAGTTTTCAAGCCCAAAATTAATTCCAAAGAAGGTATTTCATTTTTTTATATAGAAATATATTTTGATACTACTACTACTACTACTACTACTCAAATTTTAAAAATTCTAGTTTTAATCTTTACCAAATTTTACAAAGGCATTCAACAAAATTTACAAAATCAAATTACAAGATTTGCAAAAAATGTTTTGCATGAACTCTGATCATTCTAATCTTCCAAATGGTGGAGATCCAACGCTTGAATTTTCTTATGGTAATACTCATAGTAGTTAGCTTTAACATCCTATGTGTGAAAGTAGATAAAATCAACAATTTTTTGGGACCATATTTCAAATTGAGCAAGGTAGTCAAAACCCGGAGTTTTTGACCCAAAACATGCCCTGGGCACTTAAGGTAAAGTTATTATAATATTGATACAAGGTTGTTTGAGAAGTAATTATCTTCTTTTCAAATCCAAACCTTAAAAATGTACACTAATTTATCTATCTTCCAAAATTTGGAGTTTTGGCATAGGGGTGTACAAGTGGAGGATCTGAAACTATGGCCGAACCCGAGTTAGCAAAAGGGCAAGACAAGAGAATGTCATTATACTCTCGTGAAGAATGTTTTGAAGAAAGGAATGAGGATTCTATTAAAATATCCTAAACCAAGACTTGCGAGGAAGGAGCCGCCCTCACCAGCACCAGCGCACAATGAAACTCAACTTCCAAAATACCGTAATCAAGTAATGATTTGAAATTTAAACCCCGTGTTGCCAGAGCAGACAGGTAAACGACACCCACCACCGCCATTGGCCCCCACTGCCTGGAATGCTGGATGCCTGCCCCTCTTGCACCCTACCTTCCTTGATATTTCCGGGCGGCCCCTCCCATTCCCTTCATAAGCTCCTCGGCCTCGGATCTCTGTATTTTAGTCCTACGAGCGTTTTTCGGCACCTAGGGAGGGGATGAGTAAATTGCCCCCTAATTTTTGATGTGTAGGTTTTAATTTCCAAGGAGAAGGTCCTCCATGGTAATGTGGGGTCGCAGACCTCAAATTTGAATTCAAAAATATCAAAATCAGCCATGGGGGGGGGGGGTCCAAATAGAAAATTCTATGGATTTTGAAGCAAAAATCCCATTGGCTGATGGGGCTCCTAGAAACGCTCGTAGCTCTGAAATACAGAGATCCCTCGGCCTCCCCTGCTTCTCCTCAACCGCCAACTGGATCCTTCTCCCGGAAGCCATTCTTCTAATCAATTGTGACCATCTCCCAAAATCTCACTCATGCTTCAGAAATGCGGTCCGCATTTAACGCTGGCAAATCCGGAGAAGAGGGTCCAAGTGGGGTCTTGGGGCAGGGGTCTTGGTCAGGGGTCTTGGGGCGGGGGTCTTGGGGCGGGGAACTTGGGCGGGGGTCTTGGTGCGAGGTCTTGGGCGGGGGTCTTGGTGCGAGGTCTGGGCGAGGTCTTGGTGCGAGGTCTTAGGCAGGGGTCTTGGGTGGGGTCTTGGGAGCAGGGGTCTTGGGGCGGGGGTCTTGGGGGAGGAGATTTATCCCCTATTGTTTGTAACTGATTCCTTCCATGGAAAGTACAAGAGGGCTAAGGCTGAGGGCTCATTCATGGAATTAAATATGAATATTATGTAATATCTCTCATGACTCCATGTGGCATCCCCTCAAGGGGGTCCATGTGGCCTAAAAAAAGGCTTGAGACTAATTAATTAATGGGTTGCTGCATAGTGAAGGTCACTACTATGCAGCAACATCTCATGTGACAATTGTCAAGCGCATTCACTATGTTTTGGCAGCAATGGCTATGTCGATGGAGGAATTGTTCTATGGCCACAATGAGCCCGTCTACTTCGTCCAACCTTCGTATGCCCCCGTGTTTGAGCGTCACATGGGACGCTTCGACCACGCTTCATATGCGCCTCTGCCCGAGCGCCGCATGGATCGCTTCGTCTTGATGGTGCCGATGTGCTGCGCTCGCTGCGAGCACGAGATTTGCAATGCGCTCTTTGCCTTGCGAGGCGTGCGGGACGTTGTTTGCGACGCTTCTAACCAACGCGTCACTGTCACGGGGTTCTTGGAGCCCGCGATTGCTCTCAAGCAAGTGAGGCAAGTGAAAAACGGCGCCACATTGTGGTCTAGGGAACAAAGGTCGCGGTACAGCCGATCAAGCAGCGATGGTTACTCGTGGAGGTTCTGTCCTGCGTACCGAGACTCCACGGAGTCGCATTACATGAGCTTCAATCCGACGATTGCAATTCGCGTGGAGAATGAATATTGTTGAGAATATTTGAAAATTGTGTACAGTGTAGTTGAATAGCTTCGATGTCAACTCCACATTGGAGCGATCGAAATGAGGATCATAGCAAGGTTGTCATACCGGGCGGGCACGCCGCCCGCCCGTCCGTCCGCCTTGTTTGTCTGATTGAGTTGTGGCTCGCCCGATAGAGTCAAACGACTGTTGACTTTTAGTTTAGGTAAAAAAACAACGACGTGGCAAGAAGTGGCAAGGGTTTAGCCTTCAAAGTTTTATATTGCTCAAGGAAGAGGTTGTTATATTCCTCCATGATTATATTTTGATATAACCTCTTCAGATCAAGTGAGTATATAACCTCATTGCATTTTCATTTATTTGTGAGCGTGAAGGTGTCTATGAAGATTATCTATATATATAAAAGAACACGATTACCTGCTAGCGATCCTTTGCAGGTTGCCCGACCTGATGCAGCCGGTTTTCTCTATTTACCCTTGGTGATCCTTCCCGGTAGTAGGGTGGTTTGCCCATGAGACTATACACGGTATGAAGAGTTTTAAAGATTTTGAAGGATTTCCGTAGGTGGTACTTGATTGTTATTAATAATTTATTAAATCTCATCAACATAACAAGAGTCGAAGGGACAAGGAATGTGGAAAATGTAAAATGGAGCAAAGTAAGGAGTAAAGAGGAGATCAACGGAACATGGAACAAGAACTAGGAATTGGGCATGGAGAATGGGAACAAAAACAAATAATGAGAACCACATGTCAATGTATGATAGGAACTGGGAACATATTATGGAAATCGGGAACAAATGATGAAACCAAGAAGGGAAATTGGGGGATGGCCGGATGGGGGAGCCGGAATTGGGAACAAAGGATGGAAAGCGCGAATGGGAAATTAGAGGTTGGGAGTGATTAGTAAAAAAAAAGAGAATGGGGAACCAAAATAGAACAAAGGACAGTTGGGAAGTAGGGATCCATGGAATGAAGGATATCCTAAAATTCTTATAAAGCAAGGAGATACAATCGACGAGAGAATCAAGGATAGGGGTCAGTTCTTGAGGAGCACCAAATAAAAAGCTCATCCATCGGGATGAGGGGGAGAAATTAATCAAAGACATGCATGGTCATGGCCATTATCAGTTGGTCATGTATACACGACATAAAGAGTAATTGTTCTAAAGATTTTGAAGAGTTCTCTAAATGGTATGTGGTTGCTATTAAGATTTTATTAGATCCCAATAATAAAAATACAAGGAGTTAAAGAGACAAGGAATATGGAACATAAAAATGGGAGCAAAGAAAGAGTCACTTGAGGGGAGATCAAGGGAACATCGGAGGGGAACCAGGAATCGAGATTAAAGGATAAGAATTACGAAAGGAGGATGAGAACTACTAACAAATAATGAGAACCAAGAACGAATGATGGGAACTATATACAAATGATGGAAACTAGGAACAAATGACGGAAACCAAAAAGGAAAGTTGTTGAAACACAAAAGAAATGATGAGAACGGGGAAGGGGCCAAAGCATGGGTAACCCAGAAAAAGAGAACGCAGGACATGCTATAAATCTTAAAAAGTAGGAAGACCATTTACGAGGGAACCGAGGATAGGGTGTAGTTTTTGAAGAGCACCAAATAAAGTGCTTACCCATGGGATGAGGGGAACTTACTCACTAATTAATTGAATACTTTTTTTTTTTTTTTTCTTTTTTTTTTTTTTCTTTTTTTTTTGTTTAAAGGACATCGGTATATAGAAGTCCTAACCTATCTCCTTCGGACTACGACATCAAAAAGGGCCGATCAATATTTTTTTTTACCCCTAAAGATCCTTGATACAAAATTGTCTAAATTATCACAAAGGACCCTCTTCTACTTCAGGCCCGAAAAAACTCAATCCAAGCGTTAATTAGAAGATCCAACCGTAGGATCTTGAAGTAAACTTGACCCTATACTCATATGTCAAATTTGAACCGTTAATTTTTTTCCGATTTTGAGATTATAATGGTCAAAGTTGGCTGACTTTTTTTCCTGCGGAAACCCCAAAAAGCCATTTCGGCTTTCTTGGATCTTTAGGGGTTAAAACACGTAAAAAACTAAAAATTTAAACTCAGGTATAAAAAGAAATACGTAGTTGGAGGATTCTCAATAGGGTATAATTATTTTTTACACCTAGGTCTGAATTTTTTACATGTTTTCATAAATTTCGATATTACCTTTTTGATGTCCGTGTCCGGAGGACACAGGTTAGGACTTGTTTATTATATAATATATATGAGCACAAACTTGTCATTTACTAACTAACTACACTTCATAACGTAACTACCTCATATTTTTATAACTTAGTGGAGTTTATTCAAGTTAAAGTGAATGTAGACAAAGAGAGAAAGTCCTTATACAAAGAAAAGTTCAAAATATACAAGTTACTCCATTGTTTTGTTGTTTTGAGCTACAACACTCTTTTAGAATTTGGTAAAATTGACTTTTAACCCATCGTATGAGCACGTTAGATTTGGGTTATAGTAAGGTAGTCAATAACGGCGCAATTTTGGGCACAAGAAACCCACACGGATGTTTAACAGTGGAAGTGATTTTTGTGCATGGGGAAAATTAAAAGAAAGTCAAAGCAACTCGAATCATCATTTTGGACTCTTCTATAATGAGATATGATTTCTGAAGTTGGAAATATAGGTGTGTCTAAATGGTGCCCTATAGTGACTCACAAATGTTTACATTGAGTACATGGTACTATTGAAAAAACTGTCATGTACCTCTAATTCTAGATGACTAAACAGGTCTCCATTATGGGCAGTGCGTCATTATTGCTTGTTCAACTCTAGTGGTGAAATCTAATGTCTAGGTTAAATTTTGAGAGGCTCTTGTTTCCATTATTCATTTGAAATGATTAATTATGTATAGAGTTGAGGAGAACATCACGTAGTGTAGAGAAAAGGTTTAAGAATGAGGTATCTAGTCAATTCCAATTCTCTTCCTTTAGCAAGGTAAGGTACGAAGAAAACGTCTAAAATAAAATTATGAAGTTTCCTTGTCAAGTTGACAAGAAAATGAAGGTACTGAGAAAACGTCCAAGATAAAGTTGTAAAGTTTCATTGTGAAGTTGACAAGGGAATAAAGTTTTGAAGAGGTCTAAAGCTTGTGGAGGACTGGTTCAACCAAAGTAATGAGTTATGGAGTATTCTAGAATCAGTTATGAATGTTCAAATTTAGATTAGTAGGAGTTTTGAAAATTGTCTACTTCAAAATGTAGCTTACTGAATCTTCGGTGAAAAGCTATAGTGTGCTCTTGTAATTCACGTCACCAACTTCTAGGTGTGCTTCTTGGAATTTCGAGGTCAAAAACTAGAACGTATATACTTGATCCTATTGTGGCACTTTTTAATGTGTGGATATGGTCAAATGCTAGAATGTACCTTATGTGTGGATGACCCTATCGTGCACTTCTTGGTGTGCAATTTTAAAGCCCTTTATTATATGTCACTTTCTGAAGCCTAACTTTGGTATATTTCAATTAACTTGGAGAATTGCCTTGCTAGCACATAGTCCTTAAAATAACAAAAACTCTTGGTGGAATTGGACCACTCATTTGTCACGGCCAATGAGTAAATGGCAATAGTTGTGTAAGGTGATTTTGGGCTTCACAGTAACATAAACATGTTGTCCCCTTATATGCTTTTCGGTTGAATAAAATACTTTTGATTCTTGTGTGCATTTGAGTTTCATGAGAATAAATATACCTTATGTATAGATGAAGTGGAGTGACGAGTTATAACCAATGTTATACTATTTTTTTTTTGAATTTTGTATTAATTATTGTAAGTACTTTAAATTACCACTAATCTTTTAAAACATCATCAACTTTTCCAATTTAATATTGGAAATACCAATTTCAAATTTCCATATCTTCAAATATATTGCATACTTAATATGCACAATTGTAACACTCTCACAATTGTTGAAATGGCAATACTCCCAGTGCTAGTTTTAGCATACTAAAATCGCCACTTTAACACTAAAATTTCCACTTTAACACTGAAATTTCATTCAAAGTATCGTGAATATTGGTGGTATATTTGGCTATGATTCTAAATTGGCACCTTGGATGCCATTTTGGAGCACATGTTACTACTTTATAATGTCACCATCCTTGTTATATCTCTCTTTTTACTAAATTCTAATCCATGTAATAGAAGTATCCATATTATATCTCTCTTTTTTGTGAATAATATGACTATTCACGAAAGTCACGGAGTTCTTATCCCTATAAAGGTAGCACTATCACTGTCGATAAATATCAACATTTTGACAATTGCTTTGTAATATCACGGTCTTGTAACATTGCCATTTTTGCTAACTTTCGCCATTTCAACCCCATAGAGGTCAGTGAAACCCCTCTAGGATTGATTTGACTTTGACAACATTCCCAATTGCATAATTTTGGTCATATGAAGTTGAAACTTGATGCTGAACTTAATGTTTTCCATATGTTCTCACCAAGACCATTCATGTTTCATTTTCCTCATTCTTTAGAAGGGATTCATTCGTTAAAGTTCAGAAATAGATTATACCGGAAATGCCCATTGCCCTTCTTGGTAGACACAGTAGAGACGAGAAGAGAGCTCCAACAGTATAGTATAGTCCCCTCCAGATCATTTACGAATTCTTGAGTCTCCCTTAAGCCTCACTGAAAACTTGCAGTTTTCCAAGCCACCTCAAAAATTGTGTATGCAACTTGTGAGTCTTAAAATTAGTGAGTGCCAGCCCCTATCACTTCCTTATCTCCCAAAATGCTCCAAATAAAAAATTGTCACCAACATTCTCTACAACTACCGCTTTTCATAAACACCTTTTTTTTACACAACTTGCACACGTGGATTTGGATTTCTTCCATCTCTCCCATGTTTCTCACAAAAATGCGCCCATCTCTTCCACATAACCTCCACTACTCACTCTACCTAATTTAGCTCTAAGCAATTTTTTTAGATAAGGGGTGATTATAACAAAGCTCCTATTTAAGACTCTTCACTCTTTTCAACATATTCTTCTTCCTCTCCTCTTGATGCATCCCATAAGCATGTATGTTGAATTGCATTGTCTTCAAGGCTCACTCTGCTTGCTCTCAATCTGATTCTTCACTCTGTTACTACGTATCTCTCAAAAAAAATTTCTCTCTTGCTGCTACAACCTCAACACTACATATCTCTTAAATTTTTTTCTCTCTTGCTGCTACAACAAGCAGATTTGTGGTTGATTCAAACTTGTGGGCTTCAAAGTTTCATATTGTAAGTTTCTTCCTAACCATGCTTTTATTTAATAAAAAGAAGTTAGTACCTATGTAGTTGATTTTTTATTCACACTTAAAGCTTAGAATTAAAGCTTTATTTATAGTTCATAGAAACCTCATGTTCAAAGCTTTAACTCGTTTAATGAAAGTCACATCCAAAGCTTGAGTTTATTTAGATTGCACTTGATCTAATATGAAATTTTTTTGCTTGATTTCACATTTTAGTCACGTCATCTATTTTCTGTAATATGAACTGTGATCTTTTCACTTTCTTACAAACTAAGGGATTTTCTCATGTGATATACACATGGAGTTTGGTTTTTTATATAAATGAGGTATTCACAAAATCTTTGAAAAGAGGTATTAAATTCAAAAACTGTGATTCTAAACCTCAAGATTCACTAGTATAATATCCTTCACAAGATTTACTAGCAACTTCCCCCATGTAAATTAATATTATCATAGAAGGTTATATGAGTTTTTACCTTATAAGTTTCTATAGAAGATTTAACATAAATTTTTCCCATGTAAGCTCACTATGCCTTCAAACTTGAAAGTTAGTTACTTTGTTTATTAAGATGTGCAATTCCTTATTTGTAGGTGAACCATGCAAAGTAGAAGATTGAAGAATGATGAAAGAAGATTGATTGTAGGCATGCGCCTAGGAGGAATGAAATCATCGGTAATTGCTTCACTTTTACTTTTGAACATGCCACGGTCTACTGTTTCCACTTTTGACAAAGTGGAAAGTGACTAGTTGCATGGTCACAAAGAAAGCAAGAGGGAGGCCACCAGCACTAGGTGATCGTGCGATTTGAGAATTATCTCGGGAGTTATTACAAGATCAGCGCCAATCTATTACTCAAATTGCACGAAACTTCAATGTGGCACGTAATACAATTTGCAAATATAATCACAACTTGGTATTTGGAAGTCGTATTGCTCCCAAAAAACCATTCCTTCCTTCTCCTCACATGACAAAAAGGTTTGACTTTGCCAAGGTCCATGCACATTGGACTGTTGAGGATTGGAAAAATATCATATGGATGGATGAGTCTTCCTTTGAGTTGGGCAAGAATAGCAGGCAAATTCGAGTTTGGCGAAGAATACATGAAAGGTATCACATCGATTGCCTTGCACCATCTTTTAAGTCTCGTAGAACATCCATAATGGTCTGGGGGGCTTTCACAGGCTTTGACAAAAGCCCATTAATTGTAATCCCTCCAACCAAACAATCAGCAGTTGGATTTGTGGAGCATGTTTATGAGGGCACATTAAGTCGCTTCTCTTTTATGCATGATAAGCGTGAGCAACTTACATTGATGGAGGATGGTGCGCCGGTACACCGAAGCAAATATCCTAGCGATTGGAGAGAAGCCCATGGAATCAAGAAGATGATTTGGCCTCCAAACTCACCTGATCTCAATCCCATTGAGAACCTTTGGAGAATGGTGAAAGATTCCTTGGAAAAGTATAGCAAGCCAAAGAACAAGAAACTTAAGGAATGATACAAAACATTCAACATGTATGGGATCAAGTATCTCAAAAACAACTACTACAACTCATTTCCACTATGCCCGCTAGAATGCAAGCAGTAATTGAAGCTAAGGGTGGAAGCATCAAATGGTGAATAGTGAATAAAAGATTTATAATTATTCATATGTTTTATAGTGATATATGCTGAACATCACACATGTTTTGTTGTACACTTCAATACGAATGCAAAGCACTTTACAATCCCAATTTGGATTATTTTTGAGCACATAGGACCTTCTCGAACTTCCAGCAGAAAAGTGATAAAGTGGCTGGAGAGAAAAATCCGTAAATCATCTAGAGGGGACTGTACAGTAGGCCACGCCGGTATAGTTGTTAGGCCCATCCAGTTCCAGCTTATAAACCTGACTTCAATCAGGCACTCTCTCACTCACTGAGGTGTCGATCGTTCGCCCAACATCCTCATTCTTCCCACGTACTGTACTACATGCTCCACCTTGACATCGAGCTATCATCCAGATCGCTAGCTTCACAGATCGACAGCCATGGCAGCCAGAATGCCATCCTTGCAGGAACTGTTCTATGCGGACAGTACCACGCCGGAGTACCGTCGAACGTTCATTCCTTGCTCTCAACAATATGTTGCATTGCCTGGTGATCAGCCTGTCGTCGTCACGCCCTACGAGCCTGCCCGGCTGCTTCGAAGCTACAACATAAACAGATATCAGCAACCACGAAACTACAGCGGTGAACAAGGCAGACTCAATAGCAGCATCGGTGATCAAGGCAGGCACAATAGCAGCAGTGTTACGTCGACGACGTACTCTTGCACCCATTGCCCCACGTACCGACCTTGTCCCAGCACCAGCCACTTTTATCATGCCAAGGCTGAGCAATCTAAATCGGAGTAACGAACTCCATCGATGGTGTTTGAGGCTTCAGTTTTGACCAACGAGGAAAAGAAGAATGTAGCTGGCTAGATAGGACTTGAGTTTGGATTGTAAACATTGGATTAACTAGTGTGCACAATGCCAATTACAGTCTCTAGCTTCCCGTTAGAACGTACGTAGAGAGTGCTGCTTGAATAACAAAACAACGAGCTCATGAAAGCTGTATATTTTCTGAAATAAAATTCAATGGATGCATCATTTCGATGTTTGTGCAAGGTTTTTGTGTTGATGAGCTTCACGAGAATGTTCAGTTGAGAAAGCAGACTAAGAAGGTGATGTTGTTTATGTACCTTCAACTGCGAGTTCCATGCTTACAAGAATGTCGAAACAAAACGAGATCCAGTTGAATCGTTACGGGGGATCCGTCAGGTACGATGTACCGAAAGCAAGACGACGAGTTCTTACTCTCAGACTTTGTATTTTTGGATACTGTTTTGCAGAGGAGTTTCGTAGTGCTGAAGAGTCTCGGTAAGCATGGGTCAGGACAACATGCTGGTGCTAACAAATATCGAATGCGGTCTTCTTGGTCTTCTCTGTTGTGGGATCTTGCCGATGTAGCAGCTTCCGAGAATGGTAGCATCCACGCCAGCGCAATCTTCTCGACCACCTCGTCACTGACTGAGTGAGCCCCTGAATGGTTTCTTGATTCACATGAGCCCCTGAATTCATTCTTGTAGCACGTGAGCCCCTGATTTCATTCTTGATTCATCTCTCGAGCGACCAAAGCTCGACTCCCTCGGCCCGAGAAGCTGCAATTTGTGATCCAGACTTCTATAGATGCGAAGTGGAGAGGATAGAATCTCGAAGTTGGTGCCAAGCAGCAGGCTGAGTCAGTCGTGGACCTCGCCTGCCTTATAATTACATCAATCCGCATGCACCAGGCCCAATGGTGGATTAATTTCTGGAACCAGGTGAAACGTGTGCATACCTCTTCGCCATGCATCCAGCAACTTGCATTCACGATACAAGTACACTCCTGTCTCGCACTGAAGCAGTATTCCAGCGATGGACGGAACCTTCAACCCTCCCACTGATTGGGATTGCTACTTGTGTGACTTTTCTCGTCCGAAAAACATGTTTTTTGACCCTTGCGCCTTCGTACACTCTCCTATACTATTTACAACACCTTTCTTGGTCAGCTCAGAAATCTTTGGGATCCAGCACCTGATATTACTTTGGATGGCAAATATTCGGACAATATATCTGTCGAGTTTCATTCATCTATTTCTGAAATTTCAAAAACAAGTGGCGAAGAACAAGGATCCCGAACTCCAATAGTCCGTTGCTGAAGACCATGCCGAAGATGAATAGGTCCCGCTCGTCTTCCGAAATCTAAGGCGCTTGAAATCAGGAAATCGTTAGCTTGTAAAAACAGCTGGAAACCATCGTGTGTTTTCGCAATCAATCTTCACAGCTGTAATATTTTACGACCTTGTGTTTCGGTAAACATTGGAGCAATTGATTGAATTAGTCTTTACGTTAATGAAATTGACATCTCGATGTGAGGTTGATTTTTTTTTGTGTAAGAAAAAGCGATGCGATGCCACTCTGCAGTTGAGAGTGCGCGAATTACAGCAAGGCATACCTCGGGGATAGGTAATGGACGCAGCCGTCACGGTCCTGAGACCATGTGCTGGCCGCACTTTCAATCTCCTCCCTCCATGTCCTCGTCCGGCTCTGACGCCACTGTCGTTTGCTGTGGACCGTGCAGACACACTCTTCTGCTATAAAATCATTTCTTTCCTTATCTCAGCCTACAATCAAGAGTTTACCTGCCCTTCGCAACAGCTAGTACGCTTTCAATTACGAGCTTTGTATCTAAGCTGTGCCTCGCAACAGTTCAAGCCAAGGCCTGATACTTTCTAGCAGAAACGATGGCCATGTCCATGCAGGAGATGTATTTCGGTGCGAGGGAGCCTGCCTACTTCGTCCATTACGCACAGCAAACGTCACGCCCCCGCTCTCACGCTTACCGGATTCCGGTGAGCACGTTCGACTTGATGGTGCCTATGTGCTACGCGCGCTGTGAGGACGAGGTCCGCGATGCGCTTCTTGCCATGGGAGGCATTCTTGACGTTCTTTGCGACGCTCGTAACCAACGCGTCACTGTCACGGGATGCGTGGAACCTGAGCAAGCTCTTAATCAAGTGAGGCGAGTGCAGAACGGCGCCACAAGCTCGCCATACATGCAACAAAGCAACATCATCAGCAGGTCGTATGCTCAAAGATCGCAGTACAACGGAACGAGCTCGCGTTACATGGAAGAAAGCAACAGCAGCGGGTCGTATGTTCAAATCTTTCAGTGCAACAACAGCGATGCTTACTCGTGGAGGTTGTGTCCCGCGTACAGAGACACTGCGGAGACGCATTACATGAGTGTCAATCCGACGGTTGCGATTCGCGTGGAGAACGATTGCTGAGCTAGTGTTTCGATCCTGTACAGTTTTGCTTTAGTTAGCTAATTAGCTGCGACATCGGCTCCACATTGGAGCGATCGGAATGCTCGAGGTTGCCGATTGATAGCATAGCAGATTTTGACCGGATCTCTGAGAAGCTTATTGAAACCCTGAGGTAGAGAAAGAATCTGAGGACGACTCCTGTGTTGATCTATTGCGAAAGGTAAATTTTGGAACTCCACGCATCTTACTTAGCGAGAGTGGATTTGTTCGATGAAGAAACCATACACCTGCTGGCCATTTCGCACTTCATCTGTGAGTGCGGGCGCAATTTTATTAATAAAAATCAGGTGCTATTCTGAGCCGCGAGGCCATTGATTATGAAAGTTGTAATGCGGATGAACACTTCTCTTGCACAATCGATCAACACCTCCGCCTCAACGTTTCTATATCATAATTATGTAAGAACCAGTGTCCGCTGCTGCAGCACAGTTGCATTAGATATCATTGTAACCGTGCAATAAAGATTACACACGAAAGTGTTTTTCATACTTTTTCTTCAAATTTTGACTTCGGTTGATCTATCGTGAGCGAGTTAACGTGTATGTGATATTGATAAATGCAAAACTTAAAGAAAATTTCACGTAACCGGTTGCTGTCGTTGTCAATGCTTATGTGACTTCATCCCATTGCGCAACCCGTCCCATCACCATCACAAATTACAACTCACAACCTTCTCTCCTATCAACTTGTATCCTACACCCTTGAATCATAAAGATCAAGGGTTGCGATTAAAGAGTGCACAACCAGTTATGAACGATAACCGACTCGCCGCTACGCGGCTCAACCGGTTATCTAATCCATTTTCAAGGATCCATTTTTCCATTCGGGATCAAGGTTCTATATTTCTCATTGATTTTGTTATGATATGATACCCTCCTAACTTAACCCTAAAACGCCCCTCGGGCTTGGTTTACAATGTATTTTCAGAGGGGCTTGACGTTTAAGGGTTAATTAAGTATACAATCTCAATCATGTATCTCTCTACACTATAATAGAATACGCTTTTGAGAATATCCACTCTACAGTCTACACAATCGATTTAGTAAGGCCGTAGTTGCCCAAAAGTTGAAAATCTTCATAGAAGTACAAAGAAAAGTCTGCATAAAAGGTAAGGAGCTGTTTCACTTCTCCTGCTAGCATTCTTGGCCACCGCTCACTCCTGCTTGACGCAAATATGCAACATTTGTATTTTGCCTCCAACGATCTTCCTCTTCGTTAATAATTCCGCCATTCCAATTTTAACGACCAGCGTGCTTTTTGCTCTTTTAGTTGACCCCGTAAACGCCCAGCCCCTCTGAAAATATACTAAAAAGCATGCCCGTGGCACATGCTTGGGCGTTTTAGGATTAATTCGTGTGCACTTCAAACAAAAAAGGTCCTCCTTGCAAATGAAGCCTTTTCTTTCAGAGCGTTGGAGAACGAAGACTTGCTTGAGGAGTATGTGCACTTCATTTCTCTGTTTTGAGTTCAATTACGCAGATTTATGGACCGTTTGAGGGAAAATTCAGTATAGAGTTGGAGGAGCTTCATTTATCATAGCTACCCGTGCTCTGGTGCATAGGGGCTCCTGGCGTTTAACAAAACTTTTGGCAAGGGGATTCTAGAAGGAGCACACAATGAATTTAGGGTTTTGCGCCAAGGTTGTAATTGCTCATGATCAATCTCTTGGCACTTCAAACAAAAACGGTCGTCCTTGCAAATGGAGCTTTTTCTTTCAAAGCGTTGGAGGACGAAGGCTTACTTGAGGAGTATGTGAATTTTATTACTCTGTTTTGAGGTCAATTGCGCAAATTTATTGACCAATTCAGGGTAAATTCGGTAGAGTTGGAGGAGCTTTATTCACCATAGTGCACGTGCTAAGGGCTCGTGCCGGTTAACAAAAAATTGGCAAGGGGATTCTAGAGGGAACACACAATGATTTAGGGTTTTTTGCTTGAGTTGTAACTGCTCATGATCAATTGTTTTGTCTCAAGATTTCTTCGTTTATGAGCTCTAACTGAATCCAAAATGTTGCTTGGGAAGTGATCCTTTTACTCTGCATAATGATGTAAACTTCCTGATTTGGATTTGAGAGAACCAAAGGTTCAAAGGATCCAATTCATCCGAGTACTAGTATAAGACCAAGGCTGAGTTAGTAGAGGTTTTGGAGTTGATTGGATAATTATTCAAGTATTTTTAGTTGAAGATAATCATATTTAACGCATCATGAGTATGGTTGATTATATCTCAAGGGCCCTTTCTTTGATCTCATTGAATTGATTTTGCTCCAATCAATTTATGTCTTTGAACCAACTCTCCTCTTTTTCTGAATATTGAATATTTTCTTGATCTGAATATTGGCAAGCTCCAAATCAACACCAATTTCTAATGTACCGACAAATCAATTGCTATCTCGATTTGAATTTAGGAGTTGGAGCTCATAAGTCACGAGCTTTTGATCTCTCTCTTTATTACAATCCACAGCTACTTCCTATTGTATTAAATTGGCGCCTTTTAGGCTTATTTTGTTTCTAACCTGGGCCTTCTAGGTTTATTTGCCCTATTTACTAACTAACAAGGTCAGTAAACTTAAGTTATGCATCCGCATGAATTTGAGTCAATTAAAATTTGAATGACCTATGCAATATCTATATCAATTTATGTCTTGCTTTTGAGGTGTAAGTTTACATTATCAATGAGTGGAGCTTTCACAATGATAGATGATACATTGTTGTGCAATCTGTTTAGATTATCCAAAGGTGACTCATTGGCACTTATATGCTTGCAATCAATTTACTTCGGCACATATATGCTTAGCAAGCTTAGTCATCAATTTGGTTTATTGTCACTTGTCAATATGATGCAATAATATAAGTTGAAGTGGTCCTTAATCAATGTAAGATGTATATTCCCGAAAAGTGATAGTAGCCCATTTAACAAATTGTTTGAAGACAGTGTCTTCCATATATTCTGCCTCTTATTTGTGAATGTGTAATGAGTACATGGGTAACCCAACTCCTAAAGTTATATCGGTACGTGAGATTATGGAGCTTTCACTTCGATCAACTTTGAAGATTATACATGTATTTAAAATGGAACAAATGGAATAAAATTACATATGAGTCCAAAATAAGTGCATTTCAAATGAACAAAGTATATCTTATATCGGAGTTTATAAGGCCTAAATATTGCACGGATTCAAATTTCTTAGAAACCTACGTTTATTGATTGAAACCAAAAAATCATGAATGTATGGAAGTCACAGAGACATACTCATTGCTTTTAGAATCTGGGCACTGCAAAGAATTAGGCATTATGCAAAATGAGGAGGCTTTGCATTACAAATTCACATATTTTTTAACTGTGATACTATACATTTGGATTTTTTTGATTCTATACATAATTTTATGTTGAGATTCATCTTTTTTTGTGAGTGTCTAGAGGACACGGGTCCTACAAAGTATTTTCTAAGAATAAAGGTGAATAAAGAAAAATAAGGATATACAAGCTCCATTTTCCAAATTTATCAAACTTATTCATGATGATACTACTTTCAAAACAACATTAGTTAGATTAGTTAGTAACTTAGTATTAGTTACACAAAGTTCCTAAGCACTCCCAGCATATCCAAGTAAGCCTTGTAGAGAACCACAATCTAGTGAAAATGTGAAGTGGTCATGAAGGAAAAACGTCACAACATATAAGTTCACTAATATATTGTTTTGAGCTAATACTACAAATCTTGATGGTAATTCTTTCATATTAGCAAGCTAATTAGCATCAGTGGATTAAGCTAAGTAATAGATAACATTCCTATTGTACCTTAATGTATTTAAGAGGTAAATTGACTATGAGAATAATATCAAGAATGTATTATAACAACATATGTGGTTCTCTACAATGAATCCTAAAATATAGAGTTCCTTAGCCATACACTCCACGTGGCTGGCTTATTTTGATGTAGTCCAAAAAGTTATCACTTGTAGTTAGTTACATGTGAAGCTATAAAAGGATTCATGATGTGAAAGGTTGTTGTGAAGCTTAGAGTGTTGAAATACTCTAACGGATGTTTAGCTCATTTTCTCTTCATATAATGAATCATGGAGACTATTTCTTTTGTTTTACTTGCCAAGTGAGTCGCATGCTTGGAAGTTGTTGTCCGTTGCATAATAGTCAGATTTTTATTTCTCATTTTATTTCTTTCCCTTAATGTGACCACGCAAGTCCGTGTATTGTAGCCTATTCAACGAGGATATTATAAGAAATACCTCTGCTATTAAACGTTTTAATGGTCAAAATTTCCATCTATGGAGCTTCCAGATCGTCTAACTGACTATATAGATATGAGAGATGTTATTTACTCTTTATTATGAGATCTCTTCTAACTTGGTACGTAATAGGCATGCAAGATGTTATTTGTTTGAAAGGAATTGTGGAATTGTGTATTTCTACATGTTGTTTAGGAGCTTAAAAAAATTAAAAAATTGAATGGTTTTTATGTCGTCCGTTAAGTATAATTTTCCATTTGATATAACATGTAACGAATTATCACTAGTCTGTAAGTTAATTCCATTTTCCAGCAAGAAATAGAAATCCAAGGGAGCCATTGGTAGCGCATGATGCCATCTGTTTTCATGTGTTCAATGTTGACTCGATGTATAATCAATTAGTTTAAGATCTTGTATCGCTATCTAGACGTTATCGCGACGCTATCGGGACGTTATCAGAAAACTAAACACCGGTCGTTCATGTACAATGTGAGTGAGGCTTGGACATGTGCAATCAACGTGTACGATGTCCCGACCACCACATGTTGTATCCAATGGTGTTATCCAACGCAGCCCCCGTCAACTATGATGTCCCGTCCACCATCATAGTTCACCGTATCACGGCCCTGACCATCGTGATCACCGTTCTGTCAGATGTGGCAATATGCGACGGTGGTCGTGGAGGTGTACCCATCCGCTAGTCACGGGGATCTTGTATGGCTAGCGGAACCTTATCGGAGTAGCAAGCATTGGTGTTCATGTACTAGATTGCGCTCGTGTCCTTCGGACACGTCCAATGTATCGCCATCCGCCCGACATCCCTCCGATCCCTTAGAAATGACCTCTGAACGTCGCAATTTATCTCGGGCCCGACCACCACAACCCCGGTTTTACTCTATAATGATAACGTATCTTACGGCCCCGACCACGTGGCCGCCGTTGCATTTTATGACATAACGGCATATTACGGTTTCAACCGCCATTGCCACCATCATTTTCTATCAATATCACATATCATGACTTTGACCGTGACCGTGACCGTGAGCACCACTTTGTACCGCACCACCACCGTGGCCTCAATCGGTTTCTGTCATGTTATTGTATGACAGTATTACGGCCTCGACCACCGTGATCACCGAACCATCATCATAGGTGGTAATATGCCACGGTGTCGGTGTGGTGTACCCATCCGGCTGCATCGAACAATCCCCGTTGAAATTATGATGAATTGGAAAGAAGTTTTCATCAGAGTTGGGCAAGGATGTCATGTCCCTAGCAATGTACTAGGTTCAAGATATCCTAGCTTCCTCTCCTTACAAATTTTTGATATCTTGTTCAATATCATCCAACACTTGTTTCAACCTCCAACTAATCTAATCTAATACTAAGATCTGAACTTCAGGACAATCAAAACAGGAGTTTTGGATTTCATTGTACATACTTCGGGGTTTTTTTTTTTTTTATTCTTAATTTTTTTTTTTTTTCTTAACTAAACAATGAGATCCGAATGGTTCATGAATATGAATTTAGCAAATCAGTTGTGGTGATGGCATTGTAGGTTGCCTTTGCATGTTATTCTTCATGGTGACCAAACAAGTGAAGCATGGAATACCAAGGAAGGCCTGTCTTGAGATCAGGATTCAATAGGACATTCATCACTTTAGGAAGGGTGAATTCAGAGGGTGGCTCTGTATGTCAGGAGCATCTTCAACAGCCAAAAGAATAAAAATATCTAGGACCTCTCTGCACCCGGATAAAAGCAGCACTTTAGAATGCATAACTCAATTTCGCAGCGAAAGGACTTGGAATTCTGCACAGGAAGTCCATGGTTGGCATTTGGTAAAACCTGATATAGTGCTAAAATAAGTGCCAAATTATCGATTGGGCATTTTGATTTGATTTCGAATTGATGATAATCTTAGTAGTAAGATTCTATGTTATTGTACAAGGCATAAGTTGAGTCACTGTGGACACGGCTAATTATTCCGATAAGCAATGGAAGATATTTTTGGAAGTGTGAGTGACGAAAGCTTGATAGTGATGGTATCTCTTTTTGGGCCATGGCGTAATGAGGTGTGTAAAGTGTCATTGTAGATGTAGGTCAGATGGAGAGGGGAGGAGTCTCGAGACAGGGAGGCGCTCGCAAACTCCAAGCTAGCATCAATGGTCTCTTTCAAGTATAAGGAAGTAAAGCAACATGCTCATAGTCCCCACTATGCCCATCATTCATGAAAGTAATGTCGTACAGGACCTAAACCTTCTTGGATGTATGTACAATTGTACATATGCATGCATCCAGACTTGCCCCTTGCACAAAAGTGATTGGCCCCTTCCAATATTGTCCTTGTGTTGAAGAACATAAGTTACATCCAAAAAGATTAGTTATGTACACACCCAAGTACAATGTTAATAAAAATAAAAGAGAATACACTTTTTGAGATGTGGTTTTTTTTTTTTCCTTTCTACCTCAGACCCCCATTTTCTCTTGTAGGTGGAAAAATGTCTCCCAACCGCAGATGGTCGTAGGTCTTGAAAGAATGACACATCATATAAAGGCCCATGAGGGCCCCTTTATAGTTTGAAATTCTTCTCAGAAGGAGAACAAGAACGTAAAGCAAATGTCGTTGAATTGCCCATGAAGAATGTTCAAAAAGAGTTTAAATATACTTTTATCAAAAAAACCTTGTGTAGAAAAAGAAATGTTTTTTACTGAATTGCATGAAGGTGTAAATTGCGATGGGCGTACTCAACTTAGATATTTACATGGAAAAAAATATGAGAGTAATATTGTGGGTAATAATCATTGGAGTCCCCCTTTGCACATAGCAAACTATGTCTTTCAAAGAACACAAAAACAACATGTATATTTTCCAAAGAACACAAAAACAGAGTTTAAACGTTACATCAAATTTAAATGTTACATCAATTTTTAACGTTACAATCTCACAAAATGGACGTTTCAAAGTACAAGAAAACATTAAGAAGCAATAAGCATTAAACAATCAACAATAAACAATACACAATCAGCAATAGGCAATAAACAAACTTCATTATCTCATGTTTGGCCAACAGTCTCTATCAAATTTTAGGGCCGGTTGGTTGCAGTTGTTGTTTTAGGAATGCGAAAATTCAACACTAAAGTATCCCCGGGTCAAAGTAAGTAACAAGTGGGAGGGAGAGGAGGCGGGGGCGAAAGCGACTCCTTGATGTGCACACACAAATGATGGAGGCCTCAAATTGATCGACATAAAATTAAAAAAAAAAAAAAAAAAAAAAAAAAAAAAAAAACACGAAATAAGTGATGTGAGTTGTTGTTTGCTGGTTAACCCTTAGAAGTCCCATGGGGATAGTATGTACGCTGTCGTATAATTAGGATTGGCTACCAACAAGAAACTCTAAACTGGAATCGTAATAGCTCACTAGAACCGCATTAATTCAAATGTCAACTTCTTCTTTGAACTCAAACCCATTAAAGGTGTGCATTCACTCCAAATACAACCAAAATACACCGTATTCTACTGGTCGCCACGGCACGCTCAGACCTTTAAGGGTTAAATCAAGTTGATATGTTGAAATAGTCGTCCCATGTGATGTATATGACATGAGTCCTAGCTGCCTTGAACCATGGCATTGTCCCTAGGGTTTAGGGTCCCCACATATTGGTACATAAGGTAGCTTTGGAATTCAAGGCAAAAGGCCCTTTACTTTGAAACTTAAGTAGTGATTTGGTTATGAACAATTTCCCTAAAAAACTCAAAAAATAAACTCCCCAATTTGGCTTGCAACCCAAGAATTGTCGTAGAAAACTTAAATATTGGAATTTGACTTTGCAAATTTTACCACATGTAGCTTATATATATTGCTACGTGCACACAAATTGTATCCCAAAATACTAAATTTAGACCCTTCATTACTAAAATTAGATCCTTCATTTTAGGCTTCCCAAAAATAGCTAAAGCCCAATTTAGTCCTCTTCAATCTTTAGGGGTTAGATTCATTTTAGACATTCTCCTTTCAATGCACAACTTGCTTACATGTACTTCAATTTTTTCATTCTACTTTAAACAAAGTGAACCAAATTCATGTAATACTCAATACCATGAGGTTAGATTATTTCTTTACTAAATAATTCTTAACCCTTAATTGACATCACTATTTTGAGAAAAAAGTGACCTCATTGTCCTTTGACCATATTTTAGCATAGATAATTAAATAAACTCAAAAATCCGAAATGGTGAGTGTCGAGCTAACTTGATTCTCTAAATATTTTTTAAAAAAAGACCACTTCGGGTAAAATCTCGAAATTTGCCACCGTTGAGAGTATGGAAGTTCTTGTTCAGATTCGAGGACCAATTTGGTCCCTTGTGTCAATAAAGGGTTAACGGATTGTGAGCATAGGGCATTTTATAGTGTTGACCAAGCTTAAGATGCCCAAACATTCTTAGCAATCTAAGACTCATACATAGCACTTAGGCTTTGACACTAGGGAACAAAAGCAAAAGGTCAAGAAGGATCTACAATGGCAACAAAGGCATTAAGGATCAAGATTTGGTCCTCAATAAATATTTGGGTCAAGCCATAATTGATCCCCAAACTCTTACGTAGAGTCCAATATATTTATATATATTTTCTTTTCTTTATATATATATTTGAGGCTAAAGACCCATGCATAAAAGCAACGGATTGAAGATTGAAACATCATGCTATGCATCATGAAAGAACGTGTAAAACCTGCAAGTAGGAAGACCTCTCAAAGCCCCTGCATTATTCCACCAAGGCAAGTGACAAAATATGGGTCAATAAAACCACATTCATGAATATTTGAAGGCCAAGGGGAGTTGTGTAGAGCTATTTACAAATTTTTTGTGGCCATTGCCTACGTGGTCAAATCAAGAAGCCAATCTTGAGACAAAAAACCTAGAAATTAAGCATTTTCAATGGAATATATTAATCCATTTCTTAAAAATATAGATAGGACAGGAAAAGAAAAAAGGACTTGAAAGAGGAGCCAAAAAAGCTCATTGGAGAAACCAAAATGATTTTTGATGATTACAATCATATGATCTTTGAAGGGAGGGGAGTGTGCATCTATACTTAATAGCAAAAGAATGTCTAGTGTTCATGTTTTGCGACAAAAATGATCTTTAGGTCCCAACCCATGAATCTTGCTTTGGGATTTGTTGACGGTAGTTTGTGCAACTTTATTTTCTTCATGGCGTCTTATTGGGCGTAAAAAGCATGGATGGTAACAACTTTCTTCCTAATAAGTGTGCCTCCCACACGAGCACCTTCTGCATTCGCCTCCATCCCTTCTTCCTATTGGCCAACGACTCCGGACTGTGACAAAGGTGTACACCCCCTAGCCTTGCACATACCATGATGAAAGTGCACAAATGTCTCATGATGAGACGTGGCTTTAATTATGCCACCTATGGATTTGAGGACCTCATCTTGGTATGTGATCATGTGAATGCTCTTTTCGGGACCTCATCGTAGTCTCTCTCCATGCAATAGTTTACAGACTCATAGTTAACTTAATACTCGTATTTTCTTCATTCAAACTTTTGGATCCAAGTCATATAGGCAGCTTTCAAAGAAAAGATGACTATACGAACATTTTTTTTTTTCAAGTTGAAAATCTTGTTTGATTGTGAGATTGTTATGGTCAATGGTGGATAAGATTTTAATTTGGAGTAGAACCCCAAAAAGCCATTTTGGCAAATTATAGAGGCTTGTCAAATTGATTGATAGATGGAACAATAGTATGCGGGCTTACAAGTGATTCTAAACTTTGAAGTTCAAATCTCCAATCAAATCAAACTCAAATCATAAATCATTGAAGTTGAAATTCAAGAGATTATAAGGGTCGAAAAGTCAAAGGTGAAAAAGCTTATTTTTGAAACATTCGATAGGCAAAAGAAGACTTAATTTTAAAACAAGGTGTGTTGTTGTGTCACAAATAAAAACAAAGCGGTGAGTCCTCTCTCTCTTGGAAATGGCCAAGGAGTAAGTTAATATGCCGTCAAAAGCTCGAGCATGACAAGGTCAGAAGCTTGCAAAGATGAGGTCGAGGTCGATTGAAGAGAACTCGCCATCTTATACCTTCCGCCTATCTCATGCAAACAATGAAGGTGCACAACTTTTTTGCTGGACTTTGAAAATCAAACGTTCATTCAAGCCATTTTCAAGCAGTTATGGGTCCATTTGCGTGAACAACAACAATGTATTGCAATCCACCACAACAAGAAGCATAATAATGAAGCATGGCCTTTACCGTCTGACTCACTCCTTTTTTGGATAGATATGAGAGATGTTATTTACTTTTTATTATCAATTCTTTTCGAACTTGGTACGTAGTAGGCATGCAAGATGTTATTTGTTTAGAAAGAATTGTGGAATTGTGTATCTCTACATGTTGTTTACCAACTTTATGAGAATTTTTAGAATTGAATGGTATTCATGTTCTCGATTGAGTATTTTTCCCATTTAATATAACATTTAACGTATTATCACTAGTCCTTAAGTTACTTTCATTTTCCTGAGAAAAAGAGAAATCTAAGGGAGCCATTGGCAGCACATGATGCCATTAGTATTCATGTCTTTTATGTTGACTTGATGTATAATCAATTAGTTGAGGACCTTCTATCGCTATTGGGACGTTATCGGAAAACTAGGCACCGTAGTTAATGTACTAGAATGCACTCATGAGACTTGGACATGTCCAATCAATGGATTGTCATACCTCTGACATCCCTCCGATCTCTAAAAAACAACCCCTAACATTTGTATTTTATCACCGCCCATCCACGAGGCGGCCGCCAACTATGATGTAATCACGTCCCGACCACCCTGCGGGCCACCGTGGTGGCTGCGTGATCCGAGGGTCAACGGCAATGTCGATCACGACCAACTACTTCAAGCAGCACGACAAGGTGATGTTGTCGGGATCGAACAAGAACGACTACATACACAGGAACATGTACTTGACGTATCCTATCATGTTACCCACCACGACCACCGTGGCCACCATCGGTTTCTACGTCATCGCATCTCATGACCGTGACCGCCACTTTTCACTGGCCCGGGAACCATGGCCACCATGCTTCTCTGTCATGTAAGTGCACGTTCATATCACGGCCTTGACCATCGTTATCACCGTTCCATCATATGTGGCAATATGCCACGTTGGTCGGGGTAGTGTACCCATCCGACTGCCTCCAACAATCCCCGATAGTAATGATCCCCCCAAGTTTTCACCATTGTTGCGCAATGTACTACGTTCAAGATATCCTCGACTTACAAATATTTAATATCTACATTTGATATCTTGTTCAATGTCTTCCTACACTTGATTCAACCTCCAACCAATCCAATCCTAAGATCCTCAGGACAATCAAAAAAGAGTTTCGGATTTCTTTGCACATACTTCAGATTTTTAGTTTTTCATTTTTTACTTTTTTACAAAACATTGAGACTGGAATGGTTTATGAATATGAATTTAGCAAATCAGTTGTGGGGATGGCATCGTAGGTTGCCTTGCATGTCATTCTTTCATGGTGAGCAAACAAGTGAAGCATGGATACAAAGGAAGGCCTGTCTTGAGATCAGGATTCAATAGGACATTCATCACTTTGGGAAGTGTGGATTCAGAGGGGTGGCATTGTATGTCAGTAGCATCTTCAACAGCAATAAAGAAATAAAATTATCTGGGACCTCTGCACCTGGATAAAAGGAGTACTTTAGAATGCATGACTCAATATCTCAGCAGAAGGACTTGGAATTCTGCATAGGAAGTCCATGATTGGCATTTGGTAAAACCTGATTTAGTGCTAAAATAAGTGCCACATTATCCATTGCACAATTTGATTTGATTTCAAATTGACGATACAATCATCTCTTAGTAGTAAGATTCTATGTTTTTGTCCTGAGTGATGTAGTGATGGTATGCATTTGGACCAATGTAGGTTGGGTTTATGAGAAGCAAACGGGATTTCTTTTTTTGATAATTCTAGCATGATTGTACATTTTGTATTTACTCTATGGCAGGTACCATGGAGTCTGGAAAGTTGTTGTGTCTGAAACAATCGTACTGACATGATTGGACCAAGTCACATGTAGTTCAAGCTTTGGCCCTTTGGCTCTCTATCTTTCTCTCCTGACTTGATTGGTGACTTGATTTTAGTGACAGTGCATGAAGAGTTGCTAATGCGCGCGTCAATAGATGGCGCAATCTCTTTATACCTTCTCAATGTAAATAGTCATTATGCTAACTAAGTGTTCAGACTAAAGATTTGGATTCTTAAGAGTTAGATCTATCTTTGGTGTAGTTAACAAACTCAAAGATATATTTATGAGGCATTCTACTAGCAACGCAAGGCGTCTTGTTTGTTAGTGGGACATTTGAAGCATCGAACATGATGCTTACAAGTTACAAAATTGAAATCAGCCACATGCGGGTGTGAGTTTGGCTCTTTTGTACTTATGAGAATCTAGATCTGAATATTGTCTACATGGAAGTAAAACAATAAATTATGTTCCTTCACGTGAGTAAGGATTGGCTAACATCAAGATAGAGGCTTGTCCTATGAAAATTCTTTCCTACACTATCACTTATAGTTAGTCACATGATTATCAATACCTTCTACAAAAATACCTTCTTCATTACCTTCAATTATCAATTTCTTCTTCTTCAAAAGGAATGGAGGAATCTTGAACTTCTATAGAGTTGCATGTCGTTCACGAGCTTTAAAAAGAAAAAAGAAAACTTAAATGGGTTTCATGTAGTTTGTTGATTGTTTTTTCATTTAATATAACATGTAACGTACTAATGAGTGGTCTGTAAATTGATTTCATTTTCCAGTATGAAAGAAAAATCTGATGGAGCCATTGGTAGATCAAGATGCCATTAGTTTTCATAAGTTCTAGGTTGACTCAATGTATGGTCCGTTATGTACTGGATCTTCTATGCCTATGAGGACTTTATCAGAAAAGTAGGCACATGTTGATGCATATGATCCTCCAGTAGACCCCACACCACTGCAGCACCGATTTCCTAAACTAGTCCACTGCCTTGGCACAGTTGGAATAATCTTCCAAGCTCTATGCTCTTACGCCGATCAAGCGCCCTATCATGACCTGCACAACCTCGCTTGCATGTGTGAATTGATTTCACATCGTCTCTCTGCAACTCTCACAACTTGTTTGTCACTACATCAAATTTAAGAGACGTTGCATTGCAGTGACGAAAAGCCATTTTGGTGGCGATTGATTTCAACTATGTTTGTTACAAAGTTTTGAAATTGAAGCCTTTGCCTCCAAACTGCTCATAAAAAGGTCACATGGAATGTGCATTGAGGGTAGTTAGGTGGCTCAACGCCTTGTCGGTAAAAGCTTTGGAATCATTGCTCAGTCAGTGCTCCGTTCGCGAACCCCATGCACCATGTCAAGTTTTGTTGCTAACCTTTCCGTATGCCCCATTCTCCAACCCGGCGCTCATTGGTGCAAAGCCCAACCGTAGCTGCCCTCGCAGACCCTCAAATCTAAAATTTTCAAAATAAAATTCTATAGGGAGAAATTGAACTTGCAATTTTTAGAGCAGCAACCTTGTATGGTAAGGAACTCTTCCTCAAAAAATCTCTCAAAAATGTCAATTTTTACTAAGAAAATAAGGCTGACCAAAACAAGAAAATACTGTTTCGTTTTTTAAGGTTAGTTAGGGGTTAACCCTTAAGTGCCCAAGGCAACCAAAATGGCTTCTTGCAGTTTTGGGCAGCTTAAATGAACGGTCTAATTTTGGATTTTGGGCTTTAATGTTCTATGGGTCTAAAAATACATTCATACTAAATTTGGTAAAATTTTGCAAAGCCAAATTCCAATTTTAGAAATTCATTATGCAATACTTAGTTTTTTAGCCCAAAACGGGCAGCAAAAAATAATTCTAAAAAAGGTTTTTCAATTTTTTAAAAGATACATATCATGATACTACTACTACTATTCAAATTTTAAAAATCCCGGGTTTAATCTTCACCCAATTTTACAAGAGCAGCCTACAAAATTTACAACATTGAACTTCAAGATTTGCAAAGAAGTTATGCATCAACTTTGATTGTTCAAATCTTTCAGATAATGCTTGCTCCAATGGTTGAATCTTTTTATGGTAATATTGATAGTAGTTAGCTTTAACATCCTATGTTTGAAAGTAGAGAAAAATAACAATAATATTTTTTCACCATATGTCAATTTGAGCAAGGTAGTAAAAACCAGCGGTTTTTGACCCAAAACATGCCCATGGCACTTAGGCTACAAAATTAATATAAAATTAATTCAAGGCTGTTCAGAAGTAACTTTCTTCTTTTCAAGTCCAACGCTTGAATAAATACACTAATTTATCCATCTTCCAAAATTTGGGATTTTTGCGTAGGCGTGTACAAGTGGGGGTTCTGAAATTATAGCCGAACCCGATTTAGCAAAAGGGCAAGACAAGAGAATGTCATTTTACTCTCGTCAAGAATGTTTTGAAGAAAGGAATGAGGATTCTATTACACTATCTTAAATAGAGACTTGCGAGGAAGGGGCCGCCCTCACCAGCACCGGCGCACAATGAAACTTGACTTCCAACGTCCCGCAATCCAGCTTTGATTTCCCCTCTTGCCAAAACAGACAGGTAAACGACACCCACCACCGCCACTGGCCCCCACTGCCTGGAATGCTGGATGCCAGCCTCTCTCGCACCCCACCTTCCTCGTTATTTCCGGGCGGCCCCTCCCATTCCCTTCATAAGCTCCTCGGCCTCCCCTGTTTCCCCTCAACCGCCAACTGGATCCTTATCCCGGAAGCCATTCTTCTAAACAATTGTGACAATCGTCAAGCACATTCACTGTGTTTTGGCAGCAATGACCATGTCGATGCAGGAATTGTTCTATGGCCACAATGAGCCCGTTTACTTCGTCCAACCTTCGTATGCCCCCGTGCCTGAGCGTCACATGGATCGCTTCGACAACGCTTCGTATGCGCCTGTGCCCGAGCGCCGCATGAATCGCTTCGACTTGATGGTGCCGATGTGTTGCGCTCGCTGCGAGCACGAGATTCGCAATGCGCTCTTCGCCTTGCGAGGCGTGCGGGACGTTGTTTGCGACGCTTCTAACCAACGCGTCACTGTCACGGGGTTGCACTGCTAGCAGAAGCGTCGTTCTTGATTCCCGTTTTTAGCATAAAGTGATCAAAAGGCGCCATATTTGTGAGCCATTCTGTTCCGCGATGGGCGGTGTCTCTCGTTCGAATCCGTCACAACAGACACAAGCCGTGTTGGACCGCGTGAAGCGGCGGGGCGGCGTACTCTACCATCATCGATTCAAGTCCCAAATAAGCGCTTGATTGTTTCATTCTTGACGCTAGAATATTCGCAAATTGGATTCTCCGTAAATTACATTCTCCATAAATTGGATGGATGGATGAAGTTTTAAGCGGATGAGTCACGATGATATGTGAATGGATGAAAATGTACAAGAACGAGTGTCCACCTATTGAATGAATGAAATATGAAAACTGGATGTAAAATCGGATGAATGGTAACAATCCTCTGTTGGATGAGAATAAAATGGATGAAATCATGTTATATTATATATTAATATATAAATCATATTACTTCCCGGTTTGCTACTAGGAGCAAGAGCTCCGAAACAAATTGCAACACTATGTGCCAACCTAGTCCGATTTTCTTGATAGACTACCCTAAAAGAAGCCGATGAGAAACTTCCAATGTAGCTTTTGTTGCAGGCCGTTGTGAGGAATTCTACATCAGAAATGATGAGAGTATGACATTTTGCCAATGGGGCCACATCTAGTGGTATCACATGGTTCGTCGTCACCGAAGAAGCAGCAACGTAGCCCACGCTCTGTCTAGCTCCAAAAATGAGCCAATTCGATGCCCCGATTCCCATCCCAGAGCTCGATGGGGAAACTCTCAGACTGCCATTTACATTCACCTCTTCGCCAAACCGCAGTTTCTGCACATGAATGAAGCAGTCTCGAATATCCTGTGCACTGCAACGCCATGGAGGGCTACTTCAGAACAAAGCCTGCTGAAACGGAAAAAGCAGTGACGCGAAATTCTAACCTGTAAAGTGGCTGCCAATTTGCCCGATTCGAGAAACACCGACCGAGTGAAGAGCTCCTCACATGCTCTGGCAATGTGCACAGCAACGAAGGGTCTAACGACGGTGGTTTCTGCTCGCTATGTTCTAGCCTTCCATGACTAAATTCCGAGTGGAGAATCACTAACTCCTCCATCATCATTCTACTGATCTTGGCTGTTGCTTTAGTGGCATACACCTGCACATGAAACGCTATCATATAAGAGACTATGATTTCTGATGAGGTTAAATGATTTAGTGAAAGAATCATGCGAGTCCTGGAGAGCTTGCCTTGCCACGGAAATCGGGATGCTTCGTCAAGAAGGGAAGGCCAAGCATAGCCGAGGGATTTGAAACGATGACAGCATCCAGTAATCCGACATCCACAAGCTCCAGATTCGCAACTTTGTACCATGGCTCTCCCTTCGCAAGAACCTGTCCGTTAACTTCTTTGAAAATTGAATTGGTCACATCTCTATGCTCCCTTGCTCTTTTCCTCTTGCGGACTGTGATTAAGCTTCGGACATTGTTGTCAGACTGTGAAGGCCCGGGGTGAAAGAGCGATAGCGGTGATAGGTCGATCGGACACTCCAGTAGGTGGATCGGACACAAGATTGTTCGAAGTCCAGTAGGTGGCATGCAAGCCCGGACTCCTCCTCCCGGCTGGAGTGCTTGCCACACCCTAGCGATGTCTGCATACAATTGATTAGGCCATAAACCCTAAACCCTGAGGTTGCAAAAAAATTCAAGGGTGAGGGGTTCCTTACCAGCGTCATCGCTTGCATACTTTTAACATACTCCGTTGCAATTATCGCCGATCACTATGCGCTGAAAATTGCATGCCACCCGGGAAATGCGGAAGGAGGGGTCCATGTTTGCTAGTTTCAGCAGCCTTCTCATAGTTTCAGCCTTTTTTATTGGGCCTGTCCTTCACTTTGCCTGCTGCTTGCCCTCGTCTTGTCTGCTGCACCATAACCTGTCTCCTTCGTCGCCTACGCTACGTCTCCTAGCGATGTTGTAGGTTGTCTCCTTCATTTCCTGAGCTGCATCCGAAGCCTTCGACGCTGCATCGGCTCCGGTATTCTTCAAGTATTCTGCACCTTCCTTCGTCTTCCCAGTTGCACCTGTATTGCACATCACATGCATAAGCCAGTTCATTGTAGGTTTCTTGAAGAAAGGATATGGAAGCGGCCCTGGTACTCCAAACACCGTACTTGTCGGACTAGGAGCAGGTATGATTCGTTACTTTTCTTTCATCGATTTGAGAACTGATGTGGGGGGAATTGCAACTTGTCATTTGAAATTTCTAATCAGGGACCCTAGAGCAATGCAGAAGGCACCTTCACCCAGGGAGATACGGCTACAGCGTCCGGAGAGGAAATCGCCACACCTTGATGTTTGGAAAGAGATGCCTAGAGGACTCGGTTTACAATGTCTTCAGATTTTCCTAATGCTAGATGTTAGATAGAAGCCAATGTCTTTAGGTACATAGTCAAACGGACTTATAGATTACTGTACTAAACTTGAAAGACATGTAAATGCTTGTATACAAAAGGAAAGAGATTTGAGGCAGGTACATGACTATTTAGATTTTGAACTCCAATTTTTCATGGGAAGACCTATTTTCCGACATAACATGTCTTTGCTGAAAAGACTCGATCAAGTTTTGAATGCGAATCATATTTATGATTATTGTGTGTCAACTTGCAATGAGTCTTATAATATATTTTCTGAGAAGTCTTGTATTTTCCAATTCGAAAAAATGTATATTCCAATTCAAAGTCCTCTACGTCCCAGGTTTCATCTTAACCCCTAAAGGAGAAAGGAACTATTTGCATGCTTTACCCTCAAAACTGCCCTCTTTCAATGCAAGGTGAGATTTTTATTTTATGACATATTTTGAAGTATATAACCGTAAGATCTAGTAGATAACTTGTACAAGATCATGTACGCAAAATTTTGAACTAAAATTCCTCACCGTTTGTGAGATCTTAACGTTCAAAGCTGGATTTTTTTTTTTTTTTTTTTTCCCTTGTTGAGAAAAGAGAAAGCAATGTTTTGAGGGCCAAAATAACCACTTTTGGGAGTAAATTTGATTTGAGGCTCTTCAAATTCTTGATGTTAGGTGAGTTAGGAATATGTCAATGCAATTTTTATCCTCAGAGGACCTATGAAAACTATAGAAATGCTTCATTTTTCACATGGAGGTATGCTAAATTTCAAATACAAAGGCCGGTCTTTGACAATAGAAAAGGCATGTGAAATATTATTAGATTGGAAATCCGAACGGTGAGATCATGCCTCGAAACCTTATTTGCACAAAGAAAAATAAAAAATAAAAAACTTGAAAAAAAGTAAAATCTCAAATTTTGGTGAATTTTTGAAGTTTCTGCGATCTAATAGATTTTGGGCAGATTTTGAGAATAAATGAGCATATACCACAGTTTGGGCAGTTTTGGGTAGTTTTCAAATAGTGTTTTCAAACTTTGAGTGTGAATATCTTCTAAAGTATGAGGAATTTCAAAGCATGAAATAACTTTTCGGAAAGGTATGGGAAAAATATATGATTTGCCAAAGGTGCAACTTCATGCGGTCTAAATTTAGTAATTCCGATGCTGCCCAGATCCAAATCGACCACAGAATGGTCGATTTCTCCTTTACTGGTTAAAAACTTTACTTTAATCTCATTATTGCATTTCCACGTTCCTTCTTACCCTGGAACACACCTGGACCAACCCCGAATACACTCCTCATATCAGTTACGGGGAAGTATCCAAAGCTAAAACGATGTAGATGTGGCAGGGTAAAGTTTACTAAAGAATCATCCACTACATAGGCCCCCCTCTTCCCTGAGGTAACTCGAGCTTGATGCTTATAGTTGATTTTACCAAATCATGCAATAGTTTTCCGATAATATCAAATTAGTCAAAATAAGTGTTGAAAACATGTCCCACTATTAGTATTATAACCTCCAGGCATAAACATTCAAGGATAAATCAAACTAACATCCTACCCAAGCTCGCCTCAAAATAGCTTTGGGATGTTGTAAAAGAAATAACCTTTTAGGTGAGCACAATGTATAGAGACACTTAAAAATTTATTTGTAATTGAAAACCCTCATTGAGTTTGAAATAGGTCCTAATGATGGGATTGAGTGGGTCTAGCCCTTTAACGCGCCTACATCCAAAATGTGGACGCCGGAAGCTAGAAGCAATTTTCATCCATTCATAATTCTCTTGGTTCTTGAGCTAGTTGACTATCATTTGTATGGTACAAATCTTCGAAAATCCATAGAATTAGTTAACCCCTAAACGTCCTTGGGGTATTTTTAGCAAAAAACCATTTTTTCAAAAAAGTGTAATACATGAAAATGAAAGCAAGAAATTTAGATCTCAACCGTACAAACTTGTAATAGACTTGTTGTATGTCATGTGGACAAAAACTTGACTCATGACACCTCATAGATTGCGAGATCGTAACGTATTAGTGCGCAAAACAGGGTACAAAATTCCATCATTTTCACTTTGAAGTGAAAATACTACCAACATGAAATTTGCAACCAAAAAATCACAAACTATAAAGTTGTTCATCTTCATGTCAAGAACACTTTTGTAGCAAAAAATTTCATCAAAAAATTATTTTGGCTCAAATAGTAGCCTTCCAGCGGTGAAAACTACCCCAAAATTTACAAAGAAAAAATAGTCCAAAACTAGACCCTCTGCACTAAAATCCATGCCCTATGTTCAATACATCTTCAATTAGGTCAAGGATTCTACCACTATAACTAGACTCTTATTGGACTCCATCCCAAAAAATAAAACCAAAATCCAACGGTGGATGAGGGAGATCTAGCTCCTCAAAAATCGTCCATTTTTTCACTTTTTTTATTGTAGAAACATCATGGCAAATCCAATACCATAGTTATTTGGATTAAAAAACTTGAAACTAGAAAGATGTTAAGATGCATCTAAAGATCATATTTATGTAAGAAAAATTCATAGAAAACTATTTTTGATTCTACATAATTAGCTTGCAATGGTAAAACATGCTCCAAGTTTGGAATCTCAAAATCAAAAGCTGCCTTCACTAAAATGCTTGCCATTAATTCATACTTCATTGTATCGGTCTGCAATTTTTAATACACATACTAGACTTGATGTGGGACCCAACCCAAGTTATTTCGTTCAAAACGAAGTCGGGATGAAGAAGTTATGGCTCTTAAAAGTTTAAAAGTTTCTGCCCTTCATCCAAAATGTCGTTTTTCGACATCAAGGACGTTTAGGGGTTAATGTCAAGTTTATTTCTTAGTTCAGAAAGTGAGATCTTAAATATGATTATCCAAAATAAGTAGGATCAAATAAAGGAAATTTAGCACATATTGCATGTTATTCTGAATTTGTACCAAATTTTTTCAAGTAAAAATTGTTAACTTGGGAGTTTTAATTGAATTTCAAAAGAAAACCATGCAAAATTAATTTTAAAATATTAATATAATCTTTTGTTAAATCCAATTGTATAGATGTGATTTCCACATTGAGATTTACGACTATTGTTTGTATATCCACTCCAATTTTGTAAATCATCAAACACTTTATAGCACATTTTTGAAATTGGTGATTTGGGACGTTAAAGGGGTAGACTCCAACCTTACTTGCATTTGGGGGGCTTTGAATTAGTTAATTAATTAAAGTAATTAAAACCCCATGTCCAAGGCAGCCCGCAGCTATCGGCTGCCCCTCCGCATCCCTCATCCAAGGCATTCGCCTCCTCATCGAAGGCGTTCCCCCATGTTCCCGTGTTCTCATGTTCTCATGTTCTCTCCCATTCGAAATGCTTGATCCGACGGCTCGAGATGTAGCACATGATTGGACGGCCAGGATGATCCAGGCCGGACTACCAAGCTAAGTGACGAGATAGGCCCCACCATAGTCCTTTAAAGAGGCAATATGCCGCGAAGCTATGCCACTGGAAGAACAACGAGGCCCCACCCCACCCTCGTATGGGGGGAGCTGAATTACTATTTCCAGAGCCTTTCAATCAAAAGCGTCACTTCACCGGGTTAACAGGAACCAAGAACGACGCTTCTGCTAGCAGTGTTGTTGGAGCCCGCGGTTGCTCTCAAGCAAGTGAGGCGAGTGAAGAACGGCGCCACATTGTGGTCTACGGAACAAAGGTCGCGGTACAGCCGATCAAGCAGCGATGGCTACTCGCGGAGGAGGTTCTGTCCCGCGTACCGAGACTCGACGGAGACGCATTATGTGAGCTTCAATCCGACGATTGCAGTTCGCGTGGAGAATGAATATTGTTGAAATTAGTTGAACATAATGTACAGTGTAGCGGAGTAGCTGCGTTTTGGAGTCCACATTAGAGCGATCGCAATTAGGTTCATAGCATAGCAAATTTTGACTGGAACTCCGAGGAGGTATTGAGAACGATGCCTGTGGAGAGAGATTGTATCACAAACTCCACGCATATTAGAGTGGATTTCTGCGATGATGAAGCCATAGTTACACCTGCTGGCCATTTGGCACTTCATTTGTAAGTGCGCCAGCAATTTTATGCATAGAAAGCAGGTGCTAGTTTGAGCTGCAAGGCCGTCGATTATCAAAGTTGTATTGCGGATGAGCACTTCTTGTGCATTCGATCACCCCCTTCGCCTCAATCATTTCTTTAAAACCAGGATTGCATTAGAGCCAGTGTTTGTCCGCTCCAACAAAGTCGCCTTAAACGTTTTACCAACGTCGCAATGAGCACAGGAACATAGTCGTGGGTACTTTTTCTTGAAATTCAAATCAAAGTTCTTTAATGTTTTACTTCCCTCACTGGAATAATCCCTGGAATAAGGTTTGTCCTTTAGCAGTGCTGGGTGTAAAATATAATTGTAGGCAAAAAGGTGGAAGTGAGTACATACGATGTCTTAACATTCAAAGTTTTGTATTGAGGAAGAGGTTGTTATACTCTTCCATGATTATATTTTGATATAACCTCTTCAACTCAAGTGAGTATATAACCTCATTGTATTTTCATATATTTATGAGCGTGAAGGTGACTATGAAGATTATTATAAAATACATGAAGATTATTATATAAAAAAAAATGAGCAAAAACTTGTCATTTACTAACTAACTACACTTCATAACGTAACTACCTCATATTTTTATAGCTTAGTGGAGTTTATTTAAGTTAAATTGAATGTAGACAAAGAGAGAAAGTCCTTATACAAAGAAAAGTTCAAAATATACAAGTAAGTTCATTGTTTTGTAATTTTTGTGAATTTGGTAAAATTGACCTTCAACCTATCGTATGTGCACGTTAGATTTGGGTTTTAGTAAGGTGGTCAATAACGGCGCAATTTTGGGCACAAGAAATCCACAGGGATGTTAATAGTGGAAGTAATTTTCATGCATGGGGAAAATTAAAAGAAAGTCAAAGCAACTCGAATCATCATTTTTGACTCTTCTATAATGAGATATGATTTCTGAAGTTGGAAATATAGGTGTGTCTAAATGGTGCCCTATAGTGACTCACAAATGTTTACATTGAGTACATGGTAGTGTTGCATGGGGAAGCTGTCATGTACCTCTGATTCTAGATTACTAAACCTCCGTTATGGGCAGTGCGTCATTATTGCTTGTTCTACTCTAGTGGTGAAATCTAATGTTTAGGTTAAATTTTGAGAGGTCCTTGTTTCCATTATTCATTTGAAATGATCAATTATGTATAGAGTTGAGGAGAACATCACGTAGTGTAGAGATAAGGTTTAAGATTGAGGTATCTAGTCAATTGCTAGTCTCTTTCTTTAGCAAGGTAAGGTACTAAAAAAACGCCCAAAATAAAATTATGAAGTTTCCTTGTCAAGTTGACAAGGAAATGAAGGAATGAGAAAACGTCTAAGATAAAGTTGTAAAGTTTCATTGTGAAGTTGACAAGGGAATAAAATTTTGAAGAGGTCTAAAACTTGTGGAGGACTGGTTCAACCAAAGTAATGAGTTATGGAGTATTCTAGAATCAGTTACGAATGATCAAATTTAGATTAGTAGGAGTTTTGAAAATTGTCTACTTCCACTCTCACGATTGTACCACTCTCACGATTGTACCACTCTCACGATTGTTACAATGGCAATACTCCAAGTGCCAGTTTTAGCATACTAAAATTGTCAATTTAACACTAAAATTGCAATTAAAATATTGTCAATATTGGTGGACAGGTATATTTGGCCATGATTCTAGAATGGCACCTTGGATGCCATTTTGGAGCACATGTTACTACTTTATAATGTCACCATCCTTGTTGTATCTCTCTTTTTATTGAATTTTAATCCATGTCACGGAAGTATCCAGGTTATATCCCACTTCCTTGTGAATAGGATGACTAATCACCAAATTCACCAAATTCTTATGCCTATATAGGTAACACTGTAATGTTTGTTAAATAACAACATCTTGGCAATTGCTTTGTAATATCACGGTCTCTATTTCCTAAACTAAGCTTGTGACACTGACAATTTTGCTAACTGTCCCCATTTCAACCCCTTGGTAATCACTGAAACCCCTCTAGGATTGACTTGACTTTGACAAAACTCCCAACTACAAAATTTGGGTCACATGATTTGGAAACTTAATGCAGATCTTAATGTATTCCATATGTTCTCAACAAGACCATTCATTTTCCATATTCCTCATACTTTAGAAGAGATTCATTCGTTAAAGTTCAGAAATGGATTATACCGGAAACGCCCATTGCCCATCTTGGTAGACACAGTAGAGACGAGAAGAGAGCTCCAGCAGTACAGTAGGCCACTAGTGTATAGTTGTTAGGCCCAGCTTATAAAACCCGACTTCAATCAGGCACTCTCTCACTCACTGAGGTGTCGATCGTTCGCCCAACATCCTCATTCTTCCCACGTACTGTACTACATGCTCCACCTTGACATCGAGCTATCATCCAGATCGCTAGCTTCACAGATCGACAGCCATGGCAGCCAGAATGCCATCCATGCAGGAACTGTTCTATGGGGACAGTACCACGCAGGAGTACCGTCGAACTTTCATTCCTTGCTCTCAACAATATGTTGCAGTGCCTGGTGATCAGCCTGTCGTCGTCACGCGCTACGAGCCTGCCCGGCTGCTTCGAAGCTACAACATAAACAGATATCAGCAACCACGAAACTACATCGGTGAACAAGGCAGACTCAATATCAGCATCGGTGATCAAGGCAGGCACAATAGCAGCAGTGTTACGTCGACGACGTACTCCTGCACCCATTGCCCCACGTACCGACCTTGTCCCAGCACCAGCCACTTCTATCATGCCAAGGCTGAGCAATCTAAATCGGAGTAACGAACTCCATCGATGGTGTTTGAGGCTTCAGTTTTGACCAACGAGGAAAAGAAGAATGTAGCTGGCTAGATAGGACTTGAGTTTGGATTGTAAACATTGGATTAACTAGTGTGCACATGCCAATTACAGTCTCTAGCTTCCCGTTAGAACATACGTAGAGAGTGCTGCTTGAATAACAAAGCAACGACCTTTGAAAGCTGTATATTTCTGAAATAAATTTCAATGGATGCATCATTTCGATGTTTGTGCAAGGTTTTTGTGTTGATGAGCTTCACGAGAATGTTCAGTAGACAAAGCAGACTAAGAAGGTGATGTTGTTTATGTACCTTCAACTGCGAGCTCCATGCTTACAAGAATGTCGAAACAAAACGGGATCAAGTTCAATCGTTACGGGGGATCCGTCAGGTATGATGTACCGAAAGCAAGACGACGAGTTCTTACCTCAGACTTTGTAGTTTGATTCCTATTTTGCAGAGGAGTTTCGTAGTGCTGAAGAGTCTCGGTAAGCAAGGGTCAGGACAACATGCTGGTGCTATTAAATTTCGAATGCGGTCTTCTTGGTCTTCTCTGATGTGGGATCTTGCCACTGTAGCAGCTTCCGAGAATGGTAGCATCCACGCCAGCGCAATCTTCTCGACCACCTCGTCGCTGACTGAGTGAGCCCCTGAATGGTTTCTTGATTCACGTGAGCCCCTGAATTCATTCTTGATTCATCTCTCGAGCGACCAAAGCTCGACTCCCTCGGCCCGAGAAGCTGCAACTTGTGATCCAGACTTCTATAGATGCGAAGTGGAGAGGATACAATCTCGATGTTGGTGCCAAGCAGCAGGTTGAGTCAGTCGTGGACCTCGCGTGCCTAATAATTACATCAATCCGCATGTACCAGGTCCAATGGTGGATTAATCTCTGGCCGGGCCCCCGGAACCAGGTGAAACCTGTGCATACCTCTTCGCCATGCATCCAGCAACTTGCATTCACGATACAAGTACACTCCTGTCTCGCACTGAAGCAGTATTCCATCGGTGGACGGAACCTTCAACCCTTCCACTGATTGGGATTGCTACTTGTGTGACTTTTCTCGTCCTAAAAACATGTTGTTTGTCCCTTGCGCCTTCGTACACTCCCCTTTACTATTTGCGACACCTTTCTTGGTCAGCACAGATTTCTTCGGAATCCAGCACCAGATATTACTTTGGATGGCAAATATTCGGACTATATATCTCTCGGGTTTCATTCATCTATTTCTGAAATTTCAAAAACAAGTGGCGAGGAACAAGGATCACGAACTCCGATAGTCCGTTGCTGAAGACCGTGCCGAAGATGAATAGGTCCCGCTCGTCTTCCGAAATCCGTAGTAAAATCTGATCCGAAATCTACGACTTCAACTTTGCTGATTAGCTTAGAAACCTAAGGCGCTTGAAATCAGGAAATCGTTAGCTTGAAAACATAGCTGGAAACATCGTGTGTTTTCGCAATCAATCTTCACAGCTGTAATATTTTACGACCTTGTGTTTCGGTAAACATTGGAGCGATTAACTGCATTAGTCTTTACGTTAATGAAATTGACATCTCGATGTGAGGTTGATTTTTTTTGTGTAAGAAAAAGCGATGCGATGCCACTCTGCAGTTGAGAGTGCGCGAATTTCAGGAAGGCATACCTTGGGGATACGTAAAGGACGCAGCCGTCACGGTCCTGAGACCATGTGCTGGCCGCACTTTCAATCTCCTCCCTCCATGTCCTCGTCCGGCTCTGACGCCACTGTCGTTTCCTGTGGACCGTGCAGACACACTTCTGCTATAAAATCATTTCTTGTACCTCATCTCAGCCTGCAATCAAGAGTTTACCTGCCCTTCGCAACAGCTAGTACGCTTTCAATTACGAGTTTTGTATCCAAGCTGTGCTTCGCAACAGTTCAAGCCAAGGCCGGATACTTTCTAGCAGAAACGATGGCCATGTCCATGCAGGAGATGTATTTCGGTGCGAGGGAGCCTGCCTACTTCGTCCATTACGCACAGCAAACGTCACGCCCCCGCTCTCACGCTTACCGGATTCCAGTGAGCACGTTCGACTTGATGGTGCCTATGTGCTGCGCGCGCTGTGTAGACGAGGTGCGCGATGCGCTTCGTGCCATGGGAGGCGTCCTTGACGTTCTTTGCGACGCTCGTAACCAGCGCGTCACTGTCACGGGATGCGTGGAACCTGCGCGTGCTCTTAATCAAGTGAGGCGAGTGCAGAACGGCGCCACAAGCTCGCCATACATGCAACAAAGCAACAACATCAGCAGGTCGTATGTTCAAAGATCGCAGTTCAACGGAACGAGCTCGCCTTACATGCAAGAAAGCAACAGCAGCGGGTCGTATGTTCAAACCTCTCAGTGCAACAACGGCGATGCTTACTCGTGGAGCTTGTGTCCCGCGTACAGAGACACCGCGGAGACGCATTACATGAGTTTCAATCCGACAGTTGCTATTCGCGTGGAGAACGATTATTGAGCTTGTGTTTCGATCCTGTACAGTTTTCCTTAACTAATTAGCTGCGACATCAGCTCCACATTGGAGCGATCGGAATGCTCGAGGTTGCCGATTGATAGCATAGCAGATTTTGACCGGATCTCTGAGAAGCTTATTGAAACCCTGAGATAGAGATAAAATCTGAGGACGACTCTGTGTTGATCTATTGCGAAAGGTAAATTGTCGAACTCCACGCATCTTACTTAGCGAGAGTGGATTTGTTCGATGAAGAAACCATACACCTCCTGGCCATTTCGCACTTCATCTGTGAGTGCGGTGGCAAGTTTATCAATTAAAATCAGGTGCTATTCTGAGCCGCGAGGCCATTGATTATGAAAGTTGTAATGCGGATGAACACTTCTCTTGCACAATCGATCAACACCTCCGCCTCAATGTTTCTATATCGTAATGTTGTAAGAGCCAGTGTCCGCCGCTCCAGCACAGTTGCATTAGATATCATTGTAACCGTGCAATGAAGATTACACATGAAAGTGTTTTTCATACGTTTGCTTCAAATTTCGATTTCGGTTGATCTAAAGTGAGCGTATATTGATAAATGCAAAACGTAAAGAAAATTTCACATTTTCGAGGATCCATTTTTCCATTGGGGATCAAGGTTCTATATTTCTCATTGATTTTATTATGATATGATATCCTCCTAGCTTAATTAAGTATACAATCTCAATCATGTATCTCACTACACTATAATAGAATACGCTTTTGAGAATATCCACTCTCCACAATCAATTTAGAAAAGCCGTAGTTGCCCAAAAATTGAAAATTTTCAAAGAAGTACAAAGAAAAGTCTGTGTAAAAGGTAAGGAGCTGACACGCTTCTCCTGCTAGCGTCCTTGGCAACCGCTCACTCCTGCTTGACGCAGATATGCAACATTTATTTTTTCCCTCCAACGATCTTACTCTTCGTTCTTAATTTCGCCATTCTAATTTTAACAACCAGCGTGCTTTTTTTGCTCTTTTAGTTGACCCTTAATCGCCTAACCCCTCTGAAAATATACTAAAAAGCATGCCTGAGGGACATCCTTGGGCATTTAAGGAATAATCTGTGTGCACTTTGAACAAAAAAGATCGTCCTTGCAAATGAAGCCTTTTCTTTTAGAGCGTTGGAGAACGAAGACTTGCTTGAGGAGTATGTGCACTTCATTTCTCTGTTTTGAGTTCAATTACGCAGATTTATGGACCGTTTGAGGGAAAATTCAGTATAGAGTTGGAGGAGCTTCATTTATCATAGCTACCCGTGCTCTGGTGCATAGGGGCTCGTTGCGTTTAACAAAACTTTTGGCAAGTGGATTCTAGAAGGAGCACACGATGAATTTAGGGTTTTGCGCCAAGGTTGTAATTGCTCATGATCAATCTCTCGGCACTTCAAACAAAGACGGTCGTCCTTGCAAATGGAGCTTTTTCTTTCAGAGCGTTGGAGGACGAAGGCTTACTTGCAAATGGAGCTTTTTCTTTCAGAGCTTTGGAGGACGAAGGCTTACTTGAGGAATATGTGTATTTTATTACTCTGTTTTGAGGTCAATTGCGCAAATTTATCGACCAATTCAGGGTAAATTCAATATAGAGTTGGAGGAGCTTTATTCACCATCGCTGCACGTGCTATGGAGTATAGAGGCTCGTGCTGGTTAACAAAAAATTGGCAAGGGGATTTTAGAGGGAACACACAATGATTTAAGGTAGAGTGTCCTAAAAGCGCCACCTTAAGGGATCTGACCTATTTAGCACTAGTAAATTCAAAATAAAATTATGACCACATTCGAAATAGGTTTTTGGGAGGATTGCAAAAATTTGCAACATGTAATTCGCATTTGTGAATTTTATACAAAATTCCAAAGTGCTAAGTAAGATTTGACCCAAATGCGTTTTATACAAATGAGGTACATTTGTATCTTCACAATCTACAAATGAGGCCAGATCGCTTTTGGGTCCTGTGGCGCTTTTAGGACACTCTACCTTAGGGTTTTTTGCTTGAGTTGTAACTGCTCATGATCAATTGTTCAGTCTCTACATTTCTTCATTTATGAGCTCTAACTGAATCCAAAATGTTGCTTGGGAAGTGATCCTTTTACTCTGCATAATGATGTAAACTGGTGCTTCCTCATTTGGATTTGAGACAACCAAAGGTTCAAAGGATCCAATTCATCCGAGTGGTATAAGACCAAGGCTGAGTTAGTAGAGGTTTTGGAGTTGATTGGATAATTATTCAAGTATTTTTAGTTGAAGATAATCATATTTAACGCATCATCAGTATGGTTAATTATATCTCAAGGGCCCTTTCTTTGATCTCATTGAATTGATTTTGCTCCAATCAATTCATGTTTTTGAATCAAATCTCCTCTTTTTCAGAAGCAAAACTCCAAGAAACTTGATCTGGATATTGGCAAGCTCCAAATCAACACCAATTTCTAATGTACCGACAAATCAATTGCTATCTCGATTTGAATTTAGGAGTTGGAGCTCATAAGTCACGAGCTTTTGATCTCTCTCTTTATTACAATCCACAGCTACTTCCTATTGTATTAAATTGGCGCCTTTTAGGCTTATTTTGTTTCTAACCTGGGCCTTCTAGGTTTATTTGCCCTATTTACTAACTAACAAGGTCAGTAAACTTAAGTTATGCATCCGCATGAATTTGAGTCAATTAAAATTTGAATGACCTATGCAATATCTATATCAATTTATGTCTTGCTTTTGAGGTGTAAGTTTACATTATCAATGAGTGGAGCTTTCACAATGATAGATGATACATTGTTGTGCAATTCTGTTTAGATTATCCAAAGGTGACTCATTGGCACTTATATGCTTGCAATCAATTTACTTCGGCACATATATGCTTAGCAAGCTTAGTCATCAATTTGGTTTATTGTCACTTGTCAATATGATGCAATAATATAAGTTGAAGTGGTCCTTAATCAATGTAAGATGTATATTCCCGAAAAGTGATAGTAGCCCATTTAACAAATTGTTTGAAGACAGTGTTTTCCATATATTCTGCCTCTTATTTGTGAATGTGTAATGAGTACATGGGTAACCCAACTCCTAAAGTTATATCGGTACGTGAGATTATGGAGCTTTCACTTCGATCAACTTTGAAGATTATACATGTATTTAAAATGGAACAAATGGAATAAAATTACATATGAGTCCAAAATAAGTGCATTTCAAATGAACAAAGTATATCTTATATCGGAGTTTATAAGGCCTAAATATTGCACGGATTCAAATTTCTTAGAAACCTACGTTTATTGATTGAAACCAAAAAATCATGAATGTATGGAAGTCACAGAGACATACTCATTGCTTTTAGAATCTGGGCACTGCAAAGAATTAGCATTATGCAAAATGAGGAGGCTTTGCATTACAAATTCACATATTTTTTAACTGTGATACTATACATTTGGATTTTTTGATTCTATACATAATTTTATTTTGAGATTCATCTTTTTTTGTGAGTGTCTAGAGGACACGGGTCCTACAAAGTATTTTCTAAGAATAAAGGTGAATAAAGAAAAATAAGGATATACAGGCTCCATTTTCCAAATTTATCAAACTTATTCATGATGATACTACTTTCAAAACAACATTAGTTAGATTAGTTAGTAACTTAGTATTAGTTACACAAAGTTCCTAAGCACTCCCAGCATATCCAAGTAAGCCTTGTAGAGAACCACAATCTAGTGAAAATGTGAAGTGGTCATGAAGGAAAAACGTCACAACATATAAGTTCACTAATATATTGTTTTGAGCTAATACTACAAATCTTGATGGTAATTCTTTCATATTAGCAAGCTAATTAGCATCAGTGGATTAAGCTAAGTAATAGATAACATTCCTATTGTACCTTAATGTATTTAAGAGGTAAATTGACTATGAGAATAATATCAAGAATTTATTATAACAATATATCTGTATCTGTACAATGAATCCTACAATATAGAGTTCCTTAGCTATACACTCCACGTGGCTGGCTTATTTTGATGTAGTCCAAAAAGTTATCACTTGTAGTTAGTTACATGAGAAGCTATATAAGGATTCATGATGTGAAAGGTTGTTGTGAAGCTTAGAGTGTCGAATACTCTAACGGATGTTTATCTTATTTTCTCTTCATATAATGAATCATGGAGACTGTTTTTTTGCTTTACTTGCCAAGTGAGTCGCATGCTTGGAAGTTGTTGCATGTTGGTGTATTTCTCAGTAGCTTTTATTAGGTTATGGGCCCTTTTACATGCGTACCTTTGTCCGTTGCATAATAGTCAGATTTTTATTTCTCATTTTATTTCTTTCCTTTAATGTGACCACGCAAGTCCGTGTATTGTAGCTTATTCAACGAGGATATCATAAGAAATACCTCCGCTATTAAACTTTTAATGGTCAAAATTTCCATCTATGGAGCTTCGAGATTTATTTGGCTGACTCCTCTTTTGGATAGATATGAGAGATGTTATTTACTCTTTATTATGAGATCTCTCCTAACTTGGTACGTAGTAGGCATGCAAGATGTTATTTGTTTGAAAGGAATTGTGGAATTGTGTATTTCTACATGTTGTTAAGGAGCTTTAAAAAAATAAAAATTTGAATGGTTTTTATGTCGTCCGTTAAGTATAATTTTCCATTTGATATAACATGTAACGCATTATCACTAGTCTGTAAGTTAATTCCATTTTCCAACAAGAGATAGAAATCAAAGGGAGCCATTGGCAGCACATGATACCATTTGTTTTCATGTGTTCAATGTTGACTCGATGTATAATCAATTAGTTTAAGATCTTGTATCGCTATCTAGACGTTATCGCGACGCTATCGGGACGTTATCAGAAAACTAGACACCGGTCATTCATGTACAATGTGAGTGAGGCTCGGACATGTGCAATCAACGTGTACGATGTCCCGACCACCACATGTCGTATCCAATGGTGTTATCCAACGCAGCCGCGGTCAACTATGATGTCCCAACCACCATCATAGTTCACCGTATCACGGCCTTGACCATCGTGATCACCGTTCCGTCAGATGTGGCAATATGCGACGGTGGTCGGGGAGGTGTACCCATCCGTTAGTCACGGGATCTTGTATGGCTAGCGGAACCTTATCGGAATAGCAAGCATTGGTGTTCATGTACTAGATTGCGCTCGTGTCCTCCGGACATGTCCAATGTATCGCCATCCGCCCGACATCCCTCCGATCCCTAGAAATGACCTCAGAACGTCGTAATTTATCACCGGCCAAACCACCATGGCCCCACTCATATTCTATGATAATAACGTATCTTAAGGCCCCGTCCACCGTGGCCGCCGTCGCATTGTATGACATATCGGCATATTACAGTCTCGACCGCCATCGCCACCATCATTTTCTATCAATATCACATATCATGACTTCGACCGTGACCGTGACCGTGAGCACCACTTTTTACCGCACAACCACCGTGGCCTCAATCGGTTTCTGTCATGTTATTGTATGACAGTATTACGGCCTCGACCACCGTGATCACCGAACCATCATAGGTGGTAATATGCCACGGTGTAGGTGTGGTGTACTCATCCGGCTGCATCGAACAATCCCCGTTGAAATTATCATGAATTTGAAAGAAGTTTTCATCAGTGTTGGGCAAGGATGTCATGTCCCTAGCAATGTACTAGGTTCAAGATATCCTAGCTTCCTCTCCTTACAAATTTTTGATATCTTGTTCAATATCATCCAACACTTGTTTCGACCTCCAACCAATCTAATACTAAGATCTCAACCTCAGAACAATCAAAACAGGAGTTTTGGATTTCATTGTACATACTTCGGATTTTTTATTTTTTTAGTGTTAATTTTTTTTCTTCTTAAGTAAACAATGAGATCAGAAATGGTTCAAGGATATGAATTTAGAGAATCAGTTGTGGTGATGGCATTGTAGGTTGCCATTGCATGTTAAGTTTTTAATGGTGACCAAACAAGTCAAGCATGGACACCAAGGAAGGCCTGCCTTGAGATCAGGATTAAATAGGACATTGATCCCTTTAGGAAGGGTGGATTCAGAGGGTGGCTTTGTATGTCAGTAGCATCTTCAACAGCCAATAACATAAATATATATCTGGGACCTCTGCACCTGGATAAAAGAGCACTTTAGAATACATGACTCAATTTTGCAGCCAAAGCACTTGGCAGTCTGCACAGGAAGTCCATGATTGGCATTTGGTAAAAGTTACGTAGCCTAAAGTATGGTCCACATTATCCATTGCCCAATCTAATTTGATTCAAAATTGATGATACAATCATCTCTTAGTAGTAAGATTATATGTTTTTGTCTTGAATGATGGCATGCAAGATGTTATGTGTTCAAAAGAAATTGTGGAATTGTGGACCTCTTCAGATTTGCATTAGATTTGCATTAGATTTGTATGTAGTTCAGCAGCTTAAGGAAAGAAATTGAATGGTTTCCATGTAGTCTGTTGATTTTTGTTTCATTTGATGTAACATGTAATGTATTAATCAAGGGACTGTAAGTTGATTTCATTTTCATGCTTCAAAGATAAATCTGAGGAAGCCACTGGCACCGCACGATGCCATCGGTTTTTATGTGCTCTATATGGACTTAATGTGTGATCGGTTATTTACCGAATCTTGTACGGCTATCAGGACTTTATCGAAAAAGAAAGCATTGAATGTTCATGTACAAGAATGCACTCGTGTCCACGTACATGTCGGATCAATGAATCGTCATCCCTCCGTCATCCTCCGAAATTCCTCCAATCTCTAGAAAACAACCTCAAAACGTCGCATTTTATCATTGCCCCGATCACGGCGGCCGCGACCGTATCATATGATGGTACCATATATTACCTCCCCGACCGCAATGGCTGTCGTCAACTATGATGTAGTCACGTATCATCTCCCGACCACCATGGCCGCCAATATCCCATGATGTTTTCGCATATTTAGTCCCCATCACCGTGGCCACCGTAGCATCCTATGATATTATGCATATTTCTGCAACTACCATCGTGACCACCATTGTTTTCTATCATGTTATGATTGTCATCACACATCATGATCCCCACCGTGACCACCACATTTCACCGCCCCGATCGTGACCACCACCTCTTACCGCCCCGACCACCCGAGGTCACCATCGTTTTCTATAATGTCATCACATCTCATCAACGCCACCACCACCACCTTTTGTCGGGCCGAGAGCACAGTGGCCACCATCGTTGTCAGATGATTGTATACGATATCAAGGCCTAGACCGGGCCGAGAGCACCGTGGCCACCATCGTTGTCAGCTGATTGTATACGGTATCACGGCCTCGACCACCGTGAATGATCACCGTACCATCATATGTGGCAATATGCCACGGTGGTCGCGGTGGTGCACCCATCCGGCTGCATCGAACAATCCCGGTAGTTATAACCATCAGTTTGAAAGAACTTTTCACCGGTGTTGGGTAAGGATGTCAATATGTCATGTCAATGTACATGGTTCAAGATATCCTAGCTTCCTCAACTTACAAAGATTTGATATCTACATTTGATATCTTGTTCGAAATCATCCAACACTTGTTTCTATCAACAACCAATCTAACACTGAGATCCAAACCTCAGGACAATCACAATAGGAGTTTTGGATTGGATTTCATTCACTTCAGATTTTTTTATTTTTTTATTTTCTTTGAACCAATACAATGAGATCAGGATAGTTCAGGAACATGAATTTAGCGAATCAGTTGTGGTGATGGCACTGGAGGTTGGCTTGCATGTTATTTTTCATGGTGACCAAACAAGTGAAGCATGAATACCAAGGAAGGCCTGTCTTGAGATCAGGATCTAATAGAACATTGATCACTTTAGGAAGGGTGGATTCAGAGGGTGGCTCTGTATGACAGTACCATCTCCAACAGCCAAAAATAAAAAAAAAAAAAATCCCGGACCTCTGCACGTGGATAAAAGGAGCACTTTAAAATACATGACTCAATTTCACAGCAGAAGGACTTGGAAGTCTGCACAGGAAGTCCATGGTTGGCATTTGGTAAAACCTGATATAGTGCTAAAATAAGTGCCACATTATCGATTGCACAATTTGATTTGATTCCAATTTGATGATACAATCATCTCTTAGTAGTAAGATTCTATGTTTTTGTATAAGGCATAGGTTGAGTCACCGTGGACACGGCTACTTATTTGATAAGCAATGGAGGATATTTTTGGAAGTGTAAGTGACGAAAGCTTGATAGTAATGGTATCTCTTTTTGCGCCATGGCGTAATGAGGTGGGTAAATGTCCTTGTAGATGTAGGGCAGATGGGGAGGGGTGGGGAAGGGTCGTGGGACGGAGGGGGGCGGAGGGGGGCGGCGCTCGCAAACCCCAAGCTTGCATCAATGGTCTCTTTCAAGTAAATGGAAGCAAAGCAACACGCTCATAGTCTCGGCTATGCTCATCATTCATGAAAGTAATGTCATACAAGACCTACACCTTCCTAGACGTATGTACATATGCATGCATCGTGACTTGCCCCTTGCACAAAAGTGGTTAGCCCCTTCCAATATTGTCCTCGTGTTGAAGAACATAAGTTACATCCAAAAAGATTAGTTATGTACACACCCAAGTACAATGTTAATAAAAATAAAAGAGAATACACTTTTTGAGATGTGGTTTTTTTTTTTTCCTTTCTACCTCAGACCCCCATTTTCTCTTGTAGGTGGAAAAATGTCTCCCAACCGCAGATGGTCATAGGTCCTGAAAGAAAATGACACATCATACAAAGGCCCATGAGGGCCCCTTTGTAGTTTGAAGTTCTCGGAAGGAGAACGAGAACGTAAAGCAAATGTTGTTGAATTGCCTATTCATGAAGAATGTTCAAAAAGATTTGAAATATATTTTTATCAAAAAAACCTTGTGTAGAAAGAGAAATGTTTTTTAATGAATTGCATGAAGGTGTAAATTGCGATAGGCGTACTCAACTTAGATATTTACATGGAAAAAAATATGAGAGAGATATTTGGGGTAGTAGTCATCACAATCCCCCTTTGCACATAGCAAACTATGTCTTTCAAAGAACACAAAAAAAGCAAATATGTTTTCCAAGGAACACAAAAAAGTTACATCATTTTTTAACGCTAAAATCTACAAATGGACGTTTCAAAGTACAAGAAGACATTAAGAAGCAATAAGCAATAAACAATCAACAATAAACAATAAACAATAAACAATCAACAATCAACAATCAACAATCAACAATCAACAATAAGCAATGAACAAACTTCATTATCTCATGTTTGCCAAACGGTCTCTATTGGATTTTAGGGCCGGTTGCAGTTGTCGTTTCAAGAATGAGAAAATTCAACACTAAAGTATCCCTAGGTAAAAGTAAGTAACAACTAGGAGGGAGAGGAGGCGGGGGCAAAAGCGACTCCTTGATGTGCACACACAAAATAATGATGGAGGCCTTAAATTGATCATCGACATAAAATCAAAATAAAAACACTAAATAAGTCATATGACAAGGCTGTTGTTGTTGTTTGCTGGTTAAATCAAGTTTTGTTGAAATAGCCGTCCCATGTGATGTAAATGACATGATTCTTGTCTGCCTTGAACCATGGCATTGTCCCTAGGGTCTAGGGTCCCCAAACATTGGTACATAAGGTAGCTTTGAAATTCAAGGCAAAAGACCCTTTACTTTGAAACTTAAGTAGTGATTCGGTTATGAACAATTTCCCTAAAAAACTTCAAAAATAAACTTAGAATTGTCGTAGATAACTTAAAAATTGGAATTTGACTTAGCAAATCTTACCACATGTAGCTTATATATATTGCTACACGCACATCAAATTGTATCCCAAAATTCTAAATTAAGACCCTTAATTACTAAAATTAGACCCTTCATTTAGGCTTCCCAAATTAGCAAAAGCCTAATTTAGTCCTCTTCAATCTTTAGGGGTTAGATTCATATTAGACATTCTCCTTCCAATGCACAACTTGCATACATGTACTTCAATTTTTTCATTCAACTTTAAACAAAGTGAATAAGATTCATGGAATAATCAATACCATGAGGTTAGGTTAATTTTTTACTAACTAATTCTTAACGGATTGTGAGCATAGGGCATTTTATAGTGTAGACCAAGCTTAAGATGCCCAAACATTCTTAGCAAACTAAGATTCACACATAGAACTTAGGCTTTCACACTAGGGAACAAGAGCAAAAGGTCAAAAAGGACCCACAATGGCAATTGAGGCAATTAGGATCAAGAATTTGGTCCTCAATAAATATTTGGGTCAAGCCATAATTGATCCGCAAACTCTTATGTAGAGTCCAATATATGTATTTATTTTTTCTTTTCTATATATCTATATATATATATATATATATACAAGTCCTAACCCGTGTCCTCCGGACACGGACATCAAAAAGGTAAGATCGAAGTTTATGAAAACATGTAAAAAATTCAGACCTAGGTATAAAAAATAATTATACCCTATTGAGAATCCTCCAACTACGTATTTCTTTTTATACCTGAATTTAAATTTTTAGTTTTTTACGTGTTTTAAAAAAAAAACTGATCGGCCCTTTTTGATGTCCTAGTCCGAAGGATATAGGTTAGGACTTCTATATACCGATGTCCTTTGGACCAAAAAAATAAATAGTATTCAATTAATTAGTGAGTGAGTTCCCCTCGTCCCATGGGTAAGCACTTTATTTGGTGCTCTTCAAAAACTACACCCTATCCTCGGTTCCCTCGTAAATGGTCTTCCTACTTTTTAAGATTTATAGCATGTCCTGCGTTCCCTTTTTCTAAGTTACCCATGATTTGGCCCCTTCCCCGTTCTCATCATTTCTTTTGTGTTTCAACAACTTTCCTTTTTGGTTTCCGTCATTTGTTCCTAGTTTCCATCATTTGTATGTAGTTCCCATCATTCGTTCTTGGTTCTCATTATTTGTTAGTAGTTCTCATCCTCCTTTCGTAATTCTTATCCTTTAATCTCGATTCCTGGTTCCCCTCCGATGTTCCCTTGATCTCCCCTCAAGTGACTCTTTCTTTGCTCCCATTTTTATGTTCCATATTCCTTGTCTCTTTAACTCCTTGTATTTTTATTATTGGGATCTAATAAACCCTTAATAACAACCACATACCATTTAGAGAACTCTTCAAAATCTTTAGAACAATTACTCTTTATGTCGTGTATACATGACCAACTCATAATGGCCATGACCACATGACATGATTAATTTCTCCCCCTCATCCCGATGGATGAGCTTTTTATTTGGTGCTCCTCAAGAACTGACCCCCATCCTTGATTCTCTCGTTGATTGCATCTCCTTGCTTTATAAGAATTTTAGGATATCCTTCATTCCATGGATCCCTACTTCCGAGCTGTCCTCTGTTCTATTCTGGTTCCCCATTCTCTTTTTCTTTACTAATCACTCCCAACCTCTAATTTCCCATTCGCGCTTTCCATCCTTTGTTCCCAATTCCGGCTCCCCCATCCGGCCATCCCCCAATTTCCCTTCTTGGTTTCATCATTTGTTCCCGATTTCCATAATTTGTTCCCAGTTCCTATCATACATTGACATGTGGTTCTCATTATTTGTTTTTGTTCCCATTCTCCGTGCCCAATTCCTAGTTCTTGTTCCATGTTCCGTTGATCTTCTCTTTACTCCTTACTTTGCTCCATTTTACATGTTCCACATTCCTTGTCCCTTCGACTCTTGTTATGTTAATGAGATTTAATAAATTATTAATAACAATTAAGTATCACCTACGGAAATCCTTCAAAATCTTTAAAACTCTTCATACCGTGTATACTCTCATGGGCAAACCACCCTACTACCGGAAAGGATCACCAAGGGCAAACAGAGAAAACCGGCTGCATCAGGTTGGGCAACCTGCAAAGGATCGCTAGCATGTAATCGTGTTCTTTTATATATATAGATATATATATATATGAGGCTAAAGACCCATGCATAATAGCAACGGATTGAAGATTGAAACATCATGCTATGCAACATGAAAGATCATGTAAATCCTATAAGTAGTAAGACCTATCAAAGCCCCTACATTACTCCACCAAGGCAAGTGACAAAATATGGGTCAATAAAACCACATTCATGAATATTTGAAGGCCATGGGGAGGTGTGCAGAGATATTTATAAATTCTGGTCGCCATTGCCTACGTGGCCAAATCAAGAACCCAAGCTTGAGATAGAAGGAATTGGTAATTAGGCATTTTCAATGGAATAAATGAATATATTTAAGGAAAAGGATAGGACAAGAAAAGAAGAAAGAGACTCGAGAGAGAAGCCAAAAAAGCTCATTGGAGAGACCAAAATGATTATCGATGATTACAATCATATAATCTTTGAAGGGAGGGGAGTGTGCATCTATACAATAACAAAAGAATGTCTCGTGTTCATGTTTTACGACAACAATGATCTTTAGGTCCCAACCCATGAATCTTGATCTGGGATTTGTTGAAGGGTAGTTTGTGCAGCTTTATTTTCTTCATGGCCATGTGTTGGGCCTAGAAAGCATGGATGGTGGCAACATTCTTCTTAATAAGTATGCCTCCCATGATCACCCCCTTCTTCGTATTGACCAACGACTCCGACTCCTACAAGGATGTACACCCCTCACCCTGCACATACAATGATGAAAGTGCATGAATGTCTTATGATGACAAGTGGCTTTAATTATTCTACGTATGGATTTGAGGACCTCATCTTGGTCTAAGAATGCTCTTTTCGAGACCTCATCACGATCGTGGTCTCTCTCCATGGGATAGTTTACAGGCTCATAGGTAACGTAATTTTTGTATTTTCTTCATTCAAAGTTTTGGATAATTGGATCCAAGCCATATAGGCACCTTATGTCAAAGTGACGACGACTATATGAACATTTTTTGGTTCAAGTTGAAATTTTGTTTGATTGTGAGATTGTAATGGTCAATGGTTGTTAAGATTTTGATTTGGAGTAAAACCCCCCAAAAAGGCCATTTTGGCCAATTATAGAGGCTCGTCAACTTGATTGATAGATGGAACAATAGTATGAGTGCTTACAAGTGATTCTAAACTTTGAAATTCAAATCTCCAATCAAATCAAATTCAATTCATAAAGCATTGAAGTTGACATTTAAGAGATTATAAGGGTTGAAGAGTTAAAGAAGAAAAAGCTCATTTTTGAAACATTTGACAGGCAAAAGAGGAAGACTCAAACAGCCTTGACCACCGTGGCCACCATCATTTTCTATATTGTTATCTCGTGACATGGCCGACCGTCACCGCCACCTTTTCCCGCCCCAACGAGCGTGTCCACCATCGTTTCGTATGACGTCATCGCATCTCATGACCCCGACTGTGACTGCCGCTTTTCACTAGCCCGAGCACCGTGCCCACCATCATTTTTTGTCATGTTATTGCATGTCCTTATCACCGCCTTGACCATCGTGATCACCTTTCTATCATATTTGGCAATATGCCACGGTGGACGGGGTGGTGTACCCATCCGGCCGCCTCCAACAATCCTCAATAGTAATAATCTTTCACAGTGTTGCGCAATGTACTAGGTTCAAGATATCCTCAACTTACAAATATTTGATATCCACAATTAACCCCTAAAGGTTCTTGATGCAAAATTGTAAAAATGGACATTCCCTTACCTCAGGCCTAAAAACTCTCAATCTAAGAATTATTTGGAAGATCCAACCGTAGGATCTTGAAGTTAACTTAACCTTCCACTCACTTGCCAAAATTGAACCATTGTTTCTTCTTCATTTGTGAGATTGTAATGGTCAAAGTTGGCTGAATTTTGGACTCCGAAAAGCAGTTTTCGCTTTCCTGGACCTTTAGGGGTTAAAATCTTGTTCAGTATCTTCCAACACTTGTTTCCACCTCCAGCTGATCCAATACTAAGATATTGAGGACAATAAAAAATTGAGTTTTGGATTTCTTTGCACATAATTCAGATTTCCAGTTTTTTATTTTTATTTTTTCATGAAACAATGAGATTGGAATGGTTTATGAACATGAATTTAGCAAATCAGTTGTGGTGATGGCACTGGAGGTTGGCTTGCATGTTATTTTTCATGGTGACCAAACAAGTGAAGCATGGATTCCAAAGAAGGCCTGTCTTGAGATCAGGATTTAACCCTGGAACGTCGGAGCGGCCATTTTATGTCCGATGAACAGAACATTTTCACTGTAACCTATTATTGCGGGATGAATTTCATTCATGATTTTTGTAATTGGATTTATGAATGATAATAGCATATCATGGAATTCATTTGAGGTCATTTAAGGTATTTCCTAAGATCACATGTGGTATGAAAGTTGAAAGAATGGTTAAAAACAAATCACCACAAAGTGCATTTCTGCAACTTTTTCCTACTTTTATTAAGTCTCAAATTTAGGCAACTGAATGATCTCTTTTGAGTTCAAGCTCAATTCATAAAATGAATCTTACCAAGTCTTGTTTCTACTCCAAGTTAGAATCTCAAGAAATTCCTAATATCTAGTGATTTACTGACACCTTAAGTTTACATGCCTATAGGGTCTCTTTCTCAATTTTCAAATATAGCATGACACAAAACCATGAATTACACCATGCTATTCTTCACTACAATGTCCCCTTATTCTAAAAAAATTAGATTTTTTGAAAGTGATTTGTATTTGATATGAATTATTTTTGGTTTTTCTTTGAAAATTCACTTGAATTTCAAATCTTCCCAAAAAAATCTGAAATTTTTACAGCATATGAAAAGCATGTGATCACATTAGCGAAAAATAAAATAAAATATTTTACTTTCAGGTAAAGTCGCAAAATGGAGGATTGAGAGTAAGACATATCAAAGTTCAGGCCACGGTTAAGGGCTCCGACGTTCTAGGGTTAATAGGACATTGATCACTTTAGGAAGGGTGGATTCAGAGGGTGGCTTTGTATGTCAGTAGCATCTTCAACACCCAAAAGAATAAAAATATCTCGGACCTCACTGCACTTGGATAAAAGGAGCACTTTAGAGCATCCCCAATCGTTCCGCGCTATTGGATAATGGCGAGGGACGTACCTGAGCGTGCCACGAAATGGAGGGTGCTGGCTCCAATGGAGGCTCGCTACAGAGCCCCCCAAGCAGTCTTAGTTGGTTGGGGAGGATGTGGCTCGGGAGGGTGGGCCTCGGGATTTCCACACTTTATTCCATGTCGGCAGTGAAAAGCGGGCGATTGTGTTCAGATGTGCCTTCTTGACATTATTATTTCCCGTTGACTACGCAATAGAGTGTGGAAAATGTCTCCCTGCAACCAGAGAAAACTTGGCGTGATCGGGGTTGCAATAGAGTGCCACGGAAAAGTGGAGGGAGGGATGGCGCGACCATTGGGGTACTATTTCAGTGCGGGCCCGCCAATTACCGTTGGCGAGGGCAGTTCGCGTGTGAACCCGCGAAACGGTTCACTCTAGCGGGAATACATTCCCCGCAAGGTTTAGCGCGTAGTTGTCAGGTTTTCATGGTTTAATTAGACTTTTTAGCTCATTTCGTGGATTCATGGAATACCCGTGGTCTCAAATGAGGTTTTGGCACAAGCGGCCCGTTCTTGCTCTAATTTATACCAAATTGGTATTTTTGATGAACGCCAATATATTAAATGGCGAGTTTTTATTGTAGTTTAGCGATTACGTATTCCTAAGTAGGGGTTGGGTTGCCCCATTTTTGCCCTTACCTTCTACAAAACCCCTAGTATGAAGTTGGGTGCCCTTGTCTTGCCTAATTGTTTAGGAAAAAACTAGGGATAGAAGTCCGTCCAACTGGACGGATGAAATCTGCCCAACTGGACGGATGAAATCTGCCCAACTGGACGGATGAAGCTTCTTGCTTCAACCTCCCTGGATCAGCCAGGGAGGGGAGAGTGAGGAGAGAAGCCGTTAGGCTAGTTTTTTGAGCGTGCGGTGTTGGGAGAGAGGAGTGTGCATGGTGTGGAAAAAGAAAAGTGTGTGTGATTGTGGGGGATTTTTAGGTGTGTGACTTGTTGCGGAGGTTGGATTGTGAGCGAGGGAAGGGCGACGCCAGCGTCGGAGCTGCGGCGGATCAGAACGGGAGAGCAGCGCCGGAGCGGCACTGTCACCACCGCCAGCAACGGCGATCGGTGCCTCAGGAGGCCAGATGCGGGACTGGGCAGGGAAGACGACGGTCGGTGCCCCAGCGAAGGAAGCCGGCGGAACCAACCGCAACACAGTCGGAGTAACGGAGCCGGCGAGTGAGTGCCGGACGACATCGAATCGCGGAGACGATTACGCGGAAGCCAGCACCTAGGCAGGCTGTTGAATTCCTTCCCCGATCACGTGCTGTTGGCGGAGTCGGGAACGAGTGCGGTTCCGGCAAGCCGAGCTCAGTGAAGATCCGGCGATTGGAGCGACGTTGCAGGACAGCCAACCGGGCGAGCCAGAGTCGGTTGCCAGCTGTGGTATCATCACCACCAAGGCAACGGTAGGGAAAGCCAGCACCGAAGCGGGGTAGAGAGATCGCAGCAGCGCCGGAGCGGCGCTGTCATCACCGCCAGCAGATTAATCGACACCGGCGAGCTGCGACAGACCCGGAGGTTCGAGCAGATCGGAGGGCGGGGTTTACACGGCAGCAAGCACGTGACTGCCGTGCCAAGGAACACTGAACCGGCGAAGCCAACTCGGCAGGCGGACGTCCAATTCCAACGACACTGGCAGGGCCGGGGGTTGACACGGACAGCGTTCCGCAGCGACAGCAGCGGCGGAGGAACCGAGGCGAGCGACCAGGAGCCGAGGAGCGCCGGCATCGGCAGTTGGAGTGACGACAGCACCGAAGGCACCAGCTAGCGATCGTATCTTCGGCAGCAGCAGCGGAACGGTGGTCGGCGGCTCACCAGCTCCGGTTCGGCAGCCAGTGACGACATCAGCGAGCAGGGACGACGGAGGCTACCACGAGTACGCGACTCGGCCGTGGATCGTGTCTGGCAGCCCGACGCCGGAAGGAGGATCCGCCCCCACCGACAGCATCAGAAGCGTCGTTGAGCCAGGGGAGGAATGTCAGCGACGGCGGTGGGAAAGCCAGCAGTTGCTTCGACGGAGCACACGGCTAGCAGAGCGACAGCCACGGCGTAATCATCAAAAAGGGAGCCACCTTCTTTGTGTTTGGCATAAATTGGTTGTGATTGGTGTTACTAGGATCTTGATGTCACAGTAGGTAGGAGTTGAATATTGGATCTAGGAGAAAGGCAAGATTAAATTGCCACCCAAAAAGAATAGCTATGAATGATTTGTTTGAATTTGGAATGGTATGATTGCGGGTTGTGTGGGTTGTGCATGTTTCGCTTGTTGACTGCTGAATTGTATTCTTGGGGGCACGGGGTGTGAATTGAGCGCGGAAGCGCTGTCCAATTCGCCCCGGACCTTAGGGTGAATTATTTGCATGACTTTGATTAGTATTCTAGGGTTTCTGTCGGGACGCGGAAGCGCTCCCCAAATTGGTCTTGGGTGTTGTAGTTAGGTTGAATGGTGTTATGGTAAGAGAGGTTAGGGTGTTCATTGCTTGGAAGGCCAATTTGTCTTGCATTCCACCCCTACGGCCCAACCTTGTGGCTTAAAAACCGGTTCACCGGGATTTGGGCTCACATCGCGCGGCTAATGGGGATGCTCTTAGAATGCATGACTCAATTTTGCAGCAGAGGGACTTGGAAGTCTGCACAGGAAGTCCATGATTGGCATTTGGTAAAACGTTACATAGTGCTTAAATAAGTGCCACATTATCGATTACACGATTTGATTTGAGTCAAAAGTGATGATACAATCATCTCTAAGTAGTAAGATTCTATGTTTTTGTCTTGAGTGATGGTACGCAAAAAAAAACTCAATTTTAAAACAAGGTGTGTTGTTGTGTCCACAAATCAAAAGAAAGGGGTGAGTCCTCTCTCTCTTGGAAATGGCCAAGGGGTAAGTTAGAATGTCATCAAAAGCTCGAGCATGACAAGTTCAAAAGCTTGCAAAGATGAAGTCAAGGTCCATTGAAGTTGATTAAAGAGATCTCGCCATCTTGTACCTTCCACCCATCCCATGGAGACCTTTCTTGAATGTGCACACCTTTCTTGCTGAAGTTTGAAAATCAAACGTTCATTCAAGTCATTGTCACAGCATGAGACCGATGGGTGATGGGTCCCCTTGCCCGAACAACAGCGTATTCCAATCCACTACAACAAGAAGCATAATGATGAAGCATGGCTTACATTGTCTGACTCCTTGTTTGGATATACACAAGAGATGGTTTTCACGTCTTATTATCAGTTCTCTTCCCAACTTGGTACGTAGTAGGCATGCAAGATGTTATGTGTTTAGAAGGAGTTTTGGACCTCTACAGAGTTTCATGTGGCTCACCAACTTCAAAAAAAAAGTTGAATGGTTTCCATGTCGAAAGCTAAGTATTTATTTCATTTGATATAACAAGTAACGTATTCATGAGTGGACTGTAAGGTGATATCATTTTCGGGCCAGGAATAAAAATCCGAGGGATGCTATCAATTTTCATGGGTGGTATGGTGACACGACGGATGTACGATCCGTTTGTCACGAGATCTTGTAGGGCTAGCGGAACCTTATCGGAATAGCATGCACTGGTGTTCATGTACTAGGTTGCGCTCGTGTCCCCTGGACATGTCCAATGTATCGCCATCCGCCCGACATCCCTCCGATTCGTAGAAAATGACCGCCCCAACCACCGTGGCAGCCGTCGCATCCTATGACGTAACGGCATATTACGGTCCCGACCACCACTGGCCACCATCAATTTCTATCGTGTTATCAGATATCATGACATCGACTGTGACCACCACTTCTTGCGGTAAAACCGCACGACCACCGTGGCCACCATCGGTTTCTGTCATGTTATTGTATGACCGTATAACGGCCTCGAGCGCTGTGATCACCGTACCATCATAGGTGGTAATATGCCACGGTATCGGTGTGGTGTATCCATCCGGGTGCATCGAACAATCCCCATTTGAAATGATCATGAATCTGAAAGAAGTTTTCATCGGTGTTGGGCGAGGATGTCATGTCCCTAGCAATGTACTAGGTTCAAGATATCCTAGCTTCCTCTACTTACAAATTTTTGATATCTTGTTCAATATCATCCAACACTTGTTTCGACCTCCAACCAATCTAATACTAAGATCTCAACCTCAGAACAATCAAAACAGGAGATTTGGATTTCATTGTACATACTTAGGATTTTTTATTTTCTTTAGTGTCAATTTTTTTTTTCTTAAGTAAACAATGAGATCAGAATGGTTCAAGGATATGAATTTAGAGAATCAGTTGTGGTGATGGCATTGTAGGTTGCCATTGCATGTTAATTTTTTAATGGTGACCAAACAAGTCAAGCATGGACACCAAGGAAGGCCTGCCTTGAGATCAGGATTAAATAGGACATTGATCACTTTAGGAAGGGTGGATTCAGAGGGTGGCTTTGTATGTCAGTAGCATCTTCAACAGCCAATAACATAAATATATATCTGGGACCTCTGCACCGGGATACAAGGAGCACTTTAGCACTTGGAAGTCTGCACAGGAAGTCCATGATTGGCATTTGGTGAGACCTTACAGAGTGCTAAGATAAGTGCCACATTATAGATTGCTCAATTTGATTTGATTCAATATCTATCGCTCCAATCATCTCTTAGTAGTAAGATTGTATGTTTTTGTCTTATGTGATGGTATGCGTTGGCTACATGGCATTCGGACCAATGTAGGTTGGGTTGACTAGGAGCATAAGAGATTTTTATTTTTTTATTTTTTAAAAATAATTCTAGCATGATTGTACATTTTGTATACACTCAATGGTACCATGGAGTCTGGAAAGTTGTTGTGTCTGAAACAATGGCACTGACATTGGACCAAGTCTCATGTAGTTCAAGCTTTGGCCCTTTGGCTTTCTATCTTTCTCTGGTGACTTGATTGTGACTTGATTTTAGTGAGATTGCATGAAGAGTTGCTAATGCGCGCGTCAATAGATGGCACAACCTCTTCGTACATAATCATTATGCTAACTAAGTGCTGAGACTAAAGATTTGGATTCTCAAGAGATACATCTATCTTTGGGGTGGTTAATAAACTCAAAGATATATTTATGAGGCATGCCACTAGCAACGCAAGACCTCTTCTTGGTTAGGAACATTTAAAGCACCGAACATGATGCTTTCAAATTATAAAATTGAAATGAGCCACTTGGGGGCGTGAGTTTGGTTATTTTGTACTTATGCAAACCTAGATCTAAACATGAAAGTAAAACAATAAATCATGTCCCTTTACTTGAGTAAAGATAAGTTAACATCAAAGTAGAGGCTTGTCCTATGAAAATTCTTTCTCACACTATCACTTGTACTCAGTCACGTGATTATCAATACCTTCTACAAAAATACCTTCTTCATTACCTTCGATTATCAATTTGTTCTTCTTCAAAAGGAATTGAGGAATCCTAAACCTCTATAGAGTTGCATGTTGTTCACGAGGTTTAAAAAAAAAAAAAAAAAAAAAAAAAAAAAAAAAAAAAAAAAAAAAAAAAAAAAAAAAACTTAAATGGGTTTCATGTAGTCTGTTGATTATTTTTTCATTTGATATAAGTATAAATGAGTGGTCTGCAAATTGATTTCATTTTCCAGCGTGAAAGAAAAATCTCAGGGAGCCATTGGCAGATCAAGATGCCATCAATTTTCATAAGTTCTAGGTTGACTCAATGTACGGTCTGTTATGTGCTGGATCTTCTATGCATATCAAGGACTTTATCATAAAAGTAGGCACGGGTTGGCGGTTGTTCACGTACTAGAATGCACTAGTGTCTCCAAACATGTCCGATCAATATATCGTCATCCCTATGTCATCCCTCCGATATCTAGAAAACGACCTCTTCGACACAACTTGTACTCTGTATTTGACCGTACCAAAATTTGATTTAGTTCAAAATATGGATGCCACATAGCAATGAGCATAGAACATCGCAATTTCTTGAAAATATGAAATGAATTGATTCATTGCATCCAATATAATTCTAAGAATATTTCATAGGAGTAACTTAATATAGCGTTGAATCTTCCTTACCTTTGAGGTAAACTTTCACTTCATGCTTTTGTGACTCCCTATTCTTTTTGAGCAAAATTGTAAACATGTCATAAATATCGTTTTAACCCTTAACCCTCAAACGCTATGTGGTTTGAAACAGGCGGCCCAAAATCGGATCCTAGCACGTTTTGGACTCATACAAATATTGATTATTATTGTAAAACTTCACTTTTTAAATGCATCATAAGAGGGTGACCAGTTTGACATAAAAATATAAGTTAGAAGTTGAGTAAATTGAGAGCTACATAAAAAGCCCCTCATGCTTGCTTGGACATTTAAGGGTTAACCCTTTCATGACCAATCAACCAAATATGGTCGATGAAGTGTGCTTATTCCATGATTGAGTAGAATCTGTGTAGAAACAGCAAAATGTTAGAGAACAACGCCGGAAGAGGAGTGTGTGCTGGATCTACTACACAAAACAACGATGCACTTGGACTCGTACTCCGCCTAGTAGAGCTGTCTATACATGGTGATGAGTATGAGATACGGTAGCTGGTCTAAAAAGAAGTGAGAAAGATTCAAGAAATACAACTGTCGAGGACACATGACACCAATTCTAAGGGTCCCTTGGGAACATGGGAACATGGGGGTACTACCCAACTGGCTCCGTCGACAAAAGAAGAGTTGATTTCTTTTGGCAACCCAACACCGTCTATCAAAGCGTATACGTTTGTACAACCTGAAATCCTCCCCAAAAGGAATCAACCACATGTTGTTTGCACACTAATTCTACGTGAAGGCTCGGCGTCTGATGAATGTGACCATGTCTGATTTTTCAATCTGACCATATTTGCTACGATATCCCATGTATTTCTCGTACGCTGCCGTATACAAGGAACTGGGTTCTTGGTCTCTTTTCACAATTTCAGTTTCATAAATGCTCGAAATGCAACGCTCATGGTGTTGTTGGATAGATCTTCAAACTCTCTATAATATTGACCACATGTGTTTTGCCCAAATCTGGATATTCTCGTCTCTAATTCTAGTAAAAAGCTTCAAGGTCATGTATACGCTATGTACTACACTTGACTTGGAACATCATGATACTCTAGTTCATACGGTAGATCTGACCCATGTTTGGCCACTAGCATGCATATAAAGTTTACTACACATTTATACGGTCAGATCTTAATTTTGACCCTTCATTTGTTCGATGCACTCCAAAATACATCCAGACACCTCAAAAAAACCTCGACTTCCAAAACAGGAGTGGTCATGAAAGGGTTAAAGGTGATCGAGTGATCTTTTAACATTCAAAACGCATGCTCTCCATTCTCATTCACAAAGGATTGTGAAGCTAGAATTAATATATATAGTTCATGCAAAAGAACATGGAGGTTTTCGTGATAGAAAGTAATCCTTTTCAAAATCCAATAGTGTGTCTAAGATACAAGATATAATCATATTTGTGGTTAGAAACTGCTTCTCAAAGAATCTAACCAAAAAAATGCCTCTGAAAAGTGCGAGGAGGATTATAACCATTGCAACTAGTAGTTATTTTGTCTAACATTACACACCTAGGTCACTTTTCATGCACTTTAAAAGAAAAAAAAAATAAAAAAAATAAAAAAAAAATAAAAAAAAATAAAAAAATAAAATAGTAGATTCCTATGTTAGTTAGAGATGGATATAACGTAAGATGATATTTGAGATTTGCACTCAATGATTATCTCTGTTTCCTATAAAGAGACATATTGTTGATTCATTTTTTCAAAAAGTGTGTATCATGTTGTTGTCGAGCTCTCTAGTGCCATACAAACCAAATTCTACACAATAAATCAAAGTGTCTTACACAAAGACGATGAGATTGATATCTCATATCAAGTGTAGAACCAAAAACAAAGTAAGGTAGGTTATTGCATATAATCAAGGTTATTGCATATAATCAAGGTTATTGCATATGAGAAGTGGGTGTAGTTTTTATTAATTCATTTCCAATGACAAATGAATTTCACGGCAAGGAATTTTATTGTAAATCTGTTATTTTTCCTGATTATTGGATTAACTCTTATAATTATTTTACCCTTAAACACGTCGGATGTAGAAAATCGACATTTTAATTGAAACGCGACAACTTGGAAGAGCCATGATGTTTTCTTTTGGAGTTCACATTCAAATGAAAACACTTGATTTCCGCTCCAAATCCACTCTAGTTTGTGTTGTAAAAATTGCAAAACCATTCAAGAAAGTATGAATTAATGGCATTCACTGAAGTGAAGCCGTGAGGTACCTCTTGTTTTTGGCTTTTGAATCATGGGGCATGTTTCACCATTGCAAGCCAATCATGTAGAATCTAATTTAGTTTTTTGATGAAAAGAAAATTAATAATCATGATTTTAAGATAAAATCTAACAACTTTGTAGTTGGTTGATTTTTCACTCAAATTATTTTGGTATTAGACTTGCAATGATGTTTAAAAAAAAAGAATGAAAAGTTTGATAGTTTTCTAGACATCGACAAAAACCTTAAATTGTAGATTCCACCAACTTCCAATTATATTGTTGAGTTAGTAGGTACAAACCATCGGATCAAGTAATGCCAAAACGTTCTCGATTTGTAGCAAAAAGTGAGTAATATTAAACCATGTCTACAATTTTCCACATAGCAAATTCTTCAAGTTGAGGTCTTTTTTCATCCAAGGCATAAGCTGAGTCATTGTGGACACAAATACTTATTCCGATATACTATGGAAGATATTTTTGGGAGTGTAAGTGACGAAAGCTTGATAGCAATGGGTATCTCTTTTTGCACCATGGCGTAATAGGGTGAGTAAAGTGTAATTGTAGATTTAGGTCACATGGAGAGGGGAGGAGTCTTGCACAGGGCGGGCGCTTGCAAACTCCAAGCTTGCATCAATGGTCTCTTTCAAGTATAAGGAAGTAAAGCAACATGCTCATAGTCTCGACTATGCCCATCATTCATGAAAGTAATGTCGTACAAGACCTACACCTTCGTGGATGTATGTACATATGCATGCATCATGACTTGCCCCTTGCACAAAAGTGGTTAGGCCCTTCCAATATTGTCCTTGTGTTGAAGAACATAAGTTACATTATCCAAAATGATTAGTTTTGTACACATAGAAGCAAAATATTTATTGGAAAACTAGGCACCGGTCATTTATGTACCAGAATGCACTGATGAGGCTCGGATATGTCCTATAAATGTATCATCATACCTCCTAAATCCCTCCAATCTTTGCAAAACAACCTCTAGAAATCAAAATTTATCACCGCCTCGACCACTACGATGGCCATCAACTATGATGTAATCACGTGTCTAGTCCTGACCACGGTGGCCGATCACACTGTCGTATCCTATGATGTCACTCCATATTTCCGCCTGAACCACCATGGCCACCATCGTTGTGTATCACGTCATCGGATCTCATGACCTTGACCATCATCGCCACTCTAAGTCTGCCCGAGCACCCGAGGCCACCATGATTTTCTCTCATGTTATTGCATGACCGTATCACGGCCTTGACCATCGTGATCACGGTTCCATCATATGTGGCAATATGCCACGGTGGTCGGGGTGGTGTACCCACCCGGCTGCCTTGAACAATCCCGGTAGTGATAATCCCCGTAAGTTTTCACCCCTGTTGAGCAATGTACTAGGTTCAAGACATCCTCAACTTACATATATCTGATGTCTACATTTTATATCTTTTTCAATGTCTTCCCACACTTGTTTCCACCTCCAACCAATCCAATACTAAGATCCTCAGGACAATCAAAAGAGGAGTTTTCGATTTCTTTGCACATACTTCAGATCTTCAGTTTTTTAATTAATGAATCAATGAGATTGGAGCGGTTTATGAACATGTTTTTAGCGAATCAGTTGTGGTGATGGCACTGGAGGTTGCCTTGCATGTTATGTTTTCATGGTGACCAAACAAGTCAAGCATGGACACCAAGGAAGGCCTGTCTTGAGATCAGGATTCAACAAGGTAGGAGTGGTGAAAACCGTCCAAATTTCAGCTTTGCATACTTGGAATAGTGGTGTAAAATTTTGATTATTTTTTGATGGTCTGCAAAGCTAGTGCAAATCCATCTCCAAAAAAAAAACATTTTTTGAGTAATCCTATAATTTCCTATGAATTATTGAATCTGGAGTTGTAGGAGTCCCACTACCCGAACATAGAGTGTTGGCTTTTTTGCAAGGTTGTATTCCAGAAACAGTGGATTGAATGTCCCAAAAAAAATTAAAAAAGGTTCACGAACTGACATAGGAGTTGTCTAAAACCGTTCAGTATGCATGGTGGGAGCTAAAAACAGTGGATGGTTCCCAAAACCGGTCAGTTTGAGCTTAAAAACAGTGGATGGTTCCCAAAGTGGACGTTCTACAGACCCTACCCCTGAACCTATTGTGCGGTTTCTGGGGCTGGACGGTTTTCACAGCTCCTACCTTAGGACATTGATCACTTTAGGAAGGGTGGATTCAGAGGGTGACTGCATGACTCAATTTCGCAGCCAAAGCACTTGGAATTCTGCACAGGAAGTCCATGATTGGCATTCGGTAAAATGTTACATAGCGTTAGGTAAGTTCTACATTATGGATTGAGCAATTTGATATGATTCAAAATTGATGATACATGTGCTCGAATCATTTCTTGTAGTAAGATTATATGTCTTTGATCGGTTTAGGCTATGGGGACTTTATTGGAAAAGAAAGCACCGGTTGTTCATGTACAAGAATGCACTTGTGTCCACGGACATGTCGGATCAATGTATCGCCATCCCTCCAATCTCTAGAATACACCTCAAAACGTCGCATCTCATCACGGCCGTGACCACTGAGGCCGCGACCGTATTCTACAATGGTACCATATATTACCGCCTCTAGCCACCAGTCACCTCTTACTCCCCGACCACCTGTGGCCACCATCGTTTTCTGTCACATCTCATGCGTGCGACAGTAACCACCACCTTTTGCCGAGCCATGACCGCGACTATAACCACCACCTTTTGCCGAGCCATGGCGGCGACTATAACCACCACCTTTTGCCAAGCCAAGGGCACCGTGGCCGCCACCGTTTTGGTCGGGTTATTGCATACAGTATCACGGCCTCAACCATCGTGATCACCGTACCATCATATGTGGCAATATACCACGGTGGTCGGGGTGGTGTACCCATCCGACTCCATCGAACAATCCAAGTAGTTATAATCAACAGTTTGAAAAAACTCTTCACCGGTGTTGGGCAAGGATGTCATGTCAATGTACAATAGGGTCCAACATGGAATGGCGTTTTTGGTTTTGCAGTGGGAAAAAAATCAAGTCAGCCTACTTTGGAAGCCTCTAGAGAGCTCAAAAACTGGTATTTTACCTTGAAAATTTTACCATAGGCTTGAAATCAAGTTGTTAGTATGCCTACCAAGTTTCAAAGCCAAACAATTCATCAAAAAAAAGTTATTCAAAATCTACCAAGATAGGTAGCTGTAAATTATTTTTCACTCCTGCCAACTTTGACAGCCTCCCAAGAATTAAGATTATTTTTCCTTGCTTTGATTTTTTTTGTGGTAGAACACAATTTAAGTTATTGATATATGGTAAAAATCTGAAGTCCAAAATATTAGTGAAAAAAAAGATATTCCCAATCTACCAACATGTGTTATTTTGCGGTATGCTTGTAGAAATCAACTCCACTCCAACCAACTTTGACACCCTCCCAATGGCTAAAAAAATGGCCCATTTGCCATGAAATTTTTGTCACAAGATAAGCTACATGTTAATGACTAGTGTGCCAAAATTCAAGCTCTAAAAGCTTACACAAAGAAAGTAGCACCTAATCTACCAACCTTTTTTGACACCTCATCACATATCTCAACAATTAGCTTTTGCTAAAAAGTATCGTGGATGGAGTGCAGAAGAAAGGGAGCAAGTTGTTTGGACGGATGAGTCCACGTTTGAAGTTGGTAAAAACTGCAGACAAATTCATGTTTGGAGAACTGTGCATGAGCGCTTTGCTTCAAGTTGTATAGTTCCATCTTTCAAGAGTAGCGGGACTTCATTGATGATTTGGGGTGCATTTTTTGGAGGGCAGAAGTCACGACTTGTTTTTATGCCTAAGAATCGGCGCTCTGCAAAGGATTTTGTTGAAGTGGTTTACAATGGGGAGTTACTTCATTTTATGAAGAAAAAACCACAAGAATTACTCATGGAAGATGGTGCTCCTGTCCATAGAAGCAAACTAAGTAGAGAATGGAGGCATGCAAACTGTTTAGAGAAGCTTGATTGGCCCGCAAACTCTCCTGATCTCAATCCAATTCATAATCTCCCAAAGATTTTGAAAGATGCAGTCCAACATGGTTCAATACGCCCTAAAAACACAAGTGACTTAAGAGTAGTTATTGCAAGAGAGTGGGAGAAAATTAGTCGTCAAAAACTCCTTCAACTATGTCATTCCATGCATCAGTCATAGAGGCAAATGGAGGACATACACTTTGGTAGATTAGGTGCTACTTTCTTTGTGTAAGAGCTTGAATTTTGGCACACTAGTCATTAACATGTAGCTTATCTTGTGACAAAAATTTCATGGCAAATGGGCCATTTTTTAGCCATTGGGAGGGTGTCAAAGTTGGTTGGAGTGGAGTTGATTTCTACAAGCATACCGCAAAATAACACATGTTGGTAGATTGGGAATATCTTTTTTTTCACTAATATTTTGGACTTTAGATTTTTACCATATATCAATAACACAAATTGTGTTCTACCACAAAAAAATCAAAGCAAGGTAAAATAATCTCAATTCTTGGGAGGCTCTCAAAGTTGGCAGGAGTGAAAAATAATTTACAGCTACCTATCTTGGTAGATTTTGAATAACTTTTTTTTGGTGAATTGTTTGGCTTTGAAACTTGGTAGGCATACTAACAACTTGATTTCAAGCCTATGGTAAAATTTTCAAGGTAAAATACCAGTTTTTGAGCTCTCTAGAGGCTTCCAAAGTAGGCTAACTTGATTTTTTTCCCACTGCAAAACCAAAAACGCCATTCCATGTTGGACCCTACTGTACATGATTCAAGACATGCTAGCTTCCTCAACTTACAATGATTTGATATCTACATTTGATATCTTGTTCGAAATCATCCAACACTTGTTTTCATCAACAACCAATCTAACACTGAGATCCAAACCTCAGGACAATCAAAATAGGAGTTTTGGATTGGATTGCACACACTTCAGATTTTTTTATTTTTTTATGTCCTTAAAACCAATACAATGAGATCAGAATGGTTTATGAATATGAATTCAGCTTATCAGTTGTGGGGATGGCACTTGAGGTTGCCTTGCATGTTATTTTTCGTGGTGACCAAACAAGGAAAGCATGGATACCAAGGAAGGCCTGTCTTAAGGACAGCATTTAATAGAACATTCATTTAAATGAAGGTAGCTCTTGTTTTTGGCTTTTGAAACATGGGGCATGTTTCACCATTTCAAGCCAATCATGTATCTAATTTAGTTTTTCATGAGAAGAAAATTCATAATCATGATTTTAAGATAAAATCTAACAACTTTGTAGTTGAAAGAATTTTCACTCAAATTATTTCGGTACAAGTCCTAACCCGTGTCCTCCGGACACGGACATCAAAAAGGTAAGATCAAAATTTATGAAAACATGTAAAAAATTCAGACCTAGGTATAAAATATAATTATACCCTATTGAGAATCCTCCAACTACGTATTTCTTTTTATACCTGAGTTTAAATTTTTAGTTTTTTACGTGTTTTAAAAAAAAAATTGATCGGCCCTTTTTGATGTCCTAGTCCGAAGGATATAGGTTAGGACTTCTATATACCGATGTTCTTTGGACAAAAAAAAATAAAAAAATAGTATTCAATTAATTAGTGAGTGAGTTCCCCTCGTCCCATGGGTAAGCACTTTATTTGGTGCTCTTCAAAAACTACACCCTATCCTCGGTTCCCTCGTAAATGGTCTTCCTACTTTTTAAGATTTATAGCATGTCCTACGTTCCCTTTTTCTGGGTTACCCATGCTTTGGCCCGTTCCCCGTTCTCATCATTATCTGGTCGACATTCTCATTGATGAGGCCATCAGACATGTGATTAACATTATTTGTCTTTCAACAACTTTCCTTTTTGGTTTCCGTCATTTGTTCCTAGTTTCCATCATTTGTATGTAGTTCCCATCATTCGTTCTTGGTTCTCATTATTTGTTAGTAGTTCTCATCCTCCTTTCGTAATTCTTATCCTTTAATCTCGATTCCTGGTTCCCCTCCAATGTTCCCTTGATCTCCCCTCAAGTGACTCTTTCTTTGCTCCCATTTTTATGTTCCATATTCCTTGTCTCTTTAACTCCTTGTATTTTTATTATTGGGATCTAATAAACTCTTAATAACAACCACATACCATTTAGAGAACTCTTCAAAATCTTTAGAACTCCTCCGTGCCCAATTCCTAGTTCTTGTTCCATGTTCCGTTGATCTCCTCTTTACTCCTTACTTTGCTCCATTTTACATGTTCCACATTCCTTGTCCCTTCGACTCTTGTTATGTTAATGAGATTTAATAAATTATTAATAACAATCAAGTATCACCTACGGAAATCCTTCAAAATCTTTAAAACTCTTCATACCGTGTATACTCTCATGGGCAAACCACCCTACTACCGGAAAGGATCACCAAGGGCAAACAGAGAAAACCGGCTGCATTAGGTTGGGCAACCTGCAAAGGATCGCTAGCAGGTAATCGTGTTCTTTTATATATATAGATCAGATTTGCAATGATGTTTTTATTAAAAAAAGAAAAACATGAAAAGTTTGATAGTTTTCGAAACATCGATAAAACCTTAAATTGTAGATTCCACCAACTTCCAACTATATTGTTGAGTTAGTAACTACAAACCATTTCATCAAATAATGCCAACAATTCCTCGATTTATAGCAAAATGTGAGTTGTATTGAACCATGTTTACAATCTTCCACATAGCAAACTTGGCGCGTTGAGGTTTTTTCCACCCAATGCATAACTTTAGTCACTATGGACACGGATACTTATTCCGATAAGCAATGGAAAGATATTTTCGGGAGTGTAAGTGACGAAAGCTTAAGTGTAAGGAAGCAAAGCAAGAGACTCATAGTCTCGGCTATGCCCATAATATATGAAAGTAATGTTGTACAAGACCTACACCTACGTGGATGTATGTACATATGCATGCATCGTGACTTGCCCCTTGCACAAAAGTGGTTAGCCCCTTCCAATATTGTCCTTGTGTTGAAGAACATAAGTTACATTATCCAAATGATTAGTTGTGTACACACCCAAGTACAAAAGAAATTGAAGAGAATGCACTTTTTGAAATGTGGTTTTTTTCCTTTCTACCTCAACCCCATTTTGTATGCCAGGCGGATAAAGGTCTCCTAACCGCAGGTGGTCGTAGGTCCTCAAAAAATGTCACATCATATAAAGGCCCATGAGGGAGTCTTCTTAGTTTGAAATTCTTCTCGGAAGGAGAACAAAAATTTGTAGCAAATGTTGTTGATTTTCCCATTACAACGATTTTCAAGCGGTTATCGGTCCCGTTGTGTGAACAACCACAATGTATTGCAATCCAGCACGGTAAGAATCATAATAATGAGGCATGGTTTTCTTGCCTCCTCTTTTGGATAGATATGAAAAATGTTATTCAATTCTTATTATGAGTTTTCTCCCAACTTGGTACGTAATACGCATGCAAGATGTTATTTGTTTAAAAGAAATTGTGGAATTGTGAATCTCTACATGCCAAGCTTTAATATATATATATATATATATATATATATATATATATATATATATATATATATATATATATATATATATATATATATATATATATATATATATATATATATATATATATATATATATATATGTCCATAGAGTATTTTTCCCATTTAATATACCATGTAACGTATTATCACTAGTCTATAAGTTAATTTCATTTTCCGGCAAGATATAGAAATCCAAGGGAGCCATTGGCAGTGCATGATGCCATCACTTTTCATGTGTTCTATGTTGAATTGTTGACGCGATGTATTATTGATTAGTGCAATCCTTCATGTACTAGAATGCACTCATAAGACAAGGACATGTCCAATCAATAGTCGTCATACATCCCATCTTTAGAAAGAAATCTCCAAAATTCGTATTTTATCACCGCCCCGACCACCGTGGCGGCCGTCAACTATGATGTAATCACGTATCACGTCCCGACCACCATGGGGGCTATCGCATCCTATGATGTTACCCATATTTCCGCCCCGACCACCGTCACCACCATCGTTTTCTATCACGTCATCGCAACACATGACTCCAACTATGACCGCCACTTTTCACTGGCCCGAGCACTGTGACCACCATCATTATCTGTTGTGTTATTGCATGTCCGTATCACGGCCTTGACCATCTAGATCACCATTTCATCATATGTGGCAATATGCCACTCTGGTCGGAGTGGTGTACCCATCTGTTGAAACACTTGACTGATTTGTATTGAGAGTGGAAGAACATATATACATAGTGTTGAGGGAGGTGGAGCGGTGCAACCATGATTGAAATGAGTGTGTGCCGCTCCACGCCAAGGTGGCTCATAATGAGCAGTTATGAAAGGTAAGTACTAAGTACTATCTAATTAATGAATGGCTATTATGTGGTCTTGAGCGTCTTTCTTCAACACCCTCCCTCGCTCGAGACTACGTACAACTTTGAGAGCGTCTTTCTTCAACACCATCCGCCTGCCTCAAACAATCCCCGGTAGTAGTAATCCCCTGAAGTTTTCACTGGTGTTGGGCAATGTACTAGGAATCAATGTCCTATTGAATCCTGATCAATGTCCTATTGAATCCTGATCTCAAGATTCCTCAACTTACACAAAATATTTGATATCTTGTTCAATATCTTCCAACACTTCTTTCGACCTCCAACCAATCCAATACTAAGATCCTCACCACAATCAAAGAAGGAGTTTTGGATTTCTTTCCACATACTTCAGATTTTTAGTCTTTTATTTTTATTTTTTTATGAATCAATGAGATTGGAATGGTTCATGAATATGAATTCAGCTAATCAGTTGTGGGGATGGCATTGTAGGTAGCCTTTGCATGTTCTTATTCATGGTGATCAAACAAGTGAAGCATGGATTCCAAGGAAGGCCTGTCTTGAGATGAGGATTCAATAGGACATTGATCACTTTAGGAAGGCCGGACACTAAATCCAATCCATGTTCCCCTTGGAATTTCCAAATATGGAGGGAGGCTAATAAAAGGCTACCCGGTATTTTTTTGTGTTTAAGGCTTTTAAATTCAAAGAAGAGGCCCCCAAGGGTAAAATGGGGGTGCAAATCCCAAATTTCAAAAAAAAAAAAAAAAAAAAAAAAAAAACCTTGAGGGGGTCAAAAATGGAAAAACAAAAAACTGGGGCCCCACCTAAGTGGTGAACCCAGATTGAATTTAGTGGGCGGCCTTAGGAAGGGTGGATTCAGAGGGTGGCTTTGTATGTCAGTAGCATCTACAACAGCAGTAAAAGGAAAATAAAAATATCTCGGACTTCTGCACCGGGATAAAAGGAGCACTTTTGAATGCATGACTCACAGCATCTCCACCTATACTCACTAAAGGAGACTTGCTAAAATTGTTCATCTCTATTTGAAGAGGCCTTGAAATCACACTCCCCCACTCTTGGAGGCCCCTCAGGCACCAAAAGTGCATGTGAAATAGTTAATGCACCATTTGCAAGTAGAATGTCAGATTTAGTCAACTAAAGTTAGATTTGGAGGGCCATTTCTTAACGCGCCAAAGCAGAGAGTCAAGAGACATTTTTGGAGGGCCCTTAGCATTTCTCATCCACTTATTGCGAGTGTTAAAGACTTGGCGAGTATTGGTGCGGATGCTCTCAATTACCCAACCAAAGCACTTGGAAGTCTGCACAGGAAGTCCATAATTGGCATTTGGTAAAACGTGACATAGATTAAAACAAGTACCACATTATCGATTGGGCAATTTGATTTGATTCAAAATTGATGATACAATCATCTCTTAGTGGTAAAAAAATATGTTTTTGTCGTGACTGACAATATGCATTGGGTACATGGCCATCGCACCAATGTTGGTTGGGTTAACAAAGAGCAAACGAGATTTATTTTTTTGATAACTCTAGCATGATTGTACATTTTGTATTCACTCAATGGCACGTACCATGGAGTCTGGAAAGTTGTTGTGTCTGAAACAATGGCACTGACATTGGACCAAGTCTCATGTAGTTCAAGCTTTGGCCCATTGGCTCTCTATCTTGCTCAATTGAATTGATTACATTTTTTGACTTAATGTATGGTCTGTTATGTACCGGATCTTCTATGCCTAGCAAGACTTTATCGGAAAAGTAGGCACGGGTTGGCGGTTGTTCACATACTAGAATGCACTAGTGTCCCCCAAACACGTCCGATCAATGTCTCGTCATCCCTTCGTCATCCCTCTGATATCTAGAAAACGACCTCTTATTAGACACAATTTGTACTTTGTGTTTGTTTGTACCAAAATTTGATTCAGATCAAAATATAGATGCGACATAGCAATTTGTAAAGAACATCGCAATTCCTTGAAAATATGAAAGGAATTAATTCATTGCATTCAATATAATTCTAAGAATATTTTATAACAAAATATAACAATGAATCTTCCTTACCTTTGAGGTAAACTTTCACTTCATGCTTTTGTGACTCCCTATTCTTTTTGAGCAAAATCGTAAACATGTCATAAGTATTGTTTGTAACCCTTAACCCTCAAACGCTATGTGGTTTGAAACAGGCGGCCCAAAATCGGATCCTAGCACGTTTTGGACTCATACAAATATTGATTATTATTGTAAAACTTCACTTTTTAAATGCATCATAAGAGGGTGACCAGTTTGACATAAAAATATAAGTTAGAAGTTGAGTACATTGAGAGCTACATAAAAAGCCCCTCATGCTTGCTTGGACATTTAAGGGTTAAAGGTGATCGAGTGATCTTTTAACATTCAAAACGCATGCTCTCCATTCTCATTCACAAAGGATTGTGAAGCTAGAATTAATATATATAGTTCATGCAAAAGAACATGGAGGTTTTCGTGATAGAAAGTAATCCTTTTCAAAATCCAATAGTGTGTCTAAGATACAAGATATAATCATATTCGTGGTTAGAAACTGCTTCTCAAAGAATCTAACCAAAATATGCCTCTCATAAAAGTGTAAGGAGGATAAAAATCATTGCAACTAGGAGTTATTTTGTCTAACATTACACATCTAGGTCACTTTTCATACACTTGTTATCTTCAAAAGTAGATTCCTATGTTAGTTAAAGATGGATATAACGTAAGATAATATTTGAGATTTGCACTCAATGATTATCTCTGTTTCCTATAAAGAGACATTTTGCCGATTCATTTCTTTCAAAAAGTGTGTGTCATGTTGTTGTCGGAACTTCTCTTGTGCCATACAAACCAAATTCTACACAAATAATCAAAGTGTCTTACACAAAGACAATGAGATTGATATCTCATATCAAGTGTAGAACCAAAAACAAAGTAAGGTAGGTTATTGCATATAATCAAGGTTATTGCATATGAGAAGTGGATGTAGCTTTTAGTAATTTATTTTTGATAAAAAATGAATTTCACCACAAAGAATTTTATTGTAGCTATGGTTACTTTTCCTCATTATTAGATTAACTCTGATATTTATTTTACCCTTAAACGCATCGTATGTAGATAAACGACATTTTAATTGACATGCGACAACTTTGAAGAGCCATGATTTTTTTTGTTTGGAGTCCGTTCCAAATCCACTCAAGTTTGTGTCGTAAAAATTGCAAAACCATTCAAGAAATTATGAATTAATGGCATTTATTTAAGTGAAGGTAGCTCCTGTTTTTGGCTTTTGAAACATGGGGCATGTTTCACCATTGCAAGCCAATCATGTAAAATCTAGTTTAGTTTTCAATGAGAAGAAGATTCATATTCATGATTTTAAAATAAAAACTAACAACTTTGTAGTTGGAAGATTTTACACTCAAATTATTTTGGTATTAGACTTGCAATGATGCTTTTATTAAAAAAAAAATGAAAAGTTTGATAGTTTTCTAGACATCGACAAAAACCTTAATTTGTAGATTCCACCAACTTCCAATTATATTGTTGACAGAGTTAGTAGCTACAAACCATTTGATGATGTAATGCCAATCATTCCTCAATTTATAGCAAAAAGTGAGAAGTATTAAACCATGACTTCAATTATCCACATAGCAGACTCGTGGAGTTGAGGCTTTATTCACCCAACGCATAAGTTGAGTCACCTTGTGTACACGGATGTTTATTCTGATAAGCATTGAAAGATATTTTTGGGAGTGTAAGTGACAAAAGCTTGATAGCAATGGGTATCTCTTTTTGCGCCATGGCGTAATGGGGTGGGTAAAGTGTAATTGTAGATCTAGGTCAGATGGGGGAGGGTCTCGGAACGGAGCGGGGCAAAGCAAGGCGGCGCTCGCAAACTCCAAGCTTGCATCAATGGTCTCTTTCAAGTAAAAGGAAGCAAAGCAACACACTCATAGTCCTGCCATCATGCATGAAAGTAATGTCGTACAAGATCTACACCTTCTTGGATGTATGTACATATGCATGCATCATGACTTGCCCCTTGCACAAAAGTGGTTAGCTCCTTCCAATTGTGTCCTTGTGCTAAAGAACATAAGTTACCTTATCCAAAATGATTAGTTCTGTACACACCCAAGTACAATGTTCAAAGAAATTAAAGAGGATCCAATTTTTGAGATGTGGTTTTTTCCCTTTCTACCCCAGACCCCCATTTTGTCTTGTAGGTGGAAAAAGGTCTTGTAACCGGAGGTGGTCGTAGGTCCTAAAAGAATAACTTATCATTTAAAGGCCCATGAGGGAGCCTTCTTAGTTGGAAATTCTTCTCTGAAGGAGACCAAGAATGTGTAGCAAATGTTGTTGATTTGCCCATGAAGAATGTTCAAAAAGAAACAAAATATATTTTTATAAAAGAAAACCTCGTGTAGAAAAAGAAATGTTTTCAATGAATTGCATGAAGATGTAAATTGCGATGTGCGTACTCAAGTGAGATATTTACATGGAAAAAATATGAGAGTAATATTTGGGGTAACAATCATCGGAGTCCCCCTTTGCACAAAGCAAACTATGTCTTACAAAGAACACAAAAAAAGAGTTTAAACGTTACAATCTCACAAATGGACATTTCAAAGTACAAGAAAGCATTAAGAAGTTTGACCGCTCCTTAATACGAACCTTGTGATAGAAAACCACAATTAGGAGGTCAAAAAGCACGTATACTTCTAGGGGTTAACGCAACTACCCGTGTAAAATTGACCATCTACTACGAGCTTGAAGTTGAAATGCAGGACCTTTTCTTGGAACAAATACATTTGCTCAAATGCTGGAGTCAGCAATAAGCAATAACAAACTTCATTATCCCATGTTTGCCCAACGGTCTCTATCAGATTTTAGGGCCGGTTGCACTTGTCTTTTTAGGAATGAGAAAATTCAACACAAAGTTTCCCCGAGTAAAAGTAAGTAACAAGTGGGAAGGAGAAGGGGCGGGGCAAAAGGGACTGTCTGATGTCACACACAAATGATGGAGGCCTCAAATCGATCATCAACATAAAATTAAAATAAAAACACGAAATAAGTCATATGACAAGGCAACTGCTATTGTTTGCTCGTTAAATCAAGTTTTGTTGAAATAGTCGTCTCATGTGGTCTGTATGATATGATTCCTGTGTGCCTTGAACCATGGCATTGTCCCTGGGGTTTAGGGTCCCAAATATTGATACATAAGCTAGCTTTGGAATTCAAGGCAAAAGATTCTTTACTTTGAAACTTAAGTAGTGATTCGGTCATGAAAAATTTTCCTAATTTTAGCTTGCAACCCAAGATTCATGTAATATTCAATACCATGAGGTTAGAATAATTCTTTACTGACTTATTCTTAACCAATTGTGAGCGTAGGGCATTTTAAACTATAGACCAAGCTTAAGATACCCAAACATTCTTAGCAATCTAAGACTCACACATAGCACTTAGGCTTTTACACTATGGAACAAGGGCAAAAGGTCAAGAACTACCTACAATGGCAATTGAGGCATTTCGGATGAAAATTTTTGTTCTCAATAAATATTTGGGGGCAAGCCATAATTGAACCCCAAACTCTTACATGGAGTCCTCTATATGTCATTCATATGAGAAGCAAAGTGTATGGTGATATCACCATGATCCTTTTTTATACCATTGTTATTTAAGAAAAATACGCAAGAATGACGCAATTGGCTCACTCTGGTGAACCTCAAAGGGTGATAGTTTGGTTGGGGTACCCAAAAAGGTTGTCCAATGAACAATTGCACTCTATGCTGGTGTGTCAAACATATCCATTTTTAAACTGTAATACAATAAGACTTCATCAGATGTGGTTTTAGTTGTCCATACTTATAATGTATCAAGAAAAAAAAAAAAAAAATAGAAATTTAAAAATAAAATAAAATGAAGTAATTTTATTTGATTTTTTAGTTGAAAAAGTAACTTATGTCCCACTAACCTAAAATCCATAGAATCAAGCAAATGAAAAATCAACCATTTTTATTTTAGTATAATTTTTGAATATGACCTACATCTTCTTGTATAGAATACAAAATAATTTATTTAATTATAAAAAATTAATTCATTGTGCACTATAATGCCCGCAAATCCCAAAATTCAAGCATTTTTTTTCTCATCTATGAATGGATTAAAAAAAAACAAAAAAAATCTAAGAGAAACTCCATAGGCATATATACTTTGATTTCATTGAGGTGCATGATATTTTATTCTCCATTTCAGGGTCTTTTTACTAGGTTAAAATAGACAAATCAGACAAACTTTGGAGGCTTTCAATAAAAATAACCTAATTAGTGAGTCCAAAAAGTGATACCCCAAGCTTACCTTTGCCCCACGGGAAGTATGTAATCCATACATACCGTCGATTTTTGATGTACCCACCACTACATTGTCCCATTTTAAAGAAATTCTACATGTCCATATTCACAACTTTGTATTAAAATCCTAGGAGGGTCTAAAAGTTATGATTCCAACATGTTCAAAGACAGTTATTAACAATGCCCATGTACACAAATTGCTTGTGTAAGTAGCTTTGCCCATGTACACAAGCTTCATTACAAATTCTCCATGCTAATTCTCTCTCGTCGAAATGGGGGAGGGGTAAGTTAATATGTCATCAAAAGCTCGAGCATGACAAGTTCAACATATAGGGCACTATGCCACGGTGGTCGGGGTGGTGTACCCATCCGCTGCCTCGAACATCGTGATCCCTGTTCCATCATATGTGGCACTATGCCACGGTGGTCGGGGTGGTGTACCCATCCGCTGCCTCGAACAATTCCTAGTACTAATAATCATGAGTTTGAAAGAAGTTTTCAATACAAGTGGGCAAGGATGTCATGTGCCTAGCAATTTACTAGTTTCAAGCTATCCTAGATTCCTCTACTTCCAAATATTTGATATCTTGTTCAATATCTTCCAACACTTCTTTCAGCCTCCAATCCACCTGATACAAAGATACTGATGTTAATCTGAGCCTCAGAACTATCAAAATGAGAGTTCTGGATTTCATGGCACATACTTCAGATCTTTTTTCTTCTTTCTTTAAAATAAAAAAATAAAAAAAATAAAAAAAAATAATTTAAAAAAAAAAACAACTGAGGTTGGAATGGTTTTTGAACATGACTTAAGCGAATCAGTTGTGGTTGCCTTTCATGTCCTTTTTAACCCTTAAACGTCAGAGCATGCCCCTTGGGCTTGGTTTACAGTGTATTTTCAGAGGGGCTTGACGTTTACGGGTTAATGGTGACCAAAGAAGTCAAGCATGTATACCAAGGAAGGCCTGTCTTAAGAACAGAATTAATTAGGACATTGATCACTTTAGGAAGGGTGGATTCAGAGGGTGGCTCTGTATGTCAGTAGCCTCTTCAACAGCCAAAAAAGTAAAAAAATCTGGGACCTCTGCACCTGGATAAAAGGAGCACTTTAGAATGCATGACTCAATTTCACAGCGGAAGCACTTGAAAGTCTGCACATGAAGTCCATGATTGGCATCTGGTAAAACGTGACATAGTACTAAAATAAGTAACATATTATCGATTACGCAATTTGATTTGATTCAAAATTGATGATATATGTGCTTGAATCATCTCTTTGTAGTAAGATTATATGTCTTTGTCTTGAGTGATGGAGTGATGGCATGCAAGATGTTATGTGTTCAAAAGGAATTGTGGAATCGTGGACCTCTACAGATTTGCATTAGATTTGTATGTCGTTCACCAGCTTAAGAAAAGAAATTGAATGATTTTCGTGTAGCCTGTTGGTGATTTTTTCATCTGATGTAACATGTAATGTGTTAATCAATGGATTGTATCAAGTTGATTTCATTTTTCGGCCTGAAAGAAAAATCCGAGGTAGCCATTGGCAGCGCACGATGCCATCAGTTTTCATGTGCTCTACATTGACTTGATGTGTGATGGGTTATTTACCGGATCTTGTATTGGCTATCGGGACATTATCAAAAAAGAAAGCAGTGGTTGTTCATGTACAAGAATGCACTCATGTCCACGGACATGTCGGATCAATGTATCGCCATCCCTCCAATATCTAGAAAACGACCTCAAAACGTCGCATTTTATCACGGCCCCGTCTGCGGCCGCGACCATATTCTATAATGGTACCATATATTACCGCCCATGGCCACCACCTCTTACTCCCCAACCACCTGTGGCCACTATCGTTTTCTATCCTATGTCATGGCCCTGACTGTAACCACCACCTTTTGCCGGACCGAGAGCACCGTGGCCACCACCGTTTTTTGTTGGGTTATCGTATACGCTATCACCACCTCGATTTTTGTCAGGTTATTGTATACGGTATCACGGCCTCGACCACCGTGATCACAGTACCATCGTATGTGGCAATATGCCACGGTGGTCGGGGTGGTGTACCCATCCGGCTGCATCAAACAATCCCGGTAGTTATAATCATGAGTTTGAAAGAACTTTTCACCGGTGTCGGACAAGGATGTCATGTCAATGTACATGGTTCAAGATATCCTAGCTTCCTCAACTTACAATGATTTGATATCTACATTTGATATCTTGTTCGGAACCTTCCAACACTTGTTTCTATCTCCAACCAATCTAACACTAAGATCCAAACCTCAGGACAATCAAAATAGGAGTTTTGGATTGGATTGCACACACTTCAGATTCCTATTTTATTTATTTTATTTTCTTAAAACCAATACAATGACATTGGAATGGTTCATGAATCTGAATTCAGCAAATCAGTTGTGGTGATGGCACTGGAGGTTGCCTTTGCATGTTAATTTTCAGGGTGACCAAAGAAGTGAAGCATGGATACAAAGGAAGGCCTGTCTTGAGATCAGGATTCAATAGGACATTGATCACTTTAGGAAGGGTGGATTCAGAGGGTGGCTTTGTATGTCAGTAGCATCCTTAACAGCCAAAAGAATAAAAATATCTAGGACCTCTGCACCCGGATATAAGGAGCACTTCGGAATACATGACCCAATTTAGCAGCAGAAGGACTTAGTCTGCACAAGAAGTCCATGATTGGCATTTGATAAAAAGTGACATAGTGCTAAAATAAGTGTCTCATTATCGATTGTACAATTTGATTTGATTCCAAAATGATGATACAATCATCTCTTAGTAGTAAGATTCTATGTTTTTATCTTGAGTGATGGTATGCATTGGCTACATGGCAATGGGACCAATGTAGGTTGGGTTAATGAGGATCAAATGAGATTTTCTTTTCTTAGTAATTCTAGCATGATTGTACATTTTGTGTTCACTCAATGACAGGTACCATGGAGTGTGGAAAGTTGTTGTGTCTGATACAATGGCACTAACATTGGACCAAGTCTCATGTAGTTCAAGCTTTGGTCCTTTGGCTCTCTATCTCTCTATCTTAGTACATAAGAATGACGCAATATCAAAATGGCTCGCTCTAGTGAGCCTCACAGGAAGTACCTAATCCATACATATGATGGATTTTTTGATGTACTCACTTGGTACTCTAAGTTGTTCCATTTTAAGAAACATGTACAAGTCCAAATTGACAACTTCATAAAAGAATCCAACGAGGGTCCAAAATTTATGATTCCAACATGCTCAAAAACAAGTTTTTACAATGCCCATATACACAAATTGCTTGTGCGGCTACCTTCATTACAGATTTTCCATGCTAATATTTGTGTGCCATTAATAAGTACCTTAGCGTAGAAAAGGTAAAAGTTGTAAAATATGACAATTGATGTGGTGAGTTTTGATTGTTACCATCTTCATTATGGAGTCAAGTCAACAATGCAAATCCAATCCATGATATTCACGAATCATCCTAGTTGAACTTTTCTCCCGACTAAACATGAAGAGTTCACTTCATCTTTATTATCAAAAAAACTAACAACAACCAATTTCAAGTACTCAAGTGACAAAAAAAACCCTTATGTGAACTATGAACGCTCCCATATGAGTTTGAACAATCACTATCACAAATAAAATCCAATCGATACATTTACATCCTTTCAATTCCAACAATCACCTGTACTAAATGCCAAATGCCAAAAGGAATCATGATTGCACTTTGAGTACAAACCAAATGCCGCAAAAGTACTCAAAAGAACAAGTGTCACCTCCATCGTATTTTTTTGCAAACCATAATTTGTGCAAAAATAAAGTTCCACTCTGTTTGTATACATACAATTCTAGTCATTCAAAAATATGTGATGATGAACCACGTAACAAAAAATAAGAAAAAAATGCATTTAAATCCATGTAAAAGACAACAGAAATGAATGATTGTAAACAATCAAATAGAGTTACCTCATCATCACCCAAAAACAATTTATTATTATTATTTTTCAATTTTATTTTTTATTTTATATATATATATATATATATTTTTTGTATATTTGATTCATTGGTATTTTCTTGCTAATTATATTTGTAACACGTGCACATGCCTCAACCTATACTTCTGAAAGATGTAGATCTTGTTAGGGTCCTCCACTTGGTGAATATGTAAGCCAACGTATAGATCTTCCACTGAGTGAGTGATCTTGAACAACTTCTCTACTCTATGTGTCGAAGTAGAGACTTCATCTTCGAAAGCGAGGAGCAACACACAAGGCCGTCATCAACCAAAAAAAAAGAAGAAGATGAGTAGCCGTTTAGGAGAAACACATGGATCTCCCACACTTGAAACAAGCTCAAACTCAATCAAAAAGACGTCCAACTTGCGGTTCTAGATATGCCCTGATTGCTTAAAACCATAAAGGCTTTTAAAAATGAGGCAAGCAAGTGTGCAATTATTTGCACCTAGTACCTCGTACCCGGAGCTGTCACATACACAAAGTAGTGTCAATCTCTCTTAAAACTCCGCACGCACAAGAAAATGTAATACATTTCCGTAATCTACAAGGAAAATAATATCTAGCATCTTCAACATCCAATGTCCCAATCAAGTACAAGTAAAGCAACGACTCATTGTTAAGAATATGATGTTCACTAACTCATTTGCAGGAATGTAACATTCTCACAAATAATGAGAAATTGTATGACTTCTAGACTCATGCACATTGCATGGCTTAGCTCTGAAGTCCTTTTCTTGGGTTTGCATGCTCAGCAGGATTTGAGGTCATTATTTTGTATACCTTAAACTTTTTAGGTAAGCTGACTTTCCATCAAACCTTTTCAAGTTCCGCAAAAGTATTATTCATGTTTGATGTGATGATTGTGATAGGCGTTTGGGCTGCTACATTGTGAAAAGTGTGAGTAGGACAAAGTTTCCATCATCAGTGGGCAATTCAAGTTGTACAACCTGGTCAGGCAAGTGGGTACTTCCAACGAGGCCTGAATACTCCAAAACTCATCACACACATGTCTCTATTTGATAAATATATTTCCATGAAATTTACGTAATCAAACATCCAGTGATGTGAGGGTAAGCGTTCAGCTACCAAGGAGGATGGAGGAGGGGTAATGAGCCCCCTAATTTTTTGATGTATAGACATTAAATGGCAAGGAGTAGGCTTCCAAGGGTAACTTGGGGTCGAAGACCTCAAATGTGAATTCAAAATTTTCAAAAACGGCCTTGGGAGGTCCCCACGGATTCTAGGGTGCCTCCTTGGTAGGTGCCACGAACAATTGCCCGTGATGTGATTGGTTTGAGTTGCATTCTTGATTATGTGGAGCCTTTAGTGTGCGGATGAGTAGTGTAGAACCTGTGACTTGATCAATGAGAGTTTTGACATACAAACTTTCCAATCCAAGTCCGCGATGCAAGTTTGCGTACATGGATGATGCACCCAAAGAATTCAAGAATCTTTCACTTTACAAGGCCGGTACGTATGGATTGATGGTACTATGACACCAAAAAGAAAAGAACACCACAACATCTCACAAGGTGAATTTGATTAATATGCTTTCTCTACCTTAGCCCTTAGAACTACTTTCACCCCTAAATTTCCTTGTGGCATTGGGAGCTTGAAACCTCAAAAGTGCGATATTCAACCTCTATGAACTCCCGGGCGTATGTAACATATTTTTTTACTTTTATTAGACTTCCACCTGTAAAATCCTCTACCTTAGCCTATTCTTAGATAGTATTCCAAAAATTTATTGTTGGATGTTTGTCATTCGTGAGATTATAACGTACAAAGTTGCAGCAAAAGTAGTTTTGGGCATCGCCCGGAATGCTTGGACTCAATGGTGCAAAGGGCAAGTTGATGATTGTTACCCCAAACATTTGCTCATATTATTTTCTAAGTTGGTGACTAAGTTGAGCATGCGCTTGAAAAAAATTAGAAATCTCCCTTGTCTCCAAGGCAAAAACTAAATAATTTTTGTACGGAGAGGTCAAATATTGGCTTAGATGTGAGAAATTGGAAAATCAATCATCGTGGAATGACAATTTTGAATTTGACAAAAACAAACGGTGAGGACACATCTTCATGAACATGAAAATTTGTAGTGATTTTTTTTCTCAAAAAAGTATAAATCTCAAATACGTGTGAATTTTCAAAAGAGAATCATGGAAAACTGAATGAAACCTTGCAAGGGGAGCTCTAGAAGCTGGGCTCCATAAGTCACAAGCATGGTCCATCAGCCGTACCTCTACCCTCACCCTCACAACATTGAATGAGGGAATTCTGTATTGATGGCAATGCATTGCATGAGGGAATTTTGTAATGATGGCAGTGCATTGAATGAGGGACTTTTGTAATGATGGCATTGCATTGAATGAGGGAATTTTGTAATTATGGCAATGGACTGCAAGGTCCTGTCACCTCCGACGTAAGCCATCTTAGGGCTTCACGAGCAATGTCGCTCCCCAACATCGCGTCCTACTCGTTAGCATGGTGAAAATTCATCGTTTCGAGCGAATGGAATGTAATATTGCCATGGATGGATGATTGTTCCAAGGCTAACTAGCCCAATTGTACTGGGAGGGTGTAGTTGGGAGGAAATTTGATCTACAACTGGACTCCAAACTCGCATATAACACTGTTAGGCCATTGCATTTATCTCCAAAATGACAATAGCTCCATTTGCAATGTCCTCCCATTTACTCCTTCACTACTTCAAACTGCAAAACTATAAGGATAGAAAATTAAGGTATTATATATTGTGTGGAAGTAGGAAAGAGTTATTTATACCAATAAAAAGTTACACTATGGTCATAATATGTTCAAATAAGATCACAAAGTGCGTTACAAGAGTAGGATGATGTACTCACACTCACGTGTTACGGCGACGTCGAAGATGTGATTCCGTGTGCCAACGTGCCCAACAATTCTCCTTACAATTATAGGATGTACTCAAGCACATCCAAAGATTTCCACACTTCTCACAAAAATGGTGTGAAAGACGGATTTTGCAGACTACACATTTACGGCGTAGATTTTTGTGGAAAGGGTAGCATATAACTGGGCATCGCGGGATTTGATACTAAATGTGAACTGGGCATCGTGAGATTTGATACTAAATGTGGACTGCATTGAATGAGGGAATTTTAGGCTATAACGTTTTGCATCAACTTTGATTGTTCTAATCTTCCAAATGGTGCTCATCCAACATTTGAGTATTTTTATGGTTATACTAACATTAGTTAGGTTTAACCCCTAACTTTCCTTGAAGCCTAAAATGGGTTTTTGCAATCCCGGGCAGCCTAGATGAAGGGGTTAATAGTAATATTTATGCCTAAGAATTTTATCGGGTCCTCCTTACACTGCAAAGTGTATGTGGTAAAATTTGTAAAGTCAAATTCCAATTTTTTGAGCCTTCTAGGACGATCCTTGGGTTGCGAGCCGAGATGGGGCAGCTCAAAAAAGTAACTTTTTTGAATTTTTTTTCTTGAAACATGATCATTACTAAATCACTACTAAAATTTCAAAGTGACTCAAGTCAAAAAGTTTACCAATTTTACAAGGGCAGCCTCCAAAAATTACAACATCAAACTTCAAAATTTGCAAAACTAGTTTTGCATCAACTTTGATTCATATAATATTCCAAATGGTGCATATCAAACAATGGGATTTTCTTATGGTAGTGCTCATAGTAGTTAGCTTTAGGATTTTATGGTTGACAAAATAAATAGAAAATATAAAATACTAATAATATATATATTTATATTAAAAAAATCTGACTGTATTTCAATTTAAGGAAGGTGGTCAAAAGTTGAAGTTTTTGACCCCAAACATGCCTTGGGGACTTTGGTGTTAAAGTTAATATAATTTTTGTACAAGGTTGTTTTAAAAGCAACTTTCTTCTTTTCAAATCCAAAGTTTAAAAAACTACACTAATTTATCTATTTTCTCAAAATTTGGAGTTTTGGAGTTTTTTTTAGCGTAGGGGTGTACAAGTGGGGGTTCTCAAACCATGGCCGAACCCAAGTGAGCAAATGGGGAAGACAAGAGAATGTCAAGATACTCTCCTCAAGAATGTTTTGTGGAAAAGAATGAGGATTTCATTAAATAATCTTAAACCTGGACTTGCTGCGAGGTGCACAATGAAACTCGACTTCCAAAGCACCGCAATCAAGCTTTGATTCCCCCTCTTGCCAAAATAGACAGATAAATCACACCCTCGACCGCCACTGGCCCCCACTGACTGGAATGCCGGATTCCAGCCCCTCTCAAACCCCACCTTCCTTGTCTCTTCCGGGCGGCCACTCGCATTCCCTTCATAAGCTCCTCGGCCTCCCCGGGTCTCTTTATTTCTCCCCTACGAGCGTGGCTCGGATGCCAGGCTCGGTGGGGATCAATTTTCTGGCCCTTCCCGTTTCCCCCATTTGGGGCCATTTTTTGAATTTTTTTTTGCAAAATTTGGGGCATGGGGCCTCAAATTACCCTTAGAAGCCCCCTTTGTGTTCAAATGGGGCCTAAACAAATTAAAAAATAGGGGCAGATTTTACCCCACCCTCCCCACCCCCACCCGAGCCTGGCATCCAAGCCACGCTCGTAGAGGATATTTAGACACTCCCGGCCTCCCCTGTTTCTCCTCAACTGCCGACTGGATCCTTCTCCCGGAAGCCATTCATCTAAACAATTGCGACAATTGTCAAGTACATTCACTGTGTTGTGGCAGCGATGGCCATGTCGATGCAGGAATTGTTCTATGGCCACAATGAGCCTGTCTACTTCGTCCAACCTTCGTATGCCCCCGTGCCTGAGCGTCACATGGATCGCTTCGACCACGCTTCGTGTGCGCCTGTGCCCGAGCGCCGCATGAATCGCTTCGACTTGATGGTGCTGATGTGCTGCGCTCGCTGCGAGCACGACATTCGCAATGCGCTCTTCGCCTTGCGAGGCGTGTGGGACATTGTTTGCGACGGTTCTAACCAACGCGTCACTGTCACGGGGTTCTTGGAGCCCGCACTCGCTCTCAAGCAAGTGAGGCGAGTGAAGAACGGTGCCACATTGTGGTCTACGGAACAAAGGTCGCGATACAGCCGATCAAGTAGCGATGGTTACTCGCGAAGGTTCTGTCCTGCTTACAGACACTCCACGGAGACGCGTTACATGAGCTTCAATCCGACGATTGCAGTTCGCGTGGAGAGTGAATATTGTAGAAAATAGTTGAACATTGTGTACAGTGTAGCTGATTAGCTGCGATTCTGAGTCCACATTGGAGCGATCGCAATTAGGTTCATAGCATAGCAAATTTTGACCGGAACCCCGAGGAGGAGGTATTGAGAACGATCCCTGTCTTAGTACGTAGAGAGATTGTATCACGAATTCCCCGCATATTAGAGTGGATTTCTGCGATGATGAAACCATACACCTGCTGGCCATTTGGCACTTCATGTGAAAGTGCGGCAGCACTTTTTTGAATAGAAAGCAGGTGCTGGTCTGAGCCGCAAGGCCATCGATTATCAAAGTTGTATTACGGATGAGCACTTCTTGTGCACAGTCGATCACACCCTTCGCCGCAAACAGTTTTTAAACCAAAATAACATAAGGGAATCAATTAGAGCCAGTGTTTGTCCGCTCCAACAAAGCCGCTTTAAACATCATACTAATATTGCAATGAGCACAAGAACATACTTAGTCCTCGGTATATTTTCTTGAGATTGAATTCAAAGTTTTTATATGTTTTGACTTCTCTAGTATTAGGTTTGCTACAGTAGATTTTAGGTATAAACTATAATTGTAGGCAAAATATGTCAATGTCTTGAGGATCAAAATTTTCTATTGAGAATGAACTTGTTATGCTCCTCCATGATTATATTTTGATATAACCTCTTTATTTCAAGTGAGTATATAACCTCAATTGATGTACATTCATATATTTATGTGTGTGAAGAAGACTGCGAAGGTTATCATAAAATCTATGAGCACACAATTGTCATTTCATTAACTAACTATACTTCGTAATGTAATTACCTCAAATTGTTAGAAACTAGTGGAGCTTATCCAAGTTGAATTGAATGTAGTCAGAGAAAGAAAGGTCTAATATAAAGAAAAATTTGGAATATACAAGTTCATTGTTTTATCGTTTTGAGATACAATACTTTCTTATGATATTGGTAAAAAAAGCAACAAACTTTTAAACTACGAGCTCCAAGTCATGATTTATAACCATATAGTGAACATTGATAAAGTGAAGAGGTGAAACGGCCATGCGTTGAAGGAAGACAGGGTTCGGCCTGCGTTGTTATTCTGAACCATAACTGGAGTTGGACTCAACCTATCAACTCAGATGTTTTTAGCAAATAGAAAAAATCAAGCCATATGTACCTTGTTAAGGATGCAGTCAGAGCGATCGGTACGACTGTGAGAAACGTGAAACACATGAAACGACAAGAAACTTGAAACTAGCCAACAATGTCAAACATAATAGAAAGCAAATCTCACAAATATTGTTCGAGCAAGCACTAGTAACACTCGAAACTGACACTGAAATTAGGAAATTCCCAGCGAAGTCTCGAACTCACTTGCAGAAAGAAGGTATGTATGGGTGGGGGAACACAATGGAGGCAAGCAAAGGGGAACAAAAGGGGAGGAAACGATGCAATAGTGAATGCGCAGGGAAGTTGATTCACGTTCATGGCCTGCCTGCAAGTCCATCCCGGGCCTCAGCTAGCGCATTGACATGCTAGTTGCCTGCCCTCCCGTCCATCCCATCCCATCCCATCTCCTCCATCCTCTATTCCCCTCTCGTCCATCCCCTCCCGTCTATCCCCTCCTCTCCATTCCCACCCCTCCATCCCCACCCATAGTCATAATTGATATCCCCACCCATAGTCATAATTGATCAGGCAAATTAGAGAAATCGGAGGCCTAGGTGGAATGTCATTTGATTCACCTTGGTGTATTATTTACCCTAAGGCAAGTGTTTTTACTAAAATTTGTTTCTAATGCTTTTTTTGTTTTTTTCAAAATCTTAGGACAAGAATCTCAAACGTGATAAATCATGGTATGGGGAGGTCTTCTTCGAATCTATAAGAATTTATGATCTCCAGAAATAGTGTAAATTGCAAAAAATGATCTAAGTTTCTAAGAAGGCAAGAAATTAAGACAAATATTTCAAAAAATCCACATGAAAAGATAAAGAAATTAGAAATGATTCAAATCCAATTTAGGTGAATATAAAATGACTTAGAGATCTACCAGGTAGTCAAGAATCTAGAATTGAAAACAAGACCTAACACATGAAGTAACGCACAAGTGATGCTTGTTTGATGGGAGAGCTGAAGAGGGCACTCATCCGTGACACATTGTCCATTCAAACTACAGTAACCATTCTGACTGCCGCCACGACGGCAGAAGAATCTGGAGTCGTGCTCCCCAGCGATGGCTCCATAAATGTGGAGCTCCTCGTTGTATGCAACAGCAACTAGAGCTCTACACCTTCAGCACTCGGCATTGCCTCCACTAAGCCTGCCTTTCTCCACAATCACCATGCGCCTCGGGAGCAAGTCATTTGGTAAGCGTTTCATCCCTCTCATCCGGATCCTTCTTCCCTCCGATAAGATCTCCAATACACGTGATCGATCTCAGTTAGACCTGATTCTACCAGATTCTGTTTTTTTGATGATACTCGTGTGTCAGATTACCTTGTTTGTGTTCCAGATTTGTGGCTTACATGTTGAATTGTGATCGCAGCTTCTGTGCGCACATCCTGCGCCATTCCTTTCCCTCAATCATTTTGTTTCGTTCTTTCTCTATTTCGACAGTAGCGTCTGTGAGTATCGATCTTTTGGTTGTAACCTCAATTCCATTAAAGGGCAATAATTCCGGATGGCCGTGCAAAAACATTGTTGTTTTGGACAGCCGTTTAGAAATATTTATCCTATCATGTCAAAACTCAACAAAAACCAACTTACATTATTTTTCAAATTTTAAGCACCTCAAAATTCAAAGAGCGCAATTTTATCAAAGTAACGGCATTTTAACGGAATTGAGGTTTTGTAGCATTTTCATTTCACTTCACTGTGGGCTCGACTAACTTTTTGATAGTTTGTTCGGTCAGCATTAGGGTCTCGAATTGTTGCAAATACTAGCAAATGAACTCTTCTCCCAATGGCCATGTCGATAAGGGCAGGCACGGAGGGTTTCGATTGACACTGAAACTAAGGTTGCCTGTCTTGTCTTCGTTTGTGGTGCGAAGGTGGCCATGCAGAGGCCAGAAGTCTCGCCCGCCATCGAGTTTTTTTGTCTCTGAGCGAGTTAAAGGATCAGATCGAATGCAACTTGCAGCATTACGATCGGATCGAGTATCAATGGAGGACCAAGTGCTCCTCAGTCGGCGCATGGGAAGAGGCTCACATCATCACCCGGCCGTGGTCAAATAACTCTTCTCGATAGTCCACGTCTCAGCCCGCACAGGTACGATCCCGAGCCCTCTCCATCGCTGAAGGGGAAGGAGCCAGTTGAGCAATGTAAATCTTTGGCCCCCCCAGTTTGATGAAGGGGCCAGTTTCTAAATCGAAGTCTCTCCAAACTACCTCGAGCCCGACTTGGAGCTCTTCTTCGATCACCTCGAGCTCTTCCTCGACCACTTCGAGCTCGGCGTCGATCACCGTTAGCTTGGCGTCTACCACTTCCAGCAATTAGATGCGTGGATTTGGTGATGGACGTGGGTGCACAATTGTGATGACTTCTCGAGCTTGGAGCTTCGTGTGCACAGGGTATGTAGTCTGATTTCATTTGCTCAGTGTCTGCTTCTTAAAGCAGATTCTACTTGTAATTATAATCAGTGAGAGCAATGAAAGTTACCCTTCAGTCTATTTTCTGCAGCTGGTATCACAAGCTTATTTGTTGTACGAGCTTTTTTTGTGTCCTTTTCATGAATTATTTTAATAAGTATGTGATGTGTGTCGAATGTGTACAATGATGTTTAAACTGATTCCTTGAAGGAGAGCAGATGCTCTCGATGGATCTTCAGTTCTTCACCATGTTGATTCGGATCCCAAACGACAAAAAGATTGGACCTCACCATGTTTGGTTGGAAGACAAAATTGATCCTCAGTCATGTATATGCTGGTAAGCAAGTGCATTATTTTGTGGTTTCGGGTCTTGTATGTTTTATCCGTTATTTTTTTTGTTTCATTAGTATTGTAATGTTTATCAACACGGAGGAAGGAGTAGGTACTAAGTCACGAGGTTAGGTTAAATCACATGTACCCTCTCATAGCCATCACGAGAAATTGAGGGCATTATTTTCTTTATTGTGATCTCTTGTCAACTGGGTATGAAGGGGTGAAGTTGGCACTTCTTGAACATTGCTTAGTCTACTTTCATTTTCCCTTATTCAGCTATCAACGTTTCATACAATAACACATTATTCTTTTCATATATAAGAATGTTATATATAGGAAAAGGTGAGGTCGAAGATTAAGAGAAGGGAGTATAATTTGTGTTTGCACACATTCCACTGAGTACTATCCTCAAGAGGAGTTTAGACGCAAAGCATATCTTGATAGCTTTTTGGGTGTAACTGTGTAAGCCTGCTGTCACTAGTGTAAAGCAAAGGCTTGTTCCTTAATATGGATTTCATTGCAATTGTGTTGCTATTAGACTTGTCTTCTTCAGGAGGCCTAGCAAGACCGAAATACGAGCTATCAACCTCTTCATGCACATGGTCAATAAACACGTAATTCGTTATAATGGGAATATTCAGATTATCAAATTGAGCTTGAGTTGAGCCAAATGTACTGTGGGGGTACATTTTGCTCGACTCGAGCTAAACCCACATTTCTCAAGTTCAGTGAATAATACCATTATAACGAATTACGTGTTAATAAGAGGAGTGGCTCTGAAAAGTAAAATTTCCCTTTTCTCCTCTCCTTACAATGCTGATTGTAATAGAAGTTTTAGGGAGTTCTCTCACATTAGTTATGCTTGATGCTTTTGTGTTTGCGGATACCAGTGGCGACACTGGGAGCATTCGCGGAAGATTCCGGACTTGGTTGTACACCATCTCGTGGACAAGACCACCGCTGCCTTGCGTCACCACAACTTGTGCACGTGTGTTTCATGAGCAGACGGTTGTATTGGTTTCATCTTCTGAGTTGTAGCGGTAACCAGCCCTACCTTGAGGCCAAGCCACTCTTTCTTGGGTTCAACGTTCGACTCAGGAAACCCCAAATTTCCACTTCTTCTAGATGAGTCCCTTTCATCCGCACCCGCATCTTCCTCTTCCTCTGGTTCTCTGTGAGCGTAATCTCCATCTTCATCGTGAACCTCGGTTCACCTCGATATCGAGGGCGGCGATTCAAAGAGGAAGTTACTTAGTGATGAGGTGCACAAGTGAGCTTTCTGTAGCTTATTCACTCCTGCTACCACCAGGTATAATTTATGTGTCGAGAGTTCCCCGCGATTGCGGAATTGCCTTCGTGGGTGCTTTGCATTGCAATTTCACACGATCGGGGAGATGAATCCTTTGGAGATTCCGTGCTCGGTAGAATACTGTACACACAGATGACCTTACAAATGACCTAACATTGCTTTATAATGTTATGTATGACTTTGAGTAGAATAATACTTGCGGCAAGCTACGATCGTCCCGAAGAACTTTCTTACCAGAAAAATATTTGTAAAGTCATGCTAACTAGATCTCATAATTATCATAAGTAAAGAATGGAATCCGTAAATGATAAGTTTCTTTTGATGGTAAAAAATTGGAGTGGAAATTCGTAAATTTGTAGTTTTGTGGAAGGACCTACTACTTTGAAAGGACAAATTTAGAGTGACTAATCAAATTGTGATTCAAAGTTTCAAACACTATCATGTCTTGAGTTATTCCCCTTGTAATTTAAAATTCACATACAATTTGGATTCATATAGATCAATTGTGTTTTTAGTAGATTTTCAATTTCTTGAATATTTCTTTTACTAATAAATTGGTTAAAATTAAGATAACTCCATGGGCAAGATCTTCTAAGGCTATCTTCAACCACATATATGAATTGTTCACTGTATTCTCTACCGCTTAGTCAAGATTCTAGCATAAAAATAAGACTACTGACGGATTACAGAATAAAACTCGGCATGGTGATGGTTGTCAGTTGAAGGGAGAGCTGAAGGCGAGCACTCATCTAAAACCACGACACATCTATTCAAGCTACAGTGGCACCACGACCGTAAGAAAGATTCGAGTCGTGGTGACGAGAAACCATGCTTAGCTGCATCTTGTTTGCAGCAGGAATTGGAGCTCTACCTCTGCTCTGCTCTCCACAACCTGTAGCACTCGCCAACGCATACTTGCCTTTCTCCGCCATTACCATGGACCTTGGTAGCACGTCCCTCAGTAAGAATTTCACCCCTCTCATAGTCTCATCGATCATCTGTTGCTCTTGATAAGATCCCCGATAGAGGTGATCAATCTGAGCTTTCCCGTTCGGATGTTTTTCGTGATACCTCTGTTTCTTTGTCCAATTACCTTGTTCAAGTTCTATCATTGTGGCTTACATGTTGAATTGTGCTTGCAGTTTCTATGCGCATATCCCGAGCTTTTCCCGTTTCAGCTCAGTAAATTTGTTCCGTCCTTTCTCGTTTCGGCAGTAGGGTTTGGAAATTGTCGGTCTTCGGCTCTAACATTTCTTACCTTAATTTTCTTTAACCTCAATGTGAGCATAACTGACTCCGATGGTTTGCTGTAACAGCTTAAGCGATTCTAATTGATGCGTATTCAGGCCAATGAACTCCTTGCCCAATGGCCATGACGATGAGCGCAGCATTTGGGAGAGTTTCGACTAATACTGACACTAAGGTTGCTTTGTCTTTCTTTGTGGTGCGAAGGTGGCCTGTGCAGAGGCAAGAAGTCTCGCCCCCCATCGAATCTTGTGTCTCTGAGCGAGTTGAAGGATCAGATCGAATGCAACTTGCAGCATTACGATCGGATCCAATTGACTTCCCCCGATGATGGAGGTCCAAGTGCTCCTCAGTCGCAGCAGATGGAAAGGCTCAAATCCTCACCCGGCCGTGGTCCACGTCTCAGCCGGCACGGGTACGATCCAGCATACGAAGTCGACCCGGACGATGCTATTGCTGTGCCTACCATGGCAGGTGACCAAGCCGAGCGTGATTTGGCGAAGAATCGAGACCTGGTTCAGAGGCCTTCGCTTCTGGCAGCAGCCGGAGAGGACTCCATGGGATTGCCTGGCCACTTGCGGGCCATTCTTCCATGACAGGGCTTGTCCAAGTCATCCTCTGTACAGGAGCGACAGTGAAGTGGTGTACAAAAAATGATCTCTCAAGAAGTCCTGTCCAAAGGAGCGCTTTCCATCGCTTCCGAAGGGGAAGGAGCCAGTTGAGCGATCCAAATCATTGCCATCTAGTTCAGAGCAGAGCCAGTTACTGGATCGAAATCGCTCCCAACTACCTTGAACCCCAGCTCCTCGTCGATCAGTTCGAGCTCTTCCTCGAGCACTTTTAGCTCGTCGTCCACCACTTCCAGCAATTAGATGGGTTGATTTGTCGATGGACGTGGGTGCACGATTCTGATGATTTCTTGAGCTTGGAGCTGCGTGTACACAGGGTATGTAGTCTGTGTTTTCATTTTCTCAGTATCTGCTTCTTACAGCAGATTCTACTTGTAATTATAATCAGAGCAATGAAATTTACCTTTCAGTCTCTAATTTCTGCAGCTGGTTGTACAGTCACACTTCTTCGTTCAGTTCGTTGTACAAGCTCAGCATTTGTCATTTCATTAATATGTGATGTGTGTAGAATATGTACAATGATGTCTAAACCAATTCCGTGAATGAGATCAGATGCTCTCGATCGATCTTCAGTTCTTCACCATGTTGGTTCGGATCCCAAACGACAAAAAGATTGGAATCCAAGAAGATTGGAATTCAACATGGTTGGGATACAAGAGCGATGCAGGTGTAAATACTGGTAAGTAATTCCATCATTTTATGATTTTGCGTTTTGTATTTTTTATTCATAACTTCATTTATAGCATTAGTGTTGTGATATGCACCCTCTCATGGAGTCATAGCAATGACTAATAATCAAAGGCTCCTACGAGTTGTGCAGGGTGTAGATGTCACTTATTGTTGCTTGGTCTTCTTAGGGCTCTGTTTTCCAATTACTTTTTTCTTTCATTTACAAAAACAAAATAATTTTTTCGTACATAAGAATGACATTGCACATAGAAAAAGGTGAGTAAATCAATGGGAAGATAGAGAACAGTCTTGTATAGATTGCACTCACTGTTGTTCTTTATTTTACTTGGGAGGAGTTCAAGAGCACGAAGTATGTCTCCATAACTTTTTGGGTGCAAGCTTGGTATTACTATAAAGCAAAAGCACTTCTTCTTCACAATCATGCATTTTGCTGCAATTCTATTGCTATCAAACATGCTTGCTTTGGCACAATCCTACAAGACAAGACACGAGTTATCGACCTCTTCGTGAACATGGTCAACACAACTGCACTAGTAAGTAACCTTTCTTTCTCTCCTCCACTTACGATGCTGATCTTGATAAGAGTTCTACTGCTTCACTTACATCTAATAAATTATCCCACATCTTTGCCTTTTGTCTGCTTGCTTTTTGTAGCTCCAGTTGGGAAATTCCGCATTCCCAAGCCCTCCGCACCCTCCGTTTTTGCTGCAGTCTGTTGCTCATTCATTTCCAGTCACTACCAGCTTGAACAATAAACCGGGTGCAATTGCGTAGGGTTTCACTTTCAGCGTATTTTACTATAGGGTAAGGGTATAGGGTAAGGCTAATTGTGGTTGCAGGATGAATTCGAGGCATTTCGAGAGCATGCATTCGTAATCGGTTTCTTAATCTCATGGAATAAGTTAGATCGACACTATTTTGGTGCTTGCTTTTTAGGCCCATCCGCTTTTCTATCATTCAATCTACTGAAGTCGTTCCTTGTCATCTTACACGATTTCTTTTTTGATTGTGGTCTTCGTATGTACGGAAACGTCTATCTCAGCAACAACAGGAGATGAGCGTTCCAAAGAACAGTATATCTCCATGATTCAGTTGATGGAGCAAATACGAACCAACAAAGAGCACCTCAAACGGGTCAAATTGCCATCTTTGATCACATCCAGCAAATCAGGGACTGAAGCTGAGGCAAGAGGTCGTAAACCTGCCTGCAGTGAGCGAGTTCAACGTGAACCGGGATACTTTCACGCTTCTGAATCATGCTTTTGTGCTTGCCGATTCCAGTGGTGAAGCTGGCTACCATTCGCAGCAGATTTCGGACTTGGCTGTACAGCCTTTCGTGGTCAAAAGTCAAAACCGCTGTTGCCTTGCGTCACCACAACTTTTGGGACTATGTTTCATGAGCAGACATGTCGGTATCACCCTCTGAGCCGAAGCGGTAACCAGCCCTACCAGGAGGCCACTTGAGCCAATCTTTCTTGGGTTCCGTTCAGGCCTTCAGGGGACCCCAAATTTCCACTTCATCGAAATGATTCCCTTTCATCCGTTTTAACTCCAACCTAAAAAAATTTATACAAAAGGAGATCCTAAGTTCTAAAATCTAAAATGTTAAAACATTTAAATGTTTTTGGCATCTTGGAACTTTGTTTAGGTTGGAGTTAAGATAATTAAGACATGTCATAATTTTGTTGTTAGTCTAGTCTCTAGGGACCCTAGTCTAATCTCTAGTGGTAAGCTATTGTTTTCTTGACTCATGCTCTTTCCTTTCAACTTCCTTTGTCTTATAAGATCATGTCATATGTAACCTAGATTGGTACGTTTGGTGTACATTTGAAAATATCGTATAAGATTTGAGAAGTCAAACTTCTTTCTTGTGTAAATTAAAATATGATGTATTTTTAGATTCGATGCTTGTCATCAATTTGTTTTAAGTAACTTGCGTCATTGTTGTAGGTTTTTAACTAGATTGAGCATACGCTTAATGTTTAATTTGATCTTGCTAAAGTTTGGAGAGGTTCAAGTGTGACTCATCATAACCTTATGAATCTAATTTCTACGATCCTAACTTTTGTTTATAGAATCAACTATTTTAAAGTGAAAACAAGTGTCTTTTCAATTTATATATACTTGAGGCAAGTAAACTTTTAGGTTGTTGCTAATGATTTTTCTTGTTGTTTTTAGTTATTTTTTGAACACACTATTTTTTGAACACCTCCCCTATCACAAATTCACAATCCAACACCCCCCCCTATGGAGACTAATTACTAATTGCGTTGCAGATCCAACTCATAGATACAAATTGATAACCTCTATTAACCCCTAAATTTCTTTGTTGCAAAATGGTCTAAGTCACAAAATTAGACCTTCCTTTAAATTAAGCTCAAAAAATCTCAATCTAAGCATTATTCAAGAGATTCAACCGTAAGATCTTAAAGTTCACTCGACATTCTTCTCACATACCAAATTTGAACCGTTCATTCTTCCTCATTTGTGAGATTATAATGGTCAAAGTTGGCTGAGTTTTTCTCCTGCGGGAACCTCCAAAACCCATTTCGGGTTTTAAGGAAAGTTAGGGGTTAAGTGGACAGGTGGTTGGTTGATGGGAGAGCTTAGGAGCGCACTTCTCTTAAAGTATGACACATCGTCCATTCAAACTACACTAACCGAATCGTGTGCCACCACAACAGTAGAGAAATCGCAGTCAAAACAATTGAAGATTCTAGTCGTGCTTCCCCTATGGCTCTATAAATGTGGAGATGCTCATGCTCATTGTGTGCAGCACCAATTGCGGCTCTAGCCCGCAAAGCTGGCCGTTGCCTCCACTCGGCCTACCTTTCACCACCATCACCATGCGCCTTGGGTGCAAGTCCTCAGGGAAGCATTTCACCCCTCTCATCGATCACTCTCCTTCAGATAAAGTCTTTGATAGGGATGATAGATATGTGCTAGACCAGATTGCGTTTTTTCGTTGATACTTGTGTTTTTTTGTCAGATCACCTTGTTCGTGTTCCAGATTTGCAGCTTACATCTTGAATTGTGGCTTCTGTATGCACATCCCGAGCCTTTCCTTTCCATTCAATTGTATCGTTTCGTTCGTTCTCGTTTCTACAGTCGGGTTTGTAATTGTCAGCTTAAGTAAGCCTATCTAATTGCTGCGAATTTCCGCCAATAAACCCCTTTTCCCAATGGCCGTGACGATGAGTACCGGCCTTGGTGAGGGTTTCAACTGGAACGTCTTCTATGAGTTCTATCACCCCTGAAGGGAGAGAAGCCAATTGTGCGATGTAAATCATTGCCTTCCAGTTTGATGAAGGAGCCCGTTATTACATCGAAATAGCTCCTAACTACCTTGAGCCGGACTTTGAGCTCTTCGTCAACGACTTCAAGCTCGTCTACAAGTCACCTTTAGCTTATCGTCTACCACTTCGAGCAATTAGATGGGTTCATTTGGCAATTCAGTTGTATTCGTGTACATGTGAACTTATTTTGATACTTCCTCATAGGTGTGTTAATTGGATCAAGTTTTATTCTTAGAGTAATACATGCTTATTTCTTTTGTTTACTTTATTGATGTTTTGTTGTTATTCCATCATTGTATTATCATAATAATGGAAATTGAAACTATGCGAGCTCAATTGAAAATGGTTTCTTCACAAGATTTGGTTTGTAAGAGAGCATGATGAAAGTGACACTTTTTATTTAGCCATGACTTGTAACTTTTGGCGTTGTTCATAGAAAAAGTACAGGTTCCGTTTAGCATCTGGTGTACAAGGAAGGTGATTTTTGTGATTGTTGTGATTGTGATACTTGGATTCGTTTTCTCAGAAGTGATTCTCCATCATCAAATGGGAGTGTTCATAGTTCAAAACTGTTATGTGTTTTTCTTTCTGTGAGACTTGGATTCAGAAGTGGAAGTGACTGTCGTTGGCTTTTGTAAAAATAAAATTTGAAAAGTCACCTCTTTATGGTTCCACTTGGTATTGAAGTACAATTGAAGTGATTGTTGGAAATTTGGGGTTGAATGGACTCTTGAAATAAATACCTTATCACTTGACTACTCATATTGAGACTTTTTGAACGTGATCTTGATATTAAACCCTCAACGACATTGGCCTTTATTTAGCCCATAACACATATTGGTGCGTTGGTGCATCACTTCATTGGTGCATTTTGTTGATTCTATCTTTTTGCACATGTTATTTTTAAGGAATACATTATGTGAACTTATCCTTATGGACAATCTTCTTTTAAACAAATAATTTAGTGTATGGAAGAATTCTCTTTCCAAATTGAATCTCAAAAAGAAAAGCTTCTTGAGTTAAAATTGAAATGATCAAATTTTAACTAATTATTACCCAAGGAACTCAAAATGGGCTTTTGGGGCACCATAGATGAAGGGGTTAAAATCAACATTTTTATCTAGGATTCTTACCTGACATTTGCTATACTACAAGATGTGTCTGTGAGAATTTGCAAAGTCTAATATCAAACCAAGATTTTTATAACGCAAATTTTAGTTTGGAAGCCCAAATAGGGGAGTTCGGATAGCTTTGACCTTAGTCTTTTTTTGAATTATTTAAGAAAATCATGTTTATGATAACCCTACTACTCAAGTTTTCAAGTGATCCATGTTCAAGCTCTTACCAATTTTACAAGGGCGGCCTTCAAATTTTACAATAGCAAGCTTCAAAGTTTGAAAAACAAACTTGCCACACATCAACTTTGAACGTTAAGATTTCACAAATGGTAAAGATCCAACCGTTGAAATTTGACATGGTGTTATTGCAAGTAGCCGTTTTGAAGATCTCACGGTTGGAAGTTCCAAAAAAGTAAAAAATAATGAATCATTTCCCAACTTGCACAAGTGGTCAAATATTGCAGTTTTTAGTTTTGAAGGCTAAAAAACACGTTTGGGCCTTTAGGGGTAAATAATTACAACAATATACATTCAACCATTTACATAAAAGCATTATGAAAGCATTTTACTCTGAGTTAACACGATGGGATACACCCGATTATCATTTTGAAATAAGATGCTCTCAATTTTGCCACTCACAAATTGTTCCATAACTACTTACAACAAGGGATTAGTTTATAGTTTATAAATAATCTTACTTTTCAATTGAACAACAATATTTTGTCTTCCACGCTTATAAATTGTGACTACAGATGGTAAAAAATTAACTGACCGTGGTTTAAACTTAAAGAAAAACACCAAAAACCGATCATGAAGTGTGTGAGTTTTCAATAGTTTTCAATTTACAATTTGGAAGTCTAAAGTCATGGTTCAATATAGAAGTTAAAGATAACATATACTAGCATGAATATGTATGATAATTTCATCATTTTGACTTGTGCTCCCTAGAAAGTGTACTTGAATAATTGAACCCAATCAAGTTGAAAAGTTTGTGTCAATTAAGTGAAACCATGTTGATATATAGTAGCTTCATATAATTATACATCACACACTTTCTTTAATGTCACATTTAGCTTTTGATCACTTCACTTTAACTTAGCAAGCACAATATATTGTACATTGCTGCTTTAACGCTGATGTCTATGTCACCACGTTAGTCGAACCTTTTTTTTAACTATCATTCACCTCGACTTAGTTTGAAGTGAAAGTTAACGCTCATGTCTATGTCACCACGTTAGTTGAACCTTTTTTCTATTTATTTTTCACCTCGACTTTGTCTAAAGTAAGCGTTCCCAAGACGTACTCAATGGCGTTCTCAGAAGCTATGATGTATGCAGTGATAGTTTAGCTATAAAATTGATAGACAATTATTTTTGGTCCTTGTACATCCCAAGTTTGTTCATTTCAATCATGTTATAAATGTTATGTTGTTATGTTATGTGACTTGTTATGTTATATTCTCCAAGTTGTGTACTTGCACGTTAATTTTTAAGATTTTGATTCAATTGAGCCAAAAGCTAATATAGAAGTAGTTACGCGGGGAAGTACAATAGCTTAGACTAGTAAGAAAGAAAATAACATGCTGTAACGTCTTTATTTTTGTTGTATAACAATGTACATCGTAATAAAATTTTGAAACTCTCTCAAACATAATTTTTAAACTAATTATAAACTAATTATATGTTATGCACACAATTGAGCTAAAGAGGTCAATCTTGGAGACAAGTTGAATCTTGATCGTATATAGACGACTTGAACCATAAGAATTGGACTTTTTCTTCATAGTCACTTTCACCTTTTCCCTAAATCAATATACATTGCGGTACTTTTTATGCCTCAAGTGACCTAAAACACACCCAACCCTTAAACGTCCTTAAGGTATTTTCAGCCAAACTATTTTTTTCAAAAAAAGTGTCAAAAATAAAAAATAAAAGATTTGATTTAGATCTCAATTGCACAAACTTGTAGTTCTAAGCATCCACCAGAAACCCAAGTTATTTAAGTAAAAATACTAGCAACCAAAAAGTTGTTGGGTTGCAATTAAAGATCATACTTATGTAAAAAGCATTTATGAAATAATGTTTTTGGTTTCACATATAGAGCTTGCAATGGAAAAACACGCCCCATATACGGGATCCCAAAAACAAAAGCTACCTTCACTAAATTGCTTGTCATTATATCATACATAATTCTATGAGTCTGCAATTTTCATCACAAAAAAATGGACTTAATTTGAGACCTAACCTTGAATGATTTCGATTAAAATGAACTCCGAATGAAGAAATTATAGTTCATCCAAAATGTTGTTTTTCAACACTAGGGACATTTAGGGGCTAATAACAAAAAAGTACAACAATTGAGAACGTTGAGCTCCAACCGAAGGCTAGATTTGAAGAGAAGGTACATTCATGGGTAAATACATTTGGAGTAATCTTCATTGCAAGGTTGGTATGATATTCAATGCAACTATGGGGGGGGCCGCACTGGGAGTCCAGTTGAGTTGAGTTGAAGTTAGCTAGTTGAGTTTTTCAACTATTGGTTGAAAGTTTTCAATCAATCAGAGGCCGCACTAGCGTTGAGTTCAAAAAATCCATTGAAGATTTTCAACCGAACTTGGATTGTTTTTCAACCGTAGGCCGCACAGAAAATCCGGTTGAAAATAAAGCAATGGATGAGACTTCATAATTCATCAACACATCCTCTTTCTTTCCATTCAACTTATTGAATTATTTTTACACAAATTAGGTATTTAATATTATTTCACATAAATTGGATAATTGTGAAACAATTTTTTTCCTTTGCCTTATTCCATAGTATCTTGTGAAAGTTCAAATGTTTGGACACAATTTACATTATTTTGATATAAATTACTTCAAGACATATTGGACTATTTCAACACAAATTAGAGTATTAAGATAAAAAATAATTATTATTATTAGTATTTAACCCTCAAAAATTTTAATAATTAGCCCTCAAAAACTTATTATTTACTCCTCAAAAATACGTCATTTAGCCCTAAAAAACTTGTCACTTAGGCCTCAATAAATAAATTATTTAGCCCTCAAAAAATTAATTATTTAGCGCTAAAGAATTTTTTTTTTTTAAGTTTAGGCCCTTAATTGAAAATGTACAAAAAGGTTCAAAACAAAATTTGAATGACAGAGTTATGGCTCTTCAAAGTTAAGGCCCTTCATTCATAGTGTACAAAAAAAAAACATTTGGAATGTTTAGGGGTTAGATTATATTGAGTTAGTAAGACATATGTATGTCTCTTGAGATATATACAAGTTCATACTAGATGAAATTCGAGTACTTGGAATTAATTAAGAAAAAATAAATCACAACCCTTTATTCAAAAACAAAAATGAACACAATCCTTGAACCTTTAGAGATCATTGAAAATGACAAGTACATAATCCTTAAGATGAGATCTAAAATGCTATTTTTTTTTTTATCATCACTACGTTTCTCTTTCACGGAATTTGCAATTGTAGCCGATTGTGCTAAACTATTGACAACAAATCAAGATATCATCTAGTCTGCGCTCCGTGTCGATTGTTTCTTTCTTGATCAAGAGTGAGACGCGTCGTTCCCGGATCCAACATGCTTTGACGGGCTTGTGACTCCTCCCGATATCTTTTTCTTCGGTTGTAAGCATTGTCTGCGAAAAAATGATTGTCTTTGCAAAGATTATCTTTCAAGAGTTGGTCTCTTACCTTTAACTGGTATAAAGTGTCTTCTACTTCTCGATCTACCTTTTTGAGACACCCGCTGGAACCTTCATTGTGGGCTTTTCTTTTTCTAGTCGTCTCTCTATCTTTTGAAGTTTCTTCTACTTCGTCCATCCCACCACGTGTTGCATCTTCATCTTTTTTGATCAATGAATCAATCGTTGGTATATTACCAATAAATTTTCCAGATTTTCCGAACCAACTATTCATATTGTCGTACATTGTTTGATCCATCGTTGCGGGTAGTTTTGCTTTCTTCCGATCGTTGCGTCGAGAAGATTACATCAACAAAAAAGGGTTTTGTAGTTTGATTATGCAAGCTATAGTTGATAATGAGTGTTGTTTCACTTATATACATGCTGGACTCCCGGGATGCAATCATGACTCATCACATTTTCAACAAACCGAATTCTATAAATTGGCTAGAGATGGAAAAATTCGTGGATTAAATAATAAGCCTACTGATTTTATTCCAGGTGTTGATATAAAACCCTATATCATTGCAGATAAGGCTTATCCTTTAGCACCATGGCTTATAACACCATTTAAAGCAAGCCCCGCTATGGAATTAACAGATAATTACAAAATGTTTAATACACATCATAGCTCAACAAGGGTCGTTGTAGAACGCGCTTTTGGAATTTTCAAAGCAAGATTCAAGGAAATGGATAACAAAACAAAATTGAGGTGGGTTTTGTACCGGATGTTATTAAGTGTTGTGCGATACTGCATAACTATTTGATTCAAAGCAAAGATAAAACATTATCAGAAATTTTGGAATATTTACAAATTCCTAATGATTTTCAAGCAGAAGGAGTTCTTTTTGGAGATGAAGTGAACGACCCAAATGAAGAACATAGGTTCAGTGCCCGATTCAATAGGGAAGCCATTATGGACTACATTATATATACAGGTAGAAATTGATAGTTTTACCTAAATCTTGCATTATCATACTACTTGTAGAATCTGCATTTATATGTGAACAGTGGAACACTCCAACTATGTGAAATCTACTATAGATTTTTCTAATATTTTTGCATAAGTATGATTTTATAATAATCTCCAACGACTTCGTTGTTGAATTTTTTTATCTTAAAATTTTCGTAGGTTCATTTTCAAAAATTACCGTTAAAAAACTCTAAAATTGGATTTTGACTTTGCAATTTTTTGCACATACACCTTGTAATATAGGGAGCACTCAACAAAAATCTTAGTCAAAAATATGAATTTTAACCTAAAACCTAGGCTACCCAAACAACAAAAGACCGTTTTGGTTTTTAAGGAAATTTTAGATTTGAATAGCTTACTTTTGTTTTCACTAATAACACTTCAATCACAAATGAGTTAGTTTCAAAAATTTCAAACCACATTTATGACCATAATTCCCTTGTACTAGTATTGTTAATATATCAATAATACAAAATTTACTAATACAAATATAATGAATACATATTTTATAATATGTAATAGAATATTTTTATATTAATAATTTAATAATATAATAATATTTAATGGTATAATAATATTTTATAATATAATAATGTAATAATATTTATTAATTTTTATTAATAATATGATCGATGGTGAGTGAGGTGAGGTGACCAATAATAACCGGGGTGAGAGTATTGGTACTCTCGGTACCTCAAGCCCCTAGTTTATTAAGCACCAATTTCCGATGAATTGCAATACAAGAAAGGGAAAAAAATGGATGATGATCAAATTAACATCCAATTCATGGAAGCCCTCTAAAAAATGAAACTCAATGGTGGGTCGGGGCACCATTGAGTTTCGTTGAGATTCATAGTGTTAAATCTCAACTATGTTATTATTAGGTGTGGGGGACAAGGTTGAGAAATTTTCTCCTCTGTGGGACCACAGTTGAGAAATTTTCTCACAGTTGAAATGAGCCTCCCTGTGCGGCCCCCAGTTGAAAAAAATCTCAACTAAAAAGTGCCCATTTTTCAACTGAATGGCCCTGTGCGGCCCCCCCCTATGTTGTAGAAGACTCTTATGAAACTGTGGTAAAAAAGAATGTTTAGGCGAAGGTATTGATCGACTGTGTACAAGAATGACTCTCATCCGCAATACAACTTTGATAATCCATGGCCTTGCGGCTAGACTAGCACCTGGTTTTACTGATAAATTGCGGCCGCTCTCAAAGAGGAAGTGCGAAATGGTCAGCAGGTGAATGTTTGAATTCATTGTCGATCATACTCACTCTAATATGCGTGGAGTTCGTAACACAATGTCACTCTATATCACGGCAGGCATCGTTCTCAATTAATACCTCCGCAGAGTTCCGGTCAGCATTTGTTATGCTATGAACCTAATTGCGATCGCTCCAATGTGGACTCAGAATCGCAGCTAATCAGCTACACTGTACACAATGTTCAACTATTTTCTACAATATTCACTCTCCACGCGAACTGCAATCGTCGGATTGAAGCTCATGTAACGCGTCTCCGTGGAGTTTCTGTAAGCAGGACAGAACCTCCGCGAGTAGCCATCGCTGCTTGATCGGCTGTACCGCGACCTTTGTTCCGTAGACCACAATGTGGCGCCGTTCTTCACTCGCCTCACTTGCTTGAGAGCAACCGCGGGCTCCAAGAACCCCGTGACAGTGACGCGTTGGTCAGAAGCGTCGCAAACCACATCCCGCACGCCTCGCAAGGCGAAGAGCGCATTGCGAATCTCGTGCTCGCAGCGAGCGCAGCACATCGGCACCATCAAGTCGAAGCAATCCATGCGGCGCTCGGGCAGAGGCGCATACGAAGCGTGGTCGAAGCGTCCCATGTGACGCTCAGGCACGGGGGCATACGAAGGTTGGACGAAGTAGACGGGCTCATTGTGGCCATAGAACAATTCCTGCATCGACATGGCCATCGCTGCCACAACACAGTCAATGTGCTTGACTACTGTCACAAAGTGTTTATAAAATGGCTTTGGGGAGAAGGATGTAGTTAGCGGTTGAGGAAAAACAGGGGAGGCCGGGGAGCTTATAAAGGGAATGGGAGGGGCCGCCCGGAAGAGACGAGGAAAGTGGGGTGCAAGAGAGGCTGGCATCCAAGCAGCATTGAGTTAACTGGAGCAATGTCCTGGCTGTCCTTGACCTGTCTGTGTGCTTTGGCAACACGGATTTCAGAGAGGGAAATCCAGGCTTGATTGCACCGGTGCTTGTGACGGTGGCCCCTTCCTCGCAAGTCCAGCAAGTCTTGGTTCAAGAAATTTTAATGGAATCCTCATTCCTTTCCACAAAAACATTCTTGACGAGAGTACCATAACATTCTCATTCCTCCTGCCCTTTTGTGGACATTACACCTTCCTGCATTTCAGGTTTAAGCTGAAAAATTGGTATGACTTGTCCTCAACTTCAGTGTCATCGGTTAAAGCACAGTTCAAAAAATCCAAACGCTACACATGGTCATTGCAACTCACACTAATTTCACTACTAAACGTTTGAATACATCATTATCAGCTCAAACTTGATATTTATGGTGATATTTGTGCGGGTCACAGTCGAGATAAAGAGACCTAGTAAGGGTTTTGTTGTTTTCTTGCCTCCTTTCTCGATCCATATCAGCAAGTACCCACTTGCCTGGATTATAGTGTACAACTTGAAAAGCCGATGATGGATGGAGACTTGTCCTGCTCACACTTTCACAGTGTAGCCGCCCAAATGCCTGGCACAATAGACACATCACACACCAATAATTTTGCACAGCTTGACAAAGTTTGATGGTGAGTTTGCATACCTGGAAATTTGAGGCATGAAAAATGAGGAGATCAGAGCTGAGCCATGCAATTTCCATGAGGCTAGAAGCCACGTCTACATAGAATAAATCATGCACGGACAGCATATTTGACACATTCCCGAATTGAGTCAATGATAGTCATTGTCCTTCGCTTTTTTGTAGGTGGTGAAGAGACTGGTTGTCAGAGAAGCTTGATTTTGAATTCATTGTTGCTTACGATATACTGAATTCTTCGATACAAAATGTCAGCTTGTTAGAAAACTTTGATGAGCTTGCGGCCCAAAGCACCTCGAATGAGTTGTTGCTGCATGAATGTTGTTTATTGTGCAGTTGATGTCTTGAAAGCGTACTCAATCTGTGGCTGCAGACGGTTGCAGCTCCGTCTTGAAAGGGTGCAATCAAAAACGTTTAAAAAGGTGACACGAGCTTTTCAAATACTCGCGTGCAATTTCATCGAGAACAAGTTCCAAGAAGAAATTATCTCGACAGAAATCGACACAGTGTGCACAAGAATACAGGCATTCCGCAATCCGTGTTTCGTATTCAATGGTCTTTCGGTTCACAACTACACCTCAAACTCTGATGTGCGCATTGCTAGAATTGATTCTTCTCATTGTTGACCACAGCCACTCTAATATGCGTGGACTTCGTCATACGGGCTCGTCTACCAAATTGAGGCAGGCATCGTTCTCAATAGCTTCTCAAAGTTCCAGTCAAGATCTGCTACTCTATGATCCTAAAGTAAAATGGAGTTACTTTTTATCTCAAAAAATAAAACGTAAAAGGTATCCATGCAGTCTAAGTATATAAAGAAGTTCTTTTTGTGTATATTTATTGTCAGTTTTTCATGTGATTATTTCATTTTGTAAGAGAAATTCTCTCAAGAAAAGTTATATAAAAGGTTAGAGTATACGAGTAAATTCTTGAAAAAGCATCTAGTTCTACAAATTGTGGCATGGATATCGTTTCCCAAAACAAGATGAGTACAAGCACGTTATCAAATTTGGGGCTTCGTCAGAGCATTATTAATCGTAGTGTTGAAGATTATGGTATTTATAATAATCCACCAGCACCTCGAGAGAAAATTACTGTGGGTGTTTATTATAGTCCACTAGGAGAAACAAAGACACTTGTTACATTAAGCCCATTCCACACCGATAGGAATCTAAGTTGGAATTATATTTCAGGAGGAGACGATAAGGTAGTGGATATTGTTAATTTCGTGGTTCAATCACATATACTGATAAAAATTCCGAAATCGCTTTTTGGTTTGGAAAATTTTATGAATGCTCTGAATTTGGCCCTTAGAACTATTCGTCAAAAATTAAGAACTTCAAAATCCTTCAAACAAACCTTTCTTTTACATTGCTCTCAAGATGAAACCGAAAATAAAAGGTTGTTTAAAGAGGATTTGCATTACATCCTGGAAAGCCTCTATACAAAGTTTGAAATTCATGTACTATCTCCTCAAGTTGAATTTCATCCCAGTGCTTGCGACAATCATGACCACAATGATGCAACTTCAATTGATTTTTATCGCATTTGCAAGCCCGTGCGATTTGAGAGATTTCACCTTGTCCAACAACCTTCAGGGGATGTATTGCAAAACCATGGCGCACCCTTAAATCATGATGAAGTTACTGTGACTTCTCATTCGATAAGTTCAGTTGATGAAGAAATTAATAACAGGAGATCTTTGAGGAGAGGACGTGAACCTTTGGTTGATAATGATGAAACTGAAGACGATGATGAAGAACCTTTGGATGGTGATGAGGAACTTTCGGATGATGGTGACGAATCTACGGATGATGATGGTTATTATCATGACGAATATTCACCTGTTCATGATAATGATTTATCTAATGACGAGAACGTAAATGATAACACTAACTTTGTTATTCCATCCATAGATGCATTTGAGCATTACACCTACAGTAACACTAACATAAATAGGAAACCAAGCTACGATCCATGTACTATTTGTTTATGTGAATTTGAAATAGGAGAATTAATAATCATATTAATGTAAACATAGGTTCCACGATGCTTGCATGCACAATTGGATTTCCAAAAAACTTCGTTGTCCATTATGTAGAGCACGTATTAGATCTCAACCATTTGTACTAAAGTAATTACTTATAAAAGACCACCTTTTGTATTTCTATATTCATCTTTTTACTCTTGAAAAAACTGCCAACTGATGGATGGATACTTGCATGGACATCCTGCTCACTCTTAATATGTAGCCGCTCAATTTCCTGTCACAGTTGACGAATCAGACATAAACGATTATTCTCCTGAGCTTGGATGCTACAGAAGCTTGAATCATTTCAAAGTACAAGGGAATTCTCAAAGTTTCAAAAGAACTGCATGAAGAGCCACATTGTAAACAATCTGGACATTTTTGAAGATACATATCCATGCTAGAGGAGTATATTCGGAATGGATTGCTGGGAAGAAGATAATGGCTTTCACGCAAGCTGGAGCAAACATATTTTCTACGCAAAATGTTCTTACAAAGATATGGACAGTAATTGGGAAATTGTGCACAAGGATGCAGAAATTTTGCAATGCGTCTTTGATATTCAATGGCCTTACGGCTTACCGCTTACGGTCTTTTCTGATGTGCAAATTGCCAGCAAGTGAATCCTTTCATCGACGAACAGTTCCACTCTACTATAAGTGGCGTTCGCAAGACAAGCATAACTTACTTCTCAGCGTTCCGGTCTAAATTATCTATGCAATGATCCTATTTTTGATCTCTCCAATGTAGAGTCGAAATCGCAGCTAATGAGCTTTACTGTACACATTCAATGAACACTTCTCAGTACTCATTCTCCACGCGAATTGCTATCGCCAGATTGAAGCTCATGCAATGCGTCCCCTTGGAGTCTCGGTACGCGGGACAGAACCTCCTCGACTATGCATTGCTGCTGTAGCGCGAGCTTTGTTGCATGGACCACAATGTGGCGCCGTTCTTCACTTGCCTCACTTGCTTTGGAGCAAGCCCGGGCTCTAAGAACCCCCGGACAGTGACGCGTTGGTTACGAGCGTCGCACACAACGTCCCGCACGCCTCCCAAGGCGAAGAGCGCATTGCGGATCTCGTGCTCGCAGCAAGCGCAGCACATCGGCATCATCAAGTCGAAGCAATCCATGCGGCGCTCGCGCACAGGCGCATACGAAGCTTGGTCGAAGCGATCCATGTGACGCTCAGGCATGGGGACATACGAAGGTTGTAGCAAGTAGACGGGCTCGTAGTGGCCATAGAACCACTCCTGCATCGGCATGGCCATCGCTGCCACAAGTGAGTGAATGTACTCGAGAATTGTTCTAGACGAAATGGCGCTAGTTGGAGGCGGTTGAGGAGTGGTCGCGGATCTTTATAAAGGCCGAGGCGCAATCGTGCTGGAAGGGACAATCGAGGAAAGTGAGTTAACAGGAGCACTGTCCTAGGTGGCCTTTCCCTCTCTGTGAGCTTTGGCAACACAGATTTGGATCTGGGTATTACAGACAAGATTACTTCGAAAATCGCGTGCCATATGCTGAAGGCGGCAGCCCCTTCCTTGCAAGTCTTACTTTCAGATTTTTGAATAGAATCCTCATTCAATTCCACCCAACATTCTTCACGGCAGGGGCATAACATTCTCTTGTCCTGCCCGAGGATGATCAATGATTTATAGCCCTCTCACACATAACACTCAGATGGATATGTCATATTTTGTATTTGATCCGGCTCCATTTAAGATCTGGAGAGAACCAGTTCCTGTAGGCGAAGTCTCCACGCAATACAAGTGAATCTCCTATTAATGGAGTGGAAACAATGAACTCCATCCAAGCTCACGTTCCTCCCTTGCAGACTTTGTTTAGAAACATGTTTGACTTGTCCTCACTTCAGTCATTGATCGAGTCACAGTTTATATATTCAGCGCACCCACCACCAATCACATGACCATACGTTTGATTAACTTATTAAAAGCTCAATCTTGATACTTTATGGCAGTACGTTTGTGTGACATATAGAGATTTTGGGAGGTTATTGAAGTATTCTGACCTCCTTTCTCCTCATCCGCAAGTGCCCACTTGCCTGATAAATTGTGTACAGCTAGATTTGCAAACTGATGGATGGGTACTTGGCGTGCTCACACTTTCACAGTGTAGCCGCCCAATTGGCTATCACTACTGACATACACAGTTTGATGGAAAGTCAGCTTACCTGGAATTTGAGACCTGAAAAGTAATGAGCTCAAGTACTGCTGCTTTTATGCAATTTACATGAGGCTAGAAACCATATTTTGAAAGAAAAACTCATGCCTTGCCAGGATATGTCACATTCCTGCACTTGAGTTGATTCATGATCATCATTCATGATCAAGTCATTGCTTTTCTTGTAGTTGACTGGACAATGGATGATAGACGAGCTTAGTTTAGTTTCGATATCAATTTTAAATCATCTTCAAGTTCAACAGACAATTTGAAAGTTTCGAAAGAACTGCATCAAGAGCGAAATTCGAGAACAATCTGGGCATTTTTGCAGATACATATCCATGCTGAAAGAGTGCATCCTATATTTTTCAAAGCATCACTTTGTATACAAAGATGATGGCTTACACACAAGCTGGTCAGATATTCGGGAACAGTGTTTATTTGATAAATGTGGAACACAAAGGTATGAACAGTAATCGACACATTGTGCACAGGAAACAAACATTCCGCACAACTTCTTTCAGTTTCAATCGGCTTACTATAGAAGCAGCATTTTAGATGCGCAACTCGCCAGCAGCTGAATGGTCTCTTCGTCGAACACATCCACTCTAATATTCGTGGAGTTTGTACTACAATCTCACTGCGTATCAACACAGGCATCAATTTCAATACCTTCTCCGAGTTCCTGTTGATAATTACTATGCTATGAACCTAATCGCGATCGCTCCAATGTGGAGTCACAATCGCAGCTAATCAGCTACGCTGTACACTATGTTCAACTATATTCACCAATATTCATTCTCCACGCGAACTGCAATCGTCGGATTGAAGCTCACATAATGCGTCTGCGTGGAATTTCTGTACGCGGGACAGAACTTCCGCGAGTAGCCATCGCTGCTTGATCGGCTGTACCGCGACCTTCGTTCCGTGGACCACAATGTGGCGCCGTTCTTCACTCGCCTCACTTGCTTGAGAGCAACCGCGGGCTCCAAGAACCCCGTGACAGTGACGCGTTGGTTAGAAGCGTCGCAAACCACGTCCCGCACGCCTCGCAAGGCGAAGAGCGCATTGCGAATCTCGTGCTCGCAGCGAGCGCAGCACATCGGCACCATCAAGTCGAAGCGATTCATGCGGCGCTCGGGCACAGGAGCATACGAAGCGTGGTCGAAGCGATCCATGTGACGAGCAGGCACGGGGTATAGGAAGGTTGGACGAAGTAGACGGGCTCATTGTGGCCATAGAACAATTCCTGCATCGACATGGCCATCGCTGCCACAACACAGTGAATGTGCTTAGCAATTGTCACAATTGATTAGAAGAGTAGCTTCCGGATGCAGTCGGCAGTTGAGGAGAAACAGGGGAGGCCGGGGAGCTTATAAAGGAAAAGGAGGGGCCGCCCAGAAGAGACGAGGAAGGTGGGGTTGAAGAGGGGCTGGCATCCAGCATTTCAGGCAGTGGGGGCCAGTGGCGGTCGAGGGTGTCATTTACCTGTCTGTTTTGTGGGAAGAGGGGGAATCAAAGCTTGATTCCGGCACTTTGGAAGTCGAGTTTCATTGTGCACCGGTGCCGGTAGGGGCGGCCCCTTCGCAGCAAGTCCAGGTTTAAGATATTATAATGCAATCCTCATTCCTTTCTACAAAACATTCTTGAGGAGAGTATATTGACATTCTCTTCTCTATCCCTTTTGCTAACTTGGGTACGGCCATGGTTTGAGAACCTCCACTTGTACACCGCTAAAAAATTTCTAAAACTCCAAATTTTGAAAAGATAGATAAATTAGTGTATTTTTTTGAGCTTTGGATTTGAAAAGAAGATGTTTTGGGTCAACTTTTGACCACCTTGCTTGAATGGTAGAATCGTTTTGCTTTTTTTTTTCTTTTCTTTTTTGTTTTCAACCGTAAGATCCTAAAGCTAACTACTATGAGCACTACCATAAGGAAAATCTCACTGTTTGATTTGCACCTTTTGGAACATTATATCAATCAAAGTTGATGCAAAACTATTTTTGTAAATTTTGAAGCTTGATGTTGTAAGTTTTGAAGGTTGCCCTTGTAAAATTGGGTGAAGGTTTAACTTATATATTTCCTAATTCAACTAGTAGTGGTATCATACTATATTTCTTGAAAAAAAGTCGAGAAACGTTTTTTAGATTTATTTTTTCGCTGTAAAATCTTATGTTGGTTCAAGATGGATGTTACGAAGCTCTAGTGTGCAATTTTGTGCAACCAACTTTCGGCGTTTTCCTTGTAAAACATGAGCTCGTGTTTTGATAATATAAGGTCATTTTCTGAAATAAGAAGTTTCCAACCATACTTGTTTTTCACACTTTCAACTATGTTTCTACTAGAGTAGTCACATTTACAAAATCTCTCCCACCGCCTTCCTCTAGTACAAACCTACCCAAACATTTTGGAGTCGCTATAATAAGTTATTAGAGAAATCAAGTATCAGAGGGCAGTCTATGATTCGATGGTAGAAGGGCGTAGCCTTTTCATTGCCATAAATATGGTAAAGGGAGCGATGCTTCAACTCTTCCGAGAAGACGGGTTGATCATAGGAGACACTTAAATGCTGCTACAATCTTACTCAATAAGTACCTTGTAAAGCGCGTCAATATATTTTTTTAGTTGATGTGCTTCAATAAATCAGTGGCGGAGAGTTGTATGGCGGAAAACTGTCATGTATGGTTCGGAGGGCTGGATAATCTCCGACCCCTACTTTTGATTACACATGGCGCTGTCAAATTCAAATGTAGGTATACTTTATCTATTTGCTATATTTTCTTTAGGCGTTCATGGTATTATTACAACATTGGAACGTTAGCTCTTTAATCCTTTTCTGCCAGGGAGAGCATCTAATGCAAGGCTTTGACATGCTCTCAAATGTACAACAAGTGAACGTTTCTTGGCCATGTCACAATTACAATTTATCACAACCTTCCGAGCCGTAAATAGTTAAGTGCAACATGCACTTATCTTAACCCCTAAACGTCCCCAATGTCGTTTTTCTACATTTTGGATGGAGGGCAGAAACTTTGAAGAGCCATAACGCCTTCATCCAAACTCCGTTTTGGATGAAATCACTTGTATTGGGTTCCAAATCAAGTCTAGTTTGTGTTGTAAATTTTGCAAGCCCATACAATAAAGTATGAATTAATGGAATGCACTTTAGTGAAGGCAGCTCTTGTTTTTGGGTTTCCAAGCATGGGGCATGTATTACCATTGCAAGCCAATTATGTGAAATTTAAAATAGTTTTACATGATTTTTTTTTCATGGTCATAATTTTAAGGTGATTCTTAACAACTTTGTAGTGAGAATTTTTTTGATCCAAATGATTTTGCTATTGGATTTGCAATGATGTTTTGTCAATGAAAAAGTGAGAAAATGGATGATATTTGAGGAGCTATATCTCCTTCATCCACCGTTGGATTTCAACTTAATTTTTTGGAATGGCCTCCAATTAGAGTCTAGTCTAAGTGGTAGAAACCTTAACAAGATCAAAGATGTTTTGAAGATAAGGCATGAAATTGAATGCAAAGGGTCTAGATTTGGACTATTTTTCCTTTGTAAATTTTTTTGGCGTTTTTACCATTGCATGGCTTTTATTTGAGCCAAGAAATTTTTTTGATGAATTTTTTTTGGGTAAAGGACTTATTAAGATGAAGGTGAACATCTTTCTAGTTGGTGATTTTTTCATTGCAATAGGTATATTGGTAGCATTTCCACCTCAAAGTGAAAATGATGAAATTTTGGAGTTTGTTTTTAGTATTAATATGTTATGATCTCCGGATCTATAAGACCTCATGACTCAAATTTTGGTCCACATGATCTTTGATAAGTCTATTACAAGTTTGTACGGTTGAGATCTTATTAGCTTCTCTTCATTTTCATCTATGACGATTTTTATGGAAATGTGCTTTTCTGCTAAAAATAGGCTGGGACGTTTAGGGGTTAATATTAGAATCAAGGAGAGTGACACTGCTTGCAGCAAAGGGAACTTAAGGACCATTAATATCGAAGTTGATTGAGAAATTAAGTGGGTACACCCTAAACCCTAAACCCTAAACTTGCTCACACGGGTATTTTCACTATACATTTGCCATACTGAAATTTGCGCCATTCTTAAGCAACAAAACATTTGAGAAAGAACTTGTCTTACTAATCTTGGCCTTTTTCTTGAAACAAATAGTAGCATGCTAGATCTTTACTATTTTATGTTTCTTTAAAGCGTTTAAATCCCTATGTTGGGCGGATCTTAGCATTTGATATTTGCGGCACGAAGCGCCGTCTTTGTGAGAGCCTTGTGCAGTAAATCCTTTCGAGCGATCCAAAAACCACTAGCCTTGCGAAGCTTTTGGAGAAGGGTAGTCTTGTGTGTTGAACCCGTTGGTTTTTTGGTTGAACCCATTGGATGACTTATTTGGGTGCAGATAATATTGGAAAAGGAAAAAGAAAAGTGTTGACATCGAAACAGATGTTTGCAAACACGTAGTTGTGCATAATTATGATGTCCTTGATGCAAGTGGGAAACAAGTCAAACGGATAGTTGGATGAATGAAAAAACGTGGAGTAGGGGCTTAAAGAGGGGCAAGGCAACCTTCTTTCTCAATGTTTACATTTATCGCATATCCTACAAGGTTACTTATTTGACCTTTAAATTAACTAAATTTCAAATATATTGAACACTACTTTGACATGGTTGTGCATCATGTAGACATTATTGTGCGAGAAACATCATGAGCAATAATCTCATAGTTGCTACGGTAAAATCTTCATCCCTACCACTCTTCTCAACTTTTCGAAAGTTTTCCAGAAAAATAGTGACCACTTCTTAATCACTTGTGGAAGAGAAAAATATCAAAGCCATTTTGGTTGCCTTGGGCACTTAGGAGTTAACCCCTAGACTACCAAGGCCTCCGTTCAGGAGATTTGCGATTTCGGGCAGCCTAATTAAAGATGTAAAAAATAATATTTTTGCCTAAGATTTTTACTCGATGTTCCTATACTACAAGGTGTATGTGAGAAGATTTGCAAAGTCAAACTCTACCTATGGAATTTTTAAATGCGAATTTTAGTTTTCAGCATTGGGGCGGGCAGAAAAAAAATTCTTAGTTTTAACTTTTTTTTCAGATTTTTTTTTAGAAATCTTTTCTTTATTGTTTTGAACTTAGGTTTCCAAGTGACCCAAGTTGAAACTTTTACCAATCCTACAAGGGCACCCTTCAAAAATTACAAGAGCTAGATTCAAAGTTTTATGTGATATTACAATTTTTTCTTTCAAAATTTGCCAAGATTTGAGATTTTGGAATTTTTCGAATTTCTTTTGTCTTGAAGTTCACAAACTCGAGAAGGTATATACTCGCCCCTTCATTTTCCCCCTACACCATATACAATAAACGTGGTGCATGTTTTACTGGATCCTTGATTTCTACCCTCTTCTAGTAAATAAGTTGCATGAGTGTTCAAAAAGCAAAATGAGTGTCTAAAATTTTGCATGGGCATGCTCCTTTTAGTTATATACATGAACAAAAATATGAGCTAGATGTTTAAGGAAATAAGCATCACGTTTTCCTTTGCTCAAAGTGGACTATGTTTGTTAAAAAAAAGATTGCGTCATCTTTGAATGTTACGATCTTACAAATGGCAAAAATCCAACGGTTGAAATTTCAGCCACAACCTCTAATGATAGTTCTCTTCAAGATCATACGGTTGAAAGTTTCAAAAAAGTGTAAAAATCATTCTCATACTCCAAAGTTGACAAGGTGGTATGAAATTGCAATTTTGGAGTTTGGAGCTCACAAAATACCATGGTAGTTTAGGAGTTAAAGTAATTCTAAGGGCTAATGTAGATATATCACATCAATTGATTTCACCGTGTGAAAAGTTGTGGTTTAATTATTTATTCATTTTATTTTTATGATTTATCATTGTAGTCCCATCAATCCATATTACCAGTCTTGGGAAGTGAATTATTGTCTCGTTTCAACAAAGGAAAGCTTCCTTGTATGAAATACTAGCATGAGGGATGAATAATCAACTAATGACAGATAGAAAGTTCATATAAATTCCATGGTGGAATACCAGTATATACGGCTAAGCGTTCGTAGCAGCTACCAAGGAGGATGGAGGAGGGGTAATGAGCCCCCTAATTTTTTGATGTATATACATTAAATGCCAAGGAGTAGGCTTCTAAGGGTAACTTGGGGTTGCAGACCTCAAATTTGAATTCAAACTTATCAAAAACGGCCTTGGGAGGTCCCCACGGATTCTAGAGTGCCTCCTTGGTAGCTGCCACAAACCATTGCCCAGTATATACTTTCTCAATGTTTATATTTATCTTATATCCTACCTACGAGATGACTTCTTTGACTCTAAAAATAACTAAATTTCAAGTATATTGAACACTACTTTGACATGGTTGTGCATCCATGTACACATTCATTTGTATTGCGGACTTAATTTAGAAAGATTGTATGTCGAAATTGTCGTTGATCAAGTCACAGGTTCTACAGTACTCATCTGCACACTAAAGGCTACACATGATCAGTGAATGCAACTTACACAATCACATCACAGGGCGATTGAGTACGTAAATTTCAGCACAAGTTGGATATTTTGTGGTGATATTGAGCGTGAAATGTATTTGCGAAATAGAGACATGTGCGTGATGAGTTTTGGTGTCTTTTGGTAGTCCATGCAAGTACCCACTTGCGTGGACTAGGGTGTATGGCTTGAATTGTCTAGAGACAATGGGAATTTTGTCCTAATCACACTTTTCTCAATGTAGAAGCCCAATTGCCTATCATAGTCAACACATGAGACATGAATGATACTTTTGTAGAGCTTGAATAAGTTTGATGGAAAGCAAGCTTACCTGACAAGTTTAAGGAATAAAATATAATGACCTCAAATCCTATTGAGCATGCAAGCCCAAGAAAGGGACTTCACATCTAAGTCATGCAATGTGCATGAGTCTAATAGTCTACAATTGCTCATTATTTGTGAAAATGTTACATTTCTGCGAATGAGTTAGTAAACATCACATCCTTCATAATGAGTTGTTGCTTTTTCTTGTACTTGATTGGGACATTCCTGCATCGACATGGCCATCGCTACCAAAACATAGTGAAAGTGCTTGACAATAGTCACAATTGATTAAAAGAATGGCTTCTGAAAGAAGGATCCATTTGGCGGTTGATGGCATGGCTACACCGGATGGAGAGAGCCCAGTCCAGCCAGCATGGGTTAGCGGGCTTGGAACCCTGTTGGCCGGTGTGGCCTTGAGCCAGCAAGCCGGTCCAGCATGGACTGCGACGAAAAGGGGGTTGCCAGCCCCCTTAAAAAATTTCAAATTTTGTTCTATAATTCTTCAAAATATACCGTACGATGATCCTTCCAACCTACCAACCTACATATCTACCTAACTTCTTTTCATGTTTTTTGGACTATGAATATGAGGAAATAAATAAACACATGCATACATAAACATAATATTGTTTGAGGAATTGGGGGACATGGAATATATTTTGTGGTATGTTAGATTAGACTTTGGTATGGTCTATTTGTTACATTTGATTTATGTGGGATAATCATTTGTTAATTTCCATTCTTAAACTAACTGTACCTCACTAACTCACGTCATAGTGCCAATATAAACTATTCCTACCTCATTGGCATTTGCATAATGGTGGCAGTTGAGAGCCCTTGTCTACTTCTATAATAAAATATTGTATGGGTTTCCTTCCTACCCACCAACGTACAAACGTACCAACCTATAGACTTTCCAACCTACCTACCTACATTCTTTCATGTTTATTGGATTATGTAATAAAATAAAAAAATAAAAAAATAAAAAAAAGAATAAAAAGAATAAAAAACACGGAAATATATAAAAACAAAACATATATAAACACGTACATATATAAAAACAAAACATATATAAACACGTACATATATAAACACAAACATATATATAAAAAAAAACACGTACATATTTTTATATATATATAAAAACACGGACATATATACAAAAAAGAAAAGAGAAAAATAAAATAAGAATAAATTTAAAATAAAAATAAAGGTGCGTAGCCTGTCGGTGGGGGCTTTAGCCGGGCAGGAAGGGGGGTTGCTAGATGCAAGCCACCCCCCTTGCAACTAGCACCCCTAGCAGTCCCAACACGGGGAAAAGGGCCCCGGGCTGGATTTGGCCCCAGCTGGGGCTACTGGGGCCCCGTGTGGCCAGGCCTTGAGGAGAAACACGGGAGGTCAAGGAGCTTATGAAGGGGTTGGGTGGGGCCGTCCAAAAATTACGAGGAAGGTGGGGTGCGAGAGAGGCTGGCATCCAGCATTCCAGGTAGTGAGATGTTGCTGCATAGTGACCTTCACTATGCAGCAACATTAATTAATTAGTCTCAAGCCTTTTTTTTGCCACATGGACCCCCTTGAAGGATGCCAAATGGACCCATGAGTAATATTGCATATTATTCACATTTTATTCCACGAGTGAGCCTCCAGCCCCAACCCTTTGTACTTTCCATGGAAGGAAGCAGTTACAAACAATAGGGGATAAATCTCCTCCCCCAAGACTCCCCACCCAAGACCCCCGCCCCAAGACCTCTGCTCCAAAGACCCCACCCAAGACCCCGCACCAATACCCCTCGCCCAAGATCCCGCACCAAGACCCCCGCCCAAGACCCCTCACCAAGACCCCCCGCCCCAAGACCCCAGCTAGACCTTCTTCTCCGAATTTTCCGGCGTGAAATGCGGACCGCATTTCTGGAGCAAAGTGAGATTTTGGGAGATAGTGGGGGGCGGTGGCGGTCATGGGTGTCGTTTATCTGTCTGCTTTGGCAACAAGAGTTTAAATTGCAAATCATTGCTTGATTACGGTACTTTGGAATTTGAGTTTCATTGTGCATCGGTGCTGGTGGGGGCGACCCCTTCCTCACAAGTCTTGGTTTAAGATATTTTAATAGAATCCTCATTCCTTTCTTCAAAACATTCTCCAAGAGAGTATCATGACATTCTCTTGTCTTGCCCTTTTGCTAACTCGGGTTCGGCCATAGTTTCAGAAACCCCACTTGTACACCCCTATTTCAAAACTCCAAATTTTGGAAGATATATAAATTAGTGTATTTTTTTAAGCTTTCGATTTGAAAAGAAGATAATTACCTCTCAAACAACCTTGTATCAATATCATATAACTTTATCCCCTAAGTGCCTAGGGCATGTTTTGGGTCAAAAACTGCGGGTTTTGACTACCTTGCTCATATTGAGATATAGTAAAAAAAAATCTTGATGTTGAAATTTGATGTTGTAAATTTTGTAGGCTGCTTTTGTAAAATTAGGTAAATATTAAACCTAGAATTTTTAGTAGTAGTATAGTAGTAGTAGTAGTAGTAGTAGTAGTAGTAGTAGTAGTAGTAGTAGTAGTAGTAGTAGTAGTAGTAGTAGTAGTAGTAGTAGTAGTAGTAGTAGTAGTAGTAGTAGTAGTAGTAGTAGTAGTAGTAGTAGTAGTAGTAGTAGTAGTAGTAGTAGTAGTAGTAGTAGTAGTAGTAGTAGTAGTAGTAGTAGTAGTAGTAGTAGTAGTAGTAGTAGTAGTAGTAGTAGTAGTAGTAGTAGTGCAGTAGTAGTAGTAGTAGTAGTAGTAGTAGTAGTAGTAGTAGTAGTGCTGTAGTAGTAGTAGTAGTAGTAGTAGTAGTAGTAGTAGTAGCAGCAGTAGTAGTAGTAGTAGTAGTAGTAGTAGTAGTAGTAGTAGTAGTAGTAGTAGTAGTAGTAGTAGTAGTAGTAGTAGTAGTAGTAGTAGTAGTAGTAGTAGTAGTAGTAGTAGTAGTAGTAGTAGTAGTAGGTAGTAGTAGTAGTAGTAGTAGTAGTAGTAGTAGTAGTAGTAGTAGTAGTAGTAGTAGTAGTAGTAGTAGGGGTTGGAGAATGGGCACACGAAAAGGTTAGCAACAAAACTTGACATGGTGCATGGGGTTCACGGACGGAGTAGTGAATGACCAATGTTTTCAAAGCTTTTACTGACAAGGTGTTTAGCCACCTGACTACCCATAATGCACATTCCATGCGATCATTTCATGAGCAGTTTGGGGGCAAAGGCTTTAATTTCGAAACTTTGTAACAAACATAGTTGAAATTAATTGCCGCCAAAATAGCTTTCTATGACTGCGGTGCAACGTCTCTTAAATTTGATGTAGTGACCACTGATCTGCAAAGAAGTTGTGACAATTTTTAGCATACTACCATCAAATCTACAGACACCATGACCAAATCAGAAATTGTTTGTAGTGAGATTGCGAGATTGTAGTAGATGGGCCAAGTATTAGTGCCGAAATTTGTAAGAGTTGCAGAGACAATGTCGAATCAATTCACACATGCAAGCGAGGTTGTGCATGTCATGATTGGAGTCGATGAGCGTTGCAAGAAGAGCGTTGCAAGAAGAGCATTGAGCTTGGAAGATTATTCCAACGGTACGAGGGTGCCAGAGTGGTGGACTAGTTCAGGAGATCGGTGTTGCACAGGTGTGCGGTCCCTTGAAGGATCATATGCATCAGCCTAGGTCATCGGCATGAGGGGACCACGTGCATCAGCCTTCATCACTAGTGTTGGAGGAGGACCATTGGCGCTCGATCACATTGGTGGGTGGAGGCTTCGGATCGTTGATCGCAGCGGGTGCATTAAACGATCAAGTGCATTAGAGATTGGAGGTGCAGCTGTGGTTGCAAGCCTAGACATTATTGACATTTTACGGCACCAGGAAGACATCAACATCGTATATCTACAAGAATTTAGCACTTCAACAAGGGCATGCAAGCTTTCGGTTGTTGGCCAGAGCATCTGCAGTATAATATCGTCAACAATATTTGTGATTATCGTAACGTTGCAGTAGAGATTTCGAATTAGTGCAAGCATTCAACTCATGCAGCTAGTTATCATTAGGCATTATCAAAAAACCTTCATCCATGTCCAATTCGAAGACTCGTGTGTTTATTACATCTTGTACATCTTTGTAGCCTTTGGTTAGAAAGAAGTGTAGGTCGTGGCCTAAGAATCCAAAGCCAAACACTTACAAGCTCCACTTCTACAAGCAAAGTGTTCATATTCTAGGGTGGGTAGATCAAATCATCAAAAGGAGTTTGGGGAAGAATTTACAAGTATAGTTAGGTCAGTTTAGCCGGACCAGAAAAATGCCTCTTTGGACACGTAGATCGCAGAAGAGGGGGACGGAGGTAGGTGAAACTTGTAACATCTCTTCCCTTATAATCGATTCTTTTGTAAAGGTCATGACCTTCAAACACAATAGCACAATAACCTTGTCTAGATTTTTGTGCACAGATGGAATGGATGGCATTCCTGTACGGCAAAGTTCCAGATTGCAAAGTGACCCTAGTTCGATTCCAAAATCTCCCACACCACAACAACTCAAGAAAATGAAGAAGTTTTACCCATGGAAACTCTTGAGCTCCTCGATGAAGAGGTTTTACCCATGGAAAGCCAATGGAAACTCTTGAGCTCCCCGATTTAGGTACTCGTGTTGGACTACTCATGCTCCCTAAGATGGACGTGTACTTCAACGAGCAGTATCTATCTTCCCAAGAACCTTTCGTACATTACTCTGCTATCGAGGAGGATTCAAAAGACTCTGATCATAACATTACAAAAGGAGGAAGCTTGGAGGGTATTCAGTGGCCACCAGAGCTATTACAAGAAGCACACACTTATCATAAGAAGAAAGCGACGAGGAGAGCACTTGCCTTTTTGTGAACACCAAACGGGCAAACGGTGATAAGGATCGCTGAAAGAAGAAATGGCGCTAGTAGCGGTGGAGATCCACGAATTGGAAGCGGTTTCTATGACCTCTACTAACAACCATTGGGAGATGCAATGTATAGAGATCTTGATGATGACAATATTTGGTGGGCTGACTGCCAAATTACGATAGAAGTGTATAAGCCAAAGAGTGCATACGTTGGGCTTAGCGAGCTGGACAGGGGCAACGCCCACGAGATCACTGTTGGAGCGCGGACGTGGCAGGAAAGGCGGATGGGGCGCCAATGGCGGACATCTACCTTGCTGGAGCCTCAAAGCTTGACTCAGTAGACTTTGAAGCTGCGGAGGCCGACTCAGAAGCTGGCGCCGATCGTGCAGGATGGGATGCTGCCCACTGGGACGGGGCAACTTAGCTCGATTATTGGCTGTAGATGGTGGAGGAGATATTACTTCTTTTGCAACTGGTAACCTTAGTAAAGAAATGCCTAACATGCGCAGACACCACAGTGAACCTCATGGTGAGGGTGATGATGAAAACAATGAGTCTAATCATGGTCAATCATCCTTGAAGTGGGACTGTAGGGATGAAACTTGGAATGATGTGAATTTTGTGTACAACCCTTTGCCTAAGCCTTCCACATGAAGTAGGAGAGGTCTAATAAAGAATTACCGGAAAATTCCTCCATTCATGGATTTGTTTGCATTGTTTTGGACTCCTTTCATTTTTAGTAGGATGGTCAATGAAACCAACCGCTATGCACGTAAGCCTCTAGGTAAGTACTGAATGGAACACTAAAGAGGGGCAAATTAGAAGATTTGACAATCTTGGAACTCGAAGCCTTTATGGCGTTGGCAATTTTCATGGAGTTGAGTTTCTCAATGTGTATATTTGTCTTATATCATACCTACAAAGGTCCTTGTCGGGAAATGACTTCTTTCACCTCTAAAAAAATCTAAAGTTCGAGTATATTGATCTCTAGTTTGACAAGGTTGAGCATCCATGCACACATTCTTGCATTTGCGGACTTATATTAGAAAGATTGTATGTCAAAACTCTCATTGATCAAGTCACAGGTAGGTTCTACAGTACTCATTTGCACACTAAAGGCTGCACATGATCAATGAATGCAACTCACACCAATCACATCGTTTGAGTACGTAACTTCAACTGGATATTCTGTTGCAATATTGTGCGTGAAAAAATATTTGCAAAATATAGACATGTGCGTGATGAGTTTTGGTGTAATTGGCCTCGTTTGCAAGTACCCACTTGCATGGACTAGGGTGTACAACTTGAATTGCGTAGCCCAATTGCCTATCACAATCAACACATCAAACATGAATGATACTTTTGTAGAGCTTGAAAAAGTTTGATGGAATGTTAGCTCACCTCAAAAGTTTAAGGAATAAAAAATATTGACCTCAAATCTTGTTGAGCATGCAAGCCCAAGAAAGGGACTTTACAGCTAAACCATGCAATGTGCATGAGTCTAGAAGTCATACAATTGCTCATTATTTGTGGGAATGTTACATTCCTGCAAATGAGTGAGTGAACATCACATTCTTCACTATGAGTCAGTGCTTTTTCTTGTACTTGATTGGATGTTGAAGATGCTTATTTTTCTTGTTGCTTATGACTGAATTATATTAGTATATGAGTAAGGGCTATTATTGGTTTGTGGGGTTGATATCTTAATTGGCTGTGAATTGTTATACTTGGTTGTATACATATAAGGAGAATTTTGATACTTCCTCACACGTGTGTGGATTAGTATGAGTATGTTCTTATCATATAACCCTCGCCAATAGAAAAAACACATACAAAGATAAAAGCAAGAAAATACCAATATATCGAATATACAAAAAAAATTTGTTTCTCGGTGATGGTGAGGTAAACATATTTGATCCTTTATGATCATTTATTTCTGACCTGTTTTACATGGATTTAGATGCATTTTTTGCTTATTTGTTGTTACGTGGTGCATCATCAAATATTTTTGAATAACTAGATTTGTATGTATACCAATAGAGTGGAATATATTTCTGCACAAGTTTTGGTTAGCAGAAGAGTAGAAGAGTATGACAAAGGTAACACTTGTTCTTTTGAGTACTTTTGCGGCATTCGGTTTGTACTCAAAAAACAATCATGATTCCTTTTGGCATTTGGCATATATTACAGGTAATTGTTGGAGTTGGTGCAAAGTGAATGTAATGCTTGGATTTTATTTGTAAAAGTAATTGTTCAAACTCACATGGGACTCTTCATGGTTCACATGAGGTTAACTTTTTCAAGTTCGCATTAAGTACTTGAAATCAGTTGTTATTAGTTTTTTAAATAATAAAGATGAAGTGACCTCTTCATGTTTAGTTGGGACGAAAAGTTCAACTAGGATAATTCTTGAATATCATGGATCTGTATAGTTGGCTTAACTCCATAATGAAGATGGTAGTGAATTGATTGTTTAGACTTAGAAAGAAAAACGTATGTGTGAGGTTGAGATGGGAATCTTTATAATTATAATAAAACTTCATATATTGTAGATATATTTCTTTTTATATATCTTATATTCGAATGAATGATCCAATGAGCCCATCTATATAAATAACAGACATAATAGGACAATATGAAAAGCATGTAACTGGAAGTAATTTCGACCTAATCAGATTCTAAAGGGAAAATCTTCTTTAACTATTAAACTATTCAATTAAAATTCAAAATTATTTTTTCTTAATTACAACAACAAAAATTTGACTATGTAAAAAAACTGTCAATAAAATCAATAGATATGTACATCGTTACATTAGATTTTTTCACAAAATCTATGCACCCTCCATGATTAGTCTAGAAATGAAAAATTATTTTCTCAAACTACATCAAAAGCAATAATCTTGCAGTCGTCGTTGTAAAATTCTTATCCATACTACATTTGTCAACTTTACCAAAGTTTTGCAAAAAATAGTGACGACTTCTTGAGTTTTTGATCACTTGTGGAAAAAATAAATTTATGAAGGTACAATGTCCATTTCCATGAGTATAATTTTCAATTATTTAAACCAACTATATATTTAAAATTATGCAACTTGATCCAATAAGAATACATAGGCTTATATATTCTTTGTGGTCACTTTCAATTTTTGGCTTGTAGTGAAAATTTGATTTTACTTTATAACTTGGACTTAGTAGAGCTAGAAAGTAAATCCATAGTGACATATAGTGGCTCGATAGGATGGTACATTATACATTTAATGTTTTCTTTGGAGTCACTTTCACCATTAATGAGTCAATGCACATTGATATAATTTTCTAAGACTTGGATCCAATTGAACACCTCTATAGAAAGGAGATTCACATTCATTTTGGCAAAGATCTTCATGGTAAGAGACTTTGATTTGAGGGAGGTTGTAGGTTTGGTACGACATATTTTCATGAATAATGGGCATGTGGGGACGATGACCCCCTTACTTTGCTTTCTTTTACTTGACAGAGACCATTGATGCGTGGAGCCTTCCACTGCCGCCCCCCTCTGTCCCAAGACCTCGCCCCGCCCCATCTGACCTAGATCTACAATTACACTTTACCCACCCCATTACGCCATAGCGCAAAAGCGATACCCATTGCCATCAAGCTTTCTTCTTTTTCGCTCCCAAAAATTTCTTCCATTGCTTATCCGAATATATATCCGTGTCCACACTTACTCAATATGCCTCAACTCAAGGAGTTTGCTATAAAAAATATTGTAGACATGGTTTAAAACTACTCACTTTTTGCTACAATCAAGAAATTTTTGTCATTGCTTGATTGATTGGTTTGTAGCTACTAACTCAACAATATAGTTGGAAGTTGGTGGAATCTACAATTTAAGGGTTTCGTGGATGTTTGGAATTTATCTTGTTCTTTAATTCTAGATGTCCCAGCCTATGCTTAGCAAGAAAACTCATTTTTGATGAAGTATCATAGATGAAAGGAAAGGCAAGTTATTCAAATCTTAACTGTACAATCTTGTAGTATACTTATTGAGGTTACGTGGTCATATTTTGATTCATAAGGCTTCATAGAGAAAATTTGTTTTGTCCATTCCAGTAACACCTGTGGAGGCGTGGACAAAAAAAAACTATGAGAAAATTTTCTTCACGTAAATAATAGCCTTTGCAATGGTGAAAACTTCCTATATAGTTATAAAGGGAAAACGGCTCCAAACTAGACCCCTTGCACTATACCATGTATTCCTCAAATCTGGGATGAAATAACAATTTGTACTCATCTAAACTAGATACAAACACGAAACCAACCTAACAAACAAAGTTGAATCCCAACAGTGGACTAAGGAGAAACAACTTCTTGAAAATTATCAAACTTTACAATTTTATTTTTCAATAAAAACATCATTGCAAGTCAAATACCAAAATAATTTGAGTAAAATACTTTCCAATCACAAAGTTGTTGGACTTCATCTTAAAATTATGATGATGAATTGTCTTTTGAAGAACCCGATAAGATTTTATGTAATCGGCTTGCAATGGTAAAACATGCCCGATGTTTCAAAACCCAAAAACAAGAGCTACCTTCACTAAAATGAATGCCATTGATTCATACTTTCTTCAATGGGTTTGCAATTTTTGCGACACAAAGTAGAGTGGATTTGGGACTGAAATCAAGTGTTTTCATTTGATAAAAAACTCCAAATGAAAAAAAAATATGGCTCTTCAAAGTTGTTTCATGTTGATTAAAATGTCATCTTTCTACATCCGACACGTTTACGGGTTAAATAATCATAAGAGATAATCTAGTTATGAGGAAAATAGCTACGATACAATCCCTTGTGGGGCAATTCATTAGCCACATAAAAAAACACTTCGAATTAAACTACACCCAATTCTCATATGCAATGAACTTGACTATTGTGTACCTATCTTTGTTTTTGGTTCTATGCTTCATATGGGAAATCAATCTCCTCCTCTTTTTGTAAGACACTTTTGATCTATTGTGTAAAACTTGGTTTGTATGACACTAGAGAAGTTCCAACAACAACAAGACACACACTTTTGGGAAAAAATGTAAGTGCAAAAAGTCTTTTCATAGAAAACAAGGTTAGTCATTGAGTGCAAATCATCTTGCGATTATGTCATATCCATCTCTAACTAACATAGAATCTACTTTTGAAAAAAACAAAGTGCATGAAAAGTGACCTAGATGTGTAAAAAACTACTAGTTGCAAGATTCACTAAATAAAGAATCCTCGTCGGCTCCTCGTTAACCCAACCTACATTGGTCGGAATGCCATGTAGCCAATGCATACCATCACTCAAGACATAAACATACAATCTTACTACTAAGAGATGATTCGAGCGATTAATTTTGAATCAAATCAAATTGCCCAATAATGTGGCACTTATTTTATGATTCTATGTAATGGTTTACCAAATGCCAATCATGGACTTCCTGTGCAGACTTCCAAGTGCTTTCGTTGAGAAATTGAGTCATGCATTCTAAAGTGCTCCTTTTATCCAGGTGCTGAGGTCCCAGATAATTTTATTTCTTTATTGCTGTTGAAGATGCTACTGACATACAATGCCACCCTCTGAATCCGGCCTTCCTAAAGTGATGAATGTCCTATTGAATCCTGATCTCAAGACAGGCCTTCCTTGGTGTCCATGCAGCCTTCCTTGGTGTCCATGCAACCTCCAGTGCCAACTGAATTGCTAAATTCATGTTCATAAACCATTCCACTCTTTCTTTCTTTTTTCTTTTTTCTTTTTTCTCTTTTCTTCTCTTTTCTTTCTTTCTTTCTTTCTTTTTTTTTTTTTTTTTTTTTTTTTTTTTTTTTAAAAAATATTTTAAAAAGAAGAAAAATGATCTGAAGTATGTGCAATGAAATCCAAAGTTCTGAGGCTAGGACAAACATCAGTATCTTAGTCTTAGGTTGATTGGAGGCTGAAAGAAGTGTTGGAAGATATTAAATATAACAAGATATCAAATATTTGGAAGGATATCTTGAAACTAGTACATCTTGAATCTTGATATCTTGCTATGACATCCTTGCCCACCAGTGATGAAAACTTCTTTCAAACTCATGATTATTATTACTAGAAATTGTTCGAGGCATCCGGATAGGTACACCACCCCTACCACCGTGGCATATTGCCACATATGATGGAACGGTGATCACGATGTTCGAGGCGGATGATTACACCTCGCTGACCACCGTGGTATATTGCCGTGACATATGATAGAACGGTGATGACGATGGTCAAGGCCCTGATACGAACATGCAATAACGTGACAGAAAATGATGGTGGCCACGGTGCTTGGGCTGGTGAAAAGTGGCGGTCACGGTCAGGGTCATGAGATGCGATGACGTAATAGAAAACGATGGTATCTACGGTGGTCAGGGCGGAAATATGGGGTAACATCATTGGATACAAGAGCCGCCACGGTGGTCGGGACGTGATAGATGATTACATCATAGTTGATCATAGTTGACGGTGGCCGCGGTGGTCAAGGCGGCGATAAAGTACAAATTTTAGAAGTTTTTTTTAGAGATCAAAGGAATGTCGGAGGTATGATGATCCATTTGATTATTTGATTGGACATGTCCAAGCCTCATGAGTGCATCCTAGTATATGAATGACTTGTGCCTAATTTTCCGTTATCGTCGCGATAGCAGTTCAAGATCTTGAACTAATTGATTATACATCGAGTCAACATAGAACACATCAAAACTGATGGCCTCATGCGATGCCAACGGCTCCATCCGATTTCTATTTCTTGCCGGAAAATGAAATTAACTTATAGACTAGTGACGATACGTTACATGTTATATCAAACGGGGAAAATACTCAGCGGACGACATGCAAACCATTCGGTTTTTCTGTATTTTTTGAAGTTGGGGTACAACATGTAGGGATACACAATTTTACAAATCGTTTTAAACAAATAACATCTTGCATGCCTACTATGTACCAAGTTGGAAGAGAATTGATAATAAAAAGTAAATAACATCTCTCATATCTATCCAAAAGAGGAGTCAAACAAACAATAAAAGCCATGCTTCATTATTATGTTTCTTATTGTGGTGGATTGTTGTTCACACAAGGGGACCTATAACCCATCGGTCTCATGGTGTGACAATTGCTTGAATGAACGTTTAATTTTCAAACTCCACCAAAAAAGTTGTGCACCTTCATTGTCTCCATGGGATGGGCGGAAGGTACAAGATGGCGAGTACTCTTCAATTACCTTCAATCGACCTCGATTCATCTTTGCAAGCTTTTGAACTTATCATGCTTGAGCTTTTGATGACATACTAACTTACCCCTCTGCCATTTCGAAGAGAGAGAGGAATCGCCGCTTTCTTTTGATTGAGGCACACAACAACACACCTTGTTTTAAAATTGAGTCTTCCTCTTTTTCATCTCAAATGTTTCAAAAATGAGGTTTTTCTCCTTTGACTTTTCAACCCTTACAATCTCTTGAATTTTAATTTCAATGATTTAGGATTTGAGTTTGATATGATTGGAGATTTAAATTTCAAAGTTTAGAATCACTTGTAAGCACGCATACTATTGTTCATCTATCAATGAAGTTGACTAGCCTCTACAATTGGCCAAAATGGCTTTTCGGGGTTCTTCTCCAAATTAAGATCTTAACCACCATAGACCACTACAATCTCACAATCAAACAAGATTTTCAACTTGAACAAAAAAAGGTTCGTATAGTTGTCGTCAGTTTGACGTAAGGTGCCTATATGGCTTGGATCCAAAAGTTTGAATAAAGAAAATACAAAAATTAAGCCAACTATGCACCTATAAACCATCCCATGGAGAGAGACCACGATGAGGTTTCGAAAAGAGCATTCAGAGACCAAGATGAGGTCCTCAAATCCATACGTGGCATAATTAAAGCCACGTCTCATCATATGACATTCCTACACTTTCATCATGGTATGTGTAGGGAGAGCGGGTGTACACCCTCATCTGAGACGGAATAGTTGGCCAATAGGAAGAAGGGGGGGGGGGGCAAATGCAGAAGGTGATCATGTGGGAGGCACACTTATTAGGAAGAATGTTGCCACCATCCATGTTTTCTACACCCATCCCCTAGTCATGAAGAAAATAAAGCTGCACAAACTACCCCTCAACAAATCCCAAATCAAGATGCATGGAATGAAACCTAAAGATCATTTTTGTCGCAAAACATGAACACTAGACATTCTTTTGCTATTGTATAGATGCACTCTCCCCTCCCTTCAAAGATCATATGATTGTAATCATCGAATATCGTTTTGGTTTCTCCAATGAGCTTTTTGGGCTTCTCTTTCGAGTCTTTTTTTTGTTTTTCCTTTTTTTTTTGTTTTTTCTTTTTTTTTCTTTTTTTTAAATGAATTGATTTATCCCATTGAAAATGCCTAATTACTAGGTCCTTCTGTCTCAAGCTTGAGTTCTTGATTTGGCCACGTAGGAAATGGCGACCAAAATTTATAAATATCTCTCCACAACTCCCCATGGCCTTCAAATATTCGTGAATGTGGTTTTATTGACCCATATTTTGTCACTTGCCTTGGTGGAATAATGCACGGGCTTTGACTGGTCTTAGTACTTGCAAGTTTTACATGGTCTTTTATGTTGCATAGCATGATGTTTGAATCTTCAATCCGTTGCTATCATGCATGGGTCGTAGCCTCATCATCAAAAATCACCTGATCAGTCGTCGAGCTTTACAACTTTTACCTTTTCTAAGGTAAGGTGCTTACTAATGGGGCACAAAATTTAGCATGGAGAATTTGTAATGAAGCCTGTGTACGTGGGCAAAGTTACTTACACAAGCAAATTGTGTATATGGGCAAAGTTAACCCCTAAACTACCATGGTGTTTTGTGAGCTCCAAACTCCAAAATTGTAATTTCATACCACCTTGTAAACTTTGGAGTATGAAAATATTTTTTACACTTTTTTTGAAACTTTCAACCGTACGATCTTGGAGAATTATCATTAGAGTTAGTGGCTGAAATTTCAACCGTTGGATATTTACCATTTGTAAGATCATAACATTCAAAGTTGATGCAATCTTTTTTGAGCAAACATTGTCCTCTTTGTGCAAAGGAAAACGTGATGCTTATTACCTTAAATATATAGCTTATATTTCTTTCCATGTATATAACTGAGTTGAGCATGCCCATGCAAAATTTTAGACACTCATTTTGCTTTTTGAACCTTCATGCAATTTATTTACTAAAAGAAGGTAGAAATCAAGGATTTGGTAAGACACGCACCACGTTCATTGTCTATGGTTTAGTGGAAAAATGAACGGCAAGTATATACCTTCTTGAGTTTGTGAATTTCAAGAAAAAAGACATTCAAAAAATTCCAAAATCTCAAATCTTGGCAAATTTTGAAAGGAAAAACTGTAATATCACATAAACTTTGAATCTAGCTCTTGTAATTTTTGAAGGGTGCCCTTGTCGAATTGGTAATAGTTTCAACTTGGTTCACTTGGAAAACTGTAGTAACTATTTATTAACATTTATAGAGTTATTTTAGAATTTTTTTACTTTTTGGATAGATATAATATTATAGATGCGAAAAAGTATCAAAAAGTTACTTAAAAAGCTATAAAAAAATGAAAGCTTTCAATAAAGGTAAGCTGATAGAAATTAGTAAAAGTAATTATAATTGATGGATGAAAAAAAAAGCCGATGGATGAGAAATCCAGGTTGGATGAAGAAGTCGCGTCGCTCGCAAACGGGCGCGCGAGTCTGTATAAAACTGTTCCAAATTTTATAAAAAGCACGGCATTCTTGTGTATGAATTGCGCGTCGTGTCTCGTTTTGATCTTTGCTATATTCTTCTGTGCAAATTGTGTGTAAACCTGCATGAATTTATTGTGAGCGTTGTGAGAATGGTGTGCGAAGCTGCTGCGAGCAGCGAGTGTCGTGAAATTTGAGGAGCAATCGGGAAAGCGTGGAAGCAGATTGGAGGGAGAGTCTACCGTGCCGGGCAGAATTCGAGCGAGTGCAGAACGAGGTTGGAGTTTGGGGATTCAATCAACCATCAACCTTGAATGCAAAGACAGCCACTACCGGCAGGGTCTCGAAGTACAGGTTGAGATTGTGATCGAAGGTTGTGTCTGCTGACTGAAGACCGCCATTTGAAGAAACTGTTCAAAGTTGCTGGTCGAATCAGTACCCTACGAGCTGATCGAAGGCAAAGCTTGGACTGTGAATTAGCTGAAGTTTTTATAAAAGAACGAGCAAAAGTTGAGTGGCTTGCTGCTGATTGTGTGAGAAATGAAAGCATCGTGACAAGCAGTGAAGGAAATCGATGGAGGATTCGAGATTGAAACCTGTCCTGGCATAAGGTAGGTGCTGTATTATTTCAATTCATTATTTGAAATTTTAAATTGTTGCAGAAAGCAGGAACATCAACCAATTTCGAAACCAAGTACTGGACCGAATTGCAGATTGAAGATGTTAGCAAGAGTAGAATTAGTATTCTACTATGTAAAACAAACTTGAATTAAGCTGTGAAGCTACTTGTATTGCATTGCATTTTAATTGCATTTTCTTGCCTAAGTTGTAAGAATTGGAGTTGAAATTTGAAGAAATTTCGTCGCGGGATTGTCTTCGGTGAAATTAGGGATTCCTGTCTGCGACTGCTGAAAATCGCACGGTCTTGGGGGTTACTTCGGACGGCAATGGGGTCCCTTTGACCACGGCTTTAGGTCCGCAGTGCACAGCAATAGGTTCCTCGCAGAATTTCTCACATATTTTTCTGCATACTTTGATTGAATTTAAGTTTCAATCCATACGGTCGAAAACTTCAAATTTTGATATACAAACTAATTGGACAGCTTTGAACAAGATCCTACGGTTGGATTTTCCAAATTCAAATCTAAAATTGAAAGGACAATTTCCAAAATACCCCAATTAGACAAGTTTGTTCGAAATTCGTTTGAAAACTAAGTGTTTGAGTTTTGAGTTTGCCTTTGGTTTTGGAGTAAGTAATAGGATTATTTAAAGAATTTGAATAATAAGACCGAAATTTGAAATTGAGTGAGACCTATTGACATAAATTTTAGGGTAAGTCCATGGGTTTGGGTTTGACATGTTTTTGGGTATTCTTGGAGTTTTAAACTATTATTGAGTGTTTGAACATGAGATTGAGCTGAGTGTGTGTTTGTGCAGGGCATAATTGCATACATACTGCATGTGTACAAGACCTATTGACTTGAGAGACTTGGAGAGCTGCACAGAGGTAGGCAGATTCTATATCATACCCTGCATTTGGATCTATTGACAAACTGTTCGCTAGGCATTGTGTAAATAGTATCGTATATAATACACTGGGACTGGACCTATTGACTAAATATTTATGTGTATTATTTCAAAATATTATATCGGCATTTTGACTAGGTGATAGCCTGCATTTGGGTCTATTGACATAACCTGAACTATTGACCAGAACTATTGACTTCCCCTAGGATACTAGACAGGACTGAGACTGCATTGAGTCTAGATATAGAGCATTGGTAATGACAGTAACCCAAATTGAGTGATCCCTGGGTATAAGAGTGAATCGCCGCAAGACAAGCCCTCAGGTACGTTTATACATAGTTACACTTATACCGCGAATACATGTGACCTTAGTCACAATACGACAGACTATTTTGCTTTTCTACCGTTAAACCACACTATACTGAAAGTAGTTTAGACTAGGGCAAAATACCTACTACAAAAACTAAGTACAAAATCAATCAAGAAAAGATTTCAAAAAAAAAAATCTAAAAAAAAAAAGGTAAAAACTAAAATTTGCGTTTTAAAACTCCAAAGGTGGAGTTTGACTTTGCAAATTTTCCCACATACACCTTGTAGTATAGGGAACATCCAATAAAAATCTTAAGCAAAAATATTACTTTTAACATCTTTACTTAGGCTGCGTGAAATCGCAAATCTCCCAATCGGAGGCCTTGGTAGTTTAGGTGTTAAAAACTTTGAACATGTTAGAATCATAACTATTAAACCCTCTTAGGATTTGGTTACGAAGTTGTGAATTTGGACATGTAGATGTTTCTTAAAATGAAACAATGTAGTGGTGGGTACATCAAAAATCGATCGTATGTATGGATTACATACTTCCTTTGAAGTTCACCAGAGTGAGCCATTTTGGTATTGCATCATTCTTGCGTACTTTTCTTAAATTAACAATGGTATAAAAAAGCATCATGGTGATATCACCATACACTTTGTTCCTCATATGAATGACCAAGAAATTGAGTTGGAAAATCATTGCACAGTTAAAAAAAACAGAAAAGATAGAGAAAAACTGAAAAAGAAAAGAAAAGAAAAATTTAAATTTAAAAATTTTAAATTTTTAAAAAAAAAATAAAATAAAATAAAAATTAGACTCTACGTAAGAGATTGGAATTCTATCATGGCTTGACTCATATATTTATTGAGGACCAAAATCTTGATCCTAAATGCCTTAATTGCCATTGTAGGTCGTTCTTGACCATTTGCCCTTGTTCCTTGGTGTGAAATCCTAAGTGCTATGTGTGAGTCTTAGATTGCTAAGAATGTTTGGGCATCTTAAGCTTGGTCAACAATATAAAATGCCGTACGCTCACAATCGATCAAGAATTAGTCAATAAAGAATTGACCTAACCTCATGGTATTGAATATTACGTGAATCTTGTTCACTTTGTTTAAAGTTGAATGAAAAATTGAAGTACAGTAGGGTCCAACATGGAATGGCGTTTTTGGTTTTGCAGTGGGAAAAAAATCAAGTCAGCCTACTTTGGAAGCCTCTAGAGAGCTCAAAAATTGGTATTTTACCTTGAAAATTTTACCATAGGCTTGAAATCAAGTTTTTAGTATGCCTACCAAGTTTCAAAGCCAAACAATTCACCAAAAAAAAGTTATTCGAAATCTACCAAGATAGGTAGCTGTAAATTATTTTTCACTCCTGCCAACTTTGACAGCCTCCCAAGAATTAAGATTATTTTTCCTTGCTTTGATTTTTTTTTTGGTAGAACACAATTTAAGTTATTGATATATGGTAAAAATCTGAAGTCCAAAATATTAGTGAAAAAAAAGATATTCCCAATCTACCAACATGTGTCATTTTGTGGTATGCTTGTAGAAATCAACTCCACTCCAACCAACTTTGACACCCTCCCAATGGCTAAAAAAATGGCCCATTTGCCATGAAATTTTTGTCACAAGATAAGCTACATGTTAATGACTAGTGTGCCAAAATTCAAGCTCTAAAAGCTTACACAGAGAAAGTAGCACCTAATCTACCAACGTGTACGTCCTCCATTCGCCTCTATGACTGATTGTAACCTAGCAGGCATGGAACGACATAGTTGAAGGAGTTTTTGACGACTAATTTTCTCCCACTCTCTTGCAATAACTACTCTTAAGTCACTTGTGTTTTTAGGGCGTATTGAACCATGTTGGACTGCATTTTTCAAAATCTTTCAGAGATTATGAATTGGATTGAAATCAGGAGAGTTTGCAGGCCAATCAAGCTTCTCTAAATAGTGTGAGTGCCTCCATTCTTTACTTAGTTTGCTTCTATGGACAGGAGCACCATCTTCCATGAGTAATTCTTGTGGTTCTTTCTTCATAAAATGAAGTAACTCCCCATTGTAAACCACTTCAACAAAATCCTTTGCAGAGCGCCGATCCTTAGGCATAAAAACAAGTCGTGACTTCTACCCTCCAAAAAATGCACCCTAAATCATCAATGAAGTCCTGCCACTCTTGAAAGATGGAACTATACTACTTGAAGCAAAGTGCTCATGCACAGATCTCCAAACATGAATTTGCCTATAGTTTTTACCAACTTCAAACGTGGACTCATCCGTCCAAACAACTTGCTCCCACTCTTCTGCAGTCCATCCACGATACTTTTTAGCAAAAGCTAATTGTTGAGATATGTGATGAGGTGTCAAAAAAGGTTGGTAGATTAGGTGCTACTTTCTTTGTGTAAGCTTTTAGAGCTTGAATTTTGGCACACTAGTCATTAACATGTAGCTTATCTTGTGACAAAAATTTCATGGCAAATGGGCCATTTTTTAGCCATTGGGAGGGTGTCAAAGTTGGTTGGAGTGGAGTTGATTTCTACAAGCATACCACAAAATGACACATGTTGGTAGATTGGGAATATCTTTTTTTTCACTAATATTTTGGACTTCAGATTTTTACCATATATCAATAACTTAAATTGTGTTCTACCACAAAAAAAATCAAAGCAAGGAAAAATAATCTTAATTCTTGGGAGGCTGTCAAAGTTGGCAGGAGTGAAAAATAATTTACAGCTACCTATCTTGGTAGATTTCGAATAACTTTTTTTTGGTGAATTGTTTGGCTTTGAAACTTGGTAGGCATACTAAAAACTTGATTTCAAGCCTATGGTAAAATTTTCAAGGTAAAATACCAATTTTTGAGCTCTCTAGAGGCTTCCAAAGTAGGCTGACTTGATTTTTTTCCCACTGCAAAACCAAAAACGCCATTCCATGTTGGACCCTACTGTACATGTAAGCAAGTTGTGCATTGGAAGGAGAATGTCTTATATGAATACTAACCCCAAAAGATTGAAGAGGACTAAATTGGAATTTTGCTATTTTGGGAAGCCTAAATGAAGGGTCTAGTTTTAGTATTTTGGGATACAATCTGATGTCCGCGTACCAATACATATAAGCTACATGTGGTAAACTTTGCTAAACAATGCCATAGTTCAAGGCAGACAAGAATCATGTCATATACACCACACGGGACGGCTATTTCAACAGAATTTGATTTAACCAGCAAACAACAACATCCTTGTCATATGACTTATTTAGTGATTTTATTTTGATTTTATGTCGATGATCAATTTAAGGCCTCCATCATTTGTGTGTGCACATCAGCGAGTCGCTTTTGCCCCCGCCCCCTCTCCCTCTCACTTGTTACTTACTTTTACACGGGGATACTTTAGTGTTGAATTTTCTCATTCCTAAAACGCCAAGTGCAACCGGCCCTTAAATCTCATAGAGACCGCTGGATAAACCTGAGATAATGAAGTTTGTTTATTGCTTATTGCTTATTGCTGATTGTTTATTGTTTATTGTTGATTGTTGATTGTTGATTGTTTATTGTTGATTGTTGATTGTTGATTATTTATTGCTTATTGCTTCTTGATGTTTTCTTGTACTTTGAAACGTCCATTTGTGAGATTGTAACGTTAAAAGATGATGTAACGTTTAACCCCTAAATCTCCTTGTTGCAAAACGGTCTAAGACACAAAATTTGACCTTCTCTTTGATTAAGCTCAAAAAAAATCTCAATCTAAGCATTATTTGAAGGATTCAACTGTAAGATCTCAAAGTTCACTTAACATTCTTCTAACATACCAAATTTGAACCGTTCATTCTTTCTCCTTTGTGAGATTAGAATGGTCAAAGTTGGTTGTTCTCCTCCGGAACCTCCAAAACCTGTTTCGGGTTTTGAGGAGAGTTAGGGCTTAAAGTTGATGTATTTTTTGTACTCTTTCTTTGAGTTCTTTGGAAGACATAGTTTCCCGGGGGATGCACTAGCTAAATTTTTGTTGGCAACGTGCAATCAGAAGTAGGGGACTAGGGGTATTTTAATGGATTTCCGCCAAATTTTTTGAAAGACTTTGAAGTAAAATAGCCCACATATACAATATATATTAATTCATTATAAGTTAAGATGGGTACGAGGAAATTGGTTGCTTTTGATTAGTTTTTTATTAAAACAAGCATGTTGTATAAGCCTAGGGCGTTTTATCCATACATATAATAAAATGTAAAACTGGAATTTTCCTTTCCCCATGGCCAAGTACTCTGCCACTGAGAAAGGGAAATTCCAATTTTACAGTTTTACACACGGGGATTGTGGTTACCATATTGTGCACATTCACAAAGGCAAGTTCGCCATTCAAGTGTTCATGTATGAATTTAGTTTTAGATTTTCATGATTCTATACATTCAAATAGATAGATAGATAGATAGAAACTCCGATCCCTATGTAAGGGGCTGGCGTGAATGTAGTGTCCGTTCGTAAATGCTAATGACCCAATGCCCATCGGTACAAGGGGAAATCTATACATTCAAATGAAGATGGGGTGGAGAAAATTAGTTCATACTAAGTTTTATAAGCAATGGTAGGATAATCATAAACACATATATTTAGAAATTTAGGTAAAGATAAGGCTATTTTAAACCCCTACATGCTTAGAAATAGCCTCTATATAATTAGGGGTTGAACGCACGTGATCAATGTGCATAACATAGAGTGCATCCCCTAGCATAGTTTGCTTTCTTCGCGTTCTTTGGAAGACAAAGTTTGCTCTGTGCAAAGGTGGACTCGGATGATTGTTACCCCAAATATTACTCTCATACTTTTTTCCATGTAAATATCTAAGTTGAGTACGCCCATCATATATTTAAAATCTTTTAACCCTTAACCCTAAAAATCCAAGCGTATTTTGGACTTCCAAAACCAAAAACTGCGATTTTCTACCACCTTGTTCGATTTGAGACATGGTCAAAATTTTTATTGTTTATCTGTACTTTCAACTGTAAGATCTCAAACCTACCTACTATTACTACTACCATGTGAAATTTCAATCGTTGGATCTTTATCATTTGTGAGATCATAACATTCAAAGTTGGTGCAAAACTTTTTTCGGGCATTGCTTGTGAGACATTGTTTCCATGGAGCAAAGAGAAAATTGAAGATTGTTACCACAAACATAATTCCCATATTTTTTTTCATATGGCTAATCAAGTTGGGGATGCTCATGCAGAATTTTGGAAACTCATTCCATTTTTGTGACCTTCATGCAAATTATTTCGTAAAAGAAGGTCTAAAAACAACGATATAGTAAAACATGCATTTCATTCGATATATTTGGCTTAATTAAAGATCCCAATAGCAAGTAGGTGCCTTTATGAGTTTGTGAAATTTGAGAAAAAAAAAACTGGGAAAATTCCAAAACCTTAAATTTTGTAAGAGTTAATTCAAAAATTAGTTGAAATTGTGAAAATTGTTTTTGTAATTTTTGAGGGCTGCCCTTGTGAAATTGACAAACTTTTTGACTTAGGTCACTTTGGAACTCAAGTAGTGATTGTTCATGAACATATTCCCAAAAACAATTTTCAAAACAGACTAAATTTAAACTGCCCTTTTTGGACTTCAAACCTAAAATTTCTAAATGAAGGTTCTAAAATTGAAGTTTGGATTTGCAAATTTTACCACATGCACTTTGCGGTGTAAGGAGCACCTAGTAAAAAACTTAGGAAAAAATATTACTTTTAACCCCTTCATCTAGGCTGCCCGAAATAGGAAACCTCCACTTTGGTGGCCGTGGATCTTTAGGGGTTAAAGGTCTGAGTGTGCCGTGGCGACCACTAGAATACGGTGTATTTTGGTTGTATTTGGAGTGAATGCACACCTTTAACAGGTTTGAGTTCAAAGAAGAAGTTGACATTTGAATTAATGCAATTCTAGTGAGCTATTATGACTCCAGTTTAGAGTTTCTTGTTGGTAGCAAATCCTTATTATACGACAGCGTACATACTATCCCCATGGGACTTTTAAGGGTTAAAACATTCTTCATGGGCAAATCAACAACATTTGCTACACATTCTCGTTCTCCTTTCGAGAAAAATTTCAAACTAAGAAGGCACCCTCATGGCCCTTATTATGATGTTTTATTCTTTTAGGACCTACGACCACTTGCGGTTGGGAGACCTTTTGCCACCAGCAAGACAAAGTGGGGGTCTGAAGTAGAAAGGAGAAAAAACCACATCCCAAAAAGTGCATTCTCTTTTATTTCTTTAAATGTTGTACTTGGGTGTGTAGAGAACTAATCATTTTGGATAATGTAACCTGTGTTCTTCAACACAATGACAATATTGGAAGGGGCTAACCACTTTTGTGCAAAGGGCAAGTCAGGATGCATGTACATGTACATACATCCAGGAAGATGTAGGTCTTGTACGACATTACTTTCATGAATGATGGGCATAACCGCGACTATGAGCCAGGTGCTTTGCTTCCTCTTACTTGAAAGAGACCATTGATGCAAGCTTGGAATTTGCGAGCACCGCCCCCCTCCGTCTCGCGACCCTTCCCCTCCCCTCCCCATTTACCTAGATCTACAATTACACTTTATCCACCCCACTACGCCATGGCGCAAAAAGAGATACCAATTGCTCTCAAGTTTTCGTTACTTAGACTCCCAAAAATATCTTCCCTTGCTTATCGGAATAAATATCCGTGTCCATAGTGACTCAACTTATGCCTTGGGTGAAAAAACCTCAACTCGACGAGTTTGCTATGTGGAAAGTTGTAGACATGGTTTAATACTACTCGCTTTTTGCTATAAATCGAGGAGGTTTTGGCATTACTTGATCAAATGGTTTGTAGCTACTAACTCAACAATATATTCAGAAGTTGGTGGAATCTACAATTTAAGGTTTTTGTCAATGTTTAGAAAAGTATGAGACTTTTCGTTTAATTTTAATAAAAACATCATTGCAAGTCTTATACCAAAAGTACAAGTCACCAAGTCAGGAGAGAAAGATAGAGAGCCAAAGGGCCAAAGCTTGAGCTACATGAGACTTAATCCAATGTCAATGCCATTGTTTCAAAGACAACAACTTTCCAGATTCCATGGTACCTGCCATTGAGTGAATACAAAATGTACAATCATGCTAGAGTTAATAAAAAAAGACATCTCTTTTGCTCCTCGACAACCCAACCCACATTGTTCCGAAGGCCATGTACCCAGTGCATACCATCACTCAAGACAAGAACATATAATCTTACTACTAAGAGATGATTGTATCATCAATACTGAATCAAATCCAATTGCCCAATCCATAATGTGGCACTTACTTTTATCTATGTAAGTTTTAGCAAATGCCAATCATGGACTTCCTATGCAAAATTGAGTCATGCATTCTAAAGTGCTCCTTTTCTCCAGGTGCAGAGTTCTGAGATATTTTTTTTGTTTTTCGGCTGTTGAAGATGCTACTGACATTCAAAGCCACCCTCTGAATCCACACTTCCCAAAGTGATGAATGTCCTATTGAATCCTGATCTCAAGACAGGCCTTCCTTTGTATCCATGCTTCACTTGTTTGGTCACCATGAAAAATTACATGCATGCCAAGGCAACCTACAATGCCATCACCACAACTGATTTGCTAAATACATATTCATGTACCAGTCCAATCTCATTGATTCTTTTACAAATAAAAAAATAAAAAAAAGCTGGAGTGTGTGGCAATCCAATCCTTTGATTTGATTGCACACTTCAGATTTTGAGGAAGATATTAATTGTAGATATCAAATCTTTGTAAATTGAGGAAGCTATGATATCTTGAACCATGTACATTGACATGACATCCTTGCTCAATACCGGTGAAAAGTTCTTTCAAACTCATGATTACAACCACCGAGATTGTTCGATGCCGTCGGATGGGTACACCACCCCGACCACCGTGGCATATTGCCACATATGATGGTACAGTGACCACGGTGGTCGAGGCCGTGATACCGTATACAATCACCGACAACGATGGTGGCCACGGTGTTCTCGGCCCGACAAAAGGTGGTGGAGGTGGTGGCCGCGATGAGATGTGATGACATTATAGAAAACGATGGTGACCTCGGGTGGTCGGGTCGGTAAGAGGTGGTGGTCACGATCGGGGCAATGAAAGGTGGTTGTCACGGTAGGTACGAGTGCATTCCTGTACATGAACAACCAGTGCTTTCTTTCCCGATAAAGTCCCGATAGCCATACAAGATCCGGTAAATAACCAATCACACATTAAGTCAATATAGAGCACATTATAAACGATGGCATCGTGCGCTCCCAAAGGCTCCCTCGGATTTTTCTTTCACGCCGGAAAATGAAATCAACTTACAGTCCATTGATTAATACATTACATCTTACATCAAATGAAAAATTAATCAACAGACTACATGAAAACCATTCAATTTCTTCTCAGAAACTGGTGAATAACATGCTGATCTAGTACAAATCTAATGCAAATCTGTAGAGGTCCACGATTCGACAATTCCTTTTGAACACATAACATTTTGCATGCCATCACTCAAGACAAAGACATATAATCTTACTACAAAGAGATGATTCGAGCACATGTATCATCAATTTTGAATCAGATCAAATTGCTCATAATGTGTCACTTCTTTAACGCTTTGTAACGTTTTACCAAATGCCAATCATGGACTTCCTGTGTGCAGAATTCCAAGTCCTTCTGCTGCGAAATTGAGTCATGTATTCTAAAGTGCTCCTTTAGTCCGGTGCAGAGGTCCCAGATTTTCTTTTACTGCTGTTGAAGATGCTACTGACGTACAAAGCCACTCTCTGAATCCACCCTTCCTAAAGTGATCAATGTTCTATTAAATCCTGATCTCAAGACAGGCCTTCCTTGGTATCCATGCTTCACTTGTTTGGTCACCATTAAAAATAACATGCCAAGGCAACCTACAAGGCCATCCCACAACTGATTTGCTAAATTCATATTCATGAACCATTCCGATCTCATGTTTTAGTTAAGAAAAAAAAATAAAAAAAATAAAAAATAATCCGAAGTATGTACAATGAAATCCAAAACTCCTGTTTTGATTGTCCTGAGGTTGAGATCTTAGTATTAGATTGGTTGAGGTCGAAACAAGTGTTGGATGATATTGAACAAGATATCAAAAATTTGTAAGTAGAGGAAGCTAGGATATCTTGAACCTAGTACATTGCTAGGGACATGACATCTTGCCCACCACCAGTGAAAACTTCTTTCAAATTCATAATCATTTCAACGGGGATTGTTCGATGCAGCCGGATGAGGACACCACGCCGACACCGTGGCATATTACCACCTATGATGGTACGGTGATCACGGCGGTCGAGGCCGTAATACAGTCATACAATGACATGACAAATGGCCATGGTGGTCGGGACCGTAATATGCCGTTACGTCATAGGATGCGACGGCGGCCACGGTGGTTGGGCGGTAAGATGTGGTAACATCATAGAATACGACCGCCACCACAGTGGTCGGGGCCAAGATAAATGGCGACGTTTGCAGGTGGATCGGAGGGATGTCGGGCGGATGGCGATACATTGGACATGTCCAGGGGACACGAGCGCAATCTATTACATGAACACCAATGCCTGCTATTCCGACAAGGTTCTGCTAGCCATACAAGATCCCGTGACTAACAGATTGTACATCCGTCGAGTCACCATACCACCCATGAAAACTGATAGCATCCCGTGCTGCCAAGGGCTCCCTCGGATTTTTATTCCTGCCCCGAAAATGATATCACCTTACAGTCCACTCATGAATACGTTACTTGTTATATCAAATGAAATAAATACTTAACTTTCGACATGGAAACCATTCAAGTTAATTTGTAAAGTTGGTGAGCCACATGAAGCTCTGTAGAGGTCCACAACTCCTTCTAAACACATAACATCTTGCATGCTTACTACGTACCAAGTTGGGAAGAGAACTGATAATAAAAAGTGAAAACCATCTTTTATGTAAATCCAAACAAGGAATCAGACAACTTAAGCCATTGTTGCTTCTTGTTGTCGTGATTGCAATACGTATTTGTTCACGCAAGGGGACCCATAACCCATTGGTCTCATGCTATAACAATGACTTGAATGAATGTTTGATTTCAAACTTAACCAAGAAAGGTGTGCACGTTCAAGAAAGGTCTCCATGGGATGGGTGGAAGGTACAAGATGGCGAGATCTCTTCAATTAGATACGATCGACCTTGACTTCATCTTTGCAAGCTTTTGAGCTTGTCATGCTCGAGCTTTGGATGACATACTAACTTACCCCTCCGCCATTTCGAAGAGAGAGAGGACTCACCAGTTTCTTTTGATTCGTGGGCACACCTTGTTTTAAAATTGAGTTTTTTGTTGCGTACCATTACTCAAGATAAAAACATATAATCTTACTTCAAAGAGATAATTGTAGTATCATCACTTTTGAATCAAATCAAATTGTGCAATAGATAATGTGGCACTTATTTTAGCACTATGTCACATTTTACCAAATGCCAATCATGGACTTCCTGTGCAGACTTCCTAGTGCTTTCGCGGCGAAATTGAGTCATGTATTCTGATTCTGAAGTGCTCCTTTTATCGCGGTGCAGAGGTCCGAGATTCTCTTTTTCAGCTGTTGAGGATGCTACTGACATACAATGCCACCCTCTGAATCCACCCTTCCTAAAGTGATGAATGTCCTATTGAATCCTGATCTCAAGACAGGCCTTCCCTGGTATCCATGCTTCACTTGTTTGGTCACCATGAAAGAATAACATGCATGCCAAGGCAACCTACAATGCCATCACTTCAACTGATTTGCTAAATTCATATTCATGAACCATTCCAATCTCATTGTTTTTCTGTTTTTTTTTTTTTTTTTTTTTTTTTTTAATAATAATTATTTAAAAGAAAGGAAGAAGAAAAAAGTTCTGAAGTATGTGCAATGAAATCCAAAACTCTCGTTTGGATAGTTCTGAGGCTCGGAATAACATCAGTATCTTAGAATTAGGTTGATTGGAGGTTGAAAGAAGTGTTGGAAGATATTGAACAAGATATCAAATGCAGATATCAAATATTTGGAAGTAGAGGAAGCTAGGATATCCTGAAACTAGTACATTGCTAGGGACATGACATCACCGATGAAAACTTCTTTCACTCTCATGATTATTATTACGGGGATGGGTACACCTCTCCGACCACCGTGGCATATTGCCACATGTGACGGAACGGTGATCACGATGGTCAAGGCCGTGATACGGTGAACTAAGATGGTGGTCGGGACATCATAGTTGACCGCGGCTGCGTTGGATAACATCATTGGATACGACACATGGTGGTCGGGACATCGTACACGTTGATTGCACATGTCCGAGCCTCATGAGTGCAATCAAGTACATGAACGACCGGTGTCTAGTTTTTGATAACATTCCGATAGCGTCTCTATAACTTCCCGACAATGTCCCCATAGTGTCCCAATAACGTCCCGATAGCAATACAAGATCTTGAACTAATTGATTATACATCGAGTCAACATAGAACACATGAAAACGGATGACATCATGCACTGCCAATGGCTCCATTGGATTTCTATTTCTTGCCGGAAAATGAAATTAAATTATAAACTAGTGATAATAGTCATAATACATTACATGTTATATCAAATGGAAAAAATACTCAACGGACGACATAGAATTCATTCAATTTTTTATTTTTTTATAAAGTTGCTAAACAACATGTAAAAATACACAATTCCACAATTCCTTTCAAACAAATAACATCTTGCATACCTACTACGTACCAAGTTGGAAGAGAACTTATAATAAAAAGTAAATAACATCTCTCATATCTATCCAAGAAGAGGAGTCAGAAGAATCTAGAAGCTCCATAGATGGAAATTTTGACCATTAAAACGTTAATAGTAGAGGTATTTCTTATAATATCTTGGTTAAATAGGCTACAATACATAGACTTGCGTGGTCACGTTAAGCGAAAGAAATAAAATGTGAAATAAAAATCTGAGTGCGACTCACTTGGCAAGTAAAACAAAAAAACATTCTCCATGATTCATCATATGAAGAGAAAATAAGATAAACATCCATTAGATTATTTCAACACTGTAAGCTTCACAACAACCTTTCACATCATGAATCCTTATATAGCTTCACATGTAACTAACTACAAGTGATAACTTTTTGGACTACATCAAAATAAGCCAGCCACGTGGAGTGTATAGCTAAGGAACTCTATATTGTAGGATTCATTGTACAGATACACATATATTGTTATAATACATTCTTGATAGTATTCTCATAGTCAATTTACCTCTTGAATACATTAAGGTACAATAGGAATGTTATCTATTACTTAGCTTAATCCACTGATGCTAATTAGCTTGCTAATATGAAAGAATTACCATCAAGATTTGTAGTAGCTTAAAACAATAAATTAGTGAACTTACATGTTGTGACGTTTTTCCTTCATGACCACTTTCACCTTTTCACTAGACTGTGGTTCTCTACAAGGCTTACTTGGATATGCTAGGAGTGCTTAGGAACTTTGTGTAACTAATACTCACTAATGTAACTAATGTTATTTTGAAAGCGGTATCATCATGCAGAAGGTTGATAAATCTTAAAAATCCTGATTGTATATCCTGATTTTTCTTACTCACCTTTATTGTTAGAAAATACTTTGTAGGACCGGTGTCCTCTGGACACTCACAAAAAAGGTGAATCTTAAAATTAAATTATGTATAGAATCAAAAAAAAGCCAAATGTTTAGTATTACAGTTAAAAAATATGTGAATTTGTAATGCAAAGCCTCATCATTTTGCATAATGCCTAATTCTTTGCAGCGGCCAGATTCTAAAAGCAATGAGTATGTCTCTCTGACTTCCATACATTCATAAGTTTTTGGACTCAATCGATAAATGTAGGTTTCTAAGCAATTTGAATCCTTGCAATATTTAGGCCTTATAAACTCCGATATAAGGGCCGATTTACACCTAGGGGACGGGCCAATTCAGCCCGTTTGAGAGCTGAAAATCCTCACTCGTGATTGGCCGAAAGGCAAAAATTAGGCCCAACCCCCTTACACCTAGAGGCCGGGCCAATTTGGTGGCAGAATTTTTTTAATCAAGAAATGCAAGTTCTGACATGGCCCGAGCTCGGTGAATTGGGTGCACCGAGAATGGAAGGCCAATTCTTGGCCTCGGGGCCAATGTCAGATTTGTCTAAAAATACCTTTTTTTTTTAAAAGCAATATTTTTTCACCAAATCAAATCCTTCCGTTTTTTGAGAAGTGCTGAATTTTTTTGGACTTTATTGCATTGGCCCGGCTTCTTGGCCCGAAGACCATTACATATGGGAAAATCGGTCCCCATTCTAATCATATTATAATGAGGACTTGAGGCCGGCCCCAACCCAAAAACGGGCTGAAATTTCAAGCAATTGGCCCCAAGAAAACTTGGCCCGGCCCCTAGGTGTAGATCGGCCCTAAGATATACTTTGTTGATTAGAAATGAACTTAATTTTGGACTCATGTATACTTTAATTCCATTTGTTCTTTTGTGAATACATGTATAATCTTCAAAGTGGGTCAAAATAAAAGCTCGAGATTCTCACATACCAATATAACTTTGAAAATTAGGTTCCCCATGTCCTTATTACACATTCACAAATAAGAGGAAGAATTTTAGGAAGACACTATCTTCAAACAATTTGCTAAATGGGCGTCTATCACTTTACTGGAATGTACATTTTACCTTGATTTAGGACTACTTCAACTTAAAGAATCCTGCATCGTATTGACAAATGCCAACAAATCAAATCGATTGCTAAGCTTGCTAAGCATATAAGTGCCAAACCAAATTAATTGCTAAGCATATAAGTGCCAATGAGTCACCTTTGGATAATTTAAAGAGATTGGACAACAATCTATCATCTATCATTGTGAAAGCTCCACTCATTGATAACATTTCTATGTGAGTATGTCATGAACATAAATAATGTAAACTTACACATCAAAAGTAAACAAAAATTGATATAGATATTGCATAGGTCATTCAAATTTTAATTGACTCAATTTCATGCGGATGCATATCTTAAGTTTACCGACCTTGTTAGTTAGTAAACATGGCATATAAACTTAGTAGGGCCCATGTTAGAAACAAAATAAGCCTAGAAGGCCCTAGTTGAATATATTAGAAAGTAGCTATGGATTGTAATAAAGAGAGAGATCAAAACCTCGTGACTTATAAGCTCCAACTCCTAATTTCAAATTGGGATAGCAATTGATTTGTGCTTATATTATAAACTGGTGTTGATTTGGAGCTTACCAATATCCAAATCGAGATTCTTGGTCTACTGCTTTTAAAAGAGAGGAGAGTTGATTCAAAGACAGAAATGAATTGGAGCAAAATCAGTTTAACCCCTAAAGATCCTTGGGTGTTTTTGGGAGCTTAAAACCTCAAAACTCCAATTCTCTACCTCTATGCACTTCAAGGGGTGCGAAACAATTTTTTTATTCTTTTCTTAACTTCCAACCGTAAGATCTTGTACCTAAGCCAATTTTCAGTATCTGATATAAAAATTGACCGTTGGATGTTTACCATTTGAGAGATTATAGCATCCAAAGTTTGTCTACGAAGTTTTTTTGGGCATTGTTGAGATTATTTTTGACACTTTTGGAGGCTGCCCTTGTAAAATTGGTACACTTTTTGACTTGGGGCCCTTTGGAACTTAAGTAGTGATTTGGTCATGAACATATTTCCAAAAAAAAATCTCAAAAAAATACTAAATTTAAATTGCCCCAGTTCGGCTCGCAAACCAAGAATTGTTGTAGAAGACTCAAAAATTGGAATTTAGCTTTGTAAATTTTACCACATACACTTTGCAGTATAGGGAGCACCCATTAAAAAATTTAGGCAAAAATATTACTTTTAACCTATTCATCTAAGCTGCCCAAAATAGCAAAAGCCCGATTTGGTCCTCTTGGATCTTTAGGGGTTAATGAGATCAAAGAAAGGGCTCTTGAGATATAATCAACCATACTCGTAATGCTTTAGATGTCACTATCTTCAACTAAAAGACTCCAATGATTATGGAATCAACTCCAAAACCTCTACTAATTTAACCTTGGTCCTATAGTATTGGGATGAAGTGCATCTTTTGAATCTTTGGTTCTCTCAAATCCAAATGAGGAAGCACCAATTCACATCATCACGCAGAGTAAAAGAATTACTCCCCAAGCAACATTTCGGATTCGTTTACACCATCACGCAGAGTGAAAGAATTACTTCCCAAGCAACATTTGGATTGAGTTACACCTCATAAACGTAGAAATCTAGAGACCAAACGATTGATCATCAGCAATTACAACCCAAGCGCAAAACCCTAAATTCCTCGTGTGCTCCCTCTAGAATCCCCTTGCTAGAAGTTTTGTTAACAGACACCATCCTCCTGTGCACAACAACACGAGTAGCGATGGTGAATGAAGCTCCTCCAACTCCATACTGCATTTACCTTGAATGGGTCCATGTATTTGCGCAATTGACCTCAAAACAAAGTAATGAAGTGGACATACTGCTCAGCAAGTCTTTGTCCTCCAATGCTTTGAAAGCAAAGGCCTCATTTCTAAGGACGACCTTTTTTGTTCTAAGTGCCGAAAGATTAACCAAAAGAGCAAAAAGCAAGCTGATTGTTAAAGTTGGAACAGAGAAATTAAACAAGGAGCGTAAGATCATTGGATGCAAAAAGTATATGTTGCATATCTGCGTCGAGCAAGAGTCGAGCAGGAGTGAGCGATGGCCAAGGACATGAGCAGGAGAGGAGCGACGGCTCGTTACCTTTTAAGCAGACTTTTCTTTGTAGTTCTTTGAATGTTTTCAACTTTTGGGGTACTTCGACCTGGCTTTCTTATTGGCTCGTGAAGAATGAATATTCACAAAAGCCTATTCTATCATAGTGTCGAGGGGAGAGATACATGTTTGAGATTATCTACTTAGTTAACCCTTAAACATCATATGCTTTCCTATACCACACCCAAAATCTCTTTTAAACTCCATTTTTAGCATCATTCTATTTTTAATTTGCTTGAGCTCTATTCTAAGAAAGTATAGATCTCTTTAAGGTGCTCAGTTTGGAATTCTAAAAATTCCATTTGATGTAATGGAGTGTAAGTTATGAGCAAGATTCTCTCAAATGAAAACCCAACCCCTCGGGCTGGGTCTGACGTTTAAGGGTTAAGCTAGGAGGGTATTATATCATAACAAAGTCAGTGAGAAATATAGAACCTTGATCCCCAATGGAAAAATGGATCCTCGAAAATGTGAAACTATCTTTAAATTTTTCATTTATCAATATCACATAGACGTTAGCTCAACCGAAGTCAAAATTTGAAGAAAAAGTATGAGAAATACATTCATGTGTAATCTTCATTACACGGTTACAATGATATCTAATGCAACTGTGCTGGAGCGGCGGACACTGGCTCTTACCAAATTACGATGTAGATATATTGAGGCGAAGGTGTTGATCGATTGTGCAAGAGAAGTGTCCATCCGCAATACAACTTTGATAATCAATGGCCTCGCGGCTCAGAATAGCACCTGATTTTTATTGATAAAATTGCGCCCGCACTCACAGATGAAGTGCGAAATGGCCAGGAGGTGTATGGTTTCTTCATCGAACAAATCCACTCTCGCTAAGTAAGATGCGTGGAGTTCGACATTTTATCTCTCGCAATAGATCAACACAGGAGTCGTCCTCAGATTCTTTCTCTACCTCAGGGTTTCAATAAGCTTCTCAGAGATCCGGTCAAAATCTGCTATGCTATCAATCGGCAACCTCGAGCATTCCGATCGCTCCAATGTGGAGCCGATGTCGCAGCTAATTAGCTAACTGAAGGAAAACTGTACAGGAACGAAACACTAGCTCAACAATCGCTCTCCTCGCGAATCGCAACCGTCGGATTGACACTCATGTAATGCGTCTCCGCAGTGTCTCTGTACGCGGGACACAAGCTCCACGAGTAAGCATCGCCGTTGTTGCACTGAGAGGTTTGAACATACGACCCGCTGCTGTTGCTTTCTTGCATGTAAGGCGAGCTCGTTCCGTTGTACTGCGATCTTTGAACATACGACCTGCTGATGTTGTTGCTTTGTTGCATGTATGGCGAGCTTGTGGCGCCGTTCTGCACTCGCCTCACTTGATTAAGAGCTTGCTCAGGTTCCACGCATCCCCTGACAGTGACGCGTTGGTTACGAGCGTCGCAAAGAACGTCAAGAACGCCTCCCATGGCTAGAAGCGCATCGCGCACCTCGTCTTCACAGCGCGCGCAGCACATAGGCACCATCAAGTCGAACGTGCTCACCGGAATCCGGTAAGCGTGAGAGCGGGGGCGTGACGTTTGCTGTGCGTAATGGACGAAGTAGGCAGGCTCCCTCGCCCCGAAATACATCTCCTGCATGGACATGGCCATCGTTTCTGCTAGAAAGTATCAGGCCCTGGGTTGAACTGTTGCGAAGCACAGCTTGGATGCAAAACTCGTAATTGAAAGCGTACTAGCTGTTGCTAAGGGCAGGTGAACTCTTGATTGTAGGCTGAGGTGAGGAAAGAAATGATTTATAGCAGAAGTGTGTCTGATCGGTCCACAGGAAACGACAGCGGCGTCAGAGCCGGACGAGGAGATGGAGGGAGGAGATTGAAAGTGCGGCCAGCACATGGTCTCAGGACCGTGACGGCTGCGTCCTTTACCTATCCCCAAGGTATACCTTCCTGTAATTCGCGCACTCTCAAGTGCAGAGTGGCATCGCATCGCTTTTTCTTACACAATAAATCAACCTCACATCGAGATGCCAATTCCACCGACGTAAAGACTAATTCGATCACTTGCTCCAATGTTTACCGATACATATGGTCGTAAAATATAACAGTTGTGAAGATTGATTGCGAAAACACACGATGTTTTCCAGTTATTTTCTCAAGCTAACGATTTTCTAATTTCAAGCGCCTTAGATTTCTAAGCAAATCAGCAAAGTTGAGTATCGTAGATTTCGGATCTGATTTTACTACGGGTTTCGGAAGACGAGCGGGACCTATTCATCTTCGGCATGGTCTTCAATAACGGACTATTGGAGTTCGTGATCCTTGTTCTTCGCCACTTGTTTTTGAAATTTCAGAAATAGATGAATGAAACTCGAGAGATATATAGTCCGAATTTTTGCCATCCAAAGTAATATCAGGTGCTGGATCCCAAAGAATTCTGTGCTGACCAAGAAAGGTGTCGCAAATAGTAAAGGGGAGTGTACGAAGGCGCAAGGGACAAAAAACATGTTTTTCGGACGAGAAAAGTCACACAAGTAGCAATCCCAATCAGTGGAAGGGTTGAAGGTTCCGTCCATCGATGGAATACTGCTTCAGTGCGAGACAGGAGTGTACTTGTATCGTGAATGCAAGTTGCTGGGTGCATGGCGAAGAGGTGTGCACACGTTTCACCTGGTTTTCGGGACCCGGCCAGAAATTAATCCACCATTGGACCTGGTGCATGCGGATTGATGTAATTATAAGGCAGGCGAGGTCCACGACTGACTCAGCCTGCTGCTTGGCACCAACTTCGAGATTCTGTCCTCTCCACTTCGCATCTATAGAAGTCTGGATCACAAATTGCAGCTTCTCGGGCCGAGGGAGTCGAGCTTTGGTCGCTCGAGAGATGAATCAAGAATGAATTCAGGGGCTCACGTGAATCAAGAATCAATTCAGGGGCTCTCTCAGTCAGTGACGAGGTGGTCGAGAAGATTGCGCTGGCGTGGATGCTACCATTCCCAGAAGCTGCTACAGTGGCAACATTCCACAACAGAGAAGACCAAGAAGACCGCATTCGATATTTGTTAGCACCAGCATGTTGCCCTGACCCATGCTTACCGAGATTCTTCAGCACCACGAAACTCCCCAGCCTGCAAAACAGCAACCAAACTACAGAGTCTGAGAGTAAGAACTCGTCGTCTTGCTTTCGGTACATCATACCTGACGGATCCCCGTAACGATTCAACTGGATCTCGTTTTGTTTCGACATTCTTGTAAGCATGGATCTCGCAGTTTAAGGTACAGAAACAACATCACCTTCTTAGTCTGCTTTCTCAACTGAACATTCTCGTGAAGCGCATCAACACAAAAACCTTGCACAAACATCGAAATGATGCATCCATTGAATTTTATTTCAGCAAATATACAGCTTTCAAGAGCTCGTTGCTATGTTATTCAAGCAGCACTCTCTACGTACGTTCTAACGGGAAGCCAGAGATTGTAATTGGCATGTGCACACTAATCCAATGTTAATAATCTAAACTCAAGTCCTATCCAGCCAGCTACATTCTTCTTTTCCTCGTTGGTCAAAACTGAAGCCTCAAACACCATCGATGGAGTTCGTTACTCCGATTTAGATTGCTCAGCCTTGGCATGATAAAAGTGGCTAGTGCTGGGACAAGGTCGGTACGTGGGGCAATGGGTGCAAGAGTACGTCGACGACGTAACACTGCTGCTATTGTGCCTGCCTTGATCACCGATGCTGCTATTGAGTCTGCCTTGTTCACCGATGTAGCTTCGTGGTTGCTGATATCTGTTCATGTTGTAGCTTCGAAGCAGCCGGGCAGGCTCGTAGCGCGTGACGACGACAGGCTGATCACCAGGCACTGCAACATATTGTTGAGAGCAAGGAATGAAAGTTCGACGGTACTCCGGCGTGGTACTGTCCCCATAGAACAGTTCCTGCATGCATGGATGGCATTCAGGCTGCCATGGCTGTCGATCTTCTGTGAAGCTAGCGATCTGGATGATAGCTCGATGTCAAGGTGGAGCATGTACAACAGTACGTGGGAAGAATGAGGATGTTGGGCGAACGATCGACACCTCAGTGTGTGAGAGAGTGCCTGACTGCAGTCGGGTTTTATAAGCTGGAAGGGGATGGGCCTAACAACTATACAGTGGCCTACTGTACTGCTGGAGCTCTCTTCTCGTCGCTATTGTGTCTACCAAGATGGGCAATGGGCATTTCCGGTACAATCCATTTCTAAGCTTTAACCCCTAACTCTCCTTGTTGAAAAATGGTCGAAGTCACAAAATTTGACCTTCCTTTAGATTCAGCTCAAAAAATCTTAATCCAAGCATTATTTGAAAGATTCGACCGTAAGATCTCAAAGTTCACTTGACATTCGTCCCACGTACTAAATTTGAACCGTTCATTCTTCCTCATTTGTGAGATTATAATGGTCAAAGTTGGCTGAGTTTTTCTACTGCGGGAACCTCCAAAACCCATTTCGGGTTTTTAGGAGAGTTAGGGGTTAACGAGAATTCGTTAAAGTTCAGAAATGAAATTTCTAAAGTATGATGAATATGGAAAATGAATGGTCTTGTTGAGAACATATGGAAAACATTAAGATTCTGCATTATGTTTTAACATCATGTGACCCAAATTTTGTAACTGGGAATTTTGTCAAAGTCAAATCAATCCTACAAGGTTTCAATGATTACTAAGGGGTTGAAATGGCGATGGGTGATGGTCTGGTTGGGGTACCCAAAAAGGTTGTCCCATGAACAATTGCACTCTATGCTGGTGTGACAAACATATCCATTTTTAAACTGTAATACAATAAGACTTCATTAGATGTGGTTTTAGTTGTCTATACTTATAATGTATCAAGAAAAAAAATTAAAAATTAAAAAAAATATTTTGAAGTAATTTTATTTGATTTTTTAGTTGAAAAAGTAAGTCATGTCCCAATAACCTAAAATCCATAGAATCAAGCAAATGGAATATCAACCATTTTTATTTTAATATAATTTTTGAATATGACCTACATCTTCTTGTATAGAATACAAAATAATTTATTTAATAATAAAAAAATTAATTCATTGTGCACTATAATGCCTGCAAATCCCCAAATTCAACACTTTTTCCCTCATCTATGAATGGATCCAAAAAAAATAAAAAATCTAAAAGAAAATCTATAGGCATATATACTTTGATTTCAGTGAGGTGCATGATATTTTATTTTCTATTTTAGGGTCTTTTTACTTGATTAAAATGACTAAATTAGACAAATTTTGGAGGCTTTCAATAAAAATAACCTAATTAGTGTGTCCAAAAAGTGATACCCCAAGCTTACCATTGCCCCGATGGTTAGCAAAAATGGCACTGTTACAAGGTTAGTTTAGGAGAAAGAGACCGTGATATTACAATGCAATTGCCAAGATGTTGATATTTAACAAAAAGGAGATTGTTACCTATAAGGGAAAAGACTTCGGTGAATTTGGTGGGTAGTCATCTTATTCACAAAGAAAAGAGATATAACATGGATACTTCTATTACATGGATTAAAATTCAGTAAGAAGAGAGACAATACAAGGATTGTGACATTATAAAGTAGTAACATGTGCTCCAAAATAGCGCTAAATTGGCAATTTTAGTATGCTAAAACTCGCACTAGGAGTATTTCCATTTTAACAACTGTGAGAGCGTTACAATCGTGCATTTAAAATATGCAATATATTTGAAAATATGAAAATTTGAAATTGGTATTTCCAATATTAAATTGGAAAAATTGATGATGTTTTAAAAGACTATTGGTAATTTGAATACTTACAATAACTGATACAAAATTTCAAATTCTTTCTAGTATAACATTGCTTAGAACTCGTCACTCTACTTCATCTATACATAAGGTATATTTACTCTCATGAAACTCAAATGTACACAAGATTCAAAAGTATTTTATTCATCTCAAAAGCATATAAGGAGACAACATGTTTATGTTACTGTGAATCCCGAAATCACTTTACACAACTATTGCCATTTACTCATTGGCCATAGCAAATGAGTGGGCCAATTTTTCCAAGAGACATCTCTTCACCCAACTCAACAAATGTATAGCCTATCAAATGTATATCCAATCATTGTTCCCAACTAGAGCCCCCTCGTATTTACAATGCTTAGTTTAGTAGTTTTCTTGACTCTTTGAGGTCATATGAGTTCAAGACTACCTACCTTACCAAATCTCATTGATATAATTTGCTTTCGGCAAGATATTTAGGCTTATAACCAATTCATGAACAAACATAGTTTATGTTATTTTAAGGACTATGTGCTAGCAAGGCAATTCTCCAAGTTTAGTGCAATATACCCAAGTTGGGGCTTTAGAAAGTGACATATGATATAGGGTTCTAAAATTGCACACCAAGAAGTGACAACAGAATCATTCACACATAAGGCACATTCTAGCATTTGACCAAACCCGCACATTAAAAAGTGCCACAATAGGGTCAATCACATGAAGTATGTATGTCATAGTTTTTGACCTCAAAATTCCAAGAAGCACACCTAGAAGTTGGATGGCACACAGAGGTGAATTACAAGGGCACACTATAGCTTTTGACCCAAGATTAAGTGAGCTACATTTTGAAGTAGACAATTTTCAAAACAATTAATAATCTAAATTTGAACATTCATAACTTATTTTAGAATACTCCATAACTCATTCATTTGGTTGAACTAGTCCTTCACAAGCTTTAGACCTCTTCAAAAAATTATTCCCTCGTCAACTTCACAACAAAACTTTATAATTTTATTTTGGACGTTTTCTAAGTACCTTCATTCCCTTGTCAACATCATAAGTAAACTTTATAATTTGATTTTGAACAATTTTTGAGTACCTTACCTTGCTAAAGAAAGAGACTAGGAATTGACTAAATACCTCATTCTAAAACCTTATCTCTACACTACGTGATGTTCCCCTCAACTTTATACATAATTAATCATTTCAATCGAAAAATGGAAACACGGACCTCTCAAAATTGAACATAGACATTAGATTTCACCACTAGAGTAGAACAATCAATAATGGCGCACTGCCCATAATGGAGGTTTAGTAATCTAAAATCGAAGGTACATGATAGCTTTCCCATGCAACACTACCATGTACTCAATGAAAACATTACTGAGTCACTTAGGCACACCTATATTTCCAACTTTAGAAATCATATCTCACTATAGAAGAGTCCAAAATGATGATCCCATTTGCTTTAGCTTTCTATTATTTCTCCCCATGCTCAAAAATTAATTCCACTGTTAACCCCTAACTCTCCTTGTTGCAAAACGGTCTAAGTCACAAAATGTGACCTTCCTTTGGATTAAGCTCAAACAATCTCAATCCAAGCATTCTTTAAAAAATTCAACCGTAAGATCTCAAAGTTCACTTGACATTCTTCTCACATACCAAATTTGAACCGTTCATTCTTCCTCATTTGTAAGATTATAATGGTCAAAGTTGGCTGATTTTTTCTCCTGCGGGAACCTCCGAACTCGATTCGGGTTTTAAGGAGAGTTAGGGGTTAACATTCTTGTGGATTTCTTGTGAGAAAAATTGCGCCAATATTGGCCACCGTACTATAATCCAAATTTAACGTGCACATACGGTAGGTTGAAAGTTGTATTTACCGGATTCCAAAAGAAAGTTGGAGCTGAAAACAACAAAACAATGAACTTACTTGTATATTTTGAATTTTTCTTTGTATGTGGACTTTCTTTCATGAAGGAGTATCACACCTTCATCCTCAAATGAAGATTTTGAACCTTAAGACATTGACATTTTTGTACTCACTTCCACCTCTTTGCCTACAAGTAATTTTTACACCTAAAATCGAGCACTGCTAAAGAATACACCTCACACCAGAGAAGCAAGACAGATAAGAACTTTGTGTTGAATTTCAAGAAAAAATTCCGAGGACGATGTTCCTGTGCTCATTGCGACGTTAGTAAAACGTTGGAAGCGACTTTGTTGAAGCGGACAAACACTGGCTCTAATTAATTTCCTTGTGTAATTCTGGTTTTAAAATTGTTTGAGGCGAAAGGGGTGATCAACAAGTGCTCATCCGCAAAACAACTTAAAAAATTGATGGCCTTGCGACTCAGACTAGCACCTGCTTTCTACTCATAAAATTACTGCAGCACTTTCACATGAAGTGGCAAATGGCCAACAGGTGTATGGTTTCATCATCGCAGAGATCCACTCTAATATGCGTGGAGTTCGTTATAGTATCTCTCTTCGTATCAAGACAGGCATAGTTCTCAATACCTTCTCAGAGTTCCAGTCAAAATTTGCTATGCTATGATCCTCATTGCGATCGCTCCAATGTTGAGTCGACATCAAAGCTATTCAACTACACTGTACACAATTTTCAACTATTTTCAACAACATTCATTCTCCACGCGAACTGCAATCGTCGGATTAGAGCTCATGTAGTGCGTCTCCGTGGAGTCTCGGAACGCGGGACAGAACCTCCGGGAGTAACCATCGCTGCTTGATCGGCTGTACCGCGACCTTTGTTCCGAAAACCACAATGTGGCGCCGTTCTTCACTCGCCTCACTTGCTTGAGAGCAACCGCGGGCTCCAAGAACCCCGTGACAGTGACGCGTTGGTTAGAAGCGTCGCAAACCACGTCCCGCACGCCTCGCAAGGCGAAGAGCGCATTGCGAATCTCGTGCTCGCAGTGAGCGCAGCACATCGACACCATCAAGTCGAAGCGATTCCTGCGGCGCTCGGGCACGGGCGCATACGAAGCGTGGTCGGCGCATACGAAGCGTGGTCGGCGCATACGAAGCGTGGTCGAAGTGATCCATGTGACGCTCAGGCACGGGGGCATAAGAAGGTTGGACGAAGTAGACGGGCTCATTGTGGCCATAGAACAATTCCTGCATCGACATGGCCATCGCTGCCACAACATAGTGAATGTGCTTGACAATTGTCGCAATTGTTTAGAAGAATGGCTTTGGGGAGAAGGATCCAGTCGGTAGTTGAGGAGAAACAGGGGGGAAGGGAGGGGCCGCCCGGAAGAGACGAGGAAGGTGGGGTTGAAGAGGGGCTGGCATCCAGCATTCCTGCCAGTGGGGGACCGGTGGCGGTCGAGGGTGTCATTGACCTGTCGGCTGTGGCAAGCAATGATCGGGAAAAACCGACGGCTAGTGTATTTAGCTCATTGGCCGGTCCATTTTTGAAACCACCGGCTAAAAACCGATGAAAATTAGAAATAAATTTCTATTCTCAGTATAAAATGAGAAAATTGCCGGAAGAAATCTCTGAAAAACCGATTAGGTGTGGGAAATGCCGGTTATTAGCCAGTAAAAGCCAAAAAATTCCCCGAACCCTGGTGGCAAGAGGGGATTCAGTGCTTGATTGAGGTACGTTGGAAGTCGAGTTTCAGTGTGCACCGGTGCCGGTGGGGGCGGCCCCTTCGCAGCAAGTCGAGGTTTAAGATATTTTAATAGAATCCTCATTCCTTTCCACAAAACATTCTTCATGGGAGTACCATGACGTTCTCTTGTCTTTCCCTTTTGCTAACTGGCATTTGGCCATGGTTTCAAAACCCCACTCGTACACCCCTACCGTGATAAAACTCCAAAACTCCACATTTTTGAAAAATAGATAAAATAGTTTTTTTTTTTTTTTTTTTTTTTTTTTTTTTTTTTAATTAAGAGATTTGAAAAGAAGAAATTACTTCTACAAGAACCTTGTGTCTATTTCATATTAACTTCAACCCCTAAGTGCCCAAGGCATGTTTTGGGTCAAAGTTTTCGACCACCTTGGTGGTATTGAGATATGGTCAAAGTTTTGTTGTTTTTTCTACTTTCAACCGTTAGATCTTAAAGCTTACTACTATCAGTATTACCATAAGAAAATTCAACATACGGATCTACACCATTTGGAAGATTCAAACAATCAAAGTTTATGCAAAATTTTTTTTGCATATTTTGAAGTTTGAAGTTGTGTATAGATTTAACTTGAAATTTTTAGAAAATTGAGTAGTAGTAGTATTATATATTTCTCAAAATGATAAATTGAATTTTTTTCTTTTCTTTTTCTTTTTCTTTTCTTTTCTTTCTTTCTGCCCCTCTTGAGTTTGAGTAGTAAATTTTGCGGAATTCAATTCTGAAATTGGAATTTGGCTTTGCAAATTTTACCACATTTAGTATGTATGTATTTTCACACTCATAGAAAATTGTAGCCCAAGATTAAACGCTTCATCAAAGCTCCCGGAAACATCAAGAAGCTATTTTGATTGCCTTGGGCACTTAGGGATTAGAGTAGTTTTAAGGACTAATGTAGAGGATGCACATCAATTCATTTCACCTTGTGAAATATTGTGGTTCTCTATTCTTTTTGGTATCATAGTACCATCAATCCATGTGTACCGGCCTTGACAACTGAAGGATTCTTGAACTCTTTGGAAGGATGGTAATTTTTGTTACAGTGAGACATTTTGCTAATTCCTAATTAATTATTCTATATAAAGTGGTGGCAGTCCAAATTCTCATTTCAATAAAACAAAGCTTCATTGTATGAAATACTTGCACGAGGGATGAATAATCAACTATTGACAATTCGAGAGTTTATATAAATTTCATGGTGGAATACCAAAATATACTTTCTCAATGTTTATTTTTATCTAATATCCTACCTACGAAGGTCCTTGTCGAAAGATGACTTTATTTACCTCTAAAAGAAGCTAGATTTCAAGTATATTGAACACTACTTTGACATGGTTGTGCACCCATGTATATATTCTTGCATTGTAGAAAGATTGTATGTCGTAAACGTCATTGATCAAGTCACAATTTACACGGTACTCATATGCACTCTAAAGGCAACACATGATCAATGAATGCAACTCACACCAATCACATTAGTGGACGTTTGAGTACAATATTTTCAGCACGAGCTTGATATTTTGTGGTGATATTGTGCATGAAACATTTGCGATGGAGAGAGTTTTGGTGTACTCTCGCCTCGTTTGCAAGTACCCACTTGCCTAGATTAGAGTGTACAACTTGAATTGCCAAGTGATAAATGGGAACTTTGTCCTCCTCACACTTTTAGGGTGCACGTAAAAATCATATGTATCTAAATAAATATTTATGAATCCTTTTTTTTTTTTTCACATAAATAGCTTGCAGTGGTAAAACACGCCCCTTATACAGAATTTCATAAACAAAACTTGCCTTCACTAAATTGCTTGTCATTGACTCATACTTTCTTTCATTAGTTTGCAATTTTCATCACACAAACTAGACTTAATTTGAGACATTGCCCGAGCGATTTTGCTAAAAATGGACTCCGAATAAAGAAATTATGGTTCATCCAAAATGTCATTTTTTGACACTTGGGACTTTTAGGGGCTAATAACAGAAAAAAGTAAAACAAATGAGCTTTGAGCTTTGAGCTTCGACCGAAGGCTAGATTTGAAGAGAAAGTACATTCAAGGTTAGTAGGATGTCTAAAGCAACTATGTTGGAGAAGATTCCTATGGACCTGTGGTAAGAAAAAAATGTTGAGTCGAAGGTATTCATCGACAGTGCACAAGAATGATACAGTAACTCATCCGCAATACAACTTTTGATAATCCATGGCCTTGCGGCTACACTAGCACCTGGTTTTGTTGATAAATTGCGGCCGCTCTTACAGATGAAGTGCGAAATGGCCAGCAGGTGAATGAATTCATTGTTGATCATACCCACTCTAATATGCGTGGAGCTCATAACACAATCTCACTCTGTATCACGACAGGCATCGTTCTAGATACCTCCTCAGAGTTCCAGTCAAAATTTGCTATGATCCTCATTGCGATCGCTCCAATGTGGAGTCACAATCGCAGCTAATCAGCTACACTGTACACAATGTTCAACTATTTTCAACAATATTCATTCTCCACGCGAACTGCAATCGTCGGATTGAAGCTCATGTAATGCGTCTCCGTGGAGTTTTTGTAAGCGGGACAGAACCTCCGCGAGTAACCATCGTTGCTTGATCGGCTGTACTGCGACTTTTGCTCCGTAGACCACAATGTGGCGCCGCTCTTCACTCGCCTCACTTGCTTGAGAGCAACCGCGGGCTCCAAGAACCCCGTGACAGTGACGCGTTGGTTAGAAGCGTTGCAAATAACGTCCCGCACGCCTCGCAAGGCGAAGAGCGCATTGCGAATCTCGTGCTCGCAGCGAGCGCAACACATCGGCACCATCAAGTCGAAGCGATTCATGCGGCGCTCGGGCACAGGAGCACATGAAGCGTGGTCGAAGCGATCCATGTGACGCTCAGGCACGGGGGCATAAGAAGGTTGGACGAAGTAGACGGGCTCATTGTAGCCATAGAACAGTTCCTGCATCGACATGGCCATCGCTGTCACAACACAGTGAATGTGCTTAGCAATTGTTACAGTTGCTACAATTGATCAGAAGAGCTGCTTCCGGGAGAAGGATCCAGTTGGCGGTTGAGGAGAAACAGGGGAGGCCGAGGAGCTTATGAAGGGAATGGGAGGGGCCGCCCGGAAGAGACGAGGAAGGTGGGGTGCAAGAGGGGCTGGCATCCAGCATTCCACCCAGTGGGAGCCAGTGGCGGTCGTGGGTGTCGTGTACCTGTCTGCTTTGGCAACACGGGGTTTAAATTGCAAATCAAAGCTTGATTCCGGTACTTTGGAAGTCGAATTTTATTGTGCATTAGTGCTAATGGTGGCGGCCCCTTCTTAGCAAGTTTAGGTTTAAGATATTCAAATGGAATCCTGAGTCCATTCCACAAAACATTCTTCAGGATAGTACTATTTTGGGTACTTGCTATTAGCCAAGGTTTGGGAACCCCTACTCTCGCACACCCCTCTATACGTTAACTCCAAGTCTCATGTCACTTTTTGTGAAATCCTCTTTAGAAAGTTTATGAGAAGGATTGTAACTTGTTAGTCCAAAATCTTTGTTCAATGAGAAAGTATCAATTCAAAAATACTAGTGTCACTTGATAGACATTTAACTTAGAAAGAGCATAAAATATGGTGGAATGCGAATATCTTGTAATGATTTTTTTAATCATATATTCTACCCTTGGAGAGATCACTTCTTTAGCCTTTTAAAGGCACTACTATCACATGGTTGTGCGTCGATTTACACATTCGTGCATGGGAGAGTTACTTTGGAAGTAAGTTTAAATTGTGTTCAACTTGATTGTCACCTATCAAGTCACGGTTTTATATATGATGTGAATTCCATAGGCTACACATACTCACATTAATCACTATAGTAAACCTTAGAATACTTAATTACTCGTCAACACTTGTTGGTTTTTTATGATTATTGTGTTGTAAATTTGATATGGTGAGAATTGGTAAGGTTTTTAGTTTTACTCTGGCCTCCTTTCTCCTCATGTGCAAGTACCCACTTGCCTTGTTTTGCTCACACTTTTAGAGTGTAGCCACCCAAATGCATGTCACAATTGACACATCATACACAATCAATACATTTTCACAACTTGACAAAGTTTGATGGTAAGTCTACTCACGTGGAAATTTGAAGTCTCAAAAGTAATGAAAATCAAATGCTATCGCTTAGCTAAGCCATGCGATGTTCGTGAGTCTACAAACCATGTTCTCTACTTCTCATTCTTTGCCAGAATGTCACATTTCTGCAATTGAGTCAATAATTGATCACATTCTTCGTTATAAGTCATTGCTTGTCGTGTACTTGATTGGGACATCGGACGCTAACGAAGCCAAATATTATCTTCCATGGTTCTTTTTATACACTGAAATCTTCGATGCAATTGAGTTTGTTTGAATAATTAATATGGCCTTTTATTGTTGTGGGGTTGTTTGACAATGAAGAAGTATATTGCTATAGTGATTGGGGATTGTGTTATATTTGGTTGCGTACATATGAACACTTTTTGGTACTTTCTCATCGTTATGTAAATTAGTTTGAGTTTGAGTTCTTTTTTCTTTTTTTGCTTTTTATTTTTCTTCTAAAAAGATATTGATATCCAAGTGTTATTAATTCATCATTACATAGATTGAAGAACCGGACTTGGAACTGTATTTGCTATGATGGACTTTTTTTCCATTACAAGTTTTGGTTTGCAAGAGAATATAGTGGATGTGACAGTTGTCCTTCACAATGTATTCTTGGAAATTGCTTCATCGGCATAGTTTCTTTTGGTGTTTGATGTGGAGTGAAGGTGATGCTTAGTTTTGAAAGTGATTGTTCATACTTGTGTGGGATTATTAAGAGTGCACTTGTGATAGGCGTTGGTCCCTTTGTCACACTTTAAAAGTTCTGAAGTGGTGTTGGTTGTTTCTAGACTTTCGTGAAATAAAAAAAGTCAATTTCAATTGGTTGAAAAGTACACTTGAAATGACTCTTGGAAATCTCAAATTTGATTGGCATTGATCGCTTAACTATTGGAATAAAAACTCTTTGAACTTGATTCAACCAATAGGTTTGAAACTATTGTCCTTATAGTAACTGTGTCAAAATCTATATGGTTTGGTAAATCATCCACTTATTGATCTCTCATCTCTTGTATTAAAAATCTTCATCGCAAAATGCAAATTGTCTTGCACCGCAACTCCTAAAGGCACGAAATGTAAAAAAACGACATTTTGGATGGCACTCAACAACTTTGAAGAACCATGACTTCATCAACCAAAATCATTTTGGATGAAATCAATTGATTTCATCCAAAATGAATTGATTTGAGTCCCAAATCAATTTTGGTTCCTCTGGTACAAATTGGAGACTCATATAGTGAAGTCTAAATTTGAGATATTCATTTTAGTGAAGGCAACTCTTAATTTGGTGTATTCAAACATGAGGCATGTCGGTTGCAAGCCATTTAGGTTAAATCTCATTTAGTTTTCATGACAACCCTTACATAATCACAATATTAAAATTAAATTCACTTACTTTGAATCATTCCAATATTGACTTTGCAATGATATTTCCCAATTTTTCTTACATAGAAACTTTCCCGAGGGCAACTTGTTCTTGTGATTCGAGGTCAAAACGCAAAACATGAAAACTTGGGAATCTGGAGTTTTATGTGTGTACTGTGTAGGGATGATAGAGTGTCCACCCTGTGGACATATCATCAACCTAGGGTAGGTCAAACGGACACTATACTCACGCCAACCCGTAGGGATGTGGTGTTCTTCTTCATATTTTTTGTATAGGGTGTACAAAGAGTGGGGGTTCTCAAAAGATTGACCAATCCCAAGTACCCAAAAGAGAATGTTAAGAACTTTACCAAAGAATGTTTTGTAGAAAGGAATGTGGATACTGTTTAAATATCTGAAACGTAGGCTTGCGAGGAAGGGGCCGCCCTCCCCAGCACCGGTGCACAATGAAACTCGATTTCAAAAGTACCGCAATCATGCTTTGATTCCCCCTCTTGCCAAAACAGACAGGTAAATGACACCCACGCCCGCCACCGGCCCCCACTGGCAGGAATGCTGGATGCCAGCCCCTCCTGAACCCCACCTTCCTCGTCTCTTCCGGGCGGCCCCTCCCATTCCCTTCATAAGCTTCCCGGCCACCCCTGTTTCTCCTCAACCGCCAACTACGTCCTTCTCCCCAAAGCCATTCTTCTAAACAATTGTGACAATTGTCAAGCACGTTCACTGTGTTGTGGCAGCGATGGCCATGTCGATGCAGGAATTGTTCTATGGCCACAATGAGCCCGTCTACTTCGTCCAACCTTCTTATGCCCCCGTGCCTGAGCGTCACATAGAACGCTTCGATCACGCTTCGTATGCTCCTGTGCCCGAGCGCCGCATGAATCGCTTCGACTTGATGGTGCCGATGTGCTGCGCTCGCTGTGAGCACGAGATTCGCAATGCGCTCTTCGCCTTGCGAGGCGTGCGGGACGTTGTTTGCGACGCTTCTAACCAACGCGTCACTGTCACGGGGTTGTTGGAGCCCGCGCTGGCTCTCAAGCAAGTGAGGCGAGTGAAGAACGGCGCCACATTGTGGACAATGAAACAAAGGTCGAGATACAGCCGATCAAACAGCGATGGCTACTCGCGGAGATTCTGTCCCGCGTACCGAGACTCCACGGAGACGCATTACATGAGCTTCAATCCGACGATTGCAGTTCGCGTGGAGAATGAATATTGCTGAAAATAGTTGAACATAGTGTACAGCGTAGCTGATTAGCTGCGATTGTGACTCCACATTGGAGCGATCGCGATTAGGTTCATAGCATAGTAATTATCAACAGGAACTCGGAGAAGGTATTGAAATTGATGCCTGTGTTGATACGCAGTGAGATTGTAGTACAAACTCCACGAATATTAGAGTGGATGTGTTCGACGAAGAGACCATTCAGCTGCTGGCGAGTTGCGCATCTAAAATGCTGCTTCTATAGTAAGCCGATTGAAACTGAAAGAAGTTGTGCGGAATGTTTGTTTCCTGTGCACAATGTGTCGATTACTGTTCATACCTTTGTGTTCCACATTTATCAAATAAACACTGTTCCCGAATATCTGACCAGCTTGTGTGTAAGCCATCATCTTTGTATACAAAGTGATGCTTTGAAAAATATAGGATGCACTCTTTCAGCATGGATATGTATCTGCAAAAATGCCCAGATTGTTCTCGAATTTCGCTCTTGATGCAGTTCTTTCGAAACTTTCAAATTGTCTGTTGAACTTGAAGATGATTTAAAATTGATATCGAGACTAAACTAAGCTCGTCTATCATCCATTGTCCAGTCAACTACAAGAAAAGCAATGACTTGATCATGAATGATGATCATGAATCAACTCAATTGCAGGAATGTGACATATCCTGGCAAGGCTTGAGTTTTTCTTTCAAAATATGGTTTCTAGCCTCATGTAAATTGCATAAAAGCAGCAGTACTTGAGCTCATTACTTTTCAGGTCTCAAATGCCAGGTAAGCTGACTTTCCATCAAACTGTGTATGACAGTAGTGACAGCCAGTTGGGCGGCTACACCATGAAAGTGTGAGCACGCCAAGTACCCATCAATCAGTTTGCAAATCTAGCTGTACACAATTTATCAGGCAAGTGGGCACTTGCGGATGAGGAGAAAGGAGGTCAGAATACTTCAATAACCTCCCAAAATCTCTATATGTCACACAAACGTACTGCCATAAAGTATCAAGATTGAGCTTGTAATAAATCAATCAAACGTATGGTCATGTGATTGGTGGTGGGTGCGCTGAATATATAAACTGTGACTCGATCAATGAGTGTGAAGTGAGGACAAGTCAAACATGTTTCTAAACAAAGTCTGCAAGGGAGGAACGTGAGCTTGGATGGAGTTCATTGTTTCCACTCCATAGGAGATTCACTTGTATTGCGTGGAGACTTCGCCTACAGGAACTGGTTCTCTCCAGATCTTAAATGGAGCCGGATCAAATACAAAATATGACATATCCATCTGAACAGTTTTATGTGTGAGAGGGTTATAATCACTGATCATCCTGGGGCAGGACAAGAGAATGTTATGCCCCTCCCGTGAAGAATGTTGGGTGGAATTGAATGAGGATTCTATTCAAGAATCTTACTAATAAGACTTGCAAGGAAGGGGCTGCCGCCTTCAGTATATGGTACGCGATTTTCGAAGTAATCTTATCTGTAATACCCAGATCCAAATCTGTATTGCCAAAGCTCACAGAAAGGCAAAGGCCATCTAGGACAGTGCTCCTGTTAACTCAATTCTGTTAACCCACTTTCCTCGATCGTCCGTGGCTCTTCATGCAATTCTTTTGAAACTTTGAAAATTCTGTTGTACTTTGAAATGATTGAAGCTTCTACAGCATCCAAGCTGAGGAGAATGATCGTTTATGTCTTGATTCGTCAACTGTGACAGGAAATTGAGCGGTTACATTGTAAGAGTAAGCAGGACATGCAACCCATCCATCAGTTGGCACTTTTTCAAGAGTAAAAAGATGAATATAAAAATACAAAAGGTGGTCTTTTATTAGAAATTAATTTTGTACAAATGGTTGAGACCTAATACGTGCTCTACACAATGGACAACGAAGTTTTTGGGAAATCCAACTGTGCAAGCAAGCATTGTGGAACCCATGTTTACATTCTAATATAATTATCAATTCTCCTCTTTCGAATTCACATAAACAAATAACACATGAATCGTAACTTGGTTTCTTATTTATGGCGGTGTCACTATAGAAGTAATGTTGAAGCGCATCTATGGATGGAATAACAAAGTTATTGTTATCATTTATGTTCTCGTCATTAGGTAAGTCATTATCATGAACAGGTGAAAATTCGCCATGATAATAACCATCATCATCCATAGATTCCTCATTATCATCCAAAAGTTCCTCATCACCATTGAAGGATTCCTTGTCACTATCTGAAGGTTCCTCATCACCATCTAAAGATTCCTCATCACTATTTGAAGGTTCCTCATCACCATTTAAAAATTCATCATCATCGTCTTCAGTTTCATCATTATCATCCGAAGGTTCACGTCGTCTTTTCGAAGATCTCCTGTTGTTAATTCCTTCATCCACTAAACTTATTGAATGAGAAGTGACACTAACTTCATTATGGTTCAAGGGTGCACCATGGTTTTGCGATCGATCTCTTGAAGGTCGTTCCACAAGGCAAAATCTCTCAAATCGCACGGGCTTGCAAATACGATAAAAATCAATTGAAGTTGCATCATTGTGGTCATGATTGTCGCAAGCGCTTGGATGAACGTCAACTTGAGAAGATGGTACATGAATTACAAACTTTGGAGAGAGGCTTTTCATGATGTATTGCAAATCCTTTCCAAACAACCCTCTACTATCGGTTCCATTTTGAGAGCAATGTAAAAGAAAAGTTTGTTTGAAGGATATTGAGGTTCTTACTATTTGAGTAATAGTTCTAATGGCCAATTTGAAAGCATGCGCAAAATTTTCGAAACTAAAATGCAATTTCGGAATTTTTATCAGCATTCGTAATTGAACTTCCAAATTAACAATGTCCACCACCTTATCGTCTCGTCCTGTAATATAATTCCAACTTAGATTTCTATCGGTGTGGAATGGGCTTAATGTAACAAGTGTCTTTGTCTCTACTAGTGGATAATAATAAACAGCCACGGTAATTTTCTCACGAGGTGCTGGTGGATTATTATAAATACCATAATCTTCAACACTACGATTCATAATGCTCTGACGAAGCCCCAAATTTGGTAACCTGCTTGTACTCATCTTCTTTTGGGAAACGATATTCATGCCACAATTTGTAGCACTAGATGCTTTTTCGAGAACTTACTCCTATACACTATATTCCACTGACCTTCAGGTCTTTTATATAACTTTTCCTGGGAGAATTTCTGTGACAAAATGATATACTCACATGAAAAACTAACAATAAATATATACAAAAAGAATTATTTATATATTTAGACACCATTGATATCTTTTACGTTTCATTTTTCAAGATAAAAAGTAACTACATTTTACTTTAGGATCATAGAATAGCAGATTTTTTTTAGACAGCATGGATACCTTTTCTTTTTTATTTTTTAAGATAAAAAGTAACGACACTTTACTTTAGGATCATAGAATAGCAGATTTATGACCGGAACTTTGAGAAGCTATTGAGAACGATGCCTGCCTCAATTTGGTAGACGAGCCCGTATGACGAAGTCCAGGCATATTGGAGTGGCTGTGGTCAACAATGAGAAGAATCAATGCTAGCAATGCGCACATCAGAGTTTGAGGTGCAGTTGTGCGCCGAAAGACCATTGAATACGATAGACGGATTGCGAAACGTCTGTATTCTTGTGCACACTGTGTCGATTTCTGTCGAGATAATTTCTTCTTGGAACTTTTTTTCAATGAAATTGCACGCGAATATTTGAAACGTTTTTGATTGCACTCTTTCAAGACGAAGATGCAACCATCTGCAGCCACAGATTGAGTACTACGCTTTTAAGACATCAACTGCACAATAAACTTCAACCTTCATGCAGCGGCAACTCATTCCAGACTGGTGCTTTGCCCCGCAAGCTCATCAAAGGTTTTCTTACAAGCAGACATTTGTATCGAAGAATTCAGGATACCGTAATCAACAATGAAATTAAAATCAAGCTTCTCTGACATCCAGTCTCTCACCACCTACAAAAAAGCGAAGGACAATGACTGTCACTGACTCAATTCGGGAACGTGTCAAATATGCTGTCCGTGCATGATTTATTCTATGTAGACGTGGCTTCTAGCCTCATGGAAATTGCATGGCTCAGCTCTGATCTCCTCATTTTTCATGCCTCAAATTTCCAGGTATGCAAACTCACCATCAAACTTTGTCAAGCTGTGCAAAATTATCGGTGTGTGATGTGTCTATTGTGCCAGGCATTTGGGCGGCTACACTGTGAAAGTGTGAGCAGGACAAGTCTCCATCCATCATCGGCTTTTCAAGTTGTACAATATAATCCAGGCAAGTGGGTACTTGCTGATATGGATCGAGAAAGGAGGCAAGAAAACAACAAAACCCTTACTAGGTCTCTTTATCTCGCCTGTGACCCGCACAAATATCACCATGAATATCAAGTTTGAGCTGATAATGATGTATTCAAACGTTTAGTAGTGAAATTAGTGTGAGTTGCAATGACCATGTGTAGCGTTTGGATTTTCTGAACTGTGATTTAATCGATGACACTGAAGTTGAGGACAAGTCATACCAATTTTTCAGCTTAAACCTGAAATGCAGGAAGGTGTAATCTACACAAAAGGGCAGGAGGAATGAGAATGTTATGGTACTCTCGTCAAGAATGTTTTGGAGAGGAATGAGGATTCCATTAAATTTTCTTGAACCAAGACTTGCTGGACTTGCGAGGAAGGGGCCACCGTCACAAGCACCGGTGCAATCAAGCCTGGATTTCCCTCTCTGTAATCCGTGTTGCCAAAGCACACAGACAGGTCAAGGACAGCCAGGACATTGCTCCAGTTAACTCAATGCTGCTTGATGCCAGCCCCTCTTGCACCCCACTTTCCTCGTCTCTTCCGGGCGGCCCCTCCCATTCCCTTTATAATCTCCCCGGCCTCCCCTGTTTCTCCTCAACCGCTAACTACATCCTTCTCCCCAAAGCCATTTTATAAACAATTTGTGACAGTAGTCAAGCACATTGACTGTGTTGTGGCAGCGATGGCCATGTCGATGCAGGAATTGTTCTATGGCCACAATGAGCCCGTCTACTTCGTCCAACCTTCGTATGCCCCCATGCCTGAGCGTCACATGGGACGCTTCGACCACGCTTCGTATGCGCCTGTGCCCGAGCGCCGCATGGATTGCTTCGACTTGATGGTGCCGATGTGCTGCGCTCGCTGCGAGCACGAGATTCGCAATGCGCTCTTCGCCTTGCGAGGCGTGCGGGACGTTGTTTGCGACGCTTCTAACCAACGCGTCACTGTCACGGGATTCTTGGAGCCCGCGGTTGCTCTCAAGCAAGTGAGGCGAGTGAAAAACGGCGCCACATTGTGGTCTACAGAACAAAGGTCGCGGTACAGCCGATCAAGCAGCGATGGTTACTCGCGGAGGTTCTGTCCTGCTTACAGAAACTCCACGGAGACGCATTACATGAGCTTCAGTCCGACGATTGCAGTTCGCGTGGAGAGTGAATATTGTAGAAAATAGTTGAACATTGTGTACAGTGTAGCTGATTAGCTGCGATTTTGACTCTACATTGGAGGGATCGCAATTAGGTTCATAGCATAGCAAATTTGACCGGAACTCTGAGTACTCCACGCAGATTGCCAGTGGTTGTGGATGTGTTCGACCATGGAAGTAATCAGCTGCAATGATGAAGGTGATGTTGCGAGCGGAATATGAAAGAGGTATCTGTGTTCTTGTGCGCAATATATCGACTACTGTCTATGCCTCTTATAATGGGTGTAACGTATGTTTGATAAGTATGGACTTTACCGAAGTGGAATGTCATTATTCAATTATTCTACAAGCTCTATCTAAATAATATATATAAATAGTAAATATAATAACCTTATTTACTTAATTGATAAACTTTGAAGGTTAAATGCTTGATGATATTTCAAGTGTATCTTACATGTACATTGAAGATGCACAATAATCCTTTATCATGCAATGTGGTCGTTTGGTCCATACTTAGATATGTAGAGGTGCACGCTTACAGAGTCCATGTGTCACCCCCTTTCACTTCCATCAATTAGGTCAGTTATTGACTCTTCATGACAACGAATTCAAGTTGTCCTAGAATCCATCTCCTTTGTCATCAATCCATAGCTATCTACCTAGATCAACCACTCCATAAACTGACTCCACCTCTTGATTCAATGCAAAACTTCCACCTTTGTCACTTAATACTTCGACAAATCCATTGCAAAATCACCCATTGATGTTCCCTAGGGCAGGTTTCTTCCTCCATTCTTACTCAAGTAGGTTGGATATGACATGAAGAATTTGGTGCGGTTGAAGGTAAGTGTGACACCTTTGGAGGTGGTGATGGAGCATGTGGTTGAAGTTTCTAGGTTACTACGGCCTTTCGAAGGAAGAGATGTTGCATCCTAGCTAGCTTGCTTTTAAGGCGATGGCTTCTTCTTTCAGGAGACGGCGGGCAACTTACCGCCCGCGGATGCGAAGAAGGAATGTGAGGTATTTGAGAAGACTCAGGATGATGAGGATGAGACGACGACGAAGGGGTATGAGTAGAAGTGCTAGACTCATGCGCAGAAGGCGGTTTCAAAGGATGACTCCTGCAGCTAAAGTCAAGTATGTGCAGGCCCAAGTCAGGTGCATTTCATCATTCTGAACACACTATCTTCATAAATAGCAAAAGGAAAATCTGATTTTATTATTGATCATTGTGATAAAAATGGTGAAGAAAAAAACTCATGACTTAAAACAACAAGAAGAGTAACACCAAAAATTAGTTACGAAATGTGTGGTTTTTTAAAACACAGGAGTTGGTGATTAAATTTATGTGAATATTAGTGTTACTAACTAAGAGTCACATATTACACTAATTCTACATATTTTTGAGATGGCGCTCAATTTAGGCCGCCAATGCAATAAATGCTTACTTTCTTTTCTTAAAGCCACTATTTCCCCAATGAGAGTAAATTTATGATTTCACATTAAGTGTTTTTTTCACATGCAATGTTTGCATCACAACTCTTCAGTAGTGATGATTCACATATTATTTCTTATCTTTTGTTAAGGATGAATTTGAGACAACCTTTGAGCACTTATTGCCAAATAAAGAAAGTATGATTTAAAGTCTATTATGTGTAATGGACAAATTTTGAGAGGTCCATTATTGTGTAATATATGTGGCATTCAACTAAATGTCAACAAATTCAAAGAATTTAATGAATAAGGATTATAACTTTGTGTGGTAATTATTAGCTCAATTAGGTTTGAGTATCAATGAACTTAATTTTTTGTATGTAGTTGGAGGATGTCTCTAAAATGACTTTTGTTTAGAATTTTTGGTTCTTAGGATAGGTTTTTAAGAATAGATCTTTGCTTGCAAATGCATGGATTAAAGTTAGCGTATCAATGTCTGTAGTTGTTGTGGTAGCTCTCATATTCAAGTGATCATTACTAGTTATGATGAAGGTGTTCTAATTAAAATCATATGTGTTACTTGATGAGACTTTGTTTACATCAAGATGAATATACCGCTAAATTTTCTTAAACTATAGTACATTCCCATCATATGCCATAATTACATTGCATTTGTATTGAAACTACAAATCTATCTACAAATTTTACGGAATTGATTAGAATTGGTAAGTAAACCTAGAGAAATAATGATTTAAAATGAAAGAGATGTAACTATATTATGACTTATGTGGAGTGATGATTGTTAAGCATATTTCCATTTCCATATGCAACCAGTGTGTCAAAACAATATCAAATAATTTAGGGCAATATATAGCATGAACATTACGAATGACACAATATAAGTTGTAAAATAGACGAAAAGAGCGAGAACTATTAATGAAAGAAAAAAGGCGAGCCAAGTTGCAAGAGCAGCGTGCCAAAGCGCAAGTACACCATGAGAAGATGATTGAGTTCGCTAGATTGAGGCGAATGCGAGAGTTGGAGAGGAGAAGTGACATACGGATGCGACTACGAGCACGGAAAGCAAAGATGAGAGAGAAACAAGCTGAAATACGTCGAATTAGAAAGAAAAAAGAGTTGGCCAATAAACTCTTGGAATATTCAATTAACAAAGAAGACTCTGACAACACTGAAGGAAGAGATTGGATTTGTTAACCTTGCTTCCTTTTAGTACCCTTATAGGATAGTTCTCCTAGGTATACATTGTTGTACAAACAAATTCATCAAATGCCACATAAAGAAGCTATTATGTTGTTGTTTATTAACATGTGTCATTTGCAAAGCAATGTCACCAAAAATTGAGTTGTTTTTGGGCCTAAGCCCAAACAAGCAAGCAAATGTTTTTCAATGGGATTTGATTGTATGACAAAATTTGGGCAACGCGTGTATTTGGAAAAATTAGAAGAGTGATTGCGCTAATGCAATAAAGTAAATGCATGTATAGTCAATAAAGAACTCTTCACGCAAAAGTTTACAAAAAAAAATCTTGCATAATGAGTTTAGATTTTTGGAAGGTTAACTTCCTACTCAATTTTAGGTTGTGAAAGGGGAAAATAACACATATTCTAATTCTCATACCATATACATATGTTGACATCCACCATTGGCAATCAATCACATGTAGTAAGGTGAAATCATTCTCAATCGAACCTACATGCCAATTTGAAAACATAGTGCCAAATAATTAACTAAATTGTATTTTTAAATTTAGAAAAAATAATTTCATCACAATCATGGTCTACTTGAGTACCTATGTAATATTTCTCAAAATGAAAGTTTCTAAATCATTCTACACAAAAAACGAAACAGGAGGTTCCCGCAGGAAAAAAGCTCATCCAACTTTGATCATTATAATCTCACAAATGAGGAAGAATGAACGGTTCAAATTCGGCACATGAGAAGAATGTCAAGTGAACTTTGAGATCTTACGGTTGAATCTTTTAAATAGTACTTAGATTGAGATTTTTTTAACTTAATCTTAAGGAAGGTCAGATTTTGTGACTTGGACCGTTTTGCAACAAGGAAATCTAGGGGTTAATTACCTAGATGCAATAAGACCTTTATCATGAACAAAATGATAAGAAAGGGGCACATGTTCACTCAGAAATTGCCTGGAAAGTAACAACATTGCACTTTATAAATAAATATGCAGATTCCCTTTCATAGCAAAGGCAACAGAAAAAGTCCAAGTAAACTAACTAAATTGACTCCACCATATTTCAAACCAAATCCCAGAGACAAATATATGGCCCACGGTCATAGGGTACTCTATGGCAAATGGGGGGACTTAAAGGAGGGAAAGAGAAATTTGGAGGGAGATGAACATGATATACAAGATTGGGCATCCTTGTTCCCCAACCCCATTTTGTTCCCCACCCCAATATTGGCACTGTTGGTACGTTCCCTATGCATGTTCCCATAAAATCAGGTTTGGCTGTTAGCATGTATTAATGGGCATTCAATATTGGTCAGTCTAATTTAGTTCTTTGGGTATAAGTTATGATGGTATGGCTAAATTTGAGGGGGTGGTGGACACATTGAATAATTTTTGGTGTAAGCTTTATCAGGAATATAATCAATTTAATGGAGAAGATGACCTCTAGCAAGAGCCATTGTTACCACTTTAGTCATTTTTTTTATTTTTTGAGGGGGCACAAAATCTATAGGTGGAATTTTAGCCCACATGGTTGGAAGTGCCAATTAAAATAATCTTTTGAATAGAATTAGAATTGGAGGCTAAATGTGTAAATTATGCTACTTCGGTTCACAATTGTATTCTTTTTGATTGATTGATATGTTATTGTTTTCACACCATTATAGTCCACCCAACTATTGTGGGGTCCTTGGACCTTGTTGTATGGGTACCTCAAAGCCCTTTATGGGGATACTATATCAAGTATCTTCAAGGCACTTGTAACTAGTTAGAAACTAGCGTAGTTATAGTGTCCACCCTCGAGAGGGGGAAGTAGTATTATTCCAATTTCCCCTTGTCCGGTGGCCATCGGGATATTAGCATTACGAACGAACACCTCATCCACGCCGGCCCCTTAGAAAGGGACCGGAGTTTCTATCTATCTATCTCATTGTTTTCAAATGAAAAGAAAGGAGTCGGACTCACAAAGAAAAGTAACGTTATTGTTGCGTGAATCCATGTGGGTAGGTTGATTAGAGCGTCGTCCACTATTGAATTTTAGCTCTTAGATTAGATTTTAATGAGTGGTTATTTTTTGTGTCATAATCCTTAAATTAGTCCATGATGTTTGAGCATAAGACATGGTTTTTAGTGCAAACAAATAAAAAAAAGGCGACAAAGACAAGGTGACAAAATGTCAACCAACCTCCGGAGTTGAAGTAATTACTAACAAATACAAGAGGTCTATCTACAAATAACTTACTTACATAACTTACAGTCATGTATATGATTAAAAGATGATTACATTCATATGTTTGGTAGGATGGGATAAATATTTAAACCTCTTGCAAGTAAGTTATAATATTTCACATTGAGTTTAATAAAATTGCTATGTGAATGGTTGGCATGATTATCAATAGCTTTGAATTATTGACATTGATTAAAGTTTTTTCATTGGTGAAGTAGTGTATATTCTCTTTTACGTTGTGCATTGTGTAATACTTATGTAAACCATCATTGTAATACAATGAATGTAATGTGTATTTGAAGGTTGTTAAACTCGTATATTGAAATACATTATTTGAATTCATATGATGCAAATAATTTTATGTGCTTGAAATTCTCATTAATTTATTAATATATGGTAGATTGTTAACGAGCTTGTTAACTTCCTTCATCATATATCCCGGTTTAGATCATAAATTCATTAGTGCATATTTGCTTTCATATACATTAAAAGCTTGGTAGCAGTAAGCTTAGTAGGCTTAGTAGCTTAGTAAAGCTTAGTAAGTTTAGTAGCTTAGTATATATTAATTTATTGAAAGCACCACAAGCCTTCGCCTGGTGGTTAGGGCTCAAGGCCCCCAATGAGGAGGTCGAGGGATCTATATCCCATGGTGACCACCATGGTCCACCCAATTGTGGTGAAGGGTTCCTAAACCTCAATGTATGGGTACCGGAGAGCCCTTTGGGGGAATACCATGTCGGGTATCTCTAAGGCACTAGTGGCTAGCTAGGAACTAGCATAGTGTTCACCCCGAGAGAGGTTAGTAGTCTCGCCATTGTTGTGATGACCTCTCGGCATACATCCAAGGATAGGTCGAACAAAGAGTGTATTGACGCCGGCCTCTAAATAGCTTGGAGTTTTCTCTTCTTCTTAAGTCTTCTTAAGTCGTACCATTATTGTATGTTTGAAGAAAGACAAATAAAAGATTTGTAAAATGCTAAAATGCTTATATTGATTAACTTGTGAATCATAGTATGATAATAACAAATTGTGAGCATGTATTTTATTTTTATTTTCCTAGAAAAAATTATTTGTATACTCACTTTGGCTTGATTTTCCTAAATTTACGATATGTTTTCATACACAACAAACCCACTTTGTTTACAAAATTTGATAAAAAATTATTTATGAAAAATTATTGAAAATAAAAAAATTTAAAATTTGTTTTAACGAGCTAAAAAACCACACAAAACAATAAATAAAAAAAAAAAAAAAAAATACATGCATAGGAATATCAAATTAAACTTAATAGATCGGTTAGGACAACATTGATAAATCAAAAAATATATTTAGATTATAAGCAATCAAATAATCATTACATATGCAAGTGATTCTCTTTATTGATTTGTCAAAAAAACATGAATCCAAATATTTTATTTCCTCTTACTATGAAGATTGATCAATCACATATTGAAGTTTTTAGTATGCAAATCACACAAAAACAAGATGATAAATATAGGCTTAATTACAATAAAACGTGGTTAAAATGAAATTTTAAAACTCAAACCTCATTAAATGAATTTTTTTAGGATTAATGATTTCACTCAAACTATCGTGTATCAAGAAATTAGTGTATAGATCGAATAATAAAATACCATCTTTTAAAATGAATCTAATTAATTAACTTATAATATTCATAAACATGATCTTAAGCTAAAGGTACCATACTTTGCCTCTCTTTTTGAAACCCATATTCCAAAATTAATTTAAAACCATTAAAACCTCAAATATCCCATTCACCAAACCACTAAACCCGTTCTCCTACCCACTAATCACGGCTAAGGATGACGCGGGCATGGGGAACCAGGAACCCGCGCACGGGCCGTTATGAAAGCGATTTGAAAGCAGCGGGGACCAGTGCCCGTGGGGGCACCACCAGTCCCTCTCTCCCGCAGGCAGGCAAGGCACTCGGCTGCTTGTGCCAGTGAACACAAAATAGAAAGCTGCGCAAGGTTCGCCGTGGATTAGCAACGCAATTGCATCTCAGTAATAAATTCCCAAAACCGTCTTAGATCTCTCTCTCCCTCAACAATTTGAATCGAAGAACTCCGAATTCTGAAGGGAGACGATCCTTGCAGGTACTAATTGATCAATGTTGTAGATCTTTTGTTCTAGATTTTGACTCACGAGTTTGGTGAGCTGTTGTTGCAGGGGCTTTGCATTGTTTTCATTAATGCGAAAAATGTACTTCCATTTGTTCTTACCCGCTTTTTCAGCTCCCAGAGAATGTAGATGATGTTGACGTTTTTACAGTGCAAAGATTGTTGCAAGCTGGAGAGCAGGAATTTGATGAATGTCTGTCTCATTAGAGGATGTTGATTTTGAGAGTGGAGAGAGATTTGGCGTTGTCGATGGAGAGGATTTTGATTTGCGAGGAGTGTGTTTGAGAGAGAATATTAGCTGAAAGAGAGAATGTTAGCTGAAAGAAGTTGTTGATTTTGTTGTCGACGTTCGCACAGTTCGAAGCCTGATTTGGCTTGTTAGCATTCGTAATGAGCGAGTCTGAAGAGTCTCTTGTTTTCAAGGCAGGATGTGCATTCTGAGACGAGGATTGTGTGAGGTGATCTGAAAGTGGATGTTGCCAATGGTCTAGGTGTTCTGAGGCTGGCCAAGCGGGGAATGTTGTGATCAGGATTTGGTGCGCGTGTTTGCATGCCAACAAATTTGCGTCAGGAACGGCGCTATGGAGAAGACATTGGTCCGATTCTTGCTGGCTTGCGTGTAGGCGCTTTAAGGAATGCACTGTGATTGAAACAGTGCTCTTGGAATTACTCTAGTGATTCGGTTTTCGTCCAAAGGAGTTGCCGTGGAGTCTGGATCTACACCGTAGGGATTTAGGCTTTCAAACTTCATTAGCATGACAGATCTGAAGCAGTTGGCTAAAATTAGAGTTGGTTCTCAACCGATCAAGATATAAGGTGTACTGGTGATGCCGGTCAGCATCGACGCGGCAGGCAATACACTAAGGATGGAAAGCGAAGGGACCATCATCGGTCTTAGCATTGGCAGCAACACAGAAGCTTTTAAACGTGAAATTCGTCTGTGCTGTTGCTTCTAGATTGGATGTCGATTGTGACTTTCTGGATACCAGATGAAGGTCTACATATTCTCAGAATCAATTTTCGGTTTGCACCGAGGTCTGCGACAACGGCTGACCTTTACTCTGCCTGCTACATAGCAACCGACACCAAGATTGACAGAGGAGTTGTGTAGTCTACTACACATTTAAAATCCTGCGCAAATGTGTGAAACTATGGATAGAAGCAACAGCCACGATTCATCGTCATCTGATGGATCTGGATCACTTAACACTTCGATGGACAAGGAAGCCACACAAGCTGTGCAAGTTGCGCTCAATGTGAGGCCTCTGATCACACAAGAACGCATTCAAGGATGCAAAGATTGCATTCTTGTAGTCCCCAGGGAGCCTCAGGTGTGTTCAATTGCGACTTCTTCGTTCGATTCTCGCTCGATTTTAGTCAAAGCCACTGCCCCGTGAAACATTTAAATTGTAATTCTTATTCTGTGCATGTGACACTTAATTGGTAAGGCGAAATTCATCCGTTACAAGAGTTTCTGACGTGAATTTGGGGGGATTACAGGTGCAAATTGGCAGTCATTCCTTCACATTCGACCATGTCTTTGGAAGCACTGGCACTCCGTTGCCGACGCTTTTTGATCGTTGCGTTGCTCCTCTTGTGGAGGGTCTCTTCCATGGCTACAATGCAACTGTGTTGGCCTATGGGCAGGTACTCAATTCCGTCACCAACTCCGGCTTTCAGAATGTGCACCCCGCTAAGTTGACGAATATCCAATGAATCCTGGCTCTTCACTTCTCATAATTTGATCATGGTTTCCTCTCACAATTGCTTTTCTTACTTATGATCGTATTGGGGTTCATGTGGATAACAGACAGGATCAGGTAAAACCTACACAATGGGTACAGCATACACCGTAGGTGGGAGCTCGGAAGGAGTAATTCCAAAGGTCATGGATACCATTTTCAAGAAAATTGAGACTCGGAAAGATAATTCAGATTTTCAGCTCAGGGTCTCTTTCATTGAGGTATGGTACTTTGCTTTAGACTGAAGACTATCGAGTGGTTGTTTATCAGCAAAGGATGTAACTGGCTATCACGACAGAAGAGGGCACGTGGATTATCTTGGTCGGAAGGTTTTGTGATATAAATTTCTATATATTGCCTGTTCAGTCCAATTGACCAGATCATATTTTCAAACTTTGATTGTTACAGATACTGAAGGAGGAAGTACACGACCTTCTTGACCTTAGTCCATCGTCCGGAGAGGTTCCTACCTCAAATGGCACAAACGGTTTAGGCTTTGGTGGAGGAATGAAAGCAGGGGCCACCATCAAACCCCCCATCCAAATTCGGGAGACGGGGAATGGTGGTATTACTTTAGCTGGTGTTACTGAGACCGAAGTATCCACCTTAGATGGAATGGCCGCATGTCTGGAGCAGGGTTCTCTATGCCGAGCTACTGGAAGTACCAATATGAACTCAAGTTCCAGGTAGGTGAATTTCAGGAGCAGTTGAAAGCATTTCCGTATGCTTAGAATGATGGAGCGGCCTCGTATGCGATAATTTGATTCTAAAGCACCTTACCTGGATAATTCCGTCATCATTCCACTCTCTTTTCTCCTCGAAAGAGCAGACTAGTTCTTGAGTAAAAATATTGCTTCTTGTTATCTGCTTCTAATAGGATGTTCTCATTCTTGGCACCTATTTTGTTTACTCAGCTGAGTTAGACACTAAGTTATTGACTTGTCGCAGCCGATCGCACGCAATCTTCACTATCACTGTCGAGCAGAGGCGAAAATGGGATTCACCTACGGCCAACATTGGGATGCTCGATGATTGCAGCGAGGATTACCTGTGTGCGAAGCTTCACCTCGTTGATTTGGCTGGTTCAGAACGGGCTAAAAGAACAGGGGCTGATGGCATGCGGTTCAAAGAAGGTGCCAATCTTGTACATCTTCAGATTTTCATCTCCTAACCTTTTTCATCACCTTGCTGAAATAGGAAGCATACAATCACTTTGAACTTGGTTTGTTTGCTAAGGGAGATATTCTGTCTTACGGAAGGCAAATTCCAGGAGGCTGCTGTCGTCGCACAGGTGTTCCCCTTTAGGGAGAATCTAAAGTGAATCGTTCTATAAAATGTGCCCATTAGAAACGTTCCACCAATATATGAGTCTTGCTTTTCGCAGGTGTTCACATTAACAAAGGCCTGCTAGCCCTTGGAAATGTGATAAGTGCCCTTGGTGATGATAAAAAGCGGAAGGAAGGAGGTCACGTCCCATATCGTGATAGTAAACTTACTCGGCTGTTGCAGGCAAGTCTAGCATGGCTTCATGACAATAATATTCAACCCTACGCACGAACATACGTGCTTTGTTTTTCTCTCGACTGTTTCGATACCTTCGTAAAGATCTATAAAGGTTTTCTAAATTGATTGGAAATTACGTACAGGATTCCCTAGGAGGCAACAGCAGGACTGTCATGATAGGTACGCCTCTAAATCTAGTTGCATTCTCTATCTCACCCGTAATTTTGCACGGTTGATTTATTATCGTATCAAAGTGATGTTTTTAGGTTTCATCTCCATGTTGATGACACTCGGTTGTTCTTGCAGCTTGTGTGAGCCCAGCTGACTCCAACGCAGAGGAGACTCTGAACACCCTGAAGTATGCCAATCGAGCCCGGAACATTCAGAATAAGCCTACGGTGTGTCTCGCATCTGAAACTCTGTGTCTCTGTATACCCCCGTTCAGCAACCGTATATCGTTCTATTTTCTAGTCTATGGCAATTTACTCCAATTCTTCCGCGTAGGTACTATTTCTCAATCGTTCTCACACTTGGACGATTAATCATGATCTTCAACTGGCTGAATTATGTAACTGGTTTACTTATGAGCATTTACTGAAACATTTGATGCAGGTCAACCGTGACCCCATGGCTGCTGAAATGCAACGTATGAGGCATCAACTAGAGGTGATGCAAGCGGAGCTCATCTGCGCTCGTGGTGGCGGTCCGTCTACGGCAGATATCCAGGTAACTTGGTGTAGTTGAGTGTTCTGGAAACTGTGTGGACCTAATAACAATGTAACATTTCTATGAATTTTTTCTGGGTGAAGGATTGATAATTTGATTCGATTCTATTTGTGGTTATAGTAAGTAGTACATTTTTGCTACAATTTTAGCATGCTATCAAGACAGCGAGATTTCTTGTACTTCCTGTAGGCTTTCCAACACTGAGTCAATGAATGGAGCTTAGCTTCAACACTTTTATCTGACTGCATTTAGACATTCATTTCGTTTTGGATCAGCGCTTCGCACATACTCATTGTGTGATCGAGAATCTGAGTAATCTTTTTCTGTTGTCAATAGTTGTTGAAACAGAAAATTGCATGGCTGGAGGCTAGCAACTTGGATTATCGGAAGGAACTCGAAGAATATCGCGTGCGTCTGGGAAAATTGACCCAACAAACTATCGAATCACAGGTTAGTCACCAGTTTATGTTGAACATATGCTTACTATCGGTCATCAATTGTGTGGTGGTTGACTTCTTAAATAGGTGTCACTGAAATATTTTCTCCCAATTGCAATAGCCTGTCGCAGAGCTTAAACTCATTTGGGCTGGACAAATTGTTGCTACATATCTGTATTCACTTCCACTTTCTGTACAGGTTTCTAGAGACAAACTTCAGTATAAACTTGATCAACTGCGGTCTGGGAAGACTTTCGCTGAGCTTGATGGCGAGGATAATTCTCCGGTTCGTGCTCATTACTCTTAATAATTTAGAACGTAAATTTGCTTCAGAAGACTATTTTTGGACAGACGCCCATTGCTGCAATCTTGCTCTCTTTCGTGTGTGACAAGTCTTTAAAATAAGTTCTTCATAGACCATTTGCATAGATCTCCACAAAGTTGTACAATAAATATCTAGGTTGTGAAATGAAAGTGTCTTTGCTAGTCATGAAACTTCTGGCTGCAATCTCAATGGGCCCGAACTTCTGTAATTTCAGACGGAAGACATGCTTAAGGACTACGTTACTAAGATCCAAGATCTGGAGACTGAATTACTTCGGTATCGATCTTTTCAAACTAAGTCGTCGTTGTCGCCAGCAACTGCCACCCTTAGCGATAATTGCTCGGCGGCTGGATATGCTGCCGATATTCTTCCCTCGAGTAAGAACCTCACTACTCTCAAACGGCTTTCTTGAAATGGTTCAGAGTTTATGCAGAGAACTGGAGCACGGTGAGCAAATTCATTAGTCTGATGTAGAAACCATCACCTTTTGTAGGTGATGCTCCCGAAGTTTCCGAAGCAGAGGTGCAAGCAAAGGAATGGGAGCATACCATGCTTCAAGAAACTCTTGACAAAGAGCTCAAGGAACTAGACAAAAAGCTTGAACAGAAAGAGGTATTTTTTTCCTAATGTGATTTATCTTCGTCAATTCCTACACTGACATACTCATGTTCTAAAATCAAGGATCTCAATATTATCTACATTACCATCACACTTTGAATGTTTGACGCAGGCGGAGATGAAATCCTTCGCCAAACCAGAGACGGTGGTGCTAAAACAGCACTTCGAGCGGAAGCTTGTAGAGTTGGAAGAGGAAAAGAAAATGCTGCAGGTATTGATTGATTCTAACTTTACCTTCGTCATGCAGGTTGACTTATCTCAAGTATCAAGCATTGGTATGAGTGATGTTAATGTTAAATATGAAAGATCAATTGAGATTTTCTTCTCTTATTGCTATCTCGAGTATTTACGTGTCCTCAAGGATCTTCGATGAACAATCTCCTTGTGTAAATGCAGAGGGAACGAGACACTTTGATGACGGAGCTTGAGTCCCTAACAACCACATCTGACGAGCACACTCATAAGCTGCAAGAATCATATGGGAACAAATTGAAGACGCTCGAAAGCCAGGTTAGATACAAGTTCACAGCCATTTCCAGCCAAACCGGGACTCTTATTTACGAGTATGCTTCTGGAGTAATTTATGGTTCTGCTTTGAGCCATAGTAATCCGAAGTTTCCTTTGACGACAGATCGCGGACTTAAAGAAGAAACAGGAGAATCAGTCTCAACTGCTTCGGGCGAAACAACGAAGCGAGGAAAGCGCAAAGCGCTTGCTGGAGGAGATACAGCGCATCAAGTCCCATAAGGTGCTTTATCATGTCCTTCAGCACTTGCGCCTGAAGCCGTATGTTGAACGTGCTTTTGTTAGCTGGTCAACATCATGAACTTAGTTTGTAACTCGATTATAGATACCGTCTGAAGTGATCAGGCTTGCTTCAATCGAATACAAGAGATTCCTACATATTGTCCTGTTGTCGTCTATTCCTGAATTTGGTACTGCCATGTCGTCTGATTTATTAGTAAATTCTGGACATGTTGATCAACAAGCTTCTTTTTCTCTGACAAGGGGTTCGTGTTGGCTTTGTATTGTACCTCGTGTTGCAGGTGCAACTTCAGCAAAAACAAAAACAAGAATCTGAGCAGTTTCGTGTCTGGAAAGCTCAGAGAGAGAAGGAGGTTTTACAGGTTAGTTCTTCAGTGTCTTTCTAGTACTGTAAGGCATCTTGATCTTCAGAAAATTTAGATGTAGGCTCTGATGCATTCCTTCACTTGCATTTTCGGGAACAGCTTCGTAAAGAGGGGCGTCGAAATGTGTACGAGATGCAAAAACTTCAGGCTCTGCATCAACGCCAAACTAAGGTGGGTCTTGTTATCATTGTACCTATTTCGTATAAGTACACTGTTTAACGCACATCGCAGTAGTAGTCACTGGTACCATGTGTGTGAATGCCTCCATCGGATTTGACAACTTTTGACACGTGATACTGAAGGACTAAATGGTTCAGTAACACGTGCTGCTTCTATGTACAAGTCCTTACATATTGGAATTATCATGGGCTGTAATATTGGCGTAAGTCTTAAAATTAACCGTCTTGTAATTTGACTGGAGCATGATCGTTTTGCTAAATATCAATTCATTGCTACAATGCAGGTCTTGCACAGGAAGACCGAGGAGGCTGCTGCAGCCACGAAACGACTCAAAGAACTACTTGAAGCAAGGAAGTCTTCCAAAGAGAATACTGCTAATGGTATTTCTAAACCATCATCAATTTTCTACCGCCCCAGATTACTTCATTGCTTCCGCATCCTTCAACGTTTATATTCTTCACCAACAGTTCGCACTGATATCAAATGTGCTCTAACTGGCGTTCCGATTTTCTTCTGCAGTCTCTGGAAATGTCAGCGGAGCTGGCGCTCAGAGTGAGAAGGCACTGCAGAATTGGCTGGAACAGGAACTAGAGGTTGCAGTTCGTGTGCATGAAGTTCGCTCAGCTTATGAGAAACAAATGGCAGAGTAAGTGCTGATGTTCTGCGCACGCTCTGCCTCTGTCCAATGTACTCTGCAGGGAACAACCAGTAGGTGACACAACTGCATTGTCGAGAACGTTGTTGATATCCTGCGCATGTTGAAATATCAGGACATTCTGCTGTATCTCGAATTCCGTCCCAGCAATGTGACGAATCTAATACTTGGGTTTATTGTTCTTCAGACGATCAGCTTATGCAAAGGAGTTGGCCGAGCTCAGACAAGATGAAGAGAAATCTTCCAGTGACCCGGATGAACATCCTACGTCAAGGTAATCAATCACTCTTGAGACAATCTCTTCCAATTTTAAGATCCTTTTGTATCCACTCGAATTCATTATTTTAGCTACCTATTCCTCTCCACACGTAAATCCGTTCACACCTCGCCAAGAGAGGGTGAAGTCCGAAAGAACAGTCTCAGTTGAACTACCCGATTCAACTCTTTTTTCTGTGATTCTACTCTTTTTTCATGATTGTTATATGGATGCTAGAGATGGCCCCTGCTATTTCCCGAATGCACGAGTTTCTGATTATCTTGCAACAAAGTGCCTTGATCTCCAACTGCTTGCGTGGTCCGTTGCTGATACATTTGCTGGCCATTCAGATCTGCTGACAAGGAGTGCGCGGCGTCCACTCGTAGTACCAGAATTACCTTGCTTGAGAGTATGCTCACCTCGTCGTCCAGCTCCTTGGTAGCTATGGCCTCTCAACTATCGGAGGCCGAGGAACGGGAACGAAATTTCAGTGGGCGTGCTCGATGGGCTCATCTACGTTCTATGGGCGATGCAAAGAACCTCCTTCACCTTGTCTTCAATGCAGCATCCCTCGCAAGGTATATTCTTAAGACTTTGAATCTTCATGTTTTACATTCTCTTCAGTCTTTGGTCTGCTTTCTCTGCGTGGTGCCTGCTTAGATTCCTTTCAATGTTGTAAATTGTACAAATTACACATTTTTTGTAGTTTTCGTATCACATACTGAAGCAGGAGTATCTGCCTTTGAGTCCTCTACAGGTGTCAAGTTCGTGACAAGGAAGAGGAGGATAAAGATACACGAGAGAAAATGACAGAATTAGAGGACCTATTAAGACAGAGTGAGACCCATCGACAGGACCTTGAAGAACAACTTCGAGTAAAAGAGCAGCACTTCACAGCCACCCTCGCCGCAGCTACGAAGGTATGGTGCATCATATACAATATATATCTGAGTTCCTGCTATTCTCTTTTTGCGGCTTCCGTATTGGCATCGCTTCCGTTTTCTGGTCGGATTATCTCGTCTGCTGTGTGCAAGTTTTAAGCCGCTTCTAAATGTTGCAGAGTGGCTTCGGACCCGTGAAGCGGCGCGATGTGGAGAAGGTATCCGTCTTAACAAAATGGAGACAATCGTCAGATCCGGCGAAGGACTCCAGCTCAGGAAGTGAAAAGTCCTCATATGCTCTTCGTAAGGTATACCATTTGACCACAATGTCTATCGGTCCTGTTTTTATAGGCCTTGTCAGCTTGTTGTAAGTCTCGCGGTATATTTTTCCTGACGTTTCAACTTCGGTAGGACTTTCCTTGTATGACTAAAACTTATATTGTGAGGTCATGGTCACCTTCATTCAGGGATCTCGAGACTCGCGGCGCCAGACATCTGATACTGAGTGGGATTCAGATGTTCATTTATCCGATAATGATGTATCCATGGAGGATTCAGATTCAGATTGGCAAAACAAGTTTGGAATTCGTAGAACGAACTCAGGGACTGGGCGCAGTACGCACAAGAGTTTTATTACCCCAAGGAAGATGAAGTCCAGTAATGGTCTCCTTACCCCCAGGGCGAGAGATAAGACGGCAGACTCAAAAAGTAATCATGCTTTATTCGATGCCAACGAGCACACCCCGGTCCAAGTCTCGAAGTCTGCGCTTGGGCAGTCTGAGAGGTGTGCCAACGCTGAAGAACCCTTCACCCCCGAAAGGCAGACATCAAATGAGTTTCAGGGATCAATTCCTAGTTCGTATGAAATTGCTCAATTGGAGCAATCACCAGGTGATGGGGGCGATAGACGTTTATCCCTTGTTGGAATTTTGGATGAGGTGGAAGCAGGGGCACGTCGTGCTGAGCGTGCTATGGCTGCCGAGAGAGCTGCAATGGCTGCTCAAGCAGCTGCATTGTTGGACTCTGCGTTTCTGGAGGCCAGTCCCATGCGGGAGCGTGGTGGTCACTTAGGTTCAGGGGAAGAAAGTGAGGGAGAACGGATTCGTCGTCGGCCGTTGTCTGACCTTGGAAACATCAAGGTGATTGAATTGTCCCTATTCATATCTATTACACTATGAGTAAGATCAACGTTGTGTGGTACTCCCGTCGAGTGCAGTACTTCCTTGGTTATGGAGCAGTGACCTGCCAAGAGGATAAGCAATAAGTCTTCTGTTGTTTTTCGTTTTCTCGGTGAAGCTTGTACCGCCTCTTATAGAAGTCCATTGTTTTGAACATGCACTACTTTTCATCATGCAGACGCTCAGTAATCAAGGAAAACCGAAGCGCAAGCAACGTGCCACGATCCACCTTGTTACCCAGGAGCCGGATCCGCCACAACTGGAACCGCCAACGTCTCCGCTTCCATCATCAATTACTTCACTCATTTCAGCTCGAGCGTCCTTGACGAGTGCGACCACGCCAACTTCGAAAGGACGTCTAGCTTCAGACCGGCAAAAGGCATTGCCTTTACCTCTGCCCCCGGCGTATGAAGCCCCCAGCTACAGTAGCCCGTCCGGAAAGCCTCCGACACATGAATTGACAAGCATTGCCAACAGTCCTCTTCGAAGAGCTCCAAGCTTCGAGCAGGCGCCAGTCACCGCGAAAAGCCCCTTACGATCATTCAGCAGCTTTGAATCAGCAAAAACTCCTGTTACCCCTGTACGCACTATTCCGGCTTATGAATCAGCTGCAACTGCCAAGAGCCCCTTGCGATCAGTGATTAGCCTGGATTCCGCTATGGCTCCGGTTACCCCCGTACGCACAGCTCCGGCATACGAATCAGCATTCCCTGCCAAGAGCCCTCTTCGAAGTGAGCCCCTGATTAGTGCGAACAGCCCGTTGCGGATGCTGCCCAGTTATCAGAGGCGAATCATCAGCCCCAGTGCCAGTCCAATGAAACAGACCCCGCACAATCATGGCAATGGAGATTCCGAATCAAGACACCAAGCCTTCGAATCGAGGCCGAATGCACTTGGGGCGCCTGGGTCGAGAAATAGTAACAAGGGTACAGAGCCGAGGACGAGTCCATTCGCAGGTCTGGAGTCCATGAGGTCAAAGAATGGTGCGTTCTCCAGCATGGATTTGATGCAGCGAAGAGATACCGGGGCCGGTTCCAGCCAGCCCGGGAGTGCCCGAAAGAGGGATACTGTGGCTGCCAGCCCGGTCACGAAACGGGAGAAAGAGAATGTGCGTTCGACTTTGAGAGAAGGTCGGCGCTAAGCCACCCGAAAAGGGCCTTCACAGAAGGACGGCGGTAAGTGAACGAATGCAAGCTTCCATACCAGCCCCGAGTGGTGTTTCGCAAAATGTATAAAAAGAAGGATCGAGGAAAGCAACAACGCTCATGGTTCGAGTGAGGAGTGAAACCATTCCCTAATTCTTGCACATTACAGCAGAATTTCATTTGGTTGCAGTGGTGCCACATCCGAACGGAGGTACCCTTCGTGTTAATAGGCCCTCTGCTTGTTTCCTACTAACACTTCCAGGAGGTATTATTATTTTTTTCTGAAAAATATCAATTCTTACTACATTATAGCTACTCTTGTCAAATAGTTCATGCACCATAATTCTGGAGCATACAGTACGTATATGTTGATCTCTGACGATCATGTTGATACTTCATTTCTGAGCATTAAACCTTGATTCAGTTTTTTGGCAGACAGAACTCTACTATCCTGCCTGGTTGTGCCATGTCTTTCTGCACTGACACAGCAGTGATGTTCTTACATTGCTAGATCCTCACCTATTGTTTGTAATTGGAATGGGTGGACTTAGTACCAGTCCAAACAAATGAGGAGGGGAGCTACTGGACAAGGCCTCCAAATCCACCAAGTACACCACACCTCTGCTTTACATTGGCTTCTTCAGGATGATCATGACATGGCGTTAAGGAGAGGACATGAAGCAGCAGGCGAAAGTACCTAACAAACAATACTCCAGGCATGCCACCCTTGGAACTTAACCTACATCGTAAATCGATTACCTACAAATGTATTGCAAGTCAGAATATTTAGCACTTTGCAACTTCATGCCAATATTCAACCACCTTTCAATTGCACTGTCACATACAGTATGCTTGATTGTATTGGATCTGGAAAGAATCAACAGATTTGCGAAATCCCTCACATTTTCCTGGAAGTGAGTCCAAACAAGAGGAACTCTATCATGCTGGCTCATGGTCATTGGTTAGGTTTTTGTGGCTTTAGATTCCCATTCCAATTCAGTATTATGGGGGTTAGAGGACCTTGTTGTGCAGGGACCCTCAAAGTTTATGTTTGTTGTTTCTGAGGCATTCGTATCTGAATTCTAGGGTAGGATTAGTATCTCTTTGTTGAAGAAGAAGAAGATATCCCTACTCTCTTGCCTATAGTAGTTGTCATGGTGTACATTTTGACGCTGAAGCAAAGTCTTTTTTGTTTTTTCTGCAATGCAAAGGTGGCATTGATGTAGTTCCATTGTTTGTGTGCTGTCGGAGAATTACTCCGTTTGCGATTGTCATGTACGTCATGAATGATAGAGTTCCTCTTGTTTGGACTTGTGGTACTGAAGCCATTCTAACATAACGCCATTTGTTTGTCCATGGCCCCGGGCCCTGGCTTGCTTCAGTATGCAAATCTGGGGTACAAGAGACACAGTATTGTCACTTTCGTATGTGCCTTTTGCAAACATTTGTTGTCGGGTACGTTTCAGTTATGTCATGCCATGCCAGTTGCCCTTGTATTTATCCTTTCTGAGCTTAGAGTTGGCTCCTCAACTGCGAATGAGGGTGAGATTATAATTGAAGTCAGGTGAATCAGGCTGGCACTTTTTGTGTGCAGGCACCTTGTTACTACCATATATGGAGCCAACATGCAATTGAAATGTTCAATGTAGGCTGATTGTGTGCACCTGCTAAATTCGATTAGGTTAGGATTTCTACCACTTAAATAAGTCTATGATTGGAATCAATCCTAAAAAATAAAGTTGAAATCTAACAGTGGATGAAGGAGATGTAGCTCCTCACTACTCCGATTCATTTTTTCACTTTTTTCACTGTAGAAACATCGTTGAGCAAATTCAATACCAATATTCTTTGGATTAAAAAACTTGCAACTACAAAGTCGTTAGAATGCATTTAAAGATCAGACTTATGTAAAAAAATATCATGAAGAATTTATGATATTGCTCTGTATACTAATCCATACAAGTTATCGATTAATTGTGACATTATCTTAGCCTTCAAGGAGCACAATTCCCATTCATGTGATCTACAGATCATGATACCATCCCAGTTCTCAAGCAACAATACTTTTGCCATAAATATGACTTAGTGATTATAATACCATCTAAGTTGTCAAGCAACAACAATGTTGCCATACATGTAACTGATAGATTGTGGCACCATCTCAACCTTCAAGCAACAACATTATTGTCATGCATGTGACCAAGAGACAATCATACTATCTGAGCCCTCAAGCAACAACATTGTTGTCATACATGTGATTGATCGTAACACCATCTCATCTTCCAAGCAACAAGACTGTTGCCATACATGTAAGCCACAAATCATGAAACCATCTCATCCTCCTAACAAGAACACTGTTGCCGTAAATGACCGGCTGATCGTGATACCATCTTAGCTTTCAAGCAACTACACTATTGCCATGCATTCAACCAACATATTGTAATACCATGTCAACCCTCAAGCAACACCACAGTAGTGGTGAATGTGCCCAATAGATTGTGATACCATCTCACCCCCAAGCAACAACACCCTTGCCATACATATGACTTATAGATGGTAATACCATCTTAACCGTCAAGCAACAAGAGTATACCATACATGTGATCCACATATCGTTGTACCAACTCAATTCTTAGCCAAGAATATTGTTGCCATACATGTGACCAACACATTGTCATATCATCTAGCCCTCAAGCGACGATACTTTAACTTGTGGTACGTGTGACCGACAGATCGTTATACCATCTCAATTCTATAGCAACAATGTTGATCTATATGTGAGTGATAGATTGTGATACCATCTCAATCCTCAAGCAACAATACTCTTCCCATACATATGAACAGTCAACAAATTGTCATATACCACAGTCACAACAGTGTCACCATACATGTGATCAACAAGTTGTCATACCATCTCACTCCTCAAGCAACAAATTTTGTTGCCATACATGTGACAAACAAGTTGTCATACCATCTCACTCCTCAAGCGACAACTTTGTTGCCATACATGTGACCAACATATCGTGATACTATCCCAATCCTCAAGCAACACTTGCTATATGAAACTTCATAGATTGTGACACTATTTCAAGTCTTCAAGCAATACTAGCCAAATCTCTAACTGCACAAATGTTGTTACTATATGTTGATGCAAGCTTTGCAACAAATTTTATAATAAGCTTTCACAACAAAGCCTCGTAAGCGTTATTAGGAGTGTATCATGTGGTGTTTTTGCCTCAAAACTCTCAAGATCGCCTTATCTTGTAATATTGGCACCATAGACAGCTTCATTCATGTGACCTATCGATATTTACATTGTCTTAACCTTTAAATACTAATGTTATATCTTATAAGATTGGCACCATATACAACTCCTATGTCACCAATGAATGTTATCTTTGCCTTCAAACAAACACTAACAACACCATACAAAACTCCATATTTTTCAGTAGTAATTGTGAACTTTACTTCAACTTTCAAGCAACTAAATATTGAGATCTATCTCACTTTAATAATAGGAAAACATTGCTTATATTTTGCTCATCGTGGCAAAAAGGGGGAAATTTTCACTAGAGGAAAACAATCATTTGTCCCACGTTATTTCGCGTCAAAAGTGACGTTTACCCAGACTAGTCGAAATTAGTGTGGGTAACTTGACCACAATGACTTTCTGCATGTTAATCGGTTTAACATACTTCCGTCACTATTGACTATGGTTTAACAGCGAGTGTCATAGTAATACTCATGGATTTTGGAAGAACAGAACCGCGTTAAAACAAACAGAACCACATCAACGTTGACATATACGCCACTACGCCCCCGGGGGGGGTAACTTTAGCACTTCATTTTTTACCCTCTAGTAATATTTAAATGATTAAATATATTCATGATCCACGTCAGCACGTTTCTTTTAACATTGATGACGTTTAAAGTGACATGGGCGACGTTCAGTGTGTTACTTTTGACATATTCATAAATCCTACGTGGAACGCCCTGGTGATGTGGAAGGCTTATGTGGAGGATAGGGGTGACTGGGACAAGTTGGTGTTTGTCCCACGTGGATGTCAATAGTGACGTTGGCGTTTATTTTGACGCACAATTGTGTCACCGTGTGTTTAAGGAAACGTAATGACATAGCTGACGTGTCAAGTGCATTTATGGTAGGGTGACGTGGCAGTTTGGGTTTGACTTGGTCAATGATCCTAGAGAGTGTCAATGGTGACGTAAATGTCAAAAGTAACATATATCATTTTAAACTGTGCTTTAGGGTTAGCGTTTGACGTGCGGCGGCTAGGGTTTGACCTGCGTCAAAATTGACGCACGTGTCTAAAAAGACATAGGATGTGTTAAACACTGATCCTAAAGATGTCATCATGCATGCGTTTCTATTGACGCATGGTTAACGCCAACGAGTCAATACTGACGTCGTCTTACTTGTATACTGTGAACGTGTCACTAGTGACATGATCACATCAAGACAAGCATGTGAAGAAAGACGTCTACTATGACGTTTAGAATAACGTACTTTAGTCCATCGAGAGGGATGACTTTCATCGGGGTGGATGAACAGAGGCGGCTAGGGTTAGCCGCCATAGTTAGGTCATGGTACTTTTAGGGAAGATATAAGCTAGAATCTCACTCTTGCTTTCATTTCTACACATTTTGTGTTAGAGTTCTACAGTTTTAGAGATTAACATGTTAGATTGTTAAAGTATGAGTTGTAGAGGTGGTGGAGTTTTACAAGTTTTTCTTCTTTCTTTGCAATTTCTCTTTTTCACATTTTGTGTTAGAATTCTACAGTTTTAGAGAGTAACATGTTAAATTGTTAAAGTATGAGTTGTAGAGGTGTTGGAGTTTTACAAGTTTGTCTTCTTTTTTTGCAATTCTTAGGTTGTTCAAGAGTTGCATCGTGACGATCTCCATCACAGTTTGATTGTATGATGTGCCTTATTAAACTTAGCGTGTCCGTCGTAATGTGTGTTGTGCAGATCAAGAAAAATCGAGCATGAAGAAACCCGGAAAGTCACTCTACAGCGGCTAGGGTTTCTGCATCAAAAGTGACGCGCCCGTCAAAAGTGACATAGGTTGTGTTAAACACTGTTTTTAGAGACGTCATCATATAGAGTACTTGAATGCGTCACTATTGACGCATGTTTAACGCTAGCGCGTTACTTTTGACGTAGTGTAACGCAAGGAGTACCCTAGCACATAATACATATATGTAGCCTTTATGCTTTATGCTATTGAATACTTGCAACTTTGTACCAGTGGCTAATTTTCCATCTAATATTGCGAAAGCACTGACCAGCTTTATGTTGCACTCCATTTTGTGTATATTTCTGTTAGAGTGTGTTATGTTTGACGTTGCATTTACGTTATCGAATGTGTCATGTAATGTCACTTTTAACGTTTTCATTTCCGTCATATTGTGTCATGTTGTGTTTCTTTTGACACACGTCTGCCATCAAATTGCGTCGAATGGATGACGTGGCGAACGTCATCCTACATCTTGTCTCTTTACTCGAAACACGCTAAAACACGTGACATTCGTGTTTAAGTGCGTCAACTTTGACACGAGGCCCTGTTTCTTTTCACACATAACTTGATAACGTGAATGTCAGCCTACGTCTAAAGACACATCCAAAACGTGTTAAAACAAACGACATTTGTGTTTAACAATATTAAACAACCTCTAAGGATGTTTTGGAAATCGCGTTAAAACAGAGGACACAAGTGTTCCTCAACGTCAACGTGGACACTATCTCCTGTTTCTTTTGACACAAACTCCGAACTTCTTTCACATTCCAGGATGTGGCCACGTGTCACGATCTCAGCAACCAAAATTTAAATGCCACGTCATATTCCCGATGCCACATCAGATCAGATTTCATCCATCACAAGGATGAAAACGTGTCCCACGTAGCATGTACAAACGTGGGAAAAGCTGACGTGGAAAGTAATTTACTTACCAAGTTACTTACCCTCGGTAACTTACCCAACTGAAAAAATGTCATTTTAACACTGCGTCATAAATCATTTGTCCCCGTTAACATTTTTAACACTACACGTTAAACTCAAAAGACGTCCGTGACATTTTCAATTTATTTGCGTCACTTTTTCTGTCCGCGTTAAACCACGTCAAACCGCGTTAAAAACAACGTTAAAAACAGTGTATGAGGACCCTGTTTTCCTCTAGTGTTTGACTTCTAATTTTAAAATGAACAATATATATTTGTCGTAAAGCATATGGTTTAGAGATAGTGCTTGTAATATTGGCACCATACATGACATATGCGTGATTAGGAGACGTTGACATTAAGATCTTGTCTTCAAGCAACACTATTGCTAAGTGTCATAGTATCGATACCATACATAACACATAACACTAGTACATAAATGTTACCACTAGATGCTCACACTATTTCACCCTCTAAGTGAGACTGTTGTCACATCTATATGATAAAAAATATGAGTGTAAGTTATTCAGATCTCAGTCATACATTTGAATTAAACCTACTGTAGGTAATGTAGACCAAGTCTTGAGTCATGAGGCCTTAAGATTGTGAGATCATAACGCATTTGCACTAATAGAGATTAAGAAATTTCATGAGTTTTGCTTCAAAGTGGTAAGTGCTACTTATAAACCTAGAGCAATAAATAAATTTAAAAAAAAAAAAAAAACTTCAATTAATTTTTTTTTCATTTTCATCTTAAGAACACCCTTGTACCAAAAAAATAAATTATTTTGGCTCAAAAATATATTACCTTATATTTACCTTTGCTGTAGTGGAAATTGCCAAAACAATTCAAAAGAAAAATAAGTTAAAAACTAGACCCTTTGCACTAAAATCCATGCCTTGTCCTCAAGACACCCTCATCTCAAGTAAGATTCTTCTACAACTAGAATCAAACTGGAAGGAGGTACCATGTTAGAGGAGATAGAGCTCCGCAATAACCACATAATTATTACAAATCCAATACCAAAGTTATTTGGATCAAAAATCTTTCGACTAGGATATTCTAAATTTTTTCCTAAGATCATGTGCATGTAGAAAAAAATTCATGAAATAATTATTTTTGTCTATTTCTCACATGATTGGCTTGAAATAGTAATACATGCCTAATATTTGAAAACTTTTTTAAAAAAGCAAGCCATATATTGGATGGGTTTTTGAATTTTACCACAAAATTTAAATTTGATTTGGGATCCAACTCAACAAATTGTGTCAAAAACGTACCCTCCATGACAAAGTCAAAGTCTCTCCATCCAAAATGTTGTTTTTTGACATCAAGGACTATAACCAAAAACCTTTAAATTTTCGACCAATAAAAACAACAACCGAAATCTCTCAAAATTACATGTGATTGAGTTTCATCATTAGTTTGTTATCTCCATAACCAAAAAACAATAAACCCTAGAAACACATTCGCAAAGAAGAATAATAATTATTTTGTTTTCACAAAAGCAAAATGTGGTCGAGGGCTAGAGTACATTAAAATCATTTCAAATAAAAACTAGATCACCCATTTTTGAAGGACATTATGGTGACGAGGTTATCATGATGTGCATGGGTACATTAATCAACACGTTGTGGTTTATAAGTTTTGGGTACGCGGCCATAATGGGGACCCCCTTAGGGTGTAATCCAATTTCCCCATCATTGGCGGACCAATCATTTCGGCCCCTGCACCAACCTGACATGTCCCCGGCCATTTTGATCTCCATATTTACCATGCGAACCCACACCAATTTAATTTAGTACGACTTCCACTTTGGTCAACACCGCAAAATGTGACATTCTTTAGTCCACTACGTCTGACCCTTCTTTGACATCACTTGACTTGGACTCTCGAAAATCCGACTATACAACCTCATCGCTCCTAACATATCCCTAATGGCAAAATTATTATTTTGAAAGATGGAATGAATCCTTAGCCTCTCCTTCTATCGCCCATATTGGACAATTTTTTTGGGGGTAAGAACTTCGTTTCAAGTTTAATTCTATCCCCGTAAAAATTGCAAATCCACCCAAGATAACATGCACTTTAGTGAAAGGAACTTCTATATAAGGCTTTTGAATCATGGAAGCAATAAATTTTTTTGGTCACAAAATAAAACAATTTACAATTGATCTTACCTCCAAACTAGTACAAGCTAAAGTTAGAACTTGGGTATGGCCAATCAATATGTCCATTTGGTGGGGAGAAAAGAAAGGAGGGGGGCGGGGGCGACCGGGGGTACTCGTCCATCCGAAGATTTGATACCAAACAAAGTGATATTATTTGCGGGCAACACTCAAGGCCGGCCAGCAAGCATGGGTCACATGTATTGAAGGTGTGCGGGGGTATTGGCAACCAAATAATTGACATAAACGAGGCCGGGTTTCAGTTAAGGGTGTCCGTGATCATGAGTCCCCGCCAGCCCGCCAGCCAGTTTTGCGAGTGTTCTGACATGGGAAGAGCTGGAAACTGGTCATGCATGCCGATCGCCTCCATCCGGGGTTGGTGCAAATATCATTGACGTGCCATCGTAATGGCATGCGCTCTCCATTTCATTTGCATTTGGAAACCAAAAAATTTAACCCGAAAAGCCGAGTGGTTTTTGACCCCTAACTTTCCTTAAAACCTGAAACGGGTTTTGGAGGTACCCGCAAGAGAAAAATCTCAGCCAACTTCGACGATTATAATCTCACGAATGAGGAAGAATGAATGATTCAAATTTGGTATGCGAGAAGATTGTCAAGTGAACTTTGAGATCTTACGGTTGAATTTTTGAAGTAATGCTCAGATTGAGATTTTTTTAGCTTAATCTGAAGGAAGGTCAAATTTTGTGAACCATTTTGCAACAAGGAAATTTAGGGGTTAAACCCAAAATTTAGAGACTCTAGTGTGAAAAAATTTCAATCAGCTTTGATCATCACGATCTCACAAATAAAGAAGAACTAATGCTTCAAATTTTGAATGTGAGTAGAATTTTAAGTTAAGTTTGAATTTCTACGGTTGGATGTTTAGATTGAGTTTTTTTTAGCCTTGAATTATAATAAGGTTAGATTCCGTAATTTAGGCCGTTTTGCATCAAGGAAATCTAGGGTTTAACGACCTCTTTCAACAAAGATGTTCTATTTTTGAAGTTTCGGTTGCAGAGACATGCTTGGAATTGTCCAATTAGTCTACCCACCAAGTTTTCCAGAATTTGACCAAATCTTGAGAAAAGTTGAATTTTATCTTTTGTGTAGAGAATAGATCTATAGTGAGTCTTAGCAACCCTTTCTTAATTTTAGGAGTAGACGATGTAAAAATCAACCTTACGCGCCGAGATCATTTGATTATTACTTTGTTGATGAAATCGTTCATTCAATTTGACATTTCATGTCATTGATTAATCGAATTGTGTGCTTAATGTACAAGCATATATGATGCTTAGTATTGGAGATTAGCTCCGATCATCCAACAAGCTCATACAAATGTTGGGAATTGGCTATAGGAAATGATTAGACGAAGAATGAGTGAAATTGTTAATAATTGTGTGATGAAATAATCATATGAAATGTTTGAGGAGGAATTGCAATACCAATGAATTTTGTGTTTATTTTCAAAAAGATTGTCATTGTTTTAGTCATTGAGTAATTTCAAGGCAACTATGTCTGTAAGCTTAATTAGTGCATGTTGAAGAAAATCTATAATTTATGTAGTAAATTATGTAACCACTTTAGTATTGACCAAAACAAAAGGAAGGAGGATTGAATATTGAGACTTATAGAATTGTGATTTAAGAGTTGTTTGTATTAGGTGGTTGAGAAAGTGGGAATGAAAAGTTTGAGTTACTTGATTCAAGGGAAAAAAAAAGAAAAAGAAAAAAGAAAGACAAACTAACTTTGAGTTACTTGATGGCTGACTCTATTCTCCTTGATAAAATTTATGTCAATCGATGACATATAAAAATGATCCCAAGACAAATGGTATGTCACAAAAAAAAGCTTACTTGTTTGGTCATATAACTATCACCAAAAAAAAAATCACAAACGATTTGTAAACTACTAAACAACATTACAACCAAAACATAAAAGTTTGTAGTTTAGAAATCTAAAATTTTATACCTTTGCTATATATATATGTAGAAAATCCAAGCAAAAAAAGCTTCATTTTTGCAAATACTGACATGCTTTTTGAGCCTTCAAAGGACAATAACGCAAGATTCATCTTTTTTGTGATGTATAACCGACTCGTAGATGTAGTAGACATTCTCTGAGCCTTCAAGGGACACTATTGCCATGTCCATTTTTACATATGGTAAATTTTGACATTCTCTGAGCCTTCAAGGGACACTGTAGCCAAGCCCATCTTTACGTGTGATATACGCACCAGATCGGATATATAACTGATAGGTAGATGTTGAGCGTTTAAGAGGCATTGTCGCTCCAGGCCCATCTTTACGTGTGATATACGCAGGTAGATGTTGAGCCTTCAAGAGACATTGTCGCCAGAGGCCCATCTTTACGTGTGATATAAGCACCACACACGATTTCATAATGTGACTCGTGGATGTTGGCATTAGCTCTTCTCCCAAGGAACACTATCGCTAAATCTACCTTTACTTTTGATATCGGCACGATATACAACTATTGCTAAAGTGCTCTATATCAAAACCATTCTTAACTTGACCCTTGGTTTGGACATGTCACTCTTACAAGGATTAAATTCGGACATGAAGTAAGAAGGTTTTTTCCTATTATTTTCAGCTCTATTGACCTTGGGAATCACACAATGATGATGTATACCTTCACTCCTACGTGGTGGAGATACACCGCCTTTCCCATCAACTACAAAACAAAGGAAAATCCTCTTGCAACTTCACACTTTCAGAAAAAAAAGTCCAAAAGACGAGAAGAGCTAGCTTGACCCAAGTTCCAATTCAATCGAAAAGGAAGATGAACCAAAGCGGGATGGTACAATAGAACGCTTTAGCAGTGGCTGGCTGATGGCTGAGAACAAAGCTTCATGAGAGCAGTAAGTAAAGTACAGCAATATCCTAAGGCTAGTGCTACTACTGTAGCACTGTAGAGCGGCTGAGCCAGCAACAAAAAAGGTAACTAAGAGCCTGCATTCATGATCATTCCCATCATTTTGTGAATCTGCACTAGTTACTCTTGCCTGATCGAGCTCCCTCAAATCCGCCATAGCCATTCTTCTCGAGCTTTGAACCTCCCTGTAGGTGGGGTCTCTCCATTCTCTTTAGACAAAAGCAAGGAGCCTGCAGGAGTCATTGTGCACTTACTTACGATGCCGCCGATCGTCACGCTCGATCACCGCTTGCCACTACCACTTACCTAGCATTGCAATGATTTAAACGGCCTTTTTCTCGATTGAGGGACTGTCGTTCGTTGGCAGTATCAACTCAACTGTGGAGTGATTCTAGGGAGGCTTGAAAAGAGGTGGTTGTTTCGGAGTGTTTTGCAGCAACCGCGATTGGAGGTAGCCAGCGGCGATGGAGGCTGTGCCGAATGGGAATGGGGTGCAGCACCACCCGCAGAAGGTGTCGACGTCGAGATTGAGCCTCTGGAAACGGGGGTCAGTGTTTGATTCGTGGCTTGTGGCCTCGGCTGCTCAGGTGCGGCAATTTTCCACCACTAGTCTAGTAATCCATTAATCATTTGGAGGTTGATCAACTAATCACATTATTCACCACTGTATACAATCGAATTCAGGACTTTCTGTGGAGTAGTAGTTGTAGTTCGTGATTCTGGAAAAACAATAGTTTGATGAATAGAGATCTATGGCTTTGTAAGCACCAGAATTCTTGTTCGTTCGTGAAATTCTCTACTTCAGGATTAGTTGGATAACACTCACTCAGCATTCAAGTGTAGTGACGGAAAAGAAAAAAAAAAAGTGGAGACCGATTGCAATGTTCATTAGATTCAGAGCTTTCTGTGGAGTAGTAATTCGTGATCTAACTTGGAAATTTAGTTTCGTTTGAGGAAGAGATGGCTTTTGAAGCACCAGAATTTGCGAATTCTGTAGTTCTTGGTAAAATACAGCATGATTCGATTCCAGTGGTTCGTGAAAATAAACGATCAGTCGGATAATTGGATTTCTGCATTGAACAATCTATTTGCCTACACCACTGACAAGATCGTTCGAAACTGATAATTAGTTGGAATTAAAATGGGCGCTTACACCATTAAGCACTGCTAGTCAATTAAACAGATAGATTTTTCTGAGCAATCACATGCTCTTTAAACCTCAATTCCACCAACAAATGGCACCTTTCGGAAGTTAGAATTGAGTGGAAAAGCAATGGAATCGCCGATTATGGTTGAATGTGTTCTGAAACGGTCTAAAGGACGACAATTGGGTGCGGTGCATGCACAGATAGGGCAAGTGGTGTTGACATTACCCTACACGATGTCGCAAATGGGGATTGCGTGGGGAGTACCGGCCATCATTCTGTACAACATCCTGGGAGCCTGGTCGGTGTACCTGCTGGTATGGCTCTACTTGGAGTATAAAGCTCGCGCCGACCTGCTGCAAGTCAAACTGCGCCCGGAACGGCACATTCTCCAGGTCCGTACTTCCATCCGTTTCCATACTAACCCATGTGCGAAGGGACAATAAATAATTGTGCATGATAAGCATGTGGTCAACAATCATGGTATGGTTGATTATGTTCACGGAGTATGAATCATGTGAATGTGTGCAGGAGCTGCCTTTTGGGCAGACAATCAGTAGTTTTCAACTAGTCTTGTATTAGTTGAGTTCCAGAACTCCCTCAGACATGAACTGGTAATTGTATACTCTTTTATTCAATACCCTGATGTGGGCTTTCATTGTGAATGTGTGCAGTATCATGAAGTAATCGGAGGTTTGGTTGGGAGATGGGCTGGCCAACTCACTTACTTCTTCGTCATTCTGTCGCTGGCCATCGCTTCCGTCATTCAGCTCATCGCCTCTGCCAGGTACCTAACATGTCATCCTCGTGCTTCTTATGATGTGTAAAAAGTGACCGAGTTCTAAAATCAAGGATTACTGTGAATATTCAGCAGCGTTGTCTTATCTGACAAAATTCCTATTCATTTGTGAGACACAATTTAGATGAGATGTACATTTGATACATTGATGAATCAAATGAATAAGAATTTTGTCTCATCATAGAATCGTGCTGTGAATCTGAAAATGTGATCCTTACAGTAGTTGAACTTGAAAACTCAAGACTTTTGTATACAAGTCATCATATTCTTTGTCTTATGTGGATTTATTGTTGAGATTTGAGTATGTTGTGTAGGTACTTGTATCTTTAAGTGCTACATTTGGGGGGAGCAGTTAAAACTACAATACTACAGCTTCCAATTGGAGCACTTACAATTATTTTTTATTAGTATTACTGGTGATAAGTGTACAAATTGGATAGTACGTATTGTGAGATATATTGAGATTGAGGACATGTGAAAGTTATGGTTGTTATTTTTGAGAATTCCTTGGAGTTCAAGGTCAAAGATTTGAATTGTGGAGATTTTGGCAGTGATCTATACTACGCGAATGCGAATTTGAATAAGCGAGAATGGCAGTACATTGTGGGAGGAGTAGCGTTTCTGGCCGTCTTGGTTCCTGATTACGGCCACTTCCGATCTGGTGCCGTCATTGGCATTCTCACAACAACTATCACATCGGCCTACTTGTTCATTGCCTCTCTCTCCATTGGCCAGGTCCTCATCCCCCATTTCTTCTAAATAATACCTCACACATAAATCAAAGCTACATTCATTCAATGTTGTTTTCTTCTTCCACAACTCCTTTGCCTTCCTCCAGTTACCCCACATGCTCAGTTTGTGGGGCGACCGAGGGTCGAGTGTGTGGGGGCGATCGAGGGTCGAGCAAAGGGTGACTGCCAATTGCCATTTGTCGAGTTGTCGAAAAAGTCAACTCTGCATCCATTGCATGAATGTTAACAACAATGGGATGTGCATTTTTTTTTTTTTTTGGTGATGTAGGTAGCAGGGGTGAAGCATACAGGGCCAAAAGGGAAGGTGGAATTTTTCACGGGTGCAACCAACATCCTATTCGCCTTTGGAGGCCATGCAATCACCATGTAAGCAAAAAAAAACGTACCTCAATTTTAGTAGCATAAACCCCAATCCTGACAAATTCGCAATATTCTCCTCTAAAAATGGATAGAGTTAATAAAAAAGAGAGAGATATTACATTGATTGTGATTCGTAGGAAGCATTGGGTGTTCGGTAATGGCAGTGCCATGACGACCAAAATGACAAAATGGCAGATTTAGTATGTCCGACTGGTGCTTATAGAGAGTATTGCCACTTAATTTTGAGGAATTGCTTGCTTATAGATGAACGTTTGTTTTGGGAGATCGATCTTTGAGCGAGATTGTTGAGCATGGAAAGTGAGATTTAGTTTGGTTGGTTTTGGTGTGGCAGAGAGATATTGGAGAGTATGAGGCGGCCATCCAAGTTCAAGTTTGTGTACGTGCTGGTGTGCGTGTACACGCTGTGCATCACCATTCCGAGTGCCGTGGCCGTGTACTGGGCGTATGGCGATGTCCTCTTGTCACGCTCCAACGCATTCGCTGTGCTTCCTTCCAGTGGCTGGCGCACCTTCGCCATCGCCTCCATGGTCATCCACCAAGTAATTCACGACCCTCACTGCATCTCTATCTCTAACTCTGGACAGAGGATGAGTTTTAGTGGAGCTTTCCCATTACCATAAGATCACTTATCGATCAGAGTGCCGACAGAGGATGCTCTGTTGAGAGCATTATTTAATGCGAGGGGATTGATGCATGCATGCAGGCAATGGGGTTTGTGCTGTTCAGCCACCCGGTGTTTCTGGTATGTGAAAAAGCCGTCGGGGTACACACCAAAGCATTCGGACTGCGAGTGCTTGTACGCCTTCCCGTGGTAGCACTGCTGTGGTTTCTGGCGCTCGCGGTGCCGTTCTTCGGGCCCATCAACTCCGTCATGGGCGCCCTCTTAGTGACCGTGTCTGTGTACATCATTCCCTTGGCTGCCTTTCTCATCACTTACCGCACCAAAGCTGCTCGCCAGGTACTACTCTCAACCCTCCCTCCCACTTGAAGACCCTGTTTTACTTAAGACCCTGTCTTTATACAAAGAGCCTGTATAAAGAGCCTGTATCAAGAGTCCGTATAACGAGCCTGTTCGAAGAGCCTGTATAAAGAGCCTGTTCGAAGAGCCTGTATGAAGAGCCTGTATGAAGAGCCTGTATGAAGAGCCTGTAATGAGAGTGACCCTGTATAAGGACCGTTATGTATGTATCTGTGTGTCGATGGTGTGCAGAGCTCGGCTGTGCAATTGCCTCCGTTTTTGCCCACTTGGTCCTCGATGTTCCTAGTAAACTCGATAATCATTCTGTGGACCATCGCGGTGGGGGTCGGGTTTGGAGGATGGGCAAGCATCACCAACTTCGTGAGACAGATTCACTCCTTCGGTTTCTTCGACAAGTGCTTCCAGTGTCCCAAGCATTAATAGAAAAACAAACAGGTTCAAGAGCTTTCCCATCACTCAATTACCATAAGCATTCTATGAATCTCTTATCAGAAATCAATCTTCTCAGCAGTTGGTAGCAACCCGTTTAGAAAATCAATACTTAATTATAAACAAAAAGCAGCAGGAATGAAACCACGGGTTGTTCGTTAGTTGTAAAAAACAAGTTCGTTTTTTAAAGAATGATAAATCATTCCATTTCCATCTGACAGAACAAGGTTGGAAATTCATTGCTAACAGGTGAAATGAATGTGTTTCTTACACTACATAATTATACAAGACAGGGTTCAAGGATCCTTCACCTGATTTGCATGACTTTGAACTAACAATCTTTCCTTTGGTAGGTGTACAGTCTTGGTCAATCGAAGCTGCTACAAGCAGCATTGTTACCCTTTAATACCAGCATTTTGAAGTGGAGCTCAATCTTCGACGGTCGTTTTGCGAAGGGGCATTCTCACGAGCTGGTGTGGGTTCCTAATCTGCAAAAAGATTAGCCTGGCATTTTGCAGGTGCTTTGTAAATCTCAACATGAAGCTCCACTGTCATAGTATGAGTCCCCTGAAAGTGGATAGCAAAGAGCCTCAGAATTTTGAATTGTTATATTAGTTGATGGGACCACCGATTATTAACGATTTGAGATATCATGATCCCTTGAAACTCTGCAATTATTGTAAATAGAAAGATAAAAAGTTGCAGCACTTCTCTTACATGGATTTGCATGGCACCTCTATTCACACGCTATCTTTGGATCCAAGCTTGAGAGGCAAATCGAGAATGCCTGGAATTGAGATTTATATTAGGTTACTAACACACACCACATACATACATAAAGAGGATTCATATGGTTCATACTTACTTGCAAGGCCGACATTGGGTGTTGGTAGTCCATTGAGAAGAGGTTTCTCCCAATCTGAAATCCCACAAATAGAACATGAGCCATTTTTGTGAGTTGAGCGGGTTGATAACGAATTATGCCGTTTAGAGATGGAGCTTGTAATAGTCACAATGTACTACCTCAGCAGAGTTATATAAACTTCGAACTTCGTGCAGGCAAATTCAATAGACAAAGACACGTTCAGGTAGGGTATTCTGCTACAAATGATACGATTCTTTACTAGAGTATGACAATACAGTAAGTTGCTCCACAATGAGGGTAGCATTTCGTACCTTTCCAAACTGAAGGATCACTGTATCTGGATCGGAGTCTTCAACCAACTGTACACATGAAGATCAGCAAGTGAAACTGGGCTCAAGCCACAAAACTGAAAAGTAGAGAAATGAGGAACATGATATAGTAGCTGAGCTTGGTTCAGATGACTCAAATATTCCGTTCTAGTCTGAAATTGCACTTAAACCACATGAAGATGAGCAATGAATTTACAGATTGAAGTCATAGCATTGTCCCCTGAACCAATCTTATAGTAAAAGAAGTTGAGGCACCTGAAAATTCTTGACAGATGGTTTTGTCACCCGACCATTGAAATTGAGACAATAAGCTGCAAGCTGCCCGAACCACACAAAGTGATAAAAGGCCATCTTCGTTAATCAATACTATTTGACAGTCTCAACTTAATGCTAGATTCCAACTTTCACATCATGAATGGGTATGTTAACTTAGACTCAATGATATTAAAAAGTCATTAGAATGTATGAAATAGTTGCCGAAATTAAAGGCAACAAGTCTCAAAACTTGGTATCAAATGGATAGGAGCAAAATATGATCATTAGTCACGCTACTCTTGAAAAAATAGGAACATGTTCTGCAGTTAACCCTAAAACAATGATGTTGAACAGATTTTTCTCAGATGACTTTTCAGTTCAACAGCTTTGAAAGTAAAGATGTTGAAGATTGAAGTTGATACTCTTCATCAGTATATCTCGGTATTGAATAACAATTTAAATAACAGCGTGTTTTGAGTTTACCTGTTTGTTGAAGCGCGGTTGTTTGTTATGCATGATGACCATCTTATCTCGGTGCTGTCCACATTTGTAATCATCCAGAATAACTGGTCCACCGTCGGCAGCTGGTGGAAACACATGAGGTTTGCCATCGTCCTGCAAGGATGGTATTATGGCCATCATTCTGCGTGGTCCTGCTATGCCAAGCACATTCACTTGATACTTGATTGACCCCATCTCTACCCTGTTCTTTGCTGTTGGAAGCCGCCGTGCTCTGTCATTACAATTTTCTTCACAACTTAAATAATCTTCAGCTTCAGATTCAGGGTATACAGGTGATCAAGATGTCTCTAAGAATTATGTAAACTCTAAATTCTCAATTTGCGAGGCGTAGAATCACGGTAAAGTGTTTATACTGAAGTTGATCAAACCTTTTAAAATCATTCTTAGGGCTTAGAATCAAACTTCGATTCAGTAGTAAAGTTCACCTTCGCCACATTAGTCCGTTATTGTGTTGAAATGTCACCTTCCATTAGGTGAATAATGTAGGACCCCATTACAAAATCAAAAAATTTACAGCCATATTTGTAGGCTTACCCACAAGCGCCTGCAGCTTGCAATGGAGGAGTTCCTTTATCATAGAACCAATACTCAGAGCCAACGAAATTTGAGCATAGCTGCAGAGACAAACTTAATTTTGTAAGCTTAGACACCTAATATAATATTCAACCATATAAAAACATTCATCATATGTGATCACTTCGAATATATGAACATATATCCTTGAGCACTAGCCACCCACCTTGCCAAAATAGTTCCCCGTCTCTTTCGAGATGTCATGCTCGTCTAGAGAAATAGTATAGTCGGTCTTCGTCTTCTTTCGTCTCCTTGAAGACAGCAGAAATCGATCTCCTTCCGTAAGATACAACCTGTAGCTGTTGCCTCAACATGAAAATGTAATAAAGAATTATGAGTTTTACTTTCTTGGAGTTTAAATCACACGACAACAATGTTTACATGGATTCGAATATGCTACTTTGGAGTTTCAAACTATCAAGGATAGTTACCTTGGGATCTGCCATTTGGCATGGACTTGGCGGCGAATGTGGCATTCAATAGGCCCAAAGTCTTCGGGTACAGGTCGAGTGAGAAAAAGTCGAAGATCTGCGATCAAATTGGCCACATTACCAAAGCGCAGTCTGGTGTCACATCGTGGCTCAGGACAGTACACTGGTGTTAACCCTTGCTCTTGCAGTTTCCTTTCCAAGTCCTGCACCACCGAGAAAAGCAGTCAGACAGACATTTCTCTGTTCAATTTCTAGCCTCAATGGTGACTCACTTTAATAGCCTAAGATATGGAGAAGCTGATATGCAGTAGCACTTACGGTGGCTGTTCCACAATTTGCATTATCCTGCATCCGATCCCTCATTCTGATAGCTCTGCCCAGAAAACCACCTGCCCAATTTCCTCCTTTCCCACCCTGCCAACAGCCAACGCCACGATATTGTCATTTAAGCGCATTTCTAGTCCGAGTGCCAAAATCATCATTCTGTCACAAAGTAGCATTTTGGTGACATATTCTTTTATGCTTCCGAAATGACACCTCCAATCCCATTCTGAACTACCCGTTGCTTCTCTGTAATAACACTTCTCTTTTTTACTATATTCTAACTTGAGTTCGCTGAAAGTGCCATATTAACAGAATTGAGATTCCTCGTTTGATATTCACAATAGAAACAATGAGTTTGAGATGTATTAATAGCAAAAGTGTGATGTGATAATAGTACCCTGGCCGAGTTTCGAGGTGTAAACTGGCCTCGCAAGCTGTCAGCAAGCACCTCCTTCCTGGGAGTTCTGGGAGTCATGAGAAGAGATCGGGGAGTCATGAGAGAAGCTCGCGGAGTCCGGGGAGTCATAAGAGAAGCTCGTGGAGTCCGGGGAGTCATAAGAGAAGCTCGCGGAGTCCGGGGAGTTCTCGGGGTCATGAGAGCAGCTCTGGGAGTTCGGGGAGTCATCATGCAGGAAGCTCTGGAAGTCATAGCAGTCCTCGGAGACATGGGAGCAGCCCCCCTGGCACTCTGTGACATCATAATTGTGTCCCTACACCAACAACAGATTCCATTCTGAGATAAAAAAATTGCTCATGGTTAATGCTTCAACACTTAAGGTAAGTGAGTGGAGCTTCACCTTCCTGTGCACGATGGAGTTGGCGGTTTAGAAGTGGTCGCCAAGGGACCAGAAATGAAGAAATCGTTACTTGCAACCAAACCTGCGCAAAGAAATCAAGCACCAAAATGGTCATTCCAGAGCCACAACCTCTTTAGGTAAATAGAACAGTTGAGTTTGAGTGGCCAATTCGAATCATCGTAGAAGAATGTGTCAGTCAAACAGGAGTACATGGGGTCTAATTGGAATCTTTCGTAGTTGTAAGCCTCTCCTCTCCATGCAGCATGTGTGATTTCGAACCTGATAAAGAGCGAGTTCTTTTCTTCTGTGGAAGTGGAGGAGTTTCCGGAGTAATTGTCGAAGGAATGGCCAGTCTTGGAATGCGTTCGTTCCGTGCAAAAGTCACTCCCGTCATCTGTGAGCATACAGTTTGTGAGGAGAGTATAGAACCTGCTATACCTAAGTGATAATTGGATTGCAAAAACACATTTAGCATCAGACTTCCTTAAACTGCATCTTCAGCATGATTTGTAGACTTCCTTATTATCCATAAAGAGATGCCACTGCCACAAAGTATCAGGACAATTTCGGCTTCTTGAACAGTCTTCTGTCACTTTACATTACATAAATCAATGCTGGATGTCATACCTTGGAGTTTTGTAAAGCGCTGCCATTAGGTCTAATTCTTGAACGAAGAAGTGGTTGCTCCTCCTCAGCATCATCAGCAGCTTTTTGAAGTACACATTCCTCCTGAGGTAGCTGCTGTTTGTCAACCTTGGGAAGTTGCAATCTTACTGAATTCCAATCGAATGGCCGCTTGTCCATCCTCACGAGCGAACGATCGACTAAAGTGAGTCACAAAACAGCTAACCCTAATTTTGTTCCACTCATCACACGTAGCAGAGCCCAGAGAAGAGCTGAAGATATTTCGTTCGCTTGAAGATGCAATAAGCTATAACTCTACGAGTAATAAGACAAGGTAATCAAAAACTAAGCTGCCACACATACAGCGCCATAATTTCAGACAAGAACACCCCACACGATGTTATTCTTTCATAGAAAAGTGAAGTACAAAGCTTAAGCACGAATTGCGATGGAATTTGTCTCAGTTGAAAGAGAATTCCAGCCAGAACTTTTAGGATTCCTGCAAAGTGAAAGTTAAAAGGCTGCCTGGTTCATGATACGAAACTCTTGAATGTCAAGTGCCATGAGCAAAAGCAGAAAACGTGGGATCGATGTAGCAATGTGAGCGATGAGAGGGGTACGAGAGAGTTCCTGTGAAAGCTTGGTTAGTTAGATCGGTTAGAAAGACTGTTATACTAAACTCTAGGTAGATTTGAGAGAACCTATTGGACAATCATAATAGATCAGAGAGAGTAGTTTCCACTTACCGACCTTCATCTGCTGGGTCGTAAACACACTGACAGTACTTATCTTTATCAAATCAAAAAAGATTCTCTATTTGCCTCTAATGTACAGTAGAATGAGGCTTTTGGAACATTTAGCATGAACCCAAAAATGCTTTTCCAAACTGAAACTTTTAACTCTTGAATTTTTTTCTAATTTTTTTCTGATTTTTTTCTTGTGCATATTCACAAAGTGTGAAACTCATGGCGATGTCTGCTAGGGTTGTCACATTGGACAAGTTCCTATTCATCACATTAGACACATTGAACAAGTTCTATTTATGATCATAAGGCCAAGATATAAAGGTCCAGTGTCACAACCATGGCGTGTGCATCATCACGTGGTGCAGTGCAAGTATCTAGTATTTACATGGAGCTGAACCCACAACAACAAGGTTCATTCTTTCTTGGGTTCCTCATTACAGGTTGGGGTTTCATCTCATCCAGGAAAGTGGGTCTAGTAAAAATAAAAAGTAATCTTGGGGTTTAGTTTTTAGGTTTTGGGTTTTGTATAAGTGCAATTTGGAGTCTCCAATCACATTTTTGTATTTTTGTAATTTTTTTTTTATTTGATTCCCTCCCAAACAAACACGTTTTATTCTTGTTTTTTCATTTGTTTATTTTTTGAATTTTATTAGGCAAGATGGGATAAGACCCTAGCCCCTCACTACAAGGAAGACATGGTCTTTTTGACAATGAATATAGTCATATTGTTTAGAGCAGCTATTCCAATATGTATACCACTTTTGACAACATGACTACATCTATAGTGAAATACCCAATTTTCCTTGTAGTACCTTGACCATCATTAAGATTAAAAAACTTGAATGTATCAGTGAATGAGTATTAAGTACATATGGTAAGATTTTTTGTTATCAAGACAAAAGTCCTTGAAGACAGAAGTGTGTTGTGGTTGTCGTTATGGCAGCTATTATGATAAAACTTCAATGCCACCATACCTTAGTATCTCATGACAATAATTAATAAGTAGATATGTTGTACTTCAACACTCCTCCTCTATCAAGAGGTGCATAAACAAGTTTTAAAAAAAGGTTAGATCAAAATAACAAGGAGATACCTAAATTTATAACAAGAGACTTGAGTTGGATAAAATGTTGTGTGAAAATGTAGTTGAAAGATGTCAATGCTCAACAATGTTGTCAGAGTTCCTTTCAATATTTATAATGAATTCATGGACTTGAATCTAGAAAGTATTGCACTTTTTAAGGTGACTATCTTACAAGTGAAAGGAAGCAATTTAGAATTTTGCAACGTTGAGCTCCAATGGGAGTGGAAAAGAGCGGATTGCGGAACGGTCTCCCTCTTAGTCCTTAACATCGTAGGGCAAGTCTTTTGGAGGCAATTTAACAAAGTTTCTTCTAAATTCAATCGTGTTGGAAAGGGTCCTCCCATGGTTGATATGCCAAAGCAACCTCTCTAATTTTTCGTCTTCAGAGCTTGAAAATGCAATTACATGAAGCAATTGAATCTTCACTCGAATGGAGTTAGGGTTGGAGTGCCCTATTGTCGGTAAACTAAATATGCTTGAAAATATCAAGCCATGAAAATTATGCTTGAGTAAAATTATAGAGATGGTGAGTTTGATTTTAGCCATAATTCTACGAAAGAAGTTTGTATACAACCTCAATGATTTGTGTTTGGTCTTAGATGCAGCTCTTGTGATTATAGATTTGCCCATTTAGTACACATAGTCCCAAAATGAAGAACTTGAATATTACATTAATTTGTTAATAAGCCGCCCAGGGTTCTCACAGTCGGCGGGGTGGTCCAGTTCGCCCGTTCGATAGAGGTATGCGCCCGTCCGTTGTGGTCAACAGGGCATTGACTATTTGGTAAAATTAAAAATTGACGATGTGGCTATGCCTAGGTGAAAAATTAGCGGCGTGGCTGTCACATGGGCGTCTCGATGGCGCAAGGTGGATGCCACGTGGGACAGAGGATAGGGTCTAGGGCCGGGGCCTAAAAGCTTGAAGAGGCGCAAGTCTGGGACGCCCACGACAAAGGCGCGGATGCAAGGGGGGCAAGCTACGTCTTCTGTAAAGGACATATCTCAAGCTTCTCAAATTTGATGCACAAAATTATATTGCTACATGTTACTATTCTATCTCAAGAGGTGTATAGACAACCATGGGAAAATGTTATTGAAGTTAATTTCATATTGGAATAAACATTGTGACCCGTTTGTTGTATGTTCACTACAAGAGTAGGTTTAAGGACTTGTAGTAAGACCATCCATTACAAAGATATAACTAAAAGGAGGGATGTGTAATAATTGTCGTAATATCAATCATTTTAATAAAACTCCCAAAGCCATCATTTCCTTGGAATCTCATCTCAAAATCTTCGACAAACACCTCCTCTTGTCAAGGTCAATTAGGACTTTTATAATTATAGCATATAATGTTTAAATGAAATGTTTTTGTATACTAGAATCCTTTTCCAATTCCTTGCAAGACTTATTAGAGATTTAATGGTTCTAATATTATATATGCGTTCACAATACCACTTGCATTGGGTCATGGAGCAACAAAGGTCACCAATTTATGTGCCTCCACATTATAGGTTTTATGTGCCTCCACATTATAGGCTTTTTCGAGTTGATGTTCATTTGCAAAGAATTGATCACTCATAACTTTTATGCAAGTTTTAGAAAAATTATATGGTGAACAAAAGTTTACATTCCAGTTTTGCATCTCTGTGCATACAATCTGAAATCAACTCAAATTTGCTATGTTAGAAGGAGACCTGAAGATTTTGCAGTTAAAACTACGGTTCTGTTAGTAACAAACAAGAAGGCCCTTACAAATTATCATGTGAAGGATACATCCCGCACACAATAACCACATAACGAAAGGACATAGCCAACAACCAAGATGAAGAAGGTGCCTCATCCAATAAGCATGCTACTACTGTGACCAGTCTTGAGCAGAACCAAGTTCATGAATTGGAAAAATACTTGCAGTTTGAGAACCGCACCTCGTCACGCAGAAGTGCAAAAATTGAGCATGATATAATCCTTGTTTATGCTTGTCAACCCAAATATTACTTACCCTGTTCTCATACCTCCACCCTCTTCCTCACAATAAATCCTATTCTGAGCCGCGCACTCTACCCTACCCTGATGTACGTACCTCGGAGGTCCAGAGCAACATGAATTCTGGAAAATTCCGGAGACTTGCATTGCAACTCTCGGAATAAATATCAAGGTGCCAGAACCTGTGGATTTCGAAATGCAACGTCAAATCCCGCTTACATTCTCCAAAGACGGCAACAGTTTCAGTTGCAGATTTGATTTGGTTCGAGTGGGTGACCACAATTGCGATTCCTTCCACGAAGAAGGTTTCCATGATGTTGTGTTCATACTCAAAGTGATGCAATCTACTCCTCAGCTTCGGGCTCGGGCTCGGGCTCGGACTCTTGGTCAGACCCGCTATCATCTGAAGATGACGACGTAGGCTCTTCTTTGACCTCGCCTTTATCAGTAGATGTTTCCGTAGGATTAGTCCCAGCATCCGCTGCCGTCATGGGATCGGTATCCAACGTCTTCAATCTGTATCTCTTGCTAGCTCTTCTTCGACCATTTTTCTTCTGATTCTGATAGACTGCAAGGATTTCTTCGTCCTTTTCGGAGAAAATTGACCACTTTTCTGTTGGGGTGCCGTCAACGTAGCTGAGATCTGAAAATAGACAGAATCACAGAAGAACATGTTGAATTAGTTGAACTCAACTTGCTTTAAAAAAATAACGAAGGTTATACGCCTCTGGCCACCAAATACGATCGATGTACTGTGGGGAGGTTGACTACATTGAGCACTCGCTAATTTGAAAAAAACCAAACGCTGGGAGTCTTTTTACTATGCTCTCAAGGTACGAATTAGAAGCATTTAGAACGAGCATGGAGTCCAAACATCAAGATGAATACCTTGACGGGCTAGAGCTGCACGATCGTCAACTCCCTTCAGCTTCCAGATTGCATGTGCTCCGTTTTCACAGAATACAGGCTCAGTCTTGACTGCATCGCATCTTTTGTCCCCTGTTCCACAGAAGGCTCAAGATCGTCAGCATTATAATATTATGCACACTCAAGGTAGGAGATTGAATTTTCTTCTATCAAACAGGTCGAAGTCATGAAGCTCTACTGCCGCCGATACAAGGTTTTTTTCTCTAGATCTAGTGGCTTTCGAGTATCTGATTGAGCAGTATTTCCATAATCACCTAAAGACTGGTCAGAACTTCAAGAACTGTTTTCAAAAAAGACTTGGCAAATAGAAAAATTGCACCTTCTGAAGCTCTCTCTTTTAATTTGCTGGATTCCGAAGTTGATGCTTTCAGCGCATCAGCTCTGAGCTTCGAAAACGTTTCAGTTTCTTGAAGCAGACTTTGACCACCACCTGCCAACATGCTCTCCTTTTGCTTCTCTTGGTCCAATTTGATCTGCACCAACAGAAACATAGGACGGACTGCTTAAGTAAACTCCACACGATCTCATGATCCTGCGAAAACGAGCTGCTTATTAAGGTGTACACTCAGAACGACCATGGATATACCTTCTTCTTGGCAGCCTTGGACTTCTCTCTTTCTTCCTTTCTCTGTTCATCATGCTCCAACATAACACGCTCGATATGCCCACGTAGAATCCTGCATATACGTTGAAGCAACAGGGTCAAGCTTGCAAATTAACTGTAGATAGTGAAAAGTTTCCGAACCGACATATGCCCGTACACCTCTCACGTGCATTACTCATAATTGATGAAGTAACAGAACTAGCGAAACTAAGTACAAAGTATGTTCATGCTGTGACTTAGTAAATGAAGATATGGATAGGAGAGTTTTGTTAACACATACGCCGTGCTAAGAACATGGTTGCAGAGCAAATTGAGAAGTTGCAGCTTCTCCTCGACAGCAAGAGATTGATACCCCTCAGCTCCACTTTCCAGCGCTGTAGCAAACTTGAGCATTATTTCTTGGGGAGGGGAGAGAACTGAATTAGAAGGAGATGCCACTGATTCTGATGGTGGTGGAGACAATTTGGATGAACATCCAGCTTCAGCTTCGTTAATTTCTGTTTCTGCTTCGGTAGCTACACCTTCCTCAGCTTCAGGTTCCTTCACTTTTGACCGCTTCTGATGAGAGTATGCGTTTTTGAGCAGATACTTCTTTAAGGCTTCAAGCCATGAACTCTTGGCAGTGGCACTGGCAGAAATACTTTGCCTGCAGATATGGAAGCATGAAGAATGAATGTCAAAGCAGAAAAATGTTTATCTCCATATAAATTTATTTACTTAATCAACTATTTACTTAATCAAACTATCTAGCTCTCCAGTACAAGGTAGCACCGCGGTTACAAGGTCAACAAATCTCCTCTCTTGATAAAGCTATTGCTGACACTTCTTTAATATAAAAAACCTCACGAAGACCAAATTCAGGCCGGAGATGGTCAACAACATAAACACTTCCATGAGGGCCTGGATAGTAAGCTAACTGGCTATTGCAGGCATCAGGCATGAGTAAATGCACTTACGGTTCATCGGTTTCATAAAGTATCACAGACAAAAGACGCACATGGACTTGCACAATGTGGCACTGGCCACCTCTTTTCAGATTGCATCCTTTGACAGCCTCGACTAGGGCTTTTTCTGCCTCTATTTTCTTCATTCCAAGCGGCTGCAACCAATAAACCCATAAAAAAATTTAAGGCATGAAGATGAACACATCGAGAACTAGCGTAATAGGACGTAGGTCCACACTCCACTCACAAGGTAGTCTACAGTTGCGAGATCATGCCCTTAAGAGACGCCAGCTGAGAAATGTCATTCAAAAACTCAAAAACTCCCAAAAACAAGAATCTCTGAGTGTCCCACATACTTTGTAGAATGCAGCGCAAAATTCCAGAAACTCCAAAGCGGGTCCAACCGCACCCTCCGGAAGCTCTACACCTCCAACCGTCAGTAATGGAGTGCCCTCTGGTAGTAAGGCCTCCACTTCCTCGGGTTCCTCCTCTACTTCCACCACAACCTTCTTCTGCAACCACGATAAACATATCGTTGATTTTACGCTGTAGAACTTATTGCACTTCTGTAACCAATATCTATACTCCAAATTCACAGCCATTTTCTCGCGACTTCAAGCAATTGAATATTTGTGTTGTGAGATATGGCAGGCTACTAACCTGAAACTGAGGAGGGGCCACGGGCTTGATTACTTCATCAGCTTTTGCCAATATTCCAGTAGGAACCCACCGTTGCCTTTTCGGCATTCTCATGGGCCCTCGACCAGGTACTGGCCCAGAGGCTGGTGGTGCCACACTAACTGAAGGTTCGCATGACGATGCCATGAATTTGAGGTCCGATGGATATATCGTCAATGTGCCCTAATTCACATGGTAAGAAGACAAAGAGACTACATTAGTTGGTGATGTACCGATCCCCAAATCTTACTGCTAAGACGTTGATGATCAATTGCCTACTGTAGCTAGCCCTATCCGGTTCCAACCTAACGCTCATACTTAATAAGCAACCACAGGAAAAAACCAGAAAATTTGACGACTGTTTGAACAACACGACAGTAAGAGAGGGGTAACAAATAGGTTAAAAAGTAGCAAATATCTCTTGAATGCCCAAAGATTGAACAGGTAAGCTAATTCACATCTGGATGTTGGCCCAACAGCCCAGCAACTAATTCACATCTGAATTTGTTGCCTGTAGCCTTGAATGTGGGCAGCAATGAATCTGTTAGGACAACCCCTTGCTTCCTCCTGCGTTTATACATAGCTCAATACCTCGAAGCAGGTGTAATGACTGAAATTTCAAGATAGCATCAATAATGGCAGCAGAAGTATAGAGATTCGAAGAGCTGCCTTTTGAACAGTCATGTCCCGTGGTCTATGCAGCAATACTTTGACCATGGAAACCAGCTACCAGAAGCCGCTAGAAAATTTCGTGTTGCAATATAGCTTCTATTTCACTTTCACACGGAGAGCTGCTTTCCGAAACCGAAGATTTGAAATTGTAACGACATACTCCCAGGAATGGTTGAACAACAGCCCTGGCAAAAGATGTATTCCGTCCATAGGACGTATGAAAGTCGACTCTCTCGACTTCAAGAACGAAGAATCAGGTCGGGGTAGTAGAGCGTCAAAAGTAACACACGCAAGGAAAAGAACTCAAAACTCCAGGTCTCGACCCAGCGGAGGACACGAGACGCGATTTCAGGCGCTCAATGCTTGTATATAGGCTCGTAGCAGGTGATAAAACGCCGCTTCTGAAGACTCTCGCTCTAATTGTTGCATCACGCGAAGTATACGGATGCTCCAAAAGAAGTTGACACAGTGCAACAGTGGTTCCAGAGAGATCCTTGGCACTCAACAATTCTACGTCCTGCACGAGGTATGTCGTTCCGGAAAAAAATTGCGCAAACCAGAAGCCTCAAATACAACTCTTAGGTCTAAAGAGCAGCGAACGCGACAAACGGGGAGAGGCAGCAACGGAGAGAATTCTAAATTCGTACTACAATGAAATTTCTTACTATCAATTTCTCGCATTATCATGTGGTCAAAATTCGAACCAACTGACACTTCCCACATCAACAGAAACCATCAGATCGACCGAACGCAGTCACACGGCAACTCTGCCCCATTCTCAATGCCTTGCAGAAAACACCTCGGTACCACGAATCCAGCATTTGCCTAGACACGAACAGATTCAGAAACAGGCCACTTCACGATTTCCCTCGGCTCCAAACCACAACAGCGCCTACCATCACTCACATTGTAAAAATTTCGTAAATCAAGAACATGTCTCCGGTCGAAGTCTCGAGCCACAATTACTTTTGAGTTAGGCTGAATTTCACGTACTGCTTCGGAAACAAAACCGTCCACCGAAGGGGCTACTTGTCGCTGCCAAACTACAACAGCTCTTTCGAACACCAAAGCATCAACACCGCAATTGAGAGAGAAGTCACCAAGATCAAGACTCCGCATTACCTTGGAAAACGAGGGCCGGGATAATCCTGAAATGAGATTCGTGAGCCTTCTGGTTAACCGAGAAACAAAGCTCGTTCCTGAAAGAGATAGATCATGCAATTGCTTGCAGCTCCGATCGCCACGGGTCTAAGTAAGTCACAGTCACAGTCGTCGCCGCATCCGCAACCGCAATGTGATGATGCTCTTCTTCCACATTCTGAGGGTAGCTTAGCTTACATGAATTGATGAGCCGGAATTTGCAGTGGAGGAATGATTCTGTTCATGCGAATACTGACTAGCAGTTGATTGCAAGTAGTTCCTTAGGGTTCGTTCAAAAGCAGAGACGATGATGGAAGGGCGGGAATTTGAATTTGGATGACAATTGGACTGCCGCCAATTTCCGTTCCACTCCCCCGCGCTTTCTGTCCCTCTCCCGCGCTCTCTTCATGGTTTCTGTCCATCTCTATCATCACTCTAATTATCATCCACACTGTTATAATAAGTGGGAAAGAAAAGAACGAAGGCCTTAGAAGGTCAACGTAAATAAAGCGCCATTTTCACCCATTTTTTGTAGGTTATGAGCACCTCGTCAAAAGATAGATAGATATAAACTCCGACCCCGTTCGAGATTGACATTCGTCAGCCAATGAGCGAATGTCTACGGGGCAAAGGACCACTGCTACAAGATGTCAAAAGATACTAATTCATTACCTAACATAACTTGTCCATTCACTTGAATACATTGGTAGAGTCCGTAATGTAAGCATTCATTTTCCTTACTTAAATTAGAAAAGTCATGATAAAATGGCAACTTTCAAACAAATAAGAACCTCATAATCATAATTGATATTCATAAAAAAACATAATATTAATCATAAGTGATATTCATAAAAAAACATTATATTTTACTTGTATACAAAGTCATGCACGTTGCACAAATATATCATACATTTTGTATAGTGAGGAGCTACAGTAGTCAAATAAAGTTTCAAGACCCTTGATATTTTATTCAACAATTACATGAAGCCAATGCCAATATGAATATTGGCATGGCAATTTCTAAAAATTTCCAAACCAAATGTTGTTTTTGAGTTTCCTTCACTATCAATGTTGAAATTCTTTAAATAAAATTGTGTTGAGTAAATAATTGGGTTTATTTGTTTCTCTCACATTCTTGATTCAACTTACAGAATCCAATGGTACCACTATTGTAACCACTTATGATTCGCACGATACCAAATAATTTGTGGTTACCGAAAGACTTTGGGGTAGCTCAAATAATAAACATTCACCTGAAATGATAACACGGGTATAAACTATGTCAGCTATACAATATAATTACGTGCCAAAAAAAGGTTTCTTGCCAAATTATTTCACTCATTCGATGAACACTCTCTATAAATCAAAATCATGACAGAGGAATAACAGGCACAAGCATATGTTTAAAATATTACCAAACTTACACCTAATTCTTGCATTGTGAGCACTGGTCATAAACGAGAATATGAAGTTATTTCTACTCACTATGACCACTTCTTAGTTAAAAGAAGATAAAGTTACTTCTTTTGTGCAGGAATCTCAAGAAACATATACCTTATTGTTGTTTGCTTTTGTAGCATTGATATTCACCTTGAGTGCAATAAGATTTGAAAGAATCAAAACTGACTACAGTAGGAAGAAGGACATCTTACCGTTGTTAGTTGCTCCAATTCTTTTCAATGGATGGCAACAGTGGAATGCGCCGGCTCATGGTGCAACAAGCTTGAAGTCGTGGTGTCAGCGAGCTCATGCTCACTCGAGTCCACGCGAAATCCAATGCCATTTCTCGCGGTTGGTGCGAAATAGAGCACGAACGAGATGGCCACGCTAACAAGAAGAGGTACCACCTTCAACACCGTGGCACTCATCTTCTTGAAGAAACATGTTGACACTGGATCCGTGAGCAGCGCTATCGTTGCAAATGCAACGAGTGACATGACGGCGTACACAAAATCAAATCCGCGAAGCTTATATTTGTCGCCGCCTAGAGTGTAGTAACTGCCATCCACGCCGGGAATACCTGATCCCCTGAAGGCTGGACTCCATAGCCCCTTCCTCGACACGACGCCATAATAAACCTGTCGCAACATTGCCAAAAAACACAGTATTCAAAATGATGCTTGCTTCGACGCTCAGTGTAGATCGGAATTTTTTTCGTCCGCGTATTATAACACGGAGGCGCCACAGCAACAGAGCATAAACTCGGACTACAGAGCTGCAGAAATTAAGATTGTTCTAAAAATTGCATTCAATCGAATTGTACGATTCTTGATAACGTGATGCAGAGGAGCCTTTGAGCCGAGTTTCGTTAAGATATCATTTGGAATGTCTGATCCTTCGCTTAAGTTTATGCTTAAGTTGGACTGAAGTTCAGCGAAAATCTGGAATTTGGAATAGAAATTTACTAACCTTGCCGGTGCTCGGAATCTTCACACTGTCCGTAAACGTGGAGACGGCGATGATGACTGCGAAGAGGCCAAGGAGCACGCCGGTCACGATTTTTTCCGTAACGCCGCAGTGCGCATTATTGGTGGCGAGCGGCGCAATGACTTGGAACGACAGGTAGGTGCCAGTGGGAAGGATATTAGCGAGCTGCGTGAGGTAGTCTTTCGTGGATTTGGTCGTGAAGAAACCCCCCGGAGAAGAACTGCTGGAGCTTGAGGAGCCCGCCATTCCGAAGCACTTTTTGATCACTTTAATCACCTCCTTGATAATGTCCAGCCACGTACTGGAGTCGGAATTAACCTCTTTCTTACTAATTTTCGCAGGCGCAGCTGCAGCTCCTGCATCCCCTGCTGCAGCTGTTTCTGAGCTCATGTGTAGCCGCTTCGAAACTGGCACAATCAGGAAAATCAAGAATCATTCAGTACTAGAAAGTCGGAACGTTACTGCAATCAAAAAAAGCAATTTACGAGCGCCATCACTCTTCGCCGCCACAAGAAGTATGCAAACAACATTCAATGGCTCAATGACAAGACTTTAGCGATTTTATGCCTGAAAAGCTTGAATCCATTATGAAAATGTGGTACAATGAGGGCGGGGGTCAGCGTTACCAGGGGGAATAATCTGATCAGCTGGGGAAGGGAGCCGGTGAGGTAAGGAGATGATTTACACTTGTTGAGTGTAGCAAGCTTGGGATCAGGAATATATACCATCGGGATTCGATTCGAGAAGGAAGTACAGTAGAGCGGGGCCATGCCGACGATCGACGGGTTGGCCATGACTGTCGTGCACGCAACTCTTCATCCGCATTCATCCCTAAATGGGGGCAGGCTCACAACAGTGCACGGGGTTTAGTCCGATGGCAGTCAGCCGGTTGCTTTTTGCAAAGATTTGATGTAACAGTTTGAAAATGAAAGATTAGGACTGACTCGTCAATAGCCATCAGTTAGCGATTGGAATCTGTTTCCTAAAACCAACCGGCTGAATTGACACATTACTATTACTAGAAACCCAATTTGCAATTCAGTTTCAATGACTGTTTTTCTACGATACAGTCTTCGGAGTACATGTCTCTAGGTTGAGTTGAATATTTCATCAGGCTTCAAAAGCAATTTAACTATTTTACAAGTGCTAGAGCCAATTAAGACGTGACCAAATCAGTTTTGGCACATGATTTTTCTACACAATTCCAGCAAACAGGAACATAAGTATGAAGGTGACAGGCTACCATTGTGCTTGGACCAGTGAGTGAGTCCAGGTGGAAGACTTCATAAACAGGCCTTCTTGGCTGGCTATTGTAACGTCACTATGAAGTGTAAAGCAGAGAAGTGGCAATCACCGGAGTAAATTCATGAGTCAGGGACTTCAACGTGCTCTTGTGTAAGGTAGACCATGCTAAATCCGTGCATTTAAGGACTACACCACAATTGGAAAGTTGGAGTATGTGAATCAATATTTTTAATTATAAATACAAAAAAATGAAGAAGTTTCCATATTTTTTGATATTTTTTAAGCAATTATAAAAATAAATAAAAAATTCAGAAGTGACATGTACCACATTATCTAAAACCGTTCACATGCTCCATGTGCACACAAGGCACATTCTTCTACATGAAATCTAGAACGTAGGCAAGAATCTTGAGTGGGTGGTTTAAGGAGATGCACGGATTTAGCATTGTCTACCTTAAGTATAATAACACCACCAGAAGAAGAGAAAGAAGAGAAACTTCAACCTATTTAGAGGCTGGTGGAAATAAAGTGTTCGTTCCACCTATGCGGAGAGGCCATCACACCAATGGTTGGACTACTAACCTCCTCTTGAGGTGAACATTATGCTAGTTCCTACCTAGCCACTAGTGCCATACAGATACCTGACATGGTATACCCCTGAAAGGCTTTGAGGTACACATACAACGAGAGGTCCAAGAACCTCCCTAGACATCATATTTGGGTGAACTATGGTGGTGAGCACTTTGCTAGCATGGGGATTGGAAACCACAACCTCCTCATTAGGGTTAGGGCTCAACAATTTTAAAAAGATTAAAAAATTGCAACTTTATTCATGCCAACCTCAAAGAGGACGGGAATTCTCATACATATATAAGGTAGAGGCACCCATTCCCGTCCGGCGACCAATAACCGATCAAGCCCAATTCCTAGATTTTGAAAGAACAGATGTACCTCATTTGTATATTTGAGCATGTGATCGGCTTTAGGTTCCAAGCAACTTTTCACTTTAAACAATTATAACTATTTGAATAATGGGAATAAAATCACGAAACTTTTTGCATTCAACAAGAACCTTATGTTTGCACACATGAAAAATTCTAAAAAAATATATATACCTTAATATCATGTGCTAAAATCCTTAAGTGGTCGGTTATAGGTGCCTCTACCTTAGCAAGTGTTGTACAGAGGTGAGGATATACGGAAAAGGATATTTACCGAATCAAAGGGAATGTTGGAGGGCCTGATCAACTAACTTGCTTGCATTGGCAGCATCCACACATAAACACATGAGCACAGTGAGCCTTTGCCTTTGCCTTGCTTGAAGGCTCAATGAAGTAGAGGCTTGAGTACTGTGCACTTTAAGGTACATTCCAAACTCCCAATGATTCTCTTCCAAGGGCATTGCGAAACAAACTAAGCTTACAAGATGCTCACGTACTCAACATGATAGCATTATTTAGGTTGGGTTGAGTCATTATATGCCATGTCTTTCTTACGTCAACACTTGTTTTGAGTTTCTCTCTCACTTGGGTTTGCTTTCTAAGGTAGACAATTTTTTAAACCGTGCATTTAAGGACTACACTATAGTCGGAAATTTGGAAACTGATTTAATCGATACTTTTCAGTTATAGATATGAAGGAATGAAGAAGTTTTCATTATTTTATTTTTTTTGTTTTTGTGATAATTTTTAAGCACCACTATTGCGTAATTTTCTAATATTAAATGGCAAGCATTCATATTTTTTCTGGTATAAATTTGAGAATCAATAATTTTTGTCATTTTGAGATGACTATTTTTGGGGTTTCATACAAGCATCCTTCCTTTTATATTTTTTGACGGTGGTATGAATTGAATATTTAGTGGCAATTTTCATTTTCAATCAGGAAAAAAGAAAAAAAAAAAAAAAGTTGCTAAAGAAGATCCAAATCGTGACGCCTCCATACAATGTAATGATGAGTATGAGATGATGAAGTTTGTGTGAACAAGGCCGGCACGAGACAAACTTTGCCACCAATTGAGTTTAGTGTTGTCTTATCACACAATTTTTTTGTTCATTTGTGTCGGACACAATTTAGATGAGATGTATATTAGATACGTTGAAGACGTCTTAGATGTACGTCTCATCTACATTGCCTTTGTTTGTGTGACAATGAATAGGAATTTTGTCTGATTAGACAACCCTGATTCTGAAATTTTTTAAAGAACGTTTCTCAAAAATGTTCATTCTGAAAAGCTAAATAGAAAGACATACTCCGTTAGTGTTGGAATTAGGCTCCACATTTTGTAAGGTAGGAGTGGCTAAAACCGTCCAGCCCCAAAAACCGCACAGCAGGGTTCAAATATTCATAGGAAATTATAGGATTACTCAAAAAATGTCTTTTTTTTGGGATGGATTTGCACTAGCTTTGCAAACTATCCAAAAATAATTAATATTTTACACCACTATTCCAAGTATGCAAAGCTGAAATTCGGACGGTTTTTGGGGCTGGACGGTTTTAGCCACTCCTACCTTATATTCAACAAAATAATAAAGTTCTGCACTGCTTTTTCAAAGCTTGAGGGAATGTGCCAATTGTACAACCACAATTAAATCTTGGAGAGATGTCCAGTTTTTAGGATATAGTGGTGTCAGTAAGATGATACCTCGTAGTGAGATGAGGTACCTCATTCTACAAAAGGCATTAATTGATTAAGAAACACCTTGTAGGGATGTCACATGACCCCTTTTGTGGGGGTGCCATGTGGCACTTGTAATTTATTTTTATTTTTTTTGAAATCACCCTCACCACGTGGCACTTGCAATTTTTTTAAAAAATTGAATTTAATATTCAACCACATGGTGTTTGCAAATAAAACAATTCACAATCATTACCACTATATACTCCCTCCTCTCCTCTACATCGTGTTTGCAAATGAAACAATTCACAATCATTACCACTATATACTCCCTCGTCTCCTCTACATCTCCAAACCATACGGGATGTACATATCATAATCTTTCCTAAGATTACAAGGCTTCCTTCCTTATATTACGAGACTCGCATCTTCGAACCATATGGGGTATTTCATATTGTTCCCTTATATCACCAAGACCCTCCCCAATATCATAAAACCCCTACACCCCTTGTGTCGCGGCCCTAATTACTCACAACTCTTTCTACTTCACTAAGCCTTACTTGGGGAGTCGAATCACAACTCACTTCGTTGGTAGCAATCGACCACAACTTAGCTGATACTGCACATGTCATGCGGGTGATGGTCTGGTTGGGGTACCCAAAAAGGTTGTCCCATGAACAATTGCACTCTATGCTGGTGTGTCAAACATATCCATTTCTAAACTGTAATACAATAAGACTTCATTAGATGTGGTTTTAGTTGTCTATACTTATAATGTATCAAGAAAAAAAATTAAAAATTAAAAAAAATATTTTGAAGTAATTTTATTTGATTTTTTAGTTGAAAAAGTAAGTCATGTCCCAATAACCTAAAATCCATAGAACCAAGCAAATGGAATATCAACCATTTTTATTTTAATATGATTTTTGAATATGACCTACATCTTCTTGTATAGAATACAAAAAAAAAATTTAATAATAAAAAAATTAATTCATTGTGCACTATAATGCCTGCAAATCCCCAAATTCAGCACTTTTCCCCTCATCTATGAATGGATCCAAAAAAAATAAAAAATCTAAGAGAAAATCTATAGGCATATATACTTTGATTTCAGTGAGGTGCATGATATTTTATTTTCTATTTTAGGGTCTTTTTACTTGATTAAAATGAATAAATTAGACAAACTTTGGAGGCTTTCAATAATAATAACCTAATTAGTGTGTCCAAAAAGTGATACCCCAAGCTTACCATTGCCCATGCATACACTATGTTAGCACTACTTCTAGTCAAGGTGTCCAACCCACGTTAGCTTCTCCAACTCGTAACCTGGAACTTCTACAAAACACATGGGCGTGCCACTTGGTAGCACGGGGCGGCCTTTCACAAATCTCCAAGCTCCCAACGGTAGGACTACTCACCTCCAGAGCCAACCGCCCTTGCATGTTGTTTAACTCCCAACCAGTCCCCTTCCACTCATGTTTCTCTGTCCATTCGGGACACTATCGGGAACTGACACTACATTTCACAGGGACTATTTTGGAGCGGGACACTTCTCCAACCCAACATTTCGTGATGCACACAAACATCCCACAATGCCCAAGGTGCGAGAGTGAGGCCTCATTCCAAACCTCACCCCTTAGAACCACCACCACTCTCCTTGGCACCTTGTCATAATACCTTCTAAAGTATTCCGAACCCCCCCTCCCCTTGTTAAGGATTTTCCATAACACACTTTTCTTTAGAAGACCACCCGTTTTTGCATTAGTCTCAAAAACGACCCAAAACTTCCCTCTTGCGGTTTCCGAGAATGTATAGGTCTACTTCTGCCATGTAACTTGTCATCTTTCACGATTTGTTGGCCGAGTTGTAGTTGTACCGATCGCATCTAGCTATCTTGGTGAGCAGCTTCCCTATGCATTTGCAATAATCTTGTGGACGAACTTCATAATGCTACAATTGAGTATAACCTCAATTCCGTTAAAATGGCACTATGCCATGTGCCATTTTGTCACACCAAATCTTACATATGTGCTCACATGGAATGGTGTATTCTGTAATATCACAATTTTTCTGATAATATCACTCCTCTATATACATTGTCACTCATTTTCCATAATATCATCTTAAAATTCTGTAATATCACATGGTTTCTGAACTGTGGTTCAGAAAGTTTAGGTGTGTCATTTTAGCGGCATAACGCCATTTTAACGGAATTGGGGTTGTATCAAGTAACTTCCAGCCTGATAATTTTGAGATATCAACAATTGTCGGCATGAGAATCGTATGAGAAAATCTTATCATACTACTCAAATTCACTCCCGTTTATCCAATATGGTGTTTCTAACTCAATTCATCAATTTGGCAATGTTACAGCTGCAACACTGAAATGGAGTTATCCAGAGTCGGGAACTCGATTTCTGGCACATAATTTTGAGGATACTTTCGTTAAATGTCACATCTTTAAAGCTACGGTACTCACAAATCAAACCCTTTGTCAGTCAGTGCGCTACTCCAAACTGCCACTTTTCTATATGAAAAAACAACCAGCTTGATGTAACCGAAATTGAGGTTCACCTCACATTAACATGATTGATTTCATGATTCAAAATGGGGCACCAATTCATCAATGCCAAGTCGACATCGAACTGCAATCAACTCTTCCAAGGACGTATGCAGAAGGTGCATGCTTGTAATGGTTTAACTCTCTGTGATTCACTAAGGCAGCCATGGCTGGAAAACACCCAGAGCTGTTCCGTGCTGTAAGTTCTGGATTTTAGCAGGGGCCACAGCATGCATCAACTGAAAGTTCTGTAAGTTCAGCAAATGTTTCTTCAAGAACAAATTCCGTTGAAAAAGCATCCTCATCTTCTCAATTAATCATGACGGAGGACATTCATTGAAACTGAACTCTGCAATATGATATCTCTCTTCCTGAATACCATATTGCAGAGTTCAGTTTCAGATGCGGTTGCAGAGTTCAGTTTCGCATGCGATTGAACTCACAATATGGCTTTGTTCACGGTCATATTGAGTCTTCTGCGTGCAACAGTTCCGGTCATTGTATTCCACCAAGGAGGCCATGGCCGAAATACATCCTTATGAGCTGTTCTAGATTTTAGCACTGGTATCCTAGTTTAGTAAGAATCCTCATCCTATCGATCAAGAGTACAATCATATAAACTGAACTCTGCAATGTAACATCTCTCTCTCTCTCTGCATTTGCATTAGAGAACATTTCAATAAGCCTCCCAAGGACCCTAATAGACGGTGTGACACTTCGGGAATGAGACATTACCCATCCTCATGGCCGGAGAACGCCTTTTCCGAGTTCCATGCCTTGATAAATACAAAGGGAATTGAAGACTCCATGATTATCAATGCATCTAGCTATAGCAAACTCGTACCTTATCATCTTGCATCCAATCCTCAACAATAAAAATCGATGAGCATAGCATCAGTAACACAGATTCACGCAAAGTCGTTCTAGTCGATACCCACCACCAACTTCTCAATACACTATACTCTATTATACACTACGCCAACGAAGGCAATACATCTTGTTGCCGAGCTGATGAAGCATGCTTCAAATGAAGCATGCAAAGATCTAGCCTGCACGTCTAGCTAGCTGATACAAGAAATGTACACTAGTGTTGCAATCAGTTTCTTCTTTGGGTGGAGGGCGTACGAAGTCAGACATACTGCGGCTTCTTTCCTGGAAGCTTAAACTCGGGGGTCGTAATATTGATAGGCGCCGAAAGATACCCGTCCAAAGCAGCCAACAATGTCCTGTTATTGTTCAAAAGGACATCTTGCAGGAACGCCACAGTGACGCCACCAGCAAATTGATGCATGCCAGCGCGAGAAGGTTTAGCACCCGGCGGACAGAAAGTGGTACACCGAATAGCGAATCTTCGGGCCCAGAAACCGCAGTCTTGAGTGAAGTCCATGTGACCCTGCAGGGGCGCTACAAAGTGGTAACTCGGCGGGGAAACATCGGCATAGAACACCTCGTGGCCTTTGTCGAGAGGAGCGCACGGAACAAGACCCGAGGAGCCCAGCCCTGTGCCCACGATAAGTGTCGGCACGCCCACGTCCATGCCGTTCTCGATCTTGGGGAGAATCGAGGGGTTCACGGGCGGCGCGGCGTCCACGGGGTCCAGTCCGATGATCGCTGAGTACTTTTGGGCGCCGTCTCTGATTGCTGGGTTGAGTGCTAGTCCGAAGACGACCATCCCCCCTCGACTGTGCCCGGCCAGTGCCACTTTCTGCCAATCGGGTTTGTGATTTGCGTATTTCTTCGGTAAAGAGGCGATTAAGCCTCCCTCCAGCCAATCGAGGATACGTCTCGCGTTTCCCATCTCGAATGTCACGTTGAACGATGGGAGACTGTACATCTGCTCAAAACCAATCATTGCTCTATCAAGTCAAGCAGATACCGTCGTCAACTTTGAAAGGAGATTCTGCATGCAAAGTTTATCAGGTTCTAGAATCTTGGTGAATCTACTGTGCAAAGCGTTCATGGTACTCTTCAATTCCTAGATTTCCGTGATCATTCAGTGAGATTGCAGTGCACACATAGAAACGAAAGAGCTGAGCTGGTACGATTGAGTTTCTGCAGACTCAGAGCTTCAGTCTTACGAGAGCAGGAAGTAAGCATGCATCAGTGTGATGTCATTTGACAGTATACGATGCATTGCATTCAAGTTCAATTGTCAGAGTGGAATCATCACATTGGAGAAATGTACTGTTTACTCACCTGTGGTGCAATAACGATGAAGCCCCATGACGCAACGTGCGTCATGAGATCTTTATAGTCGGTATTGTCAAGCTTGGTACCATGTTGCAGTTGCACCACTGGATATTCACCCGCCGTCTCGGGTATTGCCACAAACAACCCGCGTCCGTATACCGTTGCAGGGTGGATGGTTAACGTGTTCACTGTGAGCGGGCCGATTTTGTAGACATTGTCGACAGCCGTGACCATTTGGAGCGTGGTCGATGCACTCGCCACCTGTAAAACCCCATCACCAAGCACCATCAGCTACAAACAAAGCTCCGTCGTAACAAATCAATTCTAAAAACCACATCGATCATTGTGAAACAGAGCATCGATCTAGTGGCGTCTCCACAATCCGAAGGACCTTGCATTGTACTAGCATCTAGCTTCTTGATCGATGTGACTACTGGAAAGAGCGGTGACTGTTTTCTTTACTATCGGCCGACAGAAACTTACGGAAACGGCAATGGGTTCATACTCAGCATCGAAGACCATCAACTTACAGAAACTGCAAGACCATCTATGATTCCCTGCAACTTTGGATGTGATTAAGAAAGACTGAGGAAGGACTTGACAACCTGCTGGCTGAGCAAGATTGTGAAGAAGATGAAGAAGAAGAAGCGCGTGGAAGTGTCCATGGTTGTTGCAGTTGACGACATGCAGCCGGTGTTAGTGCTAGTGCGAGCAAGTGACTACTGGAGTCGCTGGAGGCTCCATTTGTATCCGCCCTGTGGGTAAGTTCTGTATTTGACTGTGAAATGATGACTTACCCCTGTCTGTAACTTTTTGTCAACAAAACTCGGTGCATGCAAGTCAGGGAACTTTGCAGCACGTTTTGTTCGTGTCACAACTTGGGCACCCAAGGTGTGCGCCTCATAGAAACAAGCCACTCACAAAATGATCAAACCATCGGTACTTGCCTGGTTGCAGAGAAGCCATTATCACGATATACCGAAAGCTAGCTGGGACTTGATAGGGGTAATTCTCTCAGTGTCATTTCGACATTGAATGTGAACATTGTATCGAGTGATGTTGTCTCTCTTACTTATCATGAGTCCTCAACTAAATCTCGCCATAATGGAGAGATGAAGTAGTTTTGAGAAAGTGAGGGGCAATGGTAAGCTTGGGGTATCACTTTTTGGACACACTAATTAGGTTATTTTTATTGAAAGCCTCCAAAGTTTGTCTAATTTAGTCATTTTAATCAAGTAAAAAGACCCTAGAATAGAAAATAAAATATCATGCACCTCATTGAAATCAAAGTATGTATGCCTATAGATTTTCTTTTAGATTTTTTATTTTTTTTGGATCCATTCATAGATGAGGGAAAAAGTGTTGAATTTGGGGATTTGCAGGCATTATAGTGCACAATGAATTAATTTTTTTATTATTAAATAAATTATTTTGTATTCTATACAAGAAGATGTAGGTCATATTCAAAAATCATATTAAAATAAAAATGGTTGATATTCCATTTGCTTGATTCTATGGATTTTAGGTTATTGGGACATGACTTACTTTTTCAACTAAAAAATCAAATAAAATTACTTCAAAATATTTTTTTTAATTTCTAATTTTTTTTCTTGATACATTATAAGTATAGACAACTAAAACCACATCTAATGAAGTCTTATTGTATTACAGTTTAAAAATGGATATGTTTGTCACACCAGCATAGAGTGCAATTGTTCATGGGACAACCTTTTTGGGTACCCCAACCAGACCATCACCCTGAGTGGAGAAATTAAGGGAAGTAAGTACTTGAAAATCCTGTTAGTAGTTTGATTGGTAAGATTCACCTCAAAATGAAATTGCCAAAATTCTCAATTTTGGCCTTCTTTTGCTTCAATCTTGATCAATAAAACTCAATGTAAGCATCATTCAGAAAATTCAAGTGTAGGGTCTTACGATTAACTTGACTTCCTACCTAGCGAAAAAAATTGAACGACTAATTCTTCTTCATTTGTGAGATTATAAAGGTCAAACGTGGCTGAATTGTTTCTTCTTCTTCGAGAGAATCCTCAAAACCCATCTCAAGATTTAAAAATCTATCAAGTTTAGGCACCTAAGTAATAAGCAGTTACGTTCAGGCCTTCAGGGTTTAGGATTTAGAGTTTAGAGGTAGAAAAGTGCAATCAATCACTCCAAGACCACATTCAGACTCCATGTCAAAATTGGCACATCTATATCGCTAATAAGGATAATGATGTGATATCTACAATTTTATTTTTATCCTTATCTCACTTTTTACTGCACTTTTTTCCTTGCAACCATGATGATGCTGTCTGTAAATCTTACTCGGATGATTTTTGAGTCTAGACAGCAGCTAATGAACCTACTGATCGTGGCAGAGCATATGATGTCGTGCCCACGGAATCTGGACAGATATCACTTTTGCACGGACGCTCATCCCCCTGCCATTATGGATTCTTCCTTTCACGAGTCGCATGTGAATTTCCCTGTCACCCCGCATTTACACATGGCAAAGGAGGACATGGACATCATCCTCCTTGCAAATCACAAGCACTTGCTTGTTTCTATTCTTAGACACTGGGTCCGTCCGAGCCTTCAATTATCTAGAAGAAAAAGCCTTGCATTTGGTAAAATTTGTCCGTAATTTGTCCGAACATCTGGACTCTGATCCAACAATTCAATCCCTGCTCCGATCGACCACAAAAGGCCTTTGTCCTGGTACTAATTGTGCAATTAATTCATACATCAATTGGTAAACAATAAAACACATGCACATGCATGAAAGAAAACAACGTGCCATTATTTTGCAATAAATTCGTGAACAAGTGGTTTGTTTGCACCTTGATTTAGAGTGTAGCAATTGATTTCCTTGATTGTAAAACACAAGGAACATCAAATACCCATGTTTCAGCCAATCATGATTCATACAACTTGCTAAAGCAGATTCGTTATTTCACTATTCGTTTAGAAAGTGTCTAGGAGTAGTGAACCTAATCTTACTTATGTCCAGGGGAAAATCAAAGATTGAAAGACAATTTAGAGTTTTTTTAATTATTCATAGTATATGGTAGTTGGGCGTTCTTGAAAGCAAGATGCTCAGCAGAGAGAGACCTCTGTGAGGTGATTTCAGATGAGTAACCTCTGAATGTGGTTAGCACGCTTTCCATGCAAAGCTTGTCGATAAGCGTACTAACAGCCATTTCTTATTATGTACACGTGATTCATGTGTTCAACAAGCCTCGGACAGTATGAATGTGAATTTAGGAGGATCTGACCGTATTTTATGAATGATGTACAACGTTTGCATTGCAAGTAAAACTGTTCCCTCGAGGGATTGTCGCGGCAGAATTGTTCGAAATGGAGTTCTGATTTCCACTACCAGATGTGTTTTCATAAAAGTCATGTTTGGGGAGTAGCTTAAACTACATTTGTAAAACATATTTTTGCTGAAATGTAGCTTTTGAAACTACCTCATGGTGGAATGAATCAAGCAAGCAACTGAAATTGTGATAATTAACGTGCCCCTAGATTAGCAATTCTGGTATGTTTGTGACAGTTGATTTTGAAGCACAAGCGATTCTACTTACATGTTTGCTTGCTTGATTCATTCCACCAAGAGGCAGTTTCGCCTTATGGGTAGGTAAGTGGCCCTAATGTTTTCAGTTTACCGGAACTCAAGAAAAATTAAGTAAACAATAATGAGTTTAACCCAGTCCCGAAAAATAAGTAAACATTCTATTTTTCTAATTTTATACCCTACTCTTGAAGAGACAAATTCGTATAATTACGTACCTGAAGCGCACTCGTGTACTATAATTGTTAATCCTGGGTTGTCAATCTCCGCACTTGAACTCTTGGACTACATAACATCTTATCCCTTGTGACTGTTCTCCTGCGGTTTTCAGGATGCAGAGTGCAAGAATCAGATTGCAGATTTTGCACAGGAATCACATATTCCAGGTAGCCGGATCGTTTCAACACTAAGAATGACTGTCAGCATTCCCACCAGGGAGTCAGTTCATGGCTACAGTGTACTACAGACGAGTCGGATGAGTCAGATGAGTCAGTACGTGTTGATACATTCTTCCTTGCTGTAACCGAAGGTTACCAACAAGAACCTCATTGGCATTAGAGCTGTGGAAAGCAACACCAGAAAGCAGTGCTGTCCCATACGTTTTGGCGATGGCCGATCGAGTCATAAGGTGCTGGTACAAGAACGGCGAGGTGAAATTGTCGAAGTAAAACTTTCTTGCCCTTTTGACTAAGATCAAGTGTAGTATCTGTTGCTCGAGTACACTGGTGTCGTTCCTGAGAAGATTCTCAAATATGTGCAGAAACTGGATAAAGGCTGCATCGTCACCGTCTGTGATGAGGATGTAGAGTTTCATTGATCGTTCTTGTTTTAATCGGAGCTGAACTCCATGCATAGTGTGAGCTGAACTATGGAGTTCACCATGGAGTTCACTATGAAGATGAGCAGTGGAATGTTCCATGGTTCTAAAGTGGGGGTCACTTGGAGTATAATTATGTAGTGAATATATTTGTTCTCAAAAGCTAGCTGTGCAGGGTAACTGGAGAACTAATTGAGAAGCTAAACATCGTCATTGGTACGTTGTGGAATTGTTGTTCACGGATGATTTAAGAGCAGAAAGATATTGTACAATGACTGTTGTCCGAACGCATTGACCTGTACTCCCTAGATTAGATTAGTAGTTGAATTTATTATACATCGCATTGAACGGATGGGATCGAAGAGCAAACATAGAAACTGTTATGAGTGAACTCTCCGTGAGTCGATATTTTGTTTCGTGGTCTTGATTATGAAAGTCATGGATAGCCAATGGTGGTGAGTGCTGCTTGTAGACAGCTAGCGATGCTCGCCGATGTTGACGACATGTATTAATACAACAGTGGATTGCTTGAAAGTGAATACGGAACCCATCTCGATCAATCGGCAGTTTATGGCAATATCCGCCGACAAGGCGGACGATTACTATCCGGTGGTACAACTGCAACATGAACCTGATGGCACACTCCTCGACAATACCGACTCTAGTTACGAGTCTCAGAACTCATTCTCAGAACTCAAATAGGGGGTTTGCAACGTTACAAATGTTACTTTTGTGTAGACCTTGCTTAAGTCTAGCAACGTTTTGGAACTTGCTTGAGCAACGTTCTTAAGAAGATAAAGAACGTTTTCAACTAAATCATAAATAACGTTGCTTATTTTCTTGAGAACGTTGCTCAAGAAAGTTCCAAAATAGCAACGTGTGAGAAAAATACGTTGTAAACCCCCTCAAATTGTAGTACACTAAATTTGATAATTAGTGCTAAATACACTAATTTACATAAACATGTTATAAGTTCTTACTGCTCTTCAATAATTTTACCCACTATATTGGCCAAGATGGGAGTCCTTATATAGTATCAGAATCAATGCTCCTGGTAATTTTTTTTAAACAAAAGTAAAAAATTATAGCATTTTCAAATCTTATAATAATCTAACACTAATTATTAAATTTAGTGTAGACAGTGGTTGTTGTTGCTCCGGAGCAGGGTTCAGGAAATTTTTGAAGCCTTAGTGGCTGATTGCCGATGGTTGATGTGGGGGGTCGGAATTTTTCCATTTCTCATCGGCAAGTGCCAATGTTTTATAAAATTTATAAAGCAATTGCCTGTAATTTTAAATTTTCATAGACTAATATCCGATTAAATGGAATTCCTCCTGGCCCTAATGATCTAAAAGACATAATGTAAAGTTACTCGTGTTCGTTTCTTAGTACAAAATTTTGAAATAGGAGAACACAAATGTTTGCTCAAAACTTTAAATTTGAGGCATTAACAGTGCGAAGCAAGTAAAGGCTGCGAACAGTGCGAAACAAGCGAAGGCTTCGAACAGTGCGAAGCAAGCGAAGGCTTCGAACAGTGCGAAGCAAGCGAAGGCTGCAAACATTGTAAAACAAGCGAAGGTTGCGAACAGTACGAAGCAAGCGAAGGCTACGAACAGTGCGAAGCAAGCGAAGGCTGCGAACAATGTGAAACAAGCGAAGGCTGCGAATAGTACGAAACAAGCGAAGGCTGGGAAGAGTATGAAGCAAGCGAAGGCTGCGAACAGTACGAAGCAAGTGAAGGCTGCGAACAGTGTGAAGCAAGCGAAGGCTACGAACAGTGCGAAGCAAGCGAAGGCTGCGAACAATGCGAAGTAAGCGAAGGCTACAAACAATGCAAAGCAAGCGAAGGCTGCAAACAGTGCGAAGCAACAAAGCCACACAGTGCCGTAACTGCCGTGACGACCGTTTAGGGTTCACAGCATTTGCTTCTGTGACCTCATGACGATACCCTAGTGCAATACCCTAGTTAAGAACCTCTAGGAACTTGAGGGTATCTAATGCACGTCCCGGGTATAAGCTAGAAGCCTAGAAACCCCAATTCCGTTAAAATGGCATTATTCCAGCAAAATGGCACACTTCAACTTTATAAACTTCAGTTCAAAACCATGTGATATAGCAGAATTTTGAGGTGATATTAGGGAAAATGAGTGACAATGTATGTAAAGAAGTGATATTACAAAAAAATTGTGATATTACAAAATACACCACTTTGTATGAGCACAAATGTAAGATCTAGTGTGGCAAAATGGCACATGACATATTGCCATTTTAACGGAATTGGGGTTTAGACTTTCAAACCCTTGACCGGCCAAGATCCGACATTTTTTTAATCTCACTGGCTATATAACTTTATATATCAAGTATTTTATTTCTTACATTGGCTGATTTCCGACGAATCCATAATTTCATCGGATTGGTATCCGATGTTTTGAAATTTAGACCGGCCAAGAGGCAAAATCTAGCGGCTATAATGAACTAGCTGTCGGTTTTCCCCGATCATTGCTCTGGAGGTTACTGCTCACTTCATTTCCAAGCTGACTTCGTCTGCATTCCTACTTGAGTAATAAAATTTGATGGTTGTGAGTCACACGGATGCAAATTTACATCGTGTTAGAATGCAAAATGAATGTTGCTATGTACAGTGTCTTATTTTATAAAAGAGCATAACTATGTGTGAACATCAGTATCTACTACAATTTGAGGAGGAGGTTTGCAACGTTTTCTTCTCAAACGGTGCAGCTCAAGTGTAGCAACGTTTGGGAACTTGCTTGAGCAATATTCTCAAGAAAAGAAGCAACGTTGTTATCAGATCACCAAGCAACATTATCTATAATCTACTTCAAAACGTTGGCTGCTTATTTTCTTGAGAACTTTGCTCAAGCAAGTTCCAAAACTTTGCTAGACTTTGAGCAACGTTTACACAAAGGCATTGTTCTTCACGTTGCAAACCTCTCTCAGTATTTTCTAGTAGTGTTGCATGATTCCCTTCATGACTAATGTGACTGAATGGTCGAATCTAGAATGCTCTCGCTGAAAAGTATGTAGAGTGTGCACTTGAACTCTTACTGCAGTTGACTAGAATGCTAACTTTGGTGTTTACAACTTCTTCAGTATGAAGTTGTATACCTTTTCTGCTTGATCCTAACGTCACCGAAAGTGTCAAATTGCCCTGTTTATGGCCTCAATTCAAGATCCTGCCGAACAATCAAAGACAATGCCATGGACGTCATGCATCGATTTTTTGGCGGCATCACCACTGAAAGGCCAAAGCATTTTATGGCGGCATGACTTTAGCCTTCAAAACCAAAAACTGTGATATTCTCATCACTTTGTGCAAGTTGAGGTATAAATTAATACTTTTTTGGTATTTCCAACTGTAAGATCTTCAAAGTGACTAGTTGCACTAACACCTTGTCAAATTTCAACGGTTGGATCTTTACCTTTCGTGAGATCGTAACGTTCAAAGTTGTTGTGTCAAGTTTTTCTTGTAAACTTTGAAGCTTGCTCTATTAATTTTTGAAGAATGCCCTTGTAAATTTGGTGAGAGCTTGAACATTGATTTCTTGAAAATCTGGGTGGTAGTATATCATCATAAACATATTTTTAAAATTTAGACAAGACTAAATTTGAATATGCATGAACTGCCCTATTTGGGCTTGAAAACAAACATTTGCGTTGAAAAAATTCTTATTTTAAGATCTGACTTTGGAAATTCTCGGACACACACCTTGTAGTATGGTAAAACAACTAGTAAGAATTTGAGGCAAACATACTGATTTTAACTCCTTTATCTAGGCTGCCCGGAACATCAAAAGCCCATTTTGGGTTGTTTTAGCCTTTAGGGGTTAAGGTGCTTTTTTACTTTCTTTTTTCCTTTTTTTTAGAAAAAATCTAAAGCAAATAGTTGATCACCGTATTTGGTTGAGGAATGCATCAAAACCTAGAGCAAGACGGAGAGTATTGTAAGGTGATCAATAGCGGCCCAATTTCCAGCATTAAAAATCTACATGAACGTTATTAGTGCAAGCAAATAGTAGAACATAGAGCAAGTGAAATCATTATTTTTGGACTCTTCTACAATGAGTTACAATTTTTTTCAAGTTAGACATATAGGTGTTCCTAAAATGGTGCCCTAAAATGACTCAATATAATGTTTTTAGTGAGTACATGGTACAGTTGCATGGAGAAGCTATTATGTACATATGAGTGAAGATTACTAGAGCACCATTATGGGACATGCTCCAGTTTAGACCACTCTGCTATATTAACAGAGTTGTCTTATCACACAAAGTTCCTAATCAATTTGTCGGACACAATTGAGATGAGATGTAGATTTAAGACGTCATCAATGTATCAAATGTACATCTCATCTAAATTGTGTCTGACATATGAATAGGAATTTAGTCTCATAAGGCAACGATGTATAGTAATATATGTACTCTAGATTTGCTCTTGAGAGTTGAGACGTGTGTTGAGATGAAGGAAAGCATTTAAAAAATAGGGTAATTTTATTGTGTTTGGTCTAGATTTGAGAGAGCGAGATTTGATGCTCCATTATGAGTTTTTTTTTGTAGTTGGAGTCATTTTCGACAAGGCTACTAAAATCCATGTTCGGTGTAATGTCGTCACCTAAGTATGTTGGCAAATTGAGATTCATAAGTAGGATTTGTATGTTTCACTTATCTAAGAGCCAATGGCAAGTTGAGCCTAGAACGAGGACATAGAATGTGTTCATTTAAATTCTAAAGGAGATGGTAGAACAAAATCCACTAGTTACTATTGCAAGATAATAACCAACAATATCTAAGAAGTAAAAATTTGAGGTTTTTTTTTTTTTTTTTTTTTTTTTTTTAAATCTATAAATAAATAAATAAATAAATAAATAAATTATTAATTTTTTAAAAAAATCAAGTGTAATAACAAACTATGCCTGCCCAATCAAAAGAACTAACACCACCTTTTTACAAGAGGCCACGATTCCATAGCGAACACACTATACTAAAAATTACATTTAGTGTTGGATGACAATTGGCATAATTACCACCATCATGCTCCAACACTATTGGTCAACTTGTGAACAATTAGTGTATTGGGGGGCGACCATTTCATAATGGCAACCTCCCTTTTAGCCGTAAAAGTTGCAAGTTGGATATTTAATGCTAACACTATTAGATCAAAATCTAACACTAAATGTCAATTTCTTCATTTTTTCAGTTCTACAATTCTCACTATTGTTTACAATTGGTGTTGAAATTGACAATTAGAGTTGCTACAATTCTACCCTTGTTGACAATTGGTGTTGTTGTTCGTGTTTAGTGTCGTCAATACTAAATATAATTTTTGGTGTACCATGATGCAAGGAAATAACGATGATAATAAACACCAAGCACTCTTACCAAGGAGAGTCCTACTACTCCAACTTTCTCCCAAAGTTTTGACAAATTCTTTGGCTTTTGGATTTTATAATCACAGAAAATAAACAAACCCCACTTCCCAGTGATGAATCCACAATCCCAAGAAGTCAAGTCACAGGTAAACTTATACGAAAACTGAACCACAAAAACCATCTTAACTGAAAGTAATCAATATTCACTAAATTACTGCTAATGTATGAGTTATGGAAAAAGAGAAAAAAAAGAAAAAAAGAAGTAATTTCAGTCGTGAGCCAGGCCACTGTAATTGTTGAAAACATTGAGAGGTGAACGATTTTTCAGAAACATTGAGTACGGTTGGACTACCTAAAAGCGCCAGGGGACCTAAAATGGCGCTGTACCTCATTTGTAGACTGTGAAAATACAGATGTACCTCATTTGTATATAACGCTTATGGGTCAAACCTTACTTAGCACTTTGGAATTTTGTATAAAATTCACAAATGCGAATTATATGTTGCAAATTTTTGCAATCCTCTTGAAAACCTATTTCAAATGTGGTCATAATTTTATTTTGAGTTTACTAATGCTAAAAATAGGTCAGATCTCTTAAGTTGGTGCTTATAGGACACTCAACCTTATGTCAGAGCATTTGCACCGCACCAGCGGTCCTCAAGCCCCCTGTAAATCACGAAATATCGAGGGGTTGGTGGCTGAGTGCCGCACTGACGCTCCAAACCGCTTATTCACGCTTGCGGGCGGGCTCCAGAGAACATGACCCGGGCTCTATGGTAAACTGTCCTAAAAGCGCCACCTTAAGATATCTGACCTATTTTTAGCACTACTACATTCAAAATAAAATTATGACCACATTCGAAATAGCTTTTCGGGAGGATTGCAAAAATTTGCAACATATAATTCGCATTTGTGAATTTTATACAAAATTCCAAAGTGCTAAGTAAGATTTGACCCAATTGCGTTATATGCAAATGAGGTACATCTCTATTTTCACAATCTACAAATGAGGTATAGATCGCTTTTGGGTACAGAGCGCTTTTAGGATTGCCTACCTTAGCACCTTATGAGTTCTGCAAGGGCCCTCTACTTTTTTTCATCGCATGATTCATGCCTAATTAGTGGGCAGGTTAGGGCTTCGTGGTGGCCGAATCTTTTTACTGCTCGTGAATCGCGATGAAAGGCAAGCACGGACGTTGGTGCGGCGCGGCGCCGAAGAGAAGCGGTCGTCTGAGCTTGCAAATCTCTCCCAAGTTGGTAGTAAGCGTTGCAATTCGGACAACGCAACGAAAGTCCGCTCCTACTCTGATGTTGTATTCACTCTATCCGGCTGCCTTTTATGGACCCAAACAAGATGAGGGAGATGAAGGCCCTAAAGCCGCCACCTGAACCTACCGGAATAGCGCGTCAGGGTTTGTGGAGCACCGTTGTGGGACTCAAGAGGCCGCATTAAGCCTCCGCTTTGGATCTCCGATTAAGGTCCGGAACCTCGAGAAGGGATGCTATAACTATGTAAACCTTGCAGCTTATTTGTAAACCCTGATTCCAAGACGGGAGATCTTTGAAAATCCCTCCAAGCTACATGAATATCTTAACCCTTAAACGTCTGAGCGGCCCCGAGGGGGCTGTTTCCAACAGAATCTCCTCTGTAGCTCTCAATGTACTCAACTTTTCACTTATATTTTGATGTCAAACTCGTCACCATCTTGTGATGCATTCAAAAAGTGAAATTTTAGAATTCAAATCACAATTTGTATGAGTGATTTGTGCTTTGAAAGGATTGCGGTAGGTAGCTTGGGGTTGTACAATACTTGTAGGAGGTTGCAAGCTCATCATTGATTGGATCATTCATGATGCCCAAGTCCAAAAGATGTTGTGATCCAATTTTGGGCTGCCCCAATCCGTACAGCTAAACGTTTAACCCTTAAACGTCAGTCTATACGGATTTGGGTAGCCGAGTATTGGATCACAACATCTTTTTGACTTGGGCATCATGAATAGTGCACTTTTTGAACTTGCCTGGGCATCACGAATGATCCAATCAATGATGAGCTTGCAACTTCCTACAAGGTTATGTACAACCCCAAGCTACCTACCACAATCCTTTCAAAGCACAAATCACTCATACAAATTGTGATTTGAATTCTAAAATTTCACTTTTTGAATGCATCACAAGAAGGTGACCAGTTTGACATTAAAATATGAGTGAAAAGTTGAGTACATTGAGAGCTACAAAGGAGATTCTGTTGGAAACGGCCCCCCTCGAGGCCGCTAAGACGTTTAAGGGTTAAGAACACCATATTCGCTTAATTGGGACTATTCCTTAAATTTGGGACTAAATTTATATTGAAATTCACAGTAAAAGAGTTATAAAATTGCTAGCTGTTGCGAACTCTCACCCTATAAAATGCGACATTGTCAATACTTATCTACTTACTATTATGATTCGGAAATTTAAACTGTAAACCATAAAACAAAAACAAAGACGATGTGCGTTCGCGCTTGTAATTCCACCACTGGGCTTTTTGCAGTAACCATGTGTAGGGTTTAAGTAAACATTTGCAACGCGCGGTACCTCCCTCCCTTTAGACAATTTCAGGCATGATTGACATGGGGCCAATAAACGTTCTCCCAAAAACTGCTCTTGCAATTGGGCACCCTTACAACGGAAATAACTTAAAAGGCGACATTCGTTACACTGAGACGATTTGGAGTCTCATATTCGATTCGGGGATAAAGAAAAACGGTTCAACATGTTAAATATTGAATCATTTTTATAATTTTAGGCTTTTACCTATTAATATACATGAATACCTCTTGTGCCCAGAAGTTGCATTTAAGTTTTATCCCCAGCCCGGGGATAAATTCACCAAATCTAAAGTATGCTCAAAGTCTCAAAGTACACATAGTCTCAATGTAACGAATATGACCACTTAAAAAGTGTACAAAAACTAGTCTACTCTTTGCAATGACATTGCAGATGATGAAGTTGATGATACAGTGATTGGTGCAATAAAATTTAATGTAAAAGTTCAAGGTACTTCCACATGAGCTTGAAGGTTACCGTGGGCTGATGTCATATTTCCATCTCACCAACACGTTTTGTAGTACACTTCCTATCCTCTTTATTCTAGGTGTATTGTTCTACCAGAATGTGTTTCAGAAGATTGAGTTCATGTATGAAGTTGCACTCAAACATGAGGTCTGACTCTTTTAGTTCCGTATAAATACTTGATCTAGAAAGATGTCTACTCTACAAAGGTAGAGGAGCCAATTTAAGGAATATGTAACTAATTATGGACTAATTAGAAAATAGTATCAACGCACTGCTTGAGTCTCAGCTTCTCGGTAAGAGGCTAGTGGTTGATACTATTTTCCTGCCATATTCTCAGAAATAGCCCCAAGCCATGCGTACTGTCAAACGAGTCCGTTGGGGTTTGAACGCGGACCAGCACGACTACAAACGTGGTGACGACGTACCCACCAATATCACATTCATACACCCATTGAACAAACCGCACCACAAATGGATATTGTATCTTGGTTTGTATAGTTTAGTTACAGTTCCGTGGAGTTTTAGTGTCTATCCGAAAGGGATGAGTGGTTTTTTTTCTTATACATCTTTGTCTTGTGGCCATTGAGGTAAATAAATTACGAACAGATGTAGAAGAGCCGATCTTCGATTTGGAGACTGGAGTTCTTATCCATTGATATATCTGCAGACTTTTGAAATCGATATCATCTTGGTTCACATGGAGTTTAAGTATTACTATTGTATTGGTTGGCAACATATAGTCATAGCATACGAACTCAAGACTTTCAATCAATTTCAAGTAAAAAGATTTATACAATTCATAGTTTCCGTAATTGTACATTTCTATGTGAATTTACTTCGTATTGGGAGATTCTCACTGTCATAGATTTTTTCACTGAATCTTTGTGAGCTGTAGATTTTGTGGAGTCTTAGTATGATACAAATTCGTATTTTTCAATTTCGTATTAATAGGCCTTTCTTCTCAACTATTATTTTAAGTTTATGATACACCAGCACTATATAGTACAGTCTACCCTCTATTGTTAACTTTGATCTACTCGAGAGGTAACATAATTATATAGAGGTTATCAGTTAATACCTATAAAAGTATTTTTTTGAGCAATTTACAAATATTAATATTTATAAATTCATGCGTTTGTGAAGAGTCCATGTGAGAATACCATTGAAAGAGAAAGTAGTTTTGTAGGATGTCTTTCATTGTTAACATTTAGAGTCAAATTTACAAAGAAGGGAGTCAGGACTCTTTCATTGTTAACATTCATAATGTGCAATATGTGGGGAGTAGAAGAAATTTAACGTTTACAAACAGTTTATATGGTACTTGTGAAGAAACTTATAATTATAATATTGGACAAAATCATAACAGAAGTGTTGTTAATTACTGTAACCTGGAGACTAGTGGTCAACACTGAAAGTGACTGATTACACTGTAATATCTCTGGCAACTCTCATGAGAGTAGTATTTGCTTTTGGTTCCCATTGCAATCACTGAGAAAATGCGTAATATACATTTCTCTGAAATAGAATATGCCAACTATACCTGTCTTTTGTAACAATTCTTATGTTGTAATTGTTTGTCAAATGATGATGGTTCAATCATTATGACTTAGAGCGAGTATTATTACAAGGATGTGGGCTTGGCGAAGGCCGGGTATACTGAAGTTCTTGCACCTTAGTATAGAACTGTAGATGTATTGTACTAGATTTAATAGTATATACAGATTACATGAAATTTATCTTCACTTTATTGTAAGAAATTCATATACACTGAGGTGATGTAGTACTGTAGTATTTGGCATGTATGATGTCAAAGAATGTTCTATAACTTCTTCTTTAAATCAACTCCCAAAGGGATACATTATACAGCACAATGTCGGATGATCTACATGTATACTCGACTACTCGTATTGTAATGCACTACTCCAATCTTGAGACGAATGGATCTATAATTTCTTACACTAAACTGGAGACGATAAATTTCATGTAATTTGTATATATTATTAAATCTAGTACAATACATCTACAGTTCTATACTAAGGGGGTGCGCAATATTCTGATTTATTGATTCTACAACTTATTAGTACATTTATTTTAAATTATGTATCGTGGGAGTCGCTAAGAATGTCCACGGCTCTTCATGGTTGACTCCTGCATGTACGATGATTGACAAGCATGTACGGCTCTATGACAATGACTCCATGTCTGAGATATATCTAATGACCTTGCGCTTGCGACGTTTATGCATTACCCAAACGTCAGGACTGGGTTTTACACGCTGCATATATGCAATCCACAGTCATGCAATGGATGTCAAACACCAGTGTTATGTTTTTGTCACCATATCACATCATAAACCCCATCAACTTTGTACACAGTAATTACAAAAGTAGATTGCAGTGGTGAAGACTAATAAAGAGTTAACTACTAACAGTTTTTTTTCTACTTTACCTTGCGATGATGGTACCGTTCATCGTCATCAGCTCTATGGCCCTGAGCATTGCAAATAATATAATCAGTATTAGTGTCCACTACATATTCCATATTTCCCTTTCACGGAAATGTTTGGTTCATGTGACCCATTGCGTGGTCTTGTCTGTCTTCAAAATTATTCCCCAGTATTCTTTAACAAAAATCCAAACAAAATAAAAAATTTTAAGTCCGCAAAAAATGTTTTCTCGGGTAAAGTCCGGTACTATAAAGTGACTAGCCTCTATTCACACATGCTATAAATAGCTCCTATGCTATAAAAGGCTATGGGTATACGCGGTCTTCATAGTGCTGAGGCCTGTCCACAGCTTCAACTCGATGCGTCTTATGAAGTTTTTCATTTTCTCTGTAGGCAGACCCCACCCTTTCATTTAATGTGGGCAACATGACTCAAAACAATGAGAACGTGTGGTTAAGGCGAGTAAATGAGGGATATGGTAATGGAACTAACCTCAGGGACATTCTCTGCATTCGGCGAGTCATCTCGTCCCCGTAGTATGGATTCCTGTCATTCCACAGTTTTTTTGTAAGTTACATTGCTGCAATGAGGATATAAAAACTCGATATTCGTTATTTTGGGAGATTTTCAATCTCCCAATTTAATGACAGTTTAGCTCGAGTCGAGCTAAACTACACCCTCAGATTGGGTAATTCACAGAAACTGGCAAAAACAACTAATTGTTAGACTTTCAAACGGCCATAACTTACTCAAATTTTGTCCAAATGAGGCATATGAGGTGTTTTTTGACATCTATGTTGTCTGTACATGTCAAAAAACACCTCATATGCCCTATTTGAACGAAATTTGAGTAAGTTATGGCCATTTGAAAGTTTTGACAATTGATTTTTTCTGCAATTTCAGTGAAGTACCCTATTTGCTGGTACAGTTTAGCTCGACTCGAGCTAAACTGCATTTTCCCAAAATCATGGAATTTTCCCAATATAATGAATATCATGTTTAAAGAAAATTTCACATGTCACAAAACCCAACGCACCTGGGTACATGGAATAACCTCTTCTGCAGCTGGTCGAATTCTCGGTGGGCATACCTCGGACCCCGACAACTCTGGTGCCGATGCAATGGAGGTGGTGGCTTGGCCCGGAAGTGGAGTAGACGGGGTGTCAGTATACTCTCCCCTACTGATGACGTGACTCAACCCAGCACTCCTGATAGTTTTCTCCGCTTCCTCGAGCTCCTTCTGTTTCAACTCAAGCTCCCGCATCAGTTTCCTGTTCTGCATCTCAAGCTCACGGCTTTTCAGGCGGTTAGCTCTGTTCACGGCGAGCTTCTTCTTGCTAATTGCCCTCAGTTGAATCCTCAAAGCTTTATCCTGCGACAACTTCTTATCACTGCCTGTTGATATTGTATCATCAGCAGCACCTTCCGACAACTCCGAAGACTGGTCCGTGGGATATTCCACAACTGTCTTCTTATAATGAAGATCATCGTCGTCACTGTCGATTAAGATGAGATTCTCTATATTCGAAGGTTTCGGGCCAGAAATCTCCACCTTTACTGCCCGTAGTGCAGGTAATGGACTTTGCTTCACGGCGTCAACAGGTACAGCCAACTGGACAATGGCACAATCTTGTTCGATAGGAGCCTGAACACCTTCTAGAATGGAGATCTGGGTCTCCGGAATACGATGGTCTTCTCCCTGCGATCCTGCATTCTCTGCCACTGGGCAATTGACCACTGCCAAATTTGGGTGCCCTTCAGCGCCCGACGTGTTCAAATGGTTGCTGCCAGCGCCCGACGTGTTCAAATCAGGGTTGTCTTATTAGACACAATTTTCGGAATGTCTGTCTGATTTGTCGTATTGGACATGTCTGTTAGACGTCCGGTCGACGAAAATGTCGACCGTACCAAAAATTACATAGTAAAAAACTTGCTGAGATTTACCTTGAGGTAAAAAGCTATTTTCCTACGTGGCGTAGAGTTGATAATGACGTGGAAAATCAAAATACACGTCACAGTGGGCGACCGCCGGTGGGCGACCTCGCTAGGCGACGGACGGTCGCACCGCGGCGAACGTCCGTCGCCTGCTGCGATCGCCGATCGCCCTGGCTGCCGCGCGTAGGCGACCGGCGGTCCAGTATGGAGATCGGCGGTCGCCCTAGCAACCGCTTCTAGGCGACCTTAGGGGCAAGGACAAAGTGTCCGCGAGCCAATCTGGACCCCTCCTGTTGGGGCAACCGCCGATCCAAGTGATGCGCGAACGTAGCTCATAGGGCGACCGGCGGTCTACCCTCTAGAAACGAAGGACATGAACTTTGAAGAGCCATAACTTTTTCATTCGGACTTTGTTTTTGACGAAATCACTTGGGTTGGGTCCCAAATTAAGTCTAGTTTAGGTGGTAAAATTTGCACACTCATACAATTAAGTATGAAAAAATGGCATGCATTTTAGTGAAGGGAGTATTTGTTTCTTGGGTTTTTAAACATTTGGCATGTTTTACCATTGCAAGCCTATTATTTGACATCAAAAAGGTTTTTGCATGATGTGTTTTAGACAAGTGTGATCTTCAGATGCATCCCACAATCTTTGTAGTTGGAAGTATTTTGATCCAGATAGTTTTAGTATTAGCTTTGCAATGATAATTCTACGATAAAAAAAGTGAAAAAGTGGATGATTTTTGAAGAGATAGATCTCCTTCAACCATCGTTAGATTTTGAATTTTTATTTTAGAATGGATTCCAATTAGAGTGTTGTATTGGTGATAGAAACCTCGATTCATTCGAAGATATATTGAAGATAACGTATAATTTGAGTGCTAGGGATCTAGGTTTGGACTATATTAATTACTTTATAGAATATTTGGCAGTTCTTATCATTGCAAGGCTACTATTTGAGCCATAGGGAAGTCCAAGATGTATAGGGAAACAGAGAGGGAGAGTAGTATTTATACTTTGCCTGGACCGGCGGTCGCATGAGCGACCAACGATCGCCCATGAGTGACCAACGTTCGCCCCTACGCGACCGCCGATACAGCTGAAAGGCGAACGCCGCTCTGTAGGGCGACCGCCGATCCAGGTGATGGGCGAACGTAGCTCATAGGGCGACCGGCGGTCTACCCTCTTCGAACGAAGCACATGAACTTTGAAGAGCCATAACTTTTTCATTCGGACTCTGTTTTTGACGAAATCACTTGGGTTGGGTCCCAAATTAATCCTAGTTTATGTGGTAAAAATCGCAGACCCATACAATTAAGTATGAAAAAATGGCATGCATTTTAGTGAAGGGAGTACTTGTTTCTTGGGTTTTTAAACATTTGGCATGTTTTACCATTGTTAGCCTATTATGTGACATCAAAAAGGTTTTTGCATGATTTGTTTTAGACAAGTGTGATCTTTAGATGCATCCCACAATCTTTGTAGTTGGAAGTATTTTGATCCAGATAATTTTAGTATTGGCTTTGCAATGATATTTCTAAGATGAAAAAAGTGAAAAAGTGGATGATTTTTGAAGAGATAGATCTCCTTCAACCATCGTTAGATTTTGAATTTTTATTTTAGAATGGATTCCAATCACAGAACGTTCATGGGCGACCGCGGGTCCCGCATACGCGACCGCGGGTCCCGTATGGGCGACCGCGGGTCCCGCATGGCGACCGCAGGTCCTGCATGGCGATCGCCAATCCCGCATGGCGATCGCCGGTCCGCTGCAACTGCGGTTTGGGGCGACCGGCAGTTTGGAGGTGCGAGTGCACAAGAGCTCCCGCTCTTGCTCTTGGATCCTCTTTTACGCAATCCCTCAATCCCTCATATTCAAATTTCAAATTCACCGCTTCAAGCATCTTCTCCGTTCCCCCTCATTTCCCTTAAATCTCCCTTCATTTTTCATTCTCCATCTTCTTCAAATTTCATATTCTCCGCTTCTTCACATTTTCTATAATGAAATGAAAATGATTGTCATGGTCATGGCTTTTGGCCAAGACTTGGGAGCATGATAAATGAAAAATGAATTTTTGAGTGCCTTGCACACTCTTCTGGTGCAAGATGGATTTAGACATGTACAAGTTTAATCTCAATTTTAAAATAAAATTCTCATCATTCTCTCTTTTACCCTCCCCTTTTTCTTCATTTTCTTTTTAAATAATTGTACTCTAGCCAATCAATGATTTTTGAGCCTCATGGTCTCCTTGATAGTAGTTGAGTTGAGGCATTTACTTCCACTCAACTACAATCAAGGAGACCATAAAATCATTATCCATTATGGATAAATTAGCATACTTTGGGGACTTTGAAGTTAGTGATCATTCTCCTTTCATCAAGGTATTGTAAAGCCAAATGGTCAATCTTGAGGGTCCACAATGTAAAGTGAGCCTAAGACAAGTAGAGTAAAGGTACGCTTATTTCAAGTTCCTATAATGTCTTAGTAGTAAATACAAGTGTTGAAAATATCTTGACTGTCATGATATTTAAGTTTGATTTATTCATCATAATATGGGCAAGTGATATCAAATACTTGCACGTCATTCACAAATAATGGGTTAAATATTACTATGAGTAATTGGTTCATTAGAATGTTTGTAAATGGTTATTGTTGTCGACTTATAATATTTACCTTCATATGGTGGTCACTCAATTTTTTGCCAAATCTATAATATGTTATATATCACCCTTTAATTTGACAAGCAACTTTTTCCCTCACTTGTTACTAGGATATATGCACGAACCCCTTTCTCTTAATTGTATTAGAAGGTGTTAATACTTAACCCGCCAAAATTTTCAAATGCCTCCCCCCAATCATTTTAACCAATGTTATAATGTTATGGGGCCGTAAACTAATTGCAAGGATAATCTATTAGCATATATATACTCGGATATTGTATATGGAGAATTTATAATTTATTAAAGACTCTACTGATCTTAGAAGAAACTAAATTTTGTTCTTGAATGTGATGTTAGAATATATGATGAAGTTTTGCTGCAAAGATAGTATCTTATCTAAATGCTAGAAATTGATTGACATGATTAAATTCTAAGATTGTAGATATTGAAGTATTTCATGCATTAAAGAGGCTAAGACTCTGTAAATCAATACTCATTTTATCAATTATTTTTAATAGTTAGGCACAAAATGACTTGCTAAAGTATACACCATATAATAAAATATATATCATGTCATGCCTACCAAGAGGATGAGAAAGTGTCAACCCATCCTCCCTCCCATTCATTATTTCCAATTTAGAGATTTAGACCTCTCATGTCCATTTTTTATGAACAGAAAGATCATGAAATGGGAATTATGGGACCAATGATCCCAAATTACTAGCATGTGCCTACTCCTTGTTAATTTAACCTAATACATTAAAAACTACATGGCTCTTTTACCCCTCCCCCAACCAATGTTCATCCTCATCTCATCCTCTTAAGAACTGATACGAACACTTATGGACTTGCATGCAACATAGGTGGGAGAATTCCCGACTGCAAAAAGAGCCGATCCAGCTGATGGGCGAACGTAGCTGAAAGCGCGACCGGCGGTCTACCTGATGGGCAATGACAAAGTGTCCGCGCGCCTATTTGTACCCCACTTGTTGGGGCGACCGCCGATATAGCCAATGGGCGAACGTCGCTCAGTAGGGCGAACGTCGCTCAGTGGGGCAACCGCCGATCCAACAGATGGGCGAACGTAGCTCAGAGGGCGACCGGCGGTCTACCTGATGGGCAAGGACAAAGTGTCCGCGAGCCTATTTGTACCAATCTTCTTGGGGCAACCGCCGATACAGCCGATGGGCGAACGTCGCTCCGTGGGGCGACCGCCGATACAGCCGATGGGCGAACGTCCTTTACTGGGGCGACCACCGATACAGCCAATGGGCGAACGTCGCTCAGTCGGGCGATCGCCGATCCAGGTGATGGGCGAACGTAGCTCATAGGGCGACCGGCGGTCTACCCTTTAGAAACGAAGGACATGAACTTTGAAGAGCCATAACTTTTTCATTCGGACTTTGTTTTTGACGAAATCACTTGGGTTGGGTCCCAAATTAAGTCTAGTTTATGTGGTAAAAATTGCACACTCATACAATTAAGTATGAAAAAATGGCATGCATTTTAGTGAAGGGAGTACTTGTTTCTTGGGTTTTTAAACATTTGGCATGTTTTACCATTGTTAGCCTATTATGTGACATCAAAAAGGTTTTTGCATGATTTGTTTTAGACAAGTGTGATCTCTAGATGCATCACACCATCTTTGTAGTTGGAAGTATTTTGATCCAGATAGTTTTAGTATTGGCTTTGCAATGATATTTCTACGATGAAAAAGTGAAAAAGTGGATGATTTTTGAAGAGATAGATCTCCTTCAACCATTGTTAGATTTTGAATTTATTTTTTAGAATGGGTTCCAATTACAGTGCTGTATTGTTGATAGGAACCTCGATCCATTCGAAGATATATTGTAGATAAGGTATAATTTGAGTGTAAGGGGTCTATTACTGGACTATATTAATTGTTTTGTAAACTATTTGGCAGTTTTTATCATTGCAAGACTACTATTCGAGCCATAGGGAAGTGTAAGGTGTATAGGGAAATAGAGAGGGAGAGTAGTATACTTTTCCAATGTATTTTATATGAAACATGATTAAAAGTTTTGGCCTATAAGATGAAGGTAAGTAGTTTCTATTAAATACCTAGGATTAATTAAATTTGTTGAAATGGGGTGTGTGTATAAAAGGAGGGATGAGATGATACAATAATGATAAAAACCACCAAATATTTTACAAAGTAATTAATATAGTCCAGTAATAGACCCCTTACACTCAAATTATACCTTATCTACAATATATCTTCGAATGGATCGAGGTTCCTATCAACAATACAGCACTGTAATTGGAACCCATTCTAAAAAATAAATTCAAAATCTAACAATGGTTGAAGGAGATCTATCTCTTCAAAAATCATCCACTTTTTCACTTTTTTCATCTTAGAAATATCATTGCAAAGCCAATACTAAAATTATCTGGATCAAAATACTTCCAACTACAAAGATTGTGGGATGCATCTAAAGATCACACTTGTCTAAAACACATCATGCAAAAACCTTTTTGATGTCACATAATAGGCTAACAATGGTAAAACATGCCAAATGTTTAAAAACCCAAGAAACAAGTACTCCCTTCACTAAAATGCATGCCATTTTTTCATACTTAATTGTATGGGTCTGCGATTTTTACCACATAAACTAGGATTAATTTGGGACCCAACCCAAGTGATTTCGTCAAAAACAGAGTCCGAATGAAAAAGTTATGGCTCTTCAAAGTTCATGTGCTTCGTTCGAAGAGGGTAGACCGCCGGTCGCCCTATGAGCTACGTTCGCCCATCACCTGGATCGGCGGTCGCCCTACTGAGCGACGTTCGCCCATCGGCTGTATCGGCGGTCGCGTAGGGGCGAACGTCGGTCGCTTATGGGCGATCGTTGGTCGCTAAGGCGACCGCCGGTCTAGAGAAGGCGACCGCCGGTCTAGATGACGCGACCGCTGGTCCAGTCCTACGTTGCGCAGACGCAAACCGTATTGCTGAGCTGTACACACCACGTGGCAGCCACGTAGGATGCAATGTGGACATGGTAAATCCTGGGTAAAAAAAAGATTTTGTAGATTCTATTAGACATTCTGAGGCTCAATGTCTGTCTGACATGTCGTGTTTGTCTGACGTCCGTCAGTGTCTAGCAAGACAACCCTGGTTCAAATGGCTGCTGCCAGCGCCCAACGTGTTCAAATGGCTGCTGCCAGCGCCCGACGAGTTCAAATGGCTGCTGCCACTTGGCGAAGGATCATCGGTGGGCGTAGGAACGGCATCTTGTTCGATAGGAGCCTGAACACCTTCTGGAATGGAGATCTGGGTCTCCGTAATACGATGGTCTTCTCTCTGCGATCCTGCATTCTCTGCCACTGGGCAATTGACTACTGCCAAATTTGGGTGCCCTTCAGCGACCGACGTGTTCAAATGGTTGCTGCCACTGGGCGAAGGATCATCGGTGGGCGTAGGAACGGCAGCGACGTCATCGGGTGTAGGAACGGCGGAGGTGACTTCAGCAAGCGATTGATCGACTGGGTCAACCAGGCTCCCTTCAATAGGTTGAAGCCTTGGAAAGCCAAAAGACGGAGTTCCATCCGTTGACGTCTCACATGCCGGCGTTGGGCCCACTGGGTTCTCAAATGACGTCGTCGCCGCGACTGGGACCCCACCAATTAGGGGTTCAGAGCCATCCGGAGACCGTCCCTGACGAACAGGACCTTCTTGAGATGCAGTCTGATAATCGGAACCTACAAAATCCCGACTTTCAGTTACCGGGTCTCCATGATTATATCCATCATCACAAGAGCAAACCGCTACGCCAAAGTTCTCCGGCTGCGCTGGTGCTGGCATCAGAGGCGCATTTGGGAAAAAACAACGAAGAAAATCACCTGAGCCACGAATGCGTCCCATCATCAGAGAGGACCTTTCTGCCACTGCCATCTCCGTGGCCGTCCTATGCCCATCCTCAATGTCTGGCAGGATATTCTTCGAACTCTCGAGCAATGCTGCAAACCTCTCCGGATATGCGAGGTCTCCTTCGAAGACCGAAGTCACTTTAGTCGCAGGTGAATACTCGGCAGAGTCTTTGCCGTCCTCACCTTCATCCGCATCGTCCTCATCTTCGCCTTCACATTCACGAATGAGAGAGTATACTTAGGTCAGCAGAAGAACTTAAAGTTGAATCACCATATTCGTTTAATTGGGAAATTCCGAGAGATTGGGACTCTCTAAAATCTATAACCACCATAGATTACGTGGAAAAATCTATACGAGTTGTAGATTTTATAGAGTCCCAATCTTGCAGAAATTCCCAATTAAACGAATATGGTGTTTTGAGCATATAGAAATCGAAATATGAAGTGGGAAATACTACCAGAGTCTGAACATATCTCCTCGAATGTTTGGTGCACTTCATCATCTGCACATTCGCCTTCTGCAGCTTCGGTGCCATCCCTAGCCAAAGTACCAGCATCGAAATTTGTCGCGATGTCTTCGTCGCAACCAGCTGAAGCACTCTCATCCGAGTTCTCGGGATTCAATTCTGTACCTTTGGATTTCCAACTGAGGCCATGATGATCTGAGACATCGGCAGTTGATTTTCCGGGGTGGAAAAGGTGCGCAAACCCTGTTAAGTTACATCCGAACTTGTGACTGAAGGCTAACATATCAAGCGAATCTCCCTGCAGAACGACAGCTATAGGTTTCAAACCATTCATCTGCCCAAAACAAAAAACCGGTCAGATTAGGATTCCCTGCCACTGGGCCATAGCCCCCTAGATTTTACAACTGTTCGAACCATAATTATACAAATAGGACTCGCAACTGCATACCGAAATATGTCAGGACCCTCGGACAGTGGGCAATTGCCCAGTGGATCTACAAACTGAAATAAAAACTGTGTGCAGTCCTCACCACTGCAGCGATCATCGGCTTTCGACCCGCAGCAATGCAGATAAGCTTCAAAGGGGGGCTGTCATCTTCAGGAGTTCGATGAAGCTGCTCAATGAAGTCTAGGTAGACCTCCATGCGCAGCTCGTCCTCATGAGATGGGTACTCTCGCACAGCGCCAATCTTCTTGAACTTCTCTTCACTACGGAGAACTTCTTTCCATGCCAAGGGTTGGCAACCGTTCTTCGAATAGACGAGCACAACAACCCCATTACCCTTCTTGATCGTGTTGTTCAAGAAGAAATATTTCTCCGCCGTTGCCGCTATGTAGTGAGATTCTTGCACTGTATAGTTCGGAAAATACGCTGTCAACGCGCGTTGCACTTCCTTTGATTTGTTACAGTGCGAGATCACCAACCAGTGTGACGGGGGATGTAACAAATCTGTTGGCTTCAGTAGCACGTCCAAGATGGATTTGTAAGTGCGCCCACTCATAGCATCAAACTCGAAATCCTCCTCTTCCAGGAATTCGTCGATAGGACGGAAGTCTAAAATGCCACCCGCGATGTTCGATGACAATTCGGTTTCTCAATCCTCCTGAGCTACTTCACCCTATAGGTCTTGGTTTTACACATGGATAACCTTCGAAAACTTCGTGAAATTCCGAGTTTTCTCCAATACGCCATACACGGGTGCAACGTCGGGTCGGAGAACGGGTTTCCTTTTCAAAACACGACCACTACAAGGAGAATAGTATCCTAATTGACGAAATTTTGACAAAAACCTGCCAATTGTTCCGTCAATTAGGAGACCCTGATTCGGTCACTCAATTGACAGAATTCTATCATTCATTTGTCAATTTGGACGAAGTTCCACAATGCAAAAAAATTAAAAATTCGGAAATTTTGAGGAAACATTTCTCTGCCCGGGCACGCCGGGCAGCAGCGTTGGCACAACGAAAAATAGCGCGGGCCCCATCAAGGGGGTAGCGAGGGCCCTACCGCGGGAAATGCGAGCCCTACCGGTGGAGGCTCACAAGTGGTATGTTAGGGGATTCGATCCCTTGACCTCACGGGTATAGTCCAAGTGACTAGCCAACTCACCTACTATCCAATTTCATGTCCGAAGATACGTTTTTTTTTATATATATATGCTTTAAGTACAAGTACATTAGACTTTGAATATTTTTCACGATGTAAAAAAAAAAAAATTTCAAAATTTTTTTTTGAAATATTCTATGCAGGTATTTTTTTATATGTATAAAAAATTTCAATTTTTTTTGAATTTTTATTTTATTTTATGCTAGGGCCTTTTTTTACTACCGAGTAGACTTTGAATATTTTTCACGATGTAAAAAAACTTTTTTTTTTCAAAATTTTTTTTTGCACTATTTCATGCAGGTATTTTTCTATATGAAAACCAACCCAAGTGATTTTGTCCAAAACGGAGTCCGGATGAAGAAGTTATAGTTCTTCAAAGTTTCTGCCCTTCATGCAAAATGTCGTATTTTGGCATTTTGCATCAACTTTGAAGGTTATGATCTCACAAATGGAGAAGATCCAACGGTTGAAAATTTCAGCGGTAGCTCAAAAACAAGTAAATTACAAGATCCTACGGTTAAAGTCTACAAAAAGTTTTAGCAATTCCATGCTTGTCGTAAATAAAAAAAATTGACAAGAAGTTGACTAGAATTTGACAAGAAGTTGACAAAAACATTAATAATGTCCAAAGTGACAGATTTGGGCTGCGGGATGCTGACTTCGTCATTTCGGACATTTTTTTGTCAACTATTTGTCATCTCGGGCCCCATTTCCTTGTAGTGGACTGATCTCCGCTAAAAACCCAAGCGGAGGGCTCTCTTGCTCGCGCCTCGGCTTGTCACTGGCTTTCATGAACTTCGCCAGGTAGAGCTTAGTACCCCTCCGGATTAACTCGTCCATGTGGGCGGAGTTGAAACCTATCTCCGTCTTGAAGCGTTGCCAAGCCTCCGGATTTACGTCATCATCTACCCAAAGCATAGCCGGGTAGTACTTGTTTATCCAGCGAATCACGACGTTCTTCTGCTTCTTTCTGTCAGTCCACTCCTTCAGACTGTAGCAAAATTTGTTCTTAGGTCTGTTAGACCCAATGTAGACTTTGGGCGGAAGAACTACTTCTTCATTTTCCGGCGTTGGCGTGTGCTCCCCGTTAATCTCAAGGCCCTGTGTTATTCGTGCTACGAGCTCGGTCAAACTATACGTCCCCATACCACGGATACACTTGAACGTGTACGCGACGTTGTGTTTGCGTTCCCATGGCTTGACATCTTCCTTCCATTTATTCCCCGTGTCCGGATTAATCAGATCGCCACTTTCGTACCAGTGGAAGGCATCCATAATCTGATTGTGCAGCTCATCCGGCGCACAAATAACCCGAAACTCGCCCGGATACTCTTTTGCAGTCTTGTTCGCATTCCTCACTGTCATTGCGTTTAAAGTCTCCACTGCTTTCAATTGGAACTCCTACACAAGCAATAGCAACGAAGAAAATGATTCTCAAGTATCGTCGATATACACCTTAGCCAGTGGGCAATTGCCCACTGGATTGCAAATATCAATCCACCCGAGTACAAACTTCTAGGTGATTAGAAATGTGCAGTTAAAGATTTCAGTGTACTTCAGCAACTGCCTACTGGACCCAAATTACAAACAAGAAAATGATAGACGACATACCTTCCAGTTTGACTTGGATTTGCCATCGGAAGTTGGGTTACCGTAGTGCACCCATAGGTCACGCGCGTACTGAATGTGTAGGAGGTACTCAGGGGAGTCTCAGTGGAAGAGATTTGTGTTGTTCACCCTTCTTGATAGCTCCGACAATAAGAGGTTGTCATCCGTCCATACAAAATCGCATGTCCAGGTTCTGTAAGTGTCTTTCACAGTTGAATCGACGTCCTTACTCGCCAGTAGTCTGGACGCCGCTGCCCATTGATAATATAAAACGGCAGATTCTTAGCATCCTCGTACGTTTCCGATTTCTCATCACAAATGGGCATGAGAGTAAGTGTCTGCTTCCGTGGGTGTACAGACGTCAGGAAGACTTGGAACAAGCTGTCTACCAGAGTGCTGTGAAATGGGCGGTACTTCATTTCCTTCGGTGCAAGTCTCATACGTTTCACGTCCACTTCGGCCGTGAAAGATTGTCCCCAAATGTACATGGGCTTGACTCGGTCCCTGAACTCAATCAGCTCCTCCTGGAAAGTTTCCACGTCTATCTCCTTGCCTTCGGGTACTTTTGTGGGGTGTTTCTTTGGATTCTTCTTTGTCTTCCTCTTTGGCTTCTTCGGTTTAGTCTCCTCTTGTACCTCCACTGATGAACCGCTTTCTTCCCGAACCTGCTTCTCAGACTTCTTCATGACGCTAGGTCCGGTCCACTTCCTTTTGGTTTTCGGAGTTGCTTTCTTCTGGCCTTTGGAATGTTTAGTTGAGACGACCCCCTCTACCTCCTCTTCCTCACTATTCTCAGTGGGCAATTGACCACCGAGCGTATCATTACCTTCAGCACTAAGAGGCTTGGTCGTATCTTCACGGACTTCGTCTTCATCATCCTCCATCGCCACTTCTCCTTGTAGACTGCTGCCCACAACTCGACTGTCGACAACGACAATGCTAGGTACCGCCTCTGCTTCTTGTTCCTCATCTATTCTCTTTTGTTTGCCCTTCTTCTCGCGGCTACCTGCTGGAGGACAAGCAATCGTTGGTGCAGAGGGCCTTTTTCGACTTCGGGGTGTGGCTTCAGCAGTGGCTTTAAGGATTACCGCCTTGTTGATTTCAGCAATTCTTCTCAGCAATGCTTCTAGTGTCCTCTTCCTCTGTAATGCTGACTGAGTTAAAGCCCGCGTTTCGTCCTGGGGTAGAATTGGACCGCGGTGAAACTCGGATATTCCCTCGCCGTGGACTAGAAGGCTGTCCAAAAGTGGCCGCGGCTCAAACTTGTGTTCTTTGAAGAAATAGAGGTTGGCAACGCTACCAGATGCATTGACCAGCCATACAATGAAGTTGTCGCCATGCACCTTTACATCCATCACAGTAACGGAAGCCATTGTCGTATACGCCACTTCAGTACTGGGAGGCAGCATGTTGTTCACCACAACTCGTAGACAGTACCCACTGTCCTTGGGCATCTTCTGCAGCTCCATCGACCATTGCCGAGTGGCTAAAGCCTGCTTCAGTTGGTACTTCTTGCCCACATTGCAATCTCCACGGACATTCACATCTCTAACTACATCGAACAACTTCTTGAGGGCACCTGTGTAGGGAATGTCAGGCACCCTCTCCGTCTCCTTTCGCTTCTTCATCCCCTGTTACAGAAATGCTTGAAGTCACTAACAATGTCGCAAGTTCCAGTGGGCAATTGCCCACTGGGTGCAATTTCTTGTCCTTTCTACCTCTAACAAGAAGTTAATTTCCAGCTGTTAATTAATCTACTTCCCAAACAAGAAGTTATGACCAGTGGGCAATTGCCCACTGGTCTGATGGAATTTTCATTCCGGTATAGGAATATTCGCACATAAAGTAGACTGACAATGTCGCAAGTTCCAGTGGGCAATTGCCCACTGGGATCAGTTTCTTGACGTACAATCTACTTTTCTAACAAAAAGTAAATTCCCAGCTGTTAATGAAACTACTTCACTAACAAGAAGTTTCGACCAGTGAGCAATTGCCCACTGGTCTGATGGAATTTTAATTCCAGAATAGGAATTTTCGCACATAGAGTACAACACTAACAATGTCGCAAGTTCCAGTGGGCAATTGCCCACTGGGTGCAGTTTCTTGTACTATCTCCTCTAACAAGAAGTTAATTCCTGGCTGTTAATTAATCTACTTCCCTAACAGGAAGTTAGGACCAGTCAAGTTAGGACGTGTCCAACACTTAATCTTTATACGCAATTTCTTAAATGCTAATTACGGCATTAAGATAAAACATTCTACAAACCTGGGAATTAGAAGGAGCGTTTACAAGAAACAATATTGTTAATACTTACAGCTGACAGACTGGTCAAAGATTTCAACGAAACTCGGATCCAAGTTCTGCTGGTAAAAGTCCTACTTGATGGTGCTAGATTTCTGCACATGAAAAGTTGGAAGTGTCATCAACTTAACATCTACATGACGGTACGTATACAATATAAAAGAAATGCTGAAAGTCACTAACAATGTCGCAAGTTCCAGTGGGCAATTGCCCACTGGACGCAGCTTCTTGTTCTATGTACTTCTCTAATTGAAACTTTGAAAGTGAATTCCCAGGTGCATACAGAAGGTGATTGAAATAGGCATATATCAACTCGTAGTAATAATTTCCTTTCATGACACAACCTGGTAACAAGAATGAATTATGTGAAATACGTTGGCCCACTGGTCAATTGACTGTTGGCCGGAAACGGCATCGACACCACTGTTACTCTTCAAACATTTTCAAAACTACAACGCAGTTCATCGCTTGTTTATTCTTGGGTAGGACTTCCTAGGCTTGATAATTGATGTTCTATTCCTTTATATATGGATCCAGACAGTTCGGTTTTTAATGGCAATAGCTCACATGATGATTGCCCAAGGACAGTGAATGATATTTAAAACATGAAAGCAGGACCTAACGGGATATGTACCTTTCAGTGGGCAATCGCCTACTTGCTGCAAGGAAACTCGTTTTCGTTCACATAAAATTATGGTCCAGGTTTCACACGGTTATGCATGATAGTTCTTACAAGTATGATTAACTTGATTGAATTGACTACAAGCTTAGAATTAATTTCTAAACTTGACGATATCCCTCATTCTTCCAGGACTTCTCTAAAACATCTTCAATCCGTCATTTAATCCTTTGCATCTAGTATACTACTAGTTTTGTACAAGATTAGTAACTCAAAGGTTACATTAGTAATAGCAAGCCTAATTATAATCAAGAGCTAAAGTAGACGCACCTTGAAGTCGAACCGGTGAGGATGCAGAAGTAGTCTGTTGTAATCCGCACTCGAATTCTTCACAGCGGCTGTTATTAAACCTGCCAATAAGACATGATTACAAAAAAACTGGAAGTGTAAACTGCATATGACTCGACACTAAACTTCTGATTCTTCTTTCTCAAGAGTCAAGAAATTCTAAATCACTGTGTTTCTCAGCGACTCGACATACATTGCAAAACGTCGGGCAGTTTCGGAAAACTGCTGTGGACATGTCCACTGCTGCTAAATCCTTTGCTGCCCGGGCAGAACCAAAATCACAAATGCGTTTCCCCAGTGGGCAATTGCCCACTGGTCCAATGGAATTTTCATCGTAGTTTAGGAATATTCGCACATACAGTATACATATTCGATACAAACTCTGGTGTACACTGTAGACTGTAAATACAAATACATGCATTACTTAATCTTTATACACAGTTTCTAAAATGCTAATTACGGCATTAAGATAAAACATTATACAAACCTGGAAATTAGAAGGAGCGTTTGCAAAGAATGCAATATTGTAAATACTTACAGCTGACAGAGTGATCGAAGATGTCCACGAAACTGGGATCCAAGTTTTGCTGGTAAAAGTCCTACTTGATGGTGCTAGATTTCTGCACATGAAAAGTTGGAAGTGTCAACAAATTAGCATCTACATGATTCTACAAATGCAGACCGAATCCCATCCAGGAATCAGCGATTCACAACTTGACGTGTGAATTATGCAGAAGCACAGAGCCACAGACCAAGTGAGCATCATGACAAACAAGGTAGAATATTGAATTGGTGATAACTATGTACCTTGTCTACCAGACTGATAACGCCGTCATTGACAGTACAGCAAAAATGCTCAAGGCTGCAACATGCTCAAGGCTGCAACACAGAACACGCAGCAAGCTGTTTTGACCAACTTTACTAAAATCTAGAGTCCGGACACAGTAACATTGCTGCGCTTTTGCACGCCGAATTGCAGGTCCAACCTAAAAGCAGTGCTGCGCTTTTGCACGCCGAATTGGAGCTCCAACCTAAAAGTAGTTTTGCAAGAATGTGTAGCACAGGAGGGATTAGGGTTTCGATCCGAACCTTCAAGGGACTGGTGGCTGCCACGGCCTGAAGCTTCGTGCGTGCGCACCTCGCAGCTCTCGCTTGCCAATACCCCGAACGTGCCAAACAATGCTGGAAGTCGCCCTTCCCAAAAGCTTGATCTCCCGGTTGCCACAACGTTGCGCCTACGCGCCTTGCGCTTGCCAAAACCTCGCTCCTGCGCGCCTTGAACGTGCCACACAAGTCTCGAACCTGCGCGCCTTGAACGTGCCACACAAGTCTCGAAGCCGCGCTTCACGAACTAAACCCTACACACTGCTGCAGCGAAAAGTACAGAAATGGAGCGCCGGTGCGAAAAGTACAGAAATGCAGCGCCGGTGCCAAAAGTACAGAACTGCAGCGCGAAAAAGAAATCGAAAAGAAGGTGACGAACGCGAGGTGGAGAAAGTTTCCAAGAAGAGAGGCCGCGAAAAAAAAAACAAGGAAGGTGAGGCCGCGCAGCAAGAGAGGTCGATCAGAAACGCAAAAAAAAGCTGGAGAGGGACGCGGGGGGAGAGAAAGTGAGCGGGAAGGGAGGATGCGCCGCCAAAGTCATAAAAGCCTCACCCGGCGAGACCCTACAGAACACATACCCGCGAGCCGGATATCCGTCCCCCTCTTCAGAAGCTGATAACCGCCCCCCTCTTGAGAAGCTGATAACCGCCCTCTCTTGAGAAGCTGATAACCGCCCCCCTCTTGAGAAGCTGATAACCGCCCCCCTCTTGAGCAGCTGATAACCGCCCCCCTCTTGAGAAGCTGATAACCGCCCCCCTCTTGAGAAGCTGATACCCGCCCCCCTCTTGAGAAGCTGATAACCGCCCCCTCTTGAGAAGCTGATAACCGCCCCCCTCTTGAGAAGCTGATAACCGCCCCCTCTTGACAAGCTGATAACCGCCCCACTATATAACCGCCTTATACCCGCCGGGTACCTGCTTCAACCCATGTAATAAAATACTGAATGCTCCATCTTGCCTCCTATTTTATTTTAATACCAAAAATAGTTTTAAAATGCAATTTCAGTACTAACTAATGTTTTTCTTCATATTGAACATATATACACCAAGAATGCATATGAACCCCTAACTCTCCTTAAAACCCGAATCGGGTTTGGAGGTTCCCGCAGGAGAAAAAATCAGCCAACTTTGACCATTATAATCTTACAAATGAGGAATAATGAACGGTTCAAATTTGGTATGTGAGAAGAATGTCAAGTGAACTTTGAGATCTTACGGTTGAATCTTTTAAAGAATGCTTGGATTGAGATTGTTTGAGCTTAATCCAAAGGAAGGTCACATTTTGTGACTTAGACCGTTTTGCAACAAGGAGAGTTAGGGGTTAACAGTGGAATTAATTTTTGAGCATGGGGAGAAATAATAGAAAGCTAAAGCAAATGGGATCATCATTTTGGACTCTTCTATAGTGAGATATGATTTCTAAAGTTGGAAATATAGGTGTGCCTAAGTGACTCAGTAATGTTTACATTGAGTACAGTTAGGGGTTAAAACTATTTTTGGTATTAAAATAAAAGAAGAGGCAAAATGGAGCATTGAGTATTTTATGATACGACTTCATCAAAATGCAAGTAAGTGAAATGAAAGTGGTGGATAGAAAGCTTCCATTGATTACTATTGTAAGTTGTAACATTAATAAGGTCAAATACAAAAGCATCACATCATTCCAATATTGATAATCAAGCTTAGAAAGGATTTTTATTAAATACTAAAAATTTCAAATACAAAATTAAATATATGCAATAATGGCCAATACTGTTTCATGTGAGTCACTCGTGATGTCCACAAATATCCCATGCTATCAATTCTACAAAGGATTATTAAATGTCATTCTCACAAAAAACATGTATTTTTCCACAGTTTGAGATTTATCTCAAGTGCACAAAGGTTGATTTCCATTGATGAAAGGCATATACATGTTCAAGATGATGGTTAACATTACCATAGAGGCAACACCAAAAAAGTTTGGCTTCATTCCAAATTGTGTAAATTTTGAAAGATGTTTTACCAATCTTGAACAAAACTGAGTATAAGACATACTCTACTTTGACTTTCAATATCTTCCAAACCACAATTCAACTCCACTTCAAACTTTTTATCATTGTGTGATACATTATGTACTACAACTTTGATTTGGACACTTTTGAGTTCTGCCCACTTACACTTATGGTATGATTTTTTGAATTGAAGTGAGTTAGAAATGTACTCGGTTTTGTTCGTCACTGTATGTGTGTACCAATTTCTTACCAATTGTTGGTACCTAATATTCAAAGTTGAAACACAAATTTTTTTCTCTTCTTGCAAATTTTATCTTTAGTTTTTTGCGAGCCCATAAAACCCGTGGAGGCGCTTATTTGAATGGAGGCTCTTCTTAGTCTTGTTCTTAGATGCATTATGAACATTTCTATGCAAATTTTTATCAAATTTGCAACTTATAAAACGGAAGTAATGAGCTTTATTAGTCACATAGAAGTATGCGGAAATTCAAATACAAAGGTCGCTACATGGAAATAATATATGGGACGTGAAGACTACTTGGTTTTAGGAAACTCATAACAATGAGATGAAGCCTTAAAACCATATAAGCATGTACAAAAAACAGAACTCAGGAAGAACAAGAAATAAAAAACAAATTTTGTTCTATTTTCAAAGCTTCTAAGTTTAAATATATTTTGGCGGGATTTTTAGAAGACATCGGCATATTCCGCAATTTGGGCAGCTTTAGGCTTATTTTAAATAATGTTTTCAAACATTGATGAGAAATATCTTAATAAGTAGTATGCTATATTGGGCATTTGAAGTTAAATTGCATACTACTTACTATAGTAATTATTTACTTTATAAGTTACATGTTTTTACGACACATACTACACTAAGGCCGCGTTGAAGTAGAAAAAATAATCCATGCGGTTAAAACCTGCTGTCTTACTACATTTAATGTCTTACTGTTTTTAATTCTACTCATAATTGAATGTTATAGTAATGTTATATTTTTGTAATGGAGCGAACGAAGTGTCTTCAATTTAAGTACGTCTAAATTTGAGTAAGTTCAAATAACTTGAATACTACTTAAATTACTCGTTTTCTTGCTTTCATTTTGTAGATATATTATAGCTTAAGGATAATCAATTATGTAATAATAAAACAACTATGAATTATTTTATTCAATTTTAAGATAATAGTACATTTTTATCATATACTAGAATAAAATAACTTCAAGTTACAATAAGTATACCATATATGATAATCCTCTATCGGAAAAAAAAAAAAAAATTAACTTTAAATCAAAATATACTAAGCGGTACGATTCGTTAATTTTTGTTTCATATCAAAGGCGTGATGTGCCTAAAACGACAACCTCAAGTTTTTCCTCATGTCCACAATTAGAATTGCCAAATTCTATCATGAATTATATCAGCTTACGACAATGAATGCAGGCTTCTGGGAGGCAAAATGACAACGAAGTACGTATTTAGTTTACTGTGAAGCTTAGTTATCGAAGCCCGCTTTCAATGAATGTTTTTTTAAGCATCTAGTTTAAAAAGATAATCCTGTGAGATGCACTTCTGAAGTCTCAATTGACATTGAAAATGCTCTCCTATTTCCTATTTTGTTTGCAAAGGCTTAGACAAAAGTGCCTTCAAAAAACAAGTACGTTGTTTAATACTAACCGTACCATGATTCAGAAATGGAGGCCATCATTCAATCTGAAGCTCTTAACTTTTGACAAGCATAGTAACTAGATTCCTCATTGTTTGCAAGAGGAACTGAGTTTATTCATGAATTACATTGAATAAGATTAAAGATAGACGGAGTTATTCCTTCCTCAAGTACCAAAAAATAATTTCTCAAGGTATTCAATTCCCTTGAACAGGCTATCGTTCACGTAAAGTATTATGCTGTAATTGTGTAAGGATCTTTGTTTTCATTCGTACAATCAAAAGAAATAGTACTATTAAATTGAGAAGTAAAGAACTTAGATGCAACAATGTTGTACACTCTATGAAGATTAAAGCTCTACATAAATAGCGGTTTTTAATAAAAACATATTTAGAGGTAAAGTCACTCGACATAAATAGCGGTTTTTAATAAAAACATATTTAGAGGTAAAGTCACTCGACATAAACAGCGGTTTTTGCTAAAAACATATTTAGAATTAAAGCAAATGATTCCTACTTTGTGTGCTAGAACTTTAAATCAAATAGTAAATAGATAAATATACATACTATACATATAAATAGAAAATAACATATATATTATATATACAACCATTATACAATACAATGATGATATATATTATATATAATAAATACCTTAATATACATATTCCACTTTGAAAATAGATAGTAAATACATAAATATCCATACCCCATTTTATTAATACATAGTATATAGATAAATATACACATCGTACTTTAAATATAAATAGTTTAAATATAGGAAGAGTAAGATTTCTCTAATTGATCTATTGATAAGATTTATTTTTAGAAATAGGAAAGTAAAAGACTAGAGAAAGACTTTTAGGTGGATATATAGACTCGTGGATAAGAAAGTAGAGACTATTTTTTGTTATGAGTTCTTTGGTTATATAAAATTGTTATATTTGATTTGAGGATTAGAGTTCTTATCTATTTAACTATCATTTAGTATGGAGTCCTATAACTGTAAGGAATGTGACAAAATAATGAAAACTCAAGCACAACTTGAGTTTCATTATATGTCCAAAAAACATGTTGGAAAGGTTGTTGATAGTGAGAGTATTACAAGCTCTAATGATGTTGAAAATGAAAAGGTAGTAGCAATAATTTTTATTTCTTTTTTCTCCAATGAAGAAATTGACATATTGACTACAGAATGTAGTAAACTATACGATGCAGGAGGAATAGTAAAAAGGGGTAAAGAAAAGAGTGGTGGAGATATGGTTGTATTTGGATGGAGACTTACACCAACAAGATTTGGTATATATACACAAACTTATAGAAAAGGGACTGAAAAAAGTATGCCAATTTCAGCTAGAGATTTGAATTCACTTGCAGCCCGAACAATTAATAGAGTATATGAGGTGTTGAACTTAAAAATGTCATCTTGGATAAAAAGTTTGCAATATTTAGTTCCTAAAAAGTTAGGAACAGCTTGGGGTCAATTTGGAATTACTCCATTTACAACAATAAGTGTGACACAGAACTATTGGTCACCTAACCATATAGATAATACAAAGGGGAAAGTTCTAGATGCATTTTTTGGGTTCATGAAGGTAATTTTTTATTACAAGATTTATTTTTATATTTTTAAACTAGTATAAAAGTATTTAATTGCATGTTATACGAAAAGTTTTTATTAAATTGTTGCATTTATTAGTCTCTAGTGTTCAAATTGAATTCAATATATTTTGTAGAGATTGAAGATGATTCTCATATTAAACGAGCACAATTTTGTCGTAAAGAGTATGGATTATTTTTCCGTCCAACCCGTGGGACTTTAACATGTTTTGATGCTTCAAAATATACCACGGTACTAGTAAAATACAAAGTACAAGCAATATGGAGTTGCCCTCATGGTGAAGCTCAATGTTTTAAATGCAGGCTTGGAAGCATTACAAATTTTAAGATTAGATCGATAACTTTATAGGTAAAAGAAATAGAGAAGAAGTCACCAAATGATTTTGACGGCTTGTATATATAGATTCGTGAGCCTAGTTCGATCATTTTAAATTTCTGTTCCTGCCCTTATTTGCAAGAATAGGTATATAGAAGTAGATAGAAGGATACATAGAGGGACACCAAGCACTATAACTTTAAACGTTATGATCTCACCAATGGATGAGATCTAACGGTTAACCCCTAAAAATCGAGGAAAACCGATTCGGTTTTGTGGGATTTCGTGCAGCTCAATTTAAGGAATTAAATTGATATTATTTCCTAAGATTTTTACTAGATGCTTCCCATGCTGTGATGTGTATTCGGTAAAATTTGCGAAGCCAAATTTTAATTTTATAAACTTCATCTAGAAATTTTAGGTCTGAAGTCCAAAACGGGCAGTTTAATTTAATTTATTTATTTGGGTATATTTTTGGGGAATATATTCATTACCAAATTACTATTCAAATTCCAAAGTATCCGAAGTTAAAAAGTTTATCAATTTTAAAAGGGCAGCGTCCAAAACTTTTAAAAACAATCTTCACAATTTCTAGTAGTTTTACAACTTTTTCTTTCAAAAATTGCCCAAATTCGAGATTTTGGATTTTCCCGGAAGATTTTTCATTTTTGACATTAACATTCTCATAAAAGCACCTATTCGCCGTCCATATTTTTCTCAAACTAAATATATCATATGTGCTGCTTGTTTTACTATATGGTTGTTTTTAGACCTTATTTCATAAAATAATTTACAGTAAGGTCAAAAAGTGGAGTTGGTCTCTAAAATTTTCGATTAGCGTACACAACTTGATTACGTACATGGAAAAAAAATGAGGGAAAAATGTTTGGAGTAAAAATCATCAAGTTGCGCTTGGCACCATTTACACAATGCCTCTCACGCAGCGGCAGAAAAAAGTGTTGGTCGAACTTTGATTGTTACGATCTCACAAATGAAAAACATCCAACGGTTGAAATTTTGACCGGTCCTTTGTATACAAGTTAGGTACAAGATCTTACGGTTCAAAGTCTAAAATCAGAAAAAAAATTCTCCATTTTCCCATTTCTCAACGAAGGTGAAAAATGGCAGTTCTTGGTTTTGGAGGTCGAGGAAACACCTGGATTTTTAGGGGTTAAAATTAAGATCAGCACTTTCAAATAGGGTTGGCCACAAGATCTTAGGGTTGAAAATTTAAAATTAGTTAAAGAAATTGGATCATACCCCCAAGAGTGCATATTGGAAGAAAATTGCAATTTTCTACTTTCAAGCTCCAAAAAACAGACGGACGGTTAAGGGTTAAGTAATACATCAAAATATGTCATGAACCTTAGACCCTAAACCCTCAAAACCCTAAGCTATAAAAACCCTAAAAACTCTGTACAACATAGCGACCCTATAACCCTATCTGGTTTTAGGAAAATCTAAAGGGTGGTTAGGTGCCTTTATGAGTTTTTGATTTTTAAGCAAACATTTTATTGAGAAATTCTAGGGTTGCCCTTGTAAAATTAGTAAAGTCTTTCAGAAGGGTTTATTTGGAATTTGGGTATTGATTTGGTTAAAAATATATTTCCAGAAAATGTTGAAACAGAGAAAATGTAAATTACTAAAAACTTTGAAGCTTGATCTTGTAATTTTTGAAGGCTGCCCTTGTGAAATTGGTAAAACTTTCAACTTAGAATCCTTGATGATAAGAATATCAGTATTATTATAAACATATTTCCAAAAAATTAATTAAAAAAAACACACATATATATAAATATATTTTTTATTTCTTTTTTAATTTTATTTTTTTCTTCTAATGTGTTCTTATCGTTGCCGTAGGTGAGCTTCAAAATAAAAATCTTTATAATGAAATTATAAAATTTCAATCTAGTTGCCCAATTTTTACCACATATAGTATGTATATATTACCACATGCACACCAAATTACAAGCCAAAATACCAAATTTAGAGCCTTCTTCTATGCTTTCAAAAATAGCAATATGCCATTTTCATTTTTAAAGGCCTTTAGAGGTTCAGCAATTGTGTCTATGGAAAAACTAGCATAATGATAACCCACGGAGCATTTATCATTTATAATTCTTATTATTATTCTTAGCGAAACGCTTCTAAGGATATTCTATTGAGATTCCAATGTCAAACCAGCCTACTCAAATAATCTTTTGTCCCTACCTACTTAAATTATGATTTTTTTCTGTGAATGGGTTTAAGAATGTAAAAGATCATGTACTCTTTTTTATGTTTCTAGTTTATTTCATAATTGTTTGAATGGCTATGCAGAAAGAAATTTCAATGTCTAATGCGGATACTTAGAATTATATTCATTTGTGAATGGGTATGAGATCGCAAAAGCTCATGTTTTATTATTTATTATTTTTAAATTTCATTAGACGTGTTTAAATGGTTATATAAAAGGACACATAACCTTTATCTGGAAACGTCTAGGCAAAGAAACAAAGGAAGAAGACGACGACGCCGACCATATCTTTTAATTATTTTTTTGGTATAAAACCATGTTTGAGTACCTCGTCGACGGAATGCAGCTTCAATACTAAAAATTTAGAGATACATTACATAATACTTTACATCAATTTAGCATTAACGAAATGATTACAAATGTTGAACTACGTCAACTCAAGACAGTACTTCACCAAAGTAGTAAGTTAGGATGACTAAAAATTGTACATTAATATGGTAATTTCTTTCACTTGCAACAACTTGACCATTTACTTAAATAGGAAACATCAAGTGTTATAGATTTTGTAAAATGAGGGGTAATTTACTTGATTTAAATTTAGGACATTTTCTGTTGGAACTTATTGATCTATGCAACACATTATTCATTACCAATCATTAAAATTTACAAAATTTATTATACGAAAGTAAATGTAGTAGTGTTCTATGTCAATTTAGCGTTCATTTTATCAACCTCCATAGATATGTACATGTGAAAATGGGTTACGACATTTCTTTATAATTCTTATTATCGCCATATTCGTTTGAATGGGAATTTCTGCGAGTTTGGAAGTATTCTAAATCTACAACTGCCATGGATTCTTTCATTGCCATGGATTCTTTCATTGAACAAGCAATGTTTGAAATATTGCATGAAAAGTTTGTTTATGGGTGTAGTAACTTTGAATGGGCATTAATGCATGTACTGCTATTTAATGTAACAGTGCCACGTTAGAGCACAAAAGTGGCGGCTCACAACGCATGACGGCTTCCCCTGTCTACCCTCAGTTTCGGCGCTTCTCCTCCTCTTTTCGCAGCTCCTCCTCTCTCCGATGTCTGGTCGCCGCGATCTGGGCTGCTGCTCCTCCTCTCTCCGACGTCTCGTCGCCGCAATTTGCGCTCCTGCTCCTCCTCCTCTCTCCGACCTTTGTCGTCCTTCTACACAAAGGACTTCTCCTCTCCATCGTTGTTTCAGTCGCAGGAAGTTGAAGATGATTGCACCTGCAGCATTGATTTCATTCTAGGCAGGACGAGCTTGGAGGCACAACGGTAGACGTCGATCACAACAGGTGCACTCGTAGTATTTGTCGCTGAGGATGATTGTCCTCCAGCTAGGGCGCATGTGAACATCGAATTCCAGCTTGGGCGTTCATGAACATCGATTTCGAGCTTCGGCGCATGTGATCATCGATTTCAGCTTCAGCGCATTCCATCGTAGGTATGTAATGTGTACATTGAATGACTCCACTTTGCCTACCAAATGGATTTGGTAGTTTCAGCCGGGTAGATTTTGAGTTCAAATGCAATTGCAGTGCATAAACATCGAATTAGGTTTCGATCTCTCGTTTTTGAACACCAATTTTGCCATGGTTTTCCACTCATACCAGCTTTACACATTGTTTCTGCGCTGAGTGGGAAGGGACTGCCTAGTTTGTCATTGTTGTACATTAATACGTCATTTGGTTTTGAGTTGATGTTCTCTACTATATCAGTAAGTTAAAGATCGCAGAATTCATGTACCTCTTGTTGGTCGTATAAATAATTTAGTTAATATATTATGTTCAGTCTTATTTATTCCTTGAATTTTCATTACGAAAATGTGTATTAAGGTGAAGTATTTCATGTATTTCAATTTACAGTGGACGCTGTATAGCATAGTTTGTATCGAGTACGTATACGTCAGGGCCGAATATTCTTATAATCGAGTAGAATGTTTCCTCCGTCTAGTGGGCAATTGCCCACTGGGAATCGCATTTCCAATTCTTGGACTGCCCGGGCAGCCAAGGTTTGAGATGCAGTAGACATGTCCAAAGCAGTTTTCCGAAGCTGCCCGATGTTCTGCAATGTATGCTATTACTTTGCTATGAGAGAATCCTGCTTAATTTCTTATCAACAATTCTCAATCTTGTTCCACGAAAATTTAGAAACACTTGACAGGGATTACAATTTTGGAGTAGACATGCCAATGATTAGATATTAGGAGTACACATGCCACTGATTAGAAATTAGGAGACATGCCAGGGATAAGGAATTAGGATTAGACATTCATGCCACTAATTAGAAATTAGAAGACATGCTAGGGATTAGGAATTAGGAGACATGGAAGGGAATAGAAATAAGGAGTAGACATGCCACTGATTAGGAATTAGGAGGAGACATGCCACTGATTAGAAATTAGGACATGCAAGGGATTAGAATTGAGTAAACATGCCACTAATTTGAAATTAGGAAGACAGCGAGGGATTAGAAATCAGGAGTAGACATGCGAGGGATTAGAAATCAGGAGTAGACATGCGAGGGATTAGAAATCAGGAGTAGACATGCGAGGGATTAGAAATCAGGAGTAGACATGCGAGGGATTAGAAATCAGGAGTAGACATGCGAGGGATTAGAAATCAGGAGTAGACATGCGAGGGATTAGAAATCAGTGGACATGCGAGGGATTAGAAATCAGTATACATGCAAGGGATTAGAAATGAGTAGACATGCAAGGGATTAGAAATTAGGAGTAGACATGCCAGGGATTAGAAATTCCGAGTAGACAGGCCTGGAATCCGGACAATGGCCCACTAGATTGCACCCAGTGGGCGATTGCCCACTGGATTGCATCAGTAGGTCGCACACATACCAGGATTACTTATTAGTAGTTCTGACAGGGATATGAAATTAGTAGACATGACAAATTACTACTACACTAGACAGAGTAACTATTCTAGTTAAGAATAAGTAGTATAGAAGAGAATGATTGAAAAGAGACTTCACTTCCAATGTATCAGTATTGTTATTCTTTAATCTTGTAGTATAGTACTTAGGAACGACATTCATAGTGTAATAATCATGCCTTCGGAAGTTAACATCGGGCGTTGTGAAGATATCGGAGAGCGGATTAGAACTGACACCTGCTGCATCCTTGTTACCCGCCATGGCGCCGCGGGTATCATTACCAACAACCAGGAGGTCCACGGGGAGACCAAGGCATAACGACGACCACGGGGCTCGAGGCCGGAGGCACAGTGACAGGGACCACGAAGATCGAGACCACGGGCGCAGAATCATTAAGGCAACAAGACAGCGCGAGGAATTAGGTTTTATTATAAGTAGCGAGTAGAATTACAGTAAGGGCAGTTCCTGGATTCCCTGAATAGCGTGATAGCCACGAACACCACGGACACAATCTTGTAGCCACTCGGCATTCACCGATTCAATACCAATTCAGGACTCGCTTCTCTTTCTACATTCTGCTATTGCTATTGTCTACCCTCACTTAAACCCTTCTCTTCTGTGCTTGATTGCTGATTCGTCTTCTCCTTCCACACCACTCGCGGCACCGTGGACTCCTTGGATAGAACCATCTCTGCTCCAGACCGGCTGTGAGTTTGCACGACTTAGTGGTATCAGCTCCCTCGACTCAGTACAGTGGCGCATACACACGGACCGGGGCACCCGGGCGAAGGAAACAACACCGCTGAACTCGGCCCCGGAGCCTCAGGCAGTTCAAACCAGGACCCCGACACCGCAAGGTTGACCTGGCTCGGTTGAAGTAATCATTCCCGATTACAGTGGCCGAGCCACATCGGGCCTACTTACCCTGAACCCCGGGGATCAACCGTGGGTACAAGCCACAGGTCCGGATATCGCACATCCTTCCCCGTTCTTACCTTCCCTGTACACCTCGGCCGTCTCCATACCCGAAACCCAGGCTAACATTTTGGCGACCATGCTGGGGATGGAATGCTGAGGTATAAAAAAAAAAAAAAAAAAAAAAAAAAAAAAGAGAAAGAGAGAGATTCTCTCTACGAGCTGCGGGAGGAAAATGCCTCCAAAACGACACGCCGCGGAAAAAGCCGTGGAAAACGTAGTTGCAGATATGGAGGAAATAGTGCAACAGGAAGATGAAACCAGGGAATTATTACAATGGATGAAGCAACAAATGACAGATCCGCCGCTCAAAACGAGGCCACCAACGCCAAGTCGGGAATTACTCGGCTTGAAATACCGCGAGATTCAGGGCAACACTAACCCCGAGGCCATTGCATCCACGCCAAGGAGTGGGGAGGACCCAGTGAAGTCGTACGATCGGCAACCATACCTCGGAAACAATGCCGCGGCGAGTTCTAGCACCTCGGGAATGCCATCACCAAAGGATAGTAGCAGCGATGTCCACGGGGATTCCTCTTGTCATCATCGCCCCGGGAACCTTGACACCCAGGCGAAACTACCCAAGATCCCCTACCCCGTATTTGACGAGTCCGGAGATCCGGATTGGCACATCGGGAGGTTCAAGGTGATAGCATCGCATCGAACGGCATTGTTCATGCCACGACTTACAAAATATTTTCGGGACCACGCTCCAAGGGAATCACATCAACTGGTACATTGATTTTGAGTCCGAACACAACAATGCCAGTTGGGAGGATATGGAGCGTAGTTTTTACACAAAATTTAGAAAATTAAAAACGAGCTCGGAGGTCCTTCGAGCGTTGGGATCAATCACTCAATCCACAAACGAGCCTCATGGACAAGTTCTATGATAGATTTAAGCAATCGCGTACAAATTAAGCCAACGACCCGAGGAAGAATACATGTGCGAATGGTTTAAGAAGGGATTGCTTCCTTGGATACAACAAGGCATTGTTATCCGTGGCGTGAAAACATTACCGATATCCTTTCCGCGACCAACGACATCACCCGCGAACTCACAAACTTAAAACAAACGCAAACTCCCCTGTTACCCCTACCTACGACACGGCAAGATGCCGAATAACACCTCCATCATGCGAAACATGTGGAAAGACACACCACGGAGGTCTTTGATACGCAAACAATACACCTCCAAATCAAGATCACCGCGACCCAGAACACCATGGCCGCGGTATACCCCGAGGAGGTCAATGTAGATGCTTTCCAACCCGGCCGGGCGGATGCATCTTTGGGAGTGCGGAGGCCTGGACCACCGACGGAGCCAATGTCCTGTATTAAAGCAAAAATGGACACAAAATGTAACCAACCACCCCTCGGGACCAACAAACGCAAACACCGCGGCTCCCGGGAGGGGAGGGGTAACACTTACCGAGGTACACGGCCCAGGGACTACCGTTTCCACGATATCCACCTCCGCAGTAACCACGAGGGCAAAGGCGAACCTTCCAAACCACGTCGTGGAACACCGGAAGCCATTTCCCGAAAATCACTCGGAACGGCTGCATAACATGAGGACGAAGGCGCAAAGGGACTGGAAACGGTGAACACGGACCAAGGGCATGCCACAGACCACACCCTTCAACAGATACTAAACACGACCAACGTCACAATTACCTTAGCAAAATTAGTACAAATCAGCCCTGAATTGCAACAATACTTGCAACGGACCGGGGTACCCGAGGCCAAACCAGATCCTGCGTTCATAGAGGTTAATGCTACAACAATGGACCCCGATGCTGCGGTAATACATGTCCAGCTTGGGGGACAAACATTAACCAATGTCCTCGTTGATGGAGGATCCGGTGTAAACGTGATGAGCAACCACGTACGACAAGCATTAGGATTGCCTCAACCCCGAGGCGCTCGTTTTATTCTACGCATGGCTAACGACGCCCCCGTCACACCCCTGGGAATCCTCACTATGGTAGGGATAACCATACACGGAGTATCAACACCGGCAACCTTTGTAATAATTGAGATGCCCCACAACAGTGGTTTTCCCGTCATCCTGGGGAGACCTTGGTTGCGAGACATGCAGGCTATTCACGATTGGACCAAAAATCAGATTCACATCCAACGCCAGGGACGGACCGTGGTTATTCCCGTGGATAGCTGCCTTACCCGTGCCAAGATGAATCAGATCAGGACCTCGGCCGGAACAGACTGGCCGGAAGAACTCTCCAATGAACATGAAGCCCTCGTACTCCACGTCCACCCAAACTTAATACCCGTGGCAGAAATCCATTTAGCCAGCTTGGCTCAAGAAGAAGAAAAATTGGACATACCCGACCATTTCACACGGGAAGTTGCCGAGGAAGTAGTGGTAAATGCTGTCCCCGCAAAGACAAATAAGTTACGCCGAAATTGTCACGGGGTGGACACACGGGGCCAAGGAGCGAGCGAGTGGTTTGGTTAACCTCGGTACCGAGAGGAGCCCAAGTATATTAAAATTAATACCGACGCACCCCGCCATCAAACAAGCGGCCATCGCCTGCTTCCACGAATACCAGGACATATTTGCATGGAACCACGAGGATCTAAGGGGTATCCCCAACGCCTTGGCCGAAGACACAATCGATCTCGTCCCCGGGCAACTCCGCACAAAGAACGGCGCTACAGGATGAACCCAAACTACGCCGTTCGGGTCAAGGCCGAACTAGACAAACTACTCCAGGCCAAGTTCATATCACCCGTGGATGCCGCACCATGGCTCTCACCCATGGTTATTATCCCCAAGAAGAATGGCACGCTACGATCTGTGTGGACTTGAAACTCAACGCCGCAACGAAAAAGGATCATTACCCCTTACCTTACATGGAGGAAATCATCGATGAAGTAGCCGGGCATGAGATGTACTCATTCCTGGATTGCTTTTCAGGCTACTATCAAGTAGCCATGGCGGAACAGGACAAAGGGAAAACAGCTTTTTCTACGGAATGGGGACCATACCAGTTTGAGCGGATGCCGTTCGGGGCCAAAAATGCACCAATGACATTCCAACGAGTCATGGAACTCATCTTCAGGCCATACCTCAAGCGGTTCTTCCGAATCTATCTGGACGATGGGACGGTTTACGGGAAAATGAAAGACCACGCTACACCTCGAGACAAATCTTCCACGCATGCCGAGCCAACGGGGTAAGCCTCAACGCGGATAAATGTATGTTCTTGTACTTCGCAGGAGTAATTCTCGGCTACATCGTATGCAAACATGGCAAGCTCCCCGACCCCGAGAAGATTAAGGATATCCTAGAAATGACACCGCCAGTCAATCAGAAAGGAGTTCAACGACTCTTGGGACTGGCCCAGTTCAATCGCATCTACATCGAAAAGCTAGCTCACATTACCGCCCCGATCGCAGCCCTGAACCATGCCAAGTATGCCTATCCCGGGATTGGGACACCCGAGGCACAGCGACCTTAGAAAAGATAAAGCATGCATACTCAAACGCACCCATCCTCATTGCCCCAGATTGGACTAAACCTTTCCACGTCCACACGGACGCATCCAACATTGCCGTGGGAGTAATGTTAGCTCAAAACATAAATGGCAAACACGATCAACCCGTGGCATACGCCAGCCGGTTACTTAACCAAGCCGAGCGAAATTACTCTACCACGGAACGCGAGGCCTTGGCTATGATCTATGCTGTCAAAAAATTCCGGCACTACCTCCTCGGAAAGAAATTTCGATTCATGGTTGACCATCACAACTTTGTCGTACCTCGAATCAAACCCTGGTCACAGGCGAGTTGCTCGATGGATCATGATACTCCTGAATACGATTTTGAGGTCGTATACGTTCCCGGAAACGACACACATCATAGCAGATTACTTATCCAGGGACACCAACACCACCGCTGAAGGGATTGACGACTCATTCAATGAGGCATATATACAAACCGCACAAATCGCCACGGAACCGAGGGAACTTGAGAAGGACCGGAGGACCGACATCATACGTTATCTTACCACGGGCAAAGACACCCAAGGATCTCACGGGGGACGCGGCGAATAAGCTTTGTACGCACAACACTACCATACACCGTGGTCCGGGAGAGTTATATAAGCGGGGACGGATCAAGAGATCCGCCGTGCGTACCAAAGAAACCAACAAAGAACACATCATTACTCACCTCCATAATGGACCCGCGGGAGGGCACCAAGGCGCCGACACCACAAAGAAAGAAGATCCTCTCACCAAATATCGGTGGCCGACAATGCACAAGGATGTAATCCAAAGATGTCAAGAATTGCCACGCTCACAAATTTCCACGACGAACTTTCAAAGACCAAGGCAAGGTGCCATTAAAATCGATACCCCCCCTGGGTCCCTTCCAACGCTGGGGACTAGATTTCGTAGGCCCAATCAAGCCAGCGACACGCCAAGGATACAAGTACATCCTCGTGGCCACAGACTATACCACGAAATGGGTCGAGGCTAAACCGCTACGAACTAACACCGCGGTTGTCACAAACCTCGTTCATTTACGAAAAACATAATCACCAGGTTCGGATGTCCCTTGAAATCGATCGTACCAGGGCACACATTTCGTGAACGCAGTCATACAAGACCTCCTTGACAACCACGTTATCAAGCACCGAACTAGCACGGTATATTACCCCCAGGGTAATGGACAAGCTGAATCGACTAACAAAACCTTGATCAACATGTTGAAAAGATTCGTGCACGCTAACCAAGCGATCGGGATGATTGCTTACCCACTATGCACAAGGGCGTCACCGTGTAGCTATCAAAACCTCCACGAATGCCAGCCCATTCGAAATGGTGTACGGCACCCAGCCCCTGCTACCCACGGAATACATCGTGCCAACATTCCAAACACTACAGCCACGGGATTACGCACCCCACAGGGTACTGGCAGCCCGCCTCGGAGACCTACACCACCTCGAAGAAATTCGAGTCTCAACAAACGAGCACATCCTGCACAAACAAACCTTGGCTGCCCGACATTTCCAAGGGACGCAGCCTCCACGAGTATTCCAGAAGGGGGACCAGGTACTTTGGTGTCCCCGAGACCCCAAGCTCAAACGAGCCAAATTCGAATCAATATGGCATGGTCCATATACAGTACAACTCGCATTGCCTAACAACACAGTACTCCTCGTCAACAGCACCCACTATGATCCTCATGCCACGATTGTCAACTCAGCAAAGCTAAAACAATACCATGCCAATAATACCCGGCGCACGACAACAATTACCCTACAAGACATCCATACAACATTAGCGGCCGAGGCACAAAACGGGGAAGAGAACAGTGTTGACACAAACGACAAAGCAAAACCATGCGCAAGACCCATGGACACACCCCCCGTGGCACTCAGCAGTCAAGGCATCAGGCCAAGCCAGGCAACACACCGGGAGAAAAGCACGAGCGCAAACACAAACCCCGAAAAACCCACACGAGACCACTAGAAGACAGACTCGGGGACACGGGGAGGCACCGTCAGCAGACACCACTGTCAGTCCCTGGGACTTAGCAGCACAAGGGCAATCCCCCGCCTCGGCCATGCCCATCCCCATACCATGTGCATACATCAATCACATACATGTCACACATGGAAAAAAACCAGGGAGTCATAGTCCCGGGGAGTGGCCAATCAGTGCCATAATTACCCCCCTGAATCCACCCGAGGCACCATCACCACATTCGACCCCCGAGGCATCATTACATTATCAGTTAAAAAGGAGCGCCGCCACGGCCACCCCCATAATCACTCCCACTCCCCCTTCCAAATGCCAAAGAGACCTCAAAAGCCGTGGGATTCCCCGGGAGCTCTCTCATTTCCTTCTCTCCGCCGTTGCAGCTCAGAGCTTGTTGTTTCCCTGTCTTTCCGCATACTTCGCTACCGTGTCTCTCAGTTTTTTCCCGTGTAGATACCTCGGTGCAGGTAGAAGCAGACATGGCGCGCGGTGCTCCCCGGGAACGCAAGCCGTTGTAATGCGTACGCGGCGGATCGCGGAGTGGAAAAAGTACCCGGGCGTGGAGTGGCTCACCGACGCGGGCTTGTTTCGTTATGCGAACCACCTCCGCGACAACATCGACCTCGGACGCCGTCGAGCATTCATCGCCTCGATGCGGGAGAGGCGGCGAGGAGGATCCTCGCAACATGGAGGTGGCCGGGGTCGTGGAGGGTCCTAGTGCGATACTCCCGAGGTACTTGCATCAATTTTTTGGGCGGGGGGACGGCACAGGGGTGACCAGCTTGGTCGCCACGGACACAGAAGTTCCCACAGCCCGACACCTCGATCTACACCGACGGATATCCGGTAAAAGAAAGGAACAAGTTTGATGTCTACGACATCACACGAAACAATCCGAACATGCCAGACCCGTGGTTTGGCAGAATCCGCGGCATCCTCAGTCAGGTCTTCTTCCGAAATGACTGCAATTCGGTGCACCCAGATCAAATCGCACTGTGCGTCATGGCAGGCCGCGGCGAGAAGATTAATTGGGGAAAGCTCGTGGATAGGAACGCAATCAATCAGATCCAGGGGCACGTTCAGAGTGACGAGTATGAGAGCCCCATTGCTCCGCTTTCGACTACGCTTCATCGGGCATTTCTCGACTATCACCGGGTGAATCATCATCCGTGGACCATGGGGACTTTTTCTCGACATACAAATGTAAGTAGAGCAGTCGGCAAACCGGTCGCCACACCCACACACCGGGGAAAACGATTGCGTACCGAGGAGGATGGTGCCACGGAAACAGCTCCCATGGAGGTCGCCAGTACCTCCACGGCCACACAGCTCGGACCTCGTGCCACGGAATTCGCGACACAGAAGCACACCATGGAGGCATGTATGGAGGAAATGTTAAATTTCCTCCACACGGCGTAAAACAGCAGCAGCAACCGCGGCCAAAAACAAGGAGTGGGAAATGCGCCATAAGCGCCACACGGCACGATTGGTGCAAACAACCCAAGCCGCGGCACGCAAAACCATGGAGGAGTACAAGTTGGAGGTTCAACTCCACACGACCACCTCAAGGGGCGGTGTGACGGCTCAACCAGAACCAGCTCGACGCACGGGACTTAGAACTCGCAGCGCGGCGGAGAGATCCAAGACATTCGAGGATCAAAGCACCCGGGATCGAGAGAGGATTGCCCGTGGATCGACAGACATTGGAGCTCGTGGCCAAATGTAAAACTTTGACCGAGGAGCCGGCCACTAAACCCGTGGCCCCATCATCCAGCCACATGGACTTGGAAGCGGCACAACAACAACGCCGAGAAATCGAAAATGCTAGGGAGAATTTTGAAGCCAATAAATTGGCTTGGACACACCACGCGGCTCGAGTAATCGCAACAACGGCGTACCAGTTGATGTGGTCCACACCGCCCACGTCCATGGAGCCCCCCGACGCATTCCTCGACCAGTGCATGAGCGATGCACTGATAGCACTGGAACTTGAGAGCTCGGATAATAATTGGGGAAGTCAAGGAGAGGCCTTCCTGGGAGAAGACGAGGAGGAGACACAGCCCCAGCCCATGCACGAGCCGGAATTAACACAGCCCCACAGCCACGCCCCGAGGAGAATTACGATGAGGGCCACGAAGGGCAAGCCCACGATCAACACCCCCACAGGCAAACCGAGGACAAGGAGGGGGACACACACTCCGGGGAGGACCTATACCAGTTCTCGACTCAGATAGGGGAAGAAAGAGTCGACATACCGGAGGACTTTACGGACCACGAGCAGACGCCACACCCATCGCCACGGCAAAGATACCACAAATAACTCCCCGCAAAGATCACCTCCCGGTTCTCACCACCGACACAAGATGAGTCCCCGGTAAGGCGAGAATGAGGACGGCACTTACCCATGGCCGAGGCAGCGAGTCCCCGTGTCCCATTCGGACCCCCTGCCCACATTTTCGCCACTACGAACAAGACCATCTCCCCTGTCTTTGGCCCGACACAGGCAGATTCTACTCCAACAGGAGGAACAGGAGGGGTGGAATATCGAGAACGCAGATGAAGACGGGGACGAGGCCACGGAGTCCATGCATTTTGTGCTAAAGTATTTCCACGAACACCCCGATCTTGCCGCGCACTATACCGATTCCGAGGCACAGGGGAAGGCAATGCCCCGCATGCAACAGACATTGGGAGGTACCGTATTCGATGTGTACTCCCACGCCCTCACCTTCCGCGGAAACCATGTCTTGATGCACCGAGCCGTGGCCAAGGCACTTCGGCGACCACAAACGGGAGGAACCCCTCGCAGCCGACAATCGCCCGGGAGCGAGCCAGGCGAGAACAGAGGCCCGCCCACGCTCACGCCGTTAACCAAGCACTCCGAGGACGGATTGCACTCTGCAAAGGAGGGCAAAATGTTACCCGCCATGGCGCCGCGGGTATCATTACCAACGACCAGGAGGTCCACGGGGAGACCAAGGCATAACGACGACCACGGGGCTCGAGGCCGGAGGCACAGTGACAGGGACCACGAAGATCGAGACCACGGGCGCAGAATCATTAAGGCAACAAGACAAATAGCGAGGAATTAGGTTTTATTATAAGTAGCGAGTAGAATTACAAGAAGGGCGCTTCCTGATTCCCCGAATAGCGTGATAGCCACGAACACCACGGACACAATCTTGTAGCCACTCGGCATTCACCGATTCAATACCAATTCGGGACTCGCTTCTCTTTCTACATTCTACTATTATTGCTATTGTCTACCCTCACTTAAACCCTTCTCTTCTCGTGCTTGATTGCCGATTCGTCTTCTCCTTCCACACCACTCGCGGCACCGTGGACTCCTTGGATAGAACCATCTCGCTCCCGGACCGGCCGTGAGTTTGCACGACTTAGTGGTATCAGCTCCCTCGACTCAAGACTGATGGCGCATACACACGGACCGGGGCACCCGGACGAAGGAAACAACACCATGAACTCACCCCGAGCCTCGTGCGCTTCAAACCAGGACCCCGACACCGCAAGGTTGACTGCTCGGTTGAAGTAATCATTCCCGATTACGGTGGCGAGCCACATCGGGCCTACTTACCTCGAACCCCGGGGATCAACCGTGGGTACAAGCCACAGGTCCGGATATCGCACATCCTTCCCCGTTCTTACCTTCCCTGTACACCTCGGCCGTCTCCATACCCGAAACCCAGGCTAACAATCCTCAGCGTTTCCAGAGGTGGATTGTCTGCTTTAATTCATCATAATAGGTAATGTATGCTTTTACTAATAACCTCTAAGTTATAATTAATCTTGTAAAAAAATAGGAGTATAAATGAGAATGATTGACGAGCAATCACTGATGTTGAATTACAGAAGTCTAGTACTGAGATTAAGTAAAAGCGTCGAGTTTCGAAGAAGTTAAAGTAGGGTGCCAATACCTACCTTACAACCAGTGGGCAATTGCCCACTAGATCCGTAACAAGTGACAGTAATGCATATTTGAGAACTTAATTTAGGTGTACTATGTGAAGAAAACCGTATCGATGCACGTAGAGGTGTTACATGTGGCCCCTTTTGAGAATGCCAGTAAGGTTGTTCAATATGATTAGTGTAGAAAATGGTAGAGGTTGTCGAGTACGTAGTGTAGAAAACGGTAGAGGTTGCAATGAAAAGCGGAGTAAAGTTCCAGTAGGCAGTGGCCCACTGGAAGAACTACCCATGTATGCCAATCCACTTTCGTGCATACTTATTCCTCCTCTAAATTCATTATTGGGTTTACTTACTACGCACTAAATAGTAAGTGTACTCATCAAAGCTTGGCAGGTTCTTCTCTACGGCGGGCGCAGTGGAGGAATCGGGAGCGGTTTACGACCAACCCTTACTGCCTTCCCAGATTTTTTTTATGCACAGGTGCAACATCAACCTTAATAATAGGATGCGCGTTATCAGGACTTATGAGTTCTGAACTTGAACAACCATGATTATCATCATTCCATTATTGCATTATCGAGTACTAAGTAAGATTAGTGTCATTGGGAAGGCTCATAACAGAGACAGTGGGCAATTGCCCACTGCATCCGTGCATGTAATGCACACTTTGAAACATGTTAAAAGTAAATCATGAAGGAAACTATGTTCATATATAGGACGCTGTTAGAAGTGGCACATTCTAATAATGGAAGAATTGTAGACTATGTATACTGAAACAATAGTTGAATCTGCGATCATATAGAAGTTCCAAGTTTACGATTCCAACTGTGAACACAGCGGTCATGCATACGATCTCTGAATTCATGAAAGTCCGGGACTAAGAAAAATTGCTTTCTGGAATCATGAGGTAGATGCTGGTTGTTGAAGAATGTGCAGAGAACGTGGGTGTGGAGCATAAACAGTACAGAATCAGTCAGGCAATTATGGAGAGTGATGCATCTGCAAGCGACATTGTGAGATTGTAGTAAAAGAATATGACTACTTTCAAATGTTTAAATACAACTGTGTACTATAATTATTGTTCATTTATTCCTCATGTATGATGCACATTCAATGTCAATGTATACCCATATTTGTTTAAATGAAAATGTATCCAATATTTGGACTGGGATCTCTGAAATTTACTAGAGTTATCTATATAAATTTGGATCTCAAAATGATAAGAATGTGCTTAGGATAATTAGGAATAATAAACTAAAGCCGCACTATTATACCGGTTCACTTACATAATATCTTTGGACTGAATTGCAGGGGAAACAGTCAGATTCAGATGATGCTAATGCCGTGTATCACATCGGCGAGGAAGAGAGGCCGATCCCCATTTGCATCGGGATTGGTAGAGATGATTGGTGTAAAAAAGAAGTATCCCTTATAGACGAGAAGGGATTGGTGGTGGCGGATGCGTATGTTGAGTTTTCAAAAGAGTGGCAGTCCATAAACGGTCGAACGGAACTCGGAAAGGAGTATGTGGGAGTTGTTGTATGTGAAGTTGCTGCAACGCAAACATTATTAACACCTCATACACTTCAACGATGGCCTACAAGACGTGTACTTTACGAAGGAGTGAGTCTATACGATCATGAGCGTAAATACAACAAAGGTCTAGATGCTCGAGCAGCTCGCCTCGGCGATCGTCGAGGAAGTCGGCAGTATTTCTCTATTCGTAGTACTTCACGTCCTCCCAACAAGAAGCGAAAGGATGTTCTCATAGACAAAAAGTCGATTGTAGATACATTGACAAAGTCGTGCTGCAAGCGAGAATGCATAACTCAGTTTAGCCCAGCTCTTGTTGAGACACTGCGCTACGAGTTGCACCACGTAGACAGTAAGTCGAAAGATAGTATTAAATTGGCGGTTCATAAAAACTTCCACTATATACCGAACACATCAAAGAAAGTATGTATTGTTGAAGGGAAGGTCATCTGCATGGGTGCATGGCGTATGATCTACGGTGTGTCAAAAACAGATTTCTATAGGTATCGTGCATACGCAGCGAGTGGGCGCCGTGCACAATATCATGGATTGTCGGGTAGACGGAAGACTTCGAGTAGCACAGCTCAAGCAGTGCAGACAATGTCAATGATATTGACAAATACAGCTGAGTCGATGCCACACAAGACACGGACTAAAACAGCTGGGTTAACAAAAGGTGATAAGGTGGTTCAGAGAATTCTTCCAACCGGTACGAAGTGGAAGAATATACTAGAGGACATTAATAAGGTATGTTTCCATAAGTATCATCCGAGATTAATGAAGTTGCTAGAAAATAACGGTTATGTGAGGTTGTGTATGAAAAAATAGAAGTGAGTGGGTTATGTAGCATGAACTTAAACTTTCCGATATTTGATCCTATTATAAAAATCGTTTTGAGTATATTGGGACCATGAAATATAGATGATGTGAGTAAGTCAATTAGTGAATTGGACAATTGGTACCTTTATGGCAAATGGCAAATAGCTTCATAATGCCAAATTTCTCCACTTGGATGAAAATGCTAAGTTTGAATATGAGACATTGATGGATTATAATTCTAATACAATGGAGACGGTTGCAGATACAAAAAGAATGTGGTCAGAAACCCATATCGCAGTCCAGTTGCAGTAAGATTCGCAAAGAACACTTTTCGGAGTACCAGGTTAAGCGACGAGGTGATAATTTTGCGCGGTGTGCATGGGAGGTGTGATGAACTAACTGCTTTGCGTAATGTCCATGCTCATGGTTCCCCTGGGTACAAACATGCGAACCAACTTCTCACATTTCACCTTCGAGAACAAGAAGCCTCGCGTACGCACTACTATTTGAGTGGACGTTGCTACCGTGTGAGCGTTGAGCGGTGAGCGGTGAGCGGTGAGCGGTGAGCGGTAAGATTTAGAATTTTTAGGGCTGAGTTTGTATTTTTAGTAAAAATATTTCTAAAAATAGTTTTTAAAAAAGATTTTGGGAATAATTTCCGAATATTCTTGAGAATATTCGAATATTCTAGACTTATAACCGTGGATTTAGTGACCCAAACCCGTCGAACTAAGGCTTAAATTCCCTGAATTTTGTGAAACTTGAGCTACAAAACTCGACAGTAAATCACAAATTTTTAAATGTGAAGAGGTTTTTTAAGATAATATTTCTAAGTGAATAGTACTCCGAGTTAGACAAATTGGCAAGGTTTGCTGTACATGTAGGTTCTGGTATAATAATTTTGAATAAGTTTTGAAAAAATATTACATACAGTGTGGAGCACCCAATCATAAGACTAACATATAGCGTACATAGATGAGGAGATATAAGGTATTCTAATCTGTAGCATGGTCTAGGATTCCTCCCTCTAGAATCTTCTTCACCTCGTTGAAACTAAGAGTGGCCGCGTGGATGAAGAGGTCAGCATCCGGATCAAATTTGCAAACCAATACCGTGATGAAGTATAGGTGCTTGCACGGTCGGTATGGATCTCTCCTTCCTAACGTAGAAATTGTTTTCTTGAACACGGGGCATGAGCAATCCGGGAATTTACTAATTGAATGTCTATAAACTGCATCCGAATCCGACTCCAAGTCTACGATACACCCAAAACCAGGCTGCGGAATCATGGTCACCCTCGGAATTCTGGCCTGCATTGACGTGGCAGACTCAATATTCTTCATGTGCTTTGAAGTCATAGCTGGAATGCGTTTCATGTTCTTCGATCTTCTTGACCTAGGGAACACGTCCGGCTTCTCCGGGACTGGAATATGGGACAAGTCTCTTGGTGGGGCAGCATTATTGAAAGTGCGGTGCGTAGGAAGCAGTTCTTTTTGTGGTAGTCGAAAGCCCGCATTCTCTAACGCCTCCATCTCATCACGTGTAAGATTAGTCCCTATCTTAACAGGCCATATTGAAGGAATAGGGGGTCTATCCTCGCTTAGAGAGAAAACACCATATTCATTATTTTGAGAGTATCCCTCAAGAATGAGAGTATTGTTGAGGCCCAAAAGTAATGATAAAAGTACAAATAGTCTGTAAAAAATGGTATCAAGCACATATAGATGGATGAATAATTGTATGCCAGACTGGAATATACATGAATGTATGTTTATTTATAGACATTGTATACAATAATTGACTACGTCAAAGGAAATATGCTCATCCAGATAAAAATGTGAGCTCTGGTTACATATGAATGAAACGAATGTACGATGGTAAATACAATGTTTCTATACCAATAGAACAATACAAAGATGGTGTTGAATGTTGGCTATCCCCGGAGAACCGTACCGATCAATGTACTCTAAATCATATCAAGATCGCTTGCCGTATCACAAGTGCGAACGGCTTCAATTTCAAATTAGTGCCTTCCACACTTCGGTCCACGACTATACCCCGTGTATGGTGACGAACGCGAACTTGAATTTTCACGTCGCTTCTTCAAAATTCGCCGCTCAATGCATCGCGAACAGGAGGAACCCTAACTCGGGTCAAATCCATCGTGTGGCCCGAAGTCGCGGTGACCCTCGTGTAATGGCGGGCGCATAGTACGGAAACGCAAACGCGCGAGGTATCAACAAATGGGCAATGAGGCGGATTAGGTGGCCCCGTTAGTTCCGTCCGCCGCCTCAAGTTCATTGCTGGCTCCAAAGACTTCAATGGACAAGGCGTAGAGAGAGAATGGGTAGAGGCACCACGAGATATTTTCAGCGACGATGCCTTATGAGGTGATAAAGGAAGAGCCGGAGATTCGAAAATGACCGGTATGGGCACGATCTAACTGCGCTTGTCGCCTAAGTGCATCAAAAGACATAGAGAAATGTAAGTAAATCAAACTCCGATGGCGATTACAAACTAGGAAAAACTCATAAATGAACCGCTTCAAGTATGTCATACCTGTACGAGAAGTGCAGCATCAACTAACTCAGAATCATCGTACAGCTTTCTTTGCGGAGCGCCACCTCGACTTGATTCGTCAATTAGGGTACGGGTCTTGAGCGGAGAAGGAGAACATGCAGTGTGGTCGCTTACCGCCAAAAGGAGGACTATCCACAACACCATCATCAATTGCCATTGTCGAGTAGTCCATAGTTGATTGTGCGAAGAGTCTTTGAGTACATTATGTGGCCCATTCCACTCTGCGAAATTGAGTATTGTCCGTAGTCCAAAATCGAATCAGCAGGCGGTAAGAACGGAAATCAAAATCATTGTCCGAAACCGAGACGGAATTGGACACCTGGATACGAATTCATTTTAGAGGAATCATCAACAAGGATGATATGCAATATGATATAACCAAATCACCTCGCTAGTTAAACCAATGCTGAGAGAACTAGCATCATCAAACACTAGAATAAAATAAAGGGTCGGACACAAGCCCGCTCTGAAATGACATCACTCCAGGAGGAGAAATCAATATTGAAGCATTTATTATAATCTACACAATGTACATGACAAACGTGGATCTTGTCTGGTGAGGCCAACCTTGGATAACTAGCCTAATCATGCACTAGCTTCCTAGAAGCCTCTACGGCGTTAATAAGCTCTTCGTATTCTGAAGTATCAAGCTCTTCAGAGAGCATTCTACGCCCAATGTTGTCTTCCCTACGGAAAGACAACAAGCCCTGCCCGCGGCTTTCATGTAGACGTCGGATCCAAGGGAGGAGCTCGTCCACCAAGAATCAGTCAGATACATCATGCTCTGACCACGAGACTGGGAGTACGACATTCTCTGGTTCATTCACGACGTGCTTCTCACGGCTATCGTCGATGATGATCGTGTCATGCTCGTTAAACTTTAAGTTTAGACCACCAAAAGCATATCCGGTGGTTTGAGGAAGAGATCCTTATTAGTCCCCTTCAACTTGAAGTTGGACAACTTATTCCGCGGTCCCCCGAACCTTGACAAGCTCACAAGAGTTACGCCCCAAACAAGGCACGGGTATGGCACACCCCGGAACAAGTAGTCACATATGGACTTCGTGGTGGCATGAACCATCGAACTCCATACGGAGACGTCGCAACTTCACTCAACTCACGAAGGAAATCATCATGCGAAGGGCGAACGAAAAACAACCTTTGGGACCAATCGGAGCGGGTAGGGCAGAGGAGGAATGTGCACTCGTAACCATGTTGTAAACTTGGTCTTTTGGCATGAATCTCTTCTCCTTGCAGACACAGAGGATACCGTTCAAGTCCAGGATGACATTGAGCCACTTGCATGTCACCCTTGACGGAATAGAACGAGGGATATCCTCCACGGCTGCAACTACCGGACTGTGCGAATGACTCATCCCCTGTTCAGAAGGGGGGCAGACAAATGTGTATACAGTTAAGTACTGCACTGCCACATTTCGAGACTGACCCTTTCTATAACACTAAGAAATCCCGAATCCAAACAATGCGATCACATTGAACCAATAAAGGAAAGGATTGAATAAATCTTGGAAAAGGAGCAGCTTACCGGTGTATCTGATTGAGTTTCAGCTTGTTTGTGAATCTCGTACAGCGGTCGATGATGGAAGAGGAATGTGAACCTCGAGGAGTATGGAATCAGGAATGTGACCTTCATTGTGATCATCTTGCGCCGTGTTACTTGGCTGACCATGAAACGGACTCATAGGACTGGTGTCATGAGACACACTAACATTTGGAACACTTCGCAAATCAATGGATCCTGCGTAGATATCAGAGGGAGAAAATGTGTAAGAAAATATGATTGTATTCCAAACTCTGCGTTCAAAATTGAGCGTCATATACATAAAGTATTTACACGATGAACACCAAGTCCAATCTAACAAAACTGCCCTACGGGAATATATATACTAGTCTATCAACAATCGCCAAGGCCTCTACAGGCGAACTTCCATTAACCGAAGGAGAAATTCAACTCGAGTCGAGTTAATTGAAAGACTAGATCATGGAGTTCAACCTGATTCGGTAATGTTGGGATCGGGAGTCTGATCCTGTGTTCCTATCTGCTCTTCCTCATCCACGGCCTTCCGTTGCGACTCGACTGGGTCCGATGGTCTGGAGCGACTTGATGGGCCTTGATCCGTAGAAACAACTGGAGAGTTGGTTCCCGCAGGTGAGGGAGCAGCAGTCGACTGAGGAGGCGTGCCTTGGAGGGAACGTCGGGGAGATGCATGTCGAGCTGCACCGCTGTCGGAAGACTGAGTAGGCCCGTGGGTGAGGAGGAGAGGTTCACTCTGACCTGGTTCGAGGGACAGGAGAGGCTTTGCATGCAGGTGCGAGATTGCTTGGACTACCATATCAGGCATTCTCGCGATGGTCTCTGAGAACATGAACTTCCATCGTTTCTCATCCTCCTGTCTCTGGCGATCGCGTTCCTCGCGCTCTCGAGCAAGCATTGCTTCGACTTCGAGCCTATGTCGAGTCTGCGCATCCTCCTGCATTTTGGCGAGCTTCTCCATAAGGGTTTCAACGGATAGTGACTCCCTTTTCCTCTTCTGTGGCGACGGCGTAGAAGCCCGAAGAGAGGTATCCGAGTATCCTTGTTCCAGTGGAAGATGCGAGGATGAGCCTCGTCCAGTCTGGGGTGTTACCGGGTGTTGGGAACCGTAGGCCTCAACATCCTGGATAGGATCGTCATCGTCATCACTTGACCCGATTGCGATCGGTCTTGGGTCATGCAAGTCAAGTGCTAACTGAACACCGCTGACCTTCTTCTTCCCCTTCCCCTCTCGGACCTTGTGGGGGTGGCGGTGCTTCGATCTCTCCCCTGGATAAGGAAGGCTCATCGATCGGTACCCATCTTCGAAATCACGACGATCCAAGTTGAAGACATTCAAGGAAAGTCGACAACATCGTCGTGCTCTCTTGATGGAGCTGATCGTGTAGTTCATCAAGGAACACATCTGCAAGTACACACATCAAGAGATGCAACGTCGATCGAAGCTCATTCAACTCGAGTCGAGTTGAAATGGAGGTGGCGTGTGAGAGGAAGACCGACTACACTTCTATGTGTATTCAACTCGAGTCGAGTTGAATACCAACATTACACTCGAAGCACCATGAAACACCTAATTTAACTCGACTCGAGTTAAATCGAGTAACACATGCATGAACAAGGTTTCTTAGCATATTCAGTACTCCATTCAACTCGAGTCGAGTTGAATAGACTTAAAGTAAGTGTACAACAATACCTAGACAAATAGGCGCGAAATGAACCGACTCGACTTTAATACAACTAGTATGCACGAAACAGAGCCATGGCAAACTATTCAACTCGAATCGAGTTGAAATATATAGGACAGCCTTACCCATGCCGCACAGTAGAGCTTCCCGCCTCCAAACACACTGAGGATCGCATCCCCTTCCTTGCAGAAGATGTCAAGCAGCTTCAGGTAGAACTCCATCCTCAATTCCGTATTATAGATACGGTACTCGAGCTCGTTGTATCTCCCGCAGATCTTGAACTGTGGAGTGTTGGGGGCCTGGAAGAACTTAGGAAGATTCGAAATCCTCAACTTCTGATTTTTTCGAAACAAGAAAAGGATCTGGACATGATCCTTGGCCTCTTTCTTCGACGAGTTTTGGTCCCCGAGTCGCTCGTAAGGAGCCGGAACGTACTCAGCATACTCAATCTTGTAATTTGCTCCGAACTCGCAAGTGTCGAGGTGATTCTTGATCTTCGCCTCAGCATCCTTACTACCGCAGATCCAAACCCAAACTGGGATTTCAGTTACCACGGGGTCCGTGATAGCCTTCAGGACTTGAAGGACGTTGTAGAAGTAGGATCCTGCTGACGAGCTCGACGACGCTGATTCCTCATTTGCTCCGGGGAGATTTCGGAAGTCCATAATTCCGACCTTGATTAAGCTTCATGGATCGCTCATTCAAGCGTTCTCGTGCCATTCCCCTAGAACATCGTCCTCCAGGTTGTAGGCCCTGAAGTTTGTTTCGCCCTTCGGCACCTGGAACTTCCCCTTGTTGGCGAGGAAGCACCTGAAGAACTCTGTTGCATACGGCGAGAGTTGCTCGAAGGTCTTGTTCTTGTTGCTGGGGAATTTCGCCAGCGTGAAGAAGTCTTCCCGGGATTCGTGAGAACGTTGAGTGTAGCTGAGTGATCTTAAAATCCCTCTTGAATTTCTTCCACTCTCCTTCCTGAAGTCCCCACTCGTGCTGAACAGCATTAAGTCAGGGCGCATGCTGTGAATCACGCGCTTCACGATGGTCTTCCTCTTGCAGCGCTCCAGCCAGTCATAAGAGCTGTAGCAATCTACAAGCACACCCTTCATCTGCTTCAATGTGACCTTGGGGTATGAGTGGCGCCGTTTTGGGTTCGGGTAGTTCAAAGATGTGCTCGGCTAATCGCTTGAGTCGGGCGTAGCTACGATTTCCGATCCATTTGAAGAACTCCCCGGTGATGTGTCCATGGTCAGGCTTCCACTTCCCCAACTCCTTCTGCTTCCTTCCTGTTTCGGGGTCGACGAGCTCCCCTTGGGATGCAGCTGAGATTAGCTCAGCATAGACGTCGTAGACGTCATCTGGAGCAGTGATGATTTTGAGCTTGTTGAAAACGTTGAAATTGTCCTTTGCAGGCTTCTTGCCCTTGCCGGGCCTCTGAGTGACGACCCTGCCAACCTCAAGAGCCTCCTTCGGATTCTCCGGTCTACCAAGGCTTACCCACAGCTCCCGCGCCCCGATTATGTTTGTCGCCCACGTCGGATTCGTATTCATGAAGTGGTTGACCCTGTTGTAGAACGCGGAGATTCTTCGAATGATGGGCTTTTGTTCGTTCCATACGACGAAGCAGTCCCATGTCTTGAATTCATCCTTGATGCTTTGGTCTACATCAGGCATGAGCTGCAACTGCTTGGATGCCTCGACGCAATGCTGTCCGTTGACCATGTAGAACTCCCCGTTTTTTATGTCATCCCATGATCGGGGTTTCACAAGCTGATCCTTCGGGTAGACGCAGAGGGTGTTCTTCTTGCTTTTATCGGACATCTCAATCAGGAAATGCCTCGTGCTCTTGACTTTCTCCTGCTCGAGATTTCGGATGTTCAGGTCCGAAGGGGGGGTAAAGAGTTGCTCGATTGGAATCTCGAAAGTCACATTGGAGCCAAAGATGTATGAGCTCTGGCAGAGCCCCCAGTAGTTCTTGAAGACATTCATTGACTCCTTGTAATCGACAACTTTGTCTACATTGTCGATGGGTACCTCCGTCAAAGCCGACACTAAGCTCGCCTGTTCAATCTCGGTGGGGTCGGCCGGGGTCGACTTCTTCGTCGTGACTGATTTGAGCTTCTTCGGTGTCGGCCCCCGCTGAGCTGTGGACGGATTCGCCTTCCGCCTCTTTGATCCCGTCGCCTCAGGAGTCTGGTATAGGATAGACTCGTGGCTGCCGCTTTGCATGCTTACTTCCTGCGTCAGGCGAAGAGGCGTCATTTGCATCTTCTTGCGTTGCAGCTTCGCCTTGAAGTTCACCATGGCAGTGACGAGTGATCGGAGACGAGGCGCGAGAATACTTGGTGGTCAGCTGCTCACCGCCATCTTTTGTGAATCGAAACTCACGAATGTGTTGCTCGACATTCTTCGCCGAGGTTCGTATGGGGTATTTTTTTATACTGTCGACATGTGCCAAGATGTCGAAATCCATCTTCGTTGTGTCGATCATGTAAGTGAACCCGTAGTCTTGGTCCACGGCCGTGTCGTCGTTGGGGTCGTCCACGATGCACGTCACGCATATCCACCAGTGTCGTGGGCGACAACGTCGATGATATTCTCTTCCAAATTCACGGGAAGGTTGCACTCGGCACCCGTGTACTTGGTGACCAAGGCCGCCTTGTCCGTGTGGTGTGAGGAGCATACTCCACCATTCGACATCCGCAGGATTACTGTGTGCACCCACATGTCCCCAAATATTTCGGGATCTGCTACCTCGCTATCCTTTTCGGGAACATAAGGATCGAAGAAGGCCGCAAGCCTCTCGCTGGGATTTTCTCCTGTGAGAAAGAGAAGTAAATTTAGTACTTAAGTTCTCGAACTGGAAGGATTAGTATTCAACTCGAGTCGAGTTGAATTTGCATTCTACGCTTCTCAGTTACATTCATCTTCATGCTTATGGAAATGACTCAACTCGATTCGAGTTGAATCCTTTCATGACGGTTTTACGTTGGCCTCTACGTAATGTTACAAATGGTACTACCCATGGATTGGGTATATGCGAAATATCATCGGTTCATCATTATATTTATCAGATGATATTCAACTCGAGTCGAGTTAAATTAAGTTCTTATTTGTGATCTGCTTGAATAGCAGATCAGATTGATAAGTATTCCTCTTTAATAGTTTCCCGAGTCTGAAGACGTCGTCACGATCGCTGAACTCTAATTCAACTCGATTCGAGTTGAATTTGCTATCTATAGGTTACTGTGTTTGATTAACAGCATTACCTCACCAGTGACTTTAACTCGACTCGAGTTAAAGTCTCTGTTCTTCTGCAATTTCCACGAACCCTTAAATCGAGTCGAATACGTTTCAACTCGACTCGAGTTGAATTCTACTTGTCTGACCTCATCAGTGGAGGTATGCTGAGTTATCGTATATCTAGATGTGTAGGTCTCCTAGGCTTACTGTAGGCTATTTAAAAACTGGACATCTCGTCTAAACAAAGTTGTGCTCATGATTCAACTCGATCCGAGTTGAATAGTTCTCTGAAGTCATTCATGTTGTTCAGTATGATTTAACTCGGGTCGAGTTGAATATGAGTTATAGAATGAGTTGTCTAAAACATAGTAGTATAATCGGAGTTCATTTTAGCTCGATTCGAGTTAAATTTTGATGAACTTCTGTTATTGGGCTGAGAACTTTGTAGGATCGGTCTGTTTCAACTCGACTCGAGTTGAATTAGTACGACACATTGCATCGTGAGGCGCTACTATAATTCAACTCGACTCGAGTTGAATTGGTAATGTGTCCTAATTTTATCCTATTTGGAAATATATTAGTCAAATGTCACTACTTGTTATGCTACTTTGATATTAAAAATTTACTAGAATAAAGATTCAACTCCGGTCTACTTGAATTCTCTCTGCTCTGTAATAGATTCAACTAGGGACTAGTTGAAATGCGAACGATTCTGCTAAAATTACTGTAGATTGATCGAGTAAAATATACTGTTCACTCACCCATTGTTAGATCTGCTTCTCTTCTACTCTTTGAATACCGCACGCAATTCAACAACGCTCAGCTTTGCCCTGATCCTGTAGGAACAAAATTGTATACAAATGTGATCAATACTGCATTCAAACAAAACTCGCTGCAACCAGTAGAACAGCATCAACAATCCATGCAAAAAATTCCTAAATTCACCTCATTTGCGACCATTTACAATTGAACATGGTAAGAAAAACAAAAATCCAGGTTAGCTGATCCAGAATCAGCGAACAATATTGAAGATCTAAGCTCCAATTCAATTCAATTGACCAATTCAATTGCAAATGATTCACAAACCGATGCTCTGGAAGTGAACACAGGCATTCTAATGATCTAAAATCACTCGGAAAAACCTCATTGACAACTCTCACCAATTCGAATTTCATTAACTTCCTCGAGTCAACCCTAAACAGCTCAAAAACAGCCAACTCAGTTCTTTCAACATTCACATTCCAGATATGCTGTTAAAAATCCGGGTTCAGAAATTTTTTGAACCAGCTCCACTAGGCGAGTTTTTTCTGCTTTCCTAAATCAGATATCTACACTTAAAATTCGTCCTCATCTTTTCCAATGTAATCACTCGAATTTCAAGGCTACTGGAAGCTAGTACAAGTCTGGAAAACAGATAGAATTGACCTAAACTTGCTAAACCACAGAATGAAATTCCATAGCAAACACTGTCGGTTAAATTAACTTACAGAGAGGTTCTGAAGTCCAGGAACTTCGATGATCGCTGCAAAATCTGCAAAAGCGCTCCAAACCAGCCACGCAAGCGCCGTCGAACCAGCCACGCACTTGATGCCGCGCTTATCTCGAAAAGCAGACTCTAAGCTAACAGGGTCGAGGCGCAGAGCTAAGAGAAGCGAAAAGCGTCTGGAGCAGAGCAAGAAGCAAGAAAAGAAGCAAAAAAAGAGTAGATACAAAAGAGACTATATGAACATGAACGAACACGACCTTCGAGGCCAGGAGATAGCTACTTTCGAGGCTACGAGCTAACGACTGTCGAGGCCAGAACTACGCGATAGCGAGTATGCAAGAAAACAAGAGCTACTGCAAGAATGCGAGAACGACGAAAACAAGCGGAGCGCAGAAAACAGGGAAGAGGAGGAAAACAATGGGGGCCAAACCCTAGCCCCCCCACACTCCGTTCCCGGCCAAATTTAGAGCGGGCTGCCCGCAATATTGCCCGGGCCGCCTTTTGCACTGCCCGTGCCTACCCGTGCCGCCTTTTGCACTGCCCGTGCCTACCCGGGCCGCCTTACACGCTGCCCCCACCGTATATTGCCTCGGGCAGCAATTTCTTGCCCTTTTCATGTCTGCCCGTCTCTACAATACACTAAATTCAATTATATTTTTCATTTACATCTAAATATTTTTTCTAGTTAATATTTTTGAAAAGAAGATAAGTTCATTAAATGCCTATTCTAACACTATATGTATTGTAATCGTAAAATTTTAGACTCCACAACACTTTACAGTTTAAAATTTGTGTGTAGTTTTATATTGAAAGAAGATACAAACTTGGAAAAAAATACATTATTCAATTGGCAATACCCAAGCACTAATTCAACTTTGATTATGTCATATCCAACTTCCCAATTAGTTATCGTTCTCCAATCCAATAAGGTCATCATTCACTCATAAAGGAAGCTGAAAATTTATCCCCTCTCTATTAATTTCTAAGATGTTGTCAACTCATAAAAATTTATTAATAATATAACCAGCTACAAATTAAAAATATTAGTGGATAGCTATATAATCAAATAGGAAGGTTTGAGAGAACGAATTGGACAATATAAACAAGACTATGAGAGTATATATATAGAAGATATCTTTAACAAACATCATGTATACTATAGACATGCACCACACATATCATGGCCATACATCACAAATATCATCGACGTACATCATTAATACCAAAGCCATACATCATACATACCAAAAGATCGTCCAAAAGTTTTCTGTTTGAGAAGTAGATTACTGACTACAAACCTTATATATATCTCTATATACGTATGTTAATTTAATTATATATTCATGTATATACATATTTGAATTCGTAAGCGTATATGAGAGGGCCTCCCTTCTCTAAATTAAGATAGCACAATAAATGCTCAACATACATTCAAATATATGTTAATATTGAACATAATTGAATTAAGATTCTAGGAGGTTAACTTATGTACCAATGTGTATGTATATACATACGTACTTATTTTGGTCTTCATATTCAATTTTACTTGTATGTATATCTCCATATACATTTATTAATTTAATTATAGATTAACTTATATACATATTTGAATTCGTAAGCGTATATGACTGGGACTCCCTTAACTAAATTAAGATAGCACAATAAATGCTCAACGTATATTCAAATTCATCTTATAATCATTCATCATTAACTTGAAATATTATGTATTTAACATCTATACCCGTATCTATGTACATATACGTACTTATTTATCTAAGTTAATATTCATTTCTACTCGGGTATATCTGCATGTATACCAATTTTAACTCGCATGGTCAGTTAATCGCGCTTTCATTGTTCTATATTAAGATAGTACAATAAATGCTCAATACGTAGTCAAGTTTATCTTATAATCATTCATCATTTACTTGAAATATTATGTATTTAACATCTATACCCGTATCTATGTACATATACGTACTTATTTATCTAAGTTAATATTCAGTTCTACTCGGGTATATCTGCATGTATACCAATTTTAACTCGTATGGTCATTTAATCGCGCTTTCATTGTTCTATATTAAGATAGTACAATAAATGCTCAATACGTAGTCAAGTTTATCTTATAATCATTCATCATTCACTTGAAATATTATGTATTTAACATCTATACCCGTATCTATGTACATATACGTACTTATCTATCTAAGTTAATATTCGATTCTACTCGGGTATATCCGCATGTATACCAATTTTAACTCGCATGGTCGATTAATCGCGCTTTCATTGTTCTATATTAAGATAGTACAATAAATGCTCAATACGTAGTCAAGTTTATCTTATAATCATTCATCATTAACTTCAAATATTATGTATTTAACATCTATACCCGTATCTACGTACCTATACGTACTTATTTATCTATTCATATACATTTGTACTTGTATATACATGAATTAAAATAATATGTATTTATCATACTACGTATTTAACATATTATGTATTTAATATATTATGTATATATTGATGTATATTTCAATGTATTCATTGATACATTTATCTGAAGGGATTTTATTCTATGTTAGTATTTTATGTTTTTTTGTTGGTATTTTTTATTAGTAGGGTACCATAAACCCTAAAACCCTAAAACCCTAAACCCTAAACCCTAAACCCTAAACCCTAAACCCTACACCCTAAACCCTACGAATGGGTTTCCCTCCAAAATTAGTTCCCGCCGAAACATCTTTGCCGCCAAATATTTTCAAAATTCAGAATTAAAAAGTAGATTCCTATTTCGAAGCCCAATCAAGATAACATGCAGGTGGCGACAAAAAGAGGTCGGCTTTTTGCACGATATGGGGAGTCGAGGATACTCGACCGATTCAACCGTTGAGGTCGGGTTGGGGTGCTATCGCAATCCCTCATGTTTCATTTCGATTTCTCTCACTCTCGTCCGTGCTTTGAAGGTGCGCTTACCAAGATTTCGTTCCGCTGTCCTTGTCCAAAGTTGCGTGTCAGCTTAGATTGTATTGAGTTTGTGCTGACGGAGTTTAAAGTAGCTTCACATTTTGAGGTTCTAGTATTGTAGAAGAGGCGCATCCTCTTATACTTTGATTGTGTTTCAGGTTATCGAAGTAGCTCGTGCTGTATTGTTTGTCTCCCGCATACGAATTGCTGATTGTTGTGCGTGCTTTTTTCAGTTGCGAGCCCTAGTATTCCTCGCGAAATCTGCAATTCGCAGGTGAGCGTTCTTCGGAATTCCTCAGTGTTTCAACAGTTACTGAATTTCGATTTTGAGCTCATTTCGAGTTCCGGAAATTCCGCCGGTATTTCCGGGTGAAGGTGTTCATCACAGGGCTCAATATTTAAGTCATTTAACTCGACTCGAGTTGAAATAATTATGCCGGTGTATATAGTTATATCCAATTTCAACTCGAGTCGAGTTAAATCATAATTCAGTCCTGATTACGTAATTGCCTTTTTAGACATATAGGTGGTGATATTCAACTCGAGTCGAGTTGAAATGGCAGTTATCCGGGAGTACTTTCTGTACGGTACGGATATTCAACTTGGGTCGAGTTGAATCACGTTCTGGATATTAGACAGATTCTAAGTTCAAAGTTAGATTCAACTCGAATCGAGTTAAATGAAGATAGGAGATACCATCTATATGCCTAAATGAATAGCATAGAATCCGATATGCTGTATCAAGGATATTCACATTCAACTCGACTCGAGTTAAAATAGTTATCACCAAACGGTAGTCTCCTCGAATGTCTTGGTTCCGATATCACATATCGATTCGACATATGGCTCATATACGTAATATTGTTATCTATTGTACAGAATTAACTCGATCCGAGTTAAAGCGAGAATAGCACATAGTTTGAGATCTATGTTTTTCGTAAAGTAGATTCGCTTCAAATATTCAGAGTATTCAACTCGATTCGAGTTGAATTCATAGACCTATTAGTCGGGCGAGAAAATATTCCAACATCGTTTCGCAACACATATTCCAACGTGTACATAACTCTATTCGATTTACTGTCATTATTGTATTCAACTCGAGTCGAGTTGAACCGCCACATATTCTTCTGTTCCTCAAGTCGCGTTCGTTATCAATTTGCAGACTCTACCATGGCTGATCAAGATGTTCAATCGCTTGGTGATTTCTCCTCTGATGAGGAGGTTGTGGAGCAACCCGAGGTTCCAGAAGACATTCCAATGTGTGAAGGTATCCCTCGGCGTCTTTGGGCTACAAAGTTCGTTACCCTTTACGGTGACGAGGGTCGCCCTGTAGCGGAGGGCCTTTGTCACGATGATCGATTCGATCTCGTCCTGGGAAGCAATGGTCCTCTTGGGCACTCCCGAGTCGCAGTTCAAATTTCGAAGACCCTCGATGCCACAGTGGTGCCAGATGAGTGGAGATATTCTGTCAGGGCGTGGCCGATCGATAAAGTCTTCTATAATGGGGCTAGTCTCAGAGACCATGAGATACGACACGATCATGACTCTCGTGTTGCTCGTCTTGCGAGACCTCAGTCATCTCGTAGCCGGAGTTACAACAATACATCTAGGAACCCGCCTCCTGAAACATCCGTCAAGTCCAAAGGCTTATTAACTCAGGAGTCTATCAATTCTCTCTCCAAAGAAGTTTGCTGCACTGAATCGCGTTTCAGCCCTTCCCGAGGGAAAAGATCCGATGTTTCCGAGAGCGGATGTATAGTGGTACAACCTACCAATTCAGGTTTCACATGAAGCTTGACGTTCACAGGCAGGTTCATAGAAATGCTGGCGGGAAGAGGGTAGTTACTGTTGAGGGAATCGATGTTTGCTTGCCTGCGTGGAGACATATTGCTGGAGTGTCCGAGGCGACCTTTCATCGGTTTCAAACGTACGTGGCCGATGGCGTCCTGGCGCATCCCCATGGAAATTCGTCTTTGCTTAAACCGCGCAAGCACACGTCGCAGGCAACTGCAACCCTGCGTTGCATCCTGGAGAACTCTGCGGATCACATGCCGCACCGAACGAGGACACTAAAATCTGGAGAGAAGGTTGTATCCATGATTCTTCCCGCTACATGGAAATGGAAGAGTACCATTCCGGAAATCAACGCCGCGAACGAAGGCTTCGGTTTGAAGATGGTCTCACCATCTTCTCTGAGTAGAATTCGGAAGTTACACTTTCCTGAATTTGATGCGAAGAAACCCGGGGATAACTTAAGCTCGGTGCTCCAAATGTGATCGGTTGCACACACTTCGTCGTGGCTCTATTCCGGGTCGCAACAAACACTACTTTGGGCAAAGAAGCTCGAGGTACACTTGGTCACGGCCGTGCTCATCGGGAGTTATATTATGCAAACAGTATAGGTCGAAAACCTACCCGCATGAGTGTTTGACCATTATGCATGACAAAATGGATCATGCGAAGACCGCTTCCCTGTCTTTTCTCACAAGAGTAAGGAGCTCGATGGTCTCATGAAGCTACCAATATCCGTCACAGAATGATCGCTCATGGCCACGGAGATGTACGCTACGCACATTACGGTCTAGATATTTTCGCACACGATTCAAATTACACGGTAGGCTCTTTTGCTAAGCTCCTCCGAGATATAGAGTTGCCACCAAAGTATTCTTCGAGGGAGCTTTTTCTTCGGTCGAGGTCGGCACCTATCTTTGATCTTTGTTCTCAAAGGTGCGGAGACTTGCGTATCGTCACTCTGTCCAAAGACCAAAATGCTCCACTTCGAGGGATTTCTCTTCCGCCAATTCTCAATGTTCAGATGGACAATGCAGCAGGGGACAACAAGAATAGATATGTATTCTGTTTTTGGTCTCTCCTTGTCGCGAAGAAGATCTTCCGTGAGGTATATGTGAATTTCATGTTGGTTGGGCATACCCATGATGACATCGATGCAATGTTTGGAAGGTGGAGCATGCTGTTGAGGAAAGATAATTTCCCCACTATTCCGTTACTCATGAAATCTTTCATGGACGTGGAATCTATTCCAGCCATCCCCCACCTTGTTGAAGAGGTGCCGGATTTTAAAGGATTTATCGACGGGTTTATCAGGGATGGAGGGGAAGCACTTGTTGGTCATACGAAGGCACAACAATTCAAGTTCTTTTTGGATTCTACAGGTTGTCCCGTGATGAAGTACAAGGCTTCGTGCACAGCAGAAGATTGGTTGCCAAACGATACAACCGGAATTAAGTTGTGGAGAGAAGACTCGGAAGGTCGTTCTTTGTGGCCACGTGGTGATCCAACTCCTACGACGCATCGTGCAATGAGGGGTGTGGAGGACATTGTGAAGGGCATTTCTGGATTTATCAAGTACTGGGAGGCAATGTCTAATGAAGATAGAACTGGAGAGTATAGAAGACGCTATGAACATCTTGTGTTCTATTGGCGCGCTGTGAAGGCAGCACTAGAGGTTCCCATTGAACCATCAAATGTTCTTCGGGACGGATTTTGGCCATTATCCAGGATAGATGCGACTTTGGAGGACCAATTTGCTGAAGATGGCGAACTTCGTGAGGAGTTTGGAGAAGATGAGGCATTTGTTGGAGAGATCCGAGATCGCCCTCAACCATCTTTTCGTGTAGCTCGTGATGTTTATGAAGGATACTTTCTTGCTATTCGGCCTGCAGATGGTGACTCACGACCAGTGTGGATCGCTCGAGCATTGTCAGATCCGAACATAAACCCCGAGCAGCCAAATTGCATCCTTATTCAATTCTTTCGGCCTACATCAAGGGATCGAGATGTGCAAGAGACCTACAATGGATGGGATTCGGTCAAAGGATTGCGTTGGAAGGTTGACGATACTCAACCTCCTCTGTGGGAGAATACAGCTTCATTGATGACTTCATGGAAGTCAAAGGTCAAGAAGGATACAACCGAGTGCACTTTAAAAATTCCGGTGGATCAAATTAAAGTCATTCATGATACTATAGTTGAATTTTCTAATGCTTGAAGGTCTTATATGTATTGCAATCGTATTTGTGTATTGTAACAACTACATAGTCATGGCTTTGTCTTCCGACTTAGAAATAATAATCTTTTGTTTCAAATTCAAAAGATTATAGGCATTTATAAATATAGAAGATATGTTAGACCAAATGATCTACAAGGATGTGTGGTTTAGGATGTTGGTAGTATCAATGGACTATGGACTATTTTCAAGTCACTTAGCTCACTTGAGCAACACTTTGTTTGTGGTACTTGGGTTTCATTTGAAATCAAAAATACATTGTACGCATTTATGAAAATATATTTCTATACTATATTATAGTATTGATTTGGTCTTTCAATTAGTACTTTTGTCGATTGATTTATGTGAAAAAAATTATAACATGCATTTAATTTGTTATAAAGGTAGTAGTGGTTAGCACCACCGATGTTTCGTTTGTCATGCATGTCACAATTAAGGGTACGTGGTTGGTTGGTAGCAAATATTTTCCCGCCTTGCATTGAAGCTCACTTAGCAAGACCAAGTCATGTGTACATTTTAGTCAAGCAAACGAGTCCGACCGAATCGAACACGGACCACCTACATTGTACATGGACTCCTTCTCATCCAACCACTGAGCTCATGACTTGGTGTCCATTTCAAAATAACTCCGGTCTTTATATTAATCAATTCGAAGTCCCGCTTAGGAACGCCACGGTGCTCAAACTTTCCCCCATATTATACTATAATTTGAATGGAAACTTTAAGATTCTTAACTTTCTAGGTTATTTGTGTACAACAAAACATTATTCTAAAACCTCTCAATTTCATTTTGAGAGGATTATTAACTCTCAAAATAATGAATATGGTGTTAGAATGGCTCAATCCACTTGCGACGATGACCCTTCACACACCTATCAATATCATCCGCACAAAAAAAGAACTGATCAATTTTTCTTGGCCCCTCTTGAGGGCGTTGCCATACTCCGGTGTAAGTTGGAGCTGCGGTCGCCTTCCCCTTCTGAATAATTTGTGAGTCACATCTTTTTTTACTCTTTCGCATGATACCCCAACAAGCCTTGGCAGAATTCTCCCTCAAACGAGCAATGTGCCACAGCCTCTCGTCTACTTTAGTCTCCTGAACAGCGATCACACGTTCAATACTAGGTCCAGCAAAAGTGGATGGTATTGTCAATGGCTCCTCAACTTCATCCTCTTCGTGGATAGTACTCAGATTTTCAGCACAAGCTCGTGTAACCCTTCTCCCAATTCGAGGACGTGAGTAGCTCACGGTGTCAGGTCTGTGCGTTTCATCATCAGCTCCAATTGGAACATCGGCCTTACGTTTCTTGGATCCGAACACCTCGGCCCCCTCAAGGTGGGCGTCGCGGGTACAAATCTTTTCAGCTCCTGGATAGTCAGAAACTGCCTTTGTGAGGCCTGATGGATCGCCGGTTCATTGAGCTTTATGGGCAACACGAAGTAAAAGTTCTTTGGATGTTGGTCCATTACCACCCTTACCACCTCCGTTGAAGTCGTGGTAACCCACAACTTGGAGGAAAGCACGAACATAATGATCAACAGCTGCAACGTACAAGTCCCCACCCTTGTTGCCGGACGCTTGCAACCATTTGTTATGGATAGATTCCGCAAGGTTACATGAAGGCATCTCCGCCAGCTCCTCCGCAGAATATTTATTTTCCTGCAAGGTGCAAAGAATTTTGACTTAGTAACAAAAGAAGTTGATCACGAGGTCTGGAGCGGGTTAGACTTGCTGTACCGCAAGTCTGATCTAAAAATAGGAATTTTTTTCAAATTTTTAAAAAATAATTCTTACTGAAAAAAATCAAAAAAGCTGTATATTCTCTACTAAAAAAGTAAATGGACTTTATAGAGTTAGTAGACATACATGCACGGGTACAAAATTGCTGCAGCGACTGTGGACTCACCAATTCCATGAAGCCACCCCATTGCCTGTATCGGAAGTGCCAGAAAGCAAGCCAGTGTTCGAGGTGACCTAATCCACCGTCGGAGGTAGCCTGCGCGGACGCCCACCATGCTCGGATCGCCCAGTATCTTGTCTCTGCCTCAGCCATGGTGCGTGCATCTTTGTATTGCTTACAAAGATGTCGATGTTGATCCTGCAACTCATGCACGATGTATTGTTTGGTGTGTTTCTCTAGTGATTGCGTCCAATGGAAGTAGCAAGTCCGCTCGCGGCCTTCCATGGGCACTTTAGGGTCTCCGGAGCCGTAAATGATCCGCACAGCGTTCTAGTTGGCTTGCGCACTGTCGGCCATGAACCCTTGAAACTGTGGCGCTTCCACTCCGTTCCTGCCCATGACGTGGTTTAGGTTCTTCCAGAAGACGATTTGAGCTTCTCCGTCTTCAGACTGGAAATCACAGCAAGCAATAGTTAGAATGCGGCAGATTTTTGAGTCATAAACGTGGCACGCCATGGTGGTCCAGTTCTTGACACGCTTGACGTGGTCGAACATCAGCCACGTGTGGGAGAGGTCGCCTCCGGGCTGCATACGACGAACAAGGTCAACACCACTTCCGGGGCCGACCTCAGACATCTTGAAAATGAACACTTTGTCACTTTCATCTCCTTGGCCCGGAAATTGGTTGCGTTGGATGTAAGCCCAGTTGCTCAGGCCTTGAAGCTTGGTGATCCCATCAAGAACACCGTATCTGCGCAAGTGCTTAAAAGTGGTAATACGATTCCTCACGCTGGGAGAGTTCAGCTCTTTACACTGATCGAATATAGGTTCTAGCTCTTGGAGGGTGAACTTGGCAGTTACAGGGTCCCCTTCTTCACGGAGAAGTAGGTTTCCGAGTAAGTCTTTGCTTGCCTCCATGACTATTTTGGACGTTGTAGCTTGTGGGTTACGTTCTACGTGCTCCTCTATTAACTCATCAATTATTTTACGTGCACATCTGTAGTTTCCGACCTTCACAGGATGTTCGTGCGTACCGATATGCACACACGCCCGCTCTTGACTGTCCTTTCCGAATACGTAGAATATTTTAGAGGGACATATAGCAACACAAACGGGAGGTTCTTTGCAGATCTTACAGACAAGTGTTGAAGAAGGAGGAGGCGCGTGGCCGAGAGAGAAGGGGTCCTTGGTAAAGCCCTCGAACTCCACCTCATTCACTTGTGCTCTGCGGTCAGGTCGTAGCAAGAAGCCGCACTTGTCATTGTGGCATTGAAGATGCCCTATACAGTTAGAGTAGCGGAAAGACAATCCGAGGTTGTTACTGATGTTACTAGTCATTGTCCTGGTCCACACATGGCCGTCGTATCTTTTGTCCATTCCTTCCATAGATTTGGCTACCTTAACAGCAGTAGTTGGTAGAACGGGAGGGAGAATGTACAGGACATCACCGTTGAAAATGGGAGGCAAGAAAGAGACGTTGTGAGTACGAATAGAATGGAAATCTATTTTTTTGAGTATAGTTTTGTTGCGAGACATACTACCCAGTCTACGGAGCGAGGAAAGAATGTTTTTGGGTTTTACAACTTTGGAGGCAGGAAGAGAAGAAGGGGCGGTTCTGAGACTCTGTTCAGAACCAGACGAGGGGGGAGGCAGATTCGATGATAGTCGACGGGACTGGATGGACGATTTCTTTTCATCGTCGGATGAATCAGAAATATCAATTCGGACTTCGAGACCGGGTTCAACCTTGACACGAGCAAGAACTGGAACAACAGTGGAGATGGTAGAAGAACTACGAGGAGTGAGGAGGACAGTGGAGGCGTTCATTACGGACTCTGTCAAGCCGAACAATCGATACCGTCCAGGCTGTAGCTTATACAATCTACAATTGCTCATAAGGTCGATTGGTTCGACTAGGACGGAGTACTGGACAAGATTAGTCTTAGGATCTAAGACATGTTTCTCTAACCAGAGAGAGGACTCATCAAACCCGAATCGAATTGCTAGCCAAGACGGTGTGACTTCAGCCACTCCATCCACCCCTGGTGGAATGCAGATTGGGGGACTTAAGTCTTCAGACCTAATGGCAATGACGTCTGCAGCGGGAGGCAGAGGAGCTGAGGATGCCATGATAGACGGAGGCGACAAAGAGAACATCAACTAGTGCGCAGAGAAAGAGAGTTTGAGGTGCGTCTCGAATGTTCAAATAGGAGAATTTGGTGTAGGGTGTTGGCATTAGTATTGAATACTTATTAAATGTAATGTCTTATAATAAAATGTACATATACTCGATACTATTAATCGTGAGCAAGATCATTTAAAAGCACAGTACTTGTAATACTTAAAATATTAGGATTGACAGAATTGCATTAAGTAGTCAGGATTAAAAATATGAGATTCGTCCATAAATTCAGTAGGTGGAGAAGGAAAAGTGGCGGCGGCAGTCACTGTCAGAGATTTAGTTGGATAATAGTTGCATTCAAAAGTAAGCTTATTTTGGACTGTCAGACACGGTGAGAGCGGCATGTTAGGGAATACGCGTTGGCTGATTACGGTTTCTTAGCCGCATGGGTGAACTTATATAATGAAGATCAAAATCATAGTTCAACCTCTTCATTTGCAGTGAGAACATTTGTACTCGTTTAGTGGAACGTGTGAAAAGTTATCTCATTGCCAGCATCATGGACGAAACCGGTAGCGGTAGTGAGAGAGGGAAGGAGTTAAGTCAGAGAAAAAAGAAGCGGAGGGGCGGAACAAAGTTCACTAATTCTAAAGCACAGAGGCGTAGTGCTTTGCGGAAGCGCGATGGGAGAAGCTCTAGCGGCGATGATCAGGAACCAGATGCGTACGATATCTTGATCGACGATGATGTGCTACCGCCATTTAGGCGGACTATCAAAATGCGGTCGCTCAACCTCGACAGTGTCCCCGAAAGTGTGGGGACGGATGAAGCTGAAGAAGAGGAGGAGGAAGGGAGTAGAGGGCAGTTAATGACGTTTAGCCAGGCTGTTTGCGCGGATGGGGATGACGATGGAGGTGTGGACTCTACATATGAGGTAACGAATTAGTAAATGTTTCGAATATGTTGATATTTGTAAAGGCAAAACTATTATCATATACAAGTATGGATTAATATGAACATGTGTTGATATCAGGTAAGTAGAGGGTTGGAAGAAGAAGACGACCGAACAAGAGAAGAAGCAGCAATGTATGAGGAGAAAAGAGTCACCGATGTGGAGAAGACAACGAAAGCATCTATACATCATGAAGTAGAAGAAGTTGAGAGAAGCGCTGATGAATTTGAGGAGGAGGTACATGAGAAACCCTACTTCCTGGTGTGAACCCAACAACCACCATGAGGTGGCATTTGGTCACAAGGGGTTTTGAAGAGCAAGATTAGATGAGAAAAGAAGAGAGGAAGAAGGAAGACAAGAAGAAGACAAGGAAATAGGGAAGAAGAAGAAGAGAACCACCGGCCGGATGGCTTGGAAGTGGTCTCTACTCTTTTGATTGCCATTCCTTCGTCTTAGGTCCAAATGGGGCGTGCCATAGCTTTTTGGAAAGCTAAGCTCAATGTGCACCCACCCCTAAAATCTCAAAGGCAGAAGATCAACGAGCTAAGACTGATTGCTGTTTGACTGTGGCGGTTTTTGCCACTGCCGGGGGGAAAACTTTTTCAACACCCCAACTTTGGAAGCTCATATCTCCCTCTCTACAACTCGGAATTGAGCATGCTTTATACCATTGGAAAGCTCTACTGGAGCTCTATCTAGTGTAGAAATCTCAGAGGAGTTGAAGAAAAATCGAGTGAGTTATGGGGGAAACAATCTGGCTGGCTTTCATGGGGCAAGAACAAGCTCTTATCTTAAAGGGACTCAATAAGGAGGAGGAAGATGAGTGAGACAAGCATTTTGAGAAAGGCTCTCCTTCTCCTAACTACTAACACTTCAACAACAAGATCATTTTGAGAAGGGCTCTCCTTCTCCTAACTACTAACACTTCAACAACAAGATCATTTTGAGAAGGGCTCTCCTTCTCCTAACTACTAACACTTCAACAACAAGATCATTTTGAGAAGGGCTCTCCTTCTCCTAACTACTAACAATTCAAGAAAGATGATCAAGGTGAACAAAGAGGAAAAGGAGGCCCATGGCCTTCCTCCTCCTAACTACATAGATGAATAGGTAGGTGAACAAAATGGAGGGGAAGGAGGCCCAAGGCCTCCCTTCTCCTACTCTAATCTAAACTAAGAGGAAATGGAAGAGGTGATGATAGCTTGGAAACAAGTTATTAAGTACCAAATGGGAGCCGCCAAAGAGGCGGCTCACCATAACCCTAACTAAGGCCTAAGCCCTAACTAAGGCATGGATGAATGACCGCCACTCCATGCGCTCCGTCCTTGAAGCCTCCATCCTATCAACGACTTCATCAATGGATGTAGCTCCCACATGCTACCACAAGGTTAGATGAATGAATATCTCAACAACCAAATTTCAAACACAACAAGGACATCAAAGACTACTTGTACAAGGCCTATGGTAAATTTCTAACCCAACTCCAAGTCCCTAATTCTTACGCTAATCAAACCAAGGATCCACTAGGGGGCCTTTTACCTCCTCTAGTCCTTCCTTATCGAACCAAGGATCCACTAGGGGGCTTTTTACCTCCTCTAGTCCTTCCTTATCGAACCAATCACTCCTAATCTAAACAAAGCTCAAAATTCATGCTAAATAATCTACCAAAGGCCTTGCGACAACTAATCTTTAATATACCTATTGCATTCAAAACTCAATTATCATAAATTCATCAAATTACCTCAAGATGTCATGGTTTGCAAACAATTCATTAATAAAAATCCATTATTAGTAACACTTAAGCAAAAGAGAGCTTACACGCTCTCACACCTGGTTTACTGGGAGGACTTAGGGTTGATTAAGTACACAATGAACGGGAGTCTTTTATTCGGTTCGATGTAGTGTTGAGTTATGACATCATATCGTTCGATGATTGATGTAGACTGAAGTCAAAGTAACATATTTCATAGTGATTATCAAGTGGAAACATTGTTTGATTTTTGGAAAATGTAAATAAAATAAAACAAATACTATTATTTGTTTAATTGTCATTTACGGGTCTAAAGTTCATATTACTGGTACTTCTTGTACTTCGGGTACTTCTACAATTCAGAGGTTCAATAGGATGTTACATGGAGTGTAGGACTGGCCGGGTAGGTGCGGGCAGGAAGGTAAAAAGTGACGGGTTGGGCTAAACGGGCAAGGTAGGTCCGGGCCAGGTATGTAAACGTCGACGGGCTGGGGTGGACGGTACGGGCAGGAAGGGAGAACCGGGTACGTAGGGCTAAGCCGGGTATTGTGGTTACGGAGGGGGATCCGGGTATGCCGGGTATGGATCCGGGTAGGAGGTTTAGGGTGTCAGCAGCGGAACGGTCGTGGAGCAGCGTGAAGAATTCGTCAGCTGCGGGATTGGACAGGTTCGGGCTCGGCGTCGCAGCTGCGCGGCGTCGCTGCTCCGGCGGAAGTGCTGTCGAAGTGTTGCTCCGGCGGAAGTGCCGGAGGCGAGTGAAAACCCTAACAGGCTGTGTGCACCGAAATTGGATTGCTTCTGAGGCGCGACAGCGATGCCACGCTGAGGAATCTACTTTGCGGCTTTGAAAAACTCCAAATTTAAAAAAGAGAGTAGGAATCGCAAAGTCGAGTATTTGAGAATAGATGTGTCAGGGAGGTAGCTGTTTTTAGCAGTTGGAATTTTGTGGACGTCATCAATGATAATGGAAAGGATGATCTTACAATGCCTCCCTTTTGCTTTTGAACTGTGCGTGAATCTTCAATGTCCAGTTAGGGTTGGAGGAAGGAGCTCTGTTTGCGCAAGTAGAGGGAGAAATGGCAAGTATGGAGGAACAAGTTGAAGTGACGAATCGCCCAGCAGAGGAGAACGTCAAGTTTGATCTGCAGAATGTGAGTCCACAGACGTCCGAGTCCAGCATGTTTGCGGCGTTTTATGCAGAGTATTACAAATCACATAGTTTACAACCACGGGCAACCAAAACGCGCGCCGAATTGGAAGCATTCTACATCAAGCGAAACGGCTTCGAGGTGAGTAATGATTTCCTCAAAAGCTTTCCAGTGAAGGCCCTCGTCTTTGGGACCCTCCTGGTATCCTCGTCGTGCTCGTCGTGTTTGGAATCATGGTGGGTGCAGCTAGCTGTGGCACCGAAGGAACCCTTGTGTGAGGGGAGGCAGAGCCAGTGAAGCCCTCGTCTTTGTGACCCTCCTCGTGTCCTCGTCGTGCTCGTCGTGTTTGGATTCATGGTAGGTGCAGCTAGCTGCGGCACCGCAGGTTACCTTGTCTGAGGGGAGGCAGAGCCAGTGAAGGCCCTCGTCTTTGTGACCATCCTGGTGTCCTCGTCTTGCTCGTCGTCTTTGATTTTGTGTAGGTGCAGCTAGCTATGGCACCCAAGGTACCCTTGTGTGAGGGGAGGCAGAGCCAGTGAAGGCCCTCGTCTTCGTGACCCTCCTGGTATCCTCGTCGTGCTCGTCGTGTTTGATTGAGTGTGGGTGCAGCTAAGCTGCGGCACCGAAGGTTACCCCTCTGAGGGGAGTGCCAGCCAGTGAAGGCCCTCGTCTTCGTGACCCTCCTGGTGCCCTCATCGTGGTCGTCGTCTTTGATTTTGTGTGGGTGCAGCTAGCTGCGGCACCGAAGGTTACTTTGTGTCAGGGGAGGCAGAGCCAGTGAAGGCCCTCGTCTTCGTGACCCTCCTGGTATCCTCGTCGTGCTCGTCGTGTTTGATTGAGTGTGGGTGCAGCTTTTGCGGCACCGAAAGTTACCCCTCTGGGGGAGGCAGAGCCTGTGAAGGCCCTCGTCTTCGTGACCCTCCTGGTGTCCTCGTCGTGCTCGTCGTTTTTGATTGAGTGTGGATGCAGCTGTGTCCTCATCGTGGTCGTCGTGTTTGATTGAGTGTGGGTGCAGCTAAGCTGCGGCACCGAAGGTTACCCCTCTGGGGGGAGTGCCAGCCAGTGAAGGCCCTCGTCTTCGTAACCCTCCTGGTATCCTCGTCGTGCTGGTCGTGTTTGGATTCATGGTGGGTGCAGCTAAGCTGCGGCACCGAAGGTTACCCCTTTGGGGGAGGCAGAGCCAGTGAAGGCCCTCGTCTTCGTGACCCTCCTGGTGTCCTCGTCGTGCTTGTCGTGTTTGCTTGAGTGTGGGTGCAGTTGTGTCCTCGTCGTGCTCGTCGTGTTTCATTGAGTGTGGGTGCAGCTAAGCTGCAGCACCGAAGGTTTCCCCTCGAGGGGAGTGCCAGCCAGTGAAGGCCCTCGTCTTCGTGACCCGCCTGGTGTCCTCGTCGTGCTCGTCGTGTTTGATTAAGTGTGGGTGCAGCTAAGCTGCGGCACCGAAGGTTACCCCTCCGAGGGGAGTGCCGGCCAGTGAAGGCCCTCGTCTTCGTGACCCTCCTGGTGTCCTCGTCGTGCTCGTCATGTTTGATTGAGTGTGGGTGCAGCTGTGTCCTCGTCGTGCTCTTCGTGTTTGATTGAGTACGGGTGCAGCCAGCTGCGGCACCGAAGGTTACCCCTCTGAGGGGAGTGCCCGCCAGTGAAGGTCCTGTTCTTCGTGACCATCCTGTGTCCTCGTCGTGCTCGTCGTGTTCGATTGAGTGTGGGTGCTGCTAAGCTGCGGCACCGAAGGTTACCCCTCTGAGGGAAGTGCCAGCCAGTGAAGGCCCTCGTCTGTGTGACCCTCCTGGTATCCTCGTCGCGCTCGTCGTGTTTGATTGAGTGTGGGTGCGGCTAAGGCTGCGGCACCGAAGGTTACCCCTACGAGGGAGGGCCAGCCAGTGAAGGCCCTCGTCTTCGTGACCCTCCTGGTATCCTCGTCGTGCTCGTCGTGTTTGATTGAGTGTGGGTGCAGCTGTGTCCTCGTCGTGCTCTTCGTGTTTGATTGAGTGTGGGTGCAGCTAGCTGCGGTTCCGAAGGTTACCTCTCTGAGGGGAGTGCCCGCCAGTGAAGGTCGTCGTCTTCGTGACCCTCCTGTGTCCTCGTCGTGCTCGTCGTGTTTGATTGAGTGTGGGTGCAGCTAAGCTGCGGCACCAAAGGTTACCCCTCCGAGGGGAGTGCCGGCCAGTGAAGGCCCTCGTCTTCGTGACCCTCCTGGTATCCTGGTCACGCTCGTCGTGTTTGATTGAGTGTGGGTGCACCTGTGTCCTCATCGTGCTCTTGGTGTTTGATTGAGTGTGGGTGCAGCTGGCTGCGGCACCGAAGGTTACCCCTCTGAGGTGAGTGCCAGCCAGTGAAGGTCCTCGTCTTCGTGACCCTCGTGTGTCCTCGACGTGCTCGTCGTGTTTGATTGAGTGTGGGTGCAGCTGTGTCGTCGTCGTGCTCTTCGTGTTTGATTGAGTGTGGTTGCTGCTAGCTGCGGCACCGAAGGTTACCCCTCTGAGGGAAGTGCCAGCCTGTGAAGGCCCTCGTCTTTGTGACCCTCCTGGTATCCTCGTCGCGCTCGTCGTGTTTGATTGAGTGTGGGTGCAGCTAAGCTGCGGCACCGAAGGTTACCCCTCTGAGGGGAGGGCCAGCCAGTGAAGGCCCTCGTCTTCGTGACCCTCCTGGTATCCTCGTCGTGCTCGTCGTGTTTGATTGAGTGTGGGTGCAGCTGTATCCTCGTCGTGCTCTTCGTGTTTGATTGAGTGTGGGTGCGGCTAGGCTGCGGTTCCGAAGGTTACCCCTCCGGGGAGTGCCGGCTAGTGAAGGTCCTCGTCTTCGTGACCCTCCTGTGTCCTCGTCGTGCTCGTCGTGTTTGATTGAGTGTGGGTGCAGCTAAGCTGCGGCACCAAAGGTTACCCCCGAGGGGAGTGCCGGCCCGATGAAGGCCCTCGTCTTCGTGACCCTCCTGGTATCCTCGTCACGCTCGTCGTGTTTGATTGAGTGTGGGTGCACCCGTGTCCTCATCGTGCTCTTGGTGTTTGATTGAGTATGGGTGCGGTGGTGCTGCGCACACCGAAGGTTACCCCTCTGAGGTGAGTGCCAGCCAGTGAAGGTCCTCGTCTTCGTGACCCTCGTGTGTCCTCGTCGTGCTCGTCGTGTTTGATTGAGTGTGGGTGCAGCTAAGCTGCGGCACCAAAGGTTACCCCTCCGAGGGGAGTGCCGGCCAGTGAAGGCCCTCGTCTTCGTGACCCTCCTGGTATCCTCGTCACGCTCGTCGTGTTTGATTGAGTGTGGGTGCACCTGTGTCCTCATCGTGCTCTTGGTGTTTGATTGAGTATGGGTGCGGTGGTCACTGCACCAAGGTTACCCCTCTGAGGTGAGTGCCAGCCAGTGAAGGTCCTCGTCTTCGTGACCCTCGTGTGTCCTCGACGTGCTCGTCGTGTTTGATTGAGTGTGGGTGCAGCTGTGTCGTCGTCGTGCTCTTCGTGTTTGATTGAGTGTGGTTGCTGCTAGCTGCGGCACCGAAAGTTACCCCTCTGAGGGGAGTGCTAGCCAGTGAACGACCTCGTCTTCGTGACCCTGATGTGTCCTCGTCGTGCTCGTCGTGTTTGATTTTGTGAGGGTGCAGCTAGTTGCGGCACCGAAGGTTACTTTGTGTGAGGGGAGGCAGAGCCTGTGAAGGCCCTCGTCTTCCTGACCCTCCTCGTATCCTCGTCGTGCTCGTCGTGTTTGATTGAGTGTGGGTGCAGCTAAGCTGCGGCACCGAAGGTTACCCCTCTGAGGGGAGGCAGAGCCAGTGAAGGCCCTCGTCTTCGTGACCCTCCTGGTATCCTCGTCGTGCTCGTCGTGTTTGATTGAGTGTGGGTGCAGCTAAGTTGCGGCACCGAAGGTTACCCCTCTGAGGGGAGTGCCAGCCAGTGAAGGCCCTCGTCTTCGTGACCCTCCTGGTGTCCTCGTCGTGGTCGTCGTCTTTGATTTTGTGTGGGTGCGGCTAGGCTGCGCAATCAAAGGTTACTTTGTGTCGGGAGGCGGAGCCGAAAGGCCCTCGTCTTCGTGACCCTCCTGGTGTTCTCGTCGTGCTCGTCGTGTTTGATTGAGTGTGGTGCGGCTTTTGCGGCACCGAAAGTTACCCCTGCAGGGGAGGCGAGCTGTGAAGGCCCTCGTCTTCGTGACCCTCCTCGTCCTCCTCGTCGTGCTCGTCGTGTTTGATTGAGTGTGGGTGCGGCTAAGGCTGCGGCACCAAGGTTACCCCTGCGGGGAGTGCCCGGCCGATAAAGGCCCTCGTCTTCGTAACCCTCCTGGTATCCTCGTCGTGCTGGTCGTGTTTGGATTCATGGTGGGTGCAGCTAAGCTGCGGCACCGAAGGTTACCCCTTTGGGGGAGGCAGAGCCAGTGAAGGCCCTCGTCTTCGTGACCCTCCTGGTGTCCTCGTCGTGCTCGTCGTGTTTGCTTGAGTGTGGGTGCAGTTGTGTCCTCGTCGTGCTCGTCGTGTTTCATTGAGTGTGGGTGCAGCTAAGCTGCAGCACCGAAGGTTACCCCTCGAGGGGAGTGCCAGCCAGTGAAGGCCCTCGTCTTCGTGACCCGCCTGGTGTCCTCGTCGTGCTCGTCATGTTTGATTAAGTGTGGGTGCAGCTGTGTCCTCGTCGTGCTCTTCGTGTTTGATTGAGTGTGGGTGCAGCTAGCTGCGGCACCGAAGGTTACCCCTCTGAGGGGAGTGCCCGCCTGTGAAGGTCCTGGTCTTCGTGACCATCCTGTGTCCTCGTCGTGCTCGTCGTGTTTGATTGAGTGTGGGTGCTGCTAAGCTGCGGCACCGAAGGTTACCCCTCTGAGGGAAGTGCCAGCCAGTGAAGGCCCTCGTCTTTGTGACCCTCCTGGTATCCTCGTCGCGCTCGTCGTGTTTGATTGAGTGTGGGTGCTGCTAAGCTGCGGCACCGAAGGTTACCCCTCTGAGGGAAGTGCCAGCCAGTGAAGGCCCTCGTCTTTGTGACCCTCCTGGTATCCTCGTCGCGCTCGTCGTGTTTGATTGAGTGTGGGTGCAGCTAAGCTGCGGCACCGAAGGTTACCCCTCTGAGGGGAGGGCCAGCCAGTGAAGGCCCTCGTCTTCGTGACCCTCCTGGTATCCTCGTCGTGCTCGTCGTGTTTGATTGAGTGTGGGTGCAGCTGTGTCCTCGTCGTGCTCTTCGTGTTTGATTGAGTGTGGGTGCAGCTAGCTGCGGTTCCGAAGGTTACCCCTCTGAGGGGAGTGCCAGCTAGTGAAGGTCCTCGTCTTCGTGACCCTCCTGTGTCCTCGTCGTGCTCGTCGTGTTTGATTGAGTGTGGGTGCAGCTAAGCTGCGGCACCAAAGGTTACCCCTCCGAGGGGAGTGCCGGCCAGTGAAGGCCCTCGTCTTCGTGACCCTCCTGGTATCCTCGTCACGCTCGTCGTGTTTGATTGAGTGTGGGTGCACCTGTGTCCTCATCGTGCTCTTGGTGTTTGATTGAGTATGGGTGCACCGTGCATGCACCACCGAAGGTTACCCCTCTGAGGTGAGTGCCAGCCAGTGAAGGTCCTCGTCTTCGTGACCCTCGTGTGTCCTCGACGTGCTCGTCGTGTTTGATTGAGTGTGGGTGCAGCTGTGTCGTCGTCGTGCTCTTCGTGTTTGATTGAGTGTGGTTGCTGCTAGCTGCGGCACCGAAAGTTACCCCTCTGAGGGGAGTGCCAGCCAGTGAACGACCTCGTCTTCGTGACCCTGATGTGTCCTCGTCGTGCTCGTCGTGTTTGATTTTGTGAGGGTGCAGCTAGTTGCGGCACCGAAGGTTACTTTGTGTGAGGGGAGGCAGAGCCTGTGAAAGCCCTCGTCTTCCTGACCCTCCTCGTATCCTCGTCGTGCTCGTCGTGTTTGATTGAGTGTGGGTGCAGCTAAGCTGCTGTCGCGCACCTCTCCTTGAGGAGTGCCCGCAACACCAAGGGCCCAAGGGGGACACCGGAGTGACGCCCGGGCCTTGGGGTGCCAAGGTGAAGGGAACCTAAGTGGGCCTAGTGTGGGAGAGGACCCCGGGCGTTGGAGACGCCTCTCACCCACGGAGACTAGGAGCCACGACGGAATGGACATGAGATTATGGAAGCTCATGTTGCCACGATTCCGGGATGCTAAGGAGCACCTCATTTGGAGGTGTGAGCTAAAAGTTATGGGAGTTGGAAGATTGTGGGACTAAAGGGAGTGCTGTCCAGGGACAGTGCTGGACTGGGAAGCTGGCCCGGGACTCCCGAATCTTCAGAGGGGCATAACTCCCTCAATACTTGTCGGAATGAGGCAAGTAAGGTATCTATCGGCATCTACTTGACGAGTAGATGTCGATAGAGTGGTCACTCGTCGCGTTTGGATGCGGGACGAGGTAGATACGAGCCCTGGAAGGTTCGGGAAGTCTCCCGGGGCCTTCCAGCGGCTAAGGCATTGGGAGATTGGGTGGTCTTCCAAACTTTAGAGGTGTGAGGGTCCAGCCCTTCACCTAGGACCAGGGGGCTGCCGAATCCCACAGAGTATACTATGGGGAGGGCTGGTCTCCCTCCCCACTCCCATGGTGCCTTGGTGGTGACCAAGGTGGGAGTCCCGAGTGGTGTGGCTAGTGTTGGGGCCTCACCATGGGGACTCCCAAGCCAAGGTGAGTCCCAATGGGTGGAGCTAGTGTTGGGGCCCCACCATGGGGACTCAAAGTGCAAAATGAGGCACGGTGGGTGGAGCTAGTGTTGGGGCTTCACCACGGTGGCTCATAAGGACAAGGTGAGTCCCGGTGGGGGAGCTAGTGTTGGGGCTTCACCACGGGGACTCATATAGGCAAAATGAGGACCATGAGTGCTAACGATGTGGGGTGGTGTCTCACCGCCGGCGTTGTGATTACTTGGTGGCCTTGGGGTCACCATGGTGGTCATGGGCGGTGGTAAGGAAACACCACCAAGTGCAGTTAGGCCGCGTGGTATGGGAGTGCCACCAAGTTGGGCCTTGGACATAAGTGGAAGTCCGCACCTAACCATTGGCTACCTACGAAGGGGTTGAGTCCCGGTTGCATGAGTAGGAGGGATTGATAACCAAGCGGTGAGCTTGGTGGTTGGTATGGAGAGCTAACTTTGTGCATGTGGGGGATGTGCAGAGTTAGCGCTCGTGACACTTGCTAGAGTTGGGAAAAAGTTGGTGTAAGCTAAGGTGAGCTAGCAAGGGTTGCGACAGCTGCGGCACCGAAGGTTACCCCTCTGAGGGGAGGCAGAGCCAGTGAAGGCCCTCGTCTTCGTGACCCTCCTGGTATCCTCGTCGTGCTCGTCGTGTTTGATTGAGTGTGGGTGCAGCTAAGTTGCGGCACCGAAGGTTACCCCTATGAGGGGAGTGCCAGCCAGTGAAGGCCCTCGTCTTCGTGACCCTCCTGGTGTCCTCGTCGTGGTCGTCGTCTTTGATTTTGTGTGGGTGCAGCTAGGCTGCAGCACCAAAAGGTTACTTTGTGACGGGAGGCGAGAGCGGTGAAGGCCCTCGTCTTCGTGACCCTCCTGGTGTCCTCGTCGTGCTCGTCGTGTTTGATTGAGTGTGGGTGCGGCTTTTGCGGCACCGAAAGTTACCCCTGCAGGGAGCGGAGCACTGTGAAGGCCCTCGTCTTCGTGACCCTCCTCGTATCCTCGTCGTGCTCGTCGTGTTTGATTGAGTGTGGGTGCGGCTAAGGCTGCGGCACGAAGGTTACCCCTGGGGGGTGTGCCGGCCGAAGAAAGGCCCTCGTCTTCGTAACCCTCCTGGTATCCTCGTCGTCTTTGGTCGTGTTTGGATTCATGGTGGGTGCGGCTAAGGCTGCGGCACCGAAGGTACCCCTTTGGGGAGGCGAGCCGTGAAGGCCCTCGTCTTCGTGACCCTCCTGGTGTCCTCGTCGTGCTCGTCGTGTTTGCTTGAGTGTGGGTGCAGTTGTGTCCTCCTCGTGCTCGTCGTGTTTCATTGAGTGTGGGTGCAGCTAAGGCTGCGGATCAAGGTTACCCCTCGAGGGGTGCCAGCCAGTGAAGGCCCTCGTCTTCGTGACCCGCCTGGTGTCCTCGTCGTGCTCGTCATGTTTGATTAAGTGTGGGTGCAGCTGTGTCCTCGTCGTGCTCTTCGTGTTTGATTGAGTGTGGGTGCGGCTAGTCATTGCACCAAGGTTACCCCGAGGAGGTGCCCGCCCGATGAAGGTCCCGGTCTTCGTGACCATCCTGTGTCCTCGTCGTGCTCGTCGTGTTTGATTGAGTGTGGGTCTTTGCTAAGCTCGCGGCACCGAAGGTTACCCCCTCGAGGAAGTGCCGGCCCGGTGAAGGCCCTCGTCTTTGTGACCCTCCTGGTATCCTCGTCGCTCGTCGTGTTTGATTGAGTGTGGGTGCAGCTAAGCTGCGGCACCGAAGGTTACCCCTCTGAGGGGAGGGCCAGCCAGTGAAGGCCCTCGTCTTCGTGACCCTCCTGGTATCCTCGTCGTGCTCGTCGTGTTTGATTGAGTGTGGGTGCACCTAAGTTGCGGCACCGAAGGTTACCCCTCTGAGGGGAGTGCCAGCCAGTGAAGGCCCTCGTCTTCGTGACCCTCCTGGTGTCCTCGTCGTGGTCGTCGTCTTTGATTTTGTGTGGGTGCAGCTAGCTGCGGCACCGAAGGTTACTTTGTGTCAGGGGAGGCAGAGCCAGTGAAGGCCCTCGTCTTCGTGACCCTCCTGGTGTCCTCGTCGTGCTCGTCGTGTTTGATTGAGTGTGGGTGCAGCTTTTGCGGCACCGAAAGTTACCCCTCTGGGGGAGGCAGAGCCTGTGAAGGCCCTCGTCTTCGTGACCCTCCTCGTATCCTCGTCGTGCTCGTCGTGTTTGATTGAGTGTGGGTGCAGCTAAGCTGCGGCACCGAAGGTTACCCCTCTGGGGGGAGTGCCAGCCAGTAAAGGCCCTCGTCTTCGTAACCCTCCTGGTATCCTCGTCGTGCTGGTCGTGTTTGGATTCATGGTGGGTGCAGCTAAGCTGCGGCACCGAAGGTTACCCCTTTGGGGGAGGCAGAGCCAGTGAAGGCCCTCGTCTTCGTGACCCTCCTGGTGTCCTCGTCGTGCTCGTCGTGTTTGCTTGAGTGTGGGTGCAGTTGTGTCCTCGTCGTGCTCGTCGTGTTTCATTGAGTGTGGGTGCAGCTAAGCTGCAGCACCGAAGGTTACCCCTCGAGGGGAGTGCCAGCCAGTGAAGGCCCTCGTCTTCGTGACCCGCCTGGTGTCCTCGTCGTGCTCGTCATGTTTGATTAAGTGTGGGTGCAGCTGTTTCCTCGTCGTGCTCTTCGTGTTTGATTGAGTGTGGGTGCAGCTAGCTGCGGCACCGAAGGTTACCCCTCTGAGGGGAGTGCCCGCCAGTGAAGGTCCTGGTCTTCGTGACCATCCTGTGTCCTCGTCGTGCTCGTCGTGTTTGATTGAGTGTGGGTGCTGCTAAGCTGCGGCACCGAAGGTTACCCCTCTGAGGGAAGTGCCAGCCAGTGAAGGCCCTCGTCTTTGTGACCCTCCTGGTATCCTCGTCGCGCTCGTCGTGTTTGATTGAGTGTGGGTGCAGCTAAGCTGCGGCACCGAAGGTTACCCCTCTGAGGGGAGGGCCAGCCAGTGAAGGCCCTCGTCTTCGTGACCCTCCTGGTATCCTCGTCGTGCTCGTCGTGTTTGATTGAGTGTGGGTGCAGCTGTGTCCTCGTCGTGCTCTTCGTGTTTGATTGAGTGTGGGTGCGGCTAGTGCGGTTCCGAAGGTTACCCCTGCGAGGGGAGTGCCGGCTAGTGAAGGTCCTCGTCTTCGTGACCCTCCTGTGTCCTCGTCGTGCTCGTCATGTTTGATTGAGTGTGGGTGCAGCTAAGCTGCGGCACCAAAGGTTACCCCTCGGAGGGGAGTGCCGGCCAGTGAAGGCCCTCGTCTTCGTGACCCTCCTGGTATCCTCGTCACGCTCGTCGTGTTTGATTGAGTGTGGGTGCACCCGTGTCCTCATCGTGCTCTTGGTGTTTGATTGAGTGTGGGTGCGGTGGGCCGCACGCACCAAGGTTACCCCTCTGAGGTGAGTGCCAGCCAGTGAAGGTCCTCGTCTTCGTGACCCTCGTGTGTCCTCGACGTGCTCGTCGTGTTTGATTGAGTGTGGGTGCAGCTGTGTCGTCGTCGTGCTCTTCGTGTTTGATTGAGTGTGGTTGCTGCTAGCTGCGGCACCGAAAGTTACCCCTCTGAGGGGAGTGCCAGCCAGTGAACGACCTCGTCTTCGTGACCCTGATGTGTCCTCGTCGTGCTCGTCGTGTTTGATTTTGTGAGGGTGCAGCTAGTTGCGGCACCGAAGGTTACTTTGTGTGAGGGGAGGCAGAGCCTGTGAAGGCCCTCGTCTTCGTGACCCTCCTCGTATCCCCGTCGTGCTCGTCGTGTTTGATTGAGTGTGGGTGCAGCTAAGCTGCGGCACCGAAGGTTACCCCTCTGAGGGGAGTCAGAGCCAGTGAAGGCCCTCGTCTTCGTGACCCTCCTGGTATCCTCGTCGTGCTCGTCGTGTTTGATTGAGTGTGGGTGCAGCTAAGCTGCGGCACCGAAGGTTACCCCTCTGAGGGGAGTGCCAGCCAGTGAAGGCCCTCGTCTTCGTGACCCTCCTGGTGTCCTCGTCGTGGTCGTCGTCTTTGATTTTGTGTGGGTGCAGCTAGCTGCGGCACCGAAGGTTACTTTGTGTCAGGGGAGGCAGAGCCAGTGAAGGCCCTCGTCTTCGTGACCCTCCTGGTGTCCTCGTCGTGCTCGTCGTGTTTGATTGAGTGTGGGTGCAGCTTTTGCGGCACCGAAAGTTACCCCTCTGGGGGAGGCAGAGCCTGTGAAGGCCCTCGTCTTCGTGACCCTCCTGGTGTCCTCGTCGTGCTCGTCGTGTTTGATTGATTGTGGATGCAGCTGTGTCCTCATCGTGGTCGTCGTGTTTGATTGAGTGTGGGTGCAGTTAAGCTGCGGCACCGAAGGTTACCCCTCTGGGGGGAGTGCCAGCCAGTGAAGGCCCTGGTCTTCGTAACCCTCCTGGTATCCTCGTCGTGCTGGTCGTGTTTGGATTCATGGTGGGTGCAGCTAAGCTGCGGCACCGAAGGTTACCCCTTTGGGGGAGGCAGAGCCAGTGAAGGCCCTCGTCTTCGTGACCCTCCTGGTGTCCTCGTCGTGCTCGTCGTGTTTGCTTGAGTGTGGGTGCAGTTGTGTCCTCGTCGTGCTCGTCGTGTTTCATTGAGTGTGGGTGCAGCTAAGCTGCAGCACCGAAGGTTACCCCTCGAGGGGAGTGCCCGCCAGTGAAGGCCCTCGTCTTCGTGACCCGCCTGGTGTCCTCGTCGTGCTCGTCGTGTTTGATTGAGTGTGGGTGCAGCTACGCTGCGGCACCGAAGGTTACCCCTCCGAGGGGAGTGCCCGCCAGTGAAGGCCCTCGTCTTCGTGACCCTCCTGGTATCCTCGTCGTGCTCGTCGTGTTTGATTGAGTGTGGGTGCTGTTAAGCTGCGGCACCGAAGGTTACCCCTCTGAGGGGAGTGCCCGCCAGTGAAGGTCCTGGTCTTCGTGACCATCCTGTGTCCTCGTCGTGCTCGTCGTGTTTGATTTTGTGTGGGTGCAGCTAAGCTGCGGCACCGAAGTTTACTTTGTGTGAGGGGAGGCAGAGCCAGTGAAGGCCCTCGTCTTCGTGTCCCTACTGTGTCCTCGTCGTGCTCGTCGTATTTGATTGAGTGTGGGTGCAGCTAAGCTGCGGCACCGAAGGTTACCCCTCTGAGGGGAGTGTCAGCCAGTGAAGGCCCTCGTCTTCGTGAACCTCTTGGTATCCTCGTCGTATTTGGATTGTGTGTGAAGGGTGTTTGGAGCTCTCCTGTATGGGGAATCGTCTTTTCTGACTTGTTCGTTTGGTCCTTGATTGTCGTGTCCCTCAGGCTGGTGTCAATTCCTTGGCACGATCAAGCATGCGCACCCTGTTACTTTGCCAGTCCCTTGTGATGCAATTTTTTCACTGATTATTTTATTACTCTACTAAACTTCCTTGCATGGCCCTGTTATCTTGTTTGGTGTTAAATGTTTAATTATTGGTTACTTTTTCTTGGTTGTTGTTGCTATGTTCTGGTGTTTAGTATTAACTTCTGAGTGTGTTCAATGTGTATGAATTGTTGTTGATACCTATCTTCAGTGTTCTACGTGGTAATGCAGGACCCATTGATAGTTAATGATGTCCCTGAGGACGAGGCTTCTGATGCCAATAGCGATTTATCGGCCATGAGATTGAATGTCATGGCTCTTGTAGAGTCTCGACGGTTAAATATTCCATTGTCGTCGGTTCCGGAAACTCCGCCTCTTGCCTTACCTATCAGTCACACTTCTCGTGATGACTTTGATCGGTTTGCACGAGCGGTTAACATGCGTATAAAAAAAAATGAGGCCAAAGCCAGACGTATCGAAGAAAAGCTTTAGCTAGACTTGCACCTAGACGTTCTCCGCGACTTGCCGCGAAGTTCAAATCTATTTAGTTATTTGACTTGTTACTTGATACTTATAACATTTCTCTATATTGTGAACGACTTTATGTTTGGATTAATATTTTACTACTCATTTGATTTATTCTTATTTGTTTATTCCGATGTTGTATTTTGTTTTCTTATTTCTCAGATGAGAATTTCCGACTTAGAGTCTACTCAAGACGAAGAAGATGCCGTACTGCCACTGAACTCTCCATCTGCTCCAGTTCCTCATGTACATGACATCGTACTTGAAGCACAAGAAAATGTAGAAGGCATGTCTTCTGCAATTCCGCGCGATAGTCCTACTGAATCCGAAGCTCTTCTGGTAGCCATTGATGAACCCGATGAACACGAGTCTCCTTCAGATGACGAACACTCTCCTCTGCCTGGAAGTGTCAACGTCGGCATCGTTCACATGCCATAACATCTCCGAAACAAAGATCTTGATTGGAGTGCGAATGAAATGCGGATAATTCACAAAAGTGATTCCATAGCAATCATTAACAGGTTCCGTTTCAAACCAGTTAAGAAGTCTCGTATGCTTGTTCCATTGTGCCGTTTGGTGTGTTACCCAAAAGTTCGGCCTATCTCCGAACAAGACGTCCGGAAACTCGAGAACGAGTTCAACAAAGGTTACCGAGAAGGAGATCGGGTAATGCATGTATCTCCATTCGATAGGAAAGGAAGAGAAAAAACTGTTGATGCAGGAGATGTTGTGTGGAAGAATCCGCTATGGAGAGATGCAAATGAAGAGTTCGAGAAGACTTTGATGTCGGATCCTGATCTTCATCATCTCAGTGGCAAATACTTCTACGTATACGAAGGAAATCACCGTTTGACGGCGTGGATGCGTCATATAGAACGGTACCACCAGAATGATCCATCATGGTTCATATCAGTTGATTGCATCGTACTGGATGCTCGCGGACAAAGCAATCTCTTGCTTGACGCCATGAATGACATAAACTGGTTAGTACTTGTAACCCTTTTTCCATTAAATTTCTTTTAATTTTTTGTACTCTTGACGTTTTCTCATATATAGGTCTGCATTTCCTTTATACAGGTCTACCGAACATGACCACTGTCGTAACCTGCTTTCCTGATTCATGCCCGGATAACCCTTTTTTCGTGGTAAAAGAGGTTTCTCAAACAAGAACCCGAGTATTCGTCCACGGAGATCCTGTGAAGTGCAAGAACAACAATTTCCACCAGTTAGCCAACCCGGATTTGTGCTATCCGGGTACTTTCCTATCACCCCTGTACCCTGTATCCTGTCCTGGAAAAGCTACCCGGACAGGATGAGGGAGGGGTTTTAATCTTTTATGGTTTAGTTTAGCCTCTGTATTCACCTCAAAGGGGTTTTCCCGGATTTAGATAAGTGGGGGAATTAGACCACTGCTCCCGTTGATTAACGTGACCGGAAAGGTCACCGAGACTTTCTCTCTCCTTACCCTGTTAGGAACTTCCCTTATACTTCCCTCTACGCCCGGACTCTAGGCCCACGCGTATGTCACAAAGGTTAGTATCCGGTTCTCCTATGGTCCGGTTATCACAACTCGCTACCCGGGTTAGTAGATCCCGGGTTACTGGACTGGAGGTGGTACGACTGACCCGGAGTTCACCGCTATTACCTATGCACCAATCCGCCTATCCGGACTTCAGCAATCCAGGGGGACTCAACCGAGTGCGGCCTCGGGAGTCGATTAAGCGGCCGGAATCCCTTCCTGGCCGCCGTAATCCTGAATGCTGCACGGACAGGCTAGACTGTACCCTAAGTAAGAGATGCCGTTCGTTGGCCGCACTCCTCTCCTACCAGCTTCTCTACTCTCCTCACTACTCTCCGTTCAAGGACGGAACCGTTACCTCTTGCCCGGATAGCAAGGGTCCTCTGAACTCTGCAAACACCCCGACCCAGCAGACAAGACAGGAAATCTAGAAGGATACTCAATCAGACACACACGCACACAGACGAGGGAAATGAGAAAGAGGCGTACTTGCGCTGAATTAGGGTATTGCAAAGGCACAAAAAGACCCCGAGGGAGTATCCTTCCGTCGGCTAAGTAGCAGATCCTCTCTGGCATCCCAGAAGAGGACAAAACCCTACGCCAGGGAATCTTTCTAAATCTAACCCTTGTCAGCCTAGCGCCGTCATTCCCCTACTTGCAATAAAGGAACTAAAATCTAACCTAACCTCCGGTCAGACGCATCCGCCAGCAACCATCTCGGCCCTAGTCCTTCCTGTGATGCTCATCCTACCTCGCAGCCTCGGCAGTCTCGGTAGTCTCGGTAGTCTCGGCGATGCCAACCTCCTGCGCTCCCAACCCGGGTTGGGAGGTGACTGTTACCCGCCATGGCGCTGCGGGTATCATTACCAACGACCAGGAGGTCCACGGGGAGACCAAGGCATAACGACGACCACGGGGCTCGAGGCCGGAGGCACGATGATGAGGACCACGAAGATCGACCAGGGCGCGAGAATCATTAAGGCAACAAGACAAAAGCGAGGAATTAGGTTTTATTATAAGTAGCGGTAGAATTACGATGAAGGGCGATTCTGGATTCCCCGAATAGCGTGATAGCCACGAACACCACGGACACAATCTTGTAGCCACTCGGCATTCACCGATTCAATACCAATTCGGGACTCGCTTCTCTTTCTACATTCTCGCTATTGCTATTGTCTACCCTCACTTAAACCCTTCTCTTACGTGCTTGATTCTTGATTCGTCTTCTCCTTCCACACCACTCGCGGCACCGTGGACTCCTTGGATAGAACCATCATGCTCCCGGACCGGTGTGAGTTTGCACGACTTAGTGGTATCGGCTCCCTCGACTCGAGATGATGGCGCATACACACGGACCGGGGCACCCGGGCGAAGGAAACAACACCGCGGAACTCGGCCCCGGAGCCTCGGGCGGTTCAAACCAGGACCCCGACACCGCAAGGTTGACTGCTCGGTTGAAGTAATCATTCCCGATTACATATGGGCGAGCCACATCGGGCCTACTTACCCGAACCCCGGGATCAACCGTGGGTACAAGCCACAGTCCGGATATCGCACATCCTTCCCCTTCTTACCTTCCTGTACACCTCGGCCGTCTCCATACCCGAAACCCCAGGCTAACATTTTGGCGACCATCTTTGGGGATGGAATGCTTTGAGGTAGAAAAAAAAAAAAAAAAAAAAAAAAAAAGAGAAAGAGAGAGATTAAGGCTACGAGCCTGCAGGGAGGAAAATGCCTCCAAAACGACACGCCGCGGAAAAAGCCGTGGAAAACGTAGTTGCAGATATGGAGGAAATAGTGCAACAGGAAGATGAAACCAGGGAATTATTACAATGGATGAAGCAACAAATGACGGATCCGGCGCTCAAAACGAGGCCACCAACGCCAAGCTGGAATTACTCAGCTTGAAATACCGCGAGATTCAGGGCAACACTAACCCCGAGGCCATTGCATCCACGCCAAGGAGTGGGGAGGACCCAGCGGAAGCTGTACGATCGGCAACCATACCTCGCGGAAACAATGCCGCGGCGAGTTCTAGCACCTCGGGAATGCCATCACCAGCAGTAGTAGCAGTACCCACGGGGATTCCTACTGTGTCATCTGCCCCCGGGAACCTTGACACCCAGGCGAAACTACCCAAGATCCCCTACCCCGTATTTGACGAGTCTGGAGATCCGGATTGGCACATCAGGAGGTTCAAGGTGATAGCATCGTCGAACGGCATTGTTCATGCCACGGACTTACAAAATATTTTCGGACCACGCTCCAAGGGAATCACATCAATGGTACATTGATTTTGAGTCCGAACACAACAATGCCGATTGGGAGGATATGGAGCGTAGTTTTTTACACAAATTTAGAAAATTAAAAACGAGCTCGGAGGTCCTTCGAGCGTTGGGATCAATCACTCAATCCACAAACGAGCACTCGTGGACAAGTTCTATGATAGATTTAAGCAACTGGCAGACAAATTAAGCCAACGACCCGAGGAAGAATACATGTGCGAATGGTTTAAGAAGGGATTGCTTCCTTGGATACAACAAGGCATTGTTATCCGTGGCGTGAAAACATTACCAGATATCCTTTCCGCGACCAACGACATCACCCGCGAACTCACAAACTTTAAAACAAACGCAAACTCCCCCTGTTACCCCTACCCACGACACGGCAAGATGCCAGAATAACACCTCCATCATGCGAAACATGTGGAAAGACACACCACGGGAGGTGCTGGTACGCAAACAATACACCTCCAGTCCAAGATCACCGGCGACCCAGGAACACCATGGCCGCGGTATACCCCGAGGAGGTCAATGTAGATGCTTTCCAACCCGGCCGGGCGGATGCATGCTGGGAGTGCGGAGGCCTGGACCACCGACGGAGCCAATGTCCCGTATTAAAGCAAAAATGGACACAAAATGAGAACCAACCACCCCTCGGGACCAACAAACGCAAACACCGCGGCTCCCGGGAGGGAGGGGTAACACTTACCGAGGTACACGGCCCGGGGACTACCGTTTCCACGATATCCACCTCCGCGGTAACCACGAGGGCAAAGGCGAACCTTCCAAACCACGTCGTGGAACACCGAAGCCATTTCCCGAAAATCACTGGGAACGGCCGTTGCGTAACATGAGGACGAAGCCGCAAAGGGACCGAAACGGTGAACGGACCAAGGGCATGCCACGACCACACCCTTCAACGGATACTAAACACGACCAACGTCACAATTACCTTAGCAAAATTAGTACAAATCAGCCCTGAATTGCAACAATACTTGCAACGGACCGGGTACCCGAGGCCAAACCAGATCCTGCGTTCATAGAGGTTAATGCTACAACAATGGACCCGTCTTTGCGGTAATACATGTCGGCAGGGGACAAACATTAACCAATGTCCTCGTTGATGGAGGATCCGGTGTAAACGTGATGAGCAACCACGTCACGACAAGCATTAGGATTGCCTCAACCCCGAGGCGCTCGTTTTATTCTACGCATGGCTAACGACGCCCCGTCACACCCCCGGGAATCCTCACTATGGTAGGGATAACCATACACGGAGTATCAACACCGCAACCTTTGTAATAATTGAGATGCCCCACAACAAAGGTTTTCCCGTCATCCTGGGGAGACCTTGGTTGCGAGACATGCGAGCTATTCACGATTGGACCAAAAATCAGATTCACATCCAACGCCAGGGACGGACCGTGGTTATTCCGTGGATAGCTGCCTTACCGTGCCAAGATGAATCGGATCGGGACCTCGGCCGAACAGATTTGGCCGGAAGAACTCTCCAATGAACATGAAGCCCTCGTACTCCACGTCCACCCAAACTTAATACCCGTGGCGAAAATCCATTTAGCCGACTTGGCTCAAGAAGAAGAAAAATTGGACATACCCGACCATTTCACACGGGAAGTTGCCGAGGAAGTAGTGGTAAATCTTTGTCCCCCCGCAAAGACAAATAAGTTACACCACGAAATTGTCACGGGGTGGACACACGGGGCCAAGGAGCGAGAGTGCGGTGGTTAACCTCGGTACCGAGAGGAGCCCAAGTATATTAAAATTAATACCGACGCACTTTTGACCCATCAAACAAGCGGCCATCGCCTGTTCCACGAATACCAGGACATATTTGCATGGAACCACGAGGATCTAAGGGGTATCCCCAACGCCTTGGTGAGCACACAATCGATCTCGTCCCCAGGGCAACTCCAGTGCAAAGAACGGCGCTACGGGATGAACCCAAACTACGCCGTTCGGGTCAAGGCCGAACTAGACAAACTACTCCGAGGCCAAGTTCATATCACCCGTGGATGCCGCACCATGGCTCTCACCCATGGTTATTATCCCCAAGAAGAATGGCACGCTACGTATCGTGTGGACTTGAGAAACTCAACGCCGCAACGAAAAGGATCATTACCCCTTACCTTACATGGAGGAAATCATCGATGAAGTAGCCGGGCATGAGATGTACTCATTCCTGGATTGCTTTTCGAGCTACTATCAAGTAGCCATGGCGGAACAGACAAAGGGAAAACAGACTTTTTCTACGGAATGGGGACCATACCGGTTTGAGCGGATGCCGTTCGGGGCCAAAAATGCACCAATGACATTCCAACGAGTCATGGAACTCATCTTCGAGCCATACCTCAAGCGGTTCTTCCGAATCTATCCGGACGATGGGGCGGTTTTACGGAAAATGAAAGACCACGTTGCGCACCTCGGACAAATCTTCCACGCATGCCGAGCCAACGGGTAAGCCTCAACGCGGATAAATGTATGTTCTTGTACTTGCAGAGTAATTCTCGGCTACATCGTATGCAAACATGGCAAGCTCCCGACCCCGAGAAGATTAAGGATATCCTAGAAATGACACCGCCAATCAATCGAAAAGGAGTTCAACGACTCTTGGGGCGGCCCCGTTCAATCGCATCTACATCGAAAAGCTAGCTCACATTACCGCCCGATCGCGACCCCGAACCATGCCAAGTATGCCTATCCCGGGATTGGACACCCGAGGCACAAAAACCTTAGAAAAGATAAAGCATGCATACTCAAACGCACCCATCCTCATTGCCCCGTTGGACTAAACCTTTCCACGTCCACACGGACGCATCCAACATTGCCGTGGGAGTAATGTTAGCTCAAAACATAAATGGCAAACACGATCAACCCGTGGCATACGCCCGACGGTTACTTAACCAAGCCGAGCGAAATTACTCTACCACGGAACGCGAGGCCTTGGCTATGATCTATCTTTGTCAAAAATTCCGGCACTACCTCCTCGGAAAGAAATTTCGATTCATGGTTGACCATCACGACTTGTCGTACCTCGTGAATCAAACCCTGGTCACAGGGGCGAGTTGCTCGATGGATCATGATACTCCTGGAATACGATTTTGAGGTCGTATATCGTTCCCGGAAACGACACATCATAGCGATTACTTATCCAGGGACACCAACACCACCGCGCGGAAGGGATTGACGACTCATTCAATGAGGCATATATACAAACCGCACAAATCGCCACGGAACCGAGGAACTTGAGAAGGACCGGAGGACCGACATCATACGTTATCTTACCACGGGCAGCACACCCAAGGATCTCACGGGGACGCGGCGAATAAGCTTTGTACAGACAACACTACCATACACCGTGGTCCGGGGAGAGTTATATAAGCGGGGACCAGATCAAGAGATCCGGCTGTGCGTACCAGCAAACCAACAGCAACACATCATTACTCACCTCCATAATGGACCCGCGGGAGGGCACCAAGGCGCCGACACCACAGTAAAGAAGATCCTCTCAGCCAAATACTGGTGGCCGACAATGCACAAGGATGTAATCCAGCATGTCAAGAATTGCCACGCCTGTCAAATTTCCACGACGAACTTTCAGCACCAAGGCAAGGTGCCATTAAAATCGATACCCCCCCTGGGTCCCTTCCAACGCTGGGGACTAGATTTCGTAGGCCCAATCAAGCCAGCGACACGCCAAGGATACAAGTACATCCTCGTGGCCACAGACTATACCACGAAATGGGTCGAGGCTAAACCGCTACGAACTAACACCGCGGTTGTCACAGCCTCGTTCATTTACGAAAACATAATCACCAGGTTCGGATGTCCCTTGGAAATCGTATCAGACCAGGGCACACATTTCGTGAACGCAGTCATACAAGACCTCCTTGACAACCACGTTATCAAGCACCGAACTAGCACGGTATATTACCCCCAGGGTAATGGACAAGTCAATCGACTAACAAAACCTTGATCAACATGTTGAAAAGATTCGTGCACGCTAACCAAGCGGTAGGATGATTGCTTACCCATTATTATTTGTGGGCGTACCGTGTAGCTATCAAAACCTCCACGAATGCCACCCATTCGAAATGGTGTACGGCACCCACCCACACTACCCACGGAATACATCGTGCCAACATTCCAAACACTACGACCACGGGATTACGCACCCCACGAGTGCGGCGGCCCGCCTCGGAGACCTACACCACCTCGAAGAAATTCGAGTCTCAAAGAAACGAGCACATCCTCGCACAAACAAACCTTGGGTGCCCGACATTTCCAAGGGACGCGACCTCCACGAGTATTCGAGAGGGGACCCGTACTTTGGTGTCCCCGAGACCCCAAGCTCAAACGAGCCAAATTCGAATCAATATGGCATGGTCCATATACAGTACAACTCGCATTGCCTAACAACACAGTACTCCTCGTCAACAGTACCCACTATGATCCTCATGCCACGATTGTCAACTCAGCAAAGCTAAAACAATACCATGCCACAATACCCCGGCGCACGACAACAATTACCCTACAAGACATCCATACAACATTAGCGGCCGAGGCACAAAACGGGGAAGAGAACAGTGTTGACACAAACGACAAAGCAAAACCATGCGCAAGACCCATGGACACACCCCCCGTGGCACTCAGCAGTCAAGGCATCAGGCCAAGCCAGGCAACACACCGGGGAGAAAAGCACGAGCAGGCAAACACAAACCCCGAAAAACCCACACAGACCACTAGAAGACAGACTCGGGGACACGGGGAGGCACCGTCGTGACACCACCGTCGATCCCCGGGACTTAGCGGACAAGGGCAATCCCCGCCTCGGCCATGCCCATCCCCATACCATGTGCATACATCAATCACATACATGTCACACATGGAAAAAAACCAGGAGTCATAGTCCCGGGAGTGGTCAATCGCCATAATAATTACCCCCGAATCCACCCGAGGCACCATCACCACATTCGACCCCGAGGCATCATTACATTATCGATTAAAAGGAGCGCCGCCACGGCCAGCCCCATAATCACTCCCACTCCCCCTTCCAGCGACGGTGAGACCTCAAAAGCCGTGGGATTCCCGGGAGCTCTCTCATTTCCTTCTCTCCGCCGTTGCGGCTCGAGCTTGTTGTTTCCTGTCTTTCCGCATACTTCGCTACCGTGTCTCTCGGTTTTTCCCGTGTAGATACCTCGGTGCGGTAGAAGCAGACATGGCGCGCGGTGCTCCCGGGAACGCAAGCCGTTGTGCGTACATGCGCGGATCGCGGAGTGGAAAAAGTACCCGGACGTGGAGTGGCTCACCGACGCTGGCTTGTTTCGTTATGCGAACCACCTCCGCGACAACATCGACCTCGGACGGCCGTCGAGCATTCATCGCCTCGATGCGGGAGAGGCGGCGGGAGGATCCTCGCAACATGGAGGTGGCCGGGGTCGTGGAGGGGGTCCTAGTGCGATACTCCCGAGTACTTGCATCAATTTTTTGGTTGGGGCGGCGGGGGGGTGACCATTGGTCGCCACGCACCAAACAAGTTCCCACAAACCCGACACCTCGATCTACACCGACGGATATCCGGTAAAAGAAAGGAACAAGTTTGATGTCTACGACATCACACGAAACAATCCGAACATGCCGACCGTGGTTTGGCGAGAATCCGCGGCATCCTCGGTCGAGTCTTCTTCCGAAATGACCGCAATTCGGTGCACCTGATCAAATCGCATTTGTGCGTCATGGCGAGGCGCGGCGAGAAGATTAATTGGGGAAAGCTCGTGGATAGGAACGCAATCAATCGAGATCCAGGGGCACGTTCGAGTGACGAGTATGAGAGCCCCATTGCTCCGTTTACGACCACGATTCATCGGGCATTTCCTCGACTATCACCGGGTGAATCATCATCCGTGGACCATGGGGACTTTTCGGACATACGGTAGCAGTAGCGAGTCGCGCAAACCGGTCGCCACACCCACACACCGGGAAAACGATTGCGTACCGAGGAGGATGGTGCCACGGAAACGGCTCCCATGGAGGTCGCCGATACCTCCACGGCCACACGCTTCTCGGACCTCGTGCCACGGAATTCGCGACACGAAGCACACCATGGAGGCATGTATGGAGGAAATGTTAAATTTCCTCCACACGGCGTAACAATGGCAGACAGCAAACGCGCAAAAACAAGGAGTGGGAAATGCGCCATAAGCGCCACACGGCACACGATTGGTGCAAACAACCCAAGCCGCGCACGCAAAACCATGGAGGAGTACAAGTTGGAGGTTCAACTCCACACGAGACCACCTCAAGGGCGGTGTGACGGCTCTGCAGAACCCACTCGACGCACGGGACTTAGAACTGCAGCGGCGGCACGGAGAGATCAAGACATTCGAGGATCAAAGCACCCGGGATCGAGAGAGGATTGCCCGGCCGGATCGACAGACATTGGAGCTCGTGGCCAAATGTAAAACTTTGACCGAGGAGTCGCCCACTAAACCCGTGGCCCCATCATCCACCACATGGACTTGGAAGCGGCACAACAACAACGCCGAGAAATCGAAAATGCTAGGGAGAATTTTGAAGCCAATAAATTGGCTTGGACACACCACGCGGCTCGAGTAATCGCAACAACGGTGTACCGATTGATGTGGTCCACACCGCCCACGTCCATGGAGCCCCCCGACGCATTCCTCGACCCGATGCATGAGCGATGCACACCGATAGCACCGGAACTTGAGAGCTCGGATAATAATTGGGGAAGTCAAGGAGAGGCCTTCCAGGGAGAAGACGAGGAGGAGACACAGCCCCAGCCCATGCACGAGCCAGAATTAACACAGCCCCACAGCCACGCCCCCGAGGAGAATTACGATGAGGGCCACGAAGGGCAAGCCCACGATCAACACCCCCACAGGCAAACCGAGGACAAGGAGGGGGACACACACTCCGGGAGGACCTATACCGATTCTCGACTCGAGATAGGGGAAGAAAGAGTCGACATACCGGAGGACTTTACGGACCACGAGCAGACGCCACACCCATCGCCACGGCAGCATACCATAGCGAACTCCCCGCAGTATCACCTCCCGGTTCTGTCACCACCGACACAAATGAGTCCCGGTAAGGCGAGAATGAGGACGGCACTTACCCATGGCCGAGGCAAAGGAGTCCCCAAATCCCCATTCGGACCCCGCCCCATTTTCGCCACTACGAACAAGACCATCTCCCCGTCTTTGGCCCGACACAGGCGATTCTACTCCAACAGGGAGGAACAGGAGGGGTGGAATATCGAGAACGCAGATGAAGACGGGGACGAGGCCACGAGTCCATGCATTTTGTGCTAAAGTATTTCCACGAACACCCCGATCTTGCCGCGCACTATACGATTCCGAGGCACGGGGAAGGCAATGCCCCGCATGCAACAGACATTGGGAGGTACCGTATTCGATGTGTACTCCCACGCCCTCACCTTCCGCGGAAACCATGTCTTTGATGCACCGAGCCGTGGCCAAGGCACTTCGGCGACCACAACGGGAGAAACCCCTCGCGGCCGACAAGCGCCCGGAGGCGCGCCGGGCCGAGCAGAGGCCCGCCCCTCACGCCCGTTAACCCAAGCACTCCGAGGACGGATTGCACTCTGCAAGGAGGGCAAATGTTACCCGCCATGGCGCCGCGGGTATCATTACCAACGACCGGGGAGGTCCACGGGAGACCAAGGCATAACGACGACCACGGGGCTCGAGGCCGGAGGCACGTGTGGCGAGGACCACGAAGATCGAGACCACGGGCGCGAATCATTAAGGCAACAAGACAACATAGAGGAATTAGGTTTTATTATAAGTAGCGAGTAGAATTACAGATAAAGGGCGATTCTGGATTCCCGAATAGCGTGATAGCCACGAACACCACGGACACAATCTTGTAGCCACTCGGCATTCACCGATTCAATACCAATTCAGACTCGCTTCTCTTTCTACATTCTCGCTATTGCTATTGTCTACCCTCACTTAAACCCTTCTCTTCTGTGCTTGATTGCTGATTCGTCTTCTCCTTCCACACCACTCGCGGCACCGTGGACTCCTTGGATAGAACCATCTGTGCTCCAGACCGGCTGTGAGTTTGCACGACTTAGTGGTATCAGCTCCCTCGACTCGATCTGATGGCGCATACACACGGACGGACCGGCACCCGGACGAAGGAAACAACACCGCGAACTCGGCCCCGGAGCCTCGAGCGATTCAAACCAGGACCCCGACACCGCAAGGTTGACCTGGCTCGGTTGAAGTAATCATTCCCGATTACAGTGGCCGAGCCACATCGGGCCTACTTACCCAGAACCCCGGGGATCAACCGTGGGTACAAGCCACAGGTCCGGATATCGCACATCCTTCCCCGTTCTTACCTTCCCTGTACACCTCGGCCGTCTCCATACCCGAAACCCAGGCTAACAGTGACCTCCTCCTCTTCGTTAGCTGTCTCCTGGAGCATTGGAGCGGTCCCTTCGCTCCCTAAGATCTCAGTATCCCCTGAAGGCATCGGGGCTGAGGTGTCCGGGAGTGCCTCCCCGATCTCCGGGACTTCAACCAAGTCCTCGGGGATGAGAGGGGCGATCTCCGCGGTCAGCGCCTTCTCGGGTAGGACCTCGCGGTCAGAGGGCTCCGGCGGCATGGCTGAACCCGGACAGGGAAATGTCCTCGGCTCCTCTGTCCCCAATCCGGGTTGCCGGGTATCGGCCTCCCCTTCCTGTCCTGGTTGAATCGTGGCCTCTAGGGCAGGAATAGGACTCCTGTCCTCGGGGTCCACAATCCGGTCCGGGGGAATGGGTGAGGGGTTCCTTACCCGGGTATCCTCCTCTGCTATCCGGGAAACCTCCTCTTCGACTATCCGGGAAACCTCCTCTTCGACTATCCGGGAAACCTCCTCTTCGACTGGAGGTATGCTCTTCAGGCTTGCCTCAGTGCTCTCCGGAATGTCCTTGCTGAGGGAGAACAAAGTCTCTGCATCTCTCGAGGTCTTCTCCGGGCTCAGGTTCGTGGGCAGGACCGGCTCCTCCATTGCCACGGGGTCGGTGGGCTCTTCCTCCTCGGCCCTGGCATCCTCGGTCGCTTCGGGGTTGCTCTGGATGGGGGTATCCTCTACTACTGCAAGGGGAGGTGCCTCCCCGGGAAAAGTCCGGGCCATCTCCCCGATGAGGTCTCTCATCTCCTGGAGAGCTCCTTCCATCCTTTCCGCAGCCTTCTTCATGCACGCCGCCATCCGGGTTGGGAGGTCCGACCCTAAGGCCTGGAATTGGGCGTCGAGCAGCTGGGCCTTAAGCTGTGCCTCTCCGGGTGCATACAGGAACCTCCTGAGCCCGAAAAGATGCTGCCGAGCGTACCCCTGCTGCTTGGTCGGCTCCTCCTCCAGCTGCTTAATTTCCCGGGCTTGGCGCAAGATGATGAGGGATCCCTCACTGATACTTGCCCGGGCTGCAGCGTTTTCGCGGACTAAATCCCTCACCATGTCGGGGTACCGCTCCACTTGGCCGGTTCGGAGTGCCACTGATATGCCTCGCAGGGCCTTGTGCATCTGGAGGTGCTCCTGCGTGCATACATGCAGGGCATGCGCAATTGGGCTGCAGAGGGTGCTCCTCTGTTATCCGGAATGGGGGTACAGGGAGGCTGGGATCGAACTCCGGTCTCCGCGGGGTGAAGTCGTCCCACCCTGGCAACCGGGCAGCGTTGGAGGGTGCCGCCTCTGCGTGTACCCGGGTAGCGTGGGCAGGCGAATGCGGTGCGGTGGCCTCCCCTTCCTCTGACTCAGAGGACTCCTCCAGCACCTTCTTCCCCTTCCTCCGGATTTCTCCCTCCCCGGGCGATGAGGTCCGCTGAACTGCTGGGATTGCTCGGATTACCGGTTCGAGGGGTTCGGCCCGGGCAACAGGAGAGGCGGCCGGGGTTGGTGAAGTGTCCGCCTCGGCCGTGAGCTTCCTCCGGACCCGTGGGCGGGGACTCTCGGCGGGGAGGTCCGCCTTCCTCTTCTTCGCGTATTGCGGGTCTCCCCACTCTATCCCTCCCGTGGCGGTAGGCTGTCCGGGGTCCTCTGCCGGGCTATCTGTCAGGAGAAGTACCTCAGTAGGGATGTCCCCCACTGGCACTTCTCGAGTCGGGGTCTGCACTTCCGGGGTAGGGCCTCCTCGCTGCAGAGCTCCCACAGCCTCGATCTCTCCTGGCGGGGCCGAGGCTTCCACCCCCTGTTCTCCGGGCAGGGAGGAAGGCTCGTTCTCCACGAACCTCAGGACTCGTCCTGACTTTCTCCGGTGCAGGACGGGAGCCTCCTCTCCCTCACTATCATTTCCCTGCACCGGCCTGAGGGGTGGTGGTGAGACGACTACGAGGGCCGGAGGGGTCGCCATGGCGACCGGGGAGTCTTCCTCCGGTCCGGGCAAAGGTGGATCCGGCTGGCTCGGCCCGGTGGCAGCTACACTCCGGGTCGCCATCCGGTGAGTGGGGGCCGGCCGGGGTGGAGTGCCTCCCTCCGGGAGGGGTAGCTGAGCTGCTTCTCTCGGTCTGAGGGCGGCCACTCCTCCTGTGCTGGGTCCTGGTGCCCCACCCTCTCCTGGTTGAGGTGCTGCCCATGTCCGTCGAGGTCTCCACTCCCCTGGACCCGGTGGTCCTGGTGGGGCTGGTGGCGGAGGCAGTGGAAGTGCTCTGGCTTCGGGGTCAGCCACCCTGGGGAGGAACTTGGCTGCGGCGGGGACTCCGTCTCCGGGAATCTCCTCCCCTGGAAACATGTCCCTCCTCTTCTCCATGAGCATTCGGAGGTGCGTGATCTCCCCGGGGTGCAGGCATTCGTACTGTGCGTACAAATGGTACAGGTATGGCGCCAGGGGGCACCCCTTTGCACTGGTGGTCTTCTTCGCTGCGCGGGTAACCACCTCCTCGAGGATATGTCCCCACCCTATCTGCCTCCTGCCCAGGTAAGACTCCATGATCGCCTTCAAGAGCCGGTTCGACACTGTCTGCGGCTTCTCCGGGTTCAGGATCGGGACTAGAAATCGGAGAAGGCGTCGCTCCCTTGCATTCACACAGTCCTCTACCCGGAATCCGTCATGTTCGTGCGCTGGGTTGTCGAACTTCCCGATCAGGGAGGGGTCGTTCCTCACCTGTATGTATCAGGTGGGGGAGTCCGGGAAGCCATAGGTCGCTCTCCAGCAAGCCTCCTGCTAGAAGTGCGGCTTGGCTCGGACAGGATTGTCTGCAAAGGTCGGTGGATCCTGTCCGGACGCGGCCTCCTCGATGATCTCTGCATCCTCCACGTTCCAGGGCACCCAATACAACCCCGCGCACCCCATCCGTGTGAGATCCTGCACCAGTTGTGCTCGGGCATCCTCCGCCATCGGAATGCCAGCCTGGATGATCTTACTCCGGGTTCGCGAAGCTCACTTTCCGGCCATGGTTCCGTACTCTCCTTCCCCGGGCTATGGCGTACAGGACGGCCGCGTGGAGCAGGAGCGCGCGTGCAAAATTCAGGAGCAGCAACGTCGGCAAGGGCACGAAAAACGAGGAGGAGGGAAAAAGGAGGGCAACGGCGAAAATTGGGCCGCTAAAGACAACGGAGTGGGGAGGTGGATGGCGGCGCAGCATTAATCACGGGCTTTTGTCAGCCCGGGACTGTCGGCGCCGCCGCCGGTAGTTTCTCCGCCCGGCCCGTCATTGCTACCCGGCCCGGCGTTACTGCCCGGGTCGGCAGTCATACCCGGACCGGTACCCGCCAGGGCAATCATACCCTGCCGCCGTATCCGCCCACCGATACCCTACAGTTGGTATCCGGCCAACGTCTACCCGGTCGGGCTCATCCGGTCGCGGCTAGCCGGTCTGAGGCAGTCGTTAGCCGGGTGGTACTCGGCCCGCGAGGGGTCCTCCAAGTATTGTCCGGGTCTTGTAGCGACCGAACTGGCACGGAGAGGCCGGACTCTGCCTTATAGCCCGGGAATAAAAGCAAAAATAAAATTGAAAAAGTAGTGCTACCCTACCCTTCCCACTGAGCTTAACGATGCTCCCGGGTGGGCAGGTTCCTGGCCAAGCTAACCTTACCCGGTCATCACCCGGGTAGGCCAGTATATGGGCTTTTATTTCCTCTAATTAGCTACTCCTAACCACTATCCGTACTTTCTTGGGGCAAAAACGAAAAAATGAGGTTTGACATTACCCCTTTTTCATCTGTGAGCGTCCTCGCGAACACTCAGCCCCCGCAACCGAGGTTACTCGGACTCGTGCTGTGGGGGTTCGTCCTCCTCCGACGAGACCTCCTCATCTGTTAACTCCTCCGGGTGGTACTTTTTCACCCTCGATCCGTTTACGCGGGAGTCCAGTCGGTTACCCTGTAAATCTTCCAACTGGAGGGATCCGTTGGGAAACACTTGGGCTACTCGGTAAGGGCCCATCCAGCGGGTGTGTAGCTTACCCGGAAAGTTTTGATGGCGGCTGTCGTACAGGGGGAACGTAGAGGCGTGAGCGTAGAGCGTAGAGCGTAGAGCGTAGAGCGGTGACGGGACAATTTTGACTATTTTATAAGAGTTTTTTTAAAAAGTAAAGTACCCTATTACCACTCAATTTTGTACTGTACTATTTTTAAATGTCTATTTTTAGGGTTTTGGGTCCCTATTTCCGTGGTGTTGGGTCTTCTTTTAATGTGGGTCCCACCTCGCAAGGATATTTCATTAATAATGTCTTGAAAATTTTATGTTAATATGTTGAAAGTATGGCTGATGTCATCATATTGATGAACGTGTGAATCGGAGGCATGACTATTCAAAGGTTAAATTGAACATATGTATTAGGTAATTGCGAAAGTCGGTTTAGAGTTTATGGTTTAGGGATAAATTAGGGCTGACGTCATCATTAAAATACAAAGAAAAATCAACGAAAGCAAAGAACCCCAGAGATCTATATTACATCCTTGGATAGTTGCCTCTCACATGATCTCGGCAAGGAATACTGCGCATGTTGTGACATAATACTGATAAAGTAAAAAATATAAATGTCAACAAAATAATATAATTCAAATTTCAGTAACAGAAACCGTCTCATCGTTTAATCTAATGTAGTGGACGGTTTAGACATAACGATGGCATAGCGGAGGTCCGGGTTCGATCCCCATCGGGCTCGTTTGAGCATCGCGTTATGCACGAGGCAGCTATCCTGAGCTAATAGGGAAAAAGTAGAAGCTCCTATAGACATTGACAAATATAGGGTAGCACTGATGTATAAGACCTTGTATACATTTTAGAATTTTAAATGTCATTTGAAATAGTGGGGTGTGACAAGTGAATCCAACAAATAGATTGAGTACAGAATTGGACATTGAAACTTTTCAATACCGTTAAAGACAAACACACATATATGTTAAATTATGTAAAATATATGAAAGTAATGACTTGTAGGGTAAGGCAACTCATTGGAGTTGGCCCTAGATAGTCATCTCTGAAATAGGAAAAAAAAAAAAACACACTACGATGAAGGTGAGGCACCATTAAAATGATGGTCACACTGATTTGCCTCTAAGTCAATGTACCTAAGTACACCAGCTCTAAAGCGTCGGCGTGAAGAATTCGGTACAGAAGGAGTTGGAGCAGCGACGAAAGCCCGAGCAACATGCTCCGCATAAGAGGGTAGAACAAGTGTGGGAGGTGGGCTATTGATGAGATGAGCGTTCCGGGTCAATTGTCTTGAGATGCCTGCATATCTAAATAATTGTAACCAGTCAATGGCAGCTGAAAGTAGTACAGACTCCGAAATCACAAAAAGTCATTGAATTCAATTGAGTACACACCAATATAAGTGCGAGGCTTCTTCAGATACGGTTCATCGGAGTCGTAATCGTCGCCAGATGCTGATTCTCCACTTTCTTCTTCCATCGGTTTAGGGTGTTTGAAGGTGGCCAAGAGCCCATCAAAAATCTCCTCATCTGCTTCGAAAGCAACAAGGTGTCGATTGGAGCGTGCACATGCGATGATAGAAGCACCTGCACATTTGGAAATCCACATGAGTATTGAAAATATCAATTTTCAAACTTGTTATAAATGAAAACTTAAATATTTACCTGTACTAGCGCTGAAGTCAAACACGATTCGTCCATCGTCTGTGAGGCAATCCACGAATGTCACATCCCTTTCCAAAGGATGCCCGAACACCGTGGTGAGCCGAGAGGACCCCGGGATTGACGCCCCGGGCTTGGCAAGAGACAAGGTGAAGTGACCAAGGGGAGTCCCGAGCAAACAGCACGCAATGGCGTCGTGCTCGGGACAAACTTGGTGGCGTGTCTTACATGGTTGGAAACCTTGTTTGAGCACGCATCCATGGGTCCAAAGAACGCGCGATTTGGAGTTGTGAGTCATGAGATATGACTCTCCAAAGTTGGAGCGCGTTCCGGGACACTCCGGGACTCGGGAGTGTTACCTTTCGGGACTCAAAATGTCGTCCCTCATGGATGGCGGCATGTTGCATGTCTTTGGAAAGCTCTGGACAAGAGCTTTCCAAAATGCTAAGGCTCGTGAGGAGCAAAGCAATGCTTTAGGAGATATGGCTCTCCAAAGCATCGGGACTTCGGGACTCCGGGACTGCTGCCTCCCGGGACTCCCGAATGTTCAGAGGAGCATAGCTCCCACATGGAAGCTCCGATTGGGACAAGTGAGGACTCCATCGACATCTACTTGAAGAGTAGATGTCGAAATGGGCTCGCACGTCCCATTTGGATAACTGAGCTACAAGTTAGCCCGAGAAGAAGATACGGCCCGTTTTTGAGACTAAGGCAAAAACGGGTGGTCTTCCAAAACAAAAGTGTGTCACGGAAGGCCCCTCAACACAAGAGGGGGGGGCCTACCGAAGACTCCAGAGAGTACTATGAGGAGGGGTGGTCTCCCTCCTCACTTGCACATGGTGCCTTGAGGAGCCGGGGTGGCTCCAAGGGGTGAGGCTTGGGATGGGGCCTCACTCCCACACCTTGTGGAAAATGGAGAGTGCTTTGGAGCATCTCTAAACATGGGGTTGGGAAGTGTCCCTCTCCAAGTTAGTCCCCGTGAAAAGTAGTGCCGGTTCCCGGGAGTGACCGGGAATGGCTCAAGAAGGTGAGGCATGGAAAGGAAGCCTCACTTCTACATCTTGGGCATTGTGGGATGCTCTTGAGCATCCCGCAACATTGGGTTGGAAAGAGTCCCGCTCCAAACTAGTCCCCGGGAAAACTAGTGCCGGATTCCGGGAGGATTTCCGGCAAAGTCCCGAATGGGGTGAGAAACAAGAGTGCAAGGGGACTAGTGGGAAGTTGGACAATGGATAAGGGCGGTTAGCTCCGGGGGTGATTAGTAGCACCCTTGGGAGCTTGGACATGTGTGGAAGGCCGCCCCGTGCCACCAAGTGACATGCCCATGTGTTGGTGGGAGTTCCGGGTTGGCATATCCATGTGTTGGTGGGACTTCCGGGTAATGAGTACCGGATAATGAGTTATGGAGTCAAGGTGGGTTGGACACCTTGACTTAGAATGGTGCTAACATTGTATGTGTGGGGCACATGCAAGTGTTAGCAAAGTCGTGGCCGGTTGCTACCAACTAAGTGAGCCGTGATTCCGCTACCAAGTAAGGCTCACTAAGAAAAAGAAGAGTTGGAGTAATTAGGGTCGCGACACTTGGTATCAGAGCAGGCTACGCAACGGGATCCAATCAAGAGTAGGATGGCATAAGAGGCCGGAAGCTCGTGATGTGGCCGAAGACACGTAGTTAAGCCTTTGTGGCCGGTGATGCCCCTCATGAGAAGTCTTCTTAAAGTCCATCGGAGGAGCCGGTGGAAATAAAAGGGGACCAAGGGGACCAAAGAGAAGTTGCTACTTGTGAGGAGGACACTCACCATGAGGAGGAAGAAAATCCTCTAAGTCCCGTTCTCGGGAAACACGGCCACAAGCGGAAGGCACGAGATGAATGGTTCAATGAGCTTGTCAAAACTCTTCAAGTCTTGGAAGAAGAGATTAAGGAGCTCAAGGGAAGGGCATCATGCCCTTCCTCCCGCAAGTTGTGCAAGACCAACTTGCCCTCTTCCTTCACGGGATTGGGCAAGGTAAACTAGGTCAAGGACTTCATTGTGGAACTTGAGCTCAACTTTGAGGCCCAAAGAGCTTGTGAAGAGGACAAGATCAACATTACTGTGACCTTCTTGAAAGAGCATGCTCTTTTGTGGTGGACTTGTTACCGGGATGAGAACGCGGCAGTGGTGAGCAACTTGACTTGGACCGGTTTCAAGGGGATCCTAAGTGATCGCTTCACCCCGGAGTACCAAGAGATTCGGGATGGCATGGCCCTTGTGCAATTGAAGCAAACGGGCACTCTTCATGCCTATCTGAAGGATTTCAATGCACATTTGAATGTGCTCCCGAAGTTAGATGAATTGGCCAAATAGGTCATTTTCTTCAATGGACTCTAAGGTTGGGTGGAGCGGGCATTATTCAAGATGCCGAGATTGCCGGAGACTTGTGCCAAATTGCTCAAGTTGGCAAAAAGGGATTGGTGATGATGAAGGTCACCAAAAGGCCTCTAAAGAGGAGGCCTCAACCGGAAAGCAAGGCAAATTACTATCCAAGAGTCAACATAAGAAAAATGGTTGGGAAAACCTTTAGGGTGGTGAGAGTAGGCCTCCCAAGGATGGGAAGGACAAGTTTGCCAACGACAAGCCCAAAGTCGGGACAAGTCCATAATAAAAAGAGACAAGTTACATTACTTGTTTGAATTGTGGTGAAGAGGGCCACATGGCAAAAGATTGCTCCAAACTAAATGGGCAACCTACTCATTCATAAATCCGGAGTTGCGAAGAGGATGAGCTTGCAATAGAGCAAGGCAAGCAAGTCCATCGAAGTGAGGTTTGCAAAAGGCAAGCCACACTAAGCATGCCTTGTAGCTACGGGAGTAGAAGTGAAGTGTTGAAGCTTCACCTTTGTGGAAAACTTCAAGGTTTGTGAAATGGATGGGATTGGTCTCATCTTATGTAAGACTTCCTTTGATACCTTTGGGGCAAAGATAATGAGGTGGCCATTGAGAGTGGTTGCCAACCCCGAAGGCAAGGAGATTGAGTTGGAGTTCACCAAGGCTCCCAACATGTTAGGGAGTTGAATCAACTTGGTGAACTTGGAGGAGTTAGAGGAAAACCGGTTCTTGATAATGCTAAGAACCGATTTGGGAGTTGAAGGGAACAAGCCCACTTCTAACTCCACACCTCCTAAGTGGATTTGGGAGGTGGTGAAGGCTTTGATGATGCCTTTTGGGTTGTGCAACGCCCCATCAATGTTCACAACCCTCATGAATACGGTATCCATCAAGAGATGGATGGGCTTGTCATTGTTACATTCATGACATATTGGTGATCTCCAAAACAGCGGAAGTGCATGCATAGCACCTTGCAATTGTGCTCAAAAAACTTAGGGACAATAAGTTACATGCAAATGGGGAGAAGAGTGAGTTTGGCTTGCTAGAGATGGAGATCTTGGGACACATTATGACGGGGCAAAGTGACAAACCGGACCACAAGAAGGTGAAAGCAATCAAGAAGGGGAGCCAACCCACTTCACAAAGGGAAGTGAGGTCATTGCTTGGGTTGGCCTATTATTATGGGGGGGGGTTCATAAAGAACTTCTTCAAGATTGTTAAGCCCATGTCCGGTTTGCTTAAGAAAAACTTGGCCTTGGATGAGACCGATTCATGTGTGCAAGCATTCCACAAAAAAAAAAAAACTCAAGTAGAAACTCTCCTCCCCGCCGGTATTGAAGTTCCCGGAGTTTGATAAGCCTTTTGAGGTGCACACCGATGGAAGTGACTTTGCCATCGGGGAATTGCTTATGCAAGAAGGAAGGCCAATTGCATTTGAGAGCAAGAAATTTGATGGCACTTAAATCAATTGGCCAATGCATGATAAGGAGATAATTGCCATGGTGCATTGTTTGAAGACATGGCAACATTACCTTGGTCTCTATGAGATCAAGGTATTCACCAATAATGTTTCATTGAAGTACTTTGAAACATAAGCCTAAGTTATACCCAAGCAATTGAGGTGGCATGTTACCTTAGTGCTTATAAATGTGGAGTTGATTCACAAGCCGGGCCGAGTGAATGGGCGCCGGATGCACTAGGTTGGAAGGTGAACATAAGTCAAATACCACGCTAGTCTTGAGAGTGATGTATGCGGGAGAAGGTGATTTGGCAAAACGGATAAGGGAGGCGTATTTAAAAGACCCCGAGGCTCAAAAGTTCTTAAGTGAACTTAGGTGTGGCATGAAGCCCAAAGGTATCCGGCTTTATCAATCTATGATCAAGTTAAAGCAAAATAGGGTGTGTGTTCCAAAGGGCATGTGGAGGTTGAGTGTGCTCAAGGAGGAGCATGACAACCGCTTGGCCGGGCATAGGGAGGAGAAGTCCACCATATGTTTGGTTTCAAAGAGGTTCTATTGGCCCGAAATGAAGGAACACATTGCCCATTATGTGAAGACTTGTATCACTTGAATATCAAGCCAACCGGGCGCCATATCAAAAGCACGTGGGTTTGTTACGGCCTTTGCCTATCCGGGATGGTCCATGGGATTGTGTCTCCATGGATTTTATTACAAGCCTTCCGGAGTCACGAGGAAGTGACGCCATCTTTGTGGTGGTGGATAGGTTTTGTAAGTTGGCAAGGATGGAGCCAACAAAAGGAATGGTGACCGCTTTTGACAAGGTGGTGCTCCTTTTTCAGTGTTTGGTGCCGGCACCATGGGTTGCCGAAGACCAAAGTGATCAAAGTGATTACTTGGGTTTGGCGGTTGGTAGCCATAATGCATTGAGGCATGGTGCTATGAGTCAATCGCCGCCCAAGGTGGCTTATGTGTGAAGCCACTTATGCCTAACAACCTAGCTTTTGAATGGATTGCAATCGGAGATGGAACAAAGCCAAGGTGCAACAGACTTGGTAGCCATGAGATAGCAACTTATTGAAAAGGACCAAGAAAACCTAGACAAGGCCCGAAGAGATATGTGAAACAAGTTAACAAAGGGCGGCGCCATGAAGAGTATGAGGAGGGCTAAAAGGTGTGGTAGGATGCGAAAAATCTCACCTTACCGGATGGCTTGACTCCCATATCCATGGCAAAGTATGTGAGTCCATTTGTCATTGCAAAAAAACGGTTGTTTGAGGATGTGTATAAGTTGGACTTACCACCGGAGACCATGATTCATCCCACCTTCCATGTGTCATTACTCAAGCCATATCACAAAGATAAGGTGAGGCCGGAACGCAAGCAAGTGTTGCGGCCTCCACCCGAACTTCTTGGTGATCACTTGGAGTTTGGAGTAAAAGGCATTATGAATTGCCGGATCACCAAGAAAAAGGGCAAAGAATACTTGGTGAAGAGGCGGGGGAACCATGAGAAGGAAACAACATGGGTTGAGGCCAAGTCCATGGCCAATGCAAAGGAGATGGTGGAAAGGTATGAAAGCCAACGGAGATCCAAGACACCGAGAAAGCATTGATGAGGACATCAACCTTTGAAGTGGGGGTGAATCACCACACTTGTGTATACTTGGCCTAAGTTTTGTCTAGCACTTGGTGCAAATGGTGCAAATGGCACATGTTGTAATATATGGTTGACAATTAAGTTGCTGGCAAGTTCCTTGATTGCATGTTGGAAGTGAGATGAGTCCTAATCTCATTTTGGATTGCTAGATTGGTTAGAAGAGGTTGAAGGATACGCGAAGCTAATACTTGGAATGCTGCAAAACAGGGACCTTCGCTTGGGAGTTGTGAGTGGGTGAACCCCCACGACTCTTAAGCTTAGGACTTGCTCGGGCGGGAGCAAGGTAGTGGCACGGGCTCATAAAAGTGCCCTTTGCGGGTTGACCATCGTCAACGCATGGCTTGATCACCCATGTCTCGGTAGAGTGAAGCAAAGGCTAGGTCGGGCGGGACTTAGCATTACCCCTAGGCGAGCAAAGTTCACCACTTTGAAAGCCTAAGTGTTTGAAAAGAGGGCTTGGTGTTGCGACCAAGAAAGTGTTGGTTAGCCTTGAATTCAATCCTAAGTCATGTGAGTATGATGGGCTAGTTGAGCCTAACTTGGGGCCATTGGGGGCATTCCAAGTGAGTCTCAAAGTGGATAGGTCTAGTTTACGTGGATCCATCCAAGGAAACTCCTTGGGTAGAAAGGACCTTAGACCTATCGGGTGCCACCTTTGAGACTTCGCCATTTTTCAAGTAATAGGATGCTTGGAGCATTGCGGGGCTAGCTACCCTGGAACGCAGTGCAAGTGCCAAGGAGGCGGCTACCTCAAGAACTTGGTACTGCCGACAAGAGAGATTGTCGATGAGGGCATCGACGCTGTTTGGTGGGGGTGAGTGTCACATCCCTTTCCAAAGGATGCCCGAACACCGTGGTGAGCCGAGAGGACCCCGGGATTGACGCCCCGGGCTTGGCAAGAGACAAGGTGAAGTGACCAAGGGGAGTCCCGAGCAAACAGCACGCAATGGCGTCGTGCTCGGGACAAACTTGGTGGCGTGTCTTACATGGTTGGAAACCTTGTTTGAGCACGCATCCATGGGTCCAAAGAACGCGCGATTTGGAGTTGTGAGTCATGAGATATGACTCTCCAAAGTTGGAGCGCGTTCCGGGACACTCCGGGACTCGGGAGTGTTACCTTTCGGGACTCAAAATGTCGTCCCTCATGGATGGCGGCATGTTGCATGTCTTTGGAAAGCTCTGGACAAGAGCTTTCCAAAATGCTAAGGCTCGTGAGGAGCAAAGCAATGCTTTAGGAGATATGGCTCTCCAAAGCATCGGGACTTCGGGACTCGGGACTGCGCCTCCCGGGACTCCCGAATGTTCGAGAGGAGCATAGCTCCCACATGGAAGCTCCGATTGGGACAAGTGAGGACTCCATCGACATCTACTTGAAGAGTAGATGTCGAAATGGGCTCGCACGTCCCATTTGGATAACTGAGCTACAAGTTAGCCCGAGAAGAAGATACGGCCCGTTTTTGAGACTAAGGCAAAAACGGGTGGTCTTCCAAAACAAAAGTGTGTCACGGAAGGCCCCTCAACACAAGAGGGGGGGGCCTACCAAGACTCAGAGAGTACTATGAGGAGGGGTGGTCTCCTCCTCACTTGCACATGGTGCCTTGAGGAGCCGGGGTGGCTCCAAGGGGGTGAGGCTGGGATGGGGCCTCACTCCCACACCTTGTGGAAAATGGAGAGTGCTTTGGAGCATCTCTAAACATGGGGTTGGGAAGTGTCCCTCTCCAAGTTAGTCCCGTGAAAAGTAGTGCCGGTTCCCGGGAGTGACCGGGAATGGCTCAAGAAGGTGAGGCATGGAAAGGAAGCCTCACTTCTACATCTTGGGCATTGTGGGATGCTCTTGAGCATCCCGCAACATTGGGTTGGAAAGAGTCCCGCTCCAAACTAGTCCCGGGAAAACTAGTGCGGATTCCGGGAGGATTTCGGCAAAGTCCCGAATGGGGTGAGAAACAAGAGTGCAAGGGGACTAGTGGGAAGTTGGACAATGGATAAGGGCGGTTAGCTCCGGGGTGATTAGTAGCACCCTTGGGAGCTTGGACATGTGTGGAAGGCCGCCCCGTGCCACCAAGTGACATGCCCATGTGTTGGTGGGAGTTCCGGGTTGGCATATCCATGTGTTGGTGGGACTTCCGGGTAATGAGTACCGGATAATGAGTTATGGAGTCAAGGTGGGTTGGACACCTTGACTTAGAATGGTGCTAACATTGTATGTGTGGGGCACATGCAAGTGTTAGCAAAGTCGTGGCCGGTTGCTACCAACTAAGTGAGCCGTGATTCCGCTACCAAGTAAGGCTCACTAAGAAAAAGAAGAGTTGGAGTAATTAGGGTCGCGACAACGAAGCACTGCAAAAACGACGGATCCTTCTCACGTGCGCCACGCCACGGCTTCCCGTTAGTGCGGTAGGTAATGGAACTCGCATCAGCAAAGTTACTGACCATGTCATCCTCGTCAGGTATGATCGCGACTCCTGCGTATGCTTGCGCCACCTGCCGTATATTGAACAACTTCACGAAGTCCTTACGAGCATAGACCTTGATGGTAAAGTTATGGGTCTGCAATAAGCAATTCAAATTAAGTAAACGGAATGCTAAAATTAGACAAAGATTAAATCAAGTGCAACTGGGGAAAGTTTACCTCTTTTGCGGCAGCGCCAGGTCTAACCAAAGGAAGGGGGTTATAGGCCCACCACTCTCGCACAAGCCGGAAATTGTAAGTACTAGCACGATCGTGTAGGATGCGGTCAATTTTGACATCCTTGGGGTGCATAATAAGGACAGTACCAAGGTCAGTCAAATGGTATGAGGCGAAGACAAACACAGACTCGAAGTAATACGACGGTCGTTTGTTCCAGTCGGGAACTGCTTCCGGCGAGACACCAAGCACAGGCAAGTTCTCCGGGACGTCTGCAAAGATAAGGTCAATCCCGGGGTGATTGGGCTTGTATTCCATCTTCTCGCAAATGTAGTCCCTACCCTTTCCAATCTGTGGATTACACACAAAGTAATTAGAAACCAATGAGCACTATAGAGTAACTACTCTAAGAAAGCAATGATTTGTTAGAGAGGAAATCACCTTCTTGATGTGTTGTACCATAGCCTGAATAGCGTCTACCCAGCCTGCACCCTTTGTAGACTGCTGAACCAAGGCGGCCGTGTCTCCTTTCTCTAGGAACATAGGGAGCGTCACATTCGTAGGTGTCGGACCCCGTTTTTTTCGATTTTTGGTCATTATGTTCTAATGCGCATTAAGAATAAGTATAGTGTCTAGAATCCGACCTATGTATTTGCTAAGCCGTATACTATAAGGCAATTACGTTTTTACAAATAAAGGAATTAGTTAAACTCTAGTTTATGTTAAGTAGGACGGATTTGCCAATCCGTATCTGTCCCCGTTACGGCTAGGACGTCTTGGTCGAAAAACGGATTAGGAGTTATGATGGCGGTGAAGGACGGAGTGGCGAAGAATTTAATAATGGCGAAAATCTAGAAGGCGACTCCGTGCACGGGAGGACAATTATGGCAACGGACCATGTCATGATGGTCGGACTTAACTCCGCCCCCTCGATATAAGGCAACCCGTCCGCCCTTTGTCGTCACCGCCTCCTCGTTTTCTGCGCCCTTTGTCGTCTTGCGCTCCTGCCCTCCGTCTTTCGCTTTCCGTCGTCCTTAGTCGTGATCCGCCCACCGGCCGACCTCACCCGACGACTCTCTATTTCCTTGCACACTTCTTTCCGATGGCGAGAACGCGCGTCCGCTTCCGCTCGGGAGCAAGAGGAGCCGAAGATTTCCATCAAGCTCGTGTCGCCGTGTATTCCGATCGAGGAGAATGAGAAGAAGTCCTTGACGGAAGACCTCGAGAGGATGGGGTTAGCCGGCCTGCTGGATACGCCCTGGGGATTGCGCGACGCGGAGATGGTTCGCGAGATCAAGGTCGGAGCGCCAAACCAGTTCGAGGGGACGGTTAGAGGGAAGCCGGATTCCTGGGCCGGCCGAAAGACGGAGAGTCATTTACGGCCCGACCGTAAACAACGGAGTAGGGTTGTGCGGGCGGAAACACAAGTGGGCGAAGAAGGCGTTCCACGGGGATCCACACAAGCACAATGGCTACTCGATCGAGGATTGCGAGAATCCGAGGAGCGCGCCGTCATCATCAAGTTTTTGGCGCCGATTATTCACGGAGAGAAGCCGCACCGGATCACCGTACGGCTGGCCAACACCGTCCTGGGCTCCTTGCGCGGCGAACGGGAGACGGACTGGGGGATGATCATCCGCGACTTAGTCGCCCGGCTTGCGGAAAACGTAGGTAAAACCCGTCCTAGCCCTATTACTCCTTTTCTTTACCACCTGTACAAGAAGGAGGAGGTGCTGACGGATGAGGAGGAGTCGAATTATGAGATCGCTACTGTCGCCGCAAAACAACGGCGTGTTCGAGTCGGAGGAGAGTACGGATAGCAAGGCCGTATACTCGAAGAGAAGGACGACGAGGTCGGATCGATTGAAGGGGACGTCCCACCCGACGCACTGGAGAGCCGGCTCGGAGAGCAACCCCACAAATGGACGCGTCGCGTCAGAGAGGTAATCATCCTTCCGTCCCGTCCCCTCCCACGAATCCGACCGAGGCCGAACTCGGGCGAGAGGGGACAACCCTCGAGGCCGGTGGATGAAGGGAAGTTACGGCCGATTGGGAGAACCCCATGAATCCGAACGACCCCGACTTCCCCACCTCTCGATCCGTCCGCCAATACCCGGATCCCATGAGGCGATCATGGCACCACTTCACGGAAGCCAGTGCCGTATTTCCTCTACCAAGAAATGCTTTGGCGAAGCTATGCCAAGAATTTGGAGTAAAGACGTTCTTTGGAGGTCAAATGTGTGGGACTCCAAACCGGACGAGGAGCGATTCCGACGACGGAGAAGCAAGTGACCAAGCTAATTACGGAGAATAGACGTCTTTCGCGAGACGGTCGAGAGAAGGGAGGAGGAACTCCTGGTCGGAAGGCGCAGCCGTAATCACGGCAAACGAGCAGTCGTAAAGCTCGTGGAAATCTGCGAGGTTCCGGCCGAAGTCTTTGCAGAGGGCGAACTTGTTCGAGGCCGGAATCCTGAGTCGGAGGTTTTCAAGGCGGAGACATTCAAGAAATTCCTCTTGGCGGCGAAGACGTACGCCACGAAAGTAGAGAAGAGCAACGCCGAGGTCAAGATACTACTCGACGCCGTCCGGGAGCGGATGATGAAGGAGGTAGTGATGCCGGCCTTCACTTCTACTCGGCCAAGACCCCGAGGCGGATCCAGCGAGGACGGATCTTTGGGCCCTCCATCCCACCAACACGAAGGGCAAGGCGAAGGTGAAGACGGAGTCGGATGCACCCGCCCCAGACTCTCGGCGCCGGCCAAGAACACGCGCACCGCGAAGAGAAAGCTCACGGCCGAGGAATACGAGAAGTCTCCCGGGGCGCAGAAGCTTCACGATATCGGCCTCGAGCATTCCGAAGAGGAAGAGTTGAAGAGCGGGGACGAGACTGACTCCAGCGAGGACGAGTACGTGATCACCGACACGGGCAAGAGAGTAAAGGCAGGACGTATCGCAGCGACACCACTAAAGCGGCCGAAGCACGGAGTTAGTTCGCGAAGAAAGAAGTAGGACGTCTTAGAGGCCGGCAGTCAAAGGACGGCCAGAGTTAGGAGGTCGGATTGGTATCCGTCCTAGGCCAGTATAGTGTTTTCTTTTTGGGAATGCGTGCCGCTTTTTGAGGACTAGGCCTGGTATGTCGCGCACCTCTCCTTGAGGAGTGCCCGCAACACCAAGGGCCCAAGGGGGACACCGGAGTGACGCCCGGGCCTTGGGGTGCCAAGGTGAAGGGAACCTAAGTGGGCCTAGTGTGGGAGAGGACCCCGGGCGTTGGAGACGCCTCTCACCCACGGAGACTAGGAGCCACGACGGAATGGACATGAGATTATGGAAGCTCATGTTGCCACGATTCCGGGATGCTAAGGAGCACCTCAGTTGGAGGTGTGAGCTAAAAGTTATGGGAGTTGGAAGATTGTGGGACTAAAGTGAGTGCTGTCCAGGGACAGTGCTGGACTGGGAAGCTGGCCCGGGACTCCCGAATCTTCAGAGGGGCATAACTCCCTCAATACTTGTCGGAATGAGGCAAGTAAGGTGTCTATCGGCATCTGCTTGACGAGTAGATGTCGATAGAGTGGTCGCTCGTCGCGTTTGGATGCGGGACGAGGTGGATACGAGCCCTGGAAGGTTCGGGAAGTCTCCCGGGCCTTCCAGCGGCTAAGGCATTGGGAGATTGGGTGGTCTTCCAAAACTAAGAGGTGTGAGGGTCCAGCCCTTCACCTAGGACCAGGGGCTGCCGAATCCCACAGAGTATACTATGGGGAGGGCTGGTCTCCCTCCCCACTCCCATGGTGCCTTGGTGGTGACCAAGGTGGGAGTCCCGAGTGGTGTGGCTAGTGTTGGGGCCTCACCATGGGGACTCCCAAGCCAAGGTGAGTCCCAATGGGTGGAGCTAGTGTTGGGGCTCCACCATGGGGACTCAAAGTGCAAAATGAGGCACGGTGGGTGGAGCTAGTGTTGGGGCTTCACCACGGTGGCTCACAAGGACAAGGTGAGTCCCGGTGGGGAGCTAGTGTTGGGGCTTCACCACGGGGACTCATATAGGCAAAATGAGGACCATGAGTGCTACCGATGTGGGGTGGTGTCTCACCGCCGGCGTTGTGATTACTTGGTGGCCTTGGGGTCACCATGGTGGTCATGGGCGGTGGTGAGGAGACACCACCAAGTGCGGTTAGGCCGCGTGGTATGGGAGTGCCACCAAGTTGGGCCTTGGACATAAGTGGAAGTCCGCACCTAACCATTGGCTACCTACGAAGGGGTTGAGTCCCGGTTGCATGAGTAGGAGGGATTGATAACCAAGCGGTGAGCTTGGTGGTTGGTATGGAGAGCTAACTTTGTGCATGTGGGGGATGTGCAGAGTTAGCGCTCGTGACACTTGCTAGAGTTGGGAAAAAGTTGGTGTAAGCTAAGGTGAGCTAGCAAGGGTTGCGACATGGTAGGCCGGCGCCGCAATCCAGTTAGGGATCTAAGTCGTTGACTTAGAAGTACTTATAGGTGGAAGTTTGGCCACCTAAAACATTCCTTGCTTGAGTGTTAATCAAACCTTCTTATGCGCATATTCGGTGTGATCATTTCCCTGTCTCCTTTTCAGTTGAGTGCTTGGAAAGCCGGATCTACCTTGTGTATTGTGAGTTGGGAGTTAGGAATCCGGATTCTTTGTTAGATCGTTTCTGTGGAGTTGAAGTCGGGTTGGGCGTATTCTTGAGTGCCTTGTGTCTTGAACTGGTTTAGGTGTCTGGGAGAGGGAAACTGCTGTGGTAAACACTTACGGTGCAGGAGAGGTGCAGGAGTAGAGTGTGTGAGGCGGATTCCAATCCGACCTCCGGTCCACCGCCACAGATCGGGGTTCCTCTGTAGTCTCGGAGGACGGATCAAGCGCGAGACGTGACCGAATACGTGTAGACGTCTTCTAGCCGGATTCGAGCTCTTGGAGTCCATCATTGTAGTAAGGGTGATAGGGTAACCAGGGCGGCTGCGTGACTGCTATTTCGGACGGATAGGACGAATTAGTTGTGAGGACGTAATGTGTGCCTTAGTATGTGTGTGTGTGTGTGTAGAGTCTAAGTGTGGAAGTTTCCGCCACGATAAATATAAGGGAAAGAGTCTTTGTGCATCCCCTCTTGCAAAGGGATACCCTTGCCCTGCAAGGCTAAAACATAAGTTGGGACTAGGAACGTTTGTGGGTTTGGTTGTTTTAGCACTACTTGTCTTGGTCACTTCACAGAATCCCTGGAACGATACACGAGTCACCTGAACACGGGTTTTACACCAATAAACGTGTAAGGGAAGATAAAGTGAATACATGGCATCCGACAGTAGGAGAAGATGAAGTACTACACACATTTTTGGGAATGACAATGGGACGCATGGGTCCATGAGATTGGGTCGGTCCATGTGACAGAGGGGATTCACGAGGGGCTGACGACGTCGGAGGAGTAGATCCCACATTTGAAACCCCACCCTGAGATGCTTGGGTCCACCCTCGAGCCTGCCTTTGTGGCAGAACTGGCTGCCTCTCCGAGGCAGTTGGACCTCTTAGACCTTGCCCACCGTTGTTGACAACCGTCCCTTGGGAAGCTTGTGTCATATCAACTTCTCTTTGAACTGCAATGAATACATAGTGTATATGTTACATGAATAACAACGTACAGTAGAAAAAGGGAACTTACATACATTTGAATCTGCACCACCTGCAAGCTCATCGGGAATGGGAACATCTCCATGCTCTCCGTCGTCGTCTTCGTCATTCTCTTCGTGCTCCTCCTCTTCCTCCTCTTGTTCCTCCTCCTCTGGCTCAGGGGTAGGCTCTTTCTTGCGACGTTTGCGGCTGCCACCTGTATCTCCTCTACCTTTCAGTGCAGCTGGGGGGGTGGTGGTGGAGCACCCGGAAGCATGTAGAAGTCGTCATCATCATCATCATCCTGTAGTTGCACAGAAGCGGCGTCGCCCGATTCCGATATCTGCACAAGATGCATCTCTTCCTTATGAACATGGTGAGTTTGAGACTCTAGGAACCAACCACCAGTCAACAGTAAAGTCATCTTGAACCGCTGCCTCTGATCATTGGAAAAAATCGGCATTGGTTTCTTTTTCAAGTAAGGGACTTGAAACTCCGATGGAATGCCCAATGTAGTGAGACCTCCCTTAGCAACGAGCTCTTGTTTGATATACCTACAAAGAGTATAAGCAATTAGAATCATTTCGTAGAATTTGATGATAAGAGATAGACAATACGGAACAGCATGCTCGAACCTGAACATCAATCGCTTCTTAGTTTGAGCACCCCCGCCAATCTTGTCGATGTGGGAGCCTTTAAGGAACTTAGGGCTTGCTTTGGGTCCTACATAAGCATGAAAAGCCTTATCCCATAAAAGAAGTCGCCATTTTTCGACGTACTCTTCGGGCATCATAATTGCGTCAAGGTTCGGGATTTGGGGAATCTCTTGTTTGAAGAACTTGTCCACTTCCTCCTTCAGATACGTCGCTAACTGCGGTCAACGATATAAGTTAGTAAAGTACATCATAAAATGGTATGAGCAAAATGTTGTAAGGCTTTTGATTGAGTGGATATGAAGTACCTGCGACCACAATGCTGCACGAGCAAGCCATGCCTCCAACACCCTGTCTTTCATCTCGACCGGGTCCGGAAAGCGAACACTACGTCGGAATGTCGGAGTGTTGTTCCACCAACGAAGCCACATTGTTTTCACTTCCTTCGAAACGTTGGTGGTGGCAACCTTCTGGAGGCGCTCCAGAGACATCTCGGGATCCTTCTGACGGCTATAATGGAGATTGATCTGCATCGATTCACAACAAAGAGCTTAAGAATTTAAATAGAGGGGTTAACAAGAGATCGAGAGAAGACACTAAGTTTGGTCGACTGAATTCATACCTCTTGCTCAAATGCTTTTCCTAACTCTGGATTTGCAATGGCAAGCATTTTGTCGAAATCCTTTTGTCGGATCCGTTTGATCTCAGCCTTAAGAGCATCGTCCATGGCCGTCCAAACTCCTTGCACTGTCCTCTCGTTTACGGAAGTGTCCTCATAGTACTGGGCTTGGGCTTCGTCGGAAACCTTAGCACATTGCCTCTGGACGATCAAAGAACGCATGTTAAAGAATGTAAAAAGGCTAGTTGAAAAGAATTCGAATTGAGGATATGATTAAAGACGCACCGCGTAAAGGAACTTGATGAAGACGTCCTTGGTCACAAAGTACCAAGTTGGTCTCAGCTTATCTTTTTGCGATGTAATAAGTACTTCTTCCCTCGGCAGAGATCAGGGGTTTCCATTCTTCAAGTGGCATCTTGCCAAACTTGCGCATGCGTTGCAACCTCGATGGCAGACTATCTTCTACATGATCATGCTCTGTGGACCTGTTCAGAAAGTCAGTTACTAAAGAAATAGAGTGTGTGTACAAAAGAGTACAGTTAATGAATAAGATACGAAATTGAACTCACAAGTTGATGTCATTCATAGCGTCGATTAGTACTTTGTATTCCGCACGTCCATCAAGGACAATGCAGTCGACAAAGAAATACCAATCCGGATCATCTCTGCGCATTTGCTCGATGTACCGCATCCAAGCAGTGACGCGATGATTCCTCTCATAGACATAGAAGTATTTGCCACTGAATTGGCAAAGGTCCGGATCGGCTTGCAATAAGGATTCAAACCGATCATTGGCTGATTTCCAATGAGGATTATTCCAAACCGCATCATTGTCCTTCACCAGCCGCTGCTTACCGTTCTTGCTGAAGGGAGAAATATAAAGAACACGATCACCCTCTCTGTAACCTTTGACAAACTCGTTAGCCAACTTGCAAACATCTGTTTCTATTATGGGACGGACCTTGGGGTAACAGGAGAGGCGACAAAGGGGAATACGAAGTCGAGATTTCTCGACAGGTTTGATTCGCAACCTAGATATAGTATTGATAGAGTTTCCCTTCTGTTGAGCGCGTAACTCGTCGGCGCTCCACATAGGATCCATCTCAGCCAAATGACTTGGCATTTCAACAACCCCAACCTCCACTGTATCTAGGAGAGAAGGAGTTTCCCTCACAGATCGGACAGTTGGAGACGCAGCTACCGTAAGTGTGTTCCCTTCGTCAACTTCATCACTGTCGCGCGAAGGCTGTGTTCCCGGAATTATCTCTTGAATGTCGTCATCTTCGTCTTCGACAATGGGAGATTGGGAGGTGAGTTGGCGGCTTGGTGCAGAAGTCGGTGGCGGTCCTGACTGCTGTCCCCCATCACGTCCTTCAGTGGTGTCCATGTCGGTACGATCGCTCTCAGATAACATCGAGGCATTCAGCAGTGGGGTCTGCGCAAGAGTACCGATGGAATTTAGTAATCAATAAGGAATAATCATATAGAAATAGAGTTGTACAAAAAATGATAAATGAAATCCACATGAACTGTATCATGTGGACTGATTATGCATAATGTGAGAATATTGTCAGGATAGTAGAATGTATTATTCTAACTAGACTTTGCCGCTATCCTCTTAGATCGTCGTGGGCAACATCTAGCTCGAGCTTGAGATTCTAAGCGCAATTGCTTATTACGAGCCCTCCAACACTTCATGTCAGTAGCACGGTGATCTTCAAAAACGGTCACTGGAGCCGTCAATGTTGATTGAGCAAAGTCCGTGTTAGAATCTGAAGTAACAGTTGGAAGTGCAGGACCCAATGTGCAATTACACTCTACGTCTAAGACTCTAGGTTGCATACTAGACAATTCGCCATCACTCTCAGACTCCAGGTAGGAGTCCTCTGGCTCGAAGTCAATCGATTCCTACATCAGCAAACACAAAGAAAAATTAGAGAGTCAGTACAAAATTATCAATGAGATCCGAGAAGATAATTTGGTGATAATATTGAAAGGACGGAAGGTATAGAAATAAAACAACCCAGATTCTTCTATACAACATCCTTGTTATCAATATGACACTAAATAAGAAGGTACGACATGCGGACTGTCCATCAGCACTTTCAAGAAGGCAGCATCGAATTGAATATCAGTTTCGGAGCTCATAGAAACCAGCGTGATGAACGTCAACGCCATGATCCCAGAACCGATTCCACCATCTGCTCTGAGAGCGCGAGCTTCAGCTTCAGCGAGGTTGTGGACCGGACTATGCATTCGAACTCGCCACCAGAAGTAGGGATCCCGGGAACCGGCATTCAACAAATCCATTTAACAAAAACCGATCACTTTCGGAGCCACTAGGCAGTTTCGTTGACGAAACTGGCCGGGCTTATACTCCTGCATTGGCGGGTTCAGAGCGGATTTTCAAAATCTTGAAGGCTCCTGAACTCGGGGACCTACATCAGCTTTCAATTTGGAAGAGCTCGATCTGTTTCGTCGACGAATATTGATAACAGCACAAGTAAAAACGAGATCTCCAACAAAAATTTCCAAACTCAAATACAAAAAAACCAAACGCGGACACTCAATAAGATACGAAACGCTTAAGTGGTGATACCGGAATCGACGACCAGATCGCGACGCTGGCCGTTGCACTGATGCAGGTGAACACACCGCAGTTCAAGGCGTATGCGAAGCAGGTGAAGGCGAACGCGAAGGCGAGCGGTGAAGGCTTCATATAGAAGGGGTACATGGTTACATGGTTACTAGAGGAACCATCAGATTCGGCTGAGAGCGCAGGCTTCAGCGAGGGGCTCGTAAGGGTCGGATCCCGACAGCCGGCATTCAGCAGATCAGATCATATTCGGAGCCACAAGGCAGTTTCGTTGACGAAACCGGGCGCATTCTCCTCATGCACTTGCGGGTACTGAGCGGAATCTGTGAATCTTGGTGGTTGCGGAATCCTGGGTCGCAGATCAGCTGGTCAAGCTCGAAGAGCTCAAGGTTTTTCGGCGACGAACAAGATACCAGCCCCTACGCCATGGTACCGGAATCGACTCCACGATCTGCCCTGAGAGCGCAAGCTTTAGCGAGGGGCTAGTAAGGGTTCGATCCCCGCTCTGTGGACCGGGCTAAGCAGTGCAACACTGAGAAGCTGGAATCCCGGGAGCCGGCATTCAACAAAACCGACCAGATTAAGACTGAGCCAGAAGGGAGTTTCGTTGACGAAACCGGCGGGGCTTCTCCTCGTGCACGACCGGGTTCTGAGCGGGTTATCAATAACAAATGAATTCGAGGTCCTACAGTAGCTTTCAATCTGGATGAGGTCAAGCTGTTTCATCGACGAATGTCTCTCACACCACAAGCAAAAACGAGTTCCCGAACGCATAATTTCGATACTAAACAAAAAAGAGACCAAATGCAAACATGAGAACACTCCTGAGAATTTCGGAGCTCATAGAACTCAGTTTCGTTGACGAAACCGACCGAGTGATCTGTTGAATGATCAAGTATGGGCTGAGCATACTGGGCTGAGCAGTGGCCATCTTCACGCGATGGCGCAAGCGTTCGACACCGAGGCTTCAGCAAGGCTGTTAGATTCCGGTCTCCGCCCTGTGGACCGGGCTATGTATATACTTGCCACTCAGTAACTAACAAAACACGATAAGACACTATTCACAAGGCAGTTTCGTTGACGAAACTGGCCAATCTTCTCCTCGTGCACTGTGTGGTTCTCAGCGGATTATCAATATCTAGATGGCTACAGAATTTGGGGTCGCACATTAGCTGTTCAAGCTGGAAAAGCTCGATGAGTTTCGTCGACGAATGTTCATAACAGCACAAGTAAAAACGAGTATCCCGAACGCATAATATCCATACTTAACAAACAATATCCCAAACGCAAACACTCCCGAGATTTCAAGCAAGCACCATGGGGAACGTAGAGGCGTGAGCGTAGAGCGTAGAGCGTAGAGCGGTGAGCGGTGACGGGACAATTTTGACTATTTTTTAACAATTATTTTTCAAAGTAAAGTACCCTATTACCACTTAATTTTGTACTGTACTATTTTAAAATGTCTATTTTTAGGGGTTATGGTCCCTAATTCCGTGGTGTTGGGTTTAGTTTAAATGTGGGTCCCACCTTGCAAAAATATTTCATTTGTATTATCTTGAAGATTTTATGTGAATATATTGAAAGTAGGGCTGATGTCATCATATTGATGAACGTGTGAATTGGAGGCATGACTATTTAAAGGTTATATTGAACATATGATTTAGGTTATTATTAAACTTGTTTTTGGATTTACGGTCTAGGGATAAATTAGGGCTGACGTCATCATGGCGAAAGCAAAGAAATCCCTCTAGATCTATACTACATCCTTGGATAGTTGCCTCTTGTGTAACGCGCTGCTCACACGAGCCCGGCAAGGAATATTGCGCATGATGGAAACTGTCCTGATAAAGGAAAAAATATAAATGGCAAAGGAATATATAATCCAAATATCAGTAATAGAAACTGTCTCATCGTTTACTCTAATGTAGTGGATGGATTAGACATAACGATGGCATAGCGAAGGTCCGGGTTCGATCCCCATCGGGCTCGTTTGAGCATCGCGTAGCGTAAAGGGCAGCTATCCTGAGCTAATAGGGACAAAATATAAGCTCCTGTAGACATTGACCAATTTAGGGAAGCATTGACCTATAAGAATCGGTATACATTTTAGAATTTTAAATGTCATTTAAAGTAGTGGGGTATGACAAGTGAATCCAACATATAGATTGAGTACAGAATTGGACTTTGAAAATTTTCAATACGGTTTAAGGCAAAGACACATATATGTAAAATAATGTAAAACATATGAAAGTAATGACTTGTAGGGTAAGGCAACTCATGAGAGTTGGCCCTACATAGTCATCTCTGAAATAGAAAAAAAAATAAACACACTACGATGAAGGTGAAGCACCATTAAAATGGTGGTCACACTGATCTGCCTCTAAATCAATGTACCTAAGCACACCTGCTCTAAAGCGTCTTCGTGAAGCATTCGGTACAGGAGGAGTTGGAGCCCCGACGAAAGCTCGAGCTACATGCTCCGCATAAGAGGGTAGAACATGTGTGGGAGGTGGGCTATTGATGAGATGAGCGTTTTGGGTCAAGTGTCTTGAGATGCCTGCATAGCTAAATAATCATAACCAGTCAATGTTCTGATTGTAGTACAGACTTTGAAATCACAAAAAGTCAATGAATTGAATTGAGTACACACCAATATAAGTGCGAGGTTTCTTCAGATACGGTTCATCGGAGTCGTAATCGTCACCGGTGATTCCCCACTCTCTTCTTCCAACGGTTTAGGGTGTTTGAAGGTCGCCAAAAGCCCATCAAAGATCTCCTCATCTGCCTCAAACGCTATGAGGTGACGATTGGAGCGTGCACATGCGATGATTGAAGCACCTGCACATTTGAAAATCCACATGAGTATTGAAAATATGAGTATGCAAACAGCTTATAGATGGGTAATCAAATTTTTACCTGTACTAGCGCTGAAGTCAAACACGATTCCCCCATCGTCCGTAAGGCAATCCACGGCACCGCAAAAACGACGGATCCTTCTCCCGTGCGCGCGCGCCACGGCTTCCCGTTAGTGCGGTAGGTAATGGAACTCGCGTCGAAAAATTATCGACCATGTCATCCTCGTCGGGTATGATCGCGACTCTGCGTATGCTTGCGCCCCTATCAGATGTTGAACATCTTCACGAAGTCCTTCCGAGCATAGACCTTGATGGTAAAGTTATGGGTCCGCAATAAGCAATTCGATATTGAAAACGTAATGTTGAATTGAGAGATAAAATCAAGTGCGAAATTCGAAGAATACCTCTCTTGCGTTAGCGCCCGTCTAACCAAAGGAAGGGGTTATAGGCCCACCACTCACGCACAAGCCGGAAATTGTAAGTACTAGCACGATCGTGCGGGATGCGGTCAATTTTGACGTCCTTGGGGTGCATAATTAGGATAGCCCCAAGGTCCGTCAAATGGTATGAGGCAAAGACAAACACGGACTCGAAATACGAAGCACGCTTGTTCCGAGAGAGAACGCATCCGGCGAGACATTAAGCACGGGCAAGTTCTCGGGACATCTGCAAAAAGATAAGGTCAATCCCGGGATGCTTGGGCTCAGACTCCATCTTTTCGCAAGGGTAGTCCCTACCCTTTCCAATCTGTGAATTAGACACAAAGTAATCGAAACAAATAAACATGATAGAGTAACTTCAAGACAAAAACAATTCATAGTTAGAGAGGGATTTACCTTCTTGATGTGTTGAACCATAGCCGAAATAGCATCAACCCAGCCAAGACCCTTTGTAGATCGCTCAACCTCAACCAAAGCCGTGTGTCTCCTTTCTCAAGGAACATAGGGAGCGTCACCGTTATAGGAGAAGAGGAACTACTACCCACATTTTTGGGATAAACTATGGGACGCATGGGTCCATTAGATTGCGTCGGTCCATGTGACAGAGAAGATTCACGAGGGGCTGACGACGAAGGAGGAGTAGATCTCACATTCGAAACCCCACCCTCAGAGGCTTGTATCCACCCTCGACCATGCCTTTCAAGCGAATCGCCGCCTATCCGAGGCAACAGGGACCTCTTACACCACACCCAGCGTTGTTGACAACCGTCCCCTGCGAAGCTTGTGTCATTTCAACCTCCCTTTGAACTGCAATGCGTACAAAAGCGCACATGTTACATAAATAACAAAGTACAACAAGAGTAACTTACATACATTTCAATCTACAACACCTGCAAGCTCATCGAGAACGGGAACATCTCCATGCCCTCCGTCGTCGTCTTCGTCATTGTCTTCGTGCTCCTCCACCTCCTCTTTTTGTTCTTCCTCTTCTGGCTCAGGGGTAGGCTCATTTCTGCGACGTTTCCGGCTGCCACCTGCAGTACCTCTATCCTTTGGTGCAAAGGAGGGGGTGGTGGTGGAGCGCTGAAGCATGTAGAAGTCGTCGTCATCATCATCAACTTGTAGTGCCACAGGAGCGGCGTCGACCGATTCCGCTATCTGTACAAGATGCTTCTCTTCGTTGTGAACATGGTGGGTTTGAGACTCTAGAAACCAACCACCAGTCAACAATAAAGCCATCTTGAACCGTTGCCTCTGATCATTCGAAAAAATCGACCGCTGTTTCTTCTTCAAGTAAGGGATTTGGAATTCAGACGGAATGCCCACTGGAGTGAGACCACCCTTAGCAACGAGCTCGTGTTTGAGATACCTACAAAGAGTAAAAACAATTAGAAACACTTGGTAGAATATAATATTCAGAAAATTGACAACACAAAACGGCGTGGTCAAACCTGAACATCAATCGCTTCTTAGTTTGAGCACCTCCGCCAATCTTGTCGATGTGGGAGCCTTTAATAAACTTAGGGCTGGCTTTGGGCCCCAAATAAGCATCGAATGCCTTATCCCATAAAAGAAGACGCCATTTTTCGACGTACTCTTCGGGCATCAAAATGGCGTCAATGTTCGGGATGTGGGGATTCTCTTGTTTGAAGAACTTGTCCACCTCCTCCTTGAGATACGTCGCTAACTGTGGACAACAAGTTAGTAAAAATCAGGAAAAATGGGTATGGACATATCGGTGTAACGAATGTGATTGAGTGCATATGAAGTACCTGAGACCACAAGGCAGCACGGGCAAGCCATGCCTCCAACACCCTGTCTTTCATCTCGACCGGGTCCGGGAAGCGAACACTCCGTCGGAATGCCGGAGTGTTGTTCCACCAACGAAGCCACATGGTTTTCACTTCCTTCGAAACGTTGGTGGTGGCGACCTTCTGGAGGCGCTCCAGAGACATCTCGGGATCCTTTTGACGACTATAATGAAGATTGATCTACATCAAATTACAAGAAAGAGATTAAGAAATATAACAGAGGGATGTGGAGAACGGAATTGAGAGATAGAAGTAAGATAGGTCGAGTCAATTCATACCTCTTGCTCAAAAGCTTTTCCTAACTCAGGATTAGCAATGGCAAGCATTTTGTCGAAATCTTTCTGTCGGATTCGTTTAACCTCAGCTTTGAGAGCATCGTCCATGGCCGTCCAAACTCCTTGCGCAGTCCTCTCGTCGACGGGAGTGTCCTCGTAGTATTGGGCTTGGGCTTCGTCGGCGACTTTAGCACATTGCCTCTGGACAATCAAATAACTCATGTTAGATAAAGTAAAAAACACAGTTTAAAACGAATTCATACAAAAGATATGCAAAATGACCCACCGCATAGAGGAACTTTATGAAGACGTCTTTAGTAACGAAGTACCAAGTTTGCCTCAGCTTATCTTTTGCAGTGTAGCAGTACTTCCAGTCCTCAGCAGAGATGAGGGGTTTCCATTCTTCAAGTGGCATCTTGCCAAACTTGCGCATGCGTTGCAACCTCGATGGCAGGCTATCTTCAACATGATCATGCTCTGTGGACCTGTTAATGAGGTTAGTTCAAGAATATATGTAAATTGTGAATAAAAGACTAGAGCCAAGGAAAAATAATACAAAATTGAACTCACCAGTTGATGTCATTCATCGCGTCAATAAGTACTTTGTATTCTGCACGTCCGTCAAAGACAATGCAGTCGACAAAGAAATACCAATCAGGCTCATCTCTTCGCATTTGCTCAATGTACCGCATCCAAGCAGTGACGCGATGATTCCCTTCGTAGACGTAGAAGTATTTGCCACTGAATTGGCAAAGGTCCGGATCGGCTTGCAATGAGACTTCGAAGCGATCGTTGGCCGATTTCCAATGAGGGTTATTCCAAACCGCATCATCGTCATTCACCAATTGCTGCTTCCCGTTCTTGCTGTAGGGAGAAACATAGAGAACACGATCGCCCTCCCGGTAACCTTTAACGAACTCGTTTGCCAACTTGCAAACATCGGTCTCTATGATGGGACGGACCTTCGGGTAACAGGAGAGGCGACAAAGAGGAATACGAAGTCGAGATTTCTCGACAGGTTTGATTCTCAACCTCGATATGGTGTTGATAGAGTCTCCCTTCTGTTGAGCTCGTAACTCGTCGGCGCTCCACATGGGATCCATCTCAGCCAAATGACTTGGCATTTCAATAGCCCCAACCTCCACTATATCATGGAATGAAGGAGGTTCCTCAGCAGATGTAACGGTTGGAGCCGCTGCTATCGAAATTGTATTCTCGTCGTCGACATCATCATTACCGCGCGAAGGCTGTGATTCTGGGATGAGCACTTGAAGATCATCATCTTCATCTTCGACAATGGGAAATGAGGTGAGTTGTGGGCGATGTGCAGAATGACTCTGATCGGTAGACGAAGGCGGACATGATTGTTGCCCCCCATCAAGTCCTTGAGTTGTGGCAAAGTCGATAGGACCGTTCTCAGGTGACTGCGAGGCATTCTGAAGTGGGGTCTGCGAGTAACGATGAAATTTAGTAATCGAGAGAGAAAAATCAAATTGAAGTAGAGTTGTATAAAAAAATCTAAACGAAAAGCACATGAACCGTGTCATGTGTTCCTGTCATGTATCATATAAGAACATTGACACAATAGAAGAACACAAAATTCTAGGTAGACTTTGCCGCAATCCGCTTAGAACATCTCGGGCCAAGTCTTGCTTGAGCTTGAGCATCTAAGCGCAATTGCTTATTACGCGCCCTCCAACTCTTCATGTAATTAGCTCGTCGATCTTCAACAACGTTCATTGACGCCGTCAATGTTGATTGAGCACTGTGAGTGTTTATACTTGAAGAAGTAGCCGGAAGTGCCCGAACCAATGTGCGTTTACTTTCTATATCTAAGACTATAGCTCGCATGCTTGACAAATCGCTATCGCTCTCAGACTCCGGATAGGGGTCATCAGGCTCGAATTCAATCGATTCCTACATCACCAAACACAACACAAATTCAAGACGTCAGGAAAATATTCTCAATGAGATGAGAGGAAATATTTTTAATAAAAATTAAGTGACAAAAGGTAATGATTTGAAACAACTTATTTTATCCTATATAACGTCGTTTATATCAATATCCCACCAGTTGAATATCGTCCTTTATATCAATATCCCACTAAATGAATGAGAACCCAGTAGTTGCAAAGACACTCTAAAACAAGGTCACCTCAAACCAAAAATTAGCTCACGGAGCAGTTTCGTTGACGAGACAGCCCTCGATGATAGGAGGAGGGTGGGCTCGGACCGAATCCAACGATGGGAAATACATCATAAGAAGCTCACAGAAATGGGATGATCTGTATGCATGAACGAACATCGACAACCTTGATCGAAGCTTCAAACCAACAACCACTTTTCGAGTGTTGATCGAGGGAGCTGGCAGGAGTTTCGTTGACGAGACAAACCCTTACCTCGAAGCATCTTATGGCTTCAATATCAGAGGAGAATAGGGACCCAAGCGTAGGAGCGGATACTTGCATTCCGTGACTACACAAATTACTCGAAAAAGGAGCCAGCCCCTTCCTTCCCGAAGATTCTACACAAATCTAAAACCGCATGTAAGAAGCTCGCGGAGCGATTTCGTTGACGAGACAACCCTCGATGATTAGAGGAGGGTGGGCTCGGACCGAATTTAACGTATGAAACTACATCAAACGCAGTTGATATGATGCAGATGAGGTGCGTATCTAAGGAGAACCTCGACAACTGAGTCGCCGCTTCAGCCAAACAACCAGTCACGAGAGTTGATCGAGGGAGTCCATGGGCAGTTTCGTTGACGAGACAACCCTTACTACCACGCCGAACCATTCCCAACACGACAAACGAAAATTCCGACAACAAATTTTCCATCACCATCAGCTCACGAGTCTAGCGATCCCTACTTAGATTGCTCGTGAATCAGAGAGAGAAAGGACGTGATCTCAACATTCGGTAACTGGACTTGTCAAATAATGGGTGATCTTGGACCGAAACTTATGAAAGAACGTACATCACACATCAGAAGAAGCTCACAGGTATGGGATGATCTGTGTGCATGAACAGAACATCGACAACCTTGATCGAAGCTTCAAACCAACAACCAGCTTTCGAGTGTTGATCGAGGGAGCTGGCAGGAGTTTCGTTGACGAGACAGCCCTTACCTCGAAGCATATTTTGCCTTCAATATCAGAGGAGAATAGGGACCCACGCGTAGGAGCGGATTCTTGCCTTCCGTGACTACACAAATTACTCGAAAAAGGAGCCAGCCCCTTCCTTCCCGAAGATTCTACACAAATCTAAAACCGCATGTAAGAAGCTCATGGAGCGATTTCGTTGACGAGACGACCCTCGATGATTAGAGGAGGGTGGGCTCGGACCGAATATACCGTATGATCCTACATCAAACGCAGCTTGATATGATGCGGATGAGGTGCTTATCTAAGGAGAACCTCGGCACCGAGAGTTCGCCGCTTGACCAACATCCAAATACTAGAGTTGATTGAGGAGTCCATGGGCGGTTTCGTTGACGAGACGACCCTTACTACCACGCCGAACCATTCCCAACACGACAAACGAAAATTCCGACAACAAATTTTCCATCACCATCACCACGAGTCTAGCGATCTCTACTAAGATTGCTCGTTGATCGAGAGAGAGAAGGAACCTGATCTCACCATTCCGTAACTGGACTTGTCAAAAAATGTGTGATCACGGACCGAATCTAATGAAAGAACGTACATCATACATCAAACGAAGCTGAGGAATGGGATGATGTGTCTGCGGAGGCAGAACCTCGACAACTTGATCGCCGCACCAGACCAACAATCAGCTTTCAAGAATTTATCGAGGGAGTTGGCAGCAGTTTCGTTGACGAGACAGCCCTTACCTCGAATTATCTTGCGGCTTGAATATCAGAGGAGAATAGGGACCTAAGCCTAGGAGCAGATTCTTGCCTTCCGTGACTACACAAGTTTGTCTAAAATCGAGCCAACATCTTCCTTCACGAAGATTTTACACAAATCGTTCGCCGCATGAAATAAGCTCACGGAGCAGTTTCGTTGACGAGACAGCCCTCGATGATTAGAGGAGGGTGGGCTCGGACCGAATCTAACGGAGGACCCTATATCAAACCCAGCTGATATGATGCGGATGATGTGTGTATAGGCGAGAACTCGAAAATGGCCTCAAGTCGCCGGACTAACAACCATCCACGAAACCGATCGAGGAGTCCTCAGCAGTTTCGTTGATGAGACAGCCACTATTTTCACGCGGAACCAATCCCAACACGATAAACGAAAAATTTTGCAACAAAATTTGCATCACCATCAGCTCACAAATCTGACGATCCCTACTAAGATTGCTCGTTGATCGGGAAGAGAAGGGACCTCATCTCACCATTCGGTAATTCGACTAGTCAAGAAATGGGTGGGCTCGGACCGAATCTAATGAAAGAACGTACATCATCCATCAAACGGTCGGCGGCGGAATGGGATGATGTGTGCGTAGGCGAAACCTCGACAACCTTGACCGCACACTGACCAACAATCAACTTTCAAGTATTTATCAAGGGAGTTGGCAGGAGTTTCGTTGACGAGACAGCCCTTACCTCGAAGCATCTTACGGCTTGAATATCAGAGGAGATTAGGGACCTAAGCCTAGGAGCGGATTTTTGCCTTCTGTGACTACACAAATTAGTCTAAAAACAAGCCAGCCCCTTCCTTCACGAAGATTCTACACAAATCGCCAGCCGCATGAAATAAGCTCACAGATCAGTTTCGTTGACGAGACAGCCCTCGATGATTAGAGGAGGGTGGGCTCAAAGCGAATCTTACGTAGCAACCTACATCAAACGCAGCTGATATGATGCAGATGATGAGTGTGTGCAGGCAGAACCTCGACAACAGTGTCAAAGTCGTTTCAGCCAAACTACCAGTAACCAGAGTTGATCGAGGGAGTCATGAGCAGTTTCGTTGATGAGACAGCCCTTACTTCCACGCCGAACCATTCCCAACACGAAAAACGAATGATCCGACAACAAAATCTGTATCTCCATCAGCTCACGAGTCTAGCAGTCCCTTCTAAGTGTGCTCGTTGATCAGGAAGAGAAGGGACCTCATCTCACCATTCGGTAACTGGACTTGTCAAAAAACGGGTTATCTCGGACCGAATCTAATGAAAGAACGTACATCATACATCAAACGAAGCTGAGGAATGGGATGATGTGTCTGCGTAGGCAGAACCTCGACAACTTGATCGCCGCGACAGACCAACAATTAGCTTTCAAAAATTTATCCAGGGAGTTGGCAGCAGTTTCGTTGACGAGACAGTCCTTACCTCGAAGCATCTTACGGCTCGAATATCAGAGGATAATAGGGACCTAAGCCTAAGAGCGAATTCTTGCCTTCCGTGACTACACAATTAGTCTAGAAACGAGCCTGCCCCTTCCTTCACGCAGGTTCTACACAAATCGTTCGTCGCATGAGCAGATTCGCTGCCGACACAGCCCTCTAGTCTAGAAACGAGCCTGCCACTTCCTTCACGCAGGTTCTACACAAATCGTTAGTCGCATGAGCAGATTCGCTGCCGACACAGCCCTCAAGGATAAGAGGAGGGTGGGCTCGGACCGAATGTGTTCAGGCAGAACCTCAACAACAGTCTCGAAGTCGCTTCAGACTAACATGCACTCACGACAATTGATCGAGGGAGTCCTCAGTAGTTTCGTTGACGAGACAGCCCGAGTGTGGGCTCGGACCGAATTTAACGTATGAAACTACATCAAACGCAGTTGATATGATGCAGATGAGGTGCGTATCTAAGGAGAACCTCGACAGCTGAGTCGCCGCTTCAGCCAAACAACCAATCACGAGAGTTGATCGAGGGAGTCCATGGGCAGTTTCGTTGACGAGACAGCCCTTACTACCACGCCGAACCATTCCCAACACGAAAAACGAAAATTCCGACAATAAAATTTGCATCATCATCAGCTGACAAGTCTGGCGATCCCTACTAAGATTGCTCGTTGATCAGAGAGTTGAAAGACCTGATCTCACAATTCGGTAACTGGACGAGCCTCGCACAGTGATCTAAATCTCATCGCTCTCATTAACAAGTCCGACGTTCCCTCTTTGTGATGTGCTTGATGATCAGATGAGAGTTGGGACCTATGCATATGAGAATTTTTTGGCCTTTCTGTAACCCGACGAATCTACTACAGGAAGCTTGTGCGACTCGAAGTCTCGAAGTCCGAATTCTAGAGCTGATCAGATGAGGACTGAATAAGAATATTAGTTTGCAAACGCAGACAAACCATTTCCCGCGAAATCCAAATTTGCAAACGTTAACAGTGAGGCCAGTTCAGGCGATAGTACCCCATCCGTGAATAGAAGAGCTCAAGCACTTTCGTTTGATCACACAACTCTATAGACAGCATCCGTAACGATTGCTCCAGGCATATAATTGACAATGGGAGATGAGATGAAACACATACCTGCCGAGGAATTCGCCAGCCATTCGGAGCGATCTTCTTCTCTACTGTCACCTCGAATTTGCCCGTCCTTCTCAAACGCATCTTTCTCCAGCCAGATATTAAGAAAGTGGAGGGGGCGCTTACATCAACGCTGATGGCTGTCTCGCGCATTGCCGAAAACTCCTCTCCGAGACTCGCCATCCTCGACTCCCTCTGCAACTGAGCAACAGCAATACGAATGCCGCAACACTAGCTTCGCGTTAGTGCTTCATTCATGGAAGCTCTTCACCCACCCGAATCATATCCACTGCCGTATGCATGTCCTATATTTGTCATGTTTGACTTTCCCATCGTGGGCCTTACAGCTAGCCACGGACCCAAGATCTGCATGCAAATAACACCAACCCCCTTGTGCGGTAGAGGCGCGCTGCAGCTGAGGAATCCGGAGCGACGAGGAATCCGGAGCAACGAGAATGTGCTTTAGGCGGGAGCAGCGCCGTATTCTGGGCGATGTCCAGTCAGAATCATGTTATACCTGGGTTGAGCCAAATCTGGCAAGCTGAATAGACGACCGCCGCCACCGAAAAAGGCCCGATCGACTTACTAAATGTCGCGCCATCACCGTCCATGGAATCGGCACCGTCATCCACTTTCTGGACTAAGTTCATTAAATCTTTCTAATCGTAAATGCGATTCAATTGGAGGATCAAACTCCTTGTGCGTAAAGTATTATAAGTGATATTCAATCTTTATTATTTAGCATATTAGATATGATTAATCATCTTTATTCAACGTTTTCTATATCATGAATCGTCATCTTAATTAATTTGTTCAGTTAATGAAATTCAAAACATCATGTAGAAAAAATCAGACTTCCTTTAATAAGGTGAACTAATTCATTATGAGTTGATTATTACGATAAAGAAGTTGTATTAGTGAAATAGCACCAGAAGTACCACTTACTCGATGAACTCAATGACCACTTGATTCAATCGAAGAACAGGCTGAGATGCATTTGAGAAACTATGATACAATTCAAGTCTTATCCAACAAGCTCTTAAAATGTACAATGCCACGAAGCATATCAAATTTTATAAGTGTTTAGTTAAGTTGCTTTTTCGAATTTTAGTGTTATGGTAGGGTTGTATAACCTACAGAGCATGGGACAATGGATTCATGTCGTAGAAAGGACCATTCGTTTTGGATGATGATCCACGTTCCGTTTCGTCTATTTCCTGTGCTTCGTCTCACATTCCCAATATATTCTTTCATACAGTATGCTACTGTAGTAAGTACTGGTTTTGAATTATAATTATTATTCAACCGATTAGATGTTGCCTCTGATTATTGGAAACTTTCTACTCAGCCCTCCACTCTAGATGATTTAAGAATCGGATGACATCATCTTCAATGATTTGAACCCGAAAATATCCTCACAATGATAAGGCACACCTAATTTCGTACATTCAGAGCAATACCTCCCCTAAATCCTTGTACATGCTGGTTTATCTTTAGAGTTCCGCGGAAAGGATCCCATACAGTCTGAGTGGTTTCCGTAACGTCCAATCCATTATGGATAACTTAACCCATTTTTTATTTTAATTAATTTATAGCATCAAAAATTGAGCTTGGTATCTTCTATACTAAAAATGTCTTATTAGAATAACTGGGCCCGTGTCTCTATTTAGTGGCGACCATCTCACATAAAGTTGGACTTCATTCACACTATATCCAATATTTGTTCAAATACACGTAGAAATAAAGGCTTCAATCATGGGTCTACATCCAAGTGGCTCGTTAACTATCAGCATCTGCTATGTCCACGTCCTCACTGTCGGCCCAAGGAAACTCATTATTATCTATCAACCAGCATTGAATGAATCCATTAGGGTGTTCGTAAATCATAAACTCAGGACGACATCCTGGATCTACCTTGTGAGAGCGTGTAAGCTCTCTTTTGCTTAAGTGTTACTAATAATGGATTTTTATTAATGAATTGTTTGCAAACCATGACATCTTGAGGTAATTTGATGAATTTATGATAATTGAGTTTTGAATGCAATAGGTATATTAAAGATTAGTTGTCGCAAGGCCTTTGGTAGATTATTTAGCATGAATTTTGAGCTTTGTTTAGATTAGGAGTGATTGGTTCGATAAGGAAGGACTAGAGGAGGTAAAAAGCCCCCTAGTGGATCCTTGGTTCGATAAGGAAGGACTAGAGGAGGTAAAAAGCCCCCTAGTGGATCCTTGGTTTGATTAGCGTAAGAATTAGGGACTTGGAGTTGGGTTAGAAATTTACCATGGGCCTTGTACAAGTAGTCTTTGATGTCCTTGTTGTGTTTGAAATTTGGTTGTTGAGAGATTCATTCATCTAACCTTGTGGTAGCATGTGGGAGCTACATCCATTGATGAAGTCGTTGATAGGATGGGGGCTTCAAGGACGGAGCGCGTGGAGTGGCGGTCATTCATCCATGCCTTAGTTAGGGCTTAGGCCTTAGTTAGGGTTATGGTGAGCCGCCTCTTTGGCGGCTCCCATTTGGTACTTAATAGCTTGTTTCGAAGCTATCTTCACCTCTTCCATTTCCTCTTAGTTTAGGTTAGAGTAGGAGAAGGGAGGCCTTGGGCCCCCTTCTCCTCCATTTTGTTCACCTACCTATTCATCTATGTAGTTAGGAGGAGGAAGGCCATGGGCCTCCTTTTTCTCTTTGTTCACCTTGATCATCTTTCTTGAAGTGTTAGTAGTTAGGAGAAGGAGAGCCCTTCTCAAAATGATCTTGTTGTTGAAGTGTTAGTAGTTAGGAGAAGGAGAGCCCTTCTCAAAATGATCTTGTTGTTGAAGTGTTAGTAGTTAGGAGAAGGAGAGCCCTTCTCAAAATGCTTGTCTCACTCATCTTCCTCCTCCTTATTGAGTCCCTTTAAGATAAGAGCTTGTTCTTGCCCCATGAAAGCCAGCCAGATTGTTTCCCCCATAACTCACTCGATTTTTCTTCAACTCCTTTGAGATTTCTACACTAGATAGAGCTCCAGTAGAGCTTTCCAATGGTATAAAGCATGCTCAATTCCGAGTTGTAGAGAGGGAGATATGAGCTTCCAAAGTCGGGGTGTTGAAAAAGTTTTCCCCCCGGCAGTGGCAAAAACCGCCACAGTCAAACAGCAATCAGTCTTAGCTCGTTGATCTTCTGCCTTTGAGATTTTAGGGGCGGGTGCACATTGAGCTTAGCTTTCCAAAAAGCTATGGCACGCCCCATTTGGACCTAAGACGAAGGAATGGCAATCAAAAGAGTAGAGACCACTTCCAAGCCATCCGGCCGGTGGTTCTCTTCTTCTTCTTCCCTATTTCCTTGTCTTCTTCTTGTCTTCCTTCTTCCTCTCTTCTTTTCTCATCTAATCTTGCTCTTCAAAACCCCTTGTGACCAAATGCCACCTCATGGTGGTTTTTGGGTTCACATACCTCCTGTCTAAGGTTTGGGATTTGTACCGGTAAACGCTCCGGTCCTAATTCCACTTCGCCTTTTTCTTCATGGCCATCCACAGCATCCTGTTCTTCCACTTCACAATCTTGGGTAGCTCCTTGTGCTTCGGCTTCAAATTGCTGAGGATGAACACCAAAGATGTCATCAACGAATGTCTCCATATCATCCCACTGAACAAACCCGTCAAAACATTAAAGACCGTATATCACATCAACATTAACACATAGTGCAATCCCACACTCCCCTTTGAACTTACTACTTTCTCGAACTCTTTCTCCGCGCTATCACGTTCAAACTCTTGAGATCCACGTCTGCTTTGCGATTGCTTTTTAGACTCTAGCTCCTCCCCTCCTTCGTTCCAATCAAGCCGTTCTCCTTCGTCTTCACCTCCAGCATCCTCAGTGACAGCGTCGAGGTACAACGTGCGAATCTTTACATTCCGTCTAAACCTCCCTGGGAGGAACTCATCAATCGTTTCGTCTAAATCTTGCATATGATCGTCATCAGACACATCCGGTGCATCTTTCTTCCGCATCGCACTCCGTCGCAAAGCTTTCGATCCTGAAAACTTTATGCCACCCCTTCTTTTCTTCTTTCCGCGTCCCCCATCCTTCCCTCTGTCTACTTGACTACTATCACCCTCCATTGCGAACAATTACAAACTCCTGCCCCTTAAGGCACGATATTCTGAAGTGCGTGACTCTAAGAATACAACTATATCATACGCCTGAAAGAAAGAGGATTATCTTCTAACCCGTCGACTATATACTCTTTGAATGCGCCGTTCTTCTAACCCTAACTACGCTATACGCGTAACCCTTGATCCTTCATCGCCACTTCAAAGACACCGATCTGAGACAAAATCTTTTACTCTGATTCCGTGTCTGACACTATGTACCAATCTATTTTCAAATAGCCATTCTGGCGCTCCTATTGTCTGACAATGGCGGCCGCCGTCAGAAATTCATTTCTTAGTTACTTAAATAGTTTTCCCAACTTTATAAATAAACTAGAAAAATTTGCAACTATTTTTTACATTCACTAATTACAGTAATACATAATTTCAGTATATAAACTTTGCCGCAAGACCTCATTATCTCTTTTGTACCACTCGCTCGTCCATTCTCTTGTACTAGCTTCTATCATGGCTTCCTCCTCTCAGCAACCTTGCCCAGATTTGATCGAGATTAAGTCTCGCGCCTCGATGTCCTGACTTGTCTTCCTTCTTGCCCTGCTAGTGTGGCTGAAGTCATGGCTTCCACCATTGAGCCTCCCTCTCCGGATTTGATCGAGATTAAGTCAGTTGCCTCTGATGTCCCTCTCTGTCTTCCCCCTGGCCCTGATAATGTGGCTGAAGTCACCTCTTCTTGGCTTGCAATCCGCTTTGGCTATGATGTATCCACATTGTGGTTAGAAACCGGCGTTCTTGATCCTCATACTTATCATGTCCTCTACTCCACGGTTGTAGAACCTGTGGTCTTAGATAATAACGCTACCATGTGGAAGCTGAAGTCAGGAAAGTATCGCCTATACGGTTTGACAGAGTCAGTTATGAACGCCTCCACTCAACTTCTAACACCTCGTAGCTCCTCCACGATCTCTAACGTTGGTCCCCTCTTTGCTCGTGTCAAGATCGAACCAGGCAAGCGTATTAGTATCGATATATCAGATTCATCCGATGACGAACGTAAGGCACCCGATCCACCCCGTCGTCCTTCTGCCAAGCTTCCATCCATCTCCTCTATTTCTCAGAACTCTCCTCTATCAACGCCCTCTTCGTTAGCCTCTCCCACACCATCTTCTCGAACAGGAAAACCCAAAAACATTCTCCCATGTCTACGCAAACTTAGTACCATGCCTGGTAGCAAGAATATACTCAAAAAACTAGATTTCAATTCCATCCCTACTCACATTGTATCCTTTCTGCCTCCATCTTTCAATGGAGATGCCCTATATGTCCTTCCCCCGGCACTTCCTTCCGCTGTACTCAAGAATGCAAGATTAATGGAAGGGATGGACAAGCGGTATGACGGACATGTCTGGACTAGGACGATGACAACAAATATCAGCAACACCCTGGGTTTGTCATTTCGGTATTCAAATTGCGTAGGTCATCTCCAATGCCACAATGACAAGTGTCCTTTCTTGGAACGCCCGGATCGTGCGACGGGAGTCAATGAGGTGGAGTTTGAAGGTATCACCAAAGAACCTTTCTCAGTAAGCAATCCGCCTCCCTCATCTTCTACCCTAGTCTGTAAGATTTGCAGAGAACCTCCAGTATGCGTTGCTCTGTGTTCTGCTAGAATCTTCTACGTTTTTGGAGATGATATTCAAGAGCGTGCTTGTGTGCACATCGGTACCCACAAGCACCCTGTAAAAGTTGGAGACTATAGATGCGCCCGTCAAATGATAGATGAGTTAATCGAACAGCATGTTGACCGCAACCCCCAAGCTACAATTTCCAAAATTGTCTTGGAGACTAGCAAGGACGTAGTAGGTAACATTCTTCTACGAGACGAAGATGACCCCAAATCCGCCACCTAACTCTTGAAGAACTTGAGCCGATCTTTGATCGATGTAAACTCCTAAACTCTCCAAGCTTGCGGAATCGTATCTACTCTTTCAAGTACATGCGCAGATTTGGCATACTTGATGGCATCACGAAGCTTAGAGGACTCAGCAACTGGGCCTATGTGCAACGCAACATGTTCCCGGGCCAAGGAGACGATTCCGACAAAGTCTTTATTTTCAAGATGTCAGAAGTTGGACCCGGTAGTGGTGTCGACCTCGTCCGCGGGATGCGGCTGGCGGCGACCTCTCCAATGCGTGGATGATGTTCGACCATGTCAAACGGGTCAAGCCATGGACTACCATGGCGTGCCATGTGTACGACCCCAATTACCAGCGCATTCTAACCATTGCATGTTCAGATTTTCAATCTGAAGATACTCAAGCTCAAATCGTCTTTTGGAGGAATCTCAACCATGTCATGGCTAGGCACGGAGTACCCAAGCCTAAATTCCAAGGATTTATGGTGACGATCTCAAAGCCAACTGGAACGCGGTGCGCATCGTTTACGGCTCTGGAGATCCTTCAATTCCCATGGAAGATCAAGAACGTACTTGTTACTTTCATTGGACACAATCATTAGAGACTCATACCAAGAAGTACATCGTCCACGAATTGCAGGATCAACATAGGGTCCTTTGTAAGCAATACAAGGATGCTCGTTCATCCGATGAGGCTGAGACCCGGTACTTGGCAATCAGAGCGTGGTGGTCATCGTCAAACGCCACCTCCGAGAATGGCCTCTACCACCTAGGCCTATGGCTTTCCTATTGGCATCACCGCTACAGACAGTGGGGTGGATTCATGGAACTAGTAAGTAAATGCTTACTACTGTAATTTTCAAGTTCTAGTAATTTTGATTTTACAATTACTTTGGAATAAAAGTAAATTATCGCTTCTCACTTCAGAACTTAAAAAGTCTATTTTTAGGAGGCAATTTCGTCAACGAAATTGCATCTACCTAAACCTTGAGCTTGACATCACACAATACATATGTATCTGGCAGGAACAAAAATTATCTCCAGAAGAGCTAGCTGAGATGCCATGCTGCAACCTTGCAGAATCCATTCATAACAAATGGTTGCAAGCTTCCGGAAATAAGGGTGGTGATTTCTATATGGCAGCTGTTGATGATTACGTTCGTGCTTTCCTTCAAGTTGTGGGTTACTATCAATACACTAAAGGTGGAGCGGGTGGACATGGTCCGTCTAGGGAGGAACTCCGACTTCGCACTGCACAACGTAAGGCTCATAGAACCGGCGATCCATCGGCTCTCAATAAGGCAGTAATAGAATTCCCGAGGCCGATATATTCAGACTCGCGATGCTCACTTGGAGGGTGCCGAGATTTTTGGTTCGAAAAAACGTAGCGTGATTTTCCAATTGGAGCGGAAGAGAAAAACATAGGCCTCGACATCGTGAATTTCGCGTCCCGAATCGGCGAAAGGGTTACCCGGGGTTGTGGTGAGAGACTGACAACTATTCACGAGGACGAAGAAGACGAAGCACGCCGAATCGAATCTTCCACATCCGCTGGTGCCTCTATGAATCGGGTGACAGCTGTACAAGAGACAAAAGTGAATGAAAACTTATGGCATATTGCTCGATTGAAGGAGCCCTCAAATAAAGTCTGTTGGGCAAGCATGCAATGCAACACCAAGAAGAAATGCGAGTCTCGTATTGTGCAAAACGGGAAGTCCACACCTGCACCAACTTATACCGGAATATGGATGCCTCCTAAAAATGGTCACCGCAAGAAGGTGGAGAAGTTTTACTTCTGCCCCGACGATATTGAGAGGTGTGTGAAGGGCAGTCGTCGGAAGTGGGTGGAGCCGTTCTCTCGAACTCAAGATCAACCCCCAATCCCAACAATCTGGCCCGTGAAGATAGGGACGAATCTGACACGTTCGGAGATGGAGGCGTTAGAGAATGCTGGTTTCCGACTCCCTCAGAAGGAGAGACTTCCACTCAACCGCACTTTCAACACTGCATCTGCGCCACAGGACCTCTCACATATTCCAGTGCCGGAGAATGCAGATGTCTTTCCAAAATCAAGGAAGTCAAAGAACCTCCGGCGCATCTCGAACGTAACTTCCAAGCACACACGGAATATTGATTCCGCCCGTGCGATGCAGGCGAAGATACTAAAGGTCACTATGGTCCCATCGCCAGGAATTGGATGCATTATTTCCATGGAGTCAGATTCGCAAGCAATTTATCAACTATCAATAGGTGCATTACCAGATTGCACTTGTCCGGTGTTTACAAACACGATCGCAAAACTAGGGCGAAGAGGAGAACCGTATAGACCTTGCAAACATCTATACTATGTCTTTGTGTTGGTATGCAAGTTTGAACCAGATGTAGACCTCTTCATCCATGCGCCTACCCTAAGTTTCAACGAGGTGAAGATGATCATGGAGAGAGGCATCCTTGAGCTCGCCATAGTTTAGATGTCATAGTTTTCTACACTATATTCCCTATTTGCCCTAAACCCTAACACGTTGTGAGACTATATTTTGCAATATAGCATTAAAAAAATATGTATTAGTATTTATGTCCACAAAATTGTTATACTCATGTCACACCATAAGTGTCTCAATGTATTTTGAATGTCCTTGAAGTTGGCCAAATTCCGGATATTTTTCCCTCATTTCCACGGGTTTGGGTTCCAAGTCCACGGTAATAGGCCAGGAATATTCGAATATTCTCTAGAATATTCGATATAAATTTAGAAATATATATTTTTAGTAAAGTTTTCTAAAAAAATGTTCTCTAAACCGCTCTCCAATCTGTAATTCTCCGCTCTACGCTCTCCGCTCTACGCTCTACGCTCACGCCCAAGTAACGTCCCAAGCACCATCCTAATGAATGTCGATATCGGAGCTCATAGAACTGAGTTTCGTTGACGAAACCGACCCAAGTACTGGGCTGAGCATACAAGCAGTGGCCATCAACACGCAGGAGGTGCAAGCGGTCGGCACCTAGGCTTCAGCGAGGCTACTGAGGGTCCGATCCCCGCTCTGTGGACCGGGCTATGCATTCGACCCCGCCTATCAGTAACTAGAATCCCGGGAGCCGGATACTACCACAAACGATAAGATACTAGCCACACAGCAGTTTCGTTGACAAAATCAAGCGAGATTGACCTCGTGTTTCCCCAAACGCTTAATTAAGCCATGATTCCATGTCACCATCTCACTCAGAGCGCGAGTTTTAACGAGGCAGGTAAGGGTCCAATCCTTGCTCTGTGGACCGGTCTATGCATTCGAACTAGCCACTCAATACCTCGAATCAGAGAGCCGCATTCAACAAAACCGATCATATTCGGAGCCACAAGGTAGTTTCGTTGACGAAACCGGCCGACAATCTCCTCCTGCATGCACCGATCATATTCGGAGCCACAAGGCGGACACTCTTGCGGACTCTAAACGCCTACGGCATGATACCGGAATCGATACCACGATCTGCCGTGATAGCGCAACCTTCAACGAGGGATCGTAAGGGTCCGATCCCTCTCTCGGGACCGGGTTGTGCATCTAAACTCACTACTCGAATCTAGTATTACGCTTCTAGGATGTCAACAAATCGAACGATTTAACCACAACGCAGTTCGATGACGAAACAGGCCCCTCGTAATAGGCAAGAACTAGATTTTTGTGTTTCTTTAGAAAAGTAGATAGATAGTTGAAACCATTTTAGGAGTTTTTAGAAAATTTTAGAATTTGAGGTAGATGGCCTATGTGGGACCCACCATAGAAGCTTCGAGAAGGTGGGGCCCACCTCTAGAGTCTTCTAGAAGGGCGGTTATCTAGGTGGGGCCCACCTCTAGGACCTTCCGAAAGTTCCATGGTGGGGCCCGCCATTGGAACATTCTAGAAAGTTCCAAGGGGCGGTTAGGCGAGTATAAATAGAATCGGCGGGGCCATTTGGGGGCATTCGGTCGGTGTGACGCTTTAGTCCCTCTCTCTCAAGAAAGTTTGGTTTGTACTTTGCTTCTTTAGTTACGCTTTGTTACATTACATTTCAAGTCTATTCGGTCTTGTTTAGTCCGGTTTTCTCGAGATCTTGATAGGTTAGCGATGTTTGAGTTGTGACCAAAGAGAGAATTCACCCCGTTTCATTGATATCAAAGCGAGTGTCGATCTATCCTTACGTTAGGTGCTATTAGCAAGAGTCTACTTAAGAGTCGATCATTGTGGTTTCATCAAGTCTTGTCCTTGGATCTACTTGGAGTTACTTTCAAGGATTTGGCTAGAACGAGAGAAGGCGTCGCGGTGAGTAGGGTCGTCGGAAGAATTGCATCATGGGAGAAATGGCGGAACCTACTCATATGGAGACTCGATTCAAAGACCTACTAGACCAGATTCTTTGCATTACAAGGACAAGCGGACGCTTCTAGAGCTAGAGAATTGACAATCTGCGAGGTCAAGTTGAGCAAGCCTCAAACATATTCGAACTTCAAGACAAGATGATGTATCTCAATGGCTTTTCAAAGATGCGACAATATCTCCAACTGTCCGTGGCGAACTCAACCGACGGAATTATATATGCGACCCGGCTATTTTTGAGGGTGCGGCGACCATTTGGTGGCGACTTGAGCTCAAAACTATGGAGCTCAAGGCGGATTTGAAAATTGGGAGGAATTTGAGACCGAGTTCACAAACCAGCTTTCGGCCCATCAATGCGGAGAAGTTAGCGCGCGATCGGTTGGCCACCTTGACACAAATGCTAAGGTCGGTGCAAGAGTATGTCACCCGGTTCAAATCCATATGCCTCCAAATACCCAATGTTTCGGAGGGAGAGATGATGGATCGATTTGTTCGAGGATTGAAGCCGATCGTTCAACGAGAAGTGGAATTAAGAGACCCTCAAACATTTGAGGAGGCGGTTAGGATTGCGAAAAGAGTTGATGCCATAAACTTTAGAAATCGTGGAGTACGACCTGCAGTATGGAACCCTACGCCACCACCTACTATGGTAGCCCAACAACCGACGCCAATGGAGATTGACGCCCTACAAGGACCATTGACGCCACAAAAGACGACAATTATTGGCACGGAAGGGATTGTGCTTCTCTTGTCGGGAGTCGCCATCGATTGGAGAGTGTCCAAAACGCCGAATTCGGTGCCAACAAACCAAGGCGGATCCACAACCTCGAGGCGGACCAAGATGATGAAGGAATGGAGCAGGGAAACGGGGCTCCCGATGGGGCACCGAGGACCAATATCGGGGATAGTCGTTGTCTCGTCGAGTCAAACAAAGATGGCCTCGGGCAACACTCAAAAAGGTCGGTGATATGTCTCACAGGTCGACTTAGAAGACAACCGTGTCGAGTACTAGTGGATTGCGGTTCTACGGAGAATTGCATCTCGACCGCAATTGCCAACCGACTTGGGATCAAGACTAAGGTGATCACCGGAGGGACTATATACCTCATGAGACGATCGGAAAATGATTTAAGTGAGACATGTGAAGAAGAGACCTTGAGATTGTGTGATGCCTATGCACTACGAGGAAAATTTAAGGTAACGAAGCTCAGATATGATGTTATCCTGGGAATGCCGTGGTTGGAGGCGGAAAATAAGCAGATTGACTGGCTGGCAAGAACCATCTCTTTTAACGAAGGTGGGCGCAAGATAATTCTTCATGCTTCAACATCAAGTGGATTGAAGAAACGACAGACAACTAAAGGCATATTGGTGGGGATGGCCTTCATGAAGAAACAGATGCGACGAAAGCAGCCGGTGTATGTGGTGGTTCCAAATATTGCTTCAATGGTAGAGAAGAGAGCCGAAGGAGCAGAACGAGTTGAGCAACTTATCAGCGAGTTCCGAGATGTCTTTCCCGCCGACTTACCTAGTGGTTTACCACCTGATCGAGGTGCTCCTTCCACCTAGACTTAATGCCCGAAGCTAAACCAAGGAAATCGGCCAATTTATCGCCTAGCACCAAACGAGCTTGAGGAGCTGAGGAAGATGTTGGACGAGCTTTTGGAGAAGGGCCTCATTCAAGAAAGCACATCGCCGTGGGGAGCACCTGTCCTTTTTGCACCCAAAAAGGATGGTGGATTGCGGCTATGCATCGATAATCGGGGCCTTAATAAGTAGACCATCAAAAATGCTTATCCACTCCCACGTGTGGATGACCTTCTTGATCAACTTCGAGGCGCAACCATTTTTAGCAAGCTAGATCTTCGAAGTGGATACTGGCAGATACCAATTGCAAAAGAGGATATTGAAAAGACAGCATTTCGTACGCGCTATGGACATTTTGAGTGGCTCGTTCTGCCTTTTGGTCTCACCAATGCCCTTTCCTTCCTTGGGTCACATGAACAGTTGTTTCGGGACCTTTTGGACAAGTGTGTAGTTGTTTTCATTGACGACATTTTGATCTATAGTAAAACCCCGGAAGAGCATGACCAACATCTACGGGAGGTGCTACGTCGGTTACGGGATAGTCACTTCTATTGCAAGCAATCAAAGTGTGAACTTTGGAAGTCCGAGGTCACCTTTTTGGGGCATGTAGTATCATTCGAGGGTGTGTACATGGAACAAGCTAAGGTGAATGCAGTGAAGGACTGGCCAACTCCCAAGGATGTTTATGAAGTTCGTTCTTTCTTAGGCCTCGCCGGATACTATCGTCGTTTTGTTCGGCAGTTTGCGCACATTCTTTGCTCCTCGACAAATCTATTGGAGAAGGGCGCTCCATTTGAGTGGAAACTACAACAACAAGGCGCTTTCAATAATTTGAAGGATGCACTCTCTCTTGCTCCAGTTACGCAACCATATGATCCTCGACCTTCCGTATGCGGTTGACATTGACGCCTCCGACTTTGCTATAGGCGCGGTCCTCCAACAAGACTTGGTAGGGGCCTTCAACCGGTGGCATATGAGTCATGCAAACTTAAGAAGGCGAGCGCAACTATTTCTCGCACGTGATCGGGAACAACTAGCAATTGTACATGCTACCAAAGTATGGCGGCACTATCTATTGGGGAAACTGTGACAATTCGGACCGATCATCGGCCCTTACTACATGATCTGCATTTAGAAAATATGAAATCGAGACACCACCACCCAGGAAGAACGATTCTGCAAATGTTTGATATTCAACTTCAAGATGAAGCAAGGGCGACAACATATTGTGCCGGGCGCTTTATCTCGGAGACCGATCTGAAATCAATCGGAGGACACGAGGGAGATTGCTACCATTAGTAGTATTGTTCCGGATCTAACCAGAGGAGAGAATGGAAGGAAGCCACCTACCAGGATGCTTACTTCACAATGGTGACTGATCGAGTAGAGGTAGGTGATGTGCAATATCAAGATTACAACCTCGTTGACGGCCTCCTCTATTTTAAGAAGCGGGTTTATGTACCTAACGATGCTAAACTTGAACCCGCATACTTCAAGAAGGGCATGACATTCCTATCTCTGGACATCTCGGACGTGAGAAGACCTTAGAACGGATTTCTAGAACATGGTTTTGGGTGGGCTTGGATCGTGATGTTCGAGCTTTTGTGCGTTCCTGTGAGCTATGCCAACGGAACAAGGCACGCACATCGCACCTCTTGATCTGCGCAAATCGATTCCACTACCTACGGTGCGATGGGAACAAGTAACCATGGATCTCATTACTTGTTTGCCACGGACGCATCGTAATCACACTGCGTTCTTTGTCTTTGTGGACCGCCTTTCGAAGCAAATTCATTTGGTCGCGATGCGCTCGATATTGATGCCCCAACACTTGCACGAGTCTTCTTCGACACTCGTCTTCCGTCATCATGGATTGCCTCGTGTCATTATCTCGGATCGGGATCCGCGCTTCACAGGAGTTTCGCAAGCACTATTCAAGCTTCTCGGCACACGACTTGCTATGTCCACGACCTTTCATCCTCGGGACCGATGGATGACAGAGCGTGCTAACCGGACCTTGGAGGATATCTTTGCGGGCGTTTGTGGCAATTCACCACAACGATCGGGGATGAGTATCTCGACTCCTTTGGAGTTCGCCTATAATGATAGTTCCCAAGCAAGCACGGGTCATTCACCATTCTTTCTTAACGCTGTCAGCACCCGATTACGCCGGCAACGCTCCACCGCCCCATCAACACCAACAACCCTACAACGGAGGAGTTTATACAACGACTAACATCGGCGTTGCAAGAGGCTCGACAATGGCTCCTTCATCGCATTAATCGACAAAAACAATATGCAGATAACCACCGGCAACATAAGACCTTTCGAGAAGGTGACTTGGTTCTGCTCTCAAATGCCAACCTTCCGTTAGCTACATCGACTCAAGTCCGTAAACTTGCACCCCGGTGGATTGGACCTTTCCGAATCTCTACGGTCATATCTGATGTTGCATACCGCCTCGAGCTTCCGCCACATATCCACATCCATCCGCTTTTTCATATCTCGCAGCTCAAAGAATTTCATCTATCAATCGGAGCGCTTTCCGGGCCGACATCGCCCTCCGCCGCCACCGGTAGTGATTGAAGACCAGGAGGAATATGAAGTGGATCGCATTTTGGAACACCGCTATCTTAAATCGTGGCAATGGACGTCCGCAACTACAATACAAAGTCCGATGGAAAGGTTATCCCATCCACGATGCAACATGGGAGCCCGTTCACAACCTTACCCATTGCCAAGAAACCATTTGGAGATATCATCAGGAGCGAAACGAGGACGTTCCGCATTAGCGGAGGGGGATTAATTGTAACAGGGCAAGAACTAGATTTTTGTGTTTGCTAGAAAAGTAGATAGATAGTTGAAACCATTTTAGGAGTTTTTAGAAAATTTTAGAATTTGAGGTAGATGGCCTATGTGGGACCCACCATAGAAGCTTCGAGAAGGTGGGGCCCACCTCTAGAGTCTTCTAGAAGGGCGGTTATCTAGGTGGGGCCCACCTCTAGGACCTTCCGGAAAGTTCCATGGTGGGGCCCGCCATTGGAACATTCTAGAAAGTTCCAAGGGCGGTTAGGCAGAGTATAAATAGAACTGACCGGGGCCATTTGGGGGCATTCGGTCAGGTACGCTTTAGTCCCTCTCTCTCAGTAAAGTTTGGTTTGTATTTTGCTTCTTTAGTTCTGCTTTGTTCTGTTCTGTTCAAGTCTATTCGGTCTTGTTTAGTCCGGTTTTCTCAGATCTTGTTAGGTTAGCAGTGTTTGAGTTGTGACCAAAGAGAGAATTCAGTCCCGTTTCACCTACCTTCTCATGCACTGGCGGGTTCTGAGCGAGCGGAATACTGATAAAACCACAAGTAAAAACAAGTATCCCCAACGAAAAAAGCATCCCCAACACCAAACACGGACACTCTCCCAGGTACCTAACGCCTTCGCCATGATACCGGAATCGATACCACGATCTGCCCTAAGAGCGCAAGTTTCAGCGAGAGGAGCTGGTAAGGGTCCGATCCCCTCTCTGTGGACCGGGTTGTGCATTCAAACTCACCCCTCGGAATCTAGTATTACGGTTAGAGGATGTCAACAAATCGATCTGTTTCGAACCACAAGGCAGTTTCGTTGACGAAAACGGCAGACCTTATCATGCACTGGCGGGTTATTAGCGGAATCTCTTAATCTTGTTGACTGCTGAATTCGGGGTCCTATATAAACTGATCAAGCTCGAAGAGCTCAAGAATTTTCGGCAGCGAATACTGAAAACACCAAACGCGCATCCCCATCGAAAAATCAAGCTTCAGCAAGGGGTTGGTAATGGTTGGTTCCCCTCTCTGAGGAGCGGACTGTGCATTCGAACTCACCACTCAAGATCTAGTTTTACGGTTTTTTGATGTCAACGAATCGATCAGTTTCTAACGACAAGCGGTTTCGTTGACGAAAACGGCCGACCTTCTCATGCACTGGCGGGTTCAGAGTGGAATCGCGTAATCTTTGTGACTGCTGAATTTGGGGTTGTAGATAAACTGATCAAGCTCGAGGATTTTCGGCACCGCACATCCCCGTCGAAACTCAAGCTTCAGCTAGTGGCTGGTAAGGGTCGGTTCCCCTCTCTGAGGACCGGAATGTGCATTCGAACTCAACACTCAGATTCTCAAAATCTTGGTGGCTGCTGAATTGCTCCTATATCAGCTGATCAAGCAGTTTTGTCGACGAAATTTGATGACCGCACAATCATAAAAGAGGATCCCAATCGACGATTCTAAACATAGATTCAAAATGAAGACAAACATTCACTTTGAGATGAGATCAAACACAAACCTCCTGAGGAATGCAAAAGTCCTTCGATGCGAATATGTCCTCTTCTGTTACCTCCAACCTCCCTGTCGTTTTCCAATGCAACCTTCTCCACCCAGAGATCAAGAACGTGGAGGGGGCGCTTACATCAACGCTGCTGCCAGACTCGCGCATTGCAGTTTCCTCCGCTCCGCAACTCACCATCACTGATTCTCTCTGCGAATGAAAGAAACAAAGTTCGAAAGACCGTATACCTCTTAGTGCTTCAATCTGTACACCTCCCTCTCCAAATCGAATCAGATCAAACGTAATCGGCATTTTTTATTTTTGCCACTGTATGCCTTCCATCGTGGACCGCACAGCGAGCGGAGGATTCACGACACCCTTTCTCGCATCTCAACAGGCGTCAGCGTGAATATGGTACCCTCGGTACTATCGAAAAAGACAAACGGTGGCATCCCGTAACTGAAGCTATTATCGACAAAAGTGAAAAGGAGGATGACAGCCGCTCTATAGCAGATGGCGCGCAAGAGAATATCTGAAGATGACTGCTAAATATGACTCCGCTTATGCGGTGGCAGGCGCGCCTTCGTGCTGGCAACCCGGATAGCCATGTGCATGAGACTGTCTGATCGGAAGGGTCGAATGTCACTGGTGCCGTCTCCGAAGACTCCGCTTAATCGGCCAAAAAAGGGCCTCTGTGCTGGTTATCCAGACTGTCATTTCGAAAGGGCAGATTATCACAACTGCCTGTCTCCATTGATTCCGCTTATGCGGGCTGAAATCAGGCTTCTTTGAGCCAACCCATCAACCATATCGATGTAGGCAACCCTCTAGAAACATGCAACTACTAGTTCACGAAAATCAAAAAGATCGCTTAGGTCGTGAATTTGTAAATTGGTCGACTAGTACCTATAGAGTGAATCCAGTTCTGACTAGAGCTTGCTCGCTGAGTTAGCACGCAATGGAAGCTTACTTGATTGCTCTCAGGGATGTCACAGCGTCCGGACGTCCGGCAGGGGTCCGGGGACCGTCCGTGACTTAGAAAATCTGGTCGTTTTACCAAGGGTAAATGACCAACGGGGTGCGTTCATTGGTCGAACCACCCCGTCGACCGGTCCCCGACCTCTCCGTCGGCCCGACCGACCGGTCGGCTGGCCAGAGCGACCGGCCGTCGGTCCGGCCGTCGGCCTCGGCGACCGGCCGTCGGCCACTGCAACCGGCCCTCGCATCCTGCGACCGCCAACGGCCAGATGGCCCTTTTGAGCATCCAACGGTTTAGGAGCATTTCAATTTCAAATTGCAACGGTCATATTCGGAGTTGGATGGTATATAAGAGAAGACACATTGAGTCTCATTTCACTTCCGAATTTTGAACACTTTCCAAGAGCTATGAGCCACATAATTCATTTTATGTGTACATTGCTTGGTAGGTATTGAGTTCGGAAGTGAGGATTTCCGTAAGGAACTCTTGCCAATTTTTTCCCCGTCACGGTCCCAACATTACTTAAGACTTTGAGGCGTCCTATTTATGAAAATGGGCCCTGCTCCACATGAGCCTTGGTTTAGAGACATCGAGAAGGAAGGCAAAGCGTCTGGGTCCTTCCTACAGTGCTCACTATGTCGTGTAATTGTTTCGAAGAAGAAGAGTCGGAATTTGAGTCATTATGGGTACGAGAAGATTCCTGGACATAGGGATTCGAGTTCTGCCCTTTGCCCGAAGCTGCCTAGGGAAATTAGGCAGTTATTTTTAAGATGTGGTGGGGAGTTCCCTCCATATAACGGAGAATTGGAACTATTTCTCGGTGAATGTTCTCTCACTCCATCCACGGACGTTCCAGGTGCTTCAAAACATGACATTCCTGAAACCCTAGGAGTGACTCTTGTGTAGGGTCCTCGCTAGGCACCCCCATGAATTCAACAAAAATTTTGGTAGGGTCAACCTCTGCTTCTTCCATGCATATGAGGGGAATAAGGGATACTCGCCCGATGTTTGGATCTATGAAGCAAACGAAGCAATCTTCAATTGAAGCTACTTTTGCAGAAGCGGATAGGCGGGAGTTGGATAAACTCTGGGCGAAATTTTTTTACGAAGCAAATATACCATTCTCAGTAGCCCGCAATGATGCGTTCAAAGCTGCCGTCATGAAGACTGCGGGATTTTGAAAATCCTATGCTCCACCATCCTACCATGACATTCGGACAAGGTTGTTAGGAGAAGTAAAGACGGAGTTACAAAAGAAACTAGATAGTAGACTCTCTGAGAGCCTTCGGAAGTTTGGAGGAACTTTGACTATGGATGGATGGTCATCTGTGACTAGTCGCCCTTTGGTAAATGCGATGCTCGTGACTCAAACCGGAGAGCTTTTTCTTGGTGCTGTCGATACTACTGGCCAAGAAAAAACAGCGGTGTACATGTCAACTCTCATGTTGAAGTACATAGAAGAAGTTGGACCGAGAGAACATTGTTCAAGTATGCACGAGACAATGCTTCAGAATGCTCAATGCCTCAAGAATAGTCCTTGAGAAATATCCGCACATTTTCATGCAAGGGTGTGCGACACATGCAATGGACTTGTTGTTGGAGGATTGGGAAAGGCTTGGATGGATGGCGAATACTTTGGTCATGGCGAAGAAAATGGTCAAGTTTATCAAGAGGCGACAAATGCCCCTAGTCAGTGTTTCGTAAACACGAGGCAAAATTCAGCCTCCGATGCCGGGAAAACAAGATTTGCTAGTCAATTCATAATGATAGATCGCTTGTTGGAGGTCAAGGAATCATTGGAGCAAGTTGTTGTCGACCCTATGTTCACACCTATGCCTCGAAGAAGACGGTATCTCGCTAGAGATAAGCTTATATTCTCACGTAAGGTCAAGAAGGTGGTGTTGAGCGATGAGTTTTGGAAGCAATGCAAAAGACTACGGGATATGGTTGCCCCGTGGTGTACGCTCTGAGAGAATTCGACGGCAAGGCTCCTAGTACGGGCAAGGCATGGCATATTATGCGTGATCTTGAGAGACATGTCCATACTTTGCACGCACCGCCCATCTCATTGGAACCACTTGAGGTGGCCACCGCAAAAGAGGAGTTTTACCATCGGAAACGGCTCATGACAACGGATTTACATGGTGCGGCTGCACTTTTAAATCCTTATTTACTACACGACCAAGAGTTAGCTGACGATCCCGATCTTACAATCGCTTGCAAGCGTGTTTTACAAAAATTATGTCCCGCGGAGGATTACGCAGACGTGGTGAGTGAATTTCTTGCGTTTCGAGTAAGGGGTCCACCATTCCATGACATGTTGGAGCCTAATACTCAAAAACTAGCTCCACATGCATGGTGGGAGTTTGAAGGTGCTTGTGCTAAGCTCCTCTCTCCAATTGCAAAGCGAATACTAGCACAGACCGTGTCCTCGTCGACCATGAACGCAATCGAGTAGCTACTCTTATGTTCACGACAAGAAACGGAATCGGTTACTACCGGGCAGAGCTGATGACTTGGTCTACATATATTCCAACTCGAAATTGCTCGCGAATGATAAGTTGAGTGATGATGGGCGGTGGTATAGAGAGAACTTGGATTTAGAGGAAGACCAAGTACATGAGAATGATGAGGAAGTCATCGAGGGGACGAATCGTAGTCGATGACAATGATGTTTTTGAATTTGGCGATGAAGATGATGATATGACTTTCTTCCCCGCTTCAAATGATGAAGATGCTCCAAATGTTCATGATGGTAATGGTGATTTTATCGCTCATGGTCTTTCAGCGGATGATCTAGATGATGAGCAGCCGTTAGCCCGGTTAATGACACAAGGCGGCATGGACAAATCAAATAACGTCCTACCTGTTATCGCTACTGGTTTACGGTTGGAAAAGGAGGCGATAGATGCGAAGACCATTGCGTGCAACACAATTGCGGGCACTATGAGCTCTGATCCGGTCGCGGAGAACATTGCATCCGGTAGTAAGGATCAAGTATCTGATCAATGTGCTACTCCCCGCGCTTTATTTCAACCCTCTACTACAAGGGTTACGACAACTTTGGAGAAATCGTCTAAGGGTTTAGTATCCCTTTCAAGAGCCAAATATGGGAGCATCTCTAGTGACTCTGATGTACCGTTGGGCAGGTATTTAAAGAATGCCAATGTTCTTCGTACTGCCACGGGATTACAAGGACATGCTTGGCTCTTCCAAGTCGCATAAACGGAAATCTGCAACAGTTCCAATTGTTCCGCCTAAAAAACGAAGATCCTGTTAATCTCCCGAATTTGATACTTGGCATAAGTATGGGAATATACAATGTCCGAGAATAAACCCAAGATCAAAGAGGAGGTTCCAAGCGATTATGAATATGATCCTACGGGATCCAGTGGACCTGAAGTGAAGGGAGATAGCGATTATGAGCAATCCTCTGGTCCTGATGAGTAGTTGAATTTGGCATCTTTATGTAGTATAGGTTCATAGGACTTATACTTATTATAGAAATTGTAGTTATAGTTTACTGTAGTACTTTATTGTTATACTCCAAATGCATTTGGAGATTCTATTGTCTACATGACTGCATTTAATGTTTTGAAAAATATTACATACATTTTTACATACTTGTCGTACGATAGTCTTCACTCTCAATTGTCTCAAGCATACAAAAGAAATGCACATTAAATCAAAAAAGATTGTAACCCTTTACTTCAAAAATAAGGCCCCATGGATCAATGGTGGCATTTGCATCATTTTTAAAACAACAACCATACAATCTAAAAAAAGCATATATATATATATATATAGTTATATATGTGGAACTTAAGGTCCAACATCCGTTCTAACTTCAAACTGAAGATCCATCCGATTGGCCAATCTGAGCTACACAGCCTACACTGCGAGTACGCGGTCTTTGACTTGGACGGGCAATTCGACCGCCCTCTTCATACTCTCGATCCACCGCTGCGATTTCGCCTCTCATACCTGCTTGCCAACTATCCTCCCCATCGTCGCCCGATTGCCTCTTCCGCTTTTTGCTCGGATCCACTTGTTTGTTACGTAAGATTTCCATGGCCTTCTCAATCTTTGCAATGACATCCTGTACAACACCTTCAAACTCATCCAATAATAGAAGTTGTGTGTCTTTTGGGTTTAAAAGACATTCTCTCCAAAATGTAATGGCGTCATCGATACGCGTATCAAACTTCTTCACCGCATCCCAATAAGAGACCTCCACATCTTCAAAAGAATTTTCCGGTATCGAAATCCGAATATTGCGGCCTCCTCTCAATTTCGTGAGTACCGAGCTCTTCCAATTGGAGTATGATCGTACTTCTTGTACTCTTCACCAAAGCCTTGTTGAATCGGTTATTTCGTGCCACGAACCATCTTCTCCCTTTTCCACTTTCTTTGGAGGAAATCGAAAGAAACGGTTGTGTTCGATGCTCCAATGCCCCCCGAAATTACGACAAAACAACTCTCGTTGCTCATCACCTTCAATATTCCTCGCCCTGATCTCTATTTCGTAATCTCGTGTCATCCAAAATAACTGATCATGATCCCCACCAAATTGAATGGCTAGTTGGTGTTTTGATTCGGATGTACTCCGGTAAGAGCATTTCCCAATCAGAGTAGTTTAGAAATTTCTTCGGGTATTGATCCAATGGAAGATTCCATCGGTTGAACTCGTGCCCTGGTGGCATAAGATCTCGAATGCCCATCATCTCGTAGAATCTCGTGCTAAATGGGGAGCGACATACTGGACATAACGATTTAGTCATCGCATATCGACATATGCAAGTAACATGAAAGTTATGGCCACATTGGCCTAACGTGTATGCGCCCTCCGGACCAAAATTATGTAGGCACACCGCACATTTGTCTTTAAGTATTGCGGGAGGAGGGTCGCATGTGTTGATTACAATGCGAGCTGACTCTTGTAGGTGCGATGAGAATCTACTATACGGCGCCCATCCTTCCTCTATCTCCATAGTCCAATCAACATCATTGTTTCGTCCCATCTTAGAGTAGTTTGTACGCTCCATCATCTCTTCAATATCCCCCCAAAAAGTGACCTCTATGGGGTCATATCGTTTTTTCGATCCGTTCTTAACGAACTTCTCCAATGAAGCATCTACAACTTCACGTGATTCCTTTGATGTAGATGCAATCGATTTCAGATCTTCTTTTGCTCTCGAAACCAAGCTCCTCTTATCTTGAAGTCGATGAACCCATCCCAACCATGGTAGTATGCGTAGGTGAAGGTGGATTGCTGCCTCTGTAGAATCTACCGTTTTGAAGGTTTTCCGTAATGCCTCCAATTCAAATGATCGCCTCATCTCTCTCTTTACTTGTAGCCTCCAACTTCATTGAGCATGCTTTTGCTTCCTCCTCCAATTTCGCAAATCGTAACATCTCTCTCCTTCTTGATCTTTGAACTCCATCGCCTACGCTCGTTGTCGCTCAATCTGCATCATCTATCTCCTTTTGTGATATTAACTTCAATTCCCCCCGAATTTCATCATCGTCATCATCGTCTATTTCGATAATGGTTTTTCCCTTATCTTCTTTACCATCCTCTTCACTAACCTCTTTGAAAGGAGATAAATCCCTGATATACGTCTTTCTCGTCTCTTCTTCACCATCCTCTTTACCACCCCCATCAATTTGTGAAAGAAAAAGACTATCAGAAGTCCCGATAATGGTCTTCCCCTTATCTTTATTACCATCCTTTTCACCATCCTCTTTACCATCGTCTTTACCACCCGCATCACATTCTGGAACAACATGACTACATGAAGCCCCCTGAGTGCCATTCTCTGATGGAACATAGGCGAATTGGTCATCCGCCCATGCTTCTACCGCATCCTTTTGGCGGATTGCTTCTTGGTACTTCGCCTCATACTTGCTAGCAGGACCTTGGCCAAACAACCGCAATTCCCTGTAGAACTCGTCTAGGAGACGTTGCGTAATTTGCTGTTGTTTCTCCTGTTTCACAATGATTAGCTCAGTCTTCACTCGGTCCTTCAGTAGAGGTTGAAACCGATCTACGAGTACCTCAAAATTGTTGGCAGCTAGTAGAATGTTGGGCATGACACCTGCAAAAGTATGAGCCAGCCCCACAAATCTTCGAGCCATATCCGCAAGTATTTTTGACCCCATCTTCAAGTTGTACCCTAGATTAGTTATCTGTTCACCCGTAGTCTCAGGCCAATGATTCCCTTCCAAACCTTCCTCTTTATCTACCTCATTGCACCAATCTGCCAAACTTTTTGCTTTTTTCATCCACTCATCCAATGTGTTATCCGGTACTTCATAAGTCATATACCTCTCGAACATTGGCGCCGCACCCGAATCGAGATCCATGTCATCCATGGGAGAAGTTGGTGCTCTGGTTTCCCGTGGTTCACTTGGCCCTCCCTCCTCTGGTGTTGGTACCGGGGTTTCACGAGGTTCTTCAACTACGTTTGCACCTTCGAGCCTATCAGTTATAGTTGGTTCTACGATTGGGGCATCCGTAGCAACCATATTCCTTCCATCCTCCTGATGTGTCGTGGTTGTTGGAGGAGATTCCTTCTCCGCCGTATCATGAGTTTTCCTCCTCAAGTACTGCAATAAGGCCTTTGTAGAATTTGATTCTGGATCAAACCTATCAGGGATATCCTTTTGATTTCTCCCGATTCGAAGAGGATATGCACTACTCGCCGTGAATGTGCTCCAGTTCACCTTGCGCTTCAATATGAGCTCAGCATACACCATGCTCAAGAGCGTATATGAAAAATAACCCTTGCTCTTGGGACGAGTTCCAAACAATGCCACCCAAACTTCTTCAGCACGATGAAGGAAGTGATCATCCTTGCATGTTTGAGGGTTGCAAGTAAAGTTATTGGTATTAACTTTGTGACATTCTCAAGGCCAAAGTTTCCCAATGTGATACATCTTCACATATTTCTTGCACGTCGCCATTCTCCAGTATTCCTCCGGTTCATTGGCCCAACCGCTTTCAGCTTTGATGGCCTCATTATCCAAGATATCGTAGTGCAACTCATGTCTCGCTCCTTTTGGTTTCACTCTCTTTGACGGTGTCTCATGTAAAACCAACTCAGTCCCCACCAATCCTGCGTTTGTGGTTTCTGTCGCAGGTGACCTCAAGGTTTGTTCAGTACCAGCCTCCATGTTCGTGTTATCAATATCCGTCGCCATGAAGAGTAGGGAGTATTTAAAATACCCCAAAATATCCCAAGTATGCAAAAATTCGATCGGCCGCAAAGTATCACGCCGACTTCCCCGCCACCACAAATGCAAAGACACGAGAAGCTAATGCCCCCACGGTTGCGATTCGATTGAGATGGATGAATACAAGGAGAAGTGAGGGGAAATGAGGCCCCAAAGGCCTCTTATCCCCCTCCCTCCCAACCCTAGAGACCGCCGCCCGACCGGTCGCTCGGCCAATCACGGCCGCGACCGTCTTGGCCGGCCGGTCCGTCGGCCCGATAAATGGCGGTCGTTGTTCGGGCGCGGCGGTCGCCGCCCGACCGTCACCCGACCGAGGTCGCCGACCGATGTGGCCGGCCGATCGTGGCCGCTCGATGCCGGCCGACCGATGCCGGCCGACCAATGCCGGCCGACCAACGCGGCCGATGTGATGTGGGCGGCATTGCGGTTTTATTTAAAATTTTTTTTCAATTTTTTTTATAAATAAAAATTAGGAAATTTTATATATATATATATATATTTATTTATTTATTTATTTAAAATTCAAAGATCTTACATAGCATAGGATCCTTTTTTATTTCGCAAAGTTTTTTGTTATTTGATTCTCGGTGATTATTACACACTTTGATATAAGAAATCTATGTTGATTTCTGAAATGCAATATATTATTTCTCTCGGATACATCTTAACCCTTAAAAATCCACAATGTTTCGGGAGCTTGAAATCCCAACACCGACCACTATGTACTATTTGGGGTACGTCCAATATTTTTGGAAATTATTGATAATTTCATCCGTAGGATCTTGAAGTAGACTACCATTGATAGTACCGTGATTATTTTTAACCGTTGGATCATCACTAGATGTGAGATCATAACGTTTAAAGTTGATTTGAAATTTTTTTCCTTTCACCATGCTTGCCGAATCGGTGGCCGTGGTCGTTTAGGGGTTAACTCTAAATTTTAAGTTCATAACCATTTTCAGTGGACTCTTTAAAGTGTAAATCTTCACAAATTAATAGATGTTTCAAACATAAGGCATTCATTTGGTTTCAATCAATATCTTTCTTCTTTATTTTCCTTTTGTAATTTAATTGACCATTGGCTTCATGAATCAAACTTTTAACCACATGACCTACAACAAGAACTCTATTCCAATATTGCATGGTTGAGAATGTCAATTGGAGTATCCTAATCTTAATGTAGGACACTTATTTTGGAACTCATCCTAAAGAGTTATTCATACATCCTAAACCATAAACCACAAATCCTATCCACGAGTGATTTTATCCACTAGATACTCTAAATGAAGAAGAGATGCCTATTTAAAATTTTATATTTTCAAAACAATCAATCGAAGAAAGAGTTATATGACTTATATCGGGAATTACTAGAAATTGTGAAGATTATTTTTGTAATCTTTCAACAGTACCCTTGTGAAATAGACAAACATTTTGACTTGGGTCACTTTGGAACTGAAGTAGTAAATTGTTCATGAACATATTTCCAAAAAGAATTTCAAACAAAGACTAAATTTAACTGCCCTTAATGGACTTCAAACGTAAAAATTATAGATGTACGTTGTAAATTTGGAATTTGGATATGCAAATTTTACCACATGCACTTTGCGGTGTAAGGACCACCTAGTCAAAATTTAATAAAAAATTATTACTTTTGACCTCTTCATATAAGTTTTGCCTGAAATAGGAAACCTCCACTTTGGTGTCCATGGATCTTTAGGGGTTAAGAAGGAATATTTTAACAAAAATAAATTAAGGTGTACAATCAAAAGCATGGTCTTTAACTAATAATAAGAATTGACCCCTTTGCCTTTGCTTTCCTTAAAAACAAGGGCATGAACTCTCAATGCCTTCACAAATGAGAAAATAGACCACACTATATTGATTGTTAAATGTTTACTTGATTCGAGCCAATTGGGCACAACAACTCAAAAAGTGAGTGTATTGGCGTGAAGATTTGCTCGCCTTAACTCCCCTTCAAGAAAGTCCATTACTATGGATATATTTAAAGCCAAGAGTATCTTTGTCATAAAACATTCTCGCGTGGGACAAAAGATATTCCCGACATTCTCTTGTCGAGAAAATTCCCTGTCCATATTTAGACGCCACGTGGAGCATAAAGACTAAATATAGTAGTTTTGAAAATGCGGTATGCAAGGCGAGGAAGTGATCGAAGTTGTGCAAACGGGAGTTTGGGGAGAGGCAAGAGGAGGAGGGGAGGGGGGACGCGGAAGGACCCACCGACCGGTCGCCCGGGGGACGTGGTCGGTCCCCACGCCGGTCGGCGGTCGTCGGGCCGGTCGCCCGGCCGGCCGGCTGGGCGGTCGCCGGGCGGGCAGCGGGGACTTGGCGGTCGCGCGGGACGCCGGGCGGTCGCCGGGCCGTCATCGACGCTGGGCCGGGCACCGGACGCTGGGCCGGGCGCACGCCGCCCGATGGCGGCCAATCGAAATGGGGCCAAAGTACAATTTTTTTTTTCATTTTTTTTAAAAAAAAATTCCTTAAATACATAACTAAAAAAATAAAAATTGCATAGGATCCTTTTTTTATTTCTCAAAGATTTCTGTTACTCGATTTTCGATAATTACTACACAATGAAAAAGGAATCCTATGTTGATTTCCGAAATGCTAAGTATTCTTTTTCACGGATACATTTGAACTTTAAATTTTAAGTTCATAACCATTTCAGTGAGCTCCATAAAAGTATAGATCTTCACGAATTCAAAAATGTTTCGTACAAACACTACTTGATGACTCATACGTTATGATCTATGAGGTCAGTATGAATTAAACTCTAAGCCACATGACCTACAATAGTAACTCTATTCCAATTTTGGTTTAAAATAGGCTATGAGATTGAAGACTCTGGAATCATAATTCGTATGTTGATGTTTAATATAGTACCTATATATTCTTTGCAATAAATTTGTGATTTATTCCATGTCAATAACATCTTCAATCAAAAATGATAAATACAAAATAGATTATTTTGCACACATTAACTATGCGATGTAGAGAAGTGCAACTTGTATCCATGTAAAATATAATTGAGAACTACACCATACATACAATAATCCATTATTTTACATCCAAACACAATTGTGTTTGCAAAGCTTTGCAACACAAAAACTAGGATTAAAATGAAATGTACCCCAAATCCTCAAGACCAGAAACCCTAAACCCTAAACCCTATACCCTAAACCCTATACCCTAGAGGCCTACATAGTAATTCATACATCTTTAACCAAGAACTTAAAGTTTATCCTCAAGAGAATGTATCCATTACATACAAGAAATGAAGAAGTGATGGCTCTTCAAAATATTCTATTCCTAAATCAATCAATCATAGTATACGAATAATCAATTTGATATAACATCTAATCCTAGTACTAATGTACTATACTTGTACAATATCAAATATGCTTAAAAATTTAGGAGTTGATGCCATTATTGCCATATGTTAAACACTTAGAGGATGGGATATTTTTTAAAATTTATTGGTCTCCCTATTTATTTCTCTTATTTTATGATTGCAAAAATAGTAACAATGAAAACTTATTTCAATTACCTTGGTAAGAGGGAAATAAGTAACTATTCAAATCCATACAATAAGAATAATGCTACAATTAATCATATGTACTAGATTATATATATTCTCCTAGGTTAGTTGAAGGTTGTCAAACAAAAAATATCGAATAATAGAATTAATTGTTTATGCACCATATTTTTTATAATAAGTATTACTAATTAGAATACACAACGACGGAATAATTTCCAAATACCCATCAATTAATATAGACCATACATTGTGGAAATGTTAAGGCCCAAATAGAAAGTCTAAATATTGACAAACTCAGTAAGACCAAAGTTATGAAAAGTAAATGCTCACACATGATCACCTACATTTCATATATACTTGGATCTCTCCAATGTGAGACATCAATATATTCTCACCAAGGACTAGGTAAATTTTTGGAATTGAATTAGAGGGGATTTAGGGCCACCTCCGGGTACACAATTACGGGGCAAGTCATGAATGGGGGCCAAGAAATGACAAAATCTCCTAGTGAGAATGGATAAATTTTTCTATTTCCTATCCGTGAAAAATAGTAACCCACTCCTTTCTCACACCAAGTATATAGATTCCCTCAATTTTCCTTAAGTGTACGAGAATAGGTGGTTTCACTACAAAGGGCTATGTCCAATATTTTTGGATATACTTTATAATTTCAACCATAGGATCTTGAGTAAACTACCATATGTAGTAGTGTGAAATCTTCAACCGTTGGATCATCACTACATGCGAGATCATTACATTTGAAATTGAATATGAAACATTTTTTGGCCGTGACGATAAAAGACGAAATGGTGGCCATGATTGTGAAGGTGTTAGGGAAGAATAATTCCAGAAAACAAAAAATAAAAAATAAATGTGTACCAAAAAAAAACATGGACTTTAGTTAATAATAAGAATTGGCCCCATGGCCTTGGCTACCCTTCTAGACATGGGCTTCAACTCCAAAGGACTTCATGACTCGGAAAATTGGCCACACTAAATTGGTTGTTCAATTAAAGCTAATTGTTCAATTAAAGCTAATTGGACAACATAACTCAAAAAGTGCGTGAATTGGCTTGGAGATTTGTTGGCCTTCCCTCCTCTTGCAAAGAGTCCCTTATTATAGGTTTATTTAAAGCCGATAATATCTTTGTCATAAAACATTCCCGTTTATGACTAAAAGACATTCCCGACATTCCCTTGTCAGAACATTCCCTGTCCTTATTTAGACGCCACGTGGACCAAAGAGGCTAAATATGGAACTTTTGAAAATGCAGGCATGCAAGGCGAGGAAGTGTTCGAAGTTGTGCAAACAAGGAGTTTTTGGGTGAGGGAAGAGGAGGAGATGGAAGGGGAGACGCGGAAGGATCGACCGACCGGTCGCCCGGGGGTCGGGGTCGGTCGCCGTCCCGGTCTTCGGTCGCCGGTCTCCGGCCCGGTCGCCGGTCGCCGGCCCGGTCGGGTGGCCGGATGCCGGTCGCCAGACCGGTCGACCGACCGGTCGCCGGTCGGCCGGGATCGGCGGCCCCGATCGACCGATCGGCCGCGCCATCGGACGGCCCCGATCGACCGATCGGAAGTGCGACCCCGATCGGTCGTACCGGCCGGTCGCCGGCCGCCGGATCGCCGATTTGACGGCTGCCGACCGGGATCGGACGGCCAAGGCCAGCTGGCCAATGGCGTCCGATCCCGGCCGGCATAAATAGAAGGAGGGGCTCATTGTCCTCACTGCGTGAACGAGCCGTGCGTTCTTTGCTTTTTTAAAGCCGCATCGATCGCGTTACTCGAGTCCGCGTGGGTCACCCACGCCCTCACCGCGCATACTTGTCGCTCATCGGAAATGGCGCCCAAGTTTTCACGTTCGAGGGCGAGAGCCAAGTCTCCACGACCAAAGGGCGACCCTCCAAAAATGGATTGGGAAGCATGGAGTGACCCAAATCGTGTTGCGAGCCGGGTTGGCGTGAGAGAGGGCGGACATTTGGAATTGCACCATGTGCAAGAAGTACGTGAAGATGTACCACATCATGAAGTTATGGCCGCGGCACGAAGCAGAGAAATATGGTCCTCGTCGTGAAGGCCCAGTGAAGAGTTGCAAGAGCGACCATTTTGCGCACAGATATCACGAAGTCACAATTGCAGTTGGAATCAAGAACACAAGGCCAGAATTGATGTTGTATTCTACCATGGCCATGGTGTGGGCTGAAATAGTCCTGTCACAAGGACATTGACTGACCACCGTGATAGGTTTTGAACGTGCATTTATTGGATCGCAAAGAACCGATTCATTCCCACAAATTGGATGGGACCAAGCGATTGTTATACTACGTGTATTCGAACGTTCACCGATATGGATGCCCAACTTCAACAACATGGAACTCCAAGGGCATATGGGGGCACTCAGCAAGACTCAAACCATGACGATCGTCAAGCACCAGTATCCTTTGGCACAGGAAGTGAGGGGTATTACCATGGAAACCACCAATTCGGTACTCCGGTGAGTTATATGCCACCTCATCAGCAAAACACGTACGGAGCCGAACGCGAGTACGGTAGAGGTGGATCTAGTTCAAACTACCCATCTCCAATGTATACAGGAGGTACACATGGTTTAGGAGGTGAGCAGGGTAGCGGATCCAATGCTCAATGCAACTCAAGCCCAACTCATCCTATAAACCCATACAATCGTGGGAACCAATACGGTACAACATTCGGAAGTCCCGAGTACCGTAGGCCATCACACCCGAAGGAAACATACGAGTATGGAGGTCAATATGATAGAAGATCAGACATTGTTGGCTACACAAATTATGGATATGGTCAGAATGCATACGGAAGTAACGACATGCCTTCAGCACCTTATCTATCTCCGGAGGACGAAGAGGCGAGGTACCAACAAGATCTCGCAACAAGCCACACTTCTAAGTCAAGCAGGGAATACATTGAATGTACTCGAGGCGAAAAGAAACTTTAGGCAAACGTACTTGTTTGGAGAATCTTCTCGAGGACCACCTTCTTACTTACCTGGGCCAAGTCGTAAAGACGATGATGAAGAATCGGATTAAGAATGACAAATCATTATACATAGTGTCATTGTAGTGAAGGTTATGTAGTTTTTGGCAGCGGATAATGTCTACACCATTCTCGCCTTGCTAGGGGCCAATTTTGAGGATACGAAAATCCATATTTTGTTTATGAATGGATTATCCAATATCGGACTATATCGTTCTATATTAATATACTATGTAATTTGTTATTTCAAGGATTTTATGGCAATTTCTTTGTATTTTATACTATAAGTTCACTTGGTGGTAATAATTTCTTCTGTTTGGCTTTAAGCCTTTTTTCACAGTCTCACACTCTCACCTAACATATAATATGTTCATCAATTCATTCAAAAAAAAGCATATGTAAGAAAAGTCATATTATGCTTGAGCTGACTTCGGACAAACTATTAATATCGCAACTACGCAAGGTTGATGTAATGAAGAAGTTCCACAATTCATTATACATTCTCAAATATTGTTCATGAAGATTTGGAGATATTTCTATTGAAGGTAAGAAGTAATAAAATAAAATAACAAACAATGGAGAAGAAGTCATTGGTGCAAGGTATATATAAACAAGAATGTATTTGAAGCCGATACATATAGAAGGCATGTAATACACTTTACTACAAAAAATTTGCCTACATCTACATCAGAACTTCAATGAAGAATCTAAAACTCTAATAAAGCCGGAAGAACTAAAAGAAATGCGCATAACTAATTTGCTAATCATACTTGGTGCGATAATGATCATTTGGCACCGGCCAATGGAATGATTCCATGAAGCGGTTGACAACGTGGGTCAACGTATACTTTGCATCAGCCACCATCTCCAAGTATTGGTCAAAAGCATTTGCCAAGTCTTGATTGCACCACCGTCGCCCCCGTTGTACTTTGGCAATTCTCGTAGGCCTTCGACATGCTCTTCTTGAGGATGCGTTGTGCTATTCGTGCCGTAGCAAACTCCTCCTCCGGCGCAATCAAGAACGGGAATAATGTGAATGTCATCACTCCGTTTGTACAAGTCGCCACCCGAGGATCTACCCAATATCGTGCTTGTAGAGTATCAATTCGCTCTTGGGGTTTTGTAAACGTATACAAGGACCTCATTTTATCATCCATGCTCGTATTTAGCCCCCCAATCACATACTCCAATATACACCCGTGATTCATCTTGAGGAAAGTGAAGAAGTATGTTCTCCGGAGACACATCGTTGTGGAGGTAGTTCAACCGGTGGACTTCACACATGATATGCACTAAAGCCCAAGCAAGCTCGCTCTTCGTTTTTTGCGGAACCGGACCAACCGCCAAGCTCGAATAAGCTCATCATCGAATGAGGTGAGAGTCCGATCTCTCCATGAACATCATCTCCATATCTTGCATCAAGAGCCAACATCGATCGAATCGTGCCGCCATTCCACCAATACGTATAGCCTTGGAATTTATTTGCATGAATGGCTATAAAACGAATAACACCGGGATGTTGTATCCTCACAGCAAGCGCCTCATTCTGATGCTCCATCTTGGCCAAGTCTGGTCGTGTCACAGCATGGATGGGAGTCTTTGGGGCAAATTCCCAAAACTCTTCAATACCCGCAACCCCTCTTATGTGAACTTTGGAAATTGCGCCGTATCCTCCCCTTAGAGTCCTCTTCTCAAGCTCGATGATACGGGCCGTCATAGGAATTACCACCAAATTATTCGTGCGAACCACTCCATTAACCTTCCTTGTTCCGTGCGCCACCATCCTATGGAACCAACCCGGTTTGCATTATTGGAATACGGCCTCATCGCTTCTTGAAAAGCCTCCGCCCTCAATACCACATCCCCGAACTCCTCATCACCCGCGCTCGAGTGGTTCTCTCATACCTCTTCAATATGGCGACAAAGATTCCAGATAGCATCAATTAATCTATCCTCCATCAAGTCCGTAAAACCACGCTTATCAGTCTCCGTTCTCCACAACGGATCTTGGAGCGCTTCCATCATGAGGTCCATCATGTCGTCCTTGAATTTGGCCACAGCTTCCTCTTTGTATCTCACGTATTTGCTAAACAAACGTGGAAGACTGTTAGCCTCATAAAATCGCACGATTACATTCTCCCGAAGAAAGTTCTTGCACTTATTGGATGGGTGTTCCCACTTCTCCAAATGTCTAACAACCCTTGGTCTCCGGCCTCGATTCCCCCCACTACCCCCAGCCCCATGTTTGGGCATCTTTGTGAAAAAAAAAGCAAAATCTCCCCCCTTACAAATGAAAAGACTTCTTTCCTCCGCAGGATAATGAGCCAGTGGATGAAAATTAAAAAATTTCCAACCTACAGCTACTCCGCACCCTGATAACGAAGGAAAGAAGTGAGGAGAGTGGAGGCCGGTCGGCCTTATATAGGCCGCGGTCGCATGGCCGACCGCGACCCTAAATCGACGGCCGATGGCCGACCGCCCGACCGACCGACGGCCGGCGCCGACCGCCCGACCGATCGATCACCCGGCCGACCGATCGATCGACGCCAGCGCCCGACCGCGCGCGATCAAGATACCGCCGGCCGACCGACCGACGGCCGACCGACGGACGGCCGGCGCCCGGCGGCCCGACCGATGGCCCGCCGACCCGACCGTCGCGGCGGCCGACCCGACCGATCGGACGGCCATCGCCGACCGGCGGTCGCGACCGATTGACGGCCGACGCCGACGGGCCCCATCCGACGACCGACCAACCCGCGACCGATCGGACGGCGGGCGGCGGCGATCAGCGACGATCCGACGCGTCGACCGGTCGGTCGGCAAGGCCAATCGGACGGTCCAGGGCCGCCCGATTCAATCCAACGGTAATCACCTACCCTCACAACACTATTTGAACGGCTACGATACGATTTTCAATACGATCTGACGGTTAAAAAATTTACTACATGCATAGTAATTCCGATTTACCCCCCGGACGGACGTCCGGACGGTCCTGGACGGACGTCCGGACGGACGGACGTCCGTCCGTCCAAAAAAACCCAAAAGACGTCCGGATTGACATCCCTGATTGCTCTTAGTAATACATGCATGATTTAAAATTAATATAATGAAAAGGATTAGTTAGCTTTTTGAATTAATTAATCGAGTACAGGGTAAATTTAACAATGACGGCATCAATAATGTTTTGATCCCGAATAAAATCTCACAGACATAAGGAACACCTATATTAGTTCATTCCCAGCATTACCTTCCCCAAATCCTTGAAGATGTTGCTTTCTCTATAAAATTCCGCGTAAAATATAAAATAAAGATGATACCCTGCGTCATGAGTGGTTTCGGTAACGTCCATTACATAATAGATAAGATTCCTCTAAATTGTTTTTATTATATAATAGCACCAAAAATGCGCTTAGAATTTTGTTTCCTAAAAATGTCAACTTAGAATGCGCCTGGCAATGGTCTTTATTTTTGGGGGACCACCTCACAAAAATTGGACTTTTCTCACAAAGTATCCTATTTCTGTTCTAATACACGTAGAAATAATGGCTTCAATGGGTCTACATCCTAGTGGCACGTTAACTATCAGCATCTGCTTCGTCCACGTCCTCACTGTCGGCCCAAGGAAACTCATTATTATCTATCAACCAGCATTGAATGAATCCATTAGGGTGTTCGTAAATCATAAACTCAGGACGACATCCTGGATCTACCTCGAGGGTAGCTAGGGCGTGAGCAGAGAGCGGTGAGCGGAGAGCGGTGATTAGAAAAATGACACTGCGGAGAGCATAAATATGACCAAAATTGGAAGATTTTGAGTATATTCTGAGAATATCAAATATAATACCTATTACCGTGGATTTTTTATATTTTATATTTGAAACTTTATATGTAATATTTTGCCTATAACCGTGGATGTTTGGACCTGTAACCACGCATATTAAACCCTTCTACATTTTGATATATCAAACTTAATCTTAAAGTTTCCAATTTATAATTTCCACGTAGCACACTTAATATGACTATAAGGAAATGCGTTTAAAATCGACCATGTGCGGGGAGAAGTTGGAGGTCGTTTGCAACAATTTTGGCTAATTTCGTTTAAATCATTTCTTCATCAAGTACAAAAACGTATGACTAATTGACAAGGTAATTAACAAGTTCATGCAAAAATTGACAACCACACAAACTTGGCATATTTAAATCTACGAGCAAGGAAGCATGCTAATTATAGCTACAAGAATAGTAATAAACAAGTGGATTGGCATATATATTATAATATATAAATCATATTATCAAGGATAATAAACTCGTAACACTTACAACAATATATCATCATATGCCTAAATCTGGCCTATAAGTAATAGTACCAAGAGAAATAGAGCTTAGGTAGTAGCATGTAGTAGAATACCCGACTCTAATGCTAACTTGATCTCATTGAAGCTGAAGGTTGGTGTGTGAATAAATAGATTCACGTCAGGATCAAGAGCACACACGGTTAAGAGAATGTAGTACAAATGCTTGCACGGTCGAAAATGCTTCCCTTTTCTACCGAACTCTGACATTGTAACCTTAAACGCATCGCAGTTGCAATCTGGATAAGAGCTGATCACCACGTTGTAAACGGATTCCGTTGGACTTGGTTTGGACTGCAAACGAACAACACAGCCAAATCCAGGTTGGGGTATCATGGCCACCTTAAGAATGGTCGCGTTCATCGCTGCTGCAGAACCGATATTCAATTTCATCTTCGAAGAGGGGACCGTCAAACTCCTTCGAATATTCTTAGACTTCCTCGACTTGGGAAATACATCTGGATTGGGCGGAACTGGGACATTTGAGAAGTTATGAGGAGGTGGAGGGGCATTGTTGAAAAGACGGTTGGGTGGCAAGGTTTCCTTTTGCGGGAGTTGAAAGCCTGCATTCTCAAGTGCAAGGATTTCAAGAAGAGTAAGCTTGGTACCAATCTTGACAGGCCAGATATTTGGGATTGGTGGGCGATCAATCGTATTATTCAAAAACGGCTGGATCCACTTGCGGCGAGATCCCTTCACACACCTCTCGATATCATCCGGACAGAAAACGAACTGCATGAATTCTGGAGCTGGCGCCTTGTAGTGTTGCCAAACACCAGAGTAGGTTGGTACCGGTGTGCTCTTCGCGTTTTGGATAATCGATTCTCGCATTTCTTCTTCGTCACAGCCTGTTGCGCCCAACAAGATTTGCCAGAAGATGCTGGAAGTCGGGCAATATGCCAAACTCTTTCATTGACCTTCGATTCCTGCACGCTTGTTACTCGACGAACATCTCCTGCTACGGCGACGGGTTCGGCAGCAACATGCTGAACATCTTTTGGCGTCTCAGCGATTGGAGGTAGGGTACTTGTGCGAGCTCTAGAGACCCTCTTCCCCACACGAGGATGAGAGAAATTAACGGTATCTGGTCGATGCGTTTCTTCTTCAGCTCCAATCGGGAGATCAACATGACGTTTTTTGGAACCAAATACTTCCTCTCCTTCCAAATGAGCATCCCGGTTGCAAAACACCTCAGCTCCTGGCATGTCCATGACCGCCTTGTTGAGGCACAAGGGGTCCCCTGTACGATTTGCACGTCGTTGGGCAGCCCTCAAGGCATTCCTAAGACGTAATTCTTCGACGCCGGGTCCATTGCCAGCAGTACCTCCAATTTTGAAATGGTGGTATCCAACAACTTGCAGAAATGCTCGCACGTAGTCATCCACGGCTGCAACGTAGAGATCCCCACCGTTCTTGCCGGATGCTTGCATCCACTTATTGTGGACCGTCTCCGCAAGATTGCATGATGGCATCTCGGCGATTTGTTCTGGCGTAAAACGTTTCTCCTATAAAAAATTGAGGACAAAGATTTCAGCACATAAAATCATCAGTTGGCATTAACTTCATGAACCAATAAAGAAATAATTGTGACTAGATATTATGGAAGAGAACCTACCAATTCCATGAAGTTCCCCCACTGCCGATAACGATAATGCCAGAATACAAGCCAGAGGGTCAGGGAACGAATTCCATTCGATCTTTGCTCGGCCGATGTCCACCAGGCCTTGATAGCCATGAACCTTGTTTCACTTGACCATTGAACTTGCATCCTTGTATTGTTTGCACACGTAAGTCTATGTTGATCCTGCAGATCATGAACAATGTCTTGTTTGGTGTGTTTTTCCATTGACTGTGTCCAATGGAATAAACATGTTCGTTCACGACCCTCCATTGGGATGCTTGGATCTCCGCTGCCATACACAATCCGAATAGCATTCCAGTTGGCTTGTGCACTGTCCGCCATGAAGCCTTGAAATTGAGGATTGGGAATCCCGTTTACGCCATTACATGGTTAAGATTCTTCCGTAAAAGGATTTGTGCTTCTCGATCCTCGGATTGAAAATCACAACATGCGATGGTCATGACGCGCTTGTATTTCGAATCATAAACGTAGCAGGCCATTGTGGTCCACTTGGCAATGCGTTTAACATGGTCAAACATGATCCATGCGTCCTCAAGTTTGCCACCAGGTTGCATCCTGCGGACAAGGTCCACTCCACTACCTGGTCCAACCTCGGACATTTTGAAGATGAACACTTTGTCTCCGTCATCGCCTTGGCCAGGGAACACGTTGCGCTTGCACGTACGCCCAATTACTAAGTCCTCTGAGCTTTGTGATACCGTCCATGACACCAAACTTACGGAGATATCGAAACGAAGTCACACGGTTCCTTAAGGCCGGGGAATTGAGCTCTTTACAGCTATCAAAGACGGGCTCCAACTCTTGCAGCGTGAGAAGCTTAGGTTGTTCATCCTCATTGCGAAGAAGGTAGTTGCCAAGCAGCTCTTTGCTAGTCTCCAGAACTATCTTGGAGCATGTTGCCTGTGGTGTACGTTCGACTTGCTCTTGAATAATTTGGTCTATGGTAAACTTCACCTCTCTGTCGTCTCCAATCTTAACGGGATGGCGATGTTCTCCCAGATGAATGCATGCACGTTCTTGATCATCTGCGCCGTGAACATAGAATATCTTGGCATCACAATTAGAAATGCAAGACGGAGGCTCCTTACAGATCTTGCAGACAATAGTCGATCTTGCTGGTGGACATAATCCAATGAGAAAGGAGTCCTTGGAGGTTCCTTCAAATTCCACTTCGTTTGTTGCTAAAGCTTTATCCGTCCGCTCCAAGTAATTGCACTTGTCGTTGACGCATTTGAGGTGGCCAACACAGTTCGAGGATCGGAAAGACATTCCAAGAGAGTTGCTGATGTTGGTGGTCATGGTTCTCGTCCAGACGTGACCATCATACCGCTTATCCATGCCTTCCATCGAGCGAGCATTTTTGTGAACGGAAGCAGCAGCAGCAGGGGGTAGAATGAAAAGAACATTACCATCAAATTGGGGAGGTAGGAAGTCAACCTTGACAGTTCGGATTGCATCATAGTTGATCTTCTTCAACATTGTTTTGCTTCCCGACATACTGGCCAGTTTGCGGAGGGAGTCTAGGATGTTTTTGTTGTTTTTGGAAATAGAAAGTTGTAGGGAGGGTGACTGTAGAGAATGACGTGAGTACTGGGAGATAGTAGATGGAGATACTGATTTGATGGGGAGCTTAGTTGGTCGGAAAACTAAGTTTCTCTCATCATCTGATGAGTCTGACAAATCTATAGTGTGGCGAATACCTGGCTCTATTTTGACACGGACTACAGGTTGTGTGGTCATGGTACAAGTTGAAGACTCACGTGGGGTTAATAGAACTGTAGATGCTTCAATGACTGACGTAGAGGTGCCATAGAGTTTATACTTTCCAGGAAGGAGATGATACACCTCACGGCCATCCTCGTCACTGAAAGCATTGACAACTACAGAGTGTTGGAGCTCATTAGTGATAGGATCAAGGACATCGCGCTCGAGCCACAACGAGGAAGTTTCATAGCAAAATCGAATAGATAAGCGATCAGGGGGAATACGTAGAAGACCATCAGTGTCTGGACATAGAAGGAGGGGCAATCCTAAACCGGCAGCACGAATTTCAATCATCTTTGCTGTGGACGCTGCTTTGCTAGACTCGGCCATTGAACTCAAGACGCAAAAGTTGACAGTTAGAGAGAGGTGCAGGAAGAGGGAGGACGTAGTTTTATAGTGTTGGAGAGTTAGTAATGTAATACGACCTATGCAATCATGCATACCAGCTGTTGCACAACAAGTTGCATATGGAGGAAGTAGGACATATTGATAATATATAAACATATTGATAATATATTTATTTCTAATTTGGAGTTTTAACTTTTAAAGGAGAAGTTCAGCAGTGACCCCCACGCAAACCATATATGAAATATGCAAACAAAGTTTCTTTGAATAGATTGATTCAATTGGAGTTAAACTTCCATTTGGGGTAAAGTATAGGAGAATAATTCAAACCAAATGATATAGTTATATATATACCAAACGGGGAAGCAAATCGATGATGGTTTGAAAAGGTGACGGCGGCCGTCTTTGTCAGGTTAGTTCTATATTTGAAATGGCGTTTAGTTAATAGATTAGCCGATATATATTAGCCAAATTTTATAAGCCTATCATCCAAATTTTATAATCCTAATTATCATTAATTCGGCTATTATCTAAAATAGTAGCTCTGCAGTTATAGATTAAAAGGAAGGTCTTTAATAGCGCTGTGACGACACGATAATCGATCATTGTCATATATTTATTACTTAACAAGTTGTACGACAGTCAGAAATAGTCATAATTTGAACACTACCAAAATAATGGTTACAATTTTCACGCTACCAAACATAAGGCACAACAAAATAAGCTCTCCTTGATTATATCTTAGCGCCGGCAAATTCAGTGTATTATTGGATTGAGTTATCTCTTACGATAAATATCTCGTGATTGAAAAAGTGTAGATTGATTTGGTATATCTATGGAATTATGAAGATTATGCCAGCTGAAGAATATTCATTATCTCAGACCTGACTAAGATATATAGGGTCCAGATGCACTTGATTTTTTGTAGAGATGATCACTAGATCGAGAGCAAGAGCAGATAGGGAAGTGAGGAGGACCATTGCAAAACAGAGGCGCAAAGAGAGGATGCAAAGGTTAGAATCAGGAGAGAACGTCGAGACTCCGTATAATTTGCGGCAAACAATGGGTAGACAAGGGGGTACTTCTTCTAGGGGTACAAGTAGAGGTTCCAAAGGAAATAAGGCGTTTGATGTCTCGGCGGTTGCTCCCATCGTTCTATTTCCAATTACAGAGGAAGAAACTCGTGTTTACGAAGGGAGAAGTGAGGTGTTGTATATTTTCAATCCCAATGATGTTTTTTTAATTGCAATCGTAATGTTATGTTTTATGTAGGATTATTAACACGGTTAAGGCCCATAATCATTCTTTGTATTAACATCTATTCAATCAGAGTACTTTGCCGTTTGTAACAAGTTTAGCTTTTGTTTGCATTCAAATCATGTTTACAGGTCAAGTTCTTAGCTAATGATTACTTACCCATTATTGTTGTAGACTCATCGTAGCAAGGGAGCATTTGATTGTGTTGATGAAGGTCTAGACGATTGTGAAAACGACATGGATAATGATCTGCATAATTATGCAGAAGAGGTATATACTTCCAGCCATATGTTAAAGGTTACAATTGCGTATCGTTTGAGTAGTTAACAGTGCATCGTATCGAGAAGATAGGATTTTCAAGGGCGAGGGTTTTTAATGGTTTCCATAAGACTAGCGGAACCACCCAGTCGGACCTTGAAACAAAATGATCTCTTTCAATTAGATGTTGCTCCCAAAACCCGTCAAATATTCTAATTATCTACCCCAACCCCTACCACTACTACTCGACAACACCTTTTCCCTCCACGCCTCCTTGAAGTCTATGTAGCTAGTCTCGGTGCCGAGAACCATATTCTCCATCTCCGAATGTGGTCTCAGTACTTTTGGATAGTACCAACACCCTCTCCCTTTACGGTTTGGCGGACATCCCCTAAGGTGGTACTTATTAGCGTGCTTGCCTTCTTGCCCCACAACCCCGCCTCCGGCCAAATAATAATTTGGGGTAACTTTGCCCCTATTTTTCATTGGTAGATGTCACTCATCATGCCACGAAGGGGTGCTACAAGAGTAAGATGGGCTCTTAAATCCCATTTCCAAACTACCAATCTCAAAAAAGTGGTTGAAGGGTAGCTTCGGGTTCCATGGAAGTGGAGCCTCTTTTCCACTTACACGTTCATTTCCAATGCCCTACTTTCATTATTGGCAAAGGCGCACCTAACCCACCAATCAAGACCAAACAATCGATGCTTCTTTTTTTCGTTACTTTGATTCCCTCTTGGCCAGTAAAAAACCCTTACTTCTAAAATGTGACCCAACCTAGTTTGTTGAAAAAAAAAGTTCGGTTCAGTTTGTTGAAAAAAAAATACAACGAACAGTACACACCAAACTGATGGAAAGGCCGAAAGGCGCACCTAACCCCAGAAAGTGGAAAAAGTGAGCTCCCTGCGCATAGCCGACCTCCCGCATGACTCTCTCTCATCGCACTCCCGACTCTCTCTCCCATCGACACTCCCGATTCTCTGAACTCCATTGTCGATTTAGAGTACCTCTCTACTGCTTCCGATTAGAGTCAGCAAATCCTTTTATGCTGCTATGTCCGCATTAGAAGATTGACCTCATTGCTCTTACGAACTAGAAAATGTGAGGATATACGCAAGGTCTGTGATCAACATTGCCAACTCATGTAATTGTTCCGATGTTGCAGATAAACGAGATGGAGTTGGAGATCACGCACACTACACTTTCTGCAATGCCTGAGGTGCGTAATCATCACAAAATTTTGTGGTTCAATTTTAGGGTTTCAAGTTTGAAGTTGTCGTATTCTTCCTTTGCCACTTTGCCTAGAATATGCTGTCTCGGTACCGAGATACTATCAAGCAGCTTAGAATAAGTATCACCGTTCAGCTCCAATCGGGAGAGTGTATTGAATTCTCGTAGTTTTAAGCTGCAAAGTGTGGCGGTGGTGATGAGAATGAGGCCGCACAGATAACATCGAACCCTGTGCATCTCGCGGGGACCACCACGGGATCACATCGATCCGGCTTGTTCAATCTGGCGGAATTGTTCAATAGATCCTCATTTGCAAAATTACTTTCAAAAACCTCAATCTACTATGAGCATCTTGCTCTGATGGTGACAGAGCTGTGACAAGTAGGGTGGACGGAGGCAGGAAAACTTGGATTACGTTAGATGCACGAGAGCAGATGGGTAGAGCGATGATTGGGAAGTGTGTGTTCATGGATGGTCTTTAGAGATTTCTTGATCTTCTTCACGGCGGTGGGGTGGATGATGTGCATGAGTCTTCAAGGTTTGTGTTGTGTTGGTTGGTTTTGTTAAGCGAAACAAACAGCTCGCAAATTCAATTCAACAAAGAATACATAAAGAGGGGGTGGGAACATGCGGCAAAAAAATCCGACGACTCGCAGCAACAACAGCAGTGCAGCAGGATCGGGTGGGGCAAGTGAATATGGACGTTTCGAACTCATTCCGTCCGAACGACCCTGTTTACGGTGGGATGGAGCCGAGTCCGAGCACGAAAACGGCCACCGGCACTGCAAGGTATGGTGTTGAATTACTCGTTAAGTCGCATTTATTTGTTCCTATGGAATATGGCATTCGGCGAATGTGAATGGCAACCTTGGGGGTTATGAAATGTGCTCGTTATGGAATGTGCTTGTTCATTTCAAGGGAGTCTGAGTCGACTTGAGCCTACGTCCATGTCTTTACCCAGTGTACTAGGTGATCGCAGTGTTGTGTGGTAGGGATCGAGATACATGCGGGGACCGTGTGGAGTGTGGAGACGTTGCTCTTATGAGATGGCATGGTTCGTGGGTGGGCTCTGGTCGCGTGCATGTTGCCTTGGTTGGGCGAGTGTTACATTTTCGTTGCTCTTGCTTGACCTACCATGCTTCGCCGCATGATTTCGTTGCCGTGTTTTCTTGTCGTGATGGTGTCTTTGGTTTGGTGTTAGGCCGAATTACGACGAGGAACAGTGAGGGAGATGGTCATGGAGGTGTCTACTAGATTCGAGTGGTGTCGATGTTCTTTGTTAATGTTGATGAGTGTGGGATTGAGTGATGGTCTTGAGTTTCACCGCCCGGAAGCAATCCACCGCGAGTCTCCAAACGCCGAGTGGGTGTCGACTTGTCGACGAATGGGTTACGTGGATTATCTTGTCTCGTGCCGAGACACTATCGAGCAGTCAACGTTCGGCTCAATCGGGAGAGTGCATTATTTTCGTAGCCTTCACCAAGTGAGTATTGCACACCGCCCGATCTGAAATTTTACGCTGAGCAATAGAATCCCGATTGGCAAATTGATAGTTCGGTGAGAGAGTGTAAGCTACGGGAGAATCATGAGTCATTTATCGGCCTTGCGAGGAAGTGGGCCGCATCGTTGTCCGAATGGGTTAATTCCCAATGCGGGTAATGTATCGAATAGTGACTAGTAAGCTACCTAAAAAGGAGCTTGCTCATGTAAATCGGAGGGTCCACCGGGAGAACGGTTCTGTTCGATAGGTCCCGGACGATCTAGCGATCTGCTGCAGTGCAGTATGACTTCGGCTAAGTTAACTACGGTCATCAGCTTGTCGACGAGTTGTTGCCTAGATATTACTGTCTCGGTACCGAGACAGTATCAAGCAGGTGAGAGTGAGTATCCCCGTGCTAAAGATTGTCCGTCAGGAGGGCGCCAAAGCAAGCGCAGTGGCTAGGGAGGATGAAGTTGTTTAGTTTATCAACGACCTCCATTTTAAAATTGGTGGGCCTGACATGGCACCTACAAAGCGCAGATTTCATCCCAACACTCCTGGAATAATCATACTAACCCCATTCCCCTGATCTCTCTCTCTCTTCTCTCTTTCTTAGCCCTCAATGATCAGCACGTAATGTATAATTTGTGTAAGTAGAGTCTTGTTTTGTGAGATTTTCAGTTTTCTACTATCAGAAGAGTTACTTGTCAATGCAAGTGGACGTTTTGATGCTTTTAAATGAGTCGATGATTATCTGAGGGCATTTTTGGGTTTGCTGACAACAACTGTAGCTTTGTCGAAATTGAAAGCCTTGCCTTGCAATTCCCCCCTGGCGTTTGTTTACTTGCAGGGATGTCTGTCAGAGCAGTTGTACGTTAGATCAATGATGGCGCTGTGAACGTCCTGAGCTGGATATTTGGAGCTCTACTACTGTTTGATGTTACTGTACAGCGTATGTTATGTTGGTACAATGGTACCTTTGTGTTGCTGATATAAGATTGGAAGTAGCTATATACATATTGAGTTAGAAGGGTTGCTAGCTATACGTTGGACATCGACCTCAGAGTGTATGGGTTGGGGTGTTGCACTTTATCTTTTCTTATTATTGTAGTAGCTGTGTCCATAATTTGTTTCTGTAGCTTTTGTTGGTGATGAATTCATTGCAGGTTGTACTATCAGCTCTTTGTTGATATATTTCTCTACTGGCCTATGTATCAATGTTGGAATTTTTTGGGATTTTGCTTTGAAGAAGAGTAATAATGAGTCTTTGCTTGGCCTGTATTACTTACTAGAGATTACTAGGCGTTTTTCTTTTGTAAAGGGTTTAGGATTTAGGGTTTAGGGTTTGTTGATTTTGACGAAATGCCTGTCTCGGTACCGAGACTCATATCGGATGTCATGGATGCTAGTCTCACGAAATGCCTGTCTCGGTACCGAGACTCATATCGGATGTCATGGATGCTAGTCTCACGAAATGCCTGGCTCGGTACCGAGACTCATATTGGGGATGTTGGTTCGGGTCAGCAAATCGTGATGAGGTCGTTTGGGATGCTGGTTCGGTTCAATATGTCAACACCTGCTGGTTCGGTTCAATATGTCAACACCTTCTGATGTCACGGGTGCACACCACGGAATCTTGCTGGAGAGCAGAATTTTGTTGAGATCTAGTTGTAACAAGTTGGAATTAGTATCACTTGGTTAATCGTTGACAGTCATTGATTGATTTTTCTCATATGCTACACATGGACAGTGAGAAAGACTACTATGGTGGAGACGCGGCCTCTTTGATCGAGAACCACGTAAGTGTGTAAAGTTCAATATCTCGATGGCAGATTTTAATGTTGGCGGTAGATTTTTGTTTTGGCTAATGATTTTCAATTCTGTTTGAAAATGTCGTGTGCATTCTAGTGAGATTAATCTTGTAGATAGTTTGATTGAGTTAATTATTGTGGACTTAGTTATACCTTATACCTTGGTCCTTCATCATTTAAATATTGAACTTTGTTTTGTAGGTACAGAGTCTCGCTGCCCAGGATTTACCCGCTAATTCTTCACCAGCAGTGATTGAAGCTTCAAGAGAGAATGCCATTGATTTAGATTCTGATGAAGGTCAAGATGAGGCTGAAGAGGGGTTTGAAGAAAAAGATGCATTTGACGGAGATGAAGATGACATCAGATCCCGCCAGAAATTGAATTCTGTGACCACGATCTGTCAACTGAGAGTCCAACCTTTTAGTTCATCGAGGTTCAATATTCCCCTATGTAGGATGTTGGCCATGCCTATAGTGAGGCCAACACTCTCCACTGATCTTGCTAAATTAGAGCAAGAATTTATCCATGGCTATAGAGAAGGCTCCTCTTTTTCTATGTGACAATAATGATGAAGAAGGCAAAACATATGAGGTTACTCAAGCTCATAAGGCATCCTGGGGTCCCATTTGGAGTGCCAAAAATGAAGAATTCAATTCTTTTCTTCAGTCCGTTCCGGAGTTGGCTAATTTCAAGAATTTGATGTTCTTTGTATGTGACGGGAACCACAGACGCCAGGCTTGGTTAAATCATATTCAAAGGCTTCACAACAAAGAAGAAGCTTGGCATTACTCAGTCGATAGCATCCTCCTTGACACAAAAGGAAAAATTGGTGTTGTTATGCAAGTGATGCATAACATTAACAAGTAAGTTTTATTTCTTGAGTTGAATTCTTCTCTATGTAAAATACTTTGATTGCACCAGTATTATAATATGCTAATGCCCTCTCTTTGATTGATAATTGCAGACATACTGAAGACTCTCACGTTAAGACCAACCTTGTTCACACCCTATTTAGAGTTCAGAAGTACGGTCTCATGCCACTTGAACAGTATCAAGATATATTGACTCTATCGGAGATCAAGAGGTGCAAGAAATCTCAAAATGCAAAGAAGACGTGGTATACATTGAATCTGCATGTATTCACGAACTTCATCTTCCAGGTATGATCTATATGTAAATTGGCGCACTTTCATATATTAGGGATGAGGATGTCTCCTTTGCTGATTTGGGTATATGTTTTCACTAAAAGTACAGGTGACGTTTGATATATTTTGTATATTGTTGTATGCAATTTGTTTAACATATGATATATTGATATTAACTTAATTAATGTGTAGAATTATAGCCTTTTCAGTGACAAAGTCTACTTTTTTTGCAGCACGAACTTGGACTTGCAGCAGATGAGGGTGTTCGACAACTCGTGGAGCAATCAGATGGAAATGTGTCCGCTGCTGAAAAAGCAGTTGCGATGAAGGTCGCTACTAAAAAGAGAGCCGAGGCACTTCATAAGAAAATGTCAAAACTAGTTGCTGTAGCAAACCCGGAGTTGACAGAAGGATGGCTTCGAGAGGTATGAACTCTATTTCTAAAATCCATTTTTTATTCTTCAATTAATACTATGACTCCCGTGGTTCTAATAAATCGCTCTTTTTTTTTCAGATTGGGCGCCACTATAATCTTAACTCGATAACACCAAAACTAAACATAGAGAAGTTGCAGTTGATTGTTACTGCAAAAGCATCTGCCGCTTATAAAATCAAATGGTTGGAATATTTTAATTCTTCTGCATCAACACGCGAGGCCCGCAAAGTGCCCCAAAGCCCACCAACGAGGAGAAACTGGGTGTCTTCCTTGCAAAAGCGTGCTTTTGGGCCGGAGTGAGTTTGTTATATCAAACTGTGTTGATTTTATCAAATGAGTGAGTTCGTTATATCTGATATTTTGTAATTACAAATAAACATTGATTTCCATATAATCAATTCAAGTAACAATACTCCTTCTTTTCCCACAGATATCCGAGGAGGCTTCGATTATCTTTGAAGAAATTGTGCGTCAAGATAGACTGGTTATCGATTTTGAAAAACCTAGCGAGCCCTTAACTTTGGCTGCATACATCGAGGACTGTAGGATGAAGTTATGGGACAATGCGTTCCATACTTTCTTCCGAGGGCAGGATGCTTTTAACAAAACTCACGAATTTGTGAGTTTTAATGGAACCGACTTGATTGTGCGAAGAGTACTCTTTCGGTGAGTATTTCTTTCCAAATTTTATTGTTCTTATATTTCGCTTAGTGATTTAGTTTATCGTGTTTAAAACATTTTGATTGCAAGGTATACATTTATGACCTTATTTTTACTCGCAGGTATTTCAAGTACGAACTCTTTTCAAAAGGAGCAATAAGCAAGGAAGATCTCCCCATATTTCTATCTGCATGGCTTGATAGGTCAAATTCAACGTGCATGTTCTCAAAGAAATCAACAACAAGACGTGGTCAACCTCGCACCTCACGGGAGGTGGATGGTACCTTGACTGCGCTCCCAGTTTCACTCCTTCCTTTGAAACTGAACTAAGGAAGTCAAGGGATGCAGTTGGAGAATCTGGTGTTGAGATGGTTGATTTACAAGGCATAGAAGACGAGCATGAGAGGGCAAAGGCGCTCTCGCGACGTCTAGAAGAAGATAGGAAGAAAGCGCTTAAGGTGAAGGAAGCAGAGGAGAAAGCGGCACAGAAAGAAAACGAGAAACTTCAGAAGTCTCTGGAGAAGATTAACAAGAGGGGGAAAAAGAAGATGAACCCTCCTCCAAGAGCCAGAAGGTAAAAGCCCACCTGGGCATAGTCCCACATACGACTCTGGTTCTCATGCTCCAACTCAATCAAGAGGAACCAAACGTGATTACTCTTATGAGCAGCTAAGCCAAGGAATCTTTGTTTTCACATCAATTGAGGAGGATGATGGCCAAGTCGGAGAGTGGATACAAAATAGCTCACTAGAGCAAGTCCTTGGTGGCGACACGGGCAACTTTAGCCCTTTATTTGACGATTTGAAGAGCTTCATTTCCAAGGTACTACTGTGTTTAATTATCTTGTGTTTATAATTGTTGGACATGTCGACCCCTTTTTGATAGAGTTTTTGGCTAATTCCTTAAGATATTTATTAGTTCTTTACTGCATTGATGTGGTAAGTTTCATTTGAATTCATGTATGTCTCTTTCTGTATATTATAGCTCCAAGTTGATTAAGTTGCGCATACTTTATTGTTTTTTCTGAGCTTTCACATAACAAAAACATTGTTTATTCATGCGCAACATTCAAGTGACAAAGCCCGGCGTTATAAGGGATGTGCTGCGAATGTACCCTGCGTAGACTTGATTCTTGCAGATCTTCCAGAGGGTCTTCCTGTTCCAGGAATTTCGAATCCACCTTCGTCTATCCCTTCCTGGAACATAGAATCTGAGGATTGGTTACAAACACTCTTTGATTTTGCAGACCATCACCTGCAAGACGATGGAGCAATAATTCTATTTCATCCATTCCGAATGACTACGAAGTCAAAAATACTTGGAAACTGTTCCACGTATGGATTTGTTGTTCGTAAGGAGTGGTGGGGTATGAACCGCCTTCACCTGACGTCCCCAATTAATCAAGCCTTAACGGTATGATTAAGTTTGTAAAACTAACTTTCCATTTCACTTGTTGAAATATGCATAATGATTTTTATCTTCTGTTGTAAGTAAACTAATAAACCTGTTTTTGTAATTTGCAGACCATGAGGTTTGGGATAACCTTAGTTGTAAGGAGCATTCCAAGGGTGTCTGCCTCCAGATTTTGCTTTCAACACATCCCTGCACTAGACCGTCTCGGTGTTGATGTGGCACGTGATGACATCCTCCAGAACTTGGTGTCAAAGGAGGATCAACTGATGGATGGACCCATGCCATGGCGTGGTCCTCGTGAAAAAACCCGTCGTTCTTATGCAGATGCTCATTGTGGCAACTTCTTCGCTGGAGATATTGTTCTAGACCGCACCGCAGCCTACGAGTATGTTTACGATCTCTTCCTCTGTTTATATAGGTAATTGTTAGCAATTTCATATTAATATATTTCATTGGTGTTTGAAAGTCAACTTCATTGTTGTTTTTATCTTGCGGGAGCTTCTATTCATGCGTGCCGCAATGTGAACCGTCACATTGCGGCATTAGAGGCCGATGCGGCAATATTTGATGCCTTGATTGCTCCTCTAATTCGATTTTCTCCTCGCTCATCAAGGGATATCAAGAGATGTTATATCCGAGGATCCCGATAGCGAAGTCATTGTTGTTCGAAAGATCGTGAAGAAGTCAAGGTTTAGTAAGTGAGTATAGCTATATTTCTTACTACTAGCGTTATATTTTACTACTAGCGTTATATTTTATGATTTACTTGTGTATGTAGCGGTTTTATGAACATGTTGTCATTTGCATTTGCGCGACGGTAATTTGAGATACCCTATTCACCGCCCTTTTTTTTGTGACCCTAAGTTCTATCCAAGCCCTCCAAAGTCTTGGGAACTCCCTTCGTACGCAAATGACGCAGCCAATCAGTTAGCGGAAGGTACATATCGTACATTTACACCTAAGAAGTTGATGCTAAGAGGTATTGAATATGTTGATTTAGAAGTCATGAGTCTCGAGGATGAAGGCTCTTGAGGGCGAGAGTTCGTCCCAAGTCTCTTTGGCATCATCTCGATTAAGTTATGTCATTTTGATTATATGTTTTACATACAGTTTTATGTCTTATTGCCTATATGATATTATCTCTTTGTTTTTGATTGTTCAGTGTTCTTTTTGTGCAATGATCTTCATGAATTCTCTCAGATAATGTATTCTATTTTAAAATTTGTTCATAAATATAGGGTTCATTTTCTATTCTTTGGTACTAGACATGTGTATTTGAATATTCACTCAATGAGCGATGAACGTTACATATTTTGTTATAGAAATCTATTCTCAAATCTCAAAGCGATCCACGGTCATTTGATGAGATTTGAAAACTCGTTATGTGTACCCACTTGTCTAACTTTTCTTATAACAATCACTCCCTTGATTCTCAAAATTCCCCCAAGTGCATGTACCTCGGACATAGGCATAATTTTTTCCCTAAAATGTTTATTTATATTCAAATTTTACTACCTAAACCAAGGTCATAGGGTATGCTTCACTCAACAATAAATTCCAAAATTTCAGAAAATGTACCTCACCGCTTACTAAATAGCTTTTTCCACAAAGAATGACGTAAACCCTAAATACATAAGAACTGTCATATTCACTTAATAATATTGATTATCTCAGAAGTGGTGAACTAAGACCCTTTTCCAATACACACGGGAGCAGAATCATCTACCACGGGTTTGGGGTACTTAATACCCTAAAAATAAACAATTAAACATTTTAATACAACCCATTAAGCGGTAATAGGGTCTTCATCTTCGATAAAAAAAAATTCAAATCGTGCAAAAAATTCACGCTCACTGCTCTACGCTCACCGCTCTCCGCTCACACCCGTGCATTCCCCGATCTACCTCGTGTCCAAGGTTTGGGATTTGTACCGGTAAACGCTCCGGTCCTAATTCCACTTCGCCCTTTTCTTCATGGCCATCCACAGCATTCTGATCTTCCACTTGACAATCTTGGGTTGGTCCTTCTGCTCCGGCTTCAAATTGCTGAGGATGAACACCAAAGATGTCATCAACGAATGTCTCCATATCATCCCACTGAACAAACCCATCAAAACATTTAAGACTGTATATCACATCAAGTTTAACGCATAGTGCAAACCTAGACTCCCATTCAAACTTACTACTTTTTCGAACTCTTTATCCGCGCTATCACGTTCAAATTCTTGAGATCCACTCTTGCTCTGCGATTGCTTACTAGACTCAAACTCCTCCACTCCTTCGTTCCAATCAAGCCGTTCTCCATCGTCTTCACCCCCAGAATTCTCAGTAACAGCGTCCAAGTACAACGTCCGAATCTTTACATTCCTTCTAAACCTCCCTGGGAGGAACTCATCAATCGTTTCCTCTATATCTTGCATATGATCGTCATCAGACCCATCCAGCACATCTTTCTTCCGCATCGCACTCCGTCGCAAAGCTTTGGATCCAGAAAACTTTATGCCACCTCTTCTCTTCTTCTTCCCGCGTCCTCCATCCTTCCCTCCCTCTACTTGACTACTGTCACCCTCCATTGCGATCAATTACGAACTCCTACCGCTTAAGACACGATATTCTAAAATGCGTGACTCCAAGAATACAATGACATCATACAACCCAGCCTCAAGATACTAACATCTGAAGAAATATAGAGGATTATCTCTTCTCATCCTATAACTTTATACTCTTTGATTGCGCCGTTCTTCAAACCCTAACTACTCTAAACGCGTATCATAATAACACTCATAGCCACTTCAAAGATCCGGAAACAAGACACAAAATCTTTTACTTTGATTCCGTGTCGACAATATATATACTAATCTATTTTCATGCCGCCTTTTTTGAACTCAAATTATCCGACGGCGCGCCGCCAACAAATTCAAGTCTCAATTCCTTATTTAGTTTCCCCCTCTTTACATTTCTGCTTACTTAATGCGAGTGTTCAATATTAAAAGAATGTGGTTACATAATACGTTTTAAATACGTATACATCTAGGAGATTGTACTTCCATCTTTACCCCCACGGTCACTCCGTTTCATAAACATCATCAAAATAAGTTTGCAACTATTTCTTTACTTTTACTAATTACATTAGAACATTATTTCAGTATATAAACATCGCCACATGAACTCATTATCTCTTTCGTACCGCTCTTATATCCATTCCCTTGCATTAGGTTCTGTCATGGCTTCCTCCTCTGAGCAACCTTGTCCAGATTTGCTTGAGATTAAGTCAATTGCCTCTGATGTCCCTGTCTGTCTTCCTCCTCGCCCTGATAGTGTGGCTGAAGTCACCTCTTCATGGCTTGCAATCCGCTTTGGCTATGATGTCTCCAGTTTGTGGTTAGAGACCGACGTTCTTAATCCACATACTTCTCATGTCTTGTACTCCACGGTTGTAGAACCTGTCGTCTTACATAATAGCGCTACAATGTGGAAGCTGAAGTCAGGAAAGTATCGCCTATATGGTTTGACAGAGTCAGTTATGAACGCCTCCACTCAACTTCTAACACTTCGTAGCTCCTCCACAATCTCTAACGTCGGTCCCCTCTTTGCTCGTGTCAAGATCGAACCAGGCAAGCGTGTCAGTATCGATATATCAGATTCATCCGATGACGAACGAAAGCCATCCGTTCCACCCCGTCGTTCATCTGCCAAACTTCCATCCATCTCCTCTATTTCTCAGAACTCTTCTCTATCAACGCCCTATTCCTTAGCCTCTCCCTCACCATCTTCTCAAACAGGAAAACCCAAAAACATTCTCCCATGTCTACGCAAACTTGGTAGCATGCCCGGTAGCAAGAATATTCTCAAAAAACTAGATTTCAATTCCATCCCTACTCAGACAGTATCCTTTCTGCCTCCATCTTTCAACGGAGATGCCCTATTTGTCCTCCCCCCAATACTTCCTTCTGTTGTTCTCAAGAATGCAAAATCAATGGAAGGGATGGACAAACGGTATGACGGACATGTCTGGACTAGGACGATGACAACAAATATCAGCAACACCCTGGGCTTGTCATTTTGGTCTTCTAATTGCGCAGGTCATCTCTAATGCCACAATGACAAGTGCCCATATTTGGAACGCCCGGGTCGTGCAACGGGAGTCAATGAGGTGGAGTTTGAAGGTATCACCAAAGAACCTTTCTCAGTAAGTGAACCGCCTCCCTCATCGTCCACCCTAGTCTGTAAGATTTGCAGAGAACCTCCAGTCTGCGTTGCTCTGTGTTCTGCTAGAATCTTCTACGTTTTTGGAGATGATATTCAAGAGCGTGCTTGTGTGCATATCGGTACCCACAAGCACCCTGTCAAAGTCGGAGACTATAGATGCGCACGTCAAATGATAGATGAGTTAATCGAACAGCATGTTGACCGCAACCCCCAAGCAACAATTTCGAAAATTGTCTTGGAGACTAGCAAGGACGTAGTAGGTAACATTCTTCTACGCGACGAAGATGACCCCAAATCCGGCCACCTAACTCTTGAAGAACTTGAGCCAGTCTTTGATCGATGTAAACTCCTAAACTCTCCAAGCTTGCGGAATCGTATCTACTCTTTCAAGTACATGCGCAGATTTGGCATCCTTGATGGCATCACAAAGCTTAGAGGACTCAGCAACTGGGCCTATGTGCAACGCAACATGTTCCCGGGCCAAGGAGACGATTCTGACAAAGTCTTCATTTTTAAGATGTCAGAAGTTGGACCCGGTAGTGGTGTCGACCTCGTCCGCCGGATGCAGCCTGGAGGCGACCTCTCCAATGCCTGGATGATGTTTGACCATGTCAAACGGGTGAAGCCATGGACTACCATGGCGTGCTATGTGTACGACCCCAATTACCAGCGCATTCTAACCATTGCATGTTCAGATTTTCAATCTGAAGATACTCAAACTCAACTCGTTTTCTGGAGGAATCTCAACCATGTCATGGCTAGGCACGGAGTACCCAAACCTAAGTTTCAAGGATTTATGGCTGACAGTGCTCAAGCCAACTGGAACGCAGTGCGGATCGTTTACGGCTCTGGAGATCCTTCAGTTCCCATGGAAGACCAAGAACGTACTTGTTACTTTCATTGGACGCAATCATTAGAAACTCATATCAAGAAGTACATCGTCCACGAATTGCAAGATCAACATAGGGTCCTCTGTAAGCAATACAAGGATGCTCGTTCATCCGATGAAGCTGAGACCCGGTATTTGGCAATCAGAGCGTGGTGGTCATCCTCAAACGCCACCTCCGAGAATGGCCTCTACCACCTAGGCCTATGGCTTTCGTATTGGCATCACCGCTATAGACAGTGGGGTGGATTCATGGAACTGGTAAGTAGAAGCTTACTACGGTAATTTCAAGTTATAGTAATTTTGATTTTACAATTAAGTCGGGATAAACGTAAATTATTATATCCTTCCAAAAAAAAAAAAAAAAAAAAAAAAAAAAAAAAAATCTATTATTAGTAGGCAGTTTCGTCAACGAAATTGCTTCTTCCTACACTTTGAGCTTGACAGCAATGCTTCTGTACCTGGCAGGAACAAAAATTATCTGCAGAAGAGCTTGCTGAGATGCCATCCTGCAACCTTGCAGAATCCATTCATAACAAATGGTTGCAAGCTTCGGGAAATAAGGGTGGTGATCTCTATATGGCAGCTGTTGATGATTACGTTCGTGCTTTCCTTCAAGTTGTGGGATAATATCAATACACCAAAGGTGGAGCGGGTGGACATGGTCCGTCTAGGGAGGAACTCCGACTTCGCAGTGCACAACGTAAGGCTCATAGAACCGGCGATCCATCAGCTCTCAATAAGGCAGTAATAGAGTTCCCGGAGGCTGATATATTTTGTACTCGCGATGCTCACTTGGAGGGTGCCGAGATTTTTGGTTCGAAAAAACGTAAGCATGATGTTCCAATTGGAGCGAAAGAGGAAACCCATAGGCCTGACACTGTGAATTTCTCACGTCCCCGAATCGGCAGAAGAGTTACCCGGGGATGTGGTGAGAGTCTGACAACTATTCACGAGGACGGCGAAGACGAAGCACGCCCAATCGAATCTTCCACATCCGCTGGTGCCTCTATTAATCGGGTGACAGCTGTACAAGAGACAAAAGTGAACGAAAACTTATGGCATATTGCTCGATTGAAGGAGCCCTCAGCCAAGTCCTGTTGGGCACAGCATGCAGTGACCAAGAAGAATGCGAGTCTCGTATTGTGCAAAACGGGAAGTCCACACCTGCACCAACTTATACCGGAATATGGATGCCTCCTAAAAATGGTCACCGCAAGAAGGTGGAGAAGTTTTACTTCTGCCCCGACGATATTGAGAGGTGTGTGAAGGGCAGTCGTCGGAAGTGGGTGGAGCCGTTCTCTCGAACTCAAGATCAACCCCCAATCCCAACAATCTGGCCCGTGAAGATAGGGACGAATCTGACACGTTCGGAGATGGAGGCGTTAGAGAATGCTGGTTTCCGACTCCCTCAGAAGGAGAGACTTCCACTCAACCGCACTTTCAACACTGCATCTGCGCCACAGGACCTCTCACATATTCCAGTGCCGGAGAATGCAGATGTCTTTCCAAAATCAAGGAAGTCAAAGAACCTCCGGCGCATCTCGAACGTAACTTCCAAGCACACACGGAATATTGATTCCGCCCGTGCGATGCAGGCGAAGATACTAAAGGTCACTATGGTCCCATCGCCAGGAATTGGATGCATTATTTCCATGGAGTCAGATTCGCAAGCGATTTATCAACTATCAATAGGTGCATTGCCAGATTGCACTTGTCCGGTGTTTAAAAGCACAATTGCAAAACTAGGGCGGAGAGGAGAACCTTATAGACCTTGCAAGGATCTATACTATGTCTTTGTGTTGGTATGCAAGTTTGAACCAGATGTAGACCTCTTCATCCATGCGCCTACCCTAAGTTTCAACGAGGTGAAGATGATCATGGAGAGAGGCATCCTTGAGCTCGCCATAGTTTAGATGTCATAGTTTTCCACACTATATTCCCTATTCGCCCTTAACCCTAGACTGTGTAGTTAACACGTTGTGTGACTATATTTTGCAATATAGCATTAAAAAAAAATATTAGTATCTCTGTCCACAAAATTGTTTAAGTAATGTCTCACCATAAGTGTCTCCATGTCTTTTGAATGTTGTTGAAGTTAGCCAAATTTCAGAATTTTTTCCCTCATTTCCACGGGTTCGGGTTCCAAATCCACGGTAATAAGTCAAGAATATTCGAATATTCCCTGGAATATTCTGTATAAATTTAGAATTTTTATATTTTTAGAAAAAATTTCCAAAAAATTGTTCTCACCACCGCTCTCCAATCTGAAATTCTCCGCTCTACGCTCTACGCTCTACGCTCTACGCTCTACGCTCACGCCCAAGTAACGTCCTGTCGTACAGGAGCACTAGCCCGCCTTCTCGGATTCCGTGGTCCCCTGGAAGTCTCTTGTCATACTTCTCCTTCCGGTCTTCCTGCACTGCCAGGTTTCTCTCCATGCCTTCTGCTCGGCCCTCCTCCAAGGCGTCGATGGCTTGTAACCTCTCCGGTTTGGCGTCTCCCTCTTTTCCGAGCCTCGTAGCCATAACCCGGTGAGTCTCTACCGCAAGCTCAACTCCGTGAATGGCCTCCTGGCCGAAGACCATGAAGTACGGGGTCTTCCCGGTGGTTGTTTTCTCCGCCGTGTTGTACGCATGAACTGCGGAGGCCAGCTTCCTGTCCCAATCGGTCTTATGGGCGGATACCATCTTGTTTAACATTTTGCCGATGGTGCCATTTGACCGCTCTGTCTGACCGTTGGCCTTGGGATTGTACGGGGTTGTCTTGCGGTGCCGGATCGCATACTTAGTGGTGATGTCCTCGATGACATCATTGATGAAGTGCGCTCCCCGGTCACTGACCAGTTCCAGGGGATGGCCGAACCGCATCATGATCTCCTCGAACAGGAACGATGCTGCTGTCCTGGCATCATTTCCCCGGGTTGCCCGGGCTTCTACCCACTTCGTGGCGTAATCGGTCGCGAGTATGATGTAGCGCTTCCGGTTTTTGGCAATGGGGGCGATCGGGCCGACAAAGTCGATTCCCCATTTGACAAAAGGGGCCAGGGGAAAAATCGGGGTAAGGGGCCAGTGGTTCCTGAAACCCGGTTGTCCTGTCCGTTGGCATTGGTCGCAGCGTTGGACGTACTGCCGGACATCCCGGATTACGAAGGGCCACCAATACCCCGCACTCTTAATACGGTTAACCGTACTCATGGCGGCTAGGTGTCCTCCGGAATCACCCGCATGTAAGGCCTCCATCACCTGCCTCCGCTCTCCGGGTTCCAAACACCGGCGCAGCCTGTCATCGGCTCCCATCCGGAACAGGACCCCGTTGATTAAGGTGTATGGAGCCACTCGGTGTTGGAAGACGCTCTTTTCTTCCCGGTTCATGCCTGCGGGATAGTGTTGGGTCAGGAGGTAATCCCGGATCTCCTGGAATTCGGCAAGGGCCTCGCTTTCCACCCGTAGCACCGCAACGTCCGGCTTATCCTGGCTATCCGGGAATTCGTCGGGGAACAGGGAGGAAATGTCTTCCAGGGCCGGCTCGCCTCGCATCCTGGACAAGTAATCGGCATTGGCATTTGCCCTACCCGGTTTAACGACCACCTCGTAGGTAAACTCCTGTAACAGGAGTATCCACCGGGCTATCCGTCCGGAAAGGTCCGGCTTGTTCACCAGATACTTGAGCGAGTCGTGATCCGTATGGAAGACCACCCGATATCCGAGTAGATAGTGCCGAAACTTCTTGCAGGCATAGACTACAGCCAGGTGTCAAACCTCATTTTTTCGTTTTTGCCTCAATATGGTCCGGATAGTACTTAGTAGTAGTTAAATAGGATAAATAACGCCCTGGTAACCGGCTATCCGGGTAATAACCGGGTAGGGTTAGCTTAGCCAGGGACCTGCCTGCCCGGGGACATCCTAAAGCTTAGTGGGCAGGATAGGATAGCAGAATTTCTAACCCGCCTTTTGCTTCCTAATCTTTGCTTTTAAAAACTCGGGCACGGACTCACCGTACCTAGTCCGACCATTGAGTGCCGGGTAGGGCTTAGCCGACCAGTCTCGGGTCTGCCTCAAACCGGGAAGGCATATACTGACCCGGGATGCACCGACCGGGCATGTGCCGACCGGGCATGAGAAGCCCGGGTACGATCTGTCCGGGCATGACCCGGACAGTCATTGCCTGGCCAGCCATGGCCCGGCCCGGCTATGGCCCGACCGAACATGGACCGACCAGTTATAACCCGGCCGGTTATCAATGGCCGGAGAGGCCGCCGGGTGGAAGGACGGGCCGGGCGGTATAACCACCGGCGGCGCCGACAGTCCCGGGCTGACAAGCCCGTGATTAAGACCGCGCCGCCAAAAGGTACCGCCACCTCCCCCACTCTCTTTTGTCGTTAATGGCACGGGGAAGGCCGTTGTCCTCCCTTTTTGATTTCCCCCCCCCCTTTTTTTCTCTCTCCCTCGTTTTTCGTGCGCCATTGCCGGCTGTGCTGCCCCCCCTTCTCGCACGAGCTTGTACACGCGGCCGTCCTGCACACCATAGCCCGGAGAGGAGGAGTACAGAGACATGGCCGGGGAGAGAGCTTCGCGGATTAGGAGCAAGATTATCCAGGTTGGCATTCCAATGGCGGTGGATGCCCGGGCGCAATTGGTGCAGGACTTGACACGGATGGGGTGCGTAGGATTGTACTGGGTGCCCTGGAATGTGGAGGATGCAGGGATTATCGAGGAGGCCGTGTCCGGACAGGATCCACCGACTTTCGCCGACAACCCTGTCCGGGCCAAGCCACACTTTTGGCAGGAGGCGTGCTGGAGGGCGACATACGGCTTTCCGGACTCCTCCACCGGATACATTCAGGTGAGGAACGATCCCTCCCTCGGTGGGATGTTCCACAACCCTGCGCACGAGCACAACGGCTACCGAGTGGAGGATTGCGCAAATGCTCGGGAGCGGCGTCTGCTGAGGTTCCTGGCACCGATCCTCAACCCGGAGAAGCCACAGTTTGTGTCAAACCGGCTCCTGAAGGCAATCATGGAGTCCTACCTGGGACGGAAGCGCGTAGGATGGGGGCACATCCTCGAGGAGGTGATCGTCCGGGCCTCAAAGAAGGCCGCCAGTGTGAAGGGCTGTCTCCTGGCACCCTACGTGTACCACCTGTACGCGCATTACGAGTGCCTCAATCCGGGTGAGATCACCCTCCTCAGGATGCTCATGGAGGGCAGACGGGACATGTTTCCCGGAGAGCAGATTCCCGAGGTGGGAGTCCCTGCTGCGGCCAAGCTGCTCCCCAGGATGCCCGCCCCCGGAGCAGGGGCGCTCCCACCACCTCCACCTCCTGCACCACCCGGACCGCCGGGTCCAGGAGAGCAGAGACCGCGGAGGACAGGAGCAGAAGCACCCCGGCCAGGAGATGAGGGAGCGCCAGGACCTGGTGCAGGAGGAGCAACCATCCTCCGGCAGAGGGAGGTCGCTCCCCTACCCCACCCGGAGGGAGCCACCACACCCCGGTCAGCCACCGGATGGCAACCCGAAGTGGAGCTGCAACCGGATCGAGCCACCAGAGCCCGATCCTACCCGGACTGGAGGAGAGCTCCCCAGTAGCCATGGCAACGACTCCGACCTTTGCGATCGCCTCTCCACCACCTCTCAGACCGGTGCAGGGGAACGACAGTGACGGAGAGGAACTCCCCGTCCTACACCGGAGAAAATCCGGACGGGTGCTAAGGTTTGTGGAGGCTGAGGTTTCCTCTCCCCCGGGAAGGCAGGAGGTAGCAATTGTAGCGCAACCAGGAGAGGCTGAGGCGGAAGAAGCACCCCCGCGAGGGGATCCTACCCCGGAAGCACCTACTCCGACCCGGGAAGTACAGGCTGAGAGCATACCTGCCGGACTCCTTCTCCTAGCAGACAGTCCGGTAGGTGACCCCGTGCCCCCGCCAGCTGCAGGAGAAATCGAGTGGGGAGACCCAACGCATGCCAGGAAGAGGAGGGCGGACCTCCCCTCCGAGAGTCCTCGCCCCCGGGTTCGGAGGAAGCTTACCAGGCCCAGGGAGGACACTGCCGCGACCCCTGCTACTTCCCCTGCTGTCCGGGCCGAGCTCCTCGAGCCAGTCGTCAGGGCTATTCCGGCCATACAGCGACCCACCTCGCCCGGGGAAGGAGACGCCCGGAGAAAAGGAAAAAGGGTGATGGAGGAGTCTTCGGACTCGGAGGAGGAGGGGCGATCGACGAGACTCTCCGTCCCCGCTACCTGTACAAAGAGAGAGACGGCACTGCCAACACCGACCGGTTACCCGGGTGGGAGGATTTCACCCGCGGAGGCGGAGATCGACCTCTCGCTTTCCGGTACCCCCATTCCGGATAACGGAGGAACACCCCTTGCAACCGATCGCCCACGCTTTGCACGTATGCACGCAGGAGCATCTGCAAATGCATAAGGCCCTGCGCGGGATATCGGTAGCTCTCCGGATTGGCCAGGTGGAGCGGTACCCCGACATGGTGCGGGATCTAGTCCAGGAGAATGCGACAGCCCGGGCAAGCATCAACGAGGGGTCCCTCATCATCCTTCAAAGAAGCCCGGAAATCCAAAGGCGCTTGGAGGAGGAACTGTCTAAGCGGCAGGGTACGCTCGGCAAGACCTTTTCGGGCTCGGAGATTCCCTGTATGCACCGGAGAGCACAAACAAGGCTCACCGCTCGACGCCCAATTCCAGGCATTGGGATCGGACCTCCCAACCCGGATGGCGGCATACATGAAGAAGGCCGCGGAGAGGATGGAAGGAGCCCTCCAGGAGATGAGGACCCTCATCGGGAAATGGCTAAGGCCTTTCTTTCCGGAGAAGCACCCCACCGGGAGGTAGTTGAAAACCCTCCTACCCGGGTAGCATCCGAGTCATTGAGGCCGCCCGGGCAGAGGAAGAGGAGTCTGCCGACCCCGTAGCCATGGAGGAGCCCATTCCTCCACCCGTCCATGACCCGGAAAAGGTGCCGGCCGGGGCAAGCGTCGCCACTCCTCCCGAGGATACCCACGAAGAGACAGAGGCGGCCAAGAAGAAGTCCCCCCGAGGAGAGAGCTTCCCGGATAGAGGCAGATAGCAGGACTCCCTCCCCGATTCCACCTGACCGGATAGTGGACCCCAGGGATGAGAGCCCTGCTCCCGCCCCGAAGGCCACGATCCAACCAGGAGAAGACGAGAGGACCAACCCCATCCACCCGAACAGGGATCGAGGCACCCTGCTCTCTCTCTACCGGCACCGGCAATTTCCATCGCGGGATCTCCTGTCCCCGAGGGTCCCCCTGGCTCAGCCCACACCTCGGAGACCACCCCCCTCATACCCGAGGAGTTGGTGGAGGTCCCGGAGACCGGGGAGGTATTTCCGGCTACCTCAGTCCCCGCCCCTTCTGGTGATACTGAGCTGGTGGACGGCGGGGGAGCTGCATCGGCACATGGCGAGGAGGGAGAGGAGGAGGAGATCACCTCTCAACCCGGGCCGAAGTTTCAGGGGGACGGTACCTCCACGACTACTGAGGCATGTAGAGTCTTTTTCACACAGGTTAAAGAATCCCGGGAAAGTAGATAGTGGGGGTTCTTCGTTGGGAGAATCTAAATCGGTTGTAGTTACGCAATTAAGGTCACAATTAGGAGTCAATTAGACAATAATTTAGAATTCACCTTCATGCATCATCTTTATCTTACTTCTCTTTCTTTTATCAATAATTGGAATGGATAATTTAAAGTTTGTTTTTTTATTTTACAATTTAATATTCATAATCTTCTTTGAACATAGGCTTGGAATTTCAAACACATTCATATCCTAGGTGCAATTATATATGATTCTCAAAATAACCAAGCACATAGGTAAATTGTAACTTCTAACACTTCTCACAAATTCTCAATGTAATGTTAAATATTGCAATCCAAGTCTATAGTCTTCACAACTATTCTTCAAGCATTTCAATGACCACAAATTCCAATTTATACTTGATCACAATTCAATTTACTCCAATATATATATACATGGATTATAATTGTTGTTAAAACAACAATTTGTATTACAATTTGATAAAAGGCAAAAAGATTCACGTCAATGGATACACATTTCTCTTTGAATGTGTTCAAAAGAAAAATGAGGCTAGTTTCCTACTTGTACCTCAAACTTGCTCATTCGCAACTGTTCACTTGACTTGTGTCTTTTCATTTTCTACTCTTTCTTTTAGATTCTCCTTTTAAGTTCACTTTTGTTCTTATTCACACATAACAAAGAAAATGAAAGGACTTTAGACTTTATTTACACCAAAAAAAAATAGAAAAGTATAGCTCAAAGGTAAAAGAAGTGTATGACATAGCCCTCTCCTCTATGCGTTTGCGTCCCCGCAAACAAGAGTACAAAATGGTAGAGTACTACAAACACTAACGTCGATGTCCATCCCTATGCTGAACGCTAACTCTCCTATCCATACGAGCAATGGCTCCGCTGATGGCTGCATCTGTTGCCACAAGCTGCGGGTTCTGATGTCGCTGCTGCTGAAGGAAACGGTCGATAGGCCTCATCCTCAAGTTACCAAACTCATTTATCATGGTGGGATGAGCACCAATAATAAAATGAGTTAAACACATTGCCTCTAGCAGCCTGTTCACCCGAGTACACTGGTACTGAAGCTTGAGAGTTAGCCAGAACTCTGGATGATCCACTGTGTGAGGAATAACTCCGTCGTTGCGCACATCCACATCGATCCAAACCCCATAGTCAAGGCACCATTTTGCAAGAATCTTGCAAAAGATTGCAGCTCTATAGCAAACCGGGTCTTGATAATTCCGATGTTGAGCCCAGAATGCCACATACGAATCAAAACACTGCTGGGGAGTGTTCTTCGTACCGGGAATTAGAGGCCAATTGTATTCGATGGAGTCTACTGTCGCAGCTGGGTTCCACCGATTCCTCCTTGGGCAATCACAAAACCTCGGGTCATCTCTCACCTCGGGGGGTGGGCGTCGTAACCAATGTCTACTCTCTTGTCTATAGACAATATCAGCTGGCGTAGTCTCCACCCGTGACTGTCCATAGTCCTTCAACAACCACGAAATTGCTTCCCAAGAGATTATGGGTTGATCACTCACACTGTTGAATAAGGCATCATAGTGGCCTTGATACTGGTCTTGCAGTGGAGGTGTTCCTCGGGCTATAGTCTGAGCATCGTGATTCTCTTTTTGCAACTGCTCGATGATGTTCTGGCTCTTGGCGGTCTCTTGCCGAGCCTCACCCAGCTCACTTTCCAAATGGTCTATAGTCCGTTGGAGATTTTGGCTGCCAGCTAACTGGGATTCGAAGGCCGCTCGCTCGCTCTGGAGCCGGTCTATAATCTCGTCATGGCCCAATTTAGCTCCTGCCAACTCGTGATGGGCGTGCTGTAATTGTGTTCTGAGCTGGTCTATCGTTTCATGAGCTCTCCTGGTATCTTCTCGAACTCGAGCCAACTCCTCCTTCTGTTCGTCTAGGGTTTGTTCTCTTTCTGTCATCTGTAGTTGAAGCCCAACGGTTTGCTGTCGTGCTCCCATTAACTCCAAATGGAGTCTGTCTATAGTCTGCCTTGAGGTTAGATCGCAGCTTCGGCGCGCCTCCAGCAGCTCCCTCTCCAGCCGGTCTATAGTCTGTTCCCAACGCCGGTGCTCCACACCGGCCTCGACTGCCGATCTATTCTGTTTTGCGGTGGCCAGCTCCTCCCTTGCTGCCTTCAAATCAGCTTGTGCTTGGACTATAGTCATATTTTGCACTCTCCCTCTCTCCTGGGCTGTTGCAAGGTCCTGCTTTAGGTATCGCACGTTTTCATGCAACCGGCCGATAGTCTCTACGGCATTTCTCTTCTCTTGTCGTGCTCCTGTAACCTCTGCTCTCAGCTTGTCTATAGTCGCTCGATTGATCTCCTTCTCCTTCATTAACTCTTCTTCCCATTTTTTCAACTGACCCTGGAGGTCGACAATCAACTTCTGCTGATCTTCATGGAGCTTCGCCGTCTGAGCTCGAGCTTCCTTCAACTTCTCATCCTTGAGTCGGTTTGCATTGCTCATCCCAAGTCGCATCGTGGTGCCACGGTCTATAGTCTGGGTGAGCTCTTTGATGTTCTCCTGTTGCTGAGTGAGGAGAGAAGATTGTTGCTCGGATTGAGCAAGGATATCCCGAATTCGTTCTTCCAGCTCTGTGACTTTGGAAGCCTCGATGGCCAGCCGGTGCTCTAACTCCTCCCGCTCTGGTCCCGCTAGAGTATCTCCCTCAGGTAATGCCTTCTTCTTCTTGGGTGGCTGTCCACCTGGTTTGATTGTTGAGACTATAGTCCCTGCTGGAGCTCTCGTTCGTTTGAATGTGGATCTCTCCGGGCTGCTGACTCTCGTGCTTGCTGGAATCGACGCTGGTGTAGAGCTCTCCTGGTTCAACGCTTCACTGCACATCATACTCAGGTAAACTTGAAACTCATGATTTTCGGGCAACTTGCCTGGCTTCTCCCAAATCAAGCGTCGTATTCCCTCTTCAATGATTCGTGCCCAGTCCAGCCGTGTGCCCTTCCATGCTGCTACAGCCATTCGAACGAGCTCAGGTTTGAGTGAGAGAGGAGCTTCTTCAAAAGCAAACATAGTGTTGATGAAGCTAAACCAGTCCTGCCATGGTTGAAAGGCTTCATCAATGAGCCACGCTGCTCCATCATATGATGAAAAACCTCTGGTGAAGATGGCCTTTGCTTCGTCTGTAGTTATCTGCTTGATCATGCTTGATTGCATTCCGTCGGCAGGTCCAGGTATGTGCAGAGCTCTGCTGATGATATGTGTTGTGATCTGAACAGGGCGGCCCTCGATCACTCCATTCAGTCTTGCTGGATTGACTATAGTCACGATAAACGGCAGCAAGTAGTTCTCATTTGGCCATGGTCTGGCACTAAGCTCCTCAATGAAGGTCCATAGTCCAGCACTCCTCAAATTCTCCTCATTGCCTCGCCAAAGAGTGGTCTTCTTGACCTCCTTCTGCATAACGGTCTTCTTCCCCTTGTCAACGCCATCTATAGTCTTGGCTGTTTCGGTGATCGTCAGAGCCGGCCCTGCTCGTTTCTTCACCATGGTCTATAGTCAGTCATTGCAGGTGCTTAAATGGCTTCCTTCTCATGCCTTTAACTTGCTGGTTTGATATGACTATAGTCTTTTGAGCTTAACTGGCTTATCAGTCCAATTACATTCTTGCATGAATACTGATCTGACTATAGTCTTTGGATTTGAATTATATTCTCTTGTTACATGTTTTTTTTTTTTTTTTTTTTTTTTTTTTTTTTTTTTTTTTTTTCTATAATCTTTCGGTCTGTATTTCGTTCAATTGCTTCAATGGTCAATTCAATTTTTCTCATCAGAAAGGAGTAGTTTTGAAACATACTGGTGGTTCAGATGGTGGATTTGGTGCAGCTAGGCCTGATGGCTTCGATTTTGCTGGTTTCGAAGGTAGGTTGACCACCTTCTTCGCTCGAGGCGGCATTTATTTGATTATTCTTCGATCACAGACTATATTCTTCTTCTTCAGCCCTTCCAATTCGGTGGTGATCTGACTATAGTCTTTGTTCATCATGCAGATCCAACACTGAGGTCAGCAACAATCAAATGGTGATACTTCGTCTATAATCTTTCCATTTTGTTGGTAAACTATAGTCTTTTGTATAGATGAAGAATTGCTTGATTCACTTTGTTATCGACGATAGTCATGCATTCAGTTTTCAATTTTCTTGCTGATTTCTTCATATATGATTCATTGTCATATCAACTTCATGTTCATATTTCATGGTGTTCTCGTTTCTTGCTCAGATATGACTATAGTCTCCGGTTCTTTCAAGCAGATCATGCGTCCAGACTATAGTCTTGTAATCATATAATTTCAGCCAATGCATCATTATTTATTCAATTTACAGCATTGGTCTATAGTCTTTGCATTCTTTCGATCTGCATTCTTTCGAGGTTCATTCGCATCTTTCTTTTGGAAGACACTAATACCTAATACCTGTGATTGATTCATCATTTATTGGATTCAGAAGGAGGAATGTAACATACTCGTCCGGCGGATGTTGAGGTGTATCAATTCCTCCTTATTTGAGTTGTGGTGCAACAGCGATCTTCTTTACCCCTGGCACCTCTCAACTTCCCTGCTCTCTTCTCGTTCACCTCGACAGCAGCACTCCTGAAGAACTCCTCGTCTTCCAGCACTATAGTCTGCTTCTCCGCTCCAGTGATCACCCACCCTAGTTATGGTCTTGAGGCTCTCTTTTCTTGACTATAGTCCAGCAGCAAACTTCACCGCTCCTCATACGTTCTTCTCAGCCGTTTGTCCAAAGTTCAGCCTTCCTCATCAATGCTCTCTCCTGCCTTTGAAATTGCTTCATCACTGGCCTCGAAACTATGGACTGTCGACTCTCCTCTTCTCCACCTCGTGTTCTCAATGTTTCTGCACTTGCTTCTTCTCCTCTCAGACTATAGTCAATGCAAAACATGGTTGAGGTTGGAAAGCTTCTTGAAATGGAGTGGAAGTGAAAGATATGGTTATAACCGTTTTTCGTATTTTCATGGCCATACTGTCACATCCGTATATGCTTTTGTCACATACTGTATTGTCTATGGTCACTTCTCCCTTCCCCATTCATACTCATGATGATTCGTGTCTTGTGGGATTTTATTTCCCCAGGTGTACCCCCTTCCCATCAAATTCTTTCTGCACCATTTTCTTTAAAAACTGTACTGAATGGTCCTTTTCGAGCCTTTGAAAAAAATTGATTTTCAATCTTTTTGTTCATTCAGGATTTATTAGTTGAATAATTATACTATATAATTGTAGAATTTAGTGTTCTTAAGTTTATATTTGTGATGTGGAATTTACTGTAGGTCTCATAAAGAGGTGGAAAAATTCACTGTTCTAGACCTTTTTTTTTTTTTTTTTTTTTTTTTTTTTTTTTTTTTTTTACAAATGTACTAAATCCTCTTTTTGAACTTCTCTTAAAATTTCAAATTTGGAATATTCTGCCTTTTTCTTGTACTAATGTGATTATATATAGTATTTTCTAATATTTAGTGGTGTTTGATTTGCTAAATTTTAGCAATTTGAATTTTATACTTGTCCTCGAAAATGGTGAATTATCCCTGTTCTTGCCTTATCATTTTCACGGGTTCATGATATTTGTACTTGATGTTGTATTTTAAAGTTGAAGTGCTAACTTTTAGATTATTTTATTGTTTCTCATAATACTTGTTTGCCTCCATAATTTGCAATTGCTTTAGTATATATAATACTTTCGTATATATTTGTTTAGTAAAATTGTGCATAGTCAATTTTTAATATGTTTATTTAAAATGCATGCCTCCCCCCTTATTAAAGTAAAACTTGTCCTCAAGTTTTATATAATTTGAGGCGGTGTCCGTTATATCTTGTTGGGTGAATGTTGCCTTCGAAATCTTGTAGTTCCATGGAGCCATTTTCATAAGCTTTGTGGATTTTATATGGGCCGAACCATCTCATTATGAATTTCCCTGGAAATTTCTGGAAACGACTATCATAGAGTAGAACCAAATCGTCAGTTTTTAGTTCCTTGGGTTTAAGTTTGCTATCATAAAAGCTTTTACGACGATTTTGAATGGCTATCATATATAAGTGAGCTTGGGCTCGTTTTTCATCCAATTGTTCAAGTTCATAGCATCTTTGTTTCAAAGATTCTAGATGGTCTAGTCTATTGTCAATCGCAATTCGTAATGATTGGATTTCAAATTCGATTGGTAAAATGGCCTCTTGACCATAGACTAGTTGGAATGGGGTGTGTTTTGTAGTAACTTTGAATGCTGTACGGTAGGCCCATAAAGCATCTAAAACGCGTTCGTCCCAATCTGTATTGGAGCCTTGGACGGTTTTGGTGATTATTTTGCACAAAATTCCATTGGTCTTCTCGGTTTGTCCATTTGCCCTGGAATGGTATGGTGTAGATTTTCTATGTTTAATAAAATATTTATTTAATAATTTCTCAATTGTCTTGTTTATGAAATGAGTACCCCTATCACTTACAAGTTCCTTGGGGCATCCAAATCTAATTATTATATTCTCATAGAGGAATTTGGCCACTGTATCTGCATCGTCTGTTTTTGTAGGAATTGCCTCTGCCCACTTGGTTACATATTCCGTGGCAATAAGTATGTATTGGCATCTTCCTCGCCTACTTGGAGGTTTAATTGGTCCGACAAAATCAATGCCCCATTTTTCGAATGGAACTTGTGCCAAAATTGGATGTAAAGGCATTGCGGAGCTCGTGACCGGTCTACCAACTCTTTGGCATGGGTCACATTTTTTGACGTATTCCGCGGCGTCTTTAAATAAAGTTGGCCACCAATAGCCCGAATTTAAGGCTTTTGTTGCAGTCACGAATCCTGCAAAATGGCCTCCGCAATTTGAGTCATGACATGCTTCCAAAATGGAAGGAATCTCACTTGGATTTATGCATCGTCTTAAAATTCCATCCTTTCCCTTTTTGTATAATACTTCGCCAATCATTGTATAAGGGGCCGCTTTATAAATTAATCTATTTCTTTGTTTGGAAGTATATTGTGTCGGAAATTCCCCCTTTTGTAAATAGTGAATGATCTCGGCATATTCAAAGGGAATTACGTCCACTTCAAATAACTGTGCATCCGGTAATTCATCATTTATCGATTCCGTGTTTACTTCGTTGGACATGCGGGATAAGTGATCCGCATTTAAATGGCATTTCCCGGGTCGTACTTGTATGACAAAATTGAATTCTTGTAGTAAAAGTACCCATCTTGCAATACGACCACTAAGTTGTGGTTTATTTATCATGTACTTAAGTGCATCATGGTCCACATGAAAAGTGAACTTATAGCCTAATAAATAATGTCTATACTTTTGAACGGAAAATATCATTCCCAATGCTTCTCTTTCGGTGACCGAGTAATTTCGTTCGGCCGCATTTAATTGTCTACTTGCAAAATAGATTGGATGATCTCTCCCTTTGTCATCCTTTTGACTTAATATGCTTCCTATTGCCATGTTAGAAGCATCTACGTACACCTCAAAGTCTTTGTCCCAATTTGGGGAGACTAAAATTGGTGCACTTATTAATTTTTGTTTTAATGTGTCAAATGCTTTTAAGCAAGTAGGGGTCCATACCGGAGTAGTTTCACTTTTCTTTAAAAGATGGGTTAAAGGCAATGCAATATCGGCGTACTTGTAAATATATCTTCTATAATATCCTACATGGCCTAAGAACCCTTTAACTTCCGAGACTGTGTTGGGAGGGGGTAAGTTAGCAATAATTGCTACTTTGTCTGGGTCGGTGGCCATTCCTTCTTTGGATACAATATGGCCGAGTAATTTTCCAAATGGGACAATGAATTGTGATTTTGCCGCATTTATAGATATACCATATTTATTGCATTGTTGAAAGCATTTGGATAATTTATCCGCATGATCTTCTTTTGTGCTAAATACACAGAAATCATCAAGGAATATTTCCATGAATTTTCTCAAATATTTTTGAAATGCTGTAGTCATTGCCCTTTGAAACGTAGCTGGAGCATTGCATAAGCCAAATGGCATTTTATTATATGCGAACGTACCCCAGTCCGTTGTAAATGTTGTGAGCGGTCTATGCTCTTTGGCAATTTGCACTTGATTGTAGCCTGAAAATCCATCAAGGAAAGAATACGTTTCATGTCCGGCCACACTATCCAATAATGTATCCGTAAATGGTAAAGGAAAATGATCCTTCTTTGTTGCAGCATTTAATTTTCGGAAATCTTGGCAAATTCGAAGTTTCCCATTTTTCTTTGGTACTACGACTATCGGTGAAACCCATTCACTATATGGAACCGGATATATAAATCCACATTCCAATAATTTGTCTATCTCTTCTTTGACCATGAGTGAATATTTTGGATTCATACGATATTGCCTTTGTCGAATTGGCTTCGTATTTTCTTCTAAAATTATTCTATGCTCACAAATTTCTGGTGGAATACCTCTGAGATCTTTGTATGTCCATGCAAAGCTCTTTTTGTTTTCTTTGAAGAATTTGTGCCAAGTTGTAAATTCTTGTGAAGTTAATTCTTCATATACTTTGATTACATGGGGCTCTTCTTTAGTTCCTAAATTCATATCTTGGCAATTTAATTTCAAAGTACCAAGTTGAGTAGGGATTTGATCTGTTTCACTTGAAATCTCTTCACCTTCTTTAAAATCCGAAGTGGAATTAGATTCACTTATGGATTCGAATTGCGTTTGTATATTAAACACAGGTGAATTTTCCCATGATAAAATGGCTTCATCGGAATCATCAGAATCTTGAAATGGAGTGAAATATTCACCCATTCCTATATTTTTATATGACATATTTTTCCTAGAGATTTTAGAGATGGGTGCATCAATCTCATAGCCTGAAGAGTCTTCTATTTCCGAAGTGAATTCACTTTCATTTGTTTGAGTTTCTCCTCTATAAATAGTAGGATACATAGGCAAAGTAATCTTCTCTTTGCCCTTGCCAATTGTAATGGTTCCTTTTCCCCAATTGTCTTTTGCCTTTGCTAAATATAACCAAGGTCTTCCCAATAATATTGGGTAAGATGAAATCGTATCGATTATTTTAAATATGATATAATCGATTTTAAACGACATGCCGCCAATGATAGTCAAGATTTGTTTTAAAACTCCCAAAGGTTTTACTCGACTTTGGTCGGCCATACGCAACATAATAGGAGTTGGTACCATAGTTGTTAACCCAATTTCGTCCATAGTCTCTTTGCTCATGAGGTTAACACTAGATCCTCCATCAATTTGTACATTTTCAATAAATGATCCATCTATCATTACGTCTATAGTTGGTGCTCCCGGATCTAAGGAAATATCATGCACTTCTCCTTCTATGATTTGTTTGCGAATTAATGAATGACTTAGTTCGCTTCGGCACTTAGGAGATATAGCTAATAATTGGCGCATTGAAATGATTGGTTGTATTTTATCCAAATTTTCTAATAGGCTATATGGTTTCAAACCTATAGCTAATCTCATTGTCCGGTTTCGCCTCTTTGTATTTGCCTTAGAATATTTTATTTTAGTTTTAGCAAAGGTGACTTTTGGAGGTGGTAATTGTATAGGTAAAGTTTGTGGAAGTTCTATAGGTAATGATATTTGATCCGCACATCTTTGGGTAGAGATGTAGTTGTTGGGCTTGGTACCACAACATTTGGTACCATATTTTCTTGGTCTTCATCCGGATTGTCCGATTTTTTTCCAAAAAGGGTTTTTCTCCGGAAGTTTAATTGTACTTCTTGTTCCTACCGACGATTAACACATATTTCTTGTGTTATATGATTGACTTCTTTTGATGGTTCATTAATCTCTGTAAGTTTCACCGTGCTTCCTTTCACCCAATCTCTTTCCAAGGAGCAAATATGGGAGTTGGTGCCATGCACTCTTCCGCTCGATGGCGGATTTTCGACATCTTCCGCATTGAGGAACATAACCTTCTTCTTTCTTTGCATTTGGACATTCATTGGCATAATGACCAAATTCACCACAACGGAAACATATCAAATGTTTGCCTTTTTGCGGTGGTCCATATCTATGTGTTTGTGGGTTGGAGGGTGGTCCGTTCCAAACCGGTGGTTGATTATAGGTGTCGTTCCACCTTGGTCTATTGTCATTTGGTTTATACGGCGGTCCCACATTCGGTCGTGTGAATGGCCTTTTATTTGGGTTATTAATCCAAGGTCTATTATCATTTACTTGATTTACAGGTTTCCCATGGAGATGCCAACATTGGTCTATGGGATGCTTTCCTCCACAATGGCCGCATCTTGGTGCTTGATTTGATGGTGAAGGACATTCATCTTTCCTATGTCCATAACCATTGCAATTTGTACACCACACATTTGATCTTACATCCGTCGGAATCGTCTTCTTATTTTTATTTGAAGTCATATTCACTTTCAATTCTGTGAATTGTTTAGCTAAGTCCATTACCATTTCTTCCGTCCTATTCATAGGTGGCGCATTGGCTACCGAGGTAGTTGTTTTCACCGCAATTGATTCAACTGATGGCCTTGTGCCATATTGAGCCATCGCCGGTGTTATTCTCGGTTGCGGTTTGATAGTGGGAATTGAAGGTGTATCTACATATGGTAGATAATCTTCATCTACTCTTGCTTCTTCCCATGACTTAGCCGTATTATAAGCTGTTGCTAAATCTGCTGGTCTTCTTTCCTTCACAAACATTTTTAATTCTGGTGGGTATAATCCTCCAACAAATATACTTGTTAGAAAGGAATCTGGCATATTATGATCCGTCCACCTTGTCAAGAGGTCGTCCATTCTTCCATGAAAAGAATCTACACTTTCTCCAAGTCCCATTTTTATATTCTTTAACCGTTCCCTTAAGCTTTCTGTGAAACCCAATGGCCTATATTGATTTACGAAAGCGTCTCGTAAAGCTTCCCATGTATTCAAACCTGCTTGTCTTCCATACCAAGCAAAAGCCGCTCCATCCAAGGATATAGGAAATGTGGTTAAGTAATCATCTTCTGGTATTTTATTAGCCACACAAACGGCCAAAAATCTTGCAACATGTAAGTCGGGATCCAATCCTGGTCTTCCATTGAAAAGTGGAAATTGTACAATATTCAATGGTCTTGGATTTGCCATTGGATTATATGCCATCATTCTTGGTTTATGAATTTGTATTGCTTTATTATTTTGTACTTCACTTTTTTCACTTGAACTTGATGAACTTTGAATGTGAATTTCGTCAAAGCTAGGCAAAAATTGGCCGGTTGAGACTTCTATATGAGGTGGAGTATCTATTTCTTCTAAAGAAGAATGTTCTGGTTGAAATAATTGATTCAATCTCTCTTGAATACTTTGACTTTGTTGATTCCAATTATCCTCCAAGTATTCCACAACAGGATCTTCAAAATTAAATTCTTTAGGCCTTGAAATTAAATATTCAATAGGTGATGTTGTTATAGGAGAATTTATTGAAGTTTCTCCATGTTCAAATGTAATATTTGAAAACGAATCACTTGGATTTTCCTTAAATTTGATTGATTCTTCAAGTAAATTATTTCTGTTTTCTTCCTTGAGTGATTCGTGAATTTTTCGAATTGGTGTATTTCTCCAATCTTCTGATTCCGGGCTAGTATGTCTAGCTGGTGCTGACAGTCTTAAGTTCGCATTATTTTTCTTTGTAGCTCTTTGATTTGCTCTTTCGTCTCGTTGAATTTTTTGAATTGCTCTTTTCAATATTGGCTCTTCTTTATTTTGCGACATTCATTATGTCTTTTCTTTTTATAGAAATAAAATTTAGGGGCATACTAATCCAAAGGAGATACACATAGGGTGCTTTTCATCTCTGCATTCAAAGTCGGGAATAAGAGGTGTTGCTCTTGGATCAATTTGATCGTATGTAAATGCATACAACTTCCTCGCAATTCGAGTTCCGTGCCAACCTCCGTAAAAAATAGGAAGACTTTGATCCGTTACAATTTTTAATTTGCCGTATTGACTTAGCAAATATAATAAAGGTAATTCCACCAACAAGTCTTCACCTTTTGCAAAGAATGTCTTGTAATTCTTTCCTTCTTCCCAAATTTTGCTCAAAATAACTCTTTTGATGTCAATGGGCAATTGCTCAATCCTTTCTTTCAATTCTTGATGAACTTTATTATTTCCAGTTATTTGGAAACCTTTTCCAAAGTATGCGTTTCGATATAATCTATGTAATGCTAAAAATAAATATGGTCCAGAAAACTTACCCTCCAAAGTGTTTGGAATTTCCCATGGGAAGACAAACTTCATGTCTTCTCATTTATAAGAACTTTCAATATTTTACTTATTTTATTCTTATGACTTTAATTATTCAAACTCGAGAATAATTCTTCAATTATTGTCTTCTTATCTTCTATATCATAATTGCCTACAACCAGGACTCTCCCCGGCAGCGGCGCCAAAATGTAGAGTCTTTTTCACACAGGTTAAAGAAACCCGGGAAAGTAGATAGTGGGGGTTCTTCGTTGGGAGAATCTAAATCGGTTGTAGTTACGCAATTAAGGTCACAATTAGGAGTCAATTAGACAATAATTTAGAATTCACCTTCATGCATCATCTTTATCTTACTTCTCTTTCTTTTATCAATAATTGGAATGGATAATTTAAAGTTTGTTTTTTTATTTTACAATTTAATATTCATAATCTTCTTTGAACATAGGCTTGGAATTTCAAACACATTCATATCCTAGGTGCAATTATATATGATTCTCAAAATAACCAAGCACATAGGTAAATTGTAACTTCTAACACTTCTCACAAATTCTCAATGTAATGTTAAATATTGCAATCCAAGTCTATAGTCTTCACAACTATTCTTCAAGCATTTCAATGACCACAAATTCCAATTTATACTTGATCACAATTCAATTTACTCCAATATATATATACATGGATTATAATTGTTGTTAAAACAACAATTTGTATTACAATTTGATAAAAGGCAAAAAGATTCACGTCAATGGATACACATTTCTCTTTGAATGTGTTCAAAAGAAAAATGAGGCTAGTTTCCTACTTGTACCTCAAACTTGCTCATTCGCAACTGTTCACTTGACTTGTGTCTTCTCATTTTCTACTCTTTCTTTTAGATTCTCCTTTTAAGTTCACTTTTGTTCTTATTCACACATAACAAAGAAAATGAAAGGACTTTAGACTTTATTTACACCAAAAAAAAATAGAAAAGTATAGCTCAAAGGTAAAAGAAGTGTATGACAAGGCACCGTAACTGTCATGAAGGAGGAGGACGATCCGGACGCAAGTAGCTGTGGGCAGATATCTCGGATCGAGATTTAGTTGTGCCTTTATTGCAGATAGGAGAATGACGGCGCTAGGCTGACTAGGGGTAGGATTTAGAAAGATTCCCTAGCGAGGGACTTTTGTCCTCTTCTGGGATGCCAGGGAGGATCTGCTACTTAGCCGAGGGGAGGATACCCCCTCGGGGTCTTTTTGTGCCTTTGCAATACCCTAATTTCAGCGCAAGTACGCCTCTTTCTCAATTCCCGTGTGTGTGTGATTGTGTCTCTTTCTCGTTTCCTGTCTTGTTTGCTGGGTTGGGGGTGTTTGCGGAAGTTCAGAGGACCCTTGCTATCCGGGCAAGAGAGAGAGCGGTTCCGTCCTTGAACAGAGGATAGTACGGGAGGTAGAGAAGCTGGCAGGAGAGGAGTGCGGCTAGCGAACGGCACTTGCCACTTAGGGTTCGGTCCGGTCTGTCTGCGTAGCGTCTGGGATTACAGCGGCCAGGAAGGGATTCCGGCCGCTCAACCGACTCCCGAGAACACCATCGGTTGAGTCCCCCTAGATCGCTGAAGTCCGGGTAGGCGGTGCATGTCAGAGGTGATAGCGGTGAACTCCGGGCCAGTCGCACCATCCCCCAGTCCAGTAACCCGGGATCTACTAACCCGGGTAGCGAGTTGCGATAACCGGACCATAGGAGAACCGGATACCAATCTTTGTGACATGCGTGTGGACCCAGAGTCCGGGCGTAGAGGGAGGTATAAGGGAAGTTCCTAACAGGGTAAGGAGAGAGAGTCTCGGTGACCTTTCCGGTCACGTTAATCAACGGGAACAATGGTCTAATCCCCCACTTATCTAAATCCGGGAAAACCCCTCTGAGGTGAATACAGAGGCTAAACTAAACCATTAAGACGAAACCCCCACCCCCCTTCTCCTGCCCGGGCAGCTTTTTCCAGGACAGGATACAGGGTACAGGGGTGATAGGACAGTACCCGGATAGCACAAATCCGGGTTTGCTAACTGGTGGAAACTGTCGTCCTTGCACTTCACAGGGATCTCCGTGGACGAATACTCGGGTTCTTGTTTGGGAAACCTCTTTTACCACGAAAAAGGGTTATCCGGGCACGAATCGGGAAAGCACGTTACGACACCAGGGCCTCTCGTTCAGTGGTGGTGTAATTCCTTTCCGCTGAACTCATTTGTCGGCTGGCGTAGTAGATAGGCCTCTCCCGCTTCTGCTCGTCCGGCTGCCACAGAATGGCTCCTAGGCACCACCCCGAGGCATCGAGGGTAACATGGAATTCCCGGGTCCAGTCCGGAGGTGCCAGGATAGGTGCCCGGGTTAGCTGCTGCTTCAGGTCCTCAAAAGCGGCCTGCCTTTCCGGTTTCCACAGGAAGGACTCATCCTTCTTTAACAAGGCCGTTAACGGGGCAGCTTTCCGGGCATATCCGTCGATGAAGCGCCTGTAGTATCCCACACAACCCAGGAATCCACGAACCTCCTTCACAGTCCGTGGTGGTCCCAGTGTCAGGATAGCGCTGACCTTGTCCGTGTCCACCTGCAGCCCTCTCCGGCTCACCACGTGCCCGAGTAGTAACCCGGTCTCCATTCCGAAAAAACATTTCCCGGGGTGGAGCTTGAGGTTGGTCTCCCTACAGCGCTGGAATGTTTTCCTCAAGTGCTCCAGGTGATTCTCCCGCTTCCCGAACACTGCGAAATCATCAATGAATACTTCTAGGAAATGCCGGAAGAAAGTCCTTGAAGATATCCATCATGAGCCGCTGGAAGGTGCCCGGGGCGTTACACAACCCGAACGGCATCCGGTTAAAAGCGTAGGTCCCCCATTCCGTAGTGAAAGTGGTTTTCAGTTGGTCACTTTCCCGGATGGAGACCTGATTGTACCCGGAGAATCTGTCCAGGAAACTATATGTCCCCCTTTGCACTGGTGGTCTTCTTCGCTGCGCGGGTAACCACCTCCTCGAGGATATGTCCCCACCCTATCTGCCTCCTGCCCAGGTAAGACTCCATGATCGCCTTCAAGAGCCGGTTCGACACTGTCTGCGGCTTCTCCGGGTTCAGGATCGGGACTAGAAATCGGAGAAGGCGTCGCTCCCTTGCATTCACACAGTCCTCTACCCGGAATCCGTCATGTTCGTGCGCTGGGTTGTCGAACTTCCCGATCAGGGAGGGGTCGTTCCTCACCTGTATGTATCAGGTGGGGGAGTCCGGGAAGCCATAGGTCGCTCTCCAGCAAGCCTCTTGCCAGAAGTGCGGCTTGGCTCGGACAGGATTGTCTGCAAAGGTCGGTGGATCCTGTCCGGACGCGGCCTCCTCAATGATCTCTGCATCCTCCACGTTCCAGGGCACCCAATACAACCCCGCGCACCCCATCCGCGTGAGATCCTGCACCAGCTGTGCTCGGGCATCCTCTGCCATCGGAATGCCAACCTGGATGATCTTACTCCGGGTTCGCGAAGCGCGCTCTCCGGCCATGGTTCCGTACTCTCCTTCCCCGGGCTATGGCGTACAGGACGGCCGCGTGGAGCAGGAGCGCGCGTGCAAAATTCAGGAGCAGCAACGTCGGCAAGGGCACGAAAAACGAGGAGGAGGGAAAAAGGAGGGCAACGGCGAAAATTGGGCCGCTAAAGACAACGGAGTGGGGAGGTGGATGGCGGCGCAGCATTAATCACGGGCTTTTGTCAGCCCGGGACTGTCGGCGCCGCCGCCGGTAGTTCCTCCGCCCGGCCTGTCATTGCTACCCGGCCTGGCGTTACTGCCCGGGTCGGCAGTCATACCCGGACCGGTACCCGCCAGGGCAATCATACCCTGCCGCCGTATCCGCCCACCGATACCCTACAGTTGGTATCCGGCCAACGTCTACCCGGTCGGGCTCATCCGGTCGCGGCTAGCCGGTCTGAGGCAGTCGTTAGCCGGGTGGTACTCGGCCCGCGAGGGGTCCTCCAAGTATTGTCCGGGTCTTGTAGCGACCGAACTGGCACGGAGAGGCCGGACTCTGCCTTATAGCCCGGGAATAAAAGCAAAAATAAAATTGAAAAAGTAGTGCTACCCTACCCTTCCCACTGAGCTTAACGATGCTCCCGGGTGGGCAGGTTCCTGGCCAAGCTAACCTTACCCGGTCATTACCCGGGTAGGCCAGTATATGGGCTTTTATTTCCTCTAATTAGCTACTCCTAACCACTATCCGTACTTTCTTGGGGTAAAAACGAAAAAATGAGGTTTGACAACCACGTCGAAGACAGTTTATGTGCGAAGCTGCAACGCATGAGGAAGTTCGGTAAGTTGAAACTGGAAGATTTCAAGGATCTCATTACCCCCGAGGATTACCAAATTTGCAAAAACGCTAAAGCAAAGAAAGAAACATGGTATCCTGTCACACTGGACGTCTTCGTCAAGTTCTTATACGCGGTAAGACTTCTTAATACGTACTAAACACTTCTATCTTGTACTCTTTTCATTACAATTTCTTACTACTACTTTTGTGCCATGTAGAGGAGGTTAGCGAAAGCATCGGATCATGCCGAGGCTACTTACTACGCCACTACCCCTAAAGAAAAGCAAACAGGGCCAGGAGTTTGGAGTGCCATGGATAACGCCATCAAAGCCGAAATCAAATCGATTCGTGACAAACAGTTCAACAAGATGGTTGCTGTGGCCAATAACCAACTTGGGAAAGTATTCCGGAAAGAGGTAAATTATCCTGTCTACTTCGTTTCTAAGGAGACTCAATACTGTTATTGATTAATACTTAAATTACTTACTTCGATTTGTTCTATGTGCAGATCTATTCTCACTACAGTCAGAACTTGAAGCCCGATATGACAATCGAACGGTTGCACATGGTAGCCACCACCAATGTCCACTTCGATTTTAAGGGGAAGTGGCTCCAATGGTGGAATGCGCCAGATGATGTACGTCGATGATGTACATCATCTGGCGCATTCCACTACTGGCAAAGTTACTACTAAACGGCTCTTATTCCGGTATATATCCACTTAGCTCTTCAATTTCCTATTCATTTTAATCATTACCAAATTCAGTACTATATACTCAAGTTTATCATTGTTCTATGTTTTCTTCATTGTAGGTACTTGAAAAATGAGCTTGTTGGCAAAGGAGCCTTGGCTTCCTGGTCCATTCCAGCTGAGCTCGAGGACGTAGCCGTCTCAAATGATCCATCCAGCATCTTCTCCGAAGCCCAACAGTCACGGTTTTCCAACTCACAGTTGCTGACCGGTGGTTGGTTCCTTGAGTGCAACAATAACTTTGTGCACAAGGAAGAGAGACATCTGCTTCGAAACCTCACTTCAAACGCACCAGGCAATGCACCTATGGAGATCGATGACGATGACGACGAGGACGTGTCCATTTTACCAAGCGCAACTATGTCACCCTCCGAACCTCCTTCACCGGTTGCACATCCTAGAACCGGAGCAAACAAAAAGCGACGCAACGCCGCTGCGGAGCCTGTCGTTGATCTTGATCAAGAACCCGATGAAACCAGTCCGCTCCATCAAGACGTTGCAGGTCCAGAAGAAGCTGATTTGACTCAGGCTTCAGATGGAGTGACCAACAATGCACGTAGACGTGGTCGACCATTGACTCAGATTTCTGTAGGCGCTCTTACAAATGCGGGGTCCCCTCCTCAATCTTTCACTGTCGACCACAGCTCCGGAAAGAAGTTCGCTTCACTCCCATTTCTTGAACCGAAGCATGTTGGCGAGTGCTCGTCTTCTGAGATTACTATTTCTCTCCCAATGTACTTGGAAAAAGGGGATATGGGAGCTTCTGTTCAAAAGGCGGCTCATGAAACAAAAGATTGGGACACGCAAATCATGGACATCATTAACCACATCAGAAAGGTATTATGTCTTAAATCTCTTATCACATTCTTTTATTTCTGAAATTCTGTTTGGAACATATCGTTTGCAACATGTCTAACTTTTTGTGATTTCCACAGATTGGCAAGGACCGGAAGTACCCATGTAAGGAGATGGGCACGAAACACCCGCATCCCGGCATTGATCTCATCTACGCAGACGTATCCGAGAACTTACCCGTGCCTGACGTGTCGCCCGTCGATATCCCTTCATGGAACAAGCGAGAGAAAAGCTACTTGAGTGTGTTTCTTCTTTGCTTTCTACAACTTGGCCAGACGAGGGTGCGATACTTGTTATGCATCCAAAGGATCGTCGAGTCGAAAAGCTCGATGCCGAGTCGAAGGCTTTCAATTCGAATGGTGAGGGATTGGTGGGGATATAATCCCATGCCAATGGCCTCGACGAACCCGCACGTGAAAACGGTATAGTCTTCATTCTGCATTCAATTCATCGTTTACGATTATTTACAACGTCTCTTTAAATCACTATCATGTATTGAATTTTGCATACTCACAACTTCCACATTAAGGTCTTCGTTCGGAAGTCTTTCGCCACCAGATTCTCCATAAGACAGGTTGCGAAAGAGTACGCAGGTGTGCCCATTCTTCCCGACGAGGAGGACCATGTTTTCAATTTCGCGAGCAATGACTCCATTCGTAAGAAGGAAGATGGTACTCCGTGGCGTGGCTCGCGAGAGAAGGACCCCTCCTTCATCCAATGTTTCATTGATTCTCTCACAGACGAGCGGGGAATCGTCTTTGACTGGAGCCCTAGTACAGGTTAGTTGTTGCTTATACGAACTCTCATTTAACTCATTCAATATTGTAGTTCTGATGTTGGTTGCTGGTATGTAGGTGCTTCCGTGATTGCGTGCGCGCGATCGAACCATCATCTCATTGTTGTTGAAGCAGATGAAGAGATATTTGACGGACTTTTATCGGCATACGTGGATGGTACTGCTTTTGAGGAAGAAAGCGGCGATTCGGATCCAGTTTATGACTACGACAGCGACACTTCTGAACCGCTTCAGAAGAAGCAACGCCCAACATTTTGTGCGTACTTATATCTTACTTTTTCCCCCTTCTATTGTCACCTTCACTTGCTAATAATTCATTGGTATTGACTTTTTCTGTACTTTTAGGATCGCAGGTTCAAATCGACGCTTGATTGGCGACGCTAGTCTCTACAGCAGTCCTTCGCAAACTTTCACCCTATCATCTTATGCGGAGCGGATAGCTCAAGAATTTGTGGCTGCCCCGTCTCCCGTCTTATCCAACAGTAGTAGACGTCGACGCTTTAGCTCGAGAGTGCTTGCGTTTATAGACGATGAGGCTGATCAGTGTGACCAACACTTTAATGGTCGTTCACCATCAGCATCGTAGGTGTTTTTATTTTCCTCGTTTGGTTTGGAGTTTGGACTACGTATGGTCCTACAGTTGCCCTACGGCATTGGTCTTACATGTGGTTTTATTATACGTTTTTATATCTATATATGACGTTTACCTATTAATCATGAACGTTTAATGCATTCTTAATTACTATCTAAATGTTTAAGTTTTAAACTCAATGCAAACTTAAAGTTTCAAAACGTTTCTTTATTTTCAATTGGAGTGATTGAATCTAGCCAATGTTGGTAGGGGCTCTGGTTCAGTATTTGTATAGCTCAGGATAGCTTTACGACGCACTGCAACGCTCAAACGAGCCCGACGAGAATCGAACTCGGACCACTACAATGCCACGTGAATGTCTTTCTGTACACCTTTTCAGGAGACACTAAAAGACGACTTGTAATCATAAACTTTAGATTAAATATCCCGAATCATTTACATATATTTCTGACAAGTGTTATAGTTAATTGATGACGTCAGCCCTAATTCTAATCTAAACTTTTAAATCATTAAAGTGATTTGATGGTTGTCCTAATGGGCCCTCTCAAATTTTGGTTAAAGTTTTGAATTTATGAATGAACGAGGCCAGTATATGATTTGAATTATATGAGTTACACATGATGATATCAGCCCTAATTTAAGTAACTTTTATTTAAACTTGCAAATGTGGATAATTTATTATATATTATATGACCTCAATACCATGAAAATAAATGAATAAAGGACCTATATCCACGGTTTTGGGTACGTTTATGCCTAAAAACAACCATTTCAAAATTTCAGCACCACCCATTCCATGGTAATAGGGCCATTAACTTTTAATTTATTTCTTCCTTACCGCTCAAACTTTACCGCTCACCGCTCACCGCTCACCGCTCAACGCTCACACCGGTGGTTTCCCCCTATTTGAGTCGAGCTTTATCATGCTATCGTCCTGAACAACTGTTGTGTATTATGCATGACGAAGTGGACCATTCAAAAACAGCTTCTCCATGTTTTGCGGCAAAGAACAAAGCGGTGAATGGACTTATGAAGCTTCCGATTTCAGTGACAGGAATGTTGGCGCACGGACACGGAGACAAGAAATACGCTCACTATGCCTTGGACTTGTATCCAGCAGATAGCAATCAAACAATTGGGTCTATTGCGAAGCTACTCCGCGATCTCGAAAACCCGCCAAAGTCAGCACAGCCAGAATCTTTATTTCTCGGTGCAGGTACCACCGAGTTATACGAAGCAATACTTGGAGGTTCAGAGCAATGTTACATCCATTTTGAAAAAACCTTTCACGCTTGCAACTTCGATCCGGTCGTTACCTCCTATCTTACACGTAGAGCTTGACAATTGTTGGAAAGACAACAAAAGTCGACATATCAAATGCTTTTGGTCACTGCTAGTTGGCAAAGGTATTTTTGAGGAAATTCAAGTATCATTTTTATTGGTTGGACATACTCATGACGATGTTGATGCTTCATTTGGACGCTGGAGCATGAAACTACGGGAGAATGATTATCCAACCATTCCACTCCTGATGAAATCGTACATGGATTTAGATGACGAACCGTTTATACCTGCCCTCATCGAAGAAGTTCCAAATTTTAAATCCTTCATTGAGTCATATATAAGCGATGACGACCTCATCGGACATTCCAAGGGGCGACAATTTCAGTTTACAGGAATGGTAGTGGATGGCCTCTGATGCAATATAAATTGCGATGTACTGATGAGAAGTGGCGCCCTGCAGAAGGTATCAAGTTATGGAAAGCAGACAATGAAGGGAAGCCGAAGTTGCCGCCGGGCACCCCACGTGCAGTGTTACCTCGTGGTATGAAGGGGCAAGACGAAATTGTGAAAGGCATTAAAGGCTTCATACAACATTGGAAAACAGTAGGTGATGCAGACAAATCGGGAGAGTATACGCAAAAATTTGCCTATGTTGTGGAGTACTGGAGTAGAGTGAATGAAGCATTGAAAGAACCAGAAATGGAAGCGGTGGATGTACTTTGCATGGGGTTCTGGCCACGAACTAGACAATCATTTGAGGTACAAACATTATACAATGCAAATGGTCAGCTGCGAGACGAATTTGCGGAGGACGATCACTATATCGAACCAAGAAGCCTGAAACCAAAACCATCATTCCGGGTAGCTCGAGACTGTCGGGCTGGATATCTATTGCTTGTACGCGCAGCTGTAGACAGTGAAGCACCTATATGGCTAGGAGAAGCTCGTTCGGACCCAATACTTACATTCGGTGATGTGAATGAGAGGATGATAAAAGTACAGTGGTACAAGCCTTGCAAACGGCGAGGGAAAGAGTCATGTCCTTATGACAATTGGGACAGTGCGGTAAATTTCAAATGGGAGATTGATGAGACATACGAGGAGCAAATGACTAGTGTCATTTCTATATTAACAGCGTGGAAGCCAAAACGTGGAGAAGGATCAATAAGTGTGACCGTTCCAAAACGTCACATTCTTCAAGCTTTAGCTAGAATAGCTCTTAGCATCAGAGCGTCCCCAAATGCTCCCGAAGTAGCTAGCTCGTTAGATAGTGAATAGGCTTAATATATGAATGGTTACTTATTAGTACGTTTAAACGTGGAGACGATTGTACTACATTGTTAACTACATTATGTACTGAAAAACTCTACTTATAAAAAAACATATGTACATGGAAAAGCAATAGTTTTATAACAGTTCGCTCTAAATATACAAATTACCATTAACTATCCAATTCCGTGAATTGGTACTTCATGTTCTATGAATATACTCACACCGTAACATTCAGAGGCAGTACAAAAGATTGGTGTGAATTATACAGTGTATCATACTAATTATGATAAACAAATTTAAATTTGGACACAAACTACGTTACGATGTTCTTAAAAACACATGAACATTGTTACAGAATAGGAAAATAATACAAACAACTAAAACAACTTAATCATAAATAGTGGATCATAAAATTTATCTCTCGAAACTTAATCCACAATTAGCAGTGAGAACATGGTAGAAACATCAATAGTGTCTGAATTTATCAAATGATGTGCATACAAATCGTTGCGTTTATGGTTACAAGTGCCGATAAGTGAAATCAAATAATACATATATTTGCTAATGTGACATTGGTACATGAAGTTAATGCAAGAAAATAATAATCGAAAGTACATTTGTCAAAAGAATATGGTCAGAGGAGAATGAATGCATAAATTGATATAGCATGATTGTGTTCATTCTAATGATTGTTGGAATTTGAATTTTGTATTTGCCAAATATTGGAAATAGCAAGGAGCCGACACTTAAAAAAAAAAAAAAAAAAAAAAAAAAGAAGACTATATACAAACTCGCACTGTATATATAATTAAAACTATCACAATATATCTAAGATGGAACGTCACATACATGAAGAAAATAATATCTTAGCAGAAGCCCGATCATGAAACACATTCACAAATTTCTTAAAGTAGTTACACAATTTACCTCGCTACAAGAGGGGAAAATAAAAATTTAAAAAAATGTATTACAAAATTTATGACGGACGCTTGGACTTCACAGTAGAGCAGATTGAAGAGCATGATACAACATTCTTAATTTTGGGCAATTCTTTCCAAAGTGACCTCTTTTGGAAAATGGTGTCACCAGATTCAAGTACATAAATGTCCAACTCCCGTAACTTCCATAACCTATGACTGCATCTACAAATGAAAACATGGACGTCGGACTTTGATAGTTGGATTTTTTCCTCCCGAAAACACCAAAACCTTTACGTACACACAACCAAAATAGTCCCAAATTTAAGGAATAGTCCCAATTAAGCGAATATGGTGTTTAAGGGTTAAAGACGAAGAAGAACCTAATCCAACTCCAAGTCAATGGTCCCTCACCTTTTCAAATGAAAAAAGGCTGAACCTTGGGCAGCACGAAACCTAGTGCCCGGGCAGCAACCTGTCAAAAAGGCTCTTCCTACAGGTCCACTTGTCGTTGAGTGCGCAATTGGGTGATGGAGTGTGCAATTGTGCATATTCACCTTCAATCCCTTGCTTTTCCTCATTCTCTCTATCATCATGTCCTATAACTAGATATAGATAGATAGAAACTCTGGTACCTTTCTAAAGGGATGGGCGTGAATGAAGTGTATGTTCGTAATGTTAATATCTCGATGGCCAGTGGAGAAGGGGAAATTGGAACAATACTACTTCCCCCTCTCGAGGGTGGACACTATGACTACGCTAGTTTTTAGCCTAGTTACTAGTGCCTTGAAGATACTTGACACAGTATCCCTCCAAAGGGCTTTGAGCTACCCATAGAACAAGGTCCAAGGACCCCCCACAATAGTTGGGTGGACTATAGTGGTGAGCACCACGCCGACATTGAGAATAGAACTCACGACCTCTTCATTGGGGACCACGAGCCCTAACCACCAAGCCAAGGCTTGTGGTGCCTTTGTTCTATATATACTTCAAAGGGTTAGGGTAAGTGTGGCTACTTGTGATTGATCTGTAAAAATTAGGGTTTTTGGTTTTGGAACAGTTGTTGTAAAACAAGGAAGGGGCACCGGTTAGGGCTCAATGAGGAGGTCATGGGTTCTATTCCCCATGTCGGTGTGGTGCTCGCCACCATGGTCCACTGAGTTGTAGTGGGGGGGTTCTTGGATCTTGTTGTATGAGTAAACAATCTTCATATACTTCCTTTTAACCCCTAAAGGCCCACGGCCGCCGATTCGGCTTTTACGGTCAAGGCCAAAAAAAATTTACAGTCAACTTCAAATGTTATGATCTCACATCCAGTGATGATCCAACGGTTGAAAATTTTCACACTACTACCTATGGTAGTCTACTTCAAGATCCTACGGTTGAAGTTATCAAAAATTTCCAAAAATATTGGACGTACCCGCATTAGTACATAGTGGTCAGTGTTGGGATTTCAAGCTCCCAAAACATCATGGGCCTTTAGGGGTTAAACCTTAAGCCCTGAACTCCCGGTCTCGGAATGTAGAAAAACAATCAACAATTTTGGATGACAATCATCGAACTTTGAAGAGTCATATTTTCTTCATTGGAACTCCATTCTGGACAAAATCACATGGGTCAAGTTTCAAGTAAATCATAGGCTCATGTGGTAAAAAATACATAGCCATACAATAAAGTATGAGTTAATGGCATTCATTTTAGTGCAGGGAAGGCTTGTTTTAGGTTTTTCAAAGATGGACCATGTTTTACCAATTAGGTGAAATCAATTTTCGTTTTTTACAGAATTTTCTTGCATGAATGCGTTCTTTATATATAATCCAACAACTTCGCAAATGGTAGATCTTTCGTTTTAATACTTTAGGTATTGGATTTGCAGAGATACTTCAATACTCAAAAAAAATGAAAAACATTATGGTTCTCCGAGTATATTTCTCCGCGGTTGAATCTCAACTTTATTTGTTGTATTAGATTCCAATTCGGATATAGTTTATGTAGTAAAAACCTTAAATTCATTCAAAATGTGAGGACTACATGACATGCATTTTAGTGCGTAGGGTCTAGTTTAGGACATATTTCTTTCCCAAATTTTGTGATAGTTCTCACCATTACAAAGTCATTATTATCACCATAATAAAAATTCTTATCGCTTTTCTTGGTTCAAGGGTAAACATTATTGAGATGAAGGTGAACAACTTTCTAGTCTAAGCTATTTACGCTGCAAATAGTTTATTGGTAAGATTTCCACTTCAAAGTGAAAACACTAAGATTTTGTAATCTTTTTTGGGTACTAACACGTTACAATCTGGCAATCTGTAAGGCGTCACGACTCCACATAACCTCCACTAAGCTTACTAAAAGATTGTATGATTGAAGTACAAATAACTAACCTTCGTTACCATCTATGACACTCACTGGCCAAAAATAGGCTTATGACACTCACTGGCCAAAAATAGGCTTACCTAGAACATTTGAGTTGAGTGAAAAGTGGCTCCAAGCTTCAAATGATTTCTTACAAACATTTTTGTAATAAGTCCTCATTCTCACACACCCCACTTTCTATGAATAAAATTTTTAAAAATAAAAACTCTAGTCCTTGTTATGGGGCCTGCATGAATAAAGTGTCCATTCGTAATGCCAGTGATCCTATGGCCACAAGATAGAGGGATACTAGGACAATACTACTCTCCCCTTTTGAGAATGAACACTATACCTATATAAACTATAACTACTAACAAGCTAATAGCTAAGAGCATGTCCAACCTCGTGCGTCAATCCGGACTCCTCGGCTGCAGGAAAACCTTGCACGTGCCGCTCGGCCGGGCGTAGAAGCCCCACCCGAGGACATGACACACGGCGGAGGAAAAGGCCTCTCACCAATCACATTTGATGACAAGGGGATTATAATGGAATTTTTTTTTGCCAATAAAATCTCTGCCATGTGTCACTCTTCCATTGGTTAATAGGGACGCTAAAATGTGAATGAAGGCACGAGATAACTTGGAGTTATGGTGTTCTAGAATTTAGGAGACCTCAACCCTCTTGACCAGGTTACAGGGATAGTGTGTGGGTTGAGGTTCCACACACACTAAATATGGCTCCACTCTCCGCCCTACAGTGGCTCCACTCTCCGCCCTACAGTGCGGGCTTGGCATGCTCTAATAGTAGTAATCATCTTTAGAGGTCGCTCCAACTCCACGAACAGGGGCCGCTCTAGTTCCACACACTTTCTATGATAACCAACCAGATGAATAGAGGTGAGGAGTTTCATTGTTCCTCATTCAATAATACATTGATTATTTTTTTCTTTTTTTTTTTTTTTTTTTTTTTTTGGTGTGATTGAGGTGAGGAGTTTCTGTTATGACTTGACAATAAATTCTACTCCGGTTGCTGGTTTCACACGAGACCCAAGCCTGAAGCACAATCTTCAAACTGCCTCCTGCGAGAGTGAGTAGGTGTTCATCATCGTTTGGAAGCAACCCACTTTACATGTGGATACCAGAATTTGGCGTGGCGTGCCAACCAAGACCCACATGTCGAGGACACCATCGCCACCACCATCGCAATTCGTCGTCGTCGTCGCTTTTCGCCTCATTCCTCGCCTATGGATCATCGCTGGATCATGCATGGACAAGCTTTTCTAAATTGCGTAACTAGCCGCGGACCGGCCGGTACTGTAGGCACACTACAGTACACTAGCTAGCTAGAGGTACTGTAAGTTAGAGTGCATCAGACACTATGTACCAATAGCCATGACCATGAAAATGATTTTAATCTTCTTGGTCATGGCTTATTGAACATGATAAATCAAAAATGGATTTTTGAGTGGGTTGGTCGCTTTTGTAGTTTGAAGTGGACTTAGACTGGGAGAAGCTTAAGCTCAATTTTCTGTTATAAATCCTTTGTCATCATTCTCTCCCTTGTTTTCCTCTCTTCTTTTTATATATTGAAACTATAGCCAATCGATGCTTTTTGAGCCTCATGGTCTCCTTGAGTTGAAATACTTGCTTCGACACAACTATAAGGAAGGAGGCCATGAAAAAATTATCCACTATGGAAAATTGGGACCTCAAAAGTTACTGGGTAAAGGCAAATAGGACCAAGAGCACTTTACTCTCCAATCATAGAATTTAGAATGCCGTGGTCAATCTTCATGGTCCTTAGTGTAAAGCAAAACAACCCTAAATTCAATTCAGATTCTCCCCTGAAATTTCCAAATATGGAGGGGACTAATAAAAGGGTGCCTGATATGTTTTTAAGGGCTTATGAGGTCCTAGGGGCGTAGACCCAAATACAAAATATTTAAAAACAAGAGACCCTAAGGAAAAAATTGGGGCCCCAGCCCCATGGAGAAATGACCCGGGTTGGATTTGGCGAGCAGCCATGATTCGTCGTCGGCCGGGCTCCTTCGATCGAGCCTTGGATCGATCGATCGCAGGCTTCGTCATCGAGATTCTAGTCCATTCGGATACGTACAGGTCCAGATTTAGCACTTGCAGCGAACTTCGCTTGATCATCATCCATCGCAATAGTCATCTCCGAACCTAAGTTACTTAATTACGTACCTGACACCTCCAGTATCTCACAGCCACTTCAATGCGTGCAAGCCACGTACGTACAACTTCCTTGTGTAATGCTGGAGCGCCGGGATCGATCCAAGTGGGCTATCTAACTGCATGTGGCCCCATCGATAATAAGCGGGTCCATTCCGTAGCAATTCACTCACTTCCCCTTGCATGCACGCCAAAGACTGTCGGTTCCACTCAACGCTAGTTTCAGTAGATTCGTTTCGGCACTTGATTGACAGAGACGGAGTTAGGCTACCTTCAGTGTATATTCTATTTTGAGCTCGAGTGGGGGTGAGCAAGATGCCTGTGGGTGATGGATTCGCAAGCAAGCAGCGATTGCCTGCGTTAGGTCAGAGGCGACGGACACAGCAGATGAGCGCTGCTTCTGCTGCGAAGGACGAGGAGGAATGGACGCATTTGGACGAGAGTGGTGTTGTCGATGACAGTCCGGAAAGGAGCCGCAGCACTTCGCCGGTGGCTCACTCGAACAGCTCGTCCCCTCCGAGAACCGGCAGCACGTCACCTACTTTGGCCACTCTCAGGTTTGCCCTTCAACTCCAACGCTGAAAAATCTACACGATCCTGCTTCAATCCTTCTTTCACCTTTGATTCTGTCGGGCTCACAGTAACTATGGTGACCCTGTTCTTGTTGACTGAACGTGGCATGACTTCAATCCCAAACAATCGTATACGTTTCCAAGACAATCCCAGATTCGGTAGAAATGTGGGATTCTGCCTGAGCTTCAAAGCGATAATTGAGTTTCATCTTTCCATGAAGATCAGTTTTCGGAGTTTGAATATCCACTCTAGTCTACAGTCGATCATTTTCTTTGAACCACAATTTGTGATAGTGTATGTTCCATCTGGAGTTGAAAGTGCATCTGCCCATTCATGCTACTAAACATCGACATCATTCAAGAGCAGTGTCTGTTTCTACACTTGAATATTCACCATCGTACCGTCGCCATAGCTCACTGAATGGATTTTATCGATCACATTCAAAAAACTCGTACCAGCAATGGCTAAAGTGGGATTAATCGATTACGCAGAGCTTGTGATGAGGGCACCACGGGGCCTGCCGAAGTGTCCGTCGAGAGAAAAGACGGATTCTTCGAGATCAAGGGCAACATGAGCATGGCAGTGGACGCGGACCTCACATACGGCATTCTCACCGACTACGAGAAGAATCCGGACATCTTCAAAACGGTGTCCAAAGTGGAAGTGGAGTATCGAGACGAAGCCAAATTCGTGACGCAGCATGCTCACTGGAACCTCATGTTCTGGTCCGGCACTTTCGACATGAAAATGAAAGTTACTGAAGATCGTCCCAACCGAGCTGTCTCCTTCAAATTGTAAGCACTTGAATCTCCAATTGCTGTAGAATCTCCATCAGGCTTCCTTCTCATCTTAAACTCTCGCTAAACCCTAATTTCCATCGCCCGATGATGAATATCATTTGCAATGTGGATTTTTTTTTCCTGCTAGACAAAGATTATGGGATTCTCAAGATTCTAGCTACGGTTGAAAAGACTAATTTGCGGTTGTTATAATTGCAGGAATGAGCCGGGGTTTCTGAAGATGTTCAATGGCTACTGGGGAATCGAACCTCAATTGCAGGATGGCAAGCCTGTGGGTTGTAAAGTGGTGGTCACTCAAGAAGTTCTGCCCTCCATGGTTCCCCCTGGTCCTTTAGGTATGCATGCTAACCACATTAATTTGCTATACTTTCTTCTTCATGAAAAACTAGAGCATCCATTTTTTTCTAGGAGTGATGGTAAATCATCAATGCACTATCAGGAAAAAACGGAAGTGCCCATTTTCTTTGAGAAATTTTGCAATAAGATGGTTTTCTGAGAGGAGGTTTTTGTTGTTGTCGTGCAGCTTCGTATGTATCGAAAATACTAGGGAATCAAGTGAAAGCAGTTCTGCAAGATCTCAGTGTAGAAGCTGAACGAGTACAGAAGAGCAAGATTTCAGCACATTAAATCATTGTTCCGATTCATTTGTCGAGTATTCCTTGCATGTGAATTCACATGTCAAGATGCTTTAGTATTGTGATTATCAAAGAAGTTGAGATTGTAGTATATGAAACTATTTGAACAATTTGTGATATACATCTGCCTTTGAAAGAAGCCTTTGAAAGTATAGAAAGGGTATGTCTGCATTAATTTATTTTCTGTAAAATTGATGATTGTACTTTTGTGATTGTGAACATGCGAATGGTTGAGTTACCCATATGCCTTTGAAGGTTATTAGATAGATAGAGAGATGATAGATAGAAACTCCGGGCCCTTTCTAAGGGGTTGGCGTGAAAGAAGTGTCCGTTTGCAATGCTAATATCCCGATGGCCATTGGACAAGGGGAAATTGGAACAATACTACTTCCCCTTCTCGAGGGTGGACATCATAATTCTGCTAGTTTCTAGCCTAGTTACTAATGCCTTGAAGATACTCTACACATTTTATCCCCCCAAAGGGCTTTGAGGTACCCATACAACAAGGTCCAAAGACTCTCCACAATAGTTGGGTGGACTATAGGGGTGAGCACCATGCCGGCATGGGGAATAGAACCCACGACCTTCTCATTGGGGGCCTAAGCCCTAACCACCAAGCCAAGGCTTGTGGTGCCTGAAGGTTATTAAATATAAGAATACTGTAACATGTTAGCTCTTATAGAAGATTTACAGTAATGTTCAGACAGCTCTGATTTGTTTTGGGCTTCTCTCTTTTAGGGATTAACCCTAAATTTCCTTGTTGGAAAACGGTCGAAGTCACAAAAAATTGACCTTCCTCTAGATTAAGCTAAAAAAAAATATTAATCTATGCATTATTTAAAAGATTCAACGGTAAGATCTGAAAGACCACTTGACATTCTTCTCACATTCCAAATTTGAACCGTTCTTTCTTCCTCATTTGTGACATTACAATGGTCAAAGTTGGCTGAGTTTTTCTCCTGCGGGAACCTCCATAACTTGTGTTTCCGGTTTTAAGGAAAGATAGGGATTATTAAAATTTGAGATACATTGATGGGTATATTAATGATTTGAAAAAGAAAAGTGATATTCCGTATGCTAACTATCACCAAAAGTATAAGGAGAAACTTTAATTTTTGTGAGATTGTTAGATTGTCCCGCTCCAAGTTGATGTAGAATTTTATTTAAGCATTGTTTGGTTCACTTAGTAAGTGACTAAATCAGGCTATAAGATGAATGTTGTAAAAACTTGATACACATAAAAACTTATTATACAACTTGATACACGTGAAAACTTGTAATACAACTTGATACACATAAAAACTTATTATATAACTTGATACATGTAAAAACTTATTATACAACTTGATACACATAAAAACTTATTATACAACTTGATATATATAAACTCCTTGTACACGGAAAAAAATACTAGATACCTGTAAACCTATTATACGGTACATGTAAGAACTTGATACACAAAACCTTTGTCCACGTATAATCTTGGTATACGTAAAACCTTTGTGCCTAAAAAATCTTCGTACATGTAAAAACTTTATACATGTGTATAATTAAATGTTACATAGTATACAACAAAAGTATTAATTTATGTGTAATAAAAACTTGATATTCACAATGTACGTAAGAATGTACTAACTTTATACACAACAAACCTTTCTTCCCGTAAAACTTAGTACATGTATAATCTTACCACAAAATGTGGACCGTTTTATTCTGAATCATAAATCTTTGTGCAAAATTTTAGTTTGATGTACCCAATTTGTTTGAAAATCTTCAAGTTTGAGCAACCAAAGAAGCTTCATTGGAGGCCAAGTGACCCCCTTTTCTCCTATATATTCATGTCCATATTTTTGGAATCATACACAAGAGTTAGTCATTTATCATCTATCATCTTGCTAAGGATTGTAGATATAGCTAGAGGGTGGAGCTAGGTAAGGAGTGTGAGGATGAAGGACTTCTCGAACTATGGCCATGAGGATTGGGCACAACACAAATCCTCATGGCAGCACGTATGCGATTGTAGTAATTGGTTGTTACATTATCTCAATTGCTTAAATTTTGTACCATCCCATAAATATCATAAAATCTTAATGCACGTAAGAACTTGATACGTGTAAATTTTTTGTTTGCCTTAAAACTTAATACGTGTCAAAAATTGATACATATAAACGTGGTACACAGAAGAACTTAATTATGTTATACACATACCGATTGTACACGTCAAAAATTGGCACACGTCGAACCTTTGTCCACGTAAAGCTTGGTGCATGTAAAAACTTACTACACGTTAACCTTGGTGCATGTAAATGTTACTACATGTAGAACCTTTGTCCACGTAAAGCTTGGTGCATGTAAAAACTTACCACACGTAAACCTTGGTGCACGTAAACGTTACTACCCGATAAACTTTATACAAGTGTATGCATTAAAACTACATAGTATACAGCAAAAAGTTTAAAGCATGCTTATCTATGCATTATGAAGTTGTACATTGAGAATAAATATCTCTTAAAGATTAAAACTAATTCTGTAAAGTGTCACGTAATACACATGTTTGCATTATAGGTACATATTAACAACAAATGATAGAATATTAAATGTGAAAAATGCCATGTGCTATACTTGTATCTTTGATAATCTTCGTATGAAAAATGCCATGTTAGCAATGTACGTGGCACTGTTCCCTGCTACAACAAACGTGACACTATTTACAAGATTAGTTTAAACGTGAAACTTAAGAGATTACTTGACACTTTTGCAAATATACAATTTTTACGTCACACATTTACAAGAGATTACGTGCCACTTATGTGTAAGGAGAGTAGTAGGGTCATATGGGGTCTCTACGGTAGCCATTTTATGAATTTAAACTATTAGGAAAAATATCTTGGTCTCCCATACAATTACTTCATTGTCATGACTCCTTTCACCTGGAAACACTAGTTTATGCTCACGGCTTCTTCCAAAGCTCCTCTTCATTCTCCATGCTTGCGGATAGTTGGTATTACATCTACTGTTCTCCTGTAGTGCATGTTGCCCTAAGAGGTTGTGGTTGTGTAAGACATAATCGATGTCAATTGAGTCTAGTTGAGTCTAGTTGAGTCTAGCTGTTTTTTCCATGAATATGCACGCAAAAGCATGGTATAGGTAACAATGTGGCACAGGCAAAAACTTGGTACACCTAAGAAATTGGTACACGTAAGAATAACATGGCACATGCAAAAACCTTGCTACACAAAAGATGTGACGCACGTAAATCCTTGATATATACTTTAGAAAAATATACACTTAAGAAATTGGTACACGTAACAACAACGTGGCACATGCAAAACCTTGCTACACAAAAGACGTGATGCACATAAATCGCGATACACGTGATAGTGATACACGGAATTAGAAGAAAGCGATACACGTAAAAATGCATAATTCGTATTAGAAGAACACGATACAAATAAAAATGCAACACATGTAAAAACCATGATACACGTAGAACAACTGTAATACATGCAAAATTGTGATACATGTAAAAACGTTGTGAACGTGAAAACTTGTTACACTTGCATGATTTAATAACATAATATACAATAAATATTAAAAAGTATGAATACTTATTACTTATGATGTTGTACATTTACACTGAGGTTAATATAATCTAAATAATCAACATCGGAACTACTTTTGTGAAAGTGCAAGTGACATGTTTGAAGTAAGAATGTGAGAATACACATTACTTCCTATAAGGTTACTTGATCAAATCATGTCTTATAAGACAATCATGATTCTCCTCAATCTTTGTTGACAATGTCTTCCCTAAAATTCTACTTTCACTCATGAACTTTATGTTTTTGGATATTTCTATGACTTGACATTAAACCACCTTTCAATTAACCCGAATGGTATTAAAATTATAGCAGCCTAATCAATCAAATACATCAAATTCACATAGTCAAGCAAATTTTCATTACTAATTACCTAGGAACGATGGAGACCTCAAATTAGGAGCCATGAGGCTTCATATGTATTGCATATCATAACATATTAGTCCAAAAGAAAAATTCACAAGATTTCATCATTTTCACTTTGTACTGAAAATAAAATTATTGCAACAAAAAGAAAATTCACAGTAGTACCCTCAACCCAAACCAAACCATAACAAAATTTCTTCGTGTGCAAAGAATGGCCTTGTAGTGGTAAAAATTGCCCCAAATTTTACAAAAGAAAAAATGTTCAAAACTAGACCCCTCAAACCAAAATGCATGCCATAACTTCCTCACACCTAGGATGGAATCAAGGTTTCTACCACAAGATCTAGATTCAAAGTGGATTCTTACCCCATAAAAAAAGATGAAATCCAAATGTTCAAAATCAGCTATTCAAGTGTAGAAACATCATTTGCAAATCCAATACCTAAAATAGCAAAATCAAAAATCATTCAACTACAAAGTTGTGAAAATTTATATAAAGATCATACTAATGAAGATTAATTTCATGAAAAATTATTTTCAACTTCACATAATCGGCTTGCAATGGTGAAACAAACCTCTGGTCAAAAACCCAAAAAACAAAAGCCGCCTTCACTAATACGCATGCCATAAACTCATACTTTCTTGAACAGGTTCAAAAATTTCTACCACACAAACTAGACTTGGTACACACATGGGAGACGATCGAGGACGCACGGAATTGGGGAATGCGAGCGAGCCGGTTTTGCATCGAGGGCGGCCCCAATTGTGACGGAATCGACTGCGCGTAATTCACCTTATCACCCCCATCCATCAATTCTCCTTTTGCTGCATAATTTCATCGCATTCCGATCGACCGCGGTGTCTGATGATACCCCAGTGAATTCTTCTCGATCGAAGCTGCACCTAACCCAATTTACCGAATCTCCACAGTGTGTCTCGCAGACGAATATGCTCTGATGACATAGCCGGGCTGTGAACATGATAAAAAATTTAACTTCTCTTCAAGCAATTCACGAATAGAAGACTTCAAGGTTTAGGGTTTCACTGTAAGAGAATCAGCAGTTCTGTAAAGGTCGAACGAAGCTCCGAAATAGAATCTGAATGCTCATTAGATGTTACTACTACTCTCTCTGACTTGTCACCCTCACAAGCTCTTGAAACGATGGCATCATTTAGACCTTTTGCATTCTTAGTTGCGACTACTGCTAATTCAAGGTTTGGCACATTCCTTTCAGAAGCGGGACCATAGAGTTCTACCACATTGGCAGATTGGGGCGCCAATCATTGTCCCACTTGAGAAAAATCTCCTCCTGCAGAAGCCGCGGAAAGCTTCGTAAAAAACTGGTCACTACTTCGATCAGGAACAGGTGGCTCACCAGGTACCAAGTTGATACTCGATCTCCAAAATCCAACTCCATTTCAAGAACAGTATGCATGCCGCTCAGGAACAAGCACAGCGCCCACCAAGGATGTCTTGAAATATGTAGAAGATCATCTTTGCCCACTCGTGAGCAGTTCTTGTAGCACAAAAATGCTTAGAATAAATCGTTTCCGGCAGGACCTTCGAGATGTCCTGCTTCATTAGAACCTCCACCGACTGCTACATGTTCATACAGTAATTGAAATACCCAAAAGAATCGATCCATACCATCCGCCATTTTATCAGACTTCCTCTGCATCGAGTCTGACTCTCTCCGCATGGACTGTAACCGCATCAGGGTTTCATTACAGCTTAATCCATCCAACTCGCACCTCGATGATTCTTAACTCAGCCGCTACTGAGTGTGATTAGCGGCTGAGTGTCCTTTGTATCAAAGATTGGGTTTCGACCTGTCTGTCTGGCTTTCTTAGTCATGGGGAAGCGCAAGCGTACAGCCAAGTCGGAGTAAGAGGACGAATCCCCCACAGCACACAGCGAACGGAGATCATCTTCCTCGCCACTCGACCACGGTGCGGCCGCGCGCAAGATACCTCTCGCACATGTCCATGAGTGCGTGATGTATACTCGATCTGTGAGGCCGGCAACTTTGAAAAGCTGATCGAATGCCGTGGGTGACGGTCGAAATTGGTATCAGGAAGGGACTCCGTCCTCATGCGGGCAAAGCAGTCCTGGTAGAAGCGATCGAATCTCGGTTTAAAGACGCCATATCAGTTGCTGCCCATCTGCCGCTCATGCAAGTGGCGAAGTAGTTGCTGCACTTGCGCAGCGTGCATGATATGCTTGACTGTCTCCACGACCACCATCTTGTCTTCGTCTTCGTCCATGTGTATTGCTTCAAAGTTTGAGTGAGTACTTAGCGGTACGCTTCAACTTCTTCTTCTTGGAGTGCTAGCTCAGCTTCATCCTTCGGCACTAAAGTGATCCTCACAATAGCTCCCGCACCTTCCGTCATTGTTTCTTCCATAGCATTTCTGCTTCTTCTCCTGCAAGCACGCATGTAATCTCCTTGTTTACGATGATACAATCACCTTCTGATGGCTATCAATGGCTCGAAATACAATGTACCATTGAAAATTTACATCCGGGGATGTGAGAATCTTTATATTCTCTAAAGATCCCTGATTTACAGTTTCCTGTTCACACTTTATCTTACTCACATGAGTATGGGCCCCATTGCCTTACTTCTGCACTGCTTCCAATCCAGAAGTAGCTATGTGTGTCATATGACAACAATTCCTATTAGAGTTGAATTCCTATCAGACTAGTTTAACTGTGAGCATGAGAGTGGTCAAGTTTTCTAAGATTTGCATTATGTAGGTTTATATTTATTATTTGAAGGTTATCTATGTCATACTAGCGCAAGATATCCTACTATGTTAACCCCTAAAGAAGAAGCTCTTCAATGCACCTCTAGACGCCCATATCTGAAAACCGTGAACCCCGGCGTACGATCTTGTTTATAATTGCCTAATTGGTCTACCCACCAATTTCTATTGAATTAGTCATAGTTCAGATCTTGAGATATATTGAGTTAGTGTTTCAGTTAACAACAAATGTTTTGTAAACCAATTGACGAGAATGTGGTTGACTACAGGGGTTAATAAATTTTTGAGATAAAGCAATGCCCTTTGCACTCAAATCTATGCCTTATCTTCAATACATCTTCGATTTTGTCAAGCTTTCTAGAACTAAATCTAGACTCTAATTGAAATCCGTTTCAAAAAAAAAGCCAAAATCCAACAATGGATGAAGAAGATATAGCCCCTCAAAATTCATTCATTTATTCACTTTCTTTCAAGATAGAAACATCGTTGCAAATCTAGTACCAAAAATATTTGGATCAAAAATCTTCCTACTAGAAAGTTGTTACCCTTCATGGTGAAAATTGCCCCAAATCTTATGAAGGATAAAATGTTTAAAACTAGGCCCCTCACACCAAAATGCAAGCCATAACTTCCTCACACCTTGAATGGAATCAAGGGTTCTACCACAAGAATAAGATTCAAATTGGATTTCAACGCCAACAAACAAAGTCAAAATCCAACTATGAATGGAGTAACAACCTCTTGTGTTCTTTCAATGTTTTGAGTACAGAAACATCATTGCACATCCAACACCTAAGTTATCCAAATCCCAATCTTTCCAACTACAGAGCTCTTCATATTCACACCAAGATCATACTTGATTTCATGAAAATCCATTTTCAATTTTCTCATAATTGGCTTGTTATCATAAAACATGCCCCCAAAAACAAGAGCTCCATGTCACAAAGTCACACTTTCTTGGACAAGTCTTACCCTTTACCACACAAAGCAGCCTTGATTTGGGAATAAATCCAAGTGGGTTCTTCCAGAAGAAACTCCTCATCAAGTAGGTATATCTCTTCAAAGTTGTTGTTTGTCATCCAAAACATCATTGTTCTACATGGGGTTGAATTCCCTAGAATACACACCTATGGTTAATTGATGCTACAAAATTCAAAACCACCAAAAATAGCCTTGAGGGTGGGATCCAAATGCCAAAATTGTTCATTCTTTGAGAGTCCTAGTTTCAAAGGTCATGGTTCCATTCCCGATGCGGACCTGTTGGAATGGGAAGACCATCCCTTCCACGCAAGCAAGCAAGCAACGAAAGCATCAGATCGATCGTGCAGCCGGATCAGCGCTGGCGCACCGTCATCGGCTTCATCACAACCATCACTCGATCACGTGAAGCATTCTTAAATTCCGATTCCCCAGGCATCATTCATCTCTCGCCTCCACGCCCCAGACCTTAACAGCATTGATCTTAGAGAGCGCACGGATTTGGCCAGGACAGGGAATGCGAGCCGGGAAATCGACGGCGTCCTCAATTGTAACGGATCAACTGCGCGTAATTCATCTTATCACCCCCATCAATTCTTATTCTCATTCTCTTTTTGCTGCACCGCGATCGCACTCGTCGCGGTGAAATGTTCCCGAACCCAATTTTTCAAATGAAGCTTGATCCAATTGGGCTTTGATTTCCAGAGTGTGTCTTGCAGCACAGCAGCTTTGGTTTGATTAGGGCGCGCTTCCAATTGTTGGACTTCCTGTTTGTCTTTCATTACTGTAACAGTGTGTTGAAGTTTGCTGTTTACTGTTTCTTTCGGTAATTTATCCTAGAGCTCTGTAGTGAAACGCCATCTTGGTCCAGAGTCTTCAAAGTGAGGTCGTAATTTGATTAGATTAGGGCGTGAGAAAGCTCCTTACATGTCTTTCATCAGTATAGCACTTGTGTGTGCTTCTTTCCCTTTTATTGTAGTGATTATACCTCAATGAAGTTTCTGCAAGCTGCACCTAACCCAATTTGTGCAAAGCTTTACCGCATTGGTCTTGAATTTTCGAAGTGTGCTTCTTTTTTATTAGGGCGGGCTTCCAATTGTTGGACCTCCTGTTTGTGTGATTGCTGTTTGAGGATTTCTATTGAATTCTTTGCAGGAGTAAAGCAAGATGGGGGTTGAATTCGAGAGAGACGACTACCGATTCTTGACGGAGCTCGGGCTTGCTCCTGAGAATCTCGGATGCTATGGAGGTGGAGTATGGCGTGCAAATGGCCCCACTATCACCACCACCAACCCATCTGACAACAAGGTACACACAACACCTCCAAAATGCGTGCGAGAGATTTAGGGTAATAGCTTGCAACAGTATAGAGTTTTTGTGATATAAAGGTGGTGTGTGGGTTTTATGCAGCCGATTGCAACTGTGAGGGAAGCCTCTCTTGAAGACTATGAAGAGAGCATGAAGGCCTGTGCAGATGCTCGCAGAATGTGGATGCTGGTATAAAATTTATCCCTCTTCTGTTTTTCAGTGGTTCTATGGCAACAACATCTGACAATGTCTACTTTCGAGCTACCTGGTTTCTTTTCTTACTGAAATATGGTGCTTTGGAGTTATTACTTCGAGAATGCACTAAGGTGTATATTGCGATGATTCGAAGTGCAGCTTGTCACCATTTATTCTTCTTGTGAATGGATGTCAGCCGAAAATTTCTTTGTGGGTGACAAGATCCTTCAATTTTATGAGTTTTTGAGATGGTTTTGGTAAGCATTGTGTGTAGACTCCAGCTCCGAAGAGGGGTGAAATAGTTAGACAGATTGGCGATGGGCTACGCGCAAAACTCCCGCTCTTGGGCAAGCTTGTCTCTCTTGAGATGGGCAAGATCTTACCCGAGGGAATTGGAGAAGTTCAGGTACATATTTGCATTACATTACTTTTGATATTCGGATCTCTTACACTAGGTCGGTCTGAGATTCTACTTCAAATCACGTGCTTCTGTTTCTTTACAGGAGTTCATCGACATGTGCGACTACGCAGTTGGATTGAGTCGGCAACTCAGTGGATCCATTATACCTTCTGAACGTGAGCATCTCAACTTGACATGTAGCACATGTTTCACTTTACTCAAGATGTGATGTATTGGTATATTCAGGAGTGAAAGAATGTTTCCTCACAGCAGTGATTGTTATGCTTGGCAGGTCCAAAACACGCCATGATGGAGGTACATCCTCCACTCGAAGTGACGACCAATTAGGGTTTTTGTTTCTTCAGGAAGCAAAGGTTATCTTCTAACAATGACACTCATACAGGTGTGGAATCCACTGGGCATTGTCGGCGTGATCACTGCGTTCAATTTCCCTTGTGCGGTACTTGGTAATATTCAATCTCAACAATCTCTAGATCCCTAGTCCTGTCTACGCACGTAAATCCCTTTCCCTTGAATTTTAACCTTTTCATGTGGGTCGAGAGTCCTTACCGTATGGGGTCGTTGATTGCAGGATGGAATGCATGCATTGCTCTTGTTTGTGGCAACTGCGTTGTCTGGTGAGAGCTGTTGCAAGAACCAAATAATTATGTAAAAACCATCAGAAGGCAGTGTTGCTCGTTGCTCTCGTTTAAGTATTGGTTTTGCTCTGGATTACTCTAAACTGGTCGTGGAAGTGGAATTATTCGTAACAGGAGGTGGAGTGGCTGTGCAGGAAGGGGGCACCATCGACGCCCTTAGTGACACTAGCCACAACCAGAATCATCGCCGAGGTGCTTGAAAGGAACAAGCTCCCCGGAGGCATATTTACCTGCGTCTGTGGGGGCGCTGAAATTGGTGACGCCATTTCACATGACGCCCGCATACCTCTCGTCTCATTCACTGGCAGCACCAAGGTCTCTCGTCTCTCAACCTCCCCTCCCTCTCACTATATACCCACCACTTAGCTCCAGGAATTCCTTTAGATGTTGCAAATTCTGTGTTGGTTCAAGGTTAGATTGAGCTATTGGAAAGAAGGGGGGGCTTTCGGATGGTTTCTATGAGAACGAAGCTAACATGGTGGAATGTCTGTGTGGAACTCAGGTGGGCTTGTTAGTGCAAAGTATCGTGCATGCAAGGCACGGTAAGACCTTGTTGGAGCTCAGTGGAAACAACGCCATTATCGTAATGGACGATGCAGTTTTGCCGCTTGCTGTTCGGGCCGTCTTATTTGCAGCCGTCGGTACTGCTGGCCAACGTTGCACCACCTGCAGACGCCTGGTTAGCTCGAAATCTCATTATAATGTGCCACAAACATCAATTCGGACGCGCTTTTGGAGACAATCGTTCAATGTTGACATTCTTTCAACTGGTTTCAGATCATTCATGAGAAGGTGTATGACGAGATGCTGGAGAAATTGCTGAAGGCGTACAAGCAGGTGAAAGTTGGAAATGCAGTGGAGAAGGATACCCTGTGTGGGCCTCTTCATTCTGAGCTCTCGATGAAAGGCTTCGAAGAGGGAATTAAGAAGATTAAGGCTCAGGCACGATTTTTACTCCTCAATGTGAAGAATAGTTCTGTCATGTTGATGTTGTAGACGATTCTCTCGAAAGAATCCATGCAAAGTTTTTGAGTTCTAATATACTGAGATGTACAGGGAGGCAAGATTTTGACAGGGGGCTCAGTAATCGACCGCGATGGCAACTTTGTTGAACCAACAGTGGTGGAAATCTCACACGACGCAGATGTCGTGAGGGAAGAATTGTTTGGTCCTGTTTTGTATGTCTTCAAAATCAAAGTGAGTTACGTTGATAACCTTTTGAGTTTCGTACGTACGGTAGGCTGTTGGATCGTTTCCTTGATACAAAAAATAATTTGATGCATCGTTGCTGACATGATGCTGCTGGTGGGCCTTGATTTTGCAGTCATTGGAGGAAGCTGTTGACTTGAACAATTCAGTGCCACAGGGTCTCAGCAGCTCTATCTTCACTCAAAGCCCAGAAACCATCTTCACGTGGATAGGGTATGCCACATCCCTATCAATCTGAAACTATAAGACGAGCGCTTCACTCTTTTATTCGAATGTGCAACTCAATGATCTAGTTTTGAGTTTGATTTGTACAGTTTGATTAATGCGTGTTTTCCTTTTGATTGTTTCAGACCTACAGGCAGTGATTGTGGCATAGTGAATGTGAATATCCCAACCAATGGGGCTGAGATTGGAGGCGCCTTCGGTGGAGAGAAGGCAACAGGAGGTGGAAGGGAGGCCGGCAGTGACTCGTGGAAACAGTACATGCACCGTTCGACCTGGTACACATCCCTCACTTTGTCTTCGAGTAACTTGCAAATGCACTTCTCCCTCCTTAAAGCTTTCAACCCTAAACCCTAATTTAGAACAATATACAGCACCTCTTAATCATGTGTGCAGCACTAATCGATGTTCTCTGCAGCACTATCAATTATGGCAACGACCTACCGTTGGCGCAAGGAATCAACTTCGGAGGCTGAATCAAGTTTTCAGTTACGCATACCAAGTGAAGGGCAACATACCAAGTCATTGGACCACTAATACAAGATGATTCCACTCAAGGTGCAGGGACTAAGATTGTTGTTTGCGTTTTGCTCTATCGGTTCTAGATGTCCATAGCTTTTCGAAGTACAGCTGCTGTACTTCGAAAGACATAGCTCTTCGAAGTACAGCTCTATCGGTTCGAAGTACAGCTGCTGTTTATGCTCGTAAACAAGCTCATAAGGTTACGAACCGTAAGTGTTCCATCACTTCCATGGAAAACCTCAAACGTTGTGATTGCCTTATTCAAGTTTTGTTGGCTTTTCAAGAGCTCGCACCTGATAAGTATAAGCCCCATGCGTTTATGAGTAGGTCATTGCAATCTCAATGAACAAAGCATGTGATTTCAGCTTTGTTCGCCTGAACTCAGCTTCACAGAACTCTCTACAATTTGCCACGTCCATTGGCTAGAAAAGTGTTGTGATAAAAGTAACCCACGTGGGTATGTTCAGAAGTTGTGAAAGCAAAAGAGAATCGTATTACATAATCCTTAACTCAAACCAGCACAAGTTGGCTTACCCATTGATCGCCTGCTACAAGGGAAGAACACTCAAGGAAATAAATTCCCATTTAAGATGAAGCAAAATTGAAATCCCGACAAAGAGGATCAGATATGGAGGGGAGAACTTGGAATCTAACCTACGAACAAAAATCTACTCGTAATTCTGCCTCACTTTCTTCGATTTCTTAGAACTCGTTTGAGGAGTCCCCTCTGCCTGGACCTGCACTTTTTCGGAGGTCTTTGCCTTCTTTTTCGACTTGGCACTTGGAGTCTCGACTTCGACAGCTTCTGCCTTGGCAGATGGGGTCTCGACAGCTTCCGCCTTGACAGATGGGGTCTCGACAGCTTCTGCCTTCTTCCCTTTCTTCTTTTTCGAGGGGGTCGTTTCTTTCTCAACTTCCATCGCCACCACTTCATCGTTCGCCTTCTGCTTCTTCGAAGAAGTTGTGTTGTTGGCGTCTCGTTTCAGATTGGCGACTGTTTCCTTGAGCTTTGATAAGAAGGTCTGTATCTTTCCCTGATCAGGTGCCTGAATGGCCTTCAGACCTGCTAAGAGAGCTTCCTTATCAAGTGACTTATGTGGGAAAAGCAGTCTCAAGGCGTCGATAGAACTGATACAGAACGGCAGAGCAAGCAGCTTATGTTCCCTCTTCTTCGGAAAATCTTGAACGGTGGACAAAATTACTGCCCCAAATGAATCCACATGCCCCTCGAGTGCCTCAACGAAAAGCTTGGCTATTTCACCCTCTCCAGTTGCGGCCTTCTTCCCTCCTTTCGGGGATGTCACCGGTTTCAAGATTTCAGTGACGAGGCGCATAGCCTCACATCTCAAAGTCATATTCCGGCCATTCCCGACCTTCTCCATCAACTTCCCGATGCAAGCCCTTCCAAGAACTGGGTGTTGTCGGAAAATCCGACTCCAAAACGGTCCTTTCAAGCGCGAGTGATGGTTCGTGAAGGAGTCTTCCACAGATTTCCTCAAGAACTCCGACACTTCTGCATCGCCCTCGTTCACATTCCCTACCAAAATCCTCAACGTCCACAAAACGCAATCCTGCAACCAGAGTACGATATTTATAGTCAGAAAACGCATCCTAGACTGTAGCACATTTGGAAAAGCTTGGACGTGGCGTATTTATGGCGAAGCAGAATGGGAAGTGTACCTGAGCTAAGGATGCCACCCTCTTAATTGACGACTTTGCTGCCAGTTTCCAAGACTGCTGCAGTAATTGTCTAGTTTGAACTAAATCTACGTCGTTCCTCTTCGGTGGGGACTTTTTGTGATTGAATACTCCTCGCAACAAGGTTTCGAACCGCTTCACTAATACCTCGTTCCCCTCAGGAGCTGTCCCTAGTTGGTTTACGGAAATAACAAACGCCTTCAAAAGACCCGACACTCCAAGCACGACCAGACTGCTACTAGGATGCTTGTGAAGAAAAATCTCCAGTAACGATAAAACTCTGAGTTTGAAGTTCATCAACTCGAGTTGGGCGTTGCCTTTGCTTGCTAACTTCTTCTGCTTCAACACATTAGCCAAAAGCACATCCGCTCTGAACATGGCTTCATCATCCATGTCCGAGACATCTGAATCAGAGCCCTCTGCTTCCTCGTCCATGTCCTCAGCAGATCCTACAAAAACGAATTGTCGTGAGCATACTTAAAATGACTCGATTTCAGAAAGCATAAGCTGGGAAGATGTCTAAAATGCCCTCGTCGAAACCTGCCGTCCTTGTACAATGAGCAAAAAATAGGATTAAGAGTAGTACTTTTAAATCTCATCTGTTCGGTTAAGGATCTTGCTTCACCATCTCCGTCACCCATCTCTACATCCTCGTCTCCGTCATCGTCTTCATCGTCATCTTCAGTTTCTCCGTCCTATAACACGACGTCAAAAAAAACGTTATGCAGATGACTTCCAATAGCTGTATGTTATTAAGGATTGAGATGATATTTGTTCGATGTACCTACCTGTTTAGGCTGCACCGACTTCTCACCATCGCCTTCCAATTCTCCATCCTCGTCATCCTCTAGGATATCATCGTCATCGTCAGTATCATCTTCACCATCTTCGAGCATGGACTTATGACGTCCCGACTTAGAGCCCTTCTTTAGAATCCGGAGACAGTCTGTCATGCCTGCACTCGTGAGGTCCTCACAGTACGATTTGAACACCTGAATACGAAACAAAGATGGCCTTCAGTAAGAGTATAAGGAGCCTAGATATTGATGCTGAAGTCGGAAATAAAAAGTATCAACGAACTCACCTTTTCGACTGCCTCGCGAATTGGATGCGACGATTTGGCCAGCTGCGACAATAAGACATCAAGAAGGACATCCATCACCGGGGGTGCTTCACTTCCCTCCTCCACTGCAACCGGAGGGGCAATGTTCGACAACTCCGGCAACTCGGGGAAGGCTTTGCTACAACAGATGGCAAGCTCGGCTGCAATATCGTCTGTAGACCCTGGTTCCAGGAAAGATTCGAGGAGCAGAAGTGAGAGGAGGGACCTCAAAGCCACCAGCCGGCTTAGCTTATTCACATCCTTCTCGGATTTAACCTGTAAAGGTGACAATTGTAAGACATCTCAAAAAACATCTGTAGGGGTTAGCGCTACAATGAGGGCAACAATAGCCTCGTCAACCATCCATAGGGCAACAAGCAATACCAACTCTGTTGAATTGCAAGGGATATAGTGTCATATGTGGTGCACATTCAGTCAAATAATTCAGCATCCAAAAAAGTAGAGACGGGAGGAAACTCACAGCTGAGGATAAGATGGACACGGTCTGCTGAAGTATTTTGACAGACTCAGCAGCTTCCTCCTTAAGAGGCTGCACATGAACAGCACTTGCAGAATCTTGAATGCTCAGGCAAGTCGAAGCTGCAAAATGGGTGAAATCTTCGTCAACTGTCTCCGTCCGCTCAATTAAGCCTGCGCTGTTGCTTCTGGACTTTTCAGCAGCAATCCAGCGATCGGCAATGACTATGATACTGTGCAGACGGTCTGCGATTATCTTCCGCAGATCCTCAGGCAACGTCCTTTTGGGCAAAGTATACTCATTCTCAGCATGAGCACCATTTTGTTGATCGTTTGCTTCGAATAAGGCCTGAGCGATGAAAAACTTGATGACTTCTTTGAATAGTGACCCCTGCGCAGTTCTAGGCTCCACTTCCACCTCTTTGCACAAGGTAAACATCTGCTCCACGATCCAAATCCTTTCGTTCGCTCCTGCTTTGTCTGTTCCGTTAACCCCAGCATCTCCTGGTTCCTCAGAAACAGAAGGTTCAGCGGCTACAAACATCTCCGTAAGATTGTGGACAAACGCCAGTACACCATCTTCAGTCGTCATTCCTTTGGTGAGGGCCCGAACAGTGAAGGTTTTTGACACTGCATCAAAATTACCATAGCTGTGCTTTTGCAGTGCCACAATTACAGCAGCCTGACGATGAGTGCTAACTTCAGCCCACACACAGAGCTCACTCAAACACCTCTTGGCACTTTTGTGAAGAAGCGTGGTTTTCGAAGATAGAATGTTCAGGATAAAGCGGACGAACAAGTTGGACAGGACAATGGCGACAGATTCGGGATTCGGCAATCTGGGTAGGACTAAAAGAAGGAGCTCCATCGCCAGATTTTTCCTTTCGTGAGAAGAAGTCAACAGCGCTCCATCAACTACAACACTCCAGAAATTCGTCAAATTAGTTTCTATCCTTTTTAGATCCTTCGCATCCTTGCCAGATTTGGCTTTGTTCTTCTTTGCTGATGCTTGAATGTGGTTGTTTGTTGGAGCGAACAGAAGATCTAGTAGGTGATCCCAAACGGCGTGCACACGAGGGTGAGCGCTAGATGATTCCTGCATTCATGACATCCAATCTGCATCAATCTCTGAGGAAAATATACACCAAAAAAACCTCCCCTTCATAAAAATAACCTAGCACTCAGCAAGAGACCTCGTTCGAATGATCTCACCTTCAAACACGGAATTAGTTTGGCTAGGTGAGATGGCTCAAACATGTCTTGCAGGTTGCCTGACTCCGGGACCAAAGGTGAGCTTTGGGCAGGGAGCTTATCATGCAACCGCAACACTAGGAGCAATGCCTCCGCACTCTGGCTTTCGACGTCCTTCCGCAACAATTCATCGAACATGGGACTAGCACACACGGTATCCGTAACAGTACTTGGAGGCAACTGAAAAATTTCAACATTGCATAATCAGTAAGATGTCAAGCAAGTAGAACATAGTAAACTTTAGCACATAGGAAGAGATTTTATCTAAAACTAGAGAAAACATAACCCTAGAAACGTCAGTTTCCAAATTAGAGTTTGTAAAGATGTAAGGATCTAGTGGTAACAAAGGTACAATGCGACCTCAAAAACAGTAATAATATCACTCTGCAAGATACAGAGATGGAACAGGACGTACCCTGCTGGCAAGCTCGATGAGCAAAGTCACAGCTGGCTCCCGGAGAAAAGTCTTCTGCTTAGCGAGAGTGAATAGGTGCTCCACAATCTCATTTGCCAGTCCCTTCTCTTCTAAACTAGTGCCGTCACCAAGTATCCTCTTTGCTCGTATCAAAGACCCATACGCAAACAAGCGACCTAACAATCCATCTCTCGCATCCTGTGAAGTCACGCAAGCGAAAGCAAAGTTACAAGTGCAAGTAACTTAGAAGTGATCACTGCAAGTAATATTAGAAGTTACATTTAAATCTTCAAAGGCATGCCAAGGAAAGATCCACCAATGATACACTAATTTGGATTCCCCTACATCACTTCCTTTAGTATGTGACAGCTGCTCGACTCTCAGTTACTAGTCTAACACTCTAGTAGCCCGACACGCAAAACGGTGACATACAGCAATATCCTTCTTACCGGCGAGGAAGAACATGCTGTTCAGAAAATTCCACTCCGTGGTGGACATTATTAGGTTAAGTACTCTCAGATTCACCCTTCATTGCCGAGAAGAAAAAACTATGAAGTTGATCAAAGACCAACAGGTTATTCCTAGCGTATCAGGCCATCAGTTCCCACACGACAATCATAAGAATATCTTACTTCCGACAAGAAATCCCTCGCTCCTACCCTCCTCAGGAATTTTGACCACTCAGAATTTCCTGCTCACCTGCTTTTTCATAGAAGACGTAACCTCCAGGTTCGAGGGTATAACCCGAAGCAAAGCATCACCACGTAGAACAGGAAGAGCTTCAACTACCGCAGTCAACGCCGTAGAAAACCCTTGTCTCGCACACTGATCAGAGTCATCATGATAAATTTAGGTCACTGGAGATATCCCGATTAAGGTGAGTGTGATCATAATGACCTAATTTGTCGGATTAATCCACTTGAATGAATTTGAAATGCCTCACCTCACGAGAAGAACCAAGCCCACGCACAAGTCGCCGCAATGCATACTGCCCAGCAGGAGCGCAGCCTTCAAACACACCATCATTGTCTTTTGCTCCAAGCACCTGTGAAAATTTGGTTACATTTTAGAACTTCATAAACCCTAAACCCTGCCTAAACCCAAAACTCCAAAACTAGAGCTTTACCTCAGCGATTCCATTTCGTCCGCCACCGGCAGCGTACTCCTCCTGCTTCTCTCGCAACTCACGCACAAGCGCCAAAGCCGCAGCCTCCCGCACCGCCATGTTCATGGACGAAAGATTCCAATAGATTTGCATTCCCACCGGAGTGAGGCTCTGATTGGCAGTGCTGGTCCCAGAAATCACATCGTGTCCACCGCCGGCGCCTTCCATGGCTGCGATCATCTTTGCTTCAAAAAAGACTCCTCTTCACCGCCCGCCCGCTCTCGCCATGGCGCCTCAGGGCAACTGTTCGTGGCAGCCAGCTACCTAAACGATGGATGAAGGGTGAAATGGATGAATGAATACTTCCAAACCTGGCCCCGAACCTGGACAGCTTCTGCCGTTGCATGACCGCGCTCTTTCTCCCGCTTGTCTCCGGCCCTGCCCTCTATCTCTCACCCGTGCAAAAATCCTCCCGCCCCTCCCTCGCTTGAGACTGCTTCAAATTGTCCTTCATTCTGACCATGACTTCGCTTATCAGCACACAATTGCATTACTCGCAAACATAAGATCAACGAATTTCGTGGTATCAACACGCTCGGCTTGTTTTGACTTGCACAATTTCGTGTCGACATTGAGCTTATATCGCTCACGACTTCTTTTGAAAATTGCTGAATTCGAGGTGTAAGCTTCAACTACAATTGCTAAGGTAGACAGACCCAAAACCGACAGACGACCAATAACCGATCAAGCCCAATTCCTAGATTTTGAAAGGACAGATGTACCTCATTTGTATATTTGAGCATGGTGTCGGCTTTAGGTTCCAAGCAACTTTTCACTTCAAACAATTATAACTATTTGAATATTGCCAATAAAATCACGAAACTTTTTGCATTCAACAAGAACCTTATGTTTGCACACATGAAAAATTCAAAAAATATATATATACCTTAATATCATGTGCTAAAATCCTTAAGTTGTCGGTTATAGGTTTGTCTACCTTATATTCTGTACTTTTATCCAGGCAACAACGGCTGGTCTTTCTTATCAACTTTGTTTATATCTCACGTGCCTCATTCAATCTCTCGTCACTCGAATTTTCTGTTTACACCAGGGCAATGTTGAAGGTTGAACTGCAGCTGCCTTGAGCCAATGTGCTCGAGGTCACTTTTCCACATTAACTAGTTTCCTAAATACTTAACCCTTAAACGCCCAAGCAAGCCCGAGGGGCTTGATTCCAAAAGGATCTTCAGAATCTTCTCTGTAGCTCTCACTATAATCAACTTTTTACTTATACTTTGATGTCAAACTGGTCACCTTCTTGTGATGCATTCAAAAAGTGAAATTTTACAATTCAAATCACAATTTGTATGAGTGATTTTGTGCTTTGAAAGGATTGTGGTAGCGAGGTTGGGGTTGTACATAACCTTGTAGGAGGTTGCAAGCTCATCATTGATTGGTTCATTCATGGTGCCCAAGTTCAAAAAGTGCACTATTCATGATGCCCAAGTCCAAAAAATGTTGTGATCCAATTTTGGGTTGGGCACCCGTTTTAGACCCCATGGGCGTTTAAGGGTTAACATCATGTATCAATAAATGCTTCAGAGATCCGTGTTTTAGCAGCTTGTCGTATGTTGATACTCAGACGTTGGTGTTTCTTCGATACAAGCTTGAAATGAGAGCAATATTAATACACCGGTCGGGGACAGTGGTACGAGCAGCCGGAATAGGGTATCGACATCTGGCGTGTAACGGAAATGTCGAAAGCTGCAGCCCTGGAACATGAAGAGAGTAAATTCTCAAAGCGTGAAAAGAGCACTGTTCTTTTGAAACGTGTGCTCTTGCTCCATGAAGAAGCATATAAGCGTAAAACCTTGAAACTTCTCCTACACCATGTTGAGTCCACTACAACAAGCATGAATGCGGAGAACAAGGAGCTTGGAACGGTGAAGTATGCGGAGAAACTTGCGGACAAATCTTGAGCAACATATTAGCAGAATTGGGACATGCAGCTTCGCGAACGGGGAAGAGAGGATGGATAAAGCGGAAAAGCAAAGGCCATTACCAGACCCGAACCTAATTCAAATCGAGCTTTGGTGAAGGGTAAGTCGGTGGATGAGAAGCTGGCCGTAGGCCTCCATCCTCCTTGATAGCTGCTGCGAATGCTTAGACGCGCCTCACTGCCCTCCAACTAGCTCGCTCAACGTTCGTCGCGTTCGTCGTCGAATAGGTTATATGACTGTTTATGGCTTTTACTTTTATATTTTTAAAAAAAAATCAATCCATTTTTATATTTGTGTTTTAGTTGATTTTTAATTAACATCAAATGTATATTGATTTGTTTCTAATAACCGAATTGTTTTTCTGTACGTACTAGGTATTTTACTCAAAAAATTAGGTTCTTTTTATGGTTAAAAATAAAGATTGCCTATTTTTTCTTTCATTTACGGAGGAATACGATCCGAAGGTGCTAATTCAAATCCTTTAGGTAAAATAAGAACAACACCCACATTTAATGCTCCTTTTTATCGTTAGTAAGAGCTTGTTTAGTCCATAAATCTTCCGCTAGAATTCAAGGTCCTTGCCATATAACAAGTCCAGAAATTCATTACAACAATGACTTAAAAATTTGTAAATTAGGTGAAAACCGACAGGAAGAATGGTCGAAAGGGAATAAGAATAAAGTACCCATCCTTAGCTGAACTACCACTTCTAGGATGAAATTCTTGAAGGGAACACTTATCGATGTCTGCAACGCATTGTAGAGCGGTTGAAATGATAGGGTTTCATATGATAATTACTAAGTCATTTCAATAAATGCTTGGGATTTGTTTTTTCAAAATCTCTATTTTTTTAAAAGAGAGATCCAAGACATATATTTTGGTTCCCACAAAATGAGGAGATTTGACTAAACTTTCTACGTTTAAAGTGTTCATAATCAAGATCAAATCTTAATTTCGAGGTAAATAACACTCTATCAAATTATTAAAATTCAATGTTCCTCTTTCACCAGGAATGTATTCAACTTCATCTTTAGCAAATATGATTGGCAATGGTTCACTTTGAAGCTTTAATGGAAAATGCAACAATGGATTACAGTGCGTCTTATAAGAAAAAATAAAAATTATCTTGCATTGTTGCTAAAAATATATTGATTCAATATTGTTATCATCTTATAAATCTTCGCTTTCATGTTGCTTTGGATACCTCCAACTGTCATTTTTCAATTGGAACACATTCATTTACTACAGTTGTATCAACTTCATCTTTTATGATGCTAGTTTTAATCTTTCTAATTTGGCGAATTACTTGCCTGGTCAATTGAAAAATTTAATTTATTCTTTTCAAATAAAAATCTTAAAGCAATTTCTTTATTTGTTGGATATTTCAACATTAATCATTTTAGATGTAGTACATGTAGGTGTTTATTTACATAGGTTATTGTTTACAATTTTTTCAATATCTTCAGATTTTTGTCCATGTTCATTATGAATTTAAATTATCAAATAGTTACTGCTTTTTATTCGAAGTTTATCATTTCAATTTTTGTACTTTTCAGAGGCAAAACTATTGACATGCTTTGGTTTAATTTTTCAATAAGTTCAAAATATCTTGAACCAAAAGCCTCAAAGATCTCCTTGTCACGCACTTACAGACACGTAAAAATCATGCAACCAATCTTCATTGAATTCAAAATCAAGTGTTTCTAAAGCTTTAGGTTTATTTGAAGTCATGCACAAAACAAGGTGTTGCATTGTGTTAATTCTAAAGATTTCAGATGAAATATCACAACATAAAACATATTCTATAGAATCAAATATGCTATCCATCTATTTTGTGATAGTGTGAAAGAGGTTTGAGATAGGTCATTGGACTTTTAGGTGTGTTGATGGGGGAAGTCTTTACATAGTCTCTGCCTAAGAGGACAGAGAGAACAAAGGGAACATCGTCTCTCTTATCCACTCTGCAGTGTCCTTCGCGGTTGGGCTCTGGTGCTTCTCGTCTGCGGGACACCTCCACTGCATTGCCTCCCGCTAGCAAACCGACCAATCTTTGGTCACTTACTCGCAATACTTCTCTCTTCTCATCACTGTCCAGGCGACGCGAATTACAACGAGCCCCTCATATCAAATTTTGCAGCACTGACTCGTTCACTAGCTCCAATCTCATCCTCTGGCAGCAATATGTGTTGGGAAGCTCGGGCGGTGACGAGCTCTCCTCCTCCTGCTCATTTGCTTCTATAGCTCGCACCCCACACTACGTAAGATTTCTCAATCCCTTCTTTTTGGCCTGTAAGATTTCTTATCCTCTTTCTCGGCCCGAACTTCGTTGTGTGCTCAATTTTTTTTGTTGCGAAATTGCTGCATTCGGAGATACCTACACTATTCTCTCTGCGGGCAGAAAAGAGCGGTCCAAATTTCTCGTTCACCCCGGAACATGAACCGCCAGAGGATAGAAATTAGTCAGCCATTGATGTAATTTCGTCTGCAAGTATCGGAGTTCCAGGGTTTTGGTAAGGGTTTAAGCGAATCAGGGTTTATCTCACACGAGATTCCGTTGTTCGCAGATTTGAGGCCATGGCGACCACCTTCCATTTGCGACTACAAGCTAGGTACGAATGTTCTTGTTTTCGTCAATTGTGAGGATTTTGAATGTGGAGCTTGTATCTCACCTCACTCTTGTGCTTGCAGGCTCGATGGATGTTCACCATTAGAGATGAACAAAGCTCTAAGCTCCCGTTCTTGCAACCCAGTTTTCTTGAAGCACAAGGAATCCCCTCCAAGACAAGGCTCCCAGGTGGTGAAGTACGTCGTGGCGGACATTGTTGTGGAAACGAAAAAGCCTTCTTCAGGAGAATCATTGTCTAGAGTAGCTAGGAAGCAATTGAAGTGGGAGAAAATGATGAAGGAAATCGATCTTTCAGGCTCTGCAGTCTCAATTTTGAGTAGTCGCAAAGAAGATGGCAAGATTGCGAAGAGCGACGTGCTAGGAACACTGATTAGGCTACGACAGCTCAACAAGTGGGCAATGGTTCTGGAGGTTAGTAACCCTCACACCACACTCTCCTCACAATGCTCACTCTTGATTCAAATGTGCTAATGCCCTATTCTTGTGATCAGGTTCTAGTTTGGCTGAAGAAGCAGGACTGGTGGAGCTTCGGCGTTCAGGATTTCAATTTGATTATTGCTGCGTATGGAAAGTTAGGCCAACCAGAAAATGCCGAGTCTAGTTTTGCCGAGATGCGTGAGGCAGGGTTGGAACCTAATGTAGCCTGTTTTACATCACTTCTTGAGGCTCATGCACGAGGTGAAAATTTCGAGCGGGCTGAGTCAATCTACAGACAAATGGTAGAAACAGGCCCTGCTCCTACCGAAGTCACTTATCATGTGTACATCAACGCACTCTGCAAGGTACTCTATCATAAATCAATGTTTAGTTTCTTGTATACTCTTAACATAAACCATTGTCGTGTTTATTGTGTGTGTGTTTTTTTTTTTTTTTTTTTTTCCAATTTTAACACTAGTAGCTTGCTTTGACATTACCGTTCGTGCAGGCTGAGCGGTTTCAGGATGCGGAGAGGATCTTCAACAGCATGGGTAAGCAAGACGAAGCAAAACCAGATTCTCGCTTGTACAATCTGATGATGCACACATATGGAAAAGCTGGGAAGCTTTCCGAACAACAGGCTCTTTATCGGCGTATGAAAGGCTCAGGCGTTCCCATGACAGCAGTTACTTTCAACAGTTTAATGGCGTCTCAGAAGTCCGTCCCAGATGCGGAGGCTTGTTTGCGACATGTACGTTGCTCAGTCTCAACCTTCGCAATACATTGAACTTGATGACCTCACACGTTCGAAGTTTCTCGATGTGACAGTTGCTTGATTCTGCTTCCAGATGCAAGAGGCTAAAATCAAACCAGATGTTATAACCTACACCGGGCTGATCAATGCTTACTCAAAGGCAAGACGGTTCGAAGAAGCTCAACAAGTATTCCGGGAAATGGTAGCCTCTGGTATCAGGTAAGCATCCGAGTTTTTTCGCATATCCTGGTTCCCATCCTCATTCAAACAGATGAGCATCTAAACTGCTCGTCTTCTCGCAGGCCTTCGAGAACAGCATACAACACCCTTCTAGATGCTTATGCGAGATGCAAAGAAGTTGAAGGAGCCGAGAAGCTTTTTAAGGCGATGGGACGAGACAGGTATCTATCTCATCTTACTCTCCCTATTTTAACCTCTTTATCATTCACATTCCAGATATTCATACGATCTGTGGTGAAATCAGAAATTTTGTTTGTGGTAAGAACAAAATCCATTCTCTCACTCAACATAATCGAAAAAAACGCATCTTTGCACTGAACTTCGTCTTTTCAATCTGGCTAGGTGCCGACCCGACGTACATTCATACACAACGCTTTTAGCTGCATATGCGAATGCGGGTGACATGAAAGGTGCTGAGAAGTTGATGAAGAAGATGAAGCAGGCAGGTGTGGAAGCAAATGTAGTCACATATGGAACGCTCATGCTCGGGTACACTAGTGTGCACGACACACCTGGGTTGCTCCGAACATTCGAGGAGCTCAAAAAGGCAGGTGTGAAGCCGAATGCTACGATATTCACTCTCTTGGTGCGAACTTTTGGGCAGCAGGGGAAATTTGACGATGCTTTGGCTTGGTTTAAGATGATGGTGGACTCCGGTTGCTCACCTGACCAAAGGTCACGAGCAGCTCTCATGGATGCTTGTCAATCCGGTGAGCACAAAGAGGAAGTTCTAGCTTATTTCGGCACTTTGAACTCTCATTAGCTTTTAGATGGTTCAAGAGGCCTTATTCTGCGGCTCAAGTAGTTTTAGAAGCTCACACCAAGTACCCCTTGTGACAATGAGGAAACTCTACCGTTTCACGATTCTGAATGCCCTGCTGTGGGCTTTGACGTACTCAATATTCACTTATGTAGTATTTACAGATGAAGAGGAATATCAAATCCAACAACGAAGGTTTCTGATTTTTGCAGCAGCTTTCTCTTGGCCAATGGGTCTCTCTGTTTTGCTTGCTGCTCAAATAGAAGAACTCCTCTGTGTACTGTTGTGAAGCTTAGTTTGGAAAACTGCAGTATGCATGTTTTGATTCAGTGTTACCAGTCAAATCTTTCATCTTCTACGTTATCTCACCTACATTAACTTTTACATATCTCATGTAGATTATTTCATTATCAAAGTACCTATATTGACCACAAAAGGATGAACTTTCTTCTGTTGTTTCTTGAATGTAGAAATGCAGAAAGCTTGTTTGATCATGTTTCATCTTTGTGACAGACACTTGCATTCTGTTCACAACCGGCGTAATAAAATATCAAAGTCTCTTCAGTGAATCATCTTGATCAAAGTGTCCAAAGGATGATAAGTTACATAAGAGTACCTAACTATTATAGGTGCAATACATTCCTTCCTATTACAGGTGGAAATTCCAGTGTAGACATGTTATGTGAACACTTATCAGGCATATTGTACAATACATACTTTTAAGCCCTATAATCCTTATAGCTCCAACACTCGGAAATGTGGCTCTTAATTAAGACTCATAATTTTGAATTGAGATTCAATTATCATAGATTAGAATGACTGAATCTATTACAATTATAATTTATCCATGTCCTAAAACGCTCCCGTCATCTCACTAAAATACCATGATTTTAGTATTACAAAGGGATAAGATGTACCTTTGGAAGCCTCAATATGCAACTTGTGCTGTAGATTTATACAACATGAAGGGCACATATGTAAGGTTGTTGGATGACCTATCAGGATAGCTCAATATTGTTCGCAATTACTTGTCGTACCATGAGGCTTAGAGGTGAAGTGTTTCAACAACAACAAACAACAAACATGAAGTGTTTCAACAAAATTTTCAAGCAAATCACGGTATTTTAGTGAGATGGAGGAAGTATATGATAATTGGAAAGGATAGAGATTGTATACTAGAGCCATAGCACAAAAGAATTTCTGTATTCAATAATATGTTGAAAGTTTCCATGTAGGGTCAGCAAAGAGACAGAGAAGGACAAACACCCAACCCTAAAACCCGCATAGCCATTCATGTGTCGACGCTGCGAGGCTCCTCGCGGAGCCCAGTCGGTAGCAGAAGAAGCACTCAAAGCTCCCCCGCAATCTTCCTTGTGGCACACAAAGTGGCTTAATGCGCTGCGATTGATATAATTTTCGGCCATTTCATCCGCAATCCTGGTTAGTTTCTCTTCAAAGGTCACTTACGAGCAAATGTAGCTCGTCCACCAGTCCTTACATCTCAATGCACATTGCTCGATTTGTGCTTTCATTCTTGAGCCATAAATTTCTTTGTAGAGACTTGAATCTCGAGTGCTTTATGAAAGTGTTTCACGTTTGAAGTAAATTTCACCGTTTGCATTTGCATTCCGGTACATTTTTCTCTTTCAATCGCTTGGATAATCTAAGTAGATGTAGCTCGAGTTTACGCACTGGCGATTCGAATATCATTCTGAAACTTATTGTATGCGCCATACATTTTCTCGCAGAGATTTTCGTAATTTTGAATTTCGTACATTTCATGTCTGGTCTTGAAAGCCGCCCGAGCCAATTTGCATCTGCAGCAATTTCGAACTGCGAGTGAACTCTAAGCCATTTTGATTGTTACTTGTCTTTCTTTTGTTTCTTGTTATGATCTGCGGCATTTACGTTGTGGTTGTTGCTATCTGCAAGTAGTTCCCACTCTTTCACTTGGATCACGAATTACCACACTTCACGGATTGTATTGCGTTTCGAGCTGATTTTTTCTTGAGAATCGGCGAAGGCGAACATTTTGATTTTAGACAAGAATCTTACTTTTTCGCATTCGAATTTCATTGGAGGCTGATACATGTTAGTCTTAGTATCCTCGAAGCATCATTCATGGATAGCTATGTCCGAGGCATGGATTTTTCTGTTCCATATTTATTAGGACTTGTCATTTATCTGATGAGGATTTACTGGTCTTGAGTACAGGTGCTCAACAAGCGCCGTTAACATGGAGATTGACAATGTTTCTCCTAACGGGGTAGCAGACGGGGCGTTAAGTGCGGAGCGCTCAGAGTTGATAGTCCTTGGCTCAGGGTCTTCTACTGGTGTACCGAGCCCCGTCTGCGTCATAAACCCCTCTGATCCTCCTTGCCATGTCTGTCATATGGCTATACAAGGTCCTCCTGAACTGAATCGGAACTATAGGTAAGTATGCCGACCTCGTCGTATTGTATACTCGTAAGTTCTCAGTCAGTAGCAGAGAACAGAAAGCTCAACAGTGAATGTTCCATCCTTGACTTTTAAGATTACGTAGATGTCAACGGTCTACAGCTCTAAGAAAGCTGTAGATCTATTCATGAATGTTGATGCTTGGCGAGACAGGGTTTGATACTGCCTGTTGCATTGATCTGCAGTGTCTTGGTCCAAATACGCATCGCTAATGTTGTGTAGAATATGAGCATCTCGGTTATTACATTAGCCTTATATGTGATTACCAGTGCGGTGTCTTCATCAAGGTTTAGGTTGAGTTGGCATGAGATTGGCTGAGATAGCTGCAACTAAGAGGTGCATTTGTAATGCTGAATGGAAAGGTGCAATCCATCGCTGCTAATCAGCTACATGGGGAATGATGGGGAACGGCGCTATATTCAGATAGATGCTGGAAAGAATTTCAAGGAGCAAGTGTTGCGTTGGTTTGTGCCTTACAAAATTCCAAGGCTTGATGCTGTGAGTTTGACCCTCCTCGTCTACCCTGTTCTCTTTGTCAAGGCTCAACATATCAGTGTGCGGGTTCTTATCACATGGGGCTTGCTTGGGGTGCAGCTCATCTTGACTCATGAACACGCGGATGCAATTTTAGGTCTGGATGATGTTCGAGGTGTGCAGCCTTTCAATGTGAACAACGATATCCCGCCCATGCCAGTTTTCGTTGCCCAGCACACTATGGACAGGTTTGCACCAGTCACTTAACACTGAATTGTTCACTGAATTTATCTGCATTGTACCTTCAGTTATGTGACCAAATTAAGCAGTATGTAGAGGTTGAGCTCATCGTAGTATCGTTAGGAAAGTTCGTTAACCTGTGATTTTAGTTAAACATTTTATTCTAGATGATTTTCCAGTGGTAGGAATGACTAACTTGGTTTGGAATCTTGCTACGAATTCTTGCCTGTGGATAAGTGTTATTGTTCACGACGCAGTTGGTTTAGATTTGCTGATCTTTGGCTATGTCATAAGTATGTTCTGCGACAAAAACTCATGCTGCTTGAAACAATGTCGGAGATGTTTGTAGAAACTAACACGTTGTACAGTGTGACAGCCAAGTTCCCGTATTTAGCCTCTAAAAAAAGGAAGGAAGGCGAAGAGCTCAGGCGTGTAGCTCAGTTTGATTGGCGTGTAATAGAGAGATCAGTTGATACTCGCTTTGAAGCTGCTGGTCTTACCTTCACTCCATTACCTGTATGTGATTCCTCCTTAAAGCTCTTTTTCTTGACCCTTTTTAGAATTTCTCTAGGGTGCTTAATGTTAAAAATCTAATCCAAGCAGAAGTTAGGATTTGTGCTTGTCTGATCATTATGTATAAAAACGGATGTAGGAGTCGGATTATCAGCATCGAGTTGATCCTCACTAACTCCTGGGAGCTGTCACTTCATTTAAGCTAGAGAATAGAACAAAATTTGATTGATTGTTTTCAATGCTGTGTGTTTCGCAGGTTTATCACGGAGAAGATTACATCTCCCTTGGATTTATGTTCGGAGAAAAAACCAGAATTGCCTACGTATCTGATGTATCTCGATTTCCGACCGAGACGGAGCATGGTACTCAACCGCTGGCTACGTTTTATCGTCTTTCAGTCTTACATTTTGTCAACAGCTATTTCTGAACCTGACACTGCTTTTGGGAGGATTCATTACAGTAATATCAAAAGAACATGGTGGACAGGTGGATTTGCTTTTCGTGGACACTAATGGTTTGGGTTTACCGGGGGATGTCACTCATATGGCAGCCATTGCCAAATACGGAGCTGGCCAAGTGGACTTACTTTTTTTGGACTCTCTGTACAAGGTGCTGGAACTTAGACTTCTGAGTCTTGTTTGCTCTTTGCTTTGTCACATCCCTCAACCGTTGTATGCTCCTGTACTGATGATTCCTCTTTTTTATTATCAGATAAATCCTCACAATACTCATTTGTCATTCCCAGAGGTAAATTTTCTATCCCTCAGTATCGTAGCTCCGTAATCACGCATTGTTTTGAGCTTTACGTTTATTCCCAGAGTTGTAATATGGTTGAGTGATTTGTGTGCAGAGTTTGGCTGTTGTGAAGAGATTGCAGCCAAAACGTGCTTTCTTAATAGGAATGACGCACGAATTTGAACATGAGTTGGACAGCAAAATACTTGCCGACTGGTCAGCAAGGTGCTCTTTCCAACCATTCCCTTCAATTTAGCACGCTCGATAATCCTCGTGATTTTTAGGGTGCCATTTTCTCATGGAAGCACATCGAATGGTCACAACTCACTGGAAAAAGCTGGTTTGTTTCTGCAGAGAGGGCATTCCTGTTCACCTTGCCTACGATGGGCTCCGTATTCCTGTCGATTTATGAAAAGCACCATTGAGAATTGCGAACACATGTGATTATATTGCACATTGTAATTTTAGGACATTGTTGGACTCTTCCTTATCGATCTACAATGCCATCCTGGTTGACACTGGACCTGGCACTACAATACTGCTCAATATATAGATTGGTGATTCTTTTAGGTCACTACGAAAAGACGTTCAATTCCGCAACGAGTTTTGTAGTGATTGTACCCATCCATATCATGCCTACATGATTGTCTGCAGGAAGCCCTCAATGCACAGTAAGGGCTAATAATGTAAGCCCTCTTTTTTGATAAGCACCTTTCCTCATGAGCGTCCTTGTTCTCTTATGTTGCATCAGGAACGTCCTTATTCTCTTATATTCTCAAAATTTTGTCGCTGAAGTAAACGTCATCTTGCCTCAGTAACTCCAGAAATCATTCCATATAAGTCCCCATGTGTTAATTTGAATTATAATGATTCCGTTTTCAAAATTTCGTTCAGAATACAATCTGCCTCGGAAGTTGAGTATGCGATCAGGAAGACTGGCAGGCAGGCAGGCAACATTCAATTCAGAAAACGAGGCAGGGAACTGTACTCAGCAATTCAGTCCTCAGTTGTTGTCGATAGCAACTGCCAATTTCCAAAGCACGTGCGAAGGATCTCGGCACACTGACACCTAATTTTGAACGTGCCAAGGTCAACTAGCCTGTCGAAGAATCAGAAGTAGTACCTACAATTCGATCATTGAGTGCAGTGAAAAGATTCGCCGAATCGGAACTGTACGCACTCACCTTCTTGGTATTGCTTCGAACTTACCAGCCAGATTACGATGGTGACGAGCTTTCGTAAACATCATCAAGAACTTTCATTCACATGACCATTACATGACTCAGAAAACGTAAAAAAGCACCTGAAGCAATCACACCGATCAGACGGCAAGTGGGTGCAAACCGTGGTAAAATTAGTTACAACATGATTGATTGTTAATAGTAAAAATGATTTGGACATCAAGATCCCGACTTCTGTGCCCGACGTTTTGAATAGTGCGTGAATATCATCGGCGCTACAGTCAGGAAGGCTGGGGGTCCACCTCTCTCTGCCTAGGTCACTCCGTCACAATAAAGTTAAAAGTGCTGCGCATGCCTCAGTTAACTTCCATGTTGTGTCGCCGTACGTGGTCCATGTCATTGTCATTCGCACCACTATAAGTTCGTGTGTTGTTCGCTGCTTTTTTGATTTGCAATGCAGGTGAGGAAGCTCTGACCGAAAGCAGCGAGCTTTTGTGTGAGAGATCAGAGCTTGCGATGGGGTCGCGGCGGGGCGTGATCTCGTTGGATCAAGCGAGCAAGAAGATTGGGGAGGTGACGGTCGCTGAGGATGGCAAAGTGGAGGTCACAGATGAATTCGATGCCTCAAAGAAGCCGCCGTTCAGTTTGGGCCAGATACGAGCCGCCATCCCGAAGCATTGCTGGGAGCGCTCTATTCCTCGCTCGTTCAGCTACGTAGCGCGTGACGTCGTGGTAGTCGCGGCGCTCGCGTTCGTCGCGGCGCGGATCAACAGTCCTCTTCTGTGGCCGCTTTACTGGCTCTGCCAAGGGACCATGTTCTGGGCCATCTTCGTGCTCGGCCACGACTGCGGCCATGGCAGCTTCAGCAACTCGAGAACCCTCAACAACATCGTCGGCCACATCATGCACAGCTTCATCCTCGTCCCGTATCACGGCTGGCGCATCAGTCACCGCACGCACCACGCCAACCACGGCCACGTCGAGAATGACGAGTCGTGGTACCCGATGACTGAAAGCCTGTACAAAATGCTCACTTTCTGGAGCCGCTTCGGCCGTCTTGAGCTTCCAGGCCCTCTCTTCGCGTATCCCATCTACCTCTGGACGCGCTCACCGGGAAAGAGCGGATCGCATTACGACCCAAGAAGCGATCTTTTCGATCCCTCCGAGTGGAAAGAAGTCGCGACGTCGACTGCCTGCTGGGCAACCATGGTAGCGATTCTCGTGGCGGCTATCACCCAGTTCGGATTCTTGTGGATACTCAAGCTTTACTTCATTCCTTACATCATCAATGTGATATGGCTGGACGCGGTGACGTACCTGCACCATCACGGCTACGAGAGCAAGGTGCCCTGGTACCGCGGCCAAGAATGGAGCTACATGCGCGGTGGGCTGTCCACCATCGACCGCGACTACGGCGTGTTTAACAAGATCCACCACGACATCGGTACACACGTTGTGCATCACCTGTTCCCGCAGATCCCGCACTATCACCTCTGTGAGGCGACGGCCGCCGTGAAGCCGTTGTTGGGGAAATACTACCGGGAGCCTGAAAAGTCGGGATTGTTGCCGCTCCATTTGTTTCCTGTGATTGTCAAGAGCTTCTCGGAGGATCACTTCGTGGCTGATGAGGGCGATATCGTCTTCTACCAGAAAGACACCTCCAAGTCCAAGCTTTCGTAGACCTAATCACTTCACTAGCGTGTAGATCAATCTCATTGCTTCATGCTTCCATCAGCTATTGTAGAATATGTAGAACTGGTTACAGGTGATGGAAGGGAAGGAAGTAGACCAATTACTCACACACACAGACAAGGATTCGTAGATCTGAACAGGAAACCACCACACATGGATTCATTTTGCAGCTTTTGCCGATACATTCTGATCATTGCTCAAATTCCTCTGCTTTCTACGTTTTAGGTCAATGCTCCTGAATCTTCTTCAACAGTATCGTTGAAAGTTGGGTTCGTTTGCCATCCACTGGTTTGGTCGATGATTCCGAAGCGGGTCTGTGATGGTGTTTATTATTCTGCAGAGGGGTGGAGATTTGTATGTGGTACTTGATTTGCATGCTGAATCGCAGGGCTATGGGGGAATGCTTTATTGTAGAGAATGAGGGGTCAAAATATGCCCATGAAAGGATGGCGGTTGGTCAGAGGGCAGGGATGTGGCTTCGTGACGAGCGACGGTGTCCTCGCTTTCCGTAAAGCTAGGCGACAAAGTGCGAACTTAACGTCCCTATTTCTGCGCGAGGGAGTTGGTACTTTTTGGCATATTCTTGTTGGAATGTAGAGGCACATGTAACTGACCAGAGCCTGTGCGTATGGATGAATCCCGTTAGGTGAATCAAAAATTGCACACAAAACATTAAGCAACACTAAATTCAATAAGTAGTGTTGGATTCACTAATTTTCAACCATAACATTAATCCTACTTTCTGAAGTTGCTGGGAGATCAGTAATTGACAATTCTAACACTACATTAGCTCCACAGGAAACTTTAGGTACTTCAACATTATACAAGAGTACAATAATTGTTAGGTGGAACCAAAATGTGGAAATTGAACAAAATACTGAAATTGATTGATGTGCATGTATGTAGGGGAATTGAAGAAAAACAAGATTATTCTTTGACTGTTAAAATTTTAAATAATCTAAATATAGCAATAGTCTAAAGATACATTAATATCATATAAAATACCAATGAAATATGAGTATCATAATATTGATATATGAATATAACATAATAAGGGTAATATCATATTATAATGGTGATACTATATACTTTAATATAATATATTAATATTAAATGCATCTCTTAATCATGTAATATTAAATTTGATCCTAATGAAACTTAGAGTTGGAAGGTAAGTTCAAGGGACAACATTAACCCCTAAAAATCCAAGAAAGCCGAAAAAAGTCAGCCAACTTTGACCATTATAATCTCAAAATCAGAAAAAAATTAACGGTTCAAATTTGACATATGAGTATAGGGTCAAGTTCACTTCAAGATCCTATGGTCAGATCTTCTAATTAATGCTTAGATTGAGTTTTTACGGGCCTGAAGTAGAAGAGGGTCCTTTGTGATAATTTAGACCATTTTGTATCAAGGATCTTTAGGGGTTAAATATCATCCAACACTAATTATCACATGTAGTGTAAAGGTGGTATGCGTAAAGCTTCGCCTAAAGCCAAAGTGGCACTTTAAAGCCATATTGTGGCCACTACAACTTTACACAAACCACCTTTCCACAACACTTGTCAAACTTACGTATCCTCAAATCAATCAATACAACCACCATTATTTTGTAACTTTTTTCGAGTACTCTATGTAGTTATCTACTCAATAAAATATTTCATCAAAATCAAAAAATTGAAGAAAACCCTAATTTTTTAGTGTACCGGTAGTAGTGCCACTATGGCTTTACTCGTGTCTGCACAGGAAAATTGCACTGGTTGGTGTGTCCCCATTGAAGAGAGCAAGATTGCAAGCAATGATGTAGGTCTTCCTTCAAACATGGAAATAGTAACGTGGCATATTGAAAGTCTCATTTTTTCTTCCTACCATTCTCACAAGTTGCATTCACATTCATTTGACTGACAAAATCATTTTCCATCTCGCAGGAGAGCTTCTTGACTGATGTGGATGTGACCCTAAATTGTGTCAGCCATTAAAATGGAACCTAAAGATGCAGCTTACACTTGTCTGATTTTATAAATCCATGTACGGAGAATTAGATCGTCTACTAATTCTGGAAATCTGGGCAATGGAATTTTACCCCAAGTTGGAAAGTGAATGAGTGAGAGAGTCAAGGACGGTGAGCCATGGAAAGTCTGAATCTCCTGGTCTTGCGGCAAAAATATCCAGTGCAGTATTTTACTGGATCTTCCTCTGGCGTTGCCTTGTCGGCGCATGGAGAGTGCCCCTGCACTTAGGGCATCTCCAACCGTGCACGGTTATAACGTACCCCGAATCTGTAATCAATAATGTTAATTGATCAGTTTCCTCGTTACAAGAACATGATGTAGAATCAACTCTGCATGAAATACAACCTGTTATCGCACAACTCAAGCCTTATCCTACACTGTACAGAGAACAGATTAAAGTCTCCGGGTAGCAAACTTAAAGCACATGTTTGACAAGGTGTGTACATCATAGAGACTTCCAATTATGCAGACACTTGTATTGTTGACTAGAATTGGCGTCCAGATTGCAGACTACTGTAATCTTGCAGACAGGAAAGGAGTCAAGGTTTGTTGGAAGGCCACGCACACGTTTTGTGAACACAAAGAAACAGTTTTCATGTTTTTACTGAAAGTTATATCGGCCAGAGATAATTCAAAATGTATTATATGCTTATCACACACCGGAGAATTCCAAGTTTTTGGACTTCCTTAAACAGAAACAACCAGGAGAAAGTAACAAGAACTAGCTTGACTTAAATCTTGCAGACAGGAATGGAGTCAACGTGGAAGGTTCGTTGAAAGGCCACACACACACGCTTCCTTAACACAAAGAGTTAGTATACTACACTGAATAGGTAGATTAGTGTTAGATTTTTATAAGATTTGAAGATGATGTAAGTTTTTACTTTTGATAAAAAACAATTACCAAGAGTATTGATTCCAATAGTGTGGGAGGATCCCCATCTTCACGGATGTAGAGGGTAAAAATATTGACCAAGAGTAAAAACTTATAACATGTTCATATAAATTAGTGTATCTAACACTAATCTACCTATTTAGTGTAGTTTGATGAAACTTATATTGGCAAGAGATATTTCATTTGAGTTATGTGATTAATAAGCATCAGATAATAAGTAGCCTTTTTCCAACTTCTAAAACTTAACCAAACAGTAACAAGCAGGAGAAAGCAACACAGGCCAACTCCACTTGGCATCCCCTGAAATGCAAAAGAATATTTAACCATTCTAGCTTTGCTTTATTTTATGTAGAAAGAGACAGCTCTCTCCACAGGTTTTAACATTTTCTTCCTGAACTTACAGATTTCCCAATAATCAACCTGTAGTTCAAGTACTTTCCGTATATTCAAGGCATATCTGGTCCACGACATTCTTTGTACGTTATACGATAAGAAGAGCACAATGACATGCTTTCATGTCCCACCCATGCGAGTGAAAAGAAGCAATTTCTGCAACAATAATTAACTTGGACAACCCAACCGATGTCCAAGTATTGACCCTCAAAGCATGAGTTCATCACCGTGCTCATCAAGATGATAAAGAAAGGGGTTCAAACAATTTATTATCAACCACACAAAGCAGGTAATTCCCCAAATATATGCGAGTATTAGCACCTCTTCATACGCACAAAATCGTACTCAATGGTTCGAGATCACGCGAATTGATTAACGGAGCGACTGTAGCAGTCCAGATTTGCTATACAAAAAATCTTGCTCAGCTCAAGGGTCAGCGACCGTCCCTGTACAACAGATGTAGAGGATGGCCGATCCTCAACATCCACAAACTTCGGCCGGATATGAGAATAAAGAGGGGTACCAGAGAAGACTACCTGAAGCGCACAATAAGGGGAGATTGATAGCCTCAATCCTAAGAGAAGGGTTGCAAGGAAGCTAAAACGTTCTAGAGTACTTTTTGATCTCATACATGATAGAGGATATGGACACCACATCTTTGCCAAGAGCATCACCCCCACCAACTCTTTTTAGTGAGTCAGAAAGGCGTGTATAGTACAGAAGTAGTTGTGTGAGTGCGGCTCGCAGTATCTCCATGCCACACACAAAATTGCTGAATGATGTGATAACGTCCTTGTGCATCACTTCGATAGCCGTCTTCCATCGGACTGCGAAATCCTTCACCAAGGGCTCTACCTCCTGCAATTGAATAGGTTGTGCATTGCTGCTTCCAGAATCCTCCCCTGATATGACGGTGAATAAACATCAGTCAGCAGATCCTGCTGTTATGCATTTACATTCACTTCCACACGCTATTTCCTAGTTAAGGACCAATGGTAGAAAGTGCTTGATAAATCACAAGAAGCACGTAACAGCACTTTGGTAACGTATAAGCTATACTCCTTATTACGATTCTTTCGATGCACGCATTCCAACTGGCTAGTTGGCTAACTGGAGCTTAACTACTTGGTTGGTGCGGGTGGGGCCTAAGAAGGTGGTTCAGCAGAAAGAAGGTGACAAACCTGCACGTGTTTTCACAAATGCTATAAGCGCACCAAAATGCTCCCTCAACTCCTCCTCCTGCGTACAACAAATTAACAATCAATACATGTTTAAGTTGATTACTTTTTGGTGTGCAGAAATGAATTCAGTCGGTAATGAATCGTACCACAAATACTGTTGTACTGCTTTTTAATAGTTCTTCGAACTGCTGTTGGGTTTTCCCACCATCTGTGCCAGCTTCCTGAACAAGAAGCAAAACCCAGATCCTGTCAACTTCCAGCATTCAAGCTAAACGAACTGTGGATTGTTTCTCCAATGACCTAAAGATCTAAATGTAGAAGAGTTCAAATAAGTCTCCAAAAAGGTAGACAGATGCACCAAAAAAAGAAAAAGTCGTCATCTTAACTTCTGTTTAGATAAGAAACGTTCTGACGGGACAGTCTAAAATAAGTTGTTAGTAGCATCCAGAGTGTACTTAGTTTTATTTCAGACGATCGGGCGTTCCGACAGAATATTGATTATGGTCGCTGACCTTGAGAACAGAGAGTACAAGGTCGTAGTTGTTGATAAGAAATATAGTCTGCTGCTTTTGCTGTTTGAACATTCTTGCAAGCTTGACCAGTAAATCATCTACTGCTACACGCAATCGCTCCAAATTCAAGTCTAGCTGCACACCTCACATGAAAAAGGTCAGTCTGAAGTCTATAACGAGAATTAATACTCGGGTAATTCCACTCAGATATGAAAAGTGGTCCAGCAAAAGAGTGCACAGTTCCAAGCCAAAGAACGTTGCTGGTCGTATGTCTACACAGGGATTAAGATAGCGGTTACGTACCTGACCATCTCCATTCTTGATCGTAAGGTGTAAAAGACTTGCAGCAAATTCAGCATAACGCCTTGTTACGTAGTGTGGACGAACATCATCTTCCCAAAGTGCCCGAGGATTAGCTGTTCGTAAGCTGCTGAGATGCATATCAAATACCATTTTGAAACGCGGCCATAGTACAAGGACCAACTGCATATCACACCACATCCACAATCAGACGACACGAGAAGAAGAGCGCACGTAGAAGGTCACTGATCCTCAGAAGGGAAGAAGACGACTGATAACGTGCGTAGTAATCCAACATGTTACAGGTAGTACCAGAATACGAATGAATAGTTTCGTGAATCCGACAATTCTCTCCAATCGGAAGAGTCCAAGAGTAATCAAGAACTGGATGCTAGTTGTAAATGGAAACCTCACTAAGTATAGGGCACAAAGAATGGTCCTCCTGGTAAAGCAACTATAGACCATAATCATCTCAACGACGTACTTATCAGAAGTAGAGTGAGTCCATCACATGAATGATCTAGCTCGAGAAGTTAGCAAGCTAAGAAACACAGACTAGGTATTTGACTGTTCACCTTGTCAAAGTAGGAGTCCAATGAAGGGATTCGTCTATTCCACATAATGAGCTGCATTCCAAGAATTCAGAAATAAGTCAACTTTCAGATATATGATCAGAAAGTTACGATGAATAGACTAAAACTGATGGACGGAGCCTCACTCAAGCACGACAAGCTCTCACCTTATGTTCATTCGTGAGTCGGATCATGAGCAAGAGGCCAATAGCGTCGAAACAGTTCGGCAAAACTGCATTCGTGTGCTCTTCAATAACAGCAAACGAACCTGATAAAAGAGATTGAGATAGTGAGTACCCTGATTCTGAATAGAGCAGAGCTCGGAGATGAATGTGAAAGTGATTCATGCTTGCATGAAAAAAACGTACCAGCAAAAATTTCACTAAAAATTGCATCCTCCCCAAAAAAGCTTGTGCAAAACAAATACCTGCAGGATATTTGTATTCAATGAGTACGACACGCGTAATGTCTACAGTGAACCAATAAGCGTAAAGCCGAGTCTCCGAAAATGACTTAGTTATTCAAATATTGATGAACTAAAATAGATGTACCATAGCTCTACTATCCCTGCTAGATAACGGCACAATAGTAAGGTTGACCAAGAATATGCGTAATTGCGTACACTGGTGCTCTTTAAAAACGAACAGAAGAGGAAAAAGGCTTTACTCAGAAGTAGCGGTGTCCATGAGAAGCTTGTGCAGGCTGCGAAACAAAACTTCGTATGGAAACTTGTGGCTGCTAGATTCAGCAATATGAGGAATGATTGCTGGTCCATCCACTTCCTGTTGACCAATTAATTAACGTCTTCATCAATAAACAATCTCAAATTCAAACTAAAGTTGCACCATTACTCCGTATGCAGATTCTCATAAGGGTGAGTAACTATGACGTACCCTCAACACGGAAGCTCGATCACCAAGAGCAAAGACGGCTCCACGATTTTTTAAAGGCTCCCTTGGTCGAGAAAATAGGCCCGTACTTCGAGTGCCTACATCCTCCACTCCTAGGAGGTCATTCCTGGTCACTATGTCAAGCTGAAGCTTTTCCAGTGCTTGAATGTAGCTCCGGAAATGCACACTCAAAACCTGCAAAACTCCGTCTAGAAATCAGTGACCCACCATCATAAGGACATGTCCTTTATAATCACAGCTCAAATGCCTTTACATAGAATGATCTCGCGTGTAATACTCACCTTGCTCATGGTGTCGACATAAGCTGCTCGCACCTCTGGATAAACCTCATGACCATGATCTTGTAGAAATGTTGCTACATACCTACATACAATTGATAAAGTAGCGGTTATTGAACTTCTCATACAAGTAATATTACCTCGAATGCAGAAGTGAAAGCCTCCGGCAGTGCGAGTGAATAAAAGCATGATGTAAGAACAGATCTCTTCGTCTAGCTAATTCGCAGTCAGAAATGTTGTAGAGTCCTTACTTATACTTCAAAAGGACGTTCTGCTGCAAAATCTGGATATTGGTTTTAGGTCGCTTCAAGGCATACAGCTTCTGCATCAAAAATTCTCGAGCCTGCAATGTTTCTTAGAAAAAAATCAGATCAGTAACTGGGAAAGCTGGAAAAAAGGGCAAAAGGAACGAGTTTAAGTCTAGTTCCTTCAGACAAAAAAAGATAACCTTGCAGATATTGGTTCCATTGTTAAACTCCTCGCGACGCGGCAGCCTCCGAAGCTCACCTTCACTTAAAATGAAGAGTACTAAGGAAAAGTAAGGTACCTTGACAACTGCCTTGACACGCAGTCTTTCAAATTCTGGGATGACATCTTGCATTGCAAGAGAATCCTTTGAGCCTTTATTTTCAGCTACATATGTCAACTTCTTGCTTAGTGACTGGAGAGTGTTGACGTATTCCTCGTTAACCTGCAAGAAAGAGAAAGTATTCAGTACCTACTAGTATCAACATACAAGGGTTTGTCTTGGAGATGCAGCAAGATTGTACAAAATATATTAGAGTCCAAGGCGCTTCAATGTCCACCAAAGCTCATAACCATTCAGATCATACATGTCCACCAAGAGATTGAGCAAGAATGAAGGCCTACCTCGCCATCAACAATAGTGTCGATCATGCCTGGGGGGACAACAACTTCTTCAATGAATGTAGCCAACTTCGCTTCTGCGACCTACACAAAACCCACGCTGACAATTTGTAAGATACTACCTCATCGATGTCAAGGAAAGAGTCTCAACCCTCATATTCACAACAGATAGCACCGGAATAAGTTTCCATAATCTAAAATGACATACCTTCCGGTTCTTCAATTTGATTCCCATGGTCATTGATTGCTCCTGAAGGCTTTTAATCTCCGAGCTGATAGATCCCAGATCTGCCTGAGCAGAAGAAAATACTATCTCAGCACATGAGAAACGGGACACGCTGCAACCCATGAAATATTAGAAAAGCAAGTAAACGGAAAAAAATATGCTTCACACATGCAAAACATAAGATTGGTGCACAAGCTAATGACCTGAAAACCACCAAGTAAGGACTCCATTTGCGTCAAGATGGTATCACATTCTCGTATTTGAGCATGTAACGACACGAGATTGTCGCTTTCTTTCATGTAGTCCTGTACGGAAAGATAAGACATCGTCAGCAGGATTGTAACCTGACACCTGCTATTAAGAAGAATAATCAGGAAGACGAGTACAACCGAACACTACACCATCACAAGGGTGACATGACAAGAAGGAAGGGAAGATGACCTGAATGGACTCAAGCTCTACTTGCCGAAGATTTTCCTCGACTTCAACTGCATACTCCCGCAATTGTACACCCTGGGCAAGAATACTTCCTACCATCTGCAAGACGTGGCTTCAATTTCAATACGCTACTATAAAGAGGAGAAAGCATGTGAGAATTCAAAGGAAACAGATGAAGCAAATGAGGAGCATAATAGACATCAACCGTCACGAATATGGCAAGGTGTGTACAACGAGCCACAACAAAATTTGCACTTGACGGAGACAATATAAAGTACCTGGTGACCTTTGAGGCGCTCCAACTCCTCCTCCAACCCCTCCAGATCCACTTCATCACTGTACGATCAATCCACGAAGCCCAATTATGATGACTGTCTTCCTCTGCTCCAACTCTCGTAAGTATGAACCTCAAAGTGCTACATGATTGCAACTAAGTGATATACAAGATAAAACAAGTGGATTTCCTAGAATCATCACCTCGTAAAAAAATCTTATGACAAATCCTCGTTCATCTATAAGTTTGTGTGAAATTGAGCAGATTCAACTACTTGCAGAAAAAATACATAGTTGAAGCTCATCCAACTCTGAAGTTGTTGGACTAACCCAGATTCGTCTCCGAATGTAAGATCACCAGCTGTAACAGCTAGATCGGCTGCTTGCTGTTGTGCTTCACCTAGCTCCGTATCCTGCATAACTTGAAGTCCCAGTTCAGCACATAAGCCTGAGAAGGTACTTAATGAAGTAATGTAGACGGCACACTTTTGAGCTTGAACGGGGTTTAAATTCAAGAGTCAAGTCCTATCTTCAAGATTGAACTCTAATCTAGTATGTAAATGATGTCCGTCCAAGCGATGACGAGGACCTAGTCAATGCGATTGCCACTCTCAGTCAGTCGATCAAGTGATTTTTTTCACCCCTAATGAAACGCATAAGAGAGCTGCGGACACTCATTTAGTCTGTCCGTTCACTGAAGATGAATTTCAATACTACTCCAAGCTCACATTATCGACCCTGATCGTGCCGGCAAACTAAGCCAATTCCTCTTCAATCACCACCATACATCTCTACAATAATCATAAAGCCTTCGTAATCCTCCACATGTCCGCGCTATACCTTACAGTACGCTACACTGAAATCTTTTGGCAGGTGCACTCTGATCCGAACCGGCAGACTGAGAAGTAACAAGGTGAAAGACCAGCATTTCGTGTCAAAGCAAAAACCTAGCGTTTAAGAATTTGTTCTGCAAACAGCTATTATTCAGTGCTATCATCTGACCTAATGGATCACAAAATCGCACCCTCGAACCTCACGAAATTCTAGCTTGAAGGACCTCCATCTGCTGAATCCACTTCAGCTCCGATTGCCATTGCATCGTTCCATGTTCCTACACCCTAACCTAGTTAGGGCAATAAATGCGAGTGACAAGACTGATGATTATTTTCAACGGATCGGATCCTGCATTGTAGCCATAAGGAGATGAGATTTTTGAACAAGAGGAAACCTAAAGAAAGATTTACCGAGGAAGCGAAGAGTGGCGATGCGAACAGCTTCTCGAGTGCCACTTGAGCGTACTCTTCGGCTGAGAGCGGCTTCTCCGAGACGGCGCTGGCTTCCACGGAGCTCTCCTCGCCCTCGCTCCCTGTCGTCGTCGTCTCCGTCAATGGGCCCGACATTGAAATTGCGCGTGCGGCCACCACAGCTGCTGATGCGTCCACCATGACCACCACTCCTCAAATCCGAAGCTCAATGACAAGAAATGGATTTGTGGAATGCTCCGCGAGAAATTACGGAGCCTGGTGCCCGATCGATGCAATTCCGAGTCGATCTCTGGGTCACTGATTCATTCGTGCCTCCAACTTCGCTTGAGCAGAGCAGACAGACGAAGTGGACCTGATGGATGGATGAGTCTCGTGGATGAATGTAGTAGTTACATCTTTCATTGGTTTGTAGGTGGAAAGGCTGAAGTCAATAATTGGTACGAACAGGCAAATTGAAATGGCTTAACCCTTAAACGTCTAAGGTGACCCGAGGGGTCCTTTTTCAAGGAATCTTCTCCGTAGCTCTCAATGTACTCAATTTTCAGTTATATTTTGATGTCAAAATGGTCACCTTCTTTTGATGCATTCAAAAAGTGAGATTTTAGAATTCAAATCACAATTTGTATGAGTGATTTTGTGCTTTGAAATGATTGTGGTAGGTAGGTTGGGGTTGTACAATACTTGTAGGAGGTTGCAAGCTCATCATTGAGTTAAACGTCAGGCTATACGGATTTGGGCAGCCCAGTATTGGATCACAGCATCTTTTGGACTCGGGCATCATGAATAGTGCACTTTTTGAACTTGGGCATCATGAATGATCCAATCAATGCAACCTCCTACAAGGTTATGTACAACCCCAACCTACCTACCACAATCATTTCAAAGCACAAAATCATTCATACAAATTGTGATTTGAATTCTAACATTTCACTTTTTGAGTGCATCACAAGAATGTGACCAGTTTGACATCAAAATATAAGTGAAAAGTTTAGTACATTGAGAGCTACAGAGGAGATTCTGTAGGAATATGACCCCTCGGGTCACCTTCGGCATTTAAGGGTTAAGATAACCTACTTAGGGACAATCCACACGAGAGGAGGAGGAAGTTTCACAACTTCCTCCAACGTGGCACTTTGCCTTTAAAAAAAATTCTTTTCCTTGATTTTCTCCTTATAATGTGGACTTCCAACTCACTTCCAGGCACTAGTGCCCCATAGTGGAGTGGTAGCATTTATTGTGCCAAGTCATCGCCATGTAGATCCCAAAGCAACATCCAAAGCCAATTCCAAAGCTACAAAGTTGTTCCATGTCATTCTTGCCACTCTCCCTACTTCCTCTCATGTGGCAACAACTTGCTAATTTGAACCAATGTTATTCATCCAACTCAGACACTGCCTTTCCTCTCAAGTAGATTGCCCCTTAGTAATGGCTCAAATTTCAGCACGGTGATTTGTACTGAATTTGGGATGCAAGCAATTTTTGTACATTGATGAAGTAAGTAGAAGCTTGAACCTATCAACTTTAGATCTTCCATACAAAATTATTAGTTTTGAAGTTGTACTTGTCTGAGTTCCTAAAACGGTGCAATCTAGAATATTCACAAAGAGAACATTGAGAAGGAGCTCTCGAAGCTATAATGTACCTTCTTGCAAAGTTCATTCTAGTAGCCCATTTTTGATATTTTGTTATTGTCGAGCAGGTTGCCTGAAAGCAAGTTTTCTAGAGTATCATTGAAAATAAAGTTTGCAACCAGAAAAAATGAAAAACAATTGAGGCTTATAGAGGCCAACTTATTATAGGGGAAGTGGTTCACTTGAATTATATCCCAACAGACTTGGAGGAAGCTAGACATGGACATATTAATTAAACATGTGTGGCATTCACATTAGCCCTTGTCCTAGTCCGGACTCCTCTCTTATGGTGGCAAAATTGAATTCAACTGAGGTTGTGGCATCATGGCTTCAGCACCTGGAGTGTGGGTGGGCCACATTTTCTAGGGTGAAAAATCACATTTCTTACAACCATCTTGAAACCCCTTCCAGTGTTTCCAACAATCCCTCTTTACATTGTCTGTCCATTGTTAGTGTGTTTTGTTCGGCGAGGTCAATTCTTCGAAACTTTATGCTCTCCTTGTTTCGGAATCTTTTCATGGCTCTCACAAGAATTTTGGTAACTTAAGTTAGATGGAGCTTGCTCGTTTTGTCTGTGATGGACTTCCCATTGGTGACGCCATCGTGAGCAAGATTGGAGAGGTGTCAGGAAACCATGGTCTGTCAATACTTTGGAAAGAAGAGTTTTAAGTTGGGCTGAGACAAAACTATAAAAGAATTCATTTTCTTTACACTTCTAAAGGGACTATGTGAAGAATTACACTATATATAGTACTAAATGTGTATAGATATCAAACTTCTCAAACTACAGTTTAGACCTAAAAACAGATTGAATATAAGAATAAAAGACACTGGAAATGAATACCTACTTTGAAAAATATGTGGAATAAGTATGAGACAACATTTTAGGCCTTGAAAGATAATTACATTTTATAATTAATGGTTCAATGTTTGGAGTTTTTTTATTTTATGGTCACTCAGTTTATGACATATAAGATTTGTATATCATCATTGTTTCCTTACATCAATTTATACCATTTAGTAGTTGGTGCCAAAAAAAATGAAGCAACAAAAGACACAGAGTATTCCCCTTCAAAGTTGAAATACTATCTACAAGTGGTTAATCTACCAAAAGCATTCATCAAACTTCATGATATTCTAGATTATGTTCACATTCTTTGAGCTATCACCAAATATTTCTTGTATCAATAAAATTGATTTCATGATCTTACAATTATATAATTAACCCCTAGACAACCCGACCTACTCTAAAAAGCACATTCTTAAAGACTATGTCATTGATGGAAGTGTCGGTAAGTTATTCAAGTCTCACAAAAGTAAGGATCAGAAAATCCATCATTTTCACTTTGAAGTGAAAATGCTACTAATAGACTTATTGCAATAGAAAAATTATCGACCAAAAAGTTGTTCATGTCTATCTCAATAACACACTTGAACCAAAAAGAAACCATGGGAAAAGATTGTTACTTCTCCACAACTTGAGTTGAATTAAGGTTTTCTATTAAAGTAACTAATGGCAAATTGGAATTAAACTCAACAAACCAAGTTGAAACTTAGCAGTAAATAAATAAGAAGTAGCTCTTGGCTCACAAACTATGTATTCTTTCACTTTTTCTTCACTATACAAATATCATCGCAAATCCAACACCTAAATTGATATTCAAATAAAAATCAAATAATGAAATCTTCTAACTATAAAGATGTTGTATCTTATCTAAAGATCATAGTTACGCAAAATAATTTCATTAAAAACTAAATTGGATCACACATAATTGATTTGTTATGGCAAATCATGCCCCATGTTTGAAACACAAGAGTTGCCCTCGCTAAAATGCATGCCATGAGTTTATTCTTTCTTGGATGAGTTTAAGATTATTACCACACACACTAAACTTGATTTAGGACCCAACCCAAGTAATTTCGTCTAAAACACACTCCAAACGAAGAAGTTCTAACTCTTTAAAGATGTCATATGACACGTTTAGGGGTCAAGGCTTATGGTCTCTAATTTTGTAGAAGAAAATTAACATTCCCATGCCATTACCCTCAAACTTCTCGAACACAGACGTGAAGTGCAGAAAACAAATTACAAAATCGCACATGAATGGAAGATACACAGATTTTCTTCTACCTAGTTAGAATTTTAATCTGCTTGTTGGTCTGCTCATGAAAGTGAAAAGAGTTACAGATACTACGGTAATCAGCTTGCAACAGATTCTACGAGTCTTCTCTTTTGCTTACCATGTGGTGAAGACTGATGTCTCACAACTTCAAGCGAAAATTGTAAGTTTTCGTGTGGATTGTGATACTCGTACGGGGTTATCGGCTTTCTCTCCTACGCCTGCGAATCTGCAGCTCAGCTGACAGATAAATTCCTACGACAGATCGCTTTGCTTTTCGTAGAAAGTTTGAAAACGGGATGTGTACTTTCGAGTGATCGGAATATGTGCTTTCAAGTGATCTGGGTGTGTGCTTTCAAGTGATCGGGGTGTGTGCTTTCGAGTGATCGGGGTGTGTGCTTTCAAGTGATCGAGGTGTGGGCTTTCGAATGATCAGAATGTGTGCAAGCAGTGAGTGGAAACACAGGTCCAGATGCAGATTTGTCGAATGGAGTGAGCTAAATGAAGACCCTCACCGCGCGCCTCAGGCTGCCAATACTTCTCCACTTTGAGCTACATCGACAAATATTCGTGACTTGATTACTTCAGCGACGTAACCATCCGCCCCCAAACATCTAGAGCGGTACGTTGTATTTCGTGAGGAGCCTGCAGCAAACTTTAGTATCATTCTCTCATTTCATCATTTCGTAACGCTCGCGCATTCGATAGGTTACTCGCCAATGGATTCCCTTTCACTCCAAAAGATGTTGATGTTGCAGTTCCAGCGCCGACTTTTCATCACGAATTGTGTCTCGCAAGCTCACGAACCCGCAGCCATGTCGCCTCCGCTCCACTCTCCCGCCATGACTGAATTCTGCACATTGCGTGTGAGTCATCCGACATGGAGTGTGTCAATTGGTATGAAGTACTACTCTTAACTCCGAGTCTGAGGATTTTCTAATCTGCAATCTAAAAAAGCCGCCAAACTTAGAACCCCTCTGCAGCGAGCGCTTCGCTTCCGTGGTCGTTCCTGCACTCCACGTTCTCTCTCTTCTCACGACTACTACTGAGCAACACACAAACCGACAGGGAAGAACCATCGTAGCGGGCACCACACAGAAAATGTAATAAGCAACGTTATCGGGAAACGGCAGATGCTCCAAATGCTTCGGAATATGCCGCTTGTGGTGGTGCCTCGCAGCGAGATACGCCCGCAGTGAGCCCGCGGTTGTCAAACCGCCACACTCTAGCAGCAGTAGAGAGCAACGCCGGCATATCCTGCGCTGCATATGCCTTCCATGTCCCACTTTCCCTGGCTAGCACTGCCAAGTGCTGCTTGAATGCCCCGGAATATGCTCCCCCCGCGCGGTTGCCGTGACCGGTCCTCCCTGTCGCCTCTGACCGGCTCGCCCACCTCGGGCGTCCCAACTGTCGAGCCCGGAACCCCCCTTCCGAAGTATCTTGATTTATCCTGAACACCGCCACTCCAACCAAGTTTCATGTTAAAAAAGGCGAGGCTTTTGTCCTTATTCTTCTATTGTGGACGGTGCTTAGCAGTCCATGAAGTTGCCGATTCTGCAACATGTACGGCACCGATCATTGTTGTTTTTTAAGCCCGAAACGTCCCTGCGTATCTTTAGCTAAAAATGCATTTTCAAAATAAAGAGTAACAGATGAAAATGAAGGTAAGGTAGAATGACCTTAAAACGCGCAAATAAGGGATTCAGCATGGTTGTGGACCTCGTGTGTACTGTTTGTAATTTTTCTTGGATGGGAAAACAGGAGGGAGAGTGACTGCAAAAATTTCCAAAATAAAATAGCAAAAATTGAATTTACCACAAATATTTGAAATTAAAATTGTATATGACCTTAAAGTGATCAGTAGACTCTCCTTTTTATCCAGCAGACTAGTACTTTGTGGCGCACACGCATGTAGCTAAAACCGTGCAAAATAGAGTTAATGAACCATGAACCAACCACAAAATGATTGTACACAATTTAGCTTGACAATTATTTTGTTTTGCTTTGTCCAAACATACATGAGGAATGTGTTAAAAGTGGACCAATTACCCTTATAGTAAAATCATATGGGAAATGCAGGCTTGCACATGGCTTCGATTGAGGTTTCCTACTATTTTAATTATGCTTCTAGGTATTGCGGTGTAGCGAGGAAAGCTACATAAAAATAAAAATAAAAAATTGCTAGCGAGGAAAGCTACATTAAAAAATAAAAAATAAAAAATTGCTAGCGAGGAAAGCTACATTAAAAAATAAAAATAAAAAATTGCTAGCGAGGAAAGCTACATTAAAAAATAAAAAATAAAAAAATAAATTTTGCTTGCTCGCTTTTAGTGTTTTTTTTTTGCTTTGATCAAGAATAGCATTTTGAGAGTGTTATTTGGTGACCTCTAATTGCACTATGGCAGCCATTGACGTTTGAAAAATATGAGATGCCTAATAAAGACACCTTTGATGAGTTTGAATGGAGATGCTCTAATGTAGAAAAAAAATACTCGTGATTCATTATTTAAGGCAAGCACTACTTTTAGAGTTTTGTTTTGTGACATTATGATCCAAGGGATTGCTTGTCGGATTGCACCGCATGAGGTGTTGTTGGAAGCTGATTTTGTTGTAGAGTTGTTGAAAACAGTCGGATCACTAAACGCGTCGATGGGTTTTGAGATATTGAATTTTGGAGTATGTATGGCCCCAAATCACCAAGAAATACAAAAATGACCTAATTCTAGAAATTTTTTATTACTTTCTTTCTTTTTTAAACTTTTACAATAACTTTCTTGAGTATTTCTTGAGTATACCAAATTTGACAATATGCCCGTGGCAAAGCAGCAAGCCATACTAGTCTATTATTTACGGCAAATAGTGTATTGTCATGTGACATTATGATCCAAGGAGGTGTCGGTTGGAGTGGGCCACATGAGTTGTCTTTGGAAGGGGGTTTGTTTGTGGAGTTGTAGAAAACAATCACATGGCAAAACAAGTGGATGGGTCCGGGGTTATTAAAATTTGAAGTATTTATGATCACCAAATCACCAAAAATTACAATTTGGCCTAATTTTAATAAAGCAGAAAAACAAGAGGGGCATGGTCAAACTACTTAAACGTGACAACGCCGCATGACATACTAATACATGATAACCCCTAATTGCACGGGAATTGGCAGACTTGCCTTATACATTGTGGGGGTCAGATACTGTCATTAACCCTTAAACGTCAGGCTATACGGATTTGGGCAGCCCAGTATTAGACCACAACATGTTTTGGACTTGGGTATCATGAATAGTGCACTTTTTGAACTTGGGCATTATGAATGGACCAATCAATGATGAGCTTGCAACCTTCTACAAGGTTATGTACAACCCCAACCTACCTACCACAATCCTTTCAAAGCACAAAAGCACTGATAAAAATTGTGATTTGAATTCTAAAATTTCATTTTTTGAATGCATCACAAGAAGGTGACCAGTTTGACATCAAAATATAAGGGAAAAATTGAGTACAGTGAAAGCTAAAGGGAAGATTCTGTTGGAATCAAGCCCCTCGGGCTTGCTTGGGCGTTTAACCCTTAAACGCCCATGGGGTGTGAAACGGGCAGCCCGAAATTGGATCACAACATCTTTTGGACTTGGGCATCATGAATAGTGCGCTTTTTGAACTTGGGCATTGTGAATGAACCAATCAATGATGAGCTTGCAACCTCCTACAAGGTTATGTACCACCCCAACCTAGCTACCACAATCCTTTCAAAGCACAAAATCACTCATACAAATTGTGATTTGAATTGTAAAATTTCACTTTTTCAATGCATCAAAAGAAGGTGACTAGTTTGACATCAAAATATAAGAGAAAAGTTGAGTACAGTGAGAGCTACAGAGAAGATTCTGTTGGAAGGTGACCCCTCGGGTCACCTTGGGCGTTTAAGGGTTAAGGGTTAACGAAGGACAATGAGAATCATTGACGGGAATGGGTAAGGGTTCGTGGCAGCTACCAAGCCGACGGAACCCATACCCCTGTCCATCCACAGCTTCATCCTCCTCTTGCCGCTCCTGCCGCTGCCCTGCCCGACAGCCGCGGGCCCCTGCCTGCCCGTCCGCTCCCTGTTTGTTCCCGTTGATGCTGTGTTTCATCGCTCCATCGCTGCTCTCCTCTCCAGAGCCCGGCGCCGCCACCGCCCGACACCCGCTCCACTGGAGTTTCACCAGGTATTTCCAAAATTGTGGTGGTCTGCTATTGCAGTTTCAAAGCGTCGTGCTCCATTGGTGCAGATACATAGGAATTAACGATACCCTATCTTACTGTGTTTAGGGTTTATGTATGTTTCTTTCTTTTCGTTTGCAGGCATTGCGTTGCTCCGTTCAGGACAACAATCTTCATCGTATCTTCCTCAGAAGGAGCCTTTACGAAGAATTCCACACTCGCCGACCCTGCTCCGACCCTGCTCCGTTCCAGGTTCGTTGTACTTCTTCAGCGCAGAGAATGTTCAGTATTCTTCAATGAAAGGACAAGAACTTCTTTATTCGATAGTGAACTTTTATTTTCGACAACAGAGATGAATTTGAGGATAGGTCTCCCATGAAGCTGATAAATGGAACAACAAAAAAATGCTAATTAGCCCGTAACTCTTGAAATGCAGATACTACTCCAGCAGGGTTTACATCGGGACTTCTCCCCAGGAATTTGCACTTATTGAGGACACAGGAAGCACGGTTACATAAGTTCCCTGCTCCACTTGTACTCATTGTGGCAATCATCAGGTATTGTTTGACGTAACAGTCCTACACTAAAGAGCACGAATCAGCTAAAATTTTGTGTGCTTTGGTAAGATTGTTGTTCTTTGATTCTGCACAGGACCCTCGATTCGTGCCCGACAATTCAAGCTCTTATTAGGTAGTGGCATGTGATTCATCAGACTGTCTAACTGAGATGTGCAACAAGGATCACAAATGCAAATATGAGAGGATGTACGCTGAGATGAGTTCCAGCAAGGGCTCAATTGGCAAGGACTTTATAGGATTTGGCCCTACTGCGCGCCTATCAGGGTATTGATAGGGTATTGACCGACTTGAAATTATGTAGAATGAGATTGATTTTGTTACTCAATGCCATTTAGTTGCCGGGAATGAACAAATTAACAGTAATTGTAAGCATACCTTCATGATTCAAGAGAGCATAAACCGAAATTGGCAATATTGTAAAATAAGATAGGGTATTGATAGGGTATTGACAGACTTCGAGTTATGTAGAATGAGCTTGATTTTGTTACTCGTTGCCATTTAGCTGCATAATCTATTGTAATCTCAGGTTACTTCCTACTCTAGATTGAACAATCCCTCATGCCTTCTTTTATGTCAATTCAGAAGTAAACTGCCAGTGCGAAAATGGAGGGCTGTGACAGCGATCCATATGGATCGCCTGCTAGAGAGGATTTGTAACAGGGCAAGAACTAGATCTTTGTGTTTGCTAGAAAAGTAGATAGATAGTTGAAACCATTTTAGGAGTTTTTAGAAAATTTTATAATTTGAGGTAGATGGCCTATGTGGGACCCACCATAGAAGCTTCGAGAAGGTGGGGCCCACCTCTAGAGTCTTCTAGAAGGGCGGTTATTTAGGTGGGGCCCACCTCTAGGACCTTCCGGAAAGTTCCATGGTGGGACCTGCCATTGGAACATTCTAGAAAGTTCCAAGGGCGGTTAGGCAGAGTATAAATAGAACTGGCCAGGGTCATTTGGAGGCATTCGGTCAGGTACGCCTTAGTCCCTCTCTCTCAGTAAAGTTTGGTTTGTACTTTGCTTCTTTAGTTCTGCTTTGTTCTGTTCTGATCAAGTCTATTCGGTCTTGTTTAGTCCGGTTTTCTCAAATCTTGATAGGTTAGCAGTGTTTGAGTTGTGACCAAAGAGAGAATTCAGTCCCGTTTCAGGATTGTTTCCGAGAAATTGTCAATAAATATATTCAGAAGGCTCGAGAAGAACATGTAAATGATACACCTTCTCTAGAGAAAGGTAAAGAAGTTCTCTTTGCGAGCCCCGAGGAGAGCCGGCAGGAGAGCTCTGACGAGAGTACTGACAATGAAGAGGACGATGATGACAACGATGGAGACAGTAGTGAGAGTGGCGGTTTGTTATTTGATGCAGATGGAGGTATGTGTCAAATAACTTCTTATGCTCTAAGACATAGCAAGATAGGGTATTGTTAGATTTAAGACATAAGATAATATATGATATATAAGATAGTATAAGATAGGGTATTGACAGGTTAATAATATGATATAATTATAATTGCAATACCCTATCCTATCATATCTTAATTTTTTTAATCGCTGGATGTTGTTTTTTATTAGGGTTTGCAAAAGAAGGAGAAGCGTTTGAAAACCAAGGCGATGGTTTGGTTCCTCGATATGTTTGTTTGGTGGGTAAGGGTAGGTGTCCTACCTACTTATCCAAACAAAAAATCAAGAAACACCTCCTTGATTTTCACAACTACGGAGAAGTAGAAGCTGGGCAAGGAGGGCGACCACGTGCAAATCCAAGAGGATTCAAACGAACCACTAAGGAGCAGAATAGAAAGTACATCCAAAATGCCAAGCGACGTGTGAGTTCCAAGAATGCCATCAATGAGTACAAGGCTAAGAGGCGCTATGAGGTGAGCGCTATTCATCAATGGGAGCAAATGCGTGAAGTTGTTGAGAACCTCAAGGTTCCAAAAAAACCGCCTCTAGCTAGGTTGTTTCAACCTTATATTCAGGAGTATTTCGGTATGTCTAGTTGGGGTGATGGTGACATCACTTCAGCTACATTACATGTGTTTCGTAATAGTAAGGATGCTAGAGAGAATATTCTTTCTAGCAAAAAACCTTACATGGCCAACATCAAACGGTACTGGGGAGGAAAATGGAGGAATGAGACAAACCGGGAGAAGAGAGAGGACGAGTTTCAAGCTCTGGTGGCTTATGCCCATGCTAAGAGGGTTTTGAATGAGTAAGTGTTTAAACTTAAACTCTTTTGTTGTTTTTATTATAATTTTATCATAGATAGGGTATTGACATAGGTTTTGAATGTATTATAGATAGGGTATTGACAGGGGTTTTGAATGTGTACAGATGGGAGAACAAATCCGTTAAGGAGGACTACATGAAGGAAAGTGTCGCAAGAAAGATGGCTATTCGTGATCACTAGGTTTCTAGAAACACTTATATTTGATTAGATATGATTTGATTTGATTTTGGACATATGCTTAGTAAGATATGGTTTGAGATAGGGTATTGTATTGCCATACATTCGACTATTTTCGACTTGTCAATACCCTATCAATACCCAATCTTATTTTATGATATATATATGTAAGGGTTTGTAGTTTGTGCTAATTTTCGAAATGTGTATGAAATTCTATAAGGTCCCAAGATTTTAATACAAAGGTTTTTATGGAGTTTTTAAGTGGTAGGAGCCTCATTCATCAAAGTTATCGAGTGTTGGATAGAGGATTAGATAAGGTATTGTAAAATATCTTTGAATTCTAGCTGAATCTTACTTAAATGAAAATTGACATCGTTTATAACAACACAGTGGATAGGGTATTGTCATATCGACTTGTGAACGATATGTGAATCCCCTCTGATAACATGTAGGGTAGAAGACTAGATAGGGTATTGTAAAAGATATGTGAATCCTAGTTGAAGCTTACTCAAACGAGTAATGGCATCCGTTATAACAATACTAAAGATAGGGTATTGACAGGACCAATCACTACCATGTCTAAGAACTAATCTATTCACTCTTTAGTTCTAATCTATTCACTCTTTAGTTCCAAGTGATCGATTTCTTCGTGTCATCCTCTCAAACCAATCTTGGTTTCTTAATATACTATTTCCTAAACCGTTATCCACGGTGTTGAATGGAGCACGAGGATGTAGGGAGTCATTTACACTATCTAAATTCAAAGCTCTGATCTTCCCACACAAAATTCTAAATTCTGCAAGACCATGTTGAGCTAAAAGAAGCCCACCGTCTACCATAGCATTTTCCATTTCTCGAACACTTTTTTGGAACTCCTTCATGATATTCGACAATTTCTTCTCATCACTTTCATCATCAATAATCTCATCCTCTACCAATTCCTCAAGCCATGTTGCATTTGGGTCAATCCAATTGGGAAGATCAACATTAACATCTTCCACGAAACCACCATCTTCCTCCACATCTCCAAATGGATCTTCTACATCTGGGATATTACACGCTTCAAACATAGGGATCACTCCACCCCTTTTTGTTCCGTACCACGTTCCACAGAACTCAACAATGGTATCGGTAGATAGCCCGAACATCTTCAAAATAGCAACTTGATGTTTGCAGAAATTACCACGAATAGACCACTCACAATTACAACACGCATATTCAGTACACGGAGCTGATAGTTCGTACCACACGTCTTCATTTTTCGTACTTTGGACTAACCAAGGTTTGCCATCTCCATCTGGATGAAGGATGTCCGCTTCTTCAATTTCTTGTGCAGCTTCAACACTTTTGAGGACAATTTCCTCAATCTTAGTGTTTTTGATAAAACCCAAAGACTTTAAGTCAAGCCTATATAAGTAGTGTCTCTCAACACTTTCATTTAATTTGACTATTAACCAATCCAATCGTCTGCCTTGAGTACCACGTCGATCCATTTTCATCCATCTCTTTAATGCACCATGGTAAGACTCAATTGTTCCCGTCGTATCAGCTCCACTATGACGACGTCGACGTAAACCTTTCAACCACATGCCTGCATAAAAAGAGAGAAATATGGTTAAACCAACAAACATAAAACTTACTAGATTAGTTCTTAGATAGGGTAGTGATTGGTCCTGTCAATACCCTATCCGTAGTATTGTTATAACGGATGCTATTACTAGTTTAATTAAGCTTCAACTAGGATTCACATATCTTTTACAATACCCTATCTAGTCTTCTATCCTACATCTTAACTTTATTATACGCACCACATGACTAATTGTATGAATTTGCACTTATTGTACTTCAACTCACTCTCAACTCAAACACCTTCAAATCAAAATAGTAATACGTGACATATTATTCATAATTTGATTAGAAATTTAATTTCACCAAAACGGATTATGTTATATTGAAATAATACTTTAATTTAAAGACATACCAAAACGGCTATAATATGACCATATGTAGTCTTCAAAGTTGACAACATCTTCACCAACTTCATCAAAGAGATCGGTAACAGCTTCGGTCGCCCTTCCAATAAAATCCTCCTCGGTCTCTCCAAAATTTATGGACATGTACATTATTTTTCTCATTCCATAATACGCGAGGTGTCGGGCATCTTCATTTGCCCTTATTTTTTCAATAGCCCTCAAATTCCAATTTTTTAGAACATGCCATAAGCAAAGGTAGATAACAACATCGTCATCTTTCCAAACAGTCCTGCAATTTAAACAAGATGATGTTATAAACAAAGAACCATAACTAATTATGTATTGGAGAATACACATGAAGAGACTAAATAGAAATATTACGTTAGCGTACACCAACGAATATAAAAAAAGACATGGATAGGGTATTGACAGGGTGAAACAATATCCTATCTTCAATTTTTTACATACGTATAACAATAGAAGGTATACCTTATTGCATTTTCAATAGCCGTGTTGTCATCAATGACAAAACATGTTGGATTGAACGTAGGGCAATGAAGGCGTATAGTATGTTTCAAGGCGGCCATGAATGTTGTTATACAATCCTCCGTCGCGGTTAGTGATAATCCACGCGCTTGGAAAACCACTCCGATGGTCATCAAATACAAGAATGGTGTATAAAAAAAACTTGACCCTAGATGTACCGAACGTGGAATCCATGGATAAAGCATTATTATTGCCAAAACGGATCATTGCATCTCGTTGTTGTGGAGATTGTATTCCAAGAATAAATGGTTTTTGCTGATCTTCCGGAAGGTTTGGAATCTCACCCGCCCATTGTACTAAGAACACACTTTCTCGATTAGCTTCAATCCAAGATGAAACACTAGCCGTTTCCGAAGCAGCTCTCTTCCATTTGTCCATAGGATGACGCTTCTCTATATTTCGAATATTCTCCATTTTCAGGTAGTCATCCTTCCGCATGGGTAGACCAAGCTTCTTCCTTTCTTGCCACACCTTCAAATGCTCATCAAAAATCTGCTTTGTCGTGAATCTTGCATCAAGTCGATTCCATATGAAAGTCTTTGTTTCTAGAGAAATCCGTGGTGCTAATTGCGAGGCTTGTGAGTCAGAAGCTTTATCATTCAAACCATGAGCAATAGACCCATCCAATCTTGTATGAGTCATATGGTAAAAAGAAATTGTGGCTACATGTGATTGGATATACTCTTTTTTGATGGAGAAATTTGCCAAGCATCCACGTTTGTGATTGTGTCGCATGTCTTTGTTGTCACGATGATCTTTAGGCCCATACGAGCAATGGTAGCTACATCCAAGTTAGAAATTGAGTTAGACAATTAAGAAATGTGAATTGCCTTTTATGGATAAGGTATTGACAAAGGCAAGTGAAAAATGAATAAATATTGTGGATATGGTATTGACAAGTAATGTTTATGAGTGCCTACAAATACCCTATCACAAATTTAAGTTGGAAACAATATGACATTGGAGTCCATCCTAGAAAGCCAAATGTACATACATCACATCGCATACAGTTTGAGTATGAATTTGAAAAGTGGAATACTTACTATTTGTGACCGCGATGCATTGTGCTTCTCGCATTTGGATGGCCATCTTCAGAGCCGGAGAGATTCTTTGTTACGCCCCATTCTACACCTTCTTCAAGTGATCGTTCCCCCAAAAGGAAATCATCAATCCGTGATGTAGGAATGCGAGCTTGTTTGCACGATACAAACTTCCCCTTCCCGGTTCGGATAGCATCATGCCAAATGAGATCATGACGGGAGAACGGGTGTGGAGGGGTACTTTGAACCGCCGAAACTTGTGTCATTTTTCAATACCTTATTTTGCATAAAAACATGACACTAGATTAAGAAAAATGTAGAGCATATCAATATATTCCAAAAGAAACATAGGCATGTGCATTTTGAAGTATCAATTATATGAGTTATAACTACAATTATCATGTGTTAGGACAATATCATATCAACTACAATACCCTATCTTACCTTACCGACAGTCAGTACACATCTTACCATTGTTACAATACCCTATCATACCCTATTCACAATGGGTGCACACATTCAATTGTTGCATGTCTAGGTATAATGCTGTTCACGACCGAGAGTGATGCGAGTGATACCGGCGCACTAGTGCTCGAACACGAAGAGGTCAAGTTTGTTGTGGCTTCGACATTTAAAGCAGGTTTAGGATTTGAATCCCACGGCGTAGTCGGCCACCTAAACCAGTCCACTATTGCGGAATGAATTGCCAAATATTTCCATCTGCACGAATACAAGAGAGCATAAACGTTTTGCGAGACTGAGTTGAAGATGAAGCGCCGGAGTTGAGCGGAGGCGCAGTGGAGCGGGTGTCGGGCGGTGGCGGCGCCGGGCTCCGGAGAGGAGAGCAGCGATGGAGCGATGAAAACAACGTCAACGGGATCAAACAGGGAGCGGCAGGGGCCCGCGGCTGTCGGGCAGGGCAGCGGCAGTCGCGGCAGTCGCGGCAGGAGGAGGATGAAGCTGTGGATGGATAGGGGTATGGGTTCCGTCGGCTTGGTAGCTGCCACGAACCCTTACCCGACGGGAATGGGGTCTGGCTTTCACGCCCATCACATGAGCATTCCGACTGGCCTTCACTTGGCGTCCAACTGGAACTGCACGTGTCACAGGCTGGTGGGGGGGGGAGGGTAACCGGAAAACCTCCAACTGCCGGTGGTCCAGGGTTTGCCTGCCCCGCTGGACCAGCGCGAGCACTGCCGCTTAAGTCGGCGGTGCCGGGTGCCTGCGCTAGTTTTTTTTCGAAAAAGAATCTCCCCCTAGACGTCCTGATTGATTAGCAGACAGTCTGCATTTCACGGAATCGCTCTCCCAACTTGCAACAGACAGCGGCTCGACAGTAATCTCACCCTTTCTTACTTGCCGGATCCATCCTCTGCAACAAATCGCTTCTTCTCTGGCTCTTTTGCTTACAGGTCTCTCCAGTCGGAGCCCGATTTTGTGGATTATTGCGTCAGCTACAAGCTTGCACTTACCTTTAGTCAAGTTCGAGAGATTAGTTACCTTGAAACGAGAGGATTTACTTTTCGTTTTTTCTACTTTTGTCTGCAATTAAGGCGGTACTGTACCGAAAGGTTGCATTTTGATCGCGAGTGTGCGTGAGCTTTTAGGTTAGTTGAGAGCGTTGAATTTTGGATTACAGATTAACTTGATTTGCTTCTTGGCTCGAGAATTAAGTTATTCTCATATGTAGTTTAGGTCGATTGAGTGACGTGGAAGATCTCTTTGTGGTGTGTAGTGTTTACGACGGAAGTAAGTTCCGACGATTTGTTAGGGGAGAGGTTCTTGTTTGGCGGGGAGGAACGTTTACGTGATCAATAGCAGGTAGGACGGGAGATTACTTGTGAAGAACGGCTTGGCGCCGTGCAACTTCTCTTCTGCCTTGTCAGGTACGGGTGGTCTGTGAATTTATCATCCTCTTGTGGATTGTTTTTTGTATTTTTGTGTTGTGCAAGGTTGGCGACTCTAACCTTTACTTCACTCTTTTTGATCGTAGAGAGGCGAGAACTATTTTTTTGTTATTGTCCTGTTTGGTTACATAGGAGCTGGTGTCTTGTTTAGAGTGATTCGGTGGATTATGATTTTGCGTCGTTTGTGTGCTTCTCTCGGAATCAATGACCTTACAGGTTGAGGATCTGTGCGGAAGCATTGTTCTTGTTCTTATTGCCCCTGCATTCATCTCTAGCTACTGTGAAATGAAAGAGAGGGAAATTCTAGGGGTCGTACATTGTGTGCTTTTGAGTCGTGTCGTCTGCAATTGCTGTTGCTGATTTGAGCCTTGTTCTGCTTTTAGTCGGGCTGGCGAAGCTTCTTTTCATGATGCTTGATTCAATGACAAACTGCAGGCCCTGAAGTATCTTCTCTTGCGATACCATCTGTAGTTAATCTAGCTCAATTTCAATTTGATTTTTCCTTTTCTTGGAGGAGGTGACCTTGTTGCTTCAATGTTTTTTGACCATTTTGAAGCAGCCACTCTGGCTGTTGAACTTTTGATCCCTTGAGATTCGGGATGCAAACACAAATTGATTTTCAAGATCAAAGAAATCAGAGAATGAGTTAGATTGCTGTTAATTAAAGTGTTTGTAGGTGTACATGGCATTCGCCCTAAGGAGACGCGTTTACATGAAATCATTAGACGAGTGATCAGTAGACGAATACAAATTCTGCTTCTAGAGTTTCACTTACATCTTATTATATTCTCACCTAATTTCGAAAATTTCAACTGTGATAATTGAGGATAATCTGGTTTCTGCAGTTCCAGAGCGAGAATATGTATTGAGTGTCAGTAGACGTAATTAATATCTTCATCAGAAGAGCCGTCCTTTTTTAGGGAGGTTGGTCCCTAGCTTCGTCAAATCCTGATGAGTTTAGGGACGAGTGTTGTCTTACATATTCTGAGTAGGATATATCTTGCAGTAATGTATGATTTTTGGAGTTTCTTTTATCACATGTTTTGAAGTCCCGTAGCGTTTACATGTTTATTCATTGTTATGTGCACGACATTGCGATCTGCAATTAGGGGTCGTCTGCCTGACCTGTGTTTGCTAGCCAAGGTACATTTCCGTTTACTTGCAAATTTTGATCATATGTTCTTTTCAGGACGTTTTCGGTGAAGCGCGTTCTTGAACCAGATTGCAAAAGCGGAGGGTAGCAAAGAAGTCGTCAACGTGGGCTTATCAGTGATTGAACCAAGTGTACATGTCTTACAAAGAAGCTTATCTGTAGAGGCATACAGACGTAATGGATCGTGGGGACTTAAACGGGACGCACGAAGGGAGTGGCGCTGGGAATGAGGAATTTGCCAAATCCCTTAGAGACGGCTTCAAAGGCGACAATCGTCCTAAGGTGCGCATCCCCCCTGGAAAGCTGAAGGAAACGTACATGGTTATTCTTTGTGCACAATCAATTTACCTTTTGTTAAGTGGAATTCTGTTGCTATTTACTACCCACTGGTTGTTTATTAGGTTTTGGTTGATGGTTATTGCAGGTGGTGAAAAAAACGAAAGAGTTGTTATCGAAACAAGCAACAGAATTAGCTAAGCGTGCTGATGAGCATGAAGAGTTCATAAATAAGGTAGTAACCTTATTTTCTATATCTGTGCTTTCCTTTGAGGTTTTTCGATCATTCGTTTGTGTTGGATGTTTGTTTCGTAGTGACGATCTTTCTGCTGAACTAGTTGAGCTAAGTCTTTGTGGCTGTATGTATGCAGATTACATATTGTGTAGGAGTTGTTTCCTTTGGAACATTTTGCTACTTGCTGGGCTCAAGTAAGTATACGTTCTATTCATCGTGCTAAATTTAATGTTATTGCATTTTGAGTTTATAGAATTTGTAGTAGGTCGACTTCTCTATCAACTTGATAATCTTGCTTCTTTAGATTGAGCTGACTTCAAGATGTTTCTTATAATTGCAGGACCAGCCGACATCCCGAAGTTGTATTGCTTGTTCTTTATCATCGTCGCGCCCTTACGATGGATGTACTATCGCATCAAGAAATGGCACTATTTCCTTTTGGTAATAGTTCCTACCTATCTGTGATGAGCGCTGTAACACTCATCGTCTTCGGAGGACTTCGACATTGTTATTTGTTTTCTAGAAGTGCATGTACTCATACTACGCTCACCTGTTGAGCCTTACGAACAGCAATGATCAGTATTTGAGGGGTTTGTTCGGGTATGTGAGCAGGATTTCTGCTATTACGCCAATGTAATATTCGTGGTGATGCTTCTCTTCTTCCCTACTAACGACAAATTGTTCCTGATATGCTTCTCCTTTTCAGAGGTTAGTATTTCATTGTGTTGGCATCTTTTGGTTGTCATTATCACCTTCTTTCTCTTGTTTTCTGTTTTATCTCTCTAGTCTTTTTTGATGTAATTGGAATATCGCCGTCGGATTCTCACGTGGAAAGAATGGCGTGTTATTCAGGGACCTCTGGCATGGGCGCTTATTGTTTGGCGCTGTAGTCTTGTGTTCAGTTCGGTTGACAAGATTGTCAGTGTGCTCATCCATCTACTCCCAGGTGGGCAATCACTTGCAAACTCAATGTTTGTAGTATTATTTTCCTTAACAAGTCTTTCTGGAGTTTAATACTCTGGTAACACAGAATTTTTCAGAGGCTAGAAAAGCTCATCTTGTCTATTTCTGAATGCAGGGACGGTCTTTTTCATCATAAGGTGGTGGGATCCAATCACATTCTCTACGCACGCAGTAGATGATACCGGACCCTGGCCAGCATGGCCTCTTTTGGAGAGTGATCGGCAGCTGTGGACGTGGCTCTTCCTAGTGCCTCTTGTTGCATACTGCATTTGGCAGTTTCTTTACCTCATGGTGGTGAATGTGTTACGGCGTCAGAGACTACTGAATGATCCCGAAGTTCTTACCTCGTTCAGGTTTTTACCTCCTCCAAAACTGGTCACAACTACAGAGTTCAATCTTGACAATGGCATTGGCAGTTCCTTTCATATGTGGTGCAATATGCGATCATCAACCTCACATAACTAATATTCTAAGTAATAAGAACAGATAGGGCTAATTATACGGTATGGAATCTGTGTTCAGCTTTTATATTCCGAAAGTACCTGATAATGCTTCTGTATACTTAATTGCTTTTAATCGAATGCTTACAATGTCATCTGTATTGCAGGGAACTTTCTCGCAAGGCATCCCGTGCGAACAATATTTGGTGGAAGCTCAGTGGATTATTGGGTGCAGACAACAGGGTCGCCATGTATGCGATCCTTCAGGGCATATTTACGATCCTCACCATGGCCTTGACGGTCCCACTGTTCAAGCACTACAGGCTTCACATAGCCTTCGAGTGCTTGAAGGTGGCGGCGGCAGTGTGGAATGGCGGTATCTTCTTCTTCGATGTTATGCCAAAGAAGATGGATGCCAAGAAGAAAAGGAAGTTTTCACCTACCAAAGGACCTGTCTCTCTGGACACCACCGGCCTCCCTTTCGAGGGAGCCTCAGCCCTTGATCCGCCGTTGTCACCTGGTGAACACTCTTCTCCAAACGGTGAGGCCGCATTATGCTCACTATGCAGGAAGTCCAGTTCAGCCACTGATCTCAGTGATGCCGCCGATGAATATGCCGATCAAGTCGACGAGCAAGTACATTCTCGCAAAGGGCGGAAGATGGACACTGAAGGAATCGCGTTAGCCACCTGAGGGATGTACTTTCTCTTGTTTGAGTTTATGTGCTGTTGCCATAGGATCGCTGTTTTTTTTTTTGTTTCGTCGAATTGTGAGTCTACTGTACAGTACATTACGTACTAACAAATAGGATTTTTCAGGTGAGCCATAGTAATCAGTGTCATAGGTGTTGCATCTACTCTACTTGGTTCTCTTCTCTTCTCGTTTGGTGATAATTGATCCTGTGTATACATCAATGGGTATCAGTATTACTTGAGTACATCACTTGCAGTCAACACCGCTGCGACGGCATTATCATGTCCTACAGAGTATATAGTTGTACAGTAGAGAAATACCATTAATAAATGTTGTCAGTTCTTTCAACGTCAAGAAGTGCATTTGAGAGTGTGTTCGGAGCACTCTGTTGTGTACTAACAATATTCATGCTGTGTGGTGAGTATGCTATACCAGTGCAGGAACATGTTTGCTTATCACAGTGGGTCCTGGCACCTCAGTTTTGTTCGCAATCTTAGCCTTTTCTGAGTTGTCAGTTCAGACACGCCAGGAAGCACGTAGCTGGTTTGTACACTCAAATCATTTTCTGAAATTTTTTCTCCCGTAAGATTAATAGAAGTGTTCTTCAATTTCCAAGTCTTGGGGGCGGGAGGAGAATAATATGAAATTCAAAAGTCTAACTAGTGCCTTGAACTTCTGGAACTGGATAAGCTTCAGATTCTGGATATGCTTAATCCCTGAAGTCTTTCACAGAAATGTTGTGTTCTTAGAACCTGGAACTTTGATTCACTGACTAGAAATTTGGTAGAGAAGATCATAAACAAGATCCTATGGTTTCAACTCTCAGAATCAAGTTCCATTGATGTCAATTGGATATCGTTTCAGGACATACACCTATAGTGGTTAGAGTTGCAAAAAGAAAAACAGAACTGAACCGGTTGCAATTCTGTCAGTCAAGTGTGATTATTACAATCTTCAATTTGAAAAAGCTACGAGTGAGTAGTACATCAATCAACTTTCAGATTCTATCTTTATATTCGTAAATCAATGCTTAACTTCAGATCTAATAAGTTTGAAGTAGAGAGAAGACAAACTTTGCACTACTTACGATTTTGCCATGAAGAAATACATGAACGGAAATTTTATGGAAATTCAGAATCCATCAAGGCCGACGAGAAACTTTGGCACGAAATAAAAAGAAAAAACTTTCGGAAATTAAAAAAAAAACAAAGAAAAAAGCTGTTGCGCGCATTTCTGCAGTTACGACATTGTACCTTGAAATGAACGCTACGGCACCGTGGATTCATGAGAAGGATCAATTCTAAACCAGAATCAGAAACATGTCGACATAGAATAGTACAACAATGAAGTCACAACAATGGTACAACCAAGCAAGAAGCGTAGAATGCATTCGAATCAAGTGGGGGCCACCCCTCCACCAACATTCTGCAAACAAAAAATCCCGTTGTCAGGGAAGAGCCCAGGAAAGATTCGGAAGTCGGCACAAAGTGTTTATCTGACAGGAGTGTCTCATGGCAACAGCAGCTCATTGTTTCCTTCCCTCGACGGCCATAGCCACATTCCCCTCCTATCGCTTGATCCAGTGGACCCGCCTCGCCACTCCTCTCCGAGCCTCTTTAAGTCGTAAATGCCCTGCACTCTTCTGATCAGAGGTTTCTTGCATGGCAATTTTTCACCCGCTTTTGTGATTCCGGCCTTTGATTTCGTGCAATTGCACGTCGGTATCGTCCAGATCCAGACAATCTAGGAGTCGTAACTTCTTTCTCTCTTGCACTCTTCTGATTGGGCCCTCTTGTGTGCAATTTTCACGCGTTTATCTAATTTGACCTTTGATATCGTGAAAATACACTTCGGTACGTGCAATTACACTTCGGTAGGTACCCGCCAGATCCAGAGAATATAGAAGTTTTGTGGACCCGCCTTAACTCGGAATGCCTATTTCTTTCTCCTGTGATTTGGGTCAGGATTAGGGTTCTTGTGTAGTTTTTTGCAATTCTCACGGGTTCTTATGACTTAGCGCTTGATTGTCTTGCAATTGTACCTGCCAGAGCCAGAGAATTTAGGAGTGTAGAGGAGAATCTATATTAGGTTGTTCAGAACTGCCACCGCCAGATCAGAACTTAGGTTCGTGCAGTTTCTGTGTTTTTCTTCTGAAGTAATAGATCTCTTCGCCGACCGACGTTGTGCATGTAAATTTTACCGAAGGGCGCAACTTTGTGTCGTATTCAGAGATCTAGGCTCGTGCAAGTATTGAGTTATTTCTGTTCTTTAGCCACGAGTAGGTTGAGTGGACTTTCTGTCGCCCGATGTTCGTCAGTGATCACCAGCACATTTGATATTGTTTGCTGATTCTGGTGATGATAACCTGGATTTTGTTTTTTCTTAGCATGATCAGTTGAAATTGTCTCACATGTGGTGGATTGAGGACTTTTCTGCATGGATTGTTGATGCTGTTGTACTGGATTGTGAGCATTTCAGAGGCTGCGAACATGGGGTCTCTGAAAGACGACGCGAGCGAATTGGCAGCGCGTTTCGAGAAGCTTGGTGTCAAGAATTCCTCCGTGAGGACAGAGATCTATCCTCCAATCGAGCCTTACACGACTGGAATGCTTTCGGTGTCTGACAAGCACACGCTCTACTGGGAAGAAAGCGGCAATCCAGACGGACAGGTGAGATCACCATGGGTTGAGTTCCATCTCTTTTTAGGGTTACGATAATCAGTTGTTTTACACAATCGAAATTGGTTGCAGCCGATCATTTTCTTACATGGAGGACCTGGAAGTGGTACCAGTGGTGGCAATCGCCGCTTCTTCGACCCAGAGTATTACCGAATCATCTTGTTCGACCAGGTTGACTACTTTGGCACGCTGAAGGGATTTTATCTTGTTTTGAAATTGCTCTGAAAATGCACACTCCAGTGATTTGTCTTGTTTTTAAATTGCTTACAGTTCAGTTATTTGTCTTGTTTGCAAAATGCTCTAAGGATCCACACTGCAGTGAATTTTCCTGTTTTAAAACCACTCAAGAATGTACATTGAAGTGATGGTGAATGAACAGAGGGGCGCAGGCAAGAGCACTCCACATGCATGCTTGGAGGATAATACAACATGGGACCTGGTTAGTGATATTGAGAAGCTTCGGGAACATCTGAAGATTGAGAAATGGCAGGTACGTGTCCATGCTCGCCGTTGCCAATTGCAGTACTCAAAATGTGTCAACATGACTCACTTTCTTGTTCTGTAGGTCTTTGGAGGATCGTGGGGAAGCACATTGGCGTTGGTATACTCGCAGTCACATCCAGACAGGGTAATACCCCGTCCGAATCTCTCAGGAATTGAATGATCTTCATCTCGATACAGATATAATATAGATTTGACAATAATATCGTAATCAGCACTTTTGATGATTAGCAAATCTGAACTCTATATGTGGGATTTTGCTCCACTCTTACTGTGAGTCGATGTGCAGGTACTCGGAATCATTTTGAGAGGAATTTTTCTGTTGAGGAAAAAGGAAATTGATTGGTTCTATCAAGAAGGTGCATCAATTATTTTCCCTGATGGTAAGAATCCGCGACCGGATCATCTGTACTAGAATCATTGCTTATATTTTCAACCAAATTTGAGAAAAGTTCACTAAGCTGTACTAATCTGCTGGTAATGTAGCTTGGGAGGGGTATCGTGACCATATCCCAGTAGAAGAACGTGACAACTTCGTCGAGGCTTTCAGCAAGCGTTTAAACAGCACAGATGAATCAGTCCAGGTGGGGAGGAGCTTCCACACAAATAAATGCATCTTTCCTATATCGGTATAATGCCTCGATTGAGTTCTTATATAGGAAGTGGTATGATTCTCCAGCTGGGTGCAGCGAAGGCCTGGACCACTTGGGAGATGGCAACTTCACACTTAGTGCCAAGTGAAGAATCCCTGAAACGTGGTGAAAACGAGAAATTCGCTCTGGTACTTTTCAAATCCTCATTTCCACTTGAATTAGCTACTGCAACAATTTTACTGAATGTGTTTGTTGTGATGCATGCAGGCCTTCGCTCGTGTTGAGAATCACTACTTCCGAAACAAGGGCTTCTTCCCTGTCGATTCTTTCATCCTTGATAACGTTGACAAGATCCGACACATTCCTGCCGTGATTGTCCAGGTCAGTAGCTCCTGTTACCTCTTCCTTGGGCTGTCATTCGAATATTCCTTTTTCAGTCACATTGATGTTCGAGAATCATATTTCTATCTCTCTTTCTTAGCTACTCGCAATTTATGTAAAGAAAAATCATCCCTCTTCCACCACTTTCCCTCCAGAGCAACTTATTTATTGTGATGATGTGAGTGCAGGGACGTTACGATATGGTTTGTCCCATGATGTCTGCTTGGGATCTTCACAGGGCATGGCCTGAGGCGGATTTCAGGGTGAGTATCCCTCATTGGAAAATTGGAAAGAGCTCAAAAAGTTGTTGAAGATGCAGATGTTATTTCTAAATTAGCCGCTTTTCTTATATGATCGATTGAAGTGGATTTGAGTTGTCCATATCATCAAATTAGATTCTGGTTGTAATTACTGTAACTATGTATTAGTATCAACAATAGAATGATCAGCTGTTTCTTTAATCAAGTACGAGATAGAACTGGGGCCTGCCCCCATCAAAGTTGTATGCAATTATACTGTTTTTGAAAGTGTGTGTTTATGCATTTGAAAGTATGAATCGATTAATGAAATGATGGTTGGCCTGCAGCTTGTGACGACTGCTGGACACTCGGCGAACGAGCCGAAGACGACGGCGGAGCTTGTGACAGCTTGTGAGCTGCATAAAGCTCTTGTGCAGAAACATTCTTAGGGCATCCACTGCTTGTTTGTTACTGTAAAAGTTTGTATCAATAAATTCACTTTTTATAAAGTTTGTGTTTGCTATCTTGCTCAATTCCACATCCTATATCCATGTGTAGATAGTCTGTACAAATCACAACTACAGATCTCTTTTCACTTACCAATAGGCACCACATGCTTAGATGCCCAATTACTGAAAGAGTTGAATCATGAAGTTCACATCTGAGATGTGAAATAAAAGTATGTAGTACATGCATGGCACTAAAGTGAAGTACTGAACTTCCATGCGAGTTGCTTCTGTACTTGATCTTCTGATCATGTTCTAATGATGGCCAGGCCCACGCCAGCCATTCCACTCTATCTCTGCTATGTTCTCCATTTTCGGTTCCTGCAGTGTCGTAGGATATATGGAGGATGCAGGCGATGCGTGAGGGACGAAATGATAAACTACGCTAAGGATATACGCACAAATGCACACCAATGATACATCCAATTGAATGATTCTGCAGCTCTCTCCCAAAGCATGACAGACAATTGCTATGGCACTTCAGAGCAAGCCCTTCAAAAGCGAGCAAACGCCACAGTAGAACAGCTCTAGGGGATGATTGTTGTAATGTTGCTCATCTCTCCTGCCAGAACCACACCATTATCAGAAACAAGACATGCTTTCAAGTCACAAGCGTTGATAAAGCGTCGATTCTCACCTCAAGCAAATTATTCACACATCACACTGAAGTTGATCTCCTTGCATCCTTTCAAGCCCACTCCAGTCCATAACGTTCGTCGCTGGAAACCTTCTCTCATACTCACGAACAAATCCCCGTTCAATTGTAGCTCTCTGCGTGTTCGGTTGCGAATTCACTGGACTCAGTTCTCTTGCTTTTGGTTTTACTTCAGCCTGGTGCGTTCGCCGCATACCAAGCACATTTTCAATTATAGCTCTCTGCGCCTTTGCTTGCGTAGTCAGCTCTAATAGACTCAGACTCGGTTCTCTTGCTTTTGGTTTCACTTCAGCCTGATCCGTTCGCTGCACACGACATGCACAATTTTGAGCCTCTTCTTGCAAAATGGTATGAACAGAGAGAGAACAACGTACTTCTATATTGTACAGTATGACTTTCATTCATATTACATTGCTCTCTCTAACATTACATTCGCAAAGTGATTTTGTTGCACTATGCACATCCTTGAAACACGAATTGTCCGTGGGCAGAGAATGAGGTGTGCAACCTTACCACGTAGACATAAGCACAACCTTTCCCACCATCTCCAAGCCGCTTGAGCTTCTTTTCAGACAATAGCCTGGAAGGGCACAGCGATCAGTAAACAACAAAGAGAATGTAGAAATACTGATGCAGCACAAGGTGCTTGCTTACAATCTGATAGCCTTGCTGATGTCGGGGTTGTTTCCAAGGGCGCCACGAATGACCTTCTCAGGGACAGATTTATCGCCGACAAATTCCATAATGCTGTCAGCAAAGCGGTTCACTCTCGACATCGGCGACGATACTTTGTTTCCTGCCTTCTTCCGTCCGTTTGTTGCAACAACGAGTTGTCCAGTCAGTTCTGAAGGGGCATCGTCTTCTGGTTCCATCTTCACACTTGCAGGTAACATCTTCGAAGTGGCGATCGCATTAGGAGTTGCCACTTGCAAGTTTGATAATTGTCGATGCTTGAAATAGCTCAGTCTCAACTTCGGCTTCAGTTTTTCCTTCAACCTATCTTTCAACTTCTCTTTCAGAACTTCCATCCTGCAGAAAAGAATAGGACTACGTGGTTAAAATCGCTACCCTGGTGAAGCTCGTGCTCATACTGCTCCGTATTAGAGACATTTGCCTACAATGAAGAAGCAGACGCGGATTACCTCGGCTTTCGAACGGGCGCCGAACAGTGTTCAAGCGCTACATGATTCTCGGAGCTCTTTGGAGTAGACTTGTCAAGAGGTTCGGCATTTGACTCTTCTTTAATTGAGCAATCTTCCGATGCAAAAGTCGGTAAATATATGCCCGTGTCCGGTACTCTTTCATCAGGAGCCATCGCTGCTTGAAATGAGGCTGAAATGCACCAAGAAACAAGACAAGAAGGATAAGATGCTCATCGCGAGACGGAAAAGACCTAATCTAGCAACAAATTTCAGCTCAATTTCTAACTAAAAGAATATTATAGCGTCCGAGATAAACCTTGAAAGTTTATGCAACTCGCACCGAAATTTTCCTATCGTTGTTTCGTTCTCCGCCGTGGAGACATGGCTGAATTTAAGAATCTTGACTAATAGTACGCTTCTGGCCTAATAATGCGTAAAGTACACCTCCGCAAGCAGATCAGACGCAGAAATAAGAGAACTCCATCGCTAGAAAAATTGAAATTCGACGCGAAAACAAGAAACAGCAAGCTAGAAAGTCTAAGCAACAGGCAAGACGCAGAGGTTAGAAGAGCACGATGTGCAAAATTGCGAGAGAAGGGCAAACTAAAACGAAGCTAGGGCGCCGGCCAAGGCTGCAGCAGGTTGAAATTGCGCGGAGGAAGAAAAGCAAGTGCAGAACGGGCAGGCAGGCAAGCAAGGGCAGTAGTAAGCTACGCTAAGCTAATTTCACACACTAGTTCTGTACAGAAGAGCGCTTGCAAGCAAGCGACGACGCACTCTCTAGCAAAACAGAGGAGCAGCAGCAGCAACAGCGAGCACGTGAAAAAGGCAAAAAAGAAGTGTTTAGTTAGTTCAGCGCCCTGTCCTCTAACAGAAGGGATCTCCACATCCCGGAAAAGCAACTCCAGTCAGCGAGCTCTCGAAAAGCTAAAGTAATTTCAAGAAGCCAAGAACTCCGCCCCTCCTGCCTCGTCTTCTCTCTCGTGTGCTTCTTTGCCCCCACGCCTGACTTGGTCACACACCGCTGAAATTTCCTCTCGCTTAATAGTTTCTCCGAATTTCACTCTCATGCGGCCTTGCTCGATAAAGCTCTCGTTTCCCTATTTCTTCGCAAGGTGGAATGAATCACAGGTACTCTTACAAAGTTCTCGAGTCTGACATTCTACAGTAGTCTACCATGCTTGGTGAGATGACAGGTTTTAGGTTGAAGGTCTCGGCTGCTTTTAAGACATGAGAGCAGAGGACTGATCTGTAATTTCCTAACGACAGATGATTCCCGTGTCGTGTTTTGTAGAATCTGCATGGTTTAGGTTTTCTTTATTCAGTTGCAATTGTGATGAGGGAACCAACAGGTTGACGTTGCAAAAAAACAAGAAAAACGGAATTGAGATGACAGTAAAGCTTCAATTTGCTGAAATTGAACTGCATTATTGCGCAAGAGACGATCTCAGCGTCGGTGTCGACATTCTGCGAGAGCTAAGCTTACAATCTTCACGCACAATGCGGAGTATGGATAAGTGTACACCGCCAAAACTTCAAAACTCGGGCAGATCCAAATAGCATGATGCTTTCGTCTCTGTAGCAGTCACAACCACCGTGGCTTTAGAAATCCTGCAACAGTTAAGTGGATTGCCGTCCATTGATCGGTGGCCGCCAAATCAAATCAAATCAAATCTGTAGCAAAGGTCAGTAACCAAGTAGCTGTGAAATCAGCATGCAAAAGAGCAAGGGGCGAGTAGTCATTACCCTGATGAGAAACCACCAGTTCGAGGAGTTTCATTAACCTACACAAACACAACATTGACTAATTCTGCGATTGATGAACCATCGTGATTTTTTCGCGAAGACTGTAACAATCTGCTGGAAGGTCACAAGGAGCCTCCGAAGCCTCTATATTTGGCGGTGTCGGTGGGACTCCCCCATATCCATCAATTTTGTCAAAGCATGGAAAGAGTGCCACTGATTCCACATGTCCTCTACACCACCACAAGAAATGCTAAAATCTTCTTCTTAGACCAATGAAGGCGCGAATTGAATCATCTTGTTCTGAAAGCCCAGCATCAATCCATGGCTACGAAACACCAAAAGGTTGAGTATTGATGGCGCATGCTATTTCAAAGGTTCAAATTCTCGATCGATGCATACTGATGACATATGATTGCAATGTGACTGTTTGAGGCATTGTGGATTGCTGGGGCATTATGGACAGTTGATTTTTTATCAACCTCATAAGCATGCATCGTGAACCTCGATCCCAGCAATTCAGAAAAAGACTTGTTGCGGACGACACGAGGTAAGAAGCACGCATCATTCATCAGTTTTTGCTGGAAAATGAAATTAAAAGGCACTCTCGTTGGTGGAGAAACATCTGCTGTTCAAATTACTAACAAATATGCGTACAAATTTGTATACTGAAATGTGTGCTACAATCAAAAGCGTGATCTTTTGATGCATTCTCAATCTGGTTCAAAGGGCACGCACAGTCGGTGAAAGGAACGCTTTCAATATAGATATGAACTTTCTGTGAATGAAGTGTCCGTTCGTAATGCTAATATCCCGATGCCCACTGGACCTCGGGAAATGGAACGAAAGCTTTCAACTTGTAACTTGCACCCAACATTAAGTTCAACAACATTAAGTTCAAGACGTTTATTGTGGAACAAGAAATCCATTGATGTGGACAACCTTTGAGTTACTCATGAAATATTGTTTGAAATTAGGAGTGAAGCAACCTAAAGTAGCTCAACTCTTGAATGCGCAACTTTATTGGAGTGACTCAAAAGTTGTATAGAACCTTATGAAAAAGATTGATAAGATTTTACATTAAGTGTAAGATTGGTGCAACTGTAGCTAGGTTGAAAATTTTTGAGGGTCCAAAATTCACAAAACATTTAAGAGTTTGACGGTTTTGACCCTCAATAGTTTCTCAGCTATGAATGGGAAACATTGTAAGGACGATATTTATTAATGGCTGCACAAAATCATTGCATTGACCATTAAAAAATATTCGAGGACGGATGTAAATGATGAAATTGCTTGATAGTCCCAAAGTCTTTGATACTATTGATTCATAATACCAACGATACTCTTAACCCCTAAAGGTCTAAGCGTGCCGTGGCGACTAGTAGAATACGATGTATTTTGGTTGTATTTGGAGTGAATACACACCTTTAATGGGTTTGAGTACAAAGAAGAAGTTGACATTTGAATTAATGAGGTTCTAGTGAGCTATTACGATTCCAGTTTAGAGTTTCTTGTTGGTAGCAAATCCTAATCATACGACAACGTACATACTATCCCCAAGGGACTTTTAAGGGTTAAGGACAAGGGTTGATATTAGACAGAGGTGTCATTTTAGAGGCACAACTCGATATGTGCCTAAAATTACAAATTGGCCAAAATAACAAATCTAATCGGAAAATCAGAATGGCACATGGATAAATGATATTTTAGGAGAATTGATCTTCCCTACATTCTTCCTCACATTAAGATGCTAAGACATTTTTCGACCATATAGTTCTATTATAAAGTGATTATAATATCTTATATTCATCCAAACTTTTAATGAACATATGAATGTAGATGCCGTGATTTGATTTGGAATGAAACAAAGTAAGTGAGATGTACACTTTTTGTTTCTTTCCTTAACAAAATGTATATTGGTAAACAATAAATCCCTCCAAATAACACCCTTTCTTCTTCAACAAGCTATAGAAGGTAGATATACCATGTTATCCAAATCCGTTTAGTTGCCATAAACCATATTATATACCAAGAAATAACACCTTGGTATACTGTCTAGATACATGAAAGAAAATTTTGAAATGAACGTTGGCACTTCATACAAAGTGTAAGTTATTATGTACTCATGGTTAGCTCCAAATGAGTAGAGATTCCAAAAGTGACTCGAACACTTGTACTACATATAAGATGTTAGTATTTGGTATTTGATTACTCTTTCTTTACAAATTGAGTGCAACAAGAATCAGACACAACATAGTCTATGGCGCAACTGATAATGAGAACTTTCCTCAAATTTATACAGTCTTTGACAACAAATCAACCAAGGAACTTCGAAACTAATGTCATCTATCACTATGTTCATTATCTTCTTCATTCTTTGGAGAATATGACAAGACATTGTTTCGTTATTATTTTATATGTGTTGAGGGGTCCAAAGTAGTTAATTATTAAGATTTGGTTTCCGTACAAAAATGGATGAACAAACCCATCTGACAATCAAAAGTATGAATGGAGGAGAGTATGATGCATTGTATCATCCCGCATATGCTGACATAACTTGAATGTGGTGAGAGGAGAGCTTTGTGTATAAAACACTTACCCACGGAAACACTAGTCATTCTGAAATTGATGGCGGACCTACTCTTTGTAACAACCATTGCTTATGGAAAGACTTTCACTTTTTCAAGCGAGTTTACCAAAGCTAGGAGGCAATCCTCTTGAAAAATTAAGGGTTATGGTCTCATCACATGAAGGTAACACAAAAAGATAGAGAAAATATAGAGTTTTTGCTTAACCCCTAAGTGCTCAAGGCATGTCGCGGGTCTCAAAACTTCGTAAATTGCGATTTTTGATCACTTTCTAAGAATTGAGATATGGACAAAAATCTCACCATTCTTTTCTACTTTCAACCATAAGATCTTAAAGCTAAGTACCATAGTACTATTATAAAAAACTTCAAACGTTGTATCTTTACTATTGAGAAGATTATAATGCTCAGAGTTGATGCAAGTGTTTATTTTGCAGAAGTTGAAGTTTGATGTTGTAAATTTTGAAGGTTGTCCTTGTAAAGTTGGTAAAAGTTTAAAGTTGGAATTCTTGAAAATATCAGTACTAGTATTTTTATAATCGAGATTTTTAGAAAAATATTAAAAAAAAGTCTAGATTTGAAAGGCCTGTTTTGGAATTTGAACGTAAAATTTCTAGATGAATATTCTAAAATTGGAATTTGGCTTTGAATTTTACCACATATACTTTGGAGGACAAGAAGTATTCCACTAAAAATCCTAGGAAAATATATTAGTATTAACCCCTACAACTAAGCTGCCCAATATAACAAGAACTCATTTTAGCTCTCTTTTACACTTAGGGGTTGATAGAGTAGATTGCTTTTTCATTGAAGATTCAACTATAATATTGAATCTAGAAACCCCAAATTACCTGAACATTACATTTAAAACCCAAAATTTGAAGCCCAAAATCTAAACCTCAACATCATTATATTACTCAACTCGATTACCTAGATGTAATGAAACCCTAGCCAATACCAACCAAGTATGCACAACTCTTAACTCCTAAACCCGTCTCATGTTGCAAAATGTATTGGATGATAAGCTTTTAACTTTTTAATTCAGATTATATTTCAACCTATGCTAAGTCTACCAAAAGATTTCACAACTAAGATCTAGATGACTTGCCTTCATTACTTTCTACTAGACATTAAAATCTATTATTTTTTTGAAAATGTATAATTTGGCTAAAAGTAGGTTGAGACATTTGACGCTATAGGTGAAGCTTTGTAGTGACATTCAAGATGACCATATCTAAAATCTATGAACAACTTTTTATTTAACTTTGGAATTCCAACCGTAAGATCTCGTATTCTTGTTTATAGTTGTTGTATTAGTCCGCCTACAAAGTTTTATTAAATTTCACCCTACAAAATTGAGTTTTAGAGTCAAAATTTCAATTTTTACAAATACAACATATTTTTTTAATGCAAATCGACTACAATGCGGTTGATTTTGACAGGTTGAGGGTTAAATCTTTGGGATGCTAGCAATATGAAGTCGATGGCAGAACACAAGCCTTGGCTTGGTGGTTGGAGCTCATGGCCCCCAATGAGGAGGTCGTGAGTTCCATTCCTCATGCCGGCGTGGTGCTCACCACTATAGTCCACCCAACTATTGTAGGGGGTCCTTGGACCTTGTTGTATGGGTACCTCAAAGCCCTTTGGGGGGATACTATGTCAAGTATCCTCAAGGCACTAGAAACTAGGCTAAAAACTAGCGTAGTTATAGTGTCCACCCCCGAGAGGGGAAAGTAGTATTGTTCCAATTTCCCGTTGTCCGGTGACCATGGGGATATTAGCATTACGAACGGACACTTCATTCACGCCGGCTGCTTAGAAAGGGACCCGAGTTTCTATCTATCTATCGATCTCGATGGCAGAAGCACGTGCGCCTTGTCAAGCATACTTACCGTTGCTTGATGCACCCATACAACAAAATAACATGGCAAATCTAAGTGTTGCTCCAATATGACTAGAAGCTGATGAAATTGCTTTTATCTCCATGCTCCTAAAAGTTAAGCCCTTACCTGGGTTGGACTCATTTACTCTCGAAAACATACAAATAGCTGGGGTGAATTTATACAAGAAAACTTTAAGTAACTGGGTCGAGCTCATGTCGGATAAAAAAGGTAACTGGGTTGACCTCATTCTTGGAAGAATAAAGTAGCTAGGCTGAGCTCATTCTTGAAAATAGAAGGTAACTGCTGTTATTCTTGATTGCCTTTCCGCAAATGCCTGATCGTGCTATTAAGTTTGCTATTTTTGATATATTTTAAAACAATCATGTTTCAGAATTCCTCATACTCTAAGAGATATTCTCTCACAAAGTTTACAAATTCTGTCCAGGTATGTTATAATCTATCAAAAATTGTATTATTTACTAACTCAAAAACATGCCCAACATCAATAAAAACACAACAACTTCAAGAATTCACAAACTTTTATTAAACATTATTTCAATTTCACCTTTTTTCTTCTTCTAGTGGGTCCAAAGAATACGGGTCCTACATGCTAGTACCCCATACTTAGCATGCAATCGAATGCATCTGAACTGGTTAACCCCTAACTTTCCTTGGTGTTTTTTGGGAGCTTGAAACCCCAAAACTGCAATTATCTACTTCTATGCACTCCCAGGGTGTGAACAAATTGTCTTTCTTTTTTTAAAACTTCCAACCGTAAGATCTTGTACCTAAGACTACTTTTAGTTGTTGTTCCAAAATTTGACTGTTGGATGTTTACCGTTTGAGAGATCGGGAACATCCAAAGTTTGTCTCCCAAGTTTTTTTGGGCATTGCAAAGATTGGTTTTGTAAATTTTGGAGGCTGTTCTTCTAAAATTGGTAAGCTTTATGACTTGGATCACTTTGAAATTTGAGTAGTGATTTAGTAATAAACATATTTCCAAAAAAAATTCAAAAAATTACTTTTTAAGCTGCCCTTTTTCTACTTGAAACCTGAACTTTTTTGCATGAAGGTTTTAAAATTGGAATTTGACTTTGCAAATTTTACCACATACACTTTCGGGCTTCAAGGAAAGTTAGAGGTTAAGCAACCACTTCATGTATGAAGTTTGATGGATGCTATACTAATATGGGATCATGTGCTCTGCAAGTAGTACTGCTCGTCTAATTCCAAAACTCGACGAGTCTTAGCAGGTGATAGCGGCTCCATCTCCGGCTCTGGCACGATGATTTCCATGTTGAAGAGTTTGAACTTCACAAGACGAGGGGCTGCTGGCTGGGGCATGGAAACCTTCTCAAGTTGAGCAACCGGTGGCGCACCTTTGCCACCAAATTTCGTCGACAGAACGCTCGCCACTTGACTAGAAGACGAGGCTAGTGCATTTGGATGCCTAGGATACGGAATCATCGGCCACGACTCCTCCTCTGCACGACTTGCATTGAGTCCGTGGCCGATACTGGTCCAGTTTAATTCTCGAGGCGATTGCAACATGTGACCAAATCCTACACCCGCGCAAGCTGTGTGCCTGCGAGCTTTCTTGTGCGACAAGTGGGATTGGTAGTTGTCCGACCCTAAGTTGAGGTAACCTCTCAGTCGAGCATAACCTCTTTCTCAATTGAACAACATACACGTAAATAGTAATCACTAGCTTTGGAAGTATGTATTTATCACAGGTTAGATATGACATTGACGATGTCAATCATTCATAATTTTTGGTATTAGATTTGCAATGATGTTCTTAGAATAAAAAAAAAGTAGAAAATAGATGACTTTTGAGGAGCTATATCCCTAGCCTTCATCCACTATTGGATTTCACCTTTTATTGTTTTTTGAGATAGAATCCATCTAGAGTCCATTTTTAGTTTTAGTGGTAGAAATCACAATTAAATCAAAGATGATTTGATTATGAGGCATAGGTTTGAGTGCATAGGATCTAGATATGGACTACTAAATTCTATTGTAAATTTTTTGGCGGTTTTCACCATTCCTATGCTACTTAGCTATTGTAAGAGGGCTCCAATAAGTTCTTTTGACAGCTCTTTTTGTTGCAAGTGTATAGATGAGATGAAGGTGAACAATTTTCTGGTTACTGACATTTCCATTGCAATAAGTTTGTTGATTTAATTTCCAAACTAAAGTTTCACAGAACATCAAAAAAGATACATATTCCTTCCAAACCAAATGACCGATCGACCTCATATCGGTAAAATACACAAGTTCACTTTGTTCATAATCCAATACCAACACACTGAATGAATGATTGAGTTACACTCAAGCGGCAAGGCATGGGGCCATGGGGCAAGAGAGGGGGAGTTGAGGCACGGTCGCATCAAATCAAGGTACTGTTCACAGCCGCTGTCAACGCGCAAATTAAGGCCCGCCCGGCTGTGTGGTCGATGGAGGGCCGGGCAGACCTGCTGGCCACGATCGGTACAAAATCCTACCTCGATGTGCCTTCCTCTAGCAACTTCATCACACCTCAATTGCATCCGTTTGCTGCTCCAATTCACTCGCTTGCGCTGCAGGGTACAGCCCCTCCTCCCCGACTACTCTTCCCCGACTCTTGCTGCTTTTCGTTTGCGAGGGGATTCTGTGAGATCAGCTGTACATCGCAACCGAACTGTTCGTGCTCCGACCGGTTCTAACCCTGAGGGCTGAGTTCTTGATGCGCATGTTGTACATCTGACTAGTCCAATCTTAATTTCTTGCTGTTTCTTTTAATTTGATTCAGACGCTCTGAGTGGCTTTTGTGTTCTCTGGGGTATTGAGAGTTGTAGTGCGATCGGTAAGCTCGATATTGACACTGAATCACGACGCGAGCAGCCATGGTTGGGACTCACGACGCACGCGCGACAGCCACTTCCTTCTCTGCATGGGCACTTCCTTCTCTGCATGGGCATTCCCTGCTCCCGACCGTGCACCGCTTTCCATGGCTGCCATGGCTGCCAGGGGCCTTAGATTCCACCACACCAGAGGTCGTGATAATTCTGAGTTTAACATATCGTGCGTTCAGCACCAACCCTAGCCGGCTACGATCGGAGTTCCCGTCGGTCCCATCACTACATCGGCTGCTTGGAAAACTAGTGCTACCCTGTCGCACCTTATTTCACTAACCCTGGGCAGGCCGACTTGCTACGAGCTTTAGTCCAGTCTACATTCTACAAGCATGACCGGCCGTAGAGGTTTGGTCCAATCCATCTGCCACCAAGAACAGCACACCATGCATGGGTATCTGAGGCGCAGAAGGGTTCCAGCTCGTTTTCAAATCACGCGTGGGACCATCTATGGTGTAAACATATCGCGCGGTAGGCTCAAAGAGATTCAACTGCTAAACCTGTGATGTCCAGGCCTATGCTGTAAGAAGGCGAACTTGATTCACCAAGGTTTGATCTGATATTTGCTTGTTGATGACTACAACGTTCTCAGTTTGATACAAACTCTTGCTCGTGCTGATTAGTGAAGATTAGTGAAGGAGCGGCAAGGAGAGTTCGAGAGCTAGATTCACTAACTAAGAGTGAGGTCGAGTAGTGGGGATCTGATAAAGTGAAGGCAGTAGGTATGTGACTGGCGGACGCACGGCGGGGTTGGGTCACGTGGCCAATGAATGAATGAGTGGCAAGGCATGAGTGGCAAGGCATGAGTGGCAGGTACGTAATACCCACGCACAGTCGCCTTTCTTTTCACTTGAGTGATGACTACTGTGCTACAAGGCAGAGAGAGCTCCCATCGCCATTATGCAGTTGATTTAGCAGGCGGTGCAAACCAATGAGCTCTTGCCACTAATAGTTTTCACAACGTGTAATCTTTCCCCCAGGTCCGAACCATCAGCTCAAACTTAAACTAAGCATTTTGTTCGAGTATATCATCAACTTGGAAAGATAGCTCCATCTTGCCTGCAGCCAGCTTTTCTGCACCTTCTTCGCTCCCGCTGTGATCCAAGGACGTCGTGCACTGTACAATACATCTTGCATATCATACTCGTATCTAGTGCAAGAGTGTGACCTGGAAGCTGGGTCGTTAACGCATAATCTAATACTTGAAGCTAGGTGGACGCCAGCTGTTTTGCTGCTGCTCTTCCTGGTGAGCCAAAATTGAACTTTAGCATAAAACTGTTGGCGTTGTCGGTTATTGGTGGCGTTGTTGTGTCGACGTTGTTGGTTGGAATATTTAAGGTGCCTGTGCATGCAGGATCCTGTTTGACATTCCATTCGTTTTGAGGAAGATTTTTTAGGGCGTCAAGAGGTAAGATGGACGATCCCGCTAGGACCATGAGCGAGACGACCATGGACCTTGAGTACCATGAAGCCTCGGATGGCGACAGGGACTGCTACGAGATTACCAACTCCGCCGCGACTGCAGTAAAGTTGAGCTGAACCTTGACCATGCAGGGTCATGTTCCTGTTTTGAGATTATGTGCAAGTTAACATAGCTCTAGAAGTTGGAGGTGTACTAAGACTAGTGATTAGCTTTCACATTTTTTAGGTAGGATGGAAAAATGACGTTCCTAGAAAATATTGAATCGTTGATTCGATTGAATTGTTGATCCGCATCGCCACTGATGCGATGATTGATATCTAAACAACGATGGCCACAAAGTTCTGAAATGCTGTTTGAGTGTAGGTGAGTTAAGAAAACAACTATCCTCTAGTGAGGAGTTGTTGCAACCTGGGATCGCATGACCGCCATTCCCACCTGTCGCAGAAGAGAGTGCACAAGCATTCGGCTTGCGTGTGCAGAGCATGTGGTCACATGCCAAACTCGCCCTGCAATACAACTGGTGTACAGGAGTCATGGGCGAGGAGTCTGTATCCAAAGCCTCCAGATGCACCAGCACAACAAGCGGCCATTGTTCTGTCGATAACATCTGGTCGCAAAGGTGCACCTGCAGTTGCTCAAGTCGACAATATTCTGACACTCAGGCCTCCATCCTCTAGTTGTGTGAAGTTCAAGCTCTTCGACGTGGAGATCACAGCACCAGCACCCGAGATGGATCAGCTGCCACTGTCGCCGGCTAAAACTCGCCCAGTCTCGGCACTCGATGAGTGCTACTACTTCCATAGCAACATGTTTCATTTCTGAAACATCTTGCAGACTTCATGCTATTACACTCTTAATATTGCTTGCAATCGATTGCCAAATGTAGTTAATGATTGTGAGCAATAGATTGAGCTATAGTTACAGATTAGTTTGAGATTGCTAGTCCAGCTCTTGATCGGAAACTCAAGTTATCGTTTGATTCGGTTCAATAATTTGGCTGACTGTAGAATATTAACGCCACTTAGTTAGAGAATCAGAGGCTATGCTCACAAAGGTTTCACTTAGTTATGTACATACCAGGGTCCAATCTCAATACTAGGAGAGTTATGTCGGAAGGTTTGAGATAAGGCATATGTAGTTGCTTCATAGTTAGAGAGACTACCCAGCAGTTGACTACCATGTTCTCAATACTAAAGTATATGATTATGATGTGTTATTATTCAAAATTGCTGATTTACTTTGCCAAGGTGTGAGATATTTTGATGCTTTAAGTGCACCATGCTTTGAAAACGTTTGAGAACCAGTCAAGACTCTCTTTCTAAACGTTTCGAAAATGATCACTTGCTTTGAACATGACGTCGATGAGTGATCATATTGATCATATGAGTGGTTCTGTTTCCTCTTTGTCCTGTGGCCATTGAGGTAAAGACATTACGAACAGATGCTGTATTCACGCCAATCTCTTATTGGAGATTGGAGTTCTTATCTATCTATCATATGAGTGATCATAGCTGAAATTTGCTGGTCTAGTTGAAATTTGCCGGTCTTGTTCAATGACATGTTTGAAAGTTAAATGATCTGAACTTGTAGGGACTTGCAGTCTGAGAAAAATCAACACTGAGAGCAGCACTAACTTATAACCGTTTGGTTATATCGGAGATATAAACATTTACACAAATGCAAGCTTTTGAGGATTCAATTAAAGAATGATGCTTTTGTTCAACAATTTAATGTATGTTGAAAAATTGAGATATTTTGATACGGCATCAATTTCATGGGCTTTTGTGCCTCATGACTTCTTCTGTTGTGATGGTAAAATAGATGCTTGTCCAATTATAATGTGAAATAATAAATATTTTTTAATGAACTTTTTGTGCATAAATATGATAACAAGATAATTTCTAACAACTTTGTAATTGGAACATTTTTGATCCAAATACTTTTGGTATTAGATTTGCAGTGATGTTCCTATAATGAAAAAAGTGGAAAAAATGAATGATTTTTGAGGAGCTATATCTTCTTCATCGACTATTGGATTCCAAATTTATATTTTGGGATAGAATTCATTTAAAGTCTAGTTTTAGTGGTAGAAATCTTAATAAGAGCGAAGATGTTCTGATTTTAAAGCATAGGTTTGAGTGCATAGGGATAAGTTTCGGACTACTTTTCCTTTGTACGATTTTGACAATTTTCACCATTGCTATGCTACTATTGGATCAATGAATTTTCTGGTAATTTCTTTTGGAGCAACTGTGTAATTGAGATGAAGGTGAACAACTTTCTAGCTTGTTAACACTACTACAATTTGAGGGGGTTTACAACGTTTTCTTCTCAAATGATGCTCAAGTTTAATCAAAGTTTTGGAAATTGATTGGCAACACTCTCAAACAAAATAAGCATTATTATGGCATCCACTACTAGGATTTGATCCTGTTTGCTACGTTTGGGTTTTCACTAAAGCGACTTCAGGGGTGTAACGCTAGCTACGTTTCTTCTGAAACGTAGTTTCAAAAGCTACGTTTAAGCAAAAACGTAGCTAGCGTTACACCCCTCAAGTCGCTTTAGTGAAAACCCAAACGTAGCAAACAAGGTCAAATCCTAGTAGTGATCGCCAAGCAACATTTTATATAATCTAGTTGAAAATGATGCTTATTTTCTTGAGAACATTGCTCAAGCAAGTTTCAAAACGTTGCTAGACTTGAGCACCATATACACAAAAGCAACGTTTGTAACGATGCAAACCCCACTCTATACAAGGGGTGAAGTTTTACATTGCAATTGGTTTCTCGGTAAATTTTCCACACTAAAGTTTCACAAAACATCAATGAAATTAAGATACATATTCCTTCCAAAGCAAATAACCGATCGAACTCATATCGATAAACTAGACTTCATTTTGTTCATAACTAAATTTTATCACACTGAGTGACTGATTGAGTTACACTCAAGCTGCAGGCCTTGGGGCAATGGGGCAGGAGAGGGGGAGTTGAGGCAGGGTCGCATCAACCCACATACTGTTCACAGCCGCTGTCAACGCGCAAATTAAGGCCCCCCAGCTGTGGTCGATGGAGGGCCGGGCATACATGCAGGCCACGATCGGTACAAAATCCACCTAGATTTGCCTTTCTCTCGCACCTTCATCACACCTCAATTGCATCCGTTTGCTGCTCCCGATTCACTTGCTTGCACTGCAAGGTAGCCCCTCCTCCCCGACTCTTCCCCGACTCTTCCCGACTCTTCCCCGACTCTTCCCCGACTCTTCCCGACTCTTCCCCGACTCTTCCCTCTTCCCGACTCTTCCCGACTCTTCCCGACTCTTCCCCGACTCTTCCCCGACTCTTCCCCGACTCTTCCCCGACTCTTCCCCGACTCTTCCCCGACTCTTCCCCGACTCTTCCCCGACTCTTCCCCGACTCTTGCTGCTTTTCTTTTCCGAGGGAATTCTGTGAGATCAGGTGCACATCGCAACCGAACTGTTCGTGCTCCGGTTCCAACCCTGAGGGCTGAGTTCTTGTTGCACATGTTGTACATCTGACTAGTTCAATCTTTCTTGCTGTTTTTTTTTATTCAGACGCTCTGAGTGGCTTTTCTGTGCTCCGGAGTCTTTAGAATTTCAGTGCGATCGGTAAGCTCGATATAGACACTGAATCACGACCCAAGCAGTCATGGTTCGGAATCACGACTCACGCTCGACACCGACTTCCTTCTCAGCATGGGTTTAACATATCGTGCGTTCAACACCAACCCTACCCGGCTACTATCGGAGTCCCGGTCGGTCCCATCACTACATCGGCTGCTTGGAAAACTAGAGCTATCCTGTCGCACCTTATTTCACTAACCCTGGCCGACTTGCTACTAGCTTTAGTCCAGTCTACAAGCATGACCGGCCGTAGAGGTTTGGTCCAATCCATCTGCCACCAAGAACAGCACACCATGCATGGGTATCTGAGACGCAGAAGGGTTCCAGCTCGTTTTCAAATCACGAGTGGGACCATCTACGTGGCATAAACATATAGCGGGAGGCTCAAAGAGATTCAACTTACTGCTAAATATGTGACAGGCCTATGCTGTAAGAAGGCGAACTTGACTCACCAAGGTTTGATCTGATATTTGCTTGTGGATGAGTGGATGACTACAACGTTCTTAGTTTGATACAAACTCTTGCTCGTGCAGATTTGTGAAGGAGCGGCAAGGAGAGTTCAAGAGCTAGATTCACTAACCAAGAGTGAGGTCGAGTAGTGGGGATCTGATAAAGTGAAGGCAGTAGGTATATGACTGGCGGACGCACGGCTGGGTTGGGCCAATGAATGAATGAGTGGTAGGGCAGGTAATACCCACGCACAGTCGCCTTTCCTTTCACTTGATGACAACTCTGCTACAGGCAGAGAGAGAGCTCCCATCGCCATTATGCAGTTGATTTAGCAGGCGGTGCAAACCAATGAGCTCCAGGCCTCCAACCAGCGGTGCAAACCAATGAGCTCCAGCCAGTAATCGGGTATTTAAAGTTTGAGTGCGATCGGTACACTCCATAGATAGTACACGACTCACGCCATGGTTCGGAATCACGACGTAGGCGCGACAGCGTCTTCCTTCTCAGAATGGCCATTCCATGCTCCCGACCGTGCACCGCTTTCGAAGGCGGCCAGGGGCCTTAGATTCTACCACACCAGAGGTCGTAACAATTCTGAGTTTAACATATCGTGCGTTCATCACCAACCCTACCCGGCTACGATCGGAGACCCGGTCGGTCCCGTCACTACATCGGCTGCTTGGAAAACAAGTGCGACCCGTGTCGCACCTTGTTTCACTAACCCTGGCCGACTTGCTACGAGCTTGAGTCCAGACTGTAAGCATAGCCCCGCGATAAAGGTTTGGTCCAATCCATCTGCTACCAACAACACCATGGTCGATCCCGCTAGGACCATGAGCGAGACGAGCATGGACCTTGAGTATCATGAAGCCTCGGATGGCGAGAGTGATATGAGTTTTACCAATTCCGCGGAGATAGCAGTGAAGGTGAGCCGAACCTTGACCATGCAGGGTTATATTCATGTTTTGAGATTATGTGCAAGTTAACATAGCTCTAGAAATTGGACTTGAAATCGATCAATTCTTGATGATACAGGATGGGTCAGCAAAAGGGAAAGGCAAAGCAAGAGGCAGTCCAAAGCGTCCAATGTCGAAGTTCAAGGATACGTCGGCGCAGCCAAACATGCTGCCATACCACTGAGGCCCCCGATGTGGTCGGAACAGAAGATGGAGTTGGAGAATCCCATCAGAAAGGAACGAGATGCGGCATTCCGTTCCACCTTCGAGTTCGGCACCAGGCGATGCATTCCGACTGACCCCTGCAAATCCTGTCTGGACTTTATCAAGACTCCGATGCCGGAGGCTCTGTATGCGAAGTGTGCGGGCTCACTGGGAGCTCGGTATGTCGATGAGGATCATCCTCCGGTTCTGAAGAACATGAGTGCAACAGTTGTTGCTCAGAGGAAGCACTCTCGCCATGGGCCCAAAAGGCGAAGCTCCCAGTATCGAGGTGTCACGTTCTACAAGAGGACCGGAAGGTGGGAGGCACGCATCTGGTACCATGCCACACCTGCTCTATAATTCCACACTGCTATTTCTGGCTCGATTGACATAACAGCTATGTCGACACGCTGGCAGATATATCCGTGGATAAGATTATTGGTCGTTGTTGGCCCAAGTCTACCTTGGTAAGAACTGATTATCTCTCGTAAAATATTTTCGTTTCGTTAAAGCGACAACACTTACACTTGTGATGTTGGCTTTTGAGGTTTTGATTTGAGAATGATCATGTCGTTCAGCTGTCGTTCAGCTGTCGTTCAGCAGTTTATTCTTGATCAAAAATTAAGTAACTAAGTTGTTACGCGGCATGGGTTTCATGTGCAGGGGCATCTACAACAAAAGAAGAAGCAGCCTGGTCAGCTCTGCAAACCCTTACTGATTGATGCTGTATACATTTTGAAATGCTGGTTCCTTCATGTATGGGTGATTGTTACTCAGTATCACAAAGCAAGATTCCTGGTCACAAAACTGACTGCTGAAATTGTTGATTTATAAGCATTTAACAGAGTTCTTGTTGGGATCTTGGTAGGGCGTATGACAAGGCTTCAACTTCAAACCAGAAGATTATCAAATGGAAATGTCTCATGTAAGATGCTCACCTGCACTCTGCTCACTTTTGGGATATGAATAATTCATAATGTTCTAACAATCATGACTAAATGGTAGCATCGTTGAGGGTTCATATGTTATTGCTACATGATACATGACTAAATGGTAGCATCGTTGAGGGTTCATATGTTATTGCTACATGATACAGAAGTAGAACTATTGCAAACCGGATTGATCTAGTTAAATATTTTATTTTTCAGATTTACAAGCTCAGCAAGGATCAGCTTGTGCTTTATCTCCGCCGAGGTAGTCGTGGTTACGGATTGCAATCAACTTACCCGGGTGTGAGACACATCAAAGAAAAGGATCACTATATTGCTACCTATGGGTAAGATCGCAAATGAATGATTCTAGTAGTAGAACTGTAAATTTTGAATCTTTGGAACTTTGGCTTCAAGAGTTAATCGTAAAATTCTGTAATGCTTTAAGCTGATAGATAATCTTATTATCATCCACAATCTTGATTGACTTGTGGGGTCTGAAGTGGGCAGTGCACTCTAAATATGCTTGGAGGGAGATCATCTTGGGATCTACCCTATTGAAGACGATGCAGCCAGGTACACATCCACATACTGTAACTAACCCCAATTCCGTTAAAATGGCATTATTCCGGTAAAATGGCACACCTCAACTTTCTGAACTGTAGTTCAAAAACCATGTGAAATAACAGAATTTTAAGGTGATATTAGGGAAAATTAGTGACAATGTATATAAAGAAGTCATATTACAAAAAAAATTGTGATATTACAACATATACCATTTTATATGAGCACAAATGTAAGATCTAGTGTGACAAAATGGCACATGGCATAGTGTCATAATTTTAACGGAATTGGGGTTAACTTGGAAATTCTTTTCTTTGCTTGTATCATGATTCAACTGTCATTCTTTTCTTGTAACATTGGAGTTTCATATATAAGCAGTCTCTGAGATAGATTTGTAGAAGTAAACCTCAATTCCGTTAAATTGGCGTTATTTGGGTAAAAAATGGCGCTTTTTGGGGTGTTTAATATGAAAATAATAACGTTAGTTTTCATCGAGTTCTGACATGATAAGGTAAGTATTTTCAACTGCATTTCAAAATCAACAATGTTTTTGGACGGCCGTTTGGAAATATTTACCTTCCAATGAAATATTGCGCTTTGACTATGACTATGTCCAAACTCCAAAGGTCAAAAACCATTAAAATGTGTGATATTATGGAAATTTTTGTGATATTATTTTTTGGTGATTTTAATCATTTTATAAGAAATAATTTGATATTCCGGAGTACATGTGTGATAGTAATAAACCTGCCATTTTCCACGCATAAATACTCAAAAATATTCTTGTAAAATGGCACGTTTTAGAACATTACCAAAATGGCTCATAGGAGACATGGCAAAATAGCACAAAGAATACCGTCATTTTAACAGCATTGAGGTTAGTAGAGTCATCTATGACAAAGGAGTGTAGGATGCATTTGGAGAGTTGGCATGTCAGATCGTGGATACTTTCCACATTCGGGCCATGCCATCGTACGTTGCAGAACAATTTGCAGCCGTATACCCGGGTAAGCCAAATTTTGATGCCAAGTATGTAACTAATTGATTAGGTCATGATATAATTATTCATGTGGAGGTTTAGAGAAGATCAACACAAATAAGGTGACTAAAAGGATGGTGCTCGGTGATGATGTAGTCAAATTTTAATTCTGATGGGAAATGTATTGTTGATGATTAGAATATCTCAGGGCCTTACAAGCAAAACAAGCGCGGTTGGCATTGGAAACCAAGCTAGCGAATGAGGCCAAGGCAAAGGAACACAGCTCAACTTCATCTCCAACGAATAAGAACGCTCTGCTCGTCAAGCAACAATGCGCGCAGTTTCCCCTCCCCCAAAAGCTGGAAGCCAAACTTCTCATCTTCCGTTAGCTCTCCATCCTGAGCAGCTTGTGTTCCAAAATTTCCCACGACGAGCAGATCAGGTACACGCCGCATTCATCCCGAAGAGAAAAATACATCGTTTGACTTGTCATTCTCGAACTCTTGCTTGCCGTCACATGATGCTAGAAGGGTTGGCAGGGACGTTCATACATTTCAAGATTTGACATCGTCAATGTCATATCTAACACGTGAATGTTGTTGAATGATTGACATCGTCAATGTCATATCTAACATGTGAAAACCACATTCGTCTGAAGCTATTAACATGATCCCCAATTCCGTTAAAATGGCGTTATGCCGCTAAAATGGCACACCTCAACTTTCTGAACTGCAGTTCAAAAACCATGTGATATAAAAGAATTTGAAGGTGATATTATGGAAAATGAGTGACAATATATTTAAAGGAGTGATATTATTAAAAAAATTGTGATATTACAGAATACACCATTCCATGTGAGCACATATGTAAAATTTGGTGTGACAAGATGGCACATGGCATAGTGCCATTTTAACGGAATTGAGGTTCATGACAACATATCAATGGAAGAGACAAGTTATGCTCACTGCTAGAAATGATGGGGTTTGCAACGCCACCCACATTGCTTTTGAGTGAACATTGCTCAAGTCCAACAACGTTTTAATAGAACTTGCTTGAGCAACGTTCTCAACTAGATTATAAAGAACACTGCTTGATGATCAAATAACATTGCTTATATTCTTGAGAATGTTGCTAAAGCGAGTTCTGAAATGTTGCTAAACATGAACAACATTTGAGAGAAAAACGTTGCAAACCCCCTCAAATTGTAGTAGTGAGGATAAACTTGGGGACGACAACTGCCAATCCTACCTGTCGCACAAGAGACCTTGCGCAGGTGTAGGATTTGGTCACATTCTGCAATCTCCGCCAAAATTGGACCGTATGAATATAACTCGTGCACATGACAACGGACTCAATACAACTCGTGCACAAGAGAAGGTTTCCATGCTCCAACCAGCAGCCTCTCGTGTTGTGAAGTTCAAACCGTGCTAGAGCCTGAGATGGATCCTGAGATGGAGCCACTACCACTTGCTAAGACTCGCCTAGTTTTGGAATTAGATGCTCAAGGAGTATTAGTTGAGGAGCAACATGATTCAATATTAATATTGCATCTATCGGGCTTTATGCATGGAGCAGTTGCTCAACTAGGGTCACATCACTGACATGCAATCCATTGCTGCCATATATATGAGGGTGTTTGCAACGTTTTCTTCTCAAATGTTACTAAAGTTTGGTAACATCTTGGAACTTGTTTGAGTAACGTTCTTGTCGGATGCCATGTATTCACTTTATCTTCCCTTACACGTTTATTGGTGAAAAACCCGTGTTTAGGTGACTCGTGTATCGTTCCAGGGATTCTGTGAAGTGACCAAGACAAGTAGTGCTAAAACAACCGAGCCCACGAACGTTTTCTAGTCCCAACTTATGTTTTAGCCTTGCAGGGCAAGGGTATCCCTTTGCAAGAGGGGATGCACAAAGACTCTTTCCCTTATATTTACCGTGGCGGAAACTTCCACACTTAGATTCTACTCACACACACACACACTAAGGCACACATTACGTCCTTACAACTAATCCGTCCTATCCGTCCGAACTAGCAGGTCACGCAGGCCGTCCTGGTTACCCTATCACCCTTACTACAATGACAGACTCCAAGAGCTCCGAATCCGGCTAGAAGACGTCTACACGTATTCCAGTCACGTCTATCTTGATCCGTCCTCCGAGACTACGAGAGGAACCCAAGTTTGTGGCGGTGGGAGGCCGGATTGGAATCCGTCCTTACACACTATACTCCTGCACCCTCCTGACCGTAAGTGTTTACCACAGCAGCTTCCCTCTCGCACACCTGCACCAGCCAAGACACAAGGCACTCAAGAATACGCCCAACCCGACTTCAACTCCGCGGAAACGATCTAACAAAGAATCCGGATTCCTAACTCCCAACTCACAACACACAAAGTAGATCCGGCTTTCCAAGCACTCAACTGAAAAGGAGACAGGGAAATGATCACACCGAATATGCGCATAAGAAGGTTCGATTAACACTCAAGCAAGGAATGTTTTAGGTGGCCAAACTTCCACCTATAAGTACTTCTAAGTCAACGACTTAGAAACCTAAAAACTTAGCGGCGGCCGCCCTACTAGGCCTACACTACGGAAAGCGGCTCGCTTTCCCAAAAAGATCCTACCTACTGCCATAGTTCGAATTTCTAACCCTAGGCCGGATTCTAATCCGGCTTCTCAATCCTAGGCCGGATTCTAATCCGCTTCAAATCTAGGCCGGATTCTAATCCGCTTCAAAACCTAGGCCGGATTCTAATCCGCTTCAATCCTAGGCCGGATTCTAATCCGCTTCTCAATCCTAGGCCGGATTCTAATCCGCTTCAAAACCTAGGCCGGATTCTAATCCGCTTCCTAATTATAGGCCGATTCGTTTCCGGCTTTCTAATTCTAGACCGGATTCTCAATCCGGATTCCAAGTCTCAGATTGCTACCTCGTACTTCTCGCCGCTTTCATATGGATGCGTGTCCACTAGAGGAGGACGAGCGACCGTCCTCTGTCTTTGGTGTGTGCAGGAAGGCCGGAATGGATCCGACCTCCTTGATCCTCTCGAGGACGGATTTGAATCCGGCCATCATACCCTGATGCCGTGCATGTAGAGTCGCCATTCGCCATTTTCGTCATTGTTATATTCCGGCGACTTCGTCCTTTCGCCGCCGTACTTAAAACCCTTGTCCGGCTTCTGACAGTCCTTCCTAGCCGTACGGTAGCAGAGTAAGGATTCGCAAATCCGTCCTTATTATCACAAACTAGATTTTAACTATAACACTTATTTGTAAAAACGTAATTGCCTTATAGTATACGGCCTGGCACATATTTAGGTCGGATTCTAGACTCTATACTTATTCTTAATGCGCATTACGCTTATGAAGTATTCAATCATGAAAACGGGTTCCGACAGTTCTTATGAAAATAAGCAACAATATCCAATCACCAAGCAACATTATTTATAATTTTGTTGGAAATGTCGCTTATTTTTTGAGAATATTGCTCAAGGAAGTTCCAAAACGTTGCTAGACTTGAACAACGTTTACACAAAAGAAACATTTGTAACGTTGCAAACAACCCTCTTTTCTAGTAATCATAGTACTCGCATGGGATATTATAAAAAAAGTACACATAGTTCTTGAACCTGTTTTGATATAAAGCATGGTGATCTCAAATGAGTAGAGCTTCGATCAATGGCTTGAGCCACACTCTCTCTGGAAATTCTTTGAATGCACTAAATATATTATGTACTCAACATTCATACTAAGGTAATATTTTTTAACTTTTTTTACATACACTTTCCTATTGGAAAGTTTTTATACAACATTGAAATGTAAAACTTCTAATCATCATAAACGGTTGTCATCAAACATTGATGCTTTAGATTGTTGGAGATTGTGAAGAGAAAAAGTGCAATTGTTGGTGTTGTTGATATTGTAAAACATTGGAAGTCAAACATTGCCAGCTTTGATTGTTCTTAATGGTTGTTTAAGTACATCAAAAGGTGATAAAAAAAGTTATAAACATTGCAACTAAGTTGTACATACTCCAAATTCTAAGGAAAAGCGCCTTATATTGAGGATCAGAACTCCCAAAGTCATTGCAATTATTACATGAACTTGCAAAATGTTGAATATTACATTATACCATCTTGTAAGCAATTTTAAGTATTTAATTTTAAGTATTTGATACTTGAACTCTATAAAGTATCACTCTCTATGTTGCCATGTGTGAGTGCTTGGTTGATTGGATAGTATCTTGTATTACATGTATCTTGGTTTTTTATTTCTCTTCTTTTGAAAAGTAAGTGCAAGAAGGTCACGTATGACAAAGTTTATGGTAATCATACCTTTCTTTAGAACTTGTTAGGATTTCTAAAACTAATAAACCATTAGAATATAAAACTAGTGTTCTTCATTGTTTGTTATTGTCATTTTTTTCAATGTTTTACAAAAATTGTTTTATCGTCTCAAAAAAATAGGCCACACTTGTTGCGGAGTCCAAAATGGTGAAAAATCAATACTTCCTTTTAGGAAAAAACTCTACAATGTATTCATCTCACTCACACAAGGAGATATCAATGAACAAAGTCACCGCAAAAGTAAAAGTATGAATGTAAGGTATGGCGCATCAAATCATCTACGGAAGCTTGTAGCTTGACGAATAAAATGGTGAGTTTTGGAGAATTGTAGACTAAAATTGCTTATAACCTATTCTTTTGCCCCTTTATGACTTTTTGATATTTGTATAAAAGGTTGACGAAGGGGCAAAAGGACAGGGGATACGCTACTCATGCTTGACAAAGCATCTTTTTCCTTGAGTGTAGAAGACGTAGTAAAGAAACCCTATTCATATGTGAAGTTGATGTATGTCTTGCCCTTACAAAGGTCATTAGTTTTTAAAACTTGTGCCTGTTAAATAATTTTAGGAAAGACAAGAGGCAAACCTTGAAAAACAAAGCTCTAAGGTAGATTGCTTGAATTGAAATTAGTACTGATAATTGTTCACCATACCTTTTAACACATATAGCTACATAATAGTTCTCAAGTTGAGTTCTTCATGTACCCCCGGAAAGTTTTTTGGAGTTAATTCAAGACACCATTTTAGGAACCCTATAATTTTAGCTTCATAGATTAACAACAAAGTAAGGGAGTAGACCTATAGTTGATGATTCCACTTATCTTTTAAATCTTCCTAAGTGCATAAAAAGAATACTCTATTTCCTAAACTATCAAGTGGACAATCAACCTTGAGTTATGAGTCAGTCTTTCTATGTAATACTAGCAACATGAAGTTGATGGCACAAGTAAGGGTGCCCGCCCCCTACACATATTTATTGCTGCTTGATGCACCGACATATTAAACAAAAGAAATTTCACTATCTTTATGCGCCTCTACTTTAGCAAACAAGCTCCAATGCTCCATGTGACTGTTAATTCACAAGACAAAATACACTGCTCTAAAAATGAAAGAGAAGAAAACCAACCTTATTTTTTGGAGTTGGTGTGAATCAAGTGTTTGTTAGACTCATTGTTGGATGCTTTGGCATGGAGATCTGAACACTAACAATAAACTTGTACTAATCCCTTTTGTGGTGAACATTGGGCTTGTTATTTGTGCTTGAAACATTAACTTAAGTCATTTGTAATTTGCGAAAGTGTGTCTGCACCCCCTAGACTTCACGAAAACTGTTTTCCCGTAGCAAAACTCCATTCTTCCCTGCCTAGGAGCACCCTTTCCTGCATATTTATACAATATTCAAGTAGGCAGAGTGAAGTCCTGCAAAGTACCCAGTCAAAGTACCCCCCAATCCCATATAAGTCATCCGACGGGTTCAACCAAAAAGCTATGCTGACACACAAGAGTACCCTTCAACCATCCAATTATTGGCTAATTCAATAAAGATGCCATATTTAACTATATCCAAATTTGGACTTGGACAAATTTCAGGTTATTCAATTTGTAAATTAGTTATCAGGCCGATCAAAGATTGATGTTAGGGAATTTCAGCCCTTTCACATTCTTGAAAAATACCCCCAAATTATATTTCTTGACTTTTTGTTTATCTTATAATCCACGGAGGAGCCATTGATGTGTTTCATATGGACTTCTCTAAGTCCAAAAGTAGTTAATGTAGCACGAGGTTGAACTATAAATTTAAAACCTTTTTTTTTGCTAGTCATAAAGTTGATTGTAACTTTATGAGTTTATTGTAACTTTCGAAGTCAAACCCCTCATGTGCTCAAAATTAATTACTATTGAATGAATAATGCAACATCTTCCCATATGGTGAGTGCAAGCAAAAAATTCTAACTCTACTCCGGGCACCCATCAATTCAAAAGTGGTCCCTACAATTTTTAGAGGTTGCCTCACAAATTTGGAATGAGCATTGAGACATGTGTGGTTTGGGACATATCTACATGTCTAGAATCTTAATCAAAATAACATTCGCAACTTGTTTCCACAATTTTTGATCATGACAAAGCAACCTTTAAGAACTTTGTCAAAGGTGTAAAATTTTCTATAGCATCTCAAACATCCCCTCTACTCATACCTAAAATTTTTACATTACATGATGCACTACTTATATTCAATGAGGTGGCTAATTGTAGAAAATGATTGTTATTGAAGATCACTTTCTTATGTTGCTTGTAATTTTAATATGGATCTGTATTTTTGTCTATATTGTTACAATTCTTCAAATGTTTTGAATGTTTTTACTTGCTTGAATGTTACTGATTTTTCAAATCATAGATGGACTGTATGTATAAAATGGCCTTTATTAAATGTTGGATTACATTGACCATCTTGGAAAGGTTCATTATTTATACTACTTCATCTAAGTCTCAGAAGATTGTGATAGGTACTTTTTAATTTATACTATGTTCTAGTAAAATATTATTTTTTGAGGTTTCCCAATTAAATATTCTTTCTATGAGTAAGTTTTTTTTTTTTTTTTTTTTTTTTTTTTTTTTTTTAATATTTTTAATCCTTGTTGTCTGTAAGCCCCTTATGAGTTTGTTGGAATACATCTTCTTGAGGTAAAATGTTAAAACAACTACAAATTATTCTTTTATATCTCTGTTGGTTTTATGACAAGTAATAATAGAAGTAAAAGAATCTCTTATTTCTCAAATTGGTCAATAGATCCTCTTATCTCTGAAAAAAATAATGAAAATACCTAAAACTTGTCATTATATATGGAAAGGCTTTCACAATTCGGAATATTTATAATAATGTATGGAATTTATGTTTTATTTTTTTACCATAATTTGAATATGAAGCGTAACTATATCAAGTAAACATTAGATGCAAAAACACCATATCAAGAGTCAACTTATGAAAGACAAATAGATTTTTTATTTTATTTTATTTTATTTTATTTTATTTTATTTTATTTTAGAATCTAGTCACGAGTTGCCATGGGTTTAAGAAATCTACAATTGTAGAAAATTTTGGATATCTTAGTTTTGTAAGATAGTTACTATGCTACTTAACAATCAACATTGAGAGATAGTGTGTTGGTTGTTTGTAGGGAATCTTCTAATGATGTTTCATTTTTAATTCATATTTTGTTCATGAAGCCATTGGAGGAGCTCATGATTTGCTAATTTTGGAAAACTAAGAAGTTTAAATTGTAGCTGTATAGCATTGAAATAATGAAGATATCCATGATGATTGGTCATTCAACCTATATTGAATAACAACTCACTAAACAAAAGTAAAAGAGAAGATAATAAAAACCACAATGGAATTCATGTTATCATCATCAATTATAAGCAATTGTATTTGGAGTCCCTATTACCCAACAATATATAGGAAGGTATGAAAGTCTCATACCATATATACCAAATCATTCTCAAAACATACTATTCTCAAAACACCAAATGTAGAGGTTTTCTTATAGGATCACGTTGTTTATACGGCTGTTAAATCTTTAACTATAAATTTTTATTTTACTTTACTAGTGTTAAATGCCAATTTAGCTTAGTCGATTCAATGGTTTGGTAGAAAAATAAATTTAACTTATATCATATATACGTTTCAAAATATAAAATATAAAGTATATTTTATAATAACTAGTTTGTAGGACCCGTGTCCTCTGGAGTCTGGACACACCAAAAAAATGGTGGATTTGCGTAGTTGTTTTTACTTAACTAGTAAATAAACCCAAAACTTTAGTATCACAAAACATAGAGTCTAATAATGTCTAACTTAGTAGTACTTAAATGTTTAGAGGTATTGTGGCTTGTGGAAAGGCAACATAAAGTTGACCGTGGCTCATTAGGAACCCATATTCTTTGTATAGAAAAAAAAAAACATCAATCTCAAAACATCCAACCCTGCTAAACTCTAACTTCCATATTATACTTGCCGTACCATGTTCCATCTATCAAATAAGTACAATAAATAGCACTTTATAACCATTTTTCATCAACTTGTATTGTGTAAATTATTACTTGATTTCACACACTTGTATGCTTAAAAGTTCATACTTGTATTCTCCGGACATGCAAAAACAAAGGTGACTTTAATATCAAATTAATTAGAAAAACAACCATTTGAATGGACATGATAAGATAATGTCTCTCATCCTCGGTTCTTCAATTGCAATCTCAAGAATGTTCCGCAAGAGAGCATCTTTGGAGCGAGCAAGAGGCATGACGCCGGAGCCAAAGGAGAGCAATGCTGAAATGGGCGCTCGGCCTGTTTACATTATGGACAACTTTTTTTTTTAAAGTTTTTGATATTTTTTGGCCTTCAAGGTATTTGAGCTCTCTCATTGGTCCTTCGGGATCAGAAATTTACTCAACAAATTCCTCTTACATACATTGTGGGAGAGATCTGCATATATTCTGAGGATGGGAGACATTATCCTTTGAACAACTTTACAATTCAATAGTAGCATGTACTCAAAGAGAATATCACAGGGTGTCATTTTTAAAACATCTATAAGCTCACCTTCAAAGCTCACCTTCAAAGCTCACCTTCAAAGCTCACCTTCAAAGCTCACCTTCAAAGCTCACCTTCAAAGCTCACCTTCAAAGCTCATTCATAGCATAAAAATAACGATCACGGCATGTTTTCACACCAAAACATACACAACAAATATTACACAACATAAGAGTAAAGGTTTCTCATTAGGAATTTGGGACACTTCCCGTGTTTTCGGCCTTTTCAGTTACGTTTGCACTGTCCTCAACGGTGGCTCGTCCAGACATGCCCACAAATCTCAGATGCCAGAAGACAGTAAGAGGTGATGTCACACCGTTCAAGCAAGCAAAGAGGAAATCATGCAGTAAGTCTCCATGGCGTCATATTGAAAAACCTCGAAACCTTCTTCCAGTTTCTTACTCACCTGCACAAAATGATTAAAAACCTTCGTCCCGTAGAAACCTCCTTCGAAAGAACAGAATATCCGAAGTCACTGAAACTGTTTCGACACCATTAACAATTCGTAACTTACAGCTTCTTGAATAGGCTATTTCAGCCTGCGCTTTGGAACCTTCTCCTTTCAAATAACGGAAGCTACAAGCACACAGACCGCTGAATTTGACTCATAAGCTCATTTCATAGCACTCAAGGAAGTGTTGAGAGATGTGAAAATTGGAAGAAGCTCTACTTTACTTCATTTTCTTAAGAGGACTATAACGCAACATTCTCCTTTCGAGTGATGGAGCTCCAGATCCTAATTTCGAGCCACTTGAAATTCGATACAGCATTTTACACATCGATAAGTGAAAAAAAAGAATGTACCTTTTGATAATCACAGGCGGAGGCATTAAGGGCCTTGCTCTCAATGATCAACAAAAGCTGTCAATTTGGAACCCGGATACGAAATCTAAAAGCAATTCCACAAAGGCTGAAACTCTAACCTACGAGGGCTTTCCTATGGTCACTCATGGCGTTCAACACCCCCGCTCCACGCCTGAGCTCCGGCTCTGATGTTGGATTCTGTCGGTTTCGGCTCTGAGGTCTCTTGTCGCAACCAATTGCACGACCAAATTCTCTCTGATCGAACACTGATTTCTAAAAAGCCAGAGCCAGAGCTCACACAGCTAGAGCTCGAGTGCTCGACCATCGGTTTTGTGAGGATGAGATGATGTGCATATCTCTATTTGTATGCACAAATTGAGCGTGGGAGATGAAACGATTGGGAAAGGGACCAATTTGGCAGTCTATGAAATCCGTTCCCATTAGATGGAAGCTCAGTGACGATATTGAAGCTCAGCGGCTGGTTTGGAAGATTGATGGGATGATCGAATGTTGGTCGCAGCTTTGGCGGACAGAGCGCCTGGGCGGGGCGCACAACCGATCTGCGTCAGAAGCTCCCTCGCATGCTTCTCGATCGCGGAGCCTGCTTGAGCTATCCTGCCAACTGAAATGAGGTTTCCCTCCAACGGCTTCGCAGGTGTTGTTGTAGGCTTCGCTCGTGTCAATGCTGGACATTGATGAGTGAGAGTTGGCCCTTTCCAGCAGATGTCCGTGGAGGCAGCTAAAAAAGGGAAGACTACACAGTGATTATAACCTTCAGGAGCATTGAGCAGCAATAACAGTGAGTTGCAAACCCTCCTTGTTTTGCATAATGCCTTTAGAATCCATTGCACCGCCCGGATTCTAAAAGCAATGAGTATGACCTCCAAACACTCATAAATTTTCTGGTCTCAATTGATAGACATAAGTTTCTTAGCAATTTGAAATCTTGCAATTTTTAGGCCTTATAAACTCCACTCTAAGATATACTTAGTTGACTTGAAATGAACTTGATTTAGACTCATGTATGATTTTATTCCATTTGTTCTTTTCTAAGTTTGGGTATAATCTTCAAAGTGGGTGAAAGTGTGAGCTCAAAAATCCTCACATACGGATACAACTTTAGGATTTAGGATACCCATATACTCATTACACATTCACAAAAAAGAGCCTGAAGAATTTAGACTTACATCAAGAACCAAGGCAAAAGCCTGGCAAGGTGAGTGGGTATTTTGTATTTTCCACAATCTATATAGGAAGTCTACTTATTACTACCTCAACTCACTTATTACTACCTCGACTCAAGCCCAATTGATGCCATACCTATATTAATATCACATCATGTTGCTCCGCAAGTAGTAGTGCTCGTCTAATCCCGAGACTCGGCGAGTCTTAGCAGGTGGTAGAGGCTCCATCGGCTCCAACTCAGGCTCCAGCGCAGTAATTTCCACATTGAACAGTTTGAACTTCACAAGACGACGCGCTGCACGTGGTGGAGCACTCTTGCGACCAAATGTGGTCGACAGAACGCTCGCCACTTGACTTGACGACCAAGCTAGTGCATCTGCATGCCGAGGATACAAATTCATCGGCCACAACTCCTCCTCTGCACAAGCTGTATTTATACGGGTCGATTTTGGAGGTGATTGCAGCATGTCACCAAATGCTACACCTGCGCAAGCTGCGTGCTTGCGAGCTCTCTTATGCAAGAGGTGGGATTGGCAGTTGTGCGACCTCAAGTTGGGGTAACTCCTCAGTCGAGGATACCCTATCTCTTCATTGATCTGCAGTCACGTGCAAAGTAGTTAGGTACTAGCTTCAGAAGTATGTGGTCATCATAGGTTGGATATGACATTGACGATGTCAATCATTCAACAATCACACATTGGACCCTAACCCTTCTAGGGGTCTTCTGATGACAAGCCAGATCGAGAATGACAAGTTAAACAATGACTTTTTCTCTTGGGGTTGAATGCGGAATGTACCTGATCTGCTGGTGGTGGGCAAATTTTGACCACGGGTTGCACAGAATGAAGAGCTAACGGAGTAGTTTGGCTTGTAGCTTCTGCAGGAGGGGAAACTGCGCGCATTGCTGCTTGACGAGCAGAGCGCCTCACCATCGTTGGAGATGAAGTTGAACCGTGTTCCTTTGCCTTGGCCTCATTCGCTAGCTTGGTTTCCAATGCCAACCGCGCTTGTTTTGCTTGTAAGGCCCTCAGATATTCTAATCATCAACAATACATTTCCCATCAGAAATAAATTTGACTACATAATCATCAAGCACCATCCTTTTATTTGTGTTGATTTTCTTTGAAAACTCCACATGAATGATTATATCATGACCTGATCAATTATTTATCTGCTTGGGATCAAATTGTCACTTACCCGGGTATACTGCTGCAAATCGCTCTGCAGCGTAGGATGGCATGGCCCGAATGTGGAAAGTATCCACGATCAGACATGCCAGCTCTCCAAATGCATCTTTCACTGCTTTGTCATAGATGGCTCTGTGTCTCATTACACATGCAAATTAGCTATGAAATTTAGGAACTGCCATTCCTGTAATGAAACTATCTGAGAGATTGCTTTCACATGAAACTCCAATGATAGGAGAACAGAATGATAGTGAATGATACTAGCAAAAAAAAAGATTTTGCAAGACAAGTTAAGGTGTGTGGATGTGTACCTGGCTGCATCGTCTTCAGTAGGGTAGGTCCCCAAGATGATCTCCCTGCAAGCATATTTAGAGACAGTGCACTGCCCACTTCAGACTCCCGCAAGTCAACCAAGATCGTAGATGATACTTAGTAGAGTTATCCTTCAGCTAAAAGCATTCCAGAACTTTAAAGCATTACAGAGCTTTACGACTAACTCTTGAAGCGAAAGTTGCAAAGATTTATAATTCTCAGTTCTCCTAGTAGAATCAATGCGACCTTACCCGTAGGTAGCAATGTAGTGATCCTTTTCTTTGATGTGTCTCACACCCGGATAAGTTGCTTGCGATCCGTAACCACGACTATCCCGGCGGAGATAAAGCACAAGCTGGTCCTTGCTGAGCTTGTAAATCTGAGAAAATTTCAAAAGATCAGTCCGATTTGCAATAGTTCTAGCACTCCTGTATCATGTAGCAATAACATATGAACTCTCAAGGATGCTACCATCTAGTCATGATTGTTAGAACATTATGAATAATTCATATCCCCAAAGTGATCGGAGTGCAGCTGTGCAGGTGAGCATCTTACATGAGACATTTCCATCTGATAGTCTTCTGGTTTGAAGTTGATGTCCACATGTTCCCCACTCAGCATAAGCGCAGCCTTGTCATACGCCCTGCGAAGATAGCAGCAAGCAGTCTGATAAATGCTTATAATCAACATGTTGAGCAATCACATTTGTAACCAGGAGTGTAGCTTTCTGTAAGCAACAATCACGCATGAAGGAATCAGCATTTCAATATGTATAAAGCCTCATTCAGTATGGGGTTTCAGAACTGACCAGGCCGCTTCTTCTTTTGTTGAAGATGCCCCTGCACATGAAACCCATGCCGTAAAACAACTTTACTTTTTAATCAATCAAGAATAAACTGCTCATTCTCCAATCAAAATAATAATATTAATAATAATAATAATAATAACTCCAATCCTTTTTTTAGGACTGGCGTGATTAGAGTGTCTGTTCGTCAAGCCAGCGTCCTAAAGCCCACCGCACAGAACTCCAATCAAAACCTCGAAAAGCCAAAATTACAAGTATAAGTGTTTTCGATTGCAAAAAACGAAAGTATTTCAGGGGAGATAATATTAAGTTCTTACCAAGGTAGACTTGGGCATGGTCATGCCTGCAACATTAGGACCAACAATCTTAGAAGTTTTGCACATGCAACTACATGCCTTGAAGGCTGACTTGATCCTTCTCAGGCACTAACCAAGTTAGAGTCTGTCACAGACCATACATCAGTATCCATGGATATATATATATATATATATATATATATATATATATATATATATATATATATATATATATATATATATATATATATATATATATATATCTGGGTGTCGACATAGCTATTGTATCACTCGAGCCAGAAAAATCAGTGCACATGGAATTCTAGACCAAGTGTGGCATGGTACCAGATGTGTGCCTCCCACCTTCCGGTCCTCTTGTAGAACGTGACACCTCGATACTCAGAACTTCGACTTTTGGGCCCATGGCGAGAGTGCTTCCTGCGAGCAACATCTGCTGCACTCATGTTCTTCAGAACCGGAGGATGATCCTCATCGATATACCGAGCTCCCAGTGAGCCCCCACACTCGGCGTACAGAGCCTCCGGCATCGGAGTCTTGAAGAAGTCCAGGCAGGATTTGCAGGGGTCAGTCGGTATGCATCGCCTGGTGCCGAACTTGAAGGTGGAATGGAATGCCGCCTCTCGTTCCTTTCTGATGGGATTCTCCAACTCCATCTTCTGTTCCGACCACATCGGGGGCCTGAGTGGCAGCCCGTTTGGCTGAGCAGAAGTATCCTTGAACTTCGACATTGGACGCTTTGGACTGCCTCTTGCTTTGGCTTTCCCTTTTGCGGACCCATCCTGTATCATCAAGGGTTAATCGATTTGACGTCCAGTTTCTAGAGCTATATTAACTTGTGCCCACATAATCTCCAAATAGGACTATGACCCCTGCATGGTCAAGGTTTGGCTCACCTTTACTGCAGTAGCGGCGGAGTTGGTAATCTCGTAGCAGTCACTCTCGCCATCCGAGGCTTCACGATACTCAAGGTCCATGGTCGACTCACTCATGGTCATTACGGGATTGACCATGGTGTTGTTGGTGGGAGAAGGATTGGACCAAACCTCTACCAGGCGGCCATGCTTGTATGCTGGATTCAAGCTCGTAGCAAGTCCGTCAGGGTTAGTGAAATAAGGTGCGACAGGGGTAGCACTTGTTTTCCAAGCAGCCGATGTAGTGATGGGACCGACCGGGACTCCGATCGTCGCCGGGTAGGGTTGTTGTTGAACGCTCGACATGTTAAACTCGGAACCATCAAGACCTCTGGGGTGGTAGAATATAAGGCCCCTGTCCGCCATGGAAAGCGGTGCACGGTCGGGAGCATGGATTCGCCATGCTGAGAAAGAAGAGGGTGTCGCGCTTGCATCGCGATCCAGAACCATGGCTGCCTAGTGATTTAGTGTCTAGCGAGAGTACCGATCGCACTGAAACTTCAAAGACCCCAAGCACGAATAATCCAGAACGTCTGAAACGAACGAAACGAACGAAACGTCAAGAAAGATAAAACCAGTCAGATACACAACAAGAACTTCAATTCCACCACACTCAAAGAACCTGTGCCAGTGCACGAAGTGCACGAAGATTTCGGTGCCGATGTCCAACCGAACTTACAGAATTCCCTCGGAGAAGAAAAGCATCAAGTGTCGGGGAAGGAGGGGTTACCTTGCAGAGCATGCGAGTGAATGAGAGCAGCAATCGGATGCATTCGAGGTGTGCTGAAGGCGCGAGAGAAAGGCCGATCGAGGTTGGATTTGTTTCGATCGTGGCCTGCAGGTGCCCGGCCCTCCATCGACCACAGCCGGCCCTCCTAAATTTGCGCGTTGACAGCGGCTGTGAACAGTGCCTGGTTTGATGGTTTGATGCGACCCTGCCTCAACCGCCCCCCTCCTGCCCCATGGTCCCATGGCCTGCCGCTTGAGTTTAACTCAAGCAGTCACTTAGAGCGTTAGTATTGAATCATGAACAAATCGAAGTTTAGTTCACCAATATGAGGTCGATCCCGGGTTATTCGGTTTGGACTTTGGAAGGGATATTGATATTTAGTGATGGTGTGTGAAAGTTGTCTAGCTACCGAGTAATCACAATAGTTACGCATAAATTTATGTAATGAGCAAGTATGGGAATTTGCGTTTGTAAAATTGAGTTATATTGTGATAAATTATTTTAAGGATTCATAGTCCTCATGGACTTTACTTATGTGTTGATGTACATTCACTTCTTGGTATGTTTCTTGATAAGGCCATGATGTTTACAGAATCAATCTAAAAAAGCTCTTTTTGATAAACGTTATGCCAATCTTAGATTTAAAAACTCCAAATTAGTTACAATTTAAAGCTCCAATGGCTCAGTGAATCAGTGATCAACCAACTTTTCTCTAAGAGTCTAAATCTTTCACAAATTCATATGAAACATGGACAATATTGTGAAGCTCTATCCATATAATATTGAAGTTGATGCTTCACTTTAGTTAACGCAAATTGTTGGAATATTTTTTCACCTCCCAATATGTTGGCAAACCTGTGACAACTCAAATATTCGCTCGCCGACCACCTCACATGTTGCAAGTCTGTGACAGCTGAAAAAGTGTTCCGCCAGTTGATTTAATATATTGGCAAGCTTAGTCTAAATTCTTGAATAGCTTACTAACTACCACTAACCCATTGGCAAGTCATAAACGAGTGGATTTACTCTCCGCTCATGAACACTCACTTACCAACTAAATCGTTGGCAAGACTCTTAGTGCTGAAACGACATGCATAGGATTATTCTTTTCAAACATTGAATGGCTCGAATGGCTCGGTGACCATATGCCCCATGTGCAAGTCTCGGACACCTCAAATGCTCGGTGACCTACTGTCCTACCGACAAGTTTCTGACAAAGTGACTAATATGTGGATATGAGTAAAGCTTTCGCTTTGTACTATTGAAGTTTACTCTTTACTTTATTCCAAATAGTTGGATTGGCTTGCCAATTGACCAATGTGAGTACTAAAGAATCTTTGACTGCTCAAATAGCTCACTCTCACCTAGCCAACTAGCAAACCTATTGACAAATCTATAACAAAGTGATTCTGAGGCACACATCAACATGAGACTATGAAAGCCACTACATAATTATATACTAGTGAAGTTGAGAGTTTAGTTTTAGAGCAAGTTGTTGAAATGGCTCACACATGTGGAGCGGCCAACATGTCAACATGTATGTGATAGCTTGAGAAGCTTGTAAACAGGCCAATCTGTCACCCAGTCTTTGTCAATTTGACTATAATTACTGGATTTCCTAGAGACTGAGAGTCTGAGAATGATATTCTATAAGTTATGTTTAGTAGATATTAATCTTATATGTTTGAACATTGTGAATTTTGGAGAGCATTTGAGGAAATGGATATATGTTAAAGTGAAATTTTGGAATATAACTATAGTGTAAATGATTTTGATAACAAGTAATTAACCTAAGAGGCTAAGAGCATAGATCATCAAGTTTGGCTTACTAAGTTAGTATAATGCAGGAGTGCTCAAAGTGTATCTTACTTTGTTATTGTCATGTCAAGCGGCCTATTTCCCTCTCATATGTAAGTTAGTAATTTGTGGAGCTTTATACTTGTTTTCACAAACCTTGGCTTCATAGTATTCAATGGTTGTCATTACTCTTGTTACAAGACCTTTTGTAATATTCTTGTTAACAATTTATATACATGGAAAAGCAAACAAGTATCAGAAAATTTATATTATAATAATAATTGTCATTGAAATTCATGCTAGGCCACTAAAAACAACTTGTGAACTGCATTCTAAAAAGTAGAAAGGATTCTAGTGTTTCTTTGTATTATATATGTGTGTATGTTAATTAAGTAGAATGAAACTCTAATATAATATGAGATTATACATATGTAGAAGTGAAAATTGCCAAATAATTTATTATGGATTAACATGACATTTGGCCATTTAGGTCCAAGCATGAAGATTTATAATTACTATAGAAATTTTCAATAGTCATCAGTAGGGATGAAATCATGAAATTGTACAAAGGCATGGAAATTGTAGTCAAATCACTTAAATAATCTATTATCTTAGGGAGGTAGTTTGTAATGTTTTGTTTTGTTGTGTTTTGTTTTGTTACTTTTAGACGTGATATTATGATTTTGGGCACCGCTAGCTGGATCAAGCCGCTTGAGGTGTCTTTGGAAGTAGGTTTTTTAAAAAGTTGCAAAAAAAGGTTAGATTACAAATTAGGTCGAAAAATTCCGATATATTGAATTTCCAAGTACTTTTGGCCCCCAAACCACCAAATATTACAAGAATGACCTAATTTTAAAGGCCTCCAAAATGTTAAAAAATACTTATATGAGAGTCCACGGCAACGTTGCGAGGACGTACTAGTCTAACCTAATATACAAACTGGTACTTAAATGCATCACCAAGCCATTGCATCTTTAGATATATTGCAAGTACTTTACAAAGCCTGCTAAGAATATTTTATATCACAAAGTATTACATAAAATAAAAAATTTGGTCAATAAAGTAGTTGATTCAAAATCTTAAAGGCCTTTAAAAGGTTATAAATAGCTTACTTTGGCACAAAAAAAATAAAATAAATAAATAATATATATTTTCCATTCCTCCACTAGCCAATCAGAGAGCTCGCAGGACCCCGAAAAACAAAATTAACAGATAAAGTTGAAAAAAAAAATTATGAGAAAGTTAACGGGCCAAGCTGCGAGGCGCTTTCGGGGGGCCCTGGCTCCTGGCTCCGTCGCTCCTCCCTCCCCTGTGCGTCGCAGCGTCTTCCTCCTCGCGCGTGGCAGCCTCCAACTCTTTGCCTCGCAGTCTCCTCTACGACGTAAGACCTATCCTTTAGGCATGGTTTATCATTTCGTTGCACCGACGGAATTTCTTGAACATGCCTTTTTTTTCCTGCCGCATCTCTACCAATTGGCTGCTCAATTCTGTCGTGTTATTTCACAATCATTCTTCTTCCTTCACCCAGTTTCTCCTTCACTCTCACCATCTGCTTCCGTCCATCTCCGATCTGCTGTAGTCGTGTGGAGCATGCTTTAAAATTGGGGATGGGGGTGTGTGCGTTTCTTTATTCCGACTGGAGCTTCATTGTTCGCACAGAAGTGTCAAGAGCGCACGCTCGCATTGTTCCAGCTAGTCCTCATAGTGTCAGAATATTTCCTACTCTACTCAAGTCGCTTTTGCAGATAGTTCTCAGCAGGCAATCAATCATTCCGAAACGGAAAGCGGTCTTTAAGAATACAATCCATTGATCGATCGTCACCACCCGGTTGCCCTTGCCGGAGTTAATTCTCTTGTAGCTCAATTTATACTTGGGGAAGTCGAGAGGGAAGTTAACTGTAGCGAAACATTAGCATGCTGTAGTCAAGTGGGTTGGGATAAATTCATACCTAGGCTTCCGAAACTGCAGATGTGATCATATACCTTCGTTTCTGATGGATAGTTTGCCTTTGTGTACTCAACATGATGATCCAAGACCTAGAATCTCCGTACTAATGGCCCAATTATCGTGGTTTCTATGTTTAGGTTGCGAAGAGCGTTGAAGCATGTAGTTGAATGTTGTGAGTGGGCATAGAAGCGTGGGATTTGTTGCAAAAGAGTATGCAGCGACATCGTGGCATTGGAGGTAGTGTAAATTTATAAAGACTTCTGCTTTATAAAATAGTGGGAAGAGGGGTATAAGTTACTGTTTTTTGAGCAAAGTAAGGTACTAGGCTCCAGAAGCCTTTTAGTGCATGAGTGTTTGGTTGAATACACTTATACACGAAACTTCTTCTAAAAGGATTCTTGAGCGAGGCCTTGCTCCTTAATCTCTTTGCTGGGGTTGTAATTGGTGATGAGCTAATGATCAATCGTTTGGTCTATGGATTTCTTCATTTATGAGCTCTAAATGAAACTAAAATGTTGTTTGGCCTGGAATGATTATTTTACTCTGCATGATGATGTGCATTGGTGCTTCCTGATTTGGGTTCGAGAGAACCGAGTGTTCAAAGGTTGCTGTTCATTCGAGGAGTGCAAGACCAAGGTTGAATTGGTAGAGGTTTTGGAGTTGATTGGATAATCATTCTAGCATTTTTAGTTGAAGATAACCACATTCAATGCATCACGAGTATGGTTGATTATATCTTGGGGGCCTTTTCTTTTATCTCACTTAATAGGTTTTGGTCCTGTCAATTTTGTCTTTCAATCAACTCTCCTCTCTTTTGAATCAAAACTCCTGGAAACTTGATTCGGATATTCGTAAGCTCCAAATCAACACGAGTTTTTAACGTAAGCACAAGTCAATTGCTATTGCAATATGAAAATAGGAATTGGAGCTTCCACGTCACCAACTTTTGATCTTTCTCTTTATACAATCCACATGTACTTTCCATTGTTTTTAACTAGAGGCCTCCACATTTCTTTGCCTTGTTTACTTACAAATAAGGCCGGTAAACTTAAGGTATGCATCGGTATGAATTTGAGTCAATTAGAATTAAATGACCTATGCAGTGTATGTATCAATTTATGTTTGCTTTTGAGGTGTAACTTTGCATTCTTTATGTTCATGACATACTCACATATTCATTTCATTAGAAATGTAACCAAGTACATCATGATGGAGCTTGCACAATGATAGATGATAAACTATTGTGCAATCAGTTTAGATTATCTTAAGGTGACGCATTGGCACTTATAAACTTATCAATCAATTTGTTTTGTTGACATTGTCAATATGATGCAGTATTTTTAAAGTTGAAGTGGTCCTACATCGAGGTAAAATATATACTACAGTAAAGTAATAGACTCTAATTTAGCAAATTGTTTGGAGACAGTGTCTTACATTGCTAAAATGATTACTTCATTATTTGGTTCAAAATAAGAAAAATAAAATCGGCCATGGTATCTGTAAATTTTTTTGAAAGATCACTCGAATTTTATGGCGAAGGGTCACTTGAAATCTTGCCCTTCAATATGAAGGTATATTTCAAAATTGTCCCTTCACATACATATTGAATTCAAACTTCTCTCAAAGTGCACATTATAATGTTTGATACTATTATATATTTATTAATTTGGGTAAATGAAAGAATGATTTTAGATCTTCATTTTTAAAATACATGCAATTGAATGTGAATTGCATTCTTAGTTTTTGGTATACATGACATTCTCAATCAAGACTAGGGCTATGGAGTGCTAAGAGAAACATGATAGAAGCTAACAACCAAATAGCATTCACTCTTATATAAGAAATATAGATTTTATCGCAAAGAGAGGAATCAAGAGGAGCACAATATTTTATTAGTAAAGAATAAATTCTTAGTGGTTTTCAAAATAAAAAAAACTGATTCGAGCTACTACACACTACCCTTTTGAAAATAAGAGCATAATTTCAAATTAATGCATAGTTACAGCATGGTTCTTGTCTACATCAACAACCTATGCCACCAACTTCATGCCACCATCATTGATTGGTATATATAACATAATAAGTGGGCTCTGGCACAATTTTGAAGATATCTCTAGGCCTTCAACAAGTTTTTTAAGAAGTCTAGAATCAACTATTTAGTATAGCACAATGTATTTTTTATTAGGGCCCAATTGATTGTGTTTGTCATTCATTTTGAAAGGGTTTACAAATTACCCCCTTTTTTTCAATGGTTTGCAAATTTTTCAAAGGAAATTTAAATGGCTCGACTCTAAAATGAGGGCAATATCTCTTTATTTTTGTTCCCTGTATATTATGGTTGCCCAATCAAATTGTGGTTGTCGAGGCAGATTACGAGCTTCTACAAGAGAAAATATGGCAAGTGCTTTACAGTACTCGAACATGTCATCAAGAAGTTGACCTAGTGCAATGTGTAGGAGAATCTAAGTGAACAAAGAATCATATTATCTACATGTGATATAACCCGCAATTCCGATAAATTTGCGTTCTCCTTATAAAAGTTTATTAACTTACTAGAGTACTTTGTTATGTTTTGAGTTCCGTCAAAATCTGTGAAAATTTCACAAAAGTACTCTAAAACTTATAGGTGGAATGCAAAATGTTCTCAAATAATTCAAGGTTTAGAATCAACATACTATATACCCTTAGAGCCCTTAGAGGGTGTGTTGCTACATGATAGATATATCACATTTATTAAAATATTCTCAGTGAGACTGAGGTATAATGTCACATAAATGTTTTGTACATGATGCATTTTAGTTAAAAATAAACAATTTCTAGTGATTTTTGATTGTATTCACCATATTAACATAACGACATTAAGTGCTTTCAAAGTAGCAACTAAGCAATAGCTAATTAAAAAGCAAAGTGACATTACAAGGTTATTACAAGGACATTACAAGGTTATTACAAGGACATTACAAGGCTCTTGCAATGACATCAGAAGTACACCAACAGTAATTTCTTTTACAAAACATAAAATTAAAAAATAGATTTGTAAATATACCATGGAAGTTGAATATATTAGTAAATCGTGTAATTTAATACTTAATTCCCACAATCTACCTTAGGAAGTACCTTAAAAACATTTACATTTATATTCATACCCAAAATAATCAAGTTCAAGAGACAAGCTGTGAAGTTTGACTTTGAGTACTTGAGCATACACCCATGTGAGGGGTAAGCGTTTGTAGCAACTACCAAGGAGAATGGGGGAGGGGTAAAGGAGCCCCCCAATTTTTAATGTATTAGTTTAAATTGCCAAGGAGTATGCCCCCAAAGTAATTTGGGGCCGCAGACCCCATTTTGGATATCATGCGTGTCTGGCTGGTAAACTTGCTCAGATTAAGACCCACATATTTGGAGTATTGGGGTGATTATTATGTAAGTGTATTCTTTCAATTGTGGGTCAACTATTATTATTCTAACTAGTTTGTAGGACCCGTGTCCTCCGAACACACACCCAAAAAAAGTGAATTTGCAAATTATTTACATTTACTTTTACATTTTACATACAAATGCAAAGTTGATTGTCACAATCAGCTCCAACTTTTCTCTTAAATTACTTCCACACCATTCAACAACAAGAAGTATTGTCAATGAATCAACTTTTGCTTGTGGAAAATTGTATCTTGAAACATCACACAATCACGGTCTTCTCATTAGATACGAACACCATACTTGATTCAGGTTCATTAGTTCATACTTTAGACCATTCTGCTGTACTAAAACCACATATAAATTCTTATAAAATCAAATTGAATGTTGATCAGAGGAGCGCCATTGAGTGGGAGTCAAGATCGCAACAAAAGAGAGTAACTTGGAACTTTGGTAGCCTGCCGCCACATCAGTGAAATGAAATGATATGATGAGAGAGTCCTGATACTTCTTTCTTTCTCACTCCAGCATGACCACAACACACAACATGATCATACCACATGTTCGTGAGAAAAATGCAAGCACTCAAAAACAACTGACAATTTTGCGCACAATTTCTGTAAATGCCATCAATATTTCACTCAGCATTTATACAATTTGAGGTGTGCAAAAAGCTCAATGTGTAGCATCCGCACTCTTCTCATCTTGGGAGTCCGGCAATGTGGAACCTAAAATCTGCTTTTATTTGCTTTATGCTGCCCCATACCACAACAATTGATAAACATCTAATCCTGAAGAACAAACAGGCTTGACTCAAAATATTATTGTAACGTGAAATTTCCTGAATATGATGAACACTGTACACTACAAATGTACCCAACTACTGTCATGTATTCAGTGCATTGGGATGTTTTGGGTCCCAAATCACGATGCTTTGAGTCGACTTTTACCGTGGTTTCACAATGTAACAGGTGTGTACAGAGCTGTAGTTCAACAGTGGGACACTTCTGCATTCAAATCCATTCCACCTGCACATTCCAAAAACACAAACAATAAGCTGTCAAGGAAAGTCGTCCACTGCAAATGCGTGCTCAGAGGCGGGCTGGAATCAACAGAGAGGGTTCTGAAGCATGTAGATCACTTCTCTGAATGTGTAGAATTTCTCCTACCTTAATGTGCTCACTCTTAGAGGCCAGTGATATCACCAATGTTCTGAAATACACAATCATGTTATTGCTGCTTTCAAATGAAATTTGTTACTTTCCTGAACTTGCATTGTGCACTGACAGTTCTGACAAAAACATCGACACGCAAACTGAAGGTAAGAACAGCTTCCAGGATTCCCTTTCACGGTATCCACATCCCTTACACGCACTATCCTTGGCTATCCTAAACCTGGAGTTGATTCAAGAAATTTTGCAATTTGCATCTTTTGAGCCATTCTAAAGCACCCTGAAGGTCACAATCTATTCATACTAAACTCTCTCCCTCTCTTTGATCATCTAAATGCGACTCAAGCGACAATAGTAATCTAATTTGGTGTTGCAATACCCTTTGCAAAACATCAAACCGCTGCAGGTATGATCGCTTCTTTCTCTTCTCTTCACTAATTGATTTCTAATCAGTCTACTCAGAGGTATTTGAATCGTAAAATTCTCCACGTTTTCAATTACTGGATTGCTAGATTTCATGAATGGGCGCCGGCTGCGAAAACGCTTCTCTCCTTCAAAGAGAGCAGCAGTACCTTCAGAGAATGGGAACCCTAAAAACAAAAGTATGTATCAAATAATTTCAAACAAAAGTATGTATCAGATAATCCCAACGATAGGTTATCAGCTTCACATTAACCGAATTTTCCCACTACACCAACACGGACAAAGCTCTATATTCATCAGGTTTACATGAAACCTGTCAATTGCATACATCACACTCAATATCTTCTAGAGGAGAAGCATATGCTCATTTGCAAGTTTGTAGTTATATGAAAGGTGTAGAGTCTGTCGGAAGAGTCCGGTCACTTCCAACATGACCAACTTGCTCCATATAGAATGCCAGAACTCTTGATTTTCAAAGTGCAATTTTCGAGGCTGGCAAGTCAGTCCATGTGACCTTCAGGCTTGTTCCTGTAAAACCTAGCTCTCACAAAGGCTGCTCAAGAAGTCTTGCAAGTAGCATGAATTGACTCAACTTAATAATCATAGCATTATCTCAGTAGGCTCTTCTGATCTCAAAGTTCAGTTTCCAGTAACTTTAATGGGCTTGAGCTTCTAAAATCACAACAAAGGCTTCCTTACATCCTGTCGGTGGGGTTTAGCAGCCCCTCCTTTTCCGCAAAGCAATGATCATTAACTCGGAGGGCAATCCATCGAACTTAAATTTTAGTTCTGAAGATACTTTCAATACCCACATGCCTCTTCTTTTTTCCTCTACTGTTATATGGAGAGGGTTATTGTTGTGCAGTGCTCTTATTGCGCAGGCAGAACTTCAGGACCAAATCAGAGGCAAGCGATTAGAGGGGGATGATTAGGACGACAACGTAATCGGGGAGCTTCAACAGAGAATATACAACAGTGATGCTGCTGGTAGTGGTCAAGATGATCAGGAGCCCGTCACAGGCAAGAACACCGCCAGCATCTCGAGCTTGGAAATTAATCCCGCTACAATGATATTCAGCAGGAGGAAGTTGATGGGCAGGGAGGATGGAGGTGTTGGGTACCGAATCTCCTCGAGGGTGGGTGCGCGATGATCTCGGTTTCCGGTGCCGAAGTTTCTACGCTTGGGCTTCTCAAACCCTATGCTAGCGAACTGCTGGTCTTGATGCAACGCATCGCATCGCGCACTCCTGTGGGAGGCATGGGACATGGTCGCGGCAAGAGCTCCCTCATCGAAGAAGCCTCATGGGCGGGCGATCGGGCATGAGCGTGGGTTTGCTTCAATAATCGAACAAGAGAAGCGGAATGCAGGTAGTGGCATGTTGGATCCGTGTGTTGAGGACGGTGTGAGAGGAAGGCTCGTTGTCGGGGGATTTGAACGCTGCTGGCTCAGTTGCGAGGAAGTCCGCCTCTAATGGCTTCTGACGCTATATCCTACGCCTTTCCGCGATCACGGAGGCAGCTAGAGGGAGCGACGCACGACGACAGAAAGGAGCAATGCCCGAGCGAGAACACGCGAGTCGAACGGATCACCGTATTTCAGTGCTACGAGAGTTTTTCAGTGGCCAGGGATGGGATGGGCAAAGAGCCCCTAATTTTTTGATGTATAGGCTTTAAATTCCAAGGAGAAGGCTTCAAAGGGTAATTTCAATTTGCAGACCTCAAATTTGAATTCAGAATTATCAAAAACGGCATTGGGGGTTCAAATGGAAAATTCCAGGGATTTCGAAGAAAAAATCCGACTGGCTGATGCAGGCTCCGAGAAACACTAATAACACTGAAATATGGGGTCCCAGTTGAACCGAGCTCGTGCGACTTGTCGAGCGCCTGGCTGCCTGGCCCGTTTGTTTTTACTTGAACTTCTTTCAACTTTATCAATTAATTTCCTTATTCAGGGTATTGGGGGGTCTCTGATTGGCTAATGGAGAATGGATATTCACAAAGACGTATTCCATTATAGCGTAGGGAGAAGAGAGATTATATGATTTTAGGAAGCTTAATAATTTTCTATAAAACATCTTAAAGTTATTTCTGATTAAGAGTATACTTATAATCATCTTGACAATGATATGAAATATTATAACATATATGTAACTAATTCGTCAATTGACCTCACGGGCACCTTTTTCTTCATTTTGGTGCCTATAAGTGCTAAGACTAACTAAGGTTTCTTACATTTTAACCAATTTTGGTTCTATAACTTATGCTTTGAATTTTGGTTCTTTTCAATTAATCTCTAGACATCCTAGCCTATTTTGAGCTTTAAAAAAAACATTTCTGGAAAATAATGTCAGATGAAAATGGGGATAAAAATCTAGATCTTTACTATACCATGTTGTTTTAAACTATTTGTATATCATGTGGAGCAAAACATGACTCAAGAAGCCTCATAAATTGCGAGATCATAATGTATCAATATTCAATTCAAATTACAAAATTTCACCAATTTCACTTTGGAGGAAAGTTTACCAACAAACCTACTACAATGAAAATTTCTCCAACTAAGAATAGTTCAATTTCATTTCACTTACATCCTTGTACTAAAGAACTTCTAAAAAAAAAAATTGACTCAAATAAGAGCCTTGCAATGGTGAAAAGTGCCAAAATTTTTACAAATGAGAGAAAGTTAAAAACCAGACCTTTTGCATTCATATCCATTTCTTACCTTCAAAACATCTTCGATAGGGTCAAACGTTCTACAACTAAAACTAAACTCCAATTGGAATCCAATTGTAGATGAAGGAGAACTAGCTTCTCAAATATCATCCATTCTTTTACCTTTTAAGTTAAATATATAAACGCAAACCCAATACCAAAAGTATATGCATCAAAAATCTTAAAATTATGGATATTTTTCATCTAAAAATTATTTTGATTTCACATAATAGGGTTGCAATGGTAACACATACCTAATGCTTTTGAAAACCCAAAAACAAGAGTGGCCTTTACTTAATTGCAGGCCACTAATTTAGACTTCATTATATGGGTCTCTGAATTTTTCCTACACAAACTAGAACCGATTTGGGATCAAAATTTGCGATTTTATCCAAAATGAATTGGGAATGATGAACTTGTGGTTGGCCAAAGTTTTTGCCTTTCTTCCAAAATGTCAACATTTATTAGTTAAGATTTATTATTATCACTTACCAGATTGACTTGTAACTAACTTCAAGTTACCTTAGGACTAATTTCAAACTCTACACATGTGATAAAGCTACTAGTTAATTTGGCTTTTAAAACCTTGCCACCTTCTTTATCTTGTAAGCTAAATTTGACATTGAAGATGTCAAATAAGAAAACCAATTTCTAAAATCATAACTTATGGTGTTTAGTAGGAATTTGCATTTTGTTTACATTCTCAGCAACGCAACCTATATAATTAGAACAATTATTTCCGTGAATTACATGAACAAGCCATGTAACTTGGGTCAAGTAAATCCAGCATAAATATGACTTTGGATTTCAATCATGTGGTTTAGGATCTCTTGAAATACAATCAAATAATTCACAACATAATCTTCGATTTATAGCCTCAAATGCTAAAGAGGAGTCTCAATCCTTGAAACTTAGGGTGGAAGCACACGTTGGAGGATCACATAGTACATTATTCTCTATTTCTGCAAGGGGTCATAAACTTCCGTGGTCGATTTGGAAGTTCTCCAAAAGTAAAAGTTCCAATGTTCTTAGAAATGATGGTAGCAACCATGTTGAATACTACAATACATCATTACTATTCTACTTCACCTCAAAAAACATAGGAATTGACACATATTAGTATTATTTTGCCTCTTGAAAAGCACATCAGAGTTTGAAAACAACTAACGACAATACAAATTTCATGTTGTTTAAAGGAGGAAGTACACATTCACAAACCAATAATAACATTACAAGTTTAAAGCCTTGATATGAAAACTTTATATGATAAAGAACTTGAATTTATCATCATTTTCTTTTCGGTCAAAGAAGCAAAATTGTTTTTGGGCACAAATCACTTAAAATTTATGCGAATTCGAGGAAATAGTTGACCCTCTTTCAACTTGCTACACGCATTCTCATAAGTAGGTAAACACAATAAACCAACTTAATAAGACTTGTGCATTCCAAAAACTCATATTTTATTCCATCTACTTTTCTCCAAGTGATTTGATGCCCTGTAAAATTTGTACTCAAAGTACCATTGGATTTTGGCCCTCTAACTTTTAGTTCTTTTTATAGTGCAATGGGATGACCAAAAGTGATCTACTCTAGTGTGATTCCACCCCTTAGGTTTATTCAAAGTGTTATAAACGAAAATGAAGATGAGCTACCTAAATTACAATTGCATATAACTATTTCTATGTAGACTTATTCTATGTCAAATGGATCAAATGTGGAGTCACCACGCTTTCCAAGTCTATAAAGCCTTGTGAGAGATCTAACACAAGGCCTCCTAGGTTATATGAATAAAATCGCATATCCATCACGAGGCCTCTTAGATCAAGTGGATCAAATTTGGAGGCCTTATAGATCAAATGGATCAAATTTGGAGGCCTTATAGATCAAATGGATCAAATTGGAGGCCTTAATGTCAAATGGATCAAATTTGGAGTCATGATGCTTTATGGACATGCAATTTTTCCACAAAAGCTAGATTCAGTTTGGTACCCAAATCAAGTGATTTTGTCCACATTAACGTGCAAATGTAGAATTTAAGGCTCTTCAATGTTTGTGACTTTCATCCAAAACGTTGTTTTTGACAAATTAGAAGTTTAAGCGTAAAGAACACCATGTTTAAGCGTTAAGGAAACTACGTAATTTGTTTACAAAATATCCGACAAGCTTTTTGACGTGCTTCCTAATAGTTTTAAATATTGTTTTAAATAGGGGTTTCCAACTAGTGTTCAATGTTATGAGATTGGTGCATTTTCTATTAGACAATGTTCGAATGGTTTGAATTTGACACTTTTCCTTCTAGTATCCAATGTTGTGAGGTTGGTGCATTTCCTACTAGTGTTCAAATGTTATGATCTTGACGCGTTTCCTTCTAATGTTCAACGTTGAGAAATTGGCGCATTTTCTACTAATGTTTTCTACTAGTATTCAAACATTAACATTATTACCGTGACTTATCCTTACTTGTAATCAAAAGTTACCTACTAGTATTTGAATGCTACCTACTATTATTCAAATGTTACCTACGTAAAAAGGAGGGTTACTCATTAAAAACCAATTGCAATGTAAAATTTCACCAGGAGAAAAGAGAAACGTTTGCAACGTTACAAACGTTGCTTTTGTGTAAACGTTGAGTTGGAATAACTTGTCTCGCCATTGATCTGTAGTCACGTATAGAGTAGTTGCGAGCTTCAGAAGTATTTCCAAAAGGTCGTTCAATAACAACAATGTTTGTAGTTTATAAATATTGGCTTTTTAGCAAGTTTAGAGGTTGAAAACCATAAAATAGTCTGGTTTTATGAAGATTATGGTGATATTACAAATATGAGTTGATATTACATACTACGGAGGATGTGTGTGATATTAAAAAACATGCCATATTGCAGGTTAAATGATTCTGAACTTGAGTTTAAAAATGTAACTATAAAATTGCACGATTTGGAATACGACTAAAAGAGCACATCCGGGGTTTTGCCGACATGGCACAAAGATTACCATCGATATGAGGTCAATCGGTTATTCGGTTTGGAATGAATATGTATATCTTATATAGGAAAAATAGCTCCACCTCGCGTGCATCGTGCTTTTCTGCACTTCTTTGCTCCCGCGGTGATCCAAGGACGTCATGCATATGAAACTCGTATCGAGTGGAAGACTGACCTGGAAGCTGGGTGGTCAACGCATAATCTAATAATTGAAGCTTGGTGGACTCCGGCTGTGACTTGATTCCTTAACAGCTTTGTACCCCAACAATTTGCGACGAGAAAAGATACATATCATGTTCCTGTTGCAGGGTCGCATCAACCCACGTAGTGTTCACAACCGCTGTCAACGCGCAAATTAATAAGGCCCGCGAGGCTGTGGTCGATGGAGGGCCGGGCAGACTTGCAGGCCATGATCGGTACAAAATCCTACATCAATGTGAATTTCTCTCCCACCTTCATCACACATCACTTGCATAGTTGCATTGTTTGCTGCTCCCACTTCACTTGCTTGGGTTGCACAGTAGCCTCAGTCTCCTCTCCGACTCTTCCCACACTCTTGATGCTTTTTTTCAGGACAGCATCAAATGGGAGATCTCAATTTGTACAGCATTTTTGAAGCACAAAAATACATCAACATGGCCTTAAATGGGATGGGAACGGGGACACAAGCGGTAAATGGGAAAACAGGACAGAAACGTTTGTGCATGAAAACATTATTTTTTTAGTTTGGTCGAACATTTGGATTGTTCGAGTTTGGTTGCACGTTTGGTCGAGTTTGGTGGCAGGTTTGGTCGAACGTTGAACGTTGAAACGTTTGTGCATGAAAAACATTATTTTTTTAGTTTGGTAAAACATTTGGTTTGTTCGAGTTTGGTCGCTCGTTTGGTCGAATTGGGTCACACGTTTGGTCGAATTTGGTGGCAGGTTTGGTCGAACGTTGAACGTTGAAACGTTTGTGCATGAAAAACATTATTTTTTTAGTTTGGTCGAATATTTGGTTTGGTCGAACGTCGCACGTTTCGTCGAGTTTGGTCGAGTTTGCTCGTTTTTGGTCGCACATTCGGTCGAACGTTTGTGTCGAACTTGTGGTCCTCTGTGAATAAAAATCTTCCAATAACAAGTATGTAATTATGTATGTAAGACAAGTGGAGGTGAAAATGTCTAGTTGAGACGTAATCATGTATACCTGGCAATGGCGCATGGCAAGCTTCTACTCATTTTCAACTCATTATTGAACTACCAAATTTGTGAATACTATGTATTATCATAATTTAATTTGACTTTTTAAGTAGTATGGGAAATTATACTAGAGGTAGCCATCCTTACAACATATATTGAAAATGCACATTTCTCGAACGGCCGTTTCTAAACTTGTAGGAACCCGAAAAGGGCCATTTTTATATGTATTGTTCCAAAATTGTTTATTGACCATAGATTAGATATTGAGGAATGTTTTCAATTGAGACTACACATAGGTATAAAACACCTATAACATACAACATAGTTAGTTAAGTGTTATGATTTGTAGTGTTGGCCTAACATTTGTTTAAGAGAATATCAAATTTACTATTATTCTGACCTATACAATAGAAAATGCGACTATCAACTACACCATAGACTAGACTCATTTAGCAGACTTTGTTGCACCTAGTTTTTGAATGTGAGATACAAAAAGTTTAGAATACGAGATACAAAAAGATTTTGCACAACAAGCAAGTGCACTTGTCACCATGTTGTCATGTCTCAATCCATTAAGATTAAGTATAGAAGCAAAGATATTCCAACTATCAATGATACCAAAGACTACATCAGCTCTAAACCTTGTTGCATATAAAGCTCCTATATGTGCAACACAAATGGCCTTTCTATACAAATGGTAAATAATGAGTGCATGCCTTATCATTTGTAACGAATTACGTTATGTAACCTCGTTTGAATTCATAGTTTGTTCACAATTAGCGATCAAACACAAATAGGGCAAGATTTTCTTAGTGTAAGAAAACTTAATATTTTGGGAAACTAATAAGGTTCCGCATAGGTTACTCGTGGCCTCTCTCCATTCCATCATATAATATGTGATTTTAACCAATCATATCAATTTATAATTACTAATAATAGAAAGTAAACGCTAAATTGATTTTCAAAGTTTTACTCTTTGAAGTTAATTATAAAAGTAATATCACCTATGTTAGGAAATTAAACCGTAAAAATCCAATTTAGGGTTTAAGGTCTTTATACTACGTGGAGGGCTGCATCACAAGACTTATGGAATCCATAGTTTATAACACATCTAAATTTTTTTCAAACCCCTCGAGCCTTTAGGGGATAATTCCTTTACTGTTTTAAGCTTTTCAAGATTTTAAAGAAAGTTGACCATTTATCAAATATTTAACTTGACAAGTTCTTGTGACATTGAGAATTGACAAATAGCTTGGGGATACTTAGAAATTTTTATCTTGAAAGGTGTGACCAAAAGCACGATTCGCATAATTCTTATGAGGCAAAATTTTGAACTATTTAATATGGGGACATTAAAATGTAAAATTTTGGATTATAATTAGTGTATGGCTATAGATGATACATTAAATTTTCAAATTTACATCTAATATACCATCTATAAAATAGTACAGTTTTATTTAGAATATCTTAGTGCCACAAGTAAATTTCTTGTATCTCTCTTGTCAAGTAAATTTCTTGTATCTCTCTTGTCATCATGGGACCTTGGTTTTATGCATATTCTTTTTGTATGATGGGGTTTTGGTATAATTATTCATTTGTTTATTCGTTTGTTTTCTCTATACTAGCATGTACTCGTGTCTTTGTATACACACAAAACATAAAAGGTGGTAATTATCAATATGAGTTAGGAATAGTCCATGTAATTACATACAATCGTTTCTCGTTCTTATTATTCATTCGTTCCTTGTTCCCATCCTACGTTCCTACTTCCTATCTTTTGTTTCATATCTCTAGTTCCCCTACGATGTTCCCTTGATCTCCGGTTCGCTCCTTCTTTGCTCCCATTTTCATGTTCCATATTCCTTATCCCTTTGACTCCTTGTTCTATAATTCAGATCTAATAAACTCTTAGTAACGATGAAATACCACTCTCGGAAACTCTTCAAAATCTTTAAAACTCTTCATACCATGTATAGGAGACCAAATGATGACAACCGTGACCATGATCATGCATGTATGGATCGCCAAGACAAACATATTATATTCTTTTACACTAGTATATACGTACAACCTCCAAACACGTAAGAAACAATAAAATTAATAAAAAAAAAATTGAATAATTTGTGAGTAAAGTCCCCTCGTCCTTATGAATGAGCTCTTTATTTGAAGAGTACCGAATAAAAAGCTCACCTATTGGGACAAGGGAGAAATTAATAAAATAAAATAAAAAATAAAATAAAATTGCCTGTCCGGAGAACACAGTCCAATATAAAATTTTAGGGAGATAGTACAATACAAATGTACCCAACTACTGTCATATCTTCACTACATTGGGATGTTTTGGGTCCCCATTCACGATGCTTTGAGTCGACTTTTACCGTGGTTTCACAGTGTAACAGGTGTGTACAGAGCTGTAGTTAAACAGTGGGCCACTTTTGCATTCAAATCCATTCCACCTGCACATTCCAAAAACACAAACAATAAGCTGTCAAGAAATGTCGTCCACTGCCAATGCGTGCTCAGAGGCGGGCTGAAATCAATAGAGAGGGTTCTGAAGCATGTAGATCACTTCTCTGAATGTGTAGAATTTCTCCTACCTTAATGTGCTCACTCTTAGAGGCCAGTGATATCACCAATGTTCTGAAATACACAATCATGTTATTGCTGCTTTCAAATGAAATTTGTTACTTTCCTGAACTTGCATTGTGCACTGACAGTTCTGACAAAAACATCGACTCGCAAACTGAAGGTAAGAACAGCTTCCAGGATTCCCTTTCACAGTATCCACATCCCTTACACGCACTATCCTTGGCTATCCTAAACCTGCAGTTAATTCAAGATATTTTACAATTTGCATCTTAATGAGCCATTCTAAAGCACCCTGAAGGTCACAATCTATTCATACTAAACTCTCTCCCTCTCTTTGAACACCTGAATGCGAATTAAGCAACAATAGTAATCTAATTTGGTGTTCCAATACCCTTTGCAAAACATCAACAAAAAAACATATTATCATCATTCATAAATCCTTTAAAGATTATCAAGCCGTTGCTGGTATAATCGCTTCTTCCACTTCTCTTCACTAATTGATTTCTAATCAGTCTACTCAGAGGTATTTGAATTGTAAAATTCTCCACATTTTCAATTGGTGGTTTGATCGTTCAACATGAATGAATGGGCGCCGGCTGCGAAAACGCTTTTCACCTTCATAGAGAGCAGCAGTACCTTCAAAGAGTGGGAACCCTTAAAACAAAAGTATGTATCAAATAATTCCAAGCAAAAGTATGTATCAAATAATCCCAACGATAGGTTATCAGCTTCACATTAACCGAATTTTCCCACTACACCAACACGGACAAAGCTCTATATTCATCAGGTTTACATGAAACCTGTCAATTGCATACATCACACTCAATATCTTCTAGAGGAGAAGCATATGCTCATTTGCAAGTTTGTAGTTATATGAAAGGTGTAGAGTCTGTCGGAAGAGTCCGGTCACTTCCAACATGACCAACTTGCTCCATATAGAATGCCAGAACTCTTGATTTTCAAAGTGCAATTTTCGAGGCTGGCAAGTCAGTCCATGTGACCTTCAGGCTTGTTCCTGTAAAACCTAGCTCTCACAAAGGCTGCTCAAGAAGTCTTGCAAGTAGCATGAATTGACTCAACTTAATAATCATAGCATTATCTCAGTAGGCTCTTCTGATCTCAAAGTTCAGTTTCCAGTAACTTTAATGGGCTTGAGCTTCTAAAATCACAACAAAGGCTTCCTTACATCCTGTCGGTGGGGTTTAGCAGCCCCTCCTTTTCCGCAAAGCAATGATCATTAACTCGGAGGGCAATCCATCGTACTTAAATTGTAGATCTGAAGATACTTTCAATACCCACATGCCTCTTCTTTTTTCCTCTACTGTTATATGGAGAGGGTTATTGTTGTGCAGTGCTCTTATTGCGCAGGCAGAACTTCAGGACCAAATCAGAGGCAAGCGATTAGAGGGGGATGATTAGGACGACAACGTAATCGGGGAGCTTCAACAGAGAATATACAACAGTGATGCTGCTGGTAGTGGTCAAGATGATCAGGAGCCCGTCACAGGCAAGAACACCGCCAGCATCTCGAGCTTGGAAATCAATCCCGCCACAACGATATTCACCAGGAGGAAGTTGATGGGCAGGGAGTATGGAGGTGTTGGGTACCGAATCTCCTCGAGGGTGGGTGCGCGATGATCTGGGTCTCCGGTGCCGAAGTTTCTACGCTTGGGCTTCTCAAACCCTATGCAAGCGAACTGCTGGTCTTGATGCAACGGATCGCATCGCGCACTCCTGTGGGCGGCATGGGACATGGTCGCGGCAAGAGCTCCCTCATCGAAGAAGCCTCATGGGCGGGCGATCAGGCATGAGCGTGGGTTTGCTTCAATAATCGAACAAGGGAAGCGGAATGCAGGTAGTGGCATGTTGGATCTATGTGTTGAGGACGGTGTGAGAGGAAGGCTCGTTGTCGGGGGATTTGAACGCTGCTGGTTTAGATGAGAGGAAGTCCGCCTCTAATGGCTTCTGACGCTATATCCTACGCCTTTCCGCGATCACGGAGGCAGCTAAGGTCGACTGCCCTAAAACCACCAACTTAAGGATTTTGAGCTTTTTTTTGCAGAGTTTTTCTTGGGGTATATTTTTCCCATGTAGGAAAGTTATTTTCTAACAGAATGTAAATTTTTTCGGAATTTTCTGCCCAATACTGAAATAGATACAAATTTCTGAAGGTAAAAGTACTTCGTGACCCAAACCCGATCTGTAGGTTTTCCCATTGTCACACCATGCGGTACCCAAAACCACCAGCTTTTTCTTTGCAGGGATTGGTCAATATTTGGTGTTTCTGGATATCAACTGTGGTGGTTTAAGAAAGGTCTACATACCAGAGATGGGGAAGGTGGTGGTTCTAGGACACTCGACCGTAGAGGGAGCGACGCACGACGACAGAATTAGCAATGCCGGAGCGAGAACACGCGAGTCGAACGGATCACCGTATTTCAGTGCTACGAGCGTTTTTCGGTGGCCAGGGATGGGATGGGCAAAGGGCCCCTAATTTTTTGATGTATAGGCTTTAAATTCCAAGGAGAAGGCTGCAAAGGGTAATTTGAGGTCGGAGACCTCAATTTGAATTCAGAATTATTAAAAACGACAGCGGGGTCCACATGGAAAATTCCAGGGATTTCGAAGAAAAAATCCGATCGGCTATGCAGTTCAGAAACACTAATAACACCGAAATATGGGGTCCGAGTTGAACCGAGCTCGTGCGACTCGTCGAGCGCCTGGCTGCCTGGCTCATTTGCTTTTACGTGAACTTTTTTCAACTTTATCAATTAATTTCCTCTTTCGGGGTATTGGGGGGTCCCTGATTGGCTAATGGAGAATGGATATTCACAAAGATGTATTTCATTATAGCGTAGAGAGAAGATAGATTACATGATTTAAGGAAGCTTAATAATTTTCTATAGCACATCTTAACCCTTAAGCGCCCACAGTGTCGTTTTTCGACATTCTGGATGTGAGGCTCCGTCTTTGGTGCACAACCCCGCTTTCATCCCATCGATTTTTTATCCGCCATTTTGTTTGCTCAACTCCTCGGTGGGTTTACTCTACTCCCTCCTTGGATAAATAGTAAAAACCTTGATCCTCAATTTGTGAGAGTGGACGAAAGAGATTTTTCATGAAAGTTTTGGTGGTGTGATCTTCACCCCTTTTTTGCATGGATCTTGAAATCCATACCTCCAAATGGCATGCAACTTGGCGGTCATACTAATTGCCATGCTCCAAAGAAGATCCTACGGTTGGATTTTCCATTTTCATCTTTTTTTTTTTTTTTTACCGCAGTTTTGAAAAAATCAGCATTATTACCAATTGTTAGGAGCTTCACCCCCCCTTGGGCGTTTAGGGGTTAAAGTGATTTCTATTTAAGAGAATACTTATAATCATCTTGACGATGATATGAAATATTAGAACATATATGTAACTAATTCGTCAATTGACCTCACGGGCACCTTTTTCTTCATTTTGGTGCCTATAAGTGCTAAGACTAACTAAGGTTTCTTACATTTTAACCAATTTTGGTTCTATAACTTATGCTTTGAATTTTGGTTCTTTTCAATTAATCTCTAGACATCCTAGCCTATTTTGAGCTTTAAAAAAAACATTTCTGGAAAATAATGTCAGATGAAAATGGGGATAAAAATCTAGATCTTTACTATACCATGTTGTTTTAAACTATTTGTATATCATGTGGAGCAAAACATGACTCAAGAAGCCTCATAAATTGCGAGATCATAATGTATCAATATTCAATTCAAATTACAAAATTTCACCAATTTCACTTTGGAGGAAAAGTTTACCAACAAACCTACTACAATGAAAATTTCTCCAACTTGATAATAGTTCAATTTCATTTCACTTACATCCTTGTACTAAAGAACTTCTAAAAAAAAAATTGACTCAAATAAGAGCCTTGCAATGGTGAAAAGTGCCAAAATTTTTACAAATGAGAGAAAGTTAAAAACCAGACCTTTTGCATTCATATCCATTTCTTACCTTCAAAACATCTTCGATAGGGTCAAACGTTCTACAACTAAAACTAAACTCCAATTGGAATCCAATTGTAGATGAAGGAGAACTAGCTTCTCAAATATCATCCATTCTTTTACCTTTTAAGTTAAATATATAAACGCAAACCCAATACCAAAAGTATATGCATCAAAAATCTTAAAATTATGGATATTTTTCATCTAAAAATTATTTTGATTTCACATAATAGGGTTGCAATGGTAACACATACCTAATGTTTTTGAAAACCCAAAAACAAGAGTGGCCTTTACTTAATTGCAGGCCACTAATTTAGACTTCATTATATGGGTCTCTGAATTTTTCCTACACAAACTAGAACCGATTTGGGATCAAAATTTGCGATTTTATCCAAAATGAATTGGGAATGATGAACTTGTGGTTGGCCAAAGTTTTTGCCTTTCTTCCAAAATGTCAACATTTATTAGTTAAGATTTATTATTATCACTTACCAGATTGACTTGTAACTAACTTCAAGTTACCTTAGGACTAATTTCAAACTCTACACATGTGATAAAGCTACTAGTTAATTTGGCTTTTAAAACCTTGCCACCTTCTTTATCTTGTAAGCTAAATTTGACATTGAAGATGTCAAATAAGAAAACCAATTTCTAAAATCATAACTTATGGTGTTTAGTAGGAATTTGCATTTTGTTTACATTCTCAAAGAACGCAACCTATATAATTAGAACAATTATTTCCGTGAATTACATGAACAAGCCATGTAACTTGGGTCAAGTAAATCCAAAGATAAATATGACTTTGGATTTCAATCATGTGGTTTAGGATCTCTTGAAATACAATCAAATAATTCACAACATAATCTTCGATTTATAGCCTCAAATGCTAAAGAGGAGTCTCAATCCTTGAAACTTAGGGTGGAAGCACACGTTGGAGGATCACATAGTACATTATTCTCTATTTACGCAAGGGGTCATAAACTTCCGTGGTCGATTTGGAAGTTCTCCAAAAGTAAAAGTTCCAATGTTCTTAGAAATGATGGTAGCAACCATGTTGAATACTACAATACATCATTACTATTCTACTTCACCTCAAAAAACATAGGAATTGACACATATTAGTATTATTTTGCCTCTTGAAAAGCACATCAGAGTTTGAAAACAACTAACGACAATACAAATTTCATGTTGTTTAAAGGAGGAAGTACACATTCACAAACCAATAATAACATTACAAGTTTAAAGCCTTGATATGAAAACTTTATATGTTAAAGAACTTGAATTTATCATCATTTTCTTTTCGGTCAAAGAAGCAAAATTGTTTTTGGGCACAAATCACTTAAAATTTATGCGAATTCGAGGAAATAGTTGACCCTCTTTCCACTTGCTACACTCATTCTCATAAGTAGGTAAACACAATAAATCAACTTAATAAGACTTGTGCATTCCAAAAACTCATATTTTATTCCATCTACTTTTCTCCAAGTGATTTGATGCCGTGTAAAATTTGTACTCAAAGTACCATTGAATTTTGGCCCTCTAACTTTTAGTTCTTTTTATAGTGCAATGGGATGACCAAAAGTGATCCACTCTAGTGTGCTTCCACCCCTTAGGTTTATTCAAAGTGTTATAAACGAAAATGAAGATGAGCTACCTAAATTTCAATTGCATATAACTATTTCTATTTAGACTTATTCTATGACTGTCAAATGGATCAAATGTGGAGTCACCACGCTTTCCAGGTCTATAAAGCCTTGTGAGAGATCTAACACAAGGCCTCCTAGGTTATATGAATAAAATCGCATATCCATCACGAGGCCTCTTAGATCAAGTGGATCAAATTTGGAGGCCTTATAGAGCAAATGAATTAAATTGGAGGCCTTAATGTCAAATGGATCAAATTTGGAGTCATGATGCTTTATGGACATGCAATTTTTCCACAAAAGCTAGATTCACTTTGGGACCCAAATCAAGTGATTTTGTCCACATTAACGTGCAAATGTAGAATTTGAGGCTCTTCAATAATTGTGACTTTCATCCAAAATGTTGTTTTTGACAACTAAGAAGTTTAAGTGTAAAGAACACCATGTTTAAGCATTAAGGAAACTACGTAATTTGTTTACAAAATATCCGACAAGCTTTTTGACATGCTTCCTAATAGTTTCATATATTGTTTTAAATAGAAATTTCCAACTAGTGTTCAATGTTATGAGATTGGTGCATCTTCTACTAGACAATGTTCGAATGGTTTGAATTTGACACTTTTCCTTCTAGTATCCAATGTTGTGAGGTTGGTGCATTTCCTACTAGTGTTCAAATGTTATGATCTTGACGCGTTTCCTTCTAATGTTCAACGTTGAGAAATTGGCGCATTTTCTACTAATGTTTTCTACTAGTATTCAAACATTAACATTATTACCGTGACTTATCCTTACTTGTAATCAAAAGTTACCTACTAGTATTTGAATGCTACCTACTATTATTCAAATGTTACCTACGTAAAAAGGAGGGTTACTCATTAGAAACCAATTGCAATGTAGAATTTCACCAGGAGCAAAGAAAAACGTTTGCAACGTTACAAACGTTGCTTTTGTGTAAACGTTGAGTTGGAATAACTTGTATCGCCATTGATCTGTAGTCACGTATAGAGTAGTTGCGAGCTTCAGAAGTATTTCCAAAAGGTCGTTCAATAACAACAATGTTTGTAGTTTATAAATATTGGCTTTTTAACAAGTTTAGAGGTTGAAAACCATAGAATAGTCTCGTTTTATGAAAATTATGGTGATATTACAAATATGAGTTGATATTACATTGATACTACAAAGGATGTGTGTGATATTAAAAAACATGCCATATTGCAGGATAAATGATTCTGAACTTGAGTTTAAAAATGGAACTATAAAATGGCATGTTTTGGAATACAACTAAAAGGGCACATCCAGGGTTTTGCCGACATTGCACAAAGAATACCATCGATATGAGGTCGATCTGTTATTCGGTTTGGAATGAATATGTATCTTTTATTGGAAAGATAGCTCCACCTCGCCTGCAGCGTGCTTTTCTGCAGCTTCTTCGCTCCCGCGGTGATCCAACTGAAGGACGTCCTGCACTGTACAATATATACATCTTGATATCATACTCGTATCGAGTGCAAGAGTGTGACTTGGAACCTGGGTCGTTAACTCGTAATTATACATAGGTCTTCTACACGGAATAACCGATCGACCTCATATCGATAAAATAGACAAAAGTTTCATTGTTCATAACTCAATAGAAACTGAATGAATGATTGAGTTACACTCAAGTGGGAGACTATGGGGCCATGGGGCCACATTGAGGCACGGTTCAATCAACCCACGTATTGTTCGCACCCGGTGTCAACGCGCAAAAATCAAAGCTTGCCTGGGCGTGGTCGATGGAGGGCCGGCGGACTTGCGAGCCATGATCGGTACAAAATCCTACCTCGATGTGCCTTTCTCTCGCACCTTCATCAAACATCACTTGCATAGTTGCATTCATTTGTTGCTCCCACTTCACTTGCTTGGGTTGCACGGTAGCCTCAGTCTCCTCTCCGACTCTTCCCACACTCGTGATGCTTTTTTTCAATACAACATTAAATGGGAGATGTCAATTTGTAGAGCATTTTTGAAGCACAAAAATACATCAACATGGCCTTAACTGGGATGGGAACGGGGACACAAGCGGTAAATGGGAAAACGGGACAGAAACGTTTGTGCATGAAAAACATTATTTTTTAGTTTGGTCAAACATTTGGTTTGTTCGAGTTTGGTCGCACGTTTGGTCGAGTTGGGTCGCACGTTTGGTCGAATTTGGTGGCAGGTTTGGTTGAACGTTGAACGTTGAAATGTTTGTGCATGAAAAACATTATTTTTTTAGTTTGGTTGAATATTTGGTTTGGTCGAACGTCGCACGTCGCACGACTGGTCGAGTTTGGTCGCACATTCGGTCGAACGTTTGTGTCGAACGTGTGGTCCTCTCAATAATAAAAATCTTCCAATAACAAGTATGTAATTATGTATGTAAGACAAGTGGAGGTGAAAATGTCTAGTTGAGACGTAATCATGTATACTGCAATGGCGCATGGCATGCTTCTACTCATTTTCAACTCATTATTGAACTACCAAATTTGTGAATATTATGTATTATCATAATTTAATTTAACTTTTTAAATAGTATGGGAAATTATACTAGAGGTAGCCATCCTTACAACATATATTGAAAATGCACATTTCTCGAACGGCCGTTTCTAAACTTGTAGGAACCCGAAAAGGGCCATTTTTATATGTATCGTTCCAAAATTGTTTATTGACCATAGATTAGATATTGAGGAATGTTTTCAATTGAGACTACACATAGGTATAAAACACTTATAACATATAATATAGTTAGTTAAATGTTATGATTTGTAGTGTTGGCCTAACATTTGTTTAAGAGAATATCAAATTTACTATTATTCGACCTATACAATAGAAAATGCGACTATCAACTACACCATAGACTAGACTCATTTAGCGTGACTTTGTTGCACCTAGTTTTTCAATGTGAGATACGAAAAGTTTAGAATACGAGATACAAAAAGATTTTGCACAACAAGCAAGTGCACTTGTCACCATGTTGTCATGTCTCAATCCATTAAGATTAAGTATAGAAGCAAAGATATTCCAACTATCAATGATACCAAAGACTACATCAGCTCTAAACCTTGTTGCATATAAAGCTCCTATATGTGCAACACAAATGGCCTTTCTATACAAATGGTAAATAATGAGTGCATGTCTTATCATTTGTAACGAATTACGTTATGTAACCTCGTTTGAATTCATAGTTTGTTCACAATTAGCGATCAAACACAAATAGGGCAAGATTTTCTTAGTGTAAGAAAACTTAATATTTTGGGAAACTAATAAGGTTCCGCATAGGTTACTCGTGGCCTCTCTCCATTCCATCATATAATATGTGATTTTAACCAATCATATCAATTTATAATTACTAATAATAGAAAGTAAACGCTAAATTGATTTTCAAAGTTTTACTCTTTGAAGTTAATTATAAAACTAATATCACCTATGTAAGGAAATTAAACCGTAAAAATCCAATTTAGGGTTTAAGGTCTTTATACTACGTGGAGGGCTGCATCACAAGACTTATGGAATCCATAGTTTATAACACATCTAAATTTTTTTCAAACCCCTGAGGCCTTTAGGGGATAATTCCTTTACTGTTTCAAGATTTTCAAGATTTTAAAGAAAGTTGACCATTTATCAAATATTCAACCTGACAAGTTCTTGTGACATTGAGAATTGGCAAATAGCTTGGGGATACTTAGAAATTTTTATCTTGAAAGGTGTGACCAAAAGCACGGTTCGCATAATTCTTATGAGGCAAAATTTTGAACTATTTAATATGGGGACATTAAAATGTAAAATTTTGGATTATAACTAGGGTATGGCTATAGATGATACATTAAATTTTCAAATTTTACATCTAATATACCATCTATAAAATAGTACAGTTTTATTTAGAATATCTTAGTGCCACAAGTAAATTTCTTGTATCTCTCTTGTCAAGTAAATTTCTTGTATCTCTCTTGTCATCATGGGACCTTGGTTTTATGCATATTCTTTTTGTATGATGGGGTTTTGGTATAATTATTCATTTGTTTATTCGTTTGTTTTCTCTATACTAGCATGTACTCGTGTCTTTGTATACACACAAAACATAAAAGGTGGTAATTATCAATATGAGTTAGGAATAGTCCATGTAATTACATACAATCGTTTCTCGTTCTTATTATTCATTCGTTCCTTGTTCCCATCCTACGTTCCTACTTCCTATCTTTTGTTTCATATCTCTAGTTCCCCTACGATGTTCCCTTGATCTCCGTTCGCTCCTTCTTTGCTCCCATTTTCATGTTCCATATTCCTTATCCCTTTGACTCCTTGTTCTATAATTCAGATCTAATAAACTCTTAGTAACGATGAAATACCACTCTCGGAAACTCTTCAAAATCTTTAAAACTCTTCATACCATGTATAGGAGACCAAATGATGACAACCGTGACCATGATCATGCATGTATGGATCGCCAAGACAAACATATTATATTCTTTTACACTAGTATATACGTACAACCTCCAAACACGTAAGAAACAATAAAATTAATAAAAAAAAAATTGAATAATTTGTGAGTAAAGTCCCCTCGTCCTTATGAATGAGCTCTTTATTTGAAGAGTACCGAATAAAAAGCTCACCTATTGGGACAAGGGAGAAATTAATAAAATAAAATAAAAAATAAAATAAAATTGCCTGTCCGGAGAACACAAATCAATATAAAATTTTAGGAGATAGTACAATACAAATGTACCCAACTACTGTCATATCTTCACTACATTGGGATGTTTTGGGTCCCCATTCACGATGCTTTGAGTCGACTTTTACCGTGGTTTCACAGTGTAACAGGTGTGTACAGAGCTGTAGTTAAACAGTGGGCCACTTTTGCATTCAAATCCATTCCACCTGCACATTCCAAAAACACAAACAATAAGCTGTCAAGAAATGTCGTCCACTGCCAATGCGTGCTCAGAGGCGGGCTGAAATCAATAGAGAGGGTTCTGAAGCATGTAGATCACTTCTCTGAATGTGTAGAATTTCTCCTACCTTAATGTGCTCACTCTTAGAGGCCAGTGATATCACCAATGTTCTGAAATACACAATCATGTTATTGCTGCTTTCAAATGAAATTTGTTACTTTCCTGAACTTGCATTGTGCACTGACAGTTCTGACAAAAACATCGACTCGCAAACTGAAGGTAAGAACAGCTTCCAGGATTCCCTTTCACAGTATCCACATCCCTTACACGCACTATCCTTGGCTATCCTAAACCTGCAGTTAATTCAAGATATTTTACAATTTGCATCTTAATGAGCCATTCTAAAGCACCCTGAAGGTCACAATCTATTCATACTAAACTCTCTCCCTCTCTTTGAACACCTGAATGCGAATTAAGCAACAATAGTAATCTAATTTGGTGTTCCAATACCCTTCGCAAAACATCAACAAAAAACATATTATCATCATTCATAAATGCTTTAAAGATTATCAAGCCGTTGCTGGTATAATCGCTTCTTCCACTTCTCTTCACTAATTGATTTCTAATCAGTCTACTCAGAGGTATTTGAATTGTAAAATTCTCCACATTTTCAATTGGTGGTTTGATCGTTCAACATGAATGAATGGGCGCCGGCTGCGAAAACGCTTTTCACCTTCATAGAGAGCAGCAGTACCTTCAAAGAGTGGGAACCCTTAAAACAAAAGTATGTATCAAATAATTCCAAGCAAAAGTATGTATCAAATAATCCCAACGATAGGTTATCAGCTTCACATTAACCGAATTTTCCCACTACACCAACACGGACAAAGCTCTATATTCATCAGGTTTACATGAAACCTGTCAATTGCATACATCACACTCAATATCTTCTAGAGGAGAAGCATATGCTCATTTGCAAGTTTGTAGTTATATGAAAGGTGTAGAGTCTGTCGGAAGAGTCCGGTCACTTCCAACATGACCAACTTGCTCCATATAGAATGCCAGAACTCTTGATTTTCAAAGTGCAATTTTCGAGGCTGGCAAGTCAGTCCATGTGACCTTCAGGCTTGTTCCTGTAAAACCTAGCTCTCACAAAGGCTGCTCAAGAAGTCTTGCAAGTAGCATGAATTGACTCAACTTAATAATCATAGCATTATCTCAGTAGGCTCTTCTGATCTCAAAGTTCAGTTTCCAGTAACTTTAATGGGCTTGAGCTTCTAAAATCACAACAAAGGCTTCCTTACATCCTGTCGGTGGGGTTTAGCAGCCCCTCCTTTTCCGCAAAGCAATGATCATTAACTCGGAGGGCAATCCATCGTACTTAAATTGTAGATCTGAAGATACTTTCAATACCCACATGCCTCTTCTTTTTTCCTCTACTGTTATATGGAGAGGGTTATTGTTGTGCAGTGCTCTTATTGCGCAGGCAGAACTTCAGGACCAAATCAGAGGCAAGCGATTAGAGGGGGATGATTAGGACGACAACGTAATCGGGGAGCTTCAACAGAGAATATACAACAGTGATGCTGCTGGTAGTGGTCAAGATGATCAGGAGCCCGTCACAGGCAAGAACACCGCCAGCATCTCGAGCTTGGAAATCAATCCCGCCACAACGATATTCACCAGGAGGAAGTTGATGGGCAGGGAGTATGGAGGTGTTGGGTACCGAATCTCCTCGAGGGTGGGTGCGCGATGATCTGGGTCTCCGGTGCCGAAGTTTCTACGCTTGGGCTTCTCAAACCCTATGCAAGCGAACTGCTGGTCTTGATGCAACGGATCGCATCGCGCACTCCTGTGGGCGGCATGGGACATGGTCGCGGCAAGAGCTCCCTCATCGAAGAAGCCTCATGGGCGGGCGATCAGGCATGAGCGTGGGTTTGCTTCAATAATCGAACAAGGGAAGCGGAATGCAGGTAGTGGCATGTTGGATCTATGTGTTGAGGACGGTGTGAGAGGAAGGCTCGTTGTCGGGGGATTTGAACGCTGCTGGTTTAGATGAGAGGAAGTCCGCCTCTAATGGCTTCTGACGCTATATCCTACGCCTTTCCGCGATCACGGAGGCAGCTAAGGTCGACTGCCCTAAAACCACCAACTTAAGGATTTTGAGCTTTTTTTTGCAGAGTTTTTCTTGGGGTATATTTTTCCCATGTAGGAAAGTTATTTTCTAACAGAATGTAAATTTTTTCGGAATTTTCTGCCCAATACTGAAATAGATACAAATTTCTGAAGGTAAAAGTACTTCGTGACCCAAACCCGATCTGTAGGTTTTCCCATTGTCACACCATGCGGTACCCAAAACCACCAGCTTTTTCTTTGCAGGGATTGGTCAATATTTGGTGTTTCTGGATATCAACTGTGGTGGTTTAAGAAAGGTCTACATACCAGAGATGGGGAAGGTGGTGGTTCTAGGACACTCGACCGTAGAGGGAGCGACGCACGACGACAGAAGGAGCAATGCCGGAGCGAGAACACGCGAGTCGAACGGATCACCGTATTTCAGTGCTACGAGCGTTTTTCGGTGGCCAGGGATGGGATGGGCAAAGGGCCCCTAATTTTTTGATGTATAGGCTTTAAATTCCAAGGAGAAGGCTGCAAAGGGTAATTTGAGGTCGGAGACCTCCAATTTGAATTCAGAATTATTAAAAACGACAGCGGGGTCCACATGGAAAATTCCAGGGATTTCGAAGAAAAAATCCGATCGGCTATGCAGGCTCCGAGAAACACTAATAACACTGAAATATGGGGTCCGAGTTGAACCGAGCTCGTGCGACTCGTCGAGCGCCTGGCTGCCTGGCTCATTTGCTTTTACGTGAACTTTTTTCAACTTTATCAATTAATTTCCTCTTTCGGGGTATTGGGGGGTCCCTGATTGGCTAATGGAGAATGGATATTCACAAAGATGTATTTCATTATAGCGTAGAGAGAAGATAGATTACATGATTTAAGGAAGCTTAATAATTTTCTATAGCACATCTTAACCCTTAAGCGCCCACAGTGTCGTTTTTCGACATTCTGGATGTGAGGCTCCGTCTTTGGTGCACAACCCCGCTTTCATCCCATCGATTTTTTATCCGCCATTTTGTTTGCTCAACTCCTCGGTGGGTTTACTCTACTCCCTCCTTGGATAAATAGTAAAAACCTTGATCCTCAATTTGTGAGAGTGGACGAAAGAGATTTTTCATGAAAGTTTTGGTGGTGTGATCTTCACCCCTTTTTTGCATGGATCTTGAAATCCATACCTCCAAATGGCATGCAACTTGGCGGTCATACTAATTGCCATGCTCCAAAGAAGATCCTACGGTTGGATTTTCCATTTTCATCTTTTTTTTTTTTTTACCGCAGTTTTGAAAAAATCAGCATTATTACCAATTGTTAGGAGCTTTACCCCCCCTTGGGCGTTTAGGGGTTAAAGTGATTTCTATTTAAGAGAATACTTATAATCATCTTGACAATGATATGAAATATTATAACATATATGTAACTAATTCGTCAATTGACCTCACGGGCACCTTTTTCTTCATTTTGGTGCCTATAAGTGCTAAGACTAACTAAGGTTTCTTACATTTTAACCAATTTTGGTTCTATAACTTATGCTTTGAATTTTGGTTCTTTTCAATTAATCTCTAGACATCCTAGCCTATTTTGAGCTTTAAAAAAAACATTTCTGGAAAATAATGTCAGATGAAAATGGGGATAAAAATCTAGATCTTTACTATACCATGTTGTTTTAAACTATTTGTATATCATGTGGAGCAAAACATGACTCAAGAAGCCTCATAAATTGCGAGATCATAATGTATCAATATTCAATTCAAATTACAAAATTTCACCAATTTCACTTTGGAGGGAAAGTTTACCAACAAACCTACTACAATGAAAATTTCTCCAACCAGTAATAGTTCAATTTCATTTCACTTACATCCTTGTACTAAAGAACTTCTAAAAAAAAATTGACTCAAATAAGAGCCTTGCAATGGTGAAAAGTGCCAAAATTTTTACAAATGAGAGAAAGTTAAAAACCAGACCTTTTGCATTCATATCCATTTCTTACCTTCAAAACATCTTCGATAGGGTCAAACGTTCTACAACTAAAACTAAACTCCAATTGGAATCCAATTGTAGATGAAGGAGAACTAGCTTCTCAAATATCATCCATTCTTTTACCTTTTAAGTTAAATATATAAACGCAAACCCAATACCAAAAGTATATGCATCAAAAATCTTAAAATTATGGATATTTTTCATCTAAAAATTATTTTGATTTCACATAATAGGGTTGCAATGGTAACACATACCTAATGCTTTTGAAAACCCAAAAACAAGAGTGGCCTTTACTTAATTGCAGGCCACTAATTTAGACTTCATTATATGGGTCTCTGAATTTTTCCTACACAAACTAGAACCGATTTGGGATCAAAATTTGCGATTTTATCCAAAATGAATTGGGAATGATGAACTTGTGGTTGGCCAAAGTTTTTGCCTTTCTTCCAAAATGTCAACATTTATTAGTTAAGATTTATTATTATCACTTACCAAGATTGACTTGTAACTAACTTCAAGTTACCTTAGGACTAATTTCAAACTCTACACATGTGATAAAGCTACTAGTTAATTTGGCTTTTAAAACCTTGCCACCTTCTTTATCTTGTAAGCTAAATTTGACATTGAAGATGTCAAATAAGAAAACCAATTTCTAAAATCATAACTTATGGTGTTTAGTAGGAATTTGCATTTTGTTTACATTCTCAGCAACGCAACCTATATAATTAGAACAATTATTTCCGTGAATTACATGAACAAGCCATGTAACTTGGGTCAAGTAAATCCAGCATAAATATGACTTTGGATTTCAATCATGTGGTTTAGGATCTCTTGAAATACAATCAAATAATTCACAACATAATCTTCGATTTATAGCCTCAAATGCTAAAGAGGAGTCTCAATCCTTGAAACTTAGGGTGGAAGCACACGTTGGAGGATCACATAGTACATTATTCTCTATTTCTGCAAGGGGTCATAAACTTCCGTGGTCGATTTGGAAGTTCTCCAAAAGTAAAAGTTCCAATGTTCTTAGAAATGATGGTAGCAACCATGTTGAATACTACAATACATCATTACTATTCTACTTCACCTCAAAAAACATAGGAATTGACACATATTAGTATTATTTTGCCTCTTGAAAAGCACATCAGAGTTTGAAAACAACTAACGACAATACAAATTTCATGTTGTTTAAAGGAGGAAGTACACATTCACAAACCAATAATAACATTACAAGTTTAAAGCCTTGATATGAAAACTTTATATGTTAAAGAACTTGAATTTATCATCATTTTCTTTTCGGTCAAAGAAGCAAAATTGTTTTTGGGCACAAATCACTTAAAATTTATGCAAATTCGAGGAAATAGTTGACCCTCTTTCAACTTGCTACACTCATTCTCATAAGTAGGTAAACACAATAAACCAACTTAATAAGACTTGTGCATTCCAAAAACTCATATTTTATTCCATCTACTTTTCTCCAAGTGATTTGATGCCGTGTAAAATTTGTACTCAAAGTACCATTGAATTTTGGCCCTCTAACTTTTAGTTCTTTTTATAGTGCAATGGGATGACCAAAAGTGATCCACTCTAGTGTGCTTCCACCCCTTAGGTTTATTCAAAGTGTTATAAACGAAAATGAAGATGAGCTACCTAAATTTCAATTGCATATAACTATTTCTATTTAGACTTATTCTATGACTGTCAAATGGATCAAATGTGGAGTCACCACGCTTTCCAGGTCTATAAAGCCTTGTGAGAGATCTAACACAAGGCCTCCTAGGTTATATGAATAAAATCGCATATCCATCACGAGGCCTCTTAGATCAAGTGGATCAAATTTGGAGGCCTTATAGAGCAAATGAATTAAATTGGAGGCCTTAATGTCAAATGGATCAAATTTGGAGTCATGATGCTTTATGGACATGCAATTTTTCCACAAAAGCTAGATTCACTTTGGGACCCAAATCAAGTGATTTTGTCCACATTAACGTGCAAATGTAGAATTTGAGGCTCTTCAATAATTGTGACTTTCATCCAAAATGTTGTTTTTGACAACTAAGAAGTTTAAGTGTAAAGAACACCATGTTTAAGCATTAAGGAAACGACGTAATTTGTTTACAAAATATCCGACAAGCTTTTTGACGTGCTTCCTAATAGTTTTATACATTGTTTTAAATAGAAATTTCCAACTAGTGTTCAATGTTATGAGATTGGTGCATCTTCTACTAGACAATGTTCGAATGGTTTGAATTTGACACTTTTCCTTCTAGTATCCAATGTTGTGAGGTTGGTGCATTTCCTACTAGTGTTCAAATGTTATGATCTTGACGCGTTTCCTTCTAATGTTCAACGTTGAGAAATTGGCGCATTTTCTACTAATGTTTTCTACTAGTATTCAAACTTTAACATTATTACCATGACTTATCCTTACTTGTAATCAAAAGTTACCTACTAGTATTTGAATGTTACCTACTATTATTCAAAGGTTACCTACGTAAAAAGGAGGGTTACTCATTAGAAACCAATTGCAATGTAGAATTTCACCAGGAGAAAAGAAAAACGTTTGCAACGTTACAAACGTTGCTTTTGTGTAAACGTTGAGTTGGAATAACTTGTATCGCCATTGATCTGTAGTCACATATAGAGTAGTTGCGAGCTTCAGAAGTATTTCCAAAAGGTTGTTCAATAACAATAATGTTTGTAGTTTATAAATATTGGCTTTTTAACAAGTTTAGAGGTTGAAAACCATAGAATAGTCTCGTTTTATGAAAATTATGGTGATATTACAAATATGAGTTGATATTACATTGATACTACAAAGGATGTGTGTGATATTAAAAAACATGCCATATTGCAGGATAAATGATTCTGAACTTGAGTTTAAAAATGGAACTATAAAATGGCATGTTTTGGAATACAACTAAAAGGGCACATCCAGGGTTTTGCCGACATTGCACAAAGAATACCATCGATATGAGGTCGATCTGTTATTCGGTTTGGAATGAATATGTATCTTTTATTGGAAAGATAGCTCCACCTCGCCTGCAGCGTGCTTTTCTGCAGCTTCTTCGCTCCCGCGGTGATCCAACTGAAGGACGTCCTGCACTGTACAATATATACATCTTGATATCATACTCGTATCGAGTGCAAGAGTGTGACTTGGAACCTGGGTCGTTAACTCGTAATTATACATAGGTCTTCTACACGGAATAACCGATCGACCTCATATCGATAAAATAGACAAAAGTTTCATTGTTCATAACTCAATAGAAACTGAATGAATGATTGAGTTACACTCAAGTGGGAGACTATGGGGCCATGGGGCCACATTGAGGCACGGTTCAATCAACCCACGTATTGTTCGCACCCGGTGTCAACGCGCAAATCAAAGCTTGCCTGGCTGTGGTCGATGGAGGGCCGGGCAGACTTGCAGGCCATGATCGGTACAAAATCCTACCTCGATGTGCCTTTCTCTCGCACCTTCATCAAACATCACTTGCATAGTTGCATTCATTTGTTGCTCCCACTTCACTTGCTTGGGTTGCACGGTAGCCTCAGTCTCCTCTCCGACTCTTCCCACACTCGTGATGCTTTTTTTCAATACAACATTAAATGGGAGATGTCAATTTGTAGAGCATTTTTGAAGCACAAAAATACATCAACATGGCCTTAACTGGGATGGGAACGGGGACACAAGCGGTAAATGGGAAAACGGGACAGAAACGTTTGTGCATGAAAAACATTATTTTTTAGTTTGGTCAAACATTTGGTTTGTTCGAGTTTGGTCGCACGTTTGGTCGAGTTGGGTCGCACGTTTGGTCGAATTTGGTGGCAGGTTTGGTTGAACGTTGAACGTTGAAATGTTTGTGCATGAAAAACATTATTTTTTTAGTTTGGTTGAATATTTGGTTTGGTCGAACGTCGCACGTCGCACGACTGGTCGAGTTTGGTCGCACATTCGGTCGAACGTTTGTGTCGAACGTGTGGTCCTCTGTGAATAAAAATCTTCCAATAACAAGTATGTAATTATGTATGTAAGACAAGTGGAGGTGAAAATGTCTAGTTGAGACGTAATCATGTATACCTGGCAATGGCGCATGGCATGCTTCTACTCATTTTCAACTCATTATTGAACTACCAAATTTGTGAATATTATGTATTATCATAATTTAATTTAACTTTTTAAATAGTATGGGAAATTATACTAGAGGTAGCCATCCTTACAACATATATTGAAAATGCACATTTCTCGAACGGCCGTTTCTAAACTTGTAGGAACCCGAAAAGGGCCATTTTTATATGTATCGTTCCAAAATTGTTTATTGACCATAGATTAGATATTGAGGAATGTTTTCAATTGAGACTACACATAGGTATAAAACACTTATAACATATAATATAGTTAGTTAAATGTTATGATTTGTAGTGTTGGCCTAACATTTGTTTAAGAGAATATCAAATTTACTATTATTCTGACCTATACAATAGAAAATGCGACTATCAACTACACCATAGACTAGACTCATTTAGCAGACTTTGTTGCACCTAGTTTTTCAATGTGAGATACGAAAAGTTTAGAATACGAGATACAAAAAGATTTTGCACAACAAGCAAGTGCACTTGTCACCATGTTGTCATGTCTCAATCCATTAAGATTAAGTATAGAAGCAAAGATATTCCAACTATCAATGATACCAAAGACTACATCAGCTCTAAACCTTGTTGCATATAAAGCTCCTATATGTGCAACACAAATGGCCTTTCTATACAAATGGTAAATAATGAGTGCATGTCTTATCATTTGTAACGAATTACGTTATGTAACCTCGTTTGAATTCATAGTTTGTTCACAATTAGCGATCAAACACAAATAGGGCAAGATTTTCTTAGTGTAAGAAAACTTAATATTTTGGGAAACTAATAAGGTTCCGCATAGGTTACTCGTGGCCTCTCTCCATTCCATCATATAATATGTGATTTTAACCAATCATATCAATTTATAATTACTAATAATAGAAAGTAAACGCTAAATTGATTTTCAAAGTTTTACTCTTTGAAGTTAATTATAAAACTAATATCACCTATGTAAGGAAATTAAACCGTAAAAATCCAATTTAGGGTTTAAGGTCTTTATACTACGTGGAGGGCTGCATCACAAGACTTATGGAATCCATAGTTTATAACACATCTAAATTTTTTTCAAACCCCTGAGGCCTTTAGGGGATAATTCCTTTACTGTTTCAAGATTTTCAAGATTTTAAAGAAAGTTGACCATTTATCAAATATTCAACCTGACAAGTTCTTGTGACATTGAGAATTGGCAAATAGCTTGGGGATACTTAGAAATTTTTATCTTGAAAGGTGTGACCAAAAGCACGGTTCGCATAATTCTTATGAGGCAAAATTTTGAACTATTTAATATGGGGACATTAAAATGTAAAATTTTGGATTATAACTAGGGTATGGCTATAGATGATACATTAAATTTTCAAATTTTACATCTAATATACCATCTATAAAATAGTACAGTTTTATTTAGAATATCTTAGTGCCACAAGTAAATTTCTTGTATCTCTCTTGTCAAGTAAATTTCTTGTATCTCTCTTGTCATCATGGGACCTTGGTTTTATGCATATTCTTTTTGTATGATGGGGTTTTGGTATAATTATTCATTTGTTTATTCGTTTGTTTTCTCTATACTAGCATGTACTCGTGTCTTTGTATACACACAAAACATAAAAGGTGGTAATTATCAATATGAGTTAGGAATAGTCCATGTAATTACATACAATCGTTTCTCGTTCTTATTATTCATTTGTTCCTTGTTCCCATCCTATGTTCCTACTTCCTATCTTTTGTTTCATATTTCTAGTTCCCCTACTATGTTCCCTTGATCTCCGGTTCGCTCCTTCTTTGCTCCCATTTTCATGTTCCATATTCCTTATCCCTTTGACTCCTTGTTCTATAATTCAGATCTAATAAACTCTTAATAACGATGAAATACCACTCTCGGAAACTCTTCAAAATCTTTAAAACTCTTCATACCTTGTATAGGTGACCACATGATGACAACCGTGACCATGATCATGCATGTATGGATCGCCAAGACAAACAAATTATATTCTTTTGCACTAGTATATGCTTACAGCCTCCAAACACGTAAAAAAAAAAAAAAAAAAAAAAAAAAAAAAAAAAAAAAAAAAAAAACTGAATAATTTGTGAGGAAAGTCCCCTTGTCCTTATGAATGAGCTCTTTATTTGAAGAGTACCGAATAAAAAGCTCGCCTATTGGGACAAGGGAGAAATTAATAAAATAAAATAAAAAATAAAATAAAATTGCGTGTCCGGAGAACACATTCCAATATAAAATTTTAGGGAGATAGTACAATACAAATGTATCCAACTACTGTCATATATTCACTACATTGGGATATTTTTGGGTCCCAATTCACAATGCTTTGAGTCGACATTTACCGTGGTTTCACAATGTAACAGGTGTGTACAGAGCTGTAGTTCAACAGTGGGCCACTTTTGCATTCAAACCATTCCACCTGCACATTCCAAAAACACAAACAATAAGCTGTCAAGAAAAGTCGTCCACTGCAAATACGTGCTGAGAGGCGGGCTGAAGCGTGTAGATCGTACTCTGAATGTGTAGAATTTCTCCTACCGTAAGGTAGGAATGGCTAAAACCGTCCAGCCCCAAAAACCGTCCGAATTTCAGCTTTGCATACCTCGAATAGTGGTGTAAATTTTAATTATTTTTTGATAGTGAGCAAAGCTAGTGAAAATCCATCCCCAAAAAAAAGACATTTTTTGAGTAATCCTATAACCCTATGAATATTTGAACCCTGCTGTGCGGTTTTTGGCGCTAGACGGTTTTAGCCACTCCTACCTTAATGTGCTCACTCTTAGAGGCCAGTGATATCACCAATGTTCTGAAATACACATATTATTGCTGCTATCAAATGAACTTTTTTACTTTCCTGAACTTGCATTGTGCACTGACAGTTCTGACAAAAACATCGACTCGCAAACTGAAGGTAAGAACAGCTTCCAGGATTCCCTTTCACAGTATCCACATCCCTTACACGCACTATCCTTGGCTATCCTAAACCTGCAGTTAATTCAAGAAATTAAGCAATTTGCATCTTATTGAGCCATTCTGAAGCACCCTGAAGGTCACAATCTATTCATACTAAACTCTCTCCCTCTCTTTGAACATCTGAATGCGAATTAAGCAACAATAGTAATCTAATTTGGTGTTCCAATACCCTTCGCAAAACATCAACAAAAAAACATGATATCATCATTCATAAATGCTTTGAAGATTATCAAACCGCTGCTCGTATAATCGCTTCTTCCACTTCTCTTCACTAATTGATTTCTAATCAGTCTACTCAGAGGTATTTGAATTGTAAAATTCTCCACATTTTCAATTGGTGGTTTGATCGTTCAACATGAATGAATGGGCGCCGGCTGCGAAAACGCTTTTCTCCTTCATAGAGAGCAGCAGTACCTTCAAAGAGTGGGAACCCTTGAAACAAAAGTAAGTATCAAATAATTCCAAGCAAAAGTATGTATCAAATAATCCCAACTACAGGTTATCAGCTTCACATTAACCGAATTTTCCCACTACATCAACACGGACAATGCTCTATGCTCATCAAGTTTACATGAAACCTGTCAATTGCATACATCACACTCAATATTTTCTAGTGGAAAAGCATATGCTCATTTGCAAGTTTGTAGTTATATGAAAGGTGTAGAGTCTGTGGGGGGAGTCTGGTCACTTCCAACATGACCAACTTGCTCCATATAGAATGCCAAAACTCTTGATTTTAAAAGTGCAATTTTCGAGTCTGGCAAGTCAGTCCATGTGACCTTCAGGCAAAGCTTGTTCTTGTAAAACATAGCTCTCACCAAGGCTGCTCAAGAAGTCTTGCAAGTAGCATGAATTGACTCAGCTTAATGATCACAGCATTATCTCAGTAGGCTCTTCTGGATCTCAAAGTTCAGTTTCCAGTAACTTTAATGGGCTTGCGCTTCTAAACTCACAAGAAAGGCTTCCTTACATCCTGTCGGTGGGGTTTAGCAGCCCCTCCTTTTCCGCAAAGGAATGATCATTAACTCGGAGGGCAATCCATCGTACTTTAAAGTTTAGATCTGAAGATACTTTCAATACCCACATGCCTCTTCTTTTTTCCTCTACTGTTATATGAAAAGGGTTAAAGAAGTTGTGCAGTGCTCTTGTTGCGCAGGCAGAACTTGGGGACCAAATCAGAGGCAAGCGACTAGAGGGGGATGATTAGGACGACAACTTATTCAGGGAGCTTCAACAGAGTATATACAATAGTGATGCTGCTGGTAGTGGTCAAGATGATCACGAGCCCGTCACATGCAAGAACACCGCCAGCATCTCGAGCTTGGAAATCAATTCCGCCACAATGATATTCACCAGGAGGAAGTTGATGGGCAGGGAGTATGGAGGTGTTGGGTACCGAATCTCCTCGAGGGTGGGTGCGCGATGATCTCGGTTTCCGGTGCCGAAGTTTCTACGCTTGGGCTTCTCAAACCCTATGCAAGCGAACGACTGTGGGCGGCATGGGGCATGGTCGTGGCAAGAGCTCCCTCATCGAAGAAGCCTCATGGGCGGGCGATCGGGCATGAGCGTGGGTTTGCTTCAATAGTCGATCAAGAGAAGCGGAATGCAGGGAGTGAGTAAGATCCATGTGTTGGAGAAGGTGTGAGAGGAAGGCGCGTTGTCGAGGCATTTGAACGCTGCTGGCTTAGGTGCGAGGAAGTCCGCCTCTAATGGCTTCTGACGCTATATCCTACGCCTTTCCGCGATCACGGAGGCAGCTAGAGGGAGCGACGCGCGACGACAGAAAGGAGCAATTCCTGAGCGAGAACACCCGAGTCGAACCGAGCTCCTGCGACTCGTCGAACGCCGAGCCCCTGGCTGCGTGGCTCGTGAACTTTTTCGTGAACTTTTTCGTGAACTTTTTCGTGAACTTTTTTTCAACTTTATCGATTAATTAAAAGAGGTATTGCGGGGTCTCTGATGGGCTAATGGAGAATGGATATTTACAAAGACGTATTCTTTTATAGTATAGAGAGAAGTGTAGAGAGAAGAGAGATTATATGATTTTAGGAGGCTTAAAAAATTTCATTTAAAAATCTTAAAGCTATTTCGGTTTAAGAGTATACTCATAATCTTCAATACGATGATTTGAAATAGTATAACATACTAGCAATGTCCTCGTCGTCTCGATGGAGGAGCTAAAAAAGTATCCCATATCTACCATTTTCTCAAACAGAATTATGTTTAAAATTTTAAAAAACTTAAAAAAAAAAAAGAAGAAGCTAGGTACTAGTATTCAAACGTTACCTACTAGTATTTAAACTTTACCTACGTAAAAGGAGGGGCTACCCATTAAAAACCAATTGCAAAGTAAAATTTCACCAGTAGAAAAGAGAAACGTTTGCAACGTTACAAGTGTTGCTTTTGTGTAAACGTTGAGTTAAAATAACTTGTCTCACCATTGATTTGAAGTAAGTTTATGAATATTGGCTTTTTAGCAAGTTTAGAGGTCGGAAAGCTTAAAATAGTCTGGTTTTATATCAATGATTTTGGTGATATTACAAATATGAGTTGATAATACATACTACGGAGGATGTGTGTGTTATTAAAAAACATGCCATTTTGCAGTTTAAATGATTCTGAACTTGAGTTTTAAAAATGTAACTATAAAATAACATGTTTTAGAATACGACTAAAAGGGCACATCCGGGGTTTTGCCGACATGGTACAAAGATTACCATCAACATGAGGTCAATCGGTTATTCGGTTTGGAATGATTATGTATATCTTATATAGGAAAGATAGCTCCACCTCGACCGCAGCCTGCTTTTCTCCACCTTCTTCGCTCCTGCGGTGATCCAAGGACGTCCTGCATATCAAACTTGTATCGAGTGCAAGAGTGACCTGGAAGCTGGGTCGTCAACGCATAATCTAATAAGTGAAGTTCGGTGGACCCAGCCGTGACTCGATTCCTTAACAACTTTGTACCCCAACAGTTTGCCTCGAGGGAAGATACATATCATGTTTCTGTTGCAAGGTCGCATCAACACACGTAGTGTTCACAACCCACGTAGTGTTCACAGCTGCTGTCAACGCGCAAATTAATAAGGCCCGCACGGCTGTGGTCGATGGAGGGCCGGGCAGACTTGCAGGCCATGATCGGTAAAACATCCTACCTCGATGTGCCTTTCTCTCGCACCTTCATCACACCTCACTTGAATCCATTTGCTGCTCCCAAATCCCAATTCACTTGCTTGGGTTGTAGGGTAGCCCCTCCTCTCCAACTCTTCCCCCCACTCTTGCTGCTTTTAATCAGTACAGCATCAAATGGGAGATGTCAATTTATAGAGCATTTTTGAAGTATCAAAATACATCAACATATCAACATGGCCTTAAATGGGATGGGAACGGGGACACAAACCGTAAATGGGAAAACTCAACACAAACGTTCGTGCATGAAAAACTTCATTTTCTACTAGTTGAGTATCTAGAGTGATTTAATTATTCATATTTTGTGGTTTGTAAACTCGGACTGCAAAGGGGAAACGAGACACACAAACGTTACACACGAACGTTTGGTGGAACATTTGGGCGGAGGTTTGGTCGCACGTTTGGTCGAGTTTGGTCCCCACATTTCGTCCAGTTTGGTCCCACATTCGGTTGAACGAACGTTGGGTCGAACATTTGGTGGAACGTTTCTGTCGCACGTGTGGTCGTCTGTGGATGAGAATCTTCCAATAGCAAGTATGTAATTATGTATGTAAGACAAGTGGAGGTGAGAATGTCTAGTTGAGACGTAATCATGTAAACGTGGCAATGACGCATGGCATGCTACTACTCATTTTCAACTCATTATTGAACTACCAAATTTGTGAATAGAGTGTAGTATCATAATTTCATTTAATTTTTCAAGTAGTACGGGAAGTTATACTAGTGGAAGCCATCATTACAACATATATTGAAAATGCACATTTCCCAAACGGCCGTTTCTAAACCTGTAAAAACCCAAAAAAGGGCCATTTTCATATGTATCATTTCAAAATTGTTTATTGACCATAAAATAGATTTTGACGGATGCCTCCAATTGAGCCTACAGACAAGTATAAAATACCTATAACATATAACATAGTTAGTTAAATTTTATAGTGTGTAGTGTTGGCCTACCATTTGTTTAAGAGAATATCATATTTACTATTATTCTGACCTATACAATAGAAAATGCGACTATCAACTACACCATAGACTAGTCTCATTCGACAGACTTTGTTGCACCTAGTTTTTAAATATGAGATACAAAAATTTTTTGCACAACAAGCAAGTGCATGTGTCACCATGTTGTCATGACTCATTTCAGAACGATTAAGCATAGAAGCAAAGATGATCCAACTATCAATTATGCCCAAGACTATATCGGTTGTAAACCTTGTTGCATAAAGCTCCTAAAAGTGCAACACAAATGGCCTTACCATACAAATGGTAATGAGTAAATGTGTTACAATTTGTACCGAATTACGTTTGTGTTGGATTTCATTCTAAAACCTTTGAACGCACCGAATAATTCATGTTTTGTATAAAGCAAATGTATATCAATAGTGATGTTGAAGCTTTCTTGCATAAATGTTGTGCAGTTTCAAAATGTAAACACCTATTTCTAATTGAAAAAACTAAAGCAATTAAATGGTACTACATGAACTTGTAAAATATTGGGTATTATGTTATAATATTTTTCAAGCGATTTAAAACTTATAAGGACCTTGTCAATTTGTCTTTGTAACGTACTACTTTATGTGTTGACATGTGCCAATGCTTAATTGATAAGATACATGTATTTAGTCACCCTACATACTTTATTTAGTCACCCTACATACTTATAGTAAATGAGGACTATTTTCTCAATTGAAAATCTATATTAATTGCAAAAGCATCGATATGTTTCTCAATAGATTTACCTTTACTTTTTTTTATATCTATTCAAATATCATAATTATCTTACCTCTTCTATCCTCAAATGAACATGCTAAAACTCTCAGAAAATTGGTTATAGGTGCCTTCAATCTTCAACATGATTCATGCCTACTTATTGAACCTCATATGCTCAAGGTTGTTGACACATACCCATTGTACTTGCTTAGAGGTTTTGGGGTTAAAATATGGTATTTATGCTATAGTCTCCAATCATTTGAGTTCAATGTGATATACCAAGGTTGTGAATGTTTAGAAACAAAACCATCAATCATAAGTTGTTTGATAGAGATAGATCGAGGAATTAAAAAATTAGAAATCACCAAGAGATGAAGTGATTTGCACAATTTGGATGATTGAAATTATTTTTAGTTTGTGAAGGTTGATTGAATAATGATCATTGACACTTCGATTTAGATACAATGAATGTGTTATCAATTCACTAAGATCTACACATTATAAAGGCAAGTTAGCTATTAACCCCTAAAGATCCTTGGGTGTTTTTGGGAGCTTAAAACCTCAAAACTCCAATTCTCTACCTCTATGCACTTCAAGGGGTGCGAAACAATTTTTTTATTCTTTTCTTAACTTCCAACCGTAAGATCTTGTACCTAAGCCAATTTTCAGTATCTGATATAAAAATTGACCGTTGGATGTTTACCATTTGAGAGATTATAACATCCAAAGTTTGTCTACGAAGTTTTTTTGGGCATTGCTGAGATTATTTTTGACACTTTTGGAGGTTGCCCTTGTAAAATTGGTACACTTTTTGACTTGGGGCCCTTTGGAACTTAAGTAGTGATTTGGTCATGAACATATTTCCAAAAAAAAATCTCAAAAAAATACTAAATTTAAACTGCCCCAGTTCGGCTCGCAAAACAAGAATTGTTGTAGAAGACTCAAAAATTGGAATTTGGCTTTGTAAATTTTACCACATACACTTTGCAGTATAGGGAGCACCCATTAAAAAATTTAGGCAAAAATATTACTTTTAACCTATTCATCTAAGCTGCCCAAAATAGCAAAAGCCCGATTTGGTCCTCTTGGATCTTTAAGGGTTAATCCCAATCATCATAGATTCTGTCAAATGTGACCTTGTTGCATGATGATTTGTAAGCTTGGGTGCAGAAAAAGGCATATTTTTTGTCAATAAGTGCACATGGTACCACTTACTTTGAAGTAGAGAGTCGTTTTATATAATTTTGAGAGCACCAACGAAGTCATATGTTGTATTCAATGTTAGGACAGATGTTGGTACTATTCACATTCACTTAGTGAGGGCACAATTACTGTCAACTTTTAAGATGTAAATACTCATTTTTTGACAATAGGGGCACAATTTTTGTGAGCTTCTATATACATATACTCATTTTATAACATGGTTCTCAAAGCTATTGTTGATAGAATACGAAGCGGTCATAGGTCACCCTATGTAATGGAAATAAATGAGAAACAACTTTCTTAATAAAAAACCTACACAGAGCCCAAGAACATTAGTATAATCTTCTAAGAAACTCCACTCATTGTGTTTTGTATATCTTGTTAGATGAAACTCATTCCTTCTATTAAATCCTAAAATTTACATACTAATCTTAAATAATCAGGTACATGGGTATACCTTTCTAAAGAATTAGTGAAAACATGATCTTTCTACCATACTATTTTTCATGTTTGATTTTACACTCGATGGTATCAAGGAAAGAACCCAACATATTTTTCGTTTGTTTTGACAAGATTGAATTTTGATGTAGCTAGCTATTCATTTAAGCTCACGGTCCTCAGAAGGAAGAAGACCTCTAAGATTTTAAACCCTACGAGCTTAAGCAATCATTCTAGGGTCGATCCCGAATTTTGAGGAGTTGTACCTGAATTTACAAAAAAATCTCTGGATTTTTTTCAAAACCTCTAAAAATCCAAGCATTTCCACTACCTCCAAAATAAAAAACCAGCCATTTTTCACCTCTATTGGGAAATGGGGAAATGGGGAATATTTTTTGTTCTTTTTTTCAACTTTGAACCGTAAGATCTTGTATCTTACTTGTATACAAAGGACTAGTGAAGATTTCAACCGTTGGATGTTTGCCATTTGTGAGATCCTAACAATCAAAGTTTGTTCAACACTTTTTTATGCCGTTGTCCGAGAGGCATTGTCTAAATGGTGCCAAGGACAACTTGATGTCTGTTACTCCAAACATTTTTCCCTCATTTTTTTCCATGTAGGTAATCAAGTTGGGTACGCTCATGCAAAATTTCACAGACTCGTTCCACTTTTTGACCTTAATGTACATTATTTTACAAAAGAAGGTCTAAAAACAACAATATAGTAAAACAAGCACCACATATGATGTATAAAGTTTAAGAAAAATGTGAACGGTGAATAGGTGCCTTTACGAGTATGTGAATTTTCAAAAAAAAAATCTTGGAATAAATTCAGAATCCCAAATTTTGGCAATTTTTGAAAGCAAATATTGTAAAATTACTTGAAATTGTGAAGATTGTTCTTGAAAATTTTGGAGGCTGCCCTTGTAAAATTGGCAAACTTTTTGACTTCGGACACATTGGAATTTGAATAAAAATTTGGTAATAAACATACTTTAAAAAAAAAAAACTTTTAAAAAGCTAATTCTCAACTGCCCGTTCTGGACTTGAAACCTAAAATTTCTAGGTGAAGGTTTTAAATTTGAAATTTGGCTTTGCAAATTTTACCACATCTGTTTTCTTGGATTTTTAGGGGTTAACATTCTAGAAGTTTGGTGAGTTAGGAACCACATCCAATTTACATAACCTCGTTTGGATTCATAGATTGTTCACAATAAGCCATCAAACACAAATAGGGCAAGATTTTTAATGGGGTTGCAAACTTGCAATGTTAACACATACCTAATGTTTTTGAAAACCCAAAAACAAGAGTGGCCTTTACTTAATTGCAGGCCATTAATTTAGACTTCATCATATGGGTCCCTAAATTTTTTCTACACAAACTAAAATTGATTTTAGATCAAAATATATGAGTTTATCCAAAATGAATTAGGAATGATGAAGTTGTGATTGTTCAAAGTTTTTGCCTTTCATCCGAAATATCAACATCTATTGGTTAGGATTTATTATTATCACTTATCGAATTGACTTGTAACTATCTTCAAGTTACCTTTGGAGTAATTTCACAATCTTACCATGTGATAAACCTAATAGTCGATTTGACTTCTAAAAGTTGCCACCTTATTTATGTTGGAAGCTAAATGTGACATTGAGAATAATATAAGAAGAGTAATTCCTAAAAACATACCTTATGGTGTTCAAATATAGTGTATCTCTCAACATCCTAATAGAATACGTTTTCTCTCAACACTGTAGTAGAATACATTTTTGTGAAGTTCCATTTCACATGAGCCAATCAGAGAGCCCCATTACCCCCAAAAGTAAAAAGAAATCGAAAAAGTATAAGGAAAAGTCTATGAAAACGCTATCGGCCAGTAGCTCGCCGGGCAGCCGATCGGTGGACGAGTCGCAGGAGCTCGGTCCGACTCGGGTGTGCGCTACACACAGGCGCTCCGTTCGCCAAGAGCTGCGACCAACAATCGATCATCCCATCGATCTTCCAATCCAGCCGTTGGGCTTCAATAACGTCATTGAACTTCTATCCATCGAATCGAAACAGAGCTCAAAGACTGCCGAATTGGTCCATTTCCAACATCGGAGCCAAAGCTCACGCGTGGAGCGGGGTGTTGGACGCCATGAGTGACGTTTGGTTCCGCGCGAAAGCAGCCATAGGTTAGAGTTGCAGCCTATTTCACTCATATTGTGGAACTGCTTTGAGATTTGGTATTGGGGTACCAAATTGGCAGCTGTTGTTTGATCATTGAGGGCACGGCCCTTATGCTGCCGCCTGTGATAATGAGAAGGTACACGATCCTATTTTCACTTATCGATGTGCAGAATGCTGTACTGAATTTCAAGTGACTCGAAATTAGGGTTTGGTCGTTTGGAGCTCCCATCAGTAGAAAGGAGAATGTTGCTTTGTGTTTTTCTTGCGTTTTAATCCTCTTCAGAAAATGAAGTAAAGTCAAGCAGAGCTTCTTCCAAATTATACGTCTTTTAACACTTCCTTGAGTGCCATGAAATGAGCTTATGAGTCAAATTCAGCGGTCTGTGTGCTTATAGCTTCCGTTATTTGAAAGGAGAAGGTTCCAAAGCGCAGGCTGAAATAGCCTAAGATTTGTTGATGCTGACGAAACAGTTTCGGTGACTTTGGATATTTTGTTCTTTTGAAGGAGATTTCTACGGGATGAAAAATTTGTAATTATGTTGTGCAGGTGATTAAGGAACTGGAAGAGGCTGAAGTCTCCATGGCGTCATATCAAAAAAATCTCGAAGGGCAAATACTTGCAAGTGAATGCCCTTTTCAATTGAAGTTGTTGATTGATGAGTACAAAGTTTCAGTCACATGCTTTGGTTGTGGCTTGATCAGTGGAGGAAGTTTGTCCTCACAGATTTCCTTTGTTTGCTTGAATTGCATGATCTGTCTTGTAATGTCTTTGTGATTGGTAAACATGGAGAATAAGAGATGTTGAACTTTGAAGCAAATTTGAAGCATGAAATAGGTCAAAATGGCCTCAAAGGCTCAAAGACCTCGGTCAATTGGGAACAAAGGTCTCTACATGAAAAGTATTCTTGTTCGCTTGTTATGCATGTATTCTTGTAGGTATGCTAGTAGATATAGATTTCTCATTTTAATACTAAAAGTAACTACGACATATGATCATTATGATTTACTATTTTTTCAATCAAATATAAGCAAGTAAATGATGAAAATTGAGAACAGGCAAAGAAAGTCAGGTTGGGGGTGAGATTTTAACTCCGAAAGTCAAAATTGACCACAATTGTCTACAAAAGATATGTTATTTCTTCGAAACTAACTCAAACTTTGATCGAATATAAGTCAATATATGTACCGTGAAATTTGGTGGATAGTCTAATTAGACAGCTAGAAATAAGATTCTACAATTGGATTTCCCAAATTCAAAGTCAAAAAACTTTGTTCTTGGATTCACATCTAAATGTCATTGTAGAGATCACATGACATATTAGTCAGCAAAAAAAAGACTACAAAATTTTCTAATTTTTACTTTGAAGTGGAAATAGTACCAACAAACCAATTGCAATATACAAATCACCATTTGGAATGTTGTTCACATTCATCTCAAGAACATCCTTGTACCATAGAAAATTTGATATAATATTTCTTTCCTCAAATAATAGCCTTACAATGGTGAAAACCACCAAATAGTTTACAAAAGGAAAAGAGTCAAATACTAGAGCTCCTACACTCAAATCTATGCCTAACCTTCCAAATACTTTCGATTGAATGAAGGTTTCTACCACTAAAACTAAAATCTAGTTGAAATCCATCCGAAAAATAAAACCAAAAACCAATGGTGGATGAAGGAGATATAGCTCATCAAAAATCATCCATTGTTTCATTTTTTTTATTGTAGAAACATCAGTGCAAATCTTATACTAAAAGTATTTGGATCAAAAAATTCTGAACTAGAAAGTTGTTGCAAATCATCCTTCAATTACACTTGTTTAAATAAGTTCATGAAAAAGAATCTCTTAAATCAAATGAAGAAATAGTAAAATATGCCACATGTTTCAAAAAGTAGAAATCAATGAAAATGTCACAAGAATTCATACCATGAATTTTATACCATCTCAAATTGGCATAAGGCTTTTAAGACAAACAATTAGACTTCATTTGGAATCTAACCCAATAGAATTTCATTCAAAATAGAGTTTGGATGAAGACGATATGGCTCTTTAAAGTTTTGGGTTGACATCCAAAATGATCAAATTGTACATGTGGCGCGTTTAGGCACGTTAAGAGTTATTATTGTATTTTAACCATGGCGTGGAGGTTTGTCGAGCCTTCTATAGAATAGTGGGCGTTATCCCCTAAAGGCCTGCTTTAGGTTGCTTTGACTTTAGTCAACCTCATATTTACTTAACCTCTAAAGATCCTTGGTGCAAAAGTGCCTAAATTCCACAAAATGACCTTTTCTACTCTAGAACCAGAAAAGCTCAATCTAACATTATGTAGAAGATTCAATGATAGGATCTTGAAGCTATTTAGCTTGACATATCACTTTTATGTCACGTTTGAATTGTTGATTCTTCTTTGTTTGTGAGAATGATGTTAAAAATTAAAGGATGTCTTATTTCCTCAAACCCCATCTTGGGTTTCAAGGATCTCTAAGGATTAATTTGGATCATATGAAGTTGAAAACTATTGCAGAACTTGAAGTATATCTATATCTCAACATTAAGATCATCGTGCTCCAAAATTCCTCATACTTTGGAAGATATTTCTTGTCCAAGTTTTGAAAACACTACTAGGGCATGCTTAATTTGCGCAATATTACGGTATATGCTCATTTATTCTTAAAATATGCACAAGATCGACCAAATTGTATAATTCACTAGAATTTGGGTTTACTTATTTTCAACGTTTATTTTTCATACATGTAAAAGAGGTACTAAGGCATGATCTCATTGTTGTTTATCATTATCAAATGATTGATTTTTCATTTGCCTATTCTTAGATTCAAATCAACACTAGTATTTGAATTTCACCATACTTCCATGTGAAGCATTCCATCAGGTTTTACAGATCCTATGAGGGTAAATTGTATGTAAGTATGTACCCAACTTACGTGCTTAGAGACAAGAATTTGAAGAGCCTCAAGTCATATTCAATTCTGAATATGTTTATGTCTATATAATCGCAGATCCATCACAAGACCTTTTAGATCAAATGGATCAAATTGGAGGCCCTAATGTCAAATGGATCAAATTTGGAGTCATGATGCTTTATAGACATGCAATTTTTCCACAAAAGCAAGATCAATTTGGGACCCAATTCAAGTGATTTTGTACACAACAACCTGCAGATGAAGAATTCAAGGCTCTTCAATGTTTGTGACTTTCATCCAAAACGTTGCTTTTGACAAATTAGAAGTTTAGGCGTAAAGAACACCATGTTTAAGCGTTACGGAAACTACGTAATTTGTTTACAAAATATTGAACAAGCTTATTGACGCGCTTCCTAATAATTTCAAATATTGTGAATAACAAGGGTTTCCAACTAGTGTTCAATGTTGTGAGATTGGTGCATTTTCTACTAGTGTTTGAATGTTATGTATTTGGCACGTTTCCTTCTAGTGTTCAATGTTGTGAGAATGGTGCATTTTCTACTAGTATTTGAATGTTATAATCTTGACACATTTCCTTCTGGTGTTCAACGTTGAGAACTTGGCGCATTTTCTACTGATGTTTTCTACTAGTATTCAAATATTAACGTTATTATCCTGACGCATTACTTACTTGTAATCGAAATTTACCTCCTAGTATTCGAATGTTACCTACAATTTTTTAAACGTTACCTACTAGTATTCAAACTTTACCTATGTAAAATGAGGGGCTCATTAGAAACCAATTCCAATGTAAATTTACACTAATAGAAAAGAGAGGGGTTTGCAACGTTACAAACGTTGCTTTTGTGTAAACGTTGAGTTGGAATAACTTGTCTCACCATTGATCTCTTGTCACGTACATATAGAGTAGTTACGAGCTTCAGAAGTATTTCCAAAAGGTCGTTCAATAACAATAATGTTTGTAGTTTATGAATGTTGGCTTTTAAGCAAGTTCAAGGTCGAAAACCATAAAAATAGTCGGGTTTTATGAAGATTTTGGTGATATTACAAATATGGTTTGATATTACATACTACGGAGGATGTGTGTGATATTAAAAACATGCCATTTTGCAGGTCAAATGATTCTAAACTTGAGTTCAAAAAATGTAACTATAAAATAGTGACACGTTTTGGAGTACGATTAAAAGGGCACATCCAGGGTGTTGCTGACATGGCACAAAGAATACCATCGATATGAGGTCAATCGGTCATTCGTTTTGGAATGAATATGTATCTTTTATTGGAAAGATAGCTCCACCTCGCCTGCTTTTCTGCACCTTCTTCGCTCCTGCGGTGATCCAATTGAAGGACGTCCTGCACTATACAATACATCTTGCATATCATACGCATATCGAGTGCAAGAGTGTGACCTGGAAGTTGGGTCATTAACGCATAATTATACATAGTAGTTCTATACCGAATAACCGGTCGACATCATCTCGATAAAATAGACACAAGTTTCATTGTTTATAACTCAATACAAACTGAATGAATGATTGAGTTACACTCAAGCGGAGGCTATGAGCCCATGGGGCAGGAGAGGGGAAGTTGAGGCACAGTCCAATCAACCCACGTACTGTTCACAGCCGCTGTCAACGCGCGTATCAAGGCTAGCCCGGCTGTGGTCGATGGAGGGTCGGGCAGACCTGCAGACCATGATCGTTACAATACCTCGATGTGCCTCTCTTACTATAGCAACTTCATCACAACTCACTTGCATCCATTTGCTGCTCCCAATTCACTTGCTTGGGCTGCAGGGTAGCCCCTCCTCTCCGACTCTTCCCCCACTCTTGCTGCTCTTTTTCAATACAACATCAATTGAGAGATATCAATTTTTAAAGCATTTTTGAAGCACAAAAATACATCAACAAGACCTCAAATGGGATGGGAACGGGGACACAAGCGGTAAATGGGAAAACGGGATAGAAACGTTTATGCATGAAAAACATTATAATTCATAGTTCGGTCGCACAGTTGGTCGAACGAACGTTGGGCCGAACGTTGGGCCGAACGTTGGGCCGAACGTTGGGCCAAACGTTGGGCGGAACGTTGGGCCCAATGATCGGGGAAAACCGACGGCTAGTTCATTATCAGCCGATGGATTTTGCCTCTTGGCCGGTCCAAATTTCAAACCATCGGATGCCAATCCGATGAAATTATGGACTTGTCGGAAATCAGCCGATGTAAGAAATAAACCATCGGATTTATAGCATGTGCGATTAAAAAATGCCGGATCTTGGCGGTCTAGGGTTCAGTATGGCTTATACCCGGGCATGCAAGTAGATATCCTCGTGTTCCTAGAGGTTCTCAATTAGGGAATTGCACTAGGGTATCATGGAGTCATAGAAGCGAACCCTAAACGGCCCAATGACGGCTTTGTGCGGCTTCGCTTGCTTTGCACTGTTCGCAACCTTCGCTTTCGCGCCTTCGCTTTGACCCCCGCGCTTCGCTTGCTTGTTTCTGGAGGCTTCGCACTGTTCGCTTCGCTTGCTTCGCACCTGTCCGCACCCCCTGCTTCGCTTGCTTGTTTCTAGAGGCTTCACACGGTTCGCTTCGCTTGTGCAAGCAAGACTGCTCGCACCTTTCGCTTGCAGCTTCCAAAGTTCCAATTTGGAGTTGCCTTACCTTCTTCGACGAACCTTTCATGTACGTAAGTCCTCCATAAAACTCCTTTGGCTTGTTAAGTTGATTCAATTCCTCCTTTCGTGTGCTTATTGTATTCTTCATAAGGTAGATAAGAAATAATGCCGGTCAAATGCATCTCTTGAAGATATGCTCCTCATCCCTTAGAATCGGTTCGAAACTTTGGTGGCTTCAAATGTAAATCGCTTGTGAGAAAGACCAATTGTGCAATATCTTGTTTACAACCCACTCATTTCAATCATGCTACTTACAAATGTACCAACGATGCTCTTAATACATGAACCTAATCACTCTTGCATACGAGCGGCTTTTTAGTTCATCTCTGGCATTTCATTGGCATTTATATTGTTGTGTTCTTTTAAAGAAGAGGTCATGTTGAATGGAATGGATTGTTTACTTTCCCAAGGTACACCATAGAATCTAATTTTTGTTTTTGACACGCGATGCACACATATTCAATTCTCGAATGACATATACACATGCATGTTGAATTTCATTAACATACCATCTTGAATTTCATGACATGTTGTGTGTCTTTTTTATTTTTCATTAATGACATGTTAATGAAAGTTAACATTCATGACATGTTCTCGTGTCTTTTTTTTTTTTGCGGAGATATTGTATTCGGTTGCAACTATCGGGTGGATTGGAAAATTCCGTACAAGTCACAACTTGCAAGCCATATTATCTGGTTCTATCCCCTTCCCAAGTTCTTATTTTGAGGTTCAAGTTTTGAGAGATCCATTTTAAACTTATACTAAAATATCACAATGGCTAAAAGGCAAAGGAACCTGTTTGATATGTATGCAAAGGCAATGCCTAACAGAGAACTTGTACAAGTGTCTCAACCTTCCACTCATACGAATAATGAATTAAACGACGTTCAAAAAGCAAACTTAGAATGGAAAGATGCTTGGTTTGAATTGTATGATTGGGTGCATTTTGATAGAGAATTAGGAAGAGTTTTTTGTAAGACTTGTAAAGAAGGTGGTGGGAAATATGTGTATGCAACTGATGGCTCTTCAAATATTAAAATTTCGGGGTTACAAGATCATGCAAAATCAATAGAACATAAAAAATTAACGTGGGCAAAGTTTGGAGGAAAGCAGACCTTAAAAAAACAAGTTACAACTGTTAACCCTTAAACGCCCACGATGTCGAAAAACGACATTTTGGATGTACATCAGAAACTTTGAAGAGCCATATCTTCTTCATCCGAGGTCCGTTTTGGATGAAATCACTTGGATTAGGTTCCAAATCAATTCTAGTTTGTGTTGTAAAATTTTCAAGCCCATAAAATAAAGTATGAATTAATGGAATGCACTTTAGTGAAGACAACTCTTGTTTTTGGGTTTCCAAGCATGGGGCATGTATTACCATTGCAAGCCAATTATGTGAAATTAAAAATAGTTTCTCATGATTTTTTTTTTCATGGTCATGATCTTAAGGTGATTCTTAACAACTTTGTAGTGAGAAGTTTTTTGATCCAAATGATTTTGCTATTGGATTTGCAATGATGTTTTGTCAACAGAAAAAGTGAGAAAATGGATGATATTTGAGGAGCTATATCTCCCTCATCCACCGTTGGATTTCAACTTAGGTTTTTGGGATGGCCTCCAATTAGAGTCTAGTCTAAGTGGTAGAAACCTCAACAAGATCAAAGATGTTTTGAAGATAAGGCATGAAATCGAATGCGAAGGGTCTAGTTTTGGACTATTTTTCCTTTGTAAAATGTTCGGTAGTTTTTACCATTGCATGGCTTTTATTTGAGCCAAGAATTTTTTTTGATGAATTTTTGTTGGGTAAAGGACCTATTAAGATGAAGGTGAACATCTTTCCAGTTGGTGATTTTTTCATTGCAATAGGTATATTGGTAGCATTTTCACCTCAAAGTGAAAATGATGAAATTTTGCAGTTTGTTTTTGATATTAATATGTTATGATCTCCCGATCTATAAGGCCTCATGACTCAAATTTTGGTCCACATGATCTTCGATAAGTCTATTACAAGTTTGTACGGTTGAGATCTTAATAGCTTCTCTTGATTTTCATCTATGACGATTTCTATGGAAATGTGTTTTTTTGCTAAAAATAGGCTCGGGCGTTTAGGGGTTAATAGGCTTTGTGACGAAGCAATGATTGGTTTGCTTAAGGTAGCATACTTTGTGGGTAAGGAAGGTTTGCCTTTTCACAAATTTCCATCATTGTGCTCTTTGTTGTTGTCATGTAAAGCCTCGTTGCCTGAAAAACTTTATCATGATGAAAAAGCATGTTCTGAGATGATTTTTGCAATTTCTTGTGTTATCACAAGAAATATTCTAGATAGGGTGAGAGATTCTCCATTCTATGGCTTGATGATTGATGAATCAACTGACATATCAGTAACTGGACATCTAGTGGTATTTGCTACTTTTTTGGAAGGTTCTTTGCCTGTTACGTGTTTTCTTGGATTATTGTGGATTGAAGGAGGACAAAAAGATTCTTTGAAGATTTTTGAGACTCTCATGATGGCGGTAAAGACATGGGGATTAGACATATCAAAGTGTGTTGGTTTTGGTTCGGATGGGGCATCTACCATGGTTGGAAAACACAATGGTGTGGCAACCTTGTTGAAGAAGGTAAGTCCTTTTATGACCTCAACTCATTGTATTGCTCATAGAACAAATTTAGCCGCTTTAGAGGCTTCTAAAAATCCATCATGTAAAGAATTATCGGATGAAATTGACACATTGATTAATGATTTGGCTTCTCACTTTAAAAAATCAAGCAAAAGAAAATATTCTCTACAATCATTGCAAAAAGAACTTAGTGATGCACAAAAAACTCTAAAAAGGTACCATAAGATAAGATGGTTATCCAGATGGGAATCAATCACAACCTTGTGTGATTCCTTAGAATCCGTGTGTGCTTATTTTCGTGATGGGAGTGATGCTTTAAATATGAGCATGTATGAGAAGTTAAGAGATTTCAAATATATATATATATATATATATATATATATATATATATATATATATATATATATATATATATATATATATATATATATATATATATTTTTATATTTCCTAGGAGACATCTTATCTATATTGGCAAAATTATCTAAAGTATTTCAACAAAAATTAGTTGATATATCTACCATAGGATCTATTGTAAAATCCGAAATTGCAACTATTAGAATGTATTTTGTTATGGATTCATGTGATCTAAATCAAGACACTTTTAATTCTTCTAGTGGATACCCTATTTTACCTCAATTTGGACCTCCATCTGGATATATACAACGTTTGTCAAGTGAGATTCGAGGCTCTAAGTTTCATTCAATAGATTTGATTAGAGATCCGCTAGGCCGTGACTTAGAGAGCGCTTTAGAATTTCAAAAAACTTATTCGGAAGCGGTTTGTAGTGCTTTGGAGGCAAGATTTGTTGATAATGACATTATAGGTTGCTTTAAAATACTTAACCCTCTAAATATGCCTCGAAGACAGTAGGTTTGGGATCTTGGGGTGTTGTGGAATTGGACATGTTGTTGCGGCAATACGGCGTCTGAGAGAACAGTGGGAGCTCACGTTCTTCCACCTCTTGTGAATTCGATATTATGCAAACAAGAGTTTTTTTCCTTCAAAGTTCAAGGAAGTACGGAATGGATGGATCTTACCTTTGCAGATGTATGGACATCAATTTCATGGTCTCCTTCTTTGAAAGTAAAGTATTTTAACCTCCTTATTCTTGGCCGAGATTGCGAAGTGTCAATGTGTGAGTAATCTTGCAACATGTGAAAGGGCTTTTTCTGTTCAAAATACTATAAAACAAAACTTCGTAATCGAATGTCTACATCTAACTTAGAAAGTATGATGCGTCTTGCTATAGAAGGTCCAAATGATGATTTTGATGATATTCTAACAAGTGCTCTAGATCTTTGGAAAGATGCTACTAAGTTTCGCCATTTGTATAGCAATCCCAAGCGTTATTTGTCCGGAGCATTGGAAGATGCTCTTGAGGAAGTACCCTAAACCTTAACCTTTTTGAATTTTGCAACTTTTTCATGACCAAATCCAATTGCTTCTATGAAGAATTGGGGGATCTTTGGCCTTTAAGTGGTGAAGGGCAATGCTAGGTTCAATTCCTACCAAAGATGTTAATGTCTCAAATTTAAAGTTTTGAGCAAACATTTGTGTTCTCCTATTTCAAAATTTGTACTTAGAAACAGAAACCAATAACTTTACATTATTTCTTTTAGATCATTAGAGCCGGTAGAAATTCCATTTAACTGGATATTAGCCTATGAAAATTTTAAATTACAGGCAATTGGCCTATAAACTTTATAAAACATCGGCACTTGCCGATGAGAAATGGAAAAATTCCGATCCTTCATACCAACCATCGGCAATCAGCCACTAAGGCTTCAAAAATTTCCCGAACCCTGGTTGGGCCGAACTTTGGGTCGAACATTTGTGTCGAAAGTTTGTGTTGAACGTTTGTGTCGTGTGGTCGTCTGTGGATGAAAATCTTCCAATAACAAGTATGTAATTATGTATGTGGGACAAGTGGAGGTGAAAATGTTTAGATGAGACGTAATCATGTAAACGTGGCAACGGCGCATGGCATGCTACTACTCATTTTCGACTCATTATTGAACTACCAAATTTGTGAATAGTATGTATTATCATAATTTCATTTGATTTTTTAAATAGTACATGAAATCAAGTGATTTTGTCCACAACAGCATCCAGATGAAGAATTTAAGGCGCTTCAATGTTTGTGACTTTCATCCAGAACGTTGTTTTTGACAAATTGGAAGTTCAAGTGTAAAGAACACCATGTTTAAGGGTTAAGGAAACTACGTAATTTGTTTACAAAATATTGGACAAGCTTTTTGACGTGCTTCCTGATAGTTATAAATATTGTAAATTAAACCGGTTTCCAACTAGTGTTCAATGTTGTGAGATTGGTGCATTTTCTACTATTGTTTTCTACTAGTATTAAAACATTAACGTTATTATCCTCACACATTCCTTACTCGCAGTCAAAAGTTACCTACTAATATTCGAATGTTACCTACTAGTATTCAAACGTCACCCACTAGTATTCAAACGTTACCTACGTAAAAGGAGGGGTGACTCATTAGAAACCAATTGCAATGTAAAATTTCACCAGTAGAAAACAGAGTTGTTTGCAATGTTACAAACGTTGCTTTTGTGTAAACGTTGAGTTGGCATAACTTGTCTCACCATCGATCGGTTATTTGGTTTGGAATGAATATGTATCTTTTATTGGAAAGATAGCTCCACCTCGCCTGCAGCCTGCTATTCTGTACCTTCTTCGCTCCCGCGGTGATCCAACTGAGGACGTCCTACACTGTACAATACATACATCTTGCATATCATAATCGTATCGAGTGCAAGAGCGACCTGGAAGTTGGGTCGTCAACGCATAATCTAATAATTGAAGCTCGGTGGACCCCGGCCGTGAGTTGATTCCTTAACAGCTTCGTACCCCCAACAATTTGCCTCAGGGAAGGTACATATCCTGTTTCTCTTCCTGGTGAGCCACTGTCGAAACAAAATCCTACCTCGATGTGCCTTTCTTTCGCACCTTCATCAAACCTCACTTGCATTCGTTTGCTGCTCCCAATTCACTTGCTTGGGCTGCAGGGTAGCCCTCTTCTCCAACTCTTCCCCACTCTTGCTGCTTTTTTTCACTACAACATCAAATGAGAGATGTCTACTATAGAAAATGTGTGAAGCACAAAAACACATCAACATGGCCTTAAGTGGGTTGGGAACGAGACACGGACCGTGAAGGGGAAACTAGACACACAAACATTTGGTCAAACATTTGGTCGCACATTTGGTCGCACGTTTGGTCGCACGTTTGGGTTTGGTCGAGCTTGGTCGCATGTTTGGGTTTGGTCGAGTTTGGTCGAATTTGGTCGAACGTTTGGTCCAAATTGGGTCGAACGAACGTTGGGAACGAATGTTGGGTCGAACAAACGTTGGATCGAACGAACAACGAACATTGGGTCGAACGAACGTTGGGTCGAACGAATGTTGGGTCGAACGAACGTTGGGTCGAACGAATGTTGGGTTGAACGAACGTTGGGTCGAACGAACGTTGGGTCGAACGAACGTTGGGTCGAACGAACAAACAAAAGTTGGGTCGAACGAACGTTGGGTCGAACAAACGTTGGGTCGAACGAACGTTGGGAACGAACGTTGGGTTAGGAACGAACGTTGGGTCGAACAAACGTTGGGTCGAACGAACATTGGGTCGAACGAACGTTGGGTCGAACGAACGTTGGGTCGAACGAACGTTGGGTCGAACGAACGTTGGGTCGAACGAACGTTGGGTCGAACGTTGGGTCCAACGTTTGGTCGAACGTTTGTGTCGAACGTGTGGTTGTATGTGGATGAAAATCTTCCAATAAGAAGTATGTAATTATGTATGAGGGACAAGTGGAGGTGAAAATGTCTAGTTGAGACGTAATCATGTAAACGTGGCAACGACGCATGGCATGCTACTACTCATTTTCAACTCATTATTGAACTACCAAATTTGTGAATAGTATGTATTATCATAATTTCATTTAATTTTAGATAGTACGGGAAATTATACTAGTGGAAGCCATCATTACAACATATATTGAAAATGCACATTTCCCGAACGGCCGTTTCTAAACGTGTAGGGACCCCAAAAGGGCCATTTTCATATGTATCGTTCGAAAATTGTTTATTAACCATAAGTTAGATATTGACAGATGTCTCCAATTGAGCCTACACATAGGTATAAAATACTTATAGCACATAACATAGTTAGTTAAATTTTATGATGTGTAGTGTTGGCCTAACATTTGTTTAAGAGAATATCGAATTTACTATTATTCTGACCTATACAATAGAAAATGCGACTATCAACTACACCATGATAGACTATACTCATTCAATAGACTTTGTTGCACCTAGTTTTTGAATATGAGATACAAAAAGTGTTTGAATATGAGATACAAAAAGTTTTTGCACAACAAGAAAGTGCAGGTGTCACCATGTTGTCATGTCTCAATTCACTAGGATTAAGCATAGAAGCAAAGATAATCCAATTATCAATGATCCTAAAGACTATATCAGTTCTAAACCTTGTTGTATAAATCTCCTAAAAGTGCAACACAAATGGCCTTACCATACAAATGGTAATGAGTGCATGTGTTACCATTTGAACCAAATTATGTTAGTGTTGGATTCCATTCCAAAATCTTTGTAAACCCCAAATACTTCATGTTTTGTACTAAGTAAATGTATATCAATAGTGATAATGAAGCTTTCTTGCATAAATATTGTGAAGTTTCAAAATGTAAACACCTATGTCTGATTGGAAAATTAAAGAAATTGAATGGTACTACATGTACTCGTAAAATATTGGGTATTATGTTATAACATTTTTCAAGCGATTTATAACTTATAAGAAGGACCTTGTCAATTTGTCTTTGAAAAGTACTACTTAATTTGTTGACATGTGCAAATGCTTAATTGATAAGATACATGTATTTACTCACCCTACATACTTATAGTAAATGAGGACTATTTTCTCAATTGAAAATCTATATTAATTGCAAAAGCATCGATACGTTTCTCAATAGATTTACCTATATTTTTTTTATATCTATTCAAATATCATAATTATCTTACCTCTTCTATCCACCAATGAACATGCTAAAACTCTCAAAAATTTGGTTTTAGGTGCCTTCAATCTTCAACATGATTCATGCCTACTTATTGAACCTCATATGCTCAAGGTTGTTGACACATACCCATCGTACTTGCTTAGAGGTTTTGGGGTTAAAATATGGTATTTATGCTATAGTCTCCAATCATTTGAGTTCAATGTGATATACCAAGGTTGTGAATGTTTAGAAACAAAACCATCAATCATAAGTTGTTTGATAGAGATAGATCGAGGAATTAAAAAATTAGAAATCACCAAGAGATGAAGTGATTTGCACAATTTGGATGATTGAAATTATTTTTAGTTTGTGAAGGTTGATTGAATAATGATCATTGACACTTCGATTTAGATACAATGGATTTGTTATCAATTCACTAAGATTCTACACATTATAAAGGCAAGTTGGCTATGAATCACAATCATCATAGATTTTGTCAAATGTGACCTTGTTGCATGATGATTTGTAAGCTTGGGTGTAGAAAAAGGTGTTATTTTTTGTCAGTAAGTGCACGTGGTACCACTTACTTTGAAGTAAAGAGTCGTTTTATCCAATTTTGAGAGCAACAACCAAGTCATATGTTGTATTCAATGTTAGTACAGATGTTGGTATTATTCACATTCACTTAGTAAGGGCACATTACTATCAACTTTTAGATGTAGATATTCATTTTTTGGCGATGGGGCCACAGTTTTTGTGAGCTTCTATATACAAATACTAATTTTATAACATGGTTCTTAGAGCTATTGCTGATAGAATAAGTATATTTGGAAAGTGTTGAATATTTTGCTATAAATTTTTCAAAATTTGTACAAGTTACTTATAGACAGTGTTACAATATGTGTTGACTTTTATTGACGTTAAGTTAATAATATAGAATTTTCTTAACTGGCAGTCATAAGTTACCATATATAATGGAAATAAATGAGAACCAACTTTCTTTGATAAAAAATCTACACAAAATCCAAAAACATCAGTAAAATCTTGAAAGAGACTCCACTCATTGTGTTGTGTACCTCTTAGTAGATAAAACTCAATCCTTCTCTTAGGATTTAAGGATTTAAAATTTACATACTAAATTCTTAAATGATCACTTACATGGTATACCTTTCTAAAGAATTAGTGAAAACATGATCTTTCTACCATACTATTTTTCATGTTTGATTTTATACTCGTTGGTGTGAAGAAAAGAACTCATCATTTTTTGTTTGTTTTTACAAGATTGAATTTTATTGTAGCTAGCTATTCATTCAAGCTTACGATCCTCAGAAGGAAGAAGATCTTAGATTTTAACCCCTAGGAGCTTAAGCACTCATTTTATGGTCGATCCCAAATTTTGAGGAGCTGTACCTGAATAAAATAAGATTTCTTTTGAAATATATTTTGACATTCCAAAACGGACATACTATAAATCTTAAAAAGCATGTGAAACATCAACAAGGGAACCTGGAATAGGGCTTAGTTTTTGAAGAGTACCAAATAAAGATCTCACCTATCGAGACAAGAGGGACCTTACTTACAAATTTATTATTATTATTATTTTATTTTATTTTTGCGTGTCCGAAGGACACAGGTATATACTAGTCCAATATAAAATTTTAGGCAATCATATCAATTCTCAGTTACTTATCTTAAAAACCACAAGTTATTTCTCCATATTTCAGAATCTAATAGACTATTTGATCATATTTTCAAAGGCTGCAATTGTATAGCCTTATCCTTCTAGACGCTGTTGTGCACACATATTCATGGCGAAGTAGGCCCGTTTCCATTTCGGGTGAAAATTGCTTACGAAAGTCTTGCTTTCCGATGCCGTGCTCGACCTTCGCAATCGCAATTCATGCATTCCGTCGCCACATCGATACCTCCCATTGCAATATGTTCTACGAATACAGATGCCAAATCGATATGGAAAGGATCCGTAAATTACCAAATGTGGTAAAACTTTACGGCACCGTGAGTGGCAGTCATCTAGTATGTGGCCATGGCAGGCACGAAAGTGCTGCTGTTGGCGGGACCAGACCTGCAATCGCTTTTCGTCGAGTGGCTGCAATGAGCCACGCTCGCCGCGCTTCCACGTCTCTTGCCATCGCCACCGCCACCCGCATTCCACTTACCATGCCGCTCGCGCGTGCTCTCCACTCTCCACTGCCAATCGAGCAATCGCTCGCAATTCGATTTCGTCTCTACTCTCTGGAGGATCACCGATTTCGGAGGAGGACCATCCAGTATGCATTCTGTAGCCATTCGAGCACCGTGGGAGGGCGCCTGCACAAGCCTCGCAAACTCCCGGAACCGCAGTAACCCCCGCCGGGCAGCAGCGCCGTTCGTGGTCCGCTGCGGAGTAGCTGAGCCATCGGGAAAGCCCGCGCCCTTCGGTCAAATCACCCGCTACAATGACAACCTCCTGGATAAAGCTTTCATGGCGCTCTTTCGACGAAAAATGGAACAATTCACAGGTATCGAACATCCTCCACACACTGAGCCATTGATTGAATGACTACAGCATGTGACTTATCTTTTTTATGTACCAGGGAAAACGACGCCATTGACAGGATACGAGGGATTTGTCGACGTTTCGAAGAAGATCATGCAAGGAAGGACGGCCGTTGAGCAACGAGCTATTGTTCGTAATGTGCTTTTGTCTCTTCTTCCTCCTGGCGCACCAGCACAGGTAACTGTCCCGAATTTAGGGCTGCAATCTCTATTACAAAACCATGGTTGAAACACCATTGAGATTATAGCATTGTTGAAACAGTACTGGTGTTTTAAAGCATGGTTGTACTAGCGAATCTACTGCTACTTAATATTCTCGATTTCTAATTGGTATTAAATATTTGGTGTGTGCAGTTTAGGAAGCTGTTTCCTCCGACAAAGTGGTCTGCGGAGTTCAATGCCGCCATTACAGTGCCGTTCTTTCAATGGCTGGTTGGACCAGCTGAGGTAAGCCTTTTAATTGTTGCCATTAGTAGCCTTCTTTCAGCTTTCAATCATAGTTTTCAATTCAGTAGCCTTCAATTATATGCTAACTGTTGCAAAGAAATGGCGAGGCTACAGTTGATGGAGATTGAGGTCGATGGAGTGAAGCAAATGAGCGGCGTCAAGATCACCAAGTGCAGGTACTACACAATCATCCATTCATGATTCTATCCCCATTCTTGCTTCAGAAAAGACCTCCTGGAGAATGTTAGAAGCAACGATATTAGCGATGAGTTCAGATGCACACATGGATTAAATTTACTGTTGTAAGTCTGAAAATTCTAGTTACTAGTAAATATGTGGTTATCACTGACACGACGGTTGAGTGAGCAGGTACCTTGAAAATAGTGGATGCGTTGGGATGTGCGTCAACATGTGCAAAATACCGACACAAGACTTTTTCACGAATGAATTTGGACTTCCACTTACAATGACACCCAGTTGCGTCACCCAGCCCTTGTCCCTTAAAATACTGCAATTTGCATAAAACCTCGTTTTAACAATTTCTGCAAATATTGCACTTTTATGTCTGCAGAATGGGATACTGTCATTTTAATGGAAATCCACATTCGATGATGATACTTAGGGTTCATATTGTGTGTGTAGATTTTGAGGACATGAGCTGTGAGATGTTTTATGGGCAGATGCCACCTCCTATTGCAGAGGATCCTGCTCTTCAACAACCCTGCTTTGCAACCATGTGTATGTGCTCCTCTTTCTCGTTCTCCATCAAACTATCAAGAATCTAGATAGTCTCAAAGCTGATTACTCTTCTATGAATCGATTGCAGGTTCAATTGCGCCACCGAAGTCCACTGCATGTCCGAAGCTACAACAAGTAGCGCAAGATCTTTCACTCTCAGAGGTTTAAGTAGATGTCTTTTTTAGAACAAGCTAAGGGATGGGGCATAGATGCTTGTATACATACCTTGGATGAAAATGGCTTCTATCTTCTGCTAAAAATTATTTAGATTCGCAAATTGGAACTCTTACTGGAGAGCACCTCTTGCGCAATTGTGTGTAAAGATTTACACATTGTTTATCATTGATACTATTTCCAGTTACAAGGACACCCATTCGGTTAATAGTCGTTTTTGATGCATGATTTAGTGATTGTTGAATCCTATTACTGCCTTGATTGGAATTTTGTGTAGAAACATCGTCAAGTGTGCAGAAATGTCAACTGCTCGTTTCAGAAGAAACCATTACAAAACACAACTAAAACGAGTGGAGCCAGTGCGTGTGCATTTATGCAATATGTTTCTCAATAATTTGGCTGTTTGTTTGTTCTAGGTTAAACAGAGATAAAATTCAGAAAGAGGAACCCTCAGTCTGAGAATTCCCTCACAGGGCAGAGGCTCATTTCTAGTCTTCTATGCTTACTGCGGTCAACTTTTGTTGATCGCGCCCATCTTGTTTACATTTATTCTCTCTAGTAAGCTGATCATCTGGCATACAATTACAACCTTTCACACAGAAACACACATTTTATTTCATCAAACGACACTTCATAATAACAACTCACAATGTCATTGAGCTGAATGTCACTTAAGCTCCTCCATTACTAAACACCCACTGCTTCTAACACCCATTACTGCACGGCCAGCACCATGCTTATTATTATAACAATATACACGGCCAGCACCATGCTTGTTATAACAATATACACGGCCAGCACCATGCTTATTATAACAATATACACGGCCAGCACCATGCTTATTATAACAATATACACGGCCAGCACCATGCTTATTACATCTGTAGAGGTGAAGTTCTCCCATTTCAACAACCATAAGCTCGTGCTTTACACTGTGCTTTGAAACTAGTTGCATCAATCCACTCAAGTAACGAGTCTAAGTAAGATATACCACGAACCGTAGTACACGAACGCGATGATCCAGCGTTGAGTAGGTCGAGTTTAATTTTACATCTCCCTCAGCCATCCATACGATTAACCTGCAACACGAACGAGAAAGAAACAAATCATTAAGAAACCTCAAAAGACCGAGAAGCTTAGAAAAAGACTGCAAGCTTGCAATAGGTCAGGGGCAGGGTTCGACTTCGCTTGACGATTGAACGCCGTTGGGTAGCAGTTCGACGTTGCCGTTTGAAACGGAGCTTCTTGCGCTTGATTTCCAGCTTCTCCTTCTCGAGAGCCAGCAGTTTCTCGCGGTGCTTCAGATCGTTCTCCTCTCGGCGTCGTAGAGCACTCACCAGTGGACGCAGGGCTGAGCTCATTGCCTCCTCCACTTGCTTCCGGATCGCTCCAAGTGATAACGAACTATCACCTTCGATGGGGACCTCGGAACTGTCGGCAGTTACATCTCCTCCCGAGTCCTGACTTGCGGCCATCTTCCTGCACGGAATCACGATCGACTTTCGGGCATATACAGCAACAACACGGTGGTGATGATCTGGTGGTTTACGAGTATCGCTGTTGATCATGCTCCCTGATAGCACGATCGGCATCATCAGTTTCTCACCGGATGTTGCAACCGCCATCCTGCGATTTTGAAACGATGAAATTTCTGGTGGTGTCACACACGCTTGACTATTATGCACGAGAGTGAAGATGAGTTTTCCGTCGGAGATAACCGATCCCAGGGGATTCGATTAGCTATCGGGACGAAAACGATAGCACTCCGACAATTTTCTGACTAGTCTTAAAATATGATCATAAATGGCAGTACAGACATTTATAATCATATTTTAAGACTAGTATACTGTTTCGACCTCTCATCCTATATCTACATTATGTCTCCAGATCTATTGTGTACTTACATTTCATTGTGCTCCATTCGAAGAGTGCCATTGTCCCAATTTTAGTGACAGACAGTTTGTAGGAGAAAGATTCCTGAGACAGAATCTCAATAAGGTTCGGCCCACTCCGGAGTACGAGGAATCACCTCGACACGAAGATTTCTCGTCTATCTGTGGTATCGGGATCTTAATGGGGTCAATCAGTTTGCAATCTAAACCAGCATGGAATTTCTTTGTTCGACTCTAAATTAGTGCTTTTGATCTTACTCCATTCCGCAATTGGGACGATCACCTGACTGCTGTTAGCTGGTAAGCTCCGGATACGGACCGACGGTGAATCACGATGGAGAAGATCCCAATGTGGTTCTGATTTGCTGCGAGGGATGAACTTCCAGAGGCTTTTCGCTCATCGATTACGAGCGTCACTTCACACATACGTCAACGTCGATGTTTCACGATCTTAAAACTATGCTCGATACGTTGCATGATGGATGGTATCGCGAGTAGACACAGTTCCTTTTGGAAAGTTTCTCGTCGTCCGCTTCTGAAGCAGAATTTCAAATCGTTTGTCTTTCGTGTCTTGATCGGATTGTGTGTTTGTTTACTTGTGTGCATGTACCCACCTAACATGTCCTAACTTTATCTTTGCAGAGAATGGATACTAAGTTTTGCATAACGAATGATACACAAGGATACTTTCCGGCGATTCATGCATTGTGATTAGATAACGTTCAGATGCTTGGGAGAAACAAAAAGATGTGTCAAGCATGCTTGTAACGACGAAGTCTCTATGCATCTGTTTGACTTCATAACATAAAGGTAAGCAACTTTCAAGAACCTGATCTACGATGAGTAATTACTACGACTGATAGCTTAGTTTCAGTATCATTTGAGCAGAAAGTGAAAACACAGTCTAAGAAGTATATTTGAATGACGATTTTAAACATAGATCTCCGTTCTATCATCTAGTCGCCAAGAATTTATTCCTTCCGAAAAAGCTCAAACACTTTTGACCGTTTTAGTTTCAGATAATGGATGATGATGGTGAATTTCTCTTTCTTCTGGATACAATAGTATCATGGCCTGATGATGAGGCACACCAGTCTGGATTCGTCGCGGGAGATGATAGTTCAGCGGGATTTTACCCCGAGGAAAGGACACCGACACAGCCATACGGTAGCGGCAACGAGTGGGAGAACCAAATTCAAGGCGCTGCCGATGGAGTCCTCATGACTGGTGATCATCTAGTCCTTGAGATCATCAGCCAAGAGATCATGAACCTGCTAAAACTCCCCGAGGAACCATCACCAACACAACACTATGGAAGTGGAAGGACGAGTGAAGATGCAGTTGGATTGCCTGGTCCGAGCTCAAGCCAAGGATTCGATGACGTGAGCTCCAATGGAATCTTGGCGTCAGCTCGTCCTCAAGAGACCGTGAAGCGGCGGCGAAATACCAAACGGGAGAATGGTGAGCGGCGGCAGCGCGGAGACAACTGGACACAGGAAGAGACGAGCTCTTTCCTGAAGCACATGGAGACAGCGGTAGTGGTAAAACACAAACCACCATGGGAGGCAGTCTCCAAAGCTATGAAGGAGCTAGACGACATCGATCGAGACAAGAATGCTGTCGTTAATCGTTGGCGCGTCCTCGAGGGCTTCGACAAGGGCAAGAACGATTCGATCAGCTCGTCGAGAGGGCTGCCGGTTGGATGGCGCGAGTCCATGATGAGAATCAATCAAGAGAGACCCCGGAAACTCCGGAAACTCAAGTCGTCTACAAATCCGGCTACTCCACCAACGCCATCGCCACCTTCCGGCGGTGAACTTGAAGAACTGAGCAACACCATAGACGAACATGAATTGACCGACAAAAAGGAATTGATTGAAATTAAGAAGGCGATCAGAATGTTGGGGAAGGAAGTCCAGGAACTGAAAAAAACACGGAAGGGAAAGAGGTAGAGTTCCGTGAGAATTTCTATAAGAAGGACAAATATTCTCAGTCCTGTTTTGTCACAAAGTGTGCTTTCGGTGGCAGATTAGGTCATTATTTCAAATTGACACCTAGATGTCAATATGGAGTACCCATGTTTCCATGTATTGTGGGTATCCCTGCGATATCACCGGGCTCTCTGATATCTGTTTTTGCAGAATGCTGCCATGTTTCTAACGGACTTTTGGTTATATTTGCAGAAGATGATGACGACAACGATGATGAAAGAACTGAAGCTTAACATGCATACCTGAGCAACAGTGATTGTCTACTCTTACCCTAGAATACTGCTTCTGTGGAAGTTGGTAGCGTGCCATGTTGGACAGGTGAGGTTTTTCTTCATCGTTTTCATCCAGAATGTATGAGAGTTTGCAATCTCATATAAGCTATCTATCATATAGTGAAATATGGCAGCAGATGATAGATTCATATTTTACCTGCCCCCAGAGTAGTATTTGTGTGGAGTTCATGTTCAGGAATTTTGTTCAATAAGGTTCAACAAGTTATACATAGTTTCTTATTATTAAGTTCTGCATATTACTGTTGAATCATACTCATCTATATTAATGAAATTGATGACTTTCTGCTTATACATGTTTGGTGCAATCTCTGCAATCATGGGTCATTACTCAATAAGAGTGTGGGAGGAGGTGTTGTTGGAGTTGCCGGTACCACTTGGATTGGAAGTGTCGTGCAAATTGAAATATATGCCAACCCTCCAAGGCATGCTCGCATCATTGAAATGTAAGGGTAAATGCAAGATTGCTTTCATTTTCTCTAATTGCAAATAGAATCCATGCAAAATTGTTGACCAAAGGGTAAAAAGAATGCTTCCAATCACACTATTTGCAAATACGAACCTTAAATAACAAAATCTCACACTCATCAGCTAATGACACTCCTACGTATCAGGAGCATCACGTTCAGGACAGCCACATGAAGTGCAGTTCTTTCAGTATCATACCAGGTATATCATTTTCTCCAGTGGTACTGTGCACACTGAATCTGAAAGATGTACTGAGAAAGCAGTGGGATGTATACTCAACTTCATTGCTAACTTCTGCAAATGATTCAGTACGAACAAACTGTACAATGAGTAGCGATTTACCAATGTCCGTCGTTTCTTCTGAGAATTAGTTCATATCAGAGAAATGTACACTCTATTCTTCCTCCGAGATGTTCAGATGGGTTTAAGTCTGATGAAAACAAGCAACATTCTCATTCATACAGATTGTGATTGTTCATCTCAAACGAGAAATTTCTAAGTGGACGGAGGAGATTGTGGACAAAATGAATCAATTTATACAAACATTTAAATCCGGTATCAACAACAGGATAAATATCTGAAAAAAATGTGCGACTGAAATGATAGTCACACAATTCCCTACTCTGTAACCCTAACCTTGTCACTGACTGCTGTGCACCAACAGGTACACTGAAAAAATCACCTCTAAAGACAAGATCTAATTCTCAATGGAGAAAAATAACTACTCTCACGAGGTGCCGGCACGAAACAAGATAAAACTCCAGTCTCTATATCACAGATCCAACCGAAAAACCTCAACCTAATGCTGCACACTTACAATGTTTGACGTTGAGCATCGGCCGACACTTGATGCGCAGCATTCTGAGTATCAACAGCGGTATTGTGAGCGGCATTCTGAGTACTGTTAGCTGCATTGTGAGCGGCGTTCTTTGCATCACCAGCGGCAGCCTGTGTGTTGCCAACAATGGACTCCTTCACGCCCCACAATGTGTTGCCGGCGTTTTGGATCAAGCCCTTGCCTTGCTCAACAACGGAGTTCGTGGAAGCACCAGTCTTGTTAGCGGCTACATTGGCGTTCGCAACAGTCGCATTCTTAGCAGCGATGGTGTTCTCCGCAGCCGCATTGTAAGTCTTCGCTGCTGTATCGGCGGTCACGTTCTTTGCGGCCACAGCCTTTCCAGCAACGGTGTTGTAGGCATTGCTGGCGGTGTCGACTGTAACATCCTTGGCCGCAACAGCCTTCTCAGCTGCAAGGTTGTAAGTTTTGGCAGCTGTATCGATCGTCACATCCTTCGCGGCGACAGTCTTCTCTGCTGCGAGGTTGTAGGTATCTGCGGCGGTCTTGACTGCAGTGTCTTTCGCCTCCACTACCTTCGTTGCTGCGGTTTTGTACGTGTCCGTGGCGGTCGACACAACGGTGTCCTTCGCAGCTACAGCCTTCTGCGCCGCGACATTCGCCGTGTCCGCGGCGTAGTTGTAAGCCTGATTGCCCTTCTCAGCAGCCAAGTTGTAAGCCTCATTCGCCTTCTGGACTGCAACGTCCTTCGCGTTCAAGAGCTGCTCCTTCGTCGCAGTCGTTGTGTCAGCAGCCTTCGTGGAAGCCGCATTGTAAGTCTCCGACGATTTCTGCACGGCAGTGTCCTTCGCGCTAACTGCGACATTCGCCGCATCGTTTGTCTTCGCCATTACTGCGTCCTTGACAGCATACGCAGTTTGAATCACGGTATCTACAGCCTGTTGGACGTATCCCTTAGCTACCTGAGTGCCTTCTGCAGCTTTGTCCTGGCCAGAAACAGCGAGGTTCTTGATACCTTCTTGCGCCTCAGCAACCTTCTGCCCTGTCACATCACCAGCCTTCTGAGCATTCGTCGCGACTGTGTCCTTGGCTGAGACCGCAGTAGCATACGCCTGATCGCCTACATTCTGCAAAGTAGTCTTTCCTTGCTGCGCGGCATCTTGAGCCGACTTCGCAGCGCCTTCGTATCCCGATTTCGCTGCGTCCTTCGCTTCAGCAGCTTTCTGTTGAGTGAAGTCGCTGGCTTTGCTCGCAGCCTATAATCACACAAACAACACATCAATCACCAAGCTCCGATCACCAAACTCTCTCACTCAAAATCAATCACGAAACTCCCCGCACCTGCTGAGTGTTGCCCTTAGCAGCATCATAAGTCTCAGCAGCCTTATCACCAGCTTGCTTCGAGTAAGCCTGCGCAGCATCCGCGCCTTGGGAAGCCTTCACCTTAGTTGCGTCCGCAGCATGACCGGCAGCATTCTTCGCATCAGCCACGGTCCTATCAACATCAGCCTTTCTGCGAAACACACAAACCTCGAATCAGGCAACCTAAACTCGAACCTCTTCATCCACTAAACCCTAACCGATTGAAAAATCCACTCCAGTCCAAAACATCGGGAATTTACCCTTGCGCAGCAGCGTCGTTGTTGTAAGTAGCAGCGGTGTTGTTGTAAGAGGCCATTGTTCTCAGAGAAGAATATAAAACAGGGGAAATAATAGGTCAATGGAAAGAGTGGAAACTGCTCAACACTTGGCACAAGCTCCAAAACAAGATTCGGGGAAGAGACAAAGCAATTGGGGAAGCAAGAATGCAATTGGAAAGATGGGAGAAGGAAGGTGGAGAGGGAGTAGGACAGGACGGGATTTATATCAAGAGCGTGGGAGAGGGAGGTAGCTTGCGCCAGTGCCACTTGTCGCAGGATGGAGGCTCTTGGCGTCTGCTGACGTAATCTCGCCAGCGCGGGCGCGCCACGTTGCAGAGGACAAAGGAGGCATATCTAGGTTGTTGACACGCGTCGGACGCCAAGTGCCGCGACTGTAAATGGAAAACTTGGCGGCACAACGGATTTGGTGGGGACAGTCGGTTCGCGACTGGTCGTGACGGACGCGGCCGCTTTTCCCGCGGTCACCAGGTTGAATTGGGTGATGTCTGGCTATTTGTATTCAAGTCCATTTCTTTTCCAGCCGATTCTCTCTAAATATACCTCAATCGTATGTGGGTCGTGGGACTGATTGCAGGGGAGCTTTTTCTGGGTACATGTAGTGATTATTGTATTCAAAAGTTTAAAGTTAAATGTGGATAGGCACAAGAAAACTTTGTAGTTATCTTCTTAAAAAAAAAAGGAAGAGATTATATTTTTTACTCTATACTGTGATTTCTACATATCATGATAATGGGAATATGAGTGGTCATTTGGCATTCAAATAATCAAATATTGTGGTAATGGCATTCCCCATTTTCAGTAATTTTGAGTACATTTCCAATAGACTACTGAATTTATTATGTAATTTTTATTAGATTTTGAGTAGTTTTAGGGATGCTTTACATGGGAAGTCAAGTTGTACATGGGGCCAAATGACGGCAGAAATTCTTGAAATGTGATTGGTCCTTTTTTGGAATTACAAGAAATGGACCAATCCCGTCAACATGATTTTTCATTTCTTAGCCACATGTACGGCTTGACTCCCTGTGTAAAGTGTCCCTTAGTCATTTGAGCACGTGTGGTAGAGGTGAAATTGATAGGGAGCAAGGGCGGGCAAGGAGAGACCCAATAGCAACTTAGCACAAAAGGTGGAGAGGACTGAAGGTAAAGGGCATGGAAGGGAAAAAGGGCATGAGAGACAGAGGTTGAAATATTGAGGTTGGGACCTCTATTTTCATTTCCTATGTAATATCATGAATTTTGGAATATCATAATCTACACATCATGATAATGATGGGATGTCAAACAAGTAGTCACTAATAAATGAATATTGCAATTTCTTGATTCCCTATGAAAGATGATGCTTTTAGGAACATCAAAATCTTCATTATCATGTTAATGAGAATTATTAAAGGGTTGGTCAACTACAATATTGTAATTTTAGAAATATCTAGATTTTCTATGAAATAGCATGACATTGGAGATATCATGATCTTTACTACATGATAACTAGTATGTCCTTGTGGCGTTGTCAGGCCCACTTTAATAATTTTATCATGTCCCTCTTTTTTTTCTGCGGGATCTATAATTAGATTATATTTTTGATTTTTGGTGATTTAGGAGCCAAAATTACTTGAAAGTTCAATCTCTTGGGCTCCATCAACCTCATGTGCAATGCAATCATTTTCAACAATTCTACAAAAGAATCCCCTTCCAAAAACACCTCCTACCACATGATCCGACCGGCGCTGCTCGAGATCACTATGTCACGTCTAAAACAAAATAAACAAACTGCACGTCTTAAATAGTAGACTAGTATGGCCTCTGGTCTTGCCACGGATATTTTAGTTTAAGTATTGATTATGTAGCTCCAAACCATGTAATTCTTGCGTAGTTGGATTCTCTTGTTTTTCTCATGAATGTATAATTAGGTCATTGATGTAATATTTGGAGGCCATAAATACTTCAAAATTCAACATCGTGGAACCTATCAACTCGTTTTGCATTCGAATTGTTTTCCACAACTCTATAAAGAAAACAAGCTTCCAATGACACCTCATGCGGCGTGATCTGACCAGCGTTCCCCCATATCATAATGTCACAAAAAAAGTAACCACCTGCCTCAAGTAATAAATTATGTAGCTCAAATGGACGTAATTCTTACATGGTTGGGTTCTTCTTGCTTTTGTGCTAGACCTAGAATTAGGTCATTTTTGGTAATCTGGAAGCTATAATTACTTGAGAATTCAATATCTCGGGATCCGTTGACTCGTTTTGCGATCCAATAGTTTTTGACATTTCTACAAAAAAAAAAAAAAAAAAAAAAAAAAAAAAACGCTTCCAACGTCACCTCATGCCAATCCGACCGACGGTTTTCAAGATCATAGTGTCTCTCACAAACAAAACAAAACAAACTACCCGACTTAAATAATAGATGAAGAGTTTGACAAACTAGTGGTCACTTGTGAATATTGTGATTTCGATAATATCTTGATTTTGGGTGAAAAATCATGATATGCAAATGAGTGCCAAACGCACCCTTATTCATTCATTCGCTTTGAAACTTTTGCCACTGTCTAGTGCCAATTTTTGCTTTCCCTTGGATTTTAATTTCAATGTAAATTATACTATACTAACTATATTAACTCCTCACTCTCCTTGGTGTTTTGTAGGAGCTTGAAACCTCATAACTCTGATCTTCTACCTCTATGCACCCAGGGGGGTATGAACCAAATTTTCTTCTCTTTTTTAAGCTTTTAACCAAAGAATCTTGTACCTAAGACTATCTATATTTACTTAATTACTGTTTCAAAAATTGGCCGTTGGATATTTACCATTTGAGAGATTGTATCATTCAAAGTTTGCCTCCTAGATATTTTTAGGCATTATAAATATTGTTTTTGAAAGATTTCGAGGTTGCCCTTGTAAATTTGGTTAACTTTATGAGTACAGTGAAAACTACAGAGCAGATTCTGCTGGGAAAAAGCCCCACAGGCTTTCGTGGGCGTTTAAGGGCCAAAGCTTCTTAGAATCACAATGTGAAATTTCAAACCCTACGTAGAGCAAGTTCCCCAAAACTAATCAGAAAAAGTTCTGAGAAGAGATGTTTGAGGTTACTCAAAATGGCAGTGACGAAATCCGAAGGTCGGACTGGGCCCAACTAGAACAAATTCGGTTACATGAAAATGGTACAACACAGTTACTTCCTTCTCTTATTGCGATAGCTGTAACACCCCAGAAATCCTCCGTACTAGACACATCGACATGTTGTGTTCTCAGCTCCGGCTTTGCTAGTGAGAATATCCTCAATAAAGCTCGAGAATCATCCCTTAGAAGCTTGGAACAGTGAGCACCAAGTAAGGTAAGGATAAGTTTCAGTGGCCTGATATTATGTCCTGGATGGCCGATCCTTTCCACACATGGCTCTTTCAATTCTGCAAAACTCTGCACAACGTGACGTTCACTGCAAGTCTTCCTGCAATCCTCAATAGAACAAGATCCTGATAGACACCGAAATAAGCGTAAGATGCTTGGGCTCCAATCCTTTATGAATGATAATTACATATCTACAAGCCTGAACAGGCTGGTCGACAATAAAAGGAAGTGGTGAGAGTATGGGCTCCGAAAGGGAAAGACAGTAACCTGTTCAACGGATCTGCTTGAAGCATCCAGATGCCCCCTTGATGTACAGATACTCATGAGCCAGGGTGCTTACAATTAGGTCATTCATATGACACGAGATGTTGATTAGAACCTCCATCCGATATGCAAGCTATGTCCAAGAGAAGTCCTCATAAGTCTAGAACGTGATGAGGTCTTGGAACGTGCTCTGATTAGCACGGTGTTTCTCCACACGGTTTGATTCATCAGAATCCAAGGAGAGGTCGATAAGATCGGCACTTGAATAACGTGTGTAGGGAAGCTCCTCTGGAATGTACGAGAATTCTCGGTTTGTGCCTCCGGGAGCTCGTCGAGGTAGGTTGCTCATTGGTTGACTTGAAGTTCTTTGCAAATTACCCGGCCCTGCACAGGAAGAATCAATTGCAGCCTTAGGAATGTGTAACAGCCAATTCTACACTTAAAACCCCATTAATTTTACTCATATTCAGCACCATGTTGAAGATTGAATCTGTAACAGGTTTGTGGCAAGTGTATTGTATATTCTAGTAAGGCAAACGACATAGCTTTCTTCTTAGATAATGAAATTGTTCAAGAAAATATGACAGGTGAATGATCTTGTGACTAGAAACTGACCTTCTATACGCAACGGTTGTCGAGCTGGGCCCTTAGAAGGAAGACTTCCAGCCAGGACCTTTCCGCCTGTCGATACGGACCTTGTAAATGAGGGAGTAGGTAAAGGCTCTTTCTGTAAGCTTTGAATCGCCTCAGTCAACTTCTGTATTTCAAGATTGGTCACCATAGCTTTCCTCGGCATGGGAATGTCCGAAAGCAATCGAAACTCCTTGCAATGTTCTAAAAACGTCTGCAGGGTCTGCATCTGAATATCGGCGCGCTTGCAATCATAAAGAACAGCGAGGCTTTCAGAAAGCGGCAAGGTACTGATTCTCTCCAACAATTCCTTAATCCGGGACCTAATCTCGTCAACCAGCTTGTAGCTATCCATCACCACCAGCACGAGCGTACCTTGGATCACTGGATTCTCCCCTACATCACCTGCTGGCTCACATTGGTAAAGCTCATGTAGCAAATTCTGAAGCGCTTCTAATTGATACAAAAGCTCCTCGGTGTCCATAAACTCCACCCTCCTCTCCGTAACCTCGCTTTTCCACCTGTAATCAAGATGAGTCTTTAACGCATGAGCGCATCTAAGCCTTTCGTCCAAGTACTTCGCATAACTTCTCACATAAAAACAATGCTCCCAGTCCCCAGCCGCTTGTTTAAACCTCGAAAAACTAATGTAATCGTTCCCCTCTCGAAGTGCACTGTAAGTGAGCAGATCTTGGAACAAAAAACCGCCATCGACAATAGACCTATGTAAGATAACGAGGCACTTCAAGGCGACGGGCCAGCTTTGTGTCTTCTTGAGTCGCTTCACGAGGAGGCTCGTGCAGAAAGCGACCTGCATCCGAGGACCGCTGCCGGCTGCGAGAATTTCTTCCACGTAATTCTCCCCTGGTAAGCTTTCTTGATGATTGGTGGCGTTGACTATGGCCAATTGCAAGTGCGAGAACGGGCCGCTTGTCCTTGCGATTCCAGCCGCAGTTTGATCCTTTATCAGACCAAGCACCGCGGCAAGCTTGGTCCGTCCTCTCAACCATCGCGCCACAGCCATAACCCTAGCCCCTCACACAGCATAATCTCTCCATCAATCTAACGCCCTACCCTAACCACGATTGGCAACAAACCTACAGCACCGTCCGGCCAAGAGCAAGAAGATCAAAAACCTGCGCAAGAAACTTCTGGATCACTCGAATCGCTCAATGCAAAGTTTTCAATGGCACAGAAACGTAAGCTTGGCTGAGGAATTCTCCACGTGCAAGGGGACAAGCCATACCAACCAAAAAGCCCTACAGGAATCGGGAATATCTAGTCCAAGTACCGTACTATTGTAGAGCAGAGCATATGGTAAGGGTCCCAGCTAGCGTTGACAGCAAATCGAGCTGGGATATTGCAGCGCAGCAAGAGGCAGCAGCAGCGAAAGTCTAAAAGCAGGGCGGGGCCACAGTCCGAAGAGCTCCATTATTGAAGCAATTCTCCCAGTTGGGTGTGTTTCCATTGCGGATCTTTACGCATTCTTTCAGTGTAGTCATTGTTTATGCATTTAAGAGACATTCTGGAGGCATTGAGGACGACTTGGTTTGTCAATGTCCCGGCGACCGAGTTTGTGTGGATGTCGGAGGAAGGCTGAGAGCCGGTGGGAATCCGAGGGGCGGTGTGAACAGGTCTTACCTATGCTGATGATGGTCGACGTCCTTGTTCAACGGCTAAATCGGACGTCCATAACGAGGTGCTTTTCAAGCTTCTGCGAAGGGTCGTTTTACGAGAGTCAAAGTTGTCAGATGGGTTGTAGAGAGCAAATATCCTTTCATGTGAAAAGTCCGCCACTTCCTACATTCCAACCTAGTTCTCAAGGGGTGGGGTCCTAGTTTTTTGTTTTTTCATTATTACCTTTATGTCATTTCTTTATTTTTTTAAAAATGGAGTCTACGTCTTCATTTTATCCTTGGGAGCCTTTTCTTAGAATTTTGAGGGAATTTCCAACACATAGGCTACATTTAGCAAGGAAAAGGTCATTTTCCTTTTCCAACGAAATGGTTATACAACCCATTAAGTTTGGCAACTGTGAGAGAAACGAGATAAATGCTCCATTCTCTAGGATATGACTTGGGACGTTCTTGTTTTTGTGTATTCCGACGATGTCTTTTTACTTTGTGATATTTTATACTTTTCGAACTATAGTGGTTGATCATATTCCCTTTTTTTGGTGGCGCTGCTTATATTTGGAATGTAAAGCTTTTTATCTTCTCTCACTGCATTCCTTGACTTCTTTTGTCTTTGTATTATTGTCACTATAGCGTTATCGTTTGTTTACTTCGATTTCTCATGTTCTCACTGTTGTCAGCTGCCGGCTAATACTATCTCTTTAAAATAGTTTGTGTTAGGTTATCGACTGTCGGCCGATATGTCTGCAACTCTTTGTTGTCACCTACTCTTGGTTCCTTTCTTTCATTCTAGTTTCGTGACTTATACTTGTTGATTTTCTTGTTAAGGGAGACTGCCATTTGAATTATGAAATCGCTGAAACTCACGACTCCATGAAATGTATTATACTCTGTGTCTCAGGATTGCTCTACTTCATCAATCCTAGTATATAGACGCACCAATGGAACGCTCACTGTAGTGTTGTCAGGTGGCCAAGTTTTTGAAAGTTGTTTGCCATGTTGTTGGAGCGCTTCCATGTTGGTCTTTGGTGTACGATGCCAACCCAAGATCTGAAGCCCCTCCTAAGTTTCATCCTACCTTGCAGCATTCTGAATAGGCTATCATTTGTTTTTGGTGGAGAATATTGTAATCGTCCTGAAAATCATTCCTAGTGTTACAAGCTTCTCAATACTCTCTATTCCAAGCTCCAATCCCGTGATTTGTACAAGCGTGGCCAGGTTCTCCTCTTTGATGTTAGTCCTCTCCCTCTACAATTCATGCCGGATGTTGCGTACTTCATGCCTTATCCTTTTCGAGGGGACTCTACTTCATCAAGCACGACTATCTAATGCTGATACAAATATTCTTCCCTTCATCTACCCCTTATATGGGTTCAAGTCCGTGAGTGATTACATGAATCATTCTTATAGACTTGGTCAACTACAATACAAAGTTGCACATGCCCTCAAGTACGGAGTTTCTCTCGCATTTCATTATTCCTAGTTTTATTCTATTGTGGATGCTCATTTGCTGCGAGCCGACACTACAAGATTGTGCAATTCTGCTCCTATTCTTACTTATTGCTTTCGAGTCGACATTGTGATGTCACACATGAGCAAGAAGCCCATAGTGTTTTTGATTGTGAGGAGGGCTAGTGTTCTTTTGCACTGGATGGTTGTTGTTGTATGCCGACACTACGAAGTTGGATTTCATCGGGAAGTAAGGGGTTCAAGTTGATGTAGAATATTATTTTATTCCTTTATTATAAGAAGTTAGTCCCCTAAACCGACCCTATTCTGCTCCATGTGAGCAACTTGTATTTGACCATTTATCTCAATTTTCAAATCAAGCTAAAAAATAATTAATTTCATGTATTCATATATTTTTGGTTTTGTTGCTTCATTCCTGACATATTTAACGTTCATTGCATGGTAGCCGACTTATTTCTCGACTATCTATTTGTCCATAATTAGTTAAATATCAATTACCAACATTAGAGTATTTACTTAACCAATTAAGGGTAATCATAAAGTATTAGTAGCATCATAATTACACAACAAAATATGAATAATCAACACTCATTCTGATATTGTTTATTACTCCTAAGGTCCCAGGGGTACTAGCATCTTTTAATTTCCTCCCAATATAAGCAATGTAAGAATAATTCTAAAGATTTTTTACTAGATAACTTAAAGAAAAGTAACCATAACATCTTATAGAGGAGTTCTAAAAGATATATTCAAATATTTTAACCACATAATTTGGAGATTCATGATTCACTTTGATTGAGAACAAGCAATAAGCAAAATTTGAAAAAGACAGACTTAACAGACTTTGGCTAAGCACGAGTGCATTAATAGTAATTTGAATTGCAACCTTTTCAAAGAATAAGTTACACTCACAATTGAGGTACTCACTCCTCTCCAATTCATCATACAATCATCTGATGCTTCCAATATCATGTGCTTTGAGAAGTGCATTGAGTGCAGGTACACAAAGCTCAACACTTTTTGCAAAAATAATAGAAAAGATACTAAAGACTTGGGCAAGTGTAAAATAAAGAAAGAATCTAGAACATGGATCAATACCATTCAAAATGTACTCAAATCATGCATGGATCCCATGTCAATTGATCCCCCACCGAATGAGGCTTGATCGCAGGCTGATTAAAGCTGGTGAAGCATTGGATCAAACATGGTGCTTCGGCAGGTTCGTATTCGTTCTTGCAAGCTAGGACGAAACAGAATCAAACATACTACATTTGTGAATGCGTTCAGAGTGAAGTTTATGTGCATTTTAATGGTGGAAATTCATTGTGCAGGAATACTAGTAAGACGGTTGATTGTGTTTATTGATCTGATCTTTGAGGAGCAGAGTAGAGATGAGCAGCTGGGCAACTTGGACTCCTTGCTAGTGGACGGTGACGGCCATGTCCGAAGCCCCACAACACATCACTGTCGTTGTGGCTGATCTTACCGTTCGCTCTTTGATGCTCTTTGGTGTTCGGCGTGGGGAAAGCAGAGACTAGGGTGGCCGCTGCCGTAATAGCTCCGAACCACAGCTGTGCATTTGCGATCTATGCTCTCTACTTTGGCAGGAGAACGGCAACTGCTGATGTAGAAAAACACTGTAGCTTCTTTGTTCTAGGGATTGTATGCACATAAAACTTGCTCCTGCTCTCTTCAGACGAGATTGTAGTAACACTTTGCTAAGTCTTGGGATTGCATATTGTAGGAAGGGGAACTGGATGGTTTGTTTTGACGAACTGTCAGGAATGCGATTCTCTGGCTCCCAGGCACTCAAGGCGTTGTGGTACTTGTGACTAGGCTTGGAGTTGGATTTGCAGCAGGAATGGTCGAGCTTGGAACTGGATTTGCAGCAGGAGTGGTCGAGCTTGGAACTGGATTTGCAGCAGGAGTGGTCGAGCCTGGAACTGGATTTGCAGCAGGAGTGGTCGAGCCTGGAACTGGATTTGCAGCAGGAGTGGTCGAGCTTGGAACTGGATTTGCAGCAGGAGTGGTAGAGCTTGGAATTGGATTTGGGTTGGGGATGGTAGGGGGGGTTGCAGAGGCTGGAGCGGGATTGCTCGCGCTAGGCACCGAACCTTGGGTGACGTTTGGAGTGGGATTTCCAGCCGTGGAGGGTTTTAGAACACCAAAAGACCGCAGCTTCGCAATCACACCCGCGGCTTGCAAGAGCTCGATGAACCCACATTCGGCCACTTCCACCGCCTTCACCATCATGTGCCCGCCAGACCAAAAGATAGCCAACACGACGATAGGAATGGCTTGCGCGGCGGCTTGCTCTAGCTGCCCAGGCGAAGTTTCCACCCCCGTCGAGTACATGTACATACATATTCCCGCGGCGACTTGCGCCCACACTGGTTGCCACCGCCAGTCGGTTCTCTCCAGCCCCCGCTTCAGCATCACATGCAGCTTCTCCCCAACCAAAACATCATCCTCATACGCAAGGTGCTCAATCACCATACAGAATACGGACAGGAGCGTCAGGTAACTGTACAACGACATGGCGCATGAGAATGAATCGGCGGAGAATGACGTGAGTGCGCCATGCCCCGCGGCCACCATGGCCGCAAACCCGTTCACCCCAAGCAAGCCCATGTGGAAACAGGCGATCAGCGCAGCATCGTAGTCCTCACTCCACATCGCCAGAGGCCGCTTCAACCAGAAGCGCCATAGGGAGATGATCAGTCCCTGCGTGAACAAGATTAGAGCGAATCCGAACAGTACTCCGTGGAAGAAGACGTTGGTTTGGAACCACCGCTTGTAGAACTGGTGCAGGACGGAATACTCGCACACAGCCACGGCCTGCGGCTTGGTCTTGTCGAGGAAAGAGAAGTCCCAGTGCAGGAAATACCACTTGAGGCTCCCCACCAGGCGCACGTCGTAGTAAATGCCGGTGACCAGCGGGTCGCAGGGGCGGCCTGGGTAGGAGAAGTTGGCGAAGGCGTCCCCGCGGCCGCAGCAGAGCGTGTGTGCCTGCCGCTCCGGCCATCTGTAGAAGCGAGACGGCGTGCCTTCCGTGCGGAAAGCGGTGCAGGCAACATTGAATGAGGAGGTAAGGAATCGTGCGCCATCATTGCACCGCGACATTGTGCTCTTTGATCACTCGCTCACTTTCCAAGTTGGGCCGCATTGGTTCTCCTGGTGGACTGGGGGCCTGGGACATGGACTTTCAGAGCTATGGTTGTGCAGATTTTGGGCAAAAGGTCGCAACCTGTCAGTGAACACCTTCTTCAGATCCTTTTATGTATTCTAATCTAGACTTTTATTTGCTGGATTAGTGGGCTTGTACAGTGAATGTCTGTACGAAGTGCACATCGAGAGAAGAGTGTCGGATTGCAAAGATTCTCGTTCCCACAGTGCAAAGATTCTCGTTCCCATTGCCTTGACAAAGTAAAGAGAATAATTTTTCATGGGAACTTCTAAAATTTATTATGAATTTTTGAAGTTGACATTGTAGGTGTGCCTACAATGGCAGTCTAAATTGTTCACCATAAGTCCATCAAAAGTCAACCTAGCTACTATGAACCCCCTCCGAAGTTTGCCATTTTCGATACCGCGCCATTATCGACTAACTTATAACATTCACATTTCAATGTTGATAAGATTGACACCTGCTCTCAAATATCAGAATACTAGTAAAACTGGATGTGATACATTAATACATGACCCTCACTGTTTTAGTGGAAGCACTTGCTGCGACCACCAAGCGGGCAGGGAGTCTACCCTGGAGGCAACGGTCAACATGGAGTGGCTCCAGGAAAGCGCCATTGAAAATTAGATTTGAACCAGGTAAAGGAACGTCACTTCCTTCTTCTTCAAGGGATTTAGGCCTGGATACCTCACCAGAGCCATTGCGGCTGTTACCGGCAGCTTGATAGTCCAAAATGAATTCCTGTAACCGCTGTCGAAGGTCGTGCATGCGCTGTCGATGCTCCAGGAGAGAACCATTCGAAAAAAGATGTGCCTGGATAGCATTTCGACAAACGCTCCTGCATAACTCCGTATCAAAAAGTGGAACTCCAAACTCAACACTTAGAGGGACCCAATCCCAGTCAACTTCTCCTCGTGGGACCTGCACCAACCGGATGTAACCTGAACATGTCTGAAGAGCAAGCTCCTTTGTGGTCTGCAAAATCGATGGGTGAACGGATGAATCATCTTCACATAGCGGTAGAGGGACGTTTCTTTCCACAGGCCTTCCGGAGTATGCCTTCGAATAGGGCTGGATGAGCAAAGCATTATGCTTCAACAACGAGTTCACACAATGCAGTAAGATACTTCCATCTACCAGCGTGCCTTCGAATTTGCCTCCGAGTCCATTCACACCGATCCCATCCCAAGTCCATAGGAGCGCTTTCGCACAACCTGCCAGTGGAGGAGGCAGGATTCGGAACCGCTGACCTTTAACCAATGCAACAGAGATGGGCCCTGATCCTGCTGTCTGATACAACAGAAGCTTCATCCAAGGGGAGATCGATGCTCGGGATGGAGGACCAAAATGTACAGGAGATTCGGCACCACCAGAGATAGGTGAAGGCAATGGAATCATTGACACAACCACGTCGTAGTCTCTCCGCAGAACTCGTTGCACGGTAGCTGGAGCGAGGTCTTGCAAGCTTTCTATCCGGATCACATCAACACGGGAAGTAGGGTTCCGGGCCTGGTTTGATTCTTCATCGCCAACCGTTTCCACATTGGTATCTTGAGCCCTCAAACTTTCGAGGGCATGACGGAAACTGAATGCATGATCTGCAAATTGTTGCAGCTCTCCTTCCATTTTCGTTCCTTCCACTTGTTGGAGGTCCTCACACATGTCAATAACACTAGAATCCAGAAGCTTTCCAGCCTCGTACAGTGTAACCGCATGGCCCTTCAGACCTGAAAGGTACAAACAGTTATTTTTGGACTTGAATAACGAGTACATGGATATTATGCAATAAAGCACAAGGTGAGTTTCGAACCTGTAGAAAAAGAGCCCATCATCAAATAGGATGTAAGATTAGCATCCACCATAAAGGCAAAGCGCGTCAAGCCAGCGGCACCCTTCGGCGTCACGTCGATATCTAACGATGGCTCTAGCGGGGATTCTCGTGATGGGCTGCTGAATGGATTGTCACCAGCAATGCTTAGAGGAGATTCAGGTATCATTGTGTCCTGTAAAAAAGAACTAGGATCGATGTACTTCTTTGCCCATCCCAATCGAGAAGCCAATGCCACTGCAGACTGAAGTCGCTCGAGGTTGGCTTGAAGCGTTTGCGCAAGTTCTGCAACGGTCGTTTGCACGCTAGATGCCACAAATACGGCGTACAAAAGCCTGTTGGTACAATCATGTAGCAATTTTGAATTAGCGATGTCACAAATTTTGGCTTAATTATGAGTCAGGTGATGGAACTTGATCTATTCTCACATCAAGACACCCTCCGTCAAACTATTCGTCCTTTTGCTGGTCCTTCTATAAACTTCGCATTCTTATATGATGTACTGGGCCGGAATGAATGCTTATATATGTTGATGGATAAATGATAGATACAAGAACAAGACTAACTTATAAAGTTTTCACGTGTGTTACGTGGTATGGCAGAAAGAGAGCAGCCCTTTCATCAAAATATTCCTAGCAGGAATAAATGCTATAACTAAGTGTTCGTATGGTTCCGATGTGTAGAAATAAACTTGAAATATTATAAACCACAATATTTCGACAAGCACTGCTGCAACGGTTATTTGTCCACTATTTTAGTGGAGTAACAATGCAACAAAACGCACTAATATTTTTTTTTTTTTTTGCGGTGGAAGTTCGTTGCTTTAGCAGTAACCTATTAAATCTGGGTCGGAATTTTAAGGTGCTCCTCTGTACCACAAAAATTGATACAAGCAGTCCTTACAGATAGCAATCAAGAAGAGGAAAAAAACTCACTCTTCAGTTGGGTCCTCATACTGTTGATTTCGATTCGAGACGAAACCCTCCAAAGTGGACACTGCAGAGAATGTAGAAGAGTAACACACGTAAACAACTCCCAATTCCCAATCTCAAACTAGAATAATGCTTCCAGTCCCGATCCCAAACTAGACTAATGCTCCCAGTCAGTAAGACTACAGGATGTGGAATAATAGAAAGACATGCTAAAAGTGGGAGGTACGGGAGAACCTTGAAAATGATCGTCCGGATACACTGGAACTTCCAAATAGATCAAACCTCGTCGGTAAAGGGAACGCACCACATCTATGTCAACCTCACCGACAAGGTGCACCCCTTCCTTGCCTAAACGATCGCTGGTATTAACGTCTCCTCCACTGATTATTGCCATCTCCTCCTCTGACAATTTCTAAGCAATGGCACACAACACCTCGTAAACATCAAATAGAATTCATGTTCTCATGAAGAGAGCAACCAACATTTTTAGCGAAGACACCTAGTTCTCAGTTTTAGAGATCTCATGCTAAAGAAAGTACAGGATAACAGACGTCCAGAACTAAATCCTTACCCGATATTCATCAGTGGTCAAATTGACAAAACAAATGAGCCACCACGGCTCCATGGGAAAATCAACTGGATGGGTAGGCAACATTTCCTTTACTATGGTTTTATTCAGCTTCCACATGAGTTTCTGCATCACATCCAAAAATAATGTCAAAATAATAGAATTTTCGTGAAGAGCGCGAAGTGTTGATAGTGCACAACATCAACAACTACAGAAGACCGGATACTTGATTCTAAGCATGATATAGAGTATCCATGAATGTAATACGTACAGATGATATTCTAAAATAGAGTCTCAATAGGAATGAGGGAAACATCTCGATTAATGAACATTATATCCGTCACTGAAGTTTAATACTTCACCTTAGCGCGACACCTGTTCATAATATCAATGAACTCGTTCCGTCCAACACCAGTAAGCCTTAAGACATCCGCTGCCGTAAAGTTGGGAATTGAATCATATGGTTGCTCTGCAAAGATAGCTCAAAGTTCAACTTTACATCAAATAAGATGCATCTTTCAATACAATTCCTCACATGCATGGTGGTATTATACAGACCTCTACTGCAAATTACTTCTATGAAACTATGAAGGCCCCCTGATGTTGAACACATCTCTACAGGAAGGAAAGATCGGTAGCAGCATGAAACAGACGACTCAAAAGTCAAAAAGTGAGAAATGTACCATTTCTCATCACATCATATAGCATCACGTTGTAGTAACGGAAGGCTGTGATGCGCAAAATCCCGCAGACATTCTCTGATAGGTGGTATGGAAACAACTGATGTAGCCAAAACAAACATTAGACTCTTCACCTCTATACCTTTCTTAACCACTAATCTTTAATATCAAGAGATAACTTCCTTCCTGAGAAGGTTCACTAAAGAAATAAAGTGTGACAAGTATGCTCACGATCCTATGGAATCAAGTTATGACACCATTAGATCGCCAGAGCAAGACTTCTTCCGAACAAAACTATTCCTTTCCATTACATGAATCTGAGCAAAGAGTACAAACCCCGAGATTTTTTCGTGAGTATCGAATGAGATCATCGTAATACTCATTTTCTCGGCATGCATGACGTGCTGCGCACTCACTCCACTTCAGACGCTTTTTGATGCAATACTCCTTCACTCTAACGAGACACCAAACATAGCTTACAATAAGTGAGAAGGCAATAAGAACCAGGGTCAAAATCCTACTCAAAACAAGTATGCAGCAACAATACAGTACGAATTATTGGGATTACTCATCAAGAGACGCTAGAGGAACCCTAAGTTCTTCGAAGAAATTGAACGTACTGAGATATCAAAAACAGAAACTCTGAAAGGATACTATACCAGAGGCATTCAGTTCTTACCGCTTCTGATACTCATCATTTGTTGGAACCAATGTCAGTTTAAGGCGCTTGGGAAGCTTTTCCCATGGAGTTTCCTCCAAGATTGCTTTCACTAATATATCCTCCTCTGTATTTGATGTCCCATGCTGCATTTTGCTCCAATCCTATCACCGTGCTGTCATTCAATCCTTCACCTAAATTACGAAGATAGCCTCCTGTACAGGCCGAAACGCAGTACATGTACTTGGACTAAGATTCCGCATAAAAAGCATCCTACACATGTTGGCTCCGCTGACATTTAAAGAATCAATATCTTATGCAAGAACATGAATGCCAAAAGCTGAGAATGCAAACAATTGGCCACCACTCTCCAGGACAATGGAGGCGCATTACAGCCTGGAAGTTACTGACGCCTTCAGCTCTCAGTACTCTCCTCAAAGTTTCATTTTAGACGTCAAACCCTCAACGATACTTTTCTAATTTCAATAGAATGAACCTCTCTGCACGCCGATCGATTGGAAGCTCGCCATTATCAAAGAGAAAAATCAAGGCTTTAATCAAAGCCGAGCAAAACAAAAAAAAGAAAGCCTCAAACAATTCGATGACCCCGTGAGCTTAGACGGGGGAAATCAACGGGATTACGTCACTTCACCTCAATCAACGTCTGGGCTCCCTGTGAGAGCATGTTCACCCGATCATTCCGAAAGAGTTCTCACTTCGCCAAAGCCTAAAAGATTACACCTCTGCTCTATGGTCCGACCTAGACCTACACAAATTTCACAATCACTGGTATCGCCGATCACTAAGAATGAGCTCGAGACTTTCACTTACCGAAATAGCTCGACCTCCGGAAACTCCAGCGCGGCAACGAGCGGTAAACAAAGTGGAAGCAGTGACGGAAATGAGCGAAATGGACTCAAAAGCAATAAGTCCACGCTCATGGGTTCATAGGCCCGGTAACTTGAACTGCCCCTACGAGCGTTTGTAGGGGGAGGGGCAGAGAGCCCCTAGTGTTGAATATAAATCGATTGGCGGGGCTCCGGGGTCCCCATGAAAGTTCAACCTCAATCTTAAAATCATATCGCACTTATTCATTAACTAAGGAAAAAAATTCTTTATTCTTTTTAATGCATCTCAACGAAGAGAATATGAAAAGTAATTCTTATTTATAGCACTTCAAATATTGATGTAGAGATGGTATTTATTCCTTCACCAAATTCTTATGGTAATCTGCCAATAGGTTCATATATGGATTATAAATTCCAAGGAGTATGTCCCGAATGGAGTTTGGAACCGTAGGTCTCATTTTGAAATCAAAATCACCAAAAATGGTCTGGAGGTGCTTCTAATTGAAAATTCTTGGGTTCATAATTACGATCTTATTGGCTGTACGTGGCTCTAGAAAAGGTCCACATGAGGCGAAATGTAGTGATTAGTTCAATGTAAACTTTAGGCCCAAGGCCTGATCACATCCATGTATTAAAAAAGTGAAAACCCTTGGTGATTGTTTGGGAGTCTATATATACAATCTTTAGACTCTATATATTTATATTTTTATAAATCCTCAACCCCTAAGTGCCCCAAGGTCTTTTTACTCTATACACATCATTATATTTGGAGTGTCATTAGTGAAAATGAAAGTGAGATTTTTAAATCTAAAACTTACATTATTTTGATACTTAGACGAATTGAGAGTGCATAAACATGAAAATTGCAATCTTCATATTACAAGCTTCCAAAAATACCAGGATCTTTAGGAGCTAAGGAGGAATTGGGATATTACAATAACTTTACATCTTGCAAGTATATCCACTAGATAAAGATTTTTATTTTCTGTTATAATTCTTGGAATGTTATTACTTCAATGAAATTGAGGTGAGACAACTTGTAATGTTATGAAACATTCAACTATGGTTGGTTGACCAATTTACTTTAGCGAAGTTATTCTATGCTCATAAATGGTGTACTTTATAATATCACTCTACTTTATACAATATCATTCATATTTCTCAATAGCACATTCAGATTCTTTGATAACACCTAGTTTCTGAATGGTCTTTGAGAAAGTTCAAGAATGCTATCTCCACACAATATCGCCATTTTAGCAAAATTGGCCATGGTGTTTACAACATCTTTGTGTTAGTTGTTGCTTAAGCAAAGTAATTGCGTGGAACTTGCTCTACCAATGTTTTCCTCCAAAAATAAGCAACGTTATATAGACTCATAGATGTGAGGCTAATATGTTGCTTGAACACGTTTCACGCAGTTGCTTCACTTGAGCAACATTTTCAAAAGATTGTTGCAAATAACAATGCATACTCTTTTTTTTCTAGTAAAGTGATATTTTATACTTTTCACTGATGTAAAGTTGGTGTGTTGCACAAAAATGAAGACCTTTACAATGAATATATGAAGCCAAAGTTATGATTCATATTTCCTCAATTATATCAATGGAATCAATAAGATCTTACCAAAAGTTAGCAATCTAGTTACTAACATTATTCCTTTCCTTAATGTGATTTACTAGTTCTCACTTGGATAAATGGCTTAAAAACTAATCCTTACCGAGCTTGTATGTGAAACATGAAGTAAGTAATCAGATTAGAATTTAGTTTTATTTACAGTGGCTCTAATCATTAATCATATGGCAACAATATATGGACCTAATAGGATGATATCATCTGGTCATGTAAGAAAAATATACAATACTCATATATGTATTAAAAGACAAAGTGGAGGGGACTCAACATCCTACATGAATAATTTCCATTCTTTAGTCTTCTAGTTTGAATTAAAATTGTTAATATCCACATGTTTCGAACCCAGCATAAGAGCAACCTTATCATATGCTATATGCATTGGTATCAACAAGCATTATGTTAAGTCACTCTTAATGTTATAATCCATCATTCTACAAGTAGAAATCATGAAAAGATAAAGGAAACAACAATAATTTATGTGTAATTTTTTCATGGAAACGACTTATCAATATAGCATCAAAAAATTAACCAAAGGCCTTAATCATTAAAATGAGACAAATTGAAGTCTGATTTTAATCTCTTATATAAATAAATCATAGAATATGTTCATTAAAATAAGACATTTCAACAATTGAGACTATTAAATATTTTGTGAATTGGAACTTTGTATTAGAATTGAGAAAATGTTAGTATCTAAACATTTCACAGCATGCAATCCAAAGTCCACTATTTGCTAATTATGTTTGAGATTGGTTTAGCAATTAAAATTAGGCCTCTCAAAGTAACTCATACAATGTAACTTTTTACTGAATTAATATGGTATAAATTTTCAAGCTAGACACAATAAGTAAATGCAAAGCCTATTTTGCACAACCTACTAGCTAGGCTTCTACAAAGTCAACTATACCATCCGTCAACTACTGAGTTATATTATAAAAAGGAAATGCAAAGTCCATTTTTTGGAACATTCTACAACATAAACAACTTCTACATCTTTAGCATTGCTTATCCCTCCGAACTAAATGTGTCATCGTCAATGTGAGTCGTAAACTCCTAATGTCTCTCACATTTGTCCTAATGATGATGTCAATTTGAGGGATTGGTATTGTTACTTTCGGATCCATAGTTCCTTCTCGCCCTTGTGGCTTCCAAGCTGTCATGATTCATTTTGTGCAAAACCATGTTGGATTCATTGCTCAATTTTTGCACCACACGTTCCATTTTTTCGTGTCCCAAATGTTCTACATATGTCTCCATGTTGGTATGTTTTTAGTTGTAAGAGTCCAACACTGAACTTGGATTATATGCAGATGACCGGGGTTTGTTCGTGTAAATAGGTTTGTTAGCGCTTTAGCAAGCCATAATGGCCTTGGATCATTCTTAGCAGAAGGCACTGTTGCAAAACATCCTGCAAACGTTTCGCAATTCACACGGAATGAAGCATGTGAGGGTGCATCCTCCGCATCCTCTTCCTCCAGTGTGCCCTCTCTATGCTTGTTATCGGCCTTCTCCTAAACGATTCTAAAAGTGGGCCAAAATCCATTAAGTAGACTTTCATGTGGCTCAAGTGTTGCATTCAGAGCAGCTCTAACACCTTTCCAATAATCTTTTAAAAGATAATCTTTCATTATTATGTAATCTGAATTCTACAGAAGAATCATTGTTTGCAATTCCCGTCCAGTGTGCAATAAAACCATTTAACTCTTTCTAAATTTCATTAAGTGCACACATTTTACAGTGGACTAGAGGTAGAGAATTACCTATGGGAACTTTCGATTGACCGTCATCACTCTCACATAACTAGCAAATCCGCTTGCCGTGCTCTCGTAGCCAAATCAAGTCTCTTACTACACAAAATCTTGTACTATATCAAACTTATGGCAACCCTTTGGAATCCACGTAGAAATTGAATCGCGAATACGTTAGCATAACTGAAAAACCAGCTCTATACAGTCGGGCAGGACTTAATTTGCGCGTTGACAGCGGCTGTGAACAGTACCTGATTTGATGCGACCCTGCCTACGTGAACTCCCCCTCTCCTCCTGCCCCATGGCCCCATGCCTTGCCGCTTGAGTGTAACTCAATCATTCACATTCACTCAGTGTGTTAGTATTGAATTATGAACAAACTGAAGTGTATTTTACCGATATGAGGTCGACCATTCGGTTTGGAAGGAATATGATTGTATAGATCTTTGTTGATGTTATGTGAAGCTTTAGATTGGAAATTAAAGTAACAAATTTAATATTGCAATGGAAATGTCTTTAACCAGAAAATTGTTCACCTTCATCTCATCTATTAACACACTTGCAACAAAAAGAGTTATGAAGAGAAATTATTGGAGCCCTCTCATGTCAGTAGCCAAGTAGCATAGGAATGGTGAAAACCGCCAAAAAATTTACAAAGGAAAAGTAGTTCATATCTAGTTCCTATGCACTCAAACCTATGCCTTATAATCAAATCATCTTCGATTTAATTACGATTCCTACCACTAAAAGTGGACTCTTGATGGATTCTATCTCAAAAACTAATAAAAAGTTGAAATCCAATAGTGGATGAAGGGGATATAGCTCCTCAAAAGTCATCCATTTTCCACTTTTTTCATGTTAAGAACATCATTGCAAATCTAATACCAAAATTATTTGGATCAAAAATCTTCCAACTACAAATTTGTTAGAAATTATTTCAACTTTTCAAGGTCTTAATTAATTATGCACAAGACTTTCATGAGAAAATATTCACTAATTCACATAATAGGCATGCAATATTGAAACATGCCCCATTTTTGATAACTCGTAAACAAAAGCTACCTTCTCTAATGTACATGCCATGAAGTCATACTTCATTTTAAGAGACTCTTATTTTCACCACACAAAATAGATTTGATTTGGTACACAATGTTACACGTAATTTCATCAAAAACAAAGTTTGGATGAAGAATCTATGGCTCTTCAAAGTTTCTGCCCTTCATCCGAAATTAATGTAGAAAAACAAAATTGGTGTCGTTTAGGGGTTACAGCACCGCAAGCGGAAAAGCTTAGTGACACAAAATCAAGCAAGCATTGATATAACTATCGCAACAAAAGAAGTCTCACGTGTAGCAGTAGATTTCATATGTAGAGCAATTATTAGTATATATTGTGATACAATTATTTTTTTGAGGTCTACCCTCTCTTTTAAGCCTTTAACCTCCATGAACACTGTTTGTAAGTTTATATACAAATACATATGTAATAATTTCTAACATACTTACCCTTTCCAAAAGCACTCACTTTTCTTATTCAAAGAACTATAATTCTATAATCTCATATTCTCATGTCGTTGCCTCGTTGGTGCATATCATTTTTTCACATCCTCTTACACCTTGGCTCTCAAAGAAGAGTAAACTCAAGGTTGATGATGGTTTAGGCCACTTGTACATAGAGATTGAGAAATATGATAGAAAACAAAGTCTTGAAGGGGTACTAAGGAAAATGAGGTGATAAGAAGCTATGTCCACACTCCTCTTGCTTGACAAGGAGGACAAAAAACTCTTGATTGCTCACATTAACATTGCCCTTTGACTACAACTATTTTGTGAAAACGCCACATCAAGCGAATCAACAATTCAATTCTCCTAGGAACGTCATTTTTCCATCCTACCTTTTAAGAAAAAAATGTGAAACCTAGTCACTAGTCTTAGTGCACCTCCAATTTCTAAAGCTATCATGTTAACATGCACATAATCTTAAAACAGGCACATGACCCTGCCTGGTCAAGGTTCGGCTCACCTTTACTGCAGTCGCGGCGGAGTTGGTAACCTCAGTAGCAGTCACTGTCGCCATCCGAGGCTTCATGGTACTCAAGGTCCATGGTCGTCTCGCTCATGGTCCTAGTAGCGGGATCGTCCATATTACCTCTTGACGCCCTGAAAAATCTTCCTCACGACGGATGGAATGTCAAACAGGCTCATCAAAAAATGGCTCCAACTAACAACGTCGACACAACAACGCTGGCAATAACCGACAACGCCAAGAGCTTTATGCTTCGAGGCCGAAAGTTGAATTGTGGCTCACCAGGAAGAGCAGCAGCAAAGCAGCTGGCGTCCACCGAGCAGCAGCAAAACAGCCGGGGTCCACCTAGCTTCAATTTTTTTAGAATATGCGTTAACGACCCAGCTTCCAGGTCACACTCTTGCGCTCGATACGAGTATGATATCAAAGATGTATTGTACAGTGGAGGACGTCCTTGGATCACCGCGGGAGCGAAGAAGGTGCAGAAAAGCAGGCTGCAGGCGAGGTGGAGCTATCTTTCCAAGTTGATGATATACTTGAACAAAATGCTTCAAGTCTGAGCTGATGGTTCCCTGGGGAAAGATTGTACGTTGTAAAAACTATCACTGGCAGGAGCTCATTGGTTTGCACACCGCCTGCTAAATCAACTGCATAATGGCGATGGGAGCTCTCTCTGGCGTGTAGCACAGTAGTCATCAATCAACTGAAGTCATCAATCAAGTGAAAGAAAAGGCGACTGTGTGTGGGTATTACCTGCCACTCATGCCCTGCCACTCATTCATTGGCGACGCGACCCAACCCGGCCGTGCGTCCGCCAGTCACATACCTACTGCCTTTCCCCACTACTCGACCTCACTCTTAGTTGGTGAATCTAGCTCTCGAACTCTCCTTGCCGCTCCTTCACTAATCTGCACGCGCAAGAGTTTGTATCAAACTAATCTCAACATTGTAGTCATCCACAAGCAAATATCAGAATGGTTAAACCTTGGTGAGTCAAGTTCGCCTTCTTACAGCATACCTAGGCGTGAATCTCTTTGAGCCTACTGTGATATGTTCACGCCACGTAGATGGTCCCACACGTGATTTGAAAACAAACTGGAACCCTTCTGCGTTTCAGATACTCATGCATGGTGTGGTGTTCTTGGTGGCAGTCGGATTGGACCAAACCTCTACGGCGGGTCATGCTTGTAGACTGGACTAAAGCTCGTAGCAAGTCGGCCAGGGTTAGTGAAATAAGGTGCGACAGGGCAGCACTAGTTTTCCAAGCAGCCGATGTAGTGATGGGACCGATCGTAGCCGGCTAGGGTTGGTGCTGAACGCACACCGATATGTTAAACTCAGATTTATCACGACCTCTGCTAGCTGTGGTAGAATCTGAGGCCCCTGGCAGCCATGGAAAGCGGTGCACGGTCGGGAGCAGGGAATGCCCATGCAGAGATTGAAGGAAGTCGCTCTCGCGCGTGCGTCGTGATGTTGTTCCCAACCATGGCTGCGTGTGTCGTGATTCATTGTCTATGGAGTGCATGTACCGGTGGCACTAAAACTCTAAATAGTCCAGAGCACAGAAAAAGCCACTCAGAGCGTCTGGATCAAAAGAAACTACAAAAAGATTGATGAACTAGTCAGATGTACAACATGCGCGACAAGAACTCAGCCCTCGGGGTTAGAACCGGAGCACGAACAGTTCGGTTGAGTCGGGGAAGAGTCGGGGAGGAGAGGCTACCCTGCAGCGCAAGCGTTGGGAGCAGCAAACGGATGCAATTGAGGTGTGATGAAGTTGCGAGAGACAGGCACATCGAGGTAGGATTTTGTACCGATCGTGTGGCCCGTTAGTAGGTCTGCCCGGCCCTCCATTGACCACAGCCGGGCGGGCCTTAATTTGCGCGTTGACAGCGGGTGTGAACATCTGCTTTGTTGTGACCCTGCTTCATCTCCCTCGCTCGTGCCCCATGGCCTGTCGCTTTAGTGTATCTCAATCATTCACTCAGTGTGTATTGCATTATCACGAAGCTAAAGTCTATTTTTTTTTCCCTATGAGGTCGGTCGGTTATTGGGTTTTTTTGAGCAACTGCAGGTGCACCTTTCAACCAGATGTTATGGACAAAAAGCTGCTCGCTTGTGCTGGTGCATCTGGACCCTTTGGATACAGACTCAACGACCATGAATCTTGTATACCAGTTGTATTGCAGGGTGAATTATGCATTTGACCTTATGCTGTGCGCACGCAGGTCGCAGGCTTGTGAGCTCTTGTCTGCAACAGGTGGAAATGGCAGTCATGCGATCCCGATCCCAGATTGCAACAACTCCTCACTAGAGGATTGTTGTTTCTTCATTCACTTACACTCATAGAGCATTTCAGAAATTTTTGGCCATCGTTGTTGAGATTTGCCTCTAACGATATCGACCAGGGATTATTACTCATTCCAGTCTAATCCCTAGCCTGCAAGCCTATTAGGACAGAGGACGCTTCGGACTGCCTTTGCTTTGCATGACTGCCTTTTGCTTTGCATGACTGCCTTTTGCTTTGCATTTCCCTTTTCGTGACCCATCCTGTATCACGTGACAAGCACTCATGTACCTGATGTCCAAAATCTAGAAATATGAGAACGTGCACGCCATAGTTGTGAAACAGCAGATGAGACCATTCATGGTTAAGTGAGTGGTACAGCTCACCTAAACTGGGGTCTTGCGGGAGCTGATGATCCCGCAGCCGTCACTCTGGCAATCTGAGGCGTCATGATACTCCAGGTCTGTGGTTGTCTCAGTCATTGTCCTCACGGAATTGACCATGGTATCGCTTGCGGTAGAAGAGTTGGACGCAACCTCCAGAACGCGGCGTTTGTAGGCTGGACTCAAGTCCGTGGCAATCGGTCAGGGTCAGTGAAATATGGTGCGGCAGGGTTAGACTGGTTCTCTTGGCCAAGACACCGCGGGCTCTGTAATTGCTGGTGGTACCACGTGAGAAACTCAGTTAAAGAACGACCTAAGGCCTGGAAGTGTCTAAGGAGTCTGGCCGTCTTACCAAGCGGGGCACGGTCGGGAGCATGGAACGGCTAAGCTCGAAAGGAAGACGGTGTTCGGCGTGCGTCGTGAATCTGAACCATAGCAGTATGACGTCAGATGCACGCACCTGTTTCTAGCCTTGTTAATAATGCATTAAGAACGATCGGTTCGACTGTGAGAAATAGCATGAAACAACGAAAAACATGAAAGTAGCCTACCATATCAAACATAATAGCAAGCGAATCTTACACACACCGTTCAGACCAGAGCAAGCACCTGTAACACACGAAACAGACACTCAGACACTGAAACTCAAAATTCCCTCGAACTCACTCGAGAAAGACCTCCAAGAGCACAAATGGGTGGGGAATACCCTGCAGTGCAAGTAAACCTACCCCGAATAGTAGAGAACTAGGTTGAAACAACATGTTGAAACAACATTTTGCCAAAAATGTTGTTTCAACCGCCCCAAAATCTAAATGTTGTTTCAACCAGTAGTGCCAGAGAACACTTGAGGGTTGAAACAACATTTTCCTTGTTAGGTTGTTTTAACAATGTTGTTTCAACCATAAGTTCTTCTTCTTCCGCACTGATTATAAATTGTGAAGTATAGAATGATTAGTCTAAAATTGACAAGCTTTTAATAGAGCAACTCATTGATAAATTGACAAGGTCCTTCTTATAAGTTTTGAATCGCTTGAAAAATGAAAATTGTTATTAATAACATAATACTCAATATTTTACAAGTTCATGTAGTACCATTTAATTGCTTTAGTTTTCCAATGAGCGATAGGTGTTTACATTTTGAAACTTCACAAAATTTATGCAAGAAAGCTTCAACATCACTATTGATATACATTTACTTAGTACAAGACATGAATTATTTGGTGCTTACAAAGATTTTAGAATGAACTCCAACACTAACGTAATTCGGTACAAATGGTAACACATGCACTCATTACCAGACATAATTTTGTATGGTAAGGCCATTTGTGTTGCACTTTTAGGAGCTTTATGCAACAAGGTTTAGAACTAATATAGTCTTTGGCATCATTGATAGTTGGATTATCTTTGCTTCTATGCTTAATCCTACCAAATTGAGACATGACAACATGGTGACAAGTGCACTTGCTTGTTGTGCAAAAACTTTTTGTATCTCATCTAGGTGCAACAAACTCTACCGAATGAATCTAGTCTAAGTATGGTGTAGTTGATAGTCGCATTTTCTATTGTATAGGTGAAAATAATAGTAAATTTGATATTTCTTTCAAACAAATGCTAGGCCAACACTACAAATCATAACATTAACTAACTATGTTATATGTTATATTAAGTATTTTATACCTATGTGGCTATGTGTAGGCTCAATTTAAGACATTTGTCAATATTTAACTTATGGTCAATGAACTTTTTTGAACGATACGTATGAAAATGGCTCTTTTCGGGTTTCTACAGGTTTTGGAACGGCCGTTCGCAAAATGCGCGTTTTCAATATATGTTTAAATGGTGGCTGTCACTAGTATAATTTCCTGTACTATTTTAAAATTTTAATGAAATTATAAAAATACATAATATTCACAAATTTGGTAGTTTAATAAAGAAAATGGGTAGTAGCATGTCATGCGCCGTTGCCACATTTTATTACATGATTACGTCTCATCTAGACATTTTCACCTCCACTTGTCCCGTGGACATACATAATTACATACTTGTTATTGGAGGATTTTCATCTACAAACGACCACACGTTCGTCGACCCAATGTTCGTTCGACCGTATGTGCGACCAAACGTGCGACCAAACTCGACCAAATGTGCGACGAAACTCATTCAACCAAACGTGCGACCAAACTCAACCAAACGTGCAACCAAACTCAACCAAACGTGCGACCAAACGTTTGACCAAATGTTCGACCAAATGTTGGACCAAACGTTCGTGCGTCTTGTCTCCCCTTAATGGTCCGTGTCCCCGTTCCCAACCCACTTAAGGCCATGTTGATGTATTTTTGTGCTTCACACATGTTCTATAAATTGACATCTACCAGCATCCGAGTTTACAAACCACATTTTGGATGGAATTGAGGTTTCAACTACAAATTCTAGATTCAAATTCAAATTGAAAGCCAACCCAAAAAAAGAAAAAATTAAAAAAATTAAAAAATAAAGTAAAGTCAAATAATTTTAAAAATAAAATAAGAATACAAACTTAAATTCCAACTGTGAATGAATGAGAAAGTTATCTTTCTACAACTACAAGGTTGTTGGATTTCATCTTGAAATCATACTTATGCAAAAAAAGGTCCATGAGAAACTAAATTGGATTCACATAATTCACTTGCAATGATAAAACATGCCCCTTGTGTAAAAACCTAGAATCAAGATTTACCTTCGCTTAAACGCATGGGCCCATTGATCCATACTTTGCGGCATAGATTTGCAATTTTTACCACACAAACAAAACTAAATTTGGGACCCAATACAAGTAATTTCATCCAAGAATGAACTCCAGATAAAACTGTTATGGCTCTTCAAAGTTGCCATTAGCCATTTGGCCCACTTCTAATGTTTGCATAACGAGGCTCTAATGTTAACTTACACATATTCCTTAATCACCTCGGAGGCTCAAACCAAGAATTCAAAGAAATTTACCACTGAAATTGGATTTTTTGCTCAGGAAACACTTCAAACCTACCTCGACGCCAGGAATACTATTTTTTTTTTTCCTAGAATACCTCAAAACATTTGAAAATATGCATCTTGTAAAAAAAATAAAAAATAAATTGTTTTTGAAGGGGTTTTTGGCGGTTTTGAGGCCTTCTGATTATAGGGATAAAGAAGTTAGAGATGTAAACATGCCCACATATTTCTATAATATTCATTCCATATTCATAAAAATTATGAGGCCATGTTATAATTAATACGCCATACTTGTGAAATGTGGGGTGGGATTGCAGAGTTGGACATTTTTGGTGCACACACATACCATTTGCAAAGATTTAAGAAGATTTAAGAATATATATGTAGCTCGTGCTTAACTTAAGAGCACTTGAGAATGTTAACTTCAACCCGTAAAGCTCCTTGAGATACAAAATTTGTTTTTGCAATTTGGGGCACCTTAGATGATGGGGTTAAAATTCAAAAGTAATATTTTTGCCCAAATTGTTTTAATGCTCCTTATACTGCATAGTGTATGTGATGAAATTCTAATTTTTGAGTCTTTTAGGACAATTCTTGCCTTCTTGGGTTGCAAACCAAAATGGGGCAATTTTAGAAAAACAAACTTATTGAATTGATTTCATTTTTGGAAAGTATGTTCATTACTAAATCACTACTTAAGTTCCATTGTGATCCAAGTCAAAAAGTTTACCGCATCTATAAGGGAAGGTTGGGAAGCCTCTAAAATTCTCAAAACCAATCTTCACAATGCCCAAAAAATACTTGAAGATAAACTATGGATGTTATGATTTTTCAAATGGTAAACATCCAACGATCAAGCTTTAGGAGTTAAGTGCCACATTTCCTTCGGGCAATTGGACTTTATGTGACATTTGAGTAAAAAAAAAGGTAGGTTGCTCTAAGAACCGAATAAAAATATCAATACATCAAACTCTTCTTTTAATTAACATCTGTTAATAAATTTCCCAATTGACCTACACTCTTTGTGATGTGAAATTATTTTTAAAACATCCAACTATAAGATCTTGCACCTAACACTATTATTGGTTACCCCTTCAAAAATAGACCGTTAGATATTTATCATTTGAGAGATCATAGCATGCAAAGTTTGTCTTCCAAGTTTTTTTGGGAGTTTTGAAGATTGTTTTTGAATTTTTGGAGGTTGCTACTATAAAATTGCCAAATTGGTGAATTTTCTGACTTACGCAAATATATTACTTTCCACCTATTCCTCCGGACTCCCAAATTTGCAAAACCTCATTTCGAGCTTCAAGGAAGGTAAGATGTCAACTGTTAGGTGCACAGAGAATCGGAGATAAAGAAATTTCATCGGTTTAAAATCTCTTAGTAGACTAATAATAGGTGGACATAGACTCTGAATAAAAAAGTTAAAAGCTTACCGTATGTGGATGTGTACCTGGCTGACCCGTCTTCAGTAGGGTAAGTCAGCAAGATAAAATCCCTGCAAGCATATTTTAAGTGCACTGCGCACTTCAGACTCCCGCAAGTCAATCAAGAATTCAAGATCGTAGATGATATTAGAGTTATCTTTCAGCTTAAAGCATTATCATTTAGCTTAAAGCATTAGAGAACTTTACGATTAACTCTTAAAGCCAAAGTTCCAAAGTTCCAAAGACTCATAATTCTCAGCTCTACTAGTAGAATTAATGCAATCTTACCCGTAGGTAGCAATGTAGCACTGATCCTTTTCTTTGATGTGTCTCCCACCCTAATAAGTTGTTTGCGATCCGTAACCACGACTATCCCGGTGGAGATAAAGCACAAGCTGGTGGTTTTTACTGAGCTTCTAAATCTGAAAAATGAAGTATTTAACTAGATCAGCCCGATTTGCAATAGTCCTACTTCTGTATGATGTAGCAATAACATATGATTGAACCCTCAAAGATGCTACCATCCAGTCGTATTTCATAGAAACTATATAGTATTCATATTTCAAAAGTGAGCATCTGACATGAGACATTTCCATTTGAAAGTCTTCTGGTTAAAAGTTGTTGTCCACATGTTTCCCACTCAGCATAATCGCAACTTGTCATACGCACTGCGAAGATAGCAACAAGCACTTTCTTAATTGCTAATAGTCAACAGGTTCAGCAATCCACGAGTCTAGCTTTCTGTAAGCAACAATCACGCATACATGAAAGAATCAGCATTTCAATATGTATAAAGCTTCAGTTAGTAAGGGTTCCAAAACTCACCAGGCCGCTTCTTCTTTTGTTGTAGATGCACATCAAACCCATGCCATAAAACAACTTAACTAGTTGACTTTCTGATCAAGAATAAACTGCTGAACGACATGATCATTCTGTAACGACATGATCATTCTGTAATCAAAACCCCAAAACCTACGTTACAAGTGTAAGTCTTGTCGCTTTCAGATAACGCAAGTATTTCAGGAGGGATAATAAGTCCTTACCAAGGTAGACTTGGGCATGGTCATGCCTGCAACAACGACCAATAATCTTAGAGGTATTACACATGCAACTAAATGCCTTGAAGGCTGAGTTGATCCTTCCAAGGCACTAATCAACTTAGAGTCTATCACAGACTATACATCAGTATCCATGGAAAAGTATCCGCTGCTTATTCTGGCTCGATTTGAAGTAGAGCTATGTTTTTTGCACACAATCTCAAAACAGGAATATGACACTACATGGTCAAGGTTCGGCCCACCTTTACTCCAGTTGCGGCGGAGTTGGTAATCTCGTAGCAGTCACTCTCGCCATCCGAGGCTTCATGATACTCAAGGTCCATGGTCGACTCACTCATGGTCATCACGGTATTGACCATAGTGTTGTTGGTGGCAGAAGGATTGGACCAAACCTCTACCAGGCGGCCATTGGACCAAACCTCTACCAGGCGGCCATGCTTATAGGCTGGATTCAAGCTCGTAGTAGAGTCGGCCAGATTAGTGATATAAGCTCGTAGCAAGTCGGTCAGGGTTAGTGAGATAAGGTGCTACAGGGGTAGCACCAGTTTTCCAAGCAGCCGATGTAGTGATGGGACCGACAGGGACTCCGGGTAGGGTTGGTGCTGAACGCACGATATGTAATACTCAGAATCATTACGACCTCTGGCGTCGTAGAATCGAAGGCCCCTAGCCGCCACGGAAAGCGGTGAACGGTCGGGAGCATGGAATGGCCTTGCTGATAGAGAAAACCTTGTCGTGCATGCGTCGTGATTCAGAACCATTGCTGCCTGCGTCGTGATTCAGTGTCTGTCAAGCGTACCGATAGCACTGAAACTTCAAAGACCCCTAAGCACAAAAAACCCTGAGCGTCTTACACGAACGAAACGGCAAGAAAAATTCAACTGGTCAGATACGCAACGTGCGCAACAAGAACTTCCACCACAGAGCGAGAACCGAGAACCGGTGCCGGGGCACGTAGAGTTCGGTTTTGATCTCCAGCCGATCTCACAGAATTCCCTCGGAAAAGGAAAGGAGCAAGAGTGGGGGAAGAGTCGGAGAGGAGGGGCTACCCTGCAGTCCAAGCAAGTGAATTGGGAGCAGCAATCGAAGGCAATTGAGGTGTGATGAAGGTCCTAGAGAGAGGCAGATCGAGGTAGGATTTTGTTTCGATCATGGCGTGCAGGTCTACCCGACCCTCCATCGACCACAGCGGGGTTGGCCTTAATTTGCTCGTTGACAGCGGCTGTGAACAGTACGTGGGATGATGCGACCCTGCCTCAACAGGCTTAGATCCCCCTCTCCTGCCCCACGGCCCCATGGCCTGCCGCTTGAGTGTAACTCAATCATTCATTCAAGTGTGTATTGAATTATGAACAAAGTGGTGTCTATTTTACCGATACGAGGTCGATCAGCTATTCGGTTTGGAAGGAATATGTATCTTCATTGTTCTCGTATGTGAAATTTTAGTGTGGAAATTCTACCAACAAATGAGTTGCAATGTAAAATTTACGAGCTAGAATGTTGTTCACCTCTCATCTCCTTTACAAACTTGCACAAAAAAAATAAAAAAATAAAAAGTAATTTGCTCTTGTAGTAGCATAGCAATGGTGAAAAGTGCCAAAAAATTACAAGGGAAAATATTAAGCATATAAGCCTCCTTAAATCGTATAATCAGAATTATAGTGGTTGGCCCTCAGTTGCAAGAACATACTTATAAAATAATCACCCCAATACTCCAAATATGTGGTCTAAGTGATTGAGCAAGATTATCCCGGAGAAGCATTAAATCCAAAATGATTTTATTATTTATTATTTTTTATTATTTTTTTATTTATTTATTTTATTTATTTTTAAAAATCTCATAACTTCTTTCTGTACACTTTAGAGTTTTTATGAAGCCAGGGTCCAATTTTTATAAATCAAGCTTATTATTATGACTTTAAACCTAGAGCTTTTCTTAGGCACAAGAGTATAGGCCAACAAGTTCTGCTCTGCACTTGAGGATTCGCGCACGAGTTCCTACTGAGTAAGATAAGTAAAAACATTGAGCAGAAATGCTTCCAACCTTATTCCACCACCCTTAGACGGGGGCAATGGTGCATGGTAGCTACCACGGAGGCAACCTAGAATCCGGGGAGAGACATTTTTGATGATTTTGAATTTAGAAATGAGATCTCCGGCCCCAAATTACTCTAAGGGCATACTCCTTAGAAATTTGAACCAATACATTAAAAACTAGGGGGCTCTTTAACCCCTCCCACTGCTCCTTGGTAGGTGCTACAAACGCTTACCCCTCACATGGGTGTACACTCAAAGAACACTCATGAAAATCACCTTATCAATTAATACTCTTTTTTCTTTATCTTTTCAAAATACTCTAAAGCTTCGTTGCAAATGAATGCTCATGCCAAGTAAAACTTAGAAATCCATCACAAATAAGTACAATAAGGATGGCATATAAAACACTCTATTAATAAATGATTGTCACCCAAAATGATTCATGGAAATTTCCTCACACACAAGAACTCAAAGAAAAAACTACAACCCCATCATAATGGCACTATTCGAACGCCAAAATAACACATTTCTGGGGTGTTCAAAACGTAGATTTCTTACAATTTATGACCTATGAAATGCAATGAGGGGCAAATATTTCTCAACAGGACCAAAAAAACATTCGGATGTTCTTGAACGGTGGTTGAAAAGTATTTGTCTTCAACTAAATATTTTTCGGCGGGCATTCAAAACCGCAATGTTTTTGAAGTGTGCTTGAGAAATTTTTGCCCTCACTACCTCTTAAAGGTCAAAACTGTCAAAAATGTGTAAAGATAAAAGCACACGAGGGTGGAACAATCAGAGCCTAGCAAAATACTCTAAATTAAAGTACTCATAGTCAAACTTCACAGCTTTTCTCATATAATTGATTATTTTGGATATAAATATAAGTGTAAATTATGTTCTAAAGATAATTTCTAAGGTAGATTTTGGGGTTGAAGTATTTTACACAAATTTACTAACATATTCAACTTCCATAGTATAATTATATACGAATCTATTCCGTTTATTAGGGGATAAAAATACATTGATGTACTTTTGATCTCATTGCAATGACCTTGTAATGTCATATTTCTCGTTAGCTATTGCTCAGTTCATAATCTGAAACTTAAGCACCTAATGTCGTTATCTTAATATGGTTAATACAATCAAGAATTACTCGAAATTGTTGATTTTTAACTAAAATTCACCATGAAGATCATATTTGTTATACAGTGGTACTTGGATAAGATCAACCTCGTTAAGATCAACATCTAGTTAAGAACGTTTTCCATGTCCCTTTTGGTCCAAAGAGGAAAGAGGCATTGTTTCGTTATGGGGCCAAAGATGCATTGTTTCGTCAACGCTTGGATAAGATCAACGTTTTTGTCTGTCCGAAAACGTTTATTTAACCAAGGACCATTGTATTGAGACAATATGCACACTTTGAGACTTTGAGGATAAATAAGGTCTATTGGTTTGATCTCCGGGTCGGGGATAAAACTTGATGCAACCTTTGGGCAATGAAATTTTTTTATGTAAATTGATATGTGAGAGCCTCAAATTATCAAAAAGATTTAATATTGAACAGGTAGAATATAGTTTCCTTTGGGTCGAGGATAAAATATGAGACTCCAAATTGACTCAACGTAACCCAAATGTCATGTACAAATAATTTATGTGACATTATACCTAAATTGACCATGAATATTTTAAAGAACGTGATATTATCTATGATGTAGCAACACACCATCTATGCGCATGTAATATGCTGATTCTAAACCTTGGATTATTAGAGAACAATTTTCATTCCTCCTAGAAATTTAGAATTTTTCACAAAATGTGACAGTACTTAACCCCTAAACGACCACGGCCACTGATTCGGTTTTTACCGTCAAGGCAAAATAATGTATTACAATCAAATTCAAATGTTACGATCTCACATCTAGTGATGATCCAACGGTTGAAAAGTTTCACACTACTACCTATGGTAGTCTACTTCAAGATCCTACGGTTGAAATTATCAAAAATTTCCAAAAAAAATTGGACGTACCCCCATTAGTACATAGTGGTTAGTGTTGGGATTTCAAGCTCCCAAACATCGTGGATTTTTAGGGGTTAAAACATAACAAAGTACTCTAGATATTATGATTTTATAAGCATAAAACGAACTTAACAGAATCAAGGTTACAAGCGTATATCAGAGGTAAATAATTCGATTGTTTGTCCACCTCGATTCTCCTATACATTGCTCAAGATAGCTTCTTAATTATACTGTAAATAAATGTACTTGCCATATTTTCCCTTGTGGAAGCTCGGCAACCGTAATTTGTTGATTGATTGGGCAGCCATACTATCTAGGGAATAAAATTTAAGGGTTATCGCCCTCATTTTAGAGTCAAGCCCTTTGCATCTCCTTCAAACAAATTGCAACCCTTCAAAACGAAGGGGTAATATTCTATAGACATGATTCATTTAACCCCTAAAGATCCACGATGTTTTGGGAGCTTGAAATCCCAACACTGACCAGTATGTACTAATGGGGGTACGTCCAATATTTTGGAAATTTTTGATAACTTCAACCGTAGGATCTTGAAGTAGACTACCATAGGTAGTAGTGTGAAAATTTTCAACCGTTGGATCATCATTGAATGTGAGATCATAACATTTGAAGTTGACTATAAACTTTTTTTGGCCTTGACCGTAAAAGCCAAATCGGTGGCTATGGTCGTTTAAGGGTTAAGTGATTTAACTACTTCTGGACTGGAAGCAGTCCAGAAGTAAAGCAACACAAGATCTCTCTACACTCATGTGAGTAAGATACAATGTGAACATGAAATTGTGAATTGGGAATCTTTGGATACTCACATCCCCGATGTAAATTTTCAATTGGTGTATTGGTTATTCCACGAAATTGTAATTTCCAAACTCTGCTTCAGTCCATAATTCGTGAATGACTCTGGACTAAGTTAATTGTGGCATAAACCCTTCAAAATGAAAGGCAAACAAATTCAACCGGGCCCTAATAAAAATACATTGTGTTATGCTAAATGGTTGATTCTTGATTTTTTGAAAAATTTGTTGAAGGTCTAGTGATATCTTCAAAAACCTGCGAGAGCCCACCTATTATATTGGAAACCAATCAATGATGGTGGCATGAAGCTGGCGGCGTAGGTTGTGGATGTACACAACAACCATGTTGTATGCATTCTTTTTAAATTATCCTCTTTTTTCCAAAAGGGGTACTCCATAGTAGTTGGAATCATTTTTATTTATTTTGGAAACCACTTAGAATTTATCTTCTCTGGGAAAATCTTGTGCTTCTCGCCTTGCAATAAAATATATGATCTTCGATTCTTATATAAGAGTGAATGCCATTTGGTTGTGAGTTTCTACCATGTTTCTTATAGTGCTCCTTAGCCCTAGTCTTTATTGAGAAGGTCTTGTACACTAAATCTTAAGAATGCAATTCTTATTCAATTGCAAATACTATAGAAAATAAAATAAAATTTGTTCTTTCATTTGTGCAAATTCATCCCTATGTAAAAAAAATCTACAATATGTGTTGTTTGTCTGTCCTTAGCAATCCAACCATGGATGGTCATGGTCATCATCATTTGGTCATGTATACACGACATGAAATCAAAAAATAAAGATGGAAATTGGAAACAGGAGTTGGAGGAGGGGGAACCCGAAACAAAGAATGGAAATTGGAACATGAGTTGGAGGATGGAGAACCCATAATAGGAAGAGTTGATGGAGAAATAGGAGCAAGAAAACAAAGGACAGAAACGGGAGCCATGCTATTATTTTTAAGAGCACCGAGAACCAAGAGCAAGAGAACATGGGAGAAAGGATAATCTTAAAAAGCACGAGACAAGAAATTACCCCATTGAGATGACATGGACCTTACTAATGATTATAATTTCAAGTTGGTTTACTTTTTGTGTTTACAGAGCTATGAGGGAAAGTCCTCATGAGTAACTTTTTGATTGCTCTTAGTCTAAAAATAGTTAAATATTGCATAAAGGTTTTCCACTTGAATTGATCAATTAATGCAATATGATTTTGAATTTGATTTTTGGTTCATTAGGGACCCTAGGTCCTACCAAAGAGTTTATATGATCTCACAATATATAAGCTTGAAAAGTCTTCTCCAACCATGTCCATTTGTTTCCAATTTGCCTTTTGAATACTTCGTAACTTTCTCTAAGTACGAGAATATAAATTACATCTACTTTTCTCTAAGTACGAGAATATAAATTACATCTAATATAAATTACATCTACTTTTCTTCCAATGTTTTGGCAATTCCAACTCATACATTTATAGAAGGCAATGGGGATTCTAGACACTAAGTTTAATGAAGGTTGTCTTAAGGCTTTATGTGGAAACTAGCACAAGCATCACCACTAGCTAGCGGGATATGAAATATATAAGCCCAACTATTGGACCTCGAGTCATTGACAACAAGTTTTGCTTGAGGAAGTTTTGGTCAAGTAGACCAAAAGAGAAGAAGTTTATAAGTGTTGGAAACCTCGATTTAGATTTTTTACATGTTTTTAAGATTTTGATTTCACCTTTTGATGTTTGTACAGATATAGAAACATCAAACTTTTAGAGAATAATTCAATAAGTATGTGAATGGACAAATTTGAATTATACTTTCATATTGAAGGGCAAAGTTTCAAGTGACCCTTTCCCATAATAATCGCGTGATCCTTCACATTTACTCACCAATAACATGGCTAGTTTTTTTTTTACTTATTTTGAACCAAATAATGAATTAATCATTTGAGAGATACATCAAGAACCAAGGCAAAAGGCCAAAGGGAGGAATTTTTTTGTATTTTCTACAATCTATAATTATGGAGGTTTGGTTACTACTAAGTGAACTCACATCAACAATCTAGAAAGACTTAATATCCCAACAACCAGAGAAGTTAGCCTTTTAGACATGAAACCAAAGTATCTCAATAGCTCACAATCAAAGGATAGTCACCAATACGGCAATACTAATAGTGGGGCTTGCCTCACTAACTCAAGGTGCCCAACTTGAGTTGAACAGTTAGCTAACTGCAACCTTTCTTCTCGACCTTTCTTCTCGACGACTCAACCAAGGCATTTAATAGCAACAACATGACCAATTCGAAGGAGCAATAATAGAAATTTTGGCAAAATGGTATATGTACAATAAGTAAAAAATACCTCCTTGGCCATCGATTCTTGGTTTTAACCCAAAAGAGGCTGTGAAATCCTCCCCTCACTAACCGACCCCTCACGGGCACGGCTCCAAAAAACCAAAGATGCATGTAGGTCTCTTGTTCCCTATACATAATTCCTTGTGGATATTAGGTAATTTGCATGTTATATTATACAAATTAAACTCGCATGTTCGTAGAATAGGCAGGGCATGCACATTGTCAACCTCTCATCATCATTTCATTGCATGATGCACTACAATGCGCCGACTCATCTGAACAAGCACCAACTCTGCATTCTTCATGCTTTTGTGCTCGCTCATTTGATCAAACACCTGCTAGGCATTATTCTACCCTTGACGTACATGGTGACAAGATCTGGGCTCTTTGTAGATAAAGGTCCAAATGGTAACTAGACAACACCAGGTGAAGAAGATGATACTATATATCAAAACAAGTTCAAGAACTATGTGTATTTTATTTCATGATCTCTATATGGAGAAGAGTACGATTGATTCTTGTCTCTATTCTGACAATCTATACATGCATGGTCATGGTCATGGTCATGATCATCATCGTTTGGTCAAGTATACATGACATGAAGGGTTTTAAAGATTTTGAAGAGTCTCCATAAGTGGCCTTTCATTGTTACAAGTTAAGAGTTGATTGAATCTCAAAAATATAATAAGGAGTCAAAGGGACAAGGAATAGGAATCATGAAAATGAGCACAGAGGAGTGAACACGAGATCAAGGGAACATCGGAGGGGAACTAGGAACCGGGAACATGAGATGGAAATCACGGATCGAAGCCACGGGAGCCATCTTCTTCAAATATAGGTAATAGTAAGGCAGTAAGCGAGAGGAGCCATCTTCTTGCAAAATAGTGGAGTGGAAGAGTGTAACTTTGTAGCTATTTGCTTCTTTGCACGAAATAGCACACATTGCAATTCTGTACTATTAATTTTGCTCCTTGGAGAAAGAGCTCAGCCTAAGGCAATGTATCAATGCACATGAGAATATATGTTGCATTCAAACCAATCAATGTGTGGGTTGAGCTCATTCCAAAAAATGAAAAACAACTAGGAAAGACTCATTTACTCTCGAAAACAAAAAAGTAGCAGGGGTGAATTCAAGAAAATATTACGTAACTTGGTCGAGCTCAGGTTGGACAAAAAAGTAACTGGGTTGATCTCATTCTTGAAAATAGAAGGTATAACTGCTGTAATTCTTGATTGCCTTTCTACAAATGCCTGATCGTGCTGTTAAGTTTGTTATTTTATATATTTCAAAGCAACCATGTTTCAGGATTCCTCATACTCTAAGAGGTATTCTCTCACAAAGTTTACAAATGTAGTCTGGGTATGTTGAAATCTATCTAGATAAAATCGTATAATTTACTCAAAACATGCCCAACATCAATAAAAACATAGCAACTTCAAATATTCACAAACTTTTAATATACATTATTTCAATTCACCTTTTATTTCAAGTAGGTCCAAAGAACGCGGGTTCTACAAACTAGTACCCCATACTTAGCATGCAATTGAATGCATCTGAACTAGTTATGCGCATGAAGCCTGATGGATAATATACTAATATTGGATCATGGTGCTCCGCAAGTAATACTTGTCGTCTAATCCTGACACTCGGCGAGTCTTTAGCAGGTCGTAGCGGCTACATCTCCATCTCAGGCTTCATCTCGGGCTCTGGCGCAATGATTTCCACGTTGAACAGTTTGAACTTCACAAGACGACGGGTTGCTGGCAGGGGCACAGAAACCTTATCAATTCTAGCAACCGCTCGCACACCTTTGCGACCAAACGTGGTCGACAAAACGCTCGCCACTTGACTTGTTGACTTGTCGACGAGGCTTGTGCATCGGGACGCCGAGGATGCAGATTCATCGGCCACGACTCCTCCAGTGCACGACTTGTATTGAGTCCGTAGTCAATACTTCTCCGGTTCGATGTTGGAGGCGATTGCAGCATGTGACCAAATCCTACACGCGTGCAAGCTGCGTGCCTGCGAGCTTTCTTGTGCCAGAGGTGGGAATGGCAGTTGTGCGACCTCAAGTTGGGGTAACTCCTTGATTGAAGATAACCCGTCTCTTCATTGATCTGCAGTCATGTACACAGTAGTTACCACCTTCAGAAGCATGTGTTCATCAATCACAGGTTAGATATGACATTTACAATGTCAATCATTCAACAACAACACATTGGTAGTCGATCGAGTATCTTGAAATGTATGAACGTCCTTGCTAATCCTTCACAAGCGAGATCGAGAATGATAAGTTAAACAATGTCTTTTTCTCTTCGGGATGAATGCGGCATGTACCTGATCTGTTGGTAATGGGCAAATTTCGAACACAGGCTGCTCAGGATGGGGAGCTAATGGAGGAGAAGTTTGGCTTGTAGCCTCTGCAGGTGAGGAAACTGTGCGCAATGCTGCTAGACGAGCAGAGCGCCTCTTCTTCGTTGGAGATGAAGTCGAGCAGAGCGCCTGTTCCTTTGCCTTGGCCTCATTCGCTAGCTTGGTTTCCAATGCTAACCGCGCTTGTCTTGCTTGTGAGGCCCTCAGATATTCTAATCATCAACAATACATTTCCCATCAAAAATAAATTTGACTAAATAATCAGCCAGCACCGTCCTTCTAGTCACCTTATTTGTGCTGATTTTCTTTGAAACTCCACATGAATGATTATACCATAACCGGATCAATTATTTATCTACTTGGGATCAAAGTGTCACTTACCCGGGTATACTGCTGCAAATCGCTCTGCAGCATAGGATGGCATGGCCCGAATGTGGAAAGTATCCACGATCAGACATGCCAGCTCTCCAAATGCATCCTTCACTGCTTTGTCATAAATGGCTCTGTGTGCCTCATTAAACATGCAAATTAGCAATGAAATTAAGGAACTACTATTCCTGCAATGAAACTATTTGAGAGACTGCTATCATATGAAACTCCAATGATAGGAGAAAAGAATGATAGTGGATGATACTAGCCGTGCACACACACACACAAATAAAAATAAATAAATAATATAAAATAAAATAAAATAATAAAATAAAAATCTGCAAGTTACGGTATGTGGATGTGTACATACCTGGCTGCATCGTCTTCAGTAGGGTAGATCCCCAAGATGATCTCCCTGCAAGCATATTCAGAGTGCACTGCCCACTTCAGACTCCCGCAAGTCAATCAAGATCGTGGATGGTAATAGAGTTATCTTTCAGCATAAAGCATTACAGAACTTTACGACTAACTCTTGAGGCCAAAGTACCAAAGATTCATAATCCTCAATTCAACTAAAACAGTCATTGTGATCTTACCCGTAGGTAGCAATGTAGTGATCCTTTTCTTTGATGTGTCTCACACCCGGATAAGTTGCTTGCGATCCGTAACCACGACTATCCCGGCGGAGATAAAGCACAAGCTGGTCCTTGCTGAGCTTATAAATCTGAAAAATGAAATATTTAACCATGTCAGCCCGATTTGCAATAGTCCTACTTCTGTATCATGTAGCAATAAAAAATGAACCCTCAAGGATGCTACCATCTAGTCATGTTTGCTAAATGACTACAAAGTATTCGTATTTCAAAAATTAGAGTGCAAGTGAGCAGCATACATGAGAAATTTCCATTTGATAGTCTTCTGGTTTGAAGTTGAAGTCCACATGTTTCCCACTCAGCATAACCGCAGCCTTGTCATACGCCCTTCCAAGATAGCAACAGACACTTTATCAAATGCGTATAGTCAATAGGTTCAGCCCTCAGTTTTATAATGAGAAGTCTAGCTTTCTGTAAGCATCAATCACGCATACATGGAGGATACATCATTACAATATGTATAACCCTTCATTCAGTAAGGGTTTTCAAAACTGACCAGGCCGCTTCTTCTTTTGTTGTAGATGCCCCTGCACATGAAACCCACGCCGTGAAACAACTTAACTATCAAATCAAGAATAAACTCCTAAACTTCATGATTATTGTCAAATCAAAAACCTCAAAAGCCTACATTACGAGTGTGAGTCTTGACGCTTTCAGAAAACGAAAGTATATTAGGGGAGATATTAAATTCTTACCAAGGAAGACTTGGGCATGGTCATGCCTGCAACAACGACCAACGATCTTAGAAAATATTGCTCATGCAACTACATGCCTTGAAGGCTGAGTTGATCCTTTCAAGGAATTAATCAAGTTCTAAGAGTCTGTCTCAGACCGTATATCAGTATCCATGGATATATATCTGGGTGTCGACATAGATATTGTATCAATCGAGCCAGAAAAAGCAGTGTATATAGCAAGTGTGGCATGTTACCAGATGTGTGTCTCCCACCTTCCGGTCCTCTTGTAGAACGTGACACCTCGATACTCCGAACTTCGACTTCTTGGCCCATGGCGAGAGTGCTTCCTGCTAGCAACATCTGCTGCATTCATGTTCTTCAGAACCGGAGGATGATCCGCATCGATATACCGAGCTCCTAGTGAGCCCGCACACTCAGCATACAGAGCCTCCGGCATCGGAGTCTTGATGAAGTCCAGGCATGATTTGCAGGGGTCAGTCGGAATGCATCGCCTGGTGCCGAACTTGAAGGTGGAATGGAATGCCGCCTCTCGTTCCTTTCTGATGGGATTCTCCAACTCCATCGTATGTTTCGACCACATCGGGGGCCTCAGTGGCAGGCCGTTTGGCTGCGCCGATGTATCCTTGAACTTCGACACTGGACGCTTTGGACTGCCTCTTGCTTTGGCTTTCTCTTTTGCTGAACCACCCTGTATCATCAAGGATTGATCGATGGTAAATCCAATTTCTAGAGCTATGTTAACTTGCACACAATCTCATACCCGGAATTATATGTCCTGCAAGGTTAAGGTTCGGCTCACCTTTACTGCAGTGGCTGCGAAGTTGGTAATCTCGTAGCAGTCACTCTCGCCATCCGAGGCTTCATGATACTCAAGGTCCATGGTCATCTCGCTCGTCGTCCGAGCGGGATCGTGCATGGCGTTGTTGGTGGCAGATGGATTGGACCAAACCTCTACGGCTGGGCCGTGCTTGTTGGCTGGACTCAAGCTCGTAGCAAGTCGGTCAGGGTTAGTGAAAAAAGGTGCGACAGGGGTGGCACTAGTTTTCCAAGCAGCCGGTGTGGGGATGAGGATGACGGGGACTCCGACAGTAGCCGGGTAGGGTTGGTGCTGAATGCGCGATATGTTAAACTCAGAATCATTCCCACCTCTAGGGCGGTAGAATATAAGGCCCTCCTCCGCCATGGAAAGCGGTGAATGGTCAGGAGCATGGAATGGCCATGGGGAAATTGACGACGGTGTCGCGCCTGCGTCGTGATTCTGAACCATGGTTGCGTGCGTGGTGATTTTGTGTCTAGCGAGCGGAACTCCAAAGACCCTGGAGCACGGAAAGCCCACTCAGAGCTTCTGAAACAAAAGAAACAGCAAGATAGGTTCAACTTATCAGACACACAACATAATTGACAAGAACTTCCACCACGAGAGGACGAGCCGGTGCCGGAGCACGAAGAATTCGGTGCCGATGTCAACCGATCTCACAGAATTCCCTAGGAGTAGAAAAGCACCAAGAGTCGGGGAAGAGGGGGCTACCTTGCAGAGCATGCGAGTGAAGCAACAATTGGATGCAAGTGAGGTTTGTGAAGGTGCGAGAGAAAGGCCGATCGAGGTCTGACTTGTTTCGATCGTGGCCTGGAGGTCTGCCCGGCCCTCCATCGACCACAGCCGGCCCTCCTAAATTTGCGCGTTGACAGCGGCTGTGAACAGTACCCCTCCGTGCCCCATGGCCCATTGGCCTGCCTGCCGTGTAATTCAATCTAACACTCAGACAGTGTGTTATTATTGAATTATGAACAATCTGAAGTGTATTTTACCGATATGAGGTCATATTGTAGCATACATTAGAAATGGTGAAAATTGCCAAATTATTTACAAACAAAAAGTAGTTCAAAACTATATCCTTTGCTATCAAACCTCTACCTCATAATTAAAACATCTTCGATCTAATTAAGATTTCTATGACCAAAACTAGACTCTAGATGGATTCTATCCCAAAAATAAAGATGAAATCAAACTTTGGATGAAGGAGATATAGCTCCTCAGAAATCATCCATTTCTCTACTTTTTTCATTGTAGAAACATCATTGCAAATCTAATACCAAATATGTTTGGATCAAAAATCTTCTAACTACAAATTTGTTAGAAATTATCTTAAGATCATTAATATGCACAAAATTTTCATGAGAAAATATTTACTAATTCACACAAAAGTCTTGCAATAGTAAGATATGCCCCATTTTTGAAACTCGGAAACAAAAGCTACCTTCACTAATGTGCATGCCATTAAGTCATGCCTCATTGTATGAGTTTGCAATTTCTACCATAAAAAATAGACTTGATTTGGGACACAAATCATATGATTACATCAAAAACAGAGTCTAAATGAAGAAATTATGGCTCTTCAAAGTTTCAGCCCTTCATTCGAAATGTAGGGAAACGGCATTGGGGTTGTTTAGGGGTTATAGCACAGGAAGCAGCTAAACTTAGTGACACAAAACGATACAAGCATTGATATAACTATGAGACATGACAAAAGAAGTCATGTAGCACAAGAGTTTACATGTACAGCAATAATTAGTATATAGAGTCATATATACTCTCCATGCACATGAAAGTGATGCCATATTAAAATATCTTAATTGTTTTACCTATGTTAAAATGTTGAACAAAAGCTCATTCTTTAATTCAAACCCCAAAAGCTAGCATTTGTGTAAATGTTTATGTTTCGTACAAACCAAACAGTTGTAAGTCAGTGTTGCTCACTACTACAATTTGAGGGGGGTTGCAACGTTTTTTATTCAAACGTTGCTCAAGTGTAGCAATGTTTTGGAACAGGCTTGAGCAACGTTCTCCAGAAAATAAGCAACGTCATCGGATCATCAAGCAACGTTATTTATAATCTAATTGAAAACGTTGCTTATTTTCTTGAGAACGTTGCTCAAGCAAGTTCCAAAACGTTGCTAGACTTGAGCAACGTTTACACAAAAGCAACGTTACAAACGTTGCAAACCCCCCTCTTTTCTAGTAGTGGCTCTTAGAAGGCAGTGTTGCTGTTTCTCAGACTACAAGTCCCTACAAATTCAGATCATTTAACTCTCATGCATGTCATTGAACAAGACCAGCATATTTCAACTAAAGGTGCTCGGCCCGATCACTCATCGACATCATGTTCGAAACTAGTGATCATTTTCGAAACGTTTAGATCGAGAGGTAAAAAACGTTTTCGAAGCTTGGTGCAGTTAAAGCTTCAACATATCTCACATCCTGGGCAAAGTAATTAACAATTTTGAATAATAATACATTGTAATCATATACTTTAGTATAGAAGTTGAGAAACATGAGTCGACTCTACAAGATATCACCTTATCTCAAATATTCGGACATATCACTCCAAGTATTGAGATTGGACCCTGATATGTACTGAACTACCTGAAGCATTTGTGAGCATAGCCTCGGATTCTCTAAGTAAAGAAGGGAGCCTTTATCTAAGGAGCGTTAATCTTCTACAGTCAGTCAAATTCTTGAACCGAAACGATAATCTGAGTTTGCGATCAAGACATGGACCAGCAATCTGTAACTGATCTGTAACTAATAAAAGCTCAATCTATTGCAAGCGACAGTAAGAGTGTAATAGCATGAAGTCTGCGAGATGCTTCAGAAACGAAGCATGTTACTATGGATGTAGTAGTACTCATCGAGTGCCGAGACTGGACGAGTTTTACCCTGTGGCAATGGCAGCTTGTCTATCTCAGGTGCTGGCGCTGTGATCTCCACGTTGAAGAGCTTGAACTTCACACAACTAGGGGATGGTGGCTTTATTGTGAGAAAATTGTCGACTTGAGCAACTGCAGGAGCACCTCTGCGAGCAGATGTTATCGACAGACCTGGACGCTTTGGATACACCCTGTACTCCAGTTGTATTGCTGGGCGATTGTGGCATGTGTCCACATGCTCTGAGCACGCAAGCCGCACGCTTGTGCACTCTCTTCTGCTACAGGTGGGAATGGCGGTCATACGATCCCAGGTTGCAACAACTCCTCATCAGAGGATGGCTGTTTTCTTCATTGACCTGCACTCCTAGAGCATTTCAGAACTTTGTGGTCATCGTTGTTTAGATTTAGCATTAATCATATCGACCACGGATTATTACTTATTCCAGTCTAAGCCCTACAAGCATATTAGGACAGAAGACGCTTCTGGCTGCCTTTTGCTTTGCATTTCCCTTTCCGTGACCCATCCTGTATCACACCACAAGTACTGATCTATCTGATGTCCAAAATCTAGAAATATGAGAACGTGCACGCCATAGTTTTGAAACAGCTAATGAGACCATTCATCCATGGTTAAGTGACTGGTGCGGCTCACCTTGACTGGGGTCTTAAGGGAGCTGATGATCTCGCTGTAGTCACTCTCGCCAACTGAGACATCAACTGAATTGACCATGGTTTTGCCTGCGGCAGAAGAGGACCCAACCTCCACAACGCGGCGTTTGTAGGCTGGACTCAAGCCCATAGCAAGTCGGTCAGAGCAAGTCGGTCAGGTTTAGTGAAATATGGTGCGGCGGCAGTGAAACTGGTTCTCTTGGCCGACTCTCCGAAAAGATCCGGGCTATGTAATTGCTGATGGTACCACGTGAGAAACTCAGGTAAAGATCGACCTAAGGCCTGGTAGTGTGCAAGGTCCCTCACCGCCTTACCAAGTGGTGCACGGTTGGGAGCATGAAACGGACGGGGTTCGGCCTGCGTCGTGATTCCGAACCATAGCTGGAGTTGGACTCAACCTATCGTTGCCGGGAGCAGTAAGACGTCAGATGCACGCAACTGTTCAGACCAAAGCAAGCACTAGTAACACTCGAAATTGACACTGAAACTAGGAAATTCCCAGCGACTGTTGCAAGAATCCCCTCGAACTCTTTTGCGGAAAGCAGCAAGAGCGCATGTATGGGTGGGGGAATACAGTGGAGGCAAGCGTGCCCCGAGAAAAGGAGAGCAAAGGGGAACAAAAGGAAGTAAGGGATGCAATGGCGAATGCGCACGGAAGTTGATTTACGTTCATGGCCTGCTTGCAGGCAGGGTTGTCTTATTAGACACAAACGGACGTCAGACAGACAGACATTGAGCCTCAGAATGTCTAATAGAATCTACAGAATCTTTTTTTTACCCTGGATTTACCCTGTCCACGTTGCATCCTACGTGGCTGCCACGTGGCCTTTACAGCTCAGCAATACGGTTCGCGACTGCGTCACGTAGGACTGGACCGGCGGTCGCGTCATCTAGACCGGCGGTCGCCTTGGCCGGACCGGCGGTCGCCTTCTCTCGACCGGCGGTCGCCTTAGCGACCGACGATCGCCCAGGTCGACCGACGATCGCCCAGGGTCGACCGACGATCGCCCATGAGCGACCGGCGTTCGCCCCTAGGCGACCGCCGATACAGCGGATGGACGAACGTCGGTCGCTAGGGCGACCGCCGATCCAGGTGATGGGCGAACGTAGCTCATAGGGCGACCGGCGGTCTACCCTCTTCAAACGAAGCACATGAACTTTGAAGAGCCATAACTTTTTCATTCGGACTCTGTTTTTGACGAAATCACTTGGGTTGGGTCCCAAATTAAGCCTTGTTTATGTGGTAAAAATTGCACACTCACACAATTAAGTATGAAAAAATGGCATGAATTTTAGTGAAGGGAGTATTTGTTTTCTGGGTTTTTAAAAATTTGGCATGTTTTACCATTGCAAGCCTATTATGTGACATCAAAAAGGTTTTTGCATGATGTGTTTTAGACAAGTGTAATCTTTAGATGCATCCCACAATCTTTGCAGTTGGAAGTATTTTGATCCAGATAGTTTTAGTATTGGCTTTGCAATGATATTTCTACGATGAAAAAAGTGAAAAAGTGGATGATTTTTGAAGAGATAGATCTCCTTCAACCATCGTTAGATTTTGAATTTTTATTTTTAAATGGATTCCAATTACAGAACGTTTATGGGCGATCGCGGGTTCCGCATGCGCAACCGCGGGTCCCGCATGGGCGACCGCCGGTCCCGCATGGCGATCGCCGGTCCGCTGCAACTGGAGTTTTGGGCGACCGGCAGTCTGGAGGGGCGAGTGCAAAAGAGCTCCCGCTCTTGCTCTTGGATCCTCTTTTACGCAATCCCTCAATCTCTCATATTCAAATTTCAAATTCACCGCTTCAAGCCTCTTCTCCGTTCCCCCTCATTTCCCTTATATCTCCCTTCATTTTTCATTCTCCATGTTCTTCAAATTTCATATTCTCCGCTTCTTCACATTTTCCATAATGAAATGAAAATGATTGTCATGGTCATGACTTTTGGCCAAGACTTGGGAGCATGATAAATGAAAAATGAATTTTTGAGTGCCTTGGACACTCTTCTGGTGCAAGATGGATTTAGACATGTACAAGTTTAATCTCAATTTTAAAATAAAATTCTCATCATTCTCTCTTTTACCCTCCCCTTTTTCTTTATTTTGTTTTTAAATAATTGTACTCTAGCCAATCAATGATTTTTGAGCCTCATGGTCTCCTTGATAGTAGTTGAGTTGAGGCATTTACTTCCACTCAACTACAATCAAGGAGACCATAAAATCATTATCCATTTTGGATAAATTAGCATACTTTGGGGACTTTGAAGTTAGTGATCATTCTCCTTTCATCAAGGTATTGTAAAGCCAAATGGTCAATCTTGAGGGTCCACAATGTAAAGTGAGCCTAAGACAAGTAGAGTAAAGGTACGCTTATTTCAAGTTCCGATAATGTCTTAGTAGTAAATACAAGTGTTGAAAATATCTTGACTGTCATGATATTTAAGTTTGATTTATTCATCATAATATGGGCAAGTGATATCAAATACTTGCACGTCATTCACAAATAATGGGTTAAATATTACTATGAGTAATTGGTTCATTAGAATGTTTGTAAATGGTTATTGTTGTCGACTTATAATATTTACCTTCATATGGTGGTCACTCAATTTTTTGCGAAATCTATAATATGTTATATATCACCCTTTAATTTGACAAGCAACTTTTTCCCTCACTTGTTACTAGGATATATGCACAAACCCCTTTCTCTTAATTGTATTAGAAGGCGTTAATACTTAACCCGCCAAAATTTCCAAATGCCTCCCGCCAATGCCTCCCCCGACGATCGCCCATGAGCGACCGACGATCGCCCATGAGCGACCGACGTTCGCCCCTAGGCGACCGCCGATACAGCCGATGGGCGAACGTCGGTCGCTAGGGCGACCGCCGATCCAGGTGATGGGCGAACGTAGCTCATAGGGCGACCGGCGGTCTACCCTCTTCGAACGAAGCACATGAACTTTGAAGAGCCATAACTTTTTCATTCGGACTCAATTTTTGACGAAATCACTTGGGTTGGGTCCCAAATTAAGTCTAGTTTAGCTGGTAAAAATTGCACACTCACACAATTAAGTATGAAAAAATGGCATGCATTTTAGTGAAGGGATTACTTGTTTCTTGGGTTTTTAAACATTAGGCATGTTTTACCATTGCAAGCCTATTATGTGACATCAAAAAGTTTTTTGCATGATGTGTTTTAGACAAGTGTGATCTTTAGATGCATCCCACAATCTTTGTAGTTGGAAGTATTTTGATCCAGATAGTTTTAGTATTGGCTTTGCAATGATATTTCTACGATGAAAAAAGTGAAAAAGTGGATGATTTTTGAAGAGATAGATCTCCTTCAACCATCGTTAGATTTTGAATTTTTATTTTAGAATGGATTCCAATTAGAGTGTTGTATTGGTGATAGAAACCTCGATTCATTCGAAGGTATATTGAAGATAACGTATAATTTGAGTGCTAGGGATCTAGGTTTGGACTATATTAATTACTTTGTAAAATATTTGGCAGTTTTTATCATTATTGAATCATCTCTTCCCTCCTTTTATATACACACCCCATTTCAACAAATTTAATTAATCCTAGGTATTTAATAGAAACTACTTACCTTCATCTTATAGGCCAAAACTTTTGATCATGTTTCATATAAAATACATAGGAAAAGTATAAATACTACTCTCTTTCTCTATTTCCCTATACACCTTACACTTCCCTATGGCTCGAATAGTAGTCTTGCAATGATAAAAATTGCCAAATAGTTTACAAAACAATTAATATAGTCCAGTAATAGACCCCTTACACTCAAATTATACGTTATCTTCAATATATCTTCGAATGGATCGAGGTTCCTATCACCAATACAACACTCTAATTGGAACCCATTCTAAAATAAAAATTCAAAATCTAACAATGGTTGAAGGAGATCTATCTCTTCAAAAATCATCCACTTTTTCACTTTTTTCATCGTAGAAATATCATTGCAAAGCCAATACTAAAACTATCTGGATCAAAATACTTCCAACTGCAAAGATTGTGGGATGCATCTAAAGATCACACTTGTCTAAAACACATCATGCAAAAACCTTTTTGATGTCACATAATAGGCTTGCAATGATAAAACATGCCAAATGTTTAAAAACCCAAGAAACAAGTACTCCCTTCACTAAAATGCATGCCATTTTTTCATACTTAATTGTGTGAGTGTGCAATTTTTACCAGCTAAACTAGACTTAATTTGGGACCCAACCCAAGTGATTTCGTCAAAAACTGAGTCCGAATGAAAAAGTTATGGCTCTTCAAAGTTCATGTCCTTCGTTTCTAGAGGGTAGACCGCCGGTCGCCCTATGAGCTACGTTCGCCCATCACCTGGATCGGCGGTTGCCCTAGCGACCGACGTTCGCCCATCCGCTGCATCGGCGGTCGCCCCGTCAAAAGGGGTGCGCGGAGGCTCGCGGACACTTTCTCCTTGATTGCTTGCCCATCACGTAGACCGCCGGTCGCCCTGTCAGCATTGTTCGCCCATCGACTGGATCGGCGGTCGCCCTAGCGACCGACGTTCGCCCATCGGCTGGATCGGCGGTCGCCCCATCAGGAGGGGGTGCGCGGAGGCTCGCGGACACTTTCTCCTTGGGTGCTTGCCCATCACGTAGACCGCCGGTCGCCCTGTCAGCGCCGGTCGCCCTGTCAGCGTCGTTCGCCCATCAACTGGATCGGCGGTCGCCCTAGCGACCGACGTTCGTCCATCCGCTGTATTGGCGGTTGCGCGATTTGGAGGTTTTGAATGAAGTTAACACCAAGTATCCTATACCATGCTAGGGTTGAATCAAATTAACACCAAGTATTTCCTTCCATGTAAATCCAAGTTCCATGTGGCTTCTTTCATGATTTAATATATTTAATACGGTTAGAGAAAATAATAAAACCACCTCCTCCCCCCTTTAGTATAACTTCCTCTATTACTTAGCATCCTACAAAGTCAAAGTAAATCATAACATGTAGATACGTTTCTCTTACGGGAAATTTTGTTCTTCCATAATTTTTATAAGGTATTTTTTAGTCAACACAAGTTTTAAAATCGTTATCCCTTTCCACAAATCTATTTTCCGTATATCATTCAATATTCTACTCATTCAAATGACTTACAAGTAAATGATGACCTATAGATGACATATCCCCACGATTTTCTAAATAACACCATCATTTCCATAGGGTCATCATTAGGTAGTCTAAGGGTTTAAATTGTCCCCTTACCCCCTTTATCTATTTTTTCTTATTTTTGAAGTTTTGGTGTTTGTAAGTGCTTGTAACCAAAATCCACCCTATAGATCCTTTACTCCAACGATTTTTTTTTATAGCTCCATCATGTTCATAAGGTAGTTATTACATAGTCCAATTCTTTTTAAAATATTTTTTCTCTCCATTTAACTATTTTTTATCTATTATTTAAAGCTCTACTTACTTCGAAAATTCTATATTAATTTGGGAAAAATAGTACAGGTTGTCCTATAATATTTTTGATGGTTCCATCATTTTTATATGATCCATATTACCTACACTAAATAGGCAGATTAGTGTTAGATACACTAATTTACATAAATAGGCTATAAGTTTTTACTATTAGTCAATATTTGTACCCTCTACAATGGTGAAGATGGGGATCCTTACATAGTATTGGAATCGATACTCTTGGTAAAAATTTTATCCCAAAAGTAAAAACTTGTAGCATTTTCAAATCTTATAAAAATCTAACACTAATGTACCTATTTAGTGTAGTCCAAATGTTCAAATTACATTCCCCACTTTGTTTTCGTATGCATGTGCGCACACCACCTACTTTCACATGACTATTTAATTTTTAGAAATTCGGGAAAAATACTTTCGTTCGTCCTGTGCCCCTAAGACTTATACCATATTTTTTACACAATATGAATCACCTAGGAAAGTTATCAACACCCCTTCCACAGTTCCACTCCCTTTTTGCTTATATATTTACATATGCCCCCGTGCTTCAAACCCCGCAATTCAAATATCCCCATATAAATTCAACCACATAGGCGATCGTCGATTGCTCAGGCGATCGTCGGTTGCCCAGGCGACCGCCGGTCCAGGCAAAGTATAAATACTACTCTCCCTCTCTATTTCCCTATACATCTTGGACTTCCCTATGGCTCAAATAGTAGCCTTGCAATGATAAGAACTGCCAAATATTCTATAAAGTAATTAATATAGTCCAAACCTAGATCCCTAGCACTCAAATTATACGTTATCTTCAATATACCTTCGAATGGATCGAGGTTTCTATCACCAATACAACACTCTAATTGGAATCCATTCTAAAATAAAAATTCAAAATCTAACGATGGTTGAAGGAGATCTATCTCTTCAAAAATCATCCACTTTTTCACTTTTTTCATCGTAGAAATATCATTGCAAAGCCAATACTAAAACTATCTGGATCAAAATACTTCCAACTACAAAGATTGTGGGATGCATCTAAAGATCACACTTGTCTAAAACACATCATGCAAAAACCTTTTTGATGTCACATAATAGGCTTGCAATGGTAAAACATGCCTAATGTTTAAAAACCCAAGAAACAAGTACTCCCTTCACTAAAATGCATGCCATTTTTTCATACTTAATTGTGTGAGTGTGCAATTTTTACCAGCTAAACTAGACTTAATTTGGGACCCAACCCAAGTGATTTCGTCAAAAATTGAGTCCGAATGAAAAAGTTATGGCTCTTCAAAGTTCATGTCCTTCGTTTCTAGAGGGTAGACCGCCGGTCGCCCTATGAGCTACGTTCGCCCATCACCTGGATCGGCGGTCGCCCCAACAGGAGGGGTCCAGCTTGGCTCGCGGACACTTTGTCCTTGCCCCTAAGGTCGCCTAGAAGCGGTTGCCAGGGCGACCGCCGGTCTCCATACTGGACCGCCGGTCGCCTTCTCGCGGCAGCCAGGGCGATCGGCGATCGCAGTAGGCGACCGACGTTCGCCCCGGTGCGACCGTCAGTCGCCTAGCGAGGTCGCCCTCCCGCGGTCGCCCACTGTGACGTGTATTTTGATTTTCCACGTCATTATCAACCCTACGCCACGTAGGAAAATAGCTTTTTACCTCAAGGTAAATCTCAGCAAGTTTTTTACTATGTAATTTTTGGTACGGTCGACATTTTCGTCGACTCGACGTCTAACAGACATGTCCAATACGTCAAATCAGACAGATATTCCCAAAATTGTGTCTAATAAGACAACCCTGCCTGTAGGTCCATCACAGGCCTCAGCTAGCGCATTGACAGGCTAGTTGCATGCCCTCCCGTGAGTCCCGTCCCTCCCATCCCATCTCCTCCATCCCCTATTCTCCTCCCGTCCATCTCCTCCATCCCCTCCCGTCTATCCCCTTCCCTCCATCCCCACCCATCCATCCCCAGAATATGTATCAATATTAATCAATATTTATATTATGGTTGTTGAAATCGCTTCAAGCATGAAACCCATCTATATACTATATGGTTGAAGTTGACAGATTAAATGAAGAGTATTTAACTCCACTAGCTTGCGAACCATCACATCTATTATTGAAGTTAACTGAACTTCAATTCTAGACGAAGAGTTTTAATTGCCTATCCTGAAAAAAACCAAGTAACTTATCGGCAAGTGTTTCAATTTTGTATTAGTTACTATTGATCAACTTGAGTAGATCATGGATAAGACCTTGAAGATATAGTTTGAATATTGTTGAAGTTGACAATTCAATTTAAGACGAATAATTGAAGTAGGCAACTAGTTTGCAAGGCGGCCATCTGTTGTTGATGTTGATGTAACTATGATTCTATATGAATATCTAAATGGCTTGTTCACCCACAAACTAGTTCGTCGTAAGCCACTCACTATTTCTCTAGTATTTAAAGATACTCTATGATCCAATATATAATGATCTTACTTGCTCAAACATTTTGAAAGTCAAGAAATATAATTTGAGAATCTTAGTATCTTGTACAGATTATTATACATTTTTATTTTCTGAAAAAGTACATGAAGAAACTAAACATTATACTTATATTATATATCTAAGTAACTCCGCAGTATCCAATTGTTGCCTTTAGACAAGAAATCAATGTATTTATCCTATTTGATCAAATTTTTCTAAGAGCTAGCCGGAGAGCCAGAGAGCATTTTGGAAACATGAGTATCTAAGAGCATCTATTTATGATAAAAACTTATGATGTGCAATTCAATACCTTCACAATACATGAAGTCAATCAACATCTTTATAATAGTACATTCTTTTAACCTCAACAAGTTTGGCTCATTTCTAGCAAAAGAATAAACTTTTAATTAGAAGTGCTATAACTAGAAGTATATTAAGTAAGTTATTCACATCTCAACCAACAATCTTGTAGTAGAAATATTCTACATCATGTGGGTCAAATTTTGAGTCATGAGGTCTCATAGATTGCGAGATCCTAATATCAGTTTTTAAAAAATCTCAAAATCTCAACATTTTCACTTTTGATGTCAATAGGCTACCAAAAGACTTATTGCAAAGCAGAAATCACCTACTTACTAAAGATATTTACCTTCATCTCAATGACAACCTTGAACCAAAAAAAACCATGAGAAATTTCTTTTGGTGCAAAATAATGGCCTTGCAATAATGAAGATTGCACCAAAATCTATATAGGAAAAAATGTTCAAAAATGGGCTCCTTAGTTGTACAAAATTATATGCCTTAACTTCGTCACATCTTGGATGGAATTGAGGTTTTTACTACAAATATTAGATTCAAATTGGAATCCAATGCAAAAAAAATTTAAAAAAAAATAAAAAAATAAAAAAATAAAAATAATATATATACATATATACAAAATTGAAATCCAACCGTGGATGAATGAGAAACTTCTCCTCAAAAACCATGTACTTTCTTGAGTTTTTAAGAACGAAACATTATTGCAAATATTTAATATTTATGCACCTATGCTATAAATATTTTTTAATTAAAAGAAATAAAAAAATAAAATGTATATATATATATATAATATGTATATAAAAATAAAAATAAACTTCCAATTACAAAGTTAATAGTGGATTTCATCTTGAAATCATACTTATGCAAAATAGATTCACGAAAAACTACATTGAATTCACATGATTCACTTGCAATGATAAAACATACCCCTTGTATGAAAACCCAGAATCGAGATATACCTTCACTAAAATGCAGACGCGCGTTAACCCATACTTTGCACCATGAATTTGCAATTTTTACCACATAGACTAATTAGACTAAGTTTGGGACCCAATACAAGTAATTCTATCCAAAAATGGACTCCAGATGAAAATGTTATGGCTCTTCAAAAATGCTATTTTATGCCATTTAGCTCGTTTAAGGGTTAATGAGGCTCTAATATTTGCTTACAAATGCTCCTTACCAACCTCGGACCAAGAATTTAGAAAAACTTACCATTGAAATTGAGTTTTTTTCCCTTAGAAAACACTTCAAATCTACTTCGCACCAAGGAATACTTCAATTTCACCAACGGTGAGGACTTTGAATTAAAGATATGAAATGCACCTACATGTACAGTCGGGTACAGAAATAATTCGAACTGCATTTGAAGGCAGTTTTTGAAAAAATTTCGAAATGTGCTTGTATACTCAAAAATGATCGGAATTGCAATCCGTAAAAGGCGTTGGAACCACATTAGAGTGTTTTACACTATCATTGCGAAAAAATTCTTCTTTTTTGTAAAATTGTTCAAAGAACTACAACTCTACATGTTCCATCTACAATTGACTACTGTCGCTTTGTGCTTCAATTGCAATGTTCATTTTCACTTGCAAAATTGATATGAGTGCCATAAGTTGTTCTTTAAATACTTGAGCTCATGCTTATTGAATCAATGATATGTTCCTTGTTTGTTTCTTGGGTAGGAGGAATGTCTTAGAATGTGCTTGTGATTAGTCAATTTTTCTAAAAACTTTGTGAAACCATTCACACTACTAGAAATGTCCTACAAGGACTTAAAGGATGGTTTGATAAAGTTAGGGTAATTATTTTCATAAGCTCATTGCCAAACTCAAATTCTTTTAGCATTCTCGCCAAGTTTAAATCAAAGTTCAATTTCACACCTTAAGTGTTGATTGGAAACTTATCACGAAACTACTCCAACTCAAAAGTTTAGAGGGAGCAAGTAATTTTGAACATTCAACAATGAGCTCAAGTAGCTAAAGAACAACTTATGGCACTCATATCAATTTTGCAAGTGAAAATAAACATTGTAATTGAAGCACAAAGCGACAGTGGTCAATTGTGGATGGAACGTGTAGAATTTTAGTTCTTTGAAAAATTTTACTAAAAAGAAGAGTTTTTTTGCAATGATAGTGTAAAACACTTTGACGTGGTTCCAATGCCTTTTACGGATTGCAATTCCGATCATTTTTGAGTATACAGGCACATTTCGAAGTTTTTTCAAAAACTGCCTTCAAATGCAGTTCGAATTATTTCTGTACCCCACTGTACAATTGAGATACTAGATCTTTCAAGCTACTTCCTCCAAAGTACATCAAAAATTGAAATTGTGCATCTTGTATAAAAATAAATTTTTAAAAAAGGTAATTTTATCTAAAGGGTTTTCGTCTTTAGGGATTAAGAAATTAGAGATGTAAACATGTTCACAACCCCACATGTCTACAATATTCATTCCATATTCATGAAAATTATGAGATCATGCTATAATTTACACGAAATACATGTAAAATGTGGGGTAGGATTGCGGAGTTGGACTCTTTTGGTGCACAAATACACCATTTGCGAAGATTTAAAATATTAATGTAGCACGTGGTTAACTTAAGCGCACTTGATGATGTCAAGGTTAACCCTTTAAGCTCCTTGAGATACAAATTATTTTTTTGCGATTTTGGGCACCTTAGATGAACGGGTTGAAAGTAATATTTTTGCCTAAATTATTTTTGGATGCTCCTTATACTGCATAGTGTATGTGGTAGAATTTGCAAAGTCAAATTCTACTTTTTGAGTCTTTCAGGACAATTCTTGGGTTGCGAGTGGCAATAAGGCAACTTTAAAATAAAAAATTAAAAAATAAAAAATTTAAAAAAAATTAAAAAAAATCACTTAGGCTTGGAAAAATAAATATTTAGATTTAAGAGAACCTACAAACAAGACATTATGGGACAATAGAAGCATTTACAAGTACAATATATATATTAAAGTGGGCTTGATGTTGTGCATCAATAGGGATTTCTTTAGAAGTCCAATCTTATTGAATCAATCATTGCATTATAACTTACTTTAAGTACATGGGGGCATATATATCATAGGGAGGTCAATTGGGCAATTTATTCATGTTAATCCAAAGAAGAGTTTGTTGTATGAATATATTTATTTAGTTCTTAGAACAACCTAGTACCTTTCTTTGACTCAACAATCACATGAAGCCCAATCTCCAAAGGCAAAATGGCCCTTAACCCAATACTTCTTTGATATTTTCTGAGAGTTTTTAAAACCTCAAAACTACAATTTTCTACCTCTACACACTACTCGGGGTGTGAAACAATTCTTAAAACCTCCAACCGTAAGACCTTAAACCTATGACTATTATTGGGTACTGCTCCAAAAATTGACTGTTAGATATTTACCATCTGAGAGATCATAGCATCCAAAGTTTGTATGCTATGCAAGTCTTTTTGGGCATTTTGAAGATTGTTTTTGAAGTTTATGGAGGCTACCCTTGTACTACTGGTAAACTATTTGACTTAAACCACTTTGGAATTGAGTAGTAATTAAGTAATGAACATTTTTCAATTAAAAACAAATTAAAAATTTACTTTTTTAAGCTACCTTATCTCGACTCGCAACTGAAGGATTGTCCTAAAAGACTCAAAATTTTGAATTTGACTTTGTAGATTTTACCCACATACACCTTGCATTATAAGGAGCACCAAGTAAAAATCTTGGGCAAAATTATTACTTTATCATTTAGACTGCCAAGATTTGCAAAAACCCATTTCAAGTTTCAAGGAAGGTAAGGGGTTAACAATCAGGTGCATGGCGATGAAGAAAATTCATTAGTTTGTAGTCATTTTGGAGCAAAACTTAGATTTGCCATGTTATTTTGATGTATGGGTGCATCAAGCAATGGTAAGTAGGCTTGACTAGGCGCCCTAACTTGTTTCTGACATCGACTTCATATTGCTAGCATCCAAAAGATTTAACCCTTAACCCTATAGTTAAAAACAACCGCATTGTGGTCGATTCGCATTTGAAAAAATGTTGTTTTTGCAAAAATTGAAATGTTGACTTTATAACTCACTTTTCGTTGGGTGAAATTTGAAAAAACATTGTAGGCGGACTAATTTGATAGTTATAAAGAAGATCCTTTTATTAAACTACCCAAATTAACTTTAAAAGAGACAAGTGTTAGCGGATTTCAGATATGGTTGTCTTGGATGTTACTAAAAAGCTTCTCCTATACTCCTATAGGGGTGAAATTTCTCAACCTATTTTTAGCCAAATCTTACATTTTCAGAAAAAGTCTCATAAATAGAAATGAAGGTAAGTTATCCACATCTTAGTTGTAAAATCATTTAGTACACTTAGCATAGGTGAAATAGTTCTGAATTTAAAGTTAAAAGCTTATCATTCAAAAAAAAAAATTAACGACTGTCGCATATAGGGGTTAAGATTTGTGCATAGTTGGTCCGGGCTAGGATTTCATTATATTTAGGTAAACGAGTTAAGAAATATGCTGATGTTGAAGTTTAGTTTTTGGACTTTAGGTTTTGGGTTCTGAGTTTAAGATTTGATGTCTCTACATACAACATTATAGTTAAATTTTAAGAAAAAGCAATCTACTCTATTAACCCCAAGTGCCCAAGAGAGCAAGGATGGGCTTTTGAAGATTCCAATTTAGAATCTTGATCTAGAAAATTTAGATTTAAACTCCAAAACTCTTAGTTTAAACTTAGACTTTATTTGAATATTATTTTTGAAATCTTACTTATAAAAATACTACTACTCATGTTCCTAAATTTCCAACTTTAAACTTTTACCAATTTTGCAAGGCCAGCCTTCAAAATGTACAACATCAAATTTCAACTTTTGCAAAAAAAAACATTGCATCAACTTTGACCGTTATAATTTTTCAAATGGTAAAGATCCAACAGTTGAAAGTTTTTAAAGGGTAGTACTAATGGTAGTTAGTTTTAACCCCTAAAAATCCAGGCGTTTCCTCGACCTCCATAACCAAAAACTGCCATCTTTAACCTTCGTTGGGAAATGGGGAAATGGAGAAACTATTTTTTTGGTTTTAGACTTTGAATCGTAAGATCTTGTACCTAACTTGTATACAAAAGACTGGTCAAAATTTCAACCGTTGGATGTTTGTCATTTGTGAGATCATAACAATCAAAGTTTGACCAACACTTTTTTTTGCCGCTGCGTGAGAAGCATTGTCTAAATGGTGCCAAGGGCAACTTGATGATTGTTACTTCAAATATTTTTCCCTCATTTTTTTTCATGTAGGTAATCAAGGTGGGTATGCTCATGCAAAATTTTAGAGACCGATTTCACTTTTTGACCTTAATGTAAAATATTTTATGAAAGATGGTCTAAAAACAACCATATAGTAAAACAAGCACCACGTATGATATATTTAGTTTGAGAAAAATCTGGACGGTGAGAAGGTGCATTCATGATAATGTGAATTTTGAAAAAAAAAAAAAATCTTGGAAAAATCCAAAATCTCAATTTTTGGCAATTTTTGAAAGAAAAAATTGTAAAATTACTAGAAATTGTGAAGATTGTTTTTGAAAGTTTTGAAGGCTGCCCTTGTAAAATTGGTAAACTTTTTGACTCCGGATACTTTGAAATTTGAATAGTAATTTGGTAATGAACATATTTCCAAAAAAAATTAAAATAAAAAAAATTATTTTAAGCTGCCCGTTTTGGACTTGAAACCTAAAGTTTCTAGATGAAGGTTATAAAATTAAAATTTGGCTTTACAAATTTTACCACATACACATTACAGTATGGGGAGCATCCAGTAAAAATCTTAGTTAATAATATCAATTTAATTCCTTAAAATGAGCTGCCCGAAACCTCAAAAAACCAAATCCGTTTTCCTGGATTTTTAGGGGTTAAGATCTTATAGTTGAAAGTAGAAAAAAAAAATGTTAAGTATTTGTCCATATGTCAATTCTTAGAAAGTAGTCAAAAATCAAAGTTTTTGAGGTTTTGAGACCCAAGACTTGCCTTGGGCATGTAGGGGTCAAGCAAACACTCTATATTTTCCTTTTTGTGTTACCTAAGGTGATGAGATTATGGTCCTTGCTTTTTCAAGAGGATTGCCTCCTTTGGTAAAACTCGCTGAAAAAGTAGCAATCATTTCATAACCAATGACTGTTACAAAGGGCAGGTCCGCCATCAACTCAAAATGACCAGTATTTCCATTAGTAAGTGTTTTATACACAAAGCTCTCCTCTCACCACATTTAAGTTATGTGAGCATCTGTAGATGATTTGAAGCATTGTAATCTCCTCCAATCATACTTTCAATTTCCGGATGGGTTTGTTCATCCATTTTTGTGCCGAAACAAAATTTTAAACACTATCTACTTTGGATACTTCAACACGTATATAATAACAAAACAACGTCTTGTAATATTTTCCAAGAAGATAATGAAAATAATGATAGATGACATTAGTTTCAAAAAATTTAGATTCAAAACATAATTTCATATTAATTCAACAATTTGTTGTCAAGGATTGTACAAATTTGAGGAAAGTTCTTATTATCAGTTGCACCATAGACTATATCATGTCGGATTCTTGTTGCACTCGATTCGTAAAGAAAGAGGAATCAAATACCAAATACGAACATCTTATATGTAGTACAAGTGTTAGAATCTCTTTTGGAATCACTCAATCACTACTCAATTAGAATCAACCTTGAGTACATCATAACTTATATTTTGTATGAAGTGCCAATATTTATTTCAAAACTTTCTTCCATTTATCTAGTATACCAAGGTGTTATTTTTGGGTATAGGATATGGTTTATGGCAACTAAAGGACTTTGGATCACATAGTATACCTATCTTCTATAGCTTCTAGGAGAAGAAAGTATGCTATTTGGAGGAATTTGTTGTTTATCGATATATACATTTTGTTAGAATATGAAACAAAAAGTGTAATTCTCACTTTGTTTTGTACTAGTCAAATCAAACCATGGCAATTACATTTAAATGTTCATTAAAAGTTTGGATGAATACAAGATATTACAATTACTTCATAATAAAATTATATGATCAAAAATGTCTAAGCACCTTAATGTGAGTAAGAATGTAGGGAAGATGAATTTTGCTAAGATGGCATTTATCCATGATTGACCCATTTTGATGTTTAGACTAGATTTGCTATTTTGACCAATTTGCTATTTTGATCGATTTTTTATGCATGTCTTTCTGACATCAATCCTTGTCCTTGAGAGTATCATTTGTAATATCATTAATTTTTATATGAATGAATACCACCAAAGACTTTGGTAGTATCATGCAATTTCACCAGTTATGCCCTCGAATATTTATTAATGCCCGTTCAAGAACATCGCATAGGAATGTTTATGTGCGGCCATTAATAAATATTGCCCTTACGATGACATTTCTCATCGGTAGTTTAGGAACTATTCAAGGTCAATAACTATCAAAATCTTAAATGTTTTGTGAATTTTGAACTCTCTAAAATGTGTCATATTGGCATAATAACATTATTTTAACAAAATTGACATTATGGTGAGAATTAAGCACAAACTATAATAGGCAAGTGAACATGGTTGTTTTAACATTTAGCACATTGGTGAGCTAATTTCTTTTTGTCTATTAACCCCTAAACGTCCCTAGTGTCGAAAAACGACATTTTGGATGAAGGGCAGAAACTTTGAACAGCCATAACTTCTTCATCCAGACTCCGTTTTCGACGAAATCACTTGGGCTGGGTCCCAAATTAAGTCTAGTTTGTGTGGTACAAATTTCAGATCCATACAATGAAGTATGAATTAATGGCATGCATTTTAGTGACAACAGCTTTTGGTTTTGAGATTTCAGACATTGGGCATGTTTCACCATTGCAAGCCAATTATGCAAAACCAAAAATGGTTTTTCATGATTTTTTTTTATATAAGTATGATCTTAGATGTATTCTAACAACTTTCTAGTTGCAAGTTTTTCGATCCGAATAACTTTGCTAGTGGATTTGCAATGATGTTTCTACAATGCAAAAAGTGAAAAAATGGATGATTTTTGAGGAGCTAGATCTCCTTCATCCACCGTTAGATTTCGACTTTATTCTTTGGGATAGATTCCAATCATAGTCTATTTTAAGTGGTAGAAACCTTAACCTAATTGAAGATGTATTGAAGATAGGGCATGGATTTGAGTGCAAAGGGTCTAGTTTTGGACTATTTTTCCTTTGTAAATTTTGAGGCAGTTTTCACCATTGGAAGGCTACTATTTGAGCCAAGATATTTTTTTGATGAATTTTTTTGGTACAAAAGTGCTTTTGAGATGAAGATGAACAACTTTCTAGTTGGTGATTTTTTGATTGCAAATTTCATGTTGGTAGTATTTTCACTTCAAAGTGGAAATGATGGTATTTTGTAGCCTGTTTTGCGCACTAATACGTTACGATCTCCCAATCTATGAGGTCCCATGAGTCTAGTTTTGGCCCACATGATCTACTACAAGTCTATTACAAGTTTGTACGGTTAAGATCTGAATAGCCTATCTTTATTTTCATCTATATCACTTTTTTTGAAAATGAGTTTTTGGCTAAAAATACCCCAAGGACGTTTAGGGGTTAAGATCAACTATGAAGATAACAACTATTGGATTTGGCTATAATCTATCTTCATATGCAATTACATTGACCAATCAAGATTGAACGACCTACTTGTGACCTATGTTTGAAGTAATGATAAACCAGTACGAACCTATGTCCAGAGGAAAGTGAAAAGGTGAATTTAGAATCATATTAATATGGAAAAAGTCTAGAATTCTATAGTGAGGCACTCTATGCATGCTTACCGCAATGTAATTTTCAATTCCAAAAATATGTTGGGAACGGAGAACCGGGAAATTGAGAACTAAGGATGTTCAAAGGAGCTTCTTCAATTTGTGAAATTTTTGAAAGTCGTTGTTAAAGAGTCTGCTCCATGCATGCCACAAAAGACTAAAAACTTACTCACCAAAATAATCAACTCTGTAAGAGAGAAATTTGCTACTACGAGGCATAAATTTGGCTAAAAATAGGTTGAGAAATTTCACCCCTATAGGAGTATAGGAGTATAGGAGTATAGGAGAAGTATAGGAGAGGCACGAGAATTCTATTCAATATCATCTTCTACATGTTTTACTGATTACCATTTTGTTTTTGTAAGACTCACCTTTATTTTCAAGAAAAGCGCATACACACTAGTCACCTTTGAATCCATTCATTGCGCGACAATATTCATCATACATTCAAGTAATCATTTAAGAAGCCGTTTCTTGCATGCAAGCCATTCTCTCTCCATGACTATTCTCTGATTTGTAACAACATGATGTTTTGATCAGCCATCACCTTCAAGGTATCACACCTTCGTGAGACCTTTAACCCTTAAACGTCCAAGCATGCCCCTCGGGCTTGGTTTCCAGTGTATTTTCAACGGGCTTGACGTTTAAAGGTTAAGTTGGTTCATGCAACAACGGCATTGTGTGAGTATAATTCAATCTCCACTGTTAGTCTCATCATGATAGTAAGGTGCACATACTTTTTGGAGGTTGCCCTCGTGAAATTGGTAAACGCTTTGACTTGGATAACTTTGAAACTTGAGTAATGGTTTGGCTATGAACAATTTATTGTTGTTAAATTCCAAAAAAAAATCTAAATTTAGAGTGGTCGTTTTGAACTTGAAATCTAACATTTCTAGATGAAGGTTTTAAATTCGGAAATTGGCTTTCCACGAACACTTTGGAGTATAAGGAGCATCTTGTAAAAATCTTAGGCGAAAATATTAATTTCAACCCCTTCGTATAAGTTGCCCAAATTGGAGAAACCCATTTTGGGTTGTGAAGATATTTAGGGGTCAACCTATCAAGAATCACACACCTTGAGCTCAATTGATGATAATGAGACTGAGGTGCTATGACAGAGAGTTGATAGCTTTCACCACTAGTTTTCTAGCGAGATGTCATATGACAGGATTTGCTCTAGTAAGCATAAAAATGTGGCTTGGTAAAGGTTGGACAAAACTTCCCTCAACCATGTTCATGTTATGTATGTTGCCGGTTGGTACTGAGAGTTCAATTTTTTTCTTTTTTAATTCCAAGTATGAGCTGATGATGCACAATCATAGAACGAGTAAAGTGGTACCATAAGGAAATTAAAGAACTCAATATACTATAGTTTGGAGATCAAAGTGCTGAAGTAGTACCACGAGGTGATTAAAGAGCTACATACATTATACTTTGGGGATCAAAGTGCTCAATTTTGTACTTGTTTGAAACTGATCAAAGATTTGGGAACATATGAAGTATTAATATGAAAAATCTCACTTCGCACTAAAAGAGGGCAAATCTGAGAGTAAAGAATGCAAATAGTGATTTTAAAACTTTAGGCGTTAACCCCTAGAAGTCCAGGAAACCAAAAATGGGTTTAGGGGGTTCCTCGAACCTTAGGAAAGAAATCAAGAAGATTAAACGGTTTGGAATTTTTACCACTGCAAGGCTATTATTCGAGGCAATTTTTTTTATAAGTTTTCTGGTACAAGGGAATAAAATGAAAGCGTACACTCACTAGTTGGAGATATTTCATTGTAGTAGCTTTGTTTGTAGAATTTCCACTCTAAGGTGAAATTCGTGAAATTTTGTAATTTGATTTGCGTACTAAAACATCGTGATCTCGCAATCTATGAGGCTTCTCAGGTCAAATTTTGCTCCACATGATATGCAACAGTTTATCACAACATAATATAGTTAAGATCCAATATTTTACCTCCATTTTCATACGACATTTTTTCAAAAAAAGTGTTTTTCAAGCTAAAAATAGGCTAAGACGTTTACGGTTTTATTGAAAAGATCCAAATTTAAAGGCCCATAGACGCATGAGTTCAATAAGGATGACGTATGCAACAGTCTATTAATAATTGCAACAGTCTATCAAAAAGATTCATATCACACAAGATTTCAAAGAGAAAACTTAACCTTCATTGTAATGGCATAATTTTATCAAAATAGCACATTCTGGGGTGTTCAAAAAGTCACAAGTAACGTAAATTTCTGAACATATTTGACCTATGAACTACAATGAGGGGCAAATATTTCTCACTAGTAACTCAAAAACATCCGGATGTTTTTGAACAATGGTTGAAAGTATTTGTCCTCAACCAAATATACTTCAAGGGGCAATCAAAACCGCAACATTTTTGAAGTGTGGTTGAGAAATTTTTGACCTCGCTCCTTCTTTCAAGTAAAAAATTGCCAACAATGTGTGAGGATAAAAGCACATTAGCGTGGAACAATCTCAACCTACTTAGCAGTATACTCCAAAAGTATTCAAAGTCAAACTTCAGAGCTTTGCTCATAAACTTGATTATTTTGGGTATAACTATAATTTATTTATTTTGAAGGCATTTCTAGGGTAGATTGCGGGATTTGAAGTTTTTTATACTATTTAGTGATCATTGACTTCCATAAAATAAAAAATTTACATATCTCTTCATTTCAGGAAAAAAAAAATATTGTTGATACACTTTTAATGTCATTGCAATGACCTTGTGATGACCTTGGAATGTTACCTTTCTCGTTTAGCTAGTGCTCAGTTGCCACTCTGAAAGCATCTAATGTGGTTATGATAATATAGTGAATACAATAAAAAATCACTAGAAATGTCAATTTGTAACTAAAATAGACCATGTACCAAAAATTTATGTGAAATTATACCTTTGATTCAGAGAATATTAACCCCTAAAAATCCAGGGGTTTCCTCGACCTCCAGAACCAAAAACTGCCATTTTTCACCTTCGTTGGGAGATGGGGAAATGGAGAAACTTTTTTTTCTGGTTTTAGACTTTGAACCGTAAGATCTTGTACCTAACTTGTATACAAAGGACTGGTCAAAATTTCAACCGTTGGATGTTTTTCATTGTGAGATCATAACAATCAAAGTTTGACCAACACTTTTTTTTTGCCACTGCGTGAGAGGCATTGTCTAAATGGTGCCAAGGGCAACTTGATGATTGTTATTCCAAATATTTTTCCCTCATTTTTTTTCATGTAGGTATTCAAGTTGGTTATGCTCATGCAAAATTTTAGAGACCAATTCCACTTTTTGACCTTAATGTAAAATATTTTATGAAAGAAGGTCTAAAAACAACCATATAGTAAAACAAGCACCACGTATGATATATTTAGTTTGAGAAAAATCTCGACGGTGAGAAGGTGCATTTATGATAATGTGAATTTTGAAAAAAATCTTGGAAAAAATCCAAAATCTCGAATTTTGGCAATTTTTGAAAGAAAAATTGTAAAATTACTAGAAATTGTGAAGATTGTTTTTGAAAGTTTTGGAGGCTGCCCTTGTAAAATTGGTAAACTTTTTGACTTCGGACACATTGGAATTTGAATAGTAATTTGGTAATGAACATATTTCTAAAAAAAAAAAAATTAAAAAAATTAATTTTAAACTGCCCGATTTGGACTTGAAACCTAAAATTTCTAGATGAAGGTTATAAAATTAAAATTTGACTTTGAAAATTTTACCACATACACATTACTGCATGTGGAGCACCCAATAAAAATCTTAGGCAAAAATATCAGTTTAAATGCTTAAAATGAGCTGCCCGAAATCTCAGAAAACCGAATCGGCTTTCCTGGATTTTTAGGGGTTAAAGAACGTGATATTATCTATAATATAGCAACACACCATCTAAGGGCATTTAATATGCTCACTCTAAACCTTGAATTACTTGACAACAATTTACATTCCAAACATTTAGAGTACTTTTGTGAATTTTTCACAAAATGTGACAGTACTAAAAACATAACAAAGTGCTTTGGTTATCATGTATTTATAACAATAAAGCCAAATCAACCTAATTGATGTTACAAGCATATATCACATGTAGATAATTTATGATTGCTCATTCACCAAGGTTCCTGTATACATTGCACTAGGACAACTTCTTGATAACATACAAGTGCTATAAAGCTTTTGCCATAAGTTCCCTTGTGGGAGCTCGACGACCAAAATCTTCCTAGACAACTATAATTTGATAGGGCAGTCATAACATATTGACAGGGAATAAAATTGAAAGGCTATTGGCCTATTGCCCTCATTATAAAGTGGAGCCTTTTACATTCCCTTCAAAAATATTTGCAATCCTTCAAAAAGAAAGGGATGATTTTATGTAAGCCCTTCAAAATGAACAACAAACAAAACAACAATGCTCTATTGTAATAAAAAATACACTGAGCTATGCTAAATAGTTGATTCTTGACTTCTTGAGAAATTTTTGAAAGCCTACCAAAGCCCACCTATAATATTGGAAAACCACTCGATAATGGTGGCATGAAGTTAGCGGCGAAGGTTGTGGATGTCCACAACAACCATGTTGTATGCATTTTTTTTCAAATTATACTCTTTTCTTATACCTTGATTCTAAAGGATTTTTTACATGTTTTTCAAATTCTGATATGACCTCTTTGATGTCAGTGTCCTGAGGACACGGTTAAGAACTTGTTGATTTGAAGTAAAATACAAAAGCTTGCATGCCGATAGAATTGGGGGGATACACATTCTCGACCTGTGATCATCATAGCACTCCATATGACTATAGTGGGCTCACTCATCTGATCAAGCACTTGTTGTGCATTCTTCATGTTTTTATGCTCGCTCATCTGATCAAACACCTGCAAGGCGTTCTTTTGCCCTTGACATACATGGTAACAAGATAGGGCTCTTTGTAGATAAAGGTCCAAAGGGTAACAAGACAACACCAGGTGAGCTAGATGACAGTACGTGAGGATTTCTACACCCACACTAACGTAAATGCAGAGAGAGTGACATGGCTCAAGCCATTTATCGATAATCTCCTCATTTGACATCACGATACTACATATCAATACAAGTTCAAGAATTATGTGTAATTTATTTCATGATACTCCATACATGGCATGCAATCGATCGCATGTGTCTCTAATTAACAAACCTCTCACGCATGATGCTATACTAACATCCGATCATGTTGCTCCGCAAGTAAAACTGGTCGTCTAATATTGAACGTCTAATCCCGAGACTCAGCAAGTCTTAGCAGGTACTAGCAGCTCCATCTCAGGCTCTAGCGCGGTGATTTCCACGTTGAAGAGTTTGAACTTTACAACACGACGCGTTGTTGGTTGCGGCATGGGAACCTTCTCAATTCGAGCAACCGCTGGAGCACCTTTGCGACAAAATGTAGTCGATAGAATGCTTGCCACTTTAAGTGACGACAAAGTTGGTACATCTGGAAGCCGAGGATACAAATTCATCGGCCAGGCCTCCTCCTTTGCACGAGTTGCATTGAGTTCCTTGTCCTCGGCACGAGTTGTATTCATAAGGTTCGATATTGGCGACGATTGCAGCATGTGACCAAATCCTACACCTACACAAGCTGCGTGCCTGCGAGCTCTCTTGTTTGATAGGTGGGATTGGCAGTTGTGCGACCCCAAGTTGAAATAACTCCTCAGTCGAGGATAACCTATCTCTTCATTGAACTGCACGTACACACTAGTTATCAGCTTCAAAAGTATGTGTTAATTATCAAAGGTAAGAAATGACATTGACGATGTCAATTATTCAGCAACCACACATTGGTTGTCGATCGAGTATCTTAAAATGTATGACAGTCAATGCTAACCCTTCTGGCACCTAGTGATGGCAAGCGGGATCGAGAATGACAAGTTAGACAATGACTATTTCTCTTCAGGATGAATGCGGCATGTACCTGATCTGCTGGTGGTAGGCAGATTTTGAACACAGGCTGCTCAGGATGGAGGGCTAACGGAGGAGAAGTTTGGCTTGCAGCTTCTGCAGGAGGGGAAACTGCGCGCAATGCTCCTTGACGAGCAGAGCGCCTCTCCTTCGTTGGAGATGAAGTTGAGCCCTGTTCCTTTGCCTTCGCCTCATTTGCTAGCTTGGTTTCCAATGCCAACCGCGCTTGTCTTGCTTGTAAGGCCCTCAGATATTCTAATCATCAACAATATATTTCCCATCATTTCCCATCAGAAATAAATTTGACTACATCATCAGCGAGCACCATCTTTCTAGTCACCTTATTTGTGTTGATGTTCTTTGAACCTCCACATGTATAAGTATATCATGACCTGATCAATTAGTTACATACTTAATATCAAAATTTTGCTTACCCGGGTATACTGCTGCAAATCGTTCTGCAGCATAGGATGGCATGGCCCGAATATGGAAAGTATCCACAATCATACATGCCAGCTCTCCGAATGCATCCTTCACTGCTTCGTCATAGATGGCTCTGTGTATCAATGTATCATTACACATGCAATTTAGCGATGAAATGAATGAAGTGCTGCTTCTGTAATGAAATTATCTCAATTATCTCAGAGACTGCGTCCATATGAAACTCCAGTAATAAGAGAAAAGAATGATACAGTGAATCATGATACTAGCAAAGAAAATAATTTCCAAGTTACGGTATGTGGATGTGTACCTGGCTGCATCGTCTTCAGTAGGGTAGATCCCCAAGATGATCTCACTGCAAGCATATTCAGAGTGCAATGCCTACTTCAGACTCCCCCAAGTAAATCAAGATTGTGGGTGATAGTAGACTTATCTTTGAACTTTACGACTAACTCATGAGGCCCAAGTACCAAAGATTCGTAATCCTCAGTTCAACTAGTAGAATCAATGCGATCTTACCCGTAGGTAGCAATGTAGTGATCATTTTCTTTGATGTGTTTCACACCCGGATAAGTTGCTTGCGATCCGTAACCACGACTATCACGGCGGAGATAAAGCACAAGCTGGTCCTTGCTGAGCTTGTAAATCTGAAAAATGAAATATTTAACCGGTCCGATTTGCAATAGTCCTACTTCTGAATCATGTACCAGTTCCATATGAATCTTAAGGATGCTACCATCTAGTGCAAGTGAGCAGCATACATGAGACATTTCCATTTGATAGTCTTCTGGTTTGAAGTTGATGTCCACATATTTCCCACTCAGCATAAGCGCAGCCTTGTCATACGCCCTGCGATCACTACTAGGATTTGACCCTGTTTGCTACGTTTGGGTTTTCACTAAAGCGACTTGAGGGGTGTAACGCTAGCTACGTTTTTGCTTAAACGTAGCTTTTGAAACTACGTTTCAGAAGAAACGTAGCTAGCGTTACACCCCTGAAGTCGCTTTAGTGAAAACCCAAACGTAGCAAACAGGATCAAATCCTAGTAGTGGATGATCCGAACAAACACTGTGTTAAATGCTTATAAATCAACAGTTTAAGCAGTCAGTTTTGTGACCAGAAATCCAGCTTTGTATTACTTAGTAACAATCACTCATGCAGGAAGGAATCAGCATTACGATATGTATAAAGCTTCAATCAGTAAGGGAACTTCAAAAACTGACCAGGCCGCTTCTTCTTTTGTTGAAGATGCCCCTGCACATGAAACCCATGCCGTAAAACAACTTAGTTGACTTTCTGATCAAGAATAAACTGCTGGACGAAATGATCATTCTCTAATCAAAACCTCAAAAATTAACCTACATTCCATTATTCCAAGTGTAAGTGTTGTCGCTTTCAGAAAACGCAAGTATTTTAGGGGAGATATTAAGTTCTTACCAAGGTAGACTTGGGCATGGTCATGCCTGCAACAACGACCGATGATCTTAGAAATATTACACATGCAACTACATGCCTTGAAGGCTGAGTTGATCCTTTCAAGGCACTTATCAAGTTCTAATTAAGAGTCTGTCACAGATTATACATCAGTATCCATGGATATATTTGGGTGTCGACAAAGCTATTGTATCAATCGAGCCAGAAAAAGCAGTGTATATAGCAAGTGTGGCATGTTACCAGATGTGTGTCTCCCACCTTCCGGTCCTCTTGTAGAACGTGACACCTCGATACTCCGAGCTTCGGCTTTTCGGCCCACTGCGAGAGTGCTTCCTGCGAGCAACATCTGCTGCACTCATGTTCTTCAGAACCGGAGGATGATCGTCATCGATATACCGAGCTCTCAGTGAGCCCGCACACTCAGCGTACAGAGCATCGGGCATCGGAGTCTTGATGAAGTCCAGACATAATTTGCAGGGGTCAGTCGGAATGCATCGCCTGGTGCCGAACTTGAAGGTGGAATGGAATGCCGCCTCTCGTTCCTTTCTGATGGGATTCTCCAACTCCATCGCATGTTTCGACCACATCGGGGGCCTCAGTGGCAGGCCGTTTGGCTGCGCCGATGTATCCTTGAACTTCGACACTGGACGCTTTGGACTGCCTCTTGCTTTGGCTTTCTCTTTTGCTGAACCACTCTGTATCATCAAGGATTGATCGATGGTAAATCCAATTTCTAGAGCTATGTTAACTTGCACACAATCGATCTCAAAAGAGGAATCAAGGTTCGGCTCACCTTCACTGCTAGAATCTCAGCGGCGTTGGTAATCTCGTAGCAGACACTCTCGCCATCCGAGACTTCATGATACTCAAGGTCCATGGTCGTCTCGCTCATTGTCCGAGCGGGATCGAGCATGGCGTTGTTGGTGGCAGATGGATTGGACCAAACCTCTACCAGGCGGCCACGCTTGTAGGCTGGATTCAAGCTCGTAGCAAGTCGGTCAGGGTTAGTGAAATAAGGTGCGACAGGGGAAGCACTAGTTTTCCAAGCAGCACTAGTTTTCCAAGCAGCCGGTCTAGTGATGGGATGGACCGGGACTCCGATCGTAGCCGGGTAGGGTTGGTGCTGAACGCACGTTGTGTTAAACTCAGAATTATTACGACATCTGGTGTGGAAGAATCTAAGGCCCCTGGCAGCCATGGAAAGCGGGGCACTGTCTGGAGCAGGGAATGGCCATCCTGAGAATGAAGACCTTGTCGTGCCTGCGTAGGGACCATGGAATGGCCATCGTGAGAAAGAAGACCTTGTCGCGCTTGCGTCGCGATCCAGAACCATTGCAGCCTGGGTCGTGACCCTCGGAAAAGAAATGCAGCAAGAGTCGGGGAAGAGTCGGGGAGGAGAGCTACTAGGCAGCGCAAGCAAGTGAGTTCAGAGGAGCAAACGGATGCAAGGGAGTGTGATGAAGTTGCTAGAGAGAGGCAGATCGAGGTTGGTTTTTGTAACGATCATGGCCTGCAGGTCTGCCCGGCCCTCCATCGACCACGGCCCGGCGAGCCTTGATTTGCGCGTTGACAGCGGCTGTGAACAGTGCGTGGGTTGATTGGACCCTGCCTCAACTTCTCCTCTCCCTCCCCATGGCCCCATAGCCTCCCGCTTGAGTGCTCAATCATTCATTCATTTAGTATTGAGTTATGAACAATGAAACTTGTGTCTATTTTATCAGTATGAGGTCGATCGGTTAGTCGGTATGCATAACTATGTATAAGTTTTGATGGTGTGTGAAAGTTGTCTAGCTAATGAGTGATCACAGTAGTTACCCATAAACTTATGTAATGAAGGCTGAGCAATTGTTTCTATGCTGAGCAAGTATACGAGTTTGCGTTTGTAGTATTGAGTTATATTGTGGTAATTTTTTTTAAGGATAGTCCTCATGGACTTCAGTCAAGTGTTGATGTACATTCACTTGTTGGTATGTTTCTTGATAAGGCCATGATGTTTATTGAATGGCAATTTTTGATAAACGTTATTCCAAACTTAGATTTAAAAACTCTGAAGCTGACAATTTAGATTAGAGCAAGTTGTTGAATTGGAGCAAGCAATATGTCGACAAGTATGTGATAGCTTAACTAAGTGGCTTGTAAACTGGCCAATCCGTTACCCAGTCTTTGACAATTTGCCTATTATTGGCTCTCCTATAGACTGAGAATATTTTTTTATAACTTACATCCAATATATATTAATCTTACGCGTTTGAACATTGTAAATTTCGGAGAAAATTTGAGAAAATGGATATATGTTAAAGTGAAGTTTTGGAATATAAAATGTACTGTGAATAATTTTGATAAGCAAGTAATAAAGCTAACAACTTAAATCATCAAGTTTGGCTTAATCCCTAAGAATCCAGGAAAACTGATTTGGTTTTTTGAGAATTTGGGCCGCTCATTTTTTATATTTTTGCCTAAGATTTTTAGTAGGTGCTCCCCATACTGTAATGTGTATGTGGTAAAATTTGCAAAGCCAAATTTTAATTTTAAAATCCTCGTCTAGAAAGTTTAGGTTTCAAGTCCAAAACGGGCAATTTAAATTTAGATTTTTTGAAGTATTCTTTTTGGGAAATATTTTCATGTTTGAAGTCAAAAAGTTTACCAATTTTACAAGGGCAGCCTTCAAAACCACATGGAAAAATAATGAGGGAAAAACAATTTGAGTAACAATCATAAGTTGCCCTTGGCACCATTTAGACAAAGCCTCGTAGGGGGCGGCAAAACAAAGTGTTGGACAAACTTTGATTGTTATGATCTCACAAATGACAAACATCCAACGATTGAAATTTTTACCACTCCTTTATATACAAGTTGAATACAAGATCTTACGGTTCAAAGTTCAAAACCACAAAAAAAAAATTTAAAAAAAAAAATAAAAAAAATAATCAATAAGGTAGTATAATTCAAGAGTGCTCAGAGTGTATGATCTTACTTTGTTTTTGTCATGTCAAGCGACCTATTTCCCTCTCATATGTAAGTTAGTAATTTCTAAGGTTTTTTTACTTGTTTTTACAAATATATATTAGCACCTTTTCTAACTAAGAATGTAACTATCTCTTGGCTTTATAGTATTCAATGGTTGTCATTATTCTTGTTACAAGACCTTTTGTAATATTCTTATTAACAATTTATATACATGGAAAAGCAAACAAGTATCAAACAATTTAATATATTATAATCATAATTGTCATTGAAATTCATGCTAGAACACCAAAAACAACTTGTAGTCAGTGAACTCCATTCTAAAAAGTAGAAGATGATTCTAGTGTTTCTTTGTAATATATATGTTTGTATGCTACTTAAGTAGAATAAAACTCTATTATATCATGAGATTATACAGATGGAGAATTCTCTAGGCACCTCTCTTGCATTATCGGGTGCTCGGAGTAGAGTTGGAATTTTTTGATTTCACTCACCGTATGGGAAGATGTTGTATCATATATTTAATAGTAGTTAATTTAGAGCAAATGAGGGGTTTTACTTCAAATGTTACAATCAACTCATAAATTCAGATCAAAATCAAATTTGTGACTTGCAAAAATTAAAAGTTTTTTTGAAAGTTCAACTTCATGCTACATTAACCAATTTTAGACTTAGAGTAGTCCACATGAAACACATCAATGGCTCCTCTGTGGATCTATTAACAAGATATTAAAAAATCAAGAAAATTAATTTGGGAAATAATTTTCAAGAATGTGAAACTGCTAAAATTCCCTTAAATTGATCAATGATCGCAATCATGATAACTTATTCACAAATTGAATAATGCACTTAATTCACGCCAATCTCAAAAGATAGGATTGAATTTTTTCTCTTTCTTTTTTAGAGCACCATCCTTTGTGTTAATGACTTAATAATCACATGCCTCAAGCTTGTTTGCTAAGGTGGAGGCGCATAGAGATAGTGAAATTTCATCAATTTCTAATCACATCAAAGCAATATATAGAATCCAAACCTCAAGTCCGTCAAAATGGTATTATTCCGATAAAATGGCACACCTCAACTTTCTAAACTATAGTTCAAAAATCATGTGATATAAGAGAATTTTAAGGTGATATTAGGGAAAATTAGTGACAATGTATACAAAGAAGTGATATTAAAAAAAAGTTGTGATATTACAGAATATACCATTTTATATGAGCACAAATGTAAGATCTAGTGTGACAAAATGGCACATGGCATAGTGCCATTTTAACGGAATTGAGGTTAATTCGCTAAATCTTGTTCAATGTGTTGGTGCATTAAGCAACAATACTCATGTTTGGGGAGGTCGCCCTTACTTCTGCCATCAACTTCACGTTGCTAGTATTACATATTAAGACTCATAATTCAAGGTGGATTGCCCACTTGATAGTTTAGGAAATTTGTGATAAAATTAATAGTGTTTTTTTAATACACTTAAGAAAGTAAAGTGGAAGATAAATGAAAGCACCCCTAATTATAGACTCCCTTTAGAATTTGTTGTTAATCTATAAAGCTAAACTAATAGGGTTCCTAAAATGATGTCTGAAATTGACCCTGAAATCTTTATGGTTGGTATATGAAGAATTGGACTTGAAAACCATTATGTACCTATATGTGTCAAAAGGTACACTACTAGGTTTGATTCAAGCAGTCTACCTTAGAGCTTTGTTTTTTGCGGATTGCCTCCTATCTTGGCCAAAGTTGTTGAATGAGCAAAAAGAAAAAAAAGAAAAAATAAATAAAAATTTAAAAAAATGAAGAATGACCATTGTAAGTTTGTAACGGCAAGACGTACATCAACTTCACACATGAATAGGAATTTTGTATTACATCTTCTACACTCAAAGGCAAAAGTGCTCTGTCAAAGGGTTAGTTGTTTGTCTCCAGTCCTTTTGTCCCTTCATCAACCTTTGATACAAATATCAAGAATTGATAAAGGAGCAAAAGGATAGGTGACAAGCAAGTTCTCTCTACAGTTTTACAAGCTTCTATATATGATTCAATGCCCCATATCTTCATTCATACTTTTACTTTTCATATGATCTTGTTCTATTGATAGTTGCTTCTGTGAGTCAGATAAATAGATTGGAGAGGTTTTTATTAATACATTGATTTTTCACTATTTTAGATCCCTAAACAAGTGAGGCTTCTTTTTTTGAGACAATAAAAATAAAAATAAAAAATTGTGAAAGATTGGAAAAAATGACAAAAAATATTAATGAAAAACACTAGTTTCATATTTCTTATGGTTAATTAATTTTTAGAGATCCAACATGTTGTAAAGAAAGGTAACTAGATCATCACCATAAACTTCCTTATGTGTCACCTTCTTGCACTTACTTTTCAAAAGTAGAGGAATAGAAAACCAAGCTACACGTAATACAAGATACCATCTAATGAACTAAGCATTGACACATCTAGCATGTAGAGTGGTACTTTATAAAGTTAAATAGTATCAAATACTTTACATGAGTCAAAATAGCTTACAAAATGGTACAATGTAATATTCAACACTTTGCAAGTTAATGTAATATTTTCAACGGTTTTGAAAATTTTGAACCTCAATTTAGTTCGAAATGGCGTTATTCCCAAGAATATGGAGTATCTGCAACTTAGTTGGAATGTTAGTAGCTTTTCAACAATTTTTTACCTTTTAATGATTGGTAACAATCTCCAACAATCTGAAACATCATAGGGCAACGTTTAACGACAATCATCTATGATGATTGGGCGTTTCCATCTCAATGTTGTAAAAGAAAATTCCAATAGGAAGGTGTATGAAAATAAATTCTAACATTAATACCAATATTGAGTACATAACATATTTGGTGCATATAAAGAAGTGTGAATAAAGTGAAATTATGTAGTTTAGAATGAATGGGGTCATATGTAACAATGTTCATAGCTAATATAGTCTATGGTGTGATTCATTGTCAAATTCTACTGTACATTGTGCAATCCTAGTCAATTGATGATTAAGTAATGGTCACATATGCTCTTGTTTACATGGAAGTGCCATTTTGGTGCTATATTAACACAGATCACAATTAATGTAGTATAATATGTTGTTGTTGATTAAATTTTCTTTCGGATACTTTGGAATGCCAATGAATCCTAATGTGTGATCGATAATCAAATTTTTGTTTGTCTAGTTCGGAAAATTAGTGAATTGTGTAATAAGATTGATAATTATATACTCCTTTCTAATATTTGAGATGATAGCGACTTCTATTGTGTGATTGATTGTCAAATTTTCCTTCATACAGTTTCAAAAGATACTGATTTCTAGTGTGTAGTTGATGGTTATATTGTTCATTATATGATGTGAAATGACATTTGATAACTTATAAGATATGATTGAAAATAAGATTTTTTTTTCTATAGTTTGGAGTGACAGAAAATTCTAATATGTTATTGATGATCACTCTTCCCTTTCTTAATTTCAAGATGATAGTGGATTCTAGTCTTCTAGTGTGTGATTGATAGTCAAAATTATCTTCGTCTCTCGTTCAAAATGAACTTAATGGTGTGAGATTGAAGATTATATCTTTCTCTGCGTAGTTTGGAAGGACATTGGCTTCTAGTTTGTGATTGATAGTCAAATTTTTCTTCACATAAGAGAATGATACTGAATTAAAGTGAAAGAAACAGTAAGATCTTCCTTTGCAAAACTTAGGATGACGATCACTTCTAGTGTAATTGATACTAAGATCTTCATTAGGATAATGGAAAAATTCCAATGTGATTGAAAGTCACATTTTTCTTTGTATAGTTTGGAATGACAAAGAATTTGAGTGTGATTATTAGTAAGATTTTCCTCTGCACAGTTCAAAATGACTAGAAATTCCAAGATGATTGATTCTCAGATTTTTTTTATAGTTTGGGATAACAATGTACCATTATTAGTCAAATTCTAGAATGAGATTGTTAATCAGATTTCCCTCTACACACTTTATTATAACCCCTTTGTACACTTTAGTAGAACCCCTTATACACAAGTTTGGTATAACAATGCATTCTTCTATATGATTGAAGATTATCATATCTTCTTTTTATGGTTTGGAATGACAATGTGTATTTCTTAATCCATATCTACTATGTGATGATAGTCAGGTTTTCTTTTGTACAATTTTCAAATAACATTGGATTGCATTGTGCGATTGATGGTTATATCTTCCCCCATACAATTTAGATAAACGTAGCTTTTACCACATTTTGCTTTTTTTTTTTTTTTTTTTTTTCACCTAAAACTTTCAAAATATAGTGCCAAAAAGTATAAACCTTAGAATAATGAAAAAATTAATCACATGTAGTTCAGAAAGATTTTGGTTTTAATCAGTTGAAGTTTCGAAGTTTTGAAGATTTTTGTTTATTTGAACAATTAATTATTTACTACCAAAATCTAGTAGAGGCTACGGTCGAATGCAACTCTTAATCAATTCCTACTTTGTGATTGATAGTTAGATTCTCCTTTGTAAAGTTAAAAATGACATCAATTTCTAGTGTGTGATTGGTAGTTGTATTTTCCTATTTACAGTTTGGGATGATAGTTTGTGATAGTTAGTCAAATACGAGTATGCGATTATTTGTCAAAGTCATGTATGTAATGGTTAGTGAAATAATCCTTTGTACGAATTGGAATCATAATGCATTCTAGTATTTGATTGATAGTCTAATTTTCTTCGTACAAATGGTAATAAGAATGAATTGTAGTATGTGATTAACAAATTACATACTCCTTTGTATAGTTTTTTATGACAATGTATCCGATCAAGCAAAGGATAGTGATTCTCCCTTTGTAAAGTTAACGTAATCAAGAATGCCAATGAATTCTAGTGTAGAATTGATGGTTAAATTTTCATTTGTACACTTCCGAAATACATTGAATCGACAAATTTACAACCAAGGTCATTGATCATCATTCCTTCAATCCTTGAAAGAATCAAAGAGTGATTTGTTGTGCCAACCATGCATATCAATTTGTCTTAGTAGTTTCTAGCATTTCTTGAATCTTACTATTCTTATTAAGCTATGTGCTTACAATTCTGTCAGTATCTTCAAGAAACTTCACCATGAAAAATCCAACCCAATTATGAGGAAGTTTTTTAAAATGTACATTTTTATCAACTTTGAGCAAGTTGAGGTAAATTCATTGAACTCCAACAACAAAATTCTAAAGTGGGTCATCTAAGTTGTACGTCATAGAGAGCTTTCCAATAAAGATGTATCTTCAAACATGCCTCCAAATTTCCAGCTGCTAAACAAGGTTCACCTTGACTTACAAATCATGTCGGTGTTCAATAGTCCACTCACTAATAAACAAAGAAGTTGGAGAACCCAAACCATGGTAAGCCAAGCTATCATTGGTCGATACCTTTGCAAATCCTCGCTGGAGTCCATCCTGGCATCCCCGCTGGCAGGCACCCATACATCCCATTCTAGGCATGACCACGCCATAGCTGGGTCCTTTTCCTCATCCGGCGCTTGAATCTGACCCACAGCCCCGCCCACACCATTTGATTTTGCAAGTTCGCACCCGTTTGAATTCCGGAGTGGAGCTCTGGAATTTGCCGCTGTCTTACACTTTGACGCATACGCAGGTTTGAGATTCGTTTTCCGCCGGCCGATTTTGTTGGTTTTTCCACCCATTTTAGGTGTCTCATATACGTTTCTGAATACCGTATGATTGTGACATGAGGTGATCTGATTTGACGCGACTCTTCTCCTTTTAAAGATTCTGAGCACATCATTTGTTCAAAGTTCGAGACCCGTAGGTTTGAAGCAGTCATGGCCAGCATGACTTATTGTGCAATTCGTGATCAGTCGTTCATCAGTCGTTGTTTGATCGTTCTATTTTGGTTTCGCTTTCCCGCATGCAGCTCTAAAAAGCTGGCCCGGATATCCGAAATGTTCAAGAGATAGAGACTTTCCACTGTGCATTATGATGTCAGAATTCAAAGAATCGTTCATTACAAAGGAGTGACTAGGATAACAGATTTTGGTATTTTTTTCGGCGCGTGAAAGGGATTCATTCACTTGTCTTGATTTGAACTTGCTTTATGCCCCATTCCCATGCTTAATTCTAGGTCTGACTGTGTTTGATCTTGTTCTCATTACTGGATTTTCTGTCTAGAAACTCTCAGAGCATGGCGAATGTAGTGCCATTGCTTCTCTATCAATCTTATTTGGATTGAGCATTTTTCTACAATGAGCATCAGTTTGAAACGGTGTTCATTCTGTTTTCGGATATTTGTCTGAAGCTGCTGGAATCTGTTATATCTGATCAAACGCCTGTCGAAAGTATTGCTATACGGGCAGTTGCATATAGTATTACTTGTTTGTCGTTTGTTTGAATTATTGTGATTTGGACATTCTGTGATATGAGTTTGCTTCTATTGCAGTCTAAGTTTTGAGGCAAGATGATGAAGACGCGGAAAGACATCTTGGAGATCGATCGGGAGAGTGTCATCGTCATCGCCAAGTCAAAGCTCATAGATGGTTTGATCAACCTCCTAGGTGCGCTTTACCGAAGTCCTAATGTTCTTCTACAGACCCTAGGAGTTTTCTTTTTTCACATATTGGCAAGACTTGCAGCACTGGTGGGTAGCAAATGAAGGTCGTGAGTTCTAATTTATGTGCTGTACTGAAAGGTGCTCCCCGTCACTTTGATGATGTTGTGACAGGGCCGGATGAGAGACCGGAGTTCAAAATATTGTGCAGACGAATTGAATCGACCATTCGTGCTTGGTACAACTTGGAGTTTGAGGACTTGAATGTAAGAGAAGAGTCTGAATTCTATAAAAAATTGTCGACCTTGTATTATCGAGGTTTACACGTTCTCATAGTTCTCCTCGAGAACATTTTACTGTCAGAACATATTTCTGTTATACTTGTATGATGTTAGGTCATGGTATCTTACCAGCTCGGTAGATAAAGCTCTAACATTAGATACCTGTATCATGAGGTAGTAAATGTGGTGTTGCAAGAAACTCGAGTCTGATGTGTGTCCTTATCAATTGTTGGTTCTTTTGGTTCAGTTCATACGTAGTTCGACAATTAGATTCGAAATATGCTACTGTTTTTTGGCTTTCTAAGTGCAGAGTGTGTTTCTCAGTCAAGAAATTAACAGAATTTGCTGGATAAGTCCATTCCTGTCTGAAATCTCTGAGCTGATTATATAATATTTTTCGTTGTGCAGCAGCTGTATTCACTTTTTGATCCAGTTCATGGGCGACGCAAGTTGCAGCAGCTGGAACTCAGCCCTCCAAAAGTTGATAAGTTAGAGCAACGCTTCCTAAAGATCCTGTTCCAGGTGTGCTTGCTGTGACTGCAAGTGTCCCGTTTCATCCATATTTCTTCTGGTTCGAGGGGTTTTCTATGTGTTCATGAATTTCTCGCAGAGCACTCTAGCAGTTGCTGGAGCTGCTGGAGATTGTAATAGATCATCGTACACATGAGGGAGTATACGAAGCATGCTGGATTGACTACTACCTTGATTCGATTCTTAAGTAAGAAGGCTGGGCTTCATATTAAGTATCATTTAGAGATTGGTCTCATTCAAGTTGTCAAGAATATTGATGGGCTTGATTTACATGGTTACCAGGTTATGGAGAAGAGCAACTTCCAAATACTCAATGATGCTGAGGTAGAACTGGCACACGCAGGCCAGTATCTCGTCAACATGCCAATTGCGGTTGATAAAAACAAGGTGCTGCAACGCTACAATGATTTGGATGTTTGTTTTATCATCACTTTGAACACATGAACCTTCACTGCGGGACGTTTCTGTAAGCTTGGCCTGCTCAACCGTAGACTGTAGCGTTCGTCAGGTAGTAGCTTGCAGCAAGAAGACTATCATGAACAATGCAAATGTCATCGAGTAAAATGTGTGTGGTGATGACCTGGAATTTGGCAGTTGGACAAGAAGTTGTTTTCCACCTATTTCAAGGAAAACAAAGTTGACGAAGTGCCTGCATACGCGGATCAGGTATTGAATTCTTGTCCTCCATTCAAACCTTAAACAGCTGGAACAAGTAGCAGTTTATGTTACTGGAGATAAATGCTTCATTTTACTCAGCTATGCTTATGAATTAGGTGTTATCTATTCTAGAAGTGCTTTGTTGGCAAACGATTTGGAAGCAATCAAAAAGATAAGATTAAGCGTCGTCAGGGGTTTTCTGGTCGAGGCAATACACCCCATAGTAGTAATTATAAGTTTCCCTGCAGCTTAACATACTCCATCCTTGTATATCCACAGTACGTTATTTTTCGACGGGGAATTGGAGTCGACAAAACCACGGATTATTTCATTATGCCCAAGCTGGATCTTATCATCGAACGCTCTTGGAATTGGTTACGCGGGAAGCTGGGGTAATACTCTTGCTTCCTCTGAAAGCCTTCATCTTTTATTGTTGTGACGCATTGATGATGACTTATCGTCTTTTGCCGCTCCTTCTCTGTACATGCATCAGATTGCATAATGTGAAGGCCCAGGAAGTTGTGCATGTGCACTCTTTGTCAAGAAAGAAATCACAAGTCGGGGAAGTATCGGAAGATGGTGCGACGAAACAAGAGAACAGTTCAGAACCTGATGCTAACAACCTTCGATTTGAACGCATTCGAATCCAAAATATGGACATCAAGTGAGAGTAGTTCTGCCTATGTTCTTACCGCACAAGTTGATAGATTCCATGTCATATGCAACCAGACATTGTGTATACATGGTTGATTACAAGCCTTTCAGGCACTATATCTCAAAATTAGTCCAGCGTACGTTGTTATGTGCGACCCTGGTCTCTCTACTATCGTGTAACCCCTCTTCAATTGTCTGCTTACGAGGGAGCAATTGTGAGAGGTTAGATTCAAGTATTGCTCCTTATTACTCCAGATGTTTCGACGTTGATGCCTTTGTGCACATGCCACAGCTTGAACAATCTCTTCCAGCAGAATACAGTTCAGGAGCCTACGTTCGACCGTATGATTGTGGTTTACAGGTAACACTCGGATTCCTACCATGGACTGATAGAAGTACAGAAAGTATTTAAAGGAGCAAAGTACGGGCAGAAATTTCAGAAGCATAGCATGTTCTTATCTATATGCATCCATTATTTAGAACTTATGGTACAGTTGCATAATGTGTGAAAGCTGCACATTTATCACCAAATGCCATATTGCAGTCGCTCATTCTCCTTCTTAACATTGGGATAGTTCCTATTTCATGTCATTTTTATCCTTAACGAATTGAAAGTGTACATGTTTTCCATGAGCAGGGGTGCCTCCAAACCGCATCACATACTCGACCCCTTGGGAGACCGGTCCATTCACATCAGACATTTCCGGAACATTCCTTTGGCAGATATGGAGCTTGTTCTTGTAAGTAAATTGTACAATCACACTAACGAGGGTCATTCCTTGCAGTATTCTTGTACTTCATAGGTTTAAGGAGCCATTACACCAATTAGTGCATGGGAAGTTCTTTGCATATGTTTCTAAAGCTGGAGCTTCCAAAGCATGGTCGCTCAGATTGCCAAATCATTAGTTCTGTTACTTGTTGATATCCTCCTTCATTAGCCTCACCTTACGTGCTTTTCTGTGATTAGACTGGAAACCGAACACTACATGACACCCTAAACTTGAAGTGATTCTCTTATATATTATCTTTCCCGTGTGCAGCCCGAGAAGAAAAATCCAGGACTAACACCAATGGACTGGGTTAAATTATCTATATCAGCAATCCTAGGCCTGGTAAGTAACACAATTTATTGATGTATGTACTGTCTCGATGCAAAAGATATCCTGATCATTGGTGTTGGCAATAGTTTCTTTACTAGCCCGTATTGTTGTTGCGCAGGTTGCTTTGATTGGATCAACAGAATCTGGGAAGGGTGATGCAATGGTGCTCATTGCTGTCCTTGGTGGCATTATTGGTTATATTGCAAAGATATATTTCACGTATGTACTTTCCTTGCCTCAATTGTTTCGAATTTAGTTGGTGTCATAGTCGGCCATTGTCATGCATGGAAGAACCTGGCGTCCTCGAGACTCGACTAATATTTCTGCCTCTCTACTCTTAGGACGGATCATGACAGAAATTCTCACGGCACTTTCACGTGAAAGCGTCAGAGCGTGAAAGTGCCGTGAGAATGCTTTTGTTGTAAGTTCTTAGAACTAGAAGATATACACAGGGTTCCTGGTGGTGTAGCTTGCAAGTGTTCGATGGTTTTGAACGTAAAATCTCCTGTAGATTGATGTGTTATCTACGTTTCGCAGATTCCAGGCCAATCTAGTCCTGTATCAGAATCTCATCACGAAAGCCTTGTACGACAAGCAACTCGATAGCGGAAGGGGAACTTTACTTCATCTCTGTGACGATGTCATTCAACAAGAGGTTAGGATGCCACCTGTCTACTCCGCTGGCACTTTCTCGTGATTTCATTTATCTTAGAGAACCTTCACAGTAGTTTCACAATTTTCTCCTCTTAATTAATTAACGTGTGGATGCTTGAAATCCATGTGCTGTATGGACGTCCTGGGAACAGCCATCTGGAAACCATATTATGGTCACCTTAATTCGTGAGATTTTAGTATGCATCCTGAAACTTTCACCTACAGTAGTAGCGGCCTAGGCCTGCAACTTACATGAAAATTAACCACATTCGTCTTCATGTGCAGGTGAAAGAAGTTATCATGGCTTATTTTGTCCTCATGAGTCAAGGCAAAGCAACAGAGGAGGTGAGTTTGAAACCAGCAGGCCCTAGAGTGATGTGTTTGTCTGGAATTGTTACATGCGACTCCATTTTTCGTTGTTGAATTTGTTTTGAGCGCTTAGGTTCCCGAGTAGGATGTCGTAAAGTGTTGGATTTTCAGTCATAATCTGGCGATATAGGAAAGTAACTGCAGTGAAAGACTACTTAGAAGTATCATATCTGAAGTATTTATATCAATACTGCCTGAGGTTGAACAGGAGCTAGACAGACGCTGCGAGGAGCTTATGGCCACTAAGTTTGGTGAGAAATGCGATTTTGATGTAGAAGATGCACTGGTGAAGCTGGAAAAGCTCGACATCATTTCAAGAGTAAGTTAGCACTTGAGCTTCACACCAACCTTGTCCGCTTCCTCTGCTCTCAACTTAAACCTTGAACTCTTGAACGGTCTGTCTTCACGTATGTTGTAGTTTGGCTATGCTCAACGTTTCTGATGTTCCTTGAGCCACGACACTGGTAATCGGAGTTCTCTAGGGTCCTTTCAGTAAACACCATAACCGCATCCATTCTCCGAGGTGTAAGCCTTCAATATCAAATTATGCCCTCTGAGAAACCAATTATCTCTTCGAGATTGTGATTCATTGGGTCGGTTATTGGCACTGAAGAAGGTGTCACATTGTTAAAACTGGATGTTTTGTGCAACAAAAACTTCGGAAAATCGGAGTTCATCTCCTATGTAACTTGTTACTTTGTCAAGAAGTTCCATATAAGTTGTGCTCATGTATTAGCGCAAGAATGTTGCTAAGTGGTGGTCATTGTTACCGAATGTTCAGGATGAGAATGGAAAGTACTCTCATCAACCTTTGAAGAAGGCCAACGCTGCCATCGGAGAAACCACTGACGAGCTTGTTGAAAGAAGAAGTCATAGGAACTGAGAGTTGTGAACGCAGCGAGTGACGATGTAAGCTGCAGGCTTGTGCAACTTGAACTACAGCAAACCTGTGATGAGCAATATGTTGCCCTTGAAAGTTGTGCGGTACGCATAATGCGTAGTGTTTGTTGCTACATGAGTGCATAATTTAGTTATCTTCAGTTCTCGTTACCATCATCATTGTCCTTCGTAGATTTCAATAAAATTAAGTCTTGTTTCTCTGTACCGAATGCCCCCACTTTATATTTTCTTCATGGAGTTGTCAATATATTGTGAGCTGGGTTAGAAGCAGCTGCTTGCCCAGTGTAAGGGCCTATTGCAGAAGCCAGTCGTTCATTTGTTGGTTCCCGACCACATCGCCTACATGAAATTGAAGAAGTCACGAAAGAGAAAGTTTGCGACTGATCATTCTGTGATTTGAATATTGATGAATCCTCAACCATCCTTGGAGTGAACTATGGTACAGTAAACAGAATCAATCAACGTGCACGGTTGTTCTCGCAATTCGAACATGTTAAATAATTCTGAAACTCGAATGGTCAATCCACTACAGCTAAGTCATTTTCGGTGAAGATGTGCAAGCCGATCTGTGTGTACAATATCAATACAATTGGCGGTCAATGTAAGCGTTCTGCGCGTCGACATTTCAGATAATTTCTCTCTACACTAATTCTCAGGCAGTTTTGAAAGGGAATTTCATGATGGAAGCTGGATTTGCTTGTTTACTTGGTGGGCAGTATCTACAGGTCGCTTCGTTCAGATGCCAGTGACACCTCTGATCACTTTCACTTATCCAGTGGAGATCCATGATAAGGTCTTCGATGAGTTCTTTACAGAGTATTATGGTTTTGGATGCCGATTGCGTCGGCTTTCCCTCTATCTATCTTGACTGACGCGTTTCACTTCTGGACACAGTTTCTTGAGATGCAGTTCGGAGGTTTGGGGCTTATTTCGTCATTTCGTGGCTTCGTCGGGTTTATGATATTTCTCCTTTATGTTTACTTGAATAGTCTGGCACTTTGTAGTAGATTTCAGAGGCCAAGTGATAGATACCTAATGGATTTATGGATGGACGTAGTCTTGCAAACAATTTGTGTTACGCTAATAAGATCTTAAGTCATCCTTAACTTAATCTGTTCAAAAACTTCTCAATAGAATTCAAAATTTCAATTTCTGGAGCCCCACCCTCAAAACATTCGGCTGAAACAGTGATAAGTTGACCATGTACTGTAGGCGGTCTGGAGGGATCTATTAAACATTAAAGATTGGGACTATCGTACTGTCGTGACCTGCCATCTCTTTTGAGCCTTCTATGAACTATAAGATTATTGACTGCTAACGAGAATCATTACTAGAGTGCAGAAGGATGCGCATCGAAGCCCAATGGGAGAACGGCGCAGTTTGGGCACTCAAATGTACATGCAGAAATCCTTTTGAAGAATTGTTGGTGCCATCGATTTGCACTGAAAAGCACCATGAAATGGTATAATTACTCCCACTGTACTTGCTACCATTGGAATTATATCCAAGATCGACGACATTTGGTGTTAGCGAAGTCTGTTATGTACGCTTGTGGTGGATATCGCAGGTGCTCTAAGACGTGGGCGTCATCAAGATGAAGTCAGACTGCTCTCTGGACTGTCTTTCATCGTCGTGAGGAAGACAGGATGTGGCTACCCTAGAGAGAGTGGAAACCATTAACCAAGTTTCTAAGTTGAAAAATTGGCCCATCACCACATATAGATATCCTCTTCTGCTCGAAAAATCTCGATTGCTCATGAGCGGGATTGTTTCAGATTCCTTTAGCAAGTGGATGATCTATGGGCCGTATTACCATGGCTATCACAAGATCATTCCTCTTCTGGTGCTCGTGGTCACATCCATCACATCATATTTGGTGCAAGCGATGAACGTATTGATCAGCGACGATGGTTTCATCGTCCCATCGAACCATATTCTCAATGCCTCCGACTATCACCTACTCATGCAGGCTGATTGCAATTTTGAACTTCAATCTAAGGTCGAGAGATAACGGAGATGGGGCAGGGATCGATGAAGCTGAGAGAGAGCTGCAGCGACGATTAGGAAGCAATGATCGGAATTAAGTGCCAAACATTGACATCGTCGACAATTAAACAAGCAACTAGGAATTTCGAAACGAAGATTGGCCATGGCGGCTTCGGTGACGTGTTTTATGGCAAGTTGGTGGACGGCCAAGAGATTGCAGTGAAGGTTTTGTCAAATAAATCTCACCAGACCAAGCAGGAGTTTGATAACGAGGTTGTTGTCGTGTCCTGAATGCGAATCGAACTGATCCTCTGATAATTAATACCTCACTTCGGACATAATACATAAATTTTTCACTCCATGCTACAGCCAACTAATTATTCAAGCTTAGGAGTCTTGACCATGTAGATTTCTTTGCCTCTGGCCATTTTTTCAGACACGGGTTTTTTTGTATAATAACCAGCCTTCTCAATTGCTACCCTGGGGGTTGTGTAAACTAACTATTGCACAAAAAATGCTCACCGGCGATAATCTACCGTGACATTAAAAGCAACAACATCCTCCTCACCACGAACAATGTTGCAAAAGTAGCTGATTGCGGGCTATCAAAAGTGCGAGCCTCAGACCAGGAATCTGCCAGTCATGTGCCAACACTTGTAAGGGGAACTCCAGCTACCTTGACCCAGAGTGCGTTCATCTTCCACCACTAAGACCTAAATCTGCCAATTCCATTGTCGTCAATTCCAAGTAAGAGCTCTGATGCCCAACGATCCATGTCTCTTACATGCAGATACCATGAGTCCGGATTGCTCACAGAGTGCATGCATTTGGCATCGTAGTGATGGAAATTCTCACTGGGGAACATCAGTACTGTCTTTTAGAGAAGGTGAGATAAAAAGCTCACAGTTTCGTCCTGTTAAATAAGATACTTCCAGATAAACTATATTACATTAAGGTTATGTGAGTTCCGAATTGCATCAGGTTCTAAAAGCGTGGAGCTTGAAGCGGCTCGATGATATAGCGGACCCACATTTGCGAGGCGATTATGACACAGAGGAGTTTCAAAAGCTTGCTCAGCTCGCACTTACTTGTGCATGTAAAAAGGGCACCGACAGACCCTCCATGGCCGTGATTGTACATCAGCTTGAAGAAATCTGCCACAAGTGAGTCTTCTTGCATCGATGGTGAACGCTCCCTTTCCTCTCAATTGTACTGGCGAAGATCGTATCTGCCTCTCGTGTACAGTAGCAAAGATCCTCTTAACACCTTGTGTGATTATAGCTACTCTCATGTGTACGATCATAGCGGCAGGTTATCTGGATTTGTATGGGTTGATTATAGTAAAATCTCCTTCAAAGGAGGTTACCTCGTTCCTATTGAAGAAACGTGCTTGGGGAGTTCTGTAGTGATGTTTATATAGTAATTGAAGTAGGACCTTGGGGCTCATGATAACCTGAAATGATGCCCCTGCTTCGTATGGTTCTTTTCATGAGCATGCGGAATGCTGTCTCTATTTCGGGTCAACGACATCTGGAAACGTCAGATGCATTAATGCTTTGTCCAGAATCCTGGATACTGTACCATTACGGATACAGTACTTAGAGCATGCCCAGCCCTCTACGGCAGGCCGGCCCGCAAGGCCGCGAAAAAATGCGAAAGGCGCCGCTTGTCCGGGGTTACGAAGCCCAGCCCAACACGGAGGGCAGGGCCCGCTCACTAATCACCCACCAATCACACCATCTCACATTCTACTTTTCATAGCTTTCTTTAGAAATCATTTCTTGCCAATGAAATTTCTGCCACGTGGCTCTCACTCATTAGTTAAAGGGGACACTAAAACTTGAGTGGAGGCACGGGATAACTTGGAGTTTTGGTGGGCTAGAATTTAGGGTACTGCAACCCTCTTGACCGGGTTACCGGGTTAGTGTGTGGGTTGGGGCCCCTGACACTTCATATCCGGCTCCATGCTCCGGCCTGCAGTGCGGGCTGGGCATGCTCTTACGTGCGGATGTTTTTGCACTTTAGAATTGAAAACTGGCCTGAAGAATGTTGATGTTCACAACCTTGAAAATTCTCATTTTGAAGGACAACCATGCTTTTTGTGTTTTGATAATCGTCAAAACAGCAACTGTTACAAGTTCTTTGTCCTTCAAACTAAATCTTCGTGCCTGTGATCCTCTTGTGTCTTAATTATAGAACTAGAAATAATAAGTATTTTGGAACAAGACTAACATATTACTGTACTCATTCTTACACAAATTTGCTTATTAGTATTCTCTACACTTTCAATTGCTTAACCCTTAAACACCCAAGGTGACCCGAGGGGTCACCTTCCAACAGAATCTTCTGTGTAGCTCTCACTGCACTCAACTTTTCACTTATATTTTGATGTCAAACTGGTCACCTTCTTGTGATGCATTCAAAAAGTGAAATTTTTCAATTCAAATCACAATTTGTATGAGTGATTTTGTGCTTTGAAAGGATTGTGGTAGCAAGGTTGGGGTTGTACATGACCTTGTAGGAGGTTGCAAGCTCATCATTGATTGGTGCATTCATGACGCCCAAGTCCAAAAGATGCTGTGATCCAATTTTGGGCTGCCCGTTTCACACCCCATGGGCGTTTAAGGGTTAATACCTCTAAGGTAGTGACACCCATAACCGTCCTAGTAAGCAAATGTGGTTGGTTTCAACCACCAAGGAAGCTTGAAAAAAGTATCTACAGATTAGCAATTGAGAGTGAAAAATATTTACTTTGAGAGATGAGGTTTTGTAAATTTATAAGAATATTTCGGTACAAAATGAACATACTTATATGCTTGTTCATAGGTGGAGCTAAAAATGACCACCACTGAAGTGTTTGTTGTCATGTAGCGGCTTAAAACCAAGAAAGATAGTTCCTGTAAAAGTTAAATGGGGGATTGGAAAACATCCCACCGTGGTTTTAAATCCCAAGCTGTGGATAAGCAAGAACTACCCGTAGAGAACTACTAGTTATTTCATTAAAACACTATGCACTTTACACCATGACATAAAACATCCATTTCCAACCAATCGGCAGTAAAGCACGCTTTAATGTACACCCATTACCGTCCCTTTTTCACAACAGTCATCTATGGGACTGAAAAGGTCACTGCTATAGGTACAATTATAGGTCACGCCAATGGGGAGAGGGATGCTTATGGGTGTCGCTACCTTATATCATTTATCATATTTGATTTGAAACTCATCACAAAACCAGCCTTTCTTCACTAACTTATACCTAGGTGTACCATTAATCAATAAGGAGAGTGTTCTTCTTGAGAAGGAAAGTGAATGTGTTATGTCCAATGTTTGATAGTTGCATCTCAAGAGTTCCATTACTCATCCAATGATGGAGGTAACCATTTTAAATTACATTGCTAAGAGCACTTTTGTATCTACATTATTGGAAATATGTGCACTTTCCACAAAGATATTTTCTAAGATTGACTGAATGAGACACTTGTGTAAATTAATCCAATTAAGACTACAATTTTTGGGGGTTTGCAACATTTTCTTCTCAAACGTTGCTCAAGTTTAGCAACGTTTTGGGACTTGCTTGAGCAACGTTCTCAAGAAAATAAGGAACCTTATCGGATCATCAAGCAACATTTGGGACTTGCTTGAGCAACGTTCTCAAGAAGTTAAGGAAAGTTATTGGATCATCAAGCAACGTTCTCAAGAAATTAAGGAACGTTATTGGATCATCAAGCAACGTTCTCAAGAAATTAAGGAACGTTATCGGATCATCAAGCAACGTTATTTATATTCTAATTGAAAAAAGTTGCTTATTTTCTTGAGACCGTTGCTCAAGCAAGTTCCAAAACATCGCTAGACTTTAGCAATGTTTATACAAAAGCAACATTACAGACGTTGCAAACCCCCCTCTCTCTAGTAGTGTAATAGCTTGTAGAAACCTTACATATTCTCACTAATACAACCAAGGGTTCAATTTTACAACTTCTTACTTCAAGAAAGCATAAGATTCATATCAATTTAAGATATTTCTATGCTACACAATCAAGCTACCTTGATTGAACGACCAAATATACAACCTGTAATGTAAAGTTGAAATTTCTGGAAATCAACGACTTCTGTTCACCGAATTAGCCTTTACAAATAGGAGAAGTTTTTGAGGCACAATACGCAAGAGCTTTTGAGAAGGAAGATGGCATTGTACTCACATAGAAAACGAAGAAAAACCCATCATCCAGTGGAATTAAGACTTTACAGGCAACTTAGATTACCTTTTTAATATTCAACCACTAACACAGAAGGAAAGGATCTGGACCAAATTAATGCACTTTATATCACAACATACCCATGCTCATCACGCTTAACGGCATCGAGCAATTTTTCTATAAACGGCCTCATCCACCTTTTTCAAGTCATAGCAAGTCATAGCCTCCATAAATTTTAATCCAGCTCAGCCCCCACTCTAAAAATAAAAATAAAATACTAGAAGAGGGGCTTGATCCATTTTAAGAGAAAAAGAATGATCACTCTATGAGGGAAGCTCAAAATCTACTCTTATACATTATTTGTTAGTTTTATTTTCCAGAATGAACGCTTAGCATCGTGTTGTTGTACAAGATATTCTATTCATTTTATTGTTTCTCTCATCAAAATTTTATATGAAGATTGTACAGTACATAACATCTGTTGGAGACATTATAGAACAGTGTTGTTTTAACCCTTAAACGTCATATGCTTTCCTGATACCACACCCAAAATCTCTTTTAAACTCCATTTTTAGCATTAATCCATTTTTAATTTGCTTGAGCTCTATTCTAAGAAAGTATAGATCTCTTTAAGGTGCTCAGTTTGGAATTCTAAAAATTCCATTTGGTATAATGGAGTGTAAGTTATGAGCAAGATTCTCTAAAAAAAAACACCCAACCCCTTGGGCTGGGTTTGACGTTTAAGGGTTAAAAGATTATTATCACAGCTTTCACCAATTCAATAAATGGACAGGATAATCCCTGTTGAGGAGGGAGTTCTGAAAGTAGGGAGAGAGATACGAAAGTAATCGCTCCGATGAGGAGGGGGAGCTTGACAAAGATTTTAATAAGTAAACTTTTGTCAAAATTCAATGAATGTCATCCACAATGGAAGATAAACTCATAATCACTAGTTGCGCAATCATACTCTACTATCTAGTGATCAAGAGAAATAATCTTTTCCTTTTGTAAATGAGAATTTCTACTGCAAGGGCTCACGGATGACTTTACCAACATGACTAATTCTGCTAAAATTGTAATAGTTTGATAGCTGTCAAAAATGTTAAACCTTCCATATTCATAAAGTTGTTTTGCATAAAATTTTGAAACATTTGTCGGAGGAAAGAATAGTTCTTGAGAGGTGGTATTCTGATTCATGAGCATAAACAAACAAACACTCTATTCACGCCAATGAATCTCAAAATAGGCTACGAATTCTTCTTCCTCTCAAGCGTGGTTCAAAAGCAACGCTCCCGAACTCCGTCCGTCAAGTGAGATTTTCTCGTCGCTTCGTTCATCGGAGGTCATGGCCGTCCAACGGACGCGTGCAGTCCGTCAGCGAAAGCAGAATTTGAACTCCCCCCGCGCTGGTTGGGGTGGTCTGCCCGATCCGACCGACTGCTCCTGTAGAGCGGATCTCATGCCGGCAGGCAGCCTTTCTTCCCATTCAGCCTCCTTTCTCTGCCCTGAAACACTGGCAATCGCCCTTTTATCCTGCACAACAAGGTACGACAATGCACAGATTGCCCAATACAGACTGTTTATTCAATAGCTGCGCTTCTGTGAGCTTACCAGCCAGCGAAACTGCTGCTCTTTATTTTTGAATCCTGCCGTTGTCAGACCAACCAGCCCCCCACTCTTGCAACTTCCACACACATCTTAGTTTACCACTCATTAGTAATTTGGAGGAGATGCAAGTGCGAGCGATCTCATCCAGGTTGCTGTAAGAACGAGGGTGTGTCGGATAAATGGACTCGAGAGATGTGGCAGGAGCTCAGCTGTAAGAACTTGTTTAGTTTTACCAGGGGCATCGAAGATTGAGTTTTCTTTCGACCTTGGTATCTTTAGGAGGAGCCTCTCATGGAAACTTGCAAGGGGTTTTGGAACTGCAAACTTCTGGCGCCTTAGCTTATCATTCGAGGCCCTTTTCGGGAAGTTACATTTACCTTTGAGGGAGCTGATTCGGGGGACCGCTGTCTCACGCCTTAGATTGTCAAGAAGTCCTTTATTTTCTTGAGAGATCGAAAATCGAGTGTTCTTCTCTGTGTTGCGGCCTCGGTGTCTTTGGAGCTTCGAAAAGAGGTAGAAACTTGATGCGTTATGCGCACAACTGTCGCCTAGGCTCAGCAATTTAAGGTTTTCTTGGTGATATTTTCTGTATGGGCCAAGAAGAATCGGTAATTTTTTCGTAGAAGGAAATGTGGAGCTAAGAGTATTGGACAGACATCCGCGCACGCTGGAGGAATGGGGGATGTGCGGACGTCGTGGGGATGGGGACTACCATCGTACAGGGAGTACGAGACAGGGATTGAACCGAGTAGCAGGCACGAGGCAGTACCGGTATTTGTGCCACAGTCCCCCGCTTTGGCTGGTAGAATGCCGCAGTCGCTCGGAAGACGGCACTCATTGTCTGCCGTGCAGATGCCCGAACAGGCTCCGAAGCAGCAGAGGACCGTTCTGTCTCCTTTATTCGTCAGCAAGTTTTTGAAAGTGAAGGAGCGCCTCTCTGTGAGTCTTGAGTCGCACGCCTTTACATTCTCCATTCTCATCTTCACCAACTAGGAAGGCCCATCTTCTCTGAATGTTTTTCGTTGCATAGTTTTTTTTCGTTCTCCTTTCCAGCTGGTGGCACCTTATGTCGGTAACGGCAAGAGTTGGTCACCTTTTAAAACTTGCAAAATCCTGCATTGTCGTACCATCGTGCGTAGTGGTTCTTATGGAATCCTTAACATTTCCTGTATCTCCAACATCCATAAATGCCCTCTTCTCTGGGAATCAAGTACTTGTTTCTCTAGTACCATGACTTTTAGTTGAGGAATTGCAACATTCCGGATTCGGACTTGCGTGAGACGGTGATGATATTGCTTAATAGTGCGATGAAGACCTAATTGTCAGTTGCTATCCAATTGGCACGCATTGATTTTTACTTGTATTTTTGGATGTTCCAATACTGCAATCCTCTCTCATTGTCATAATTCTGAAACTGTTGCGCAGAGTGCACGGGAAGACTGCTTAGAGCTTCGTCAAGAAGCCAGCGATTTACAGGAATATTCAAATGCAAAAATTGAACGGGTGACTCGATATTTGGGAGTTCTTGCTGAGAAAGCTCACCGGTTAGGTGACTATCTTCTGCCTTTTGTCTTCTGCCTCATATACTAATTCAAAGCACGATCCTGCCCTTGATCATATGCACACGCCTCGTTAGCAAATGAATTAGTAATGTGGAGTAATCTCCAAGTAGGCATTTTCCAGTTGGTGCCACAAGTGCTCCCTCAGTATCGCAGTGTGACAGGCAGTTGACTGCTGCCAATTTAAAGCTGGGATTCTGCGATCTAGTGGTTCTAAAAAGATTTCTACAATCTCTGTGGAGAGGTTGGTTTCCCAATCTTGGTACTACTTCCGTGAGTTCTGACATATTTCCTCGTTACGATTGGGCACCTTCTGCAGATGAAGTAGCTTTGGAATCAGAGTCTCGAACAATCCCGCTGAAGAACGAAAATAAGAGGCTGTTTAATGAACTGGTCACAGTTAAAGGTATTTATGCTTTCTAGTCTGAATGAGTGTTTCTCATGCTAAATGTATGACTTGATGGACTACCGTATCACGTTCCTGCAGTTGGAAACTGTTTGCTTGACGTGAGGATATGTTAGTGAGCAGATGGTGCAACTCGTGAGTTGCAAATTCTTAAAGCTGTTGCTGAGTGCAGGAAACGTTAGAGTTTATTGTCGAGCAAGACCACAGTTCGAGGACGAAGGCCCCAGTTCTACATCTTATCCTGATGATTTCACGATTCGTCTCAATCCTAATGCTACAGCCTCTCCAAAGAAAGACTACGAGTTGGACCGCATTTATGGGCCACATATCTCTCAAGGTTTGCTCTCGCATTTTTGCCTACTCACTGTGATCATTCTGTTTTGGAGTATAGTATAAGTCGAGGTAGTAAGTAACTGCTATTTTCTGATGAGGTTTTGAACATGTTGTCATTTTCTAAGGTGTTGTAGCTCCAAAGATTAACAGGTGTGTCGTTCTTGCAGGCGATATCTTCCAAGATCTCCAGCCTCTTGTACAGTCTGCGCTATATGGTTATAATGTGTCCATCTTTGCTTATGGCCAAACAGGATCAGGAAAAACATACACTATGGTAAGTGTATTTTGCACCAGTTGTCGGTTGATCAAAACCATTGATGAATGGTTTATCATGTGATATTTTACAGCTCTTTGTAGGTTATGTAGATTGTCCTCCTGATGCACGTGCATTTGACCGTATCGTACTCCTCAACTTTCTGTGTCACGTGATTAAGAAGTTTTTGGCACGAGGGAATGCACTCACGTAATACCTCTCTCAACAATTATGGCTTGCACCTATCATATGAATTTTTGGTGAACGCTGAATGCAACATGCACAATTGCTCACGTGAGTTGACTACAGGAAGGGCCAAGTCATGATCGGGGTTTGTATTATCGAGCAACAGAAGAACTCTTTGATCTAGTTAACTCGGAGGCAACGCCAACTTCTGAGACGTCATTCTTTGTCACGATGTTTGAGCTTTACAATAATCAGGTAGGATAGTTGGTCCTAATAGCGCGCAACTGCTGAGAGCTCTTTTGGACGATGATGATTTTCTAGCATACAAGAGCTTGAAAGGTAGCCCTCTCCAAGCTTGATGCTTTCGAACATTGAAAACTCCTTTGTTTTGCCTCTGGCAGGTCCGGGATCTCTTGAGAGCCTCCGACAACAGGGGCGCCTCAACTGTCATGTTTGGAGAACCAGGGCATGAAGTGGAGCTGGTGGATGAGTCTATAGATAGTCCGTCTGGATTTATCCGAGTTTTTAAGTTTGGCAGCCAAATGCGAGCAAATGTCGATGGAGCGAAGTCTGATCGCAACGACCGCTCTCACCTGTATGTTGCATATGACTTCGACGTTGCTTGGGCTTATTCGTTTCCTGTTCATACTCCGTTCTTTGCTGTATCTGCAAAAGCAATCATTTCCATGTCGCTTCTTTGTTTTAGAGAGCTCTGCGTGGGCTTTGATGTATTACCTCTTGTAAGAACCTTCTTAGTCCTGATGGGTTGGATGCCTGTGCTGAAAGCTTCAATCTTAAAGGGTGCTGACATCTGAAGTGGGCTGACCAGGGTAGTGACAATTCATATTCAAACCTTGGATTCTCTAACTGGAGAACAGCAGTACAGTAAGCTATCAATGGTGGATTTGGCTGGTAGTGAGCGCCTCAGCAAGCCAGAAGCCAATGGAGATCGCTTGACAGAGTCATTGCATACAAGCAAGTCCCTATCTGCGTAAGTTGCCAACTACTACACTAACTTTGATCCTTTATAACACGTCTTTTCATTTCGTCCGGTGCTTTATTCTCAGTGGAGTCTACAGCGTCTGACTAATTCTTTCTTTCCCAGCAATCTCTGAATCTATTGTTGCTTATGATTCTATTTTATTCATTACTCAAACATGTAGTCGAACCAGATTCATGCTTTTATCACGCAATATAAGGCTTAGGATGTCGAACATATTTGGTGAGGTGTGAAAATCGCATGTTTGTGGAGAGGAGCTTACTACATCCAGCTGCTGATACGAACTACTGTGCAGTCTTGGTGATGTTTTTTCAGCTCTTAGCGCGAAGAAAGACTACATTCCTTATGATCATTCGATGCTGACATATCTTCTTGCTGATTCGTTCGGTAAGTTGACATTTCTTGGAATGTCGCATTATGAAGCATGTCTTCTTCTCTGATGGTCTATCCATGTCTTTGGTGATGGATCTTGGAAGTTCTATTTTATAACGTGCTCAAACCTGTGCCGTAAGTGGCTGAAGATATATTGACCTCAAAGTCCCCTTTAGTACTTGTTCAATCCTGTATTTCAAGAACTAGTGGTGTTCTCCTCACAGCTTAACACCGTGAGTTTTTTTACAGGAGGGGACTCTAAAGCAATCCTTTTAGTGAATGTTAGTCCCAGCCTTGAAGATGTACAAGAAACTATTGCGACTTTAGATTTTGCGTCCCGAGCTCGGAACGTGGAAATTAGTCTTGGGAATCAAGACACAATCAAGAAGTGGAGAGATCTGGTAAACTATCCTTTATAGTTCTCTATCCTGGACACACATTCATTCATGAAACTTATATTCATCGTGAGTGACATATCGTCATGAAAGTGATTATTACGACCAGGAGGCTTTGTCGATGGTCTTGAGGATCTTCTTCTAGTAATAGCCGTCAGAGAAACTACTCTTCCCAGTGCCTATGGTTTAAATCTTTTGCATTATGATCCCTGGAATTGATCGATATGGTACTACTGAAGGTTCCACAAGGTTTTTATGCTACTTGTATGGATAACAGGCGAATGAAGCGCGTAGGGAATTATATGAGAAGGAGAAGGAGGCAACAGAGGCTCAAGGTGAAGTGATGCAATTAAAGCGTGACTTAAAACATGCAGATGATCAATGCCTGCTCCTATTTAGTGAGGTTCAGAAAGCATGGAAGTTGGCAAGCTCTTTACAAGTTGAGCTCACCAACCATGAAACATATATTGACAAGCTTCAGGTACCCAGCTTTGGCGGTTGTGTGCAATTATCTTCCATTGATGAGTTCGATCTCCTGTGTTCTCAACTGGCTTTATCACGTAATGGCAGGTGGAGAACAGTAGACTAAATGACCAGAAAATCAGAGACAAAGATCAGTATGCAAGCTTGAAGACGCAATTAACAGTGTTCACAGCGAGAGAGGACCAGTATCAGTCTCAACTGAATGAGCGCGGAGCAAGGATAGATGCTCTTGAAGTGAGTCATACTGCAGAATCATGCTTCTCAGCGTCTGCTTTAAAACAATGTTGCCTGAGATAAATTGGATCAACCCAGTTTTAAATCATCCCATTCATTGGGTAGCCTTTTGATATGCCTAGGTATCAACTTTGACCAGCTTTTGAGGAGCCTCATCAGTGTAGCTGAGCGTTGTGTTGCACGTCGAATAGACTGTGATATAGTTCAATATATGTGACCACAGGCTTTGTTCTGACATTGCCACGCTTGCAGGTTAGGGTGCAGGTGTTAGAGCAGCAACTATATGAAGCCAGAATGGTTGCAGCAAGACCTTCGCCTGTTAGGCATGACAATTCAGTAGAGCTTCAGAGCCTGCGCGAAGAAAATGAAAATGCTTTGAGCATGAATCAAAAACTTGAAGAGGAGCTACTGAAACGAGATGAGCTTATTGAGGTTTGATTGCTGAACCCCATCACGTACAATTTACATTTGTGGAAGGAAATGCGTGTGTAATTTTCGCGTCAATGTACTTGATTGCTGAGCAAGAATCTTAAACCCTCTAACAGACTTCTTTCCAACCTGTCAATCAGAGGTTGCATCAAGAGAATGAGAAGCTCTTTGAGCGACTTACTAATAGGAATACGGGACTGGCCTCACCACGAATGTCAGCCTCTCCGAAGGTGCCAAACTAACTCATATATTGAGCTTTGCTTGCGTACAATACATTTTTGATGATACATATTATGGTCGAGTCAGTTTCATTAAATATTCCAGTATCATCCTGTCTGAGGAAGATGTTACCTGCCATTTGGCTATTATATCTTGGTCGTACAGTTTCTTAAGTTTTCAGAAATTTGAGGTATTCTTGTGGTGGACGTCAGACTGATAAAGTTCGGGCTTTTCAATTTAGATTCCACAGCCGTCCTTGGAGTTAAGGCCAATGGAGGATCTTAACCTGAACGGCGGCTCTGTCAGGTTTGTGAATTAACTTCAGGCGTTATATGCAACTCACAGTCGCTTTCAGGTAATTTCAGGTATTACAATTTCCTTATCTACTTGAACTAACCTTGATGATGTTTTTGTTCTTTGGTTCATGGTAGTGGCGATCCCGTGCCAGCTTCGTCGGACATGCGGTCGTCCAGTAGCGCAAGACCTTCTTCAGCTGCTCCGCTATCCCCTCCTAGAGGTGGAGGAGCATTGCCGAAATTTGAATTGGGGGAGCAAGTGAAGACAACACCAGCAGGGGAGTATCTGACAGCTGCTCTCATGGACTTCAATCCTGATCAGTATGAGAGCGATGCTGCCATAGCTGATGGCGCGAACAAGCTTCTGATGCTGGTAATACTTTCTTAGCAATAATGTGGTTGACGCTGAAAGCATCAAACTACCTTGCTGACTCGGTGTCCGGTTCTTAGATAACACACTTGTAGTCCGGAGTTTCCATTGCTGATTCCTACCATCTTGGGCCTATATCGTGCATCTTCATAAGCTCCGTTTGTGTTCTCAAATTCTTCCCTTCTCAGTACCTAAGCATTCTGTCATTTCATTGAATATGGGACCGAGGAAATGTTGTCTCGTGGTTTGCAGGTTTTGGCAGCTGTAGTCAAGGCCGGAGCATCTCGTGAGCATGAAATACTGGCAGAAATTCAAGCAGCCGTGTTCACCTTCATACGCAGAGCTGAGAATCGAACAGCAATGGACACTATGCTTGTTTCACGTGTGCGAATTCTTTACATTCGCTCACTGCTATCCAAGGCACCAGAACTCCAATCATTGAAGGTAAGAGTCCAGATTGTGTAATCCCCTCCACAGTTGCACGATCATCTCAAATTCTGCGCTGCTCGTTGGAAATTGATTCTGAATGCACACTGAATTCTGCAATATAATTAGAGTTTCATCTTGAACGGCGATGTTGCATGAATACACCAACGATGCACCATTCACATTCTTCCACTATTGTGCCCATTTTAAGGTTGATTTGGATGTGTTCTGTGATTATTGCAGGTGCCGCCTGTGGAACGGTTCCTAGAGAAGGCATCTGCTAGTGGGCGTAGCAGCCGAAACTCAAGTCTTGGAAGCAGTCCACAGCGATCTCCTGGTCGTCGGAACAGTGGAGATGATTTTAAGCAGGGCTTCAGAGTTAGTTTAAGACACGGAAAACGTTCCAAGTTTTCTTCCATCTTCTTTAAGTTAAGGGGAAATGACCAGGTTTGAAACTGACTTTTTCTTAATCAACACTACGTTTTTCAATGGATCGAACATCTTATGCCGTGAAGTATGGTATCGAACTTACCTCATTTCATCCATCGAGACTACTGTGTAGATATATCACATCAGCGCAATCAGCTGATAATTACTCCACTGATCCATGCTCACTGTAGATGACACTAAGTAATTCGATTGGCATTGTAGGAAAGTGGCCGACAACATGTCTCGGACGACAAGTTGAAAGAAACAACAGAAGATGCGCGCGATTTTGCAATTGGAAATAAGTCACTTGCCTCACTATTTGTGCACACCCCAGCAGGTAAGCCATTATTTTTACCTATGAATGCCTTGCTCTGTACTTTGAAAGGCTGTAAAGACTGAAGGTGAAAGACTTTGAGCAATTCATTAGTTTAGTTGTAGCCAATGTTACTCGAATTCCATGCTCCAGGATCACAGCAACTTAAACAAGTAGGCTCGGGCTATTTTACGAACTAATTCTGTTTTCTTCAGGGGAGCTGCGGCGTCAGATTCGAGGGTGGCTTGCTGAGAATTTCGACTTCTTGTCCCTGACTGGTGGAGAAACGATAGGTGGGGTATCAAGTCACTTGGAGCTTCTCTCGACAGCCATTTTAGATGGCTGGATGTCCGGTCTTGGGGTGCCCTTGCTGCCAAGTACTGATGCCTTGGGGCAGCTACTGTCTGATTACTCGAAGATGGTCTTCCTTCGCCAGCTCCAACACTTGAAGGTGTTTGACAATCCTTAATTATCATATAAACTAGTTATAACCAATCCTCTGACGGTTCACTTTGTGGCAAATTTTAATTTTAATTTTAATTTTAATTTCAGCAGTTGCTTGATACCTTTCAGGCATGCAGTGTTTGCACACCATTCCCTATAGTGATTTGATTACAGTTGATTACTTGATTACTTGATTACAGTTGTAGTGGATCAACTAGACACCTAAGATGTGGTCGTGGATGTTTCAGGATGTAGCAGCTACTTTGGCAACCGAGGAAGCTGAGGATACGGATCAAGTTACCAAGCTACGGTCAGCATTGGAATCTGTTGAGCACAAGCGTCGCAAGGTTAGTTGCTAACAGCCTCTTGTAAACCGTGTCATACAGGCTCTCTCTGTTAATTGCCCGCTCCCTGTTATGCCAGACGCAGATTGCAATTAAGCTACACTCTGGTCTCAGATCATTGAACTGCTCTATCAGGACCCTATTGACTTTCTAGCGTTCGAGAGTTGGAAGACTCAGGCTTCTTACATGTTGAGCGTTTGATTGCCAGGTCTTAATGCAGATGCAAAACAATATTGCTCTTCTGACAACAGAGGATGGTGCCTCACCAATTCGATACCCATCTACGGACACAGAAGATGCTCGCGTCACGTCCCTTCTCTCCCTTGAGGGTATTTTGAAGCAGTGTGAGGTACACTCCTGTTCCACTTCTATTTAGTTTCCTTAGTATGGTGCTGCTCAATGATCCAATTGTTTCTATCTGTAATGATCTGATAGGCAACGATTGGTTTCTTACTGTTCAGGAAATATGCAAAGATACTCCTGAAGGAGGAATTACTGCAAGTAAAAAGCTGAGTCATTTCAGGCGTCTTGATGCTCTCGAGGAACATATAAGCTCACTCATCCTCATCGACCGACCCTGTGCTAAAAAAAGTCTATCTGATACGAGAAAACATCTTGAAGTAAGTCATGTACCACCTATTACAAGAATCTTCATATTTACAATTCAGGAAACAGTTCAAAATAGGCTAGAAATTGTGAAGTATTATGAATTCGATGACTCACCTTGTTTGCATGTAGAACTACTGCATTGTATATTTTAGTTCTGATATCATATATTCTTTCATTGTCTGCAGTCTCTGCAAGAACACCAGGAAGCCACTCGAGAAGTCCGACACACAAGATCTCGCAGTCTAGACACATCAACTGATTCAGCCCAGTGGGACGTCGGAATGAGCAGTGGAGTCGAAAGTGAGATCATTCAATGGAGCGTGTTGCAGTTCAACAATGGATCCGCGACCCCATTTGTGATAAAGTGCGGAGCAACATCGAATCAAGAGCTTGTTGTGAAGGCGCAAGCAAAAATGCAAGATAAGAATGGGAAAGAGATTGTTGCAGTTGTACCGGTGCCTTCTGCTTTAGTTGGTCTATCGGTAGAGGAAATCCGGCAGGCCATATCAATTCTTCCTGAATCATTCTGCCAACTGGCTATGGCGAAGACTGCCGATGGCACAAGGGCTCGCTATACAAGGCTATACAAGACATTAGCCATTAGAGTTCCACTATTGAAGCATATTGTCGAGGAGCTCGAGGAATCTGCATCGAAGTGACCGCCTCTGAAGGTTAAGCTTACTTCCAACAATTCATCAATGCTTTCAACAATTCATTGGAGCAGATCGAAATTTAGCTGATAATCCTTTTTCTGTCCCAATTTTTTGATTCAATACGGTCTGGGTCATACGTATCCACTAACTTGAGTGCAATTAATCACTATCCTTTTTTATGAGATCCAGTTTAAGGGCAAGCATATCTAGTTGAAGCAGATTTATGTTAGTATACTCGAACCGTTGAGGCCGAGAATTTGTGAAACTCATCACACGATAGGCAACTGTAACATATGAAGTGCAGGGTACCTATAATCATGTTAGGAAGTTGAGTTCTACCTTTGCCATTTGCACATTAGTTTAGCATGAAAAGAGCTCTTTGTACTTCAGAAAATTTTGACTGCAAGATACTTTGCTTTTTGTGACAAGGAGCAGAAGGCAATAGAGCGTGAGTGAGCTAAAACTGCAAAGCGGAGTCAAGTTCTTGTAAATCAGAATACTATTACTAATGTAGGAAAATTGGTGATAAATTTGCACAAATTACTAAGTGTACAGGATAGTACTTTTAGTGTGCTAGAATTGGCTGCAAAAGAAAATTCTTCTTTCATTGATATGTACAAGAAAATTCCATATTGATTAAGTCAACATTTTAACTTTGCCCAGAGATGCTTAATTGGACTTAGGTCAGGAGATTGTACAAGCCATTTAAGAACTACGAACTTTTCTGATTTCAACCATTGGCTCACAATTTGTTGTATTTTTGAGACCATTGTCATGCCAAAGAAGTAATTTTGAAGGATCAAGACTACATGCCGCTTAGCAAATGAATGTAGTTCAATCTGCCTCAGGGGTCTTTATCCATGAAAGTCATGTGCTGGATTAATAGCAGATGTACAAAATGCATCTTACATGAACAACTTTCAGCATATAGGAGCTAACTTCGGCTCTTATGGTTATAGTCAAACTATTGGAAGATAGCCAATCTCCCTTCTGCTACTATTGGAAGATGGGCAATGGTTCGTGGCAGCTACCAAGGAGGCACCCTGGAATCCGTGGGGACCTCCCAAGGCCGTCTTTGATAATTTTGAATTCAAATTTGAGGTCTGTGACCCCAAGTTACTCTTGGAAGCCTACTCCTTGGCATTTAATGTCTATACATCAAAACATTAGGGGCTCATTACCCCTCCTCCATCCTCCTTGGTAGCTGCTACGAACGCTTACCCTTGGAGGATAGCAAATCTCCCTTCTGCTGCATAGTGACTTTCACTGTGTTTTACATTGATTGATTAAGCTATGGCCTTTCTTGCCACATGGACCCCCTTGAGGAGGTGCCGCATGGCACATTCTAAATAAAAGTAAAATTATGGTAAATTTAAGGAAAATTTCAAAAAAACTCAAAGAAGAGTGTATTCTTGATAGGAAAAAGAGAAAAAAACATGAAAATGTGAGAAAGAAAGGGTAAAGCTCTAAACAAGAATCCATGGTCATCGTCAGGATCGTGCAAAACAAGTGGAATGTAGTCTCTAATCTCTGGGATCTCCTTTGCATGTTCCGACCGGACCTCCTCACCATGCTCCAATGGGACCTCCTTGGCATGCATCGGTGCTCGTTGCACCTCCTAACTATCGTCAACCATAATGATACCGCCTAGCACGTCTTTATTAGTAGGAATGTTGTAGTCGTAGGCAGCTTCCTCGTGGGCTTTATTCAACTTTACAGCGAGTACGAGCCTTCGTATCTCTTGAAGCCGCGAGCCTAGGTTAGTATTCACAAATTTTTTTGGCAAATGTCATTCATTTCAGGGGTGTGTGGAACATGATACCATTTCCAAAGAATATGACTCTTATTGAAGTCCATACGATCATTTCGAATCGGTGCTACCCATGCTCCAGAAGGAAGATATATCTCGGTGCAAAGCATTTGGAGTAGCAGTCCATTAAAGATAGATCCAAGTACCTTCTTCCCCTTGTAGCAATTCCACAGTACAACCTTCTCAATGATGTTGAGATTTGTGAGATATAGTTGGTTCTTGGCATGGGGTGTGTCATACTTAACATACTCACTGATACCCTCCTGCATCATATCGTTATCGAAGGACAAACTGAAATGATCGTCTCCGTCGCCTTTGACACAATAGCCTATCATTCCAATGAATGTGTGAAGACCAGTTCCTCGGGAGGAGCTTAGATGTTACATGATGCCCAGGTCGGGCTAATAATGAGTCATCCGAATCCAAATACTTCTTAATGAGCTTATTCACAATTTCAGCTCTGCTGGATATGATTCTGATAACCATTTGGAAGTGCAATCTCATAAGAGCGCCTAATTTTTCAACAACATACTTACTAGAAATGCACTCTTTATCTATCAATTCCTCAACATTTGCTAATAAAAGCAAATGAATGTCAGCTGACCCTACAGTTATCGTGACATTAAAATCTAAGGGTGTTGTTGGAGCTTTGTTTCTAGGTGCACGGGTCTTCTTCACTGCTACAGTCTCAGGAGCTGCTGTTGCACAAACCTTTTTTGCAGCTGATGCAGCAAGAGGAGCAGTTTCAGCAATCTCTGAAGCAGGTTCAACAGTCTTTGGAGGAGAACCTAGACGCTTCCTAGCAACTACAAGAATTTTGGCATTGACACATACAGCTCTATGCTCTGGAGTGCATGAAAATGCAGCTTCAACTGTGTGTGAAGATGCTCGAAGATGGACAACTAAGGTTGAAAGTTGAGACAGCCTCCGGGCTTTAGCCTTCATCGCTTTGGATGTAAAAACCATTTTGCCTCAAAAACACAAAACATACAAATTCAGATGAAATATAATGTCATCTCTATATCAAAATCAGATATAATGTCATTTCTACATGATACGCAATAAAAAGCTAGCACTGCATCTGAAAGTGCATCCTGTCTTCTTTTCATAAATGTCTACTTCTCTTTTTCCACTTCTGACATCAGTTATTGCCTATATTTTGGTACCTGAAATTACATTCTCATCATACTCCCGAGAATCTGCAAAGAATATCACGGCAACCATCTGTGAGAAAAAAGATAAAAGTGAACATATACAAAAGTACCTTGGCAATTTAAGCGCGATGTCATAAGGCCTTGTTGTGTGAGTAGTCTGCTCTTTACCTTCACTTCTGGAATAATGACGACTAATCCACCTATAAGCAAAAATTCATTTTCAATGGTATTGCTAATGCTTGGATAGAATATAGTATAGTAGCAGTTCCTGAACAACAAGCTCCATGGATGTGAAGAAGACGACCAGATCATCTCAGTGCTCGAAGTTGTATATATTATGTTGTTGTGTACAGATTGAAATTGAGATAACAAGAGTCTTAAAAATGAAAAGGATTTTTTGATGAAAAACCCTAAAACGGGAGGTTTACATTCTCCGATCTAAAGCCACAAGAATGACAATTTTTTTATCAATTTGTACAGATATATGAGCGGGAGGAGGGGGGCCAGGGATCTTCCAGAGTGAGCGCGCGGCCGAGCGGAGGCGGAGCGGCGCTTACCTCTGCTGCAGCCAAGCTCTAACGGTGTGAGATGCGTTCAAGATTCATGTACCTGGTGGCGCTGTGTCAAACAGTAAATCTCACTGACCCCATGCGATGAAGATTTACTAAGGACAAGACAAGCTGCAACGGACAAAACAAGCTGCAATCGACAAGATATGCAGCTCCCTGCAGGGCCCAACCTCTGCAGATCTTTGCTAGATCACCGTCAGACCCCTCCAACTAGACCCCTCTTATACCCTTCTCCATATTTTCTGACGTCCTTTGTAGCCCGCATCGGAGAGGTGTTAATGAAATTTTGGAGGATAGTCACATTACCGGAAGGCAGCAAGTCAATTACGTTTGATGCATGTATGTATTAATACTATTGCGGTGAAGTTACCGAATGACCACGATTGTATATGATTATGATCATGATTGTGTATTTTTCTTACAATAGCTATGTGTACTAAAACTTCATATAGTAAGTGTATAGAACTCAACTTGATATATTATTATTATGTTGAACTGAGTTCAGCAAGTTAATGATATGAATCCAAAGAAGAAATATAATAGTTGCGGATATATTTTAAATCATGTGCCCACTTTTATTTTACATTATTAGTGATATTTACTGTAGTAAGTAACTAAATTTACTATTTCTACATCCGTATGAATCCAATCACTTAATCCTAACATCTTCTTCAATCCCAAACACATCAAAGTTCTACATATTCAGGTTCATCGCGTCAATTTTATAACATTAATTAAAAAAAAAAAAAAAAAAAAAAAAAAAAAAAAAAAAACAAAAACAAAAACAAAACAAAACAAAACAACTGAAAGCAAATTATCAAAAATCTTACTTATAATAAAACAAAATAATATTATTTCATTACCAATTTACCATATGATATTTACTCACAATCAAAAACAACATTATCGATTATAAAAAAGAAATAATTTAAATAATATATATTACTATACTATTATGCTTAAAAACATTAAAAGATAACCTTGGAACTTTTGCCAATTGTCATTAGAACAATTTTAAGGAACCATTTTGAGTAAAATCTAAATTCTAGTAATAATTGTCAGAAAGTTATCACTTATAAGCAAATATCAAGCATTTATTGAGCAATAATACCAAACCTTTTAAAAACACTTTCTTTTATTCATACACTTTTGTATGTACTTTTATCAAATATCTTACATTTGTTAATATTTATTGTAATTCCAAAAAACACCGTGGTTAAAAATAATAGAAGTTACTTAGTAGAGCAAATCTACAAAACCTCAATTTGATAAAATGAAGTTTTTACAATAGAATATGAAGAATTTATTATTTTAATAATTTTCTTCCTTGTAAAGGAAGGAGTCTTAATCTTATGGAGAACATTATGGTGGCTTTCAAGTTTTGGAATTTAAACATATGTAAGAGCTCCAGTTAGAGCACAAGAACGGAGTACTCAAAATTGTAATATTGATTCTAGCCTGAAAACATGAAGAAGTGCAAGACAAGCTATATTGGTAACAACAAATGGTATTAGCAGCAAATTGATTTAAGGACATGGAAGAGGATCATTCATATGAAGAGCTTTACAAACTCAAATTCCTACAACTAAAGTACAAGTAGGCAATATATCTCAAAAAGTAAAAATAGGAGTATATCTAAGACCAAAGGAAGAGTGCGGAGAGCTTGAATATTAAAACAATTCATCCGCGATAATAAAGAACCAATGGTAGTAGAGAAAACAATGAAAGCCATGTACTTGCATTTCCAAGAAAGATTTAAAGTTGATAATGTGAGGAGGATAGATGCAATGTATAAAGTTTGCACATAAAATGTGCGGCGTGCAATTAATGAGAGGCAAATGAATGTGATGCATGTACAGCTACAAGAAGATGATAAGAACCTTTTGTCCCCTATTACACTTCAGTCAATGAGATTTCTTGAAAAAACAGTCAAAATTGATAGGAATATAGTAAAGGCGCAGGTTTCTTTTCTGAAGGGAGGATATAGTGGACCAAACTATACTTTTTTGGAATCCAAACCAATATTGATATCTGGTTGAACTTTATTACATGATGAAGTAGATAAAATATTTTAAATTTCATGTACCAAAAAATTTTCGAACAAATATACCTCACGAAAACTTTATCAGGAAAAATGATTTCAATCATGGAACCTCTAACTATAAATTTTTAAAGCTTCATCATATAATCATCATTCTATGTAGATGATTTATAAAAATTAAATGTCATCTATATATAATTGCTTGCAATGGCAAAACATGCTCATGCTTAGAATTCCCAAAACAAAAATTGCCTTAAAAAAATCCTTGCCATAAATTCATACTCTAATGGATGGATCAGAAAAAATTCCACACAAAATTGATTTAACATGGGATAAAGACAAGTAATTTTTGTCCGTAGCAAAGTTTGAACAAAGAAGTTATGACTCTTCTAAATCTTATCATTTCATCAAAAAAGTAGTTTTTCAACATTTCGAGCACTCAAGAGTTAAAGACCTATACTTGTTATATTTTATTTTATGAATCATATTCTAATTTAAATCTGGTTTAGCGATAGAAATCTTTGCTTGGAGCCCCTTCACACTATGGCCGAAGGTAGAGAGATCATCGGTTTCAACCAATGAAATTGCACAAAACCATAGTTCTGGCCTCTTGAGCCTTCACACTATAAGCCAAAGTCCAAAGGCCGTCGCAAGCAACATCGCTTATGTGGCAACACTTTTTGACTAAAGTGACGGCCTCTCGGCATTTGTTTGGGTTCTGCAAAATGCAGGACCCAAACAAATGTCGAGAGGCCGTCACATTTTATTTATTAAAAATTTCGTTAAGTGACAAAAACTGCAGTCCTTGTGTTGTGCTCAAATCCATTTCTTTAATTGAATGAATCAGCTTCAAGGGCCACTAGGACTTTTTAAACCATTTTGCTACAGTGCACACCACCTCACTAGCTCACTCCTCTTCAAGGCCATGCAGTAAACACATCTACCAAGACGGAACCCAAAAGCATCCCCGACATGGGGTGAGATTGATCACTTTTTGTTTTTATTTTTTGAGCTTAGGATCACTTAATGTGTCCTCAATTGAGAGAAATTGACATAAAGATTATTTATTCTTTTGATATACTTTTGAAATATTACATTAAGTTTCTTGTACGTATCCTTGGTACAGATTTTTTTTTTAAAAATTGCCTGGAGAATAAACAACTTTTTAAAGTTCTTTGAATGCACGGGGAAGGGGAGAATAGAAGGTTACTAAAAATTGCAAGTTTTTGCATTCCCAAAATACTAACAATGACATACTTCATGACCATGGAAATTAAAAGTAATACAAGAATGCGTTCCCTTCTAGAAGGTCAGTGAAAAATTCAAAAATTGGATGAATTGATAAAGAGATAAATAGATTGAAGCCAAACAAATGGTATGGGTTTGGACTTTAGACTTTGTGCTCCTAAACAAATGGTATGGGTTTGGACTTCACACTATGGCCGAAGGTCGAGAGGCCGTTGATTTCAGCCAATGAAATTGCAGGAAACCTTAGTTTCGGCCTCTCGAGCCTTCACACTAGAAGCCAAAGTCCACCAGCCGTCACTCTCCAAATGGCCTACGTGGCAGCACTTTTTGACCAAGCCGACGGCCTCTCGACGTTTCTTTGGGTCTTGCATTTTGCAAGACCCAAACCATGGTCAAGAGTCCGTCGGATTTTATTAATAAAAAATTCAAAAACTGACAAGATCTTGACCGTTAGATCAAAAAGATGCCTTCAATAATGGCAGGGGATGAGCGTCCGTACAAAAGTGATTTCTGTAATTTTGTCCAGATTCCGTGGGTACGACATCATATGCTTTGCCTCGATCAGCCGGTTCATTAGCTGCTGGTCAGACTCTCAAAACCATACGAGTAAGTTCATACAGACAGCATCATGATTGTTAAGACAATTGATTTCCAACGGTAATGTTAGTTTTACCGGACGAAATTGGAGTGAAAATGAAACTACTACACTAAATTTGATAATTAGTGTTAGATACACTAATTTACATAAACATGTTATAAGTTTTTACTGTTGTTCAATTATTTTACCTACTATATTGGCCAAGATGGGGGTCCTTATATAGTATCAGAATCAATGCTCTTGGTAAATTATTTTAAACAAAAGCAAAAACTTATAGCATTTTCAAATCTTATAATAAAAAACTACCATCATCATCATTTGGACATTTTGTTGAAAAATTGCAAGTTTTTGCAATGCCAAAATGCCCACAATGACATACTTCATGACCATGAAAATTGAAAGTAACACAAGAATGCGTTCCCTACTAGAATCCATGATAAGAGAAGGTAAGTGGAAAATTTCAGAAATTGGATGAATTGATAAAGAGTTAAGTAGAATGAAGCCAAACAAATGGTATGGGTTTGGACTTTGGGCTTGGCCTTTGGAGGCTTCACACTACGGCCGTCCAAGTTGAGAGGCCGTGAGAGTTCATGGCCAAAGCTTTGGACTTTGGGCTTGGCCTTTGGAGGCTTCACACTATGCCCGGCCAAAGGCTCCAATTGCAATATGTTATTGGTTATTTTCAGTACATTCCTTTGGACTCTCAACAAAGTTTGGACTCTCAATTCCACGGCCTCTCGACTTGGACGGCCATAGTGTGAAGCGCCCCTTAGTTAAAAACGTGTCAAGAATTAAAGGCCTAAACTTGTTGTATTTTAAATATATTTTTAGAATTAAATTCCAATTTAAATCTAGTTTAGCAATAGGAATCTTGGCTTGATTGAATACGTGGAAAGTCAAGATATTATTTAACCCCTTAAGCTGAGTGACACCCAAATTGGGTCGAACCAAATTTTGTCAGCATCTGACTTACTGTTTTTAGAGTGCTTAAAGTTAGGACCTCTTTCAAGTCATAGAGCTTTTGCATAGTTTGTTGAAAAGTCATCCCACGCTCCAAAATTTCTCATTGTTAAGGAGGTATTCACAGTTAATGTTTAGAAACACTATGAGAAATCTACCGAGAATTGCCCAAACAGTGATATACGCTCATTTATTCTTAAAATCTACTCAAGAATAATATTGAAACGCAGAAACTTCAAATTTACCAAAGATTGAGATTTTTTATTTTATTTTTTCAAGTTTTGTGTTTTTTCATGCGTAGAAAAGGTTGTAAAGCATAATTTCACTGTTTAGATTTTCAATCCAATAATTTTTTACATGTCTTTGTAATTGTTGAAGTTGGACCTTTGTATTTGAATTTTAGCGTACCTCCATGTGAAAAATCAAGCATTTCTTCAAGTTTTATATGTCCTATGAGGGTAAAAATTACATAAATATATTCTTTATTATCCAGAAACAAGAATTTGGAGAGCCTCATGTCGAATTTTCTTTCGAAAATGATTCTTTTGGCCTCCAAAACTTTACTTTGCGATTCTACAACATGGAAAGAAACTTTTTTTTGAATTTTGAATGTTAGGATCTCACAAATGGTGAGGAATTTGAACCTAAGATTTTGTGTACATGTTCATTTACTAGTTAGGTATAAGATCCTACAATTTTATACTTCAAAGCTTGTTGAAATTCAAAAATTTGCATCTTGCATCAAAAGTGGGCGGTTTTGAGGGTTTTTGGCTCTTTTGAGGTTGCTCACCTTCAGCAATTAAGACAAGGCTTCTAGTCTTTGACTCTTTAGTTTTTTTATTAAAGACACTCTTGCAAGGTTGTTACCACATATATACCAATAATTAATTTCTAGTGAATATTCTTTGTTCAGTAATGTTTTTGAGATAAATATAAACACCTATAGATTGGAGACTCATAGTCAAAGATTTATTGATTCTAAGAGGTTTTTTGGTAGTGATTTCATAATGAACTCAAACTGAATGGATCTTTTATTTAAGTACTACCATCGGTTATGAGTTTGCAGTCTATGAGGTCTTATGATTAAATTTTGACTAAGATGACCTACAAAAAATTTATTGCAAGGTTAATGAGCGGAGACCAATGTAGCTCAATTATTTCATCTATGAAATTTATAAATAAGTTGTGTTTTTAAGCTATAATGAGCATAGGGCATTTTGGGAATGAAAGTCATGAGACCATATAGATTGCAAGCTCGTAATATATTCTAAAGTTCTAAAATCTTAACTCATGTGATGTGTTCATAAATCTTGGATTCTGTCAAACATTCTACAAGAAATAGAAATAACCAAGAATGATTTGGAACCCAATGTCAACAGTGAATGGAGAAGATACATCTGCACAAGAACTATCTGCTTCTTTGATTTGGTTCATTTAGTACGGAATCATTAGTGCAAAATCAATACAATAAAACACTCCCAACTACAAAGATGTTGAACTCCTTACTACACACATGAGTATAAACATTCATGATACAATAATCTTGATATGAAAAACAGATTTGTAGTGATGAAACTTTTGACACTCTGGAAGTGAATAACTCATTTCCATCACCATGAACGAATGTAACTGCAAAGTAGTTACTTATCAAATATCTCAAAATAATCATGGTAAATTCCAAAAGCGGAAAACAGAAATTACTGTCTCCAAGAATTGAGTATAATCTGAATTAATGAGTTTAACAAACTCCAGTGCTAAGTAAAAGCTACATCCGTCGCATCCAAGGGCTCCAGTGTTGATGCCAAGTCCCTGCTCCACTTCGGCAGAAGTCAGCAGGCAAATCGTTGAAAATGACGATATTCTGACACGAATTTATCTTGAGAAAGGATTCACTGCAGGTGCAATCCTTGTACGTGAATTTAACTCAGTCTGATCTAGGAGTCATCAGCGGTGTCGATAAGGTCATATTCGTGCGTGATACTAATTGGAGTGTCCTTGGACACAGGCCTCTCGACAGACCAAAGCTCAAGTGTGACGGATCCAGGGCCCCACTTGACGTGACACAATTCCACTTCTTTGATATCGAATCTGTTTACAACTGCTAGGCCAGTCTCTGAATCCAGAAGCCGCCACTCACCTGCAAATTATAACAAGGTTTCAGTGTATCAGAGACGAACAAGGCAGTGAAAGTAAACAGTGAACAAAAGTGAGATTATGTTTACCATTGGGTCTAGCAGAACCCTCGATAGAGAACTCCCCAAAGTCCATCTTTGGGCGCAACTCGTGTTTCGAGCCATCGATTGCAGTATACTCGATAAAGGACACCATAGGGTGAACAATCTTGAACATGGGGTGAATACGTAGACGCACAAGCCTCGAGAAACCACCAGATCCAGCGCCAACTGACCTTGCCTGGATGCTTGAACTGATTCTCACCGTCTTTAGCGAGTCATGAGGAAGTACGATCTCCCGAGCCAGGATCAATCCTCCGCCAATGTCACCTTCCATACCAATGACTTCGACTCCAGTCATTTGGGATAGTTCACGTCTGGACAATCGAATATTTAGTTCCGGAGCTTGGTCGAATCAAAACGACTAATGACATAGTTCATATCAATATCCAGTGACAGTGTTATTTTCCAGAAATGAAGCAAAATGATAGAACCAACAAGTGGTAACTTACTTGACAACTGTGTATGGTTCATTATATCCAGAAGACCGAAACTCGGTGCCGCTGAACTCCTCATAACCACCACTTTCCATTCTGCCCTCCATCCAATCATACCCTGACGGCTTGTGAATCATGGACATTATGTGGCCCCCAATCCATGGTACCACCTTCACAAACACATCGCCTTTCTCGAGGTCCTCGGGCATGAGGACAGCACCAATTCCCATGATCGGGTGGTGATCTTCAAAAACTTCGTCCAACAAACTCTGCATCCTCTCTGCAACGTTTGTGAACCAGGTGAGTATATGCACTATCCCGGTTGAGAATCTAATAGAAACTTCCAATGATACACAAAATAGTCGGCTACAAACTCGGACAGACTGAGCCTACCGAGATTGGTGCATTCCTCCTCCTTGTTTTGGACAATAGATTTGCTGATATCCTCCTCTGCCGGGAGCTGGATTCTCAGCTCCTCCCCATCAATACATCCACCTTCGACCTGCGCAATGAACATGTTACGAAATTAACGTAACATTACACAGTATTTGGAACAGGACACCCTGAATAGTACTTGAACAATACCTGAACAATTTCGCCGATCAAAAGCCGCACATGGAGAGTGCGCTTCGGCCTTGCACGCTTGCCTTCTGAGGACGCAATGCGGACAATCACTTCTCCATCCTTGGTCGCTGAACTTGACACCCTCTCGGCTTCGTAGTGGGTGAGCAAGTATTCGCCAGTCTGGAAACCAAAACCATCGCCATCATCTTCATACAAGTCTCCTGACGCTCTTCCTGGAATGACAGAGCACAGACTGTGAGGTAACCGAAGCCGGAGTACAGCAAGAAACACAAAATTACTTTACAATTATGGTTGAATCGGAATTTCAAATTCGTACCTTCCTCATCAAGAGCGATCAAGAGTGTAACTGTGTCGGTAGGACTGGTTTCACCAACATGTTGGCAAACTGGGCCGGTAGGGACAATAGCACCGCCCCTCAAAAAGAGCATGGGCAGTTCCTGTAGTGGTCGACAACACGTTAGTATAAATTTCCAGAGTACTTTAGCCAGGCCCCTCTGCTACACAACGAGGGTGAGAAATCAAAAGTCCAAACTGCTTTCAGCGTATGAAAGAATCATACCGGATGATCATCGTCGAAGTGAAACCGTTGCCAGATGCCCTTGGGAAAATCGAAATTCTCATTTGCAGTTCGTTTCTTTGGGGTAGGCCTGCAACAACAGGTGCACAGGTTTAGAATGCTGCACGAACTTAGCATCTCCGAATTTCTGAAAACGTCACACAAGACGAAGCGACATATTGCTTATCCCAATATTTTAAATTTAGAAGCTGATAACTTACCAGCATTTGACAAGAACGGAACCTAGAAGGAAGCTATCATCGATCTTGCGAAGCTTGGCATCTGATGAGTCTGTTCGAACATAACGAATGAGGTTTTAGATCAGTGATTTTAAATCAGAGTTTTGAGCACTACAATCAGCAGTGAATCAGCATAAACAGGAACCAAATATCATCATAACTGATGTATGTGTAGCAGCACCATACCGGCAAAGAAAACGGGGGTCATCACAGGCACGCCCGTGGTATGCGTCTTGTAAAAGAGAGTGTAGAAGTGCGGTAACATCCGGTATCGTCTATTCAATGCAAATCGCGAAAGTTCTTCCACCTACAAAGTACATCATGTCACTCATATTCGAGGAATGTAAACCAGAAACAACGGTACTGAATGCAATATTGATGAATATAAAAGTTCCTATAAAGTGGTTTACATGAAAATACCTCAGGACCAAAAGACCACGGTTCCTGATCAATCGTTCCTTGTTCAGAATGCCCCCTAGCGAAGGGTAGCATGGCTCCGAGTCCCATCCACCGTGCGAACAGTTTAGGAGTGGAATCCCCGGCGAATCCACCAATATCTGGACCGGAAAAGGGTTGACCACTCAAGCCCTGTCGAAGAAATCAACAATCAGAAATTTTTCAGTTAGCAGTCGTGCAGCAGAGCCCAATTTCTGCATTTTGATAAGGAAAAAGACCTAGCGTGCGTATGTAGCAGTCTCGTACGAACCCAGAGCCAGTAAATTGGAAGGGAAGTTGAAACATACTAAATTGAGTGCCATGGGGATACTCATGTTGAGATGCTCCCAATTGGCAAGGTTATCGCCAGTCCAAGTTGCTGCATATCTTTGTGCACCAATAAATGCTGCTCTGGTCAACACAAATGGTCGCTTGTCCGGAGTTGCCAACAACATGCCTTCGTATGTTGACCTGGCCTGAAACATACCATACACCTGAATAGACAAAAAAACCCCAACTGTTAAAGATAGCACAGGCTCACTGGTGACCCATGAGAGCCATTACATTTACTATCCACAAAGAACTGAGAAATCTTACGGACACAGGGGATACGCGGATCATCACTAAAAAAATATTTGAGGTCTTACATTATGGTAGTGTGAATGGCTCTGGCGACCACCAACTTCCTCGTCGCCTCGGTGAATGTTCGTCTCCGGCATGGTCTTGGAAACAGTCTGCATAAATTGGGAAATCGGGTAAAGGTGTCAAGAAAAATTAATAGAACAATCACTCGGTAAGCTCAAGACTTTCTTTTTGATGCAGAAACCTTCTACCACTGAAGAGAGCTTCTTATCTTGCAGAATAAGTTACAGAGCATGCAAAATTTCGGACCTTGAAAACTGCAGGCTCGTTCATATCATTCCAGATGCCATCCACACCGATGCCAACAAATTCCTTCACAAGTTTCGACCACCACGCTCGTGTCTTCTTGTTCAAGAAATCAGGAAACACAACTGGTCCTGGCCAGCATTCACCGATATAAGGCTTCCCGTCAGGAGTCTGGATCCATACATCTTCCTCAGAGCCGGTATCATAAGCTTCATAACCTTTCTCAGCATGGATTCCAGGATCCAGCATCCAAATACCCTTGAAGCCTTTGCTGTGCAATTCATCTGATAGTCCTTTTGGGTCTGCAAATGAGGCCTGCGACCATACAAGGAGAAAACTTCTTAAAGAAATGATATCGATTGGGCGAGAATATAAGTGCAGAATAGATTTATAATGCATAAGCTAGCATACGTCAGCCAGCTTGGTGAACTACCTTGTTGAACGTAAAACATTTGAAATCTTGCATGTAGTCAATATCCATCCACATAACATCACACGGTATCTTCTTTTCCCTGAAAGTAGCAGCAACCTGAAGAAAACAAGCTCCAATGTCAAAGCAGAACGAACACGCGTCCATCAAGTAGAAGTGACTTTACATTTTCGCAGGACTGCAAACAATAAAAACTTGAAGAAAACTCAGCGCTGTACCTCAGCAACTCTAGCTGCTGTCATATAACTCCATCTACACTGTTGATAACCAAGTGCCCACTTCGGCGGCATCTGCATGGTACCTGCCACAATCATCTTCATCAGCAACAGCTCGACAAAAATCATTGTGTTGAAAGTTACGCAAATCAGACGTGTCATATGATCGAAGGTCATCGTACCAATCGCATGGGAAAGTGAAGTCATCAGCGCTTGTGGTGTAGGAAATGGTCCGAACGTAATCACTGGAAATGGAGCTTCTGCCACTAGTTTAACAATTGATTCTTTCCTCAGATCAATCTGTAGACACATGAGTCCGTCAGTGATCAATGGAGTGACGTAACATACAACCATTCGTTGATATATGCATACGATATCAGAGGTCACGAATCATTCAAAGTATACTTACTTCACACCGCCTCGTGGTATCAGCTAGCACTCCAAAAGCTTGTCCGCTCGGAAGAACTGAAAACACCCATGGATAAGATTGATACAAGGAAGTCGTGTTCTGGTTGTAGCCCCATGCATCTGTATTCCATGCATAAGTCTGAAATACAACGGCGGATACAGGTTAACAAAAATTAACAAGATTTACATAGCATACCCATGATTGAAAGAAACCTGCTCCTGTGCGGATGAATGACCAATACAGGCATATAGCAGAAGAAACGACGCTCACCCGCTTGCCAGTGCGTTCCACAGACCCACCTACTTCCCCAGTGCCATAAAATGAAGTCCCGGTCGGAAGCTGCAGAAAATTATAAAAAATCGAGGCATCAAGACAGCATGTACTACTTTTTTAATAACATACATGAATCATGTGCGTACTGATGTTTGCAATTTTACAGCAAGATTATAATTGGAGACCGCCTTAAGGTGCCAGAAATTATTTGGTACGATAATCTGTCGTAACAGTAGTGATGAATGGATTGTAAGGGGAATAGTAAAATGTGTGCTGCGAATATTCCTAACCTTAAAAGTAACAACTTGGTGCAAGCCATCCTTCTCGAATACAGGGACGAACTCAGGATTGTTGCTCTCGAAGGAAGTCGTGTCAATCTCCTGCTCGCGAAGTTTCGGATCCGAAAAAGACACGGAAGGCGCCGCCTCCTTTCTCGCACTCTCCGACTCGTCGAAGCGATAGACTGATTTCTCGACTATTGGCAACCAGACAGGCTTCACTGCAGCGGATGCCATCCTACCGAACGGCGGGTCTGGCGGCCTTGACAGGCCCACTGTAGTGCGTCTATGAAAACTGGAACCTATTCAATGATACAAGCGATTGGTCATTATCAACTCAACAGAATTTCAGCTCCCCTTCCGGTACGAAAAGTCTAAACCCTGGTAATGTCGAATGAAAGGAAGTTGATTGCTAGCCCTCCTTCAAAGCACTGAGCGAAGGCTTGTGATAAACACTGAAACCACCTGTATACAACGAACGTAAAAGTCTCTAAATTGTTTACTTTCACGAGCACCATTGCCCAAACTATGCAGACTTCACTCAATACTCTCCAACAGATTCCGAAGGGACTGAGAATGTACTTCTTTACTTCCTGAGTAGACAGCTTTATAGCCTCACCTCTTCGCAAATGAGCTGAAGAGAAATTTCTTTCTTAACCAGCATGAGACCACTGCCAACGACTTATACTCGATCTGTAACGCCAAGATTTAATTTCCAAGCTAACTATGTCATCACCAAGGATCAGTAATGTACGCCGAGGCGGAAAGAAACCTACAAGTCAAAGGACCTGATCAACTTCTCATCAAGAGAGGCTATGGCTCGACACGAATACATCGCTCCAATTCCCGCGCCAAAAAACACACATTCAAAAACAGAATGGAAATGAGCAGAGTAAGCGCGCCAGACGCACCTGGATCGGGCGGATCTGCGCTTCCAACAGCAGGTCCAAAGAATCGCAGACGCTGACGGAATTCAAGGCTCTTGGATCGAGCAGCAGCAATGGAAATGGAGCGCTTCCGGATCCAGCCGGAGCGGAAGAGAGGGAGTGAGGAAGAGGAGGATGAAAACGAGACAATGGTGGGGTATAAATTCAGTGCATCGGTGGCGGAATTGCAGGGGGGGAGATGGAGTCGATGCAGCAGAATGGAGTGCAGCATGGCGGACGCGGCAATGTCCTGTTCCTGCCTCTCTGGTGGGTGGCCTGGCTGGGCCGTTCTTTCCCTGCACACGCTCAGCGCGCTGGGCGCTCCATTCCTTCCCTTCCCAGACGATCAATGGAAGGAGGCTGCAGCAATCACTGCCACACTGCCCGCCCACTCTCACAACAGTCCCCGTCCCAAGATGCTCGAATCCCCGAATCTTTCCCGCCCCTTAAAATTCTACGATTCTTAATACAAAACGACCGTCGTTCTCCGTCTCTGGTGCAAGACCCACAAAACCGACCAGTGATCCACGGGCTTGGGGCTCGCACCTTCATACCAGATTGAAGGGCAGAGATATACTGTACCTAAGACCATGCCACAGTATGCGGTCCGACAGCTCCAGACGAGGTGCCGCCGTCACGATTTTCATCCAAACTTGGAAAGAGCGGCGGACTTTCTAGTTTCATCCACTTTAAGCCCCCGTCCTTTCTATAACTAACATGTTCAAAAGAACGCTTTTCTATCCTGTTCCATACAAAAGGCAGGGCTGGCATAGAATCTTAAAGTGATGAACCCCTCAGGCTTTTCAAATTGTCGACTGTGTGCTTTGGGTTCAGCACAGAATATATCAATAGATAGTGTTTCATTGGAGTTTGTGAGCATAGTATGTTTCAGTTTTTGTCTACTCATGATTGGGAGCTTGTTGGAGGAGCATTTGGAAGGTGATATGTTGTTTCTCGAGAAGACACTTATATGGTATATTATGTGAATAATGTCTGCGCTCAAGACGGAGTACTTTCATGGTGCTATCCTTGTGGATCCTACACCTCATTGATAAAAGTGAACGTTTACTTCTTAAATTAGTATTTGCGACCTCCAAAGGCAAAAGTGTTTCATTTTCTTGTATTTCCATGGGAAGTAAGTGAGTGGGTAACTTTTTCCTTCCCATCATTCACTTTGCGCACCATCAAAAAAAGTAATCCATGTTGAACCTGGTAACAACTTAACCCTTAAACGCCCATGGGGTGTGAAACGGGCAGCCCAAAATTGGATCACGGAATCTTTTGGACTTGGGCATCATGAATAGTGCACTTTTTGAACAAGGGCATCATGAATGCACCAATCAATGATGAGCTTGCAACCTCTTACAAGGTTATGTACAACCCCAACCTCGCTACCACAATCCTTTCAAAGCACAAAATCACTCATACAAATTGTGATTTGAATTGTAAAATTTCACTTTTTGAATGCATCACAAGAAGGTGACCAGTTTGACATCAAAATATAAGTGAAAAGTTGAGTACAGTGAGAGCTACAGAGAAGATTCTGTTGGAAGGTGACCCCTCGGGTCACCTTGGGCGTTTAAGGATTAACTTTGTGTTGTTTTTGACATTGCATCTGATAATATTTGTAAACATATGTTAAGAAACAATATTGTACATGCTAGAGTAAACCCTTTAGTACAGAATGCTTGCAATTGGAAATCTTGACAACATGACATTTGCTTAATATTAGCTCTCATGAGCATTATCATCAATTGTAATCACTACTTCATAACACTCAAATATTAATTGGCATCTTGATTGGCACAATAAATGACACCTCATCCTATCAATTTCCAATACGGCAGTGTCGGTGGTACCGCAACTTGGCCAAGTCACTCAAGTGTTGTATTGGCAGACTAGATGAACGTAGTCTAATTTGTAATGGTCAACGAGTCTTAATGAATAAAAATCCATAAAATTGATAAGAAAAGACAAACTCCTTCTTCTACATACAAAATGAAGATATAGTCATTCTAAATTTCTGGACATGCAGACAGTTTTAGTTTCCAAAATTGAAGCTGAGCATGTCTTGGGAACTACTTGAGGTTGCTCGAATAATTTTGGGTGGCATGTAAAATCACGATTTTCCACGACGAAAGCAAAATAACCTCTGCTCTAATAAAAAAACATGCGTTTCAAACCGACAAATCACAAATGTACCCAAACTTTGCCATGAGCGATGAGCACACATTTGGTCCTTTCTGTTAATTGTACTGTAAGTCATTGAGAGCAGTTGGGGAATGACAGCCAGAATCAACCAATCCCAGGACATCCAAGAGGATGGGGACGAATAAGTATCTTGAGTTCGTTTTGCACTTATCACTGCAGAAGCGATAGAGACGAAGTTGCAGCTGGGACTTTCATCTGCCAGCTATTATTAGCCACGGACTCAAGGGACCGGTCGATCGTAACCTCTTGTCTAAGGGTCTTTTTACACTATGGACCAAGAGCCATGATCAAGAAAATTGAAATGATTTGGTCAAGAGCCATGACCATGCTAAATAAAAAATGGGTGTTTAAGTGGCTTGTTCACTCTTGTAGTGTAAAGTGGATTTGGACCAAGACAAATTTAAGCTCAGTTTTCTAATAAAAATCCTCCCCTAAATCACCAAGAAAAAGAAAGCACTCAGAAGTGGTGTATATTTATGATATGTTTCACTTGTGTCGTGTGTGTATGCAAAGATTAGAGGGCTGCAATATCACATGAACCCCGAGTTTGAACAAGGATTCTCATTGTTTCAAGGATGTGGACGTGCAGCACTCCAAGGTTCTCTTCGTGAAGCACACTAACTTGGTGGGCGACTACAATACAGTACAGCACAAGGGCCACTCTAAAATTCAATGTGATTCTCAAGCCTCTTCAAGGACAGTTGGTGGGAAGGATAAGCTCAGGTTTTGCATATGATATCATTCACTTCGCATGCCTCTTGAGCAGCTGTCTTTAAACTCAAGGTGGTTTCTTATCAATAAAATAAAACAAAGGCTTTCCTTGTTGTGAAGTTGCTTGCTCCCAGTGTGACAGGTCTTTAGTCTCTTGTTCAGTACATATACAGTACAGGTCTTGACATGATGGGTTTTTGAATGAAGTAGCAATTTCAAATAAAATCACCCTGCAACCATGATACACAGCGAGAGTGTAATCATGGTGGATGGTGAGGAGGGGTGATGCTTGTCAATTCGTCAATTGAAGGTCCATGTGAATCCTGTTCAGGATTTTAATGCTACTTTCAAGAGAGTCGTTGTCTCGTATTGGTTGATCTGTTTCCGTTTGACTAAATTTTTCTTCCAACGAATGATAAAAAGACATTCTTTGTTGGTCAATCCCTACATTGTAGCTCATTTCGAGCTCTCATAGTAGGATTAGTTATTTCACATTGCAACTTAAATGAATGAAGAATTATCAGGTAGGAGATTAACAATTTCATCATGTCTATTAACTAGCAGCATTACAATGAATGCTACGCAACTTATTTGGATGAAATATGTTTCAAATTTAAATTGATGTTGAGATTCTTTGCAAATTATTGGTATATATTCTATCTTTTCCATTCATAAGAGACAACATAGGAAAGGAGAAAATTATTACTCCCTCCGCCCCATTTATATTGTCCAATAGGTTCTCTCAAATCTACATTGCGAGGTAGATATGAGAGAACCTACTGGACCATATAAATGGGAGAGAGGGAGTACTACATATGATAGTACATGTATCATGTTGAAAGTATTGTTTCCCAATAAGTTAATAAAGAATAGCTCATTCTAAAAATTAAAAAAATCACAAAATGCTAATGGTCCAAGTATTAACATAGTAGTGTCCATCTTGTCGTTGTTTGTAAGATAATTTGTACAAACAAACACCTGAAGTAAACTTTAACATTTTTCCATGTTCATCTAGTTTCTTTGTCCCTAAAACAAACTCTAGGGGAAGAAGATAAGACTAAATTTTGCCATGCCAATTACGAAAAGACAAGACGCGGTGGCAAGATAAGAGCGAAGCGGCCCCTGTGGCCGTGCTTATCCCCAAACCCTGCTCAATTCTGACCCTGGCTCTTGCAGCGTCCCAACCTAACCTTCAGGCAATCCATGCCTGGATTCGGCAGCGGCGCGTTGCTCCCGCTTCGAGGTTCTGGATAAGTGGCTGCGCAAGAGATTCCCTGCTTCTATTCGGTATCGGCCGCGGCGCTTCCTTGACCGATCCGAGCATCGATTTGTTTTATTCGGGAATCGTTCAGTTGCCTTGAGGTTTGCATATTCCAGCACGAGGTGTCCGCCACTCACACTCACGTCACATCTTGCTTGCGAACTGAAACTTTACGAACCATGCATTTGAGAAGTACAGTACCGGATCGGTATTGGCAGTATGTACGAGAGTTTCGTGCCTGTAGCAAGTCGTTTATGCTGTCTGGAATCTGCAGCATCGTTACCGTGAGCTTTCGGATACCGGTCGTGTTGCGCGCAATTTTGAGCTGGACTTGCATCTTCCCGGTCATCTGAAAGGAGTTGTATGGACACTCGTGGCAGCCAAGATACAGATCGAAGTCTGGCTCATCGACCGCAGTAGGAACCAGGTAATCAAATGCAGCAGAGGTGCATCGATATTCTCCTGTCGAGATCAATCAGTGGAGCTCGGGATACAAACAAGACTGATGCTTTTCTATGCGAAAAAATTTACAATTGCAAATATCTACATGCACTAATAGAATGAAGTTGACTGAGCTCACACGAGAGTTCATTAGCTTACCGGTAAAATTACGGAGTGCAATGAGCTTTCTGTTGAAGACTTACAGCGAATCCTCATGAAATGCAAGCGCGTCAAGTTTTAATCTCAATCAGTCAAGTTTGGAGAGGAAAAGAAAAAATGGTACCTATTTAGATATATCACAAAGTGTCATTATAATGTGTTAAAGTCTCGGTGAGCAAATGCATGTTGAAAGATATTTAAGTTGTTTGAACTAGCGTTCAACATTGCTCTGAATTTTATTTCCAAGTTTTGAACTCAGAGTATATGAGTTGTTTGGATATTCACAATAGAGATTTATGTATTTGATGGTAATTTATGTCGGAAGTAACACTAACTTGATAAAATATTGTAGGGAGAATATCCAATAGAGAAGGAGTCTCAAACAACATGTTTTGCTCTTTTTTTAATTCATCTAATATAATTTATGGTTTCAAAATTGTCCATACGAAGCTCCAAAGCAGAATCTTGTAAAACGGGCAATATACACATTCTCTATGCCTTGTACGATATGAGGTGGAATCTTAGGTGGAATCTTGTAAAACGGGCAGTATACACATTCTCTAACGGGCAATATACACATTCTCTATGCCTTGTCAAGACTACAAAATACTTTACAACAACTACTTTACCTATAATAAATAACATTATTACATGTATAATGATATTATAACATGTATGTGACAATGGTAAGTAGCAATATCATATAAACCTACACTAGTTTTTTTATTCAGTACATAATGAGGTGTTTCATTTTTCCGAAGTTTGCCTAATCTTTTAAAAGCTTGTTTGAGGTTATGCTTGTTTTGCCCATTCGTAATAGAACTTTTCTATGAGAAACTTTGGGCCACATAAAGTCAAGGTAGAGAAGTAAGGAGACCTTAGGGCATCACCACCCATCCGAAAAGGGGGGGGGGGATCATCCTCACAATAAGTTGAGTTGAGTTGGTTTGCAAGCCGAGTGCCCCACCCATGACTTGTATACATGGTGATAAAACAAGGAAAAAACAAAAGCAAGATGAATTTCATTGGCACCTTGGAAAACAGAGAGGAATATGGAGTTTGTCCTTTGTTTGTCCTTTGTCCTTTAATGATCCTTTTTTGTTTTGGGGTTGGAGCTCTGCCCCTCAAAATGACCCCAATAAGCAGGCCAACCTCAACTTCTAACCCCAAAACAAGTTGAATTCATCCGTTTTGCAGGATGGGTGGGGCATTTTTGACGGCCGCCACTCACAATATAAGTTCAGTTCATCCGTTTTTCGGGATGGGTGGGAATGCTCTTAATAATAATAAGAAGAACTCCAATCTCCAATAAGAGATTGGCGTGAATACAGCGTCTGTTCGTAATGTCTTTACCTCAATGGCCACATGACAAAGAGGTAAAAGAACAAAACTACTCACCCCTCTCGGGAATAGACACTAAACTATACACATAACAGTAACTGAACTAAACTAGGTAACCAAGGTAAGATTATATTATAGTAACCGCGATAGGACCATTTGGAATGAGAGTGTTTGGTGGTGTAGTGGGTATGTTAAATGGGATTTTCGTGGGTTTGTAATCACCAAGCCGTGCAGTCCTAGGGTGGTTGAGGTGTGGGACGTTTTGTAATTGTGCTGGTCCGAGTTCGAACCTTGCCGGGCTCGTTTGAGGAGTACGCATGGCTTGGGACTGTCTGTGACTATATGGCAGGAAAGTAGTATCAACCACTCGGCCCCTACCCGAGAAGCTGAGACTGAAGCATTGTGCTGCTAACAACAGTGGTTTGCACCACTACCCCCCCCTCCTTTTGTTTTTCTTTATGTAGGTTCGATATTGGTGGGGAGGGTTTGGTGGTTTTCGAGTTTGCGTTTATGTAAGAGGATTAATGCGGCGTGTCGTATGGCTATTGTGTTAATTGATTTGAATGTATTTTTTATTTGTTTTTGGAGAGTTTGAAAGTGGTTTTGAGTGTATTCATAGATGGTGTGTGGGTTGTGCCTCGGGCACCCGAAGTGATGACTATAAGGGGGTTGACTTTCCAGCCACGGGCAATTATTGAGTCTAGTAGTGGTTGGTATTTGTTAGTTTTATTTGTGATGGTTTCTTGTGGGAATCTGTCATTACAATATGTGAATTTCAACGTATTGGATGGTAATATTGTCATTGGGTTGTTGTGGAGGTGTGCCTCTGTGTGGAAGACCTATTACGCATAGTAAATCCGGTCTAAATCTGGCATTACATTGGCATCTTTGTGTAGTGCAAGTGCAAGGGAGTAGCCATCTTGGTACCGTGTTATTTGGGGGTGCGTTGAGGTGTGTTCCAGCATTTATAAGTGTGTAGCATCTAGATTTGGAGTTTGAAAGGAAGAGTTGTTTGATAGTTTTAACTGCCTGATTGTGTCTGGTAACCCTAAGTGCGTGGATGTTTGGTTGAGTGCATTTAAGTAAGACATGTAGCCACGTGTCTACATCTGTTGAGTTGCAGATAGGGCATGTTTTTGATGGGAACCTTATATGTCCAAAGAATAGTTGTTTTCGTGCGTGTCCCATGTATTGTCCTGTGCGGAACTTTAATACGCTAATTATTTGAGAACCTGTGATTGTTGGGTTTTTCCAGAAAGCATTAGATGATTTTGCATGTATATCTAGGTTGGATGTCCATTTGTTGATGTTGGGAAAGTTTTGGGCCAGAATGTTGAGGTTGTTTTCTCGATCGTATTTTGTAAGATATGTATCAAGGTTTCTGACTGGACCTTTATCGGAATGCTCTTACAACAAGGAATTGGACCCACAACCTCTTGGCAACAACATCCTTAAATACCTTACCCCTCGGCCCAACTAGTTGCCTTGGAGCTATTGGGCAAACAATACTTCACTGATTCTCAATTAATATTTTTCTTTTTTAATAGAACCAATCAATGCATTATCGAAAAATACATCTCTTTCCATAGCAGAACGTCTGCATAGAGACCAACTGCAGTAACCTCTGTGCACTAAAAGAATGGAGAGGAAGACGAGGAAACAGGACGATTCTCGATTAATTTGCTGGGTACGATTCAAATTGTAGGATCTGGTACGACTTGGTTCGAAATTTGGTTCAATCAGTTGACCGTGATCTTCAAACATCAATCGATAATACCAATGTCTGACACCGTGTAATCAGTGGATAGCCAGTCGAATAGATATCAAAAACATGCATATGTCCGGCCACCATATGCTTATCTTAGAGAAAATCATGAAATACTGCAATATATTCGAGACAGACTCAGCAGTTTGAAACTGGTTGATGATTTAACCAAACTGCGTGCCTCTGTTGACAATCTTCCTTGAGAAGTATACTACATGAAGACGACGATATATCGTGAAACATGTCTACTGCAAGTCTCGGGTCAACCATAATGTGCTCAAATGCACCACTGAATCACTACAATGCATGTCCATCTTATTCGTGTTCAGAGTTCAGACATTCAAATGTCACTTCGACTACTGTCATGTGTCAACTTATATACCTTACAGAGAGATTTGTGCAATTCCCTAGACTAATCCACCATGAATTTTGCTCAAGATTCAGTATCAGATCGTATTTAGATCCAATCAATAATAATAATGATATAATCTTACAAACTTGTCTGGCCACCCCAGCGATGAAGTGCTTGGATCTAGTTTCACTTCGTTTTCCTGAACCTCAAGACACAAAAGTCATGCGATAACAAATTCCTACAGGAGCAGAAATGAAGTGAAACCGACGCCGCACAAATACTTCATGCGTACATTACCGACATGAACCACTAGATACTCCAAAACCCGAGCAAATTCATCACTTCTTTCTGCTCTAATATCATATAGGAACTGTGAACATCTAAACCTCCAAACATTATTCTGATACGAAAACTGCTACTTTAGCATGAAAACGTACTAGTTCTTCACAACCTTATCCACAATCACGGATATGATACCAATCAGAATTCATTTACTCTACTGCAGAGGGATAGAATACAATTCACGATAAATGACAATCCCACAATCACAGTATCCACTGCGAGCTTTGGTATCCTTTTCTTCAAATCTGACAGATTCCAGCATCGACAAGTAGTTACCAGAACCCTAAATTGGGACGAAATTCGCATTAGTAGCCCATCAGCATACTTAAAAAGGCTCCATTGCAGAATACAGATGCATTAGAGGACAGTAAAGATACATTCATGGTGATCCTTCTCTCCGCATTTAACAATGTAGCATCGACGAGTAATTTCCTACCAAAAACCCTAAGAAGCAAGAATCCCTATACTAAACTCTCACCGACGGGGTTTACTTGACACTGCATTTGGCACCGGCGCCTTCCAAGGCCTTCTGAGCCTCCTCGGCATCCTCCTTGCTCACGCCCTCCTTGACCTTCTTGGGCAAGCCCTCGATCATGTCCTTAGCCTCCTTCAATCCCAATGAGGTCAAAGCCCGGACGACCTTAATAACAGCAATGCGGGCAGAAGCGGGGACTTCGTCGAGAACCAAATCGAACTCGGTCTTCTCCTCCACGGCCGGAGCGGCATCAGCAGGCGCCGCAGCACCGCCGCCGGCGGCAGGGGCGAACGACGCCGCACTCACACCGAGCCTGTCCTGGAGCTTGTTCGTGAACGCGCGAGCTTCCTCCAATGTGAGCCCCTCGACTTCGGAAACGAGCCTGTCAAGCTTCTCGACGTCCAAGACCGCAGCGCGCACAGCGACCGAGGACCTGCGGCGCGCGAACTGCACGCGGGATGATTGCTGGAATCTTGAGGCTCCGGCGATGGAGCTCGATGAGCTGAAACTTGCAGCAGCAATGGAGCTCGAAGCTTGCGCCATAGCTGCGGCCATTGTAGAACCTCTACGAAAAAAAGGATTGCAAAAATGCGAAAAAAGAAATGTGGGAGTGAGAGGAAGGAATTGCGAGGTTGTGAAGCTCAAATTTTTGGGGAATTCGTGAGAGACGGATGGGATCTATGGCGTGGAAGACACCAGCGCCGTGTACCGAAAGCGCATTATCCACTCTCTTCTGGTCGAGCGTGTTCCCGATACTCGGGAACAAAGCGGATGAAAGTTTTCTTCCAAAAACATCATCCGATTGTTGCTTCCTTGCCGTGTATCCTTAGAATGTGTGTTTTTCACATACAGTGTTTATAAGAAAATGTCAGTATAAGATAAATTGAGTATAAATTGAGTCATATCTATATTACAATACAGGAGACTTTGTCTTACACGACGGTTCCGCGCTGGAATCCATCGTGGAGACTTGAGACAAAGAGTAAAGGGATTCCAACGGTCAATACCCATTTTGAGGAATGATCCAATGGAATGTTATCGTAAAATAAAATAGAGACCATGATTGAGACCATTGATGTATATTTTATCATTCTAAATATATAAATTCGATATGTATTTCTTAATATTTTCTGTATCAACTTATTTGAAGTTTATGAATGTTTTATAGCTTTAGGCAATCCAAGTTGAACATGCTCAACGGCATGGGTCCCACTAGTACTTACATAATTGAGTTATAATTTTAGATAGAGTGGATAGCTCAAGATGTAGGAGTATTCTAGAACTTTTATAAATTATTTTTGAGACTCTTATCTATGGTTTATCGGTACAAGTATCATGACTTTTAAAACTATCATTTTTCTCTCAATAATTATATGCATTCGAAATCTAGAACATTCTAACACAAGGAGGTAGACCCTTTAATCTCTCCATCTATTTTAAGTCTTCGAACCCAGTTCTTTAGAAGTGTCATAGAAATAATAAAAGTGAGTTGTTTAGATCCCAATTGTACAATCTTGTGATAAAATTAGTATTAGTCAGGAAGGTCAAATCTTTAAGGCCTTGTAGAATTCAAGATCATGATATGTTGATACATAACAAAGAGTACGTGATTTCACTTTTTCCACTTGAGAGTGAGATCGCTACTATTATAAGTATTCAAAAACTCTCTAATTAGAATTCTGTAAATTTCTATCTCAAAAACACTCTAGTACCAAAAGTGGAAATAGTCCATAATTAGACCCTTGCACTAGACTTAATGTCATGTCTTCACTACATCTTCGATAAAGTTAAGATTTTTACCACAAAAACTAGATTCCTAGTGGAATCCAACATAGAAAGTTGAATTCTAATTGGTGGAAGAAGGAGAAAGAGCTTTCCAGGTGTTGTGCGTAGTTTTAGGTTTTTAATAGGGAACATCATTGCAAATCTAATACCAAAATTTATCCAAATAAAAAATCTTCATGAATTTTTTTTGATGTGTGACATCTTAGAATCGTACTTATGTAAAGTAAAATAATGAAAATTAAATTGTGATTTATATTATTGACTTGCAGTGGTAAAACATGCCTAAGGTTTTGTAACCCTAAAACAAAAATTGCTTTCACAAAAATGCATGCCATAAATGAAAGTTATCTTACATGAATCCAAAGCCTCTTCCACATAAACTAGACTTGAAGTCCAACTCAACATATTTTGTAAGAAATACATTTACAAAAAGTTAGATTCTTTCAAATTTGATGAAGACTTCAATTACTTCACCTCGAGCAACATATCATAAAGAATTCAACCACTTGTAAGATGATCATAAGCAAATATATTTGATAAAATTATATGTATTTGTATGACGTTGAATCATGTGCAACAAGAAGATAGTCTACAAAGATATGGTATCAGATTAGCTACATTGCTACAAGGAATACTTATCCTAAATTATTCTACAATATATTTTGAGGTGTGATTGTGACTATATGATTTTTGCCAATCTAAAAAAGCATTGAATATATGTAAGAATACACCTGAAAGTCATTCCAAGCACATGAAAGATGTTAGACATGAAATACTTTATTTGTAGAGGTAGTCAACACTTAGAAAAAATGATAATTCTCTAAAATTATTACTTGTTTGTTTTTTCAATTCTTGCATAATCATGATTTGTCACGATATTTACAATCAATCATCTTCTCCAAACAACAATAGCTGCAAATTGTATTAAATTATGAAATTTAGCCTATAATATATATATTATAGATTTCATTCATTGAATCAATGACAAATATGATGAACAATATTCAATATCCTACCACTTCAAAATAGGTCAAAACCCAAATATGACAATAAAATCTTTATCAATGGGCATATATCGTTTATTAATATTACCAAAAACATTCTAACCTTAAGCCCATACTTACATAGATAAAATGATGGAAATACAAGTTCGTATAACTTTATTGAGCGCTACTCTTTCAAGTATATTATGAGTATGTAATGAGGCAAGGAGGTCGTCGTTTCCATGTACAAGCTCCATGGAGGCAACGCCGTAATCCAAGCCAGGTTGTGTAATTAGCAAAACAAATAATTTCGCATCAAATGGATAAACCATCTATATGCAAGTATCATATACATAATATATGATGACTATGGTTAAAGTACAATTAGATAAAAAAAAAAAAAAAAAAAAAAAAAAAAGATCTTGTTTTGTGCAGAGCTCTATACACTCGAACACTTATGGATACAAATTGCTATGTGCAATAATAGCTTTTGCCATAACATTTTTAATAATCGTATGGAATTTACAACGCAAAATATCAATAAATGACCAACAATCGGAAAACAGAAGATTGGTTTTTCCTTTGTATGAACATCGGATACGATTACCAAATGGTACTCAAAATAAGCAATGGGGTAATACCAGACGACGACTTCGGTCAATCCCCCCTCCATTATTTGAAATGGGGTGGGTACATATTGACTTCAACCTAGAAGACACATAGCTATATGTTACTCCCTCTGTCCCATTATTATCGTCCAATATATTCTCTCAAATCTACCTCGAGACAATTAAATAACTCACCGGACAATTATAATGGGACAAAGAGAGAAATTTAATATATAATTTTTTTAAGGAGAAGCATCAAAGAAACTACACAAATTTTCTACATTATTGAAATTCTTCATATAGTCCCTAATAGCCTAATGATTCTTGACGATGAAACACTATCATTTCATAGGTTGAAATTTACTATTGAGATGAAATTGGGTGTAAATGCTCGACCCTATGTGTTCCAAGTTGACACGGGAAGTAGAAACATGTGGGTTTTGTGCAAAGCACCCGGAAAACATATACAACATAAGGTTTCTAACTTCTAAACACTTGGTTTGGTTTTGCATAATCAATATTTAAGCCAACACACGGAGTTCATTTTATTACACCTTTTCGCAATTTCAATATACAATTATTGTACAAGAAGTACTAAAGTCCATACTTGTTTTTGGGGTAACAAATTCTCAATATGACAAATTTAACCCATCATTCTATGTGACATGAAGTTTTCATGTTGGATCATTTGTAATATGTCAGTGCAGGGACCAAATGGATTGTTTGAACCTCGACCACATAAGAAGATTAAATGTGATGGAAAACATTATACTGTATGTCAAATGCTTCAGATGTATGATAGCAACTTTCCTTGTGATCCCGCGTTCGCCTACAATTGCTTGGCGGGGTTTCGATATGCCGACGAAAGTGAGTACACTGGTTTTTATGTGAAAGAAAGGATTGTTTTGCCCGTTCGCGACCAACGTGGGCGCATTCATGAAGTAAATGGAGATGGATATTTTGGGTACGTCAACCCTTGCCGCCCTTTTCCTCATTCAATTTTGCGGACCAATCTATATATTTATAGTAAGGTACTGTGCCGCGATCCTTCCTACCTATGAGCGTACCAACCTACCTACCTACCTTCTTTTATGTTTTTTGGATTATGTAAAAAAATAAAAAAACAAAACACGGACATATACAAATATAATAAACATAATATGAGGAAATGGTAAACACGGGATAATTCTATACAAGTACCATATAAAGAGCTTTCCCGTCGGGACGACATGACATTGCTAGTACATAAATGTTAGGAATCTTCTCTCCCTCACGAATCACAAGAATTATCGAACCTCTTTGTTGGACTCCCGCTCTCCTTATCGATGCTCTCCTCTCCTCATTTTTGCAATCCCCTCCTCATAAAAAGAAAAGAAACTCAACCGTGTTTAGAGGCCGATCGTTTGACCTATCCTTGTATCCATGCCTGGAGGTCATCACAACAGTGACGGGACTACTAATCCCTCTCGGGGTGAACACTATGCTAGTTTGTGCCCAACCACTAGTGCCTTGGAGATACCCGACATGATGTCCCCTTAGCCAAAGGGCTTTGAGGTACCCATACAACGAGGTCCCAAAAACCCTTAACATAGTTGGATGGCCTATGGTGATAAGCACCACACCAACATGGGGGCAGAACCCATGACCTCCTCATTGAGGGCCATGAGCCCTAATCACCAAACCAAGACTTGTAGTGCCTTCCCCCCCCCCCAACAAAGATTACCCTATATCTTTGTATTGAATGATTCAGATTAGTATTCTACCATTGTTTATGATAATCCTACTATTATTTATGATGAGAAAGAAATAGATTTTCTTATTATCTTAACCCCTAACTTTCCTTGAAGCCCAAAATGGGTTTTTGCAATTCCGGGTAGCCTAGATGAAGGGGTTAGAAGTGATATTTTTGCCTAAGAATTTATCGCGTCCTCCTCATACTGCAAAGTGTACGGGGTAAAATTTGCAAAGTCAAATTCCAATTTTTGAGTCTTCTAGGACGATCCTTGGGTTGCGAGCCGAGATGGGGCAGCTCAAAAAAGTAACTTTTTTTTTTTTTTTTTTTTTTTTTTTGAAACATGATCATTACTAAATAACTACTCAAATTTCAAAGTGACTCAAGTCAAAAAGTTTGCCAATTCTACATGGGCAGCCTCCAAAAAACTTGGGAACAATCTTCGCAATACCGAAAAAAACTTGGGAGACAAACTTTGGATGTTATGATCTGTCAAATGGTAAACATCCAACGGTCAATTTTTTAAAGAGTAATCAGGCATATTCTTAGGTACAAGATCTTACGGTTGAAAGTTTTAAAATAAGAAAAGAAATTGGTTTACACCCCCACGAGTGCTTAGAGGTAGAGAATCGCAGTTTTGAGGTTTCAATCTCCCACATTTTTTTTGGAGGCTGCCCGTGTAAAATTGGTAAACTTTTTGACTTGAGTCACTTTGAAATTTGAGTAGTGATTTAGTAATGATCATGTTTAAAAAAAAAAAAAAAAAAAAAAAAAAAAAAAAAAGAAGTTACTTTTTTGAGTTGCCCCATCTCGGCTCGCAACCTAAGGATCGTCCTAGAAGACTCAAAAATTGGAATTTGACTTTGCAAATTTTACCACATACACTTTGCAGTATAAGGAGGACCCGATTAAATTCTTAGGCAAAATTATTACTTCTAACCCCTTCATCTACGCTACCCAAAATTGCAAAAACCCATTTCGGACTTCAAGGAAAGTTAGGCGTAATGAAACAATGTTGTCAAATTTCCTCAATTGTCTAATACTGATTCTTTTTATTGAAATATTTCTAGATGTGTAACACAGAAATGGTGTGATGGTGAAGAACTTCCTGTTGAATATGACGGTATCCTTGGCATGGGTAATTGTCCTTTCTCTCTTGTGGAGCAATGGGCTTACACAAAGTATATTAGCCATCATATAATTGCTATTTGTATAGCAAAAGCAGAGCAACTTAATGCATTTCAAAAATATATACCATTTACAAATAAAAAACAAGAGATGGGTTATGTTTCGATTGGTGATGACCTAAAGGACAAGTTCGACAACTTCAATTGGGCAAAAATGTTACGTACTCCTAAGTATGTTCTTAAGACAATATATTGTAACTTTAATCTTTTATGATTCGAATATTGAGAAGTTTGTTCATATGGAGTATGAAGTGTGTGATTGATATAGAGAACTTTGTTCATATGCAGTTTCAAGTGTGGAGTTATTGTGGATGTACTATACATCCAATTTGAGAATTTTAAGTTTTTGTCACCAAGTTCTATTATTTCCAAAACTACTGGAACTCCACTATTAATTGATACGGGAACTACTTTGACATATTTAGACGACGATGCATATAATCCATTAATGTCAACAGTACATATTTACTAACTTTATAGTCACTGTATAGAATCATTTAAGTTTAAAGTGGAAATTTTTCTCTAAACATTTTATTTGTAATAATTTTTGAATCTTTGAAGTAATATTGTTATTGTTCTTCAAATCCAAACTAAAGAATTAATCTATTACTTAGGAAGCAGTTTCATTCATACATAGGTAAAAAAGGATACACTGAAGTTTTAGCTGACCTAGAATATACTGAACATGATCGAAGACGGTGTTATACAACGTACAAGGTACAAGCTTTTGAACATGTTGTATTTGAATTCGATAGTTAACCCTTAAACGTCTAAGGTGACCCGAGGGGTCCTTTTCCAACAGAATCTTCTCTGTAGCTCTCGATGTGCTCATCTTTTCGCTTATATTTTGATGTCAAACTGGTCACCTTCTTATGATGCATTCAAAAAGTGAAATTTTAGAATTCAAATCACAATTTGTATGAGTGATTTTGTGCTTTGAAAGGATTGTGGTAGGTAGGTTGGGGTTGTACAATACGTGTAGGAGGTTGCAAGCTCATCATTGATTGGATCATTCATGATGCCCAAGTTCAAAAAGTGCACTATTCATGATGCCCGAGTCCAAAAGATGCTGTGATCTAATATTGGGCTTCCGTATGGCATGACGTTTAAGGGTTAACCCCTAAAGGACTAAGGAGTAGAAACCTTGGACTTTTTCCCTAAATTGAGCAAGTCAACAAATGTTTTTTTTATTTTTAGCATTTTGTGTGCTAAAATGTAATTGTAAGATCTTGTAAAGCACCATTGTCAAGAGCTTCATAAGTACTAAACTTTTTCATTGTAAAGGTTGAAAGTTCCAATAATTTCATGGATTTGGGCACTTTAGAATGAATCGAGCAACAATATCAACCAAGCATTTTAAATTCGTACTGAGACAAAAATTAAGCCTATATAGAAAATATGTCATACAAAACTATTGCCTTTTCATTCATCCATTCATTTTACAAGCATTTGAGGTCTAACTATTCATTGAGGCTTGGATATAGGCAGAAATACACATTGACCCATCAATTTATAAGAAAAGTTTAAAATATATCAATAAATTGGGCAAATTTGGAATAGAGTGTTGTGTAGACAAACCCTTCATTTTGACTTGCGCTCCAACACATGGTGAACTAAGAAGTGATCAAAAGAAAACAAGTAGAGATAGAAACACTTTTTTTGACTTCAAAAATAAGGTCAAACAAAGTGAATCAGCGGTGAGCTCCTCTCCTTTGTTGCCCTTGTTGCAATTTTGATGGTGGATACTTTTAGGGGCTGCCAGTAAGATGCCAATACTCAAAGTTGATTGGTTGAATACACTGGCTTAAAATTGTTTGAGTATAAAATCTCACCATCTTTATATTTGGAGGCTTATAAACAATAAACTACATACTTGAACAAAGATTTGTAAATTACATTCGATAGTAGATTCACAAAATTTGCATGTAATTATTTTGTTTCATAATATCTTCATAGTTTAGGCTTGGCAACACTTCAAGATTTTGAATCAATCACAAAATGGTTGTTTAGACTTCTAGGGGTTAAACCACTTATAGGATACATGTGTCATAGCTTTCTTATATCTAGTATGTATGGTTGTATGGCCAAGATAAGATTCTAAATGTGACCTAGTCAATGAAAACTATAAAATATCATAAACTATAATTCTTCCTCTAAATGTGAATTGAGCTTGTAGGGTGTAGCAGAAGTGCCCATCGATCAATTTCCAAATATCACATTTGCTATTGAAGGAAAGCTTGATCCTGTTGAGAATATGCATTTTATCACTATACAAGCCAAAAATTACTTAAGCTGGGATGTAAGAGACTAAATACATATGAAAAGTAGCTTACTAGATTTGATTATAATAAGTATAATTTTCACTACTCAAAATATGTAAATTGATGTTACTTTTGCAGAAAACATTTAACTTCAGTATAAATGTCCAACTCTTCTAGTAGACATTTATGAGAGATTTAAGTTTGTTGAGATTGATATGGCTCAAATAAAGTTCTTAGTATATCATGTATCAAAATACTGAACATAAAAAATGAAAACTTACTTTCCTATATAAATACAAGGTAATTATTTAATCAGTTACAGAAGGAAAATTATTAATCAAACAAATAACATGTAGATTTAGCATCATAAATTTTGATACTATATAGAATCTCTCTCATGGAATTCAATTACATAAGTCTCTAAAGAGTCATTGGTTCTATTGCTAAAAAATTTGTAAAATTAATGAAAATATAGCACAATCTTATAAGCTAACATCTTTGAGTTACTTTGAGTTTGTAAAGCAAAAAACCAACTGAAGTCAATTTAAAAAATATTCTTATATGCATTTGTAAGATATTTTTAAAGCAAACATGTTGAACTTAATTTAACGATTGTACTACATTATATTTAGTATAATATGTTTGAAGTTACAAATTTAAAACAACCTTACAAAAGATCATGGATACCAAAAGTCTAGCTCAAAATTTGGTTGCTATAACCTCCTCAAGGTGTTGGTATGACTCGAAACATTTTTGAAAGTAAAATTATCAATGAAATAATCAAGATTTGAATCATGTGATGGTGTGATTGTTTTATGTTGTAAACAGGAACAAAAGAAGCTGTTGTGTTTAGATATTCTTTGGGAAGAGGTTAAAGGACGGTCTACACTTGGTTGTAAGTTTGCAAAATTAATAGTGCTAAAGGTTCATTTAAAGAAAAAAACTCCTATGAAGTTTAATTACAACTAATACTCCCTCTGTTTCATGAAAACAACCCCTTATGACAGTTTGACTTGGTTTAAGTAGCCTTGATCCTTTAACACGTTGAATGTCAGTATTTGATGTATTGAGTGACATTCTTTAAAACTTTCACATGAAAAATCACATAAGTAGTCTATGTTGTATTGTTTTAAAAATGAGGTATTATCAATAAAAAATATACACTTTTTATCAACTGTATGATAATAATTTTCTTTTACACTTCTGGTGTATACTTTCAGCTGCTCAAATGAGAGAGACATTGTTTGTGATTGATTTTGATAATCAAAGGATTCGGTGGAAACAAGACTCTTGTGCAATATAAATAATCCTCTCAAATAATATTATTATGAGATGTTCTTAAGCAAAGGTTACAAATGCAATTCTATGAACCTTAAGATTTCTACCGAGGATAAATTCAAATTTGGCAACGTTTAATTTGGTTTTTTACAATAATATATGAATCATCATTTTGAGAAGCCGATAAGGAAATTTGTCCTACCTGCCATTTTCTCTTTATGTATTTTATCAAAGCTTTATGCCCCTATTGCAACTAAGGATATGAAGCTTCAACCTTCTACATATCTCTATAAATATAACATTTTATTTCCATTGAAATATATTATGTGATTATTTTACACTGTCTCGTAAAGTGTAGGTGGCCCTAATATAACATGAATGTTTTTCAGGTGTTTGGAACTCAAGAAAAAAGATTGATTTAGAATTAATAACTTCAAGGATTTCAAAGCTAACATCTATGTTCTAATCATATCATGTTGTTTGATATACACAATTCAAATTTTGTTGTGAAATGAACAACTATAAAAGGTGGTATCATATTTTTGTTCATCCGAATACTAAGCATTGATGAACCAATTATTGCGCCGCTTTGTAGACTTAGATTTTGTAAGCCAAGTTTCTCAGTAAGCAAGGAGAAGAACAAAGATTACGCTTTGAGAATTGCTCTATCTCAAATAAGTGATAAAATTGGCCAATGATTAGTCAAGTAGTCTATCATTTGGAATGTGAGGCCCTATTATTGCACATGCCCCTATGATGCCTCACATGAGACCCTATCACGACACATATTTTGTACATTTAATTTCCTTAACATTTACGATTTTATATATAGTGCTTCTGTTTTGTTTAGTTTCAATTGAGTTCAACAGATAGGGATTTAGCATGAAGGACTTGGATCAATTCTCATTTTTTTTCCACTACCAATATGAACTTTGGGTCTAACTCCTTAGTTTTGACAAAATTGAGAGACTAGCCTAAAAATGTGTCATTTTTCAATTTTTGGAAGATAATTTTTTTGTATGGTAATTGTTTGCATCCATCCTATATATGTCACTTCAATGAAGTTTGTCTTTACTATCAAGAAAGAAATTCTACAAAATAATGAATTCGATTTCTTTCTTGCAAGTTGAGAAAATTCAAAGTGACTAAGAAAAAATAATTTATGACTTCTACAATATGAGAAAAACATTAATTGTCCTTTTGACACCATAGTATACAATTTATCAATTGGTATGAGATAATTTTGAGTATTATTTGGCATTTATATTTTGTGCCTTAGAGTCAAATTATATTTCTTACTTGCCATGGTCGGTATTCAAAAAGTTTAATTACAAAATACGAGTCTCCAAAATATGCTAAAGTCTCTTGATAAAACTTTGCAATTTCTGATTACTAAGTGTGCGTTTGGCCACCCGACAATCGAATATTGTGATAATTTCAAGACCTCTATTTCCAATTGTTATTGTGATTTGCACATATCATCATCATGAGAATATAGAGATGCGTTTGGCAATCACCCCCACAAGTGAGATTCATGAAAGGGCAAGGGAGGGCAATGCTGCGGGGGTGGGAGGTGCAACCGGGAGGTAAGGGCAAAGGGTGAGAGGCATGTAGTTGAATTATTGATGTTCGGACCTTGATTTTTATTTTCTTATGAAATATTATGATTTTGGGATTATAATGATTCTAATTATCGTAAAGACATTTAGAAGTTAAGTAGAGACATTTAGAAATTAAGCAGTGTACACAAATATTTTGGCCATCTAGTGTTTTTTTTTTTTTTTTTGCCTTTGAATTTTAACAACATACACAAGAGTTACTATGATGTAGTTATTCCGAGTTAACCATGCACTTGATTAGTATGATCTATATTAGTTACCGATTTTCATGCATGATCATTAACAAGATAAAAACATATGGCTGCCAATTGTTTCCCTACTACTAACATATATATATATTGGTGTGGTTATAATTATGGATTCTAGATTGCTAAACCAAATTTTCATAATAACAATAATTATAATTATAATTATTGTTTTGTTTCCCAAATTCATCACCATGCGATGTAGTTTTAAGCCACTCTTGGTTACAAATTCAATATCAATTGATTTGTGATAATCAAAATACAAGAAATGTAATTATTGTGAACCTTGCATAAACCTCTATTATTTATTTGTTGAAATCAACTCCTTTCTGACAACTCTAAGAGACTAAAACTGAGCCTCAAATCCTCAAATATTGCACTTGCCTATTCTAGCTTTGTAGCTAGATTATAGCCAAATTTGTATGGTCGAACCTTACGATGTTGCAAATTACAAAGTAGTTTTCAAATCCAACAACTTAATTTCATAAGTACAAGAGTTAATTTCAAGTTCTTATGATTGGAAGCTTTGATCACCAATCTTTAATATTTATAAAACTAAATTTGGAAAGGCTTTTGAGTAACTCAAAAAAGGTATAAACATCCAATGATTGAATTAACACCTACATTTATGTAAATAAACACACAAAAAAACAAAAAAGAAGAAGAAGAAGAACACAACATCAAACCCTTTTATTTCCAAATATTAAAACAAACATAAGAGTTTAAAGCATTTGAATAAGGAGATACATGTCCCATCCCAAATATTCCATAGTTTTACGCGTTACGAATACTGGAAACCAACATGAACAATTCTATTATGTACATATTCTAAACAAACAACAATTTGTACCACTCAAAGGGCGACAATCTTATAAAACATAGTTCGTATTTATTTTTACAAAAAATCAAAATTTGTAGCAATCATAAAGTGATCATTTTTAGTATACTCACAAGCTTGAGAGTTGTAAGGAAGAGTGCTCAAAACTAGAGCACTATCAATAATGGAGCACTAGGCTTCTTCACCCATAGGTACATAATAGCTTCTTCACTCAATATTAGCTTCTTCACTCACGACACACATTATAGGGTGCAATGTTAGGGCACCATTTTAGAAACACCTGTGAGACCACCTTAAAAATTCATAACAAATTGTAGAAAAGTCCAAAAATCATGAATCGACTACGACAGTCATTCCACTTACTTTCCCCATGCATGAGAATTACTTTCATTATTATCTCCATTACAAATTGGAATATTGAAATTTGAGCCATTTTTGAGCACTCTCCCTTAGCACATAAAAACATTCCAGCTTGCGAGCATATTTTGTCGGACCGGCATATGCGCCCCAATACATTTTTACCACGTCATCAATAACCGACGTGGAGGGTCTGCCACGTGGGATAGTGACACGTCACTGTTCCCAACTTCCTGTTCCCCACTTCGTCTCTGAAGCCCTAAACCCCTGTTTCTCAAGCAAAGTCACCCCCGGTGCCTTGCAAGCATCGAATTCGGAACTCAACTCAACAACCTGGAGACCCGAATTCAAGCATCTCATCAGATTCAGTTTCTTATTCTGATCGAACAGCCCAGTTTTTAGAAAATTTCCGAGTTCTCTAGCATTCATACTCCGCGTCGGAAGCTTTAATCGTGCTCTCTGTACTGGAAATTCGTTTTGATTCGAGTCTGATTGTTGGGTTGCTTCCTTTTCTTGGAGGATTTTGTTGTTTGGGATTGCTCGTGATGGCGACTCGGGAAGCTATGGAAGAGGCCAAGGGGCTGGACTCGTCTCTTTACCATGCACCGACTCTGCGTCCTGGCATTGGCTCTCCTCGGTGTCCCCGTTGCTCTGCTCCTCTCTCGAAAGAGCTCGTAAGCCTCGAAAATTGCTTCTCCCCCATTTTCTTTTGATTCAACTCCCCGCTTACGTGCTGATAGATTATCATTGCAGGAGGCTAGTGGATGGACCATCGCCCCTTTTATGCGAGAAAGCTTCGCCATGGTAATTGCTCCTTGCTATTTTCAGTCTTGCAATACGATCACGGCGAGATTTAAAGATGAACTGTAGCGTTTATTTACGTCATTCTTTTGTCGATTGTAACGTGAGCATAGCCCAAATCATTTTCTGTGGCGGAATACGGAGTTTAAACTTGAATTGCATGTGGTGGCAGATTGGAACTGCAGCAGGTGGCAGTCTCTCTAGTTTTTATGCTTTTAATACAGGTAAATTGCGTTTGATTGATATCCTTTCTAACCCTAAATTTTATCGAACCAGATAAATGCTGTGTTTAAGACTATGAAGCACTCTTTTAGACATACACATTATTAAGTACAATCAACAAAGTGATAGTTTAGTATCATTGTACTGTACACAAGAATCAGTTGTCGAGAGGAGCCAGCTTATGATCAATGCTTGACCGGGTTTAGAGCCAGTTATATTCACACCTAGCTACGAATTGAATCAAAAACTAAGTCTTCAATCTGTTCGATTACAGTGATGCCACACGTGAAGAAGAGAGTTGGAGGGCCAATTTGGTGGCAGTTCGTTGTCGGGGTATGAATCACGTTCCTCTTCTAATTGTGCAGATTGCTATTGAGCTGTAACTGTGAAATGTATCTAATTATGTTTCGTCGAGAGGCAGTATCAGTAACCTAATACTTCGAAGTATCATGACGGGGTTGTTTGCAGTTACCACCTGTACTACTTTTTTCGGTTGGATGTGCCGGTCTAGCTGGTACGTGAAGCCCTCTTCCTCTCCTTGGTGTTTAATATCCGTGCTGTATCTGTCGTTACTGTGATTGTGTGACGGTACATGGGTATTGATAAAGCCTCACATGCAGGTGGTACACTACCTGCACTTGCTCAATTGGCGGTGTCAACTTATCATACAGCCAGTGCATCATCGCACTCGGCAATCTCAGGGATTACCATGAGAGTAGAAGAAAGAGGAACAAATTCGTTGATGTCGCAGTTAAGAGAGTCCTCAGATCAAGCTTCTGTCAATCAGAAGAGCTAATCCCGGGTGCAAGCCACGAGCTTCTTCTTCTTCCCAGCAGAGATCCGGTCCTGGTGCAATTAAACGTAATGTTTATCATTCTGTACTGCACTCATTGAGGCCCCCGAGCTGCAAACGTACACAGAGTTACTGTTCCAGGCAGTTGACCTTCATGAAGGAAGCACGGCGTCAAGTGTCTGTGTAGAGGCCAGTTTTGTATACAAGTCGATACTTTGTAACAACAGTTCTCTTGTAAAAAATGCAATATCTGAAAAAGCAGCAGTGTTGTACTTTTTTTCCTGCCTCTTCTTCTTCTGCAAGGTTATTGTGTGGGAATTAGTAACATCTACGAGGATGTTGTTTGACTACAAGGTGTAAAGACATCTGTTGGATTCGTTTACTACAACATGCAAGTATCACAATTCTTGTTGCACAGAACAATTCACTTTTTAACCTGCAAGACAGCTAGTAACTCAACATATAAGATAGGAATGAAAATTAATGAACGTTGAATCGATTCTGAGTAGCAATTAACGTTACAGAATGACTTCATTCAAGCTCCTACAACTTTAGAGAAATGAACCATTTCTTTTTATACGTAACTGCAATCAAGCATCGATTTCCATGCAAGGTTGTACGTTTTCGATTGCAACTCTTTTCAAAACACCAACAAAGTCCCGGTAAAAGCATTTTGAGGAACCCACAGGATATGTGTGATTTCTTCTTAAAAACATCAGAGAGAAGGAGCTCTCCTCACGGTTACAGGTGACCGCGGTCATGGGGGCACACTAGGGTTACAATACTCTGCATCGAAGCGGGAATGTGGGAATTGTGGAGCATGAGGAGGTGCCACCTGCACTTGATTCTGAGCTTGTGCCGAAGACACTTGGAAGAACAATTCCGAAACAGATTCCTCACTTTCTTCAGCTTCCTGATTCGGACACCCCCAGCTTACTTCGCTCCTTTGCGGCCTTGTATTGTTGCGCTTTTGCAGCTGATCGTAGCCCTTTGCAATAGTTTGCTGGAGATCAAGATGAAGGGTTTACGTGTATCGCGCTCCAAATTGCCATGGCTGCTTCTCCGTCAGGCAAGACCCTTCAACGCATTGTATAATCAATCGAAAGGTCACCGAACGAAATGTGAATCTGCTCTCTAATTCATGAAAGCGCCCCACTTCTGTGATTCGGCGATCTCTCAGAACCCACCTAGCTCATCTTCTTTAAACTTTTAAATTTATTTCAGTCTCGAACCAGAACTTTCCTGCATAATTTCATAAATGGGCTACTGTATTGTTTGTGAGGTGGGCACTAGAGAGCAAATGCTGTTCTGGCTTTTAATGATATCCTTAATTAAGGATGTAATAATGTTTCGTGAAGATAATCATACCCCTTTCCTGCATAAATCCATGGAATGGATTATTGTAGTGTCTGTGAGGTGGGCATTGAACATTTCGTATTTAGAGAGCAGATGTTATATCTTTTGTTAATGACCTTAGTTGAGGGTTTAGCAATGTCTCTATGTGATGGTTACAATATCTCAGTTCATGAGTACTGTACTAGTGCTAACCGTGAAGATCAAAGAAACTAATGCATATATCGAAACATTCTGTCATTCCAAGTTTGTGTCTTTCTATCCATATCATTGAATGGGGGTTTTCTGTGTGGGCAGATGTCTACAACGGTGCAGCTGAAGGAAATGGGGCTATTTCGATCACAGGGGCTGATTGAAGGCAAGTGGACGGATGCAGAAGACGGTCGCACACTCCCAGTATGTGCTTTTCATTCAAACTTAAATTCAGATTCCAAAGAAAGAGGATCCTTGAATGCCAGGATTCTTGGGTGGAGAGTAATAAAGAGAGATTTGGAGAGAAGCTTACAGGAACATGTGGGGTGTGGGGAAGGACCTTTCATAGGTTAACAACCCTGCCACAGGAGAGACTCTCACTACTGTTCCGTTCATGAGTGGGCGAGACACTCAGAAGGCCATCACTGCGGCATCGCACGCTTTTACATGTATGCTCTCTTTTCATGTATGTTTTTCAATCGGATTCCTTATTTAGTTGTTCTGACTACAACAAAGTTGTAATTAGGGTTGTGAAGATGTGACCAGAAATCAAATTTGGGATGCTGTCTCTATCTCACAGAGATAGTTTTTACGTGTGCTTTAGTTTGGGCCATATGATTCAGTGGCTTCTGTAGCATTCTAAATGATTATGTGGCTCTTCTGTTCACAACAGCTTGGAGTTTGCGAACGGCAAGTGACAGAAGCAAGCTTTTGCGAAACTGGTGAGCAATTTTTCCATGTGGCAGATGATCTTTCTGCTAGATAAAACGATTTGCGTGATGTCTGTGAGATGAAGATAGGCATTTGTGTCTTCATCTGATGTCTTTATGAAATGATGAGTGAGACTTGACAGGGCCTTTTGTATGGCGTTAATTGACTGATTAGTTGCTGTCATCTTTTTTAGTTGTAGGGCCCTCTCCTTGTATCTGTAGCCCCACTCTGAACTAGTTCTTGTCTGACTTATTTTATTCTTATCGATACGAAGGTTCAATTTACTCATTGAACACAAAGATGATCTTGCGAAGCTTATGGTCTTGGAGCAAGGAAAACCACTTGCTGAAGCAACTGGAGAGGTGATCCAGCCACCATACTACTTTTCGTATGTACTTTATATGACGATAGCTTTTCGCTAGTTGTATTTTGGAGTCCATTCAGATTGTAATATGCTGAGGATTGTTTGTCATGATGTTGCTAATGTGTAGATGTTGCAGATCGTGTATGGCGCAGGATTTGTAGAGTATTATGCAGAAGAAGGAAAGCGAATTTATGGAGACATCATTCCCTCTCCTTTCGCTGAGAAACGCATGCTTGTGTTGAAACAAGTAAAGCACTTCTACGGCTCGTAGTTTCATGTACTCTATCAGCTTTCTTATGCGTGCTGTTGCTTTTCAAGGTGAAGACGCAATTGATGAAGACACATGCATTGAGTTCTTTGTTAAAATTGTGTGTTTGTTGGCAGCCTGTTGGTGTAGTAGGTGCCATAACGCCCTGGAATTTCCCTCTAGCCATGATCACTCGCAAGGTTCGTATCTGCTTCCAGAGTACTTCAATGCTTACCTCGGAACAATCTGAAATGCAATGTAACTTCACGAGTCAGTTTTACAGTAGATGGAAACTGATCCTCATACTGCTATTTTAGATTATTAAGTCGGCCATGTGGAGCTTTCTCTTGTCATAATTAGGACTTTTTGTACCCCACTTCTATTTGTTTCGTCACCAATACATGCAAGTAGTACGTGGATTTCGAGGATGCGAAATCTGGCTCCATCTGATACAATTGGTCATATATGGTCACACAGGACCATAAGTTATTGGTCCTTTTACTGGGTAGATCAGTGTAACCTAATGTGCCCTGGCAATCAAATTCTGATTCTTAGAGTGGGACGATCTGATCAGGTAGCACCAGCGTTAGCAGCAGGATGCACTGTGATAGTGAAGCCTTCTGAGCTGACTCCATTGACGGCATTAGCTGCCGCAGAGCTTGCTCTCCAAGCAGGCATCCCTCCTGTAAGCTCATGCAACAGTAAAACAATGGCTATCTCTTCGAGACGTTTCAATTTCCATCGTTGTGTATTCATTGTTTTTTTGCATTCACTGGAACAGGGTGTGATCAACGTTGTGATGGGAGATGCGGTGGCCATAGGAAATGCATTTCTGGACAGCACAGAAGTAAGTGGTTTTTATGATTGCAATCTTGGGGAATCAGCATATAAGTGACTTGTCGGCTATTCATATAATAGTTCAAAGCTCTGTACTACTTTTCTTTTCAAATATGTAAATGATGTTGTGCATTCTGATACCAGCTCATTACTCTTGTCATCTGACAGGTTCGTAAAATTACATTTACAGGCTCAACAGGAGTTGGTAAAACTCTCATGACAGGGGCTGGCAAGACTGTGAAAAAGGTAATGGTCACCAACTCCTTGTGCTTAACCCCCTCTCAATCTCCATATGGATCAACAATCAGACATCTTTCTGCTGTTAATTAGTCATGCTTAGACGACTGCCTAAGCATACTCTTAGACTGCTTGATAGTTAACTGCATAATCGTAATAATCCCTACAGGCGTGACCATAGTATGAATATATTGACGTGTAAAATGGTTAATTACGAAGCGGATTTCGAATAGTAGTGATGGAGATTGTGTGTTGCAGGTGTCTTTGGAGCTCGGTGGAAATGCACCCTGCATTGTTTTCAACGACGCCGATCTCGAGACGGCCGTGAAAGGAGCGGTACGTTCCCATTGTCTTCTAATTTCAAATTGTGACCCCACATGTCATAGAGCTACTAATATCGTAATATCATTGTATCAATATCATATGCATTGAATATATTTTGTTGGTTTGCAGCTAGCTGGTAAATACAGGAACTCCGGACAAACTTGTGTTTGCATCAACCGCATTCTTGTACAAGACGGTAAGGTCTCCATCTTTGTCACCGTCTTTTGTAACTTGGATTTCAATCTTTCTATGGTGGTACGTACAGGATTGGCTGTAATATCTCTTGCTTATGTTTTGAAACCTTGAGTTGCTCCTTGGAGGACAGGCATCTACGACAAGTTTGCTGAGGCTTTTGCGAAGGCAGTGTCAGGGTTACGAGTCGGGAATGGGTTGGACCAAGGCATTACTCAGGTTTCTATTTGTGTTTTGCATTGTAAGTTATTGCAATAATAGATACACTGAACCCCTTGATCATTGTTGCTATGCAGGGACCATTGATTAACGAGGCAGCAATTGACAAGGTAGGACCATCCTGCAAATACCATTTCTCTTTATGAGTTCTGAAATGTTTCACTCGAAGCCTATAAGAACTCTTTGTCACTACATTAGCTCTGACTGTGGTTATTGTTGTATCTGAAGGTTGAAAAGCACGTCAAAGATGCAGTGTCGAAGGTAAACAACATCTGACTTCTGATGTAAATGACTTCCTTGATGTTGCTAGGGCCTGAAATTTGTCGAGGGTGAAAGTTCGAAGTCATGGTGTTTGCTGCTCCTGAGAATGCTGTGACCATTGCCAGAGGTTTAATTGTAAGAACGTTCTGCATCATAGCGTGCACACTTGATAAATAGGTCGTTCATCGTAATTATATTGTATCCCATATTCGTGACATGATTTCTGCCATTTTCTCTAGGGCGCAAAGGTGCTACTTGGAGGCAAGCGCCATAGTTTGGGTCGCACATTTTACGAACCAACCATCCTCGGCGACGCCACCGATCAAATGCTGATTTTCAAGTACTCAATTCTTGCTTAGCTACTTGACTTATGCAACGAGTCATTGTTGTCTGATTATTGTCGAACTCTTTAATTACAAATCAAGAAAATTTGTTTCTTAGTCTTACGCACGCATGTCAAAGTTTGTAAATTGACCTAGATTATGCTTCACTCTCTGTAGTGTTATCACGTAAAGTATCCGCAATCATCCTGTTTTATAGATTTCGACGTCGAACCTCAACGAACATCTAAAAGTATGGTTGTTATCTGACATTGACACATTGTGAAGGGAGGAAGTGTTTGGACCAGTAGCGCCTCTTGTGCGATTCAAAACAGATGAGGAAGCTATCAAGATGTCAAATGACTCAGAATTCGGTGAGTAATCTACATTTTATCGTCTTTACTTTCAGCAACTGGTTAGAGACGATTCACACATTTTAAGAACTTTCTATCGTGGATTATCCTTGAGTCAAGGATAGCTTACCCATTTACAATCAAGATACCAATTCCAATTGTAGAATCGATAAAGAATCAACGTAAACACGCATTAGATTGAGACCGCAAATAGTGTCGAGTCAATGATTATGGCCTTATTTGCAATTGCTCTTAAGTATGTAAGTATTTATCTCAGACGTTGTGATTGAGCAGGCTTAGCCGCGTACGCTTTCACGGAGAACATTGCTCGAGGTTGGCGTGTGGCCGAGTCACTCGAATATGGCATGGTAGGCCTAAATGAAGGCCTCATCTCCACTGAGGTAATTTCGACACCACTTTCTATTTTCTATATTCCATCTCTTTCCATGCAGCACATGTTTACTTTCTTGCATGTACCTCAAGTCGATCTAAGAACCGCAATGGTAGCGAAAGTTGGAATCTGTCTCTTAATCAAAGATGTGTGGCCTCTTTTGGTGCAGGTGGCTCCATTCGGGGGTACGAAGCAATCAGGACTAGGCCGTGAGGGCTCCAAGTACGGTATCGATGAATACCTTGAGGTGAGTAAAAGCTTAGACCCCAAGTGCTTAATAGACCTTACAATTCATATTTCAATCGTTTTGGTGCATTCTGAAATAGCTCCGAATGATAGAGAAATGAACCTGAATGTGGCTTGCAGGTGAAGTATGTTTGTCTCGGTAACATGAAGCAACCTGTCCCTGCTTGAAGCAATCTGTTACCAACAATGGTGAGTTGCATGTCCCTACCAAAATTCTTCACCCCTTGCAACCTGAATGACGACTCTCTCATCAGGGCAAAATCTCGAGTATGGACAAATGCTCATGTGGTTTCTATTTTTGCATTCCTAATGCCAGTCCACTCTGCTTTTTGTGGAATGAAAGCTGCATGCCACCCACCGTCATTAAAACTCTTGTAAGTTGCATATTGGTCCCACTCACATGCAAAGATCATGATATGGTTATATCATCATCATTGAAATCAGTCTGCATGCCACTCATAACGTGGGCATTTGTTATTTCGATGAGATAGTTTACTAACCTTCTTTCTTACTGAAGCTTTGAATCAACTTAACGAACTCTGCAGGTGATTGTGCTCCTGCAGAAGCAAGTACCTGACGACGTCTGTTGGAAGTTCCGGTGAGGCAGGGGTATGTCGGAGTTTGGCATCATGCACATTCGAGTGTGCAATTATAAAATTCGGAGCCAGTGACAAAAAATAATGCACGTTCTAGAGTGGCTGGTGCCAGAAAAGTGATGGAAATCAGGAGGCTCATCTAGATAGCAATCAGCGCCCAGTAGGAGCTCAGTGGAGTATGTTGCATGGAAAGCTACAGTTATGATGTGTTTTTTTAATTCTTCTTTGTACAAATCTTTTATTCTACTAGGTGTTCCTATGATTGGAGATTTGTCATTTTGCGGTTGGACAACTTTTTCAAGAGACTTGAAAAGTTCACTAAAATAGTGTACTAATTTTAGGCAATGTTTCAACGATCAAGCTTGTAATTTTGAGTTAAGAACATTTGAGGTCATACTTGAGTACTTGAAAATAACCTTTTAGGGGAAAAAGTTTCTGATTCGCGAAAGTTGGAAATTATTTTCAAGCATGGTCACCAAAGTACAAGGAATATTGTCCAAAAAATTTCTAGACATACATCTATTCTTGTTACATCTATTCTTGTTACTTCTATTGGTTTCGCGTAATTCTTATTGTGAGTATTCCCAAATGTGGAAATAAAATATAATTTGTTTAGTTTCACCACATATACATATTCAAAATTTCACAGCACAAGAATAGCCTTGTACTTGGTTGACCATGGTCCGAACTCCAAACATTTTGCATGCAAGAATTTGAGAGAAACTCTAGAAATACCCAAAAATGTTAGGAACCTCGTTGACTAAACCGATACATTATTTATAAGGAATGTAAGCAATTATCACGAGGAATTTATGAACACACACAATGTTTCCACACGTCATGAAGTTTGTGATGTTGACTTGCACATTTGAGTTGACTCTTTTGCATACCAATATAGTTGCATGCAAAAGGGAAGTTTGTGATGTTGACTTGCACATTTGAGTTGACTCTTTTGCATACCAGTATAGTTGCATGCAAAAGGGAAGGGCTAATTTCACCCACGTTTGTGGAGACCAAATCAACGTCAAGTAGAGTCAAATCAGCAGTAAAAGTGACCCAGAATTCAAACTTGGGTAAAAAACTTCAAACCACAGCAAGACACACATGCATGAAGAAGAAGAAGAGGAATTTTCCAAGAAATTAAGGCTCATGAATCACTTGTTTTGCATGCCCAGATCTAAGCAGCCAAACAAGGATCTCAAGCCACAAAAGTATTGCACCACTGTAGCAATCACGGTTTAACTTAACTTATTTTGATATTTAAATACTTATATATATTTAATGATAGCCTAGTAGCCTCTTATAATGTATACAACTACACTAAATTTGATAATTAGTGTTAGATACACTAGTTTACATAAACATGTTATAAGTTTTTACTGTTGTTCAATAATTTTACCCACTATATGGGCCAAGATGGGGGTTCTTATATAGTATTAGAATCAATGCTCTTGGTAAATTTTTTTAAACAAAAGTAAAAACTTGTAGCATTTTCAAATCGTATAATAATCTAACACTAATTATCAAATATAGTGTACTGCAAAGTTGATACACTTTTGACTTCTCTTATGTCATAGGCTTAGGGACGCTTTACATGGGGAGTGAAGGCCAAAAAATCCCCAAGCCAATTCACTCACATATTCAGCCCAATTGGTTCCATAGAACATATTAACCCCTAACTCTCCTTAAAACCCGAATCGGGTTTGGAGGTTCTCGCAGGAGAAAAAATCAGCCAACTTTGACCATTATAATCTTACAAATGAGGAAGAATGAACGGTTCAAATTTGGTATGTGAGAAGAATGTCAAGTGAACTTTGAGATCTTACGGTTGAATCTTTTAAAGAATGCTTGGATTGAGATTGTTTGAGCTTAATCCAAAGGAAGGTCACATTTTGTGACTTAGACCGTTTTGCAACAAGGAGAGTTAGGGGTTAAACAACTAATAAATTGTGGGTCAATTCCCCCATGTGTAAAGCCCGGGTTTGGAGAAGGCCATGGGGTCAATTCCTATTATTAGCTAGATTCCATGCTTTTGATTCACATTGAAGTATTTTGATGAACTAAATATTTTGTATTGAAATCAAGAAACGGCCATGAATTGGCCTTCCATTCTTGTATCTTTTAACTTTTGAAGGGAGGTCGTGTCATAACTTGTCCCACACCCATTATAATATAATTTCAAAAAATTGACCTTGACTCGTCATGTAAAACCGTTCAGGCAAATTTTAAGAATTGGACCAATCACAAGAGAGGATTCGGCCATGAATTGGCCCCATCAATGACTTGGCCCCTCGCGTAAAGTGACCCTTTGTGGAAGAGGGGGAGTTTTTTTTCTATTGCCATGTCCTTTTAGAGTTCAAATGTTGTCTCATGTTTACTGGTTTAATGTTGGTCTTTCTAACTTTACCTTTTATTTACTGAAACTTGAACTTTGCAGCACATGTTTTGTGGTACACCACCTAGGATTTTTATGAATAAAAGATTGATAAATAAGATTTTCTGGCTCAAATATAACATTGAAAGAAGAAATGCTTGGAATGAGCTCTTCTGCTTGTAAGGTTCCTCCTTAGAAAATTTAAGAGGCTGGGGATTTTTTAACAATTGCATTGTTTCCAAGTTTATACATCACTTTGAAATCAAAAACTCAGGGGCACTTTACATGGATAGTCAAGCCGTAGGTGGGATTGATGGAAGGCAAAAATCACTCTCATGTGATTGGTACATTTCTCAAAGACGGAACAATCATGAGAGAAGGATTTTTGCCCTCCAAAACAGCCCCAAGTATTTCTTAACTCCCGATGTAAAGTGTCCCTTAATCTTATTACATTGCACAATTCTTTTAGTAAAGGATGACCAAAAAACCAATGAGATGTATAAAGTAAAGTGATGAGAACTTGTCTCTTCTTACCCTAAACCCCTAAACACGATGAATGTAGAAAAACAACATTTTGGATGGAAGGCATTAACTTTGAAGAGCCATGACTTCTTCATCTAGAATTGGTTTTGGATGAAATGACTTGGATTAGGTCCTAAATCAAGGGTAGTTCATGCGGTAAAATTTGCAGTCTAATGAAATTAGATATGAATTAATGGCATGCATTTTTAGTAATGATAGCCTTGCCTATAACATATTACAATCTCGCAATCTATAAGACTTCATGACTCAAATTTTGGTCCACAAGACCTACAACAAGTCTACTACAAGTTTGCACAATTAAAATATAAATAGCTTCCCTTCATTTTCATCTATGACATTCTTTTTGAAAATGTAAATTTTTGGCTATAAATAGGTCTTAGGTTTAGGGTTAGAAAGCTTCAATTATCCTTCAAGTTCTGTAAGTTAGTAAATGATTTTTTAAACTTCTCACAAAATTATATGAGAATATGTATTCATAAGATTTTATATAAAGTACTAATATGAGAAGGTCTACACAAAAAAATCAACTCTTTCACCATACACATGGGAAATTTAGGCATTCAGTGAGAAAGGGCACCTAGAAATACTTTGAGCACTTTAGATAAATTTCACTTCATATGAAGTGTAAAACAAAGCCTCACTTGAAATACGTCATATAGTAGAGTTACCTACCAATCCCTTATTCATCTTAGAGCCGCTTTACGTGGGGAGTCAAGCTCTACATGGGGTGGAAAGAGTGCACAAATACCCTCAACCTAATTTGCTCATTTTTTAAACCAAAAGAAAGTATCCAATCATGTTGAGAGTATTTTTGCCCTCCCTCAGGCCCCATGTACACCTTGACCCCACATATAAAGTGTCCCTTATAATGTTTTAAGGTTTACAAGAACCATAAATAAGGCTTAGGCTTACAATGGGCAAAGGCACAAAAGAACTCAATAATGTTTGACAATCTCATATAATGACTTACACAAAAGTGTCAAATAAAACACTGCTTGGAGGGACTCTTCATTTGACTTTTTACTTTAACACAAAGTAAACTAAAAATCAACCATCTATACCTACCATCTCCATTTCGGCTTCTAGTCACTATAGATAGAATTTTATTTTTTGATTAAGAATAGAGGGTGATTGGGAAAATTACATATTTGAATGTCTACTCAAGCTCTATATTTGGGACAACTTTGTAAAATTAATTAATATTTTATGTGAATTTTACTTTTAGAAGTTAATTTTGTAACTTTTGATTCTAACATCTAATGTAATATATATGTTTACTTACTCATTTGCATGTTGCTTTCTACTCCTTACAATCACTAGTACAAGGACAATTTTTTTTGACATTACATCACATGCAGTTCCAAATACCAAGATAAGACAGCTACAAAATGCGCTTCCGGTTAGTTTTCTTTTTTTGACTCTAAACTTGGTTCATAAACTACTCATCAAGCAGTTTATAAAAACATGACTTTTAGTTCTAGCGACCTTCCAAATTTAGCATTGACCATAGTATGATGGATTAGTCACTTCGGGTCAACAAAAGTGTCTCAAAATTGCTAATCAAGACCTTTTCCACTCCATTAGAAAGAAAGCCCGTGGTTTCCCAAAAGGGGAACGGAATGAGGACAAGCGCGCTTGCAACCCTCACCGGCACCATCGCTGTAGCTTACACCTCCATCACCCATACCGTATAGGCGTATAACCCAACAACAGTACTGTAGTACCTTAATCGCACTTATTATGAAGTAGATGTAATCACAAAGCTTAATCCAAATGATGCAAGAAATGGTACCTTCCAACTGTTCCATCCTTGCCTGCGTGCACAAAAACCAATGATAATTCCACCCCAGTTGCAACCTGCATGCTCACAATTGCCACAACTCCCCACTTCCAGCTCGCACAAGCATTCCGCTGTAGACCCCAGTTTCTAGGTCGCAAAATCACACAGTAGACCCAGCAGTTTTAGGTTGAAAATTTGCACAATACCCACCTTAGTTTGAGAAATTAGGGTGGGGGTGGTGCGGAATCGGAATGTTGCTTTGATCGTCATGAGAAGTCTGATTTCAGAGGTAAGGCTTTCATCGTAGTAATTGGTGGAGCTAGCTATGGAGGTGAGAGCGGCGATAATGATTCCCACCAGTAGGTTTCACTTTCGAAGGCACGACCAATTTTTGTTGCTTTCTATTTTGTTAGAGTATGCCCCTCCTTGCTTTACGATTTTAGGGTATAAATGGTGCTCATTATTTGCAGATCTAAGCACGTCAAGGATACCATGGACAAAGGAAGCTCTCTCCCTGCGAGTCTCACTCAACTGCGAGGAGTTGTAGCAATTCTGCAATGGTGGGCTTTCAACGTGCTTGTTATTATCATGAACAAGTGGATTTTTCAGGTAAGTGCATTCTAGTTCTGTTCTGCAACGCTCTTTGATATTTGCGAGATTTTGATAAAGCACAAGATTTTCCCCCTTTTTTTTGTGTGTAAAAGATATGAAACCCACAGCTTGACACCTAAAATCCCGAAAGGAGTAGCTTCCTGTTGATAATTAGGGTTCAGCATTGTTCTTTGTCGGTAATCAAGAAGTTGAAGTTCAGGTTTCTTGCAGTTTTATCGTACTGATATGGAGTTTGATGCAGAAATTGGATTTCAAATTTCCAATGACAGTATCGACGGTGCACTTTATCTGTTCGACGATCGGCGCCTACACAGTAATTAAGGTGCTGAAGCTGAAGCCACTGATAGAAGTGAATCCACAGGATCGATGGAGACGAATCCTGCCCATGTCGGTCGTCTTCTGTGTCAATATCGTGCTTGGGAACGTCAGTTTACGTTATATTCCCGTTTCGTTCATGCAAACCATCAAGTCCTTCACTCCTGCTACCACAGGTTCGTACAATAATTCATGCTTTTGATGTGAAAGTTGACTATATTGATGGTTTTTGCAATTACTGGTGTGGTGTTATTTTTATTGAAACTTTTGAGGGGGTGGTTTGTTTGGCAGTGGCTTTGCAATGGCTGGTGTGGAAAAAGTCGTTCGATCGGCGTGTGTGGCTTTCACTGATTCCCATCGTTGGTGGCATTGTGCTCACCTCTGTCACGGAGCTTAGCTTCAACATGGCGGGCTTTCTGGCAGCTTTCTTTGGCTGTGTTGTAACTTCCACCAAGACTATCTTGGCTGAGTCTTTGCTTCACGGTTACAACTTTGACAGGTATCGCATTCTTGAAACTCTGAATGCAACATTAGCACTAAAACCTCACGTGTCTTAACACGATACTCAACTATAGATTTTGCACCGAGTCATTCTTCACTTGCTATCAAGTCCAACCTATTCTTCATTAGTGGTCCGTTTAGGCGATGGGAATAGGTACTTCATACATCTGACATGGTTATATTGATGTGGTGCAGCATCAACACTGTATATTACATGGCGCCGTATGCAACTATGATTCTTGCCCTTCCAGCTCTGTTGATTGAAGGACCGGGCGTTGCAATGTGGTTCGCTGAACGTGAATTCATTTTTGGACCCGTGCTCATAATTCTTCTCTCTGGAGTATCCGCATTTTGTCTCAATTTTTCTATTTTCTACGTCATTCATTCAACAACGGCCGTGACCTTCAATGTGGCAGGAAACATGAAGGTAAGCCAATGGAACAACTTCCAGCCCTTTAGCAGCTCACAACTTTGAATTCTATGCCTAATTTTATTAAACCCTCGCCTTGTTGCTTGCAGGTGGCGGTGGCAATAGTGATATCATGGATCATTTTCCAGAATCCCATTTCCTTCATGAACGCCATAGGGTGCTCCATCACTCTTATAGGCTGCACTTTCTATGGATATGTGCGCCATAAATTATCACAACAGGCTTCCATAAAGGCATCGGCTGATAGCCTGGAGAGTATGCAACTTCTTCCTATAGTGAATGAGGAGAAAGCCGACCGACTCTGATAAATATAGGGCCATGAAATTCATTCGTATGTATGTATTTATGTAGATCCTCGAACTGCCATTTCACAACTGCGTGGGTTGTGAAGATTACTGTACAAGAAGGGAGTTCACTGAAATAATCACACCACTGTAGTTAGTTAGAATCGTTGAGGTAAGTAAAAATATTTATTCTTACCAGGACCAATCCCTTTGCTCCTGGCAAATTCGAGATTTACGATTTAATCACAGCTTTTGTCGCGAAATGTGAAGTAGAGATCTGCCAAGCTGAAGAGAGTCCTATTCTGTTACACTTTTATTAAAAGGCGTACGCCATTGATGCATCTCTACCATTAGATGGACTTCCAGTTTACTGTTAGAACACCATGAAAATGTCGAACATTCGATACCTCAAAGCTCAGGTGCATGGATAGCTCAAATTTGGATTTAAGTTGGATAAGAGTAGAACATCAACTCTGAGGCGAAATCGCCCATGAATATCTGCCCTCTCAACATCGATCGATTTTCGATAGAAATGTTCGTGGTCAAAATCTCAGTAACAAGCCTACAATCAACACTACAATCGCAGCAGACTTTGGAGATAAAAAACCGGTAATAAACGACCTCATTCTGGTGTCGCTTGTAAGGACTTCAATGAAGGGGCCTTTTCTATCCACAGTGAAGAAATGAGTGTCTTAGAGACCGCCTCCTTTCCTGATACATCTGAAACCTGCTGCCAGCTCTAATCTATCAACATCTTCTTCATGTATTCCAAATCGCTAGGCTCAAGATACTCAGGGAGTTCTTCTTTAGAAACCCAGGCATAGTCCTTAATCTTTTTACCCTTCACTTGCACCTTTCCTGCAATAAGCTGTGACTTGAAAAAGAAGCGCTGGTCCAAAACAACAAACAAACTTTTACATCAGAAAATAAATCGCAATTCACGAGTCAACTTAACCTAAAAACTAAGAGCTTGTGATGATGGTGACTTCGAATTGCAGGATGTGATCTTTAACTGCTAAAAAATTGGAGCAGAAACATGTTGCTGAGAAAATATCGCACCTTGTAGTTGGGCTCAGAAAGCCTGTAAGCGAGGTGGCCACAAGGGGCATTTCCTACAAAGTAAAGATCTGTTGGTTTGCTTACGAATGGTTTCATGACTTCTTCTGCACACTGTAACCATAACAATAGTCAGCCTTAATATAACACGGAGAACCATTCCGCACTGTGTAATCGTATGCTCCTCCACAAAAAAGTGCAGAACTATAACACCTACCACGCGCAAACTATCCTCTTCGGCGTACTCCTTTTCAGGGAAGTGCCACACAGGTGAGTCTTTCACACCACCGTATGGGATTCCGCGGATGAGCAGATAAAGCCTTTTAGTCAATGCCCTCTGCAAAGATCTACACATCCGAACCAGTTAACCATAGATGCAAACGTGAGGCCAATGCCAATGAAAACGTAGACTCAGCTCTGACAAGAGCCAGAATGTGTCTCTCATGCGTGGTATTTCATCGTATAATTAAAAGCCAAACCTTATTCATTGGCAAGACGAATTACATGCTTGGGAATCCATGAAAGATAATACAGCATAATCTCACCTGCGGTCGTTAGTCTTGTCAGCCTCCGTCACAGTTGGAGCGGGCTCATATTCAGTTTCACCTTCATCGGCTTCCCTACAGCCAAAGTCAAAAACTATCAATCAACAATGAAATGTGGAATACCAAAACAAGCAAGAGCAAGATTCAGCCAACAATCTAACCTGCTAGAGGAGGCATCTAGAAACTCTTGGGGATACTCCCTTCGAAACTGCTGCCGCCAATCGAACCTGCATTCACATTTCCTCTTAAGTCACCGACCCTAGATCGAATTGTGATACCTGTAATAAGCTCAGATTATCAAATGTGCACAATACTTGCATAACTATGTTACAATTTATATATTTATTTCGCGGCCCGGATCCTGGATTGTCAACACAATTGATGAAAAACCTAAAACCTTGTAGAAGCTGATTGAGACTACGAGTCACTGAAATTGACGATCCATTATTCGATCAAATCAAGATACTCACGAGAAAGACTCGAAAGCCTCGACCGGAGGTGCCATGTCTGGTAGAACGACAGGAAGACGCTCCACAACTACGGCAGCGACAATTTTTTCATTGGAAGCAGCACCGGAGGACAATATACGTCGGGCATCTCCAAGAGCTCCCTTCACCACATTTTCCACAACGGTTCCGATTGTGCTTCTGTTTGACGATGTCCCGAGGCCCCGCAGAAGGGCACTCGACCGCTGCATCGTGCTCCTCTCAGATCTCTCGAGACTTGCAGCAACAAGCTTTCTAAACCCTAAACCCTTCTACACCTTTGAGAATGGGCATACCATGTTGTATGTGCACTATGTCGGCTGACGTGTTGCAATATGCTGAGGTGGCAGCTGATGTGGTGCAGTCTGCTGATGTGGCAGTCGACGTGCTCTGTAATGGCTCAATTTTCAGCACCAAAAAATTATAGAAAAATTAACTGTGCAAACAATCTTTGTGCATGGGAAAAGTAAGTAGAAATCTAGAGCAAGTGGAATCATCATTTTCTGAACTCTTTTACTAATGGAAGTTGGATTTATAGGTGTTTCCAAATTGTTATTCTAAAATGTCTCCTCTTAGCTCATGGTACTCCTAGATGGGAAAGTTACTATGCATATGTGAGTGAAGATTACTTGAGCTTCGACAATTAACAATTGCGAGAGATTTGTTAATTGAACACTTTGCAAGGGATGGGTGTTGTGATTGCAATGGGGCAAACTTGCTCGTCAAACAAGCATAGGTCCCTTAGCCATAAAGTAACTCCTAAAGGAATCTCATTCCACGAGTGCATTAAATTTTTAACGCCGAGGGTCGATTCTCGCAAAAACCGATTTCCTCCCATTTATTATCCCAGGTTGAATGTTTTTTTTCTAGATCCAACCTTTGAGGATTGAATTCAAGTAAGGACTTCAAGCGTTGAAAGAATTTGCACAAATATCCAACGGTTGACTGAAAACAATATAAAGTTAAAAAGTTACCATATATTGGTGAGAATTATTGTGTTTTTAGGGTGTACTACTGTAAATAATCAATGAATTCTTGTAAGAGTTCTTTTACTTCACATAGATTTTGTTTTCATGTGCACTACGTCAATTGCTTTGTATTGATATGTTGTATGTGAAGAGAAACTTAGGCACCACAAGCCTTGGCAGTTAAGCCTCATGGCCCCCAATAAGGAGGTCGTGGATTCTATTGCCCAGGCTGGCATGGTGCTCACTACCATACTACACTCATCTATGGTGGGGGAATCTTGAACCTTGTTGTATGCCTCGAAGCTCTATGGAGGATACCATGTCGGGTATCTCTAAGCCACTAGTGGTTAACCCTTAAACGCCCAAGCATGCCCAAGGGGCATGCTTTTTAGTGTAATTCAGAGGGGCTGGGCGTTTAAGGGTTAAGTAAGAACTAGGATAGTGTTCACCTCGAGAGGGGTTAGTAGTTCCGCCATTGGTCTAGTGACCTCCGGGCATATATCCGAGGATAGGTTGAACGAACACTTTATTAACAACAGTCTCTAAATAGGTTGGAGTTTCTTCTTTTCTTAAAGGAATCAACCTCATATACAATCAATGGTGACTATTTTGCATGAGCTTACTTGAATATGTATAAATCATCATTTTAACTTATAATAAGAAATTGGAAGTCTTGCACTGTGATTGATCAAAAGTTTGTACTCAAGTTTGTATTCATGTGTGTAAAATTTCACAAAGTACGTTGTGTGGTATTCACTTCAGTGTATATTAATGTATTTGATGTATTTTGTGTTGTATTATTTACAATTCCAAAAATTACACAACTCCAAATTAGGATTCAATTATTGAAGACTACTTATGTAAGAATCAAACAAATCCGTTCAATGTACCTCAAAGGTTAGTTTGTAATGGATTTATAGAAATTCTTGTTCAAGCATTGAACCAACTCAAATAAGGCCACTTCCACGTTGAAGGGTTAAAGATACCATAAGAACGCTTTACATATTGAGTTAATAGACAACAAAAACCTCTCAACATGATTGGTTTATTTTTCAAGCCACACATATTGAACCAACTTCGCTAGGTCTTTTGCCTTCCATCAACCTCATGTACAACTTGATTTTCCCTTTTAAAACATCCCTAAGTGTGGTGCTACGAACAAAGTTGGTTACAAGTTTGCATCTTTTATGCGGCGATGTAGTTTTTCAATCACGCCTTGATCAATGACAATCGTTGAAATGTTAACTATTCATGCTTATTGAAAAAAGGTCACACAAATAGACTGATAGTAATAGTCTTTTTGTGCTTTACTCGAAAGACTAAAACTAAAATAATTAGTTAGTACCGTATGCTATCGAGATACAATTTAGCCCAAATCTCGAGGGTAGAAAATGTTGACTATTTTTATGTGAGAAAGGATGTACTTGTATCCTCCGAACTCGTCCGACCATTGCAACGTAGAGAAACCCTAATCTATTCCTGCCGATAAGAATCAACACTCCCTCGAGGCGGCATTCTCCCTGAACATCTTCGGCAATTTCGAAGGCGAAGATCTGTAAAACAAAATTTCAGCACTCTCGCCATCGATCGTTGGACCTGTAAGTTGCATGAAGGAGTTCGACATGACGGAAAGCACTGCAGTGAAGGAGGGGGAAGGATCACAGCCTAGCAGTGCGCCTGCTCCGGCTACAGATGCTGCTGAAGAAGTTCCCGTCTCTACTCCTTCAGCTGCTACGACGGCGAGTTCTAAGGTAGAACCAGCTGCTGATGATCGACCTCCTTTGATTCCCGTTGTTCCTACTGAAGCCGTCGCCGAGAAGAAAGAGAAAGAGAACGAGGAGAAGGATCGGCGTTTACGGGAAGGGGATGATCGGGACCGGCAAGGGCGTGAGATGCGTGCTGGTTTACACCCGCTGCAGGTACCTCCGTTTCCTTTTCTGCATTCGGATAATCAAGAGCGCATATTCCCTGCTTTCTTAAATTTCGATATCGTGTATTTACACTCACGTGTCGAAACTTTCGGATAAAAGTTGACATTTCGTCACGGTATTAGTCCGTGTATGGAATTTACTTGCTTTTGGTCTAAGCGGAGATTTTGAGCACTTCCGAACAGTATCTCTAGTATTTTGCGCAAATCTCATGCCTAAGGATATTTCGCTTTTGCAGCATAGATTTGTGTTTTGGTACACTCGAAGACAGCCGGGTATAAGGTCTCAGACATCATACGAAGACAACATTAAGAGAATAGCAGAGTTCAGCACTGTGAGTTTCTCCCCTCATTGTACCTTCTGCGATGGATGGCTGTTAGGTTTGTGTCCCGTTCTCAAATTGTAGCACTTCTTTGAGTACAGGAAATTCATTATTCCTTCAACCTTTTTAAGCTCCAGTAGCTTCATAAGAAGCATTTGACATTAACGTCTTCGACTCCGGGTATGCTCAGAATAGTTTCTTCTTCAATTTTGGCGGGATATGCTTTTCGAGGTGTTAATTGCTAAGTCACTCTCTATTTCAGGTGGAAGGATTCTGGGGCAGTTATTGCCACCTATCTCGAGCATCCACTCTTCCGAACCCAACCGATTTACATCTGTTCAAGGAAGGAATTCGTCCTTTATGGGAAGTAAGTGCTTGGGCTTTCTTGCCTGCTGCCTTCACTGTTGTCACTTGTTATGAAGGCGACACCATTCACCTATCTCATGCACTTTCTGTAAAGGCTTGGGATTGATGTTCATCTCATTTCTTTTGTGTGCGTCAGGATGCTGCAAATCGATCTGGAGGAAAGTGGATCATCCGCTTCAAGAAACTAGTCTCTGGTCGATATTGGGAGGATCTGGTAAGTTCCTATTCCTTAGCGTTTCATGCAGAGTTGAGGATAGCATCCCTTCGAAATTGATTTATGCTATGATCTCGGGAATGATGCACGTAGTAAGTTTCGGGATGAGGAGATGTGTTAGTTCATTTTATTTCTCTTTACCACTTCTCAAGTCCCCGTGCTTTTGCAGGTGCTGGCAATGATTGGAGATCAGTTGGATTTTGGCGACACTGTCTGTGGTGCTGTGTTGAGCATTCGTTTTGGGGAGGACATTCTTAGTGTGTGGAACCGAAATGCTGCTGACAACCAGGTGCAACATCCTTCTTAACACGCAATAGTCTTGTCTTTCATTGGATTCTCCCTTCATTGCCCAACTGTATTTTTCTACTCCTCACTATATCCGAGTACTGTTAGCACTCTAATTTGTTCATTGGATATATACGTTTGTGCAGGCAGTCATGGCTCTTCGTGATTCAATAAAACGTCACCTTCACCTTCCACTTGGCTACGTGATGGAGTACAAACCTCACGATGCATCACTGCGTGACAACTCGTCATTCAGAAATACATGGTTGAGGGGCTAGCGACATTCATCCAGCCATCATTCGTTTAAACACCTCGTACAACATGGGTCTCATCGAGCAGTGAGCACCATCAGCTCTGGGGAGGGGGCGGGGTTTTGAGGCACGGAAACATACTCGAAGGCTCGCATACAACATAGCTCTCATCTTGCATTACAATGTTCAGAATACAGTAGCAAGTGAGGACACTACTTGTGGCTCTGAATTGGACGAGTCTATCGATGATATATCATTCACCATCTGTCAAAGCATATTTTATTCAGAGCAGATGCTCACTCTCCGAGTTGTTCTTGTGGATCTCATATGATCATAGAAATTGCTAGAGCCAAAGATCAAGTGTAATAGGTGAACGACGTAGACAAGATCAAGGTTTTTCAAACAACTCTGTCCACACATGATTAAAGTAAAGTTTAAGAATTGCTACTGGAATGGTCAATAATTCGGACAAAATACGACCTCTGATGAAGTCATATACCACGTGCATGAAGCCTGAGACTCTAAAATCAGACACAATGCAATACACACTATTTTATTTGTACACTAATTTTATGGCAGTATCTATCCTTAATTGCATCATATACAAAGGTCAGAGTTCTCACAAACTTAACTTCCGGTTACCGCTGCAAATGCACCAAAATGTAAACCGGTCACTACTGCCTTGTCGACCTAAACAGGAGGTCACAGTTGGCAACATCTTTCACTGGAAAGGGTGATTGATGTATCAGAAGATGTTGCATTCTGCATATACTGCACTACGTAACGGTAGCGCATCCTCGCATTCCTGTCAATTGCTGGTATTCCCCGTCTTTTGTATGTTGTCACGTTCTTCAGCGAGGATGCCGAAATTTTTCAGCATGTATATCAGAATTCTTTGTGTTTTACAGAGTAGGTTTTTATCATGCCCGAATTATTTTTGTTGGAGCTCAATCCGGGAACGAGCATGGTAGGTTTGCGTGAGTATGTTGAAGAGTCATGGATGAGGATGGAAATGGTTGTAGTGTGATCGAGTCGAAGGTATTAAAATTTGGAAGCTTCGGACGGAGGATCAGATGTTCGCATACTATAGGCCGCAATGCAGATGTTCACTTGGTGCTGGATTTGCCAAGAAACGCTCTCAGCAAGTGATTGGCGCCATGGCGCCATATGTTGCTGAATTGGTCGTACCGTTGGACCAGGGAATTCTTGCCAAACCGTTTTCGAATGCTTCAGAAGGGAATGGATTGTTGTCGATGTTCGGATGGGGCGGGAAATCACGAGAGGTATGACAGTTGGAGTTCTACAGCAAGTAGCGTCGTCGGCACGCATTGAGGTGTATGCTATGAGTGGATTCTCCCCTGGCGCTTGAGTTCCACACAGCCTGCAAATGCCGCCGTTCGTTCTCTAACTCATTGCTTCAAAATTCTTTGAGATCTTCATATATGCCTTTCTTGCACTGCATTGACTGTCTCCATGAGTCTGACTTCTGGAAAATCTGAGATCGAGTTTGAAACCTGTTCTTTGTTAGCTCCGAGCAAGCATTGACAGTCTTCGTTGTGCTAGGGTTTGTCGAACGGTATTGCATGAGCTCCTTCACTTGCCTGTTGAAACGCATCAATTTTTGACTCGAGTGTTTGACGACGGATTAAACATTTTCATTGTTTTCGTGATACATGGGAATCGTCAACAGAAATTTGGCCTACTTGATATTCGTCAGGATTTTGACTTCATGATCCTGTGAGAGCAGGGATGAGGATGGGGAGGGGCGAGGGCAAGGGCTGGTTATGCTGCGGCTGGAAGCTCGCAGATATAAGCGAGAGATGCAGAAGATCTGGATGCAAAGGCAGCGTCACGAGCAGAAAAGAGCCACTGCGTCCTTATCCTCGGACGATTCTTCGAGACTACGTGATGACAGATGGAGATTCTCCCCGACCTTCACACCTTCTCCAGCCACAAGTGTCACTCCCATGTTTTGGAATCGGTAAGTCTTTGCTGCAAGTTGATACACGATGATGTCACTAATATATGAACAGTAGCAGCCGCTCAATATTTGTTATATTTGTTCTTGTTTGTCGAATGCAATATGACACTTCATCTGCTCGTGCAGTTGCTGTCATCATTCCTACCAAAATGCTTCAAATTGGCGTTGGACTTTTCTGTAACAGAAGAGAACATTGCTGTACTAACATCTCGATAAATGTCTACTCAGTCGTTGCTCGAAGTCATCTACGTGTTTTTATTGCAACAGGGAGGATGCCCCTGTTTCGCGTATGGAGCAGTTGGCAATCGTGGAGGAGGGTACGCAAACTGAGACACCTGCGAAGAGCGAGGTTCAGACTGAAACAGAGAAACTACAGTGTGACGACGACTTGATGTCAAGCATGAGGGAAAGCAGGCCAATGTCCTCAGCAGTTAACAGCATATCTTCGCCAAAAACTTGTACCAGGCATTGTGACGAACTAAGGAGTAGAATAACTCAAGATGCTGCCTGCGAATGCCTTGCTGATGCGGCAGTTCGTGTTAACGCTGATGTGGTGTTCACAGCGAAACCGAAGCGAGTTATTGTGGCGAGTCAGGTGGAGACCCCGGACATAAATTATACCAGAGCATTTCGACCAGCTGAAATGAGGCAAACATGCTCTATAGCAACAAGTCCGACTGGAAGTCTCAACAAAGGTCAGAAAAGCACTGGTTTCCTTGAGGACGCAAGAACCGGGTTGAGGAACTTGGTACCTCCTGTGCTGCAGCAAGACAGTGCGTGTTCCCCTATTCATAACGTCCATGAGTATGAGGCTAGGTTCAAAAGACTCGGAGATATTTGTGAAGGGACAAAACCGGTGGAAATGTTCCCCTGGCATCAAGGCAGGTCAGCACCAGAGGGCTCTTCGAGTATCGCTCCACCAGCTTTTTCGACCCGAATTTCCTTACCTCAACCTGAATTCTCATGGGGTACCCTCACATTTCTTAGAATTGCATTGATGTTCACATTCTATGAACGGTTACAGGATGTAGTGAAAGTATTTCTCGTGCTCTCTGAGGACGTTTTGGGATTCCAATTCAGCAAATCTATTGCATCCTGTAGGTATGGTAATTTGACGAAGGATGCATGACATGCATTTATCGGTTGCACGCATCTACTGCAGGCGGGGTTTCTCTGAATGAGTGGCCGTGAGTTTCTAATTTCTTGCTGGAAGTTCTAACACGTAGTTCAAGCGCTTGTCAATCAGTAAGTCATAATCATTTTTTTGTTTGAAGCAGGAGGTATCAAGGCTGAAGACAACATATCAGACCTTTCTAGTGAGATAAGTGGAAGGAAACGAATTCGTGATGATTCTAATGGAGAAAGTGCTATAGCTGCTAGATTGGCAGCGAAGATAAAGCACGCTCTCGAGGTAAGTATTCATGTGAATTTCCTATTGGTCGTACTTTTGTTGGGAAAGGTTCGTTTTCACATCCATATCCATGTGTTTGTATCAAGTTTGGACTTCAAGAATAGAGAGGTCGAACATAAGAGCCTATAGAAGTTAGAGACTCCTACATGCTATTGTCAGGTCCAAGTTGAGTCCCATCTTTGAAGACTTGGTCATTCAACGAAAACTGACTTGCTGCTTTCATATCGTTGTTTACATCCAGGAAATCAGTGGGAAGGCAGCCACTCGACCTACAAATTCTACTTTTGACGTTTCGGGTCGAGCAGTGCAGAGCACCTCAACTTGTAAACTACATTTCAAAGACGAGCATTCCGAGATGAAACTTGTACAAGTTGTTGGAGATAGAACTCTGAATGACAAAGAACATGCGTCCAGTGACAGCAGTTTGCCTGAAGCACGCCAACATACTAGGAAAGTACCGTTGAGCTTCTCACAACATCGTAACAACAATACCCCGTGCAATGATGCTGACATGTACTCTCAAAACATCATGGCTGCTCTTTACGCTGATCGATACGCTGCGAATAAGCTTCCAGGCAGCGGTGTGGCAAGGGAGGTGAGTCCTGAACGAGCCATTAAAGGGGCTGAGCGCAGGTCAGAAGAGTCCAGAAGGGCTGATCTCAAGTCATGTGGAGACCATCATGCTTCTCACCAGGCGAATGGAGTCAAAACTTCTGGGAATACCCATGTGCGCCACTCTGGGAGTAAGCACCTAGTGGATAAGGATCGGCTTCTGTCCGATGTGGAGAAGCAGCGGCTTCTGTCAAATGTGGAGAAGCTTCAAAATGTTGCCGAAACTGCCAAAAGACTATATACTGATATCGTTGATTGTGCATACGATGGGCTGAGAGCTTCTACAGGTGGGAACCTTGTTAGGCATCAGGATGAGGATGGTGCCAGAGCTGCATCGAAGTTTGATAAGTCCAATTTCTGCCCTTCAACAGAAATAATATCCGCACATAGAGCGGATGTGTCTAATGGTAACGATGAAGTATGTGGAAGATGTCATGTGTGCCGGCCTGAATTTGGTAATTGTAAGACGTGCTGGACTCCACGCATCATTTTTCTTCCGCTTATTGACTCTTCGTTTCTCTTACTAGCTGGGCTGTCTCTGATTTCCTTCCATAATACTTTACTTAAAGATACCCATGTTGCACAAAACGGTCTCTGTAGCGGGGTTAGTACACAAGTCATGTAGTGATCACATGGGATGTTGGACAGTGTAGCATTTTGATGTAAGATTTTGATTGAAGTCTAGTTAGTCTTGGTGTGGGATGCTATAATCATGAATATAGTGTTCGACCGGCTAAACTAATTGGCATTTCGAGACTTTTCTGGGTGAGTCCATGCGATCGAAAAGTAGGGCATTATTTCAGACTTATATGCCATTTGTAAGTAAGTCACACATCTGACGGGTTTACCTTTCTGATATGAGGTGTGAGGATGAATTGCAGGCAGCGAGCAGCCGTGCGAGGAAGCTCAGACCGACTCACTTGATGAAATCACCATTGAGTTATCTGATAATTCGCCAACTAATATCAAGTTCTCACGAAATGATTCCTCACAAAGACCGGGTTTTAACCTTGAAGTTTCCGCTCCCTGCGAGTTGCCATCTCAAAGAACATGTTCACCTAAGCCTTGGGGTGGAAGTCCAGTTAGACAAGGAGCCGCATCTTGGAAGGATTCACTAAGGTCTCCAACTCGTAGGACGAGCCCAACAGGTCGTGGAGGTGTTCATCAACTAAAGCAAGGCAGGAATAAGTGTCCTTCGGATAATCGGCGTAACGGCCCTCGTGATAGTTGCCGCATGGCAACCCGTGGAAACGGTTCTAGAGCAAGTACTGTCCGCATCGGCTCTCCTAAGAGTAATTCTAACAAGTGCCTCCTGGATCCTCGTTGTGATGGTCCTCGAAATAGTTGCCATATGCCAACAAGGCGTTGTACCAGTCCTCAGAAGAGACATGGAAAGTGTTCGGGAGCTACGCAAGTCTGCATGAGCCCGCCTAAAAAAGATCCCACCTTGTGCTGCTTAGATCCTCGTTGTGTTGGTTCTCGGAATATGTGCCATATGCCAACTTATGCCAAGGAATCTCGAGCTTCTTGTGGACCTGGCGGCAGCTTCCGCAAACGGGACAACGGTACGACATTGGGTAACGTGGATCCTTCTGGTCTTTTTCGGTGTTCTTTTCATCGTGACAGAGGGATGGAAACAGTGAAGGGAAATATTGAACGCAAAGTTTGTCGTGGGCGGCATCCAAGTGTGGGTACTAACCACGTGGACGCTCCTCATGCTCCTCATGAAATGAACCTTGGTCAGATTTTCTCGTATGAGAGAAAACAGAACAGTCCCGCCAAACCAAGTAGGAACATGAGCAGGTCACCCGACGGCTCCTTGAAGGGGTGGTCAAACGTTGGTATTCGTAGTGAGGCCAGCGACCGTAAAAATGGGGGCATAATGCATAAGGACGGGAGGAGTTTCTCAGTTGAAGGGAAGGGTATTGAGTTTTGTAGTGGTGATCATGAAGAAACTGTCCGACTGCGTCATTCTTCGAAAGAAAGAATGGACCGAAATAACCCCCTAGATAACTTCCATGCTTCGCTTCAAGAGTGCACTCGAACCGGAGTTGTAAGAAACCGCACTACAGCAACTGAGGATTTCGAGAAGGAGCCCGCTTTTGTAGTAAGTGATATCTCCCACCTTCAATGTTCAATCTGTAGGAGGTAGAGCATAATTCATTAAATAGATACAATGGATTTCCCTGCAGGCTTTTAAAGACTTGGAACTGCCCGCATGGAGAACCACATCATGGCCAGGAATCTCGATGACTAGAAAAATGATCATAAGTGAATACTGCTGCCGATTAGTGGGTTTCTATCAAACTCTAATTATGCATACTGCGTTGTTGTACAGGGAAAAGTATCCAGGCAACCTACAGTGAGTTACATCCGTCTCGGTCAAGGACTCGCCCTCTTGTCTTTGAATTACAAACGAACCTCTTTGAATTGTTTTTCGCTGGAAGTGAACTTGCTCTAGTAGATAGTGCGTCAATGTTTGGGTAATTAGTAAAAGTGCTGAGCTTAAGAAGATCATGTCAATGTTGACTCGTTACAGGAGGATTTCGTGGCCTGTACATAAATACTTGTAACAGTCAATTTGTACCCTCTGCTGCAGTAAGTCATGTCATTACCATCAACTAAAAACCTGTTGAACACTTAATCATATTACGTTGTGTTCTCCTGGCTTGTTTGAAGCAGAAAACTAGAAATCTCGGCAATGCTTCTGCACTGTCTGAAGCTTACACACAAACAATACAACCACATCATGTGCAGTCGGAGAACGTGGTTCGTTCAGTTGCAGCGGCAGGGCTTGCGAAGGATATTGAGGTGATGATTGCAGATCAGCTGGAGAAGTCCAATCGCAGGTTCAGAGGATCAAGTGTTTTGAGCTCCCAACGCAGATTCTTAGAAGAACAGAAGGATTCATTTGGACAAACGAAGTTGGACGTCGCAGTACGAGCAGCAGCGAACGCAGTAAAGAAGCTAAAGCCAGTATCATTGCTCCCTATCGTCAAGCATGATGAAGGAAGTCATAAGGCCACGCCACGAAAGGGGCCGACACCTCGAGCGAAGTCGGCGGGTGACGCAATTGGAAATAGCTTCTATGACCAGATGTACAAGGTAAGAAATCCGTAGGACATTCAGTTAAGTTCTTGTATGGCTGCCGATGCATTTCTGGATCCCAAGACATAGTCATTGAGCAGCAAGCGATGAATTCTACGTTTCTTGGGTTCTTATCCACGAATGTCTTTTTATTGACGAGCACTGACTACATTCGTGGTGGGATACTAAATCGATGGCAAGTTTTATTGTGTTCTAAATTGTTGAGTGGGTGGTGAACAGGAACTGGAAGAACTGACGGTAGAGAGGATGCAGCTAGCGCGGCAAGAACGGGCCAAGTTTCGATCTGAGCTGTTGTCCTTCCCGTGCCAGGTGAGAGTTGATTATATGATGAACCTTAGTAGTCTCCTATACTGGCGTATATAATCTAAGGCTGCCATTATTGTTTTATGAGTAAATCGTCTGGTGTTCCTGAGTAGATGGCAGCTTTAGCTGTTGCGGTGTGATGCACACGTCGGAGCAGATCAAACCGCTGTTGTGATTGAACCTTTCTTGTCAACATCCCTCTCAGGAGCAGGAAAGGCGCGGAGGGCCATTTATAAAGCTCAGAATGTCATCGGATCTGCAAAACTTGGCCAATTCCGGCGGCGGTGTAGAGGAATGTAGAAGATCTTTGAGGTCGCAAAGAAGTCAAGAACTTACAAGCTTACGCGATGTTCCGATGGGTTCTCACACTCCAGGTACCAAGCGACAGCGAAGCGCAACATCTCCAGCTAGGGAGCAGAGCAAGAAGTTGTTGCGTTTAAATATCGGTAAAGTTGACTCGAAAGCTGGTCGAAAGAAACAGGAACAGCATTCGACACTCTCTCCTTCACTCAATCAAGCAGTAAGAACATCAAAACACGGGCTCGACAAAGTACGCCCATTACATTTGAGTAGTGGGTTTCCCAGAAGGATAAGCAAATCTATAACTGAACGAGACATTGAGAAGTCAAGTGATTTTTGGAGTGCACCTTTTGGCCTCGCTCTCGCCAACAGGCCAAGCGCTCCGTCACTGGGGAGCTGGAAGCCGCTGCCCAAAGAGACTCAAGCCAAAACTACGACAAAGAAAAAAACATTTACAACAAGAAGGAAAGGTAGAACTATATCTGAACGAGCCATTGAGAGGTTAAGTGATCCTTCGAGTGTACCTTATGGCCTTGCTGTGGCCAATAGGCTAAGTGCTACGTCACTGGGGAGGTGGAAGCCGGCACCCGGAGAGACTCAAGCCAGGACGACCAGAAAGGCATATACAACAAGGAATATCAGACCCCCACCATGGGTGGAAAGGATGTCGAAAGCAAAGAGTGTATTTTCCAGTCTCCTCCGTCCCATGTTGATGGCACATTTCAAAGCTACAAAAGAAGCAGATTTGAGAGCAACTGTTCGCAAAAGACCCCTCCGGCCTCCTGGGTTGACGTTTAAACCATCAATGCTTTTCAAACAGCTGGGAGGAAAGCGTATTCCTGGATGTGGAACTTTTTCTCTGATGGAACCAAACACCGCGAAGAAACGTACTGCACCTAATCTGTACGACATAAAAACAGGACGGAAGATCGTTTCCTCGGAACAAGAACCTGGAGAAATCTTGCGCAAGAGTGTTGAGACACAGTATATTCGCCCCAATTTCAAATCTTTGCACGAGAAAAAATCCAGAATCACCAGGCGTTCAATAGTAAAGCAAGTTACGACGCCTTCAGCTGGGGTCAAATCTCGTGAGGATTATCTCAGCATAAGAGGTTGGAATTCCGATCCATCGATTAAAAGCGATCATCCTCACAAACCTGCGGATATCATTCGCCATAACAGGAACGGCGGGCTGGATGTCCGAATTCACAGACGGGATGCAGTTGCTAAGCCCAAACCATCTACAAGCACTTCCGTGAGAAAGTTGAATTTGCGGCATGTTACATTTGCGGGGATGGTTGTGCAAAACTCTCGCCTTGAAAAGAATCGTACGAGCTCAGTAGCTCCACAAAGTACTGATTCTTCGAAGACCCAGACTCCTAGACCCAAGACAAGTTTTCCGAAACCCAGTAGGGTGAAAAGGACTCCTAGAGGAAAGCGTCGCACTTCAGCAACAAATCTACAACCTGTGCAAGGTAAACTGCACAGATACGGAGGTGGAGGCGATAAATGGACTTATCACGAAGGATTCTGGCAAGAGATATTCAATCCTGAACTTGACAAAGCGTCCCAGGGGGATTCATTACAAAGTCTAGTGGCCCCTGAGTCCATCTCGGAGCCTGACACGCCAATCCCTGCTCAAGCCATTGAAACTATTACGCTGCAATCCTCTACTCAGATAACTGTAGAACATTCATCAACCATCGAGCCATCATTGATAGTCAAGGCAACGGCTGCAGAAGATGTGACATGCATAGCTGATGAGAAAACTTCTGTTGAAGATGCGAATAACAGTGAGCAAAGAAATGGGTCTGTTGTGCAAGGAAGTGAAAGTGATTGGATGTTCCAAAATCCTGACTTATCCAAGAGCCTAGGTTTCTTCAATTCAGATGAACTTAAAGGTGGTGTGGTCATTGATCATCGGAATATAGAAGTTACGAGGGCTTCCTCAACTCCCTCACGAAGCACTGAAGAAGCAGGATCGTGTTCTGAAACGAAGTCCACAATTATGTCAGAATGGCAAGCTCTAGGCAACATCATGGCCCGCCCTGATCATGTAAGTGATTAGAAGATCTACCGTTGATCCTTAAGAACAACTCTTTCATATTTCAAAATCTCCTGAATAAGGGTAAATGGATTGAGTTGTTCACTGGCTGAAGTATGATCAGGACTTTAATGGTTACCTTCATCATACTGCTTCAGATATTCATTTCGTGCTAAACTGTGTCGGTACTTCCTATGTTCAGAAGCGGTTATCGTGGTTTGCAATGCTTCTGTGCAGGCTGATTCGGAACGAGGAGAGCCAAAAGAATCTCTTCAGTCATCTCTTCGTCTCCTGGATGCAGTGATTCCAGACGGCATAAGGAATGATACTCCAGTTAGTATGGTTGGTCGAGTTCAAAGAGAAACTTATGTCCACTTTGAAGCATGCTCCGAGAGACGCCGCTCTACTTCCGAATGCACCACTAGACCAACGTTTCGTCGCGAACATGGTCATGAACATGAAGGACACCTAAAAAAGTTGGAGTTGGAACGGACTCTAATGGATATTGCTCTGCAAACAATTTTGCATGATGCCCCGTTGCCTGTTCAAGAGTCTCAAAGAGAGCCGATATCTTTGCCTATCAGCAGGAGGTGTGTGCAATATAAAAAAGTCCAAGTTTTACTGGTTCTAATCATGAATGTAAAAGTGCGAATTAGAACTTACAAAAAATTTCACACGGATCTGGTGGAAACTTTTATATCTAACGAATATGGGGTCGAAGACTGGTGTACATATTCCAATATCCGGATCTATCTCTAACATTGAGTGATGTTTGCATCGTGTAGGATGGTTCTGCGGGCTGACAAGGAGGTCGAGGCTTTAGTTCGCTCACATGACATGAGTCAGTCTCCACTGTCGACGATCTTACATGACATGAGCCAATCTCCTTTGTCGACGATCTTACCATCTGTTGACAAGTCTACAGAACATGACATTACACCTCGTGTGGATAGAGCAACAGAGCTTGATGTCGTCCCCTATGTTGATAGAGCAACAGAGCTTGATACATATTCCTTGCTTTCGAACGACCAGGATAGCCAGACTATTGATACTGAGCTCCGAATCCGTGATAATCAGAGGTTCACATCTTCAACACAGGATAATTGCGGTGCGAAGGTGCGAAAGTCTCTCTCATTCCTGTTAAAACCTTAGTCTTCTCATTGCAGAAGAAAACCTTACACTCTGGGTCCTGGTCCACGAACTAGTGTGGCTATATGTAGCTAATATGTAATCTTTTGTGATTACCTTTCCACGAGAACTATGGGTCGTCCTATACAAGTAAGAACGGGTTCTTTTCTTCTGGTTAAATTTACTAGAAATTGTCTCAAGGTTTTTAGAATATATCAGCAGCTATAAGTTTGCAGTTCAAGTGTTTGGGGCTCACCTGCAAATAACAAGAGGATGATTAGATCTCTAACTGAAATGTAGTGTTGTGTGTGGCAGCTACAGAGCACTCAGGTGCACCATCAAGCCACTGATTGTCGAGTTCCATGGAATTCTGTGGGTATCCAGATACCGGATACCACTCCTACTATTTCAGCGGCCTCATCCAGCCCTCCAGCGGCTATGCCAATGTTAATGCCAGTCTACTTTCAACAATTTGGAACGAGTATGCTCCCCATGATGATTCCTTCCTTCAATTTTGAGCTGCCTGGTCGCATTGCAAATTCTTCCAATCTGCAAACTCCTCCTGTCAGTGCTGTAAGTAGCAGATTCCCAGCTGGGGTGGATCAAGGGACACAAGCTACCCAAACTCACGTCGGATCGAAGTGCAAAGAGGTTGCAGCACAAGTTTCGAGATTGGCAAGCAGCAGCCGGCCTGATCTCGGACAACGTGAGGAAGAAAGTGACTCTGACTGGGACGAAACGAAGAGAGGTTCTTCTCCATCAACACCATCCACACCTTTATCCTCTCCTGACCACAAAAAAAGTCTGAGAAGAGCCATGCAACTGTGCTCAAAGGGTACCAGTATGCAAGAAACTATCGCTACAAGAAATGATCCGCAGGCATTTGTTTCGGAGGTTTGCCAGGTATCAAAACCCGACGGTCTTCGGCCAAATGAGACTATGGTGGAAGAAGCTGCACCACCGCTTCAAATGGTGACGGAAATCTTTAAGGAAGAAACCACAGCAGAGAAACCGATTCTTATAGCCAATGCGACGAGGTATATGTATTTGCCTTGACACTTTTGACGTAAGGTTTCGTCTGTCCTGGGTCTGCTCCTGGAAAACGCATATACGTAGCGGGCACTTTGGCAGTGAAAGTAGTGTCTGAATACTCTTTCATTGGAAGAATGAAGAAAGTTTAGCAGTTGTGCATTCCTTGACATCGATCACTTCTTTGTGTTGACTTTCTGAAATAGTAATGTAGCAGCTGTCAAACATGAGGGAGATTTTATGTTGTTTGAACAGGAGGGGCACGAGTTGGGCAAAAGTTAAGGAGATGGAGGAAGCTGCGCGTTCGCTGCTCAGGGCCGCTTCGATGAAGACACCTTCTGCTACAAGTCCCTCTGAGTGTTCTCGTGAAACTTCACCTGAAGTAATGTCACCCGGCCAGATGCACTATGAAGGTCACTCCTGCTCATGTATCTTCGCAGTTATATTGGTTGACGATTCATGTTCTGTAACCTTCAATTTTATACATACATCCCTATCTAGTAGACCTTGACATTCATCGAATTTTAGCAGCTCGTTTCACATCGTAATTTAATGGCTACTACACATGTAGTAGTTGTATTGACTATCACATCTTTAAGCCAGTATGCTTTGCCTGATACTCACAATGTGCTACTGATTACTCAGTTCTCTGCGGATTGTTTCCTGGTTTGGGTTAAAACAAAGTGAATGGAAAATGCAGGACCCAAGGATGACATTGGCGGCAGAAAGAGTCTTAGTTCTCCGGAGCATCGTGGCAAGCTGATTGAAAGCCAGTCACGAAGTTGGTTCGGCTTCGAACGAACTTCACTTGGCGAGGTTTACAATCCAGTTTGTTACCTCGGACCCTTGTCCGAAGGTATATCCAATAGCCGAGTCTTCCAATCTTCTCAGATCTGCAGCCACCGTTTGCCTTTCATCGAAATCCTTGTGCCCAATCTCCCTATATAGCTTCTTAAATTCAATCGACGGTCTTGATATGTACCTTTGCGATCACAGGTGAGATCGAGTTTGGAGCGGTACAATCACCCGGTGAATCAGGGCAAATACAACACGGTTACAATGTGGCGTCGCACTCTGCAACTGATCTGCAAGGTCACGGATCTGAACCTGGAGAAGCTGTTGCCTCCTCGCCAGGAAGCTCACCGACTCACCAAACTTCTCGCTGAAAACTATTAAAGCCCCGGCCATACTGCACTCCCGCCAATTGTGAACCAAGGAAAGGAAAGGGATTTCTCAGATTACCAGACTAAGGTTTAAAGCGATCACGCCAAAAGTTCATCAACTATGGGTACTACTACTTGACAGTAACTTTCTAAAAAGACTCCTGCCAATCAGTAAATCTGAACCTCCACTATGTCCAAATAGGTAATCACGGATCGCCGTATTCTCCCCTACGGTAATCACCTAATCTGCTCAATGGTAGGAAGCACTACGCTCACTATTGCATAGGCCATGGCCACACAGCTGGACTGATCCGTCCTACCCGCTCCGAAGGGAGCAAGGAAGAAAGTCGATTGCTCTTTCATGCTGCCATGTGGAGATTCCGGGGCGAAAAGCGAGCATCATAGAGATTTTCAGTTCCTTCGTGTGCAGCCACGTGGAAATGAGAACCTAGGGTTACTCGAAATTGTTGGGGTGGACCATACCGTAGTGTTGAAACAGTGTCGAATCTTGTAACATGTGGTTCATCAGCACTATTCGTGCGCAATCTCTACAGTTGATCGCGCCCCACACGAAAGCTCTCAAGAGCCTCAAGCAGTACTTTGGGAGAATACTTCTGTCTCATCGCCAGAGCGCTCGTGGTGCAAAATGGCACCTTCAGACTCAAATCAGAGTTCAGAGTTCGGCGAGGGCATGCCCCTCGGCGATCGCATTCACAATTTCGACAAATTGAACTGGAAGGGGAAGTTAGGGTTGTCGACAATCGTGGTATGTGGCCTTGCCGCTGTCTCGTTTGTGGGAGTTCGGTTGGTGCGAGGATTGCATGGAGGAGTGAAAAAGCTTGTATCCAAGAGTGACGATGGCGATGACAATTCGCTTGCTTACGATGTAGTTGCGAAAGGGTTCGCAACTGTGCAGGCCAACCTTGGACCGTGGTCATTCAAAGATCTCACTCTTGGGCTCGCGGCTATCTCCAAGGTAAATTCTCCAAATGGTCAATTCCATGCATTTCCTTTCTTTGGAGACGACAATTTTTTCCTGAACGTGCTTTGTGATTGCAGGTGACAGAGATCGGCCCTCCTCATCCACCTGGTAAGCCAGCGAAGGAACTCGCTGAGAATGCCGAATTTTTAGCCCGAGCGCAGCATTGGCGAGCAATAGCTGAAGCAGTTTACACGTTCGACCCTGCTTCATTTTCATTGTGGTCTCAGCTGCCAGAATCAACAATTGTTGCAGCTGAATGGAATCCTTGCCAGGAGACTCTCCGGCCAGCATACGTTGTCTGCATTGACGCTCCTTACGGCGCTGTTGTGCTTGCTGTTCGCGGCACTTCTCAGGTATGGAGTTTTACCTGTCTCTTTCACCGAAAAGCTAGCTCATTTGCAAGGACCATGACATTACGCTTTCTGTTTGAACTAGGTTGTGGACATGCTCGTGAACTCGGGCCAGTCAGCAGAACCTTTTCTGGAAGGCCAAGCCCACGCAGGTTTCGCGAATGCTACAAATAATTTGATCGAGCAGGTACTTCCACACATCAAGAGAGCATTTGAAGACCAGTCGAAATGTCAAAAGGATTTGAAACTGGTGATCACGGGTCACAGCATGGGCGCTGCTGTGGGTATAATGGCAGCTCTAAAACTGAAACGATCTGAGGAGGTTCCCGAAGTTGAATGCTGGGGATTCTCAACACCAGCTTGCGTTACTCTCGACGTTGCTCGTGAGTGTAAAGATTTCGTCACTACTTTCGTTGCGCACCATGATGTTGTCCCACGATTCTCAATTGCTGCGCTGGAGCTGTTGAGGAAGAGGATCTGCGACTTTGATTGGGATGAAGCTGACAAAGTTGCCCATGGAGATGAGGATTGGAGCAACATTAGGTCAGCTGCTGAGAAGTTGAAATCGGCCCAGGAGTCGCTACAAAAAGCAGGGGACGGAATCAGCAAGCAGGTATAGTTTTTAAACACTAAAACTATCCTTTTTTGTTGTGTTACTCAAATGTCTCGTTTCTTCACCAAAAAGCAAATAAGCCTCCGATTGATCACAAAATAAGATCAAGCATGTGCTATACTATCCAATCCATCTGTAAGTGGAAGGAAGGAACATCACTAACATTTGCATGTTAGGAAGTTCTAAAGTCAATGCTGTTAACTAGTAGGCTTTATGGTGTTGGCAGGTAGAAGGTGTTAAAGACTCTCTCTGTGGGGACGACAACAAGGACTGCAAGAAGGATGAAGAAGAGAAAGATCTAGAAAAGGGGGAAAAGGAAGAAAAGGAAAAGAAGAAACATCCTCCATTCTATGCTCCTGGAAGGTTATTGATCCTGGCTTCGGATCCTCCTGGAAGCGGAAAAGCACCGGAGAATCGCAGCGGTGTTCCAAGCACACGTGACTCTGGCACATACCCGACATTCGAGGAGGCCAAGAAGGTGACTTGGCTGTTGCACGAAGCCGATCAAGAGGACTTGAAGGAGATTGTGGTATCTCCATGGTGCATCTCAGATCACATGCTTGGCAACCTTGGCGAAGGTCTTGGCTATCTGCAACGCCATTGTAGACCAGCATTTGGTGGCCCTCCTCCCATGTAGAAGCTTATTAGGTGTGTCAGCATGTGTATATTCCAATTCCTTGTATCATATCTCGCCATTATACCACGTCTGTCCGTGGGTTTTCAACATATAGAAAGGATACACTTTTGCACGAGTTTCTATCTACTTTTGAGTTACTCTTTGCCTGGTGGAGCTACTTTATCTCGGCTGTGGAATGTTTCACTTTATTAACTCAAGATGGATCAATTTCTTGCGTTGCATCCACATCATTCTACAGACACTGACGGCATTGCAGGAGATCATAACAAGTTTTGCTTTTGGTTGCTCCAGGGCTGACTGTTAGGATCGTTGAGTGTTCATTTGGAGGCTCCTATTATAACCTCGGCAATTATGATCAACGCACCCTACAATGATCGTGGTGGCAAATTACACATGATCCGCAAGAAATAATCCGTTCACTGCTCAAAGAAACCCGCAAACTGCTCCCCAAAGTAGTTGCCATTCTCAGCAATGCGTACTCAGTGAGATTCAACAAATTCACAAGGTCCAGGAATCTTGACAGGAATGTACCTCTTGAAAACAAGTCATTAGAAGAAACTCTAATCGCACATTCGCGACTTGTAGTACAGTTGTAGCAACCAATCGAAATTAGCCTCTTTTCTGTCACCCTCTTAATCTGTGCACGGAAGATGCCTACGCAACAGTTGCTCCATCTCAATCTTGACTTTCGCTATCGAACTCTTGCTGCTCCTTAGCTAATCGTATCTAAGCGTTTAATTGTATCAATCCAAGGATGCTGTAGTCATCTAGAACCAAACATCTTCTCACATATAGTTATCCTTCGTACAGTAGTAGGAGGCCTGTTGCTATTCTATGTCACAAACCAATCAGTTGATCTCTCAGGCAATTTGTGCCTATCGCGAAATGTTCAACCACGTAGATGGTCCCACGAGTTGAAAGCGAGCTGTAATCCTAGAAAGATTGCGTCTTAAATCCCATGCCTAGTAATTACTAGTAAGGCCATGATGGTATAAGTTTGCATAGTTCAAAAAGTTTGTTCATGGCTGATGGTGTATGTCCGCATAGTTCAGAAGTTTGTCTAGGGCTCATGGTATATGTCCGCATATATAGTTCAAAAGTTTGTTTGGGGCGGTTGCAAGTTTCCAAGCTGAGCGCCATTGTTAATTTGCTGTAACCTCAATTTTGTTAACTATTATATGAAATTGAGGTCCCCACATGCAAGTCCAAACTCGGATAAAGGAAGTCTTTTAATTTCTACATGAGTATGATGAACCGTCAATTATGCCTAGACAACTAATTGTGAGGAGCTTCTACTCTTCCTTATACTTGTGGGCAATCTCAAATCTGTATAACAAAATCCTCTCAATGCACAAATGACACCTTCAAATCGTAATTTAAGATGCATATTTTCATTTAATATGTGTATTTCTTAAAAATAAAAAGAGAATGATATTCAGAAGTTGTCCTCCACTTGAGCATTGATGAAGTTTTGTATAGATTTTGTGAGCGTTCAGCCCCCGAGATTGGACGTTCAACCCCTGAGATCGGACGTGAATACGTGATGTATAATTATAACAAATATTCTTAGAACACCCATTGTTTCTTCAAATTGAATGCGATGTGCATAATGTGCAATGAAGAGTGTACTTTTCAAAGATAACATCAGAATGGTATGAAAAAGTTGGCCTCCAGTTGAGCATTGATAAAGTTTTATAGTTGAGCATTGATGAAGTTTTGTAAGAATTATGTAAGCATTTAACCGCATAGACTGGACGTGACGTACAATTGTAGCAAAAATTCTTTTAACACCAATCCCTTCAAGCTGGATGTGACGTTCAATACCACTATTGTTGACTAAGTTTCCAACTTAATATGCTGTAGCCTCAATATAAAAAAATTTAGGTCTAAATAGACAAGTCCAAATGTGGATTTCAAAATCTTTTCTACATTCAAGATGTTTCTAGTGTGGGTGTAATAAACAATGCTTTAATAATCAATGGTAAGGAATTTCTAATCTTCTTCATAGTTATGGGCAGGCTCAAACCTGCCTATTAATATCTCTCCATTGCACACCTTCAAGTTGTAATTCTTGATAGGTGTATTGTTCAAAGATGTTGAGAACGGTATCATTAAGTTGGCTTCCAGCTGAGTATTGAAAGATTTTTTGATAGATTTTGTGAACGTTCAAATCCAAGTTTTCGTAAAAATTCTGTAAAATCCAAATCAAGTTTTTCTGAAGATCTTGTGAATGTCCAAGCCCACTAGTTGCATGAGATGTTTGATTGTATTAGGGGATTTTGTGAACACCGAACCCCATTTGTTAAGTGTGACGTCTAAGGGCTGAGTGTCACGTTCAATTTTAGGCTGAGTGTGACGTTTAAGGGTTGGGTGACTTGGGTCTTTATTCTTTAAGAGGCGACTGTATTTCAGTGCTACAAGCGTTTCTCGAAGCCCCCCAGCCAATGAGAATCTTTCTTCAAGAGCCATGGACTTTTCCATTTCGACCCCCCTCGGCGGTTTTTGATAAGTTTGAATTCAAATTTGAGGCCTACAACCCCAAATTACTCTTGGAGGCCTACTCCCATGCACTTAAAGCCTACACATCAAAAAATTAGGGGCTCTTTACCCATCCTCCTCCTTGGCCTCTGAAAAATGGTCGTAGCACTGAAATACAGTGATCCGGACTTTAAGTGTTTAGATTCTTTGACACCTTGCGGCAAAATAACATAACATACCATTGTTGAATAGAAGGAAAGAAAAGTCGCACAATTGAAGAAAGTACTTTTTATAAAAAGATTTTTTGAATTCCAAAATCTTTGACTGGTAAGTATGAGATTAATTTGTAAAATACCACTAACAACATTAACACTAATAGATTTGTCACTGTTCATTTACTCAAAGAGGTTTGTGTAAAAATCCTCTCAACACCCAGCTGGGCATATTAGATGTGACATTATATGGTAAGGATTTTATAAACCTGTAGGGGTTGAATGTGACATTCATGGTTTCGGATTAACAAATACGGCTTTATTGTAAAGATTTCCTGGATACAGATTGAGTGTGAAATTTAAATGTTGGGATTCTTTGAACCCTTTGAGGTGGATGCGTCATTTAAGGGTGGAAATAGTACCTTTGCAACAAAAATAAAATTAAGAAAAGGGAAGAAGAATGATTCTGGAGTAGAGAGTGATATTCTAAAGATTCTCTAGAACATCCAAATCCTTTGGCTAGGTGTGACATTATGGATTGGGTTTATGATTGTAGAAATTCATTAAACACTCAATTCCTGTGGCTAGTGGGTGCGATATTTGATTGTAAACCTTGTCGTATTAAATTTGTCGTTTTAGCACGTGTTGTTCAAGTACTTCTTCTAAAAGTATTTACAACACACTACACTTATTTACTATCACCTGCTACTTCAAAACTTCACAACATGGAACATTGAGTGTTGAAGTGTTTTAGTATTCAAAAAACATACAAAAGTTTGGTAAACCAATACAAATTCTAACAATAGAATAAGCGGACTTTTTATTAGCTTACTACAGTACAATTTGAGCAAGAGACCCAATCCAATCCAAATTCTAAAACCATTGATAGAATTATATAGAAGTAGTATGTTATGTACATAAATTCTGAGAACTCAAAATCCTTGTGAGCAAAGATTACAAAGTAAGAACTTAGAAATGTGAGAAAATCACAAAAGCACTAAAAATTTATAAAACAAGAGTTTTAAGTACTCCATGGTTTATAAACTGTTGAACCATGAAGTACAGTCCAAGTGCTAAAACTTTAAGATGCCATAAGTTGGTCAAATTATGTTATATCTTAATTCCACCAAGTGATTTTGAAACATCCAAGTGTACTCTTTGAGGGCCAAATTCTTAAACCAAGTAGGAAATCAAAATTTTGTTCAATAGAAGCTTTGGAATGAAATTTTGTGTACTTTAAGTACTATTTTTGCTACTTTTGGATGGCTGATATTATAGCTACAGTAGCATATTTTCACCCTTGCACTCATCACATGACATCAAATAACACCCATACATCATAAGGGAACCAAAATTGGCTATAGACTATAGACTCGCTCAAGTTAAACTCTAAAATGATTGGTTGAATCCTAATAGGTATAGGGGATTCATATAGACCTCAAAGAGCTATACAATTACAAAAATTGCTGTAAAGGTTCTCAAATTGACCATCCGGGATTCCCCCTAGCTTAGCCTATGTAATACAGTGATGCTTGGATTAGATAAATGTTTTCGGACAGTCAAAAACATTGATCTTATCCAAGCGTTGACCATAAGGAAACAATGCCTCTTTGCAAAATAAAGGGACAGAGACAACGTTCTTAACTAAACATTGATCTTAACGAGCCGTTAATCTTATCCAGGTACCACTGTACATCAATTAACTACAATATGATGTTTCAAATGGTAAGTAATAAGTACCAATTGACCTTGCTTACGTATACAAAACGCCGGAGCCAACAATTGAGTACATATCGGGCCCATTTTGTATTTATTGATTGTAAAAATTCTCTAAACATCAAACCCCTTGTACAAGAATGTACAACTCTACAATAATCACATTGTTGTAAAGGTTCTTAACCTATCGAGGCTAGCTTAGCTTTTCTCAAAGACTCATTAACGCATCAATTAATGAACAAATGATCTTATAAATTCAACAAATGATGTTATACAGTGTAGTTAGTAAGTTCCAACTATATTTGCGTACATACACCGGCATGAATTCATGAGACAAGACCAAGCCCGCCGCTTTTTGTAATTAATTGAGTGTGCGAGCTTGCGCACAAAAAGTCAAATACCCGGTTTATGATGACACTTATTGTCGTTAAGAAAGGGAGGCTTTAAGATTGATCAGATATGTTGGTGACACACTGACACGTACCCATATAGAAGAAATACATGAATTTTCACCTCAAGCCAATACATCAATCAGCATTTAGCGATCCAATACATACGGAAGTGCTACCATTGGTGACATATTTGCTTAACATTGTTGCGCCCATGGACTAGTGCACTACTAATTGAGCAATAGTACAAGACGAGAACGGTTACTAGTGGAGCACATGGATAATCTCAACTCTCCCTTCCGTTGAGTGCAATGTCCATATCACTCCTGTCATGTTGTTCAATCGACCATCGTTGGTTTTGCTCTAATCATCTACCTAACCCTAAACGGCAGACACTTCATTACCGCTATTGTGACGGTGCAGATCTAGAGCAAGATTCTAACTCTATCAGTGCCATTGTGGATTCTTGACAATCCATCAATGCTTTCAAAGTTATCTACTCGCTCGATACTGATCGGATTTCGACCCATCTTGAAGTTGATGAGGCTGCTAGCCCTCACTATCGGTTCCACAGAAACATTTCGCCATCATGATTCTATCGATGACTGCATACTGACTGGTTTCGTTTGAGAATTATGTCACCACATATGTGCATGTACTAATCCATTTCGATCAAGGATCATGTCATTCAAATCGGGTTACTTTGCATTGTTTTGTCTCGTAATCAAGGTTTTGGAGAGCCTACCAGGGGCGATGAAGGTGGTAGGAGTAGGCCGTGGACTTTGGGGCTTGCTTGATTACGCTATGATTGCTATAGAGTGTAAAGGAGGCCCAATAAGAGTCTCGTTATGGCAGAGCTGGTCACCTCAACCGTAATGCGGCAAGTGCGGGTGATATGAACACGTATCAACTTATAGTTTGTAGTAAACAAAGTTGTTAGAGAGTTGATAGGCTGTGCACAACCGCAGAGTTTAAAAAATTTATCTTTTCTTACTATATAGATCTATCATATCTAGTTTTTTTTATTGAATTTTTAGCCTTTCTTTTGATATGGATCTTTCATACTTAGTTAGTTTCTTAGGTAACTACGCCGCTACGGTAAAAATTACCTAATGCTAGAACCGTAGAACCTTATTGGAAGAAACATATTTACTTTTCATACTGGTTTAATTAAGAATGTTTGTATGTAAAAGGTGTAGATGCGTATTTGAATTTTGTTTTCAAACAAGATGATAAGTAAGGAATGTATTTGTAAGTTTACAAGAGGGTTCAATGGTTCATATCACTTTCATAGGCAAGAAAGCGATCAATTATCGAGAACCATACTGCAAAAAAATTACTGAGTGGGCATATGCTCAAGTGGCTACTTTATACTTATGAATCACTTTTAACAAATCTATACGGTAACAACACCAATATATAAGGCACTAGTCTGACTGTCTGACCTAATACACTCAAAATAATGTACGAGTGTACTACCATGTGAAACACTGAAACTATGGATGACAATGATCGATTTGGTGTGTAATTAAACCAATATTGAGTTAGCAATTCGAGTTCATAGATTTCTAAGAGAAAACTCAGGGCTCCGAAACATAAGGGTTTTGCTTCTTTGCTCATGGCCACAACCGCAAGTGAAGGTGGATGGGTTCATAGACTTCGTGGGTGGCCCATGGCTATGAGCCTTGGTTTGCGTGCAATAACTATGGTGTTGCATATGCCAAAATATTCCTCCAACATATTTCATGGTTGCCCATCAAGAAGGCAAATAATGTTCAACTAAGAATAATACTAAATGCATTATGGTAGACACTGTAGAATAGAAAACAAGCCAACATTTGTTTTAACACAAATGACATAAATATGGATGAATGCCAAGTTCAAAAAACATAGTGTCAAAGATGGATGAACTCCATCAATGCACGGAATGATGATGTACCACAATCTCAGAGAGCATTTGATTAGGAAAATAAATCATTTCAAGGGCTTGTGCACTTAAATAATTAACATGCTCGTACCCATAGCTCCATACCAACCAAAGAAACTACTTTAATTGTCAAACTACATTATATTTTAGAGCGGCCTTGCTTGAGGAACACAATTTGTTTACCAAGGGTTGAGGAATACTATAGAATGTAGGCATAAAGTGATAGGTGGATATGATGTTGTAATGAGATTAGATTATTAGAATGACATTCACATAAATATCACCATAAAACCCCATGGTACTATAAATGTGACAAGTCTACTGACATACATGTCAGTAGCAATATAAGGCATAAGCAGGTTCCACTCATGATTTCTTAGTACGTACTACGTAGTAAAAAAATAGAGTATGTATTGTACACACCTACAAATACAATGTTGGAGTATAGGCTGTACAGCTCAACTACATTCAGACTACAGATTATTTATTTTTCGTCATTTTTGACCTTCCAGGTACTATAGAAAGATGCTCAACTAGCTGAGTTTCGACTATCGTATGACGTTCAAGCCATTTGTCACTTTCCTCGAGGGTGCAAGCTTTTTGGGCTTCTTTTACATTACTTCGAGCAATTCCGGTGGAAGAGTTGGATTTTGTAAATTGTAGGGAGATGCTCCCACCACATATCTTTGTCCAAAAGTTACTTGCACTTTGCACAGACTATAACACATAATCCATTGAAATAATATTTAGAGCTCACAAACCCTAACGTATAGAATCGCTTGCAAATCCAAAAATGTAAACTTGGTAGACCAACACCCAATCAATAAGAAGTGATTCCATTCATTCCAGTCACCACCTACTAGATAAGAAGCAATTTCACTTGGCACGCAATCACTCATAAGCAAATCCAATTCTTGATGAGGGTTTGAGTTTATCTGGAAGGGCTCGTGCCTTGCACTCGCTTAAGGAGAGCTTGTAGCAAGGAGCGGCAAGGGCAACACCAAGAAGCTCACCATTATTGAGTTCCGCAATGCGACTTCTAAAAATACAACTTGAAGATTCTTCGGATGAGAATAATTCTTTCTCAGGTAAGTACTTCATTCTCAAACAAAATATTTGTACAGTTTTATACAAACGTACAAGTACGTACTACTACGGTCAGTACGGTGTACTTGGTAACCATAGTTCCATGATAAGAATATATATATAAATAAAATTAAAAAAAAAAAAAAACTGCTGCAGGCCAATAAATACCAAACACTATGAATTCATAAATATGGCACTGTTACACAATGGCTTACAAAATTTTACTTCATCATCATCTCCGGCTGTCTGACACTCTGACTCCGGTATTACTGAAACCATAACCGCAGTTCAGGAAAAAGCTGTAGAGGTGGCACCTCCCCATTGGAGGAGGGAAGCGTGGTTATTCCCCATAACGCTAGCTTTCACTGGCGTAATGGCCTGACCGAACAACCACCGTTGATCCCCAAGATCAATGGTCTCCATGTGTCGACTTGTAAATTGGTGTGGAGCAGGGGGTTTTTATACCTTGTCTTTTTCCACCTGCAATTACTATGGGATAAATCACTTTTTTTCAATTTTTTTTTTTTTTTTAGGATGACCATTGAGTTATTCCCAACTTCATGAAACTTTTTTAAATTTTTTTTGGAGAATAAATGAATTTTTGTTGGATTTTTGAATAATTTTTTTTAGTTTGCGGGAAGGGATAAATTAGTTTTTTTAAAAAGTTTGAACTGCGGTTATGCTAGGTAACGCAAAAGGAGCCCCTGGTTATGGAAAATATCCAGTGGGGCACCTCCCTCGCCGCTCCCGCGGCTCGGAAGGATGCCCCACTGGTTATTTTCCATAACCAGTGGCTCCTTTTGCGTTACCTAGTTACAGAAATATGGGTACTTGTGGTCCAGTTACTCACGGGAGGCAGCTGCTGCGACCACGATAACCTCGAAGGTCAAGCGGAAGCTGGCCGGTAAGGTTGCTGATGAGCAGGAGTCCCCTTGCGAAATGCTTGAAAATAGCTCACATGGACATAAACAGAATCAGGCCAGGGCGAAGAAGCTCCCTTCTGGCGCTTCCAGGCTCGGAAATCCACTCAGGCTGTTGCTGCCACGACGATCGGGAGGGGCGGTAAGACGGAGTAGCAGGACGGGAGTAGTGTTGATGTTGCATTTTGTTCGGCAGACCGGGTACTGGCACCGTCAACCACATTTGCTGGCTGGACAAGGAGAAATTGCTGACATCGAACGCGCTGGAGTTCCATTCGGTAAGTGGTACAGGGTCGAGGTCGGCGTTTATGGAACCCGGGTCAGCAACAGCGGGTGAAGCATAGTTGAGGTGAGAGCGTGCCAAGTAGTTTGCCAGGCGTGGAAGCTCTGACCTGAACTATGCTTCGAGGCCGAAAGTTGAACAGTGGCTCACCAGGAAGAGCAGCAGCAAAACATCTGAGGTCCACCTAGCAGCACTGCAGCAGCAAAACAGCCGGGGTCCACCGAGCTTCGAAGTTGATGATATACTCGAACAAAATGCTTCAAGTCTGAGCTGATGGTTCCGTGGGGGAAAAGATTATACGTTGTAAGAAATATTGCTGGCAAGAGCTCATTGGTTTCCACCGCCTGCTAAATCAATTGCATAATTGCGATGGGAGCTCTCTCTGTCTGTAGCACAGTGGTCATCAAGTGAAAGGGAAGGCGAGTGCGCGTGGGTGTTACCTGCCGCTTGCAAGCCCTGCCACTCATTCATTGTCGACGCAACCCGGCCGTGCGTCCGCCAGTCACGTACCTACTACCTTCACATTATCAGATGTACTCGACCTCACTCTTAGTGAATCTAGCTCTCGAACCCTCCTTGCCGCTCCTTTCTTAATCAAACTAGTCATCCACAAGCAGATATCAGATCGAAGCTAGGTGAGTTTGGTTCGCCTTCTTACACCATAGGCCTGTCCACAGATTAATCAGTTTCAGTCGCTTTGAACCTACCGCGATATGTTCACGTGGTCCCACTCCTGATTTGAAAACGAACCGGAACCTTCTGATTAGATTGCGTCTCAGATAGATACCCATGCCTGTACACAAAGTTCAAAAGTTTATCTGGGGCAGTTGCGAGTCTCCAAGCAGAGCCCCAATGTTAATCTGCTGTAACCTCAATTTTGTTAGAACACCCTTAGATGAAATTAAGGTCCCCACATGCAAGTACACGATTGGATTTCGAAGTCTTTCAACTTCTACATTCCAGATCTCTTCAGTCTGAATTTGATGAACAATCAATCATGCTTGGAAAAGCAATTGTGTGGAACTTCTTCCCTTATACTTGTGGGCCTTCTCAAAGCTGTATAACAAAATCTTTTCCATGCAAATATCACAGTTTAATTTGTTTCAATTTGTGATTTGAATTGCATACTCAATCATCAAAGACAGAAAGAGATTGGTATCAAAAAGTTGGCCTCCAATTGAGTAATGATGAACTTTTGTATAGACTATGTGAGCATCCAACGCCATAGAGTGAATCTCACCTTCAATTTGGATATTGAAATGCATAGTCTTCATTTGATAAACCTCTGTATTTCTCAAAGATAAGAAGATAATGGTTATCAACCGTAGAAGAAGTTGGCTTTCAATTGGTGATGATGTAGTTTTGTAAAGTAATTCTGCGAGTATTCAACGCCACATAGAGGACGTGATGTTACAAATCGTACCTCCAATTTGTACTAATTTGAAATGCATACTGTGCATTTGATGGAGTTGTGTATCTCCCAAAAATAAAAATAAAATTGGCCTCCAATTGAACAATGATGTAGTTTTGTAAAGATTCCACGGACATCCAACGCCACAAATTGGGCATGATGTACAAATATGACAAAGATTTGTTTCATATCCATCTCTTCAAGCTAGATGTGTTAACCCCTAAAAATCCGAGCATTTCCTCAACCTCCAATTTAACCAAAAATTGTCATTTTTCACCTTTGTTGGAGTGTTGGGAATTGGAGAAATGGAGAAACTTTTTTTTTCTCTTTTTAGACTTCGAACTGTAAGATCTTGTACCTAACTTGTATACAAAGGACTTACCTAGTCAAAATTACGACCGTTGGATGTTTGTCATTTGTGAGATCGTAACAATCAAAGTTTGTCCAACACTTTTTTTGCCGGTATCCGAGAGGCATTGTCTAAATGGTGCCAAGGGCAACTTGATGATTGTTACTCCAAACATTTTTCCCTCATTTTTTTCCATGTAGGTAATCAAGTTGGGTACGCTCATGCAAAGTTTTGGAGACTCATTCCACATTTTGACCTTAATGTACATCATTTTATGAAAGAAGGTCTAAAAACAACAATATAGTAAAACAAGCACCACATATGATGTATTAAGTTTAAGAAAAATTTGGACGGTGAGTAGGTGTCTTTATGAGTATGTGAATTTTGAAAAAAAAAATCTTGGAAAAAATTTAAAATCTCAAATTTTGGCAATTTTGCAAGAAAAAATTGTAAAATTACTAGAAATTGTGAAGATTGTTTTTGAAAGTTTTGGAGGCTGCTCTTGTAAAATTGGTAAACTTTTTGACTTTGGACACTTTGGAATCTTAATAATAATTTGGTTATGAGCATATTTTCAAAAAAGAATACTTCAAAAAAGCTAAATTTAAATTGCCTGCTTTTGACTTGAAACCTAAAATTTCTAAATGAAAGTTTTAAAAAAAAAAATTGGCTTTGAAAATTTTACCACATACATAATATAGTATAGGGAGCACCCGATAAAAATATGAAGAGCATATATGGTATACAAAAATATACACCAAAATTATACTATACTTTTTCAGCCAGTATAGTATAATTTCGATATACAAGGTTGTGAAATAGGGCACTGACGCCGCCCGTCTGCCCAGCCTGCGAGATTGAGCTTTTGTCCGCCCGATGTGGTTATTTGAACAAAGGTTTGTTGACTTTTAGTTGAGGTAAAAAGATGACTACATGACAAGAGTTTAGGTGAAAACTTAGCCACGAGGGAGCCTAGGCTTTAAGCACCACGAGAAACTCATGATAGGGCCGGTACCAAAATGCAGGGCAAGTACCCTTTGAGGCAGGGCGGATTCCTTGCGAGCAAGGCGGGTTCATAGAGGGGCACGTCACGTTCATGGAGGGGCATGGCGAGTTCCTAGAGGGGCACGGCGGGTTCCCTTGCAGTAGGAGGTTGTCGGTGTAGGTGCAGCGGGGAGGGTGTCCTGGGGGAGAGGAGAGCGCACAAACTCTCCGGTCTCTCCCTTCACTTCTCCTCTCTTCTTCATGAATTTGGATTTGTTTTAACCCCTAACTTTCCTTAAAACCCGAAACGGGTTTTGGAGGTTCCCGCAGGAGTAAAACTCAGCCAACTTTGACCATTATAATCTCACAAATGAGGAAGAATGAACGGTTCAAATTTGGTTTTTGAGAAGAATGTCAAGTGAACTTTGAGATCTTATGGTTGAATCTTTTAAATAATGCTTAGATTGAATTTTTTTGAGCTTAATTTAAAGGTAGGTAAGATTTTGTGACTTTGGCCGTTTTGCAACAAGGAAATTTAGGGGTTTAAATAGCAAGGGTCCTCGGTTTAGCAAGTGCAAATCCAAACATTCTCCCATGATATACATGAAATCAAAATCTCGGTTTTTGTAAAAGAATGATTAGATTTGCCTACTCCAAAACCACATGGCCCTTTTAAAAAAATAAAGAAGAGCGGGGGAGATAAAGAAAGTGTTGGCAAACCTCTCTCTAAGGCTTTCAGGAGGGTAAGGGCAAATGCCACGGTGAAGGGTGGGTCCTTGAGAGCAAGGCAAGTTCCTCATAGGAGAGTGGGTGCCCTGGGCAGGGCGAGTTCCTATAGAAGGGTGGGTTCCCCATGGCAGGGCGGGTTCTCCATGGAGTAGGTGGAGAAGGGGAGGGGGGGGAGAGAAATCCAAGTAGAGGGGGAATCCAAATCTCTCCACTTTCAGTTCCCACTCTTATTCAATTTTGAGTTACCACATCCCAATCCCCCTCTTACTCAAAATTTGAGCTAACACGTTCTAAATTCCAAATTCCAAATGTTATTCAAAATTGGAGCTACCACACTCCACCCCCCCCCCCCCATTTGTGCTAGCACACTCAATATTTAAAATAGGGATCGATGCATGAATAAGGGTAAAAAACCACGGAAATGATATCTTTGTGTATTTCATACATTATGAAAGCCATGGAAAACTCATAGTGAAAAATTAAAAATTAAAAATTAATTAAAAATTAATTAAAAATTAAAAAAATTAATTAAAAAAATTAAAAATATATAACCATCTTTTAATTTACATTTGGGATAATTAGAACGTAGAGTTTTTAATGACAAGGTGAGTGCACTTATATGCCGGGAAAAAGGGGATTGAAATAGATTTTGAACTTTTCCCAAATAATTAGTATCCAATAAAAAATATGAGATGTGTTTTTCAAGCATGGAAAAAATGGATTGTTCTCCAAGAAATACATAACTTTAATTAGACTTATCAAAATTGGGGAGCGCTTATAGAGGTACGTTGAAAAGAAGAATAAAAATAGGTTTATTACGTTAAGTCTAGCTAATAAGGATCATAAAAAAATGATGGAACCATCAAAAAGAAGTTATAAAAAATCGAAGCTATTTTTATTGATTTACTTAGAAGTGGTTAATTTGACCGGACCTTTGAAAAATGGAGGAAATGTAGGAAAGTGGAGAGAATTTTTTTTTTAATACTTCCTCATCTAATAAGGACCCTATGAAAATGATGGAATCATAAAAAATTCATAGAAGAATCGCATCATTATGTCACCATTTGTGCAAAAAGTTATTGTTACCATATATGTTTGCATATTTTTAGAATGATAATCTTTTAAGTTTTATAGACTATGCTTACTTCCAAATACTAAATTATAAATATTTAATTTCTTTGGGTTTATACAAATATTATATTTGTTTGAAATATACAAGTATTTCATTTTTTTAGTTGCACATATAACTAAAGCATATAAAGATATATGGTTTGACAACAAATACTACATTATAAATACTATAGTATTTATCGGCTACATTTTACAATTTCAAATTATTGTCATAATTTGGTAAGTGTGAACTAAATTCAAAGTAGCGTTATTATTTCAATTTTTTTTGTCAATTTCTCGATGGGAGCTACATTTAATTTCTCCTTATTGTTTCAAGGTTATTCATGAAACAAAATTTGGGCTAAATTGGGTTGCAATTAGGAGATGTGCTTTTTGAGCATGGGAGGGATGCAAGTCTTCTTTGAATCATTGTTGAGCTACATTTCTAAGCTTTCATATTCCAAAACTGAAATCAATATAACAAATCCTTTTATTATAAGAGAGGGGGGTTTGCAATGTTCCGTTGCAATGTCCAATAGAAACGTTGCTAAAGTAAAATACCGTCTTTCTACTTCCTCTAGTGACTTTTCAATCTTAAATTCATAAAATTCATTACTTATTGGAACGTTATTTCATAACATACTAATGTTGCTCAATTTACTAAACAAGTTGCTAGAGCAAGTTCTGAGACATTACTTCACCTCACTAAATAAATGTTGAGTAATGATTGACCAAAAAATGTTGCAAACCCCGAAATCCTTAGTTGAAATTAATTCTAGACTACGTCTAATTAGTCAAATATGAGAAAATAACCATAGATCTAGTTCACAATCTTATCTTTGTTATGCACAACAAAATCTCCTCCTCAAGGTGTAGGAACCTCAATTATGTTAAAATGGTGTTCAGCCAAAATGGCACGTTTTGGAGTGTTAAAAAAGTTGCACGTAACATAGCTTTATTTTTGTTTTTGATCTCTAATAAGTGGTGGAAGAGCATATGATTTTGAACGGCCATTGAGGAACATTTGCCCTTCCACCACTATTTAAAAGTGAAAGATCGTCAAAATGTGTGATATTTAGGAATTTTTGGTGTTATTATAGAAGTAAGTAGATATTATAAATGACATGCGCGTTATTGAATAAACATGTCAAATTACATGCATAGTTAAACATGCCTTTTAAATGGCACGTTTTTTTATCAAAATGGCACATGGAATAACAACAATTTTTAACACATTCGAGGTTGGAAATAAAATCAAGTCAAAATGCAGTTGCCAAAAGCCTCATGTGTAATGATCAAAGTAATAGGTACAGAAACTGTCACTTGGGCAAGAAATATTTTATTTGGCCTTTTTACACTTTACAGGACATAACATGGTGGAATTCTTGAAAGTTAATGTTTATTGATGACGTACACAACAAGGTGCAATTAATGAAAGTTATTGTTGATTTGTGACGGATGATTTTGTTAACAGTTTGCTCAATTAAGACTCATTTCACAGGGACTTTGACTTTGGTGGAATTAGAAAATTTGGTGGAAAAGCAATTGGAGAAGCTTGTGGAAACTTCACATATTTTTTCTAATAGAATTCAATTTGAACCATGGTTCTCATAAACCATATTCTCATAATTGTGTAATATCAACGTAAAAATCCCCATGAAATGAAGTATAAAAATATTGTATCAACTAAGAAGCCAATATTGGGATCTTCATAGTCAAACTTTGCTTTAACAAGGGTTTGTTCCTTTATGATATTAGTTTTCTTTTGAGCACTGAACAAGCTCATAGTAAGTGAATTGATGGCAACTTGATGCTGATGGAAAATAATATTTCAAATTTTCTAGATTGGTATCACAAGATAGAATTGCTATTGAGGTATTAGAATTTTATGTATGTTGTGAATATTTAGTAACTTACAAGCAAAATGGCTAAGTCGAGAATTTCAACTTTCACCACTTCTTGCATAATATTTTCTACACCGATTGCAAAAACCTCAATGATATATAAAGTTGGTCATCATAACTCACGTAAACTGCTTGGTCAATTCAGCAGTTTTCTGAGTGTGCAGCCAAAAATGGTAGCCGGTTTGCGTATTCCCCGGATAGACGATTGGCTCTCCACATGTTGACGCAAGTAAGTATGGAGACTTCCTCCCATATGAGTTTTTTGATATTTGTTTTTTATTTGATTTGTTCACTAGTTTACCAACTGGTGTTTCATGTTTGATTGTGATTGCCTTGTAGGGTGGCCTGACTTGGTATTGTGAGCAAGGATACGGCTCTTACCTTAGCGGTTGCGGAGGGCCTCCGAAACTGGCCAAACAGAACAACCAGTACATGTCTCTGAGTTTTTATTTCAGAATGTAACTTGACTTGCTGTTGTCACACTGATTGTGGAAACAAGATAGTCCAACGAGGAATGAAGGTGAAAGTGGGAGTATACTGGGTTGGAGGAAAAGGCTGGAGGTTAGGGCCTTCGAAACCATCCAAATGGGGGCTTTGTGTTTGAGTATGTGGATTTAATTCGCAGCAATGCAGAGCTACTTACCAAGATGGAGGAAACACCCAAACATGGATGTTACACGCTTGATCTAAATGGTGATTGGAAGACTGAGGTTGATGCCTTGTGCATCGACAAGAAGAATTATGGAAATATGGCTAGATTTGTGAACCATGCCTGTGAAGACGCCAACCTCATTGACTTCCCAGTCCAAATCGATAATGTGGACCTTCACATCTATCATGTGGCGTTTTTTGCGAAACGCCAAATTCACGCTCTTGAGGAGCTCACATGGGTATCAAAACTGCTTTTCAATCATTTTCATTGGATTTCTTTGGTTGCAACTCATTTTCATTGTAAGTCAATGTATGTCTGCCAATGGAGGTGCCTGAATTCGTAATGCTGCCATCAAGACTACGGGAGCGCATTTTGGAAAGAAATCGTGAGCCGTGGTTGTGTATGTGCAAGCACCCATTGCCAAGGCCAAGGTGGCTCCCAAAATAGTTGCATCAAGGAGACCTCGCCAGAAAGTTGCCTCAATGAAGACTAGGCACAATGGCGCTTAGTACACAGATATCTGATGAGCTCTTCGGTGAAAGTTGATAGGATGTGTACAACTTCATGTGTAGTACTGATTTGCTTAGCCTTCTTTGATCACCTTTGTAGATAAAAACATCAAACCAATTGGGTGGGGGAAGTAAGGCAACACAAAGAATATGTATAAGACAGTTCCGTAAGCTGTCAGCACAACACATAGAGTTCTATAAGTGGGAAATGTACAATGTATAGTGTTACTCCAAAATTCGAGTGTATTGACACTTTTGGCTTTCAAATCTCAATGTAAAATACCCCATGGCTTTGAAACAGTAAAGTGAAGTTGTAGAGTTGTGTGTTGAAGTGGCCTTGGTTTGATTTTGCAAGGTATTATGTGTTTAAGTGAATTTGGTTTTCACTTAGTTAAGTAAACATGTATGCTGAAATGAAATTGAGACACTTGATTTCTAAGGCTTTGTGTGGAAATTACTGTTACAAGGCTATTATTGTGTTACAGGGTTTTCCATGTATGTCATTTAGAGGCCATGGTGTGAAATTCACTTGGCTATTGCAAGCACTCAGCGGGTACGCCTAACTTCACTTTCTAAGACAAACCCACCAATCTGCTTAAGTCTTTTGTATGCATAAACCATACCCCAATTTCTGAAAATTTCATATGGACTTTCCAAGCCTCAACCACAAATTTCATATACACTACCCTAGGCCTTACACCATTAAAATTCACTCCAACAGCCAAAGCCCCGGCTCATGAGATCACAAGTTTTAGAGTAGGGAAGTAAAACTACCTATGATTATGACGTTCACTATTACGGCTAGAGTAGTATGGAAGCAAATAAATGCATGTTATGTATTCATGCACACCACTCGGCCAATGCCTTCTTTATCATATTTTCACTCTCAATCCCTGACTTATAGACTGCAGTGTTACTACTGACCTGAGAAGGAGCTAATACCGTAGCAAATTTACAAGCTTTCACCAAATGAGGTTCCACATATGCTAGCTTAGACTTGTTTAGCAACACATACGTATTATGCCCCATACCATACTTTGGTAGTAGGTAACTAGGTACTAGAAATTGCATATATACCCCTTCCGAAATCTCGACTCCATGGACAATGAAATTCCTCCTACCTTTCAAACTTGGCCTTCACACACTAGAGGATACAGAATTCCACTTTTTTGTGTTCACCTCTTCAGTAGGATTCATGAAATTATCCCCCACTTGTTAAATCACCATGTCCAGCACCAACTGCTCCATATGACCAATTTGTCGGGTCGTCATTAGCTTCTATCTGTTGTTGAACAACCCCAACATCATATGGCCTCAAACGAACCGCCCCCCATTGTCGTACATGAGACTCTGCTCGCAATTACCCCACCCTATACATGGTGCACAAAAGCACGATAAATCTTGAACTAATAAAAGGGTTGGGTTAGTCTCATATGCTCCTAATATGGAGTGAGGTTGCCGTAAGCCAGTAATTGTTCTACAACCCCAATCAATAAAACTGTCTACATCACCATTAGCAATATGCCAAAACTAGCGAGAAACTCGCACCACTTTTTATTCTTCATATGAACTGAAGGTACAGTGTGATAATTTAGTTTTTAAGAAACTAACACGATTTTGGGCATTTGATAGCTCATCCTCAAATTGCTGAATCTGATGAGTACTCAATGCCCTCTTGACAACTGCCCTTGCTCCATCCCATTCACCTGCCAATGGAGTAAAAATAAGCCAAAATATTTAGTTAAATGCTTTTTATTGAAGTAGCTATATAGGTGAAATAGGTTCAAAACATGATAAATAGGTATGCAATTTCTATCAAATGTTGTACTCACTTCGTCTAAAAAGTACAAAACCTTACCATTTCTCATTCAAATACCAGATTGTGTACTCATGGTAGGTTAGCGCAATTTTAACCACATAACAATCATACTTTTCGGCCGTACTTTGTACCCCTGTGTAGTACACTGTGCATTATAGTACAAAGCACTACCATTGTTTCACTAAAGATGGTCAACTAAGCACTCACACCCTACATTACTGTACAAATCCTACCAATTTTTACTTTGATTGGTGGAAAGTACACCACAAACTACATTACAGATCAAAACCTACAGTTCTTATTTTAAGTGGAAAACTTTGTACCAAATCTGTGTCAAGCTAACTTGAAATTGGCACCTACTTTACTTTGAAAAGCAGACTTTGTACTCAGATTGTGCCACATCAACACTATCGCTCACATCACCTTGATGCCAACACCAAGATAAAAATCCCATGCAATAAAACAAATACTGAATGGTAATATTAAATACAAAGAGAAGATTTAGTACAAATCACACTTACAAAGACACTTACCTTAGATCTTAAATAGGTCACAAACTCACCCGGTGCGGTCTCTTTAAAGACCTCTTGAATCTTCTTTTTTTTTCAGTCCCAGATTCCTCATCAAATCCAAAACTTACTTTCGAAAAACATTTCCATTTTACCTTGTGGTCCCAGGAAAGGGATAGCTGACGAGGACAGAACTTGAATTTGCTCACTCTAAATTCCTGGCAGAGACCCATCAAACATTCTAAAACGATGCCACTTATCTAGTTCCCTTTTTGGGCACACACACGCCACCCACATGCTAGTTAAACTGTCATAGACATGTGAATGAGCTTCACAATCATTGGAATCAATACCTCATACATCACATGAACACGTACATTGTACCCGAAACAAACGAAACAGAGTTACAGTAGAGTTAGTGCCTCCAAGTGAGCGGTACAACAAATACATATTCCACAACTGTATATCATGGGTACTAGTAAAGTTTACATATTGTAAAAAGAGAAGCCTAAAGACTATTTTTGCACTCTTTAAGAGTAGTTCCTCTGTGCATTCTCTGTACTTGCAGTAACTAAAATTGTAACCGGAAAATTTTTGTATCTTAATTTGATACTTACTGTCTAAATGAGGTCTTAAAGCTGCCACAACTACAATAAACACCTACCTTTAGTTCTAAATTACGTATCGAAAGAGCCTAGTTCAGTATTCATAATTGGAAATGTTTATACAAAGAGAAGATTTAATACAAATCACACTATCTATGAAACCCTAAACTAGAAACCCTTACTTACGGTCTAATAGCGCTTCTGATAGTGATACACAATCACAATAAATACCTACCTTTAGTACTAAATTACGTATCAAAAGAACCTAGTTTGATATTCAGAATTAGAAATGCTCATACAAAGAGAAGATTTAGTACAAATCACACTATCTATGAAACCTCAATCTAAAAACTCTTACTTACGGTCTAATAGGGATTCTGATAGTGATGCACAAATACAATAAACACCTACCTTTAGTACTAAATTACGTATCGAAAGAGCCCAGTTCAGTATTCATAATTGGAAATGCTCATACAAAGAGAAGATTTAGTACAATTCACACTATCTATGAAACCCTAAACTAGAAACCCTAAACTAGAAACCCTTACTTACAGTCTAATAGCGATTCTGATAGCAATGCACAACTACAATAAACACCTACATTTAGTACTAAATTACATATCAAGAGAGCCCAGTTCAGTATTCAGAATTAGAAATGTTCATACAAAAAGAAGATTTAGTACAATACACACTATTTATGAAACCCTAAACCAGAAACTCTTACCTGAGTGTGTGTAAGGTGGTGCATTGCGTGAACAACGTACCCATTTACACAAATATGTTTTCTTGTGGTGTCCTTCTTGTTTGGTGAGACTCTGGTATGTTGAGTCCACCACAGAATGACTTTCTCCTTCACATAAGAAGACACACCTACTCTCTTTGCTCTCTCCAACAATTGAAATTGATTTGTCAGGTCTATGCCAATCTTCCTACTAAGCGCAACATAAAATATGTTGCGAATGAACTTGAAGCAGCCTCCCGAGAGCCCTTGATCCATCGCACCTTAGCTTACGGTAGCATCAAGCAGGGCCTCTTCATAGCCAAGAATACCTTTGAGCTGGCATTCTTTACCGACTGCATCTCAGTCCGTTAACTCTTAGAAAACAAAAAGTTGATTTCGCCACTTGGAGGTTGTTGTAGTACTTGGGAAACAGAGGCTACAATCTGTTATGGTTCAAGAGCTTGTAGAAAAAGCCAGAAAGGCTCGCACCCTCGAGGAAAGCGACAAAAGGCTTGTAGGTCATACGACGATCAATATTGAGTGAGGTAAGCATCTTTCTGTAGTACTAGGAAGATCAAAAATGGTGCAAAATAGATAATCTGTAGTCTGACTTTATGTAGTACCAGGAAGATAAAAAATGGTAAAAAATAAATTATTTGTAGTATGATTGTATTTGAGTTGTACACCAACGTTGTACTTGTATGTGTGTACAATACATACTATAAATTTGTACGACGTACTAAATAACCTAGATTCAAACCCGCTTACACTGCTATTGACTTGTATGTCAGTAGATTTGTTAGATTTATAATACCACGAGGCTTTATGGTGATATCTACGTCAATGGCATTCCAATAATCTAATCTCTTTGAGACATTTTGTCCACCCTATCACTTTCTACCCACATTCTATATTATTCTTCAACCCTTATAAACAAACTAGGTTCCTCAAGCAAGGCCCCTATACACATAATGTAGCTTGACAAGTACAATAGTTTCTCAGGTAGTTGCTAAGAAACATATAAGAGTGGGATTTGAGAAAATTGTAATAGAATATTGAGCATGCTTCATGATTGTTAAAAGTGAATCATGTGTATAAAGTAGCCTCTTGAGCATATCCCCGGTTGATTTTTTCCAATATGGTTCTCGATAATTGATCACTTTCTTGGCTATGAAAATGATATGAACTCTCAAAATTTTGCTAAGTATCAATTTCTCGTAAACTTATAAATACATTCTTTACAAAGCATCTTGTTTGAAAACAAAATTTGAACACGGAGCCACACCTTTTACATACAAACATTCTTAAGTAAACAAATATGGAGTGTAAATATGTTTCCTCCACCAAGTTTCTTTCATTAAGTAGGTTTCACCGTATTCACCTAGCAATCTAACTAGGTATGAAATATCTATATCAAAAGAAATGATAGTCACCTAGCAAACTAACTAGATAAGAAAGAATAGTCACCTAGCAAACTAACTAGATAAGCAAGCCCCAAATTCCATGGCCTACTCTTACCACCTTCATCACCCCAGGCAGGCTCTCCAAAACCCTAATTACAAAACGAAACAATGCAAAGTAACCTGATTTGAACGACATGATCCTTGATCGGAATGGATTAGTATGCATATATGGAGTGAAATAATTCTTAAAAGAAACCTATCAGTATGCAGTCATCGATAGAATCATGATGGCGAAATGTTTCTGTATGAAGGGGATTGAGTTGGATTTTGAACTTTTCCCAAGTAATTAGTATCTAATAAAAAATATGGAATGTGTTTTCAAGCATGGAAGAAATAAAAGTATTTTCCAAGAAATACTTAAGTTTAATTGTACTTATTAAATTGGAGAGCGCTTATAGATGTACGTTGAAAAAAAGAATAAAAATAGGTTTATTACGCATAGCCTAGCTAATAAGGATCCTTAAAAAATGATGGAGGCATCAAAAAAATTATTAGAAAATTGAAGGTATTTTCCCCGATTTATTTAGAAGTAGCTAAAGTGACTAGACCTTTGAAAAATGGAGGATAAATAGAAAGGAGGAGAGAAAAAATAATTTTAAATACTTTGGTTGCTAGTAAGGACCCTATAAAAATGATGGAATCATAAAAAATTCACAAGGGATACAGATCTATAGGCTACAGTTTACTTGCAAGTATTCAAAATCATTGAAAGTTTGAGAATTAGGAAATGAATAGATAATCTAGGAGGGATGGGTGATTTCAAAAATTAGGCTACATTAAAATGCAATTACGGGATGTGATTTTTAAGCATGGGAGGAATGGAAGTCTTTTTTAAATCATTGTTAAGCTACATTTTGAAGCTTTTGTATTCCAAAATTGAATAAGAGAGGAAGGGGGGTTCCAATTTTGAATAATATGGAGAAATGGGAACTGGAATGTTATAGCACAAAGTTTAAATAAGAGGGGGCATTGGAGTGCGGTAGCTCAAATTTCGAATAAGATGGGATATTGGGATGTCGTAGCCCAAATTTGACTAAGAGAGAGAAATGAAAGTAGGAAGATTTGGAACTCCCTCTCCTTGAATCTCTCTCTTTGTCCATCTACTCCACGGAATACCGCTTTGCCATGGGGAACCAGACCTTGCATGGGAACCCCCCTAGAACCACCTTGCTTGAGGCACTTACCCTCGGTAACCCGCCTTGCCCTCCAAGGCACATGCCCTTTTACGGGGAACTCACCTCCTCTAGAAGACCCGACGTTCACGGTAGCACCTGCTCTTACCCTCCCAAGAGCTTTGGCTAGACCGCAAGGGGTTTGCCAAGGCTTTCCTCATCTCTCCCCTCCTTCTCCTTCTTTGCAGTATGGTTGGGTATTTTTGGAGTAGGCAAATCCAAACATTCTTTCACAAAAACCGGGATTTTAATTTCCAGTATATCACGAGAGAACGTTTGGATTTGAGCTTGCTAAACTGAGGGCCCTTGTTTTTTAAAACAAATTCAAGTTCATGAAAAATGAAGGAGAAGAGAAGAGAGAGTTTCTGCATTTTCATCTCCTCCCCTCCCCTCCACCTCAAGAGACCCACCTAGCCGCACCCGCCTAATCGCTAGATAACTCGCTCTGCCTTGCAGGAATCCGACCTGCTTTGCAAGAATCTACCCTGCCTTTGTACAAACCCGCCATGCCCTGCCCTGTAGGAACACCCCTTCTAAGAAGGAATTTATCTTGCCTGAAAGGATATTCACCCTGCATTTTGGCACCTACCTTGTGCCCTTGTCATCAATCCCACGTGGTGCTTACATGGCGGCCACGCGGCTAAGTTTCTATCTAAACCCTTGCGACGTTGTCATTTTTTTACCTCAACTAAAAGTCAACAACCCTTTGACCACATCCAAGGAGCGAGGGCTCAATCGCGAGGGCCAAGCTAGGGACGGATGGGCGGCTTCCGTGCCTCATTTTTCAATCTTGATTATCAAATCTTGCTACACACTACACAATCTAGAGTAGCTACTTTCGGTGTCAACTGTCAAACCCAGCCCTTCGGCCTCAAACCAAGCCCTTCGGTGTCAAACCCTGACACTTTGGTGTCAAACCAAGCCCTTTAACATCTTATTGAGCTTAAGGAATATGGTGTTAGAAAATTTGTATAATAAAGAACCAAACCCCTGAATGTCACACCACTAGTCAGATTATGTATTCAAAGAAACTTTACATTCAAGTGAATTACATCCTTTAAACATCCTTTAAACATCATGATGAGCCAAAGAGAATTTATTAGCGTTCAGAAAGATATTTGCAAATAATATTACACCTACCAGCCAAAGGGATACTTAGGGTATAAGCTTCAAGAATCTCCAAAAGTGAAGTTCCAACCCTTAACAATCACTTTCAAATAATGAGCCAGAGAGATTCCGTGTAGAATCAATGTCACATCCAGCTTAAAGAGATGAGAACTCAAAGAATTTTTGTCATACTTGTAGATCACATCCAATTTGTAGGGCTGAATGATCACAAAATCTTCACAAAAGTGCATCATTGTTCAATTGGAGGCCAAATTCTCAACTAGTCTCTGGCGTTGGATACTCTCATAATCACTTAACAATCCACATTATCACTCGATTGGAAGCCAACTTCTTAAACCATTATCTTTTTATCTTTGGGAGATACACAGGTTTATCAAACGAAGAGTATGCATTCCAAGTAACAAACTGAACTTGCAATATGTATCATCACGTCCTGTGGCGTTTGATGCTCACAAAACCTTCACAAAACTACATCATCACTTAATTGAAAACCAACTTCTTATACTATCCTCTTTTAGTTTTGGGAAATTTCAGAGGTTTATCAATCGAAAGCCAACTTCTTATACCATTCTCTTTTATTTTTGGGAAATTTCAGAGGTTTATCAAATGAAGAGTATGCAAATTACAAATTCAAGTTGCAATTGAGTTTGTGACCTTGGATGCTCACATATAAATCACATATAGATTGAAATTGTGGTATTTGCATGGAAAAGATTTTGTTATACAGCTTTAGGACAGCCCACAAGTATAAGGGAAGAAGTTCCACACAATTGCTTTTCCAAGCATGATTGATTGTTCATCAAATTCAGACTGAAGAGATCTGGAATGTAGAAGTTGAAAGACTTCGAAATCCAATCGTGTACTTGCATGTGGGGACCTTAATTTCATCTAAGGGTGTTCTAACAAAATTGAGGTTACAGCAGATTAACATTGGGGCTCAGCTTGGAGACTCGCAACTGCCCCAGATAAACTTTTGAACTTTGTGTACATATACTATCATGACCTTACCTGTAATTACCAGGCAGGCAGTATCTGAGACTCAATCTAATCAGAAGGGTTCCAGTTCGTTTTCGAATCACGAGTGGGTCCATCTACGTGGCGTGAACGCTCAAATAGTTTGAAACTGATTAATCTGTGGACAGGCCTATGGTGTAAGAAGGCGAACCAAACTCACCTAGCTTCGATCCGACATTTGCTTGTGGAGGACTACAGCGTTTGATACAGATTAGTGAAGAGCGGCAAGGCGAGTTCGAGAGATAGATTCACTAACTACATAACTGAGGTCGAGTAGTGGGGAACTGAAAAATCGAAGGCAGTAGGTACGTGACTGGCGGACGCACGGCCGGGTTGCGTCGCCAATGAATGAGTGGCAGGGCATGCAAGCGGCAGGTAATACCCCGCACAGTCGCCCTTCCTTTCACTTGATGATCACTGTGCAACTAGCAGAGAGCTCCCATCGGCCATCGCAATGATGCAGTTGAATTAGCACGCGGTGCAAACCAATGAGCTCTTGCCAGTGATAGTTTTTACAGCGTATAATCTTCCGCCCCAGGGAACCATCCGCACAGAATTGAATCATTTTGTTCGAGCACATCATCAACTTGGGAAGATAGCTCCACCCCGCCTGCAGCGTCCCCGGTGAGTCCCCGGTGAGTTTGATATGCAAGAGTGACCTGGCAGCTGGGTCGTCAACGCACAATCTAATAATTGAAGCTCGGTGGACCCCCGGCCGTGAATTTATTCCTTAACAGCTTTGTTCCCTTCAGCTGTTTTGCTGCTATTCCTGGTGAGCCACTGTTCAACTTTCGGCCTCGAAGCATAAAACTGTTGGCGTTGTCGTTCACTTGGTTATTTCCGGTGTTTTTGTGTCGACGTTGTTGGTTGGGATTTTTTTCTGAGTCTGTGCATGCAGGATCCTGGATTTTCAAACTACAGCAACCGCGCGTCATGACAACCTTGGCCACATGAAAAGGAACGCCTGTTTGGACATTGCATCCGGAGGTCATTGCAAGAATCTAGAGAGAGCCTGGACTTCCGTTCGGAGGTCAAGGACGATCGGAAAATCCCCTTACTGAATGTATGATAATTTTGGTTCGTGAGCTTGACCGGCTGGAGAAACTAATTGAGTTGCGCAGGAGCGGACTTCCTCAAAGCGCGGTGAAGATCAATCGAGGCTGGAACTTCGCAACATGATATATCAAGGCGGACCGTTCTCACCTGCTGACGATCAGGCAGAACAGCAGCAGTACATGGGGAGCAGCAACTATTCTTATACCGAAGCCATGCTGTGGGCGCAATTCTCAGCTTCCGACGAGTGCTCCGGAACCAGCACATTTCATCTTCCGGAGCTCTCGTCGGCGAACTCGGTCTCGACAAATGAGCACGAGGAAGATTTGCTCGCAACTTGGCTGGCAAACTACGTGGCACGCTCTACACTCGACTATGCTTCACCCGCTGTTGCTGACCCGGGTTTCATAAACGCCGACCTCGACCCTGTACCACTTCCCAAATGGAACTCCAGCGCGTTCGATGTCAGCAATTTCTCCTCGTCCAGCCAGCAAATGTGGTTGACGGTGCCAGTACCCGGTCTGCCGAACGAAATGCAACATCAGCACTACTCCCCCCCTGCTACTCCGTCTTACCGCCCCTCCCGATCGTCTTGGCAGCAACAGCCTGAGTGGAATTTCGAGCCTGGAAGCGCCAGAAGGGAGCTTTTTCGCCCTGATTATGCTCATGTCCAGGAGAGCAATTTTCAAGGATTTCACCAGGGGACTCCTGCTCACCAGGCCCCAGCGACCTTTTCGGCTTCTGCTGGACATTCGAGGTTATCGTGGTCGCATCAGTCGCCTCCCGTGAGTAACTGGACCACAAGTACCTATATTTCTGGTTTTAGAAATACCGAAGTCAGACAGCCGGAGATAATGACACTCCTTCAAACGGGAAGTCCATACTTGAAGTCTGAGCTTCTTCCTGCTGCTGCATACTCAATTCCAGCTCCTCAAATCAACAGCTTCGGAAGCGTGCGCGGCAGCAGAACACCCTCCTGGTACTCGAAAGGTAAAGGGCCAACGGCGATTTCTCCACAACTTCACATGGTCACTGGACCTGGAGAATCAAGCACGCGGTCTCGGAAGCGAAAATACTCCGCGGTACGTGCCTGCCGGCAACAACAGTAATACAAAAGTTACCACTATGGGAAGCATGTTTCAATCGACTACATGCATGCCTAAGAGATCGAAACATGCATGATTGAACATTCTTTATACCGTTGTTCCTAACAAGTTGTTATTTTTAACATCATGCTGAGTCAACAGGGGAGCCACAAGTGCAGACCGTTTAACACTTGCTAAAGGAAACGATCACCGCAGTCGGTACCGTCAGTTGAAAAAATGCGCCATAATGCTGTTTTTTAACAAGTAATGTCGTTTTCAGCACTAAAATGTTGTAGGTTTCTCTCTGAAGCCACTGTTTCTGTACACGAGCTCGTGGGTTAGTGTTGACAGTTCCATGTATTATTTAGCACATGAAACTTAACACAAGACGTTGAAAAAGACCGCAAAACGTTAATGTCATCTTCACCGATCGGTTAGAAGTTAGACCATGGCTTAGTCATAATTCTGTTTGCTTCAATAACGTTGTGCAAACAGGGTTGCACCGACTGTTCTCAAATCGTGCTGATGTCATTCATGTAGTGACCGTCGATCTTCAGGGCCTGGATGCAACAATTGTTTATGTTGAAGCTTGTCCTTAACTTCACTGGTGTAACTGTGCGGATGTGTGGCCTGCAGGTGAACGATCAGAGCGGCGTAGTTACACGGTCCAGCGGGACAATATCCACTCCCACGGCCTCAACGGAGTTCTACTTACCTGGGCCTGCTTTAAATACAAATGGACAACCACGAGCAATCTCTGGTTCAGCCGTAGATCCCCAGAGTATCTATGCTCGGATAAGGTCAATCCAACGAACCCCTGGAGCTCCTCGGTATGATGGAAACTGCTTGCTTTCACTGCTCTAACTAGCAACGCTCAAGCATGTCCGATTATCACTGTATTCCTAGTTGACAATGTGTCTTTGCACCACAGGAGGGACAAGCTCAGTGATCGAATAAAAACCTTGCAATCGTTGATACCCAATGGAAGGACTGTAAGTGCTCTCAAACTTCCGCAAATAACTATGTCTAGCACTTGTCAGAATGGCCAATTCAAATAACAAAACGGAATTATCGTGCTCTAGCAAGCATTAGTGATTTTGAGTTTTAGCCCTGATTTTGAATATGTAAAAGATTTGAGGATGTTGTATCCGGTTCTGTGTCTTCGTAGAGTAATGCTAAATTTTATAAGCACTAAAGTGAGTTTTCTTCCGCTCTGAACCAGCTCGACATATCGGGTATGCTCGAAGAAGCCCACTGCTACCTCACGTTTCTGAAGAAGCAATATGAGGTTTGCATTTTTCTTACCTTCTTAACATTACAGAACTCGTTCTACCATGTGGAAGTCTGAGATGGCTTCATATCATCAGTCAATGCCTTCTGTAGACAGAGGACAATATATGTGCATAAATTCACATAACATGCAACTCTGACAAGCCTCTGTACTGACGTCATATAACTGATTGAAATTGAAATGGGATGGAGAGAATGCTCTAATTTGAGTGTAAGAGAATCCGGGAGTGTGTAGCTTTTTGCGTGCTCAGAAATAAAGTCAATCCCAGAAGTGTCTGAAAAGCAGGTGGTTTTTTGCAGCTGTTGGAATCAGATGATCCAGAGAACTGGAAGTTAGCCACACCGAATACGTACAAAGGCATAGATCTTACGAAACCTCAAGTCCAAGTGCTCACAACTCCAAGGAGGCCTTGTCCCAAAAAAGAAACTCCAAAGAAGCCGAGTCTCAAAAAAGAGAAAGGAAAAGCCAGTCGTCGATAGGAACTGTGAGCCGTTTTATTTTGTAATAGTAATAGTATAATAATTTTATACGGTCTTCAGAGTTTGTCTTTTCGTTGATAGAGAAAACCTACCTTGGTTTTTCCATCAACAATACACAAGCTCACCCATATGACCACAAATAATGTAGCCGAATAAGCAGTGCTGAACCACCAATGCTTGCAGGGTTTAGGGCTTCGGTGGATTCACATAGAATAGCACTCAGCTGTAGCTCAGGGTCAGTTGTAAGTAATAAGACCAGCACTTGATGAAGCATTGGTCAGTGTTTACTTTGATGGCCCCCACCGCAGGGACTAGACATGCTGAGTAAGCCAGAAAAACGACAAGTCATCTCACTAGTTATGACTGCCGAACAGTCATTGTACAGTGGGGTACAGAAATAATTCGAACTGAATTTGAAGGCAGTTTTTGAAAAAACTTCGAAATGTGCCTACATACTCAAAAATAATCGGAATTGCAATCCGTAAAGGGCGTTGGAACAACGTTAGAGTGTTTTACACTATCATGGCAAAAAATTGCTTCTTTTTTGTGCAATTGTTCAAAGAACTAAAACTCTACATGTTCCATCCACAATTGACCATTGTCACTTTGTGCTTCAATTACAATGTTCATTTTCACTTGCAAAATTGATATGAATGCCATAAGTTGTTCTTTAGATACTTGAGCTCATTGTTGAATGTTCAAAAATACTTGCTCCCTCTAAACTTTTGAGTTGGAGTAGTTTTGTGATAAATTTCCAATCAACACTTAAGGTGTGAAATTGAACTTTGATTTAAACTCGGCGAGAATGCTAAAAGAATTTGAGTTTGGCAATGAGCTTATGAAAGTAAGCACCCTAACTTTATCAAACCATCCTTTAAGTCCTTGTAGGATATTTCTAGTGGTGTGAATGGCTTCAGAAAGCTTTGAGAAAAATTGAATAGTCACAAGCACATTCTAAGACATTCCTCCTACCCAAGAAGAAAACAAGGAACATATCAATGATTCAATAAGCATGAGCTCAAGTATCTAAAGAACAACTTATGGCACTCATATCAATTTTGCAAGTGAAAATGAACATTGTAATTGAAGCACAAAGTGACAATGGTCAATTGTGGATGGAACATGTAGAGTTTTAGTTCTTTGAACAATTGCACAAAAAAGAAGCAATTTTTTGCCATGATAGTGTAAAACACTCTAACGTTGTTCCAACGCCCTTTACGGATTGCAATTCCGATTATTTTTGAGTATGTAGGCACATTTCGAAGTTTTTTCAAAAACTGCCTACAAATTCAGTTCGAATTATTTCTGTACCCCACTGTACAGTACAAGTCAGTACCGTTCGAAGTAGTAAAGGCACTCAAAATCACCAGTTGTGTACCTCGATAACTCAAATCCAATAAGTGTGTATTCCTTGACCTTGTATTGGATAATAGTATCTCAACAGTCTAAAGTTACAAACGACAGAGAGAACTTCCACCAACTCAGAGTAAAATAAAAAAACTCTTTGAAAGTAAGACTAGAAGTAAGAATTTGAAAAACTCAAAATCAACAAAGAAAGGACTCTGTGACACCGGGTTTATGAATGCTTGATTATTTGAATGTAGGTTGCAAGTGAAGCTGGCCCAAGTGGTGCGACAACGCAGCTGATGATTTTGTTACAAAGGAGGCCAGCCATCCCTCACTCATCGATCGACGCAGTGATTGAATGAATCTTGTAGAGATTAGTCCCTCTCTCTCTCTTTTCTCGTAAGCACAGGTGGGAAAAAAAACACGTATCTGCTACCCAGTACTCGAGCTTCTTCCACGAACTGCAACCCACTGAACACACACAACTAACATGGCTACTACAACCCCACCCACCTGACCCACAGAAAGAATCTGCTGAGCCCGAATGGCAGCCCGTAATCTTTCACCACGGCCGGCTCATTGCGCGCCGTCCTTCCGGTGCTCCACACATACAACCCTCGCTCCTGCCGACTGCCTGGCACCGTATTGTCCAGCACGAATGCCACCACAAATGCTATCACCATGTGCAGCGAGAAGATGGTGTTCAGTGCAAAGTTGGCCTGCCACAACAACACACCCAATCCCTTTTCAATCACCTAAAACTCGAGCACTAGTAAAAATAGTGTTTGAAAATTTATCTGGGCATTAGAACTCCACCACTGGGGAATAGTGTCCAAAAGTTTTTCTGTGATGATAGAAAAGCACCTATGATTTTCATTTTTGTATATCAAGTATCACAATTGCCACTAGTAAGATGGAAATCGGTCATCAGAAAGTGGCAGTCGTTAGCAACCGAGCTGTATGGTTTGAGCTGGGCTTACATTGGCGAACTTGGTGTGGAAGGGGCCGTGAGCAGCAATGTCGTAAGGTTGAAAGTAGCTGGGAAATCTGGAACTGCCATCGTCACCGTATTGTTGGAAGTAGGAGGGCACGGAAAGCGACAGGAACAGAGACATTCCCACTATCAACACGTTTCGGGAGCTGCCGGTTTCGCTGTATCGCAAGTTGGATAATCCCATGGCTGCCAGCATCGTCCACATGAACACCAACAAGGCTGCCACTATCACTTGTGGAATTTGTGCTATAAATCCAGATATTTTACCTGCACACACAGAAGCTTCCATTGATAAACTATCCACCCTTGTCTCTTGATGTACCAGTCCTCGACGCAGTATTTGAGCTCGCAATGCAAGGGATATTAGTAAGTACGATTTGACGAACTCTGATGATATTCACTGGTTGGCTTTATCTGGACACTTTGACTCTTTACTGGACTCTTAGAATGAGGTCACAATTTCTGAAAGCCATACGCATAACGGCCACAGAAGGTCGCTTTGGGAGTAAGGAAAAACAGCTACAGCTGTGACGTATGAATCTTAATCTTTTATGTAATTGAAGTTAAAACTTTAAGTATCCATAGCTCCTTCAGATTGTGGGATACGTACCAACGAGTGACATGAGAATGAGGAAGCAAGCACCAATCTCTACAGCACGACGACTGCCCATTTTCGTCACTGCGATGGTGTGCACATTCTCTGTCAATGTGCTGGCTCCGGAACCAGTACCCCAGAAGCCTGCTAAGATACTCGTCAACCCTTCCAATCCTATACTCCTGCTCACCACTCCAGGCGGAGGAGCTCGTGATGCCACTAGAAGGGAGGCGGCATGGTAGGCACCCACCTGCAAAAACCCCAATCCACCTGCCTTAATTTACTAGCAGAAACTCTAGAAAACAAAATCACTAGTTAAGCACAAGTCCATGAGCACGTGGTGAAGGACTAATGATACGAATGTAAGTAAACAGCCGACATTCAGTTCCAGATGAGCCAAGTGGAATTTCTTATTACCAATTGGACTTTGAAAGTTCAGGTTCTTTATCGATTCAAACACCCAAGTATCACATGGATATCACATAAGTATCATCTAGGTATCAATTCAAAACACGGACTGATAATACAAGCAGAGGATTGTAACTGGTTGACCTCGAAAACTTCCCGGACACTCCATGACACCATCATCAGACTTTTGATAAACCTTTCAAGGACGAAAGAGTCGTGACTGCGGAATGACCAATAAGATTCATCATCATGTGGAAGATTCACCGACTCTCAAAATCATCAAACAACTGTGCATTAGTGATTTAACCAATGAAATTAAAACCGTGAGGAGATGGGCAAGGGAGGAAGCACGAAGTAAGGATTACGAACCGAATCGACTGAAGCAATGAATGACGACACCATCATGATCACCGCAGTTTGCCAATGAAATGTGGGCATCCCCCATTGGAACGGATACGGGAAACGGAACCATGCTGATGTTGAGAGAGCGTTGGACACATCAGTTCGGCAGCTAAGCATGGTGGACATGTGCTGCTGGCAGGCAGGAGACATAGTCGTGTTGAATCGTTGATTGAGGTTGCATCCCGGGTACGTATACACTTTGGACTCCGTCAGCAAGAACGCATATGCCCATGTCAATGCTAGCCCCAAAGGCACCTGCAAATCCCACGGTAGCATACCACCTGAGTAACCATCACCATAAATATACCAAAGAGTACGTACTCAACAAAAAACTTCTACAAAACGGTAGCATACCGTATCCAGAAGGGATATCAAGGACAAGAAAACATCATATCTATATCTATGATCGTGATGGACCCCACAGGATTTGAATGTGAAGCTCGACTTACAGCATACACTTGGAATATCCGATGGCCGAAAACAGTGATTTTTCGAAGGTACTGCATGCACCACACAGCACGCATCACAATCAAGTATGCCTTTTCAGTTCAATGAAAGCTGGTATCCATCTACGGTAAAGATACAGATTCAGGACAACTAACACTAGACTACCCAGGACAGTGGGTAGAAAAGGAGAGCAAGGATTATATAGCTCACCAACTCACCAAAGCAAAGAGCACCAGTATCACAATTTGTGGGACGCCGATCTCCAAGCACTTGCCGACTACTGGAAATCCGTACGCATAGAATGCAAGTCCAACAGCAGTAATTGTCGGGGCTACGACAACGGGATTGATAACCCTGCACTTAGAAATTGTGTGAACCCTACATCAGTAAATCGAAGGCCCCATTCTTGACATCCGAGCAAGATTCCTACGCACCACTACAAACACCTTTGCACTGGGAGACCACAAATTTAAGCACTAGTGAAGTATGTAAAGTACCTTAGAATTAGTGACATAGCTCCACTGTATCCCAAAAAGGCTTGGAACGCAGACCCAACGATTATAGCACCTTGCAATTCCCTCATTGTCAACTTGAACCTCTGTCACACCAAAACAGAGCAGTTAGCCTAAAAACCCTCCCCTTAAATATGATTAAATTATACAAATTATCCTTAAAAGGTGCACTTACAGAGCTTGCTGGAAGGTCTATGAAGTTGGGGGAGAAGGTAATGGCAAGTGCTGGGGCAAGGTAGACAAACGATGCTCCCTGAATTAATGGCAGCCTTGATCCAAACGACGTGTGAAGGAGTGTTGACACTCCTGAAACCATCAGCATGCTTGAAACCACTTTGGCTGTGTCCTCCTGAGCATGATAGACATATTCAGTCACACACATTCTACTAGATTGTAGAGAGCACATATTGAAGGATTGTAAAGTGGACAGAGGTTACTTACAGGGGTGCCGCCCATTGCAGGTACCAAAATGAGAGGAATCAAAATGACCGAGCCCACTATGGATAGGTAATGTTGAATGGCGTAGAAGATCAATGGAACTGCACACACATTCGAAACGACACGGCACTTCTAATAAGAGTCATTGCAGCACTGTGTTTCAAAACGGCACGTTCATAACGTTACAATTATACCGCCCTCTTGCATTTCAATGCCTTTCGATATCAGGCCCAGGATATGCTTGCCAATGATCTACAAATATCAGTTTTATCTTCACCTTGAAGCCAGTCATTGTAAACTTGCATACTTAACCCTCTGTTTTCTCAAATCATTATCTACTTGAATGATGAAATGCGTTGCCCTAAAAAAATTCAGATTCGAAGCAGATTCAACTACGTTCCTTTCTAACGTTGTGTAACACTGTCGTAGTGTTCACTTCTGAAATACTTGAGGTGAAGTATACTACAGAGCATAAAATGGCTGGCTTTTAAACGCTCCATTACATTTCAGTGATACTCAAAACGTTACATCCGATTAAAGAAAACCAACATGAAATAATCTCTTAATCGGTGCAAAGTCCTTCTTCCCCGGATTGTGATTCACAGAGACTAGAAGAGACTGGAATGTTATGTTCACCTCAAGAAATGTACCGTTCTGTATCTCAGATTACCCATGGCATATTGCGAGGGAGTGAGACGGTTAAGTAAGCATTTTTCATCAACTTCGAAACACAAGACCTAAAAAAAGAAAAGGGAACGCTTACCGAGGCCGGGATTCTCACGAAGCTCATACTTCATGTGCGATTCCTTAGACATCATATGATCGTCCTCATCGAGAGACTGCGACATGGCGTCGTCTTGGTCCTTGTAACTTCGAAGCGGCTCGATCCGGAGATGCCCACTGTTACTTCTACTCGTATCCAACTCCGCCGACCTCGCTTTAGGATAAACCCACGGCCCAGGCCTCACCGCGCCACCTGGAGGACCAGGAGCTCGCACAGGCACTTCTCCGCTACTGTTTCTACTCACACCGGTCGAAGAAGGAGGCGGATGAAACGGACCCGGTCGCACTCCTCTCTGCGGCTGCGCTTCCACAGCTGGTGCACTTTTCGGCTGGAGCGGCACTTCCGCTTCCTTGCCGGCCTCCAGATCTCTCACAGCTCCCTCGCGCATAGACTCCCTTGCGGCGGACTCCTTCGCAACAGTTGCTGGAGCTGGTGGCGGTGGAGGCGGAGGCTTAGGGACGCGAGTGGTGCCATCGGACAAGTTGATTTCGATGTCTCCGCTATGGCCACTCCCCTTCTCCACGCCCTTGAACCCCGTGCGCCTAGCCCAAGAACCCATAGGAACCTTACTATCGTTCGGCCGTTTCTCCGCACCGGGCTCCATACCATTCTCTAGCGGCATACCAGTCGGCATTGCAGGTGCTAGTCCACTCACTCACAGTCTCACGAGCACAGAAGAAGATACCGCTACAACTAGACAACTCCGCCTACATAAGGAAGAAGAAGCGGAATAGCTAGAACCTCCATCAGAGCTCGCTATGGCAAATTGGGAATGCCGCTTTCACTAGTCAGCTAGCACGCACGCAGGGGAGGGAGATGAAAGGAATGCAATGCAATGTAAGTGAATGGAAGTGTACCAATGCGGGAGCTTGAGCAGCTGGAGAATAATTAAGAGGCTGTCTGTCTGGTCTGTGGGCTGTCTGTCTGGCTATCGCTTCCCCTCTCCTGCTGCTGAAGCCTGGAGCCTGCTGCAGGCAGGGGAGGATGGAGCTGCCAATTCCTTCCTTACTTACCAACGGTAGTGTAGGCTACTGCAAGAGAGAGAAACCAAATGGGAGGCTTTGCCAGATGACGATGCTGACACCAGCGGTTGTTCAAGGACCAGTATTTTTAACTTATTCGCCCTTTCATTTGCTTAAGTTAGCCACCTGCAATCATCACTTTTTTGGCTGACTTTCAATTGTCATCATGCTTTCATTGGCATCATTGCATTTAGATCTCGTTCGATGGCATATTATTTGAATAAGTTTCGGATATTTCGGAGGGAGAGAGTAGCTCATTTTACGGGTGTTGCAAAGAAGCAGGAGAATTTTGAACCTATTTTAAATTTGGGGTATGAATAGAGTGTTCATTTGACCTAGCTTTGGACATAAGCCTACAGGTCACAAGAAACATTGAACTATTAAACGTTTTAGGGGTGAACACTAGAAGTATTAAATGTTTTAGGGGTGAACACTACGCTAATTCCTATTTAATCACCAATACCTAAGAGGTAACAAACACGTTTTTCCCTAAAAAAGCCTTTGAGGTACTCATACAACGATGTTCAAAGACCGTTCATTCGACCTAGTTTTGGATATATGCCTAAACGTCACAACAACAAGATGGAACGTTTTAGAGGTGAACACTAGAACTATTAAACGTTAGAGCGGGTGAATACTAGAAGTACTAAACGTTTCAAGGGTGAACACTATGCTAATTCCTATTTAAGCACTAATACCTAAGAGGTGACGAAGAAGTTTTTCCCTAAAAAAGCCTTTGAGGTACCATATAACGATGTTCAAAGATCGTTCATTCGACCTAGTTTTGGATATATGCCTAAACGTCACAACAACCTTATGGAACTATAGAACGTTTTAGGGGTGAACACCAAAACTATTGAACATTTTTGGGGGTGAACACTAGAACTATTAAACATTTTAGGGGTGAACACTATGCTAATTCCTATCTTATCACTAATACCTAAGAGGAAACGAACAAGTTTTTCCCCAAAAAAGCCTTTGAAGTACCCATACAACAATGTCGAAAGACCGTTCATTGTAGTTGGACAACTAAGGTGATGAGCATCATGTCGGAACCAAGAACCTCTTCTAGGAACATAGCAGAATTTGGTTGAATACGATCAATTCACCTAGATACCTAATGTCTTTAAATTCGTAAAAGGAAATAAAAAAGAAGCGGCATAGCTAGAACCCCGTGCGCCGAGCCCACGACCCGATAGGAACCTTGCTATCGTTGGGCCGTTTCTCCGCACCTCGCTCCATACCATTCTCTAGCGGCATACCATTAGGCATTGCAAGTGCTAGTCCACTCACTCACACTCTCGCGAGCACATAAGAAGATACCACTACAAGTAGACGACTCCGCCTACATACGGAAGAAGAAGCGGCATAGCTAGAACCTCCATCAGAGCTCACTATGGCAAATTGGGGATACCGCTTTCACATACTCAGCTAGCACGAAGGGGAGAGAGATGAAGGAATGCTATGCAATGTAATGTAAGTGAATGAAAGTGTACCAATGCAGGAGCTAGTAAGTAGCTGGAGAATAATAAAAGTATGTTATTGATGAGAAGATATCGGAATATAAAATGAGAGGGGTTTTATGGCTCATCTTAGGTTTGTGATGAAAATTATAGGTTGGATTGTAAGTAATACATATATGGGAATGAAACCGGATTGTCCTTTCACGGCTACGTACTAGATTGGTATTGAGTGACAGGACTATTTACAACTTTCACTTGGGTTGATTGAACAATACAAAATATGTACACTAAAAATATTGCTTAATTAGTGTGAAGATAAAGTGAGATTAAGGGTAGAATAATGAGTTTATTTGCTATCATTTGGTACAAACTTTAAGATAAGTCAAATACTTACTACAAAACATGTAAAAATAATAAATTTATTTATTCATTTATTACAAATTTTTCTACAGTTTATAGATGGAAACATTTCTTTTTTAAATTAATCTTACAATGCCATAGCGTCGCTACAAAACGAAATAATTGTGAAGTGTTCTCTTGACTCTCAATGATTTAGTATATAATACTAATATATGATAGAAGATCATTCGGATTCATGTGACAACATTGCAACTTTAAATTCATCCTACAATTATTCACGCAATTAGATCATCAGTAATATTGTATGATGAACTTGTATTTGGACTACTATGTATTGTTGTGCAAAATGCAACGGAGTAGCTGTTTTATTAGGTTAGTGCAACGGTGTGATCATAACTATCGAAGTTTCACAGTCACGTAGAAAGTATCATGCAAGAGTATGAAGGTACAACAGAGAGTAATGCTTCAACCACCGTGTGAATTCTATTACAAGAAATAAACACAACAAGGGTAGTTTAGAAGAATACATTCTCACACTTAATTTTTTCGATATAAGTGAAGGCCATGTATTGTTCTCTTTGCTTTCCTACATTTTTCAATATTTGTTTAGCCACATTCTAGCAAGATGTGGTTGATAAGGTCCACAAATAAGCACATCCTTACGCTTTGTTCATATGTGTTGCATCACCGTTAAGAAAATGAACTTATACTCAAGGCATGTAATTAGGAGGGGTTGAAGGTGTGCATTCAAAGTGATTGTGAACCGTTGGCTCAAGTCTTCATGCATCCTTTTACTATGTCAATTAGGAGTAGTAAAGCGTTGAATTCAAGAATACACTACACAAAGAAGAATCTCACAATGGAAATGCTTTGGTCACTTGTTTCAGTTAAAATTCCTCTCTATCCACAAAACTATGTTCCCATGAACGGGTTTTAATATTCGTCATATCTATATATATAAAAGAACACGATTATCTGCTAGCGATCCTTTGCAGGTTGCCCGACCTGATGCAGCCGGTTTTCTCTGTTTGCCCTTGGTGATCCTTTCCGGTAGTAGGGTGGTTTGCCTATGAGAGTATACACGGTATGTATGAAGAGTTTTAAAGATTTTGAAGGATTTCCGTAGGTGGTACTTGATTGTTATTAAGAATTTATTAAATCTCATTAACATAACAAGAGTCGAAGGGACAAGGAATGTGGAACATGTAAAATGGAGCAAAGTAAGGAGTAAAGAGGAGATCAACGGAACATGGAACAAGAACTAGGAATTGGGCACGGAGGAGTTCTAAAGATTTTGAAGAGTTCTCTAAATGGTATGTGGTTGTTATTAAGAGTTTATTAGATCCCAATAATAAAAATACAAGGAGTTAAAGAGACAAGGAATATGGAACATAAAAATGGGAGCAAAGAAAGAGTCACTTGAGGGGAGATCAAGGGAACATTGGAGGGGAACCAGGAATCGAGATTAAAGGATAAGAATTACGAAAGGAGGATGAGAACTACTAACAAATAATGAGAACCAAGAACGAACGATGGGAACTACATACAAATGATGGAAACTAGGAACAAATGACGGAAACCAAAAAGGAAAGTTGTTGAAAAACAAATAATGTTAATCACATGTCTGATGGCCTCATCAATGAGAATGTCGACCAGATAATGATGAGAACGGGGAACGGGCCAAAGCATGGGTAACCGAGAAAAAGGGAACGCAGGACATGCTATAAATCTTAAAAAGTAGGAAGACCATTTACGAGGGACCCGAGGATAGGGTGTAGTTTTTGAAGAGCACCAAATAAAGTGCTTACCCATGGGACGAGGGGAACTTACTCACTAATTAATTGAATACTATTTTTTTTTTTTTTTTTTTTTTTTGTCCAAAGGACATCGGTATATAGAAGTCCTAACCTATATCCTTCGGACTAGGACATCAAAAAGGGCCGATCAATTTTTTTTTTAAAACACGTAAAAAACTAAAAATTTAAACTCAGGTATAAAAAGAAATACGTAGTTGGAGGATTCTCAATAGGGTATAATTATTTTTATACCTAGGTCTGAATTTTTTACATGTTTTCATAAATTTCGATCTTACCTTTTTGATGTCCGTGTCCGGAGGACACGGGTTAGGACTTGTATTCCCATAAATGACGACCTAATTAAAACTTACCCCAATTGTACTACATATTACTCTTTACGCCATCTCTAAGGTTTTTTTCTTCTTTTACTATTTCTTAGACTCTCTCTCCTCGTCTTTACTATCTTGCAATCCTTCGATGCTTTGTGTTGATTGAGAAGAGTACAAAAATTCACTTATCAAACATACTTTTTTTTTTTTTGGTGAGTTCATGTGCCTTTGGGTTAAAATTGTAGTAAAGCACAGTTGGAAAGGTACATCTTGCTCACTTTCACGTTACTTTGTGCAAAGAGGGACTTGATAATTGTTACCCCAAACAATCTGCTCATATTTTTCTCTTTGTAACTTAGTTGATCAAGGCTCATACTAAATCTTAGAGACTCATTACGCTTTCTCAGCCTTGATGCAAATAAATTTTGTGGAAAAAGGTATGAAAACAATCATATGATAAAACTTTAATAACTTCTTGGTATAAAGAAAAAATGAAGGGTAATATTTTACTCCTATGGGTTTTTGAATTGTAAGTTTTTTTATTTTTTATTTTTTTGAAAAAGTTCCATACCCCAATTTGGACAATATTTGAAAGAAACAATTAAGAAATTAGAGAAACTAAGAAGGTTGATATTGTAAAATTTGAAGGCTGCTCTTGTAGACTTAGGGAATACTTCAAGTTGGATCATTTGAAATCTGAGTGGTAGTATTATTACGAAACTATTTTCAAAGAATTTTTTAAAAAGCACCAAAAAAATTAAAAAATTATTGACTTATCTTGGCTTGAAAACTAAGACCTATTTAGTAAATATTTTAAGATGGAATTTGGCTTTGTTGCAAAATTTATCCCAGAAAGCATGTATGTATTACCACATAGACATCAAATCATAGCCTAAAATACCAACAATAGAACCTTCATCACCATTCTCATGGACCTTGAAGCTTTGAGCTCTATTTGCACTCCATGAAGAGGGCTCATATGGTGTAGCAATTGGGACAGGGAAGCTGATGAATATATCATGAATGTAGAGATAGTACTTTCGTAGGTTATTAACCTTTAGAGCTTTATGAGATCAAAAGCAAATTTGGCTCCCTAATGACCTCTTACATAACAAGGATCCATAGTGAGTTTCACGAAAAATAACAAAGAAAAATAACAAAGTAGGTGTAAGGGAACCATATAAAGGCACTTTATTTTATTTAGTCCCTCAAAAAAATTCCATCGTTCCACCATGTAGTTTGCGAGATGATAATCATTGAAGTTATTATATTATTCTTTTTGTGAAGGGGTTTGAGAAACCGTTCATGACCATCTATCATTGAATCTTGTGTTCAAGTGTGCCAACAACTATTTAGATTTTATTGAGTAATACTTTACCTACTGTCTAAGAAGTGAGCAGGTTTGGATACAACCCCAATTCTGTTAAAATGGTGTTCTTCCAATGAAATGGTTCTCAACTTTGTGAACGGCCGTCCAAAAACCACGTGACATTACAAAATTTGAAGGTGTTATTACAACATATGAATTATATTATAGAAATGTGAGTGATTTTACGGAAAAAGTGTGATACTACACAGACACGCTACATAAATTTGTAATTTGAAAAGGAACATATAGTGTCAAAACTAACAAGAATGCAAGCTCTAAAATCCACCACTCAACTTGGAATACATCCGAATTGCATGTCGATCCACAAATGGGAGAGATGACGATGTTTTCAATTCTGGATTCATGTGATGTTCATTGCATGAAGTAAGAAATTTTTTGATCCTTTAAATTTTGTATTCGCAAGCTCTCACTAATGTGGAAGACATTGAGAACTTAAACACTATGTTCTAAAGTTCTCACTTTTTTTTTTAATAAACTAGTCTTTCGGGTGAAGTTGATGACATTTCGAACGTTTTAGAAACTTTGGAACACAAGTTCCAACTATGCTATATGGAGAACACGTACTCCAATGATTGTACACAAACAAATACATTATGGTGTTTTCACCATATTTCTTAATATAAGAATTCCATCATATCTCAATAAGCGTAGAAGTTAAATGTTACATAGTTTATGATCCTTCTCCTATAATGTGATTCACGTTAAACACATAGTATGATTAGAAGAAATAGAAGCTCCCTACTTAAAATAGGATCTTTGAAAAATTGAGGTCAATAAGAACTCGAATAATTTCATATATATATATATATATATATATATATATATATATATATATATATATATATATATATATATATATATATATATATATATATAAAAAAAGTAATGTTTTTTTGTTTTTTTTTAAAAAAATTCTCCTTAGTCCTCAGATGTACATATAGACTTCTATGTGGTCTCAAAATGTTATAAGAAAAATAGTTAAAAAAAATTCAACTTGTATTATCTTTAGTCTATCCTCGTATAAACATTGGACACATCACCAAGAGATGAGTTAGATCCAACGTCTTGAGTAAAAAATGGTCTAAAGCAACCAAGAAAAATGTTATGTTTCATGATTTATTCATTGACAAGTCACAAAGAAGAGCGGAAGGCCGAAAGATACTTTTTTTTATTGATAACTACAAGAAACTTCTCCATCGTGGAGGGAGATACATAAACAATGTGAAAAGAAACCACCCCACTTGGTAGCATTCTTGAAATTCGTGCATCATAAATAATTTTATGATAAAAGATGTCCAATTAGAAAACGTCATATGGATTTGGGTAATGTTGTGGGTAAGTGGCTTGATCTTATGAATTATCTTGATTGATCTTTGCCAAAACACTGTTGTACATGGAGTTTGTCGTGGGCTCATTCTAGGGGGCTCATTTCAAGGTTCGGTCGCAATCATGTTGTTATCTCCGTGTAATTAATGTTGAAAAAATTGTTGAATTTGCACATCAAGGTGTTAGCAATCTGTGACACATTTAGCTTCTTGCACATTTAGCTTTCTGTTGTTGTCTTGGTTGCTACATATCTTATTGGGATTCTATTGTAATATGTTGCTAGAATTCTTGGTCTTCGTCATGAAGTTGTAAATAGGCAAAGATTTTCAAACTCACTTCTTGAAGTGAGTGACTCCCATTGAAGTAGAAGGGTGTGATTGCTGCTCACAAGAATGCTTGTAATTGCCTCGTTATTTTGACCGTTAAGTCGGATTTTGAATAATCACCTTCCCCTTCTAAACCTCAAACTAAGACATAAATAAGCAAAAGAAAGTATAAATAATGAAAAATCAAGGGGACATACAAGTCGTATAATCTTCACATAACTTTCAAAGAACCTTTTTATAACCTACTAGGAAGGAAGCAAACAAATATCGTTTGAACTTTGGGTTCCTCATGAGCAAGAGTAAGCGTTTCTACATTGCATCTTGTTCAAAAATGCCTATGTTTTCTCTTTTTCACATTCTATAAACCAAATGAATACTAGCAAATAAACAAACCCTCGAGAATTTTGAGATAGAAATCAATGAGGTAGAGGAGGGTTTGGATCGGTGGCAATTTATGTGGTCAACTAGAGCTTGCAACTTCTTGACTTCTTGGAGACGTGGTTGGAGCTTTTGTAGTACTTGTCGACTTGCAGTAGTCATGAAGATTTTACTAAAATGTGTCTTGAAAAAAGCCATTGTGAATTTTTAATAAAAACACAATAATTCAAATCTTAATGCATGTTAAAAAAAGTAGTAGGATAGAAGGAATGTCAAAAGAATAAACAAATCCAAACTAAGAATTTCAATCTTTGGTTGATTCTAACATTTTAAGATAAGAAATAAAAAAAGAAGACCTATGGTTCTCAAAAGAACACATTCTTACTATAAATAATTGACAATTAAGAAATAAATGGTTGATCACATAGTCAATGTGATTAGAATGCAATATCTTTGCACAAATTGATCTATGTGTTTCAAAAATGAAGCAATGTTGTGCAGTTGTGATTCAAATTTAAATTGACAATTTCTTCTTGCAATGTCATTCGCAATTCTAAATATTTGTATAAGCTTCCATAAATTCATAAGGATGATGAAATTGTGGTATCTTTTAAAATATTCCAAGGACCACATGGTGGCTTTTAGCATGCTCTTAATCTTTAGTAATTGTTTTGTACTATTCTTCCTTATTCAAGTTCTTATTTTTCCTTTTGTGAGTTTTGGATTAAAGTGACAAGCCCCCAAAAAGTATAAAAAAATGGTCTTCTCTCAAATTTCTCAAATTTCTTATGTTCTAGGAAGTAAATTACAAAGGGCTTGTAATTCAAAACTCTTAGCGTTCTCCTCCCAAATAATTAGTACTTTAGCATTTGAACCGGTTTGTATGTTCTTCAAAGTTTTCTTATATCTTTCTAATAGATCCATTTCACTTCAAAACTCCTCAAACTTTAGGCAATGTTATTTTCAAAGTTCAAAGTTGTAGTAAAAGCATGATAGAAATTGCACATTATTCTTTTTGATCTCAATTTCTCTCCAAATTTGAGAAGATTCATAAATTTGCCAAAAATTGAGGATTCTATTTTTCTGGATTGTATTTTTTACAAACTAAAATAGTATCATGGCAAAAAAAAAATTTATGTTTTCCTTTATTTCCTTTTTAATTTTTTTTTGAAGTTTAGATTCTTAATTGTCAATAACAAGCCTAAGAGTTTGAGCGTTAAACTTGTTAACCCCTACAAGCCTTTTCAAGGGGGTGGACATATGGAAACCTTCAATTTTCCCTCAAAATGAGCAAGTCAATATATGATTCTAGATTTTATATTAATTTTATTGTGAAGTTGCATATCATGTGAACATTGACCTTTCACTTTCACATTGAAATGTTAATGATCAAAGTCATTGCACGCTCTATGGTCAACCTCTTGCATCAATTGAGCACTAATAACTCTTGTTGTAGTTAGTGAAACTTACTCATGTTAAGGTGTACTATTAAATAATAATAATTGCGTGTCAAGTATTTATAAAAATTTCCATATCACCTTCGATATTACACAAGTACCACTCCATTTTCAAGACTACATCTAAGAATAGGGCAAATTGACTTTCCACTCAAGAGAAAACACACTCGGATTCTAAAATTGCAATTCTATCACATGTCAAGAAAAAATTAACCGCCAAAGGACCAAGATGGATTCTTCTAATTTCAAACACTTTGAAGGGTCTAAGCTTTTATAAGTTAGATTGCAATTTGGTGTAGTGCGGTAATACATAAAAAGTGTGTGAAGTAGAATCTGCAAATAAAAATTATAATTTTGAATCTTGTAGCCCAATTCTTCTTGATGCAGCAGTTTGTTTTTAGTTTTAAAAGAATAAAAAAATAGGGAAAATATTCCCAACTAAATTACTATTTAAATCGAAGGGACCCAAGTGTAAGCTTTTACTAATTTCACAAAGGCAACCTTCACAAACTCTAAAAACAATTTCAAGGATTTCTCAGAATTTTTCAATTTATCATTTCAAAATTTGTCAAAACACAAGATTCCAAACACATAGAACTGACCTTATTCTCTTCAATATAATTGATTTGATCGTGTCAACCCTTTAAGAACAAAGAGATGTTCGAGAGAAAGAGAATTTACTATGATGTTGGACCACCTAAAATGACATCTATATTGAGGATACATTGCAGCACAAAAATGCAAATGATTCTAGTCCACAATTCTTGAAATGATGTTGAAACGACCACTTTTGGACCTCTCGACATTACCTTGCCATGCACATGCTATCTCCTTTTATATTGAACTAACATTAAATTGTGACAAGTGCCAATTGTGCCATTTATATGGCCAACACATGCAACTCATATGAAGGAACATTCATCCAAAGTAGTGTCGTCGACAAGATTTGATATGAGCAGCTGCAACTTTTGTTACATGGAAAACAAGCAAGGAAACTTGATCATGGCTTCCATGCATGTCAATTCAAAACAAGACTGAGGCTCCAGTGCCTGCGGGCATGATGCATAACTTAATCGAGTCGTCTGCCTTCCATGCACAGCACGTCCATTCGAAACAAGACTGAGGCACTGGGCTCGAGTGCCGAGAGGCATGATGCATAATCGAGTTTGGATAATTATTCCAATCATGTCCACCAGGCTGTCCATGCACTTGCCTTCCTTCTAAGCTTAATGTCTTTGAACAAGTTGAAGTTAATATCACGCTCCTCACTTTTGTAGCGTTTTGCAACATTATATCAACTACCACAACTTTGAGCCATCATGAGGTAGGGTCAATTTCAAGGCACCACATGCCTTGGCTTGGTGGTTAGGGCTTCGGCCTCCGATGAGGAGGTCGTGGGTTCTATTCCCAATGCAGGCATGGTGCTCACTACTATAGTCCACCCTATTATTGTGGGAGGTCCTTGGACATTGTTGTATGGGTACCTCAAAGCCCTTTGGGGGGATACTATGTCAAGTACCTTCAAGGCACTAGTAACTAAGCTAGAAACTAGCGTAGTTATAGTGTCCACCCTCGAAAGGGGGAAGTAGTATTGTTGTAATTCCCCCTTGTCCGGTGGCCATCAGGATATTAGCATTACGAACGGACACTTCATTCACGCCGGCCCCTTAGAAAGGACAGGAGTTTCTATTTATCTGGTTAATTTCACTAAGTTTTAGGGAAAATCAATGGGTCGAAGATGGTTCTTTGTATATTGTCAGTACAAGTTGGCGAGACTTATGTGCCATTTTATTATGGAGTGCAAGTGATTAAGTTTTTCTCGGTCAAATCTTAACCATTCTATTGTGTCATTTTGAGCCGCTAATGTAACAAGGTGATTCTCATTTCAAACAAGTATTCAAGTATTTGCGAACTCTTGAACATAGAAATTTACATATTCTACTTTTTAAGGTTCCATTCTCAAGGGACTACCTTTGTTCTCTTGCACAAGATTCATAACGTGTTGTGGCATGTTGGGGGGGGGGGTTGACTAAATGAATGAATTGGCTACATTACCAATTTCTTATCTTGAAAAGTTGATGTACGTGAGTATCACCCAAGCATCACATGGGTAATATAAAGAAGGGAGAGTTGCAAAAGTGGCCCCCGAACATCTCATATTTGCAAAAATGGCTCTCAATCTTTCCAAAATGAGAAAATGGCCCTTCAAGATATGAGAGGTCGCATCTGGAATACGCTACATTGTTTGGGATTTTGTTAATGGAGAAGGGTGAAAATGTGTGAGTCCTCATTAACACCTACCTAGATTTTTTGCTCGATAAGGTTTGAGGGGGATTACATTGCACAACTCGGGGAAAACGGTGCATGAGATTGTACTCGTAACACAAGGAATACTCTGTTTGAATACTTAACCCCTAAACGTCCCTAGTGTCGAAAAACGACATTTTGGATGAAGGGCAGAAACTTTGAAGAGCCATAACTTCTTCATCCAAACTCCGTTTTTGACGAAATCACTTGGGTTAGGTCACAAATCAAGTCTAGTTTATGTGGTAGAAATTACAGACTCATAAAATAAAGTGTGAATAAATGGCATGGATTTTAGTGCAGGCAGCTTTTGTTTTTGGGTTTTCAAACATTTGGCACGTTTTACCATTGCAAGCCAATTATGTGAAATCTAAAATAGTTTTTCATGATTTTTTTTTCATAGGTTTGATATTTAGATGCATCCCAACAACTTTGTAGTTGGAAGTTTTTTGATCTAGATAACTTTGGTATTGGCTTTGCAATGATGTTTCTACGATGAAAAAAGTGAAAAAATGGATGATTTTTGAAGAGCTAGATCTCCTTCATCCACCGTTAGATTTTGACTTTATTTTTTGGGATGGATTCCAATTATAGTCTATTTTTAGTGGTAGAAATCTTAACCCAATCGAGGATATATTGAAGAAAAGGCATGGATTTGAGTGCGAGGGGTCTAGTTTTGGACTATTTTTCCTTTGTAAATTTTTGGCAGTTTTCACGACTACAAGGCTACTATTTGAGCCAAGATTTCTTTTTGATGAATTTTTTTGGTACAAGAGTGTCTTTGAGATGAAGATGAACAACTTTCTAGTTGCTGATTTTTTGATTGCAAATTTCATGTTGGTAGTATTTTCACTTCAAAGTAGAAATGATGGTATTTTGTAGCCTGTTTTGCGCACTAATATGTTATGATCTCGCAATCTATGAGGTTCCATGAGTCAAGTTTTGGTCCACATGATCTACTACAAGTCTATTACAAGTTTGTATGGTTGAGATCTGAATAGCTTATCTTTATTTTCATCTATATCACTTTTTTTGAAAATGAGTTTTTGGCTAAAAATGCCCCAAGGACGTTTAGGGGTTAAGGTGTGATTGTTTTTGTGGAAATGTGCAATTAAAGGATGTCACTTCCCACCGACATGATGGATTGCATGAACCATTTGTAAAATATTTGAATGTATATTTATAGAGTCCCTTTAGAGAAAAAAGCGCGCTTATCTTAACATGTAGTGCGAAGAAACAGTCTTGGATTAGATATTGAAGTTTGAGGAGGAAGAAGAATGAAAGCCCTTTTGCAATTTTGAAAAAGTGAGGGCCAACTGCAATTTGAGGGCGAGATACAAATCAGATGTGATATCTGATAAGTCCCAAACTAGTTATATTTTTATGAAGAACAATGCGCCCATATCTTGGAAGTCCGTAAAATTGACAATCCAGGCAACATCTATGAAGACAACGTTGCTTGTGTTTCTCAAATGGGTACAGGCTTTTATCAAGGTTGATTGTACAAAGCACATCGATCCGTAGATATTTAGCCTTTCCCAAGATTTGGTGCGTGACAAGTAGATGAGCATCATGAAGGTTGCCTTAAACAACAACATTGCGGGCATGCTTACGAAGGCTCTTCCTGCACACTCGCATCGCCGACTCACTCACATGGCACGAATGCAACTTTTACATGAAATTCAAAACTTAGAAAGCTAGTCCAGTCTTTTCTTGATTTTGCTATTCCTGTTTTTTCACAACAAAGTCAAGTTTTTAACGAGAGACGAGTTTTTATTGAGAGACGAGCTCATAACCGTAGTTTGTACATATCTTTTGTTTGTTGTAAATACCGAACTTCGTATTACTCGAGGAGTGTTGTAGAAACATAGAATACTCGCACTATGAAGTCCCGGGTGATTAAGCCCCAAGCATCCTTACTTAGAGGTTTATATCTAGGCACTAAGAGCATTCCCACCCATCCTGAATAATGGATGAACTGAACTTATATTGTGAGTGGTGGCCCTCAAAAGTGCCCCACCCATCCTGCAAAACGGATAAACTCAACTTGTTTTGGGGTTAGAAGTTGAGGTCGACTTGCAAATTGGGGTCATTTTGAGGGGCGGAGCTCCAACCCCAAAACAAAAAAGGAGCCCACTAAAGGACAAAAGACAAACAAAGGACAAACTCCATATTCTTCTTCAATTTCCAAGGTGCCAATGAGATTCATCTTGCTTTTGTTTTTTCCTTGTTTTATCACCATGTATACAAGTCATGGGTGGGGCACCCTGCTTGCAAACCAACTCAACTCAAGTTATTGTGAGGATGATCCACCCTCCCTTTTCAGGGATGGGCAGTGATGCCCTTAAGTCATGAGACTATACCCACTAAATACCGGGGAGTTTTTCGACCAGACTTGACTGATCTGACGGGCCGCCCACGTTCGTTACCTTCGCATTGAGCTCGCCCAGCTATGTCGCCCACGTTCCTTACCTTCACATCAAGCTCGCCCAGCTATGGAGCTATGGGTTTTAGACGGTGCTATGGACACCATTGGCTGTGGGACACTAGTTACACCCAGCAGTGTAGTTTGCAAACTTTGACGTCGCCAGTACGAACATACCTTCAGGCACTCGCCATCATGTTCAGGTTCTGGAGCTTGCCATGTTCAAGGTCGTGTACTGCAGGAACTGGTCTCAATTTCTCTTCTGCTTAAGTTTATTCCGAATTGCAATCGTGTAGGTCAGAGTTTGTGCAAAGAGGAAGAGTCGTATACTGGCCATGAGATCAGAGGGTGTTGTACTATCTACGAAACATGGACATAGGTTGTGGAACCTTTTTGGATGAATCACAATACATTCGGCTATGTAGTGAAGTTGCGATATTCAGGACCGAATTACCAAGTGTTGATTCCAAAATGAGGACTAGGACAATGTAAGAATAGTAGATCTTGAGGTAATTGTAAAATCAACCCAACTTTGCACCCATGATGCCACCTGGTTGCCATACAGAACTCCAGTGAAAAGCCACAAACATAACATTGAGGAACTTCATGTACACGTTGACATGTTTTAGTTTGCCGGAAAAGTCATAAAGAACTCAACTCGCCACTCTCTCCGTAGACAATTCACATGAGTTTTCTCTTATGACTCAACTTTCTTCTGAGCAAACAATGTATTCATCAACTGAGTAGGTAAAACATAAACCAAAGCATACATTCTTGTGCAAAATCAATGTATTCATCATTTGAAAAAGTACAACAGGAACCGAAGCATGACCTGTTTGACGAGATAATCTTTAGGTCTTTCTGTGCATATCAACAAACACATTACAACAGCGTGAGCTGCTAACCGGGTGTTGGTGAGGCCCTGTAAAGTCGGCAGCTTTCCTGAGCCAATGCCGTCTTCTGTGCTCATGAAATTGGGTCCCCTTGCTTGCGGGCCTATCTTATGCCCCTCCTCTTCTGCATCTGTTAAGCCCTTCCGTCTTCTTTTCCAGTCTGCTTGGAGGAAGGCAGGGCAACAGGAGAGATCGAATAGCAAAAACCTAATTTTTTGACAAATTGCAACCATTTTTGAACTTCTCCCGCATGCAGCAATCCACAGAGATGCTCAACTACTTCTGCAAGTGAATGATGCTAGTCACTTCCTTGGACGTTCCTCATCGCTGCTACTTGAAGAAGGTGAGTGATGGCGCCTCTTTCTGGTCCTGGAACGGCCCTTCTTCCTCCCCTTCCGATCATCCTCACTGCTCTCACTGTCAGAATCGCTCTCCGAATGTTTCCCCTTCTTAGACCGATTTCTCCCCTTCTTCTTCGGTCGATCATCCTCACTAGTATCAACGTCCCTCTTCTTTCGATCATCCTCACTAGTATCAACATCCCTCTTATCATCGCTCTTCCTCCCATTCTTCTTTCGACTATTCCGATTATCATCCTCACTGGTGTCATCATCCCTCTTCCTTCTGGTTTTCTTCCTCTTCCTCCGATCATGCTCATGATCACTGCTATCACTCGAAGTATCGCTCGCGTCAGAAGAGCTGTCGCTGGGCTCACTGCTGCTCTCCTTCCGCTTCGACGACTTTCGATGCTTCTTGCGCACTTCTTTACTTGCCGCGTCTCGCAACGCATCCCGCTGCAACGCCCGCGGGTCAATTAGAAGCTCCTCGGCTTCCATGAGCTTAGGGCGCAACTTAGGGTTCGAGAGCTGCTGAGTCCGGGTCGGGCGCGAGATGTAAACCCGCTCGTTCTTGCACTCGTACGTCCAGTGGCCCATGCGGAAACACTTCTGGCACTGCTGCGATCCTCCGAGCTTGGCGTCTTTTCGGACGCCTAATTTCACCGCTTTCTCTGTACTCATGAGATACATTTGGCGCTTGGCTTCCTTGCGCTCCTGCCATCGCGATGGTCCTTCCTCCTTCTGCCCGTAAGCGTTCACGTTGCGAGCCGCGGCTGCTGCGGCCCTCTCCGCTTGTGTTCGGCTCAATCCCTTGGCTGCCGTGAGCGCTGCGGCCTTAATCCTGTCTGCCGCTGCTGCGGCCGCATCAGTCTTCTCCTTCTTCGACGACATCGCTGGAGCTCCCCTTCCCTGCTCTTCAGCTTGAGCCCTAATGCTACTACAACCCTGCAGTTCTCGAAAGACAAGAACAAGTCCAGTCCTCCTCCGAATCGACAAATCCGTTCAAACACTCGCAAGGAACTCACCTCAGGGGTAGGCTACCTTACCCGAGGAGCTCACCGCAGTCAAGCCCAGATTTTTATATGTTAGGGCAGGAAAAGCAAAAAGTGAAACGATGAGCTACTTTATCATATGAAAGTTCTGCACTGTTCACAACTTCCCTGAGACGCGGACAGGACATCCCCAAGCTGGGACTTAGGGTGATTCACACTATGCCCAGGAGTCCATAGGTCAAGGAAATCCAATGATCTTAGGGCCTTACCACAGGGGAGGGGGAGGAAGTTTCACAACTTCCTCCAACGTGGCACTTTGCCTTTAAAAAAATTTCTTTTCCTTGATTTTCTTCTTACAATGTGGACTTCCAACCCACTTCCACGCACTAGTGCCCGGTAGTGGAGTGGTAGCATTTATTGTGCCAAGTCATTGCCATGTAGATCCCAAAGCAACATCCAAAGCCAATTCCAAAGCTACAAAGTTGTTCCATGTCATTCTTGCCACTCTCCCTACTTCCTCTCATGTGGCAACCACTTGCTAATTTGAACCAACGCTATTCATCCAACTCACTGCCTTTCCTCTTGTGTGGTTTGCCCCTTATTGGTGGGTTGAGAGCACATTGAAGCTCAAAGTTCAAAGGTGAAAGGTGCCCAGAGTGCCTACATGGCAGCACTTTTTGACATATATGGCGCCGAGAGTTTGGCCTCTCAATCAACAATTTGGGTCACACAAAAATGGAAACCCAAACTTTGGTTGAGAGGCCAAACAATTTTTCAATAAAGTACTGAGCAATAATAATTTTTAATTGACTTCTCTCTCCACCTGTCACCCGAGAATGAGAGGAGTGTGGCCGAAGACCTCTCGAGTGTGGCCGAAGACCTCCATAGTGTGAATAAGCCCTTACTGTACCACGCCGGCCACTAGTAGGAATTGGTACAATAATGAATAGGGACCATTTGGATAGTCATGTGGACGTCCATAATCACGTCCTTAGGTCAATAACTGATTTGTGAAAGAATAGTTCAAGATTGGAGGGAAAACAATGAATTACTTGCATGTCATAATACAATTGATGATTCATCTTCAATTATAAAATCGTGATGATAAAGGTAGGTTGAGAAGAAAAGGAAAATAGCTCTACTACTATGCTACCATAAAACTTGCCTTGTAAATTTCATGTAAACTACAACTTAAGTCACTTACAATTTGAGTAAGCATTTAGGCAAAAAATTAGTACAAGAAAACTTGAAAACAAAATTAACTTTTTCCACCCACATTTCTCACTCACAGAGGGTTTGAAAACCTCCAAGGCAAAATGCAACTCTCATATGTCTTCTCAAAAATTCGCTTAAAATTAAAAACATCAAAACACGTATTCTTTATCCTCCAAAAAGCTAGATTAGCCTATATCTGGTACAATGAAAAGCTGAAAACACTTCATACTTATTTGACAAATTTGAGCACAACTCCGGGCAAAGTATAGAAGACATGTCACACAGAGAAAGCATCCCTCATTTCCTGAAGCAGATAACACAATTTTAACGTTAACTCTTTAATACAAGTGTTGAATCACACTGTTACAAATCTCCATGTAGAATGAATGATTCCGTTAATACTACAAGCCCACCCAATGGACCCACTGGAAGAATCTGCTGAGCCCGAATGGCAGCCCGTAATCTTTCACCACGGCGGGCTCATTACGAGCCGTCCTGCCGGTGCTCCACACATACAAGCCCCGCTCCTGCCGACTGCCTGGCACCGTATTGTCCAGCACAAATGCCACAACAAATGCTATCACCATGTGCAGCGAGAAGATGGTATTCAGTGCAAAGTTGGCCTGCCACAAGCCAAGATTGTCATCAGTCATCAGAAACTGGCCGGGAGCCACTCGCAACCGAGCAATATGGTCCTGAGCTATTTTCTTCTGATGCGTGGCGAACCAGTTTCCAGGGTAAGCTAGAGCGGTGCTTACATGTTTGGAGCTGGTGTGGAAGGGACCATTCGCAGCAATGGTGTAAGGTAGGAAATAGCTGGCCACCGTTGAGCTCGAAGCAGCAGCGTCTGAAGCAGCATACTGCTGGAAGTAGGACGGTACCGACAGTGCCAGTAAGAGCGACAAGGCCACTATCAAGACGTTCCGGGAGCTCCCAGTTTCGCTGTATCGCAGGTTGGATAGTCCCATGGCTGTCACCATTGTCCACATGAATACCAGAAGCGCTCCCACTATCACCTGCGGAATCGATGCTAGAAATCCTGATACCTTACCTGCACACTCACATCACATATTAACCACCTCCACAGGCTCCACTAGACTAGAGAGACCTGCATTCAGTCCACCAAGTCACGGACTGCTCCTGCAACTCGAGCCAAAGATTCGACGTTCAAAGACCATGTGCGTAACTAGTCGAAATCCTTATGAAATTACTCCTACAGCCAAGTAACATGTCTGCCGAATCTATTTTAAGCGTCTCATTCAGAGGAAATCAGTGTCTGAGTTTGTTCGGTTGCCAGCAAAATCCTAAGCAAGTAAATGGTAATCAGCCCGACTTGTTCATGGCGTTCGAGGAGCTTAGAAGTTCGCAAGATGTGCATGCGCAATCGAGAAAATCACAACAGAAGCTGTGAAATGGATTAGTCTCTGAAATTGATTCAGTGGATGTGTGGAATAGTATTTGAGAAGGGGGTACGTGTACATACCAATGAGTGAAAGGAGCAGGAGGACGCAAGCGCCATATTCGACGACGCGCCGACTGCCCATCTTGGTGGCGGCGATGGTGTGCACATTCTCGGCCAAGGTGGTGGCCGCTGAGCCTGTGCCCCAGAAGCCTGCTAAGATGCTCGTCAATCCTTCCAATCCTATGCTCCGACTCACTACTCCATGAGTCGGTGCTCGTGATGCCACAAGAAGTGATGTCGCATGGTATGTACCCACCTGCAATCACCAAACGTTCAGGATTCTGCGAGTACTTCGAATTCATGGTCTACTTTACACAAGACTCTCGTATCCAATCTATACCTTAAAAGCCGTAAATATTCGCTTCTCTAACTTCCAAAGCCTAAGTTCTATTGTATCGAGCAATTGATCATCGACTCCTAGTGATTGGACACTTAACTACTTACAGTTAGTTCCTAGTACACTGGTAGACAAACCACCAGGTGGAGTGCTTATCCTGATTTATGTCCAACTGGAAGTATCATCGCATGTAGAGTGCAAGTGCCAAATCTCATCCATTCAGCTACTTTATCTTGCTATAGAATACATAATTTAGATGAGTTTCTCGTAACTTGGTCACTTTCTATTCTAGAATTTATCATCTTTCTTTCTTTTCAGCCTTGCCATTTTGCACTTTCAATGCATCCATCTGATATGTGCTGGACAAGCTCGGAAAGGTGGAGCAGGACTGACCGAGTCAACAGAAGCAATGAGCGAGGCCACCATCATGATCACCGCAGTTTGCCAATGGAATGTGGGGACGCCCCATTGGAATGGATACGGGAAGCGAAACCAAGCGGACGCCGAGAGTGCGTTGGAAACGTCGGTACGGCAGCTGAGCATGGTGGACATGTGCTCTTCACATTCTGGTGACAATGTGTTCCCTCTTTCACTCAAGCTGCATTCCTCGTAAGTGTACACTTTCGACTCCGTTAACAGAAACGCAAACGCCCACGTCAATGCTAAAGCCAACGGCACCTGCAACATTATGTTCACACAATATGCTATGTCATTACAAGCTCATCTCAGTTTATAACATTAATGTAATTTTCATTCTATCTAGTCTCTATGGGACCATGGTTCGTGAATTGATGGTAAAGCAGTTGACTTAGGACAACCCAAATATGTTGAGAATCTCGGAAGTCACTGCTGTACCATCAATTCACGAACCATGTTATGAGCGGAATCATGAAAGGCAGTAGTGTAAGCATAATAAATCGACTTGGGATCTCTTCGGGAACTTGATTGTCTTGATCAGCATGTGCAGTGATTAACTTACCGCGTACACTTGAAAAATACGATGACGAAGAACAGTTACTTTGCGCAGGTACTGCACACACAGAAAGGAGAAAAGAAAGGTCACATCATCATGTAGTGACCAGTACTACATAATTAAAAACAAATTTGCAACTTTGCATGCGTGTCCTCCAGGGAACAAATTAAATTTGAAAGAAGGACATGCTCTCACTACTCAAAGGTGCTACCTACACAGATGATGTTTCTCGGTCATTTAGGCATTGAATTAGAATCTAAACACCGTTCGTATGTGCTAGTGATGAGAGTGGTTGAAAGTATCAATCACATAGTCTTGAGAGTGGTTGAAACTATCATCATGCCTTCACAACTCAAATCAATGCCAGGTACATTGCTTGAGTTCGGTAAATCAAAGGAATCGAAACGTCAACAAGTTCGAGAACATAATAGTATAAGACCAGGTTTCTAGGATTTATTCCCTTCTAGTGAGTACAGACTTGTAGTGCTGAATACAAGTTCCTGTAAAATCAGAACAGATTCGCAACAATTGCAAAACGGTTCTGATATTATTATTAGTGAATCAGTAAACGAAATTATTTCTTTGGCACCGCCCATAACTGAATCTGCCATATTATATACTTGGAGGACTGAAATGGTTGTAAGGAACGTGGACGAAAATGGTGGCAAGGATGAGAATAGCTCACCAACTCACCAGAGCAAAGAGCACCAGTAACACAATCTGCGGAATACCAATCTCCACGCACTTGCCAACCACCGGAAAGCCGTACGCATAGAACGCCAGCCCCACCGCTGCCATTGTTGGCGCCACCACCACTGGATTGATAGCCCTGCACTTAACACAAAACCATTCTATCATTCACTTTCATAGCCACTCAAACAGTGATTCCCTTCTGATACAACAAATCAGTAGTGTACAGTACCTGACAAGCAGTGCCATGGCTCCACTGTATCCCAGAAAGGCTTGGAACGCAGACCCAATAATGATAGCACCTTGCAGCTCCCTCATAGTCGCCTTAAACCTCTGTCACAAAAAGCTCTAGGAATAAGAGAGAGTCTCACTTTTGAATGAGAAATTGATCATTCAGAAGCTAGAGATAAGTGAGTACATACGTCTTTGGAGAGGTTGGCGAAGTCGGGGGAGAAAGTGATGGCGAGTGCGGGGGCGAGGTAGACGAACGATGCTCCTTGAATCAATGGCAACCTTGACCCGAACCATGTGTGCAGGAGTGTGGAAAGCCCTGTTACCATTAGCATGCTTGACACCACTTTAGCCGTGTCCTCCTGCCAACAGTAACAATACAGTCACTTAATCCCACATTCTTCTCAACAAACTTGACTTCTTAATAATACTGATAAGCATGAGTAAGTATGTGGGAAATACTCACAGGCGTGCCTCCCATGGCCGGTACCAGAATGAGGGGAACCAGAATGAGCGATCCAGCGATGGAAAGGTAATGTTGAATGCCATACAGTATCATTGGAACTGCACACGCCCAGTCTCACCGGGTTTACGTTAGTTGCTCATTGCAGTTCCAGGAGCTACAAATAAGTGATTTTGCAGAGTGATGTATACAAAGAGATAGTAAAACGTTAGTCATCAGGTACCTCATGTCTATATTGGTCTTAGATTTTATTGAGTGAATGTCGGTACATGGTGGCCATGTTCATATACTTCAGCGATAAATAGATTCAATCGCTAGATTCCCATCAAGATAGCGAGCTAGCAAAAACAGGAAGGAGAGTGGATTTCTACCCACTGTAAACTAGAAGCAATGTTGATACCTCACCAAGTTTCTGAAACTTTCGCAATCAATGCAGCTCTGATCCAACAGACCGACACTAAACAATCCTCCTTCCTTTGCAAACAGTAACATGATAACATCTGACAGCAATAAATAAATGCATAATATATATAACAAAAGTGGCAATTTCACAGGCGGTGAACAAATGCAGTTGCACCGACACTGACAATGCATTGACACAAACGGTGGTGAGAAGGGAAAGAAGTGGTACCGAGGCCAGGCGATTCCCGAAGCTCATATTTCATATGCGAGTCGTGAGACAGCACCATGTGATCATCGGGCGACATCGCTCCAGCCTCGTCCGGATCCTTGAACAGTCGAAGCGGTTGGATGCGGAGCTGCCCGCTGTTGTTCCTGCTCCCACTCTCGGACCCGGCCGGAGCCTCAACATCGCCAGCAGCTCTTGCTGCAGGTGCAGGCGCCTTAGAGACCGAAGGCTTGTTGGAGACGTGCTTCCCATCCTCATTGAAATTGAGCTCAATGTCACTGCCGTTGCTGCCTCTGAAGCCCGTGCGCCGCGCCCAAGACCCCATCACTCAAGCCGGCGATTCCCTAACTCCGGGTCTGCTTGCTTGCATGCTAATCGATCCTGCTACCCCATCTCGCCATCGATACCCCAACAGTCCTCCTGCGATGGGTACATGATTATGAGATGGCAGATTCCACCCACCTCGATTTGAAAGCTCTACCTCGATCACCTGCGCGATCGATCCACTGATTACATGATTCACCAACTACACTGGAAACTCGATGGCCATCCGAAAATTGTCTGTCTTACTAGCGCCAATCATGCACGACGGGGAAGTCACTCCGGCAGTCCACGCACAAAATCTCCTGCAATAAGTGCGAGGGCACCTCGAGTATCATAAAGTGGGGCAGTATAATGCGCATGGTGATGGCTCAATATCCCATTTCTATATATTATTGCACGTAGGCGTAGTGAAGTACTACTGAAGAATCTCAAGCATCGGCATCTGTACTTACAGATCTGCATGTATGAAGTGCAAGTTATTTAAGAAAGAAAAGTGGGAGTGAGTGGCCATAGCCCACATCGACCCTTTCTCACTCATTCCATCCATGCTTCAATTATTGGTTGGAGACTTTCCATCCCTGCATGCCAGAGATCCTGGATGCTCGCTTGTTCCCTATCACTTTCAAGTGCGAACTCTAGATATATCAATCTATCTACACGTAACTTAAACTTCTTATTTGGATGCGAATGAAAGTTGCAGAGAAAAACACAAGACGGGCATTTTAACAGTTCTGGATAAAGGCAGAACGAATGTAATTTTCATTCATCATCCTGAAGAAACCATACATCATGTTACGGAATGTGTCAGAGCAAATGAACTTTTTGGTGCAATGTCCATTTCGTTCCTCTAACAATTACGACTTTTGAGTTGAAATTGAGAGGTGCTTGACTTCGTGTGTAAGGTGATGTAGATCGTGTGAGCTTGCCACCAACAGATTACCAAGTGCTGTAACTCATCCAAGAAAGGATCATTGAGTTTCTTCTGTGGCTTGGCAGTGAAGTAACTTACTGTGGGAAAGGGCGACAATAATATGTCATTGGAAAGAGTGTAATATTTACATTGTGTCAGTTTAACTGGATACGTCGAGTATTGAAGATATGATATCGTCCTGATTAATTGCGCAACATCACTCATGAGCTGCTTCGAGAACTGGGACAAGTGGGGAGCAGTACCTTAGAGCAAATAAGATTACGTGTCTGTCAGCTGCCGAGGCCACAGAATGAGACACTTTCAAAGTCAATTCAAAAGAAAGGTCAGTTTCTTAGTTGAAATTTCTAGATTCTACCCTTTTGTACAAAGGTAGACATGACTTCAATCAACCAAGAATTGACCCTGCACTGTAAACTACCATCACATGTTTCATGGTGTGTCAGAACCCTTGGAGTAAAGAAACTTGGGAGACTGAAGCTCAAAGAGATATTACCTCACAAATACCACCGGAAGTGAGTTTATTAACAAAATAGTATTAATCAGGACCCCAGATTAGGAAGGGTACAAAATTCCATATCACTGCTATGCCCTGGTAGAATCAACCATTTAAACCTCGCGCTCCATACAACATTCGATTATGGTACCCAGGAAACTGTACACACTAATACCGCAGGCTTCAAAGGCCTTATTGTGCTTACAAAAACGTCAGAGAAGTTGGTTACATTTCGAAAACTCGGGCTGTACCATCATCAGAGCCTGACAATATGATGTTCCCGTCCCTGCAACATCCCCACCCAAGTTGCCCTTAAATTCATCACAAGAGATGTGTAAACCAAAAAATGCACCAGCCAAATAGTAATCGAAGCAACAGCCACATTGAAGATTTTTAAGGAGACAGGAAAGATGCGATACCTCGAAATAGCAAGGTCAAGGATGCTATCTCCATGACCTTGGAAGACACGTTCACAATTTCCTGTTCGACCGTCCCATGCCCTGACTTTTCCATCCAAAGACCCTGTGAAAACGATTTGTGATGCGGGAGACCACTGAAGTTTTACCACCCCGTCCTGCAACAACCAAGGAACGCGTGTTAAGATCACATGTATTAACACCAAATACACCAACCCCGAGTTACTTCCTCAAAACATTCCTGAAGTACTGAAATTGCAAGTTAAGCCACTGACATTATTCCCCACCCAAGGAAATTCTCAAAGAAAATGGAACTATCATAACAGAGACTACGATGTTGCTACTCACATCTTCAATCAACATGGGGACCGGAACAGAAGTTCTCGACACATACCTCATGTTCACAAGTGCATCGAGATTTGAGAGTTTGCAAGTCCCAAATTATAAGTTTTCCGTCCATTGCACCGCTGGCTGCCAAGTTCAAACTACACAAATAATACACAAAGATTAGGTGACTACCTCTCCTTATGACATTCAAGCACTCGAGACATTAGTATGCAAGAATTACTCGAGAGAGAGGAAGTAGTAGTTACCCAGACGAAAAACCGACGCACTCCAACGACTTAGAATGCTCCGCGAGGGTACCATGAACCTGAAAAACGAACGCAGTACGACCTTATAGATAGCAAGAAAGAAAATTGTTGAGCGATAGCAATATGGTGATGAAAAATCACAAATGCAACGACAACACATGGGGTGTTGGATAAAGAGTAGATCTAGAATAAGATAGCGAAAAAACTTGAAAACAATAAACTAAAAGAGCAAAACATCTTATAAAATCGAGGAAGAAAATACCTTCCCGGTCTGGATATTCACAAGGCAAGCATTATGATCTGTTGAACCAGTAATGGCAATACTGGAATCGCTGGAAACGGCAAGACAAGTTAAACCTTCCGTATGAAACGGATGGCCTACAGAACATACAGCACGTGTAAAGGGTTGTTAATCACATACAGACACATAGCCGATGCAGACTACAAGCCATCGTTCGACGGTAAAAAGATAAACGGTGTTCCATCCCATAAGTATCTATTGAAATAATGGACTGAGCAATACCGGAAACACGACCACATGAGCAAAGCCGAAACTGGAATCTGACAAAGTTTTCAAATAGAATTGTACAACAAAAATTTAGACTATCACCTTGAACAACATGTGTGCTCTCTCCAGATCTAGGATTCCACACTCGGAAGCTTCCATCTTCTGACCCAGTACAGATTGTTTTACCTGCAAAATCACAGGCTTCGTCAATACGAATAATGACAATTTGATGCATTAATCTGGTGGTGAGAATCAATATAATCACAGCTGTCGAAGCCAGCAAAGCTTATGTCAGCACAATGAGCGAAAGGAAGCGTGCATGTCAAACATTCATCATAGAACATATAAAAATGTCGTTCAGATTAATGATCCCAGAGTGAAGGTATGACTTACCGTCGGGGGTGAAATCACCACAAGTTACAGCACCACTGTGACCAGAGAGTACCGCCATGCATTGAGCCGTGTCAGCATTCCAGAGCCAGGCTGTGACATCCTCAGATCCTGCGAGCACTAAGTGTCCTCTCGGATGCCATTTCACCCACTGTCCAGTTCCAACCAAAGCCTCGTTAACTGAAAATGGAAAGAGGAATCCGCCACTTGGCAAAGCAGGTTAATTCTTACTCTATAGGCATCAGTGGACAAGTACAGGACATTGAATTAAGACAAAATTATGCTTCATCACTGGATGAGAAGAAAAGCCGCTTAGATACTTCGTTGCTTCCAACAAAAATGGTAAAATCAAGCAATGAACTCCGGAAATAGCAAGGTAGAGATCAAATTTATAGCCCATCACTAACCTCGATAGCCTCACCGGGTCCTTCCAGTTTCTGTTTCAACGCTCCCGTTGAGGAATCCCAGATATTCACAATACTATCCAATCCTCCTGACGCCAGCAGCTGACCATCATGGCTGAAAGCTAGTGAAGCAATTGAATCCGTGTGACCTGCGGTCAGATGAACCAAGTACACAAAATGAAACACAAAAGATAAGGTTGGTACGCTAAGAAAAGGAGACATAACAAACCACGCCAGTAGATTAATAAATAGAACCTTGCACCAATTAGGCAACAGAAGCTAACCAAACGTTTATGGGGCAGTTCCTAATTGGAAGTTTGGAAAAACGAACAAATTGAGCTTATACATTCTGTGCAACGAACCAATGAACCCAACCCAGTTACCTCGAAGCTCCTTGTGAGACTCCGCATCACCGACCCGCCAGATGAAACCGAGATCGTCTCCGCCTCCGGTGGCAACTAAGCCGGTGTCCGCGGGACTAAAAGCCACCGCATACACAGATCCTGCAGCAATGGCGTCCCATATCCATTAGCTATCAAAGGAATCTTGTGCTTCCAATGGTTAAAGACTGTCCAAGCCCTAAAGACCTGATAACACGAAGAAGGTACAATGATAGAACGTGTCATGAGAGTGTTGCGAAGGCTACTCCTCGAATGCAAATAACCCGAGAAAAGTACCAACTACCAAACCTCAATCCAAAACTAAAATCTAAACAACTTCGAACGCATCAATGATACAGTCGAGGAATACCACTTAGATCCTACCTTTATGACCAGTGAAGGCGTGAACTGAGTCATCTTGTTCGGGAAACCCGAAGTCACTATCTTCCATGTCTGTACAAAATCCCCTAAGAAATTAATATTCTGACAGCACCCTCGTATAGGAGACAGACAAACACGCGATGATCTCCCAATTGCAAGGCTAAAAGCATTTCTAATATGCAACTCAACAAGCGCATCTCCGAAAAAAACGAATGAAATCATTTCGCATGTACTTGAAGGGAAAATGATTATCAGCATGAGATGAGAAAATTTTCAAGAACTTACCAAATTCTTGATTTCCCCCATGAGGTCCATCTCCACCCGCTCCATGTGGACCACCTCCATCCGCTCCATCACCACCCTCGTCCGCATCCGGCAAATCTGCAGTATAGCATTATCTGTCATGCTGGCGAACAAAAAGCACCGAAAGCGCAATCAAGAAGGCCAATGACCTCACCAACATTACAGAAAAAAACAGCACAGATGCCTAAGGCCTGCGTAAGTAGAGCACCTAATTCTACACACTATGACCACTATTTTTCATTCTGTCCACCATCTACTACTATACAGTATAACGGCCATTTATCTATCTGTTCACGTTGTAACCCTATGTAGACAGAAAAAATAAAGAACGTGCCTTCTTCATCAATATCGAACTCTTCCAGAACATCAGCGTCATTCAGAAATATTGGACCCTCATCATTTTCCTCTTCATTCTCCTGCACAACCACATTACCATTCCAACTCAATCACAGAAACAAAAAATTACCGCAATCACCTCCTAGTAAAAATCGAATCATTGCAGGATTTACCTGTGGAGGACGCGAAGTAGGAACCGTCATTTCGGCTTGCAGATAAAATTCTCAAACTCCAAAATTCAACTGCCAAGAAATCGTCAACAAGAAAATATCAGGATTAAGCTCCAACCCTGGCTCTACAAGCATGACTGGAACAGAGTGCTCCAAATTAGTGTTGGCAAGCTAGAATGGAAAGAGATCAATTAGCTCACCAGGTTTGTGGCTACAGCGAAGTCGAATTAGAGTCACAATTGATCGGTTAGGAAATACAAGAGGTTGTTGTGCACCAATTGTTCATGAAGTAGGGTCTGCATGCGGAATTAGGGTTTGGGGTGCGACATTTCCGAAGTAGCTATATAGTGAGCCTCTAGAGGTAGGCAGGTACACGCGCGACGCCTCCACGTCCGCGCCGACGGTTATTGTCTTCGGGCATCTTCGGGCATCTTCGGGCATCTTCGGGCATCCCCATATACTATTTCCTTGGCAATATCGTAATATGGTTTTTCAAACAAATTTGAACTCCATGCGAAACTAGAAATCATCAATACAAACTAGTAAGGTACTTGTTGTCCCGACGAATGAAGGCCCCCTTTACATTGCATAAGTCCTCATACATGTGTACCCCCTCTTTCCGTTGCAATATCACACCTTTATAACGTGGATGACAAACCACGTGGAATGAACTTTAATTCAAGGATATGATTTTTTATTTTGGGTAATAGGGTCCCTTATTTCCCCTACTCTGTCCCCATCCCAGAGGTTCAGCCCCCATGTACATGCCCCCCTCCCTCGTTCCCGATCCTCTACTTCCATTTCCTTGTCCTCTGCTCCCTCATTTCTCATTATTTGACCCCAAATTTCACATTCTACATCTCTTGTTTTATGCTCTTCCACTCATACTCTTGTTTCCCATCCCCCAATTCATGTTCCTCATTCATGCATAATACCTTTCCCTTATTTTTCTTAATCCACTTGCTTCTTTGTCCCCTTCTCTCCTTGCCATGTTATTTACATCGAATCAACCCTCAAAAGTGCCTTACACTATGAGTCAAAAACCAAGAGAAGATAAGTTTGAGCCAGTGAAAGGCTTAGGAATTGAGAAGCCATGGAAGTGAAGCCTTACACAAGCATATTTGAGTCCAAGGGGCAAGAGGAAAGAATAACATGGACAACTCATTTGTCCTTCATACACTTTTGAGCAACAAAAGTTCACATTGATGAGGAGTCCCGGAATTCTAGTTAGACCTACTTCAATAAGATGGGCCCAACCAAGTATCTAGAGGGCCATTAGGCAAAAAACGACAACCAATCATTTAGTATATTTCAAATCCATTTCAAAATAACACAGCATAGGAGCCATTGACCTTCTCTCACTTTATACTACATCCAAAGGCCATAGCTCCTCAAGGATTCGCTTCTCAACTAGGGGCCATGACCCAAGTAGAGTTTGGTCGGAGGCTTCTCATTCCTAATGTAAAAAGGGCCATAGTAATAATCAAATAATCCTCCATCTCTCAAAAAGTTTATGATTTGCAAACAGTTGTATTCACTTTAATGGTCTAGATTACTCCTTCACGAGGTTGAATATGGTATAGATGGTGTGGATTATTTGTTAATATCAAATCTTGGATTTATTGTGCGACGAGTGTTTTATCCAAACCTTGGTTAATTACAAACACAGAAGAGTACCACCAACCAAAACCTTTTGATACTCTTCATGTCGTGTATGCATTATTGTGGGACACCATTAAAGATGGAGGAGCTAGTTGTTGGTTCTGCTCATGTGGAGAAGTGCTAATTTTAATATAACTCATTCGTAGAAGATTCTCACCGCTGATATTATCATAATCAGATTATATATCAATATAGTTACGAACTACGGTTCTCCTAGTGTTCAGTCAAATCTCTACTTACTTTATGATATTAACATGACTGATTAATGAGGTTTTCGTTCTTTAATTCTTCTTATGTGCATGCTCAATGCACATAATACCAAATATAAAATTGAGAGTACAAATGTAGTTTTTTGAAAAGAAAAAACTATAATTTTGAACTCAAGAAAGAATATCTAGAATTTGCTTTTTAAAAAGTTTCAAGGCTTATATTTTGCATTCTATATCGTTTTTAACTTGTAAATTTTAAAGTGGGAGAAGGGAGAGGTTTACTTTGTTATTCATGGAATGGTACAAGGAGGATTCATAGAGCAATTGATCATCCTCTCCACTGAGCTTATGCTGACAAGACAAGTGTAAAGAAAATACTGGAAAATGGCGAAGTAGAGAGAATGCGAGCATCTTATCTCCACCTGTCCAACGACTTCGCTCTCATGCACACTGTCGGGATCTTCGCTTCTCGCGGTGCACTTCCGCAAGTCGACTGCCATTCCTTGTTCGAAAGGCGATTGCTCCAGTGCCCATCAATCGAATCAATTGAATTGCATTAGGTCTCAGTGGCTATGGCGCGGGCATGGTGCGCCACCTCTTGTCCGTCATTCGCGCTGCCTGCTCTATCTCCGCAAAAATTCCTGCATTCCAAGGTCGGATTCCGCACTAAATCCACCTCTCGCCGACTCGAACCACATTGCTGTTGCTCATCCACATCCAATTCGGAGCCTCATTCGCCTGTATCCACCCGGCGTCAGCTTCTTCTCCTTTCTGCTGCTGCTGCTGCAACCGCATCCGCTTTGCCTTCTTATGCTGACGAGGTATTTACCTTGTCCCTTGCGCTGCCACTTTTATTTCTATCGCCGCGAGATTGTATTGAGTACTCTGTAAATTAAGATTGTGTGCACTCAAAGAGAAGGATGCAATGCTTACAAGTAGTATCAACCGTCGATTGTTGTAGCTCGAGCATTTCACTGAATGTACCGTATGGTGATTTTGCTTAATTCAGCTTTCCTCAAGGGCGTGTCTCGAAGCCTAGTTAGAAGACGCTCGTTTCTTGAACGGTAGACTAGAGTCCCGTTAGGTTAGGACTGTTACGTATTTCCCTGCAATGAAACACATGCACGTCGATGTTTAGAGTCGTAAACACAACCGGGATAATAATTATCAAATGAGTTGAAATTCCTGCTAGAAGACTACATTTCGAGACTTACGGCACTTCCAGATCTGTCAGATTGCCTATCTCAGAAGGCAATTCTCCAGTTATCCCTTCGAAGTCACTTAATTCTTCGAAGTCACTTATTTCTTCGCAGCCACACCAGATTTCATTTCTAAGGTCGTTGAAAATGCAGCCATCAGGCCTATGTAACAAGCTGCGATATCAGGTAGACATATCGATAAAAAATGTCAAGTGAACGTGTGTGCTACATCCGAAACCAACAAGGATTACAACCTGGAACCTGGCTCGAACCACCATTCTCTTGAAGGTGGTAGATCAGCTAGAAACGATAATAAAATTGTTTCCAATCCGTAACGATATCTTGTTTCAGAGGTCATATATTACAGGTTGCTCGGATACAAGCATGAAAAAATCCGTGCAGTATGTCACTGGATACGGCTACGACCGGTCTGTACAAGATGTATGTTGGCTTCTGAGTGGAGATTCGTTTTTCTTCTTTTTACACCGGCATTCGGTTCTTGATCATCTTCTTGTGTATACATTAGCAGGAGGGGGAGTAGACCTTTCAAGATGTGTTTTAGTTCTAGACGATCTGTTTTGGTACAGATAATGGCGGTAACTCTACTTGCAGTTTTGAGATGTATTACATGGCAATTCTTCATGTTATACATACCTTGTCATGATAGTAAAGTTTGCCTTTTACTGGAGGATTAAGTTTCGATAGTTTGGTATATGAAGAAGTGTTTGCCCTTGTTGGATTTAGTAAGGTCCAAGAAATGCTCTTCTCTATAGCAGCAAAGCTCTTTCTGTGCAGGGTGATAGCAAAGTTCTTAATTGGCATGTATTTTCTGTCGGTGGTAGACTATTTTGTTCGTTCCAATTGATCATCGAAATTTGTCCACGTTCTGCTCAACCTAGTCAATTTCATAATTTTGAACCTGCTCTTGTGTGTTTACAGGAGGATGGTTCTTCAGCTGCTGACTTAACGATCACGGACCGTGTGTACTTCGAAGTCATGGAATGTCCAAGCTTAGCAAGGGCCGATCGAACCCTTGGCAACACGTCGCTGATCTGCTCAGATGGAGAAAACTTGGGACGCATCGTCATTGGCTTGTACGGTAAGCAGGTCTGTTATTTTTCATGTTTGGTAGTGGAATACTTCCTTGCCCTACGATGTTACTTTACCACGCCAAACCGTAGGCTTCTTCAGTCACTTTGGAGCAGATATAACGTATAGTGGACACCTTCAATTTCCCAGGCTTTCTATTCAGTCGACATTAAAAGTTTGACTTTTTCATTTCTGGCGAATAACCGGACTGATTCTGATTGTTAAGTGTATGCAACACCTAATAGTGCTTTTCCAGTTGCCTTAGAGATCAATCATTCAGTGCATGACTTTCTCTATGTCCGGATCATCAGTAATGCAAGGTTAATCTTTATATTCTTCTTTGCCTTTAAGAATAATGGCAAACTATGTATCATCGTTATGTATCACCATTGTCATGCTGAAATAGTTTCCTCTTTCAGGTACCGCAAACGGTGAAGAACTTTAGAGCCATGTGTACAGGAGAGGCGGGGTCGTCATTTGAAGGGACTATATTCAATCGAGTATTACAAGGACAGTATATATCAGGAGGTCGGCAAGGACCAAGGGATAAAGGAGAAACTTCACCACCAACGAATTTGGATCGAAATGAGGAAGTCGTTCGAGGAAATTCTTTTAAATTAAGGCATCAAAGACCGGGTACCGTCTCCCTTTGCTTATCAGAAAACGACGACGACGAGGGTATAAAACTAAATTCAGACTACCGAAATGTGGAGTTTATGATAACCACAGGTAAGGCAGAAAACACCGATCTTGTTACAATATAATTCTGAACCAGCTCCAAGTCGCAACTATCTGACTCCGCAATGTTTTATACCAGGCCCCGGACCTGCTCCTCAACTGGATGGCGGGAATATCGTATTTGGTACTGTACTTGAAGGTCAGTAGCTAATGACTTTGTTCGAGAGAGAAGCATGTTGCTTCATACTGATTTCTTGAATTTACACTATGATTGTCGCTCATTGCTCGGATTGTTCGATTGTTCAGGTATGGATGTGGTGGCTGCAGTATCAACGGTACCCACGTATAAGCCAAGTGGTCGAATTCAACAGTTCAATAGTTTTGCACAATTGTTGGGTGATGACCGTGCTGCAAGTGCGCGCGCCAACTGGGACAAGCCTCTCAAGTCTGTCGTCATAAAGAAATGTGGCCTCTTCAATGCTGCAAGGCCGCATTTAGCACCTAGTCTGCCATGAGCTCGCCAGCTATTTCTACTATCATGCCTCTGGAAGCATGATGACGCTTAATGGCTGTCTTGTGGTTTGGAGCAGTAGATTGTTTTTTCCTTGAGGCTTACCAGTGTATCTCTAGAGACCAATTGGAACATGATTGAGGAACGTTTTCTTTCTATTTCTTTCTTGTACAGTACAGAAAGTTGGGTGTTTGCATGCTGGGGCCATGTTCAAGGTCGACCCTAGGTCATCATGAAAATTTTCATGTATCTATTTGGCGCTGTACGTGGACGTAGAAGGTTTATGTATTCTGATTGGAAGTTCCCTTCAATCGATGTTTGTGTATATTCGACGTATGTACCTGTATCTTAACTCCTAATTGCTTGGGAAGAACACTGGTTTCAACCCAGGTGAAAGTCTTCAATTTACCGTAGAATCTAGTACCTGACTTGGACATGTACACTAATTCTTGGATTTCTCACCGTTTGTTAAACCATAATGTTTAAAGTTGAAAATAGAGTATATTTGCCTTCTTCTGAAGTGGGAAGAAATCTTTTATGGGTTAAGAAAAACCAATGCTAAGAGTAGACATGACTAGGAGCTCTTCAGAATTTCCTACCAAGATGAGTTAGGTACGCATCTACATCTACGCATCCTCTTAGAGGAAGTATAAAAGTTTGAAACTTTGAATGGGAATGTGTTGATATTCAAATACAAAGGTTGTATCGCAACAAGGAAAAGGCATGTGTAAACTTTATTTTATTAAAATTCCAAATGATGAGGTCATGCCTAGTAAATCTTTTAAATGAATAAAAAAAACAAGTATAGCTTGAAAATATTATTGTATGAAGTACATGTTTGGCAAAGTTTTGAAGTTTCCCGAACAAATTGATTTTAGGCATATTCTAAGTATACATGAGGATTCACGCCAATTCTAGTATGCCCAACCTCTGAAACTGAATTGATTCTAAAGAATAAGGATTTTTTTATGCAACCAAGTTTTTTAGAAAGACGTGAAATGTTTATACCCTTCCTAGTAGAGTTTCAATCTCATGGTGCAAAAATTGAGTAAATACAAACCTTACCAAGGTCCAAAATGATTTGCTTAGGCCTAATTAGACTTCACCATTGAATAACATATAAGAGCTCTATGTAGGTGGAGGAATATAAAGATCACATGAAAGTTGAAGTTTTCAAATAATACAAAGATTTTATGAAATGAGAAGTTTTAAAATTCTAGCATCAACTCATATCAAATATACAATACAAGAGATTATAATGTACATGTTGTAAAATTAAGGGTTGTGGAAGTCAGTGTAATATGTATTGTATTGTCAAACTCGTTAGATTTCACTCCTACTATCCACATTCTTTTCTTTATTTATCGAAACATTAAAAATTAAGTCTAAGACTTATCCAATATTGAACATATATAACAAAAATGGTATGTGTAGTCATTCTATTCTTTAAGGTAGCGACACCCATTCCCGTGGCTTTAAGCTAATTATCATACTTCTGAATGAGGAGTACGAGAAATTATTATACCAGGGGAAAGGCAATTAGATTTTAATCTGAAATGTATCGAAAAAGTCATGTTATTGGAAAATTTGTGTTCGTTCTTGATAATCAAAGTCAAAAATTGATTTGCACATTTTGACTGTGTCTAAATGGCCTTGATTCCGTGACTTGGAGAAGCAAATTCTGCCACTATACCTTTACTGCATTTAGTAATATTTGTTCTCAACAAATGATCAAAGTCACTCAGATTGAGGTGCCCTGTATGCTGACGCAAATGGGTACAGTAACGGGAATGGGTGTCGCTACCTTAGTACAATTTAAACATTCACAACAAACCAGTAAGGCAACACATTGCTTGAGGATAAAGCGAGCCACAGGGTCATACCATTTGACTAGTAAATAGTGTGGCACAGGAGTTCAAGGTCTGCTTGGTCCCCAAGGTTTAAGCTTCCCTAAACCCTAATTTCCCCATTCTGAATCGTGAACATTGCAACAGTTTTGTGGCTATGGCGACGCCCGACGTCCAAGCGTTACATCTGTCAGAGGAGCCAAAGCCCGAGAGCAGCAAGGTCCAAGCGCCCGAGAGCGGCGAGGTCCAAGCGCGCGAGATGACGGAGGAGGAGAAGCTGTTCGAGGAGAGGGTGCAGCTAGTATTGAGCGTGGGCGAGCACAACAAGTGCATCCCCGAGGAGAACAACTTCGGGGAGCTTCGGAACCTGCTCAAGAAGAAGCCACTCCCTGTATGCTATGACGGATTCGAGCCCTCAGGGCGAATGCACATCGCCCAGGGCATCATGAAAGTGATCAATGTCAACAAACTTACGAAAGCCGGATGCTGCTTCAAGTTTTGGATTGCGGATTGGTTCGCGCAGCTCAACAACAAGATGGGCGGCGACTTAAAGAAGATCCAGACCGTGGGACGCTACATGATCGAGGTCTGGAAGGCGGCCGGCATGGACCTTACTCACGTGGAGTTTCTGTGGAGTTCGGAGGAGATCAATGGCCGTGCCGCGGAGTACTGGCCTCTGGTTATGGACATCGCGCGACGCAATACTTTGAATAGAATCACGCGCTGTTGCACCATCATGGGCAGGAAAGAGGGCGACGAAATGTCCGCTGGCCAGATTTTCTACCCTTGCATGCAATGTGCCGATATCTTCTTTCTTAAGGCCGATATCTGTCAATTGGGAAACGATCAAGTGAGGGTTAACGTCCTCGCCAGAGAATACTGTGACCAAACCAAGCGGAAGCTCAAACCTATCATCCTCTCCCACCGTATCCTCCATTCTTTTCTGTCTCTCTTTAAATTGCACTTCTACATTGCCAAGAACCGTATGCTTATAGGAGTATCTTGCAGTAGTATACAGCTCATTTGTTGTAGATGAATGTATGTGGCCTTGACATGTCCTAGATATGCTTCCTGGTTTGTTGGCCGGTCAAGAGAAGATGTCGAAGAGTGACCCTAATTCGGCTATCTTCATGGAAGATGACGAGGTGAGAAGCTATTTTGGTAATGGCGTCAAAATTGTTGGAGTATCTTGGATTTGTTGATCGGTGTCTCATGAGATGGTGTTTCGAGCAGGCCGAGGTGAAGAAGAAGATAAAACAAGCTTTTTGCCCACCACAAGAAGTCGCAGGAAACCCTTGCATTGAGTACGTCCAGTACATTGTGTTGCCGTGGTTCGGGGAGTTTGAGATCCAACGTGACGAGAAGAACGGTGGCAACAAGTAAGACACCTTTCAAGCCTTTCCTTGAGGAAGGGGTGCTGATCAAGCTTCAAATTTGTGATAGCTCAGGCTTGCTTCTTTACTTCATGAAAATAGTGAGTTTTCAGGGTTTTTACTCATTAGGGTTTCATCTTTCTCGCAGGACATACAAAGATATCGAAGAATTGAAAAAGGACTTCAGTGAGGGAGCACTGCACCCGGCTGATTTGAAACCTGCACTCTCAACAGGACTCAATAAGATCCTGCAGGTACGTAAAACCGACCTTTATTATAGTTTTAGTCACTTTTCACTTAATTTCTGCATTATTGTTTTGAAACGTATCACCTCTTTACAGTGCTACTGTTCATATTTACATACACGCTACATTGCTAAGTAGGGTGTTCCTTTTTAATCAGCATGTAGTTGGTGGTTAATGCCTTCTTCAGAATTTAAGCTCCACATCTCTGACGCTAGTATTGGGACTGGTTTATTAATTTTGAATCGTCAAACCAACCTTTCCTCTGGTATTACTCACAATCTTGACAATTTAGTGTGCTGATAATACCGGATATATGGGTGCAGCCTGTACGCGACCACTTCAAAAACGACCCCAAAGCTAAGGAACTCTTGAAAACTGTGAAGGTAATTTGCACCCTGTACCTATCCTTTCGAATCCGAAACTACGTAGTTGTTGAACTGAAGCTACAAAGAATAAATCTGAACCGATGTGATTGTTTGTGCAGAGCTACAAGGTAACGAGGTAACTTACGTTGAGTAGGTGATATTGAAGACAATCACTCGAGAACTATTTCGATCTGGGTCACATTTTCTGTAATTCCCAGCTATTGTGAGAATTTATTATAGGATTTAGCAGAGCATTCAATATTCGGAGCATTCAGATCTATTAATGAGATGATGCTTGTACACACATTGTGGGAGTAGCATGTGATCAAATGGAGCCCACGCTTGATGGTTGCGGTCTCACTGTCAGGCTCATTCATGGTGCCACAAATGATTGTGCTGAGCCCCTTGTTCTCCAGCTCATCGTGGAGTTGCAAAGTCAGAGCCTGCAACCTCTCTATTATACTATTCAACCAGATGATGGTTTTATCCAACCAGATAGATGAATGTGCTTATTACATTTTGGTGATGAAAGGCACCTGCAGATATTGTCCATGAATAGTCACCAAGATAGAGCGTACTTTAGAGTATGAGATTCTATGTAGTAGTTTGAACTTTTGTATTTTTCTGCTATATCAACCGGAGAAAGAGGAACATGAGTTCGTTACAAGTTGTACTTTAAATGGTTGCAAATAGTATGATCTTACAAGCTTAGTAATCGGTAATTCTAAATTTCGAGCGCACCCATTTGACTTAAGAAGTATAATTAGCAACATTAGGCAACACAAGTGCTTCAATTAAAGATGCCAATACCATATTTAAAACATTCACATTTTTAAAGCCGTTTGTTTTATTTTGAATGAGATATTATGATCTCGAGCACAATTCATTAGGCTGCGGCTGCACGACGTGGTGTTAGAAGCGGTTATTTTTGTAGAGTTGTAGAAATTGTTGCATAAATAGAAATATATACTGCAAGTTACTAGTTACTGCTGCTACTAGAAACCATCCAAGTCTCATGGAGCCACTCAATACTGAGTGTTACTAAACTAGGAAATATCAATACTGAGTGTTACTAACTATGTTACTAACTAGAAAACTAGGAAATATCAATACTGAGTGTTTCTAACTATGTTACTAACTAGAAAATATTGTATCTAGTAGTTAGGAGGATAGAAAGTTGGATGGAAGTTAAGTTGACTTATTGTTTACTTAGCTTTCTAACCAACCTTCCATCCTCCTGACTTCTAGATATGAGATTTCCTAGTTAGTAACTCCCAGTATTGGATGGCTCTAAGAAAATCGAATTTTGGATGGTTCTAGTAGCATGCGACAACTTGCAGTATGAGTTTCTATTTACACAACACTCCTCCTCGAATACGAAAGTTATTACTCTAGTGTTTGGTCCTATATAAGTTATTACTCTAGTGTTTGATCCTATATATAACTCCTCCTCAAGCACAAGATACCTTATTAAAAATTACCTTTGAGTAAAAACCCATTTAATAGGAAAAACTCAAAGTGTAGAAAAGAGTATATTTAGCTCCGCATTCTAGTTGCTTGTATAAGTCGACGGTGAGTGTGGGTTGGCAAGGCTTTCGTAAGAATGTCAGCAACGTTATGGGTGGATTCAATTTTATGCACTTGAATTTGACAATTGGTGACCAGTTCTTATTTGTAGCCGAAGATTTGAGATCAATCTTAAGTGTAGCCGAAGATTTGAGATCAATGAGCTTGACTTGCTTTTGATAAATGCAACACCCGCTTGCGCTACACATGTTGTGTTATCCTCATATAAAATAGTTGCATTGATGGGAATGTTAAGTGTTGTCTTTTACTTTTACTTCGTTATGAGGGCTCCATTGCTAATCAAGCATCCTCAAGCCATGCTTTGAGCCGTTCCCCATTACATTGCTTGCATTTGTATATCAGACCATCACATAGTAATGCAGTCATACCAAGGTTACTACACCATCTTTGAGTACTACCCTTCCTTTCATTGAAGTTGTAAATTGCACATACTAGGAAACTAGAAGGAAATGCGTGTTGCATGAAGACTTTCTTTTTCTATCTCGGTATTTTGATTCTTACCTTATTTTTACTCTTACTTGATAGTATGGAATAGTATCTTGTCTTCCTGGTTTTGACTAACATGGCTGCTTCTACTTCTAAACCCATAGTAGATAACAAAGCCGATGGTAAAATTACTTCAGGTGGTGTCTTGATTTCAAGGTATATTTTATCTATGGCAAACTAGAAAAGCTTCTCGCTTATCCGGTACTAGCAAACTTTACAGTCGCACAGAAAAGCCGGACAATTGTCTTTATGCAAAAGCATATTGATGATTCAGTTCAACAGCAGTATTTACAAGTTGATGACCCAGCAGCCCTGTGGAGGCAACAGGAGGCGAGGTTTTGACATGGGACAACAATCTTTCTGCTTAAGCCCCGTAGTGACTAGGCAAATCTCAAAGTTTATGACTTTGCAGATTTTTCATTATACAACAAACAAGTGTTCACAATTGTATCTCAGCTACATTTGTGTGGAGAAACTAAGAGCAATGAGGATATGATTGACAAGACTTTGTCAACCTTCCCAATGCGTCTGTATTGCTGGCCCAGATGTACCGGACTATGAGGTTCAAAATCTACAGCGAGCTCACACAATTTCTACTTCTCTCCGAACAACAACAACAATTGCTGCTTAAGAATAACAAAGCTAAACCGCCACGTGAAACCAATGGATTAGTCATACCAACAAAGAAGCCCAACAGAGGCTGGAAGTCTAATTAGCAAAAGCAAGATCAGACTGCTTACACCACGCTGAACAATGAGTCTTCTAACTCTGACTCTTGCTCTTCTAGCAAATCTGTTTCTCGCAAATGTTTCAAGTGTGGTAGAGACGGTCACTTACAGAAAGATTGCCGAACATACAAGTGGTTGCCGAACATACAAGTCATAATAAATGTGGTTGCCGAGAATATATAACTTGAGAGTGTGAATCCAATGTCTGTTAAAGATGTGGGAGAATTGGACAAAAGACTTCTGATTGCCGGGCTAGGGCATACACAGAGAAGTTGTATAAAGAACTCCAAGAGCTGCGGAAGGGTCAGAGGGAGTCACACTCCTTAGTTGCCACATCTCTTGATGGCACTTACTCTGAGAACTATACAACTATAGTAGAGTCTTCGAACACTCACATCCAATCGGAGACGTCCGATGGAAACATAACTTTGTTCTATAGTGGATCAATTCACAGAATCTTGCATAACGGACGCTACTTTGAGTTTCCCAGACATGGAGCCATGACTCTAGTGCTTCAAGACGTGATTCCGAAGCATGGCGCACTTAGGAGCTCACCACAGTCACCGGAAAACGGAAGATGATCTTCCGTGAGTGTCGGGCGAGAGTGAAGCTCTCTAGAAGCGCAATCTTCATCTCCTCCAATGCGATGTTTGACACTGACGCACACCAAAGTGTGATCACCCTTCTCAACCTCCGAGCACATGGAATTCATGCCCTGACGGCGATAAGGGACGGTGAGAAGATTCTAAACTTGATGTATAGAGACAAGTGCCTAGCTACGACACACTACGGAGCTTAGGGCCTCTATGAAATTCTAATCTCTTGTGTCAATACAGGTGAACAAAACCATTCAACATATTCTGTTGTTATACCTCACAAAGTTCAACTTTGGCACTCGATGATTAGTCACCTAGGAGTCACCAACTCACCATGTTCAAACAAACGATGCATATTTTAACGAGTCACGAGGTCTCTCTAAGTGATGCCAACAAGCTTTGAGTGTGAGAGGCGTGTGCTCAAGAAAAAATTATTCTTAAGCCTTTATAGTAAAAACTGTCGCAAAATCTCTTTATACCACTTCACAGGCTTCAAGAGGACATCTGTAGTTCCATCAATCCTCCGTTCAGACCTTTCAGCATGCAAAAAGGTTGTAAGATTATTAACCACCCGCTTCAAGATGAAGTTGTTACGAAAGACCTCCTATTGCCTTGACTTACATATTATACATCTCCCTGATGGAAGCATATTTCTTCATCAAACGAGCTATACTCAAAAGATGTTGAATTTATTTTACATGGACAACGCCAACACTCTCTCAGCTCCAATGATACGAAATGGTAGCACCAAGGATGATGACCATCATCCATGTCAAGACAAGGAAGAGGAGTTCACAGATAGGATGCACTAGAATATGAATGTATTTGGTGATAGCATTTTCACTTCAAAGTAACAATACTGGATTTCTATGACCTTTTTTGAGTACCAATCTATTATAATCTTTCAATCTATGAGGTCTCATGACTCAAAATTTGACTCACATATTTTACAATATGTCTATTAGAGAATTGTACACCTCAGGTCTATATAGCTTGCATTCATTTTCATTTATGACACTTTACGAAAAAAATGTGTATCTAGACTCAAGACCCCCATTGGGCAGTTAAGGATTAAACACTACTTAGTAAAAAGTGAAGAATCATAATTTTCATATACTCGTGTGACGTTTTTAAAAATTACATATCAATTCACGTATAAACGGAAGTCATTCCTTGTGTAGTTAGAGTCATCTCATACCATTCCACATTTACTTTGTCATTCTTCCTTGACTCTTTTCTTTGCATGAATAAATTATACACACGCAAATGCTGCAGTTTGCTACACTAATTCTGATATTTCTACGCCAATGGGAAAAAATCAGGTCAAACATAAGACGGTACGGTAACACCATATCCCACTGTAGACAGTAGATCCTCGAAGATACTTGGTTCATGCGTCCCGCTGCCCGCCGTTGCTTCGATTGAGAACCGGCACAGGTCAGGTCAGCAGTAATAAATGAGCACGGGGCTAGTGGGTGGGTCCACCGTCCTAAAGAAAAGGAGATCTGGATCTGCCCCTCCAAAAGGATGTCAAATATAGCAATCAGATCTACCCTAGTTGGGTGAAAACCGAAAAGCGTCCATCCATACCTCGGGTGAAATCCTGACCCAGGGTTGGATGCTACCTTAGTCGAGTTCGCACCCCCCACTCCTGGTCATCAACGGTGAGCATCTTGGTGTAGTCCCATTTATGATGGACTTAATTATTTTCTGTAATCATTCATTTAACTCACATGTGATGCGTGTGCCTTGCAAAAAGGCTAATAACATTCCATACCCTCTTGTATTATTCTCCTCAATACAGGGGGTATTGTATTGATTCCCAGATGCATGCCGCCAACAGTGATCATGGGGCCTACTAATCACAAATCACAACAAATCAATGGTTCAGATGGCGACATGAAAATGTGAGTAGATTCTCCATGCAATGTCATGTTTTTATGATTATTTTTGGGTTGGAGTCCAATCAAGTCTACGATTTGTACTAAAAATTCAAGCCCACTGATAGATGTTAGATTAAATTGGCTGAACCGGTGGGATTAGGGGAGAAAGGGAGGATTTCGTTTTCTGGTAGACTCGCTATTAACTTAGACTAGGAATGCCTTTGGTAGCCCACCAAACAGAGGCCCTCAACCCCCCAATGGCAACATCTATCCAAACCTTGCTACTTGATTGGTTATATACTCAACTCTTACTCCTTGTTCATAAGTAGTTGAATGTATCATCCCCTAACTTTTATAAAGTTTTAGTGAAAAGAGAGTATGAAAACCTTAGTGCTTTAATTATCTGGTGTGGTTTTTTTTTTCTTTTTTTTCTTTTTTTTCTTTCGGTCTATAAACATCATCATAAATCTAATACCAAAGTAATATTGATATAAACTATCCACTTAGAATTTTTTTGGTATTCATCTTAAGATTCTTACACGTATATAAAAATTTCATAAAATACTAAATTTCATTTCATATAATTGGCTTGTAGTGGTAAAACATGCTCCATGTTTAACAATCTTCCGTCACTATATTGCTATAAAGTAATACCAAAGTGAATCCATATTTACCACACTAAATAGACTTAATTTGAGATCCAACTCAACAAATTTCTTTATGAAGAGGCTTTGGATTAAAATATGGCTCTTCAAAGTTTCAACTTATCATAAAAAAATTTATTTTTAATATTTGACCATGTAGGGGTCAACCACTTGTTTTACTACCTTGTCGTATAGTATCATAGTATGAGAATCTAGTTTGATACAACGTACATATGAGGTTTGACAATCGTTCATAGACAATAGTTTAACCCCTAGAAGCATGGAGGTCTCTTTACTCTCAAACATCTACGTGTTCGGATTGTAGCTATTAAAACAATAGTTATATATTTTTATTTCAATCGTCCGATCTTTTTGTTGACTTATTGTAGGTCACGTGAATGAAATTTTTACCCTTAGCGCCTCATCAATTGCAAGACCATAATGTATTCCTCACCAAAAAAATATTTTAAAACTCCATGAAATATAAATGCTACCAACAAACCAACTGCTGTCACGAAATCTCCAATTTCTAAGTTATTTACCTTCATCTTATTAACAATCTTGTAAAAAATAAACCAACTAAAAATTTCTTGGCTCAATGAAATAGCTTTGCAATAGTAAAAAACTGCATTGATATTTCCGTAGGAAAATCAGTCCAAATCTATACATCTTGCACTTATATGTACGCCATGTCATTGTAACAATTTTGATAAAAGTAACCTCTCTACCACAAGGAGTAGACATGTATTGGAATGCGAATCAACATACAAAGTTGAGATACAACAGTGGATGAGGGAGATACAAGTTCTTGAAATCCACGCATTTCCTATGTTTTTTCTATACAAATACTTCCATAGAAATCTACCACAAAAATGATCATAGTGAACAAACCCTCAATTAAAATAATGTTAGCTTTATCCAAAGATCACTCTTATGTATTAAAAATATCATGAAAGATTAAATGTCATCCAAATAATTGGTTCACAATGGCAAAACATGGCCCATGTTTCAAACCCTAATACAAAAGATGCCTTCACTAAAGTGGCCTCCAATTTAACCACACAAACTTGACTTGATTTGTGAACTAATTCAAGTGATTTGGTCCAAAACATGCTTCAAATTAAAAAGTTATGACACTTCAAAGTTTCAACTTGTCATCCAAAATGTCGAATTTTGACATTCTATACACTAAGGGGTTAAGCATTATGTCAACTAAATACTCTTCCATTGTAGTTGATGTGAAGCTGCAAGAAGAATCACATGACAAATCGCTCATCTTAAAGTAATGTAAGTAAGAGGAATATCCCTTGAAGTTTTTGAGTGAGCATTATCTAGATGAGAGAAAAAAACTCTAGTGTTCAACACCACCGTGAATAAGGTAGGAGTCGTGAAAACCGTCCAGCCCCAAAAACCGCACAGTAGGTTTGTGGGTAGGGTCTGTAAAACCGTCTGTTCATGGTAAACTGACAGGTTTTGGGAACCATCCACTGTTTTTAGCTCCCACCATGCATGCTGAACGGTTTTAGACAACTCCTATGTCAGTGTCCGAACCTATTTTAATTAATTTTGGGACATTCAATCCACAGTTTTCGGAATACAACCTTGCAAAAAAGCCAACACTCTATGTTCGGTTAGTGGGACTCCTAAGACTCGAGATTCAAAAATTCATAGGAAATTATAGGATTACTCAAAAAATGTTTTTTTTTTTTTTGGGATGGATTTGCACTAGCTTTGCAGATCATGGAAAAATAATTATAATTTTACACCACTATTCCAAGTATGCAAAGCTGAAATTCAGACGGTTTTCACCACTCCTACCTTACGGTAGAGGGGATAGCCAAACATGAAAGTAAACATTCACATGCGACGGGAAAGAACAACAAGCAGGTGAAACCCGGTGTCAGATACCCGGTGGAGGTGTGTCCAGGTCAGCGGGAATCCGGGTAACGGTTTCCAGTTACGGTGTGAAAGCGATGGTATCTCGGGGGCGGACCACGGTAAGTTAGAGTTCGATTCACCCTGCAAGTTTCCCCGTTTACCACGCCAACTGGCGGAGGGGAGGCGGAGAGGGCTGGGGCGCGGCAGCCGGCGGGATGAAAACGAAACGTGAGCGGCAGTAATAATTGAACGGCGAGGGGGAGCGAGTCGGAGTGAGTAGTAGTAGTAGTTGTTATTAGTACGACCACAGGCCAGGCCAGGCAGGGCCAGCGGCTGGTAGCGGCCACCCCGAACCCCGTCCGTCACTTCCCCTTTGCTCGCCGATTGCTCAGAACGGCTGGAGCACGCCTGTATTTAGTATCCCAGTCAAGAAGCTAGAGCATATTGTGCAATCACTCCACAGCTGCTTAGTCGGAATCCATCGGGAAGGGCAAAATCACTTTTCTCTGTTCACTGTGCCCCGGCGAGGGGCGTGCTGCCTACCTAATCCCCTTCCCTTTTGGACCTATGCAATCAGTGCGTAGTAGTTTGTAAGAAGAAGCAGTCCTTGCCCGCGAGCGCATCAATTCTCAGGTTGACTAGCGCTCCCTCCGATCTCTCCTGCCCTGGATCTGCTATTATGTGAGGTCAAGAGTTAGGTTGCGGCTGCTTGATAGCTGCGTTCTGTGTGTGTGAGAGCCGTGCTGTGTGAGAGTCAGTGATGTTGGGACGAGGTGCAGCGGCCGCCAGAATGCGGGGTCGCAACGATGGCGGCGCTCAGAAGCGCAAGGTGCTGGTCACCGTGTGCACTCTGGTGCTCATGTTCTCCGTTGTCTCGTTCTACCACGGCTCCTTCTTCAGCAATCGCAGCACCAAGACCGCTGTCGAGGATACATTTGATCCCTCCACTTCCGGTTGGAGCGCCAACCTCCTGAAAGATGAATCTGTGAAGTCTACTGGCGCTGATTTGAGCAGTGATGGACGTGCTGATGCTAAGGTGGCAAGAGACGAAGGGGCTTTGAAGGCTGATGACGATGCTGAAGTCAACAGTGTCGAGAAAGATGCATTTTCAGAGAAGATTGAAACACCTGAGGAGGAATCCACATCCGACGGTGATTCGCCGAAAACCTTTCCCGTAAGTGCAACTGGATCTTGAATAAATTCAGTTATTAACAACTCGGAGATTTGAATCTTTTGGTCTTGTCTGGAAGTTGGAGCTAGTAGTGTTTAACTGGGAAGGCATACCTTACACTCCGATCTTCTCTGCGGATCTACATTTTCGTTGATCAGATGTTTCTTGCAATAGTGGAGCTTTCGGACATTGGTCCACCTCTTGTTGTCTCTTGATCTTTCATTTTTGAAATGCAAACAGTCATCATAGTGACTTACGGAGGATTGATTTTTTCATTGTACAGGTTTGTGACGCTCAGTTCACTGAGATCATTCCCTGTCTAGACATCAGCATGAATAAAAAGCTGAAGCTGAAGCTCAATCATTCAGTCATGGAGCACTACGAGAGGCACTGTCCTCCAGCTGACCACAGACTCAATTGTGTTATTCCTCCTCCTCCTAATTACAAGGTACTAGATATTTTTGACTTTCATGACGTAGTTCATCTTGTGTCGTAAGGCTCTACTCTTCTTGTTCAGGATCCACCTAGCTGGGAGGATCGGAGCATTTTGTGAACTTACAGCGAGCTCTCAGTCTGTCTCTTAATGATTGTTTCACAAATGCGCAGGTGCCTATCAGGTGGCCGAGAAGCAGGGATGAAGTCTGGCAATCTAACGTGCCTCACACCTTTTTGGCAACTGAAAAGTCCGACCAGCACTGGATGGTCGTGGTTGGTCAGAAAGTGAATTTTCCAGGTGGTGGCACGCACTTTCCGAATGGTGCTGACAAGTACATTTCGTCACTCGCAAAGGTACGTCTGTATCCAGCAGGCTCTGTAGGGTACGCTAGATGTCACATGACCAACTCAATTATTTTCGATTCGTTTCCTGATTGCGGTAGGAAGAATCGAACTTCTAAAAGCTAAGAGATGTGGATCCTTCACATTTAGATCACCATAATTGTCTTTTCTCTACACCTTAACAGAAGTTGACCATGTCGACAGCAGTCTATGGTTGGATAATTCACTCCTTTTGAGTGGTCCAGCTACGAGATCCGTAGTGCAATTTCCGAGTACTGCATTTAGACATGATTTCGTGTTCCCCGGAAACAGTACTACTGTAGAAGAGTGCGGATTCATTTTATTTGTCTCGGTGATTACTTGTTCTGTAGGAAAAGAATATCGTCTACGATTTTTGGCCGCCATGGCAAAGTCTTTTACCTACCGGAATCGGTCAAATAATTTCTCTGCGGAATACCGTCAGCTTCTCGCAGTTCATGATTGCAATTCTCTTTACCGATCGTGTTCTCCTTACACAGATGTTGAAAAACCCGGATGCGAACCTGAGCATGGATGGCAAAGTCAGGACTGTGCTGGACGTCGGGTGTGGAGTTGCTAGCTTTGGTGCTTACTTGCTGCCTTTGGATGTAATTGCTATGTCACTGGCGCCTAATGACGTTCATCAGAATCAAATTCAGTTCGCTCTTGAAAGGGGTATTCCTGCCACCCTCGGGGTTCTAGGCACAAAGCGTCTTCCATACCCGAGCAAGTCGTTCGACCTAGCGCACTGTTCTCGCTGCCGTATTGAGTGGCACCAGAGGGATGGGATTCTTCTCTTGGAAGTGGATAGACTCTTAAGGCCTGGTGGATATTTCGTTTGGTCCGCTCCTCCTGCTTATCGTGAGGACCCTGAAGACCAGCAGATCTGGAAGGAGATGTCGGCACTCGTGGCTTCAATGTGCTGGACTGTAGCCGCTCATCAAGATCAGACTGTGATTTGGCAAAAACCCATGACCAATGAGTGCTATGAGAAGCGACCGGAGGGCCAAGAGCCCCTACTGTGCCAGAACAGTGATCCTGATAGCGCTTGGAATGTGCCTATGGAGGCTTGTATCACCCCTCTAACAGGTTGGTCACGAGCGCAATCTACCTTCATCTTCTTTCGACTCTATCACCATGAAGATTAGTGAGTACGAATGGAGATGTTGGCTTCTTTGGTGTCTCGCAACTAGTTTTGGCAGCTCTTACTTCAGCACATTGACTGAGTTGTCTAAAGTTGAGACTTTTTGAGAACTCCACATGTCAGCAAGTTTCATATTCACAGTTCTAGATCTTTTTACTGTGCAGAGGAAGGTAAGACTGTTGAGCCGTGGCCCAAAAGATTGCTGGCGCCGTCTCCTCGATTGAAAGATCTGAGAGTTGACGACAAGAAGTACCTTAGCGACACTGTAAGTTCTTGAACCTTCCCGCTTCTCGTACTTTCACAGAAGTTGTGTTTGGGTTTCCATTGTCCAGATGTGTATCGCACTGTTAAACTTAGTTGCGCTCTGACAGTTTCATTCTATGTACGTGCGCTGTCCACATGCATTTAATTTCAAGGCAACGTTGGTAGAGGCTTGACGCTTGCGGACGTATGTAACCTCGTGCAGAGCATATGGAAGAAACGAGTAGATTTCTACTTGAGAACTCTGAAGACTGCTAGCCAAATTGAGCAGAACAGCGTGCGGAACATCATGGATATGAAAGCGAATTTCGGCGGTTTCGCAGCTGCTCTCAGAGAAAAGGACATGCCTGTATGGGTTATGAATGTGGTGCCATCATCTGGCCCCAACACTTTGGGGGTTGTCTATGATCGAGGATTTATTGGATCTCTACACAACTGGTAAGCATTTCTCAACTTCCCAAGTTTCTTTTACTGTAAATAAGGTGCTGATTACACTACACGAAGTACGGCAGCATGTCAGATCAGGAAATGATTTTGATCCACTTGTTTCGTGTATACTTCGAATTCAAAATACGGACAGGACTACTATTATCACATCTGTTTCAGAGGACATTGTGTCCATTTCTCGATGCTGAAAGGACTCCCTTTGATTTTTTCAGGAACTTAGCAGTGTTTGCATTGACAAGGTTTTGAGAGTCGTTTCTACTTTGATATGTGTAGGTGTGAAGCCTTTTCAACATACCCACGCACGTACGATATGCTGCATGCGTGGACCGTATTTTCAGACATTGAAAAGGAGCACTGCAGTATTGAAGATTTATTGCTGGAGATGGATCGTTTGTTGCGTCCGATGGGGATAGTTATCATCCGGGATAAGGCAGCTACAGTTGACCGTGTGAGCAAGTACTTAACAGCTCTCCGCTGGTCGAATTGGTCGAAGGTTGTCGACGCTGATTCCGACGAGTTATCAGACGAGGATGAAAAGATCTTGTTTGCAAGGAAGGAGTTGTGGCAACCAGAAGACGCATTGTAACATGCAGGGGTCTACGGAGGGAAAGTATTGCAAGACAGTAGGGGAAGTTTTGAAATGCCTCACTCGGATTAAGATTTTCGGGGATTCAACATTCCAGGCAGTTTTGAGTACCTTCTGTGTTGCTTTGAGATGCTAGATGGTTTAGACCTTCAGTGTTGAAGGTATGGATAGTTGTCATGCTTCAACACTCTAAGCCGAAGATTAGAATATCGTAGGCCGGGTTAGTAGAGATGCTTGCTTCGTCTGGCACAGCATGCATACTAACAAAGGATTGACTAGGGATCATTCGGTAGGCCTTCTATATTTTACAGCCTCATTCTTTTTAGGTTTAGACATTGTAGGAAGTTGGTAGAACAACTGCGAGTTTTCATTGTTAGCCATGGCATCCTGCCGACAAAAATGTGAGACAGATCGGAGATGCTGTAACACTCTGTAAGCTGCATACGTGAATTCAAGTTGACGGTCTGTAATACTGGCCGATCACATTTGTGCTCGTTTTGCCCAACGAAGAGACACATGTTCCGCATACGTACTTTGAAGTTGTTAGCATGAGAACTGGCTGCACAGAAATGTGTACAGGATACGTACTAATTTTTAATCATTACTTCTTTGAATTTTGATGTATGGATGTGTACAAACAGTGTTCATTATCTAGCATTGTAAAAGGGAAATAGATCCTTGTCAGAAGTGAAACCCTGTAAGTCAGTATAGACTTGGAAAGGAGATCTTCTATAACTGTCAATCTTCTACAGCGGCTAATTGTGTACGTTAAATCCATCGAAGTATTAAAAATTTGTCAACAATGGAGATGATACCGGTCGGCTTGGCAGCTTCCTCAAGGACGTCCAGTATTTTGTCCTATTGTTAAAATATGTGCACGGACAAACTGAAATAGGGTATGTTCAATATCTTCCATTGTGAGCTGTCTCTTCCTGTATCAAAGCAAGATAGAAGACTGATACAACTGTTGTTGGTTTGCTTGAGTATGAATACTTTCTATAGACATGTGCATTGGAAATCCGTATTCATTTTGCTAAAGTAATGGCGACCCTGACCAGAGTCGATGATGCTACATAAAACTGTACAGATTATTGTTAAGGTTGATGAACGATTGCACATGTAATTGAATAACAATGTACTATACGCTTGAGAAATACGTCAACAAGCAGAGTAATGTCTTGCTCGGGGAAGGATACAAGTAAATGTCCGATTCTCCTTTGGTTCGGGACAAAGATCATTTCATGCGTAAGGTGATAGATACAAGAACTTCATCGTCGTTAAGGAAGTACAGCCATCTCCATATCTGGATCCCATCGGACATGTCGACGAGGTGATACATGACTGCACGGCTGTTTTAGAATACTAACAATGATTTTGTGAGAGCGTTCCTCTCAAACTTTCCCTGAGAAGTATCATACTGAGGAATCTGTGATTAGCACTAGATTTGTTGTCCAAACGACGACTTCCTTAAAGGGACAAATGTGGGAACGCCTCTTGAAAGAAGCGATTCTGGCACCTCGATACCAAAAGTGTAATATGGTCCGTTCATTGTACAAGTCTTCCTTCAGTCTACTGTGAAGGAGATTCAAGGCCGTCAACTCATATCGATAGCGATCATGCTATCGATTAACTTATCATGTTTTGGGCTTCCATCATAGTTACTTTCATGATTGGAGAGACAGAAATGAGGACTGTCTGTGAATTTAAGGAACCTTGTGATGAGAACCATACGATTGCTCGAATGGTAAGTAAACAGAGCCATTTCTCATTTTGACTGGTCCTCTTCGAACAACTTCGGCATAGAAAGTCCCACTCTGTTTGCAGTGTCTTGCAAACGAGCTGACTGCTCTACCTCCCTATCGATACCAATGTTGTATGAGATCAGCAGATCCTGCAAAAACGAAATGACTATCCAATTAGATCAAAGCAGCAAAACCCTAACCCTAATGTTGAAATCCAATCAACTATTCCTCGTCAAGGCTAAGAGCCACAGCCAATCCAGAACCGATTAACAATCCCAGAGAGCGAACGAGGAGATCAATATAGCACTGCGTTCTACACCCCTTGTGAGGAAGATGCTCAATAGGGGCTCTAGCAAGTGCGTCGTTTTAGCTAATATCGTGGCGTCATTTAACTCAGCATCTCACGTAAAAGAGAAGAGAGGTGATAAAACGCCACATTCACTCTGCGAGTTCGTTCAGCCGCCAGTCCCATCTGTAAACGGGACCTGCGGATAGTTATGAACTCAGAAGGGAAGTGGGATCGAAACAGGCAAGATGCGCACCTTGTGAGCGTGTACACTCTTGACGAGATAGGAGTAGTCCTTGGCTAATGCGAGATTCTTCTGCAAGGCATCGACATCCTTGGCAGCGAGACTGTCGCGAAATTTCTGACCAATGAAGTCACTGAACTGGTCGCCCTTGATGTGCTTGCGGACAGTCCTCAGCAAGTCTCTATAGACGGGCTGTGCCTGAGCAGCCATGGCTTCCGAGATACTCTACAAAAGCACGAGGGATACAAAGAGCAGCAGGAAGTTGTAGGGCTTTATGGAGATTTTGAAGCAAAAGTCTCGAAACCCTAATTGAAAGAGTGACACGGGTAGGGTTTCGTAATTTTTTCGACCGGGAGTCCGGAGTGCCCGGCTGGAGGGCGGGCAGGTGTCAGGACGAGAATAATTGTTTGCAAAGGCTTCAGGGTCCCTTTACAATGGAGCAAGAGTCATGACCATGAGCCATGTCCATGAGTCATATCCATGAACCATGTCCATGAGCCATGATCAAGAGCCGTGACCATGATAAATCAAGTATGAAAGTTTGAGTGGCTTGGTCACTCTTGTGGTGTAAAGTGAATTTGGACCAGGACAAGATCAAGCTCAATATTCTAATATAATTCCTCATTATTCTCTCTCTTACCCTCTTCTTGTTCCCCATTTCTTTTTTAATTTTTGAACTCTAGCCAATCAATGAGCCTCATCATCTCTATGATTGTACTTGAGTTGAGGTATTTGCTTCAAATTATCTATAATCAAGGAGACCATGTAAAAATTATCCACTATGCAAAATTTAGCATACTTTGGGGACCTTGAAGTTAGTGATCATTTTTTTATTTTTCAAGGTAGTGTAAAGCCAAATGGACCAAGAGCACTTTACTCTCCAATCATAAAATTTAACCCTTAAACGCCCTTGGGGTCTAAAACGGGCAGCCCAAAATTGGATCACAGCATCTTTTGGACTTGGGCATCATGAATAGTGCACTTTTTGAACTTGGGCATCATGAATGGACCAATCAATGATGAGCTTGCAACCTCCTACAAGGTTATGTACCACCCCAACCTACCTACCACAATCCTTTCAAAGCACAAAATCCTTCATACAAATTGTGATTTGAATTGTAAAAATTCACTTTTTGAATGCATCATAAGATGGTGACCAGTTTGACATCAAAATATAAGTGAAAAGTTGGGTACAATGAGAGCTACAGGGAAGATTTTGTTGGAATCAAGCCCCTCGGGCTTGCTTGGGCGTTTAAGGGTTAAAAGGCCATGGTCAATCTTCATGGTCCATAGTGTAAAGCGACCCTCATATGCACTTCCAAGATAAAACATTTGTTATTGAAAATTTTAAAATCACTTTGAAGTTGAGAATTTGTACAAGACAATGTTTTTGAGCTTCACAAAAGGCTATACTTGAACTTTGAATGAATTATCCTTTTGATTTGTATGAGTGAATATTATCCACGTGATAGAAATTTTAAATTTGAACATGTACTTAATCTTTCCCTAATATCATTACTTTCTTTAAGTGAGGTATACCAAAGGAAATCAACAATAAAAGCGGGAGACTAAATTTAAGGCCTAGAAATCATAAAACTCCCTTGATCATTTTATGCTAACTTATGAATCACATGGGGGCCCTTGTCCCAAATATTCACAAGAGCAATTTCAGAATTATATTGCACCTCTTCATAATCTCTATGAGATAAATAAATAAATTTTCGGAATGCATTTCAATGAAAATATTTTGAAAGGTAATTCTTTCAAATAGTAAGTTAATCAAGAGATGACATTTACCAAAATTGTAATATTCCTATACAATTCTATGGTTGTTCAATAGGTTCATATGGTGAACCATCAGTATGTTTTAAGACCTTTGATTTTCCAATATCAATCAAATCGTGAAAACAATAGATATAAATACAATTGTTACCGTAATTCTCCAATTGTTACGTTCCATTGCATTCACACTCACTATCAGTCGATCAAAAAGCAAAAGTTTCATGAATATATCTTTCTTTTGGCTACTGAACAGAATCTGAGGGAAACCTACCTTGTGAAAGGCAAAAGTTTCTAAGCCCTTCCTCTCTCGATTTGCTTTTGAAAGCCGGGGTTTAGGGTTTTAGGGCAATCCCCGGCAGAGCTCAACACACAAGCAACCTTCTCGGCAGGCTCCCGAGTGATGCTGCTTGCCGTCGTCACTGTAGACGTTAATCTTTCTCGTAGTGCTCTTCTGATTCATAGCTGGTGCTAAGATTTTAGCAGCTGTATTGCTGTTAAGGTTCATCCTCTGTGCCTCCCGCTGATTGTTGCGTCCGCTCCACAATCTATTGTACCATTGGATCGAGAAGGGTTCAGTGTTCAGGGTTTATGCCCTTCTCCCCCGCATTCTCCCCAACCTTTCGGAATGGACATTGTGGCGGTGCCCGCTGAGCAGGCAGAGGAGCAGCCGCTGAAAAAACCAGTGTGGGAAGATGAGCACGATGCCACAGCTGTGGTGGACGTTACCCGTGTCAGCCGCTTGAAGAAGCTGCGCACCACCGCTGATGAGAAGGTCATTCCCGCGGTCGAGTATGCGGCTCGTTTGCGCGCTCAACATGCCAAGCTCAATCCGGGAACATCCTGGGCTGAGCTCCCTTGGCAGAAGAAGGCCAAGAACAAGCGCAGACGTGAGTCCGGAGACGACTTCGGTCTAGGGTTAGGAACAGAAGAACCTGAGGATGATGAGTACGATGAAGAAGGTAGTAATCGGAAACTCTTGCTTGAGCAATCTGAACTAGTGGTGAAGAACAAGGGCCGACTTCCACAAGGAACGCTGGAAGTGACGCGCGTGAAGGACGCCAACATTGTCGAGCCCTCAGAAGCCGTGGTGCGATCAGTTGAATTTCATAAAAACGGCCAGTTGCTAATGACTGCTGGATTCGATAAGAAACTGAGATTTTTCCAGGTCTGTTTTTCACCCTGTAGCAAATTCTGCAACTGACGTGATTCCTATGATTGCAGTTCAAGTATTTGGTCATTACTTTTCGTGAATAAACTGAATGACTATTGCACGATGGAAATCATACGCTAAATTTAGGTTTGGCGCTTCAGTTTGTCAACTGCTGCTCTAATTCATGGTCAATTGACGTGATGATTTACCGCCTGTGTGCAGATTGACGGGAAGAGGAATCCCAAGGTGCAAGGCATCTATCTAGAAGATTTTCCAATTGCTAAAGCGGCGTTTGTACCCGACGGGTCGGGAGTAGTAGCAGGTGCAAGGCGGAAGCACTTTTTTGTATATGACATACAAGCTGGCAAGGTGGACAGGATAAACCCCTTGATTGGTCGTGATGAAAAGAGCTTAGAGATTTTTGAGATTTCTCCCGATGGCAAGCTTGTGGCCTTTGCTGGTAGTCAAGGCTACATCATTTTAGCCTCTCTCAAGTCAAAGCAATGCGTCGGCACCTTGAAGATGAACGGTAAGCTCAAATTCTAAACGCTCTATCGTACGTTTGCAATCTGGTCATCCTACCATGGCACTCAAAAAAACACATCTTCTTGCACAGGTGATGTGAAGAACCTGTCTTTCGCAGCAGACGGGAAGGAACTGCTCAGCATCGGAAGTGACGGTGAGGTATACACGTGGGATTTAAGGTCACGAAGGTGCATTCACAGGGGCCCTGATGAAGGATGTGTGATCAACACTGCCATCGAAGTCTCCCCGGATAGTACGGTTTTCGCGACGGGATCAAACTTAGGCGTGGTCAACTTGTACGATAGGAAGAAGTTTATGGGCGGCGTGAGGACTCCAACGAGGGCGTTCATGAATCTAACAACCTCCATCGATGCCTTGAAGTTCAACTTCGACTCTCAGATCCTGGCCATGAGTTCTGCAGCCAAAAAAGATGCCGTGCGCCTCATTCATGTTCCCTCCAACACCGTGTTCTCCAACTGGCCCACTTCCAAGACTCCGCTTCAGTATGTTCAATCCATGGCTTTCAGTCCCGGAGGTGGCTATTTTGCAGCTGGAAATGGTGCCGGTAAAGTACTCCTCTACAGACTTCATCATTATGATCATGCTTAATCGTCAGGAACATTTCACACATTCGCAAGTATCAAAGTAGTTTAAACGATCTTCAGGTACTTGAAATTAGGAGCAAGTTTTGCATAGGGATTTAGAGATAGACAGACGTCTGGCAAAGGAAACTGTACATTATTCATGTTGAGTTCAGTTACATGTAGTCAATCTTTTCAAACTCAAGCCTTTCTCTGTGTCTGGCCATGATCATATTGGTAGCCCTGTCTTGTCACGAAGATGGACATGAGATTTTTTCTGATAACAATATTAATCGTTGATACTAATGTCTGTGTACTTGCTAGTATGACTTGTATCAAATTCTGTCGTCATGCCTTGCCTTCTGTTTTCTGAAACTTACTCATGGGAGCCATTTCTTGTATAGGAGACATGGCTTTATGTCTATTATTGAAAGATGGGATGAATTATTGATTGAAGGGACTGCACTATCGCTTCCTAGAATAGGTTAATAATATAATGTACTTGTATTATTCTGGTTGTACTAAGACTCGGACCTGCAGCATTTAGTTGATGATCTAACGTAAGGTTGGTGTAGCTGTAAAAACAATACCATGTACTGTACGGTGTGCACACACTTTAACTGGCTTATCTGAGGACAAGAGGTGGAGCGCCTGAACAATCCATGCAAGTTACCCCTAAATGAGTAGCTCTGGCTCTTCATAGAATCATGCCGAATCAGTTTATTTTAATTTGCAGGTAGGCTGATGTACAATATATGAAGTCTAGGATGGGTTATGTATAGGGTAATCCACACGACAAAGGGAAAATGGAAATAAGTCCTTTGACCATTCGGGTAGAGCCCGATGAGGAGGGAGATTTATTTCTGGGTTGCCAAAGAGGTGGGAGTTGTCTGGCGTAAACACGAGTGAAGGTAAGGGAGTTTGGTATGTTTCTGAGATTTTCTTTTCATTTTTTTAAATTTTTGTTTTTTTTCTCAGTTGTCCATATTGACATTTTTCCACAGATGAATATGTTGGAAAGATTATTATAACATGTAGGCATTTAAAGTTGAGAAGTTAGGGATTACCGACAAGGTTGCTCTTTTCTTGTAAATAATGTGCCAATATAAATTCATCTGTCAACGCCATCTGTATTCCCTGACCAATTCAAAACTAAATTCACTTATTATATATTTTTTCATACTGTATCAGATTCATGTGCTCTCTGAATATATCATGCACAAATTATTCAATAGTTCTTCAAGTATTAGTGAATGAAGAGTTGAAGTTAGTTTCTTGCATTTGCTCAACAACCTGTTTTCTTTCAATAGCACAACGGTGTGCTCAATGCATTTAGGCCCTAAATATATTTATCTTGAAGTCAATTGTTCGTTGGGAAAACCCAGAAACTTGGGCCCGTGCACATCCTTTATAGATATTATCAACTTCCAATACAATTATCAAATCGACTTTGTTGATAGAAGTTAGAGAAGGTAAGATAGTTCAAGATTAGCAAGAGCTATTTGCAACGATCAAGCATTGTAGAGGGAGTTTATGAATCAATGGATCTTGTTCTTCGTTAAAGTATTCTTGGCTTGAATGCGCTCCAATTATCTTGCCTAGTGAGTATTTGTATACCATCTTGAAACACCACCTACACTCCTTTGGATCACCTTAAGAGGTTTGGTTTTTGGATTGGAAGAAACGCTAAATGTTTGTCTAACAAAGAATGGACTTCCCACCTCTAAGAGCTTAGGATTTGGGAAGCCATGGTTGATGCCATCAAAAAGGCTTGGGTTCGCACTTCCATGTTGATCACCAAGCACCCCGTTACAAGGACAAGTTTTTCAAAAGATTTTATAAGCTCTTGTGTCTGCAATTGGTCTATGTGGAAATATTTGAGTTAACTTTGTGTTGGAAAAGGGGGCAACAACCTCTTGGAGAGTTTCTATGACCATTTTGTGTAAGGGACAAAATCAGGTTGAGGTGGTGCAGCGACAAGGCATGTCTTGGGGGCCAAGTTGGCACAGTTTGGAAGGACGCATATGAGTTGAGCTGGCAACGGGTAGGAGCGATGAGGAGCAACGACACCAAGCGCCGTAGGAGGCACGGGAGCGCATGAGCTCAAGGGAGGCAGTTTTGAGGGCGGCTTGAGGGACCATCGCCGAAGGCGTGCTAGCCTCAACAGTTGGCCAATTGCAGAGTTTCCTAGAGCTCGCTACATCTCCGCTTATATCCTAGAATATGGATGCAATAGGTCTTCTAGTGGTTTGATGTCGATTAGTCATTGTAGGCTAGTTTAAAAATCTAATACCGACTACCCAAAGCTTTGCATCATATGCAATATAAGAATAATTCCATAAATTTGAGGAACTGGTTGGTCACAAAATACTGTACCAAGATAATATGGTACTGTACCTGCACGACCAATCCATCGGTTCAGTGTGGAATAAATATGGTAGTTGAATTGAGCTTCTGGCTTGGGCAATTTTATGTATTTACTTATCCAAACCAATCACTGTACTAAATGAGCCAAAGCAAATCAACTTCGGGAAAAGGAATAGCAGAAAAGGAATAGTTTTTAGCCAAATGAGTTGAAGACAATGTCAAGAGTCCATGGTCGAGAGCGCAATGTATGACGGGATGATATGGTCAGGGCACCCTCATTGCCTGCCATGGACGCAGACACAATGGCCTGAGGGAGGAGAATATGGGATGATGCATAAGTGCCCCCACGGCCTCAGTACACCAGCTTTCCCAGCTGGATATAACATGGGCCTCCAGACCCCAGTCGCCCCTTCATTGACCTTTTCATCCACGCGCGGGCGGGTGTCCCAAATTCCTCTTTGTCCGGCCCCGGTTATGATGACCACCACGCTCTTAAATTATATCTCACAACATGGTTTCCTCTGCAAACTTGGTTGATAATTGTGGCTCATTCAAGAAACTCGTCACATGGAGAACTGACCCAACACCCCATCCCTCATTGCAAACGACCACTGCTTGACCTCCGTACAAAAACATCAACATGTGATATATGCATTTTCAAAAAGGAAATGAGAGTACAGTGACTTTTGGTACTTCAAAATTTAAGAATCTGATCCCTGGAGTTTAGTAACCGTTTTCTTTATCCCATCCATAGCTGGTTGCAGCAAACAATCTAGGGCATTTAGCAATTGGATATGTGCTTAATTCCTAAACATGCTTGGCTATCTTTAGCCAAAAAACTCAATTTTGAAAAAAATGTCATAGATGAAAATGAAGATGAGTTATTTAGATCTTAACTGTTCAAATTTGTAGTAAATCTATTGTAGGTCATGTGGACCAAAATTTGATTCATGAAGACTCATAGATTGCGAGATCATAACGTCTTAGTCCTCAAACCAGACTACAAAATTCTATCATTTTCACTTTGAAGTGGAATGCTATCAATAGACCACTTTGGTCCAGTTATTATTATTATTCTTGCAAGCGATCTTGGATTTGCAATGAAATTTTCACCGACTAGGAAGGTTTTCACCTTTATCTCAATACACCCCTCTACCAAAAAAAGTCCTTGGCTCAAACAATAGCCTTGCAAGAATAATAACTGCAAAAACTTTTACAAATGAAAACTAGTCCAAAACTACACTCCTTGTATTCAAATTCTTGCCTTACCTTTAAAACACCTTCAAATAGTTCAAGGTTTATACCACTAAAATTAAACTCTAGTTGGAATTCCTCCCACAAAAGAGTGTCAAAAGTCATCAGTGGATGAAGGAGGTATAGCTCCTCAAAAATTATCCTTTTTTCACTTTATTCATCGTAGAAACATCATTGCAAGTCCAATACCAAATATATTTGGATCAAAAATCCTCCAACTAGAAAGTTTTCAGCCTATTTTTAGATTATGATCATATAAATTATTTTTTCATAAAACTATTTTTTTTGTCTTGCCATAATTACAATGGTAAATCATGCCCCATATTTTGAAAATCCAAAAATAAGAGTTGCCTTCACAAAAATGCATGCCATTTATTTATAGTTGATTTATGGGTTTGAATTTTTACCACAAGAGTAGGCTATATTTAGAACCCAACCCAATTTATTTCATCCCAATTGAACTTTGGGTGAAAAAGTTATGGCTCTTCAAGAAATTTGCCCTTCATCCAAAATGTCATTTTTTGATATTAGGAGAGTTAAGGGTTAAAGTTTGTTTTCACACAGTTCTTTGTAAAGGGGTATACAATAATACTTAGCACCTCCACAATTTTGGGAGAAGTCTTTTCTTTGTAGGGAATGTGTAATCAATGAGGCTTGGAAGAGTGTGGTAAATAGTAGTCACACTCACCTAAGGTAGGAGTGGCTAAAACCGTCCAGCTCCAAAAACCGCACAGTAGGGTTCAAATATTCATAGAAAATTATAGGATTACTCAATTTTTATTTATTTATTTATTTATTTATTTATTTATTTATTTATTTATTTATTTATTTATTTATTTATTTATTTATTTATTTATTTATTTATTTATTTATTTATTTATTTATTTATTTATTTATTTATTTATTTATTTATTTATTTATTTATTTATTTATTTATTTATTTATTTATTTATTTATTTATTTATTTATTTATTTATTTATTTATTTATTTATTTATTTATTTATTTATTTATTTATTTATTTATTTATTTATTTATTTATTTATTTATTTATTTATTTATTTATTTATTTATTTATTTATTTATTTATTTATTTATTTATTTATTTATTTATTTATTTATTTATTTATTTATTTATTTATTTATTTATTTATTTATTTATTTATTTATTTATTTATTTATTTATTTATTTATTTATTTATTTATTTATTTATTTATTTATTTATTTATTCATTTATTTATTTATTTATTTATTTATTTATTTATTTATTTATTCATTTATTTATTTATTTATTTATTTATTTATTTATTTATTTTTGGGGGGGGGGTATGGATTTGCACTAGCTTTGCATACTGTCGAAAAATAATTAAAATTTTACACCACTATTCCAAGTATGCAAAGCTGAAATTCAGACAGTTTTTGGGGCTGGACGGTTTTAGCCACTCCTACGTTAATGGCTTCTCAATAGCCGCTTTAACGAAGACCATTCTTCGATTTTTAAAAGTTGAGAATCTTTCTAATAGTGTTGCTCCCTTAATAATTGCCTACGGTTGCTCAATTACTTTACCTTTGTTACATGTACTAAAGACAAAACTTAGAATAAAAGTAAAATCTCAATTTTTGGCAAATATTTGAAGTTACTGCAAACTATTTGATTTTGGACAGATTTTGAAAATTCGGTATATGAGCATATACCGGAGTTCGAGCAGTTTTGGGCAGATTTTGAAGCTCAAAATGACATTTAAGAAAGGTAAGGAAAAATTCTACAATGTGCAAAAAGTTTCAACTTCATACGATCTATATTTAGTAATTGAGAACATGACCATAGTCTAATCGACCCCATTAGGGCTCATTTCGACATTAGGGGTTAAAACATTGCCACTCTACTGCAAAAATGCCCGTTCAATGTAAAGTCTACAATCTTGTGCTCGGGAAAGCAATGCCATGGCTCTCTTGGGAACACAATTGTCCCTCCGAGCCTGCTTTGGCCAACAATCTTAGCATGCACAAAAGCCAACTTCTAGACGTTCCCCTTGCCACCTCTATGCTTCTTACTCGAGGCTTTTTATTTCTGCTTCTTGCGGATATGGGTGGCCCTCAAAGTTTTCTAGACACTGGGGATAAAAAGTACCAAGAAAACTCAATTTTAACCCCTAACTCTCCTTGTTGCAAAACGGTCTAAGTCACAAAATTTGACCTTCCTTTAGATTAACCTCAAAAAATCTCAATCCAAGCATTATTTAAAAGATTCAACGGTAAGATCTCAAAGTTCACTTGACATTCTTCTCACATACCAAATTTGAACCGTTCATTCTTCCTTATTTATGAGATTATAATGGTCAAAGTTGGCTGAGTTTTTCTCCTGCGGAGACCTCCACAACCAGTTTCGGGTTTTAAGGAGAGTTAGGGGTTAAATTAAAAATTTCTGCAGATGCGTGGCGATGCTTCTGTACGTGGACTCTTCATTTCTTTGCATTGAGAAAGTCCACAATGTTTTTTCCAAACATGATGTTATTACCGTGTTGTCATTCTGGCGGTGAGAATCAAGTTCTTTATTCTTCATTTTTTCAAAAAGCAAAGTGCATGAAATGGTGTTGGTAAGCAAAAGTGGGTGTAAACCTGGCCAGTCAACCAAAGGCAACAATTATAAGTTATAGTGACGTTGTGATGGGATTCTTGACTACCCACCCACCCCCACATGACATATCATTCTATACTCTCCCGTTTTACCCCTTCTATGCTCTGAGGTCCTTATTTTCCCATTACATCATGTCATACTTGCTACCATGTATCTTATTTCAACGACAATATCATAAGTGTACAGACTATTCCCCAAGTCATTGTACACAGATTCACCACGACTGTATGAGTGTATACATTCAACTTTTGGGAATTTCTATGTCAAGTGTAAGGGAAAGAGGGGCTCGACGAAACTTATGTAAGTTTGGAGTCAATCTTTCCTTCTTTTGTGTTAAACTGGTCAATGACTTTGTCAGAATTTCTTAATTCGGTATAACATGCGTGTAATTACACATATCATGTTCACCATGTAAACCATATGTACTAAAAATACCAGGGAATATCGTCACGGATAGGTCGAAGGGGCATTTTACTCATCCCAACCCCACAAGGGTTTGGTGTTCTTATTTATTTACCAAAAATACCATATCAGGCTTACAAAATCGTTTGGGTTGGGTCCCAAATCAAGTCTACTTTGTGTTGTAAAATTGCAAACCCATACAATGAAGTGTGAATAAGTAAAAAGCACTTTAGTACAGGCGACTTTTGTTTTCCGGATTCCCAACATGGAGCATATTTTACCATTGCATGTCTATCATTTAAAACGGAAAATAGTTCTTCATGAAATAGCTTTCTAGTTGCAAGTTTTTTGATCCAAATATCTTAGGTGTTGGATTTGCAGAAACGCTTCTTCAATGAAGTTAGTGAAGAAATGGATGATTTTGATAAACCTTCTTCATCCACCGTTAGATTTCAATATTATTTTTCCCGATGGATTTTGATAATAGTCTAGTTTCGTGGAGACCTTGACCTGATCAAAGATGTGTTGAAGATATGGCATGGATTCGAGTGCAAAGGGTCTAGTTTTGGAGTATTCTTCAATCGTGATTTTTGGAATAATATTCACCATTGAAAGGTTATTATTTGAGTTAAGATTTAATTTCTTGTACAAATGTGTTTTTGAGATGAAGATGAACAACTTACTAGTTTGTGCTTTTTTTTCTTGCAATTTTTATGTTGGTATTTTCACTTTAAATTGAAAATGATAGAATACTTAGCCTGTTTTGCATACTAATACATTATGATTTAGCAATCTTTGAGGTCTCATGAGTCAAGTTTTGGTCCACATGACTTACAACAAGTTATTACTCATCTGTATGGTTTAGATCTTAATTACTTGCCTTCGTTTTCATTTATGACAATATAAAAAAAAAAGTGTTATTTGCTAAAAATACCCTAAGGAGGTATAAAGATTAAATAGAGTCCTTGGGTAAAAGACTTTTGCAAAGACTTTGTTTGTTTAGAGTGTATGATATATGGTATATCATCTGTCTAATTTATACATACTATATAGATATTATACCATATATACAAAATATGATCATTAAATATACACTAGTAGAAAGATTCCAAAAAATGATGACAGTAATGGCACGTTAGGGAGTCATTTTGGACAAATTATGGTGATAATAACACAACTTGTCGCCTGTCATAAGAGACAAGTCAGTATGGACATATTGTTATTACATACGCATTTGTTACCAAGGTTTATATAGAAACTATGAAAACTTACATTTTTGCATTGTGTACATTGTTATAGCTTCATATATAGTTGGTTCTTTTCTTGGTTCTTTTGTAAATTTGCACATGAACATATTGTCTGGTTATGTGGTTATGTGTAGTGACCATTATTTATGTGAACAAGTTCTGAATATGTACATTTATAAAAAACTTGAGAAGCTTCTATTCACAACAAGTGAACTTTGAACTAGTTTGCATATGTCACGAAATGTATTCAAATTGTTCATTGGAGACTCCCTTTGAGGTGACTTCCTTTTATGCATTCTTTTTCACGTTCAACAACAAAAATCCACAATTGGGCTTAGCCAAAACCCATGACAATATGATTCTTAGTATAATAAGTATTACAAGGTGTTAATATGGCAATTTGAGCTCAAAAAACCCTTGGTCCGTAAGACACACAACTTTTTCTTTCCTTAAACCCATTGAGTAAGGGCAGATGAGCATGAGGCAGATTATAGCTTTCAACTTCAAAGTTCATCATGAACATGATATTTGACTGATCGATTCTAGGTACTCCTATAGTTTTCACTTCCAAAATAAATATCTAATTTAGGATAAAATTTAAAAAATATATTCCAATTAATCCAATTTCTCAAATATTGAACAAATAGCCACTTCCAACAAGCTTCGTGCGACTATTGAGTCTCCTACCTTAGCATCAAAGTCAATGAAAATTGTGTAACAATAAAAAACAGAAGCAATACCATATGGTTATCATGTCATCGAAACATAATAATTGAACATGAGGTGATGAAGTTACCTACTACGCCAGGGCTGGTAAAGCCATTAATTCTTTTTTACCTCCGCTCCGTCACTGACGTACCCCAAGTAAAAGCACATTCAATAGGCGGGCCGCATGCACCAATACCAAACTTGCCGAGGTGGCGTGGACAGGTTCAAGCCAATCAGATAATAGAGCTGAGTTGGCAGAATGGTATATGAGCCAATAGCAAAGGCGAGTCGCTCTCACCACAATACAGGAGCGCGACCTCAAGCGGGGACTCTCAGCGCTCTTCCACCTCTGATCGATTTTGACATCCGGCCCTCCCCCGCTCACCAATCGCAAAGAATTTCACTTCTTCCCATTCCAGTCGACCCATTTTTGGGATTCATACGGTCCCCGTTCGACCCATATGAGTCTCTGGCGCAGTCACTGTATGTCTTGCCTGCAGCTCTTGATCCATGCCAATAGAGATTCAAGAGGATTTTGCAATGCAGGACAGGAACAACGACTCCGCGTGGTGGAAGGATTGGGAGCACCTTTTTTGGTGTCCGGAGTTTTAGAGTTTCCGTCAGTGATGGGCATGTCAAGGACGGGACAGGACAGGACCGGACATGCGAGTGTTTAATGCCTGGCCTGATTCTGCTAATTGGCGCTTGAGTGCATGTCAAGCTGGGTTAAGTCACGACGACGCTGTCCGCGGTTGGTGCGTCGTCATAGTTTTCGCTGTAGTTCTTTCTGATCTTACGAGCGAGCCAAGATTTCGCGTGCTCTCAATTACGTCTTCTAGTTTGGAAGCTCCGCCTCTGTGGGTTTGGAGGGCGGAGCTCCCAATTATTGACCTGTGTATTAGTGATAGTCATCGCGGAGCTTCGTAGGCCGGGAGATTTACAATCGAGGTAGGAATTTTGATATTTGCGAGGAACGGGATATCATCACGGAACGCTTTATATGCTATACGCTTTATAGCCTGTGAAGGTAAGCTACCTGACAATCCGAGCTCATTTACGTGTTCTCGGAGTCATCGAGCAGATTTTGAAGCTGTTGGTGGCGATGATGAATCTGATAGCCTGCACAGTGTATATAGAAAGCTTGTATTCTCGCTAATTGTATAGACAATTTTCAGGGCGTTGGAATTTGATGGACGCGTCGAAGGTGTATGCGAAGAAGCATCGGGGAGTGCAGTGGTTTTCGAAGAGGAGATGGGTGTCCAGGGGGCTGATCGTGGCCTGCATCGTGCTCGTAATGACATGGATCAGCCCGAACCCGAGCAGAAGCTCTTTCCCATCGGACCCGCCTAACTTACTCTTCTCCCCGCAGGATATAGAATCGCAGCCTGAGGAAGATCGCTGTAACGGCAGGCGCGTGCACATGTACAACATGCCGGGGAATTTCAACATCGATTTGCTGAAGCTTTGCGACGGCGGCCTGGTGGAGTGGATTCGCTTCTGCAAGCACTACAAGAACTACGGATTCGGGGAGCCTGTAAACACCACGGGTTACCAACTCGATTGGTACCGGACCGATGCGTACATGCTGGAGGTCATCTTCTTCGACCGTATGCGCTCATACCCATGCCTGACGGATTCCCCAGAAAACGCCGATATCTTCTTCCTCCCATATTTCTCAGGCCTGGAAGCATTGCCCTACCTCTACAACGACACGATGAGGTCGCTCGAGCAAGGACATGGCGCCATTTCGTGGCTGCAACAGAACGCCGCAAATTCTTGGCTTCGTTTCGGTGGGGGCGACCACTTTATGATCTCGGGGCGCACAGGGTGGGATTTTGGTAGCGCGGATAAGGCCGTTGCAGGCGATTGGGGCACGCACTTATTCGATTTCGCTGAGATTCAAAATGTGACGTTCATGGTGCTGGAGCGGCGGCCATGGCGACATCAGGAGCAAGCCATCCCTTACCCCGTGGGGTTCCACCCTTCATCCGCGCAAAGCTTAAACCTCTGGATCGATCGGGTGCGGGCCTCTGATCGCACCGCGCTGTTTTCATTTTCCGGGGCATTGCGTCCCCAGATCGCGACTAATATCCGCGGCATACTGTCAAATCAGTGCGCGAATGCGTCCACGGATTGCGAACGGCTAGATTGCGCCAAGATCAGCTGCAGCCACAACCCGGAGCCGATCTACGAGAGTCTTCTGCGAGCGAACTTTTGCTTGCAACCGCGCGGTGACACAGCAACTCGGAGATCCACCATTGACTCCATCGTATCAGGATGCATTCCGGTATTGTTTCATGAAGACTCAGCGAAGATTCAATACTTGTGGCATCTTCCGGATGACTACAGCTCCTTCTCGGTGTTCATCCCGGAGGCTTGTATTATGAACGAATCGTGCAACGTACAGGAGATTCTGCGCAAGATTCCCCCTAGCCAGGTGCTGCGGATGCGTGAGAAGCTGATCTCCATGATTCCTAGTGTAATTTACAAGCACCCTGGAGCTCTCGATATCTTGCAGAGTGACGCCTTTGATTTGACTATCGAGGGCATGGTCAGGAAGGTGGCGCTGCTCAAAGAATCCACAGTAGCAAAATCCACCGGCCAAGATTTGACATCCAGCTAGCATCTCTCAAAGTAAGTGCCCTCTCACACTTTGTTAGGTCGTCAACCCGCCATTTCAGACCAAGATCGATACATATCCTGATTCAACCAACTAGAGACTAATATTCTTGAAAGGGAGTTAACCAAGTTTCTGACATTTTCTTTGCTTGGCACAGCCCATCTTGGTACTGAGCCAACTTCTTACTATTGGCAAGTGTAGGCACTGCCAACTAAAATGAAAAGGGTAAGGCGGTGAGTGGTATGACAAAACTGGTTTCTTGCACTGCTTACCCATTAATTGTTACGAGAGCAATTATGCTTCATTGATCGATAGAGAGGAAAGATAAAAGAGGTGGTGCTCTCCACAACCACTTGTATACATTTAGTTAGCAGTACCCTCCATGCGGGCATTTAAACGCACTCCACCAAAGTTTTAAGCTTCTTCTAGAGAGAGACGGGAGCAACCCTTAGTTCTGGTGAGAGGAAGCAAGCTGATCATAAGCTCAATTAGATGAGACTCCGGTGTCCGACTCATAGAGTGTAAGTTCATAGAACCCCAAGGTGCCTGTTCTTGATCCACTTCTAGAGCTCAATTCTGAGCAATTCCTTTGTTCATAAAACTCCTTGTAGGATGGTATGTATGTAGCTAGGTAGGTCACGGCCTCTTGTACATGGACCATCAAAACTGAGTGCATATTCTGCAACTCTTATTATCGAAGCAGAATGCTCAAGTTTGAGGAATTGTAACCTGATTGAGGAAATACATGAGATTCTTGGCATTTCATTCAAATTTTCAGGCATAATAATTAATCAGATTATTGCATATTGAGATTATTCACTCAGATTTGCATGCACTAATCGAAACTTATATTTAGTATTGAGTCCACCTCCCTTGTGAAGTACTTCTGCAGCTTTCTCTATAGGCTTGAGAGTTGCTATAATACTGACGTGACTGGACGAACAGCTGCCTATGGTGATGATTCTTGCTGTTGGAGGTACGAACAGATAATTGAGCTTTTTGGATTCTGAGGTGTTTTCCTGGCAGCTCCTTTGTGGACATTCATGTAAGCCATGCCCACATTTGAGGGCGAGTGAAGCAGTTGTAGTTCGAGAAGGACAAGGTGGCATTGTTTGGCTTGCTTGGAACTCGTCAGTGAGTAAAGCTGCTAATGTCTTGTGCCTCATGATCCGCAATGTCAATAAAAGTCCTTTAAATGTTTGAAATGCAATCGAATACAAATTGGTTCACATTTTAGGAGTGGATGTCAGAAGGAGACAGTGTCTGCAGGCATGTCATGGAATTGAAAGGGGTCTTTGCTGCAGATGTCATGAGATTGATGAATAGTGTAGGTTTTGTAACCTACCTAGAGGCAAGAGCATAGTGACACGTTGACAATCATTGACACTGTCATCATAATTAACCTTCCCTCCACATGAGTATTTATATAGCGTTGGAGATTCTACAAGCAAGGGTTTACCTGCATTCCTCCACCGTAGCTTTACTTTCTGTAAGTGATTGGCTGGCTCCGTGGCCTTCTTCGGGCCCATAACCTAAGGTGGACATGGCTTACATGAATTTTGTTACGCCCTCTGATTTCGTAATTATTGATTTTCTGGGACACTGGAAATGATTGCTGACGTGTGCACATAAGAATGAAGGAGGCCTTCGAAGTATAACTTAGGTCTTATTGTGCACATAAGAATGAAGGAGGCTTTTCGAAGTATAACTTAGGTCTTATTTTTCTTGATAGGTCATTAGTACAAACATGGCTGAATATATTGGTCGGAAGCATTTTATAGAATTTAAAAGCCCTACTTCCCCCTCCATGCGGAGGCGTGCCACTGCGTATATGAATGGAATACTGGAGAGCCCTTCCATGCCCACACAATAGGTAGGGCTTCCTTGCTAAATGGAATACTGGAGCCCTTCCATGCCCACACAATAGGTGGGGCTTCCTTGCTAATCGTTCTCCATGCTCTAATGAGAGGGAAGATGATATATATACAGTGACCTTCAAAACTGTCCCAATGTTTGTACATGTTACATTCAAAAAATAATGTAGGTAAGAGAAACTCATGGAATGGAATGTAGTAAATTTACTGAAATAGTACATACAATGTACTAATTGATTACAAAAATTCCAACAAAATTGAAGCGCTCAATGAGAAAGGAAAAAAACCTAAAGCTACTCTGTACATTGGTACACTTTTGAACGTCCAACATGGAAATTCCTCACCACTTTATCCATTTTCCTCTGGATTTTAATACATTTGCTATATTCGTCTGGGGCATTGATTCTATAAGTCTCTTGCAATCATCAACAAATGATAGAAGGGAAGGTTTCTTCCACACGAGACCATAATTCAAGTATCCCTTTTGGTGGTGTGTCATATCGATTCAATCTCCTTTTCAAAATTGCCCATAGATTTTCTATAGGATTCAAATCGAGACCGAAAGCGGGCCAAGATAAGACACCAAAAGGTTGCCTAGAAAACCATTGTTTCATACTATTACTTGGTATGTATAGGTGCATTATCCTGTTGAAATATGACTCCCGATGGATCTAAATTATATTTTTGAATTGTACCATGGAGATGCTCCTCCAAGATTTTTTTGATAACCATGCCGATTGAGGCGACCTTCAATTCTACACATCATGCCAGTCCATGTATACACATACATCCCCATATCATCACGAAACCACCACCATGCTTAACGATCGGAATAACGGTCCGCTCGAAAGTTCCCTGTGGATCACGAACCCAACACCAAACTCTCCCATCCAAGAAAATCATTAATTTTAGTCTCATCCGAGAATATCACGTGACTCCAGGTCATCAATAGTATAGTCTTTGATACTTTCTCGGCAAATTCTAAGCGAGCCCTAATATTCTTTGCGACAAAAATGTGGTTTCTTTTCTTTCACATGCGATTGCAAACCCGCTCTACAAAGTCCACGGCGTCTGATAACTTCACCGACTTGTACTCCAAAAACTTCTTGCACATGTTTAGTAGCTTCTCTTGCAGTAGACACCTTCCCTCTTGTTATACTAGTTACACAAGACCGCTCCATTGCACTTGTCAACTTGCGTGGTCTACCTCCAACTAAAAGCTTTGCATCCGGAAAATGCTTCTTACAGACCTCTGTACACTTGATTTACCAACATGCAAAGAATTTGCTATCTCTCTCACACTACAACCTTTTTGAAGCAAAGAGAGTATACCTTGTTGCTTCCCAGGACAATGGTCTCACCATTTTCACTTGTGAAGCTAAAACACGAAAGAAACAAATATATGACGCAAGAAGAACAAATACACACAATGAACACAAACCAAGCAATTCACAATGCATGTACACTTCACTTGCTATGCATACAAGATTCACTCATATGTACTTTCAAACCTGTCCCAATGAAGAGAAAATATCTAGAGCTTCAATTCATGCACATACATGTAGAGACAAGTGGTAAGCCTTGCTCCTTGATTACCTTACTAATGATAGTATGTAACTAAATTGATGCCATGTCACTAGCATGCAATCACTATGTGGTGACTCACCAAACTTTCAAATTATAAACATTGGGACACTTTTTGAAGGTCATCTATATATATATATATATATATATATATATATATATATATATATATATATATATATATATATATATATATATATATATATATATATATATATATATATATATATATATATATATATATATATAAATAAATAAAATATGGAGGATGAAGTGCATGGGGGCTATATTGCATTGATGACATTGCATGGAGGAGATTTTTTGCTCATTATGCCATTGACTACACTAGGAATTAAATCTGGTGTAGTGCAATGGTACATTCAACCAAGTTTTTAGAACCATGCAACAAGCTACGTAGACCTTTTTCTATGTTCACATTCTAATAATCACATCTGACTTTTGCTAATCATGTGTCTAAATAGGTATAGACGTAAGTGTATTTGTAGATGTATTAGCAAAGACATGGGCTTTTAAAAGATATGACTCCATGAATTTAAGTGGAGCATTTGTAAGACGAAGCCATAGACAGCCCATGGCATTCACATTTTAGGTTCTTTGTACCAACATGAAGACAAGTGATTCGTGGCTTTCAAACTCCCTTGTAACTTCTAATTTTGGGCTCCTCCTTGTAACAAAACCAATTGGGATACCTCCAAAGGTCTTTAACTCCTAGACTTCCTTGGCGTATTTGTGGCCAAAAATCACTTTTGAAAAAAGGGACATTGATGAGAATAAAGACGAGCTAAGCATATAATCAAATCTCAATCGTACAAACTTATAATAGACTTGTTGTATATCATGTGGACCAAAACTTGATATGGATATAAATTGAGCCAAGATATTTTTTTGATGTATTATCTGATGCAATGGTGTATTTGAGCCGAAGGTGAACAACTTTACGGTTGGACTTTTTTCATTGGAATAGTTTTGATGGTAGAATTCTCACTCCAAAGTGAAAATGATGAATTTTGTAGTTTGAGTTGAGCACTAATATATTATAATCTTGCAGTCTATAAGGCTGTATGAGTCAAAATTTGGTCTACAATAAGTTTACTATACGATGCCACGATTAAAATCTAACTATCCTACCTCCATTTTTTTCATAGTGTGTATTTTGGTTAAAGATAGACGGGGACGTTTAGCGGTTAGACTACTCTGCTAAGTGTCTTAATTTTGTATTTTTTGGTCAAGTTTTTACAAATATATCTAAGTTGGGTACGGTTCTGATATGGGTACCCCCTCCAAAATAGTGTGATTTTATAAACTACTTTTTTGATAAAAAACAATATTGAAAAATTATTCTTACCAGATGGTATTATAGGTGACATGGCTATAGTTGTATACATGTAGTTAAAAAATGGATTTTCTGGCACATATATTATGAATTGCACATAGGTTACACATAATGAGACGCGTCTTAGTGGTACCCATATCAGAACCGTACCGAGTTAGCAATGAAGGCTACCTCCTCTGTCCCAAAATGACAAATATATACACCCTTTATATTTTGTTCCAAAATATCTGGGCGGTTTCAAACAATAAGAGAATTGAGCACTTTGATCTCCAAACTATAATGCATTGAGCCCTTTGATCACCTCATGGTACTACTTCACTCGTTCTATAATTGTGAATTATCAACTCTAAATTGGAAGAAACAAAATTGCAACTCTCGATACCAACCGACAACATACACAACATGGGTGAAGGAGTTTTGCTTAACTTTTGGCAAACCACTTGTCATTACTAGACCAAATGTTATCAAATCAAATATTCCTACAATGCGCTCGGTGAGAGCTATCCACTCACTATCATTTCACCTCTCATCATCATCATCAATTACGCATATCATTCTTGATAAGTTAAGTTTTGCACTTTCGCATGCCCAAAATTGTTTGGTAATTGAAGGAAATTTTATGAAATCATATATCATTATAGAGCTCTTGGTGAGTATTGTTCTCTTACTATCATTGCACCTCTTATTATCATCAATTGAGATTAGGTGGGGTGACTCTTGATTCATTGAATTGTGCCCAATCTTTGGCATGCCAAAACTTTAGATTAGTCAAGCAAATTTTATCAAAATATATCACTCCAAAGCTCTTCGAAAGAACTATCCATCCAACAAGAAAATTTTTAAGGTGATGATAAGATGAAGCAGATGTTATCTAAAGATTTTACTACAAAGTTCTTGGAGAGAGCTATCCATCAATTTAGACAATTTTTAGGGTGATCATAAGATTAATGATTTTGTTATGGTAAAATTTTTTGAAGAAAATTTCTATTCTGAATGCTCAAAACACACATTTAACTATTTCATAGAGTATCTAAGAGTTCAAAATTAGGAACCTAAAATTTATGTATGTCCCTAGATTCTACATACATGAGACATTTTAGCTAGAACACTTGGACCCAATGTGCACAAAAGTCACAAAACCCAATGCGAATGTTTTAGAAATTTGGGGGTTGATTGTACGCATCATTAAATTTTTTTACTGTTAAATAGTCAAAATCACACAATATTTCCAAAAGTGATCATCTTTGCAGGTAATTGAATGCCTTTGAGTGAATTTCATGGGCTAGGGCTTAGAGGAGTGAGAGTTCGTGTGAACGGAGCAGGCGGGGCGAGAATTAGGGTTTGGGGTGTTTGCCTTGAAGCTGAGGGATAGCGATGCGAAGGTCCTCTTTGCGGCTGCAACGCCCGCGCCCCCCCCCCCCCGTCGTCATTCGAGTTCAGGCCAGAGCTCGCCATCATGGTGCTCAAGACGGAGGTTTGCAGGTTCTCGGGCTCCAAGATTTACCCGGGGCGCGGCATTCGGTTCATCCGTGCCGACAGCCAGGTCTTCCTGTTCCTCAACAGCAAGTGCAAGCGCTACTTCCACAACCGCCTCAAGCCCGCTAAGCTTTCCTGGACCGCGCTCTTCCGCAAGCAGCACAAGAAGGACTCGCACGACATCACCGTCAAGAAGAGGCGCCGTGCCGCTAACAAGCCCTACTCGCGCTCCATCGTCGGCGCCTCTCTGGAGGTCATCCAGAAGAAGCGCACGGAGAAGACCGAGGTGCGTGCTGCTGCTCGCGAGGCTGCGCTGCGTGAGATCAAGGAGCGCATCAAGAAGACCAAGGATGAAAAGAAGGCCAAGAAGGTTGATACCGTCAAGTCCTCCAAGGGTCCCGGCAAGCAAGCCACGAGGGCTCCTCAGCCCAAGGCCGCCAAGACCGGCGCCGGTGGCAAGCGTTGAGAATTTTAGTATGTTCTGATTCATGTTTTTTTGCGACATACATTTTTGTCAATGAGATCAGAGATGTTTCTTGCTATATGTGATTTGTCCCGATTTGTCCTGCTTCCTCAATTAGGTCAATCGTTCCTCTTTTTCCAGTGTCTTTTCGTTTGATCTGTCGCTCAACTTTCTCTTCGGAAGACAATTCGTGATGTTATGTTACTTCGCTCATTATCAGGAGGTCATCGCTATCATCTTCATTGTGTATGTGTACTTGCGATTAAGGCAAGATGAAGATATGAAGGTTTAGGGTTTAGGTCATCAAGGAAATTTAGACCCTTTCAGACAGAGTGCGATTCCATAGAGTCCTAAATTTTGTAGTAATTGCAATTGTTTATAGGGTGTCAGGATCCATGCGCACTCTAGTTTTCATTCAATAGTGACAATGGGAATTAAAAAAACTAGTCTTTATTCAATGTTGAAAAGTGCAGTGCCGGTAGTCTGTGAGTGTAGCGTACATGCTTACATTTCTGGAATCTGCTTCTTAGCTGTTATCATTGTCGAATTGTTGTTGCAGTTGAGCTCTCGTCGTGTTGGTTCAATGTTCCTGTGACCATCCATTTGATGCCTGCTAGTTTCGCAGGCTGCATTGTAGATGGTCATCATGTGAAGGAGCCTGTACTGGTCCCTTCAACCTCCCACATTCTGAATGTGCGGCCATGCAAAGTGCACTTGCAGCAGCGTTTTCGCTTTTGTCCTTGACTTATGAAGTGGATGGAAAGTGATAACATGAAACTGCTCTTTTTGCTTCTGAGACCTGTGCAGCAGTAGTCATGCTCATTGGGAGTCCACCTTCATACAAATGTATATGGTACAGCAGCTGTGAAACCATGAGTGTTGCCATGAGAAGACCTTTTCTCATGAATTCTGGTAGGTCATCCTGATAACAAATTGTTCTGCTAAGGACTGTTATTGGTGAATCAACGCTCCCTGTTATTGTACAGTACCCTTTTGGTGAATTCTTGAAACTCTGAAAATATGTGGGAATTTCAAAAATATGATTGCACCAATATATATATATATATATATATATATATATATATATATATATATATATATATATATATATATATATATATATATATATATCATTGTCCACATCTTTGAAAATCTGAAGATCTGTGGGAATTTCAAAAAATATGACTGCAACAATATACATAGATATATCATTGTTCACATCTTGATATCACAAAGATGCACACTATGTAGGTGAAATTCTCCTTTTTGTGGCTGTGAAGTATTTTCACACTTTTCATTCAATCATATTCAAGACATTCAATCATATTCAAGACTAGGCGAATTAAACTCATACACCTTATCAAAATCTTATCAAACATAGTCAAATAAGATATATCACAAAACTATTGTAATGCAAGGGCCCAATTTCATATGAAATCTACATAATGTCTTTCTCACTACACTAAATAGGTAGATTAGTGTTAAATACACTAATTTATATAAACATGCTACTTTGCCTAAGTAGCTAATTTTCACAATTTATTTTTATTTTGTGGTCCATTTTGTTGTATTAATTTGCTTTGACGCTTTCTCAATGGGATTAAGGTCAAGAAAATCTAGTGGTCAGTAGAGAAATCCGCTTAGTAGTCCCCAGTTTGGACCCCAGTTGGTCTCTAGTCCGTCGTTTCGTGCCTTGTTTTCAGTTATCTGCTAAGTAGAACGGATTGGGGACCTAATGCACCCACATGGGGACCACATGTAAAGTAGGGACCTTCACACAAATTAACAACAATCGCGCTCCTTCGGTCTTCTGCGCATCACGTTGAGGACTCGGCACCAAGTTGAACTCACGACCAAACTCATAAGACCATCAAAATCATGCATTTTTGAGTTTAGTCCAGTCCCCAGTTCAATCTTAGAGTAAAAATTTGGTGGCCAGTTCGACGTTTGGTCCCGAGTCCGACCAAAACTAGGTGTTTTGGTCCCTAGTCCGTTGCACTTAGCGGATTTCTCTAATGACTACTGTTTTATACATCATTTGGCACACAAGCTCCAACATAGAGAATACTTACAATCTTAGAAAACTTTACCGTAGTTGCTTATCAATTTTAGCAAAGCTTAAATTAGTTGGCTAAGATGCCGAAATGCTCTCAAACGTATGTTCACAGTTGAACTAAAATTTTGATTACTATCCGGTCTACAATGACCTCCAAGCACTCCGTTCTGAAATCAATAAATTATTCTTTTTAAAGTCTGAATTTGAAATTCCAACCGTGGGATCTTGTTCAAAGCCATCCAATTACTGTACCGACCAATTTTCATTAAATATGACCATACAAATCTTGAGATATATTGAGTCAAAGTTACAACTTTCGTAGAATCAGCATTTGTATTTCACAGAGACCAACTCCATTGACTATTATGCCAAAATTCCTAAAAAATCCTTGATTGGTGTGCCAATTTTTTTTTAAAAATAATAAAATAGTTAAATATTCCGCAAGCCTTTGTGTGAAATTGATAATTTTTAAGAACAATACATGTGCAGAATGTAAAAGAAATATACGAAAAATAAATAAATTCACAAGAGGGGTGTCAAAGTTGGAAGCAATGAAATGGTTTCCCCCATTGTTTCCCACAATTTGGTAGACTATAGATTTCTCTTTTTGTATTTATCTTTTTTCCTTCAAAATTTTATCACATATTATTAACTTGAAGAGGTTTTTGTTCTTAGAATTATATGGCAAATAAAAAGAAAAGAAAAACTCAATCTCTTGGGAGGCTATCAAAGTTGGCAGCATGGAAAAAAGTTCCACAGCTATCAATGTTGGTAGATTTTGAATAGCTTTTTTTTAGGAATTTTTTGGCCTTGAAATTTGGCAAATATGTAAGAAACTTAAAGAAAAGATTGAGGTAAAATACCAATTATTGAGCTTTGAGGAGGCTTTCAAAGTTGGCAATATTGAAAATTTTCTCGCTTCAAATTCAAAAACGTCATTTTGTCTTGTACCCTATTAAACAGTACCTTCCGTGGATGATTCACGAATTCAACACCTAGGGACAATTTTCCTATCAACTTTGCACATTGCCTGAGCACTCAAAAATAATCTGATTTCAAAACCGTAAAGTACGTCGTGTCCACAATGACGACTACTACATCTCCAATACAGTTGTACATATTCATCAATGGAAGGGAAAGGAATATAAACATTTAAAAATACTTTATACACTATCCACAAACAAGAGAGAAAGAGATATAGATCATGCATCACGAATGAGCAATAGTATCTAAAGAACAAACTTGCAAGCTCATTCCAAATTTGCAAGCTAGAATGAACATTGAATTTGAAGCAAAGAATGGTAACACTTGTTTGTGGATAGAGTAAAAAGTATTTTTAATCGTATATAATCCTTTCATTGATGAATATTTACAATTGCATTAAAGATGTAGTAGTCTTCATTGTGGTTGCAACGCACTTTAAAGATTTGAAATCTGATCATTTTTGAGTCCACTGGCAATGTTCAAAGTTGATAGACAAGCTGTCCCTTGGTGCTGAATTCGTAAATCATCTGGAGGGTACTGTGCTGTACATTCTTTCTACACAGAACAGTTCGTTCGCAGTTCTCCACGCTTGAGTCCTGTCTTCTGTAAAGTAGTTGTTTAGATCTTGAATGAATCCATAAAAATGTCACAATCTTCTGGAAAAACTCTTGAATTCAACCTCTGAATTCATAAATCTTGTCAAGTACATAAACAGAATAACTCCATGTTCTAATAATTTTGTGTACATACTCAGGTAAACAACTTTCAGATGTGAAGTGATGAACTCATGGTAGTGTCATTAGAGAGGGCTAGGTGTTTGCATCTATGAAACTATTGAAAAGCAACAAGCAATGGATGTTAACAACAAAGATGTGATGGAGGCAGCCATGGAGGTTCAAGTAGTGCTTGGAGTTGACAAATGAGGGAAGTGTGGGATATTTGTTTGCCAAGTTCACATGAAGAAAAGGGGGAGGGAAGGGGGGTCCAGCAGCAACGGACCACTTGATGAGTAGTAATCCCACCTTTCATAATCACCTCCACCACCACGTTGCAGCTCGCCACTGGAGGCCATGGTGATGCCCATGCGCAGAAAGACGCTCACTTGGGTTGCATGACTACTTCCAGTCAAGGGAAGGGCCCAACTCTGGTGGTATCTTTGCAACCAAAATGTCACCTTCTCTGCCGATGGGTGTCCCCCCCCTGGAGGTCATTACGTCATCACTGTTGAACTTGTTACACGTTAGGTCATGCGTCACCATGTCATTGGAGTCTCTCTTTCTGGTGGGTGTTAGTGGGTTCTTGAAGAAACATCAGGCTTTTGGTTTGCTTGCCAGTCTGCGACGGTGCTTGAAGATCTTGCTCACTCTCCATGTACTTGTGCATAATTGCAAATAGAGACTTGTGCTATGCGATTGGTGTTGGCTTCTATGCCGTTGCCAATCGCATCTAGCAACAAAGGGTGTGGCATCATTCTGTCCATGTTTACATACGAGCTTACTCTAGTTCTCGAAGATCCTGTTTCAGCACAACGCTCATGGATGTATCTTGTATGTGATGTCATCCTGATGGTGAACAAAGAATTCTTATATTCAAGGGAGATGCCAATATCATGCGCATCTTGAGTAAAAATTTAAAATCAGAATTCGTACAAATGATAAAATGTTTCTCAATCTGTTTTGTTGTAAAGAAGCACAGTTTTGCCGCTTAAGCTGACTTGATGGACCACTTTCGAAGTTGGTAGGCCAGTATTACATAATACGGTATATCATATGTTTGATAATTAAAATCAAGGTAACAAACTGAAATGGCAATTTTCAAACCCCCCACGAATTCCTCATTATCTGCTTTGAGCTATTAGAGTTTTTGCTACCAATGATAGATTGTGGCAGAAGCAAAGTGGAACTGAGAAACCATAATGATATGAACTGACTGAGATTTTGCAACAAGCCATCGGGAGCCTCGAGGAGTTGAGTCCAATCCGCTTTATGATGTGCATTCTCCATGTCCTTTTCCACCCAGGATTCTCATACCCAAGATTCCCATTTGGGTTCACACGGGCCAACGTTTCTTCACTCGTGGAGTATAATGCAATACAATGTGCATCCTGTTATGAGCCTTTTTTGCAACAAATTGTATGCCTCAAATCATTTCCTACCTTAATCATTGGAAAAGCAAGCAAGTTTCAGTTGTGTCTCATAGAAGAAGAAGCTATTGTGGTGAACTCATTCGGATGTGCAAGACTAGTTTTGGTTGATTGCATTACTTGTTTGATGTACATATCATATGGTGCCTGCATAACTTTGTAAACGATCGAAACTTCTAGGTGTTTATGAACTCAAAATTTGGTGCATGTATGAAGTTATGAGAACCTTGAACACTTGTTTTCATAAAAACAATCAACATGCTAAAAATAAAAAAAAATAAAAAGAAGATCCTCTAATTATATCATGAAAAAGATCAATTAATTCTTCATCTAGGCATTTTGTTCACACAAAACATTCTTGTCATTCACAACACTTCACTCATTGTGAGTGTAGAATAATTTTCCGCATGCGTAAGTCTCGTGACTAAGTAAAGATTTTAGTAGCTTAATCAGGTTCGAGTTGTAATTATCAAGTGACGTACCCAAATATTCTTCCGTATAAGGCAAAACCATCTTCGTAATTTACTTGTTCTACGGATTCTATGTTGGATTTACAAGTGTTGGCACCGCTTGTTATTGAACATCAACATCAATTGGGGGGGCCGGTTGCTTGAAAGGGTCCGCAGCTAGCGATGGGAAGAAATATCAAAATTCTTGGTCAGCAATCTTGAACTACCATGCGAAGTTGACATACCTCCACACGCTATTCACGATAATTTGGAGCCCCAATCCTTATTGAGCACATGATTATAAGGGTTACATCAAGCGATAGCGAGAGGGTGTTCACGCGTCACTAGCGGAACTCCCCTTGTGCCATCATGCAATTTCTTTAGCCATAAACTATTGCCTCAGCTGTGGATCACTTTGTACACCGCGTTAAAAGCGTTAAAAGATTTGTAAGGCTGGGGTGAATGACTCTCATGGATAAGTCATTAATCGTAAGCAGTTTTTTCATGTTTCATTTTGATCGGGATCACAAGGGTGTGGCACACAATCACAGCATTTTCACTCCCTTCCTTCGTAGTAGTCAAGAGGTTACCATTTTTGCCCAAAGCTTGTAACCTATCAGAGCATGCATAACAAAGCAATTCATCTGTTGTGATCGCCAATTCTGCAATTGGCCGTATGCCAACTGCCTACAAAATGACAGCTTTTATATTGTAATAGAGAAATCTGCTAAGTAGTCCCCAGTTTGGACCCCAGTTGGTCCACAGTCCGTTGTTTCGTGCCTTGTTTTCAATTATCCGCTAAGTAGAACGGACTAGGGACCAAATGCACCAAATTGGGGACCAGATGTACACTAGGGACTTTCACACACAGATGAACAACAATCATGCCCCTTCGGTCTTCCGTGCATCACGTTGCGGACTGGGCACCGAACTGAATTCGGGACCAAACTCAGAAAACCATCAAAATCATGCATTTTAAAGTTTAGTCCCCTGTTCGATCTTGGAGTAAAAATTCGGTGCCCAGTTCGACGCTTGGTCCCCACTCCGACCAAAACTGGGTGTTTCACTGTTTTGGTTCCTAGTCCATCATACTTAGCGGATTTCTCTAATATTACTTGTCTTCTATAATGTCATCACTGCTCTCTATAATATTATTTGATATCTGGAATCTCATCAAAGTTTTCTATGATAATACCTATAATTCCTTTTATATCACCTCTCTCTGAAATGAACAGCCTGGAAAATTGAGGTTTTGAGACAAATTCACATGTTTTTGGTGTTTTTCTTCTTTTTCGTTGCACTTAACTAGAACCAACCATTTCTGTGGACTACCTCCATTTCATTATTAATAGTTGAGAATTGTGATAGAGTACAGAAGGTGAGTACAGCTAAACTTGTAAAAAGTTAAGGTTCGAATAGGTGGTGAACGGTGATGTGTGAGATGCTACAGATAGTTCAAAAAGTTGATGCAATGGTCTTAGATGAGTGCTTGTGAAATATAGAATAGATGAGAGTGCAGATTGAATCTGTTATTGAAATCACAAAAACTAGAATGTACCCACAAACTCTGAAACATAAATAAAATGCTAGTAGTGGAGCTGGAAGCTGTTTGGTTTATGGACCATCGTTTAGTATTCATTGGATGATAAGATTGTTCAGAATCATGTAAACTATGTCGTTCCATCAAGTGTATTAGATGTCATCCATGTTGCAGTGAACATGTATGGTTGATTCTGAACTCTATGTCAAATGAATAATGCAGTCATCTTTTTTCGATACACTTGGAAATTTCTCATGGTGTTCAACCCATATAGAAAATTAAAACCCAACACGGACCGAGGGGTTTTGAGGGTTTCCGCATGAACAACAAAACTTAGCCAATTTTAACATCTATAATCCCACAAATGAAGAAGAATCAACGCTTCAGATTTGGCTTGCATGTAGAATGTCAAGTTAAGTATAAGATCCTGCGGTTGGATTTTTAAAATATTTCTTAGATTGAGCTTTGTTTAGTCTTGAAATAGAAGAGGTCATTTTTTGTAATGTAAGCACTTTTGCACCAAAGATCAATCATTTGGTATGGCACTCTGAGGCAATGTGCAAGAAATATTTCAGTAAGATGTTAGATCCCAAAACATTCTTATGCATAAGTAGGATGGTGAGACAAATCCCGTACGGCACACACTCTAAATTTTAAAAAAGTACACTAAGTGGAGATTGTGGGGGAAGTAAAGTGTAATAAGTATTTTAAGTGTCACTTAATACACACGGGCACAATTTCCGGGTTTCCTGCAAGAAGATTAAACCACATCGTGTATGAATGAAGGATAAGAAAGAAGTGGAGGTGCAAATAATGCTGCTTGGATCATGCATGAAGGGAAGAAGGGTGACTCCTCATTCTGCAAGTATCAGGATAAAACTTCAAACTTCCAAGCAAGTCCCATGGACATGATTTTAGTGTAATTTGACACCCGTGGGCATTAAAGGGTTAAAGAGGCATGGATGATGCTCGTGATATGCACCGGCCCGGCCCGGCCCCGAGGGAGGGAGGGAGGGTCCGGGTCCGGGAGGGGTGGGTTGATGCTGGTGTGCATGGAAGCTGGGCAGCCTGGCAGAGTTGGCGCATGAAGGCAGGGTGAGGGACCACAGAGTAGTCGCTGGGCATGCCAAAAATTGGGCTCTCACTTTTGGGTGCTGCTTCAGCACGATCTGCAGTACCTCCCACCCCACCCACCTACCCATCAATTTGGGTTGAGGTCCCCGGCCCAGCCCCCTCGGCCCTCCCCCTCCCTCCGCTAGTCGTCCCTCCTCCTGATGTGGCATGTCGCACCCCACTGCATGCACACCCGCTTTTCCCCTTTGGCCCCTTTGGCCCCTTTCCAAGAATGAAGCCATGAGTCTCGCACTCTCGTTCTTCTTGTAGTTACCAAAAGCACATACACAATTCCATTCTCCAAATATTTTTATCAATTTTTCGATGCACTTTCCATTGACGCAGAATTCATTCTCATGTCATGTTTTGTTCTGCCCTCACTGTGGTCACTGTTGGTGAGCAACTTTTTCATGATGTATGATATATTTGTATATGAGCTGCAATACATTCTTGTCTAGATGGGAATTATTTTCTAAGTATTATCACTCAGTTGAATGTTGCTATTGACATGGTGGGTTAATGCTAAGACTTCTTCTCATGTATGTAACTGTTTTACTAAGTAGATTGAACCTTATGTGTAAGGAAGATTTGTGATGGCCATTACGGTAGGTTGTTTCAACAAAAAGTTGGAATGTAGGTTATTCATTGAGATAACCTTTGATGTATTGGAGTAGTTACTATTGGCTTCTATTTCAACCAATATTTAAATGATTCTTGTTTCTTTACATATTGGTTTTGATACTTTATGTTTGATGCATTGGCTAAAGTAACGTGATTAAAGTAACCAAAATATCATATACTTAGGTGTGAATAATGCAACTATAATCTTACCTTCTTAGGAGTTTGGGGTTGCTTGTAGGAGGAGGAATATGTTGTAGGAGTGGATCATGGTTATTATATAACAAAGCAACCACATTAGCATAGTGGATAAGTGTATCTTTGGTCAACTACCCAAAAAGTAAGTCAATTATACATGTTACTCTTGATATTGGACATGCGTGTTCAAAACAACAACCATCATACCAACTTGCCTTATAGTAGTCAACGACAAGACACATTTAGATACTGTATGTCAATTCTTCCGTTGTCTAGCAATGTTTTAGAATCTAAGTGCAAAAGGATATAGGTGCTTGACAAGTTTTCACCTAGTCAAGCTTCGTCAAAAGGTGCTTTAAAACAACTGCAAAGGTTGACCAAGTTGGAAAAGGTTGATACATGTTTACAATATATCCGAACTTACTTGTACTATTCAGCCGATGTTGAAATAGTAGAAGAAAGAATCCAGTTTTAGAATTTGACCATAGTTTATAAACTGGGCCATTACTCATGACAATATAACTTGTTCACACATTTGTAAAGTTATACCAACTGCAAAGAATTAAAGGTTGACCAAGTTGCTAGAATGAAATGTATATGCATTGGTGAGTTAAATTTTTGTAAGTGAAATTAAATAACTTGCAGACATATTTCTCTATCACAATTAAACAAGTAGTGTAATGCAATGATGTATCTAGCTAGTGCATGAAAAATCTTTGTTTGAAAATTTAATAATTTATCAACTCATTCTGAGATTTAACCCCTAAAAATCTCACTCTGTTTTTAACTAAAAAAAAACACATCTTAAAAAAAAGTGTCATAGATGGAGATGAAGGTGACTTATTTAGATTGGACATGTACAATCTTTATGGTAGACTTATTGTAGGTCATGTTGATAAAAATTGGAGTCATAAAGCCTTGTAGATTGCGAGATCACTAACACGGGATTACACATTAGTGCGAAAAAGAAACCACAAATTTCATAATTTACACTCCAGTGTCCAAAACTAGATCCTTTGTAGTCAAACCTATGTCGTACCCTCAAAACACCTTTGATCAAATCAAGATTTCTACCACTAAATAGACTCTTTGTGGAATCCATCCCAAAAATAAAGTTGAAATCTAACGGTGAATGAAGGAGATTTAGATTCACAAATTTCATCCAATTTTCTACTTTTTTCATTGGAAAACATCATTGCAAATCCAATACCAAAGTTATTTGGATCAAAAATTGTCCAACTACTTTTTTTTAGAATTCATCTTAAGTGCATCCTTTTGTAAAAATAAATGAATCAGGTTAACCTATTTTGATTCCACATACTTGGCTTGCAATGGTGAAACATGCCTTCTGTTTGAAATCCCAAGGACAAAAGTTTCCTTCAATTCAATGGATGCCATCAATTCATACTTTATTTTATGGGTTCGAAGATTTTATCACAAAAAATAAACTCAATTTGAGGCTCAATCCAAGTGATTTCATCCAAAATGGACTGGAGATGAAGAAGTTATGGCTCTTCAAGTTGTTGCTTGTCATCCAAAATGTTGTTTTTCAATATTCGATAAGGCACCCATTTTGGGCCTTGAGGTTTGAAAACCTTCCTTACCAAGCCCAAGTCTATAACGAAGATATTTCAAAAAAATTTAGAAATGTGATGTGCAGAAATAATACTCATTCTTACTTATAAACGAGAATCAATGGTTTGGAATGTTTAGGGCACCACAAGCCTTGGCTTGGTGGTTAGGGCTTGGGCCCCCAATAAGGAGGTCGTGGGTTCCATTCCCCATGCCGGCGTAGTGCTCACCACTATAGTCCACCCAACTATTGTGGGGGGTCTTAGGACCTTGTTGTATGGGTACCTCAAAGCCCTTTGGGGGGATACTATGTCAAGTATCTCCAAGGCATTAGTAACTAGGCTAGAAACTAGCGTAGTTATAGTGTCCACCCTCGAGAGGGGGAAGTAGTATTGTTCCAATTTCCCTTTGTCCGGTGGCCATCGGGATATTAGCATTACGAACGGACACTTCATTCACGCCGGCCCCTTAGAAAGGGACCGGAGTTTCTATCTATCTATCTTTGGAATGTTTAGCAAATCCATGATTTCTATATTAATTTCTTGTACACTACCTAACTCTTGAGGGCCCAAGGGCATTTTTGAGCCTTCAAAGTTGAGGTATGATTTAAGATATTTTTCCCATATGGTATTTCCAACAGCAAGAACTTCAAATTAACTACTTGCACTAACATCATGTAAAATTTCAACCGTTAGATCTTTCCCCTTTGTGAGATGATAACGTCCAAAGCTAATTCAAAAAAAAATTTGCGGAACTTTGGAGCTTGCTCTTGTAAAATGGTAAAAGCTTGAACTTGAATTTTTGTTGAAATTTCAGTAGTAGTATCATCATAAACATATTTCTCAAGAAGAAATCCAATAAAATACTAAATTTTGCTACCTTATGTGGGCTTCAAAACTAAAATTTGTGTTAAAAACTTTTAGTTAAGAATTTGACTTTGCAAATTCTCACACACACATACCTTAGAGAATAAGAAACATCCAGTAAAAAACTAAAGCAAAAACAATAATTTAAACCCCTTCATCTAGGATGCACATAACAACAAAAGCTCATTTGGGTTTCTTGGGCTGGTAGGGGTTAACCCTTAAAGGTCCTTCCACTCCTCAATGGGCAACCTACAATTGGATCTCAGCATCTTTTGGACTTGGGCAACATGAATAGTGCACTTTTTGAACTTGGGTAGCATGAATGAACCAATCAATGATGAGTTTGCAACCTCCTACAAGGTTTTGTGCAATCCCAATCTACCTACCACAATCCTTTCAAAGTACAAATCACTCATACAAATTGCGATTTGAATTGTAGGATTTCACCTTGTAGATGCATCACAAAAAGATGACGAGAATGTAATAAAAAAACAAGTGACAAATTGAGAATCGAAATAGCTACAGGCAAGATTCTGTTGGAAAACAGCCCGAGGGGCTGACAGGCGCCTTTGAGGGTTAAGTGCCAAACCAAATCACATTATTCTTCAACTTCGATTTGAAGGTTTGTTGAAATCCTAAGTACTAGTAGTCTCATTCCTAGCACAATACCTAATTCCTCACTATACTTCTCATACAATTACCACATAACTCATGAAGTCAACATGACATACATTGTATTTTGTGACCCACCAAGTTCACAAGCTAATGTTCTAATCTTGACAACAATTTTTTTCTATATCAATCCTGGAGATATCCTAGATTCCAAGCTCATAGCAAGGTAGTTGGTGAAGATTTTTAGAAATTGACAAAACTCAAAGACGAGAGATGGGGGTGATAACAAGGTGAGGCACAAAATGTATCCATTAAGTTGTCTAGCAGCTGAGCCTCAAAAGTTAAGGCATCCTGAGAATCGGCTTGCCATTCCTCCCGAAGAGTCACAACTTGAGCATGTTTTGAAGATCTGGTCCATTTAAGGGAGAGTGCTCAAAATTGGAGCGGTATCAATAATGGAGCACTATGCTTCAAGACACAGAGGTACATAATGGCTTCTTCGCTCAACTGTAGCATGTACTCACTGCAAACATTATAGTGTGCAGAATTAGGGCACCATTTTAGTAACACCTACAAGATCGCCTTCAAAAATTCATATCTTCATTACAGATTGGGAAATCTGAAATTTTTTTGCCAATTTTGAGCACTCTCCCTTAACCCTTAAACGCCCAAGCAAGCCCGAGGGGCTTGATTCCAACAGAATCTTCCCTGTAGCTCTCACTGTGCTCAACTTTTCACTTATATTTTGATGTCAAACTGGTCACCTCCTTATGATGCATTCAAAAAAAGAAATTTTACAATTCAAATCACAATTTGTATGAGTGATTTTGTGGTTTGAAAGGATTGTGGTAGGTAGGTCGGGGTGGTACATAACCTTGTAGGAGGTTGCAAGCTCATCATTGATTGGTCCATTCATGATGCCCAAGTTCAAAAAGTGCACTATTCATGGTGCCCAAGTCCAAAAGATGCTGTGATCCAATTTTGGGCTGCCCGTTTTAGACCCCAAGGGCGTTTAAGGGTTAAAGAAAGGAGGGTCTCAGCATTCGAGGGAGCAGTGATGGAACATAATCCCACAGAATTATGGGATGCTCCATGGCTGATGTGAGAATTGCTGCGAGGCACCTGTGACCTCGTGATCTCCTCCAACTATTTTATGCTCTCCCTCCTTTTGCTTACACCCCAACAGTGTTCTGGAAGATGCATCGAGCTACTCCACAAGCATTCTAGTGTACGCAGCTAAGCAATTGATGTGAGAATTGCTGCGAGGAGATTGGATCAATTGGAATCATCAAATTTGGATCTATCTTGAACTAGTTATAAAGTTTGGAAGTGGAACTCATAAGTGTACCTATGACTAGTTGGTTTTTGTACTGCACATTGTGGGTACATTAACTCCTAACTGTCCGTGTGTATTTTGGGAGCTTGAAACCTCAAAACTGCAATTTTCTAGCTCTATGTACTCCCAAAGATGTGAATCAATTTTCTATTTTACGTTTTGAAGCTTCCAACCGTAAGATCTTGTTACGTGAGACTATGTTTAGTTGTTGTTCCAAAAAATGACTGCTGCATGTCTATGTGTTGAGAGATCATAACATCCAAAGTTTGTCTTTCAAGTTTTTTTTGCACCTTGTCAAGATTGTATTTGAAACTTTTGGAGGTTGCCCTTGTAAAATTGCAAACTTTTGACTAGAGGCCCTTTGAATCTTAGGTAGTGATGTGGTCATGTTTATTTCCAAAGAAAATTCAAGAAAAAGCTAAATTTAAACTCCCCCATATCAGCCCGCACCCCAAGAGTTGTCCTAGAAGATTTCAAAATTGGAATTTGGCTTTGTAACTTTTACCACATACACTTTGCAGTATAAAGAGAACCGAGTAAAAAATATTTAAAAATAAAAAGATCAGCCAAGAATATTACTTTTAACACCTTCATCTAGGCTGCCCAAAATTGCAAAAAGCTCATTTCAGCGTTAACTATCAGGGTTTAACTACTAAAAGTTTGTTTAGGGTCTCTTTATTTTTGTCGGGCGCTTGCCTATTGAATGTAGATTGTGAAGTTGGAACTTTTGAGGATTATTAATTTTTCCCATACCTTTCAAACTTTAAAATTATCTGTACTTTTGGAAATATTCACTCTGAAAGTTCAAGAGTACCATAAGGGCATGGTGAAATTTGCCTGAAATTGTGGTATATGCTCATTAAACAAATTAGCAACAAAACGTCTTGTTGGAAAGGTATGAATAAACTTTACAATTTGCAAAATGTTTCAACTTTGTACAATCTATATTGAATACTTTTGGAACTTTTGTATCTTTGATGATTAAATCAAAAGTTGGCAGAAAAAAAATTATAGTAGTTGTGAATCAATAAATTACACTAATGTATCAAGAGTAAATGTTGGTCAACTACCATATCTTTTAGGGCTCCGCCGTCATTTTGGGGGCTAAGCAACTTCATAAAATAATAGGAGAACATTTGCCAACCTCACGACAAGGGTCATAAACAGTGGTGAAATGAGAAAAGTAGTAAAAAGGAATAGGGATTCAGGGAGATGGCAATATACAAATGAGGAAAGGCAGCCAATGCCAATGGGGGGGGGGGGTGAAGCTTGTCCACAGATGGAGAAGCATCAGATCGGATCAAGAGCAGTGTCCCGGGAACAACATGAGGAGCTGACCTGCGTGCTGCTGCAGTGCTGCACTCTACCCACACTACCATCTCAAAGGAGGAGCGAATCAGGGACCGGAAATTTATTCCACCGAACCCACTTTGGTCTTTGTGTCACCCCATCTCTCGACACCACCTTCTTTCGTTTCCCATCACAATTGTTGAAAGTGAGGAAACTCCATTTTCCTATTCCATGTTGGATTGTGAAGATTTGGAAAACGTAGTGGATGACTAGGGAATGAAAACATAAACAATGTTTCAACATGGACGATCAAGAACATTGCATTCCTTGATGTAAGATCATCCTAAGGTTTTCTGCAATTATCATAAAAGGGTAATAAAAAGTAAACTGTTGATTCTTCTGTTGAGTACGTAATGAATCATTTGATCAATCTCAAAATGTTACTTAGAATAAGTGTGTGATATAAGTAAGAATGATTACGCACCATTGGTGTGATAACCTTCGAGCATACATTCAAGCATGGGTCAAATGAACACTCTATTCACACTGGACTCAAAATAGGTTGGAGTTTCTCTTCTTCTTCTAAATATAAATATTTGAATATGCAAAATAGCATGATGATAAGAGGGGAAATTTATCATCCTTATGGAATGAAACGAAGTTCTTAAGTGTCGCATTTAGAAGCAATTTCTTTTTTTGAGGATTGGCTCACATATGCCTAGCATCGGTTGCCAAACTAGGAAGACATGGGATAGAGGGAGGCTATTAATATCCCAGACAGAGAGACATGAGGACGGGCTGTTCCGGTGGCGCGACGGGGAGCAGGCAGTGGCGTGGATGAGGTGGCAGGCTGGTAAGGGACGTGGGGGGCTTCCGGGCGACGCGGCGGCCGGTCACCAGTAGGGACCCCCTTGTAGGAAAGCAAGCAAGCAAGCCTTTGCCTTGATCTATCCTGTGCCGCAGTCTTCCTTTCCTTCACCCGATCGATCTCTTACCTGCTGCTTGCCTTTGTCACACCATTTGGCCGGCGCGCATGATCTATCAATCCTGGCCCTTGTCCCCTGCCCCTCAAATTCATGCCCCCACTCCCACTAGCTTGCTCATAATCCAGCCTGCCTTCGTCTCTCCAGCATGCTCATGCATCTAGCCCGCATGCTAGCTTTGCTTTCTCTCATGCATCGATGTTGATTATCAATTCTTTCGAGCCCGCAATTAGCCCGAGGCTGTCTTAATTGTGGACCCGATCCCCAGGCTGTAAATCGCTTGACTCCTTCTCAATCGCAATGATTGTGCCTTGACAAACTGAGGCCGCTTTGGTGTGTAGTGAGTTACGTTGTAGCCAAAAGGCCAATTCATTGCATGTCACCAGTACGGCGGAATCGACCGGTGTGTTGTTTCGGCTCTAGCTTCCTCTTTGGTTGTCATCGGTCAAAGAGTGCCGAGACGTGTCATGCTTGTCCCGGCCAGCCTTGAATATCTCTATATATGCCTCACCTCACACTCTTTCACAACCATTTACCGATCTACAAACTCAGAATTGTCTCTGAATTGGTCGGCCTAGAATAGCAGTTTCTTGACAGAGCGGAACTTCTGAGGGTTTCCGTTAAGTGAATATTCCAGTCGGTATACGTGCAATCCCATCATCTAGTGATCGAGCACTTGGGTGTCTGTTGCGATCGAAGACTTGTCAGTGGGGTATTGAGCGTGAAGAATTGGAGGCCAGTAAGGCCGGGCCTGATTGAGGGATCAATTGAGGATGTTGCAGTGAGGTCTGGGAAGGTTTCGAGGAACTTTTAGAAGTCAGTCGGAATCAAGTGGCTTGATCAAATGCGGAGATTTGGGAAACCGATGATCACCAAGTTTCGCTCTCCAGTCCCACTGTACCATCTCACGCCTTGCCCATCGATTCTCTCGTATTCGTCTAAACCTACGTCGTCCAACCAGACCCGCTGTTGCCAGAACCACCCGATTTAGCTTCAAAGCCTCACCGTGACTCCCTAGTGTCCAAATCTAGTTCATGAAATAAGTGGTAGGCTTTCCGGCCTAGTCAGACACATACGAATACACCACCCACAGTAATTGTTTAGCGTGTCCGTTACATACTTGCTTCGTACTTGCTGGGGAACCCGTTTAGTTTGCTATTGCTTCGTACTGCTAGCTAGTTGCAGTAATATAAAGGTCGGTGTGAAACTTTTTATTCTGCACTCAAAAGGTGCTGTCTTAGAGGTTCTTGACTCTACAAGTGGCAAAAGGAAAAAGAAAAGAGGCATTTTGGACTTGACCTCATAAATATCAGTGGTTTTAATTTATTATTCTAGGCGCTTTTGAATTGTATTGTGAGGTTGAGAGAGCTAGGAACATGGTGATAATTTCCTCGTCTGGCGGACCTGTCGCACAACTCCAATTGCCACCCGGGTTCCGCTTTCACCCGACAGACGAAGAGCTGGTGCTCCATTACTTGTGCCGGAAGGCCGAGTCGCAGGTCTTTGCAATTCCTGTAATTGCCGAAATTGACTTGTACAAGTTCGACCCGTGGGACCTCCCCGGTACGTCTCAGGCTCAGTCTCTTCACTTCTTCTACCAGTCGTTTATCGGAAATTGGAGTACATTGACAGTGTTCTTTCTCTTGTGACATTGTGAATGTATGTGACGAAAGAAAGTGGCATGATCCTACTGTAAGTTGGGCATGAGAAACGTGCATGATAATGTTAGAGTTGGTATGTGCGTGCAGGAAAAGCTATCTTCGGGGAGAGGGAATGGTATTTCTTCAGTCCCCGGGACCGGAAGTACCCCAACGGCGCCAGGCCCAACCGGGCAGCGGCGTCCGGCTACTGGAAAGCAACGGGAACAGACAAGCCCATTCACACTTCCGTCGGGGGCATTCGGAAGATTGGCGTGAAGAAAGCGCTCGTCTTTTACAAGGGCCGAGCTCCCAAAGGTGTCAAAACCAACTGGATCATGCATGAGTACCGCTTGGCCGAGGGCGTCTGTGCTTCGGTGCAAAACCACCGGAAAGGATCCCTTCGCGTACGTCATATTATCCCATTCTTGACATACATAATCTTGTCAATACAATGAATGCATCTCATTTACACCATCATGTTATCATCGCGTTTGTGTTGGTTACTTAGATTGTGATAACTCAAACTACATGTCGCTGTCAAACTACCACTTTGTGCTATAAATGGTACATGATACTGTCACTTGTAGGAAATCAATACTGCTGTTGAGGAAATTAGTTCTTCGTTAATATTGACTTGGTGAAGCTGTCATGGATGTAACGAGATCAGGAACATGAATACAGTTCTAGTACTCGTGGACAAGAAGTAAGTGATGTTTACGTAGCATTGTGGGGTCATGTTCGTAACGCCTACTCTCCTGATTTGTTCAGCATTGGAACTATACATGTATCATAGCATTATCCGGTAACGAGAGCTCTCAGTTCTTGCCTGTCTCTTTGATAAGTTGTTGACGGCCTTTTATTTTGGATCAATTTTTTATGATTATTGACTGTTTCGCATCAAGTTTAAGTTGTCAAAGAACCAATAATTTAGGACTTCGAACTTATCATCATCAACTTACCGTTGAAATAATCATGGGCGACCACTGCTGACTGTCTTAGTTTGATAATAGCACCTTATTAGTGTAGTATATCTATGAAGGCTTCTACATAGTCTCTTCTGTGAATTACTCACCACTTCGGCGAGAAGTGACCGCCTGAAACTTTTGCTGTTACTAATTATCATCATAATATTCTTTTAGTTTCAACTCACGGTGTCTGAAACTTGATAGATGGTTCTAGCCAAATGCTTTTTATCCTGGTTGTGGTATAATGAGAAGAAATGTGAGACTTTGTAGTGTTGCTGTTGTGCAGTTGGATGACTGGGTACTGTGTCGGATTTACAAGAAGAGTACCAGTGCGCAGCGGACGGGCAAGGAGCGTGAGAGTTCCTCTTGCGTTGAAGAGGTATATATATGTTCATACATTCCCCATGATTTCTCAGTCTGTATCCTTCTCTCGGAACGAACATACTATTCGCGGCTTGCTTTTGTACGTCAAAGAATGTCACTTAAAGCCCCTCACTGCCGGTGTGCACTAAAGATCAGTGGCCTGCTATACTGCAAGGTCCAGTGAGAACATGAGCATGACCCGTCCTCATGCTTGTATTTTTCTCGAACTGCAATCGTGATCGGAGTAGCTTATCATAGCTTCGTAGAATTCATGCATCTAGTAGATGAGTTGGTTGAGTCATCTACCTACTATTCTGTGTGCCTTGCAATGGTCACAAGATCGGTAGTGCTCGAACTTGTGAAGCATGTGATTTTCATTTAGAGCATGTGCAAACAAAGATGGGCAGCCACTCGAATAAACTGCTAAATTTACATGCACGATGTCTGCCTCCACGCAAGCCGCATGAGTTTCATTCAAGTGGTCCCTTATTTCCAGTAGGTCATGTTTTATGTTTCTGCCAGGTAGCACACGGACCTTGCCTGGTGCCTTTCATATAACTTTGTTATGGTCAATTCGCTGACATGCATGTGGTCCCATCGATGCATGAAAATAAACCCCCGCACCTGGTAACAACAAGTATAGCTATTTACAACTATCAGAAGTTCGAAAAGTTAACGAAATGGGAATGTGCAGGTACTGGCGTCGTTGCCAGAGATCGATGATCCCAAGCTGGTCCTCCCTCGACTGGGGTCTTACACAGGCTTTCCGGAGGTAGGCGCGGAGCCGGAGAACTTCATGGAGGGATTGTTAACTGGGGAGAGACACAACAACAATGAAGCGTCGGAAACTTCACCGGAGCTCAAGAGCAGAATTTTGGCTTCGGCCGGACTGCAGCAGCGAGGACAGTTCATGCAACACCCGGGCCTGAATTACAAGCTAGGGCCGCCGGGCTGGAGGATGCCGAGCGCCCCATTCGAGCACCAGAACTTGCACCGCCAAGTGCTGGAGTTGGGGACGACGTCGCAGCGGCCGACCACGCTGACGCTCCGGCCGGCGTCCGAGAGCGCCATGCGGCAAGTGGAGAATGTGCTGATGCCGCTGCGACCCGCCGGGTTCGACAGGTCCATCTCCGACGAGGAGGTCCAGAGCACGTTCCAAACCAGCGGCGGCCAATTCTCTGCTGCTGCCACTCACAATGAGGGTCTGGAGTCCATATTCTCATTCAATTACGACCACCCCCGCTCCACCATAAATGCATTGCTGCCTGTCTCCTCTGGTCCCAATACTGAGCTCGGATTCTCAGGATCCCCTCAGTACACTAGAGCTCGCTCCAGTCCGAATTACGGCTACAATCCTTCTTCTACTTAAACTCAACATTCCACGACTTTCGTTCCGCAGGCTGCTATGACGTGCTCCCATGTGGTTGCATAGAGCAGATTGGGGTGATTTATTCATAGCTTCAATTAGCGGTTACTTAAGAAAACATCTGATTGATTTTATAGTCTTGGAGTGTACATAGCAGAATAGACCCTTTTAGGGGCTCAAATATACGTTACATACATACCCACAGTCAACACACAATCTCTAGGTCTACTCAGATTGTACATACGTAGAGAGTGGAACCAATTCAAGTTTACAGCAGGTCGTGATTGTATTCAAGACACGGCCCTCATATGATTTGAATATACTAAATTTTTATTGATTCGTCAACTTGAATATAATTTTCATTTACACAAACTAGACAAGACAGCTTCTTATGACCAAAGAGAGGCAACGATCGAAGTTGTCGATGCATGGATACTTCGGCTTAACCCTGATCAACTATCAAATGATAAAAGACGATGAAATCGCCTTGTGATAATCTCTGGACAGGAGCGACTCGGTTCCGGGGCTTCTACAAGGCGGACTTCATCCGAGGTCGAGGCAGAGACTGGCCTCCATCGGCGATGAAAACGTTGCACGTGAGGTAGTGGCCGTGGTCACTGGCCAGTAAAGCAATAAGAGCTTCAAGGTCATGCACGGGATCCGTCCATCTCTGCAACGGCATCTTCTTAGCCGCCCCCTCAACTTCCTGCTCGCTGCTTGAAGCCAGCAACAGGTCTGTCTTGGACAACCCCCTCACAACAGCTGCCACCATCACTCCATACTTCCCCAGCTCCATTCCCATGTACTGCACATCAACATCATCACTCCATATCACCATCTCCTCTTCATCACTGTGATAGAGCTAAGTGCCTTTCACGATAATATCATTTGTTTTCCACCAGAAAGTGCAATGTTCACCGTTCAGCTGTTATATTTCGATCAAGGGACCAGGCAACTTACCTTGGATAACTGATGGAGCCCGGCCAGGGCAGATCCGTGCACAGAAACTCCCGGATAGTAACCTCTGTCGAGGCCGGTGACGTAGGAGACGAAGATTATAGAGCTCGGTTGTAGTTTTTGTGATGCTTTCATTCGCTGAGCCACCGCCCTAGCCACTAGCCACGGTGCCTTCATGTTCAGTGTCATGATTTCGTCCCAGTCAGATTCCTTGTAATCTAGCGGAGACTTGAGATCACCTGCACAAGCCAAGAGGAACAATCAGACCACTCTAACTTCCACCTCCTCAGCCAAAGATGTCAATGAACCAATAAAGTTATCCTCCATAACTGAAAACCAATCCAATCAATCCGATCACTACTAGAACTAAGAGAGGCTTGCAAAATAAAACTGTAAAGTTTCATACAAATGTTCCTCAGGTGGAGCAACATCTTGCTTTAGCAACAACATCGAGTTATAAAAGTTCAGATGATGTTACTTATCGAAACGATAGCATTGTTAATTTTGCTGAAAGCATAGTTACCAATAACATGTACAAAGACGTTGCTTCATTCAAATCTTAACAGTATGATTCCAATGAAACTGATGAGAATATCAAATTCGTTTCATCTACAGGATAACTCTGTAGAGATTGACCTCTCCGACAGAGTACGGAGGCTTGAGAACGTTAAGTAACCTATTTCTCGCGAATCGAGAACAGTGCTCGCGAAGCGAGAACCTCCGGAGGACCACTACGTGCTTCGTAGTAGTAGATTCCAATAATGAAAACATCGAATCCCTCTCAGTCACAAGATAACTCTGATGGAAATTGAGAACGTTACAGAGTATGATGCTAAACAGTGCTCGCGAATCGAGAACCTCTGAAGGAACACTATGTGCTTCATAGATAACCTGATATTGGATACCAGTCCCTCGTAACCAGAAAAAATGACATCCACAGTAACCAGCCAAATAGCATAATGGAGTGAGAACCATGCCCTTGTAACACATGTGCTTAAACACTACCAGACGCTTCAGTAATATACACAAGAGTCGAGAATGGCATTTCTCAAACCGCAAAAGAAGGCAGGATGATGATAATATTTGACCACGCTCTCACTCTCTTCTCTCTCTCTCTCCAAGATGACGAGGCAACTACGCATCGAACATGATGAACCCTCTTATTGCTCTTACAAGTCATTGTATTGTGAGCATCGCCAACAACTTTGGTTATTCCAGTGATTTCAATGTCCATCTCCGTGATGGGCATATGTTAGTTCTCATATCAAGGTTGTACAAGGTTACTCCCTTGGTTGTTGAGGGTGACTATAGTAATCTGATATCGAACAAAAGCATGTCAGTTACCTGGAACGCTGGAGCAGTAAAGAAGGACGTCAATAGTTCCAAACATGTCCCATGCTTGACCCACGGCTGCATCAATACTAGTCTCTCCCCCTCGAACATCCAATTCCACTTTCCGCACCGACTGTGATCAAACACACATGCACAAATTCAGTCGGATACTAGAATCTTTCCACCTTTTTGAAATCCTTTTGACCCTCAACAGCAACATGGTCAACACGGTCAGCGCTGTCTCGGTAGTCACAACGGTTTGTTGTTCGCAGTGGAGACAGTGATCCTAAGTCTACAGCGTTGAATTTTTTAACCACTTTCTAAATTCTGGGTACTCCAATGAATGAGTACAACCGTAACTGGACAAGAGAATCTAGGGTTAATATTGGTCCCATTCGTACTGTATTTGGACTCAGATACCGTAGGAAATCATGCATATATCCCTCAAGCTCTAGGCGATCACCAACAAATTCAACGACACTTATAATGCGCAAGGACTAGAAAAGTACACCGTCTGACGATTAGTGATGTCCAAACATCTTGGAACGTTAGAGCTTCTTCTTGAATTCGGATACTTTCAGAACTTGTCAAAGAACTTATGGTTAGAATCCTCCTTCAATTGCTATAAACACCCCACAGTTCTTTAACAAAGAATTCATGCTAAGGACCGTTGAAATCCTCGTTCGATTGCTATAAGGGCTCTACAGTCATTCTGGATCGAACTTCTGGATCGATTCTTAGAATCCGATGCTTAGTTTCCGATGTAGATAGATACCGTAACCCTCAAATTCAACTGCCTGCATTGTAAGAAAGAAAGGCTAGATATTCAACGATACCTCACTGAAAGCTTTGATGCTATTGTAAGCTGATTGAAGCGGCGACGATGATGACCTTCCAGCGAGAACGATTCGGCATCCCTGCTTGGCAAGAGGTGCGGCAAGCTCGTAACCCAAATCCTGTGCAACGCTCACCACCAGAATTGTCTTCCCTTTGAGAGCAGCGCCTACCCGACGCCCACCTCTGAATTCCGCCATGGCCAATTCACAACGAAAAACACAACCAAGCCTGGACTCTAAATCTGTCTCTGATAGGAAGGCAATTCAGTAAGATATGAAAAAGTTTGTGATGACCGCGCCGGAAAACGGTGAATCTAAATTCTAGAATGCTGATTGGCACCGCTATCGGTGGAATTGCGATTGAATGTAGTCAGAGTAGCTGATGCAATCGAGGCGTGGCCTGGCCGGGAAATTCTGCCGCCACTGAGGTCGCAATCGAAGGAAAGCAGGCTGCTTCGCTGGAACATGGAGCCGTGACGTGCCGTGATGTACCGCGGCGGCTGTGGTGATGGTCGAGGTGTCCGCTTTGGATGAGTAAAGCGGTACCAACGAATGTCGTCCATCTCTATTTGGATGAGCTCTGTTTGGTTTAGTTCCGTGCATGCTCGAACTCTTGCTGGGTCCAAGGGTCACTTTTTGGAGAAACCTTGAAATCACCTATGACGGGGTGCCCCAGATTTTTCAATTGCTTGTGCTTATGAAGTGACTTTTGAGAATAGATTGGAGAGTATGAGTACAGTCCTCTGAAAAGAACTGAAGGGACCCCGAAGTAAGAAGGCTCTTGGGTGATCCAGAGGCATCTCATTTTGCCAATTGATACTATGACACTAAATTTTACATTTGCATTCTCGTTGGCATTAATTAATTTGCAGTGAGATGAGGGGAATGATAGGGATATGGTATGGATGGTGTGGATGGTATGTATGATATGGTGATTCGGGAATTGTCCCTTATGGTTTGAGGATGAGGAGGTCTATTGGTGGACAAAGAAATTCAAAAGGGATGGTTGAGTTGGCATGCTAACCCACCATTCCATACTAATTCAGCAACTCGAACTAATTCAATTTGCACTGCCATGTGAAACCCCCACAAGAGGGTCCATGTGGCACCCCACCATTAAGTAATTGTTCTTCCTTCTTCTATACCCTCATCTCACTGTGAGGGTATAATTATCTCACAATTAGAGAAGCTTACATATCTCATTTGCAAACTTACAGAGCAAAGGGAATCGTAATTTTGCAGTCTGTGAGGTCATTGCATGATACTTGATTTTCCTCATCGAAGAGAAAACAAATATCGTGAAGATCATGTCTTGTCACTTTTGATTTAAGACATGAAAGAAGTTGCAACCACAAGCTTGTGGTATGGCAGTATTGATCTTGCAAGCGAGAAAGCAAATCACAGTACGTTAAGTGCTACTGCCACTGCCGGCAGCATGATGTAGAAAGCTCTAAATATGCTCTACCCACCTCATAATCACATCTTGGGCGGCCTGCCTTCTTTGTTGTGTAGTTGATTAGAGCATATCACTTGTGCTCTATCCAAATGCTTACCAAATGCTTACTTGTTGTCTGAATTGTGATTGTCGAAAGGGTGACTACAAAGAGGGAGAATTCATGTGCTTGAAAAAAGAACAGTATAGGTGGAAAGAAATCCATGGCCCATCTCTACGCCACACAACAAGTACTAAAGTGACTGTACCTTTGTTCAGATGTCGGAGGCATTTTAGATAAAGGCCATGTGTTGTTCTGGAAGCTCGGTACAACTCTTCAAATAAAATCTAAAACCCTAAACCTGAGCATGGCATGTTAAGGTCACTTTGGGGAAGAGATAGAGATAGAAACTCCGGTCCTTTCTAAGGGGCCGGCATGAATGAAGTGTCCGTTCGTAATGCTGATATCCCGATGGCCACCGGATAAGAAAAATTAGAACAATACTACTTCCCCCTCTCGAGGATGGACACTATAACTACGCTAGTTTCTAGCCTAGTTACTAGTGCCTTGAAGATACTTGACATAGTATCCCCCCAAAGGGCTTTGAGTTACCCATACAACAAGGTCCAAGGACCTCCCACAATAGTTGGGTGGACTATAGTAGTGAGCACCACGCCGGCATGACGAATAGAACCCATGACCTCCTCATTAGGGGCCTAAGCCCTAACCACCAAGCCAAGGCTTGTGGTGCCTCACTTTGGGGAACATATTGGTGTTGCTAGCAAATCAATGGACAACACCATATCAGAATTTAAATATGTCCCATACAACATACATAAATCTCCATTACATATTCTAAGGGTATTCCCAAGGACATGGCTAAAGAACTCGCTATATGTAGTTAGGGAGGAGTGGTTGTTAAATATAAGATTCCTTTGAATTCACACCCTTTTCAGACGGAGTGGCAAAATGACCTTGCTATATTCTCTCTTCTACCACACCATGACATAATCCAAAAGTACTTGAAGTCCAAAAGTTTTGAGGTTTTCCGTGGCATGTAGTCTCCCAAAAGTCAAGTTAACCTTGAAGTAAGTGACGTGTTTGAGTGAGAGTTGATGGGTAGCCACGTTATGGCACCCCTCGGTTTGTCGGTTGGAAGAAGAAGATGTCCGTTGGGAGAAGAGAATGATTGTGTCGGGCTAAATGTAGCCAATCTTGTCCCTTGAGCTAGTCCATTTAGAATGCCCTAAGATGTTGGGCCGCTTTATGTCATTAGGAGTCAAATTGTTCATAAGACTCAAATGATGATAATCTTCTCATATGATTGGTCCATTTTTAAAATTTGACCCAAAGAGACTTAGATGTAGATTGAGAGTCAATTATTTGAATTTAAATATTAATATGGGGGGACAAGTTATGACATGGCCTATGCTCCAAATTTTGAGAGCCACAAGGATGTAAAGCCAATTCATGGTCTTAGACCCTTTCTTGATTTCATTACAAGTATAAATTCATGTGTATGGTGAGGCGAAGGTCTCAAAGACTCCCAACACCAATTTCAAATTACATTGACCCTCCTTATAAAATCTATGGAAAAAAAGCCTTTATGGTTTTGAATATATCTTAAGGAGATTCTAAAAAGCAACTATTTGAAGAGATGGCATTTACCAAATCACAATATTCCTATGGAGAGTTGAGGTCTCGCCAACCGGATGATCTCACTTTATGTGTTATAGAATGCAGTTAACCCTTAATCGTCACCGATGACCAAACTGGTCACCAAGGTCATTGTATTTGCTTTTAGGGTCCGACACAGTGGTAGGGTGCAAATCTTGTCCAAAGGCACCCCTATTCTTTTGTTTTTCCGAATCCAATGCTCCTTCCCGATCGCCTTCTTGAGGTTTGTGTGATTCGCGCGCAATTGTAGGGGCCACGTGATCCCATGGTCAATGCTCTTTGACTTGGCCTTTCTTTTTATTTTTTTGACGATTTTTTTTCAAAATAATAAAAAATCTTGATCTTTATCCCTATACCATGCTCTATGATGCCAATTTTCAGAAAAAATGACCTAAGGGGGGAAAAACCAAAAAAACAATATGATATTTCTCACTCATGATCAGCAACCAAAACATTTTTTTCTCAACGGTGCCATTTTTTGAGATTTTACCCGATGTGATCAATCTTTTTTGCATTGGTCACATCACCAAGTTACCTTGATAATCACCGTTTCCGATTCTCAAAATTGTTTTACCTTAGTGCAGAAATAAGGCCAGAAGACAATGAGGTTGCATTTCTCTCCAATTTGTGGAAAACAAGGATGTCAATTAAGGGTTAACATTACAATTCACAACATGGCCTTGTTATTCCTTTTACGAAAGAGCCCTGTGGCCTTCTTCTTCAGGATGGCTGCAAATACACATAATGAAATTGGCCCCTTCAGAATAAAATTTTATAATATCTTCTCCAAACAACTCAGTAAGCCGGTTGGGCTAAGAAATTAAGTAAGATGTTGTAAGGCCTCAAAACTCCCAAAAAGCCTAAAAACAGCCCTCGCTCATTGCAAGGTGCAAATTTTTAACTTCTGAGAAATTATTGAGTATGTAACCGTAGGATCTAGTACCCAACTTGTACATGTATGTGTGAATGAAATCTTAGATTCAAACTCCTCACCAATTGTGAAATCGTAGTGTTCAAAGTTGAAAAACAAGTTTTTTTTTTCAAGTTTGTAAAATGGGTTTGAAGTGATTCGGGAACCAAAAAAACTAATTTCAAGAGTAAATTTGAATTGAGTCTCTTCTAATCCTTGTTCCTAAGCAAGTTTTGATTACGTCTATGTGATTTTTACCCTTATTGGACCTATAGAAATGCTTGATAAATGTATGTTAAAATGCAAATAGAAATGTTGGTCTTAGACAATAAAAAAGCATGTGAATAATAATAGAACTGGAATTCCAAAAAGTGAGGTCATGCCTTTGCACCTCTTCTACATGCACTACAAACAAAATTCGAAAAAAGAAGTAAAATCTCAATTTTTGGTGAATTTTTAAAGTTACTTGTGATTTAATTGATTTTGGGCAGATTTTGAGGATGAATGAGCATATACCGTAGTTTGGGCAGTTTTGGGCAAATTTTGAATAGTTTTGACCATGAATATCTCCTAAAGTATGAGGAATTTTGGAGCTCAAAATGACTTTCCAAAATGGTATGAAAAAGTTCTTGAATCTGCAAAAAGTGTTTGCTTCATACGATGTATATTTAGTATGTGATAGCCTCACTAGAGTCAAATCGACCCTACTAGGGCTCATTTCAACATTAGGGGTTAAAAGATTGGAATCTTTGAAAGGCAGTGTCAATAACTAGAACCAACAGTGGCATTGACAACTATATTCTCTGCTTTTGTTTTAAGCACAACGGTACCTTCAAGCGGAGGCAAAGAATTAGTTGCTTCAGAATTCAGAAAGTCAGATATTGCGTATGAGCGGACTGTGCAATGAAAAGTCGGGAACCGGCGGTTAACGAATTTCTCTTTTAAGGGACCGACTTTTTTCTGAAAACTTCAAAACTTCATCGTGAATTCAAAACTGATCGGATTTGAATTCTGTAAAGTGGGTTGGAATCACACCGTAACCTACTACAATATCATGATAACATATTAATTTCCTTCTCTAATATCATTCAATTACTTCGCACACCATCTACCATTGACTACTCTTCCCTTTTGATTGGATTACAATGACCATTTCAATGGCAAGTTTGGAATGAGCTTCCAAAGTTGTTCTTACAACACTCGAGCGCATACTTGTATTATGGAAAAAGTTCCTCTTTTGAATTCTTTGGTTTGGAGTGGTTTTGTATGGGTTCCCAATGAAAATTGAAGGTGGAAATTAAAAATATTTTCATTTGAGTATGGCAATATTACGAGAAGAATTTAAGGTAGAAATAAGACCGATCTCTCCAAATGTCCATGAGAATCCTAGGAAGACATTTGTAGTAGTGTGAAAGGCTTTCATAGGTTTCATAACGAAACTTCTCCAAGTCAAGTACCAAACAAGAAACATATCGATGATATCACAACATACACTTGGGTGTCCCAAGAACAACACGGGAAGCTCATTTCTAATTTGCAATTGAAATGTACATTGTAAATCCAATCGAATGGAAAGAGTAATCAATGGTAGATGGTGTTCAAAATAATTGTAATATGTTAAATATAATTACAAGAGGAAACTGATATCGTAATAGATTACGGTATGATTCCAACACACTTCACGGAATTCAAATCCGATCATATTTGAGTTCACAATGAAGTTTTCAAAAAAAAAAATCTTCTCAAAAATCTTCAGAAATTCGTTCACGACCAGTACCTGACTGTACATTTGAGTACACAAATTCTTACCAAAGACCCTTAGGACCCCGTGGGGATCTTGACACAATTGAGGCAACCCCTTTTGGCATGAGATTATAAGATTGTGAACATATGCACATGCATGTACGTACCATTTGCCAGTATATAGCTTTATTATAATAAGACTGCAGATAAAAGTCATGGGGTGGCCTCATTGAAGAAACAAAGTGACGGTCAAACAGTTTTCATACCATAAAATAACCAAGTAAACTTCTCTCAACTTGCCCTAATTTTTTCAACTCGTAGTTTTGCTATTCCATGAATCGCCAGTTGGGTCTTGGAGTTTGGATTAACCCCTAACTCTCCTGGTTGCAAAACGATCTAAGTCACAAAATTGACCCACCTTTAGATTCAGCTCCAAAAATCTTCATCCAAGCATTATTTGAAAGACTCAACCGTAAGATCTCAAAGTTCACTTGACATTCATCTCACATACCAAACTTGAACGGTTCACTCTTCCTCATTTGTGAGATTATAATGGTCAAAGTTGGCTGAGTTTTTCTCCTGCGGGAAATTCTGAAACCTATTTCGGGTTTTAAGGAGAGTTAGGGGTTAAAGAACCATTCTAAAATTGTGAATGAACCTTGTCTTTGGTGCGTCTACGGTGCCTTCCTCCTAGGAGCTCCGGATTTAAAAGATACTCTTGAACTGATTGTCGATACAACTCCCGAGCCATTGTGGCCTAGTATCAAATTGAGGTGTTCTATCGCACAAGAAGTGATTCAATTGTGAACCACTCCACATATTTTCATCATGTTGAACCTATGGATTCCCAAGATTAAAATTGCGTAGTTTATAGAAGTAGTTGCATATATTCCGTTAACTTCATGAAAACATGTTTTTTAATTTCAACATCTAGCGTTTTGGATGTTGAGTTCTTGGTGCTCATAAATTGCTAGTTAGCTTGCTTGTATGTAAATAACTACTCAGCGTTCAACACAACCTCAAACAACTTGAGATGATATGAGGCGACAATCATCAATCATGCTAAAATGTTAACATTATCAACATTTGGGGAGTATATCACTCATTGTTGACGAAGTTGGAAAGTTAACAATATGTAATTAGTACTTTGATGGGTACATGTTAATGGAAATAGTAGTGGAATGAGCACTTGTTGATTAATTTACCACTCAAAGATAGTAAGAGCACCAACGTACTGAAAAGCTTTGCCAATGCCAATTTGCTTTGTCAAGTGCTTTGTCAAGTAATTGCTTCATAAATTTACCTTTGCTAAATCAGTGTTTCGTTTATATTGTTGCATTTCCAACTTTGCCAACATCATATGGTGTTGCCAATACCTTATGGTGTTCTCATTTTCAACAGCTTATCTTTTGACTAAGTATATTAAGCCCTAAAGGTCCAAGAAAATTAATTGTCCTTTTTACAATTTTGGAAAACCTAGATGAAGGGGTTAGTAGTGATGTTTTTGCCTAAGATTTTTACTTGGTGCTCCCTGTATTGTAGAGTGTATGTGGTAAAATTTGTAGAGCCAAATTCCAATTCTAAACCTTCATTTGGAAATTTTAGGTTTCAAGTCTAAGAAGGGTAGTATAAATTTAGACTTCTTTAAAAAAAAATTATAAACATTTTCATAACCAAATCATCATAAAGTTCAAAATTGACTTGATTCCCTAAGTTTTCTAATTTCACAAGGGCAGCCTTCAAAAATTTCAAAAACAATCCTCACAATATCTAGTAATTTCCGAGTTATTTCTTACAACATTTGTCAAAATTTCGAGATTTTGGGAGTTTTCCAATTTCTTTTTTCTTGGAATTCACAGACTCAAAAAGGTACCTACTTGCTATTCAATTTTTTCTTGAACCAAATATGAACAATGTAATGCATGATATACTATATTGTTGTTCTTAGACCTTCTTCTAGAAAATAATTTGTATAAAGGTCATGGCTGAATGAGTCTCTAAAAATTTGCATGAGCCTACCCACCTTGATTACCTACATGGAAAAAATACGAGCAAAATGTTCGAAGTAGCAATCATCAAGTCTCCTCAATAGCAATATTGAGGGTGTATTTGCTATTGAACACAAGGGAGGTTATTCCATATAGGCTTGGGGTAGTATTGTATATTAACCCCGTAAGGCTCGAGGGGTTTGAAGAAAAACTTAGATGTGTTATAAAATATGGATTTCGTAACCCTTATGATGTGGCACTCCAAAGATAGTATAAAGACCTAAAAGACTAAATTAGATCTATACGGTTAAATTTCCTAAAATAGGTAATAATTGTTTTATCATAAATCAACAAGAGTAAAACCTTGAAAATCAATATAAAGTTTACTTCCTATTAGTAGTAATTGGAAATTGGTCTATTCCCAAAAGGGGAGAGTAGTTTTGCTCTTTAACCCCTAAAGGCCCATGATGTTTTGGGAGCTTGAAATCCCAACACTGACCACTATGTACTAATGCGGGTACGTCCAATATTTTTGGAAATTTTTGATAACTTCAACCGTAGGATCTTGAAGTAGACTACCATAGGTAGTAGTGTGAAAATTTTCAACCGTTGGATCATCACTGGATGTGAGATCATAACATTTGAAGTTGACTGTAAATTTTTTTTGGCCTTGACCGTAAAAGCCGAATCGGCGGCCGTGGGCCTTTAGGGGTTAAACCTCTTTGTCCTGTGGCCACCGAGGTAAAGACATTATGAACATGTATTCACGCCAATCTTCTATTTGGAAGATCGGAGTTCATATCTATCTATCTAATTGGAAATTGATATGATTGGCTAAAATCACATCTTGTTTAATAAAATAGAGCAAGGCCACGAGTAACCTATGAGGAACCATATTACTTTCCCAAAATAGTAATTTTTTATACTCAAAGAATATCTTGCCATGTTTATGTTTGGAGGATTATTGTGAACAATCTATGAATACAAACGAGGTTTTGTTAATTAGATATGATTCCCAACTCACAAAACTGCTGGAATGTGAAAGGAAATTCCAAAAGAAAAACAATTCATCCAGCTACAGCTCCTCAAATTTCGGAATCGAGCATAAAATGATTGATTGGGCTCTTGGGGGTTGAAATGCAATGCATTCGGATCCAAAGCGGCATGTAAGTTGAATGCTTGGATGCCTGTGGCGCCAGGGGTGCTGCAAATCAGCCGCGACTCTTGGGGGCAATGCCAGCGTGTCACGGTCAATCCGAATGAGGGCTAACGGAACAGGGCAACCCCTTCACCTGGTAGCACCACTCCACTTGGCAATCTTTAATTCTATGATGAAGCTTGTTTGAGTATCTTTAGGGTCTCTTCACATTATGGAATAAGAGCCATGACCATGATAAATCAATAATGAATTGATGAGTGGCTTCGTCACTCTTTGTAATGTAAATTGCAATTTGGACGAGGACGAGTTTATGCTTCATTCTTTGATACAAATCCTCATCATTCTCTCTTTCACCTTCCCCTTTTCTCCTTAAATGATCGAACACTTTCCAATAAAAAAAATTCACCATCATGGTCTCCTTGTTTGTAGTTGAGTCAAGGCATTTGCTTCGACTCAACTATAGTTAAAGAGATCATGTAAATATTTTCCATCATGGAAAATTTAGCATATTTTGGGGACCTCAAAGTTAGTGGTCATTCTCCTTTTGTCAAGGTCGTGTGAAGCCAACCGGACTAACAACACTTTCCTCTCTAAATCACAAGTTTTAGAAGGCCGTAGTCAATCTTCATGGTCCATAGTATAAAGTGACCCTCTGTCCAACCTTGTATATAACATTGTAAGAGCATCCCCACCCTTGGCCTAAACCCATGGATCTAGAGAGTTTGTTTTCCATTCACTATTTTCCTCTTGTCGAGATGTTCACAAATTTCCATGTTGAAGTATTATACAAATTTCCATGTTGAAGTATTATACTTCATGCTTGAGACCAATCACCACAATTAGATCACAAAATGATGATGTGGGTAAGGTAACACCAGGTTATAAAGGCCAGACATATTATAATTGCTAGAGAAGAGCGATTATGAGTAGGCATGGAGCGGTTTCTATTCCAATAGCTAGCGGTGACCCGCCCTTACATACAACTTTTGTAGTTCTCTGAGCTAGTGGCAATGCTCTAAGTTATTGCAACCCTGTAAACAAATGTACATCGCCATGACAACATGGATGTAATATCAATTATCACAACTTCATCAATTTAAAAGGTTGTTAACCCCTAAAGATCCAAGAGGACCAAATCGGGCTTTTGCTATTTTGGGCAGCCTAGATGAATAGGTTAAAAGTAATACTTTTGCCCAATTTTTTTGATGGGTGCTCCCTATACTGCAAAGTGTATGTGGTAAAATTTGCAAAGCCAAATTCCAATTTTTGAGTCTTCTACGAAAATTCTTGGTTTGCGAGCCGAACTGGGGCAATTTAAATTTAGTATTTTTTTGAGATTTTTTTTTGGAAATATGTTCATGACCAAATCACTACTTGAGTTCCAAAGTGAGCTAACTCAAAAAGTTTGTGAATATTACAAGGGCAGCCCTCAAAAATTACAAAAACAATCTTCACAATTTCTAGTAATTTCTGAATTAACTCTTACAAAATTTGTCAAAATCTGAGGTTTTGGAATTTTCCCAAATTTTTTTTTCTCAAATTTCACAAACTCATCAAGGCACCTACTCGCCGTTTGGATTTTTAATTAAACCAAATATATCCAAGGAAATGCATATTTTACTATATCGTTGTTTTTAGACCTTCTTTTAGGAAATAATTTGCATGAAGGTCACACAAATGGAATGAGTTTCCATAATTTTGCATGAGCGTACGCAACTTGATTATCTACATGGAAAAAAATATGGGAATTATGTTTGGGGTAACAATCTTCAATTTTACCTATGCTCCATGGAAACAATGTCTCACAAGCAATGCCCAAAAAAACTTTTGCACCAACTTTGAATGTTACGATCTCACAAATGGTGAAGATCCAACCGCTGAAATTTCACATGGTAGTACAAATAGTAGGTGGGTTTGAGATCTTACGGTTGAAAGTACAGAAAAACGGTAATTTTTTTGACCATATCTCAATTCGAACAAAGGTGGTAAAAATCACAGTTTTTGGTTTTGGAAGGCCGAAAACGCTTGGATTTTTAGGGGTTAAAGGGGTGGACTTAAGACTCCTTAAAAAGCAAATCTTGAAAAACATTGTGCAGTATCACCATGATGAACAGGTTGGGTCCATGGTGATTATTGCTTACTCGAGTATACGATGTATCATGGATTTAAAAAGGAAAAGAGCTTAGAAGGCCAATGTAGATCAAGCGCCAAATTTTGCCATTGATTTTGCCAATGTAGATCTATACACTATGGCCATTGAATTTTAGGCAAGAATATATGATTACTTTGTCCGTGTTGGGGAGTAGGCCCTTTTGTGATTGCTATCTAGAGAGGAAGGAAGTGGGAGAGAGGGTGAGGAAGGAAGTGGGAGAGAGAGTGAATTAAAGATTGATCATTCAACCACATGCATTCAAGCCTTGTTAGAGCTTCAAACTTTCTTCACTGTAAGTAATGAAGTTCACGAAGCGGACAATTTCATTCTTTTGTCATTTATTGCGGTGATAACTCAATCTGAACAAAGACGATTTTGGCTACAGTATATGCTGTTATGTGCAGTAGAAAATTACTACCGTGTCCTACACTGAACCAAAGTAGTTTTGAATATGACTCCAGGGGTAGCAGGACATTGATGATGCATGGGCCAAGGGGCCGTGGTGTTGCCGTGTGAAAGCAGCTCGGCCCCGACTACAGACCGACCTGGTAGGTTGCAAACCACCGACAAGAGCACAGGCGGAGCAATGATGAGAGAGGGGGGCACCGGGCCAGTGTAGGCAGGGCGTCATGAAGAGAGCAACCCTTCACTCACTTGCAGCGGGTCCGCTGTTCTGACCAAGCAGGCGCGGTCGTAACGGGAGCTGCTTATTACCGCGCTAGCAGTGTGGACTTCTTCGTCGAAGTCCGTCCGTCAACGCGGTTACCGCCCCTAGAATTCCTTCCCCCCCCCTCCCCTCCCTCGCTGACAGAAACCCAACGTCGACTACGACGGAGACCGACGACCCGTGACGACGACGGAGCTCTCTTTCTCTCCATCCAGTCCAGTCCAGTCCATTCAACGAACCCCAATCCCCAAACTGCGCCCTTTCCTTCCCTTCCCATTCCTTGGTCTCTGCCCTGCCCACCCCTACAAAGATCGCAGCTGCCACTCGCACCGCTCCCATTTTACTCCCTCATCAAAGTGCGCTTGCTTTCACACCACTCCCCTTTCCATTCCTGCTCTTCACTTGCCAGCCTTTTGCACATGTGCCAATTCGTGTCTTCGAGATTGCATCAGGGGTTATGAATAGTCCACAATCAGGGCTTGGAATGCGCGCCGTTGTTACTTCACAGTTATTTGCTCTTGATCCGGGACAAGCGCACGCTCTCTCTCGTGGGTTGTGTAGCGATCACGCTAATGTAGACTTAGCTCAGGTATGATCACGGGTTCGGCCGCAGGAGAATGGTATGATCACACTGGAACGCACGAGGAAGGTGGAGTTACTGGATTTTGACATCGACACATTGTAGTCGCTTTTCTCTTTCTCCTCGTCCAATTTGAGATTCTCATACTAGGAACCGTGGGAGGATTCATAACCCTGCTAGTCAAAATTTGGGGTTTCAAGCTTGGTCCAGTCGAAACCCCAGGAACTAGGGTTGATTGATCACCATGTCGGGGATGTCGAGAGAGGACGACAGTGGTGACCAGCAACAGACGTCGACCAACGACATCGAGCAGTTGATGCGATCGCTCGGGGAAGATGTGAACATTTCCGGGAGGCCAACGCTGAGCCACAGCAACAGCAACAGCAACAAGTCGTCGTCGTTGACAGTCTCCCCTCCGCCGCGCGACAACGCTTCGTTCTTCAGCATGACTCAGAACACGCGCGACCAGATGTTGCAGCAAGGTTTCCTCACGTCGCCGCCGGGGTTCGACATGGCGTCGATCTTGAGCTTCATGCCATCGCCCACAGCGTTTTGGATCAATGCCCTGCCAACGGACCCCATCGTGCCCCCTTCGCCACCACAGGTAGAGCAGAATCAACAGCAGGAGCATCAACAATCTATGGACCCCAATGCGGAAACCAGCATGCCGTTCGAGCAGCTGCAGTCGCATTCGGAGTCTGCGGACGTGCTAGACTCGTCCCCCGAGTATCCGTGGTTCCCGCAGGACACTGCAATGTCGAGCTTTAATACGGACCCGCTGCTTGCGCTCCTGAATTTGTCGCCAGTGGCCACGAAGCCGGGAGATCGCAGCCTACCCATAGTCCCCGACGACTCCATGCCCTCGCAATCTTACAGCAACAGCGGGAGGAGCCCCCGGCGTGGCAGGTCGCCGTCCCCGTCCAGGTTTGGGGACGTGTCTCCATTGACGAGTCCGCTGACTAGCACCCCGAACTCGCCCTTCAGCTCCGAGGGCGGGTTTTACAGCGACAATGGCGAGGATTCCTTTCCTGGCGCGGCGCCCAGCGCGAGTAGCAGCAAGCCCAAGCGCAAAACGCCGGACCGCGCTTTGGATGAAACCGAAGAAATACAGTCCCCTGGCGATGGCCCCAGCCCTAAAAAACAGTAAGCTCTCGCTCCCTCTCTTCCTCAATCCCTCGCCCTGCAGCATACAAACTTATGCCTCTACACAGCCCTCCCAATAATGCTCCCGAATGCTTGGAAGTGAGATTGCATGTATTTTACTTCACACAACAAGCAGCAGTCAAATCCACTTAGGTCACACGCGGAGTCTCCGCAGCTGAATTAGAAATAGAAAAAACTACCCACCCTCAGTGGAGCCATTATTAATCGCTCGGAGAATCACAGCCCTTGGTTAATGGAGACATACGCATCTGTCACTTAACCACTAGCTGTAAGCGAGGCTTTTAGAAGAGAGAGACCCTGAAACCACCACCTTTTAATGCCGGGTTTGTAGTTTACAGTTATGAAAGTCATGCTTACGGAGCACTTGCTCTTCAATACCAAGTCTAGGAACAGGTGAGGTTGATGAGAGTAAGATTGTAACGGCGTTCTGCTTTCCTCTCTGTCGCAGGAATGTGAAGAAGGAGAAAACAAAATTGAACAAGAGGGTCAGGGAGCCCAGATATGCGATTCAGACGCGCAGCGACGTGGAAGTCATGGAAGATGGGTACAAGTGGCGCAAGTATGGCCAGAAAGCTGTGAAGAATAGCCCGCACCCAAGGTACTATGACTGCGGCATAGTTGAATTTTTTTACAATGACGGTGGGACTAGTCTGCACGTTATTTCTGAATGTTGTTAGCACAAGCGGCACAGGAGCACTTTACCTTTGAACAGTGGGAGACGTTTTGACGCAGCTTCTAATACGAGCCTTGATGCACTCTGCAGGAGCTATTACCGTTGCACGAATCAGAAATGCCCAGTGAGGAAGCGGGTGGAGCGAGCGTCAGATGATTATGGAATTGTCATCACAACATACGAGGGCACGCACACTCATCTTAGCCCTGCAGCTGCGGCTGCCAACGCCGCGTCCAGAGGCTCGGAGAACTCCTCCAGCCTGCCTGCTTCAGAGGATCCCCATCGCACATCTTCTTCAAGCTTCCAGCCCATCCCTCAAGAGCGCAACCAGTTCGACCTATCGATGCAGCTTCAAGGCCGCAACCAAGACTCCGCCGCAACCTCAACATCAAGGCTGTCACAATCTCCTCCCACTTCATTGCACGTTCCTGACAGATTATCAACAGATCATGGAAACGGCATTAAAGACTTGCAGAGCTTCACCGATCTGTTGAAGGACTTGCCGAGTCCTTTGGGAATGATGCCATCGGATCCTCAGCTCGGAAGGGCGCAAGAGATTCAGTCCATGTTGGGCCAGGATTTGAGCCTTCCAAATGGCACGAATTCCTTCGTAGGATCACTGGACGACATCTTTCGGCAGCCGACTGGTCCGCACAACCTGTAACTCCTCTGCTGTTTCTCTTCCATTTTTTGACATCTCCTTCTTGCATTCAACTGGGACCACTCATGTGAAAAAACCAGAGAAGCGGCCTGTTGAGGAGGGGGGTGGAAGACATCCGCAATTCTTGCTCTAGAATTTGAAACCTGTTCTGAGTTGGTCGATAACCTCCCAGATTGTTAACCGTGCTGCACTCGAAAGTGGAGAGACGTGCAAGATGGTCTGATGCTCTGCGCAAATGAATTCATAAGCTCTGCAATTTTTATGTACATCTTGGAACAAGAGGGATGCGAGTCTATGGTAGGTTCAGGAACCATATGGCTGGAGGGAGGCCAGAGTTCAATATATGCAGATTCTAGATGAAGCCAGTAGGAGTTGCAGGAATTGAAAGGGGGGTTATTGAATGGTCCGAAGCTGCAGCAACATTCATTCACTTCGGTCGCAGTGTACTGTACAGTAGGATAGATGTATTGCATCGGTTTTGTAAAGAAACAGTTATATCATTTCCCTTTTGGGGGAGCCATGTTACACCATGTGCGCTTTTATTTCAAATTTTCGTACGAGTGAGCATGCTCAGCCCATGGCAAGGCACAAAATCCGGCCACATCAACAATGGCCCAACCAGATCACCGCACTTGCTTCTAGTACAAGTTTTGTTGATGGTAGTATATGTTTGCCTCCTGAACACTTCGAACTAAATGTCTGCAGCTACTTATCTGAGGAACTGCAGACATCTTGCTTTAGCTTGGAGCATTTGGGCTTCTATCGGTTTCGATTCCTGTTTGTAACTGTCTGACCATGTAAACTAGCGAAACAAAAAGCTCAAATTTACCATACAAGCACGACATTCTTTTGGACATTGGGATTGAGATCTGGATCCATACATCGTTCGATACGTATGCAACTTGTGAGTGAAAGAGGACCAACTTGTGAGTGAAAGAGGACCAACTTGTGAGTGAAAGAGGACCGAATTCTTGTAGCGAAGAATAAGTTAATCCTTGTTAACTCCTAAAGTGAGTGGCCTCACTACTCCCAACAACTCTCAAAATTGCCCTCTTTTTGATGCAAACTGAGATCGTACCATCCAAATTATCGTTTTTTTTTTTTTTTACATTCGGCCCGCTCAAGGGTGGAAGATTTATTTTTTAAATTTTATTTTTGTTCATCACTAAATCACCATGACTCAAGTCAGAAGTTAACAAATTTTACAAGCTCAACCCCCAAAAATTTCAGAATCAATCTTCACAATGCCCAAAACAACGTGGATGGTACAATCTCTCAGCTGAAAGATCGGTCAGTTTTTTGGAACAACTAAAAATAATCTTAGATTCAAAATTTTACGATTGGAAGTTAAGAAATAGAGAAGCATTTGGTTTACATCCATCGAGTGTATAGAGGTAAAATAGCATAGTTGTGAGGTCACAAGCTCCAAAAAACACCAAGGAGATTTAGGGGTTAACCCTTAATCCCTAAAGGCACAAGGGGTTTGAAAAAAACCTTAGGTGTATTATAAAATATGCATTCTTAATTCTTATAAAGTTTTGCTCAAAAGACAATGTAAAGATCATAATGCATAAATCAAATCCATACGATTAAATTTCCTAAATTAGTAACTATTAACTTTACAATGAATCAAAAAAAGAGTCAAAATTTAAGAACTTTCTATTGTCACTAGTCACAAAACACCTTGATCCCTAATGCAACATGGGATTTTTTTATTATTTAAAAAATATATATATAAATAAATAAATAAATATATATATATATTTCAACTTTGAACATTATGATCTCACAAATGGTGAGGAATTTGAATGTCACAGTTGGTGTACATCAAAATGTAAAATTTAGCTACTAGATCCTACAGTTACATACTTCAAAACTCATCAAAAAAATGAAAAGTTACATCTTGTAGCAAAAGAGGGCAATTTTGAGGGCTTTTGGCAATTTTGAGGCCACTCTTCTTTAGAGGTTAAAGAGCTTATTTTCATGTACATTGAAGACACTCACATAGAATTTTGTGTTGAATATTCATGATTCCAATCTTTTGATTGTCTAAAGACACATTTTGTGTAATTTTGACTAAGAATTCTATGTTATATGGGTCAATATTGAGAAAATATCAACCAAGAATATAAAAAATCCTAGCGAGTTACCAGATTTGATATATCCATGGAGTAGGTAAGAGTAACACAAACTAGTGCTCCAGTAGACTCAGATATCCTGGTCAGAAAGTGATCAATCTACTATCACCGTTTGATATAAGCATTGGTTCATGTGCCACCCCAGCATAGTCGCAAGAAAATTAAATGGGTAACTTCTATCACAAAACAAATTTTTTTTGGTTGTACTTCTGCACAGGCACTCAAATCTGCATGTGAACAAATCTACAAAGAGGAGACGTTTGCATGGTTGAATAACCAGCCACCCACCACATTGTTGAAGACCCACCGAAAGGTGTTTAGACATGATGATATTCTTGAATCTCCTCCACACTTGCACTATTATTATTGATTCTAATGTAACAATTGTATCTTCATTGAAGGTGTTGCTTTTAGGTCGTACATGTACTATGGTGAACAAACGTGGACCCAGTTCATTAGCAAGTTGAGCCGAAGTCTCAATATATTTTCTTACCCATAGTATCTGTTACAAACGGATGCTACAGATCTTTCAAATATTAAAAATCGATTCGCCACTTGCTATGATCCGAGTGCAGTCAGGACACGTAGTGCTTAGAACTCAAGAAAATTGTTCATTTCAGGACCTACCATGTTGAAAAGCACGGGCTGTAAGTTGAGCTTACCACAAAAAATCAAACTCCAAATCTAATAAGAATTTCCAGCCATTTCAAAGATAAGTTGAAATCGTCTCTGTGGAGACACAATGTGTCACCTGCCTAAACGAAGGATTTAAACTCCGACAAAAATAGTAATGGAAGCAATAGCCACAATTGAAAGTAGGAGCAAGCAACGGATAGGAAAGCATGTAATCCAATACAAGAATAACATGTTGAAAGAGTGTATGTTGAAGAAGAGTTTCTTCAAGCTAAAGCTAAGTTAGCTAGCTTAATCAAAAGTATGTCCAATGATGGTGAATACTACCTCGACTACATATTCCGACCCGTCGAAAATATGGAAGCTTCCTCCTAGATAATAATGAGCAGCTCTACTGTGGAACCTTATAATCAGCAGCGTAATAAATAATATGGAGGCTGCTGCCGGTCTGTTTGTCTGTCTGTGGGTACCTTACCACCAGTTTCAAGATGTCTTTCACAAGGCAAGTGCGATCAACAGAACTGATAGAGTATTAATTACTTAATACCTGGCGAGTGGAATTGTCCTCCGACGAACCCTCTCTTCCTCTCCCTCTCTCTCGTTTAATAGTTGGCTACGTATCTTCAGTCACATGGAAAACATTGTTCCTAATCCCTACTACTTTGGAAAGCACTCACTGCAGGAATGACTGGCAGTGGTGTCCCCGCCTTCTATGAGCAACCGAATTAGAGCTGTGGTTGTCATTGAGAAGATTGCGCCTGGCACATGACCCTGCACAACACAAACGCCACCTTCAATGATTCTCCATACATCACTCGTCAAGAGCACAATAGAATTTTCTTCGTCTCATCGCTCATATGCACGCCCAGTTGTAATAAAAGAAAGCAGTAACATAACATCTGCTCGTCTATGCTGGTGCTCGTTACCAGATCTAAAGGATTAGAAAGCAAGCTCTGAGAAGGAGAACGGTGTTTCAAGTTAAATTCTGACGTTCTACGTTTGGAACAGGCATCGATGACTACCTCGCAAAACACATTCGAGCTGATGACTACCTTCGAGGCCAGACGCTTAAGACCACATATGAGATAGTCAAACGTCTTGAACACTTCCTCATGAGTAACATCTAGAGCTGGCATTACTAATTTGAAGACTCCATACATCGTGAAAGAAAGGAGCAAACAGGGAGGAGGGTGGGATGGGGGGCACCTGTATGCGGCAAAAGTGATCAACACCTCGGTGGATAAGAACAAGTTGCAGGAGCAGAGAAGCGCTGCACCTGCAGATCCAACACCGTCACCATCCATATAAAGGTGACCAGACTGGACATTCCCACCGTTGAAAACCCTCCCCCAAATAATATTTCCCCATCATCATCTTGTTGTTCTGCTTCTTTTCCCCCTCCTCCTTCTGCACAAAAAACGCCCCCAAAACTTGTTGCACTCCCGTTTCAAGCCGAATCTTCTTCTCATGCAGTAATACTCGTTCTCGAATCACACTTAAGCCCTGCTCCGCAATGTGCACACATCTGCACTTTAGCAAACCTTCCACTGATCCACATGAAAAATATACACTACCGATGAATCGCAGAATACAAACTTCCCACGATCCACGCAAAATATATACAACTGTGGTGATCAGAATGCAAAAGTGCAGACACTTCCCACGATCCAAATGACGACTACACACTTTCAATGGGAGAACTGCATACAAATCTTCTAAAGGTAGACTGCATACATCCAAACGCATGCATTGCTCTACTCAACTTCGACAACCTGCCGACGGAAGGATTTTGATCATAACGAAAACCAAGCTAAAATTCAGCTCTTAAGCATCGTTAAGAGCATGGTCGATGGAATTGAGAGCCCTTAACCCTAAAACAAGAGCAATTAAGAGACCTGTAGTAGATAACAAAGACGAGCGCGACGCGGTGGAGAACGCATCGTCACGGCCTTAGAACCTAAACTAGGTGCTTTCCACCGCACCTCGACGTCAGAGCTTGCACTCTGCAGCTTTGGAACCAATACCAAGATCCGATTCAGACGACGACGACAACAAAGAAGGTCAGAAACGGCTAACAATTGCTACTGATACTGTAGTAACAACTAAGCAACCGAGAGACTTGTTTACCTTTCTTAAGAAAGCCTCGATCTCGCCTCGCCTCGATACCCTCGCCAAAGCTCGCCCGCCAAAGCTTCTGCTCACATTTCGAGTGGCGGTAAACTGCTCCGACCTCCTCCTCATCGTCTTCATCGTCGTCGTCGTCATCGTCATCGTCATCGTCATCGTCGCTCATTGTTGTACGCAGGAACGCAAGCGCATCAACCGATCATAGAATCAAAGCACAAGAGCATCAAGCAATGGATCAAGTGAGAGCTTGAGCACAGAGAGAAGGCGATCGGGGGGGGGGGGGTTATGGTGTTCGTGGTGGCCATGGCTGCTGCTGCAGGACGCTAGTCGTATCCATGTCGGAAGCAAGGCAAGCCACTTTTGCTCGTTCAACTCCGAGTCCTCGCTATCTATCCCAACCCAACCCAGCTCCTCCGCCGTCGCAGCGCAAAAAAACATTCAACCCCAATTTCCCTGCCCTGCTTCCGACAACATCATCACAGCAGGCCCATCTCTTATCTCTTCCACGTCAGTGCTGCCAATGGAAAAAAGGACCTCCTTCGTTAGGGTTTCATGCAGTCCTGACTCACTCATTAGTCAGCAAGCAGGCAGGCTGGGCCCTGCCTTTTGAAAAAGTCGTTAACTTACGTGCTTGTCTCCTTTTGGCACGGATTCCCAGGGCCCCTCCTGTTCTTTACTGTAAAGCATTTTTGTTGGGCTTCCTCAGCCACTGTTTCCGATTGGGCGCCGGGTATCATCAACAACATGAGCCTCATGATGAGAATATGTGGTGGAGCTCACGCTACGTCGCGTCAGTCGCCTTGGCGATTCAAATCAATTTCACCGCATCTTGAGCTCCTTCATCACTTATCAGAAATGCGCGAAACCTGCAAACTGCAGAGTTGCGAGGATGCTGTCCTCTGTGGAATCGCTTCTGCACTGCTCTGCTCGAATTGGGTCCGTCACGCGGTGCTCGAGTAAATTGCACTGTTCGAATTCAGCTGGAGAGTTGAAGGTGCGGATTTCGTTAAGAGGATGCAGTAGAAGGGGAGTCATTCGAGCCATGGCGACGCCCGTGGAAGAGAAGACTTTGCAATCATGGGATGCGCTAGCGGGAATGCTGGTTGGGGACGACTCGCTGGCGACGCGGCTGCCGAATGCGAAGCGGAGGGTGTTTGAGGAGGGGCAAGAGCCGTTGCTGGTGTTCTACCGCGACAACTCCAGCTGGTGCCCCTACTGCGAGCGCGTGTGGCTGCAGCTGGAGGAGAAGCGGATTCCTTACGAGGTGGAGAAGATCAATATGCGCTGCTACGGCGACAAGCCGGCATGGTTCACGAAAATTGTTCCATCGGGGCTGCTGCCTGTGATGCAGCTGGACGGCAGGATCATCACAGAGAGCATGGACATCATGTTTTTGCTTGAGCAGCGATTTCCCGAGTTCAATCCGTTGCTGCCTTCGGGAGGGGAGAAGCTTGCGGCTGTCGACGGATTGCTGGCGTTGGAGAGGCGCCTGTTCGGGGTGTGGCTGAATCGAATAAAGAGCTCGTGGCCGGATATGAATGCGTTCGATAGTACCATGGACAAAGTGAATTCGGCGCTGAAAAGATTCGGAGGGCCTTACTTTCTGGGTGACAAGGTGCGGAGAACTGTCTTCCTTGTTTGTATTTTTTTCGAGCTTTCACATGTGCGCGAATTGCTGTTACTGTCGTCGCCAGACCTTTCAATTTGTGCTCTGCTAACTGCGAACCTGTTGCAAGGTGGGGACGAAGCAATTCTTCTCTTCCAAAGTAGCTATCTTTTGTAGTCTTGAAATCGTCGTCTGATCCGGGTCAACATCCAGCATTGATGCTATCATTGTCATAGTGGTCAATTCTGCTTGCCATCAGGAATCTAGAGCACGCTCCGCAATTCGCAAGTGTGCACTAAATCCAGTTCAAAGCGTACTTAGTATACAAGCCCTTCGTGATGTGGATACCTGAACGATCAGTAACCGATTAAAGTGCTTGCGTACTAATTTTCTCTATCTTATTGTCACTCTTTTCACAAATGTTGCACTAGGTGGTGTCTGAGTGCACCTCCTTAGTAGCAGAATCATCTTCTTGCTCTCACGTTGAGAACCTTGCACGGTTCCAATCTCTTATCGTTTGTCAGAGCCATTAGCCCTTACGTAGAGTATCAGATTTGCTTCGTTTCGTAAAACGAGTTTCACAGTCTTACTCCCCTACCAAACCTGCGAATGTTGGAAGCCACAGTACGTAGCAGGGGTTTAGCTTGAGTAGTGATAAACCACCTTCTTCTAGTCTTGGTTTTGAGCATACGCTACCTTTCCTCTGCATTTTGTACAGGTCTTTACAGGACTTCGTTTCCTTCTGTACTCTCGTCTTCCTGCAACCTACTGACCGATTCTTTTGCTGCTTGTATCTCACCTCGGATTCTAAGATGTCTGTAAATCGAATTAGAATGCGACATTTAAATCTTTTAATTCGATTGACCCAAGAACTTGCTGAATCCCTCACGTGGATATCAAATATTAATCGAAGCGGGAATGAATTTGGTGTTTACAACAACTGATGTTAATAATTGACTGCAGTTTTCGATGGTGGATGCTGTGTACGCCCCCTTTTTGGAGAGGATAGCGGCCAGTATGCCATACTGGCCAGGCGTGAAAATTCGAGGAAATGACCGGTGGCCTGCTATCAACATGTGGTACGACGCCATGGATTCTCGACCTTCATATCAAGCCATGAAATCCGATGACTTCACTCACACTCACGACCTGGAGCCTCAGATCGGCCCTTGCAGGTCACTCATCATTTTCTTCCCTTAGCACATTCCTACATACACCCTCTACTTTTGCTAAATACACATTCTCGAATCATGTCGTCACCTTTCAACCTGACTCAACATTCTCATCCTTCAGACGTAGTAATACTCTATCCTTCAGAAACACATACTCGATTTTTCAATTAAGTTGCCACAACTCAATAGATATGGTTTCATTAAGTAGCATCTCTGACTTGTAGCCCCACTTCATCTGTGACCTATGAAGTTTTGAAACCTACAGGTGAGAGAAAGGACTGAAATCTCAGAAGACCACTAGACGAAACAATGCATGGTAGCTAATGGTTGAACTAGCCAAGAGCTCGACTTGACAAGATTGTGTGTCACTGATGATGCATACAGGTCAGCAGCAGCAGGGCAAGCATACCGGGACATGATCGATGGCAAAAACGGATCGTGGGAGTTGCCACTGAAGCCGGAAGAGACGGCGTGGGGGTTCGATGACGGGACAGGCAAGGGAGGAGCCAAGGAAGAAGCCGCCAAGACTTTGATAACCAACCACGACAAGGTGGTGAAATTTGCTTTAAGACCCGTGAGAGATGGAGGCCAGTACACGGAAGCCGTGGACCATGCGTTCCATTTGGTGGCCAACGCCCTCGTGCAAGGTGTGGACAATGTGCCGGCTCCTTCTCCGTCTGATTTCCCTCCTCAAGTTGCTGTTGCCGCCGCTTATCTACGGGACAGAGTTGGCGTTCCTCGCGACCTCACTTATCCCGCTGCCCGACAACTGCGTGCTCACCTCAACTGGTTGATTCGCTCCTTAGGCTCCACTTTGTAATCTCTCTATCCATGTATTGATTCCAGAATCTCCATCAATTTTGGGTTCTCCTCTCAAGAGTCCCTTGTTCATTACGAACCTCTCCTATCTCACCACCATTTTTTGAACTTGCGGAAGATCCTTCAGAATCTCTCTCTCGTTGTAAAAGGGGTCATATCATGTACATGCCATATTCTTGGCGGTATCGAACTTCACTTGTGGTTGTTTATTCTTTTCAGTCTGATAGGAGTTACTCACACCAGAGCATGAAAGATCATTCTCCTAATCGGTGATCAATTCACATGTATGAGTAGAGAGCGTAGAAAGGACTACAAGCCTTGTGCTCTTCTTTGTAACCGACAAGCTTTTCAGAGCTGTTGTGGAAAGTAGATATGTTTCAGAGAAAGCAGTGCAATGATCCAATATCGTGGTTCTTGTTCTGGTCATGATGGAAACTTGAGGGCTGGACCTTGCAAATTCTTGCGATCGGATTGTGATTCTACTACATGCACAAGCTGCAACTGTGTGTGGAGTTGAGTTACCACAGGTCATGCAGCCATCAATGTTGCATTTGTCAGTTGCCATATCCAAGTGTAATAACTCTTGAGTTCTCACACTGTCGGTCTTCATGACGTTCTCAAGTTCTATGGTGTAGCTTCCTCTAGTGCCAAACTGTAGGCCACAACTCTAGATTTAACAATGTCATTTTGAGTGGGTGCCAGGAGCAGAAGTTGCCTTCTGACATAAGGTAGTGATAATTTTCTTGCGACGTTCTATGAACACTATGCAGTACATTGTTCCAACACATCTAGATGATTACATAGATATATCTAGAATATTGAAAAAGTTTGTCTGGTGGGGGTGTGATTGTACCCGGAATGGAGCATACTACATCAAAATAATTTACTTGTTTCTCGGCTCATAGTGTTGAGTCTGATAATCTTTGTTTTGTTCTTTCTAACATGTGTACCTTCATATATGATTCACTCTAGTCACAAGTTGTGTTTAGGCAAGAATGCTCAAGAGTGTGGATGTGCATTGAGAGGCTTGTCACATCATCCATGCATGATACTATACTAGAGTGGAATGAGCCCGTGTAAAGTTAGTGGAATGATAAGCTCTTCATGCGGCAATAAATCACACTTTCATTCTCAAAACCCACTCTTGTCACAGTTCCAAGTAGTAAGCACTCTAGCCACCAACTACGAGGAGTTTCATTCAAAGCCAATGAGGACGAACAAGATCAGAAACACAGTCCCAGAAAGCCATGTCCACAGAAACACAGTCCCAGAAAGCCATGTCCACCATAGCTACGTTACCTTGACAATGAATATCATTTCAGCAAAATCACAAGGGACAGAAAAAGCCAAGAGATGGAAGCACCAAGATGATGGTGATCATGATGGGGTACAATGGCCTCATCGCACTAGTGGCAGCAACACCCACTCTCATCATGGTCCCCAAGAAAGTCCCCACTTTGCACACCATCCGTATGGACTTGGTAATCTCAACATCAGTTGCAACGCCCTCCTTCATTGTTAGTTTGAATGCTTCATTCACTCTGACAGCACTCGCCCCTTCAATCCCCCCCTGGACGACGGCCTTGCAACCGCCTGAGCGCTTACCCCTCTCCTGGGTGCACGTAATTGGAGCCGGGGTGCATGTATTTAGGGCACCGTATCTTGCAAGGACTCTGGAGCCAGGGTTACAGTCATTTCTGCGTGTGCTTTGTCATGAATGCCATGGCACTTTCTGAGATATGACTTTCGCCCTCCTTTATGGCTCCTGTCATTTGTACTCATGAGAAAATCAAAGGTACCCATTCTCCCTTATCAACGGGTGCTTGGGATCATGCTGGTCATGTTTGTTTGCAAAGACACTGTATGTTCAAGTTGGCAGAATTGTGCTTTACAAACAAGCAGATACCCACAGCACATGCACTATTGAAATTGTACAATACAGAGCTATAGCAAGACCATTGTAGAGACCAGCTCCCTTCTTAAGTACAATTCTACTTCTAACTTATCCCTGTAACCTCGATTCCGTTTCAATATCATTACTACCTAGTGCCAATTTGTCATACCAAAACTTGCATTTATATGCCTACACAATGGTGTATTTAGTAATATCACACTTTTTTTTATAAAATTACTCAAATTCAAATAATATATTATTCATACTTTGTAATATCACCAACAAATTTTGCTATGTCACTTGGTTGCCGACTGTTGTTTAGGAAGTTGTGGCGTGCCATTTTAGTTGAATAATGTCATGTTAACGGAACTGGAGTTTTGTGGAACCAGAGTTGATGTTCCTTCTAAAAGCCCAAATTTACCATGTATTTTTTATTTTATTTTTCAACAATCATAATACAAAGTAGCATGCTACTTTGGTGAACATATGCAAGTTCATTAGGGTGTTTATAATAGACCACACTGCTACTTGATCATAGTAACACCTTGCTACCCTGCTAGTGGCACCACCATCCTTCTTTGCCAAGTGGGAAGATGTGTTCAATAGTCAAGAAGACAGTTTTATTATTTAACCCCTAAAAATCCAGGAAAACCGATTCGGTTTTCTGAGATTTCGGGCAGCTCATTTTAAGCATTTAAATTGATATTTTTGCCTAAGATTTTTATTGGGTGCTCCCCATACAGTAATGTGTATGTGGTAAAATTTTCAAAGTCAAATTTTAATTTTATAACCTTCACCTAGAAATTTTAGGTTTCAAGTCCTAAACGGGCAGTTTAATTAATTTATTTTTTTTTATTTTTTTATTTTTTAGAAATATGTTCATTACCAAATTACTATTCAAATTCCAAAGTACACTCTGCACCCTTTATTGTCACATTCTGGATTATCACATCCTCTGTAGTATCACGAAACCCTAGGGAACAGATGTGCACCGTTTAAAATTCCTTCCGAACTGTCACTATCACTTCCGATAATGTCACAAGCACTTCCGTTCAAATGTGCTAATAAAGAAGCGTCGTCACTGTGTCTTAATTAGCCGACTCACATTGAATGTAGTGCTTCCTCTTACATTTCTAAACACTTCCATAATATCACACTTACAATTAATTCTTTACAATCACAGATCAAAATTAACACTAGAGACCTCTTCACTATCACATGCATTTTGGTCACCCAAGGTGTGACAATAAAGGGTGCAGAGTGTATCCGAAGTCAAAAAGTTTACCAATTTTACAAGGGCAGCCTCCAAAACTTTCAAAAACAATCTTCACAATTTCTAGTAATTTTACATTTTTTTTCTTTCAAAAATTGCCAAAATTCGAGATTTTGGATTTTTTCCAAGATTTTTTTTTTCAAAATTCACATTATAATAAATGCACCTTCTCACCGTCGAGATTTTTTTCAAACTAAATATATCATACGTGGTGCTTGTTTTACTATATGGTTGTTTTTAGACCTTCTTTCATAAAATATTTTACATTAAGGTCAAAAAGTGGAATTTGTCTCTAAAATTTTGCATGAGCATACCCAACTTGATTACCTACATGAAAAAAAATGAGGGAAAAATATTTGGAATAACAATCATCAAGTTGCCCTTGGCACCATTTAGACAATGCCTCTCACGCAGCGGCAAAAAAAAGTGTTGGTCAAACTTTGATTGTTATGATCTCACAAATGACAAACATTCAACGGTTGAAATTTTGACCAGTCCTTTGTATACAAGTTAGGTACAAGATCTTACGGTTCAAAGTCTAAAACCAGAAAAAAAAAAGTTCCTCCATTTCCCCATTTCCCAATGAAGGTGAAAAATGGCAGTTTTTAGTTCTCGAGGTCGAGGAAACCCCTGGATTTTTAGGGGTTAAAGTTTGGAGGTTGCCCTTGTAGAATTGGTAAATTTTTTGACTTGGGGCCATTTTGAACTCGAATACTGATTTGGTTATGAACATATTTTTTAGAAAAACAATTCAAGAGAAATTCCAAATTTTATTTAAAAGTTTTCTATGCTCGCCTACGGTGTGAAAACTAAAATTTGCATTAAAGAAATCTAAAATTGGAATATGACTTTTCAATTTTGTTGCAGACACACCTTGCACTATAGGGAACACTCAGTAAAAATCTTTATTGAACATATTAATTTTAATCCACAAATCTAGGCAACCCAAAATGGCAAAAGAGCATACCACTCTCCAAGGAAAGTTAGGGGTTGATTATGTTGGCGTTCTAAGGGCCGCTTCACACTATGGCCAAAGGTCGAGAGGCCGTCGATATCAACCAATGAAATTGTAGGAAACCATAATTTCGGCCTCTGGAGCCTTCACACTAAAAGCCAAAGTTTACCGGCCGTCGCTCTCCAGATGGCCTATGTGGCAACGCTATTTGACCAAGGTGACGGCCTCTCGGCATTTGTTTGGGTCTTGCATTTTGCAAGACCCAAACTATGGTCGAGAGGCCGTCACATTTTGTTCATAAAAAATTCAAAAATTGACAAGATCTTGGCCGTTAGATCAAAAGGATGTCTTGGACAAGGAATAAAGTGATATTGGTTTGGACTTTGGGCTTGCCTTTGGAGGCTTCACACTACGGCCGTCTAAGTTGAGAGGCCATGGGAGTTCATGGCTAAAGCTTTTGACTTTGGGCTTGGCCTTTGGAGGCTTCACACTATGCCCGACCAAAGGCCCCAATTACAATATTTTATTGGCTATTTTCAGTAAATTTCTTTGGACTCTCAATCCCACAGCCTCTCGACTTGGACGGCCATAGTGTGAAGCGGCCCTAAGTCTTCCGTTTGATTTCTTTTCTTTAAATCGTGCACTTGGAGACCTCAACATATTATTCACAAGGCTCCATATGACAGTCGTGTAGACATTTAAAAAAAAATATCAAGATAACATATATTTAAGAATAAGGTAAACAAACACTCTGTTCACGCCAGGCCCCAAATAGGTTAGGAGTCCTTCTTTCATATAATTCAACACCTACAAGTCGGCAAACCTAAGCACATAAAAAAGTGCATCTTGTCACTCAAAAATTCGTTGCATTTTCTAGATTTACACTTTTGCTACAATTCTGAGTATCGATCTCAATTTATAGGTATGTTATACATAAACACAGAATGGATTTCATTTGAGGACCCAATTGTGACCTCTCGTAAGAAACTTGGAACCAGGGCTAGGGTTTTACGTTTGAGCGAGGGTCAAATTTGAGAACTTCTTTAGTATTTTAAAAATGAAGAAACAACAACTCATTCATTTTATGTCCGAATAACACATGCGACCTCGTTTTGGGATCATCTCCCACAAGATAAATATGAAATCTTTGAAGCTAGCATATTAATACACGTAAGGTGTTGATTAATGGCTATTATTGATGTAGATACCTGGCTTAGTGAATTTTAAATTGGCCTAAGAGCATGCCAACACGCACTGTGGGCTAAAGAGATTGCTTAAAATTGGAGCGGTGCCAATGATAGAGCACTAGGCTTCTCGATTCGGAGGTGCATGGTAATCATTATAGCATGTTGAATTAGGGCGCCATTCTAGGAACACCTATAAATTCATCTTCAAAAACTGATAGCAAATTATACAAGAGTCCAAAAATCATAAATCCACTTTGACAGGCATTCAACAAATTTTCCCCGTGCATGAAAATTGCATCCAGGGTCATCTTCACCAGAAATTGAGAAATCTGAAATTTGGGCCATTTTGGAGCACGCTCTCTTCGGAGCTGGAAAATCCAAGCGTCCGTGATACCCGGGACTAATCCCCAAACTCATGGGACCCAACAGCACATCTAAAATCTAAATCACGTCCATTAGGGTAAACATAAGAATTGTCTCCCTCGACCAAAATAGGCAAATATGCTTCTCCCAAAAGCAAATGACACTGAACAGTATTAATAGAGAATTTGTATGAAAACTGGATTGAGAAGTGATGGATGTCTATATTTTGATAAAAGAATAAAAGAATCCCTGGTCCGATCATAAACAAAATGATTCCATCATGCACCCCGATCACGTGGCCAATTATGCATTCTCATTCTTTATTTTGAATATTTCTTTTTGGCTTCATTCATGAGCCTCCATGGTCTCGTTGCATCCAGGGAAGGCCGGCTTTACACTCTGGTAATGCCCCCTTTTCTCTAGGGTAAGGGCCGGTTTACACTACAGTGGAGAAGGTCAAGAATTTCATTTTCAATTAATCAGGTTTATTATCTGAATATATTGAAACGATTAATGTTTTTAATCAATTGAGAGTACTTACCACATTTCAAGAGCCTCATTTTCAACCAATCACATTAGAAATTGCTCCTTAATTTCTTGACTAGAGGACTTCTCTGAACAAGGTGTAAACCGGCCCTAAGGGTGGAGTTTAGGGGTTTGGTATGAAAAAAACCTTAAGCTTTTTGTTCTAATTTTTTAGGTTTGGAGTCATATGTTTTGGTCATTTTGGGTTGTTTGGTCCCATATATTCTCTAGATAAAATAAGTAGTTCACTCTTTCAATCAAACACTTTGTGTACCGTTATATATTTCTTGTATCTCAAAGATGCAATATTGACCCCTAAGAATCCTTGTGTTTTGGGAGCTTGAAACCTTCAAACTTGTATTTTCTACATCTGTGAATAGATTGGACATTTATGATGGGACAAATGGAGTACTTTAAGTCTCTTCGTTTAGGCTGCCAAAATTGCAAAATCCCATTTCACGTTTAAAGGAGAGTTAGGGTTTGAATAGGTTAGACTAGAGTTGGAACCAAATATAAATTACTTTGTGAACCTTATCAATTTTTTGGCTTGTTGTTTGACTTTTCAAAATATTTGAGAGTTGGTTATATTCAAGAGCGTTCCGAACTTCTAGTAACTTGGTAATATACCTCTTTTTTCTTCCAAATAAAACTATAATATCACCTTTGGTTTATAAATTTGAGCTTCTTAAATTCCATTTATTGTTTCCCAACAATTAATGATTTCCTTCACCATAACCTACTATATTGATTCATTACAATTACAAGACTAGATAGAAATAACTCAAATATCTCTTGCTTTTGAAAGTCTATAACCTATGGTGGATCTCCTATGATTAGTGTACATACTACAAACACCATGAGATAAAACATTGGGGTATCTTCTTGATGTATTACAACTTGGATTCCAATGTTGAATTAATGGGATAAAATGTACGATTCATTTGTTTACGTCTAAATACCTAATTCCATGTAAGTCAGTTAAAAGTTTATGAATAATTGTACCGTAGAATTAGATCAAACCAATGGAAAATTTGATGATTCAAAAAATAAGCTCTACAGGTTTTGAAAATTCAACTTAGATATTTCTCATATGATTATTGGGAATTTAGGGAGGACAACATTGCACACACATTTTTGTTTGTGAATAGTAACAACATTGCATGCAAGTTTTTGTTTGTGCATGACTTAAGATGATGTTGTAGATCGTAAGTGCAAGTTGGAAAAGAAACACTTATAGCTTTCACCAAAGAGCCCTTATTATTGAACCTACAGTCACTTGTAAAGCGTATTCAAGCTCTTTGAGTTGCATTAAATATTTTCTTATATGTTATTGTCTATGTGTTTGGTGATCCGTTTTTATTAGTGAGTGTTTACAGTGATTCTGAGAACTATCATCGCACATATATGTGCTTTCATGTTGCTATAAGAGGAGATGATTTCAAGTAAAAATATGTGCTTTCAAGTAAAAATTTATTTGTTTAAATGAACAATATAGCGTCGGAGAATACATGAATACAATGGTTGCTGATTTTGTCTTTGTTGTTGAGGTCTTTGCGGGTCATCACATCTCAAATAGGTTGCATAAAAAAAGACCTCGATTGTTTATCCATTTGCTATGGATGAACCGTCATGAACCAATTATGCACTAGCAAATGATTACTTAGAACATATGCTTACGTTTGGTTGTTGTGTGTGTGTGGCACTTCCAAAGGAATGCTCGCACTCTTGAGTACACTGGAAAAAAAATTTCAACCTTGGATCTAAAATTGAAATTCACTCCTCTAAATGTACTCAAAATGACATACATTTCTTATTTGAGTTGTTCTTAAATTTACGCATGCGTATGGCCAAAAAATTTTACACTATCAAAATAGTATTGTCACATAGAACCATATGAAATTGGTGAGAGTTACGATCTTCGAATGATTTGGATACTTTGGGAGCCTTCCACACAAGTTGTTGTATATCAAATTGCAAATTAGAGATGTTAATGACTAAATTACTACTTACTACTTGCTCAGTGAGAATAAGTTTTGGAACATTCTAAAGCAAAACCAACATCCAAACGAAAATTTATGTTGAAAGATTTAGAAGGTTCACAAATCTATTTCTACTTACAAAGATCATGTCTAACGTGAGAAAAAAAAACACGTTCTGAAACTTATTGGAAAGACAAGATAAAACAATAGAGTCTGGAACAAGAATGTGACCTTTCTTCTAAGATTGATGTAATCATGTGCACTACCAGATGCAAAACATCAAACATACGTTAGGTTAACGTCCCGATCAATTAGCGAGGGAAATGACAGGGTTAGGAAATCTTCAAAAGCGGCAGATAATCTTCCGTAATGAAGATTTCCAGCATTGCAGAAGTAGCGTGGGCCACAGTAATCGAGGCCGTTGGCCGTCGGCACTGCGTGCAGTCGTCGGTCACGGAGACGCGGAAGAGCAACGGCGGGAATCATTGGTGCACTTCCCATTTTATAGTAGTTGCTAAATTCGTGGGGTTGACTGCTGCCTCACCGTTGCAATTTGCGGCGATTCGGACCTCCCGGAATCAGTGGCATTTGACACAACATTCACCAACACGATAGATCGGTGACCCATCATCGTATCCCCATTCCCCATTCCACTCAACACGAGCAGTAAGTTGTGTGTGATAATCAACGAGCACGAGCAAAAACTGAGTGCCATCAATCGGGACGATGGCAGGGGTTCATCGATCCACGTGATGATGTAAGTAACAGTGTCGCTAGAGCGATGGTTGTCACGCTCGGAGCAGTCATGTACAGTAACGCAGACTGCGGGTCGCACACGTTCCGGCCAGTGAGTTACCTTTCATTATTAGAATTACTGCAACGGCGCCAAGGCGGCCAAGTCGGGTTCCAATCGACGTGGATTAGGAGCCCTTTTTAAGCCCGTTTTGTAGTATCCCATAGAGTTTAGTTTGCCTTTGTCCCGTTCATCGTAGGCCAGGTAGTAGGCGAGCTGTCTCCCTCGCCGTGCCGTTGTTCCTGGTCTTTCTGTTTCTCTCTTTCGTTGTCCAGGTGGGGTAGCGATACATCCTTTCCAAGCACATTGGACGCATTGATCGATGGATCAGCGGATCTGGTCGGAGGAGCACATTCTCGTGTTCCAGTTCGAAGTGGCAACATCCCCGTTGCATGAGTCGGGAGCTGGTATCGTCGAATTGACGTCCCTTTTTGCGTCAGCCACAACAGGATTTCGCGCCAGGAAGCGAGCTCTCGTGACAGTCTGATTGAATGATACCTGCCCAGGCGTTAGACTAATCGGACGAGATTTACAGTAATGGATGGAGTGGTAGTTTTGAGGTCGTGGCAGGGAAGATCCGAGGTGAATTCATACTCCAGCATTGCCAAAGATTAGAACGACGGGAGCCTTGATTCAGTCGCACGTTCTTTGTCGTTCCAAGAATGAGGTAGAGCGTTACTTGGGCGAAGTGCGTTAAGGGTTTAGGGCGTGGTACAGTAATCATCGTCGACTGGTAGCGAAGCGGAAAGAGTTACAGAGCTTCACTCGGCTGTACAATTGAATCTTTTGTCGAGAGGTAGAAGAACCTTAGTGGAAGGATTTGAGAGCAAGGGTGGCGATGATGGAGTCAAGAGAGTTGGACAGACGGCGAGGCTGGCCGTGGAAGAATCGTAAGAACCTCAGCGCCAGTGGCTCTGAGAATGGATCGTCGCCGGCGCCTGTCAAGCTCTTCGACGAGCAGGTGCTTGGCACATTCTCAAGAAACTCATGTGCATCAAGCGCGTTTGTGTGTTTGCCAATCTTTGAATCTTGACGTGTGTTTGGCACTTTCAAACCCTCTGCCATAAACCTTCACCGCCGGAATAAAATATGTTGTTATAACCGGAGTTGGATGGCAGGAAGTAGCGAGGATCCTGCAAGACCAGGTACGCATCTGCGACGAGCAGATGGCGGAGGCGCTCCATGAGCTGGACTCAAAGCACGCGGAGAAAGAGAAGGCGTGGAGTGAGAAGCTGGCGGCTGCTTTGGCCGAGATCACCATTAAAGACAGCTTGGTCAAGCAACACATCAAAGTGGCCGAAGAAGCCGTCGTTGGTAAGACAACCTCTCCAACCCTAGAATCATTCTCTCTCTCTCTCTCCTTCTCTCCACCCTATACTTGGGTTTCAGAGTACTTTCAGTGGAGAGCAATGCTGGAATTAAAGGACCACGTGTGCTCGGAGCCTGAAACCTTTGAGTTGAAGCATGATAACGAGGTATCAGTCAGAAGGAGTGACTGCCAATTGAGTCAAAACTTGCATCATCTACTCGGGAGTGAGAAATGCTGTGATTCAACGATAACAGTGGGTACTGGTGGGGAGGATGCCAGGGTGGGAGAAGGCGGAGAGTGAGGCAGCGGAGTTGAAGGCGGAGCTTGAGAATGTGACCAAGCAGCACAAGGAGACGGAGGAGCGAGCTAAGTATCTGGATGGCGCCATGAACGAGATCATGCAGCAGCTGCGAGGGGGCCGGGAAGAGCATGAGAAGCGGCTGCATGATACCATTGTGAAGAAAACGCGTGAGTTTGATAAGCTGCGCCTTGAGATGGAGGCCAAGCTCTCGGAAATGTCCAAGTCGTTGGCTGACAGTCGAACTCACCTCGTTGAATCGCGAGCTGAAAACGAGGCCCTCAACCATGCCCTCAAGGTCAGACTCCTTAGTCTCACGATAGAAAACTAACCCAGTAGCCGGCAATTGTACACTCACTTCATGTCCTGGATTGGCCTTGACTGCAAATGAGCATCAATTTCAGTTCCTTTTTGTGCTCTATTCTCATGTTCATAGGAATTTAATCCTTCAGTCGCTGTGTGGGCTTTTGTGTTAGTGATTCCATGCTTGACGATGGAAGGAATTGCTCCGGATTTTGCAAAGTTCACCCTATCCTAGGAGTAGATGGAGGGAACTAAGATAACTCAGAGCTTGTTTGGATGAGGTATGTATGGATGTTGAATTGATGGGGAAAGTATTGCAGGATCGGTCGAGAATGATTTCAGAGTTAAATGATATAAGGGCTCATGCCGAGACGGACAGCAAAATTCTTCGAGTAAGACCGGCATCCTCAAATGCCTCGAGATTTCCAGTACCGTTTGTCTTGTATTTCCGGCTACTCCCGCAGGGGCGTTGTCTTTGCGTAGTTCACCAAACAAGCGCTTGGAATGTGATGTAGTGGTGTGCCTGACTTATATATATATATATTCTTCAGATTCTTTAGGCATGTGTGCGTGCCATGCTATAGAAGTGAACCATGACGCTCTGGGCTTGACTTGGCAGGTGCGGCTAGAAGGGCTGGAAAAAGAAAATTTTGATTTCAAGTACAAGGTTCACTCCATCACGAAGGAGCTGGAAATCAAGTCAGCGGAGCTTGAATATGGAAAGAAAACCTCCGATGTACTATCTCGACACCATGCCGAGAGCATTAAGAAGATTGCCAGGCTGGAGGATGAATGCAATCGACTCCGCGTGATGGTGCGCAAGAAGCTTCCAAGTATGATCATAACGTCTCTGTTTCTGTAACCATTGAAATACAATGAAGTGACTGGCTGGCGTGGGATACATGTTCCATCACTTGAGTTGGGACTGTTGCATCTGTTTGGGATCATGCTATTGTTTACTTACGTATGTGTTTTTTATTTGTGATGGGCAGATCCTGCGGCAATCGTGCGTATGAAGCAAGAGCTGGATGCTCTTGGGAAGGAAGTAGGCGATTCAGGGAGGTCACGCCGGCGGCCTCTAATCCGCAGCCAAAGCGGGGGAGTGGACTATCTGCCAGTCCATGAACTGGTGCACGAGGATTCCAGAGAGGCTGATCATGCTCAGCGGATTGCCAACATGGACGAGGAGACGCGAATGCTGAAAGAAGCTTTGGCGAAGCGGAACGACGAGCTACAGCAAGCCCGTATCATGTGCGCCAAGACTGCCAGCCGCTTAACGGCTGTCGAGGATGAGCTGGAGGCTTACAGATCTGCAGGTTTGCTCCTTTCCTGAACAACTCTCGATGAAAATTTCGACAGAGCTCCATTCATTCTGTTTCCCAATTTGCAAGTGACTTCGCCCATCATTTTCTTCTATGTGAAGTTTCAAATTGCGTAGTAGAGTGCTCTTGGTCATTCTCACTACTCATTAGTATATTCATTGTGCTTGTAAGTTGGAAGGTCAAGCCCGTGGGACTTGGTAGCCAACATCTCCTTTCTCATTGTCCTACATTACGTGCAATCTTCTGGGAAAAAGACATCGTCAAGACTTTTCAAACCTTACGTGCACTTTTGATGAATATGGGATGTACAATGAACGTTGTCTTTATTTTATGTGAGGTGTGGGACTTGTGAACAGCTTCTACAGAGATATCACACATCGTTGATGCATCATCCGGCGCATGCTCGACAGCATCAATGTCTTTGACGGAATCACCGAAAAGAGCTGCAAATTTCAAGGATATCTTGGGCCACAGCGTGAATAGACAGTACGTTGATACAGAATTACGACTAGGCTTCAATGAAGCTCAGGAAGAAGAAACCGCCACAGAGAATGGCACTCAGAAATTGGTGCAAACTGATGGATTCGAAAGCGGCCTTGGAGGGAACAGTGGGGAGCTCGAGGTGGCGAATCAGATGTGTGAGGAACTGCGGACGAAGCTCATTGCTGCGGAGAACCAATTGTTTGCCATGCAGAGCCGGAACGCGGCCAACGAGCATTCAGTCATCACGTTGCAGGAGAGGTTAGATAAATTGCTGGAGAGTCAGGAGAATGCCGATGAGCAAATACCGGAGGCAGAAGTTTATGAACCAGAAAATCCTGAGGTAGTAATATCATTTCATATCTTTGAACATCTGATCACAAGAATAGGTTGGTAATGTTGGTGCAAGCTGTACATGTAGCTCTAGAGTGTTAGTAGCTCGAGATAGGACCAAGTGAGATGCGAGATTCATATTCTGTCACATGCTGGCTACTGTTCTTTGGTTAAGCTGACGGCTTTTCCTGCAGATAAGCGAGGAGAACCAATTGAGGTTGGTGGCAGCAGTAAAAACGTTGCTTTACACTACCGAAGCACTTGCTAAAGCTCTAGAAATAAAGTGCACTCCTGAAGTTGCATTGGACGATGCCACTGCTACTGGGTCAATTTCAAAATCTCTGCGTTGGGATAGTCCGCAGTTGGAGATTTCCATGAGTAGTCTTGTGCAGGCCGCCAATAAGCTTTTGGAGGCTCAAGTCCAAGATCTGAGCAGCTTTGTGTCGGAACTTTCCTCCACCATTTCTTGCATTACAGGTCTTTGCACTGTCGTTACAAGGGATCACGAAGCAGTGCGCATGCAAATCTCTCATTTAGAAGAAGCACTACAAAAAGTCGAGAAGGAGCGAGCTACAGTTGAAAGTCAGATGAAGGCGGAGCTGAACCGAGTCCTTGAATTGAGGAAAGTGGTCGAAGAATTCCAGGCAGAGAAAGCGGAAATGGTTCACCATTTGTCAACGGTGGAGCTCAACCTGCGTGAAGCCAATGATAGGGTAGATGCGCTGCAGGAACAGGTGCCTAGTGATGACATTTCAGGAGTATCTCATTTGGTATCTTTTGAGCAGATTTACAAGTCGTATGATCTATTGTTTCTATAGATTCGTCTGCCCTCTTGGAGAAGTTCTCATACTTCCGGTTTTATGATCTTTTGCCTTACTATTGAGGCTATTTTCAGGTGTTTAACGAACAACGCTTATGTGTAAATGACCGCTGCAGGTGAAAGAGAGTGAGGTTCTGGTTGCTGAGTTACGGCTTCAGCAGGACCAGCAGAAGCAAGAAGATGATCTCCTTGAGGAAGAGTTGCTGGAGCTTTCGTCGTCCCATAAGACCATGCGTGTTGCCGAAGCCGAAATGAACGAACTTCATGCGAAACTGACAGCGTTGGAAAATGAATTGCATGGGGAACGTCGCCGGCACCATGATGTTGTTGCAAAGCTCGAGGATCTACAAGACCAGATTCACAGGTACACAGTTCTCATCAATGCCCTAGTATTTGTTTCCTAGATGATCAATCTTAAGTGCCTGAATAAAGAAAACAGAGAGAGATTCCATAATAGCAACTCGTATAATATAGTACCTACTGTTCCACATACGGTTTTTCCCGTATAAAGAGGTATTCTGCTCTTTGTACCAGTCAATTATGCATGGCATAGTATCCTCATCCTATCGGTAGACTTCTCGACACTTCATCCCATTTTGTGTCATCATGATAGCAGTCATTTAGGGACTTAGCTGTTAAGCTATACATGTTTTTTCCTGATCGAAGCATGGTCCCAATGTGTAGCAACATGTCGGAGGTCGAGTTTCAATTCTCCAACTGTTGCATGACCGTGGTGGGTGTTCAATCAGGAATGTGGGACGAAATACAGATGTATCAAATGTTCACAGTAAAGAATTATCACAGCCATTTATTGGAGAGGATGATGCTAGCAAAAGTGCTCGGCAGGTACCCTCAACCTTCATAAAAAGCTACCAAAAGAGTTGAAAATTTCAGGACTCAGTACAGCTTCTATCACTGTTTAGAGCTGAGTTTAGAATCATCTCAGTAAAGACATATGATACCGTTTACGTCACACGAAGCATTAGGAATTGTAGAAGATTCGTGGAGCTGTGGGCACAAGAACCAAACTCACTTGACATGGAATTTACGTTCGTGCAGGAGCGGGAGATATCGGCAGCTGCTTTAGCTGAATGCCAACGTACAATCTTAGCTTTAGGCAAGCAGCTGAAAATACTCGGATTCTCAGAATCACGTCAAAAGGCATCGACCGACTCGCCAGGCTCAATAAAGAGAATGACAGAATCCATGGAGCTTCTGAGATGGCGGACGGAGTCGGGTGAACTGGGCCCTCCGCAGAAAACATCCTCTGTAGCAAGTGCATACAGCTCTTGGGATGAAGTCACGACGACGACGACAACAGCAACGACGACTGCTCCCCCAGATTACTCCACACTGCTCAGCCTCTGCCATTTCCGACAGAGCGACACCAGCGCAGTTCATGCCGATGGCCCTGTGTCGGTCCCTGCTTCTCCCGCACGCTCAGACTTGGAAGCTCCCTCTACACCCGAGTCCCCTGCCATGGTGAGACGGAGTGTGAGGACGGTGCGGCCCTTGTTGTTGCCCAAGCCTCCTCTCTCGCATGAAATTACCCCTTCTACTCTTAATGGAGACCACCCCAGAACTGCTTCCGCCTACACCAGCTTCTTTGCTCGCTCCCTCAGTGAGACCAGCGTCTCGTCTGGCCATTCTAATGGGAACTCGTAAGCACGGCATTCGGGTAGTAGGATTGTAATATAATTGATAATAAATAGGGATGAGATGGCTCGAAAGTTGTGGCTCATTGTAGGATCACCAGATTTCTCTAAGAAGGCAAAAGTGGGAGATGAGGCAGCCTGATTGTGGAAGTCTCCAACCCACCAATGAGACCATGTTCCAGTCTGGGAGGTTTGGTAGGTGACCGGATTACTTCCAGGAAGTTTTCATTGTGTACAGTACATTGTAGGTTAGGGCAATGATATAGAGTAGATGATGGTTCAGAAGTATGAAGGTGGTACTTTTGTTGGTGGGTGCTGCCGGTTAGACATATGTGCGCTGGCAGTACGTAGTGGGTAAACGAATAGGTTGCAGTATGTGACATCTGCAGCGCGGTCGTCGCCGTTAGGGAGGCCATTAGCAGAAATTTCTATAACGAGTCGGGGGTTGACACATTTTTGTGCAATAAAAGAAACATCACTACATTCGTAAGTTTGTCCTGGTAGGTAAGGCAATGTGCTCACCTAAGGGCTGGAGAGGTTGAACTGAACCATCCCCAGTGAATTCTCCTTGATGGTTACATCTTACTTTGGTTTAGTCATGAACCTGTTAAATGGAATCCTATAAGTGCTTCAAAGGTGTTCACTCGGTGAATATGTTCTCTGGATTCAACATCTTCCCCTCTGCAGATTCAAACAGGTGATTGCAGTAGAACACGAACTGCTCCAAGAGCCCCTTACCTTGCCTATGAAAAGATTCATGTTTTCAATCACAGCACAATCCCATGAATTTCAGAAACAAATAGGTAAATGTGTAATTCGAGATGTTTTAGCGAGTATGTCCCGCGGTAACAAGTCATACTATCGTATTTTGGAAAAACCTCTTTCGTTCCAGCACAATAAAATTGAGGTTTACAGACCGAAATCTTGCCTGTATGAGTTTGTCAGTGTGTCGATAGATGAATATGTCCAAGTCTAAGTGAGTATGTGTGAAACTTAATAGCCTATGCACAGATCTTTAAAGATAAACGTCCTTAGGAGAGACTCTCCTGAAACAGACATCCTGATGTTGCAACAGCCTCTGAAAACGTGGGACACCTTGTGTAATAATTCCCCTACCTCGTGGTACCTGCGACACCAATCTTTAGATCAATGGAAATCTCTAGCAGCAGAATGGTACGCAATGCATGTTATGATACATGGTCTCGCTAGTCAACCTGGCATCATCACATGCTCGTTGTTCAGAGTCGGTCATTTAGGCCGTTATGAACCATGCATTCAGCAGACGAGTTACTAAAGCCGCCTTTCTAGTTTTTAAACTGGATGTATATGTGATGCTAACGACGAGCAGCTCAGTGGCAAAAGTGAGCTATACGAGCCGACTACGACTCCATGTTGATTGCTTGGACAGCACGTACTGGCGAGTGATTTGTTGAACCGAGATGGTCTTTTGATCCTCTCCAATGAGGTGGCACCTTGCGTCTTGAATAAAAAATTTGTGCATTTCGATGAGACTGACTTCGAACTCACCTTCTGCCGACACGACCATGCATGCACGATCGATCTATTAGCTCGGAATATGCACCAATTGGAGGTGTGACGGAGGGGCTGGAGAGGAGCTAGGGATTAGAGCGGCATGCTTCCCAGGAGATAAGCTATGAACCTGTTTCTGATCACGAGGTCTCCTCGAACATTCGCAGCATGTCAAAACATCCCCTCATGTGGTAGCTTTCCGAACCTGAATTCCATGCAGAGTCATACACAGCAACCCACTACACGTAATCTAACAATCACCCTGATCATATCCTACTTATTGAAACACATGGGCTATTCGAGCATAGGAAGGATGATGGGCATCTTTGACAAACGGATAAATAGCATGCATGGGCTATCTAGTAGGCACGCGATCAAAGAAATAGCTTTGTGCGCCTATAATCCGCGCAATAGGTCTTCGTCTTGAGTAATTTCCAGCTTTCTGTGGCTCCCTGTCGCTGAAAGTTTTTATGGTTCGGTACCAGATCCTACAGTTGCATGTCTCAAAATACTCCATAAAGAGAAGTAATACACGTTGAACGAGGGTAAAACATGGGACCGAGGCTTTTCTTCTCTAAGAAGGATTTTGTGCAATTTCTGCGGGTAAAATGTCAAACATCAAACTTGAGGTCCTCGCATGCTGGACTTACTCAAATCTTTTCATCACAAAGCTTGTACCAACACTTCACAAATCACAACTTCAGTAGCTAACATCCCGCTGCCGACTTGTACAAATTGAAAAAGCTTACAAGATTGTAAGACAATGTAATGAACTCGGCAGGTACAGGCATGCTTCAATCAATTTTATGACCAGACACACAACAGTTAACATAAACCACTGGTAAACCGTAGTGCTCTCAGGTTTATTTGATACAAAATGATCGTATTGAACATTAATCCTCTAGGTGATGTCCCCACCAGTAACTCTTGGGTTGATATTCATACAGCAGAGGTAAAATTGAATCTTTTAATGTCCCCTGAGATTGGCACCCTTCAAAAACCACGACAGGACATAGGTGACGGTAGGAAGAGATCATCATAACTGAGGTTTGGAATGTATTATATTCATATAATGCCTTGAATGACTGGTCAATTGACCGATGGGATATAGAGAAGATTACTACACAACATATTTATTCACCCGATTGGTGGGGGTTCGATGATGAGTGAACCTTCTCCAGACAGCAATTCCTTGAGGACCATGATTGCCCTCTGAACAACTTGTGCTCCTCAAAATCAGATTGCCTGAAATTTATAGCTCCCTTAAGCATTAGCTACTCTCAAACCTTCATTCTCCCTCGCGGCTCGGTCCAATATTCGGCGTTCCAGCTCTGGCCTAAAATGTCGGATAAGACCTTGCACGGGCCATGCAGCAGCATCTCCCAATGCGCAAATAGTGTGTCCCTCAATCTGCTTTGTGATTTCCTGATACAAAGACACAAAAAAACCATCAGGGCGACTTAGAAAACGTAACATCTGGCTAATACTTACAACAGCAGCTTGATACATTAAGATATGCAGGCAGAGTAGAAATTGAACAATCTAACGACCATGCATGCAAGATTTCCTGTTACAATCTAGAATCATATAAACATAGAAACTTGTATTCGTCTTCTCATTCAACGAGGAGGAATAATTCACGTGAGTTTACCTGCAGCATGTCAATTTCTTCGAGCTTTGCATTTCCAACCTTCAATCTCTCCATCATAGTCCACAACCACGGAGAGCCCTCCCGGCATGGAGTGCACTGTCCACAACTTTCATGCTTGTAGAAGTACGACAGGCGTGCAATAGCATCTACGACATCGGTAGACTTGTCCATCACAATCACAGCAGCAGTGCCAAGACCTGAATTATAATCAGATACAAGAGGATCAATCAGCTCAATGATGCACGCCGTGCGGCAGTTAAACTACAGAATTATCATCGCCAGTTCCGAAACAGCAACACTACATGCATGCAGAGCTCTTTCCATGCAGTGCGTCCATTCTTATCAAACAGGGGTGATAAGAGGTACAGCCGAATCTGAAATACTTGCAAAAACTACAGAAGATACTTGTTCTCTGCAGAATACTGACCTGATTGGACAGCCTTCAAGGCATCGAAATCCATAAGGACATCATCACAGATGTTCTTGGGAAGAAGAGGCACAGAAGACCCTCCTGGGATAATGGCCAAGAGATTGTCCCATCCTCCCCTTACTCCACCACAATGTCGTTCAATAAGCTCCTTCAATGGGATACTCATTTCCTCTTCCACTGTGCAAGGCTTGTTTACATGCCCTGAGACACAAAACAACTTTGTACCAGAGTTGTTCTTCCTCCCAAAACTCGAAAACCATTCAGGTCCCCTTCGAAGAATTGTAGGCGAGACAGCGACGGTCTCCACATTGGTCACAGTGGTTGGGCAGCCGTAAAGACCGGCGTTTGCAGGAAATGGTGGCTTCAGTCGTGGCTTCCCTTGCTTTCCCTCAAGACTCTCTAGAAGAGCAGTCTCCTCTCCACAGATGTATGCACCAGCTCCGTAGTGAATGTAGACGTCATAATCGTATCCAGAACCGCACGCATTTTTCCCGAGCAGACCTGATCACGAGTCCAATAAATCAGGAGGGAAGATGTGACAGACAAATAACCCTAATATCGTTCTCGCTAAGTCAAACTACACAACCGTCCCTCAAACTCTGGCTCCTTTATCCTCTACAGCTGTTAACACACTGCAAACCCTCCAATTTAACCCTAATACAGACATCGAGTTGGCCTCTCAGCGGTGTCCCCAACGAAGGCACCTATAATTCATATCTCGAAGAATTAGGGACCCAACTGCCAGTATTTACCTTCCTTGTAGCACTCATGCAGGGCTTTTTCCAAATTCAACCGCTCATTCACATACTCTCCACGGATGTAGATGTAGGCAGCACGTGCACGCATTCCCACGCCCGCAATCAAGCAACCCTCGAGCAGTTTGTGCGGGTCATGACGCATAATCTCCCTGTCCTTACAGGTGCCAGGCTCACTCTCATCAGCATTGACGACAAGATACGAAGGGCGACCATCGGAAACCTTCGGCATAAATGACCACTTAAGGCCCGAAGGGAACCCGGCCCCGCCGCGTCCACGCAACCCCGACTTCTTCATCTCGTTCACAATCCAATCCGTGCCCTTGATCACCAGATCCTTAGTGCGGTGCCAATCACCGCGCTTCTTGGCACCGGCGAGGAAGGGGTCGTGGATACCATACAAATTGGTGAAAATGCGATCCTCGTCCGTGAGGCCACCGAAGTGCGTCTTCTCCGTGGGCGGGGGGGGAGGGGGAGGAGGGGGCGCGGTAGCTTGCGGTCCCGAGGTCGCCTTGTCGCTCATCGTGCGGCTCCATGCCGCAGTAGCAGCAGCAGAGTTATTGTTCAATCCTCGCAGCGATGCCACCGCCTTCCGGCTCATCACCCGAGCTGCTGCCATGTCTCCTCGCTCTCCAAAACCTAAGCCGAAGCTGAAACCAAAACTCTAGAGCAACACCAACACTAGATGATCGAGAGGGGAACAGGGGAAGACGGTGACTGGATCTCTTCTGTTGCCGCTTGCGATGAATCGTGGACCAAATTGGATGATACATGGCTCTGTATAGATGAAACGTGAGTGATATTGGATGAGTAGCGCATCACAGTGGATGGAAGTTTGGGCAATGAGGCTTGGAAAGAATGGCGAGGGACTGTGCCACGCACACGTCCAGCAATTGAAAGTAATACTTAGAGATATACAAATTGCCCAACTCCTGCCGAGCATCGTGGACTCTTCACAACACAACCGCTTTTCGTGCGGCGTGAAGGTCAAGATTTTCAACATATACGTGATGTATAATGCGGTGGAAAATGGTCCAAGATTTAGCACATGGCAAAAGAATTTCTTGTGAATTTGAACATGCTCAACAAAATAATTACTCGCCATGACTCCGAAATTATGCATTCTTTTCACAGTACTTGTAAACTCTAGATATCCAATTTCTTGATTTTTTAATGAGGATTAGCTCCACGACATTCATATTGAGCATCTCTTAAGGAGTTTGTATTCTAGAATCATTCAAGGGGGAATTTTGTTCAAATAAAGAGTTCTTTTCCCCAAAGAAACTCAACTGATGAACAATATAATCTTAAGCAATTAAATAAATAAATACACTCAATAAATATATATATATGTGCAAAAATAGTCATATTTCTTTTGTCATATACATCCTAAATTTCGCAACCATACAATGTTTGATTGGGCCTTTAGGGTAGGTGTCAAGGATTAGGGCCAGGTTACACTAAGGTGTAGAAGTCCACCCGTCAAAATATGAAGGAGAAATCTCAAGTGTGATTGGTTGAAGTTGAGGCTCTTGAAATGTGATTGGTTGAAAATAAAATTCTTGATATACATGTGGCCATCTCCATTGTAGTGTAACCGGCCCTTAGAATTACATTGAAATTTGAAAGAGCTTTGCATGTAGAGTTGCGCCATTCAAGAGGTTAAGGAGAACAAAAATCCTTCATAAGATTGGTCCTTCTCTTGAAGTATCTTGAATGAACCTATCACATAAGAGGATATTTTGCCCTTCTTAGGCTCTAGGAAGGACTTCACACCTCATGTAAAACATCCCTTACGTATGGAGTATCAAGGAGTCAATTCCGACAACTTTAGTAAAAATTGGACCTTAATCCTTCAAGATTTAAGTTTATATACGTTCAAAGAAATAAATGCTCAATCATTTATTTGAGTCATGTGGTCAATCATACTTCCAGAGAGTCTTGTTGAAGAAACCAGGAATCTCTCTCAAACTGAAGTACCTCTTTCGTACTTCCAAGTTCATCATAAGTAGTTATTTGAATAGTACATCGTGTGCACAGAAGGGTTTAAGTACAAGGACCAATCTGACCATGTCAAGTCATACTTCGGTTATATTTTAAACTTCAATTATACTTCATTCATATTTTACTCAAAATTGTTATAGAGCTTTGTGTGAGCACATGTGAACTTCAACTGTATACATTGAGTAAGAAGCTGTCAAACACAGAAATGCTGTGAATGGGCCTTCAGTGTACAAAGACACTAATGTTACGAGTGGACTGGCAAGCAGATTGAGTGTAGATTGATTCGACAATCTTCATTTCACTGCGGAAGCAAGCAAAAGGTATCCCCGTAGGATTTGACATGCCTCCAATGTTTCATGCAATACCGACAGTATGGATTCCCGGGCTCTGCGTTTCGATGCATCTGAACAAGGTTTCATCGAAAGGATTTCCATACATCACTTCAAGGGTCGAACACATACAGAAAGTTTACACGTAGCGACTGCAGATTGATGCTTTCTTATATCGATTGCAGAGAATGGTTCCAACCATGATCCGCTCGCTAGCTGACAGCATCTTCTCTTCTAGAATGGCGGAATGTTTTAACACGTGGGTCTCAGTTTTAAAAATATCAGTATAACTAGCTTGTAAGCTTCACAAGCCTGATACGGAGTACATATCAACCAAGTGAAAGGAACGACTATCAAGTTACAGTCTTCAGGGTTTTGTTGAAAAGATGAGAATCGATTCCAAACTTACTCCCGTCGTGCGTTTTGGCGGCCGTTCTGAAGTATTGACTGACCTCGAGCAACAAATATATCTGAGGCAAATTTATGTATGTACAGATGGTGACAAGAATATATCTGCAAAGATGATCTCGAAGGAAGAGTAGATGCTTATCCTTGGACTGAGTATGCAGGTATTCGCTATGCGACACCGGTGGGCATAGAATGTAACAAGGATTAGAGAAAGCAAGCGAAGTGCTTGCAAGGGGAACATGAAAATTATGCGGGCACGAGTCTCGATTCTGGAACCCATGGAGATCGCACCTGGGCTCTTCCAGCAAGTTAGGGCGAATTCCAGAAACCTGGTTGCTTTACATGTTTCTAGAAGAATCTCCTTCACCATGTCAACACCCACATGCATGCTCACAGCATATGGTCCACTCGCCACGTTCGTGCGCAACTTCCTACCTACTCATACAAAACACATAAGGTAGAGTGTCCTAAAAGCGCCACCTTAAGAGATCTGACCTATTTTTAGCACTAGTAAATTGAAAATAAAATTATGACCACATTCGAAATAGGTTTTCGGGAGGATTGCAAAAATTTGCAACATGTAATTCGCATTTGTGAATTTTATACAAAATTCCAAAGTGCTAAGTAAGATTTGACCCAAATGCGTTATATACAAATGAGGTACATCTGTATCTTCACAATCTACAAATGAGGACAGATCGCTTTTGGGTCCTGTGGCGCTTTTAGGACTGCCTACCATAGTCTATTTTGTGCAGAGGGGACTTGATCATTGTCACTCCAAGGATTTTGCTCATATAGTTTTTCAAGTTGATCACTAAGCTGAAAATGTCCATGGGAACGTTTAGAGACTCATCACGCTTTATAAACCTCTATACAATTTGTTCACAAGAATGAGATATAACCCCTAAAAATCCAGGAAAACCGATTTGCTTTTTTGTGTTTTTGGGCAACTCATTTTAAGAAGATAAATTGATATTTTTGCCTAAGACTTTTACTGGGTGCTCCCCATACTGTAATGTGTATGTGGTAAAATTTGCAAAGCCAAATATAATTTGGAAACCTTCCTCTAGAAATTTAAGGTTTCAAGTCCAAAACTGGCAGTTTAAATTTAACATTTTTGAAGTTTTTCTTTTTGGGAATATGTTCATTACCAAAGTAGTATTCAAATTCCAAAGTGTCCAAAGTCAAAGAAATTACCAATTTTAAAAGGGCAACCTCCAAAACTTTCAAAAACAATCTTCACAATTTCTAGTAATTTTACAATTTTTTCTTTGAAAAATTGCCAAATTTTGGGATTTTAGGTTTTTTCCAAGATTTTTATTCTCAAAATTCACATACTCGGAAAGGCACCTACTCACCGTCCAATTTTTCTTAAACTTAATATATCATATGTGGTGCTTGTTTTACTATAATGTTGTTTTAGACCTTCTTTCATAAAATAATGTACATTAAGGTCAAAAAGTGGAATGAGTCTCTAAAATTTTGCATGAGCGTACCCAACTTGATTACCTACATGCAAAAAAATGAGGGGAAAATGTTTGGAGTAACAATCATCGAGTTTCCCTTGGCACCATTTAGACAATGCCTTTTAGACAACGGCAAAAAAAAGTGTTATCCCCAATTCCGTTAAAACGGCGTTATGCCGCTAAAATGACACACCTCAACTTTCTGAACTGTAGTTCAAAAACCATGTGATATAACAGAATTTGAAGGTGATATTATGGAAAATCAGTGACATTGTATATAAATGAGTGATATTATTCAAAAAATTGTGATATTATAGAATACACCATTCCATGTAAACACATATGTAAGATTTGGTGTGACAAAATGGCACATGGCATAGTGCCATTTTAACGGAATTGAGGTTTGTTGGACAAACTTTGATTGTTAGAATCTCACATATGACAAACATCCAACGGTTAAAATTTGGACCAGTCCTTTGTATACAGATTAGGTACAAGATCTCATGGTTTCGAAGTCTAAAACGAGGAAAAAATCAAAAAAAAAAAAAAAAAAAAAAAAAAAAAAAAAAAAAAAAAAAAAAAAAAAAATCCATTAATAAAAGGTGACTTGGTAACTAAGTTTTTCAATCTTGGGTGAAGATGATTTGAAAACTTATGAAAATCTCGAGTTTTGGAAAATGTGAGGGAGAAAAAGTGGAAAATCACAAATACTATGAAGCTGAGCCTTGTAATTTCTGAAGTGAGCCTTTCTGAAATTGGTTATAGTTTTAAATTAGGTAACTTTGCTACTTCGATTAGAATTTGATTCCAATCCGATTTTCAAAGAACAGTAAATGATATCGAGAATGAAATTCATAAAAACTCACATGCCCATTTTGTTCTTGAAAACTAAAATTTGCGTTATAAATCATAACTACAAAGCTGACCTTGCAATTTTTTTCACATACACCTTGTAGTTTAGAAACATGCAATGAAAATCTTAGGCAAAAATATTATCTTTAAGCCCTAAAGTCCCATAATTTGAAATTTTCTATATTATCATTAATATGTTTTCTATTTCAGGCTTCAAGAAACTTTGATCTACATATCATTTGGAAAACACAACCGCAAAATCTTTGAATTAACTTGCCTTTTGATTTGCATACCAAAATTGGATTGATGATTCTTCTTCATTTGTGAAATTGTAATGGTCAAAATTCTCCAATTCTTCTTTCTATGGGAACCTCTAAAAACCATTCCAGCTTTCTTGCGCCTTTAGGGGTTAACCCCGTCATCTAGGCTATCCAAAATAGCAAGATGTTATTTTGCCTTTCTTGAATGTTTAGGGGTTAACGTTTGATGAATAATAAAGTATGACTTTGGCTACAAACATTTTAGAGAGGCTCATGGCATGTACACACATAGAGACTTTAGAGACTCATTTCACTTTTGTAACCCTCATGCAAATAACCTTCTAAAAAAAGGTTTAACCCCTAAACGTCCCCAATGTCGTTTTTCTACATTTTGGATGGAGGGCAGAAACTTTGAAGAGCCATAACGCCTTCATCCAAACTCCGTTTTGGATGAAATCACTTGTATTGGGTTCCAAATCAAGTCTAGTTTGTGTTGTAAATTTTGCAAGCCCATACAATAAAGTATGAATTAATGGAATGCACTTTAGTGAAGGCAGCTCTTGTTTTTGGGTTTCCAAGCATGGGGCATGTATTACCATTGCAAGCCAATTATGTGAAATTTAAAATAGTTTTACATGATTTTTTTTTCATGGTCATAATTTTAAGGTGATTCTTAACAACTTTGTAGTGAGAAGTTTTTTGATCCAAATGATTTTGCTATTGGATTTGCAATGATGTTTTGTCAACAGAAAAAGTGAGAAAATGGATGATATTTGAGGAGCTATATCTCCTTCATCCACCGTTGGATTTCAACTTAATTTTTTGGAATGGCCTCCAATTAGAGTCTAGTCTAAGTGGTAGAAACCTTAACAAGATCGAAGATGTTTTGAAGATAAGGCATGAAATTGAATGCAAAGGGTCTAGATTTGGACTATTTTTCCTTTGTAAATTTTTTGGCAGTTTTTACCATTGCATGGCTTTTATTTGAGCCAAGAAATTTTTTTGATGAATTTTTTTTTGGGTAAAGGACTTATTAAGATGAAGGTGAACATCTTTCTAGTTGGTGATTTTTTCATTGCAATAGGTATATTGGTAGCATTTCCACCTCAAAGTGAAAATGATGAAATTTTGGAGTTTGTTTTTAGTATTAATATGTTATGATCTCCGGATCTATAAGACCTCATGACTCAAATTTTGGTCCACATGATCTTTGATAAGTCTATTACAAGTTTGTACGGTTGAGATCTTATTAGCTTCTCTTCATTTTCATCTATGACGATTTTTATGGAAATGTGCTTTTCTGCTAAAAATAGGCTGGGACGTTTAGGGATTAAAAACAACAATGAAGAAAACATGCATCACATTGGATATGTATGGTGTCATAAAAAGTTGAACAGTGAGTGGATGCCTTTACAGGTTTGTGAATCTTGACTTTTGATAAATATTGAAAGAAATAATTTTGAAATGATGAAAAACTCTGAAGATTGTTTGTGTAATTCTTGGAGGCTACCCTTGAAAATTTGGTATACGATTTGACTTCGATCACTTTATGACCTAAATAGGAATCTATTTATAAACACATGTAAAAACTTTTAAAAAGTAATAATAAAAATAAAAAGACCGAATTGAGGCGACCTCTTTCTCAAATTGAAACCTCAAAGTCCCAAATGAAGGATTCAAAATTGAAATCTGGCTTTGCAAATTTGTCATCTACATTTTGAAGTATATATAAGCCCTCGTAAAAATATAAAGCAAAAATATTACTTCTGACCTCTTCATCTGAAATGCTCCAAATAGCAAAAGCCGTTTTTGCTTCCTTTGGTCTCTGGGGGTTAATTTATCGATTTGACCTAGCAAATTTCTCGAAAAACACAACTTGCATAAAGAAATTATGACTTTTGAAATTTGAGCTTGTCATCCAAAATGTCAAATGTCAACAAGCGATGCATTTAGGAGTTAAAGTAATCAACAATTCACTTTTTAAATGTCTTGGTTCACAGCCCAGGGTGGAGATGCCGTAGCTGTCCACCAATCTAGAAGCTTTATCGTAAATGTGGAGGGAGATATGTTATTCTCCATTAAAATTGAAGTGTAGAGGTTCAAAAGAAATAATTGGCACTAAACACTCTTAGAACAAGTTATCATGATGAAAGAAGTCCAAAAACATGGAACAAAGATGGGAGGAGGGAAGTGGACATGCTTGCCAAAGTATCAGCTGAAAAGGATAGAAAGACGGGGATTAAGCTTAAACCTTGACTTCTAAAGCTCCCAAGCCTTAAAACTGCCAAAAGGCCTCCAAATCGCCCTCTTTCATTGCAAGGTGGAAGTTTTTAACTTTTGAGAGATTTTTGTGTATGAAATCGTAGAATTTAGTACTTAACTTGTACATGTATGTGTACGCCAAATTTCAAATTTAAATTCCTCATCAATTGTGAAATCATGATGTTCAAAGTTGAGTTTGAAGATTTTTTCACTAATTGAAATTAGTAAACACATGTAAAAACTTTTAAAAAGTAAGGTTGAAGTATTTTGTGAGCCAAGAAACCTATTTGAAGAATAGATTTGAATTGAGGCTCTTCAAATCTTAAAATCTTCGAAATTATGTTTTCAGCTTCATGCGATCTACAAATAGTAACAAAGAGCATGACCAAAGTCAAAACGGCCACTTTATGGCCTCATGGAGCATTACAGATGAAACATAAATGCAGACGTCCATCGGTGCATTACGTGCAAATTGCAGTAGAATATGTCGTCCTCGGAATCCAAAATCCTATTCGGCTCTTTGTGGGTAAGACAGGCCATGTTCCAATCAGCATGTGACAGGCTGGCCCATGCACACGTGGAGGTCCACCACAAAGCTCTCGAGATGAGTGAGGCAATCGATGCAGTTGCTAAATGAGGAAAGGCTTTCCCCCACTGAATCTCGCCCTGCCTCCTGCCCGCCCTGCCCCTTTTATCATCACTTTGCTCAGCTTTATTTTTATTTTTCTCCCTGTCTGCCACAAGTTCACTTGATGGTATTGTAATAATCATACAATTCATCATTCTTTTTTTCTTTTCTTTCCAGATACCAGATAATGTATTCATCAAGTTTTTAACACGACTCAGGTCTCTTTACAATACGGACCAAGAGTTATGACCAAGAAAAGTGAAATCATTTTCATGGTCATGGCTCTTGGCCAAGATCAGTGACCATGATAAATCAAAAATGAATCCTTCTAGAGTAAAGTGGATTTAGACTAGGACAAGTTTATGCTCAATTCTCTCTACTCCCCTCCCCCTTTCCCCCCTTTTTCCTTTTATCTAAATCCAATTGAGCTAAATCTACATCTCTTTGGGAGATAAGGACATTTGCTTCACGCATTTTTGTTTAATTTCTAACATTACAATCTCAGAAATTGTGAGAAAATCGTAATTATGTAGATTTAGCTCTCATCTACATGTATAAGGGAGGAACTGTTAAATTTCGCTTACATACCTCAAATATATAGTAAAATGAATAAAGAACACCTTGTATCAAAAGAGGGTAGGTTATGAGACCATTCTGCTTTACGTTTGAAGTACTTGAGGAGAATTATTAGGTTTATAATTAAATCATTATAATTTCATTTCATACCAATCTTTATGTAGATATTTATCTAAACCAATTAATTAAGTACTAGTTTTGAAGGCCGGACTCTAAATTCAATCCGGGTGCTCCCATGGAATTTCTAAATATGAAGGGGAGATTTTAAGGACTTCTACGCAAAAATATTTATATTGGAATTTCTAAATATGAAAAAGTACTCGGGACTATTTTTGCGTAAAAGCCCTTAACCCTTAAACGCCCAAGAGAGCCCCAGGGGCTCTTTTCCTACAAAATCTGCTTTGTAGCTCTCACTGTAATGAACTTTTCACTTATATTTTGATGTCAAACTGGTCACCTCCTTGTGATGTATTCAAAAAGTGAAACTTTACAGTTTAAATCACAATTTGTATGAGTGATTTTGTGCTTTGAAAGGATTGTGGTAGGTAGGTTGGGGTTGTACAAAACCTTGTAGGAGGTTGCAAGATCATCATTGATTGGTCCACTCATGATGCCCAAGTTCAAAAAGTGCACTATTCATGATGCCCAAGTCCAGAAGATGCTGTGATTCAATTTTGGGCTGCCCATTTCAGACCCCATGGACGTTTAAGGGTTAAAATTCCACGAAGAGGTGCCAAGGGGGTAAAATGGGGGTGTAGACTCCAGTAATGTGTCACCGTCACCTGGGTACTTCCGCAAAAGTAAGAAAGAAGTTATAGAAATAGTTTGGCATGTGTGCACTTTGATCAGAGCACACCATTCCCCTATTAGCATCGCCTGTTCACACTGCACCGAACGCTAGAGGATTTCCCTATGCACCAAAGCTCCTGCAGGGCAGGGCAGGGCAGGGCAGGGCAGGTTCAAAAAGCGGGCATGCCTGGATTCTAGAAACGTGAATGAAGAAACCATCTCACTCGCGCCCACATTCGAGGGTGACAGCCCATCAACTCAGAATTAAGGTCGCCCCGAATCAAGGGCGCCTGAGGATGCTGGCCCTCGGCTTTGGTAGATTACACTCTCCCCTCCCTCGTCGTTCCATGCTTCCATCGCGCTTTCCGCTCTCGGCCCGGGCCCCTGCCCGCTCTCGCCCTCAACCACGCTGGAGCCTGAACGGCGCGCGGGACGGCGACATCGACCTGTCTGGCCTCGTGAGCGAACGGCGCGTTTGATGGTGCGGGCAACGGCGTGGGGGCAGGGCAGGGGGTGCTCAGAGGGGGCTACAGCTAGGAATAGACCAAGTGGTGCGAAGTTCCATCGGCGCGGAAACGAAGGTGGCCAACCAACCGTCCAAGGCCCAAACAGAGGCTACGGCTGGATGTGCTGTCTGGACGTGATCAATGTTGTGAGCGTTCATGCGCCCTCTTTCCAGGGCGGCGCTACCCTCCGTAGTGTGCATTCTGCTTCCTCTTTCCATTTTTGCACAATTGAACTCTCACTTCCAGCATTTCCTTCGACTGTTTATGTCCTCTTGCCACTTGGTAGTAGGTATCTCATCAGCAGTCCCCGCCCGTAGCAAGCAGACACGCGATCCCGACGTTTCTTGCTGCTTGGGCGGGCGACCAGGTGGTTCCGGAGCGCTGCAGGACGATACTGTACTCAAACAATTGAGCGGACGTAACTTAGACGCGCATCATCTCTTTACTCTCCTGGTACTACTTTTTAGTGAGGCGGCCCGATCCTTGCGTCGTCGTTTTGATTTTCCTTCATCACCCTGATCTTGTATGGGTATAGGTTGCCCCAGTGTTGGTGCATTGTTGAGTCTATGGATTTTGCAACTCAACGGTGACTTTGAAAACGAGTGGCACTTTGAGGAAGGAGCGAGCTGAGCGGGTCGTTCTAGATGAATTGATAGTGCTACCTGTAGTGTGGAGATCATCGTGCACTGAAAGCTTCTTCTCAGGTTCCAGTCAGAATGCAGAGATCTTTACTGTCTAGATACATTGTATTCACGAAGCTTGCGAGGAAACTCTGACAGAGGTGGACATTCCTGAATAGGCAGGCTCCGAGATTTTCTCCTACTTGCATTTTCTAGGCTTTCGAGGCTTTAGAAGAGTTGTTTGTGGTTTTTTGAATTTGCTGTAGCTCGAGTATGGGAGTCGACTTTAGGATGGCGTTTCTGATTGAGGTGATTGTTTACCGACAGATTTCGGCGCCCGACCTCTTCCATGGTTCTGAATTGAAGGACCTCTAGGCTAGTAGTTCATGCTTATCCCGAACGAGTTAGTTGAATCGACCTCTGAGTTTGGTGTCCCCCTCCACGATTCTTGAAGCCGCATCCTGGTGAATTTATACTTTGCGGCAGCCCGATCATTACGTCCCGTTGGGGTTTCGTGTTGGCGTTCGTGCATCTTTCTTCCATCTCGTCACTTTTCAACTACTCTATTGAGTATAAGGTGACCTAGACATTGCCAGTGGACCCGCGAAGTTGAAGTTTGGAAAGGTTTCCAGGTTCTTATTTTAACGTGGATGACGATGAACTCTTCCATTGTTGCAAAATTTCTTGCGAAACACGCGGGTTTTCATTTGGAGAGGCAAAATTCAAAGAAAAAATGTCTCTCACTTGACGAGACGCTAGACCTTATATTCAGCTATTTAGATCCTGAGGACCGGTTGTCCGCCTCTCTAGTGTGCAAACAATGGCACAGGGTGGATGGTGAAACCCGTAAGTATGTTTCCGTTTCAAACTGTTATGCTGCTCCACCATCCGCCCTTAGTAGAAGGTTTCCTAATGTTGAAAAATTTAAGATTAAAGGTAAACCTCGGGCAGTGGAGTTTAATCTCCTCGTGGATGACTGGGGTGGTTATGCAAGCGCCTGGGTGGAAGAAGTAGTAAAAGCCTACCCTCGACTTCACACGATCCATTTTCGGCGCATGGATGTGTCAGACGACGATTTGAAGATTCTCGCTCAGGGTTGTAGGTCACTGCAGGTAATCTCCCATTTTTTCTAGAAGCAGTTGAAATCGTGTTATCGGGCCAGTTTAATCGCGTGACCTGGTATCGATCTAATTACTGTAGTTGGTGTCTGGTGTCGCTACTTGTAATGTTCTCTTACATACAGAACAGAAATTGTACCTGACAGTAGCTTCTCAGGGATTAAGATCTAGATGTCATTTGTAGGGTTTAGGTTATGGTCTATCGATCAGCAAGGTTCTAGATCCCTATTTGTTCAGGAGGTCTAATTCCCATCATGAGATGGTCAGTCTCTAATTGTTACTACGCTCTGTTTCAAAACGTTGCGTCGAGGACTAGAGTTCGATGCATCGACTCATAGGGTTCGTGTATCTGGTTGCTTCAGGTGATAAAATTAGACAAGTGCTCAGGCTTTTCAACCTTAGGGCTTCAGCATATTGCTCGCTCATGCAGGTATTCTCGAGTTTTCATAAAATCCAAACTATGCAAATTGTACCTGTGAATGAGCAAGACGTAATTTAAATTTGATGGAGGTATAACCAATTCACATGTGAGATATACCTGCGTCGATGTTGTTACTCTGTTTCTTTCTATGTCCATGTAGAGCTCGTTAGATATCATGAAGCTCACCCTTGTGCTTCCAGGTCTTTGAAAACTTTGTACTTGGAAGAAAGTGAAATTGAAGACGAAGGCCACGAATGGCTACTTGATCTTGGACGAAATGTCCCGTGCTTAGAAAGATTGAACCTGGCTTCAACAGGTATAGAAGAGGGTGATGTGAACGATGCCCTAGTTTTCCTGGTGAAGAGTTGCAAAGGGCTGAATTCTCTCAAAGTTGGTGAAATGGAGCTGGAGAAATTCAAAGAGATAATGAAGCACTCAACCACCTCACTTTTGGAGCTCGGAACGGGATGTTATAGTATGCGGAATGGGGTCCGTGAAGAATTAACGTTTGACGCGGCTTTTATTCCTTGGGTTTCGAGATTAAAGGTGCTTGACTTGAAGTTTATGAATCTGAACGCCGAAGGCCACTGCCAGCTGCTCGCTTGTTGCCCCTTACTTGAAGAATTGGAGGTAAGGCTTGCATCACTGTTACTTGCCATCTTTTATCATTCGTAAGGTGGACGGCATGTGGAATGCGGGCCTGATGCTCCGACGCCAGTGATTGCAATTTTTACTTCGGAATTCTTGGAATTGCACATATTGTCTCATGCAGATAAGGCAGCAGTTACGGTAATCATCTCGGGCACCGCAGCTCTTAGAAATGTGGAAGAACTGGGTCGTTGATCATTGTATTTCCATACGTTTATGAGAATTCTCTATCTTGCAGGCAAGAATCGAGATCGGTGACGAGGGCCTGGAGGTTGTAGGCAAAACATGTAAATATTTGCGGCGGATACGAATCGACGATCAGGATAGTCCAGGATTTATAACTCACAGGGGTCTTATCGCAGTTGCGGAAGGCTGCAGGGAACTCGAGTTTTTGGTCATGTATATGAGAGATGTCACCAACAGCTCCTTGGCGGCGGTCGGGCGCTGCTCGACGAACCTCACCGACTTTCGTATCGTTCTATTGAAGACTCTGGAACATCCGGAAGATCTTCCTTTGGACGAAGGTGTAGGGTCCTTATTGCAAGGCTGTACAAAGCTGACGCGTTTCTCTGTGTACTTGCGACCAGGAGGCCTTAGTGACACAGGACTGGCATACATAGGGAAGTATGGGGGCAGGCTCAGGTGGATCTTACTTGGTTGTTCTGGGGAGAGTGATCAAGGGCTACTGGACATGGCATATGGTTGTCAAAATCTGAGGAGGCTTGAACTTCGGGGATGCCCTTTCTCCGACGCTGCATTGGCGCAGGGCATGATGGCCATGTGGAGCATGAAGTATCTGTGGGTTCAGGGGATTGGTGCGACCGAGATGCTTGGAAAGTATTTAGTTGGAAGGCATCCTTGCCTTCACGTGGAATGGATGCCATCTGAGAAGCAGTTGTTGGCATATTACTCCTTGGCTAGTCCTCGAACGGATACTCCTCCCACTGTCGAGATTCTGTCTGCGACTGATTTTATTTATGAATCTGGCCCCGATTATTGTGGAGACATTGACGGTGGTGGTATTGATGAAGAGAATGGGCTTGAGATCAACTTGGAATATTGATGATTGTCATTTACTTGAGTGGGTTATGCACCTGGATTGCGAGCCCAGTCACAACTATGGGGCCAAGTGGCTCGAACGACATTCTGATGCTGGCAGCTTTCGATGCCGAACTCCGGTATGCAGTTCGTTGCAAAGTTACTCATTATATCAATCAGCCGTCGTTTCCTATCTTACTCGTTTTCGTCGGAGTGATTCTTAATCCATTAGCTTTTGACTGGTCAAACATTACGAGTTTGCTTGTCTTCCTGCTGATCCTTGAGTGTCGGATGATGCACAGAGGAATGCGTCTTCAGAAATGCGTTTGTTAAATTTCGGCCGACCTCAAACATAATTGTTCACGGTCGGTTCGATATCTGGAGACTGAGATGAATTTGGCCTCAAGCTCATTTTCTTTCTGGGTCATCGAGCACAGCAGACACGTTCAGGATTGTACAGATATTGCTGGTTCGCAGGCAGAGCTAGCATGAAGCGAAGACCTGGTCGTTTCGGGATGTTTTCAACTACCCATGATCATGTTTTCAAGGATGAAGGATAGCACATAATGGTAAGGTAGTGCTTATCACGTTGACGATTATAATCGTGTGGAGATTATAGTTTGGCTTTTCAAATATTGCTGTTCTCGAGCTAGGGTGGATACTACTTGTAGTGTACTCGACAAGAACCGTACTAAAATTTGCAATAATGTGCAGGATTTATTACCAAAAACCGAATCGAGATTAGAGGCTCCTCTACGGTCATTGTCCACAACCGATCTAGTAGGGAAGCCCAAGCGAGTTGTATATTTTTTCAAAAGGTATCTCCTACGTGTGAGCACTACGTTTCCTTTGCAGTTCATGCTAAGGGTTCTAATGGAAGAATGTGGGTTCGTGGGTTCACGATGAGTTATTGTTTTCCGTTTTGACACAATGTATTGCGATGCAACTCACGGCGAGGGTATCAGTCAAATAGAGAGAAGATCACACAGCCGGAAATGGGACAACCAACCACTGTGGCAACCTTTCCATTATCATCCGGGATTTTAGGATCATCTGAGACTAACGGAGACATTTAGCGATCGCTCGGCATGGGCTCGATATTTCAGGATTAAAGTGATGCAGTGCGCACTAGTTGCTAGGATTGTTGCGGTCAAGAAACTCAGAAGAGGTGTTTAAGTGAGGTGGACATGTGATTGGATGATGGAGAATATCATGAGGCCTTTCGAAATCCAAGGACATTCTGTAAATTGTACTAAATTGTACTTGATTGCTAAGGGTATGTTGAACATTCCTGAAGGGGGTTCGGTAAAGACGACACTTTTGCATCATAACTGTGTACCAAAAACTACATTTGTTCTTGGACTGAACGGTTTATGTTTATGATGCCCCAGATGTTGAGATAGTTGGGTGTAACCTACATTGATTTCTGATATTCTTTGCCGACTCATTAGGGAACGTGCCTGGATGTTCTCTGGTTTCATCTACATCCGTGATCAAATATGTGCCACCTTGAATGATCAGAAAGTACTGTAGTTGCATGCCATGGAACTCGCTTAACCATTAAACGTCAGACCCAGCCCGAGGGGTTGGGTTTTTTTTGAGAGAATCTTGCTCATAACTTACACTCCATTATACCAAATGAAATTTTTAAAGAGATCTATACTTTCTTAAAATAGAGCTCAAGCAAATTAAAAATAGAATACTGCTAAAAATGGAGTTGAAAAGAGATTTTGGGTGTGGTATCAGGAAAGCATATGACGTTTAAGGGTTAAGTTAGGCTACCTTCTCAACTTTGAACCCAATCAATCTGCATGTTAACATTGTGTTCACTGAATATCTATGCATTCATGTATTATAATATTATTCAGTGTATTAGTTCACATAATACATGGCATTATATGTGGAACCACTGTTGTATGTACTTGAGAACGCAAAACCGCTTTGTCCGAAAACACTGGGATGGAAATCTAGACACCCGAATAAAACCGTTGTGAACACTATGGGGTTATTTACAATGAGTGCAGGTACAATCCTGGAAACAAGGATTATGTCTTATACTTAGATAATAAGGAAGAGGAGATTCAATCCTTAAGAGCCCACTCAACCATTTCATGGTCGATTTGGAATATTGGGGAGTTGTACTTAGACAAAAGGAGTTTATTTTAAAAATTATTTCTCACTTTCCAAAAGTTTCATGAGTTGGGAACTTCAATATACTGAACTGCATTTGGATTTACAGATTATTCACAACAAACCTTCAAGCACAAATAAGGCAACGTTTTCTTAGTGTAACCAAACTTGCTTTATTGGGAATCCAATGGGGTTCCTCATAGGTTATCGGTGGCCTCTCTCCACTTTATCATGCAATATGTGATTTAAGCCAATCATATCAATTTCAAATTACTAGTAATAGAAAGTACATTTATATTGATATACAAATCTTTAGTTAATTGAATACTTTATGTCTTATTTTAGAGAATCTAAGTTTAGAGACCTAATTTAGGGTCTAAAGTCTTGATACTATCTTTGGAGCGCTACATCATAAAAGTTATGTGTCATATTTTATAACACATTTAAGTTTTTCTTCAAACCCCTTCTGGCATTTAGGGGTTATATAGGACATTTTGAAAAGCAATTTTTATTTTTTATTTTTTCCCCTAAATGAAGAGATGACATTTACCAAATGAGAATTTTCCTATGGGAATTGCCAAGAGGTTCATATGTACAATCATAAAGTATGCATAATGATAGTTATTATATTTTTTATTTAGCTTTTATAAATACCTTCCTATCATAAATATTTACGATTAAATACATTAAGGAATACAAGCTTGACATCAACAAAAACAAGCTATCTATATGATATGTTGCAATGTTTGATATTTTGAAGAATTTTGAAATTATTTAGATTGAAAATATGATTGGGAATCACCCAATAAAGACACTTAGTTTTTGCTTTTTTTTAATTCTTAATTTTTAAACTTTATGTGGTTTTGTCTTTATAATTAATTATGGTTTTTGAGAGTTTGATTGTGTACAATATAACTTTCAAATATGTTATCATTTGATAGCAAAAGGTTCCATATAAATACATACGTGCATTTTTGCTAAAATATTTATAATTTTGACTTTTGGTTTGATACTAATTACAATTGGAACAAACACACAAATACTTTAAGTCTACAAGTTTTTTTTTTTAAGGTTTTTTAGCAAAAAATTTAAGGTTTTATGAATATTGTGTCTTTCCAAATCTTCCTACTTACAATGGTGGGTACATATTCAGCTTGTTGTTAAGACATATTGTGATAGCATGCGTAAGAGTGTTATTTTACATTGTAATGAGAATAAACATATATTCTAAAATGCTCAATGTGATCGACCATACTTTCGATTACGAATTTGATTATGAGTTGTAGAATTTCTTTTCTTATTCAATAGCAAATATCTATATCACCTCGGAGTCTTCTTGTGGTGAACAATCTAAGTTCCTTTGCACAGTTATTGTCATTCTCACTTCAGACAAGTGGTATTAAAAATATAGACGTATAGAAGATATGAATTTTTTTGGAAGATTGACATATAACCACTGCTAAGCCAGTGGGAAGATAAACGACGAGCTGGCACAAAAATTCAAGCCACTTGCCTTTTCAGGTTTGGTGGAATTGGTTGAGAAAAACCTCACACTTCAAGAAAATAGTGCAGAGGAAACCAAAAAGAAGTGTCAGGGCCATAGCAACGAGGCTTGCTCCAAAGATAATATGGCCTTGAAGGGTGCAGCATTACAAAATTATAATACAGAGCTTGTGCATCGTATGATATGTCATCTTCTTATGATATATATATATGTAGTTGATAATATATAAAGAAAATAATCAAACCGATATACTATACTGATTTGTTTATCTTACATCTACTAAGTGCCCATGAGTATTCAACCTCTTGTATGAGTTATATCAATCATATATTACTCATGAAAGTCCTCTACAGATTTGGAACTGTAAGTAGAACAAGGTACTCACTATGTGCCTAAAATATATAGATAAGCAATATGAGATATACTACTAGGTCATTATATTTTATCAAATTATAATCATAATATATCATTTAAATCTTTAGGCATAGAGGAGCTACGTGAAAAGAGAGATGAAATTAAGAAGATTTTGCAAGTTGAAGAGGAAGAAAAAGCAAACATTCAGAAGGATTTGGTGATACTAACCAAAAGGCTTGCTGAAATTGACGATTCTTTATCAAGAAAATATGCTTACACAAATGAATATGATAAAACCATCCATGAAGTTGAAGCAGCATATTCAAAGGTTTGTGACTACTATTTCTTGTTTTTGAGTTGAGGGGAAATGGTGCATTTTGATTTTTATTATCCTCATCTTTTAATTAGAGATGATACGGCTGTATGTGAGAAGTTATATCCTCAACCCGTAGAAAATATATAATAAGGAATTGAAACACACAATTGCTCATAACTCTTGATTTGAGGTGACCTAAAATTTATGTAGATGATAAAAAGAAAGTTTGAAGTTTATGACTTATAGAGTAAGTGTTTTAAGTGTTTGTGAACAAGCATCAAATTGATGATGCATTCACTTATTTTGAACGAGGAGAATTGTGAGACCTTTGTTCGAACTTGTTAAACTTTGATCCAAAAAGGTCATTAATTATTTGTTGAAATTTGCAAAGTGGGTGAAGTTAATTGATTTATACATGTATTCAGTTTGATTCTCTAAATTATATACAACTAATTTTATTTTACTTTGCAAACTTGTAGTTGGTTTTTATTCTCTAAATTATATACAACTATTTTTTTTACTTTGCAAACTTGTGGTTGGTTTTTATTGCAGATCTTAGAAAGCTCACAAGCCTTATTACATGTTCTCAAAAGTGAAACAATTCAAATCTCAAACAAAAGATGAAGTAGAACTAAACCCGAATTAGAGTAGAGACATGCATGTGCCATTACTTACTAGGAGAATTGCATTTGTGATTTTATATCTTGCAATTCATCATGGAAAACATACTTGTACAACAAAATATTGTTCAATTGAATGAATTTTATTACTAAAATGTAAATAGCGTATTCAAATAATAAAACTATTACATGAAAATATATATTTCTTCAATTATAATGCATATACTCTATAAACTCTACAAAATACATCAAGGGCATGTGATATTTCCATCAAGGTAAGCTATATCTATCAATCGTTTATGTCAAAGGTAAGATCTCATAACAAGTTTTCTCAACAAAATTCTAATTTATATTTTTTTTACTCCACATTATTATTATTTATTGCATCTACGGTCATATATTGTGAAAGATTCCAAGATTGCTCAAACTTTGAATTTTAGACAAACTCATAATCATTAATAAAAAAATTTGTAGGAATTCCTTGTGCATGTATATTGTAACATTAATGTGATCTTGTTACTATTTCAATATATCCTTCTATTCCATAAGACCTGCATATCTAGACTATATAATCTAAAAGAAAGATGATCAAATCTTCATAATGGTTTGGTGTTCTTTATTATTGCTTACGATCAATTTCTTAGGAGATGAAATTTGTGTATGTACATTTTTAGCGCATGCATATAGACGCATTGAACAAGAATAACTAAGATTTATGTAAGTATTGTAGTCATATTCTTCCCCAAGAAATTTTCAGATCCAATCTTTCTTGGGATACAAAACTGACATAGACAAATTGATTAGTCTCTTGTTTAAAATGAAGGAAGATTTCTTAGAAAAACCTTATAAAGAGGAAGATTTTTAGCATTAGTTATCTAATGTATCGTATAGAAATAATATTGAATCTATCTAAAAATATTATGATTCTTTTTATTGAACCATGATGAAATATTATCATATACATAAATTGTGAGTAAGTCATGTGCTTGTTAAGAACTTAGTTAAATATTATGCCTTTTGACTTTCGACTTTGAAATGATCACCTTGATGTAGGAATGGGCTTACGGTAACTTGTAAGATGGTTGTGAAGACAACCCTTGTGAATACTGAATATTAAACACTACACACCACTTGATTATAAGGTTTATTGAAGAACCTCATAACTGCCTAACTTACATCTTAACCCCTAAAGATCTAAGAGGACCAATATGGGTTTTTGCTATTTGGTCTTTGGATTTGAATCTCAACGATCCTCCATGTAGATAATTAAGTATATTTACGGTTACATACTTAAAAGTAACTCAAAATGTTAAAATTTCCACCTTGCAATGAAAGAGGGCACGTTTGAGGTTGGAGCATTAGGGGCATCACATAGAAATGTCAGCAGCCCTTGTAAAACTTTATGAAACCTCATCACAGAAAATTACAATATCTTTCTTGGGTGGGAGAGCCAGGTCCCTTCAATAATTCTAACTCTTGAAAAACATAGTGGAGCCCTAGTTCTGAAAATAAAAACAAAAAATAAAAAATAAAAAGTTTGATAAATACTTTAAAATGGTGTAACGCATCACAGGTACTACGGTTGTGATTATCAATCTTAGAAATAAAAGTGATCATTTTAGGGAAGGACGAATCATTTTACCATTATTTGAAGCATATTAATTGAAGTTCGATCATTTTGTCATACATACACATTTCAATTTATCATGAACTTGATTTTTGTTGAAATCTTTTGGTACAATGTCCATATAGAGTATTTTTTTTTATCATAGCTGATCTTCACCATTTGGTGCACTTCTCTTCACCAGTGAACCTCTTCAATGCGCTTCTCCGGTAAATGTTTTCTTTAGGTATACTATAACCCGTCAAGTCTTCTTACAAAAACATATTATTGCTTTTAATTCTTCTCTTGCACAACCACCATTTCCTTCATTTAACCATGTTTTGACCAAGCATTCTTAACCAACAGGTGGTCTTCTCCACCGTAGTGTAAACCAGACCTTAGATATACAATCTTAAGGTTGAAAGTTTAAGAAAGGAAGAAAATTGATTTACACCCCCAAGAGTGCATAGAGGTGAAGAATTCCAATGTTGAGGTTTTAAGGTTAAAAAAAAAACACACCCAAAATTTTTCAGATATTGATAAGAAGTTTCAAGTAAATAGTGCTTGGAACGGTGGAACCAAATGTATTCATGTTCATTTTGTGGTCCATCACACTAAGGAGGATAAACTCTTGATGGAACAGCTCCTTCCTTGGCTTTGAGAGTAACATTAAGCATGCCAATGAAGAGCTTCTTAACCCCTAATGTTGAAATGAGTCATATCAGGGTTGATTTGACACTACTTAGGCTCACATATACTAAATATAGATCGTATGAAGTTGAAACTTCTGTAAATTGTAGGGTTTTTAATACCTTACCGGAAGGTAATTTCAAGCTTCAAAATTCTTCATACTTTAGGAGAAATTTACAATCAAAGTTTGAAAACACTATTTGAAATCTACCCAAAGTGTTTGTATGCTCATCTGTTCTCAAAATCTGCCCAAAATCAATGAGATCGCAATAACTCAAAAAATTCACCAAAAATTGAGATTTTACTTTCTTTTAAGTTTTCTTTTTTGTACATGTAGAAGAGGTACAGAGGCATGATCTCACTATTTGGATTTCCATTCCAAGAATTCTTCACATGCCTTTTTTATTGTCAAAGCCTGGCCTTTGTATTTGAATTTCGATGTACCTCCGTGTGAAAATCAAGCATTTCTACAGGTGGCATAGGTCCAAATTTTTGACCTTTACAAAGACTGATGCTAAGATTTTCAGTTATCTGGTAGTGCATGTGAATAATTTAGTGTATAAGATAAGACACTTGCAAAACAGTAAATCAACACTTTAACTATAATAATTGCCTTTTAGAACCTTACTAAAGAACTTCTAAAACTTAAGAACTACCTCACGTTTATTATTGGGTTATTTTTCTTGATTATTGAATTGTTCTTCAAAATCGTTTGACAAGTCAACATGTCATTACATTATCGTACTACCATCCTATGGGGCATAGTGAGGAAAAAATAATCCTTAACCCGTGAACGTCCCAAATGTCAAAAAACGACATTTTGGATTAATGAAATATACTTTGAAGACTCATATCTTCTTCATCCAAACTCATATTTGGACGAAATCCCTTGGGTTGGGTCACAAATGAGGTCTACTTTGTGTTGTAAACATTGCAGACCCATGTAGTAATGTATGAATAAATGGCGTGCATTTTAGTGAAGGCAACTTTTGTTTTTGGGTTTTCAAACATTTGGCATATTTTACCATTGCAAGCCAATTATGTGAGATCATAAATAGTTTTTCATGAACTTTTTATATACAAGGGTGATATTTAAGTACAGTTGGGAGATTTTTGATCCGGACAATTTTGGTATTGGATCTGCAATCATGTTTCTACGATGATAAAAGTAAATATATTTATGATTTTTGAGGAGCTATATCTCCTTTATATTCTGACTTCATTTTTTGGGATGGGTTTAAAATATAGTCTAGTTTTAGTATTAGAACCGTTGGCTTGATGAAACATATACTAAAAATGAGACATGGAATTGAGTGCAAGGGGTATAGTTCTGGACTTTTTATCCATTGTAAAATGTTTGGCAATTTTCAACACTCCAAGGCTACATTTGAGTCAAGATATTTTTTTGATGAATTTTTCTAGTAAAGTAGAGTCTTTGAGATGAAAATGAACAACTTTCTAGTGGGTGAATTTTTTATTGCAAATTTCATGTTGGTAGTATTTTCACTTCAAAGTGAAAATGATACTTCTTTTGTAGCCTATTTTGCACACTAAAATGTTGCGATCTTGCAATCTATAAGGTCCCATGAGTCATGTTTTGGTACACATGATCTACAACAAGTCTATTACAAGGTTTGACGGTTGAGACCCGGATAGCTTATTTTAATTATCATCTATGTTACTTTTTTGAGAAATGAGATTTTGGCTAAAATACCCCCTCAGACGTTTAGGGGTTACATAAATTCAAAAATTTCAGGACAATTGTCTTGTACAAAAAAAAAGTTCTTGGTTTGGTAAAAAGAGGAATATGAGATAATACTTGATAATGCTAAAATCAAGATAGCAAGTGAAGAACAAGGGCGTGTCGCAGAATTTTTGAAGCCTGTAATATCATAACGTTTTCATGCTATAGATGGTTCCAAATGAAATAATCTTGTTCACAACTTAAAACATTTTAGTAAGGCTTTTTAGCACACAAAAATAGATCCTGAACATCATCCAACCCTTACCACACATGCATCTATTTTTTAGATTATGTACAAAGTGTAAGCTCAAACTTCCAAGTGTATGGTACTAGTTATGAATTGTTATTGCAAGTTGGCTTGTTTAGAATTGATAGTTTTCTTTGAGCCCCGGGCCTAGTAGGCTCTCAAACTTTGATGTAGCCTCAAACAAAATTTCAAGCTCAAATGTCTAACATTAATCCACGAAGGATTGTTCACGACATGAATCTAAAAAAGGAAAGTGCCCTAATATATAGAAATGTTCAAATCAACACATGTATGTGTTGTCAATCAAATAATGGGATATGCAATCAATGTGTAATATATCAAATTTTATCATCCAAAAATATGGACTAATTTGTTTAAACAACCTGGAGGCAAGAAGTTGTGCCCCAAGGTTTGAGATCCTTCAATACTTTCCTTAAAAAATATCCAATATCATGCGGTGAAACCTTTCAATCTTGCACTAAATTTTTTTTTTGCACCCAAAAATGCAATACCACAAATAAGTGAACTAACTCCCAAGATCCTATGTTAATCCACAAGGTTATAAATCTCTTGATATTATATTAAGTTTTTGTAACCCTATCTCAATTAAAAATAACATTCATAAAATTTAGACACGATTTCCCGCTAATTAGTATTGATATCTTAGGATATAGTTTTTCACTAACATGATTGTTAACAAATAAGTGAAGTTGGCTAGTTTTGATGTTGTAGAAAAATAAGAATGAAATTATGTAAAGCATTTGTATACTTTCTATCAGTAAGATATTTTCTTAAAAAATCATAAGACCTAAGAGAGAAAAATCATGAAAAAGATCTGGAAAGAAATATTCACATTCTACTTATAGAGATTTTAGAATAGTGCAATTCAATTTTTTGGGGATATTTATATATCATGTACAAATGTCGTATACATTTGTTTCAAGGTATATTCATTGAAGTAATTCAGCTTAAAACTTATGGTTTACATTCAACACCTCATTAACACATTATCTTTATAGGATTCCTAGTTGAGTATATGATTGACGCTTAGGGCATATTACAAAAAATTTATTGAACTTGAGGTTTAGTTGATAGAGAAACATTTGAAAAATGTTGACAAATGTGAAGCTAACATAGCATTTGTGATTGTGTACAGATAAATTCCATGTGGTACACCTCAAGGATAAAAATTGAAGACCTTCATTGATATTGGTATACCAATCCTTAATACTTCAAGAACTCCCGTAAGATATTATGGCATTAGACTCAAGAGAAAGCAATGTATACATGGCAAAGCTTGCGGAGCAAGCGGAACGATATGATGAGATGGTCGAAGCGATGGAAAAAGTAGCAAAAACTGTAGATACTGAGGAGCTTACAGTTGAAGAACGAAATTTACTCTCAGTTGCTTATAAAAATGTAATTGGATCAAGAAGAGCTTCATGGAGAATTATTTCATCAATTGAACAAAAAGAAGAAGGAAAAGGAAATAGTCATCATGTAACTGTTATTAAAGAATATCGCAGTAAGGTAGAACATGAGTTAACTACCATATGTGGAGGCATTTTAAATCTTCTTGATACAAATTTAATTCCATCGTCTACTACTGGCGAATCAAAAGTATTTTATCTCAAAATGAAGGGTGATTATCATAGATATCTTGCGGAATTCAAAACGGGACCGGATAGAAAAGAATCTGCTGAAGCTACCTTACTTGCTTATAAATCAGCCCAAGTTAGACACTTGCTATATAATATATATGTTGAGAAGTTATGTATGTGTTATGTAGCATTGAACTTAAGAATTTGTATTATCATATATATTTTTCATATATATGCATGATAAATTTTTGAATATACTCAAATTTTTAATATCTATTTATAGTCAAGTTTTATTTTGGAATTTACAATAAAAAATTAGAGGTGGCTCTTCATAACAAATTAAACATATCTCTTAAAGCTGAATATATCGAGTGTTTTGAATTAGGACATTGCATTGACGGATTTAGCACCAACACACCCTATCAGATTAGGGTTGGCTTTAAACTTCTCTGTTTTTTATTATGAGATATTAAATTCTCCGGACCGAGCTTGCTCTCTTGCTAAGCAGGTTAGTATTTTAGATATTACTTTTTATAAACAATTAATATGATTTATAGAGGTATACTCACAATGGACATTGACAAATGTTGTGCAAATTGTAGGCCTTTGATGAAGCTATTGCAGAGCTTGATACTTTAGGTGAAGAATCATATAAGGATAGCACTCTTATCATGCAATTGCTACGAGACAACTTAACTTTGTGGACATCGGACTTGCAAGTAATGATCCAATCATAATCACAATAAAATATTATAACATTAAATCTCTATCTTATCTTGAATCCTCAATCCAAAACATATACAATATGACGTTGTTATTAAGTTAATTGCCTCTTCAATTTAGGAGGAACCTGCCGCTACACCAGATGAGTCAAAAGGAGAACTGAAGATCGAGGATCCAAAATGATGTGCTTTACATTGTCACATGTTCCAAGCTTTTATTTTTCCGAAAATCATAATAGGAAACATTCTAATAATATTATCAATTTTGTACTTTAAATGCTTCCTTATTAAAAGTTCTGATGTTGCTAACTTGACTAGTGAAGATTGTAATTTTGTTCAATATACTAAGTTGATGATTCAAGTTTATGTTCATTTTTAAATATTGCTAAAATACTAAAATAAGATTCAAAAATCCCACCAAGACCAGTACCTTAAATTCAATGAAAATCCTATTCTCATTTAGATTTCTTTTTCTGTAAATGTCTTTTAAAGCAATATAAATCTTTGGTTGGATTCACTAAAGTTATAGGAATAAATACAATCATAATACTATAATCAACTTAATTGTTAAATTGAATAATTATGGTTCCAATCTTTTAAAACTTTAGTAGCAAGATCTTCTTCATTTCTCAGAATTCCCAATAGACAAATTTACTCCAAGAGATCTTGATTTTGATATAAATGAATATGAGATAGAAAATACATATGCAATTAATAGAGTAGCATAAATGTTTTGGACGAGGTTTTGGATCCAAACATAGGTGAGAATAAACAAGAAGTGACATTCTTATTAATAGACATTGGGATAGTTACAAAATCTTCTCTCTTATGTAGAGTTGGAGTTAATTATATTTTGTGCTCTTTTAAATCACGACTACATGATGTGTGCGAAAATATCTCAAATAGAGTCCTATATTATCATTTTTTTTGTTGGAATTGTGTAGTATATTCTTGAAAGTGGTTGTATTATGAAGTGGCCATAGGATTGATAATAATCAACTTTGATAAACTAGAAGTTTAGGTAGCTTGATTCAACTCATATCAAAATCTTCCATCTCTAAAACTTTGTATGAGTGTACTTTTATTAAAAGGTTTTAATTATACCTTAGACAACTCCAATTTTTTTAGAGTTGTTAAATTTGAAGTTACTAATCCTTCCATGTAATTAGTAGGCTTATTATAGAAGGTACTCAAATAGTGTACTATATTTGGTTTCTGTACAAAATTGATACCTACTGTGTGAATTTTGTGATTAATATAACCCTTATACAATCAAAGATAGGAAATAACCTATACATAGTGACCCCAAGTCAACCTTGGAAATACAATAGTGGTATAGGTAAAGGATTTTGCAGTGATTTTAGGGAGTAGTGATATATTACAATCGAGGGTAGAGGGCAAAGCCTAACGCTCAAGACCGTAATATTTCATTACTCCCAATAATTTGTGCAAAATCCGTCGTAAAGGCATTGCATTCTCCGAGTTCTCTGAGTTCCTAAGACTGAAGAACTCCTATTCCTCTTGGATCATGTAATTGTGCAAGCACGATAACATTTTGTTATCGTGCTTGCACAATCACATGCCTCTTGCGATTGCATAACAAGAATTATTGACATGCATTTTCAACAGGGCAATTTTAGAATTGTGCTTATCAATGAAGTAAATATTTCATTTTTTGACATTGACACGTGGGGGGTCTGTAACACAAGAGATTTAACCCCTAAAGTGGACTAGCCCCAAAACTGCCAGAATCTCTCAAGACTAGCATATACTACCCTCTTTTGATGCAAGGTTGAATTTTTGGATTGTTTACGTATTTTTAGGCATGTAATTGTAGAAGTAATTATCTTCTAAAGCATAAGGAGTTGTGAAGCATGGAATGACTTTTTGGAAAGGTATGGAAAAACCTGACAACCTTGCAAAAAGTTTCAACTTCATGCAAACTAATCATAATAAGTGAGATGCTGAGCCAACCCCGAAACAATCAGGATAGGGCCTCAATCCACGTTAGGGTAGATCTCATAGAATGCTCACATAGGAAAGGAATGAATGAGAGTGATTTGAGATTTCACACGATGGTTGCAAGATTTGTTACAGGGGACTGAACCTTGAAAGTCATGCACTTGCATGATTGCAATACGCCCTGAAAAAGTAAGTCAAAATGGTGATGAAAACCACAAGAGGTACCGAGTGTGGAGCAGGAAAGGTGATTCCACGCCCTCGAATGGTAAGTTGCCCTGTCTAGTGAGTTTGCTGTGGAAGGAGAGAATGTGAAGAACGATGTACAGTACGTTAAGTTAAGTGAAGTTGTGCCATGCAGCCTTCCGTCCTTCCTTCCTTCCTTCCTTCCGCTTCTAACTTCCACGGAGCCTTCCGTGGCTCCTTTGGGCACCGTCGTCTCTTGTCGCTCCACTTCCCTTGTGCAATTGCCTCACTCCCCTCACTGTCCCTCCCAGCTGCTACCATGACCGCTCTACTTGCCGCTCCCTTCCCCTGCAACAATGTTGCTTGTTCTCCGCGTGCCTCCTCTTCCTCCCTGCAGAGCTTTGCCCACCCCACGACCCCCATTCCAATTTCTTCTCCCCTCTCCCCCTCGCCCCACAATCTTCGCACTGGTGGCCGAGCAGTGCTGGTGAGCAATGCTAAGGCGGCACGATCCACTGCTGTGGACACGCTCGAGCTCATTCACAGTGGCGAGCTCGGAGAGCATCCGGATGCGGCGGCGCTCCGCGAGGTGGCGCATTTCACAGTCGATCGTCTCGTCGCAGCTGCTGCTCGCATTCGTGATCGGCGAGAGGATGCCGATATTATCACCTTCTCTCCGAAGGTTTTTATTCCTCTTACACGAGTGTGTCGAGATTTCTGCGGCTACTGCACTTTCGCGGCGCCTCCTCAACCTGGAAAGCCTGTTTTTATGTCCGTCAACGAGGTGAGATTTCTTCGATTAGGAAGTCGGAATTGTATCGTTGTTGAGCGATAATGAAGAATTGGGAAGCAAATTCCTCAAATTTACGAGCTGAAAATATTCGTGGGTCTTGATACACGAGAATGCGCTTATAGTTATGGATGCTATTTCATCTAAATGCGAGAATGGAATATTTTGTATGCAGCCTTTTGACCCTTACTTGAAATATTAGATCACCTGCAATTTCACAACCGATTCCAAGCGACACGTGAATTAGTTGGCCAAATTTGTCATTCTGCAATCTCTTTGCATGGGAAACATGAGTCGGAGTTCAGTGGAGCTCACTGATAGCGATCATCAGGTGCTGGAGGTAGCTCGTGCAGGAGTGGAAGCGGGTTGCACGGAGGCCTTGTTCACATTGGGAGACAAGCCTGAGCTGCTTTACGACCGAGCAAAGCATGAGGTATGATTGGTTTTCTTTCTACTGATGCGCAGAATTTTCGGGGCTGTAAGCTCAGAACAATGCATGGTGAACGAGGGGTGTCTCTGAAAATTATGAATCGTAGCTCCGAGGTCCGTGTCATGTGGAATTCCGCTCTTTTGGTTTTCGATCATGGTATCATTTTCCTTGCTGCAATTATGATGAAATCATCTCCTTGAACAAACATGTCTGTCAGCTTGAAGCTCTTGGGCATAAATCAACAGTATCGTATGCGGCTGAGGTGGCCAGAATCGTGCTTCACGAGACGGGTTTATTACCTCACATGAATGTTGGAGTCATGTCAAGGGACGACGTGACTCTCCTACGCCATGTTTCTGTCAGTCAGGGCTTGATGCTAGAGTCGGTCTCTGAAAAGCTCTTGGAGCCAGGAGGTCCACATTACAAATGTCCCGACAAAATTCCACATGCACGGCTCGGTTCAATTGCTGCTGCTGGTGAGTGGATCCACTCATTCAGTTCGCAGTGAAATGAGCATATGACGAGGATGCAGGCAGACGACTTTGCAGTTTTGACACGTTAACAATGCATGCTTGAGGTTTTAGGGCTTTATGTTCCTGACCTCAATGATAGGTAGATTAATCTATTCAAGGGGCCTGCTGGTTGTGTACTCGTAAGCTTGATCCTGTCCGTTTTTCAGGTGAGGAGAAGGTGCCCTTTACGTCTGGCCTACTCATCGGCATTGGTGAAACGCGAGAGGACCGATTGCAGGCTCTGCTCGCGCTTCGTGACCTTCATATTCAGTATGGGCATATCCAGGAGGTCATTATCCAAAACTTTCGTGCAAAGAAGGGCACCGCAATGGCGAGAGCCGCTGAGCCTCCGCTAATAGAGCTAGAGTGGACAATCGCGATGGCTCGGTTGGTGTTTGGAGCATCTATGAATATACAAGCACCACCTAATCTCACTCCCACCATGTACTGTTCTTACCCTCGCAATCTTACGAATCGATTTGTCGGCAATCACTGAACGTGTTTTGGAATACGGAGAGGAGTGTCAGGGGTTATCCTCCTGATTTCCCGCGATTGAGGTTTTCGAGTATATGTGTTCGTTTGTTTGCGAGTACATGTGTTTATCAATCTCTGAGTTTTTTGTATTCCCTTGGAAAGATGTCACTTTGAATCGATGACGTGGTTTGCTCTGTGTTTGAAGTGGCTTTGCGTATATCGAGTCTTCATTATCGATAGTTACTTATCGCAGGATTGTTGCACTGCAGAACGGATGGGAATGAGTGGAAGAGGCTTATTGACGCAGGCATCAATGACTGGGGTGGCGTTTCACCTGTTACGAAAGACTGGGTTAATCCTGAGGTCTCCTTTCACAACCGTATGAAAATTGCAGTGCCTGATTTACAGTTAGTTACGGTTGGATACTGGATGTAGAACCAGCTAGTTATATGCACTAACCCTTCAGCTCATCATTTTGTATATATTGATGTATTGTATCACTCGATATCTTATTGCAGGCTCCTTGGCCGCATATAAATCTGCTAGCGGCTGCAACAGCAGATGCAGGGAAGCTGTTGGTGCCGAGGCTGGCCGTCTATCCTTTTTACATCAATGGGATGTGGTTGGTTAGTAAATGCTGAAATCATTCAATTTCAACGTCTTTTTGTCTTACAATCATGTGGAAGAATTCTTATTGTATATAACCGCAACAAATTGTCACTATGTCCGCATCATATGTTAGTCCACTCACGGAAGACTATCTCGACATTGATGATTTTAATCATTGTGGATGTTTCAGACATCTGTTGAAGGATCGCCTATGACGTTTGCAGATTTTCTTTTGCTCAACTATTGTCAGTGCTGTATTACATCTTTGAATTCAGAGTGTGTAGGATGCATTTGCACGTGAATATTAGAAGATTCTGTTATAATTCTCGGATCTTGTCGCAGGATTCTGAAGTTCTGAAGAAGGTCCTCAAACATGAGAATAGTCTCGGTTATGCGAGAGCTGAGGAGTGGTCCCCAGGCCTTGCCCAAGCTGCCCATTTCTCCTTTCTAAATCCTAGTTTATCCAACTCAACTGAGAGCATCACTGAAAACCTTTCTGAAGGAATGGTGGATGTTGGAAAGATCTCAGTAGGGAATGATGGCACCATGCATCCTCCAAGATCTTTGAACAGAGGTAATCGTCGGTTCCAGTGCTTTGATTGGTGATGGATGTTGAGTTTCCGGGATAAGGCAACGAGGTCGAATTGGTTCAGTTTTCATGTCTCATTGAGCATGAAATGTATCCACGTTGTTGAAATTCCTCTGTTGTTATGACCCAGAGTCGTATGGAATGGATGTAAGAAGAATCTTGAATAAGATAGAAGAAGCTGGAGAGCCAACCGAGGTACACTATCTCCCCAAAGGGACGGTGGTCCGCAGGAGCACCATTCATCGGTATCTTCGGTGCTTTCTGAGGTGTTGGAGAGAAAGATACGTAATTTCCGAATGGGTTGATCTTTTCAGGTGGAAGTCACAAGACTGTTTCGTGCTGTGGGACCTGAATTTCTTGAGATAGTTAATGCGGCGGATGAGTTGCGTGCGAGAGTTAATGGAGAAAAGGTTGGACTTAATGACAGCTCGGAATTATTTTGGTTCGATGTTCTGCTCACGTTCCTATGGCATTTGACATTTCAGTACTAAACGAGGAATCCTCTGATGCAGGTTTCATATGTTATTAACCGTAACATCAATTACACAAACGTTTGTGGTTATAGATGTCAGTTTTGTGCCTTCAGGTAGGGAAAATGTAGACGTACTCTTCTTTCATAATCTGTTTCCGAGTGCCCGTACATGCATCTGTTTCTTTGTGTGTTACGTACAAATTTTCAGGCATTTGATAGAACACGTTATTTTCACCCTCGTTAGAAAGTTCCTCTAATATTCAACAATTTCTGTGACGCGGAGAACATTTTGGGACGAAGTTTTCTGATTATTCGGAACTTCTATTGCAGTAAAGGGAAGTTAAGTGAGGACCTGCGGGGAAAGCCTTACAGGTACTTTGATCTTTTCCATTTTGAAGGTCTGATTATGATCATGCCCAACTTGACTGAAGTTTCTTCGAACTGTATTATTTGCTGTTGAGACTCATGTGAGCTGCAGTAGCTATAAAGGCTGTAGCTTAGAAGTGCACATGTGGCAATTGACAATGATATTGCATGAACCTCTGAGACTTCCAAGTAATCGCACAGTAAATGCCTCACTATGATCGAGTTCTCTCTCCTTACTAAGTATGTCTGATGTTCGGACAGACTATCACTGGAGGAAGTTTCTCGTAGAGCTGTAGAGGCCTGGGAGAGAGGTGCTACAGAAGTTTGTATGCAGGTACAATATGAGCAGTCAGATTTTCTTTCCACAAAATAGGAATGTACCACAAGAGATTATCTGGCATGTAGCATTATGTGAAACCTTTTGATCGTAGCATTAGTCCTTATGAGAACATGTGGATTGCAATTGCAGGGAGGGATACATCCTGAATTCACTGGGGAAACGTACTTGGAAATATTGAAATCGGTGAAGAGTGTTGTTCCAGAGCTGCATGTCCATGCCTTTTCCCCTCTCGAAGTCTTTCAAGGAGCCTTTACACTTGGTATCAGGTAGTTGTGCGCTCAACTTGCGATCTCTTAGATTCCTGAAAAAGTTTTCAGTAAATTATCAGGCAAGATTATCATCTTCGACTACTTCTAGCTGTCGGAAAGTTTTGGAGTTATTTCTTACCCTGTCTTAGGCCTGTAGACAATGAGAAGAGCAATATTCACAACCATCACCCTCGGGGTTCTCGTTGCTGTGCTTTGTGTCTTGATTTTTCTCTGCTTACAGTATCGAAGAGTTTCTTGTGGAGTTGAAAAACGCTGGCCTAGGTTCACTGCCCGGCACTGCGGCTGAGGTGAGAACACTACTCTTGCAAGTTAAGTAATTGCTGTTAAATGGGAACCACAAAAGCATATCCTCGCAGCTGCATATCAGAAATTCTATGTGTGAACTCAGTACATGGGAACGCGCACGAGATATTATATGATTAATACGTTAATGATTTATGTTCTTGTTCTGTTTGACGTTGGCAGACATTGTTAAGTTCGAACAACTAACTTTCAGAAAATTTCAGAACTTTATCACTGTGGGTCGTTTCCGAAAATAGTGAAGAAGATCCTCACGAATTGTTTCATATTTCGGAGTTACAAAAAGATCGGTCGCGTAATGGTTCCAAGTATATAAATTCACACCGGACTTTTTTTCAAGAGATAGTTCAAGTGATGAGCCTTGAGAGTTTTAGATCAATGAGTTTTTTGTTCTGATGATCAGTATGTTCTTGTGGAGTCTTTTAGGTACTGGACGATGAAGTTCGAGATGTGCTATGCCCCGACAAAATCAACACAAGTCAATGGCTTGAGGTTCCCTTCAATTTACCGAACCTTCTGCATCGACGTATTTCTTTGTGCTTTGAAAGATAATTAGCATAACGAGTGCATTCTCATCTGTTATATATCAGTTCCTTCAAAAGATATTTCTGCTGTGAATTCCATGTCGTGTTATTGTGCTGAAACTTGCAGGTTATGGAAACTGCACATGGGGTCGGACTTCGGACAACCTCAACCATCATGTTCGGTCATCTGGATCGACCTTATCATTGGTACATTCTTTCGGAGACCTCAATAGAGGATTTTGTGTGGTTGATGACTTCGACTGGCATCGCCGTCCTGTGAAGATGGATCTGTTGACATTCGGAGATGTTGTGACCCAGGGCAAGACATTTACTTCGCTTAAGGAGTCTAGCGAGGAAGACAGGGGGCTTCTCAGAGTTTGTTCCCCTTCCCTTTGTGCACATGGAGGTATTTATGCCTTCTATCTCCGGTACTCCCGTCTGATCACTATCTGAATCATTTTTGTTTGAAAATAAACTGCAGTTACTCGGGTTCATGAACTTTGAAATTCAATGTAACTCATGGTAAATGCCACTGGAGTCTTCATTCTTTGATCGAGTGTTATTCCGAATAGAGAGGTGCCAGAAAGGTGAATGGTGAAACAGGTTCCGATTACCTCATCTATTACCTTAATCTGAAGTACTTGGATACCTCTCTCCAAGTCTAAGCATTTGATAATGTGTTTGGATAATCAGGCACCGGTGTACCTGAAAGGCCGATCTCGAAAGGGACCTACAAGTCGAGAGTGTGTGCTGATGCACTCAGTTGCGCGACTGATCTTGCACCCCTTCATCACTAATATACAGGTGCTATTCCTTTATTCGAAATTTGTTACATGTGCTCATCACACATACGTCAGTAACCAGTTCTTCAAGCTGGCATGCCCATTACTCGATTACTATAAATGTGTTCAGTTTTTTGCCGACCGGCAACATTGTGCTTGAACAACCGCATCCTCTTGCATTCATTGTGCAAAATCTAGGCTGCTTCTTTCTTAGGTTGGCCACCTTGCTTGCTTGGTTTGTAGGCTTCCTGGGTCAAGATGGGACCAGGCGGAGCTCAGGCCCTGTTAGCAGCGGGCTGCAATGACATGGGGGGTTCGCTGATGAACGAGAGTATCACGAGAGCTGCTGGAGCATCCCATGGTAACTAGGTCGCTCTGATCTCATGTTTTTTTGCTTATGTAGTGGTACAGAAAAGGTTCTCTGTAGTGGACCATCAACTAGCAGGACCCTGGCATCATAGTCACAAATCTACGTCTCTCATGGTTCTATCTCGTACTTAATACCAAAGAATGCGTGTTGTAATTAGCTCGGGGATGTGTTCTATTTATTCGACAATGAGTTAGCATGTGAGTGGTATGTGGCAGTGAAAATAAGTGTGTAAGTAGGCACAGCAACTGGGAGATTCATTCCGGTCTAATAGTTTGTTCGCGAGATAAAAAAACGAATGGTAAGAGTCTGCTCAATATGTTCCAAGTCCAATGACGTCAGAACGATGTCTTACAGCATGGATAAACTGGTCATCTTGCAGGTGAAGAGCTTCCTCCGCACGAGATGGAAAGGTTGATTTTGTCAACTGGAAGGATACCTCATCAGCGCACAACTTTGTATGGAGATGCCCCTGTGCAGCATAGACTTCGAGCCTTCTCTGCTTCTCCACTTTCACAAATTCGGAATTAGATTAGCGGGTATAAGTTTCACCACGAGGCAGGTGAATGGAAGGGTATTCGTTACCCAACTTTGCAAAGCTCATGTATTTGTTCCGAGGTGAGTACACAAGAACTAAACCAGACTACCAGTCATTGTGTCATCCTTCCTGTACCTTATTTCTTGTACGTTCACTAGTGGATGAGGTTCTGTCAGAACTGGCGTTGGTAACTCAAAAGTTTTCCTGAGAAAATATCCTGCTACATTGTCCTGATTGAAATGGGTATAATGGTTGTGACAGTTTACAACACCATCTCCCGTTTTTAGTGGATTTTGTGAATAGCACACCTGCAAGTGTTAAGTACATGAGCAAGTCCATGTGAGTGTATTATGGATGATTTGGAAAATACGCTTCCTTGATTTTTGGGAGACCATGACGCATCAGCATCAACATGGCGGAACTCTAATCGGCGGAAGGCGGAACTCTAATAGGCGGAAGGCGGAACGCTAAGCTAGAATACTTGTAGTCACAGAAGTACTAAATATATCTATAGCTTGTATATGGCTAACTCATTCAAGTAATGCACATCAAAGTTATTCATTACAGAGTCTTTGCTTTGGGATTGCCGTATCCTAAAATCTTGTCTTGTCTTGGGATTGGGATTGTCATATCTTATATCTTGTGTTCAAGCATTGTCAAGAACAATTACTTACTAGATTGATCTAATGAAGACTTTGTAGTATTATACTAGAAACAAGAAATCAAGTGCAGGTCCACTTGTTTGGTCATTTAGCTACTCTATGTGTTCTTGGGAACCTGTCAGGATTACAGCAACGGTTTTGATGCTCCAGGTTCACTGATAGGAAACGCGACCAACAAAGGAAGGAAAAGAGACCAACGAACGAGGAAAAGGGAACTTTGCCAGGGAATTATATGACTGGCAAAGGAGCTCATGTTTGTGACATGTCTATATGTTTGTGCTCCATAATATGGAGAGGAGTAGCTTTGATGCGTCCTCTATAGGACGAAAATTGCAATTAGCAGGTAGGAAATGCGTCTTTATTGTGCCGGGCAAGAAGCCAAAAACATGTAGGAAGTGCATACTTATTCTAGTGCAATTGGGAAATACCAGCTTTTACAGAATATCGGTTGTCCAGATTGAGCGATACTCCTTCGTTAGTATGTATTTCTATTTTGACATTGCTGCAGCATTTGGATTCATCTCTTCCTTATAGAATGGAGCCCGTGTACATGCACTGGATTTTGCATTTCAAAGCTCATGCAATGACTGCTACTCCGAAGGCTTGTTTGTCCCTCTCTTTGCATGTGAGCTACAGTTCCTCTTTCGATTGATTTTGGGGAATTACAACCTTGACCTTCAATATGAATCTCAAGGAATCATTCTGTCATGTTTATTGGGTAAATGAATTGTAGAGCACCAAAATAGCAGGTATGGAGCTAATTATTCTGAATTATGACATTCTAATATCGTTTAAAACAATGTCACTGGCAAAGGACTGGTTTACATTTAGTGTTATGAAACAATTAAATATGGTTTCAAGCACTCATGTAGATCATGACATCCACACTAATGATGGTGGAATGCAAAGTAAGGTTTAGATTTAGATTTGGAAGTATTGTAGTGTGTGCTACTTAAGATATGTCATAAATCCTATCTAAATAGAGAGTGTTGATGAAAACTCAACAATGTTCATTAAAGAATTAGGAATGTTATTAATTCTTTTGACTTGTTGTGGACTTACTAAAACTTGTTTGCACAAAGGATAGGTTACAAAATGGGGTACACTAAATAGGTAGATTAGTGTTAGATACACTAATTTATATAAACATGTTATAAGTTTTTACTGTAAGTAAATATTTTTACCCTCTACATTGGTCAAGATGGGGATTCTTCCATAGTATTGGAATCAATACCATTGGTAAATTTTTTTTACCAGAAGTAAAAACTTGTAGCATTTTCAAATCTTATAAAAATCTAACACTAATCTACCTATTTAGTGTAGTTGATCTTCGTTAATTTGGTTTATTAACTACTAAAACACTAGCCGTGTTGTAGTATATTGTACTAGTATATACCTGTGTTCTCTGGTCATGCAAAAAAAGAAGTACTTGATTAATTGTGAGTAAGGTCCCCAAAAATGCAGATCTCCTATACCTAGTTAGAGATTTATAGCATGTCCTCCGTTCTCTTCTTCTCGATTCCCCCTCCTTTGTAAGATTTATAGCATGATCTGCGTTTCCTCGTTCCGAGTTCCCTGTTTTTTGTTATGATTCCCTATTCTCCATTGTTTTGTTAATGGTTCCCTAACTTTGAACTCTTATTCCCGGTTCCCCGCCCTACAACTCCCCTTCTTTGCTTCGATCATTTGTTCCTAGTTCTCATTATTTGTTTTTGGTTCCCATCGTCCGTTCCTAGTTCCCCTCTGAGTGTTCCCTTCATATCCTCTTCGCTTTCTTTTTGCTCCCATTTTTATGTTCCATATTCCTTGTCCCTTCGACTCCTTGTTATATTATGGTACTGGGATCTAATAAACTCTTAATAACAATCAAATACCACTTATAGAAACTCTTCAAAATCTTTAAAACTCTTCATACCATATATACATGACCATATGATGATGGCCATGATCATGACCATGCATGTATGGTGAATCGCCAAAACACACCGATGGTATTCTTTCATATACAGAGATGCAGAGAATTCATAAGTAATTGAAGTGGTTTGACATTATGCAAAAAACAAACATTCTTAACAAATAGGTGTTAGAATTATAGAGTTGAAAAGTTGCAACCACCAACCGTGAAGCGGCCGTAACTGACAATGTGACGATATTCGTGTGACAAGGAAGAACCAGAATTGAAAAATCTCAACCATCATTCTGGAAAACTGAACATGATGGGAAGCACAATCCGGTTCATCGCTTTCTGGACAATATTCTCCTTTTGGTCACCTGCATTTCCACATGGCTGGATCACAGCCCTCGGCTCCGAATCGCTGTTCCTTGAGCCCGCTTGTTCGCTTAATTGAGAGCGTACAAGATGATGCTCAATCCGATGGCACTTCTTGCCTGCCCCTCCAACACTGCCTTGCACTTTGCATACGAGGCCGTATCAGCTCCTTTTGACCCCTTCGATATTTGGTGTTCTCTGTCCGCATGGCAACATCAAGCGGATTGAATATTATCTTCACCACTTGAGGAAACACTTGCTGAACCAGATTTTCCTTTGGGTGAAGCAATTTTTTGACTTTAGCAGTTTGAATTCTCCCCACGCCTTGCAAATTTTAGCCCGCCGGCCATGGCTATGGCCACCATGGTCTGCGTCCTCCCCGTCTCCAATTCTCAGCTCACGTTCTTCGCTGAATCGCGCACTCCATTTCTGCGCTCCGAGGTGCCGATCACTCCTCAGCTCTGGCGGGGCAGAATTTCCGGTCGAACACGGCAGAGCCGATTTCTAGCGCACAGACCGAGGTGCAAGGCGGAAACGGATACCCGGACCCCGCCGACCGCAGACGCCAGTCCGCTCGTAAAGATGGCATGGTATGGTAGCGAGGCGTTCGGGAAAGTGGTGGCCGCATTTCGACCACGCTCCGATGATGCAGTGGAGGAAGGCGAGGTCGCATTTGTGGGTCCTGTGTCGAGGAATGAAGTAGTGGAGCTCATCAGGAAGGACTACGAACGTTCGTACTTCGTCACAGGTGAGTGGCATCGCACTCCATCTCCTGTGTTGTACCTCCGCAACGAATTGAGGTAGTTTGCGAGGACAAAGACTAATAGTTAGTCGAAGGTCACTACAGTGGCTGTATTCTCTTGAATGGATGCTTTTGTAAGATCGTGCCTACCGGGAAAAACCTTGTGAAGGTTCTGATTGATCGAGGTTCAAATCAAACACTTGTTAGTAAAGATTCGAACATGAGTACTGTGAACAGGCGCATCGGGTCAAGAGGCACTAGAGGCTGTGAGCTGTCTATCGCTGCAGTGAGTGATCCAGTCATGCAATGTAGGCATTCTTGTACTGCACTGCGCTGCACTTTCACGTTGACTGTATAATCGCTGTCTTGAAATCTCAGGTTGTCGTGCCGATTCAGATCCTTTAGTGGGTTGTAAAAAACCTGAAGGCGGGCTTGGTTAGCAAGCATGGGATGAGGTCTTATCCTCCTCGTTTAGTCTTCCGATACAACTATGCCCACATTTTAGCTGAAAATCCTACGTTGGCATCACGGTGTCCTGTCTTCTAGAGTTTTTGTACGCTTTGCACTCCTCATCCTGCCTGCTTGCTGAAAACCTCGTGCATGAATTCTAGTGTTGCCAATAGCCAGAAGCAGGGAACAGGAATTGTTGGTGCTAAAACTGCTAGGACGCTGAGTGGATGATCCACTCTAAATTCACTAACCAACAATCTGTAGCATGCAGGGAATATGAACATGGGTATCTATGAAGCTGACTGTGAGTTTGCGGATCCCTTCGTCTCATTCAAAGGTTTGAAGAGATTTAAGCAGAATGTGAGCAACTTGGGATCCTTCATGGAGGAATCCAGCTTGAAGATCACGGATTGGCAAGAATACGAGGTACAAAACTCACTGGGAACGCCTCTCCGCGTCACTCTAGCGCATCACTTGCATGCTCACTACATGATGGATGTGGCTTCTCTCAACACCAGGAGACTGATTCACAATTATACTTTACTCACTTTTTTCTTCCACCTGCTACTGGATTATGCTTGACCATGTATTATTTTGTCTTTGTGCCATGCAGGATAGGATCTACGCTAAGTGGCGTTTCAATTGCGTCTTGGGACTTCCTTGGCGACCAATCTTGGCAGGTATATATGGCCCTAAACTGCTGAGTTGTCAGAATGTCTCAGAAGGTCCAAAATGTACTCAATTGTACTGCCTTGTCTCACGTAATGTCATCTTTAGCCTCCTCATATAACGAGAACTTCTATTAGAGTTCATTCATCTAGGGGAGTTCGTTGTATAGAGAAGTAGTCAATCTTGAACATTAAATTAGTCAGTGAAGTGACATGGGAGCATTTGATATGTTGCTTTTAGACTTATGCCAGCATATGTAGCGACTGTCTATAATTGTATGAGTCTTAATTGTATCATGAATGCTGGTTATCTGTGACCAATGATGTATGTATCATGCCATGGTAGCATATGAAAAACTGAAAAGAAGTGGTATTGCAGCAACGGGAAGCACGGAGTACTTTTTTGATGAAAACTCTGGAAAGATTTGCAAGTAAGATCCCTGCTCCCGTGCATGCATGCTTGCACCTTTTGTTGCTAACACCTTAGTCGACCGACCAGGCTCTGCACCTGCAGGTGCAATCAGCTGGTTCACTTGTCGATGAATTGCTATGCATATTGAAGAGGCTTCATGTGGAGCATCGATTGTACTCTGGCCGAAGCATTTGTGAGAGAGTAGTGGATTCATGTTGTTGTGGTGGTGTTCCTCTGGACTGTGCAGGCACGTTGAGAACTGGGACATCTCACCTGCTGATGGAGTGCGCCAACTTTTCAAACCCAATCGCAAACGAAAGTAGACCAAGTCATTGGCCTTGCATTGCTAGCCTATGTGCATGACTAGTCACATATCATAGCATCTCATTATCATTGCATAGAGAGTGAATTACTTGACCACAACCGATTTGTAACGTACGGACGAGTAGTGTTACCCGAAAATATCCTCTGGAGGTCAACCTTGATTATCCTCACGCGATACCCATAGCAGCAACCCCAATTGTGAGGCTGACTTCAAAAGGTATTGAGCTTTGTGCTTCTCACAGCGAAGAAAATGTCATTTAGTAATACATTCTTGTTGTCTTGTTCTCTGGGTACTTTCCGCACTGAGTTTTCAACCCTGAGTAATGGGGATTTTTCTCAACTTCAAGAGTAGCTTGTGTATAGTATGCTTGGCAGTTCATTCCATTCAAGTGCGAAGTTGTTGATTTTTCATGCAGGAAGCGGCAAATCTAAGCTTATTTCATTTCAAGATAAATGTCACATTTCAACGTCGTGGAATATCTCTTGTAAAATCTGCTATCAATGCATACTAGTAGTATGTTAAAAAAGGTTCGGTGTATAAGGTTCATAAATTAAAAAATCGATAAGAAATTATAAGAATCACTTGACTGTTAACTCCAAATTGATGAAAAAATTGGTTCGTAATGACATTATTCTGTAGGTAGTTAGAGCAATCCTCAAACCTCATTACCAGCTAAAATATATGTGTGATTTGAGAATATGTGTTTAATCCAGAAACTGGAGCAAACACAACACTCATTTTTTAATGAAGTGAGCATTTGGTGAATAAAATGTTACGAATACTACAAGATTGAGGAATTTTCAGTGTTTTTTCCAAGCTAAGAAGTGTTAAATATTCTTTTCCACATTCCAAGTGTGAAACTTTAGGTCATGTTTAATATTTACATGCTCAGGCCCTTCCAAGTCACTCAAAAGCCCCTTGAGACCTTGTTGTACAAAATTGAAACTACTGATAAGAATTTTTTATGGACTTCAAAAGTCCCTCGAGACCTTGTTGTACAAAATTGAAACTATTGATAAGAATTTTTCATGATTTTCAAGCTTGCGATGCAAAATCATAAAGCCCGTTCACCTACTCATGACGTTGAGTTGTTGGATTTCAAATGTTAACATGTTTCACAAGGTCGTAAGGTTAAATCCCCAAATACATGAGATTGACTAGAGCAAGGTTTCCAAACTTTGAGGCTCAAAATGAGTGCTTTGAGGATAGTTAAAAAGTTTGAGCTCAATTAATATATATGAAGATAAATATAAGGTACACAATAATTGCATTTCTCGTATTTTTACTGTCTATAATCAAGTATTGATTATATTTACAAGTTCAACTATAAAAATTCATTATAAATTCTAGGAGGGTTAAACAATTATGATTCTAACATGTCGAATCGTATATATAGTTTGTAGATACACAAAAAGGCTCAAAAAGCTAGCTTCATTACATATTGTCAACACTAACATTTGAGTCATTATTAAGCAGGTTACCTCCAAGTTTAACCCCTAAACGCACTGAATGTAGAAAACTACATTTTGGATAGAAGGCAACAACTTTAAAGAGCCATAAATTCTTCATCCAAGGTCTCTTTAGGACAAAACCACTTTGGTTAGGTCTCAAATCAAGTTTAGTTTGTGTGGTAAAAATTTCAGACCCTTACAATGAAGTATGAATTAATGACATGCATTTTAGTGAAGACATCTCTTGTCTTTGGGTTTCCAAGCATGGGACATGTTGACAAAATCAAAGATGTTTTGCAAGCCATTTATGTAAAATTAGAAATGGTTTTCATGATTTTTTAAATGTTTTTTTATAATCATGATCTTAAGGCAATTCTGAACAAATTTCTAGTTGGAAGTTTTCTTATCCAATTATAGACGCTCTTGGATTTGCAATGATTTTTCGTCATTGAAAAAAACTGAAAAAGTGGATGATTTTGAGGACCAATATCTCCTATATCCTCCGTTGGATTTCAACTTTAGTTTTTGGGATATCTTCCAACTAGAGTCTAGTTTTAGCGGCAGAAATCTTGACTAAATCAAAGATGTTTTGAAGATAAAGCATGAATTTGGGTGCAAAGTTCTAGTTTTGAACTATTTTTTCTTTGTAAATTTGTTGGCAGTTTTCATCATTGCAAGGCCATACTTTGAACCAAAATTGTTTTTGATGATTTTTTTTGAATGAAGGTGTTATTGAGATGAAGATCATTATCTTTGTAACTAGAAATTTTTTTATTGCAATAAGTCTGTTGGAAGCATTTACACTTCAAAGTGAAAATGTTGAGATTCTGTATTGGTTTTTGGGTACTAATAGGTTATGATCTTGCAATCTATGGGGCCTCATAACTCAAATTCTGGACCACACAACCTGCAGCAAGTTTATTACAAGTTTGTACGGTTGAGATCTTAATAGCTTAACCTCATTTTCATCTATGACACTTTTTTAGAATTGTATTTTTTTTTTTACGTTCAAGGGTTAAATGACTTCGGCATGCTCCTGCTGTGAAACGGGTTCCTGACCCACGTCAGCCATTACTGAACATCTTGGAAGCCACCGTGGATTTGCGCGCTTTTGAGTTCCTCACTCCCGCCATTTCGCTCCAGTTCTGTGAAAAAGCTGCGGGCGGGTATGTAAGCTCACACGGGCGCTCTCTTCCGTTTTCTCGGCCTCGCCCCCTTGCGCGCAGAGCTCGAAATTGCTCCTCTCCTGATTCAGCGCGATCCTCCGCTTCTCACATTGTATCCCCGTCTCTTTCACGCTCCTACTTGTGCAGAGTCGACTCGCTTTCATCTTCTTCCCGGCTGGCTCTGCCCTCCCACCAGGGTTTGCATCTTTACGTTTAATAGTTTCCACAACCAAGTCGCAGCTGCATCGTGTATCTTGCGCTGCCGCCCTCCCCTTGCTAAGCTTACTTTTATAAGAGCTTGGCTTGTAGAGTTGTAGTTGTCGCACCATGGGCGCTGACATTCCTGTTCCCATGGACGAGGACCGTGCTGAGGAGGTCCAATCCGAAGTGGTTCTCAATTCCCGGCCTGTTTATGACGGATTCAGTGCCGATTACTTGAGAATCTACTATGGTACGTTTTGACTGTTCACTACCCTGAGTAGCTCTAATTTGGAGTATCAGGCATCTTGAAAGCTCTTCTGTAACTGCAAATGTGTAAAGGCTGCTCCCTATGTCGAGTTGTACAGGACATGGAATTGCAAGAATACATTCTCGATAACTCCAAGTCTGAATAGGATGCAATTTCCTTCCTTGCATTTTTTATCTTTTTTAGAAATGCTGTTGAATTCTGCCTTGTTTTTTCTTGATTTCACAGGGAGGCTCTTCCCCTACGCTGAGATGTACAAGTGGCTGTCGTATGGACATGGTACGACTTCTTGCGTAATTTTCACAATTTACCGCCATACAATTCGCATTTATCTCCGCTTTCAGTCCTTTGGACCTGTCTGTGTGCTTCAGTGTACAAAGGGCTGTAAACACTTTGAACATTTCTGCCTCCAAATACTAACGAAGATTGCCGCTTCGAGCATGCTGCACAGACGGGAAACATCCAGGATGTGATGCATCTATCATGGGCAGGAGAGAATTTTCGTTCACTCTAGAGCACGACATCTACATCCGCTACTTGTCATTTCACGATGTTGCGGAGATGGAAGCTACAATCAAGAACAAGTGCCCTCATAAGATCGACATTGGAGCTCTATACAACGTTGAGGTCAGTTTGGCGCTCTTATTGTAATATGAAAATAATTTTGATTCCTTACAGTTTGTTAGCCACCGTAAGGTATTTGCTAAAGTCGTACTAATACGACACCGTATGCAAACACGATATGACATCTCAAACGCGAACTAGTTTTCCGTAAGTTGTAGGTCCTTCAAGCTTACTTCTGCTCGAAGAGCTCACTGCGCTTGTGTATGGCCATCGATCTCAATATCATCAATACGCTCGCTCAAGTTTTTATGATATTATCCTTTCTGCGTAACGTATTCAATTACTGATGAAAAATTACAACTTTTACTGCAGCCTGCGAAACGCGCAGCATATGCCGGAGGTTCCGATCGGGTTTTTGCCCCTGTTGAGAGGGAGCTTGTGTTTGATATTGTAAGCGCTTAACGATTTGTTACGATTTTAATCGCTAAAGTTACTATTATCAGTATATTAGTATATATTACCCATGCCGCCTACGCAGCAACAAGAGATGTTGGTCCAAAGTGTTGATTACTTCAGAACTCCTAGAGTTCCTTCAGTATGTATATGTGCTTTGCTTCGCAGGACATGACGGACTACGATGATATACGCTCGTGTTGCAGTGGAGCGGATATTTGTATGAAGTGTTGGCCTTTAATGAATGTTGCCATCAAAGTGCTGGATACGGTACTAAGAGGTCATTCTTTAACATAATCTCTTTGTTTCTTCACAATCGGTTAAGAAATCAGCAAGCAACAGCTATGTGCCCGCCATCATTATAAAACGTCTAGCGTCATTTTTCCACAATTTTCGATATTAGCACTGCGTAAGCGTCAGAGCAACAGAAATGTGCTGGCTAGTTCATGACCATGTCATGCTAGTCAGGTTTCTGAATTATTCTTGTGAATCTGGTTTTGGCAGAGGACTTCGGCTTTGAGCATCTTCTATGGGTTTATAGTGGACGCCGTGGAGTCCACTGTTGGGTGTGTGACTCGCGAGCGCGGAGGTAAACGACTCGACCTAATCTTTCGATGCAGGCAGTGTGCTCAAGGTTCTGTTCCTCGGGTTCCTAGCCCTATCCTTGCATGGCCTGCATGCTTAGGATGCTGCTTGTACATGCGCAGACTGAGTAATGAGGCAAGGTCCGCAATCACCAGATATCTCACGCTGTACAAGGTTGGTTCTCTAATACCGTACCAGATATCCGCATCTCTGTTGTAGGTGAGATTTGTACAACTTGGATAGTAGAAGTAATTACTTGTTCAGGCTCTCGGTGACGCATTAACCCCATCCATCTTCACGGCACAGCATTGACAGTTGCAAGTCTGAGATGTTCTACTCCACCTGTTTGGTGCAGGGTAACGAGAATACGTCGAAGAAGGTGTCCCTCTCAGGGTTACCTTTACATCCTGCACTTTCGTAAGCGAGATCTCACTCATTTCGTGTTGCATTGATTCTTGTTGTAGCTCGGATGCCAATTGCTAATAATACCGTTTCACCTTAAGAACATACTTTAGATATAGTTTTCCTATTTCCAGAGCTCAGATATCGCACGATTAAATCCAATAACGTTCGGTCATTTGATTCATTTCGCTTCCATGTGTTATAGGCGAGCATACGAGATCTGCAAGACTTACTTTGAGGAGCACATACTGCCAAATCAGGGCTTGCTGAACAGTGAGGAAAACTTTGAGAAAGTACTAGAATTGGTGCCAGATGAATGTGAGTGGCTATGAATGCTCCTTCAATTTAGTTCTAGTTTTCCGTGTATGTGAATCTGGTCATGTTCTACGAATTTGAGATAGTATATTTTGTGATTGACATCTGGAATCTTGAAAGGAAAGTCCATGATATCCATTCTGATGTCTCAAATCGCATAAACTGAAAAGAGGTTAATGTTGAAGGTTATTGTGTGTCTCAGTTGTTTTTGTACTGGCATACATTTCGAGTTAATCGACAGAAGTAGGAAGCTGTGGAACTTATTTAGTTTGATCGGAGTTGGCCATTTGTGTGTAAGCCTTGCATTTGGCTAGCAGTGCATGAAGCTTTCGTGAAAACCCAATGTGCATCTCTTGACGTTGACAATCATCATTCTATTGCAGCTATAAGGGCTCAAATGCGGGACAAATGGCAGGGTAACCGACGGGCCTCAGTCGCAAAAGATGATATGAGTGCAAGTCGTTGGAAGCAGTTGAGGCATACATTGGAGTCAAAGAAAGTGGTAAATTCAATTTCGGTTATTCCTGCTTCAATGATTTTGAGGGAGTTAGCGAAGCGTATGATCTACTGTATTTTATTTATGTGCAGTAGTGGACATACTAGACTTTATGGTTCATCTCAAGTTTCTGTCTTTATCTGTGTTAACAATCTGCATTTTGGGCTCTCTTGAATGCAGGGGTCCCTGAATGAGATCATCTTCTCCTATACATACCCTAGACTTGATATTGAGGTATTCGTCCTTTCCACTTCTTTTTATAAGCCAACTTGTGCGGGAGTGAAGTTTATCTCATGCATCTCTATACATGTCCGATGTTTACTACTTGCACGTCTAACAGTACTCGATTCAAGACTCTAATTGGTGTAGCATTGCTTCGTTTCTTACTGTCCAGGTTTCGAAGCACATGAACCATTTGCTGAAAGCACCATTCTGCATACATCCCAAGACGGGTAAATCCCAACTCCTAGATGCCAGATATGTTTCCCAATTCGATCAGATCGATCAGAAGCTCACTTCGTTACACCTTCATTCTGCTAGCGAAATATACGCAGAGATAACTGAAAGGAACTCAAGTCTCAAACGAAGGCCCTTATTTTGAGATTTATTTTCTTGCATCATGTCTGCAGGTCGTGTATGTGTGCCAATTGACCCACAAAATTGTGATAGATTTGATCCAACAGGTGTTCCAACTCTTGCCCAGGTAATATTCATGCTGAATTCCTCCCTAGCTTTCTCAATTACATGCACGATCATTTTCGAGTATCAGAAATCTTGCTAGCATCTGAAAAGACTGCCATCTTGTGCCTGTAGCTACTAAATGAGCTCAATGTCGAAGGAGTGAAAGGAGGGGTTGATTCAAGCGGTAAGTCTTCACTTGTTTTCCATGACCCGATTGCTCAGCCTTCTCCATATTTGCTGTTGGCCGGATTACAGCATCCGTCATGAAGCTCAATCAAGTCGCGCATGCCTTTGCTATTAGTGAGAAGGAATTTCGAATAGGAAATTACGAAGCGAGAGATTTGCCCCGATTGCAAGTGCGTTCTCATTATGTTCTCGGCGTTGACTATTATAGTTGATCAATGCGCAGATTTGGATAGAACATCTTTGCAAGACTCGGTTCGTCTTTTTCGAACAAAATTTTTAGAACCACTTCAACGTGCTAGCAAGGTAATCAAGGAGCAGTGGTCTCTGGCTTTGGTGATGCAGCTCAGATTACAATGCGAAGATTTGCTTTACCATCTGATTCATCATTCTGTCTAAGATACGGCTCATGGTGGCCGCATTGGATAGGAGGTGACCATTGATTGTCAAGACTGTTCTAACGGCAAGTGTTTACTGATGTTACAGGCAGAGATTACAGCTTCATATCAAGAGAAATTACATGAAGTTGCCGCCAAATCAACGCTTAGTTGGTGATAATATGAGAGAGGAAGGCTTGTTTCTTCATTTTCTCTGGTGTAGTGATATGTGGGCTGGGCTCCTTTGTACAACTTGCAGTCTCTAATTACGAGGCATCGTCTTCTATTTGATCTGTTTTGGCCCTTCGAGATCGCACGTTTTGAGAGCTTGTAAATTAGATAGTGCGAGGCAACGGGGTGAAGGTACAGAGCATTATGTATTCGCATAGACAAAGAATTATGCACACTGTCTATACATTGATCCTCTATTTTCGAGGTTCAATGAGTTTGCTTCATAGTGTCAAAACTTGACCATCGAACATTTCTACAAGAATTTCTACATTGCATGACTGCATGTCTTACTTCAGGGAGAGCTTACGGGCTCAAGGGCCTCTTTCCCTGTAATTCCCGGACGGAGATGCTGGAAGAAGGAATCATAGTTGCGGGGGGGAGGAGGATTGGCAGGATCAACACTGAAGGGCTGGCTGAAAGGCACGGTACTCTTCACCTCAAATGTCGTGTCCCGAGCCGCGGGGGAAAATAGAGCATCCACAATGATGCGCGCCACCTCCTGGCGCGATATTTTCCCAGTAAGATTATCGCCCTGTGCAAATTCCAATTCCGCCCCAGCCGGCTCCTCCGTGAGTGCACACGGTCGTATCACAGTGAATGGTATTCCGCTCTCTCTCACCGCATCTTCCCCTTTCAGCTTGTACGTGAGTATATACCCGAGCTCCTTGTTCATGCGCACTGCCGGCGGTTGTTTGCTGAGATCCAACCCCGGTCGCTCCGGTCTCGTCACTCCGGCCGAACTGAGGTGCACAATGTGTGGCACGACTGGCTCCTTGAGGTACGCTTTAATGCTGGCAATGGGCAGTTGAAAGGGCCCCGCTTCGAATTTAGGGTTCAATTTACCATCGTATTCGAATTTACTGAAAAGCAGCTGTAGTGATGCAATGCTGGAGGTGTCGAAGGGCGCGGCATCTTTCACTGTTCGAGCGCGGAATACGGGCACGAACGAGTCGAAAGGAAGCCGGATGGACTGCCACTCTCCCTTCACCGTGTCAAATGAGAACGTGTAGCCCACCGCATCCCAGTCTGTGTTAGTCCGCACTCTGCAAGCAGGCAGCTGCCTCAATCAGAACCTGACGATGCGTTGGTTGTGAGACGGAACACAACCAGTGACCTCAACGTTTCCCCCTACTAATGTATTGTCAACAGGCGGACTGCTGCTACTGAAAGTGGATCGACACAATGCTGACGGACCCTAGCGGTAGGAGAAAGGAAGAGCAACAAAGGGATTTCACTGTCTTACATGAGCTTGAAGCGATGTCCATCCCCTTTCACTCGAATTTCAAGTCCTGCATACGCGCTCAGATCTTGCATGGGCTCGAAATTCTTGGATCGAATGCTGGCGAAGCCTCCGTTGTTGGCATCGGAAACAACACCTGTAAATAAGCCCACTGGTTCTCCATGTTCGCCAGCACTGGAACTGATCTGGAAGGAGCTGGCGCTTACGCCGCCCATGACTACATCATCTAGTGCGCCCCACGCAGGTCCAATGGGAACGCCCGTTGGGGAAAGGCCGAATAACACTCGCCCATCAATGGGCAGGGCCGCGTATTGACGGGCTTTTTCCAAAAGGTTCTGCACGCCTCGATACTCCACAGCTTCCGGAGAGTCGCCTTTCACCTCAGGGTCGAAGAACTTGATGCCCTGATAGTACTTCTGACGATCCACCGTGTCGCCCTCCTTAGGTCCAACAATGCAGCTGTGAGCCACCACAATCTTTGTCACACCTTGAAAATACTCTGGCAACAATGTGGCACTCTGCGTCAAGTCAGCGGCCACGACTTCCACCCCGGAAGTCGGCAAGAGCTTCTGCGCTTTCTCCAGGCTGCGCACTAGAGCGCGCACGCGCGTCCCGCGTTTGTGTAGTTCGTCCACCACGCGCTTGCCCACCCCGCCAGTGGCACCAGTCACTAGCACCAAGTCATTCCCTGAGTCCGGGGGCCTCGAGTCACGGGCGGTACTCGCCCCGAACATGTCTTGCATTGCAGAGCTCACGATTTTGCTCAAGGATGGCGGTGTATTGAAGAAGTAGATAGTTTGGAGGAAGCGACCAATATCCCACGGCTGGCGCGCTCCGTCGGCTCGGATCAGCGGCAGACGCAGGCGGAAAGGACCAGTGAGACTGACGCAGGACGACAACGGCGAGAAGGGCATGCGAGTTGGAACTCGGTAGAGACCTGCATACCGAGGAACAGGGGCTGGGCAATTGACTATACTACATGTCGACGAAGACGAAGGGGAGAGTGCATATTGGGCTGAGTGATAAGATGAAAGAGTGAGGCCGAGTGAAGGACCCATTGCCTGCAACGGCGCGACTACTCACAACGACTCATGAAGCATTAGAAGATCGAATAATGCAACACAACATCCAGCCAGCCGGCCCGCCGCAATCTCGCACCCACGGAGGATTCTGTACACCTACACTTGGCTGATGAGAACTTAGTGGACGGAAAGAAGCCAGGCAGCTAGAGGACATACGCGGCCACAGAGGAGGAAGTAAGCTTATTCTTTCGCTCGAACGAATCATGAACCTACTTTACTGTAAGCAACCCAGCCAGACACCCAGTGCATGGTCAGCCAGTTTATCTTAACTTTGTCCGTCGTGGTGGCCATCATGCTGGTGAGCCTTTTTTCGTCCTTTCTTTCACTGCGAGTTGCGCCTACGTCACGTGTAGCCCTGCGAATGCCTCCTTTGCACCCGGCACCGCGTTGCGCCACTTCGCAGCTGCAACAGATGGGTTATGTATCTTCTGCCCGGCACTTTTCAATCGATTGTCGGCCTGTCGTTTGAATGTGAGAATGTGCAGCGCCAGTCCAATGTGTAGGGCTCTTACTTGCTGATGGCCTGGGCACACCGGCCCTCCAGCAGCCCCAGCAGGGCCAAAACCCCAGCCCTGCATTTGGGGCGGGGGTAGGGGGCTCCAGATCCCCTGCTGGGACTGCTGGAGCTGCTGGTGGTAAGGCAGGGCCTTGCCTCCAGCAGGGGGCCTCCCTGCCCGGCTGGAGCCCTGCGGATGCAGCGGGCACTGTGTTTTTTACTTTTTTTTATTTTTTTTCATTTTTTAAATTTTTTTCTCTTCTCTTTTTCTTAGAATTTGTAATTTAAAATTTTGAAATTTTGAAATCTTGAAATCTTTTTGGGGGCTGGCTGCCCCCCTTTTTGTCGCAGCCCCTGCTGGACCGGCCTGCTGACGCAGGGTCACACCGGCCCAGCAGGGGTTCCAGCCCACCAGCAATGCTGGCTGGACTGGCTGGGCTGGTGCAGCCTGGTGTGCCCAGGCCATGATGAAGAACGGGAAGAATAGCCTTGTTTTCTCCTGGGGGAGCTAACATGCCTGCTGAAGTTTTTAGGTGACTAGCAGATAGATAGATAAGAACTCCAAATTTCGGATCGAAGATTGGGCGTGAATACAGTGTCTGTTCATAATGTCTTTACCTCCATGGCCACATGACAAAGAGGCATTGTTCATAATGTCTTTACCTCCATAGCCACATGACAAAGAGGCATAAAAGGTGACTAGCACAATCTAGTTTGATGACTGGAATTGGGCGGAGATAATCAAAGGATTGGGTGTGCGGAAGGTGCTTGTAAACAATATTCACACCTAGTTAGTTCTCACAGGATTTTAATTTAACCTCTAAATGTCCCGGTCTGCTTTTAGTTTAGAAATGCAGATTTTAAGTGTCGTGAATGGAATCAGGCGATCAGAGACAAAGTAGAACTGCTTTTGTACCTAAAATATAATCATTACAATCATCTCTTGGTTCTTGTTTGTGTGGTAAAAATTGTAGGCTCATCCAAGGAAGTATGAACTAATGGCAAGCATTTTAGAGAATGTAGCTCTTGTTTTTGGGTTCTCAAACATGGGGCATGTTTTTATCATTGCAAGCCAATTATGGGGAATCCAAATTGGATTATTATGAATTTTACTTACATGAGTAATCGTGAGATGAAATTCAACAACTTGTAGTTGAAGATTTTTCTATTTTGGGAGATTTTGGTATGGGATATGCAATGTCGTTTCTATACTATCCATTTCACATTCTACACCATATTACTTTCAAAGAGACTCGTGGCACTCCATGGATGAGATGCTAGATAAAGGCCCTATAAGATTCCTTGAAAAACTTATTATTAAATACAATATAAAATATATCTTTAACAGACATTGCAATAAACTTCCCCAATATAAATAAGTGGATAAGTAACACTCGCACAGATGATAAATCATCAAATGAATATTAGACTAATAAACAAGTAACAGATTTCCTAAAAACACGCCTCCTCAAACTAAGACAAGGTCAATATATGGGCAATGCTAAAAAACAACTATTTTTTGGCAGAGCACTATACACATTAACCCCTAAAGGCCCATGATGTTTTGGGAGCTTGAAATCCCAACACTGACCACTATGTACTAATGCGGGTACGTCCAATATTTTTGGAAATTTTTGATAACTTCAACCGTAGGATCTTGAACTAGACTACCATAGGTAGTAGTGTGAAAATTTTCAACCGTTGGATCATCACTGGATGTGAGATCATAACATTTGAAGTTGACTGTAAATTTTTTTTGGCCTTGACCGTAAAAGCCGAATCGGCGGCCGTGGGCCTTTAGGGGTTAAACACATGTTCAATATGCGACTTCCAAGATCCACATACATGGCTACATGTGGTGTTAAAATGCAATCAACACCATATACATGCGCTTAGAACAAAAAGACACAATAAAGTAGCTTGGGAAATGAAAAAACTACTAGTCTCATAAAAAACACTTGAGATGTTATACCCTCATAAATGCGGGCACATGTAATGATAAACCACCAAAGAATAAAGTCCCACATGGTTATTACCATATACATGTGTACAACAAAGATGCCAATGTAATGCACGACTAAAACCATAGCTACTATCTATTAAAGTAATACCTCACCAGTCAAACCCATCTACATCTCTCAACATCAATTTAAAAGTACAATTTATAGGATACACATAGTGTAACAACAGATTCTCACCAGACACCATTGAAAGAAGAAAAGAAAAATACCAACCCCTCATCGATGATATTATTAACAACTAGTATGATCCCCGTCGTCCTGACGGGAAAGGTCTTTACATGGTACTTTTAAAAAAGTTTCCCATGTCTACCATTTCCTCAAACGGTTCTTTTTTCCCCTTTTTTTCTCTCTTTATTCATATTTTTTTTATACATAAAAAAGGGTAGGTAGGTTGGTAAGTTCGTAGGTTGGTAGGTTGGTACATTGGTGGGTAGGAAGGATTGCAAAATAGTATTTTATTATAGAAGTGACTAGCAATGTACCTGTCGTCTCGACAGGAAAGCTCTTTATATTGTTCTTTTATAGAATTATCCCGTGTCTACCATTTTCTCATATTATCTTTATTATTTTTATATAATAAGGTACCCGTTGTCCCGATGGAGAAGCACTTTATATGGTATTTTAAAAAATTATCTTGTGTCTACCATTCCATAATAATTTTATATATGCCCGTGTTTTTTTTTTTTTTTAATATAATTTTAATTCAATACATTTTGATTTACATAATCCAAAAAACATAAAAGAAGATAGGTTGGTTGGTAAGTTCGTAAGATGGTAGGTTGGTATGTTGGGTAGGAAGGCTTGGTGGGTAGGAAGGTTTGGTGGGTAGGATGGTTTGGTAGGTAGGAAGGTTTGGTAGGTAGGAAGGTTTGGTAGGTAGAAAGGATCGCCGAACACTATTATGTTCTAGAAGTAGACTAGTAAGGTCCCCTTGTTCCCACGGGATAACTCTTTATATGGTACTTTATTAAAAGTATCCCGTGTCTATCATTTGCTCAAACAATATTATGTTTATTACTTTTATATATGCCCATGTTTTTAAATTTTTGATACATAATTCAAAAATCATAAAAGAAGGTAGGTAGGTTGGTAAGTTTGTTGGTTGGTAGGTTTGTATGTTGGTAGATCGGTACGGTGGTGGGTAGGAAGGATCGCTGAACAGTATTATGTTATAGAAGTCGATGGATGGATAATTGAACCACTAATAGTACACACATGTGGCACAACATCCACACACATTTGTTCTATAGAAATCCTAAAAACCAAACTCCAAACACCAAATAAAATCTAAAAAATACATCTATAGAAATAAATACAATTGCTATCAACCATGCATTGTTTATGATATTACACAAAAGAAAAATAGGAAGTGAAGGGCTACTACCAACATACATACAACGTGCCATAAATCCAAATAAAACAAATAAAAATAATAAAAAAAAGAAAAAGATAGTGATATAAAAGCACCTTCATTTTAGATACTAACATGTGGCACAACACAGGGGCCCAAGCTCTTGGAATTTTCCGCCCAGTAGCTCTTTAGTGCCGGATGATAGTACCGATGCTCAAACAAGTTCAACGGGAATTAAACCTCGACCACCGCTACAACACATCCATGTTTCTTTCAGACAATGTGGTATGTCAACAATGTGACAACCAACGAAACCAAACCTCTACTTTTATCCAATAGAATACACCCCAAACAACCACTTCACAGCTCACTAAGGGTTCTTCCTATTGCTCAGACCAGGTAGGGGCGGGTCAATGTACTTCATCCAGAGGCCCGACGAACAGAGCAGGAATGTCGACAGACATTCATCGATCCTCGATGGAGTACATCAATCATCAGGAATTCAGACCTGCTGGACCATCGTCACCTCATACCATTCCAGATTGCGAACTTGCTGCTTGCGGTGCACGATCTGAGGCAACTCAAGGTCACCAGTCCGTGGCGTTTGATGACCGCGTGATGTCCTTTTGCCACAATTCTCCTTTGTGAAGCGCGAAGGGCTGCAAAGTCGACCTGCTTGTTGGTGCGAGAAATTGGGGAGTTTAGGCGTTAGGGTTGCAAGGCCGTGCAAGCGATGAAGATGGCAGGCAGTGCGAGGGGGTTGGTATCGTGCTGGATGGCGCACATGCGTTCAGCCACGCCAACTCCATCCAATTTTAGGGCTAGCAGGAAGTGCTCGGTGAAGCAGTGGTTTGACGGGAGTGTCACTGATTCCTCTGCCGACTCTGCGGCAGAGCAAGTTGGCAGCAACAGCAGCAATAGGTTAGAGCAGGTTCTACACGACTTTCGCATTCAGAAGGCTACGCCAGACTGGTTGCCGTTGATGCCCGAGCGGTCGTTCTGGATGCCTCCTGAGGAGCCCGTAGCCGAAGAAGCCCCTGCATCTCTTGAGCCCGCCACTGAAGAAGAGTTGTTCTCCATAATTGTGCCTAGTGGATGGCCAGCGCCGGCTCCTGTTGGAGGTGACCCCTGTTGCACTTGTCCTGAATGTTTTTTTTTTTTTTTTTTTTTTTTTTTTTTTTTTTTTTTTTTTTTGCCGTTAGTAGTATGTGTGCCTCTGTGTGTATGTGTGTGTGTTACGTACTGTTTACGTCCGCGATCTTGGCAGAGTCTCATAAGGGTGCATCCTAAGCTTGTGAATTATAGATTAGTACGTTGTTATTGTTCTTATGACTTTATTAGTTTTCGTTGTATGTATGCTCGCTGTTATTATGTTTCTAATGTTTCTCCTCTTCAGCTACAAAGCGTTCTGTAGGTTCATAGAGGTCTATTTGACACTCTTGTGGATTGCTTTGTTTTGCAGGTGCTTTGTGAAGTCTTCTTGTTAAGCTTTCTCCCGTCAGAAATCTGTCGAAGTGCGTAATTGTACAGCTCCGCCTTCGTCGGATTTGTTTGACTTAGGCAATACTGTAGTTCAAGGATTCATAAAATTGTTACTCATGTCCTGATGTAGGGTACAAACACATCTTCTGGTGGGAGACTCGTTTGCACGAGATGAAACATATACCACCGTGAAATGTTAATATCAATGACTTCGCACAGATTGTGGTGCTCAAAGCTGGACACTTTTGCATGTCACATTTAGTGAAAAATCTTCCAGCTTGTGTATAAATCCTGGATCGTAATTCATACATATTTAACTTGGGTGCTCATTACTAGGGTTTTCTGATTCGATTTTCATGATTGTGTGCTTTCTGACCTTCCTGTCAATCTCGGCTGCGCTGAATTCGTGTGAGCGTCTCTGGCGATTCGTTTGACCTGGTTATTGTTCGTTGATTGTTTCCTGTAGATTCGTACGATCTAACCTGTGTGTCTATTCCTGTAGGACTTTGCAAACTTGACGGAGCAGCCGTATAGCATACCTACGTTGTCCACTGAAGTGTACGATAGCTTCGTAACCATGGATCTCGTGACTGACAATGGTTTTTGAGCAGTGTATTCTTGACAACAATTTCGGTTGTTGTATTTATTTCAGAACTTCTGCTCTATGTTAAGCACACGAGTGTGGATTTACGAGAGGCGCCCACCGCAACATTCACAAGAAGTTGGCGGAGTGGAAATGTGCGTGGGGATATAGTTTGTACCTTCAAAGCATCTTGCACCTTGAGAACGTTGTAAGTAGTACAGGCGAGGGAAGGCTGGCAGGATCAATATTGATGAAGGGTTTGCGGTGTAATTTATCATCCTGTAGTACATTCATTGTTTGGTTTGTAAGAACAGCATGTTAAGAATTTATATTCATACATACGCTCTCTTTTGTTTAGTAGCTAGTTGAGTCACTATGCAAGAGTTGTTAAGTAGTGTTACATATGTTAATTGCGAAGTGTAACACTAAATGACACACACTAAATGACACACGTCATCATAACTAAATGTCACATGTCATCAGTTACAACACTAACTGTCAAATCATAACACTAGATGTGAGAGCATGCACACTTTCTTGTAAGTGAAAAAATATTTGGGAAGTGGTGCAATTGGGGACTTGAAGATAAGACAAGAGACAATTATTGGAATGACAGCCCAAAGAGAACACTAATTTTAGAGAGTAGAGAAATAATGTTCTTCACCAAAAGCTACATGTTATACTAATCTTTACATAACACTAAATAATAATTGTTGAATAGTGAAAAATACCACCAAGTTTGGACTTATGAGAGAGAAGTGCTATTTATCGTCTCTCCTTCTACCTACATATTCTTGTTCTCTCAATCTAACTCTCTCTTCAATGTCTATTTTCTTGTTGCTTACTTCGTAATCTCCTTGTTTTCATTTGCATAATCAACATGTTGTCAACATGCTCTATCTTAGTTTTAGTTCTTAGTTCTCATACCTTTTATTATATATTGATTATTTCTAGTTCTTTTTATTGGTTTGTAGTTTTTAAAAGAAGTTTTACTTTTAGAACAAAATTTAGAACAAAATTTTAGAACAAGTTCGTCCTTTTTTAATCTTCCCTTCTGACTCTAACTTCCTTACATCCTTGTTTCTATTGACAATTTTCACAAATTTTTTTTGTTATTTTCAAACTTAGTATCGGTTCATTTCCCAATTTTTGTTCATTTTTTGTTTCATTTTTTTGCTCTTACTTGTTTATTTGTCCTAAAGATCACACTCATGTAAAATAAATTCATGAAAATCTATTTTTGATTTCACATAATTTGCTTGCAATGGTAAAACATGTCAAAATGTTTAAATTCCAAAAAAGAAAGTTGCCTTCACTAGAATGTATGCCGGTTATTCATACTTTACTCTATGACTTTGCATTTTTTACCACACAACATAGTTCAAGTAATATCATTGTTGATACAGATATAGAGTTAGTGGCTATGCTACCAAAGAAAGGGTCACCACAGAAAGTGATCCCTAATGTCGAAAAGAGCCCACAATGGGGCGTTTAGGGGTCTAGTCAACCCCTTACTTACTATATTTAGCTCTTATGTTATTGAAACTTGTTGCTAGTTGTAGGATTTCTCCATATCTTTCTGAAGTGTCATTTCTTGCTTCAAAATTCTCCATACTTTAGGAGATATTCACAGTCAAAGTTTGAAAACACTTCTTGAAATATGCCCAAAACTGCTCAAACTGCATAACATGTTCGTTTATTCTCAAAATCTGCCCAAAATAAATGAGATCGCAAAATCTTCAAAAATTCACCAAGAATTGTGGTTATACTTATTTTCAATTTTTTAAAAATATTTATTTATTTATTTATTTATTTTATTTTATTTTGTAATTGGAAATAAGGTCCAAAGATATGAACTCACCATTTGGATCTTTCATTCAATTATTCTTCACATGCCATTTTTATTATCAAAGAGGGTCCTTTGAAGTTGAATTTCAGCATACCTCCATGTGAAAATGCAAACATTTCTTTAGGATTTATAAGTTGCATGAGGGTAAAAATTGCATAGACATGTCTCTAACTCACTTAGGAACAAGAATTTGAAGAGCCACAATTCAAACTAATTTTTAGAATTGGTTCTTTGGGCTCACAAAGAACTTCAAACCCCTGCAACAAGGGAAAGAAACTTTTTTTTTTTTCAACTTTGAATGTTATGATCTCACAATAAGGAATTTGAAACTAAGATTTGGTACACACATACATGGAGAAATTAGGTGTAAGATCTTTTGGTTGCATACTTGAGATTATGTCAAAAGGTGAAAGTTTTCATCTTGCATTGACATAGGGTGGTTTGAGGAGTTTTGGTGGTTTGGGGGCTTTCAACTTCAGGGGTTAAAGAAGGGTATGGAAAGGGCATTATCCATTAACCCTTAAACGCCCTTGGGGTCTAAAACGGGCAGCCCAAAATTGGATCACAGCATCTTTTGGACTTGGGCATCATGAATAGTGCACTTTTTGAACTTGGGCATCATGAATGGACCAATCAATGATGAGCTTGCAACCTCCTACAAGGTTATGTACCACCCCAACCTACCTACCACAATCCTTTCAAAGCACAAAATCCTTCATACAAATTGTGATTTGAATTGTAAAATTTCACTTTTTGAATGCATCATAAGATGGTGACCAGTTTGACATCAAAATCTAAGTGAAAAGTTGAGTACAGTAAGAGCTACAGGGAAGATTCTGTTGGAATCAAGCCCCTCGGGCTTGCTTGGGCGTTTAAGGGTTAACAAGCAGAACAGAAAAGGTTCTGGAGAGGGCATGTCATGCAAGAACAATCTAACTGAAGAGAGTTTCCAAGAAATTTCAACAACTAACCTACTAGGGAATACTCAGCAGGAAATACTTGACCTAGGAAGGACATTTAATGAATAACTGATTCACCAGCTCATAGTTGAACTTCTGAAACAATAGTAGTTCAAGCACCCGTTCCATTCAATGCATTACTATGATTCCTAATGAACTAGATTCCCATTTAGGAAAACAATACTGTACTGAACAGTGGGGTACAGAAATAACTCGAACTTCCTTCCAAGGCAGTTTTTGGAAAAAGTTTGCCCGCATACTCAAAAATGATCAGTATCGTACTCTGTAAAAGGCGTGGGAACCACATTGCAGAAATATTCTTCTTTTTGTAAAATTGTTCAAAAATCTATAAATCTACATGCACAATTCACAATTGATCACTCTCACTTGCTTCAATTATAATATTTATTTTCACTTGCAAATCTGACATGAGTGCCCAAAATTGCTTTTTAGATACTCGCGCCCATGCTTATTGAATCATTGATATGTTTCTTGTACTTTTTTGGACTAGGAGGAATGTTTTAGAATATTTTTGTGATTATTAAATTTTCTCAAAACTTTGCAAAGTCATTCACACCTCTACAAATGTATTTCGCAGACTTAGGGTGCTTTGATGTAGTTAGGGTGATTACTTTCATAAGCTCATTGCCAAACTTAAATTCTTTTAGCATTCTTGCCAAGTTTAAACAAGAGTTTAATTTCCCATCTTGAGTGTTGAGTTTAAAAACCACTCTACCTGAAGAGTTTAGAGGGAGCAAGTTCTTTCAATCATCCAACAATGAGCTCAAGTATCTTAAGAACAACTTTTGGCACTCATGTCAAATTTGGAAGTGAGAATGAAGATTGTAAATGAAGCAATGAAAACGGAGATGTAAATTTCTAGTTTTTTTTAGCACAAAATTTTGAGATGATAGTTACTTTAAATCACTCCGATGTGGTTCCAACGTCATTTACAAATTGCAATTCCAATCAATTCCGAGTACACAGGCGCATTTCAAACTTTTTTTTAAAAGAATTGCCTTCGAAGGTAGTTTGAGTTATTTTTGTATCACTGTACATTACAGTACGGCGCTCATTAAACCATACATCACTAACACTGTAGTGAGCGCAGATGTCTACGAAGCCGACGGCAGAGGTGGCTACTGCTAATTTCCCAGCATGGACCATCTAATGTAGCACCCCCGGAACTTTGTTACAAGCGTACCGCCAGCTTTCATGATACAACCGGACTGCAACTGCAGCCTGGACATTGATCTCGGTTCAACGGATCTGTACAAACATATCGGTCGGGAGTGCGACATTGCATCTTACATCATCTGTCTGCGAAAGAGTCTGCACACAAGTAATTTCATTCCGTTACTACTAATCAATACCATCATACATTCAATAAGCAGTGTTCCTGCTACACAGTCCACTCCAGAACAGAAAACACTAATCTGCCGTCTCATAGCAAGTGAACACTTCGTTCAACCACATACGTACATACATGCACCCCTCATGAACTTGTAGGGGACAATCTCCACACGAGATATTACGACCAGCTACCTAGACCACAAACCTCCGTAATACGTCAAAGTTGCTCAGAGCCTGAATACATGCAGAGAAAACGGAAATTTACTACCAGCAGTATGGTCGAGAAACATCACTTACCAAGAGATGAGCATGGAGGAACCCCAACCTCACGCTGTAGTACAGATGAGCATGGAGGAACCGCGACCTCACACTGTACCAGAGATGAGTAGGGATTCAGGAGCAACGCTGCCGATGAGTTCACCTTGGTAGCAGGTTGAATACCCGCAACCACCCCAAATGGATGAAACATGTGGCGGATAGCACAAAAATCAGGGCACGAGGCCAATAAATTCGAACGAGCATGAGCATCTCCGAGGCAGTCTACGAAGAACAAGAGCATACAGACCCCGGACTTCGAGGTCCACTCACGACAAAGAGTCTCAAACAGTCTCAACGGTCTCAAACCAAGCAAGGAAAAGACACGTCCCAAATCCTGAACTGGCGAGACCACAGAACTCCATGAAGACATACGACACACATCGTTACAGAAAGCAAGACAAGTGAAACGAGCCAATAAAAACCCCAAAGCGGGGGAGAGAAGTGGCAACCTACATGATCATGTCCCTTACACCAATTTACATGTTTCATCAGCCTCCCACAAAACAAGCAAAGACTGCCATCGAACTTGCTAAAATCCATGTCGAAGCCAGATACAAAGGCTCTGACCCACCGAATCAGGTGTGAGCAGGCTAGCCTCCGAGTGTCAAACCTACAGAATATCAGCGGACACAACAGTCACTTGAGCTCAAAGAGAGCTAGGGAGAGAGGAAGTGAGGAAGTGAGGCGGGCGGAAAGAGAGGAAGAGAAAGGGAGAGGGGAGAGAGTGGGAGGGGAAGGGACAGCGAGAGGGAAGAAAGAGGAGAGAGGCAAAAAGACCGCCCCCTCCTAGCTTTTACCCCCACTATCGCCTTGGCTGCCACCGCTTCCTGCACCGGCTGCCACGCCAGATGCAGCAGCAGAATTGCCCGCTACTGAGGAACCTCCGATCGCGGACTCCAGACTACCCCGCATCCGCGGATGCCCGCTCAGCCCGTCCCCGTACGACCCCGACTCCAGGGACCCAGACCCTTCCAGCGGAGCGTCCGATGACGACGAAGGCGCCAGCGTCGTCGGCGACGACCCGATCGGGTACGGAGCCACCGGCATGTCCGACAACGATGATGCGGACGGACTGTACGTCAAGCCTCCTACTAACGGGTGATCGAATTTGCACGTCGGCCCGAATTTGCATATCCCGTACCGTGTGTAGAATGAGCAAGGAGGAGCCCCCTGCAAACCATCACAACCACCCCACCACTGTCAGACTTCCACATCCGTAACCACAACTTCTTCTCTACCACATCATGCAGCCAGCTAGCCCATCATCGCAATCCGCACACGCAAGCACGCAGTAGCAGCAGCCCCCACTTACAGGCCGCAGGGGAAGGCCGATGGGGCTCAGATGGCACGTCGGCGAAGGTGTCGCTCGATCCTTAGGATGGTGGTATCTGCACGTCGTGCCGAACTTGCAGTCCCCTGTCTTCATGTAGTACTGGCACTCCGGTTGCCCGGGCCTCTCGGGAAACAGCGTGTCCTTCTGCCCCCCGAGAGATGACGACGCCTGGTGAGCTGGGACGCCCATCGCCGACGACCCCTGCATATACGGCGCATAGCTTGACAGCTGCTCTCCCTGTGGCGCTCCTCCGTAGACGTACCCATGCTGCTGGCCTTCTGGCGGCCCCAATGGTCCTTGCTGCAAGAGCCCACACGCCCGCTACCATCAGCGCTCCGCTCCATCAGCACATCAATCCACTCCTCCTACCTCTCACTCACAAGTGCACGGCTACGGTCTACTCTACCTGCTCACACATGGCGCGCCCCATCAAGATCACTCTCCTCATTCAAAGCTATCGTCATCCCAAGATCAAGCCCCATCACTGTGATCACTCAGTCTGGTCACGGTGCATGCATTGCTACAACCCCACCCCAACCCGACGACGGTGCACAAACACTGCCAATCCAAAATCCTCTTCGACTACGGCTGTCATCTCCCAGTTCCACACGTGTGGTTCCACGCTCATAAACTACCGGTGCGCAAGTAGAGACAATCCGCGAACGTCGAACGAATAAACGACACTCTGTTCACTCCAGGTACTACATCCTACGTCGGAACTCTCGCTCTCCCTCTCCCTCGTTTCATCGGCCCACTTACTTGGTACGCGTTCCACCCCGGCATCGACATCAGTCCCTGAGGTAATGGCATCACGGGACCGTAACTCGAAGGCCCCTGCAGTCGAGGAGGCAGATACGGAGATCTCGTCATTGGCCAGGAAGGAACTCCTGTTGGATATGCTTGAGGGGCGGCGGCCGAAGCTGGGCCCCCGCCGCCACTCCCGTACTGCGGCAGCGACACCAGCGCCCCGACGGTCGCAGGCTGTGGATGGTGAAATTTGCAGGTGACTCCGTACTTGCACGACCCTGTCCGCATGTAATACGCACACTCCTTCTCCCCCTACATGATAACATGCATGCCACCACATAGCTCTTAGTACAGCCTGCCCATCCCTTCTCTCACATACCAGGTCGCTCCGTTTCCACCAATAAAAATCCAATTCACACGCCGCCCAGGTTCCCACACCGCCACTCTGCATGTCTAGCCCACGATGCACACAAGCGGCAATAGAGGCCGCAGCGGCAGTCACGCCACTGTCCAACCCTCCCGCCCATCGACAAGCAGGCCAAGAGCATACAGAGGACCGACATCCATTGAGGTCCATGAAGTAATTCCCGAGCAGTTTAGGGCGTCAAACCTGTCTCAATGGAAGACCTAACACGTTCAAATGTACACGCCCTGTGGATCCAGCCTTCTCTCGCGGGTGGTGATACTTGCAAGTCGCTCCAAACTTGCACGTCCCAGTCTTCAGATAATACTGGAACACAACCACACGACACACCACTGTCAATGTCTGCCTTGGCAGCAGCATGGGCCCGGTCTGCTGCTCGCCACCTCCCACGGCCAGCCACCCAACCCACGACTACTGCAGCCATCAGAAAAACCTCGCAGACTCGGCATCGCAACCTCAATTCTCAGCACATGACGTATCATGTGCCTCACTCCGCGGCGATCCGTGCACATCGCCCCGATGTCCATAGCTCGGGGGTGGGCACCCTAGCTGCTGCTATTCTAACCAGTGCTAACCAGTGCTGACCAGTGCTAACCAGTGTGATTCCTAATGCTGTATCGCACTCAGATTGCACTACCGGATCCCCAAGAGCGACCTAGCATCCATCACCCAGATCCCGTCCCCCACATTCGCCCACATTCACAGACTACTTCGACGCCCGACGCCCCACACCCCCTCTCTCGCAACTACTCGATCAGCAGGCTCAGGCCGCACCCCACTAGCCCCTGCACTCTGGTCAACGGGGCCGCTGTGGTACCTGGCATTCTGGCTGACCCAGCCTTTCGGGATACTCGCCCTTGCCCCGCGCCACCGCCGCTGCCTGCACACCCACCGCATTTCATCAACTCCGTGCGCCTGCTGTTTGCAGCAACATTCTCATCCACAGTGCGCCCCACACCCGAAATTAGGTCTGCGCCGTCCCTGCCACCATACACCTGTGCACGACGGGCAAAGAATCCTACCAGTTTGCGATTCGGCGGATGATTGAACCGGCAGGTCATCCCGAACCCGCACAATCCTGTGCGCATGTAGTACACGCAATCCGGCTCGCCCGGCCGTTCGGGGTAGGACCCCTGCCCCGCATCCATGCCCTCTTGCCCCTGCATCGCTATCGGCCACACTGCTTCTGCAACGCCCACACACCACCACCAACAAAAACAGCACCAATGTAACGTGAGTGTACGATTCCGGCATTCGGGTGCATCTGTGCTGACCACGACTACGAGGCCATCGACTAGGCTACCCTACGCCGCAGGATTGTCAGTGCGAGGACTCTGCCACTCCTCTCACTCTCGATTGTAAACAGGAGCTACTGCAATCGGCCACGGTCCCAGTAAAGACGACTTCTCGACCCCGCCATGGACTGCCGGGAGCGAAAAAGTACAGAGACACGGCTCGGAAATTGCCTCGCTGAGCTCTTGGTCGACGCTGCTCCCCCGAGCAGCCACCAAGGAGACGGCGTGCGACCCGCATTGCAGAGTAGGGCGCACAAAGATCTACGCTGGCTGACCACACAATTAAACGAAAAAGTACGAAACAGTAAGCCTCAGTGGAATCGGCGGCTGACGATGAGCCCAAAAGAAAGCTCCGAGCTGCAGCTTACTCTCCTACTCGGCAGACGACACGATCTAGTCACTCTCGGCGACAATCAATACACGTTACGCCCTCGACCTTCGCCAATTGACGATGCTCTCGTCGACTCTCTCTTTCAAGCGGAATCTGACGTTTCCCTACCGCGATGGACCGAATTGCAGCTCCCACATGCACAATCAAAATTCCGCCAGATGACAATTGGCTCTCGCCCGATCCAATTCCACCACCCCGGTACGAGCCGCATCGGACCCAGATGCCGAATTGCGCATCCGAACTCAGCAGCCCCGCTGGTCCTGAGTGGTTGAGTACTGTCGCCAACGGAGGCGCCACCCGCCTAGTCGTCGTCATGCATCCGCACTAGCTAAGCTACCACCCAATCCACCCAACAAATCGCACAATTTGCACTACCTTCTGAAGCGGAGTCACCACCGGTTACGTCCAGGACGCCCCCAGGTGGCGATCGCTGAGCAGCCAGGCCATGGCGCTGCCACTCGTCGTAGAAGGGGAGGCTGGACGAGCCACCAGATACGATGTTGGAGGCCGGCGATGATTCTTCAGGGCCTGCAAAGGAGGAAGGCGCCCCTTTGGCTGGCGCATAGTATTCCATCTAGCATGCCCGCTCGGGATGGCGTGATGCCCACCCCTAGCTCGCACACTAACGCACGAAATCGACCGCCACGCCACAGGCAGGCAGGCGGACGAGACGCAGCGAGCGGGCGAGTGTGTGGGGAGGGAGAGGAAGTGGAGGATGTCAGGGAGGAGGAGCGGAGATTGGAGACGTGACAGGGGGAGAGGGGGGAGATGGAGGGGCCCTGCGCTGCTGCGGCAGGAAATGGAGGCAGGGAGGAAGGGAGATGGCTATGGCGGAGGCTCATTCAGACGTGAGCTAAGCTGAAGTAAGAGAGAGAGACGGGGTAGGGAGAGAGGGGAGAGCAAGCAGAGTGACTCGTTGGAGTCGTCTCGTTTGTCAGACGACGACGGCATGAGCGACGACGACGACAACGCGGGCTACACTAGGAGTAGAGAGTAGAGTATTGTAGTGTGGTAGCGGGCGACGGAGGGGAGAATCATGATCATCAGGTGAGTGGCATTGGCCGGTGGCGTTGCTGGGTGCACTCAGGGGAGTCTGTGGTCCTGCAGCCACGAGGTTCATTGCTTGCCTGTGACAGCAGCAGCGGCATTAGCATCCCCTGCCCTGCCCTGTGCTGTCCTGCCCTGCCCCGGCCCCTCCCAGCTCTCCGGCCCAGTCTCCCGTCTTGCACCCCCCCCCACCCGGCCCACCAATGTTTTCCGTGCCTGATACATGCCTTCCTTCAGGTACTGACTACTGAGAAGTCCCAACCCGATCCAGCCCCTTCTGCAGCCTTCTCTTTCTCTGTTCTGTTCTGTTACCTTCATGAGCTTTCGTGTTTGATATGTTCCTACCCTTTGTGGCGAGTCCTCTTGCTTTGAAGATTTTGTGAAGATTTGTTCATTGCGTCACTAGGGAGAACTTTTCAGAGGTGCTTTCGGTACACAAGAGTTGTTAATTAGTGTTACACAGGTTAATTGCGAATCATAATTAGTGTTACACAGGTTAATTGCGAATCATAATTAGTGTTACACAGGTTAATTGCGAATCATAATTAGTGTTACACAGGTTAATTGCGAATCATAACACCAGATGTCTCACATCACCATAATGTCACTAATGGTTAAACCATAACAATAAATGTGAGAACATGCAAACTCTCTTGCAAGTGGAAGAAATTAACGGTTTTCAAATCGGTTCATTTTTGAGTTCACCAGAAATTCTCAAAGTTTTCAATAACATTGCCTTCAAAAAACTCAAAAAAGCTCAAAATAATAGTGGACCTGACTGTAGTGTACAATATGGACCATCTGAAGTCATAGAGTAACTCTTTACCAAGTGTGATCAAAATAATTGGTCGAACCCTTGAGATTTCGTACAAAACTTTCACTTTTTAGGTTCAACACTGGAATTCCACTAATTGGTGATCTTCCAGATGAAAAAGTGAAACTATGAGGTTTGTCCCCGACTGAACGAACGGGATTTTGTCATGTCTTTTGGAGAACTCAAAAAACTGAGGAAATGGATGGGACTTGCAACTGGCCAAAACTGTGTAGCACTGATAAAATTAAAGTTCAGCCTGCAAATTAATCTCTCTGCAATCACATTGCATGAAGTAATCGAATGATAGTATTAAATTAATATATTAATAAATGGAAGCAACGCCAAGCCAATTCAAGATCCCGAACCCTGATCAGGGGTTCTCAAGTTTACAAAAAATCCGATGTACATCATCAAGATAAACTGGACTCATAAAACACGTCACAAATAACGTGAATCTAATATTTTGGGCTCAACCGCCGTGAGATAACTATAGACATGAACTGCTGAGGACAGGTCTAACCAGAAGTGCTTGGTCTTATCTACGAAGGCTATGGAGATTAAACAAGTTGAACATCTCAGCTGTGAGTTACATGATAAATTATCGAAGTAACTGATGTCCTTCCTAGAAAATATACAAAATTTTACACCAATCTGGGTGTAACCAACTATCCCCCTGATTCATCCATACCCTTCACTTGAAGATCATTAAGCCCTGCCAAACACACATGTCATCATCAAGAGATTCTGGAATTCTCTACTGCATCAACTATGACCAAGGGCATTCAAACAGCAAATTCTAATAGCGTTGCGGCAAAACTTGCCGGACGTTCTAAGTCGCATGCAGGGTAACAGGGTATAAAAAGGAAAAATTAGAGTACTAGGGTCATCCTACATCTATTGCTTGAAGCTAAGAAGCAAATCAACCTGCCAGCTTAGAAGACAAGTCTCACCTGCCAGAACCACTTCAATTGCAGCGTTGGGAATATGGAGGCCTACAATCCGGCGACCTTCGCTGGTCGTCTCCAGTCGCACAACTCGTAATCTCTTGTGGCTTTTTCTCACCTATTGAGATGGTGGAACCACAGCACACAGAAACATCTCGACCATCAAAATCACGTCTTTTCTCACTAGAAGCATGAGCCTCATTAACATTGAGCTAGGAAGAGATATATAGGTGCAACCATTCTGATAACCTCCAAACAGATTACACGACGGCGTAGAGTGGTGAGCTGAATCTATCTTTGTGTACAGCCACCAGGAAAGGCCAATACTGAATGCAGCTATGCCTTTTCTGTCATTATCAAGTACAAATCTAGCGAAGGAATACAAACCTGCTTGGATAAAGCCTTCTCGACCGTTCCCCACACGGGTAGAATCAAGCCTCCCAAGATATGCACCTGCTGCACTCTACGGCCTATCGTGCAACTTGACCCCATTTTGCACTTTGGCCCATGCAAGCACTGCAGATAAAGCAGACCACAGCTTTCCAGTTAGTCGTTGGCAGAAGTGCACCCATACAATATTCAGCAAGTGATACCAACCAGTACAGGAGAAGAACACAACAACGTCGAACCTACCGCTACATAGTAGCGATAAATAGGACTACTACAATAAGCAGTAGATAAAATACTATTACGTACTTGATCTGCTGAGATGGTAAAATCCTCAAGCCAACCAGGCTTGGCCTGGTCCAACGAGGATACCTTGGTATATTTGCTGCGAAGTTCAGAGAACGGCATTTCCCTGAAAATAACAAAAGCCATTTCGCTTAATTTTAGCGAGCACCAACATTTGAGTCGCTTTGTCTACACAAATTCATCACAACATAAGTCGTTTGCTCATCGCCCATTGCCTCGAAAATTAAGTAGCGAGTCTCACCGCCAGCACGACCAAAATTAAACAGAACACTTCCGACAATGAGCACAAGCATCCAAGATAATACAGGCCGTACCTTGGGGCTTCACCACTGGCTGGTCTGAAAACTCTGAAAGCTTTGGGATTCGATCCAGACCTTTCACAAAGACAAACATCATGATTATTCCATGATACAGGGTTTAAATGATTAAATATTCTTCGTGATGCATCATCACTTACTCAACACCGCAGAAAAAAGATAAAAATAAAAAAGGGTCTGAACGTCCTCACCTCTCTAAAGCAAGAAGATAATGCGTCCTCCCCAGCCATTCTCGTCTAGATCGATATATGCCATTATCAACACCGTCGGCATTATCCTCAAGTAATTTACTGGCAGCCTGACACGACAACGAGAACACTTCTGAGTATTTAAATTTGGCAAGGCATACACCTAGATGTCACTAGGTCTCCAAAGCTTCCAGAAATTATAAATGGATATCTCTTCAAGCCGAACCTCCCAAGTGAGCCCTCTGTCGGTTTCCAATACAAAAAGCGTAGTTGGTGCTCCAGACATGGAATCCACATGAACTGTCTGTATCATGAAGATGAGACGAGAAAACATCAGCATTACGAGCCAGTCAAACTACACTCTTCACATATGTGAAACCCTGAGAGCTTACGAGGCTAACTATGTCGCAATATCCATAAAAGTCAACAACCGTAATCAAAGTCATGAATAGTGCTTAATAGAGTGCAGCAGTACTTAAGCTAGAGTTAAACAGAGATGAATTTTCAAAACAGCAGGTTCTCGTACTTTTATTGAAAGGAGAATATAATGAAATAAACACTAAGATAAGACACTATCTTTGAAGAGTAACTCGACATAATAACCGCACCAAAAACACGGTAGAGAAATACCATCACATACCTTAGGATCACCACTTAAATCGATCGTACTAGCCTTAATGTCCACTATACCAGAATCAAATTGCCCTTCCTTCCGAGCATCTCGAATGAGTTCGTCAAAAACACTTACAAAGTACTCAAATATTCTGCATCAACAAGCGATGACTGAGCAACTTAACTGAGTAGAGTCTTCACACGATATTCATAAACAACCTATACTAATCAATGTGTACGCCAGTAAAATTGACAGATGACAGCAGATTGAGGTTATTGTAATACAATGCGAACAACTATGATACAAGTCTTCTGTCAAGTAATACTATCTGCCTCTGTATCGACTACTTGTTCAAAAAATAGACGAGAAACCTTAGACAAAGAAGAAAACTCTACCGATTCTGTATATCTGGTGGGAGCCCTAATGCCCTGTTGAGGAACCTCCCAACATCGTGTATATCTATTTCTGCTATCCTTCCAGAGGGTCTTGTAGTTGACTTTGTCGACCCATTCACCTGACTAACTGCACAAAGAAAGCACTAATAATTGAGCAACTTGACTAAGGCAAGAGTAAACACTATCACGAGATAACTGCAATGAACGCATATGAACCAGTTTTTAAGAAAACCTTTTCGCGATGGAGATCGCCGAAAACTTACCACCAACTGCATCACGGATGATTCCTACAGTAAGAAGCGCCTGCCGACACAAGTGAAAGAACTCCTTCGCTTTTGACGAATCTCCACTGGGACAACCAGGTGGTATTACCATCGGCTCCGCCTACAACCAAAGTACAACATATTAAGCAAGCGACACCAGGACAGCTATACACAAGGGTCACGAACAAGAGAGGCTCTCCCGCATAGAAACACTTAGAAGATCATCGATTGCGATCATCTGAGATAAGAATTGCTGGACTATATCTGGATCAGAATTATATTTGACCCTCGGCAAGTACCACTAGACTTGTGGGTCAAATATGATTGGTGTCAAAGACTCGTGAACTTTCGCACAATGCAATAAAGAAATGTAAGGATAAACAAGCCAGATGCCCACCTGATCCATGATCGATTTATATGTGCTCACAAGGGCCTTCTTTCCATAAACGCTGTCGTAATTGAAGGCATTCAGTGACGGGCCAGCTCTATACAAACATATTCCATGTTTCAGTACAGGGAACTGGGATATAAACAATGACACTCAATGAACTACAGTATACATAAACAGCACTTCTGCAGTTGGCTCTCGAACGCAGAAGTAATAGGGAAAAAAAGGTACCCTTGAAAGCAAGAAGGAATTTCAAATGTCAAAGTCGTTTACTGTAAAAGATTCATGCCGTACAACGCCTAAAGACTTACTCTTCTTCAGATCACATACCTTCTATCTCCCTGAGTCAAAGCCCCGAGGGTCTCTAATCGCTTAGCAACGATGGAAGCAAATCGGCGTTCCCCACCAAGATTTGTAAATAATAATCTGCACAATACGATCACATTTAGTAATCGATTTGATTAAATAGAGAACTCCATCCTTCGAATCCACAAGTCAGCATAGGGATTGACGACCTGTAAGAATTGCTACCTTTCAATGAGAAGTCACTTTAACCTGAACTAGAAATGATATGTTACCTGCATATCTCATTCATAAAGCATGCAATAAAGAATCCTGAAGTTATGAATATATATAAGCAAACGTATCAGATCATATAAAAAGCCGAAAAATTAATGATATGGATCATTATTCAGATTATTATAGCCGAATACTACAGATCTTTGTGTTCCCCGCCAGGATTAATGTGAAAATCTCACAAAAAAAGAACTTAACATTATGTATACCTGTACTGAGGAGCAGAAGCTTGATTAGATCTATGAGTCCTCCCGAATTGCTGAATTGCTCGATCGGCACTCCAAGGTAGCTCCAATGTTATGTGCACTCTTCTCCTCTGTCGCAAGTCAAAGGTCGACTGAAAAAACCATAGCACGAACATCGTTCTCTAGACTACGAATTATAATGGAGTCTCTTCATTTTGATGGGCAAACCGTGCTTACTGTGATAGTATTCAAAAATCTGGTAAGAATATGTGGAGGCAAACCGACCTGATTGAGGGCTCTTCTATCTGCTTGAAGAGATACACCAGCCGATGCAGCTTCTGAAATGACTGCAACAAATTTCTTTCCATCCATAAATTGCTGCTTCTCGTGCATATTGATCATTTCCAACGTCACATCTTTTCTGCATGTATAGAACTGGACAGTGAGGCACTTGCTGGAACACTTTGATCCATAGATTCTGATCATCGTTCCCTCCATCATGTAAAATCACGAAGTACAAGTGATAGATGTGAACTTCCTTACGTGTTACGAGCTTGATAGACAACCCCTTTTCCACTCTGAGCCCGCACCAGCATCCCTCTCCGTCCAGTCATTTCTGCAACGCGGTCTGGACCTCCCAACTGTGCAAACAGAAAGAAGACAGGCCAACATCATTCACAAATATCAGTTCTTTAATACGTTGAGCTTCCACGCCGCATTTTATGCCGTATACTTTACGGAGTTGGAAGGCTCCTAATTATGTTCAATTTTGAAGTAAGATTGACCACATAAAGCGACATACTGCATTGTGCAACAAGAGCCATAGACAACTGATAGAAGAAATTCAACCTCTTCCGCATGAGGGAATACTCAAGTATTGCTACTGATTTAATTGACTGAATCAGTGAGATAACTAAGACATTACTTGATCAATAATATCGTCCAACGGATTATTTGGCAATTCAAGAGCCCGAATGGTATCCAAGATCTTGTTCTTCCTAAACTTTGCTGCTTCATACCTGCGAAGTACAACGTAATACAGTAAAATTATGCAAATTACAAAATAGACATCAGAATTACTGCTGGCAACATTATGTGCAAAAAGAGGCAAAAGAGTCAACCTGGCGGAAACAACAGAAAGATACCGACGGCGATTCACTTGATAATCACTGGTCTTCTCACGGCATCGAACGCAATACCAGTCACAATCTGCAGTTCCAGCTAAAGGTGGAGAGAGACAAGTAGGATGAACAACCAGTGCACACCTAATGCACTCCAGAAACGGTTGCGATACCTGAAGTCAAAAACAGATCAAGACATTCAGAGGACGTAAGGTCAATCGAATAGCAAGACATGCCAATTATGAACTTGATTAGAGTAGCACACAGATCGTTCAGGTCATGTCATTGTATGTGGTTTTAAACTGATATTGCGTAAAAAGCGGAGTGCAAGTCCGCTTCTTTCCAGTAAGATTGTACAAAGACAAACATGCATGGTAACAAAATAACGGCCAAGGTCAACAGCCAACGATGAAACCATTGGGATGGAAATTCCACGGAAAATATCAAACAAATGAATTTGTCAGTAATCCAACAAGAGATGATAGAAGAAAAGTGCAACTGCTTCCACATACGTCCTCCAATCTGCAAATATGACAGCACTTGCTTTCTTCTTCGCTTCCCATCGAATCTGGATCCGTATCACCTGCTCACCCAAATCGGTGACCATGAATATATGCATGTTCTTATGGACGATGCGGAAATATCCAGAAGTGTGACACGTTCGCCTATAACTAAAACATGTTATCACAAATAGCGACAATAACACAAACAAAGAAAAGTAAATTACAATTGTAACTCGACAGCTACAAGAGTTTCGCTTGGAAGAAAAGACTAGTATAAACCTTCTGTATGGTCAGGTATATGCGGGAGAGGATAGTGATCTTCAACCAGCTTCAGCAACAACTCTCGTGGCCCTGATACGAAGTCATCGAGCTCGACGCCCTGCACATTAACAACGATAAACTGCGTGAAGCCACATCTATGTAATAAAAGGATTGAAATCACAACAACCAGATAAGGTACTAGTGATCAGGAAAAATATCAAATAATGAATTAATTACAATCGAAAGGCACCCGCAGCTCCATATGATATTTGTTACAATTTCTTGCACAATTTCATTCTTGCAAAGAAATGGAGATTCCATTTCCATGGGCTTACAACTTGCAAATTAGAGAACTTTGATGATTCTCACTTCTTGCCGAGCGCTACCTATTACATTCGATACTACATTGAGAGTAAGAAGAATGAAGAAGCTCACATATTTATTTACAGCTTCCTCTGTACGTGCTTCACCTGTACTTTGCAGGCCAATCACAACACACTTCCCCTCTTCCAGAGCCTCCTTTGCCAGCCTCACAGCTGCAGGCACCTTCGCGGACATGCACATGTGACGAAAAAACCGCTGCACCACACACGAAGCATCAGAACAGACAGGAACCACCGTACTTCAGTACTCTCAACCGCTCCTAGGTGAAGAAGTACAATTTTCATGAGAGGAAACAACGAAAATCTCAAAATTTCCTTCGCTTGCGTGCTCCGTTTTAAGACGTGCAGCAGGAAAACGATACATACATTTACTAGATATATTGTGGACTGACATGGTAGGGTATGAGATTGTGAAGTTGAGATCAATGTATGTATCACAATAGTGTACTCATTGAACATATGGATACACCTTCTAAATTCTAAATACACCCAAATTGAAGTAATGATTAAAAATAGCATAATTGCCTGATGATTTGCCCAGTAAAGCCGCCAGAGCTGATTCTGATTCCTCCTTTCGATAAGTGCATCGAAAGCGGACATAAGCTCCACACGCAATGAACTCCAGAAAAAGCAGGCTTGCAGATACATGTTCTGTAATCACGGCATCATCAATAACTTATATAAACGTGTCCAATTCATATAAACGCCTTCCATGGATCCTTTTAATCATGTCCACCAAAAGCGACAATGCTATTTCTGTAAGGAGCATGTCAACTACCTGCATTTTAGCCTCTAGAGGAACTTCATCGATGGAAAAATCAGCCCCTTTGAAACTGAGTGTTCGACACACATACATTCCCCTGCAAACAGTAGACATCATTAAAAGTGCCGAATTGTGATATTATTACATCAAAACATGCCAGACAAAAAATCAAATTGCTGATCAGGAACATTCAGCTTCACAGTAAAACATCAAGTGGTTACATCGAACCTTGTTTTCATATCCATGGCTACTAGCTCAAGAGCTCCAACTCCACGCTTTTCCAATGCACCTGCAGAGAGTAGGTGTAATTTCAAGAGAATACACTAAAAAATGAATTCTTAAGGTGCTAATTCTTGAGATGATCTACAAAATGAAATAATGAGTACTTGTCTTCATCTGAACAATTTTCTGGATACCAAGGAAAGCCGAAAAATGTGGAAAATCTGTTCCAGAGCCCCATAACCCAAGGCGAGCCATGTAACCCATGTTCCGAGGTTCAGAAGCTCCCGTTGCCGAGCAGTATACAACACGAGCATCTGGCATTCTGTTCTGTATCACCGTAACCCACCCATAATTAACGTATGATCCAGCTCGACTAAAACGCAAAAAAAATGCTGCAACACAAAAGTATGAATGAAGGAGAGCCGCACACATTAGGAAAAGCAAATAATAACCTCCAAGGGCAATTACTGTAGTTCGAAATAGCTAAAAGACGGTGACTTTATCATGAATCTTACACAAGACTCAAGTGCTTAGGATCAGCCATCGAGCTCCAAATAAGGCATGTTCCAAACGATTGCAGAATCTTACTTGAATTTCGAGAACAGCTTCACCAGTCCGTGTGGGTTGACCTCCCGCTTCAGGTACAAGATTCTTGGCCTTGTGACACTGAACATAAAGAACACAATTGTACTACTGAATTCGAGTTCACCGATTCAAAAAATCAATGTTAAGGTAGTGAGGACATATTTTCTCCCGCACACATAAACTCTCAAGCACACAAACATAGAGAAACCCGTTCCATGAGATACACTCCATGTAATCTACCCGCCGGAGACTTGATCTGCCAAACGCTTAAATACACATGACCTAGCTAGAAAACAAAGCAAGGGTGATGGAAAGACCTCATCAAAAACGAGAAGCCCGTCAAAACCAGGACCGCACCATTGTACCAGCTGCTGCAATCTTGACCTTCCCTTGTCGGATGAGGCAATTAAACTACTGTACGTGAGAAACAACACCCCTTCCTTGACGCCCACAGCTTTTGAATCCAATTTCGCATATGGCAACTTATTGAGCGCATGAACTGAACAAACGTTTAAGATTGCCGTCACTATGATCGACAGCGAGAAGAGAAACTTCATAAGCAATTCCCAAGAACAAGCGACAACCTGGTCAACAAGTCCAAAGTACTAACTGAAGGCAAAACCTAATTCCTGAGGAAACATGCGGCCTTTACCAAAAACAACTTCGCAGAACATCCTGGAACCCTGCCAGCCTATTTTCACAAAAATCCTATAGAAACCAGGGGCAGCGGAGAATTTACCTTCAACGTCCACTGCCCCTACGTCATCCAGATCCCGCCGCGCATCAAATTTGAGGTCGGAGCCAACAGACAGCCACCTATCCTCCAATATTCGAATAAAAAACAACACCCAACATAAGGAGGTGACACAGTGAATCGTAAACTGCATCAGCTCAAATTTACCATTGTAGAATAACACTACTATAAGCTAGTGTGACAAATCCACATGTATTCGATCACCATGACCAATCTGCTGTTTCAATGTATCCAGTATCAAGTCAACACTTACAAAGCCTTGGTTCTCCCTTTTTTCCAATTCTCCCAAATCAATCCAGCAATGGTTCGACCTTTACCAACTCCGGCTCCATCTCCTAGGAAAAAACCTGCTCTTGAACTATCAGCAAGATGTTGCATATGCCTCTGCAGAAACATTGTAACCGAGTGATGCAAAACTTTGTATCAATATACAGTCTTGGGCAAACATCCAATAAGAACCGGCAACATGGCAGCTCATTACATTCAAGATATGGCGCTTAATCCAAAGCTACCGATGTCTGCAGAAGCTAGCAAAGTTTCCATGCAAGGAAGTTACGACCTCTAGTACACATTAGAACGAACAAGAAAGCCTAACCAAGTATCATCACCACAAGTATGCGGGACGCACTCTAAGAGTCAGTGAAACGACATATATGTAAAAACATAGCGTAGCAGATCGACACTTACCTGTGAGGCATAAACTATTGTCTCGAGTTGCAAACATGATAGGGCCCCTGATTTCTCCATTTCCTCAGCGATTAACAGGTTGTATGTAGGTTCTGGAGGTTGAACAGCTGACAAGGAAGCAGTCTCGACGATTGGATCAGGATGAGGTTGGCCTATAGACAGCTTTGACGGTTTCTGCACAAATTGCAACATGCCTTTCCTTGTCACTCACACCAAAGATCCCTTTATCCCAACGATATCCTTCAAAGTAGGTCGAAACGCAATCGCGTCGTCCAGGACTTTCATTATAAAAAGTAAATCGTGTGATCTTAAAGAACCCAGCGGCAGTAACGCGAGCGAGGTCAAGCCTCCAACGAAAATTAGCTCACTGATACAAAGAGATGGCCGCACTTACATAATCCGTGAAAGTATCCCCTATTGTTCCAGCTTCGTCCTCCTCTTGCTCCACTTCTAGAGCCACCTGAAAAGGAGATAAAGATGAGAAGACACAAAATAGAGAAAAAAGCACCACTCGATAACGATTTTCTTTTGCTTCGTATGCTCTTAATGAGGAGCTATTTCTAAACTAGACGACTAGATTTCATGGCAACCATTCCACAAGAAAATTACCCCAGAAGTTCCAACTATCGCTCCATCAAGCCATTCGAAACTACAGTTGCCTGCCTTCAGAGCATAACACTAGTCTCCTACACTCGTCTATAACGAAGTGGGTAAAATGCAACTGCCAAATAACAGGGTAGTAGACGCACAGGATTCACAGAAGCTATCCTCAGTTCTAAATTTCCCCTGTCAAATAAGCCATCACTTGGATTTGATGCCTTCGAAATTGCAAAGCTATGACCTGTAAAGTACTGAGACTGAAGTCCGCCTGCCTTCTTCCCTCACAGATCCTCCTCTCAAGTGCTACCGGTGAAACTAAGCAAAGCTCTCAAAAGCAAACTTTGAGAATGCAGAATTCGTATGAATGCAGTAGCAACAGGCTAAAACATACAGCCAAACCGCGGAGGTACTAGCTTCCGTCTGATGCATAAGGTTGTGACAAAATTTCAGCACCTAAACTGGAGTTCCTCTTTGGAATCAACAATTAAGAACAACGTAGGCAGTTCAAGAACTTTTTACTAGCCGCTGAAGTACAATGTATGATAGGATTAAATTGGCATGCATTTTATTTTCACTATTCCGCGTCTAAATGAAGCAATAGATCACATCGGGCAATTCGCGATGATTTGGTGAACAAAAATCTACAGAGAACAGAGCTAATGTCAAAACGAGAAGAATTTAGATAAAATAACATGTATTATTGTTTACTTTCTGTTTTTTTTTTTATATCATTCTTGAACAAACGAACTAAGCGTGCACGGCCAGACCATGGCGACTGTAAATACAGAATTAGGTTTAAAACCACAACTGCAGCACGTACGAAAATATCCTCTTTTCGTGGCGGAATGACGCCCAGAATTCCAGGGGAAAATAGCAGGCGCGATGCTAAGTAGTATTCGATTGCCTGGTGAGATTCAAGTACCTCATTAATTTCTTCCAAGGCAAATCCACTCGCTCCTTGAAGCTGCTTGTTAGCATTCCACACCGCATCGTCCATAACATCTCCGGGCAAGGACACGGTTGGCGGGGCTGCGCCCTGTCCATTAGTGCTCCCGTTCAACTGCACATTCAACTGCGATAACGAACTCATGTACGCGGCCAGTTTCACGGGATCCACCGCTAGCTCCACGCGGCACTGAGGACAGACAAACCGCGTGAGTCCGGGAGGGACATTAAGCACGGCGCGACAATTGGCACAAGGGAGCTGGATTTTCGTGTTGTCGATCCCGCGCGCCAGCCCTTGCGATCGCAACTGTGGCGGCAGCACCTGCGGCAGCTTACACTTGGGGCATTGAAAATTGAGAATTCCGGACGGCACGTTGAGAATTCGACGGCACCCCGCGCACTGGACTTGGCACGCCGTGGGTGCCGACGTCACCACGGGTGCTCCCCCCGCCTGCACCATGGCCGCAGCCCCTCCTCCAAGGCCAGCAGTCTAACCGAACTCCAAAAGAAACAATGCGCGGAAGCACCGAAGCTCCTACAAAGCAAACACCGCAGACGTAGGCCAAACTACTTCCTTTTGTAGGACTAATATGCTGTTCACCCTAATCTGGGTCACGGTAACTCGTTAAGACGTGAGTGAACAGCGTGCCAAGCTTCGAGATCCTGCCCGAAGCAGTGCACAGAAACGTGACGTGGAAGCGGAAGATGAAAGGAGCGTGACAGAGCACGACGTTACTGTAGCAATGAACAAGAGAGTGCATGAAGAATATTTCCTACCCAACATCTGCCTTGCCCGAGCTCAGGCATGGTTTATATTATGATTAGCATTCCGTAATACAAGGTGCTAATCCCTAAAACTGAGGCGCTCCTGTTCTCTCATTCGTCTGACCAGGATTATCGCCCACACAGGAACTTATCCTTGCATGTGTAGGACTACTCCCTTGGTGGCAAGATCGGGGCCGTTGCATGCGAAGGTGTCCATGAGACCTCACGTCCCAGCAGTGACAAGTGTGTAAGATCAGTGTCGAGGAGGCAGTGCTGCAGGTCGAAGTTCGGTACTGAGAACGAGATGGACTCCACTCCGTCACGAGCAGGATGTAGTCCAAACTTGCCAGATCGCTCATCTTGTGAGGCAATCACGTACGGTCCTATATACTTAGCGCGGAATTTTCCCTTCTTCTCATTGCGCTTCTCCCTACGATATGCGACCAGGTCCCCGACCTTGAACTTCCTGGTGTGTCTAACACGCTTGTCATGGCCCTCCTTCTGCGTGCGCTGTGCCCGAGCGAGATGGTCATGCGCGTGCTCATGAAGTTGAGCCCGGTGAGCCAGCATACCATCGAGATAGCGTTCCAGGTCGACCACACCATCGACATGCGTTCCAGCAGGTGTGGGTGCTACAGCAAGCCTCGGTTTTCTGCCATATAACAACTCAAAGGGCGATAAATTAGTACTGGAGTGCACCGATGTGTTGTATGCAAATATGATGCTGGGAAGCATCATGTGCCAGTACTGGTCGTATTCGCCATTTCGCTCAATAAGCGTGTACAGGGTGCGATTGAATCGCTCCGTCAGGCCATTACATTGAGGATGGTATGGCGATGTGGTTGTATGCTTGACCCTCATGTGAATGGCTAGCACATCCATGAGTGCGTTACAAAATTCAGTACCGTTGTCGGTGAGGATCTCGATTGGAGAAGAGTGCCGCATGATTATCTCGTCGAAGAAGAATTGTGCCACGTTGTCGCAATCCTTCGACTGCAGCGCTCGAACCTCCACCCATTTAGTAAGGTAGTCTGTTGCAACGACTACATATCGATGTCCTTCAGATGTCGTAATCAAGGGTCCCATCAGGTCCATACCAACTCTCGCAAACGGTTCTGTGATTGGTATGTTGGTGAGCAACCTGAGCTCGCTTGTGCGACTGTATGTCCGCTTCACTTGACAAACTGAGCAAGCTTTAATAAAGGATGTGACATCCTTTACCATGCCTACCCAGTGGTACACCTCTTGCAAACGATTTAATGTGCGTTTCACAGCAAAATGGCCTGACAAACGTGACGCATGAAAGAGCTCCAAGATTGAGGGCAACTCTGTCCGAACTGGTACCTGCAGGATGCGTATTCCTCCCATCACGTTCTTCGTGTAAAAGAGGGACCCATCCTTCGCGAGATGTTGGGGAAGATGGTGTCGCACTCGTTTGGCGAAGGTGCGATCAAGGCCAACTGGGAGTGCTCCCGTGGTGCAGGCCAGTGTGAGAGCCTGATGAAGCTCAGTATCCATCCTGACGGTGGTCGTTGGTGATCAGAGCAATGGACTGTTGTGCCGGCAGGGTGAGGAGTGCCTGCCTCGGTGATCTCCTTCCTATTGTCCGGAGCCCACTGTCTCAACAGAGCACCATCATGTATGGTTAGACATTTGTATTTCCATTTGGAGTAGAGATGCCCATGGAGTCTAATATGCAAGAAGATATGTTTATTCATATCTTTTCTTGTACAAAAACATGAAATTAACATACTAAAGTGTTTTGCCTATTAGTTGGAGTGTGTGCTACGGCTTCAAGGATATGTCATGTCAACTTGTATTCTAAGTAACTATAATGAAATAAAATCAATGCTCAAAACATCTATTCTATGAAATCAAATGAGGAGGGATCTGCTTTGACTATCCCATGTTAGCATGTTAACTGTGAGCCATGTGTACGTTCCCCCCTTGGGCCCGGAGGAAGTTTAATTTGCATGTGGGGCAGCGATGACTGCTGGAGGGTAAATCACCCATGGGCCTCCATCACCATTAGCTGTGACGTTGAAAGCTTGCAGTCGAGCGTTGAGGTCGGAGAATTTCGAAAATGGCTCGGGCAGCATCAATTCCGACCGAGTGAGAGCATCGACGTTTTGATGAAGCCGGCCAGGTTTGTGTACTATGTTACACTCATAACTCTGCAGAATGAGGGCCCATCTGGCGAGACGGCCCGTAAGATCACGGGACTTAAGTAATGCCCTGAGAGGTGCATGATCCGTTTCCACCGTGAACTTTGAGCCATGGAGGTATGCACGAAAGTGCTTGACTCCGAAGATGACCGCCAGTCCTTCCTTGTCTGAGATGCCATAGTTCTTTTCTGCCTTTGACAGCCTCCTGCTTGCATAAGCCACCACATGTTCCGCGCCGTCGATTTGTTGTGAGAAGATTGCTCCGATGGCGTCACGACTTGCATCAGTTTGTAGTAAGAACGGTAGCTGAAAATGAGGATAGATGAGAAGTGGAGCGGAGCACAGTGAAAGCTTGAGTTTTTCAAAGGCTTGCTGTTGCTCGGGTCCCCACAGGAAGGGAACATTTTTCTTGAGAAGCCTGTATAAGGGAGCGGCTAATAGGGCAAAGCTGTGCACAAACCGTCTGTAGTGATTGACTAGCCCAATGAAAGATTGAGTGCACTCCAAGTTGACAGGTTGTGGAAACTGCACGACAGCTTGTATCTTGGCTGGGTCTGGGCGAATACCTTTTGCAGAAACAACGTGGCCAAGGTAGACAAGCTCTGGAAGACCAATCACGCACTTCTTCGCTTTCAACTTCAAACTCGCAGCTCGTATTTTGGCGAAGACTTGCCTAAGATCGCGCATGTGCTCCTCGAAATTGCGTGAGTAAATATTCACGTCATCAACATAGACTAGTGCGCATTCCCAGCGTAGTTTGCCTAGTACCATGTCCATGAGCCTCTGAAACGTGTGAGTAGCATTGCAGAGACCCATAGGCATGGTGTTGAAGTGGAACAGTCCTTCCCTGCATATGAAAGCGGTTTTCTCTTTTGCTGTCTCCGTCAAAGGTACTTGCCAGAAGCCAGAAGCAAGATCAATTGATGAAAAGATGGTAGCACCTTGTAATTGGTCTAGCGTGTCATCAATTCGCGGAAGGGGATATGTGTCCTTCTTCGTAATAGCATTGAGTCGTCTGTAGTCGATGCAAAAGCGAGTGCTTCCATCCTTTTTCTCGACAAGGACCACTGGTGACGCCCATGGTGATGTGGATGGGCTAGCAACGCCGGCGTCAAGTAGCTTCTGGACTTCAGTCTTGATGATGTCCTTCTCCTTGTGGCTCTCACGATACCCCACTTGACGTATTGGAGACGCTTCAGTAACAATGTCGTGAGTGAGAAGGGATGACCGGCCCAAGTCTGCCGCATCCTGACTGAAAATGTCCAGATTGCCGTGAATCAAGCGAGTTACCTCATGACGCTCAGCTGGTGTCAAGTTGGCGTCGAGCTTAATGTCCCGCATCACCATCATGAACTTTGCCTGTTCATCATCTTTGATCTCAATGGGCTGGAGGGGCTGACTCTCATGAGAGAGAGAGATGGAGCTGGGAAGCATCTCCTCAATGCCCAAACAGGCATCAGACACCGGTGTCAAGGAATGAACCAACTCAGATCGGACCGCTGATACTCGAGCGACTACCTGATCGCTACGAATTGTGAGCGGAGAGACGGTAGGATTGGCGATCAGTACCTTGAGCTCTCCACGGTAGCGTGAGTCGTACAGTCCATGTGCGGTCATGCCATGAGTCTGCTCCGTGAGTCGTCGCCATGGGTCGACTTGGATGTAGTGATCCCGTGGGCAGACGACTGCTTGGCTGGAACAAAGCAGGTGCTGACTAAGCGGTGGAATGGTGATGTCGCTCGTGGTCCTCAGCAAGAAGGATTTTTGATGCACTGTTGATGGTGGATCGCCTTTCTCACCTGCTGGAGGTACATGCCAGCGATAGAGATGATTATCTCCAGCTTTGAAGTTTAAGAACCGGGGCCAGTCGTATCGATTGCCTGCTACTTCGGCTGCCGGCAGCTCCTGAACGTGTAGTAGCGTCGTTCCAGGCCGCATCGCAACTGCAGACAGAGTGACCAATCTGGACACGTGCGGCTCGGGACACAACTTCATTTGGCGATGTGCGATGTCAAGTACGCTTCCAGTCTTGGATAACTAGTCCAGCCCCAGCAAGACTTTATCACCGGTGCTCACCAACGCGTCAACGGTCGCTGTGATTCCTGCTACTGTAATAGGAACAGTGATCATGCCAAGTGGAGTGTACGTCGTTCCATCGGCGATGGTCACTTGGATATTGGCTGGCCGAATTCTAACTTGAGAAAGTTGAGTGAGAGAAAGAGGAATGGCAGTGAGATTGCAGTCTGTATCAATAATACAGGGTCGTTCAATCCCAAGAATAGTGCCTGGAACTACCCACGGTCGAATGAGGGAGTGCTTGCTGGATGGAGCAACGCAGTTCAACATGTAGAAAGTGACGGACATGAGAGCCATGTCGGGTGGCCTAGTAACTGTCAAAACATCCCGGCCACGCAAGGATGCACGTACTAGTTTAAAGGCTTTGCAGCCTGTTTGTTAGATTGTTGCTGCTGGGCCTTCCATTCGGGCAGACACTTGAGCATGAGTGGCCGAAGTGGGCAGCCTATGACGTTATGTCCCATCTCACCACAAATGCCGCATGGGTAGACCCGTCGTTGATACGGAGGTCTGGTTCCGTCAGAAGATGTCGTTGACGGTGAAGCTTTGGGAGCAAAGTGTGCGTTTGACCGAAGCTCCTGCAGGTCCGTAGCCAGCGATTGAACTAGCTCCTCAAGTGCCATGGGCTCATCAAGCTCATCCGTGGGAGAATTCGAATCAGCCAAGGTCATCAGAACGGGCACCTTCGGCTTGAGGGCACGAGCAGGATCAACCCGCGAGAACTGGATGCACCGCTTAAGATGATGCAACATGGCCTCATCACTAGCAAATGTATGAACACCAGCCTCTTTCATGAGATCAGGAGGAAGTGATCGGATGAAATGGGCACGCGCCGTTTGTCGCATGAATTCGCCATGAGTGGAAGTAGCGATCTTCGCATATTTGACGAATCTAGAGAAATGAAGATCCAAGTTGTCGCCTGGCTTGAACTTCGTGCTGGTGAGGTAGTCCCATGCCATGTTATGCTGATCGGTGGGAACGAACAATTGATGAGCCAGTTCCTGTACGCGTTGCCAGCTAGCAAATATGTGAGGATCAGCACGAGATTCGAACAAGTCTCTCGCATCACCTTGCAGACAGGAGCGGAATTGTGAGATGCAGTACAAATCCGGGGCGTTGTATGCATTGGCGACAGTAGTGAAGTCCCGCAAGAAAGTGGCGAAGTCATCATGAAGAGAATAGCGACCAAAGGTGAGTGCAGGCAGTCTCCCCATGTTGTCACGGTGCACGCGAAGAGCTGGAACCGGTAATGGTGATGTCAATGAGTATGCTGGCAGCGGTGTTGAGATTCCAGGTGTCGTGGTTGGCATGTGTGGAACTTGATGCTGAAGTGACGGGATCGATGCTGAAACGGGGGGTGTATGTCGATATCGACTTGCAATAGCATCAAGTCCCGACATGACTGGCCGTATTGTGTTAAGAATCTGGTCTTCCAGCAGGAAAGCCGTGACCTCCTCTGGACTCATCGCCAGCAGCTGTCGACGAATATCATCGAGCTGTGTCGATGCCGCTTCCTCTTCGGTAGTTGTTATATGCTCGGCATATGTTTGAAGAAGCGTTGCCTCCTCTGGTAAGTCCTCCAGGCCCGGAGTGAGTGAAAATCCTTCCGTGGTACTGAACTCAGATGTGACGCCTGAAGAGCCGCTGGCCATTGCTGGTCGTGACACGGGAAGCTTGGAGCTCTTGAGAGACCCGTCCATGACTCTACCACAGCGCCGGTTGATCCCGTGGGATCGGGAATCGATTCCAGGGAGACGCCACGACCTCGATGTCTAGCTGTTCAAAGTTCTTTGTATAGATGGCTGCTCCTCGCTCTGTGAAGCCGTCTCGCGTTCGTTGCCACACCGAGATGTGGTAAGTGTGTCGCTCTTCTCGGAACGCTACCAGAATGTCAAAGAGGCCAAATGCTTTGGGACTTTGATGATGGACGTCTGCCCGTGCTGAGTGAATTGGATCAGAGGTTCCCGGGATCACTCGTAAGTCCTGTCCCCACACCCGGAAAGAAACAGACTGGACATACCCCCGTAGACGTGGATAAGTGGCAGGTCGCTTACCAGTAGGTGATGGTAATGTGCGAACTTGGTACAGCAGGTGGCACAATGGCTCACTGAGCAGGTAGAGGATTGCACTGCGAGACAACGCAACACCACGTTGTCCAAGGATTCGTGGTGTGGAATCCTGTGTGCCGGCAATGTGTTGACTTGGTGGAGCTCCCGTGATTTCCGAGGCAGTCGCTTGGTCGTCGGGGAGAAGCCTCCTTTGAGCTACAGCCAACGCCGGTGGCGCAGATAACGGAGCTGCTGGAAGGATGATGGGGTCCCTGCTGCGTAGTTCCTCCAAGTTGATGTTCGAGGTCTGTCGCCAGTTAGTTGACACCGGTGTAGATTGATGGGTCATCGATGAAGTGCCCTCTCCACTGATGTGCTTGCCCCCAACTTGTTGCAGTATTCGACTGTGCCGTTGATCCAAGGTGACCAGGAGGCTTCGATCAGGACTCTGAGAAGGAGTGTGATAGCTTTCTTCACCAAGCTGCTCAAGTCGCTGGATTTCCCACTCAAGCTCTTCTTCAGGAGTTCTGGTGCGTTGAAGCATTGCCCACACGGCCTTGCTCAGTCGTTCGTCGTGGTCAGCCATGCATCGTGTTGCTCCAAAAATCCACCATCTCACACTTGTGTTTCTGAAGCAGGTACCCGGCGTCTCCACCAAATATGCTGTTCACCCTAATCTGGGTCACGGTAAATCGTTAAGACGTGAGTGAACAGCGTGCCAAGCTTCGAGATCCTGCCCGAAGCAGTGCACAGAAACGTGACGTGGAAGCGGAAGATGAAAGGAGCGTGACAGAGCACGACGTTACTGTAGCGATGAACAAGAGAGTGCATGAAGAATATTTCCTACCCAACATCTGCCTTGCCCGAGCTCAGGCATGGTTTATATTATGATTAGCATTCCGTAATACAAGGTGCTAATCCCTAAAACTGAGGCGCTCCTGTTCTCTCATTCGTCTGACCAGGATTATCGCCCACACAGGAACTTATCCTTACACCTTTTCCTGCACCATGAACCTACTTTAACATTCGTTCCCACGAACCATCGAACGCATTTGTTTTTTGAGCGAATTTCCACGATTTACATGATGACTTCCTGTCATGCTTTCACATTTTCTGGTTCACTTTAACATTCTCAGTTACTTTCACCTTTGCTCCTTGGTAGAATGTGGAGAACTCTTAACCTATTCCATAATCCCGCATAACTAGCCACTTAGGTGTTAAAAGCAAGCAAGGAGGGTAAGGCCAAAAGAGAGAGGTGCAAGCAAAAAAAGTGAGGAGAGCAAGGCTCTCCTCTAGTATATATATGTAAAAGAGAGAGTAGTTATCTCTAATGATAACTTGATGATAACACAACGACCACACTTTTATTATCCAATAACTACAACTAAACTGCGCATTTACTATCCGTGGAAGTTAATTCCAAGGTAATTATTAGGAGTTAATTCCTAAGGGTAGAAAGTTCCTGGGTCGCCTAGGTTGTATCATAACACTCCTCCTCGACCAAGGAACGCCTCATTCAAAACTCTTCTTGAAGTAAAACCCAATGGGAAACCTCCAAGATAGAGAAAAGAGTGCGCCCTTTACAGAAGGTCTTGGAGAGGGCGCATTCCGACCTTATGTACCAACTCGCGGTGTTTGTATGCCGGTAGAGCCTTAGTCACCATATCCGCGATGTTCTTCGTGGATTCAATTTTGGTGATGGCGACCTGACTTGAGTCTACAAGATCTTGCATATATCCGAATAAAATTGGGTTGATGAGCTTCACTCGATCAGCTTTGATGAAGCCAGTGGAGACTTGGGCTACAGCTGCGGCATTGTCTTCAAAGATCACAGTTGGGGCTACGGAATCTTGTAACCTGCATTGATCATAGATTGTTCTTACCATTGTTCTTAGCTATACCGCTTCCCGTGCAGCTTCGTGGAGGGCGAGAAGTTCTGCGTGGTTGGTGGAGGTGGCCGTCACCGTTTGCTTGACTGACTTCCACGAAATTGGCGCCCCGTTCTTCAAGAAGATGTAGCCGGTTTGAGATTTGCCATTGGTCTCATCCGTCCGGAACCCGGGGTCGGCGTATCCTACTATCTTTGCATCTGCAGCTTTGATGAAGTACAAACCCAAGTCTTCTGTGCCACGAAGATACCTTAGCAAATGTTTGATGGCGGCCCAATGTTGTTGAGCAGACTTCTTGTTGTGGCGTGCCAAAACGCTGGTTGCAAATGAGATATTGTGGCGAGTGTGGGTGGCGAGGTGCAAGAGCGCGCCGACCACTGCGAGGTAACTGGGTTTATCCACCTCTTCCTCCTCCTCCTCGCACGAGTGGTATGGATCCTCGCTAGTGTTGCTGCGCCCGATCATTGGTGCTGAGGTCAGATTTGCATCGGCCATGCCTAAGTTCTGAAGAAGCTTGAGGGTGTAGGATTCTTGGTGGAGCAGGATGCTACCATCTGGAAAGTGTTGTATCTACAGGCCTAAACAATATGTAGTCTTGCCTAACAATTTCATCTCAAACTGGCTTTTTAGCAAGTTCTCAACATGATGGCATTCAGTTCTTGTCCCTATAATGTTGATATCATCAACGTAAACAACAAGAATTGCATAACCAGGGGGTTTGCATAGCACAAGAATGCATGGAAGTGTTGGGTCACAGGAAAAACCTTTCTCAGTGAGGAATCGGCGAAGGTGGTGATACCACGATCTGCCGGCTTGCTTCAGGCCGTAAGGGCCTTGCGGAGATGGATTCCGACAAAGTGACCGGGAGCTGCAACTGGGACCGTGGGAAGAAAATCCGGAGGTGGCTTGATGAAGATAGTCTCCTCGAGCTCGCCATAGAGATATGCTGTAACAACATCTAGGAGTTGCGTAGCAAGGGAGAGCTGAACTGCAAGAGCAAGTAGGTACCTGAAGGATGTGCAATCCATCACTGGGGAGTAGGTTTGATGATAATCAATTCCGAGGTGCTGATTGAATCCTTGTGCCACGCAGCGGACCTTGTATCGAACGATCTCGCCGTGCTCATTCCTCTTGTGGGTGAAAACCAGCTTGTATCCAATGGGACGGGTTGATAAGTTGGTGTGCAGTTGGCCGAAGACGCCACGCTTGCGGAGAGAGTCATACTCCGTTGTTAGTGCATGTTGCCAGTCGGGCCAATCTGGTCTGGCATTGGCTTGGTCAAGGGTAGTGGGTTCAGGATCAAGGTTGAGAAGTTTGGTGGCGAAGGTTGAAACGTCGAAGATGAGACATTCGGGTTCCATGTACTGAGATTCGGAGGTCGCCGGTTCCTTCGATGATCAGAGAGACTTGGCTGGTCGTGGGGTTGGTTTTGGTTGCGGGGGTAATTGCTTCTTGGAAAGGGGTGGATTTCCGGATCCTGGGATTGGCTTCCAAAGAATAAGAGGGCTAGTTTCAAAGTTATCCGGGATCTGTTGGGCTAAGGTTTAAAGGTGGAGAAGTTTTTTAACTTCAGTTTCAGCGATTGCCGTGCGTGGATCGGGGTTCATGGAGAGAGACTCAACGGCACGGAAGGTGAGAGGAGCAAAACAGGAAGAAAACTGAAGTTTTAGAAAAACCGTCTCTATAAATCTGCAATTTTTGAAACGTGCCTTGTGTAGGGTGCCATTACGGGGGTCTATGTACCTGATGATGCTGGGAGAATCGAAGCCTAGATATAATCCTTCTAGGCGATGGGCACTAATTGTGCGGATTCGAGGTTCAGGTGCCGGTATCCAGACCTGGCATCCAAAGACACGGAGATGACGGATATTTGGTACACGGCCAGATACTAGTTCGAGAGATGTTTGGGTATTGAGCAAAGTTGGTCTGAATCGGAGAAGGGTAGCAGCATGAAGAACGGCATGACTCCACATAGAGGCAAGGAGGTTAGCTTGGAGCAGGAGGGGGCGGGTGATCAACTGGATTTTCTTAATGTATGCTTCAGCTAATCCGTTCTGGGAATGCTCGTAAGGAGCGGAATACGTGAGATCAATCCCTGAGGCGGTACAATAGTCTTCGATTGCATGGGATTTGAACTCCTAGGCATTATCCATTCTAAGTGTCTTGATCGGCTTATCCGGGAACTGGTTGCGAAATCTAATGAGCATCGCGAGGAGTCTTGGGAATGCCATGTTCTGGGTGCTAAGGAGAGATAGTTCTCCATGGCTTCCAGAGGCATCAACTAGAACAAGAAAATAGGCAAACTGACCGGAGACGAGGTTAATGGGTCCGCAGATGTCACCTTGTAATCGTTCCAGTGGTTGAGGCTGGGCCGTAGGTAGCGTCCACCGTGATGGGTGCTTCGAGTACTTGCCTTGTATACATGCGGTGCAGTCATCAACCTTGGCTGCATCACTTGGGATGAGAGTGTGGACGGTGAGGACCGGTATCATGCGGCGCAGAAGGGTCGTGCCCGGGTGCCCCAGTCGACGATGCCATATCTGCGCCTTAGGTAGTGTCGTTGTATGATAGGAGCGCAACTCTGTAGTCGAATAGATTCGTATCTTATACAGTCCGGAAGGTCCAGCAGGAATCTTCGTGATGGTTTTAGTTCGCACTTGTAGTGCCATGTGTTCATCATTATTTTCCAAACTTGTGGAAATGTGGATCCCATTGGAGCGCACATCTTGGTAGCTGATCAGGCTACTGGGGGCGTCCGGCGCATACATCGCCTTACTACACACGAAGGGGAATCCCCCGGGCAATACTATCGTTGTCCGGCCCTCCCAGAACTTGAAGTTCCGGCTTCCGGCGATGGTGAGTACACTACTAGAAAATGGGGTTAAATGTGACTCCAAGAAATGACTGCATGTCCGAAGTTACTGAGCAATGACTCTAGATTGGGATTTTCCACTGCTGAAGCTTGAGTCATGATCGTGGAGTCACAACATAGTCATGTTGTATGACTAATCCTAAATCTGTTGCGGTTTGCCATGTTCATCCGCATTTTTTCATTGAATTGATGTGATGGAGATGACGGTTTAGTCACGAATTGCCGTAGTCATTTAAGTCCACTACTAAATGACTCTAAGGTTACTCATGGAGAAGTGGGTCATTTCAGAAAAATTTTAGTCGGGCAGGGTTTTTTTTTCTGACGTGGTCGCAGTCATTTTTTAGTGAACCAGATGTCATTTAAATGATGGCAGAGAAACTTAGTTATGAGCGTCATTTTAGTCAAGTTTTTGGTCTTCACTGAAGGTACGTCATGTGCCTCGTAACTACAGCTCAACTACTACATGACTTAGCAGTGACTCTTGGAACACTGTCTACAAGAAAGCATGCAGTTCAATGCAAGTCACAAAGTGTCATGAAAGCAACGCTCAACATAAGGTACCATTTAAGTTGAGTCCACATGAAATTCAGAAACATTGTTTGGCATCAACGACACCGTCATCACGGGGAGGTACTGTAACTGAAAAGTCTGAAAAGTTAAGCCGCCATTCCTGAAGAAATGGGGAAAAAAGTTACATGCTACTACGGCCCTGCAGGTGTTCGATCATTCCTGGCTACAGAAAACAACTTCCTCACCAAACGAGTATTGCCTTGAATTTCACAGCCAGTTTAGATCTTGAGCACTTCGAACTCCCGTGCCTCGATCTGTTCGAAGTGAAGCTCGTCGCCAACACGCACAGCATTGTTTTGGCAGAAAGTTGGAAAGCCGTCAGCGAAGAAACACCAAGTCTGCCGCTTAGAACTTTCGTGTTCACTTCCACGCTTGCTATTGAGCCATGCAGCGTGTATGTCTGGTCCTGAAACTTCTCCTCTCCTACGTCGCGCCAAAAGTGTGTAGGGATGTCCTGCACGCTTACTTTTGAGCGTCATTTCGAATCAATTTTTTTATGTTCATTATGTGCCCCATAACTACAGTTCAACTACGAAATGACTAAGTAGTGACTCATAGATCACTGTCTACAAGTCAGCATGCAGTTCAATGCAAGTCACAGTAAAGTCATCTCAGCAAACGCTCACCATAATGAACCATTTAAGCCAAGTCTACAGTAAATTTAGGGATTACTCTACAGATTTGATGAAGGCTCTCCGCCACTGACTCCACCTGGAGGATTCACGACAAAGGCGCCATCAAGTGCATCGGGAGCAAAGATTTGGAATTCAAGTTCGGACTAGACATCTTGCGTTCAAATTGACGGCGTAGTGAAATTCGAACAAGCGATTCACATCATGCATGGTCATGCGGCAAATCTGGTCCTGATATGGTTATGGTGAGCCGATCAAGCAACACCGTGACAACATTGGTGGCTAAAACTGAGGGGTCCCATCAGATTACAGCCTCCTGTGCGTCAAATTACCAATTCACATGGTTTAGACTGACAAAAAAATTTGCATCGTCCCAAAAAATGATGACTACATGACTATACAGTGACTCTTTCAACACTGTCTACTGTACAGCATGTAGTGCAAAGGAAGTCATATTAAAGTCATCGTGTAGGGACTTCAGTGGGGATTAAGTCACTAACCTCAGTAGTGGTGAGTAAGCAAACTGCTGAGGCCAGAAGAAGCGGCTGAAATCGGTGTCGTTGATGAGCCACGTCTAAGAGACGAAGCACCATTCTGCAGAAGTCCATGGAAGAGGCAAGGGCCGAGAAAGCCAAACCTGTAGAAGCCAATGCCCAGTGGAAACAACCGAGTCTGACAGTGGCCTCGCACTGATGAGGTTAACAGCAACCCCTGGAATTGTGCCAGGCCACAACTTGCATGGAAGAAAACGAGGTTGATATGCAACCTGATAAATGAATTGAGGAGAAGAAAGTGTCCTCAGAAAAAGAACGAATACATGCAAAAAAGCGTTCAAGTCTTAATAAGCCACTCAGTTACAAAACGTGCAACGGTGCGAGATTTGCACTATTCTCTCAAAACTACATGTAAGGTACCATATGAGTTGAGTCTACATGAATTCTGTGATGCGGAACACCGTCAGGCTTCAACGAAACACTCGAAGCGGGTGACCTGCAATGATGCCTAATAATCTGCATTCGCAAGCAAATTGTCTTCCTCAGACAATTCAATGGCACCAACAAGATTTACCATACCTGCTGGAACATGCAATCTGTGCGGTGCTCTTAAGCCGGTACTCTCCGTTGATGTGTAGATAAATGCGTCTGCAACCTCGACCACTTCTCGTCTGGCTCGTGCCTCTTTCCTCAACACAACTTTCCAGCCAGGTTTATCACTAATATTTGAGAAGAAAACTTGTGTGGCTTGGCTTGGAAAGATGAAAGGGTCTGCCAAGCGAGGGAGTTTATGGCGAAAATTCACTGTGAGGAAACCTGCATCGTCGCGGATGTACGTGGGGTTGCCTCATTGTCTTGTGTTTTATTCCACTCACATCGCAAGAGAATGATCTTCATAGTGAGTGCACCATAATCCAACTCCAGTATGTCCTTCAATACTCCTACGTAGTTCACAGAAGTTTCTTGCGAATTCAAAGGCACCTCCTGAAACAGCGACGCCACCCCGGAGTTGTAGCTTTGCAAGTGTAGTGTTTTCTTATCCTCCACTCGAAATTGGTTACCAAATGCCATCACTCTGCCATACCGTGTCGCTCTTTGTGATGGCCTCTTACTCAGGAGAAACCTGTCCATGTCTTCCGGATTCCGCAAATCTAAGTTGGATGCGTTCACCGTGCGTTCAATCCAATCTGCTAGAGTGGCAGTTGCAGGATTCTCATCTACTTCACTGCTCCACTCCCTGCAAAAACTACGGTTCCAATGAGTATCCCAGGATATGCGTACAACTTGCAGTGAAGATACAATGATTCCAGCACATCAACGAGAAGCAACATGTACAAGGGCTAGGTTCAAATTACCGATACAGATCTTGCATGGCTGATGCATTTGATAGCACGTAGTGGTGGGCTACCGCTCTCAACTCTGGAGACAAAATATACGGTTTTGATGCCCCTTGCAGGACCTCTTCAGCATCACCGTATTCTTCGTCTTCATCCCATACACGTCTTTGAGTTCCTTCGAATCGGTGGAGATACTCCGTAATGAAGCCTATGCATTCATCTTTCATGTATCCCTGAGCCATGCAAGCCTCTGGACGCGCCATGTTCCTGACATGGTTCTTCAACACTTTCATGTATCGTTCGACAGGATACATCCAACGAGCACTAACAGGGCCACACAAGTCAAGCTCATTCGCCAAGTGGTATGGCAGGTGCGTCATGATATCAAAAAATGACGATGGAAAATGTATCTCTAATAACGCCATGCTCTCTGCCACATCCGCTTCAAGTGAGGGAAAATCTGCGGGATTGTACACCTTTGTGCACAAGCGGCGAAAGACCCGACACATTCTCATGATAGCCGTTCGAGGTCCGGGTTCCATCAATCCACGCAGACCTAGTAGCATCACTTGCTGCATCAGAATGTGGTAATCGTGGGACTTTAACCCACCAAAATTCTTCTTCCGGAGACATTTGCCAAGGTCAGAAGAGTAACCACGAGGCGTCTTCAAGGATTCGATGCACTTCACAAACTTCTCAAACTCTGCGTCGGACAAGACATAAGAAGCGCGCGGTTTCACCATCTTCCCTGCCTTTCGTGGGTTTGGAGTTAGCCACAGGTGTTGCTTAATGTTCCTCCTCTGTAAATCTCTTCTAACTTTCACGGTGTCCTTCTTCCCTGCGATGGTCTTCAAGAAATTCTTTGCTAAGTTGAGTTCGCAATGCATGACGTCCAACGTGTTCCGAATGAGAAGATCCTGAACATGGAAGAACACATGCGAAATTACATTACAGGGGTGTCGTCTGCATCTAAAGTCACTGCAACTACTACATGACTACGTAGTGACTCATGCAAGTCATCTTAAAGTCACACATGGAAATCCCAGTGGTCATAAAGTCACTGACCTTCCAATACGGCAAACGGAAGAGAATGCTCAGACGTTTAACGCCATGTTTTTTCGAAGGATCGCCAGCAGCACCCCACCTATTTCCTGCCGCTTTCCAAGCCTCGCGCTCCAGAGCATGACGAATCTGGTCTTCCACTTTCACTTGCCTTGGTTTAGATCGATGTTCAATCTCTCCGTTGAAGTGGTCCTTCAGTTCAGATGATCTGTAAGGGTGATCTTCAGGTAGCCAACGTCGAGTACCACCGTAAGTTTGCTTCCCAAGTTCGGTTGAATGCTCTGCATCTAGATCCTCTCCACAACAAGGACATGCGGCGTAGCCTTGATGAGCAAAACCGCCGACGGTGCCGTAGCCTGGGAAGTCATGGATTGTCCAGAGCAACATGGCCCGCAATTGGAAAGTCTTGGAGCCAATTTCCTTTGATACATCGTAAGCTGGCACCCCAGTCCATAACTCTACGAATTCATCCAGAAGAGGCTCTAAGTACACGTCAAAGAGATCAGATGTCACCGACTCCTTCCCTGGTATCAAAAGAGCTAACATCATTAAAAACTTTTTGGTGCTCAGCCATGGAGGCAAATTGTAGTTCAACAAAAGAACGGGCCACGTTGACCATGTAGATCGGTTCTGTTTGTAAGGGTTGACTCCGTCGGCTGCTAGAGCGAAATGGACGTTTCGAGCATCAAGTGCAAAGCTCGGATCGACATTTTCTTCAAAATGTCGCCATGCCTTGGAGTCACAGGGGTGTCTAACCAAACCATCTCCCCCGTCTTGGTTGCTCCTGTTCTCTGCATGCCATACCATAAGCTTTGAGATGCTTGGACTCATATACATGCGCTGCAATCGTGGAATGATAGGAAAGTGACGAAGGACCTTCAACGGATAACAACGCCGCTCCTCGTCTCGGTATCTACGGCCTCCACATTTAGGACAGCGTAGTGCATCCTCATGGGGTCCCCGGAATAGCAAACACCCGTGCTCACATGCATGGATGGTGTTGTATGTCAAACCCAACCTTGCAGTAAGGGACTTTGCAGCATGATGTGTTCTCGGCAATGTATTTTTCTCGGGCAACACATGCGAATGCAAAACGCTGAAGAGCTCGTTTGCACATTGGTCGCTAATGCCGTGCACCGTGCACAAATTCATCAACAACACTGTAGCCGCAAGCTTGCTGCAACGAGACCCCTCGTATAAGTGCTCCAGAGAATCCTCTAGAGCCTCATCACGACACTCATGTTCTTCAACTTCGTCTGGAACTCCCGCATCCATGGCATCTTCATGAACAGAATCGGCAATGCGAAAGGCATCCCTGACTTCCTCGCCAAGCCTCTCAACTGCAGATGGTTGAACGTCCACCGCTGGTAGCGCCTGCTCGACCATGCCACGAGTGTCGACGGTGGCATCAATCCCAGTATGTTCTGGCTCAATCGGAAGACTTGTATCAGCAGCATTACGTGCTCCATCGCGCGCTGCTTCAATGGGTCCCCAGAAACCATGTTCCCATTCTTCGTCTGAAGAATCTCTTTCGCCTGGGCCTCTCCAAATCCGTGACTCAGGGTGTCGACCGTTTTGGATGAGATGCTCCCGCACATTCCGAATGAAGAGTCTTTTACGCCCCTTACAATTGTTGCAAGGGCAAGGCATTCTCTGAACATTGCTCTCCCTCGCTCGCTTTAGCTCCCTGACCCAGAGTCTGTCATCCCGTGAACGCTGCCTTCCAATGTCAGTGATCGGTAGTCTGTTTGGAAACATATTTTCTGTCTGAAACCATGCGCAATTAAGATGGGTTAGCCATGGAAACACATGTCTCAAAAATGTCTCGTAATCGTCCTGAAAAATTGCAAGTAGGTCACTCTCGAATGGGACGACCCTTGATCAAGTCTTGGCAATCTTGAACAAGGTAGAGCAGTCACTGCATGATTCAACAATAGAAGCCATGACTCACCAATGAATCATGACTAATAGTCTAAGACATGACTCACCAATTACTCCTGACTAACTTACCAGTGTATTAGACTCCGAAATGACTTCAAAATGACTATTCAATAACTTCTGAATGACTGTAACCATGCGCCAATTATGGAGATAGTCACTTCACTATGACTGCTGGAAGTCATTTCTATCAACATGACTCTCACTGGCTTTTCATTCTGCAATCCCCACACATTGCATTACATTCTGTGTTATGCATATGTTGTTCCTTAATACTGAAGACCAAGACATCTATGTGGTACTCTACCAGTGCCAGATAGAGTGGAAAAGTTGGGAGACAAACAACAAATATTGTATTGTAATTTCATTTTCGGATCGATAATCAAAAGGAAGCACGGAATGGAGTGGACAAAGCCATCATTGTGACCAGCCAGACACTCGAACTTCAAATCTGATCATGACATCACTCATATTTCAAATCTGAATGAGATAGCACTCATACTTCAAATCTGATATCGAGTAGATTATTCTACTCAAGAACTAAATGTACTCATTTTTCCACTCCATTGTTACTCTTGCGCTTTCGTTGTTTATTTATCAGAAGAATGACTCCAACATGGCTCAGTAATGACTTCTAAGGGACTTAACAATGTCTAACGTGCAGAGAACAGTGACTTCACCGTGACTAGGGGAAGTCATCGTGGAGCACAGACTCGACTTCACCGTGACTAACGAATTTCCCTACAACTTCAGGGATTACCTTACACGTATATGTTTTGACCATGACACGGAAAAGCCTAGAATTAGGTTTAAGGCTCACCATGTATCCCTAAGTCCTGCAATCGCATAGACATGTATGTGGGCAGTTTGTAGCAGGGATTAAGAGCGCACCTGGCAGAGTTTCCGAACTGCAGAAATGGCGGACCTCCTCGCAGAATGTTGATGAACAATGGAGAGCCGCCAGCGCCCCTAACCCTATTCGCCAATCAAACAAACTGTGTTAGCGTACGTAGTTTCTATGGGTTCGTTAACGTGCAGGAAGTGCATCAGATGTAAATCTGCAAGAACGAGAAAGAGAGACTCAACAATTGACGCGTTTCTGGTTTCCTAAAACTCCCAGAGTCTCTGGCTCGATACGGTAAGCCCTGATGTTTCTTGTCCTTCGAAATGCAAAGCCCTGATGCATGAAAGAATGGGTGTGCAGGCGAAACTTACCGCAGCTCATGGATTCGGAGATGGAGGGCACGCCGCCAGAGAAGTCCGAGTACGAGCTGGCTCGCGACCGCAACGTAGCAGAGGTGCAGAAGCAAATGGCTCCGGTTTACGCAGCGCTGAAAGAATGGTGAGTACCCCCGAAGCAGGCTGTCATGGCGGCGCAATTCTAGGGTTTAATGCAAATGATTGCTGTCCGTTTCACCTTTTCTCCCTCAAGTTTTCCAGTAGTTGGGTTTGTGATGCAAGACAGTCACATGATATGACTCCCAACTAGAACGTGACTGGAAACGAGTGACGTCTTAATGTCCAAGAAGTTAGCAAATAGTCACAGGGAAGTCGATGACCAATCACCATCACAAACGCAATCTACCGTATTGCCGCCACGTGAGAGTACTCAGCAAACCCTAGGCAATGCTTCTCATCTTCTCCACACCATCAGCTGCCTCTACGTGCCATTGTCTTCAGACTAATGCGAGTTAGTTTAGCTCGGCCCTCTCTCCTTTAGATCTCCGTGTTTCAGTCAAACGTGTGGTTTAGCGGCTTCGTGGTGGCGCAGGGATGCCTCTAAAACCAAGCCAAAGCAGGTCCGATCTGTAGCTCCGCAAGTCAGTCAAGACACGGTACAAGTCTGTCGAAGTGCAAGGCGGCTCTGTCTAGGAGGGAAAGAAGTGATGAAGGCTCCCGGGATAGATCAGAGTGAGAAGCGAGGTGAGCACAACACGCCTCCAATGTCGAGCGCACGCGGGTCTTCGTCAGAGGCGACGAATACCAATGATGAGGATATCGCCACAGGTATGATGCACCTCGCCATTGCTTGTTCCCATGTTGAACGGCAATCCAACACAATCAATAGAGTCGCAGGTACAAAAACACTCCGCTCCTCTACTATTTGGTTTAGGATTTCGATTCTGCATTTCTTTTAACTTCGACACCAACTCAGCCATGGAGGCTATGCTTGCTGATGTTTAAAGTATGGTCAATGCACCATAATTGATCCCATTTAAACTCAACTAATATCAACAATTCTTGTCGCAGCATCGGCGTTCCGGCACATAGATTCATCCGAGGAGGACGCCGACCTCTCCGACTCTCAACGGTTACTGGATCGCAGGGCGCCAAAGAAGAAGCACCCAGTTCAGGCTCTACCCGCAGTGAAGATGCACCCGCGGCCTCCTCCTCCTCAAAATCCCTCGGAATCATACGGGAATCCCAATTGGTCTTGGATCCCAGGCCATTACATTCCTAGTGCTGCAACCGCATCAAACCTTTGGGCTGTAGGGCCGCCACCAGTCTTTGAAACTCATTGGTCTGGCCAGAGTTCAGGCTGCCAAGGCGAAGAAGGCAATGACCGAGCCCCAGACAGTGCGGATCGCTCATCCAGGCGAAAGAGGAAAGCAGAGTACGATTTGGAGAGCAGACAACGGGCTACATCCGGGAGAAAACCGAACCGAGTATTCGTTCTACCAGGCGGAGAAGTGGATGTGACATGCGAGGGGAAGAACGCATGGGACGAAGCCATACGGGAATTGGTGCCCAAATGCCTTGACATGTCAGTGGTTTCGTGGTCCAAGCACGAGGAACACACGCTGCAACGACTTAGAGCTGCCCTAGACAATGAGTTCGAGTACTTAGGAAATCCGTTGAGCATTCACGGCTTCCGACTGTCAGTGATGAAGTTCTTGAAGGCAGAGAGAGCTCGACTTAAACATGCGTGGCTGAAGGACAAAGACTCCGCGCCTCCTCTTCACGTCAGCGATGCAGAGTGGGCTTCCCTGAAGGCATATTGGAGCACGGATGCGCAGAAGGTTAAAGCTCAGAAGATGACCATCGCTAGACAAAGCGTTCGCAGTGACGGACTTCTAGGGAGAAGAGGCAGGGCTGCTCGGGAAGCACGGCTGGTGAGAGTATACTCATCCGCTGAACTGACTCGCTGTAACTTTGTACACCATGCAGCTGCTTCTTGCTGAATGTTGTGTGCTTACATGTTGGCAGAGGGAGGGGCGTGAAACTAGCCCGGGAATCACAGATGTGGCGCAAACGAGGATGGCCACTTCATCGCGTGGCGGCCAAAACAAGGTAAGAGTGACAGTGCCATCCTGAATCGTGACTAAGACAAGACTCCCCAATGACTCGTGTGGAACTTATTAGTATGTTAGACAAAAAAATGACTTACACATGCCTATTCAATGACTTCTGAGTGACTCAAACCACTGCCACGGTACATTTTGCTCGAGTAAGAACGCAGTGACACTGTAGTTACTGCTTAGTTGCCGGAATGTCATTCATAAGTTGGGTGTGCGTGCGAGTGATGACATAGTTATATATGGTGACACGCTTTTCCGCGGGTTCATGAAACTGCAAATTACTTGTTGCTATTGTGTGATCAGAGACAGGGCGAAGGTGACTCCGCTCGATTGGAATCCCTGGAATGCTGGAAGAAGGAGGTGGATGTCAAGTTCGACAAATTCTTATCGGGCATGGAAGAATTGCGCTCCATGTTCAAGTCCGTTGTAGGGAAGGACAAGTTGACAGACGACGGCAGCCCCTCCATGACAGAATCTGCTTTGGAGAACCAACAAGAGCAAGTCACTAAACCAAAGAAGGGTGCTGGGAAGGAGAAGCAACCCGTTTTGAGCAAAACGGGCAAGAAAGAAGGTGGTCGAACTACACGGAGGACTCTGAACGTGGATCAATCGAATGACAACATCCCCTTCGTTACAGACCCTGACATGGATTCGAAGGCAGAAACAGGAGACACGCCATCATCGGTCCAGAATGTAGTGCAGGAGGTCCAAGAACAGCATGCGCAAGGGGACGATGAAGCGGTCGTGGCGGACCCTACGATGGAGACACCCAGATCACAACAGCCCTCCTGTGGTCCACCAACATCCACGACGGAGATGGAGAATCCTGGGTGTCCAACGACACATCAAGACTTGCCCCCTCCTGCAGCTGAGGAGCACGTGGAGGTTGTAGCCGAAGAAGATGACGTTTACCTAACCGCAACACCCGATACCGGAGGACCTTCCCAACACAGCAATTCCGAGGACGGAGATAAAAACCCAGCGGATGAAGTGACGAGCAAGGTGTCTGCGGGCACGGAACTCGCCGCCCATGCGCCGCCACCGACTGCTCAGGAGAAGCCTACAGAAGCAACACCAGAACCAGGATCTCCAATTCAAAGGAGAAGCAAGAGAGCACCGAGGTCACCGAAGCAGGTAATCCACCTATCACCTTCCATTCACATTCCATCAGTTGAAATAACAGTAACCTCCCGTACTCAACTGTTGAACTTCTCATCTCTTGGGCCACTGAGCGCCCCCTCATCTACCATTCATTCCTTGCATTCCCTGGTATCTTAAACACCAAAGTGAATCCCGTTCGTGTACAGGCAAAGGGGCAGAAAAAAGAACCAAAATCAAAGTCGACTTCCGCAGCAGAGAAGAAAACTTCTGTACTCTCCACAAAACAGGTATGGTGTTCATCAAGCATTAATGAATGTCTTCTCTGTGCAAGAACCCCCGAAGCACCTTCAGCAGCTAATTGGTGTTGTTCTGTACAGTTTTTCATTGGGGACGAAGTCTTCCTCATGAACCCGCGTGCCCCCCGCCAGAAAGCCGCAGTCGGGAAGATTAGTGGAATTTCAGGGAAACACAAGTTTCATTTCCAAGACATCCCCGAAAATTGGTTCAAGATTGATGTAGAGGATGTGTTGCTTCCAGGGGTGAAACTCATGTCTCCCAATGCCGACGCTGAGCACACCAAGATTGAGGATGTGAAAGGGACATCTACGGTATGGGACCAGAAGTACCTCAAAGCCATTGTGTGAGTGCATGAATCGTGGGGTTAGTGTGTTACATCTCTTACGGGGACTCTTCTATTAGAAGTACCATAGTGTATATATAAGCGATCACCTCGAGTTCCAGTAACTACCGAATTGTCGTGGACAACTACATGAAACTCATGACAGGGCTTTTTTTACCTCTTTTGAAGTAGCCATGTGTAGTATTCATGGATTCTCGGAATGTTGTATTTCCTGGGCTTGTTTCAGGATTGTCTCACGAGCATGTTAATCGAATTGTATTACGAAAATCACCCATGTCATTTGTATTGCATCCTTCTTCCTGTGAATCATGCGGTTGCTCTCCCACGCCACCTACATTGCTTGACACGTAGTCATTCTTGTGCGGAGTCCCAGTTTATGACTACGTAGTGACTCTACAGATAAAGGGACCATTCTGATACATGACTCAAGCATGACGCACTTGTGACTAAATTGTCACTCCTTAAAGCTTCACGGAGTGATATTCAACGACATACAAGTGACTCCCCAATGACTAGAGAATCGTTCTCCACCTAATGCCACGTGTATACATGCTAAACTAGATCATGACTCTTCAATGACTGACTTTAATAGTAAGTGGACAAGCCACGTCACCCCAAACGTCACTAAACTTTCACTAATGAGTGACAACACAATTAGATGAGTTGGCAGGCCACATCATCCGGGTAGAGCGAAAAAGGAGACCCTGCCCGAATTCTTCCCAAAAATTTTTGCCTCAAAACTTTGCTGCCCTACAGCCCAAGACATTTTCAGTTCATCCTCCGTTGAAGTGGATGGTGACAATACAATTGAAGTCATGATCTAAAACTTGTCCACAATGACTCCAGGGCCTCCAGTCACCGTGCAGTCATTAATGTCCTGAATGACTCCTGGCGAGTCATTTCTGGCAGTCACATTTACCACTGAATTTTTGTAGTGGTATTTCACACTCTTGCCAGGGTCCGCACAAACAAGATGAATCAAAGAAGTCGGGTTTCCTAAGTATTGTATGAGTGGACCCGCTGTTTAAGAGTGCCTTGTCTAATGGCAGAGAATGTCCAGGGGAAAGGACCATGAAATTTTCTGGATCTACTTCATTGAACGAGGGTGCATCGAGGGAGTGCACTTCCCTCTTCCCCTCTTTCAGTTTTTGAAGTTCCTGGAAAATTTCGACCCAATAGCATGGGGTTCGGCTCTCACGCGCGTAGTGCCCTATACGACCACAGTTGTGACAAGCCCCTCTAGATGACTCTGAAGGGGAAGATTGACTAGACTGACCTGATGGTCGATCGTGACGATAATAAGGCTCACGACGGTCCTGGTAATACCGTTGGTAATTGCGGCGGTCAGTCCGTCGGTCGTCACGGGTGTCAGAGTACTGGCTGTCGCGATGGTAGTAGTCGCGATTGCTTGAGTAGCGGTTGTCCCGGCCTCGGCCATGTCCTCTGCCGCCGCGTGGGGGTCGTCGTGCGACCTCGGTATTGTTGGCTTCTACGGCTTTTGTTGCTGGCATGGTGGAGGAAACCGGAGCAGCTGCTGGCGGAGTTGGAGTAGCGGAGGTTGTGGTGACAGGTTCTGTCGTATGGATTTCCCGCGCCGGCGGAGATTCTGCATTCTTCACAAGCAAGAGCTGCTGCTTCTCTGCCATCAACAAGTTGAAGATGAGCTCAGAGTGAGTAGAAAATCGCATGTTGCGATACTGCTGGGCAAGAATAGATGTTGCAGGTGGAAAAGTAGATAAGGTTTTGTCGATGAGGTCAGTGTCGGTGATGCGTTCGCCACACAGTCAGAGTTGAGCAGATAAACGGTGGAGGTCGGAGTTGAAGTCATGGATGGAAGGGAAGTCTATAACACGAAGGTTCACCCGTTTGCTTCGGGCTTGAGGAAGCAGCAAGTATTGGTGATGTTCGAAGCGTGCTTGGATTTGAGACCACAGGCTCGCCGCGTTGGAAATTTGCAGGTACTGTTGGCGTAGTGAGGTCTCCATGTGACGACGTAAGATCATTAACGCTTGTTGGCACTTGGAGTTTGGCATCCCCTTCGCCGTGGCTCGGTACAAGGCACCCCCAAGTTCTTCCGCGCTGAGGTAGGTGTGAACTTCGCTTGTCCATTCGAGAAAATTGTTGCCGTCTACTGCGAGAGCATCAAAAAGCAGAGCTTGGGTACGAGGCTCACGTGCGGTAGTCATGTTGGTGCAAATGCTAAGCACCTGCCACAAAGATGGCGAAAGAAAGAAAGAATAGAGAAAATAACAGAAAGTGGGCCTGCAGGGAGCAGGAGCGAGACAACAACGGCTGCAAGGGGCAGCGGGGAAAACCAGGCGGTCTGCTGCGAGGTAGAGGAGCAGCAGCTTGCTGCGGGGCTATGGCTCTGCGGACACCGGCTGGACAGCTGGTCCCAGCAACCACACAAAAGAATTAATTAGAACAAACAGAAGGGAATTAAATATCTTCAGGCGACAGTATAGGCTAAATGAGGTTGTGTCTATTGTTCGGCAGGGCTGCGGCTGCTGTAACAACAGATCAGCAGTGCATGTAGCAAAAGAAAAATATAACAAAGAAAACGAGTAAGTAACTATCCTTCTCTCAGGTGTCACTTCTAAAAGGAAAGAGAAAATAGTCACAATCACCAAGGAAAACAAAACTAAGTAATAGAGCAAAGCATGCTGATAACATGTTAAAGCAAGCAAGCAGGGTAAGGCCAAAAGAGAGAGGTGCAAGCAAAAGAAGTGACGAGATCAAGCCTCTAGTATATATATGTAAAAGAGAGAGTAGTTATCTCTAGTGATAACTTGATGATAACACAACGACCACACTTTTATTATCCAATAACTACAACTAAACTGCCCGTTTACTATCCGTGGAAGTTAATTCCAAGGTAATTACTAGGAGTTAATTCCTAAGGGTAGAAAGTTCCTGGGTCGCCTAGGTTGTATCACAACATTGGGCCTAGGTGTAGGGCAATCACTTGCGACGAGGGAAATGCGCCAAAACATTCCCTCTAGAGACTAGCACAGTACGACAAGGACTAATTGGCGCATTGCATGAGGAGCACATGATTGCCGGATGTAAATGTATGGAGGATTCATTCAAAATAGCAATAAAAGTGAACTCGAGAGGAAGGTTGCAGATAATATTCTCGTAGTCCCTTATTACAATGGAAAACTCCCAAAACAAGGAATTACGCCTCACAATCTCTCCCTTCGGGTATACGAAGGAGGGAGGAGGCTATTAATCAAAATGGCTAATATGATAATCTTAAGTACTTTGTTAAAATTATAAGATATTTTCTATACGTCTCATTGAATATGGTATTGTACTGTTGAAAGTGACAAGGATCATCAATCCTGAACTTATAGTATATTGGAAGGTGGACACATCATGAAGGAGATTCCATATACATGTTTTCTAACTGGCAATCCTAATTTACTCCACTTTATTATCTATTCTATATATTCCAATAAAGACAAAGTAACTTTTACTTCTAACACATAAACTTTACATTATGTTTTCCTTCATTTACGATCATGAAAATAAATCATATTAAAACATAATTATCATTGGTTGACAGCCCAAGTCACTTCCCGTATTTTTGTTATTCAATACTAGCAATGTACTTGTCGTCCCGACAGGTGAGCTCTTTATATAGTACTTTTATAGAACTATCCCTTGTCTACCATTTTCTCATATTATGTTTATTATTTTTATATAGTAAGGTATCCGTCCACCTAACAAAGAAGCACTTTATATGGTACTTTAAAAAAGTATCTCGTATCTATTATCCCATACTACTTTTATATATGTCCGTGTGTTTTTTTTAAATTTTTTTTAAATATAATTTTAATTTAATTCATTTTAATTTACATAATCCGAAAAACATAAAAGAAGATAAGTAGATAGGTTGGTTGATAAGTTCGTAAGATGGTAGGTTGGTACGTTGGGTAGGAAGGTTTGGTAGGTAGGAAGGTTTGGTAGGTAGGAAGGTTTGGTGGGTAGGAAGGTTTGGTGGGTAGGAAGGTCTGGTAGATAGACAGGATCGCCGAACACTATTATGTTACGGAAATAGATTTTATTACATTCTTAGTAAGTAAGAAAAAGTAAATATAAACCAATTTATTTGTAAACCTATTGATTGCCCTCCTTCGAATAGGATGCATCGGAAAATATACATATTAACGCTTTTAGAGCAAGGGAGATAGAAGAACAAGGCCATTTGACAACTTCGGTAGACTGTCCAACGAACGACACCAGCATGAGTAGATTGTCTTTCATCTTTGCAATCCCGGAAGTTTTGATACCAAGAACCTCACATTGTAATTTCCATAACTTCATAATACAAAAAAAAAAAATCTTGATATTACATGGATAGAGTGGAAATGTAAGCCATAAGTTTCAAATGAGAATGTAAGCCAAAAATACTGAAATAATGAATGTGGCCATTCCGGGTTGAAGAATGGCATAGAGAGTGTCACGGCCACGTACTATTGAGACAACTTAGGAAGGTTCTAAAAAGTTCTAGATGTTTGTGGAAACTTCTAGAAGTCTCTAAAAGTTCCTCGAAGTTTCCGGAAGATTCTAAAAGAACCTGGAAGTCTCTGGAAGTTCCCCGAAGTTTCCTGAAGATTCTAAAAGAACCTCGAAGTTTCTGGAAGTTCCTAGAAGTCTCTCGAAGGTCTTGGAAGTTTCTGGAAGGTCCTCTGAAGGTCTTAGATTGTCGAAGGTTATGGAGAACCTTCTTCTTAGCTAGTATATATAGGAGTCGAGACTGAGCAACCTCACTCTCTACAACGCATCTTTTGGAGGTCTAGCTCACACCTCTTGGTGTTGTTGTGTACTTGTGAGAGCATGTTATTGCTCTCTTTTGATGTTATTGTTTATTTGTTACTTTTATGAATGAATTGTTAATTAGCAAATGTCATTTTGAAGTAGATTGGTGAAATTAAGATAATTAAGTTTTGAATACAATATGCATGTTTGAGGATGGTTGTTGTAAGGCCTTGGATAGGATGTTTGGCATTTATTTAAGCTTTAGATTAGATTTAGTGTGGAAGGGCTAGAGGAGGAATGAATCCCCCTAGTGGATCCATAGTTTGATGGGGAAGGATTAGAGGAGGAATGAATCCCCCTAGTGGATCCTTAATTAGAAATAGGGTTAGTTGCTTGATTAAGAGTTAGATGTTTTACCATTGGCCTTGCACAATTAACCTCGGGTGTTCATATTTGTGTTTGAGACTTGATTGTTTTGGTCTTGTCCAATTGACTTTGTGGTGGCAATTGTGAGTTACATTCGTTTGTAGGGGTTCTTCAAGGTGGAGGGCCATGGAGGATGGAGCGCCATGGAGGATGGAGCGTTATTCATCCATGGAGGCCTTAGATTAGGGCCTTAGGGTTAGGGTGAGCCGCCTCTTTGGCGGCTCCTCCATTTGTACTTAAGAGCTTGTTTTCAAGCTATAATCAATCAATCAATCCATTCCCCTCTTGTTCATTGATTCATGTTGGTGTTCTCCCTCTCCCTCTTCTAATGCTTAGTTAGTGAAGAGAAGGAAGGCCATGGGCCTCCTTCTCTCTCTTCTTGCTCCCCTCTTTCCTTGTTTTTGCTCTTCCTTGTAGATTGTTGTCATTTGCTCATCTCCTTGGAAGTGCCTCTCAGTCAAATAGCCATCAGTCCCTCGGTTTCAGTCCAAATCGATTGAGATTTGGGATGCTGGTAGATCTCCTCAGTAGCTTTCTTTTGGTATATGGCTCGTCCAATTCCGATCTGTAGGGAGGAGAAATCACCTCCCAAAGTCAGTAGTGTTGAAGGTGTTCTCGGCCGGATGGTATAAAAACAAGGCCCAGTCAAATGGCAATCAGTCCTAGGTTTTTTGTCCTATGCTTTTGAGATTTTCAGGGTAGATGCACAATTAAGTTGGCTTTCTAAAAAGCTAATGCACGCCCAATTCCGAGCTAGGATGGAGAAATGGCGGCCTAGAATCTGAAGGGTACTTAAAAATGCATCCGGCCGGTGGTTTCTTCTTGTTCTTTCCCTTGTTCTTCATCCTCTCCTTGTTTCCCTTCTTCCCTTCTTCATTTCTCTTGTGATCTTGATCCTTGTGACCAATTGCCACCCCAAAGTGGTTTTTTGGCTCACAGTACTCTTCTTGTTAACATGAGTTCCATTTGAGTGATATTCTATAGAGTTCTTCTCGTTCTAGCTTCCTTTGTCTCTTGTATTCTCTTGTCTCTGACTATTTGTCGAGACTGCCTTATTTGCGAATATCAGAGCTAGAGTTTTCTTGCAAGAGTGTGAACTACCCCTATTGTTTGGAGGACTATTGGCGTCTTGAGAGTTGCGGATTACCCTCTTTTAAGCTGATATTTTATTCAGCTTTGGATCTTCTTCCAAGAGCGCGGATTACCCCTCTTCTAGGAGAATTCAAAGCTATTTTAGAGGTCGCGGATTACCCACCTCTAAATCGGCGCTCAATGTAGTTATCCGCTCAAATCCTCTTATTTTTATAGAAATAGCCGAGGGCCAAGATGTTAGTATGACCAAGTTTTTCGAATCCAAGTTCGACGTTCTCATGAATGCTATAAGCGCATTAACCACTAGACTCGCGGAAGTGGAAAGTCGCGTTGCTTACAACAATTCAAGCTGTGGAACAACGACTACAAGATTGCATCAGCCATTTCCTTCTGTAGCATAAGATGCAATTCCACCTCTTATCGACAGACACTCTACAAGGTTAACAACGCAAAAAACCTCGAGTAAACATGCCGGAGAAGTTTGATAGAACACGCTCCAAGTTCAGGGAGTTTATCAAACAAGTCCAACTGATAACGATGTTGCAGCCGCCAGGATATCCCACAGAAGAATCAAAAGTTGGATTAGTTGGAACCTTGCTGACAGGATCAGCCCTTTCGTGGTTTGCTCCTCTACTTGAGCAAAGATCACCGATCCTGAACAATTTTGAGACATTTCTAGAAGCAATGTCTGAAGCATTTGGAGAGCATGACAAGACTCGAGTTGCGTTGAATAAGACCTACACCTTACGACAAAGATTGCGCTCTGTATTTGTATACGCTTCTGAATATAGACAACTTGCTGTTGATATCAGTTGGGGTGAGCAAGCATTAATGGACCACTTTTATCGAAGTTTAACGGATGACGTGAAAGACTTATTGCTAAAATTTCCAGACCCTGGCGGGCTTGATGAAACTATCAGTCAGGCCGTAAAATGTAATAATCGACTCTTTCAGCGATATCAGAATTGACGGTTTTTAAGCTTCTCAAGGCAAAGCGAACGTGTTGCCATAGCAAAAACCCATAGTTCTCATCAAGGTATAAAAGATATGGAAATCAACGCGACACACTTCAAGCCATTGACGCCTGAAGAAAAGAAACAAAGATCTAAAGAGAATCTATGCTTGTATTATAAACAACTTGGACATAGGATCGACAGCTCCCTTAGGAACTAGGTTCTTAAATCCATCCTTCAGGTCTACAGTTGTGCGGACAAGATTCATAAAACAACCACTTTCTTGGCCGTCTTTAAGGATCGTAAGCCAATTTTTCTTGAAACATAGAACTCCGTTCTGCCAAAAAAATAATCCATCAAAGAGTTGAAAAATAATGTACGAATGCAGCTAAGGAAGTAGTAGGTTTAAGAGTTACAGTAAACTCACCCATAGCATCATAGTCTCCTCCTTATTTCATAATTTCCTCGAGCGCCGTCTTTTTATCTTAGGCGAATGATCCCTTATTGAGATACAAACAAATAGCCCACATCAAAAACAATATCTTTCGTAAAAAGCAATTTTCTGAGTTCAAAAAACTTACCTTGAGATGCGAAGGGAAGTTGGAGGTGGAACTTGTCATGGTGAAATGTTTGCGGGTTCTTTAGGCTTCAGGAAAAATCCAGGTGTAGATGGAGTTGCTCCTACTCGGTCGAGATTCAATGCTCATGCAACATTTCGAGGATGTGGCTCATTCAAGAAGGAGTCCCTCCTTCCCAATTGAGGCGTCTGAGCCTGTGAGGGATTTATGTTATCGGTTGACATCTTATAATGTGGTCAACCGATAACATAAATCCCTCACAGGCTTGGCTATTAGGTGCCATTCCGGGGACTTCGTCCGAGAGAGAGAAGAGAAGTAGCTCCTTGAACGGAACAAATGCAGGGCTCGAAGCTCCTCCTTTTAGCACCGTTTGCAAGAAACTTAAGACATTGGGAAGGACGAGCGGACCACTGATTTGAACTGCAAAAAATTCGATGTGTTAAAAGTTCAGGCCCTAGGTCATGGAGTTAGCGATTTATTTTAACTAAATTTTTAAAAAAAGATGAAACATGAAAAAGAAATGAATATGTGCAAATGTAGTACTACTCTGAAGGTAGCCCAGGTTAGCCCGAGCCTTCTCCATTAGCTGTGTAGCTATTACCTCCAAGGAGGTCGAGGTCGTTGGTGCCGTGGACCCCGAAGATGTTCCTATCGTAGAAGAGGACGACCAACTGCTTAATGGTGGTGCGGAGGATGTTGCTAGAGTCTGGGATCTTGACGGAGTAGTAATCCCCGGAGTGCTACCAAGAATCTGCACATCTGGGCTTCCACTAGGTAAGTTTCTAACGTCTCGCTGTATGGGTAGAAGTAAGTTCCTGTAGTATAGTTTTTTCATGTTTCCAAAATTCTCTAATCCCGGAAATTCTCTAATCCCGGAAGCTCATGGAAGACTCAAAAGGTGTCAAGTTGTAGCTAATATCATACATATTGCGAACTAAGTGAAATTTGGAATGCTATCTGATACTAAATTGTCTATTCTATTAAACTCTTATCAATTCTAATGACTTGCTTACTTTAAGGATTATCAAATTGTTGTCAAGCTTATTGCATAAATACATGGAAAGATTCTCCAATATTTACAAACAATTTATACAAATGGCTCGTCCAATCACTTCTACACAATAACATACAAATTTTTCCAACCTCTCACACTCAATCAAGTTGCCACAATAATTCAATCACTTGGTTAGTAAATACACAATTGTAAACTTACAAACCAATCAGGGACAAATTGCAACATCCTATCACAAGATTGACAAAATTATATATTAAAAAAAACCTTTCCCCCCCATTCAAAGTCAAAATTGTTCAACTATATTCTACTCGTGAAGACAACTCTTCAAATCCTAGTGACCAAGTCATATTGTCTCTTATGCATTCTACTTCCTTGACAGCTTTACAAATTCATTTTGATCTATCAATTTGTCTATATTATTACCCTATTGTGTGAACCAATTACCAAATTGACTCTGTTTACACTATTTACAACAAATTGTCCACAACTGTGATATTTATTTTCGGTTCCTTTTCAAGAATGAAAATTATTAGTAAAGTTCGTTCCAAGGAGGTGATGTTTAAATAGGGATACTTCTAAGTTAAATCCAGGTAGGTCATTGCAAATAAATCCCAAGGCAAGGTAATTCTCTTCCTAGCATATTCAATAGATATTAGCTTAATTCCCAAGTTGCCTAATTACTAATTAGATTATATCTCATGGTCATTATTATTGAAGGTATGATAATTCTCCCAGTAGGTATTCCTCAATCCTCAAGCTTTATTTCTTTTCTCTTTTTCTTCCACTCAGCAAGATCACCAACTCAGGTTCCATCTTCAATCAGCTTTTACGTCTTTCGGTTGCAACTCCAATTCGGTCTTTTATATAATCACTTTTCTTAATCTCATTCCGAATTGTCTGGTGCACTGACTTCCTTTCCAGTCGGCACACCAACTCACTTAGTATTTTCTATAGAATCTATATCAGTCCACTCTGGCTTTCTTCAACCTCCAACTTGCATTCTTCCAATTTTTAATTTGTCACAATCGGTCTTACTTTCTTGATATACATTCAATCCACGAATTGGGAATTCTTCAATTTCATACTCACTTTTCTCCTATTCAGATTCTAGGATATTATTTCCAAATTGAATCTATCTCACTTACTCTTAAATCCCTAATTGAATCTCACTATCAAATTCGGATTCATCTCCTCTTCACAGGCAACAATTTTCGCTAAGTTTCTCACCAACTCAGCACTCACAACCTCATTGACTAACAATTCTCCAACATATTTTCTGTCTCCCAAATCGACTCTGCACCGCTGATTTCGAACTCTCGGACCCACAATCGGACACTTAACCCGACTTGGACTACAACGACATCACAAAACCCACAACTCGGGATAAAATATGCTTTTATTTCATTTACAATTTACATACATAATTCAAATTCTCACACAATTTGCAACACTTTCTATTTCAAATAGTTCATCATATACACAATTCAACTTCAAACTTCACTTTCCTACTCACACTTCAATTCGCAACAAGCAAAAGAAAAATACACAGCACAATTCGGCTGGGACACGCCTGGAGTTACTCTCAAACAGTCGGTCCTTTCTTACTTGGAAGGGAGACCTTTTATGCTCCCGAATCGGCACTTACTTAACCGTTCTCCCACTCGGTACTCCTCCATATCACTAATACCTAATTCGTTTCACACACTCTGAATTGGTTTTCACTCCTTCTTCATACTCACTAATTGGTTTCTTACTTTCTGACTTCAATCTGGACTTAGCTCTGACTTGATTTCTTCCCCACTTGGTATGTGTGTACTGATCTCATTCGGACTTGCTGACAGAACTGGGCTCTAATCACTCAATTACCTACTTAGAATTTTTCACTACTTGCTCTCTTCATACTAAATCTCACCATTCCAACTCGGCTTATCACTCCCCAAACTGACTCTCCAATCACTTTCTGGCTTCTTGTCCCACTCGGCATATCCTATTTGACTGATTTGACAATTCTAACTTGCAAGAAAATCCCACAAATCACATGCAAAAACCTCCATTTAAACACTCAATCTCGGCAAAAATTGGAAATTGTTTGAATTTAACAATCCAAAATTGTAACAGCAAAATCCAACTGGTTTATCTACAACAACAAAAAAAAATCACAAGAGTACAGTTCCCAACGTCTTGCTGTGTGGGTGGATGAGGGACTGTTTGTTCAGCGGTAGCAGAAAGGGGTACATTCCTCCTCGAAGAAGGGGAACCTACCCACTGCGTGTCGTCCGAACCGGTCTGCGTGATGATGAAATAAAAAATCGTGAGAAAGAAAAGATATGTCGCGCACCTCTCCTTGAGGAGTGCCCGCAACACCAAGGGCCCAAGGGGGACACCGGAGTGACGCCCGGGCCTTGGGGTGCCAAGGTGAAGGGAACCTAAGTGGGCCTAGTGTGGGAGAGGACCCCGGGCGTTGGAGACGCCTCTCACCCACGGAGACTAGGAGCCACGAGGGAATGGACATGAGATTATGGAAGCTCATGTTGCCACGATTCCGGGATGCTAAGGAGCACCTCATTTGGAGGTGTGAGCTAAAAGTTATGGGAGTTGGAAGATTGTGGGACTAAAGGGAGTGCTGTCCAGGGACAGTGCTGGACTGGGAAGCTGGCCCGGGACTCCCGAATCTTCAGAGGGGCATAACTCCCTCAATACTTGTCGGATTGAGGCAAGTAAGGTGTCTATCGGCATCTACTTGACGAGTAGATGTCGATAGAGTGGTCGCTCGTCGCGTTTGGATGCGGGACGAGGTAGATACGAGCCCTGGAAGGTTCGGGAAGTCTCCCGGGGCCTTCCAGCGGCTAAGGCATTGGGAGATTGGGTGGTCTTCCAAAACTAAGAGGTGTGAGGGTCCAGCCCTTCACCTAGGACCAGGGGGCTGCCGAATCCCACAGAGTATACTATGGGGAGGGCTGGTCTCCTCCCCACTCCCATGGTGCCTTGGTGGTGACCAAGGTGGGAGTCCCGAGTGGTGTGGCTAGTGTTGGGGCCTCACCATGGGGACTCCCAAGCCAAGGTGAGTCCCAATGGGTGGAGCTAGTGTTGGGGCTCCACCATGGGGACTCAAAGTGCAAAATGAGGCACGGTGGGTGGAGCTAGTGTTGGGGCTTCACCACGGTGGCTCATAAGGACAAGGTGAGTCCCGGTGGGGAGCTAGTGTTGGGGCTTCACCACGGGGACTCATATAGGCAAAATGAGGACCATGAGTGCTACCGATGTGGGGTGGTGTCTCACTTTGCCGGCGTTGTGATTACTTGGTGGCCTTGGGGTCACCATGGTGGTCATGGGCGGTGGTGAGGAGACACCACCAAGTGCGGTTAGGCCGCGTGGTATGGGAGTGCCACCAAGTTGGGCCTTGGACATAAGTGGAAGTCCGCACCTAACCATTGGCTACCTACGAAGGGGTTGAGTCCCGGTTGCATGAGTAGGAGGGATTGATAACCAAGCGGTGAGCTTGGTGGTTGGTATGGAGAGCTAACTTTGTGCATGTGGGGATGTGCGAGTTAGCGCTCGTGACACTTGCTAGAGTTGGGAAAAAGTTGGTGTAAGCCAAGGTGAGCTAGCAAGGGTTGCGACACTTGGTATCGAGCGGGCTTTTAGTACCCAAGTGCAAAGTTGTGAGGAGCAATGGGCAAGAAGAAGACCACAGAGGGTGATGAGCCTGGAGCTTCCAAGCGGCCACGCACGAGGGGGAACAAAGACCTCGATCCTACAAGTGAGGCTCATTCTCATGACTCCAATGAGCAAGCTGCCACTAGTGAGGGCAATGAGCAAATGGAATTGTCACTTCAAGAGGAGCCCTTGGGTGAAGAGGAGCGCTCTAGGTCGAGACGCCTAGAGTCTTCCCAAGGGGTGGAAAAACAAGATCCTCAATTGGCTTTCCAAATGAGAATGCTTGAGTTCATGGACTCCGTGAATCAAGAGCTCAAGCGTGGGAAGGAAGAAAGGGATCGCCAAGAGAGGTTGATTGAACACCTCATGATGCAAGGGTCCCGACCTTCATCTTCCACCAAAAAGTTGGCTAAGGTAAACATGCCAAGCACCTTCTCGGGACTTGGTAAGGCAAGGAAGGTGAAGGAATTCCTTCTTGAGATGGATAACTACTATGATGTCCAAAAGCCGGATGAGGAGGACAAGGTTTCCATTGCGGTGACATTTCTCAAGGATCATGCTCTTCAATGGTGGACAAGCAAAAAGGAGCAAGAGCCGGAGTTGGTGGCAAACTTGACTTGGGGTGGCTTCAAAGACTTGTTGAGTGAAACGCTTCACACCGTAGTATCGGGAGTTGAGGAAGGCATGAACTTGGTGCAAATGAGGCACACCGGGTCTCTCAAGGCCTATGTGCGTGACTTCAATGCCCAAATGAATGCCACACCCAAGATGGATGAGTTCTCTAAGAAGTGCATCTTTTTGGGTGGGCTTCAAAAGTGGGTGGTGGATGCCTTGTTCAAGTTCCCAAAACTTCCTGAGGATGTGGCGGGCATCATCAAGATTGTTGAAAGGATTGAGGCTGATGGACCCGAGAGGAAGTCAAGTGGCCCCTCTCAACAAAGCGGATCAAATAGGAATGCGGCTCGAGGCAAAGAGCGCAAGAAGTTTGGCTTTGGCAACAAACACAAGGGACAAGTGGATGGTGGAGCCTCTAACAAAAAGGAACACCAAGGGGAAAGCCATCTAAAGGGGGAGACAAAGGTGATGACACCAAGGCCAAGAGGTGCCATGGTTGTGGCAAGATTGGCCACTTCATTGCGGAGTGCCCCGACAAGAAGGTGAGTACCATTGCAAGTCTTGCTTGTGTTGAAGACCGCATACTAGAAGGAGGTTTTGTGGCCAAGGCAAGTAGCCTCAAGCCAAGGCCGGGCCTCTTGTTTCTTGAGGCCCAAGTGAAGGACAAAGATGTCTCATGTTTGGTTGATACGGGGGCAACGCACTCCTTCATGAGTCCCAAACTAGCAAGGGAGTTGGGCTTGCCACAAAAAGGCAAGCAAGCCCATCAATGTGCGTTTTGCAAAGGGCGAACCGCACAAGACGGAGGAAGTGGCGTTGCAAGTGACCTTGAAGTGTGGGACATTGGAGTTTGTTGAGAATTTCACATTATGTGAGATGGATGAGGTAGACCTCATCTTAGGGGATACCTTCTTTGAGGCGCACACAGTGGATGTGAGGCGCAAGCCAAAGACGGTTAGTGGTGCGCCGTAATGGCAAGGAGTTAGTGTTGAAGTTAACTCGTGGCCCTTCAATAGCGGGGGGCAAATTAAACTTGGTCTCTTTAGACCAAATGTTGGAACATCAATTTGTGGTGATGGCTCGTGAAGAGCAACTTGGGCATGAGGGGAAGGGGGTGCAACAACCACTTCCCAAAGAAATTCAAGAGGTGTTGGCCAAGTACAAGGATGTGCTTACCAATGAGTTACCCAAGAGCTACCCCAAGAAGAGAAGTGGATCACAAGATCGAGGTGCTACCCGAGCCGAGCCACCTTCTAAGGCACCTTATCGGTTAAACCAAAAAGAGTTGATGGAGCTAAAGAAGCAACTAAACGACTTGTTGGAAAGGGGTTATGTGAGACCAAGCAAGTCACCATATGGTGCACCGGTCCTCTTTGTGGACAAGAAGGATGGCAAGCTTAGGATGTGCATTGATTATAGGGCCTTGAATAAGGTGACCATCAAGAACAACTACCCTTTGCCTCGAATTGATGATCTCTTTGATAGATTGGCGGGAGCTAAGTACTTTAGTCGCATAGACTTGAAGTCGGGTTACTACCAAATCCGCATTGCGGATGCGGATGTAGAAAAGACCGCGTGCCGCACAAGGTATGGGTCTTATGAGTTCCTTGTGATGCCCTTTGGGTTGTGCAATGCACCCTCAACATTCACAACCCTTATGAACACCATCTTTCGAGAGGAAATGGATGACTTTGTGATTGTCTACATCGATGACATCTTGGTGTTTTCCAAGACGGCCGAGGAACATGCAAGGCACCTTGAGGCGTACTCATGAAGCTTAGAGACAACAAGCTTTATGCTAATGGGGAAAAGAGTGAGTTTGCACAACTTGAGATGGAGTTCTTGGGCCATGTGGTTACCGGAGATGGAATCAAGCCGGACATGAAGAAGGTGAAGGCAATTCAAGAGTGGAAGCGGCCTTCTACACAAAAGGGACTTAGGTCATTCCTTGGCCTAGCAAACTACTATCGCCGCTTCATACGCAACTTCTCTAAGATTGCCAAGCCTTTGTCCGACTTGTTGAAAAAGGGGTGAACCAAGTATGGGATGAATTTTGCTACTAAGCCCTTTGAGGAACTCAAGAACAAGTTGTCATCTCCACCAGTGTTGAAGTTCCCCGAGTTTGATAAGCCCTTTGAGGTCCACACAGATGCAAGTGACTTTGCCATTGGAGGCGTCTTGATGCAAGATGGTAGGCCAATTGCCTATGAGAGCAAGAAGTTGGATGGGTGTCAAAGGAGATGGCCAACTCACGAGAAGGAGCTCTTTGCGGTGGTGCATTGTTTGAAGACATGGCAACATTACTTGGGGTTGCACAAGACTAAGGTCTACACCGATAATGTGTCTTTGAAGTATTTTGAGACACAAGCACAAATGAGTGCCAAACAATTGAGGTGGCATGATACCTTGGCGCTCATGAATGTGGACTTGATCCACAAACCGGGCCGTGACAATGTGGTGCGGATGCGCTAAGTAGAAAGGAAGAGTTTCATGCCATGAGCACCACCCAAGTCTTGCGGCTCATGTATAAGGGTGAAGGCAATTGGGAACGGCGGATAAGAGAGGGGGTACATGAAGGACCCCGAGGCACAACAAATGCTTGGTGATCTTAGGAAGGGCAAGAAGCTCAAGGAGATCAAGTTGGTGAATGGATTGCTCAAGTATAAGCAAAGTAGGGTGTATGTTCCTCAAGGCAAGCTTAGATTGTTGGTTTTGAAGGAGGAACATGATAGTCCCATAGCCGGCCATAGGGGAGAAAAGGCTACCATTGCAACGGTGTCAAGGAGGTACTATTGGCGGGGATGAAAGATGACATAACCCACTTTGTGAAGACTTGTGTGAAGTGCCAACTTAACCGGCTTCATATCAAAAGCAAGCGGGCTTGTTGCAACCATTGCCAATTCCGCCGGGTCCTTGGCATAGTGTATCTATGGACTTCATCACAAGCCTTCCCGAGTCGCAAGGGTATGATGCCATCTTAGTGATGGTGGATCGGTTTAGCAAGTTGGCTCATATGGTGCCAACTAGAGGAACTGCAACTGCGCTTGAGACCGCCAAGATCTTTCTCGATGCATGGTGGAAGCATCACGGGTTGCCAAGAGTGATTGTGTCAGATCGAGACCCAAAGTTCACAAGTGCATTTTGGAGACACTTCTTTAGGAAGGTGGGAACCAAGTTGACATTTAGCACTGCCTTTCATCCCCAAACAGATGGGCAAACTGAAAGGGTGAATGGGGTCTTGAACCAATACTTGAGGAACTTTGTGAGTGCGGACCAACGTGATTGGGTAGACTATGTGGGGTTGGCGGAGTTCGATTACAATGCGGCCACACACTCGGCGACTAAGGAGTCACCTTTCAAAGTGGCCTATGGAGTGGAGCCACTCCAACCTCGCCGACTTAGCTCTCGAGGGGGCACATTCAACACCAGAGTTCAACCAAGATGGTGAAGACTTGGCCAAGAAGCGGGAACATATGTTGGAAAAAACCAAGTTGTTGTTGGAGAAGGCAAGAAGGCGCTATGAGAAGCAAGTCAATGCCGGAAGACGTGAAGTGGAGTATGAGGTGGGACAAAGGTGTTGTTGAATGTGAAGAACTTCACCATGCCCGAAGGCCTCACTCCAAAGTTCATGTCCAAGTTTGCGGGTCCGTTTCCCATTGTGGAACGGGTGTTCAAAGATGTGTATAAGTTGGAGCTACCACCCGAGATCAAAGTGCATCCAACATTCCATGTTTCATTGTTAAAGCCATTCAAGGAGGATACCTTGTGGCCGGATCGCAAGCAAGTGATTCGCCACCACCAGAGTTGGTTGGACAACATTTCGAATATGAGGTAGAGGCCATCCTCAAGAGTAGGAACCTCAAAAACAAGAGCAAGGAATACCTTGTGAAGTGGCGAGGATACCACGAGAAAGAAGCAACGTGGGTGGCGGCAAAGGACATGGTGAATGCTAAGGAGGTGGTGGAGAACTTTGAGAAGAATAGGAGCTCCAACAAGAAGCAACGTAGGCATTGATGAGGACATCAACCTCCGTAGTGGGGAGGATGACTTGTAGCTTGGGCGTAGATCCACAACACTTGTACTTGTTCTTTGGATTTGGCAATAAAGTTTGGCTTTGGTGTGTGCAAAGAGAAAGAGTATGAGATGGAGTCCTAGTCTTGTACTTGTGCTAAGTTGGTGGAAGAGGGGAATAGAGATGTGAAACCGAGTTGGGAAGGCCGAGTAATGGGGACCAAGGCTAGGAGAAAGAGTGGATAAAACCATGAAGTCCCTTGGCCTTGGACTTGTCCGGGGGGGACAAGGTAATGGCGCGTGCTCATAAAAGCGCCACTCCCACAAACTAGTGCAAGCTAGTGCATGGGAGTCATGAACCCATGCCTTGAAAGAGATAGTGGGATCCGAGTTGGGCGGAACTTGGCATTACCCCGTGCGATCGAGTCGTGGTGTAAAAGCCATCTTGGGTTTGCAACCAAGACAACTTGGTGGAAGCATTGAGGTCCACCCTAGTAGTCAAGGAAGAAGTGTTAGGCTAGTGCGGCCTAACTTGGAGAGCCAAGGTAAGGGCAATCCAAGAGGGTCTCAAAGTAGGTGGGTCTAGAGTAATTTAGTTGCCTTGGAAGAGGTCCAGGGTACTAAACGGACCACCTAGTGACGACACCTTTGAGACTTTGCCAAAGTTTGAGAGTGCATTGTGGGGTCGCGCCCTGGTGAAACACAATGTTTGCGCCAATGGGGATGGCAACCCAAGAGTTGGTGTGACCGACTACAAGTATAGTCGATGAGGGCATCGACTCCATTAGGTGGGGGTGAGTGTCGCGCACCTCTCCTTGAGGAGTGCCCGCAACACCAAGGGCCCAAGGGGACACCGGAGTGACGCCCGGGCCTTGGGGTGCCAAGGTGAAGGGAACCTAAGTGGGCCTAGTGTGGGAGAGGACCCCGGGCGTTGGAGACGCCTCTCACCCACGGAGACTAGGAGCCACGAGGGAATGGACATGAGATTATGGAAGCTCATGTTGCCACGATTCCGGGATGCTAAGGAGCACCTCATTTGGAGGTGTGAGCTAAAAGTTATGGGAGTTGGAAGATTGTGGGACTAAAGGGAGTGCTGTCCAGGGACAGTGCTGGACTGGGAAGCTGGCCCGGGACTCCCGAGTCTTCAGAGGGGCATAACTCCCTCAATACTTGTCGGATTGAGGCAAGTAAGGTGTCTATCGGCATCTACTTGACGAGTAGATGTCGATAGAGTGGTCGCTCGTCGCGTTTGGATGCGGGACGAGGTAGATACGAGCCCTGGAAGGTTCGGGAAGTCTCCCGGGGCCTTCCAGCGGCTAAGGCATTGGGAGATTGGGTGGTCTTCCAAAACTAAGAGGTGTGAGGGTCCAGCCCTTCACCTAGGACCAGGGGCTGCCGAATCCCACAGAGTATACTATGGGGAGGGCTGGTCTCCCTCCCCACTCCCATGGTGCCTTGGTGGTGACCAAGGTGGGAGTCCCGAGTGGTGTGGCTAGTGTTGGGGCCTCACCATGGGGACTCCCAAGCCAAGGTGAGTCCCAATGGGTGGAGCTAGTGTTGGGGCTCCACCATGGGGACTCAAAGTGCAAAATGAGGCACGGTGGGTGGAGCTAGTGTTGGGGCTTCACCACGGTGGCTCATAAGGACAAGGTGAGTCCCGGTGGGGAGCTAGTGTTGGGGCTTCACCACGGGGACTCATATAGGCAAAATGAGGACCATGAGTGCTACCGATGTGGGGTGGTGTCTCACTTGCCGGCGTTGTGATTACTTGGTGGCCTTGGGGTCACCATGGTGGTCATGGGCGGTGGTGAGGAGACACCACCAAGTGCGGTTAGGCCGCGTGGTATGGGAGTGCCACCAAGTTGGGCCTTGGACATAAGTGGAAGTCCGCACCTAACCATTGGCTACCTACGAAGGGGTTGAGTCCCGGTTGCATGAGTAGGAGGGATTGATAACCAAGCGGTGAGCTTGGTGGTTGGTATGGAGAGCTAACTTTGTGCATGTGGGGGATGTGCAGAGTTAGCGCTCGTGACACTTGCTAGAGTTGGGAAAAAGTTGGTGTAAGCCAAGGTGAGCTAGCAAGGGTTGCGACAAGATAACAAACAATAAGGTTCAAAACACAATGAAACAATATACTTCATATATTATTTTTATATACTCTAGATTGTTGCCCTTTTACTATCGGTGAACTTTTACTTCCCCTCCTAATTCTGAACCATCATTGCACTGTAACTACAGTGATCAAGTACGAGTAAAGTTAGAGTTTAAAGATGAGATCTTCTCGAGTTACTTGTTATCCATAATAACTTCAGTCATGTTTGGCAGAAGATGATAACAACTTTGGATCCTCTTGAGTCAGTCGTTGTTTTGTTATCCGTTGTAACTTCAGTGCTGTGTGGTAAAGGTAGACTTCAACACGAGATCATCTTTCAATACTCGTTTAAAGCCTCAGCTCACATAGGAACATTACAAAATTACGATTTTTGAATCTTTGGCTTTTACTATTACTGAACTTTTACTTCCCCTCAATTTGAACCATCTATTATTGTAACTACAGTCTTGTGAGACAAACGGTTAGGGTTTAAACCTAGGATTTTTGAACTACTTGTTAGCTATTGTAACTCTACTTGTGTGTGGCAGATGTTGATAACAACTCCGGATCCCCTTGAGTTTAGTCGCTGTTGTTGGTTTAGCGCTGTAAACTCTAGTGATGTGTGGTGAAAGTTGACTTGAACATGAGATTATCTTTAACTACTCCTTAAGCTCAGTTCAAATGTTATCATCACAAAATTACAATTAAAAACAATTGTTTCTAGCGCGTACAATGATCACAAAGCAGAACAATCTTCAACGGATATCAAACGTAATCATTATTAGACAGCTACTCCAAAACTTTGTCTTTCTTTGCACCATATTGTTCTACACCACACAAATCTCGCTGCACCGTACATACCCATGTTCATCCTAACTATCATCATGACAAGAATAATTAAACTGTAACATATCAAACAAACCCCCCTCAAAAAACCACTTTTTATAGAGCAATGTAAAGTCAAAATTGTAAAGTACTTACATTCGCTTCAAATACAAATCAAGCTTTCTTCAGAAACCTATACGTATGTGTAACAATTTAATGCTCGCTTACTCTACTTGCCCTTAGACTTTTAAAATTATTTTCAATTTTATTTCTGATACAGTTTTTTTCGACCAAATTATTATTCGAGTTCCAAAGTTACTTGAGTGAAAGAAATTTGTCAATTTCACGAGCACAATTCAAAAAATAACAAACACAATCTTCACGCGCCTGTGTGAAGCGTCGAGAGGCCAAAACCATTGCTTCTTGCTATTTGATTGGTGGAAATCTCATTCTTTGGCTAAAGTATGAAGCAACTGTAATCATCGCTTTCCTTTTCATTGATTTAACTTCCAATTGTAGAGGTGGCTGGACCTCAATTGAGTATGCTTGCACTACTAGCATTGAATTAAAAGATATTAATTATTACTATGGTCTTAAGTGTTTGGCTCCAGAGAGCAAAGCGACCGAGCCAGCACCACTACATCGAAAGTGTGGTGGTCATCTGATGATGCGAAGCGTCTTCAGTAACCAACTACATAAATAGCCATAATATTTTTTCATTTTTAAGATGGCATTTTAGTGGTGGCTAGATCTCATGCATCCGGTTGCGATTCACATAGCACTAAATCTATATTTGAAAATGAACTTAAACATGTAATTTATTACAGTCATTTATCCATCTAGAATTGTGATGAGAACCCTTAAGAAGTGCGCATCGAGGTGCGCAATATGAAGATCATTACCCATCGAATGATAACCAAGGACATGGTGATTACAACGACGAAGACAGTGCTGAAAGACAGATCGTTTCTCACGAGTTTCCTGATCATCAGTAAGGCATTTTTTGCATGAGAAAGGGTGTAAGGGATTTAAGAAAATAAAATTTAGGCAAGTATGATTTTTGGGTTCACGTCACCCTCACAAACATTTGATAAATTTGAGTCATAGGTTCTCTTCCCCTCCATTGAGGAAGTTGGTGTTGTTGAATATATTGGAATATTTGCATTTTATTGAAAAAATGTATTCATTTTAGCGAGAATAGCATCCCTTTGTCACTTGTTTGAATTTCATCATGAAGACAGAGGTATTAATTCTGAAACTCCAGATTTTTGGTTGATATAAAGTTGACATTCATGTAACATTTGACATGTTAAATTTATGAAAAAACTTGTTTATTCACATAAACCAAAAGTTATAATTGATAGTATATTGAAAACACATAGACTATTTACTGATAATGAGTAATTTTGATATATTACCGTTTTAAGATTTCAATTAATTAGATTGAGCATTATTACTCTTCTAAGTTGCGATTAAAATCAAACGAACAAAAAAATGAAATCTACATTTTATATATTATTTAGAAAGTATTATACTTTAAATGGTTTACGAAAGAATCATAATATATCTCTAAAGACTAAATTTGTACGGAGTCTCAAGAAATTTGTTTTAGTAATGACTTACTGACTGATCGTGTACCGTATCAACATGTCTGTCATGCGAAAATGATAATTCATCTCTCAAAAATATACAAACATAAAATATTATTATTTTTATATTTAAATATTTTTAGTTATTATTTTATGTTCTTATGTATTTTTAAAATTATACAATTATAATATAATCCTTATGTAAATGACAAATCAAAGTTATATAAATAAATAATAAACAAAATACGTGATATATGAAATGCACAATCTTTAACAACATTTTATTAATGATTATTTGATTTTAAATTAGATGTACAACTAATTCGTATTTTAACATGATCTTCTTTTACGACATAATATTAAGTTCTAAACTTAGATGCTTTAAGATTAAATAATTAAAAACCTAATCGAATTGCAACTATTTCGTTATATTTTTGCACCATAGACTTGAACATGTGCAAGATTTGGATAGTAGAAGCAAGTTACGACGAATATTCTGCAGCATTATCTGAAAACTTCACTGCGACAATTTCAGGATCCATACCAGCGAATACTTCCAGATTAAACTTTGTAGCATAAACTTTGCTAGTACAGCTCGATGTGCTTTCTCTAAGCCATTATTGGCATCGTGTGTGTTGTTTGCATGAGATCCTCCTTGCAACGTCTTCACTATATACTCAGGATAATTCTAGTCGATTTTTACATTTGGTTGTCTTCAGGTTAGCAATTGTGCAAAGTCGACATTTGCGCACTCCATTTCGCAATGCAATCCGACCACACCTTCACAAAGTCAAACGAAGTAGAAGAAAACACTTACATATTTGAAAGACTATCAGATTGCAATCTTCAATGACAAATGATAGCATACGATGACAAAAATCAAAGGTATTATCCAACATCTCTAAGCAGGATTCTAAGAAAAAGGAACGGTACCTTAACAGAAATTGAATTCAAATTCTCAATCATACTTGGGACAGAGATTAATCTTCTGCACCTCTCTTAAATTAGTTTTCTATCTAATTTTAATCATCAGATTTAATTATTTTACGAAGTAATATTAAGTTTTAACGTTTATGCTTTACGATTAAATAATTAAATAGATACTTAAATATGTAAGAAAGTGTGTATATGTGGAACGCCGAACCTATACTACTCTTTTGTAGAAAATAATTTGATCTTGTGAAACCATAAGAATAAGATTTGTAAAAACCAATTTAAAAAATCAAATTTATTAAGACTGAACATTCTTTAGGACGTTGTACATTTTTAATTTCACATTCATGTAGATAAAAAATTTGTAAATTAATTTCAAAAACAGAACTACGAAAGTTTAATCGATTCGAGCTAAAATTTTGTTCTTCTATGTTTAGTTCATCAATAATACAGATCATAGGTTTAAATACGTCATTCTGAACGTGATCGAGGTGAACATGATTTATGTTTATTTAACTCGAGTCGAGCTAAGTTACCAAATTGGCTCTTGCGGTTCGCATGATTAGATAGCCTGCACCCGTTCAACTGACTTCAGTACCTAAACCATGTAGTCGGAACATATCACTTAGCTTGCTCCGAGATAAGTAGCGGCCTTGCATTCCTAAGTCACCGTAGACACTTACAATTTTTGCGCTGTATTGCAAAGATGGCCCGCACCAGGACGACTGCTAGAATCGTTCCCGCTAACCCAGATAGAGACATCGGTTCTAGGAGTCAGGATGACCTCGTGATTATAAAGTATAAATACTTCGAGTAAACTCTAATGGTTTGTTTTCAATTGAGAAATTATATCCGATACATGCATACCTAAGAATTTAGCTCGCTTTCAGCTAATTCTCGTCGCTATCGATTATCTCAGGTGTCGTCCGATACAAGTACTATTAAAGGATACCTCAAAATCCTAGATGTAGACCCGTCGGATGTCCTCGCATTTGCTGCCGAAGACGTCAAGGACTACGGAATGTTGTAAGCTCCGAAGTCGCATTCGATTTTATCGTGGTCCATTTACCCCAAGGAAAATTAAGGTTTTTTTACCTTTTACAATAGTCTGAAATTAATCCCGCGCATCTACTCATCTGCAATGACACATTCATCTTCTCTGTCAACTTATTGATCACGCTTCGAGCGACCTACGTCCATGAATTCGTGTTCACTATCGTCTTTCCTGCAAATGAAGTGCAATACTCGCACCACACTATCACAGCTCACCTCGTCGGGGAGACAGAGTATACTCATTCTAAGTTTTCCCAAGAAATTCATTCAGACCTACTAACAGTATACTATGAATATCTGGAGTGCCTTGAATGATCACGAATTAAGTAAGACCAAAGGTAATGCTCCCGCACCGAAGGCACTTGTAGGTGCTTTTGATGAGGGTTCCGGGTCAAAAATAACTTGATTGGGTATGGCCTCCATTGCAATTCCACGAGATTGCACCATCTCCTATAAAGAACACATACCCCGTAGTGGACCGGCGCTTATTCACATCGTCCGCCCAATCCGGATCGCAATATCCTCTCAACTCAATGCCCTTACCACCAAGGCACAATTTGTAGTCAATGGTGCCTTTCATGTACCTCAAGATGCGTTTTACCGCCATCCAATGTCAAGGACCAGCCTTTGCCATGAATTGGCTCACCATGCTCACCGGAAATGCAAGGTCAGCTCTTGTGGACACCATTGCATACATCAACGACCCCAACGCTGCCTTGTATGGAATGGCCTTTATCTTCTCTTCAACCTCCTTGAACTCCTCATCCGAAAGCTTCAACAACGACCCCTTCATATCAAGTCGAGTTTCAATGAGTTTGTACTCCTCCATCTTGAAACGCTTGAGCACTTCCTCAATGTATTAGTCTTGGCACATGGTGATGGTGTGTGCGTTGCGATTTCTCTCAAAAGCAACACCAAGGCAAAACTCCAAAGGCGCGCTGGATCACTCATCTGAAACACCTTTTCAAGCTTCGCCTTCAAGTTCCCCAAAACCGCATCATCACTAGCCAAGATAATCAAATCATAGAGGATCACAATCAACAAGAACTTCTTAGTTTGCTTTACATACAGGGAGTGATCCGCATGGCTTTTAGAGAAGCCTTCATTGGTAAAAAGCATGTCAATCGTTTAGTACAATGCGCTAGAGGATTGATTAAGCCCGTACAACGACTTTTTAAGCTTGCAAATACGTTGTTGAGTGTCCTTCCACAATACCAATGGGCTGGTCCATGTACATGTCCTCCTTCAACTCACCATTCAAGATAGCCGTCTTCACATTCATTTGGTGAATCACCAAGTCCATGGCTGCCCCAAACGCCAACATGCATCGAATGGTGGTAAACTTGGCCACAGACGCAAAGGTCTTATGGAAATCAACACCGTCTACGTCAGAGAAGCACCTTGCCACTAACCGTGCCTTGTAGCGCACCAAGTTGCATTGTGCATCCCTCTTGGTCCTAAACACCCACTTACAACCAACACTCTTGCGATCCCTTGGCAATGAGGCCAACTCCCATGTGCTATTGGCCATAAGAGATGCATACTCCTCTTGCATGGCCAACTTCTACTTGCTTGCATCCACACTTTGCAAGGCATCACCCAAAATGAAAGGATCATTTAAGCAAGCTACATTTGCATATTCTACCTCATTAGGTGGTGGAAGAATGTGATTCAACCACCACTCACCAAACAGCCTCCTCACCCTTGTTGAGTATGTGCGCTGCCCTTCTCCAATTCCCTCATGTGGTGGTTGCATCTCTTCCACGACTTCCTCCTCTTGAGTCTCTTGTGGCTCGTGCCCACATTGAAGCTCTTCCTCTACTCCTTCTTCTTCTTGTAAAACGGACTGCGACATTGGAGGTACGTCCACTGCAATCTCCGTAAGTCGCTCTAAATTTCCACTTGGATGCATTTCCATCTTTGAATCTCCACAAGTGGCCTCCTCCGTAAACACAACATCACGACACTTGAGGATCCTCTTGGACTCCAAACACATCAACCTATAAGCCTTAGTTCCTTGACAATAACCGAGAAACATACACTTTGTGCCCTTTGAAGTCGTCAAATGCCTTGGAAGTGAAACACCTCGGAAGTGAAACACCTCGGATTGAAACACCTTGATCTTGTGCTCCGATTGCTTCTCCACAAGCGCCTTGAACTCCACAAACTTGGCAAACACCTCTCCCTTGGACTTCAACACTTACATCCATACGTTCCTAGAGAAATCATCGCTGAAAGTCACAACGTACAAGCAACCATGGTGGTGCGCTTGAAGGAGAAATTTAGACCACTTAGAGAGGATCGTGGAGCTTGTGGGACAAAACCAGCCTTGTTCACATGTGTGCACTTTCAAACCAATTGGTGTAAGTCCATTTCCAAAGGAGAAGTCTTGAAGTGCATTTTCTTTGGAGTTTGTTGGCTGAAGTTGGAGTTGTTGAGTGCATTTGAGTGTCAAGGTGTGTTTTGAGAGAGATCACACCTTATTACGGCTGGTTGCATGCTCTTTCATTGCGTTTGTGCTTGGATTTGAACATTGGGAGCCAATTAGGGCTGATTGTGCACTTGGGTGCATTTATTGAGATTTGAAGGGAAAGACTTTACTTAGATGGTATTGGATAACATCAGCCATGCATGGGCTGAATACAAGTAGGAGGAAGCCTCCTCTACTTGTTTCCTAACCATGTGGGATAACTCACCACTATGGGCTGCCTTTGACTACAAGCAACACCTAGTGGAGTCTACGAACTAACTAAGTGTGTAGTTCTACTCCTAACACTCCATGTACACTATCCACTCCAATAGGTACATGTTTCTCAACACTCCCGCTTTGCTAGTGGGCAAAGGTACCAAGGCCCATCTTTTCAATCAAGATCAAGTGTTGTGACTTTCCAAGGGCCTTGGTTAGCACATCAGCAACCATAGCTTGAGTAGGCACATACTTGAGCTCAATTACTTCATCCTCCACTTGCTCACGAATAAAATGATGTTGCACATCAATATGCTTGGTTCGTGAGTGGTGTGTACACTATAAGAAAACCCTGTTTTTTGTGATGTCTTGTGTAATGTCTAATGTATTTTGTGATGTCTTATTGTCCTAAAAGATGTCTTCGAAGACGGGAGGATGTCTGTATGTCTAACGGGCACATTTTGGATTGGAGGGGCATGAAGACATCACCAAACAAAAAGATGTTGGTGAAGACATGGATGTCTTTGAAGACATCCCGATAGACATCAAACTGCCACGTTGGCAAGGGATTTTGGACCAGCAAGGTAAAAACGACCAAAATTTACTGTTGGACAGGGTAAAAAGCATTTCTAATGTTAAAAGAGTAGTTGAATGGGCAGCGGTTTTCAAAAGTAGAAAAAAAACATCACACTTTTGTAATTTTTTTTTTTTTTTTTTTTTTTTTTAAAATCTAAATGTTAAATCATTATGTGACATGGCAATATTGAAAATACTAATTTCAGGCTATTCTCACTATTTTTTCATTGGTCTATTTTTTAATAATATTAAAATAAAAAATCATATTCCAATAAAAAATATATTTTGTAAATTTTTATTATATTCAAATAAACTGAAATATTATAATTCTGTAATTTTTTTATGATTTAAAAATATTTAAATATTTAAAATATTATATAAAAATATTATATCTGAAGAATAACAATGGTGCCGAAAAATAGAATTTTGAAGTAAAAGTAATTTCGTGAATATTTAATCCTCAAAAAAAGTGTGGACATAGATTAAAAAAGTTATTTACAACGCTTTATCTACATGGCAACAAAATCTCCACGTCGGACCAGTTGACAAGTCATGCAACATCTAGTCGGATGTCTAACACGATGTCCAACTTACCATAACTACGGTCAGGCATGAATGTCCGCGTAGACATCTATTGGGATGTCTATGAAGATGTTTTGCACGACATCCTCCTAGACGTCATTTACCAAAAAGCGGCAGTACTTAAGGGTCCCTTAAGAATAATGTCAACTTCTTCTTTTACTGCTTGTCCTCCATTGGCGCGGGTCTCTGATTAGGCTCTGTCTTTGATAACCCTTACTCCTCGAATACTTAAAAAAAATATAAAAAGAAAATAAAAACAATAAACAATATTTTTTGGCTTACTTCAAGAAGGAACTAAATATTATTGATTACTTATAGATTAGATTATTATAGTCCAATGGCAAGTTTATACATTACTCTATCATCAACTACCAATATTATACAAATTGAAGCAAATTTACAAGAGATATGAATTTATGAAAGTAGCTATTTAATATAGTTTAGGAGTCAATTCTAGGATAGAATTAGTATTAGGAAAGTTAGTTGGAAAGTTAGTTAGGGCAAAAATAAAAGGTAGTTAAGAGTTGGAAGGAGAGCCTATCACCATGGGAGACTATAAATAGTCTCATAATTGTGATTCCACACTTTTCTATCAATAAAGATTATTTGATTTGTTTTGGAAGAAACTCTATGTCTTACAATACGTGCTTTGTTGTGGAAGAAACTCTATGTTTTACAATACGTGCTTTGTTGTGGAAAGAACTTTAAAGCATCTGGTATTCGATTTGTTGTGGAAGAAAACAAAAAACTTTTTATGATTAACGTGTTGTAGTTGAAACTCTGAAGATGTTATCACATGTCTTTGATAATATCTGCAGGGATGTCTAAGATACGTTTATGAAAATGTTTTAACATGATGTCTATGAAGTTGTCAAAGATGACATCTACGACATCATCCATAATCATCTACAGGGATGATTTTCATCAACTTCAGTGAATGAACAGAGGCGGCTAGGGTTTGCTGCCGCCGCCATAGTTAGGTCATGAGACCGTTAAGTAGAATTAGAGGCCGCATTAAGCTCATTTGTGCCTTCATTTTTTCAAGGAGTTAGTGTTTAGAGTGTAGAGGCTAAGGTTTGCTTCTTCATGTGATTAAGGTTTGCTTCTTCATGTGATTAAGGTTTGCTGCCGCCGCCATAGTTAGGTCACGAGACCTTTAAATGAAATTACAAAGCTCAATTTTGCCTTGGTTTTTCCAAAGAGTTAGTGTTTAAAGTATAGAGGATTTCAAAATTGATTGTATTCAATTTTAGAATGATTGTTAACTACAATAAGAGAATAGTAGTTGTAGAAATCTGGTAGCTCTCAAGAGTAGTGGTTTCCTTCTTCATGTGGCTAAGATTTGCTACTTAAGAGGAACTGAATTTCAAAAGCATCATGTACAAGAAACCCTAGCACTTGTAGTATTTGATTTGTTGTGGAAGAAACCCTAGTACTTGTAGTATTTGATTTGTTGTAGAAGATGTCTATAATGATGTCTGCAAGATGTCTTACAACATGTCTATGAAGATGTCTACTTGTGTGGATGGAATTTCTGTTTTGGAGGGTGGGACATGAGGGTGGGGCAGCGAAATACGATGTGAGGCCGCGAAGAAAAAATGAAGCGACGTACGTGCTTGTAGGTAAGTGAAAGAGATGTATGCATAGATGTCTATAACGTTGCTTTTAATGATGTCTAGAAGGATGTCTGAAGAAATGTCTAAGCAGATGTTTGCAAGAATGTCTAACTGTGTCGATATCTTGAGGTTAGGAAGTAAACCATCTCAACCTAGGTAGTGCAATTAAATGGAATTAAATCAGAATTTTTTTACCTTTACAAACCCTTCTTTAAATGCAGCTGATATTGGCTTATTGAACATGTGTAGCGGCCGGACATGCACATGACCATACAGGTATCGTCAGCAAGCGTTGGTAGTGGAGGGGCTTCCGGAGTTCAAATTGTGGGTGCATAGTATATCGTAGTTGTTGACAAACGTATTAGTTAATAGTCTAGTTTTGTGTTATCTGAGGTTTTAATGACCTAAGCAATATATGTTTGACTCAAATTTTTTGACGTGACAGTGTTTACAGTTTATGTTATGTGAGACTTCTGTGGATTACCAATCTGATTGGTAATAGGTTGGTAAACCCTCAACCCTAAACCCTAAAACCCTAAACCCTAAACCCTAAATATAAATATCTAAAAATGTCATCATAGATGTCCTTTAATATGCCCAGAAAACATCAATAGTAACATTGTTGCAAACATTATGTTTAACACAAAACGTTTACATCGATGTCCTACGGGATGTCGCTACAAACATCCAAGCAAACATCACATATTTAAGAAGAACATCAACCTAAACATCATTCTACGCACTGGAGACATCTTATAAGACATACAAAATGTCTTTTAAGATATCTTGTAAGACATTGCATACGTCTTGCAAGACATCTTGTACGACATTTAAAATGTTCTGCAAGACATTTAAGTCGTCTTAACTGATGTCTAAAACTATCATGATAGAAGCATAAAACCTCCAAAATATGCTGACGTGGCATGCCACGTCATTTTCCGGCGTCCACGTCAACTTTTCCCGCGTGCCACGTCGGATTTTCCCGCGTGCCACGTTGGATTTTCCCGGGTCCACGTAGGATTCTGGCGCCGCCATGTCATCTTTGGTGGGACCATGTAAAATTCCACATCATGATGAATTTCATCCTCATGTGGCACTGCCCGTTGAATTCAAGCTGATGTGTCATCTACGTGGCACCTACGTGGCACACTTTTTACCGTTCCAAAATTACCTTAAGACATCTTCGATCTTTAAAACATCTTCCTGTCTATTTAGGTGTCTGCATAGACATCTGAGCTGTCTAGGATGTCTTATCGTCAACAAGACATCCGAATTAATGTCTATGTTGTTTTTATAGACATCATTTACAACATCACTAAAAACGTAGGTTTCTTATAGTGATAGGATTCTTGGCCAAGGCAATAGCTCCTTGGTTGTCACACAAAACTTGTGTGCCGCCTTGTTGAACAAAGCCAGCATCAGCCAAAACTTGCCTCAACCAAATGGCTTCCTTGGTACATTGGCTCATGGCCATGTATTCAGCCTCCGTTGTAGAAAGTGCTATGGTGGGTTGCCTCTTAGAGTTCCACGAAATGGCACCCACTCCAACCATAAAAACATAACCGGTGGTGGATCTCCTATCTCCTTCATCACCGGCCCAATCTGCATCACAATAGCCACGTAGCAACAAATTTGCACCTCCAAGTTGCAACTCTAACTTAAGTGTACCTTGGAGGTACCTCATGACCCTCTTCACCGCTGCCCAATGCATTGGGCCATACTTGGACATGTGTTGACTCACAACACTCACGGGAAAGGCCAAATCGGGCCTTGTAGCCACCATGGCATACATGGGGCACCCAACCGCAGCCTTGTATGGCACACTTGCCATTTCAGTCTTCACCTCTTCAAAATCAGCCTCCGCGAGCTTGGGCAACTTCACATGAGTGTCAAGTGGTGTACCTATGGCCTTGCACTCCTCCATCTTGAACCTCTTGAGAATCTCCTCAAGGTACTTGTGCTGGCTCATGGTGATGGTGCGGGCAGCCCTATTCCTCTTGAACTCCACTCCAAGGCAATAGGTTAGCTCTCCCAAATCCGTCATCTCATACTTATCCTTGAGCATAGCCTTCACCGGATTGCTTCAAACCGGGAAGCGCCTTCTTCAACTTGCACTTGAGATGCTCATTGCCTTGTTGCACAAATCCTCCAGGTTGATCCATGTAGATGACCTCCTCCAACTTGGGGTTGAGGAAGGCGGTCTTCACATCCATGTTGTGCATCTCAAGGTCCATGGCTGCCCCAATGCTCACAACACACCGAATTGTGTTGAATTTTGCAACGGGGGCAAATGTCTCATTGAAATCCACCCCCTCCACTTGGGTGAACCCCTTAGCAACTAGCCTTGCTTTGTACCTCACGACATGCCTCAAAGCATCTCTTTTGGTGGAGAAAACCCACTTACAGCCCACACTTGATCTATTGAGAGGAAGCGGTGCAAGCTCCCAAGTGCCCTTGTGAATGAGGGCCTTGTACTCTTCTTCCATCGCCACCTCCCACTTGCTTGCATCTTCACAATTCAACACCTCTCCAAGTGTAGATGGGTCTCCAATGAATGCCACATTCGCTTGGTCTGCATTTGGAGGAGGAAGAATGTGGTTCATCCACCAATCTCCAAGTGGCTTGCGAGTCCTTGTAGGGTATCTTGGCTCCTCTAAGGGCTGCTCCCGTGGCTCCTCCATGGGCTGGTCCTTCTCTTGCTCCTTTGGTGGGCAAGTAGTTGATATCTTCTTGCGCTGCGGTAACACCACCTCCTCCTTGGGCTCTTCCAAATCATGTTCATCTTCATCTCCCACTTCTTCAATGTCAACTCTTAGAGTTGAGCCCACACTTTGGGCTGGTCCTTCACTTCTCCCACTTGGGCTCACCTCCAAGTGCTTAAAATCAGCTCCTCCATCTTCCAAGAATGTCACATCTCTACACTTGATGATGGCCTTGGTGTCCACACACATCAGCCTATAGGCCTTGGTTCCCTCACAATACCCAAGAAAGAGACACTTGATGCCCTTGGCATCCAACTTGGTCCTCGTTGCATTTGGAAACAACGCATAGGCAATGCAACCAAAAACACGCATATGAGAGACATGGGGCCTTACTCCACTCCAAGCCTCTTGAGGTGTCTTGCTTACCAATGCTTGAGTGGGGCAGCGGTTCCTTGTGTACACCGCATTGCTCACGGCCTCTCCCCATAGCTCATACTTGAGCCCTTGGCCATGAATCATGGCCCTTGCCATCTCCACAATGGTGCGGTTTGCACGCTCCGCAACACCATTTTGTTGAGGCGTATAAGGGGCTGAAGTGTGGTGCTCAATGCCATGGGCTTTGAGGAAGTTCTCAAATGCCTTGGACACATACTCCCCTCCATTATCCGACCGCAGCACCTTCACCTTGCAATCAGATTGGGCCTCCACAAGCGCCTTCCAAGTCTCAAAACGCCCAAACACCTCACTCTTGCACTTCAGCATATACACCCATATCTTGCGTGAGAAATCATCTATAAAGGTGACAAAATACCTTGCTCCTCCAATGGAAGTGGTCTTCATTGGCCCGCACACGTCCGAATGCACCAACTCCAATTTCTTGGTGGCCCTAGTTGCTCCATCCTTGGAGAAGGGCTGCCTTGCTTGCTTGCCCTCAATGCACCCCTTGCAAGCCATGGAACTCCAATCGTGCTTGCAAGAAGAGAGGTGCAGCCCCTTCACAATGTGTTGGAGGCCCTTCAAGCTCTTCAAATTCAAGTGCTCAAGCCTCCTATGCCAAAGATTCACTAGCTCCTCATGGGCTGATCCTTGAGCCACACAAGCAAATGAACTCCCATTCACCTTGGTAAAGTGAAGTAGATACAAATTGCCCTCACGAGGGGCTGATGCAATCAAAGCACCACTTGGTGACTTCACAACACACCCCACATTGTTGAATTGCACCTTCAAACCTCCCAAAGCCAATTTGCGTACCGAAAGCAAGTTGGCATGCAACTTGGGCACATGGAGCACCTCACGGATGGTGATTCTCTTGGGCTGGCCCTTGTCTTGCACCTCCACATGCACCTCTCCAATGCCAAGTGCTTCTACCATGTCATTGTCTCCCATGTAAATTTTCTTGCCAGAAATCGGATGATAGGTGTGAAAGGCATCTCGATGGCTGGTCATGTGTTGTGTGTCCTCCGAATACACAATCCAAGTGAACATGTCGGCCTTCTCTCCTCCTCCATGTGCGGCAAAGGCGAAATCCTCCTCTTCCTCCACTTTGGACGCTTGATGTGCACTCTCCTGGCCTTGGGCGAGGTTGGCCCTACAATACTTAGCAATGTGGCCTGGTTTGCCACACTTGAAGCATGTCCTTGTCTCCTTAAAAGCCTTTGTATTCCCTCCCTTGGCAAATCTTGACACAAGGGCTGATCCCTCTCCTTGGGGCTCATTCTCCTTGCGCTTGGTGACTTCATCCATCAAACGGGCTGTAACAAACTCCAAGGTCAGCTCCTTCATTGGCCTTGTCTCCAAAGCCGTGATGAGGAACTCAAAGGATGGTGGCAAGCTCTCCAACAATGTCATGATCACATCTCCTTCCGTCACGGGTGCCTCCAAGCAAGCCAACTCATGCGCCAATGCCTTAATCTTGTTCACATGATCTAACAAGTCATCATCCTCTTGCATCTTGGTAGTGAAGAAGCGCCGCCGAAGAAATAGGATGTTGGAGAGACTCTTGGTCTCATGGACGTTGCAAAGGGTTGTCCACGCTTCCGCTGGTGTTTTGCAATGGCGGATGTGTGCAATTTGCTGATCCGCAAGATTGGTCACAATGAGAGCAAAGGCCTTCTTCTCCTTCCTCTCAAACGCCTTGTTGGTCTGGAAATCGACATCTGTACTTGGAGGCTCCTCACTCCCATCCGCCACATCCCACAAGTCCTTCTCCGCAAAAATCATCTCCATCTTGAACTTCCACATGCCAAAGTTTATTGAAGCTCAATAGAGGGTGAGAGAGAATACAAACATCAAAGCTTACACACAAGGTAGAGCAATGAATGCTTGAATGAGATGCATACTCATTCCAAGCCCTTGCTTATATATCCATAGGTAGGCTCATGGTGCTACAATTAATATGGGATAACCGAGAGGCTAAGGCCGCTCTCCACTCTCTAAGGCTCTTAGGATCAGCCCTCTTCACACACTCTAGAGGACTAGAACCTAGCCTCTATACCTCACATAAATTCACTCTAATGACTATTAGATGCTCTTATAACTACGAGCAATCTAATCTTCAACAACACTAATAACTATTAGTTGCTCTTATAAACTACGAGCAACCCAATCTCTAACACTCCCACTTTGCGACTTGTTTTCTCCTCTCAATCCCATTTCCTTGTGCCTCACCTTGGTAAACGCCTTGGTCAACATATCACCCACTATGTCCTCCATTTGGTAATACGTCAAGCTCTCCTCTCCATCCTCTAACTATCTTGCGCGCATTTGGCAACAAAGCCAATTCCCATGTGCCATTGGCCATACTAGATGTCTACTTGTCTTGTTTGGTCAACTCCCACTTGCTTGCATGCACTCAAGTGACCTCCTCTCCCTTATTCGATACCATGGGTTGTTGAAGAATAGATTGCTCGTAGTTTATAAGAGCAATTAGTACTTGTTAGAGTATATATATATGGAAGCTTATACTTAGTATTCTAGAGTGTGAAAAGGGGCTGGTCGTAAGAGCAATAGTGAGGGGAGAGAAGACCAGCCCACTTTGTTGACTTTAGGAGGCATGGAGACAAGTAGGTGGTGGCAAAGACTAAAGGGGCACACATGTGAACCATGTGGGCCAAAGGCACTTGGAAAATGTACAAGAAGGCACTAGGAAGGTGCCAATAAGGAAGTATAAGTAAAGGCCTTTGCTAGAAGGCAATATCTCATTTCAAGCATTCATTGCTCTACTTGTTTGTAAGCTTTGAGTATGTTGTATTCTCTCTCTTCCTCTATTGAATCTCAATAGGTTATGGGCCCACTACTCTTGTAGTGAGGTTGAGTTTGAATACTTTTGGAGGCTTGGGGAGGTTAAGGAGGTGTTGCAAGCACTTGGAGGGCTGATTTGCACATGTTGGAGGTCCTTGGAGTTTTGGAGGTGCACTTAGAGCCATTTGGAGGTGTTTGCAACCATTTGGAGTCAATTGAAGTTGATTTGGAGCATTTGGAGGCAAAATGAGCAATTTGGAGGTGTTTGGAGGTGTTTTGAAGGCATTGGGTGCTTGTAAGTGTCCATTGTAGTTGAATTGAGTCCTCCTTGCACATTGTAGGTGTTGATTTGCATTAAGGGCTCCCAAGTCATTTGTTTGAAGTGATTGTGAGCTTAGAAGGGTGGTTTGTGATCTATTAGTGCACCTTTTGATTTGTAAGAGCTAGATCTAGCATTTGGAGTGCTTGTGTGCACACTAGGGGCTGATTTGAGCTAGTGAGGTGCTAAGGAGGTCAATTGAGGCTCTTCTACTTACATTTGAGTGATTTGGAGTTGTAGAAGCTTGTTTATGATCTGATTTGAGTGGGAGCAAGTGGATCTTGCTTGTTTGAGTGTAGAGAAGCGCTTTTGTGCATTGTTTTGTGCGCAAGTGTGTTTACACACTAGTAGGGGGCTGATTTGAGTGCTTGGTAGCTCGTTTGAGTTGTTGGTGTTGTAAGGGCAGCGTGTGTGCTTGGCTATGGCCACTTTGGAGGGTGAGAGTGTTAGGGTGCTTGAGAAGTTCAATGGCACCAACTTCAACTTGTGGAAGTTCAAGATGAACTTGGCCCTCTCTTCCATGGACTTGTGGGAGATTGTTGAAGGCACGGAGGAGGCTCCCCTATCTGATGCAAGTGACAAGGACAAGAAGGAGTACCAAAGGAGGGTGAGGAAGGCCATGTCCATGATTGGGCTCAATTAGGTGGATGCCCAACTTGCTCACATCAAGAGTTGCAAAGGACCAGCGGAAGCATGGAGGGTGCTTTGCAACATTCATGAGACAAGAAGTTTGGCCAACATCCTCTTCTTGAGGCGCAAGTTCTTCACAATCAAAATGGAGGAAGGAGCTGACTTGTTGGAGCACATCAACAACATCAAGGCACTCGCGGATCAGCTCGCTTGCTTGGAAGTGCCCATGAAGGAGGACGATATAGTGATGACGTTGTTGGATAGCTTGCGACCTTCATTTGAGAGTTTGATTACCGCTTTAGAGACCTTAAACCTTGCTGACCTTACAATGGAGTTTGTGGTGTCAAGGTTGATGCATGAAGTGTCGAAGCGGAAGGAGAAGGGTGCTCAAAGTGGTGAGGCAGCGTTGGTGGCGGCCCAAAACAAAGCGAGGATGCAAAATGGCCCAAGGTTGTGCTTCAATTGTGGCAAACCGGGCCACATTGCAAGGCATTGCTTATTAAACAAGAAGAAGGAGAAGGAGAGTGCAAACCTAGCAAGCAACAAAGACAATGGAGAGGACTATGCGTTTCTAAGCGCCTTTGTTGCAAGCAAGGTGGAGAAAGAGGAGGAGCATGCTATGGCAATCAACGATGGAGATGACAACACCATGGCCACGTGGGTCATGGATTCGGGAGCCACCAAACACATGACGCCGCATAGGGCAGCGTTCCAAACGTATGAGGTAATTTCACCACCACGCAATGTGCACTTGGGAGATGATAGCATTGTGCATGCGGTTGGTGTTGGTACAATTGTTGAGGACGTGATGGTGATGGGAGTGAAGCACAAGATCCACATGAAGGTGGTGCTCCATATCCCTAAGTTCAAGAGGAACTTGATTTCGGTTGTAAAGCTTGCTTTAAACGGTTTAAAGGTAGAATTTGATGATAATGCATGCCTTGTGAGGGCAGCCAATAGGAAGGTGATTGCTAGATTGCCTAGAGTAGGGAGTTTGTATGAAATGCCCTTCTCCATGCATGAAATGGCAAATGTGGCGCTTCCAATGCCACAATCAGCGCCTTTGGAGCTATGGCATAGACGCCTTGGGCATTTGAATGTCAAGAGTGTCAAGGCTCTTCAAAGCATGGTGAATGGCATGCAAATCAAGGACGGTGCATCAAATTCAGCGCTTTGTGAGGGTTGCATTGAAGGCAAGCTTTCAAGGACTCCATTTCCAAGTGAGGGAGGTCAGCGTGCAAGCAAGCCATTGGAGTTGATTCATTTGGATGTGTGTGGTTCATTCAAGACCATTTCCATGGGTGGTTGCTTGTATTTTGTGACCTTCATAGATGACTTCTCTCGAAAGGTGTGGGTGTATGTGTTGAAGTCCAAAGGAGAGGTGTTTGCCAAGTTTGTGGAGTTCAAGGCGCTTGTGGAGAAGCAATCAAGGCATTTCGATCGGACAATGGAGGGGAGTTCACTTCCAAGGCGTTTGAGCGCTTCTTCCAAGCACATGGCATTGAGAGGCAACTATCAACACCCTACACACCACAACAAAATGGAGTGGCGGAGCGTGCAAACCACACAATTGTGGAGATGGCAAGGAGCATGCTACACCACCAAAACCTCGACAAGAACCTTTGGGCGGAAGCGGTGGTTACTATTGAGATTCAATAGAGGAAGAGAGAGAATACAACATACTCAAAGCTTACAAACAAGTAGAGCAATGAATGCTTGAAATGAGATTTTGCCTTCTAGCAAAGGCCTTTACTTATACTTCCTTAATGGCACCTTCCTAGTGCCTTCTTGTACATTTTCCAAGTGCCTTTGGCCCACATGGATCACATGTGTGCCCCTTTAGTCTTTGCCACCACTTACTCGCCTCCTAAAGTCAACAAAGTGGGCTGGTCTTCTCTCCCCTCACTATTGCTCTTACGACCAGCCCCTTTCCACACTCTAGAATACTAAGTATAAGCTTCCATATATATATATACTCTAACAAGTACTAATTGCTCTTATAAACTACGAGCAATCTATTCTTCAACACTCCCACTTTGCGAGTAGTTACCACCTCGCAATCCCATCGCCTTCGTAAGCTTCTCGTGCCTCACCTTAGCAAGCGCCTTGGTCAACACATCAGCCACCATATCCTCTGTTGAGCAATACCACAAGCTCACCTCTCCATCCTCCAACTTCTCTCGAATGAAATGGTGTTGCACATCAATGTGCTTCGTGCGAGAGTGGTGCTTGATCCTTTGCAAGAGCAATACACCCTTGGTTGTCACACATGATGCTCGTGGCTCCCCTCTGCACAAACCCAACATCCTCCAATAGTTGCCGCAGCCACAATGCCTCCTTTAAGCAATGGCTCGTTGCCATGTATTCCGCTTCCGTAGTAGACACCGCTATTGTGGGTTGCCTCTTGCAATTCCACGAGATTGCGCCATCTCCTACAAAGAACACATACCCTGTCGTGGATCGGCGCTCATTCACATCACCCGCCCAATCCGCATCACAATACCCCTTCAACTCAAGGTCTTTACCTCCAAGGCACAACTTGTAATCAATGGTGCCTTTCAAGTACCTCAAGATGCGTTTTACCGCCATCCAATGTTGAGGACCAGCCTTTGCCATGAATTGGCTCACCATGCTCACCGGGAATGCAAGGTCAGCCCTTGTGGCCACCATTGCATACATCAACGACCCCACCGCTGCCTTGTATGGAATGGCCTTCATCTCTTCTTCAACCTCCTTGAACTCCTCATCCGAAAGCTTCAACAATGACACCTTCACATCAAGAGGGGTGCCAATGGGCTTGCAATCCTCCATGTTGAACCGCTTGAGCACCTCCTCGATGTACTTGCCTTGGCTCATGGTGATAGTGCGTGCGCTGCGATTGCGCTCAAATGCAACACCAAGGCAAAACTCCAAAGGCCCAAGATCACTCATCTCAAACTCCTTCCCAAGCTTGGCCTTCAACCACTGCAACACCGCATCATCACTAGCCAAGATAATCAAATCATCAACATAGATGATCACAATCAACAAGAACTCCCTTGTTTGCTTCACATACAAGGAGTGATCCGCATGGCTTCTAGAAAAGCCTTCTTTCGTGAAGAACAAGTCAATCCTTTGGTACCACGCCCTTGGAGATTGCTTGAGCCCGTACAACGACTTCTTGAGCCTACAAACAAGGTGTTGGGTGCCCTCCTCCACAAAGCCAAGGGGCTGGTCCATGTAGATGTCCTCCTTCAACTTACCATTCAAGAACGCCGTCTTGACATCCATTTGGTGAATCTCCAAGTCCATGGCTGCCCCAATCGCCAACATGCATCGTATGGTGGTAAACTTGGCCACGGGTGCAAAGGTCTCATGGAAATCTACACCCTCCACTTGAGAGAAGCCCCTTGCCACCAAGCGTGCCTTGTAACGCACCACGTTGCCTTGTGCATCCCTCTTGGTTCTAAACACCCACTTACAACCAACACTTTTGCGGCCTTTTGGCAATGGGACCAACTCCCATGTGCCATTGGCCATTAGAGATGCATACTCCTCTTGCATGGCCAACTCCTACTTGCTTGCATCCACACTTTGCAAAGCATCACCCAAAGTTAAAGGATCATCAAAAGAAGCCACATTTGCACGTTCTACCTCACTAGGTGGTGGGAGAATGTGGTTCATCCACCAATCGCCAAGCGGCCGCCTCTCCCTTGTGGGGTACCTTGAACCTTGTGTTCGCTGCCCCTCTCCAATCTCCTCATCTTGTGGTTGCCTCTCCTCCACAACCTCCTCCTCTTGTTTGTCTTGTTGCTCTTCTTCAACTTCTCGAGCAAGCGGCGCTGAAATTGGAGGTGCATCCACTACAATCACCGTAGGTGGCTCCAAACTCCCACTTGGATGCATCTCCACATTTGCATCCGCACAAGTAGCGTCCTCCGCAAACACCACATCACGACACTTGAGGATCTTCTTAGTCTCCAAACACATCAACCTATATGCCTTGGTGCCTTCACAATAACCAAGGAACAAACACCTTGTGCCCTTTGCATCAAGTTTAGTCCTCTTCTCATCCGGCACCTTTGCATAAGCAATACAACCAAATACACGCATGTGTGTGATAAAAGGCCTCTTACCACTCCATGCCTCTTCGGGTGTCTTACCAACAAGTGCACTAGTTGGGCACCTATTGCGTGTGTACACCGCTGTAACCACCGCTTCCGCCCAAAGGTTCTTGTTGAGGTTTTGGTGGTGTAGCATGCTCCTTGCCATCTCCACAATTGTGCGGTTTGCACGCTCCGCCACTCCATTTTGTTGTGGTGTGTAGGGTGTTGATAGTTGCCTTTGAATGCCATGCGCTTGAAAAAAGCGCTCGAATGCCTTGGAAGTGAACTCCCCTCCATTGTCGGATCGAAACGCCTTGATCTTGTGGTCCGATTGCTTCTCCACAAGCGTTTTGAACTCCACAAACTTGGCAAACACCTCTCCCTTGGACTTCAACACATACACCCACACCTTTCGAGAGAAGTCATCTATGAAAGTCACAAAATACAAGCAACCACCCATGGAAATGGTCTTGAATGGACCACACACATCCGAATGAATCAACTCCAATGGCTTGATTGCACGCTGACCTCCCTCACTTGGAAATGGAGTCCTTGAAAGCTTGCATTCAATGCAACCTTCACAAACCGCTGAATTTGATGCACCATCCTTGATTTGCATGCCATTCACCATGCTTTGAAGAGCCTTGACACTCTTGACATTCAAATGCCCAAGGCGTCTATGCCATAGCTCCAAAGGCGCTGATTGTGGCATTGGAAGCGCCACAATTGCCATTTCATGCATGGAGAAGGGCATTTCATACAAACTCCCCACTCTAGGCAATCTAGCAATCACCTTCCTATTGGCTGCCCTCACAAGGCATGCATCATCATCAAATTCTACCTTTAAACCGTTTAAAGCAAGTTTTACAACCGAAATCAAGTTCCTCTTGAACTTAGGGATATGGAGCACCTCCTTCATGTGGATCTTGTGCTTCACTCCCATCACCATCACCTCCTCAACAATTGTACCAACATCGACCGCATGCACAATGCTATCATCTCCCAAGTGCACATTGCGTGGTGGTGAAATTACCTCGTACGTTTGGAACGCTGCCCTATGCGGCGTCATGTGTTTGGTGGCTCCTGAATCCATGACCCACGTGGCCATGGTGTTGTCATCTCCATCATTGATTGCCATAGCATGTTCCTCCTCTTTCTCCACCTTGCTTGCAACAAAGGCGCTTAGAAACGCATAGTCCTCTCCATTGTCTTTGTTGCTTGCTAGGTTTGCACTCTCCTTCTCCTGCTTCTTGTTTAAGAAGCAATGCCTTGCAATGTGGCCCGGTTTGCCACAATTGAAGCACAACCTTGGGCCATTTTGCATCCTCGCTTTGTTTTGGGCCGCCACCAACGCTGCCTCACCACTTTGAGCACCCTTCTCCTTCCGCTTGGACACTTCATGCATCAACCTTGACACCAGAAACTCCATTGTAAGGTCAGCAAGGTTTAAGGTCTCTAAAGCGGTGATCAAACTCTCAAATGAAGGTGGCAAGCTATCCAACAACGTCATCACTATATCGTCCTCCTTCATGGGCACTTCCAAGCAAGCGAGCTGATCGGCGAGTGCCTTGATGTTGTTGATGTGCTCCAACAAGTCAGCGCCTTCCTCCATCTTGATTGTGAAGAACTTGCGCCTCAAGAAGAGGATGTTGGCCAAACTTCTTGTCTCATGAATGTTGCAAAACACCCTCCATGCTTCCGCTGGTCCTTTGCAACTCTTGATGTGAGCAAGTTGGGCATCCACCAAATTGAGCCCAATCATGGACATGGCCTTCCTCACCCTCCTTTGGTAGTCCTTCTTGTCCTTGTCACTTGCATCAGATGGTGGAGCCTCCTCCGTGCCTTCAACAATCTCCCACAAGTCCATGGAAGAGAGGGCCAAGTTCATCTTGAACTTCCACAAGTTGAAGTTGGTGCCATTGAACTTCTCAAGCACCCTAACACTCTCACCCTCCAAAGTGGCCATAGCCAAGCACACACGCTGCCCTTACAACACCAACAACTCAAACGAGCTACCAAGCACTCAAATCAGCCCCCTACTAGTGTGTAAACACACTTGCGCAAAAAACAATGCACAAAAGCGCTTCTCTACACTCAAAGAAGCAAGATCCACTTGCTCCCACTCAAATCAGATCATAAATAAGCTTCTACAACTCCAAATCACTCAAATGTAAGTAGAAGAGCCTCAATTGACCTCCTTAGCACCTCACTAGCTCAAATCAGCCCCTAGTGTGCACACAAGCACTCCAAATGCTAAATCTAGCTCTTACAAATCAAAAGGTGCACTAATAGATCACAAACCACCCTTCTAAGCTCACAATCACTTCAAACAAATGACTTGGGAGCCCTTAATGCAAATCAGCACCTGCAATGTGCAAGGAGGACTCAATTCAACTACAATGGACACTTACAAGCACCCAATGCCTTCAAAACACCTCCAAACACCTCCAAATTGCTCCTTTTGCCTCCAAATGCTCCAAATCAACTTCAATTGACTCCAAATGGTTGCAAACACCTCCAAATGGCTCCAAGGACCTCCAACATGTGCAAATCAGCCCTCCACGTGCTTCCAACACCTTCTTGACCTCCCCAAGCCTCCAAAAGTATTCAAACTCAACCTCACTACAAGAGTAGTGGGCCCATAACCTATTGAGATTCAATAGAGGAAGAGAGAGAATACAACATACTCAAAGCTTACAAACAAGTAGAGCAATGAATGCTTGAAATGAGATATTGCCTTCTAAAGGCCTTTACCTTTACTTATACTTCCTTAATGGCACCTTCCTAGTGCCTTCTTGTACATTTTCCAAGTGCCTTTGGCCCACATGGATCACATGTGTGCCCCTTTAGTCTTTGCCACCACTTACTCGCCTCCTAAAGTCAACAAAGTGGGCTGGTCTTCTCTCCCCTCACTATTGCTCTTACGACCAGCCCCTTTCCACACTCTAGAATACTAAGTATAAGCTTCCATACATATATATACTCTAACAAGTACTAATTGCTCTTATAAACTACGAGCAATATATTCTTCAACACAAACCGCACAATTGTGGAGATGGCAAGGAGCATGCTACACCACCAAAACCTCAACAAGAACCTTTGCTTTGGAACTGGTTACAAAGTGTCACACGAAATAGGTGCCCAACAAGCATTGTTGGTAAGACACCCGAAGAGGCATGGAGTGGTAGGAGGCCTTTGATCGCACACATGCGTGTATTTGGTTGTATTGCTTATGCAAAGGTGCCGGATGAGAAGAGGACTAAACTTGATGCAAAGGGCACAAGGTGTTTGTTCCTTGGTTATTGTGAAGGCACCAAGGCATATAGGTTGATGTGTTTGGAGACTAAGAAGATCCTCAAGTGTCGTGATGTGGTGTTTGCGGAGGACGCTACTTGTGCGGATGCAAATGTGGAGATGCATCCAAGTGGGAGTTTGGAGCCACCTACGGTGATTGTAGTGGATGCACCTCCACTTCAGCGCCGCTTGCTCGAGAGTTGAAGAAGAGCAACAAGACAAACAAGAGGAGGAGGTTGTGGAGGAGAGGCAACCACAAGATGAGGAGATTGGAGAGGGGCAGCGTGACACAAGGTTCAAGGTACCCCACAAGGGAGAGGCGGCCGCTTGGCGATTGGTGGATGAACCACATTCTCCCACCACCTAGTGAGGTAGAACGTGCAAATGTGGCTTGTTTTGATGATCCTTTAACTTTGGGTGATGCTTTGCAAAGTGTGGATGCAAGCAAGTGGGAGTTGGCCATGCAAGAGGAGTATGCATCTCTAATGGCCAATGGCACATGGGAGTTGGCCCCATTGCCAAAAGGCCGCAAAAGTGTTGGTTGTAAGTGGGTGTTTAGGACCAAGAGGGATGCACAAGGCAACGTGGTGCGTTACAAGGCACGCTTGGTGGCAAGGGGCTTCTCTCAAGTGGAGGGTGTGGATTTCCATGAGACCTTTGCACCCGTGGCCAAGTTTACCACCATACGATGCATGTTGGCGATTGGGGCAGCCATGGACTTGGAGATTCACCAAATGGATGTCAAGACGGCGTTCTTGAATGGTGAGTTGGAGGAGGACATCTACATGGACCAGCCCCTTGGCTTTGTGGAGGAGGGCACCCAACACCTTGTTTGCAGGCTCAAGAAGTCGTTGTACGGGCTCAAGCAATCTCCAAGGGCGTGGTACCAAAGGATTGACTTGTTCTTCATCAAAGAAGGCTTTTCTAGAAGCCATGCGGATCACTCCTTGTATGTGAAGCAAACAAGGGAGTTCTTGTTGATTGTGATCATCTATGTTGATGAATTGATTATCTTGGCTAGTGATGATGCGGTGTTGCAGTGGTTGAAGGCCAAGTTTGGGAAGGAGTTTGAGATGAGTGATCTTGGGCCTTTGGAGTTTTGCCTAGGTGTTGCATTTGAGCGCAATCGCAGCGCACACACCATCACCATGAGCCAAGGCAAGTACATTGAGGAGGTGCTTAAGCGGTTCAACATGGAGGATTGCAAGCCCATTGGCACCCCTCTTGATGTGAAGGGGTCATTGTTGAAGCTTTCGGATGAGGAGTTCAAGGAGGTTGAAGAAGAGATGAAGGCCATTCCATACAAGGCAGCGGTGGGGTCGTTGATGTATGCAATGGTGGCCACAAGGGCTGACCTTGCATTTCCGGTGAGCATGGTGAGCCAATTCATGGCAAAGGCTGGTCCTCAACATTGGATGGCGGTAAAACGCATCTTGAGGTACTTGAAAGGCACCATTGATTACAAGCTGTGCCTTGGAGGTAAAGACCTTGAGTTGAAGGGGTATTGTGATGCGGATTGGGCGGGTGATGTGAATGAGCGCCGATCCACGACAGGGTATGTGTTCTTTGTAGGAGATGGCGCAATCTCGTGGAATTGCAAGAGGCAACCCACAATAGCGGTGTCTACTACGGAAGCGGAATACATGGCAACGAGCCATTGCTTAAAGGAGGCATTGTGGCTGCGGCAACTATTGGAGGATGTTGGGTTTGTGCAGAGGGGAGCCACGAGCATCATGTGTGACAACCAAGGGTGTATTGCTCTTGCAAAGGATCCGAAGCACCACTCTCGCACGAAGCATTGATGTGCAACACCATTTCATTCGAGAGAAGTTGGAGGATGGAGAGGTGAGCTTGTGGTATTGTCCAACAGAGGATATGGTGGCTGATGTGTTGACCAAGGCGCTTGCTAAGGTGAGGCACGAGAAGCTTACGAAGGCGATGGGATTGCGAGGTGGTAACTACTCGCAAAGTGGTGAGTGTTGAAGAATAGATTGCTCGTAGTTTATAAGAGCAATTAGTACTTGTTAGAGTATATATATATGGAAGCTTATACTTAGTATTCTAGAGTGTGGAAAGGGGCTGGTCGTAAGAGCAATAGTGAGGGGAGAGAAGACCAGCCCACTTTGTTGACTTTAGGAGGCATGGAGACAAGTAGGTGGTGGCAAAGACTAAAGGGGCACACATGTGAACCATGTGGGCCAAAGGCACTTGGAAAATGTACAAGAAGACACTAGGAAGGTGCCAATAAGGAAGTATAAGTAAAGGCCTTTGCTAGAAGGCAATATCTCATTTCAAGCATTCATTGCTCTACTTGTTTGTAAGCTTTGAGTGTGTTGTATTCTCTCTCTTCCTCTACTGAAGCAATATGGGTCTTGTGCACGGTGCCCCTCTTCAATCTTCCTCGTGTTATTTAATCTCCACAGCCTCCTCTTCTGTCTCTTTCGGCTCTTGCACTCCTTTAGACTCTTCTCCAACTTAAGCCTCTTGTACAACGCACGCTGAAATTGGAGTTGCATCCACCCCAATCACCATAGTCGCTCCAAACTCCCACTTGGATGCATCTCCACATCCGCATCTCGACAATGTTAGAGATTAGGTTGCTCGTAGTTTATAAGAGCACCTAATAGTTATTAGAGTATGTTAGAGTAAGTAATAGAGGCTAGGTCTTAGTCCTCTAGGGTGTGTGAAGAGGGCTGGTCCTAAAAGCCTTAGAGAGACAAGAGAGGACTTAGCCTCTCGGTTATCCCATATTGTTTGTAGCACCATGTGCCTACCTATGGATACATAAGCAAGGGCTTCGAATGAGTATGTATCTCATTCAAGCATTCATTGCTCTACCTTGTGTGTAAGCTTTGATATTTGTATTCTCTCTCACCCTCTATTGAGCTTCAATAGGTTATGGGCCCACTACTCTTGTGGTGAGGTTGAGTTTGCATACATTTGGAGGCTTGGAGAGGTCAAGGAGGTGTTGCACACACTTAGAGGGCTGATTTGCACTCCTTGGAGCTTTGGAGGTGCATTTGGAGCCATTTGGAGGTGTTTGCAACCACTTGGAGGTGCTTGCAACCATTTGGAGCTTTGGAGGTGTACTTGGAGCCATTTGGAGGTGTTTGGAGGTGATGTGAGGCATTTGGAGGCAATTGGAGCATTTTGGAGGTGTTTGGAGGTCTCTTGAAGGCATTGGAGGATTGTGAGCTTCCCTTGTCTTGGTTAGAGTGTTTCTAACACAAGAAGGTGCTGATTTGCATTGATGGCTATCAAATCCTTTTGTTGAGAGTGGTTTTGAGCTTAGGAGTGTTCTTTGTGATCTACTTGAGTGCACTTGCGGAATTGAGGGCTGATTTGAGCCTTTGTGGTGCATGTGTGCACACAAGGGGCTGATTTGAGCATTTGTGGTGCAAGAGAGGTGTCTTGAGGCTCCTAAGTTGAGATTTGAGTGATTTGAGGTTCATGAAGCTTAGTTGACATTGATTGAGGGCTAATCTAGTGTAGGGATTGCACAAGTGCTCATTTGGAAGCATTGTGGGCTGATTTGAGTGCTTAGAGGTGCAAATTGACCTTGTGTGTGTAGTAGACATCTATATCTAGTATTTGGAGGTCAAATAGCTTGAGTTTGATCCAATTTGAGAGGGAGCAAGTGGATCTTGCTTGTTTTAGTGTAAGAGCAAGTGGATCTTGCTTGTTTGAGTAATTTGTTGATCTAGAAGCTTCTTTGACATAGATTGAGGGCTGATCTAGTGTAGGGAGTGCACAAGTGCTCATTTGGAGGCATTGAGGGCTGATTTGAGTGCTTTGAGGTGCATATACACCTTGTGAGTGTGGAGGAAGCCTAGATCTAGGATTTGGACGTCAAAGAGCTTGAGTGTGATTTGATTTGAGTGGGAGCAAGTGGATCTTGCTTGTTTGAGTGTTGGAGGGGCTTATTGTGCATTGTTTTGTGCACAAGTGTGTTTGCACACTCCAAGAGGGCTGATTTGAGTGTTTGAAGCTAGATTTGAGTGCTTGGTGTTAGGGCTGCGTTTGTGCTTTGCCATGGCTTCCTTGGAGGGTGAGCGTGTTAGGATGCTTGAGAAGTTCAATGGCACCAACTTCAACTTGTGGAAGTTCAAGATGAACTTGGCACTCGATTCCATGGACTTGTGGGAGATTGTTGAAGGCACGGAGGAGGCACCACCATCTCATGCAAGTGTCAAGGACAAGAAGGAGTACCAAAGGAGGGTGAGGAAGGCCATGTCCATGATTGGGCTCAATTTGGTGGATGCGCAACTTGCTCACATCAAGAGTTGCAAAGGACCAGCGGAAGCATGGAGGGTACTTTGTAACATCCATGAGACAAAAAGCTTGTCCAACATACTCTTCTTGAGGCGCAAGTTCTTCACAATCAAGATGGAAGAAGGGGCTGACTTGTTGGAGCACATCAACAACATCAAGGCACTTGCGGATCAACTTGCTTGCTTGGATGTGCCCATGAAGGAGGAGGATATTGTTATGACCTTGCTTGATAGTCTCCCATCTTCATTTGAGCACTTGATAACGGCTTTAGAGACCTTGACCCTTGCTGACCTTAAGATGGAGTTTGTGGTGTCAAGGTTGATGCATGAAGTGTCCAACAGGAAGGAGAGGGGTGCTCAAAGTGGTGAGGAAGCGTTGGTGGCGGCTCAAAACAAACGGAGGATGCAAAATGGGCCAAGGACGTGCTTCAATTGTGGCAAACCGGGCCACATTGCAAGGTATTGCTTCCAAGACAAGAAGGAGAAGGAGAGTGCCAATGTTGCAAGAAACAAAGACAATGAGGAGGAGTATGCGTTTGTAAGCGCCGTTGTTGCAAGCAAAGAGGAGATGTGGGAAGAGCATGCCTTTGCAAATGGAGATGGAGATGACAACACCATGGCCATGTGGATCATGGATTCGGGAGCCACCAAGCACATGTCACCTCATAGGGCAGCATTTCAAACATATGAGGTAATATCACCACCACGAAATGTGCACTTGGGAGATGGTAGTATTGTGCATGCGGTCGGAGTTGGCACCATTGTTGAGGAGGTGAAGGTGATGGGAGTAAAGCACAAAATCAACATAAAGGAGGTTCTCCACATCCCAAAGTTAAAGAGAAATTTGTTATCCATAGCAAAGCTTGCTCTTAATGGCTTAAAGGTGGAGTTTGATGATGATGCATGCATTGTGAGGGCTGCAAATAGGAAGGTGGTTGCTAGATTGCCAAGAGAAAGGAGTTTATATCAAATGTCGTTCTCTATGTATGATATGGCCAATGTGGCACACCAAATGCCACAATCAGCGCCTTTGGAGCTACGCCATAGGCGCCTTGGGCATTTGAATGTGAAGAATTTGAAGGTCCTTGAAAGGATGGTAAATGGCATGCAAATCAAGAATAGGACATCAAATTCAGCGGCTCGTGATGTGATGATTGCGGAGGAGGCCACTTGTCGAGATGCGAATGTGGAGATGCATCCAAGTGGGAGTTTGGAGCCACTATGGTGATTGGGGTGGATGCAACTCCAATTTCAGCGTGCGTTGTACAAGAGGCTCAAGTTGGAGAAAAGCCTAAAGGAGTGCAAGAGCCGAAAGAGACACAAGAGGAGGATGTGGAGGTTGAATCACATGAAGAAGATTGAAGAGGGGCAGCGTGCACAAGGCCCATGGTATCCAATAAGAGAGAGGTGGTCACTTGGTGAGTGGTGGTTAAACCATATTCTTCCACCATCTATTGAAGTTGAACGTGCAAATCTTATTTGTTTTTTGATGATACGTTGAGTTTGGGTGATGCTTTGCAAAGTGTGCATGCAAGCAAGTGGGAGTTGACCAAACAAGACAAGTAGACATCTAGTATGGCCAATGGCACATGGGAATTCACTTTGTTGCCAAATGCAAGCAGGAAAGTTAGAAGATGGAGAGGAGAGCTTGAGGTATTAGCAAATGGAGGACATGGTGGGAAATATGTGGACCAAGGCGTTTGCCAAGGTGAGGCACAAGGAGATGGGATTGCGAGGAGAAAACTACTCGCAAAGTGGGAGTGTTAGAGATTAGGTTGCTCGTAGTTTATAAGAGCAACTAATAGGTTTTAGAGTATGTTAGAGTAAGTAATAGAGGCTAGGTCTTAGTCCTCTAGGGTGTTTGAAGAGGGCTGGTCCTAAAAGCCTTAGAAAGACAAGAGAGGACTTAGCCTCTCGGTTATCCCATATTGTTTGTAGCACCATGTGCCTACCTATGGATACATAAGCAAGGGCTTGGAATGAGTATGTATCTCATTCAAGCATTCATTGCTCTACCTTGTGTGTAAGCTTTGATGTTTGTATTCTCTCTCACCCTCTATTGAGCTTCAATACTTGTAACTACGAGCAATCTAATCTTCAACAACACTAATAACTATTAGTTGCTCTTATAAACTACGAGCAACCCTATCTTTAACAAAGTTGACACCGTTGAACTTGTCGATGATGCGCACGCCATCTCCATCACTTGCAGCCATGTTGAAGTAGCTCCCACTTGTTGGCAGCACCTAAGGAGGGTAGAGGAGTTGAAAAACTCAACTCAAGCTCCCCACAATCCCCCCCAAAAAAAAAAGAGGCAATGGCGCTGGAATTGCACCAACCAGCCCTTGCAAGATCCTCACAAGGAGCTCTCAACCCTATGGACCACAGAGACACCTCTCTCAAGTATATCACCTCTCTCACCACCAAATCAGACCCCAATCTTGCAACACCCACATGAGCTTCCTTGGCAAGAACTTCTTCAATTCAGCCACTAACTCACAATGTCTTCACACAAATTGTGCAATCCACACCTCAAGGAGCTAAGAGACTCCCAATCAGTCCTTGCAAGGGATCCAATATGAGCAAATGACTCTAATTTGCTCACAATAACTCCACAAAGCTCACTAGGGCTGAATTCAGCCCTAATGGACACTCAAACTTGCCCTAATCACTCACACAAGTGTAATCAGCTCTCTTGCAATCACAAATGCAACAAGCTCGTCTCACTCACTCAAAAGGGTGCAAATCAGCCCTCTCCATCTTATTGAAGCTCAATAGAGAGAGAGAAGGAATACAAACAATCAAAGCTTACAAACACGTAGAGCAATGAATGCTTGAATGAGATACATACTCATTCCAAGCCCTTGCTTATATATCCATAGGTAGGCACATGGTGCTACAATCAATATGGGATAACCGAGAGGCTAAGGCCTCTCTCCACTCTCTAAGGCTCTTTGGACCAGCCCTCTTCATACACTCTAGAGGACTAAGACCTAGCCTCTATACCTCACATAAAATATACTCTAATAACTATTAGATGCTCTTATAACTACGAGCAATCTAATCTTCAACACTCCCACTTTGCGAGTAGTTATCACCTCGCAATCCCATCGCCTTCTCGTGCCTCACCTTAGCAAGCGCCTTGGTCAACACATCAGCCACCATATCCTCTGTTGAGCAATACCACAAGCTCACCTCTCCATCCTCCAACTTCTCTCGAATGAAATGGTGTTGCACATCAATGTGCTTCGTGCGAGAGTGGTGCTTCGGATCCTTGGCAAGTGCAATACACCCTTGGTTGTCGCACATGATCCTCGTGGCTCCCTTTTTGCACCAACCCAACATCCTCCAATAGTTGCCGCAGCCACAATGCCTCCTTTAAGCAATGGCTCGTTGCCATGTACTCCGCCTCCGTAGTAGACACCGCTATCGTGGGTTGCCTCTTGCAATTCCACGAGATTGCACCATCTCCTACAAAGAACACATACCCCGTAGTGGACCGGCGCTCATTCACATCACCCGCCCAATCCGCATCGTAGTATCCTCTCAACTCAATGTCCTTACCGCCAAAGCACAATTTGTAGTCAATGGTGCCTTTCAAGTACCTCAAGATGCGTTTTACCGCCATCCAATGTTGAGGACCAGCCTTTGCCATGAATTGGCTCACCATACTTACCGGAAATGCAAGGTCAGCCCTTGTGGCCACCATTGCATACATCAACGACCCCACCGCTGCCTTGTATGGAATGGCCTTCATCTCTTCTTCAACCTCCTTGAACTCCTCATCCGAAAGCTTCAACAATGACCCCTTCACATCAAGAGGGGTGCCAATGGGCTTGCATTCCTCCATGTTGAACCGCTTGAGCACCTCCTCAATGTACTTGCCTTTGCTCATGGTTATGGTGCGTGTGCTGCGATTGCGCTCAAATGCAACACCAAGGCAAAACTCCAAAGGCCCTAAATCACTCATCTCGAACTCCTTCTCTAGCTTGGCCTTCAACCACCTCAAAATTGAATCATTACTAGCCAAGATAATCAAATCATCTACATAGATGATCACAATCAACAACGACTCTCTTGTTTGCTTCACATACAAGGAGTGATCCGCATGGCTTCTAGAAAAGCCTTCTTTTGTGAAAAACATGTCAATCCTTTGGTACCACGCCCTTGGTGATTGCTTTAGCCCATACAACGATTTCTTGAGCTTGCAAACGAGGTGTTTGGTGCCCTCCTTGACAAAACCAAGGGGCTGGTCCATGTAGATATCCTCCTCCAATTCACCATTCAAGAACGCCGTCTTAACATCCATTTGGTGAATCTCCAAGTCCATGGCTGCCCCAATCGCCAACAAGCATGGAATGGTGGTAAACTTGGCCACCGGCGCAAAGGTATCATGGAAATCAACACCCTCCACTTGAGAGAAGCCCCTTGCCACCAAACGTGCCTTGTAGCGCACCACGTTGCCTTGTGCATCCCTCTTGGTCCTAAACACCCACTTACAACCAACACTTTTGCGGCCCTTTGGCAATGGGGCCAATTCCCACGTGCCATTGGCGATTAGAGATGCATACTCCTCTTGCATGGCCAACTCCCACTTGATTGCATCCGCACTTTGCAAAGCATCACCCACATTCAAAGGATCATCAAAACAAGCAACATTTGCATGTTCTAACTCACTAGGTGGTGGAAGAATGTGATTCAACCACCACTCACCATGCGGCCTCCTCTCCCTTGTTGGGTATCTTCGCTGCCCCTCTCCAATCTCCTCATGTCGTGGTTGCCTCTCTTCCACCACTTCCTCCTCTTGTATTTCTTCTAGCCCTTGCACACCATGAGGCTCTTCTTCTTGAACGGGCGCTGAAATTGGAGGTGCATCCACCAAAATCACCGTAGGTGGCTCTAAACTCCCACTTGGATGCATCTCCACATTTGCATCTCCACAAGTAGCCTCTTCCGCAAACACCACATCACGACACATGAGGATCTTCTTGGTCTCCAAACACATCAACCTGTAGGCCTTGGTGCCTTCACAATAGCCAAGAAACACACACTTTGTGCCCTTTGCATCAAGTTTAGTCCTCTTCTCATCCGGCACCTTTGCATAAGCAATACACCCAAACACACGCATGTGTGACACAAAGGGCCTCTTACCACTCCATGCCTCTTCGGGTGTCTTACCAACAAGTGCACTTGTTGGGCACCTATTGCGTGTGTACACCGTTGGGCACCTTGTTGAGGTTTTTGGTGGTGTAGCATGCTCCTTGCCATCTCCACGATGGTGCGATTTGCTCTCTCCGCCACTCCATTTTGTTGTGGTGTGTAGGTTTGATAGTTGTTGAATGCCATGAGCTTTTGGTGGTGGCCTTGGAAGTGAACTCTCCTCCATTGTCCGATCGAAACGCCTTGATCTTGTGCTCCGATTGCTTCTCACAAGCGCCTTGAACTCCACAAACTTGGCAAACACCTCTCCCTTGGACTTCAACACATACACCTACACCTTCCTAGAGAAATCATCAATGAAAGTCACAAAGTACGAGCTACCGCCCATTGAAATGGTCTTAAATGGACCACAAACATCCGAATGCACTAAATCCAATGGCTTGCTTGCTCGCTGACCTCCCTCATTTGGAAATGGAGTCCTAGAAAGCTTGCCTTCAATGCACCCTTCACAAACCGCTGAATTTGATGCACCATCCTTGATTTGCATGCCATTCACCATGTTTTCAAGGGCCTTGACACTCTTCACATTCAAATGCCCAAGGCGTCTATGCCATAGTTCCAAAGACGCTGATTGTGGCATTTGGTGTGCTACATTGGCCATTTCATGCATGGAGAAGGGCATTTCATACAAACTCCCTACTCTAGGCAATCTTGCAATCACCTTCCTATTGGCGGCCCTCACAATGCATGCATCATCATAAAAGTGGATCTTTAAACCATTTCGAGCAAGCTTGGAAACGGATAGCGACTTTCGCTTTAACTTTGGGATGTGGAGCACCTCGTTTATGTTGATCTTGTGCTTCACTCCCATCACCATCACCTCCTCAACAATGGTGCCAACTGTTGAAGAATAGATTGCTCGTAGTTTATAAGAGCAATTAGTACTTGTTAGAGTATATATATATATGGAAGCTTATACTTAATATTCTAGAGTGTGGAAAGGGGCTGGTCGTAAGAGCAATAGTGAGGGGAGAGAAGACCAGCCCACTTTGTTGACTTTAGGAGGCGAGTAAGTGGTGGCAAAGACTAAAGGGGCCCACATGTGAACCATGAGGGCCAAAGGCACTTGGAAAATGTACAAGAAGGCACTAGGAAGGTGCCAATAAGGAAGTATAAGTAAAGGCCTTTGCTAGAAGGCAATATCTCATTTCAAGCATTCATTGCTCTACTTGTTTGTAAGCTTTGAGTATGTTGTATTCTCTCTCTTCCTCTATTGAATCTCAATAGGTTATGGGCCCACTACTCTTGTAGTGAGGTTGAGTTTGAATACTTTTGGAGGCTTGGGGAGGTTAAGGAGGTGTTGCAAGCACGTGGAGCGCTGATTTGCACATGTTGGAGGTCCTTGGAGCTTTGGAGGTGCACTTAGAGCCATTTGGAGGTGTTTGCAACCATTTCGAGTCATTTGAAGTTGATTTGGAGCATTTGGAGGCAAAAGGTGCAATTTGGAGGTGTTTGGAGGTGTTTTGAAGGCATTGGGTGCTTGTAAGTGTCCATTGTAGTTGAATTGAGTCCTCCTTGCAATTGACTCCAAATGCTGATTTGCATTAAAACTCCCAAGTCATTTGTTTGAAAACACCTGAGCTTAGAAGGGTGGTTTGTGATCTATTAGTGCACCTTTTGATTTGTAAGAGCTAGATCTAGCATTTGGAGTGCAAGACCTGCACATTCCAAATGATTTGAGCTTTTGAGGTGCTAAGGAGGTCAATTGAGGCTCTTCTACTTACATTTGAGTGATTTGGAGTTGTAAAAGCTTGTTTATGATCTGATTTGAGTGGGAGCAAGTGGATCTTGCTTGTTTGAGTGTAGAGAAGGACTTTTGTGCATTGTTTTGTGCGCAAGTGTGTTTTTACACACTAGTAGGGGCTGATTTGAGTGCATGGTAGCTCGTTTGAGTTGTTGGTGTCGTAAGAGGCTAAGACCTGTCTCCACTCTATAGCCACTTTGGAGGGTGAGAGTGTTAGGGTGCTTGAGAAGTTCAATGGCACCAACTTCAACTTAAAAAGTTCAAGATGAACTATTAGATCTCTTCCATGGACTTCAATCTAATTGTTGAAGGCACGGAGGAGGCTCCACCATCTGATGCAAGTGACAAGGACAAGAAAAAGTACCAAAGGAGGGTGAGGAAGGCCATGTCCATGATTGGGCTCAATTAGGTGGATGCCCAACTTGCTCACATCAAGAGTTGCAAAGGACCAGCGGAAGCATGGAGGGTGTTTTGCAACATTCATGAGACAAGAAGTTTGGCCAACATCCTCTTCTTGAGGCGCAAGTTCTTCACAATCAAGATGGAGGAAGGCGTTGACTTGTTGGAGCACATCAACAACATCAAGGCACTCGCGGATCAGCTCGCTTGCTTGGAAGTGCCCATGAAGGAGGACGATATAGTGATGACGTTGTTGGATAGCTTGCGACCTTCATTTGAGAGTTTGATTACCGCTTTAGAGACCTTAAACCTTGCTGACCTTACAATGGAGTTTGTGGTGTCAAGGTTGATGCATGAAGTGTCCAAGCGAAAGGAGAAGGGTGCTCAAAGTGGTGAGGCAGCGTTGGTGGCGGCCCAAAACAAAGCGAGGATGCAAAATGGGCCAAGGTTGTGCTTCAATTGTGGCAAACCAGGCCACATTGCAAGGCATTGCTTCTTAAACAAGAAGAAGGAGAAGGAGAGTGCAAACCTAGCAAGCAACAAAGACAATGGAGAGGACTATGCGTTTCTAAGCGCCTTTGTTGCAAGCAAGGTGAAGAAAGAGGAGGAGCATGCTATGGCAATCAACGATGGAGATGACAATACCATGGCCACGTGGGTCATGGATTCGGGAGCCACCAAACACATGACGCCGCATAGGGCAGCGTTCCAAACGTACGAGGTAATTTCACCACCACGCAATGTGCACTTGGGAGATGATAGCATTGTGCATGCGGTTGGTGTTGGTACAATTGTTGAGGAGGTGATGGTGATGGGAGTGAAGCACAAGATCCACATGAAGGAGGTGCTCCATATCCCCAAGTTCAAGAGAAACTTGATTTCGGTTGTAAAGCTTGCTTTAAACGGTTTAAAGGTAGAATTTGATGATGATGCATGCCTTATGAGGGCAGCCAATAGGAAGGTGATTGCTAGATTGCCTAGAGTGGGGAGTTTGTATGAAATGCCCTTCTCCATGCATGAAATGGCAAATGTGGCGCTTCCAATGCCACAATCAGCGCCTTTGGAGCTATGGCATAGACGCCTTGGGCATTTGAATGAGAAGAGTGTCAAGGCTCTTGAAAGCATGGTGAATGGCATGCAAATCAAGGATGCTGCATCAAATTCAGCGCTTTGTGAGGGTTGCATTGAAGGCAAGCTTTCAAGGACTCCATTTCCAAGTGAGGGAGGTCAGCGTGCAAGCAAGCCATTGGAGTTGATTCATTCGGACGTGTGTGGTCCATTCAAGACCATTTCCATGGGTGGTTGCTTGTATTTTGTGTCCTTCATAGATGACTTCTCTCGAAAGGTGTGGGTGTATGTGTTGAAGTCCAAGGGAGAGGTGTTTGCCAAGTTTGTGGAGTTCAAGGCTCTTGTGGAGAAGCAATCAGAGCACAAGATCAAGGCGTTTCGATCCGACAATGGAGGGGAGTTCACTTCCAAGGCGTTTGAGCGCTTCTTTCATGCACATGGCATTGATAGGCAACTATCAACACCCTACACACCACAACAAAATGGAGTGGCGGAGCGTGCAAACCGCACAATTGTGGAGATGGCAAGGAGCATGCTACACCACCAAAACCTCAACAAGAACCTTTGGGCGGAAGCGGTGGTTACAGCGGTGTACACACGCAATAGGTGCCCAACTAGTGCACTTGTTGGTAAGACACCCGAAGAGGCATGGAGTGGTAAGAGGCCCTTTGTGTCACACATGCGTGTGTTTGGGTGTATTGCTTATGCAAAGGTGCCGGATGAGAAGAGGACTAAACTTGATGCAAAGGGCACAAGGTTTTTGTTCCTTGGTTATTGTGAAGGCACCAAGGCATATAGGTTGATGTGTTTGGAGACTAAGAAGATCCTCAAGTGTCGTGATGTGGTGTTTGCGGAGGACGCTACTTGTGCGGATGCAAATGTGGAGATGCATCCAAGTGGGAGTTTGGAGCCACCTACGGTGATTGTAGTGGATGCACCTCCAATTTCAGCGCCGCTTGCTCGAGAAGTTGAAGAAGAGCAACAAGACAAACAAGAGGAGGAGGTTGTGGAGGAGAGGCAACCACAAGATGAGGAGATTGGAGAAGGGCAGCGAACACAAGGTTCAAGGTACCCCACAAGGGAGAGGCGGCCGCTTGGCGAGTGGTGGATGAACCACATTCTCCCACCACCTAGTGAGGTAGCACGTCTGCAAATGTGGCTTGTTTTGATGATCCTTTAACTTTGGGTGATGCTTTGCAAAGTGTAGATGCAAGCAAGTGGGAGTTGGCCATGCAAGAGGAGTATGCATCTCTAATGGCCAATGGCACATGGGAGTTGGCCCCATTGCCAAAAGGCCGCAAAAGTGTTGGTTGTAAGTGGGTGTTTAGGACCAAGAGGGATGCACAAGGCAACGTGGTGCGTTACAAGGCACGCTTGGTGGCAAGGGGCTTCTCTCAAGTGGAGGGTGTGGATTTCCATGAGACCTTTGCACCCGTGGCCAAGTTTACCACCATACGATGCATGTTGGCGATTGGGGCAGCCATGGACTTGGAGATTCACCAAATGGATGTCAAGACGGCGTTCTTGAATGGTGAGTTGGAGGAGGACATCTACATGGACCAGCCCCTTGGCTTTGTGGAGGAGGGCACCCAACACCTTGTTTGCAAGCTCAAGAAGTCATTGTATGGGCTCAAGCAATCTCCAAGGGCGTGGTACCAAAGGATTGACTTGTTCTTCATCAACGAAGGCTTCTCTAAAAGCCATGCGGATCACTCCTTGTATGTAAAGCAAACTAAGGAGTTCTTGTTGATTGTGATCATCTATGTAGATGATTTCATAATCTTGGCTAGTAATGATTCAATTTTGAGGTGGTTGAAGGCCAAGCTAGAGAAGGAGTTCGAGATGAGTGATTTAGGGCCTTTGGAGTTTTGCCTTGGTGTTGCATTTGAGCGCAATCGCAGCGCACGCACCATCACCATGAGCCAAGGCAAGTACATCGAGGAGGTGCTCAAGCGGTTCAACATGGAGGAATGCAAGCCCATTGGCACCCCTCTTGATGTGAAGGTGTCATTGTTGAAGCTTTCGGATGAGGAGTTCAAGGAGGTTGAAGAAGAGATGAAGGCCATTCCATACAAGGCAATATCCATGGGGTCGTTGATGTATGCAATGGTGGCCACAAGGGCTGACCTTGCATTTCCGGTGAGCATGGAGCCAATTCATGGCAAAGGCTGGTCCTCAACATTGGATGGCGGTAAAACGCATCTTGAGGTAATAACTTGAAAGGCACCATTGATTACAAGTTGTGCCTTGGAGGTAAAGACCTTGAGTTGAAGGGGTATTGTGATGCGGATTGGGCGGGTGATGTGAATGAGCGCCGATCCACGACGCCATATGTGTTCTTTGTAGGAGATGGCGCAATCTCGTGGAATTGCAAGAGGCAACCCACAATAGCGGTGTCTACTACGGAAGCGGAATACATGGCAACGAGCCATTGCTTAAAGGAGGCATTGTGGCTGCGGCAACTATTGGAGGATGTTGGGTTTGTGCGAGGGGAGCCACGAGCATCATGTGTGACAACCAAGGGTGTATTGCTCTTGCAAAGGATCCGAAGCACCACTCTCGCACGAAGCACATTGATGTGCAACACCATTTCATTCGAGAGAAGTTGGAGGATGGAGAGGTGAGCTTGTGGTATTGCTCAACGAGAGGATATGGTGGGCGATGTGTTGACCAAGGCGCTTGCTAAGGTGAGGCACGAGAAGCTTTCGGCGATGGGATTGCGAGGTGGTAACTACTCGCAAAGTGGGAGTGTTGAAGAATAGATTGCTCGTAGTTTATAAGAGCAATTAGTACTGGTTAGAGTATATATATATGGAAGCTTATACTTAGTATTCTAGAGTGTGGAAAGGGGCTGGTCGTAAGAGCAATAGTGAGGGGAGGGAAGACCAGCCCACTTTGTTGACTTTAGGAGGCGAGCCCATAGTGGTGGCAAAGACTAAAGGGGCACACATGTGAACCATGTGGGCCAAAGGCACTTGGAAAATGTACAAGAAGACACTATTGTTCAAAGAAGTGCAAAGGAAGTATAAGTAAAGGCCTTTGCTAGAAGGCAACATCTCATTTCAAGCATTCATTGCTCTACTTGTTTGTAAGCTTTGAGTGTGTTGTATTCTCTCTCTTCCTCTATTGAATCTCAATAGGGAGTATGTGTCCAAGGCATTTGAGAACTTCCTCAAAGCCAATGGCATTGAGCACCACACATCAGCGCCTTACACGCCTCAACAAAATGATGTTGCGGAGCGTGCAAACCGCGCCATTGTGGAGATGGCAAGGGCCATGATTCATGACCAAGGGCTCAAGTATGAGCTATGGGGAGAGGCCGTGAGCAATGCGGTGTACACAAGGAACCGCCCCCCACTCAAGCATTTTGGTAATGAAAGACACCTCAAGAGGCTTGGAGTGGAGTGAGGCCCCATGTGTCTCATATGCGTGTTTTTTCTTGCATTGCGTATCGTTGGTTCCAAATGCAAAGAGGACCAAGTTGGATGCCAAGGGCATCAAGTGTCTTTGACTTGGGTATTGTGAGGGAACCAAGGCCTATAGGCTCTCTACATATCGTGTGGATACCAAGGCCATTATCAAGTGTAGAGATGTAACATTCTTGGAAGACGGAGGAGCTGATTTTAAGTGCTTGGAGGTGAGCCCAAGTGGGAGAAGTGGAGGACCAGCCCAAAGTGTGGGCTCAACTCCAAGAGATGACATTGAAGAAGTGAGATGAAGATGAAGAAGATTTGGAGAAGCCCAAGGAGGAGGTGGTGTTACCTCAATGGGAAGGAGATATCAATACTTGCTCACCCAAGAGCAAGAAGAAGGACCAGCCCATGGAGGAGCCACGGGAGCAGAATTTATTTGGAGAGCCAAGATACCCCACAAGGACTCGCAAAGCCACTTGGGGATTGGTGGAAGAACCATATTCTTCCTCCCCAACATGAGGATCAGCGAATGTGGCATTTCTTGAATCCCCCATGGACACTTGTTGATTTGTGATGATTCAAGCAAGTGGGAGGTAGTTATGGTTGCTGATGTCCTAACTAATGCGCTTGGAAAGCTTTGATGTTGATTGACAAAAAGGTCTTTGGTGCCTTTGCCCATTAGCAAAGTGGGAGTGTTGAGGAAACATGTACCTATTGATGTAGATAGTGTACATGGAGTTATAAGAGTAGAACTATGCACTTAGTTAGTTCATAGACTCCATTAGGTGTTGCTTGTAGTCAAAGGCAGCCCATAGTGGTGAGTTATCCCACATGGTTAGGAAACAAGTAGAGGAGGCTTCCTACTACTTGTATTCAGCCCTTGCATGGCTGAAGTTATCCAATACCATCTAAGTAAAGCTTTTCCCTTCAATCTCAATACTTGTGCACAAGACTGTTAGAGATAAGGTTGCTCGTAGTTTATAAGAGCACCTAATAGTTATTAGAGTATGTTAGAGTAAGTAATAGAGGCTAGGTCTTAGTCCTCTAGGGTGTGTGAAGAGGGCTGGTCCTAAAAGCCTTAGAGAGACAAGAGAGGACTTAGCCTCTCGGTTATCCCATATTGTTTGTAGCACCATGTGCCTACCTATGGATACATAAGCAAGGGCTTCGAATGAGTATGTATCTCATTCAAGCATTCATTGCTCTACCTTGTGTGTAAGCTTTGATGTTTGTATTCTCTCTCACCCTCTATTGAGCTTCAATAGGTTATGGGCCCACTACTCTTGTAGTGAGGTTGAGTTTGAATACATTTGGAGGCTTGGAGAGGTCAAGGAGGTGTTGCACACACTTAGAGGGCTGATTTGCACTCCTTGGAGCATTGGAGGTGCATTTGGAGCCATTTGGAGGTGTTTGCAACCATTTGAATGTGTTTTGAGGTGATTTGGAGCCATTTGGAGGTGTTTGCAACCATTTGGAGCTTTGGAGGTGTACTTGGAGCCATTTGGAGGTGTTTGGAGGTGATGTGAGGCATTTGGAGGCAATTGGAGCATTTTGAAGGTGTTTGGAGGTGAACTGAGGCATTTGGAGGCAATTGGAGCATTTTGGAGGTGTTTGGAGGTCTCTTGAAGGCATTGGAGGATTGTGAGCTTCCCTTCTTTTGGTTAGAGTGTTTCTAACACATGAAGGGGCTGATTTGAGCATTTGTGGTGCATGTGTGCACACAAGGGGCTGATTTGAGCATTTGTGGTGCATGTGTGCACACAAGGGGCTGATTTGAGCATTTGTGGTGCAAGAGAGGTGTCTTGAGGCTCCTAAGTTGAGATTTGAGTGATTTGAGGTTCATGAAGCTTATTTGACATTGATTGAGGGCTGATCTAGTGTAGGGAGTGCACAAGTGCTCATTTGGAAGCATTGTAGGCTGATTTGAGTGCTTAGAGGTGCACATTCACCTTGTGTGTGTAGTAGACATCTAGATCTAGTATTTGGAGGTCAAATAGCTTGAGTTTGATCCAATTTGAGTGGGAGCAAGTGGATCTTGCTTGTTTGAGTGATTTGTTGATCTAGAAGCTTCTTTGACATAGATTGAGGGCTGATCTAGTGTAGGGAGTGCACAAGTGCTCATTTGGAGGCATTGAGGGCTGATTTGAGTGCTTTGAGGTGCATATACACCTTGTGAGTGTGGAGGAAGCCTAGATCTAGGATTTGGACGTCAAAGAGCTTGAGTGTGATTTGATTTGAGTGGGAGCAAGTGGATCTTGCTTGTTTGAGTCTTGGAGGGGCTTAATGTGCATTGTTTTGTGCACAAGTGTGTTTGCACACTCCAAGAGGGCTGATTGAGTGTTTGAATCTAGATTTGAGTGCTTGGTGTTAGGGCAGCGTTTGTGCTTTGCCATGGCTTTCTTGGAGGGTGAGAGTGTTAGGGTGCTTGAGAAGTTCAATGGCACCAACTTCAACTTGTGGAAGTTCAAGATGAACTTGGCACTCGATTCCATGGACTTGTGGGAGATTGTTGAAGGCACGGAGGAGGCACCACCATCTCATGCAAGTGACAAGGACAAGAAGGAGTACCAAAGGAGGGTGAGGAAGGCCATGTCCATGATTGGGCTCAATTTGGTGGATGCGCAACTTGCTCACATCAAGAGTTGCAAAGGACCAGCGGAAGCATGGAGGGTACTTTGTAACATCCATGAGACAAAAAGCTTGTCCAACATACTCTTCTTGAGGCGCAAGTTCTTCACAATCAAGATGGAAGAAGGGGCTGACTTGTTGGAGCACATCAACAACATCAAGGCACTTGCGGATCAACTTGCTTGCTTGGATGTGCCCATGAAGGAGGAGGATATTGTTATGACCTTGCTTGATAGTCTCCCATCTTCATTTGAGCACTTGATAACGGCTTTAGAGACCTTGACCCTTGCTGACCTTAAGATGGAGTTTGTGGTGTCAAGGTTGATGCATGAAGTGTCCAAGAGGAAGGAGAGGGGTGCTCAAAGTGGTGAGGAAGCGTTGGTGGCGGCTCAAAAAACAAACGGAGGATGCAAAATGGGCCAAGGACGTGCTTCAATTGTGGCAAACCGGGCCACATTGCAAGGTATTGCTTCAGACAAGAAGGAGAAGGAGAGTGCCAATGTTGCAAGAAACAAAGACAATGAGGAGGAGTATGCGTTTGTAAGCGCCGTTGTTGCAAGCAAAGAGGAGATGTGGGAAGAGCATGCGTTTGCAAATGGAGATGGAGATGACAACACCATGGCCAAGTGGATCATGGATTCGGGAGCCACCAAGCACATGTCACCTCATAGGGCAACATTTCAAACATATGAGGTAATATCACCACCACGAAATGTGCACTTGGGAGATGGTAGTATTGTGCATGCGGTCGGAGTTGGCACCATTGTTGAGGAGGTGAAGGTGATGGGAGTAAAGCACAAAATCAACATAAAGGAGGTTCTCCACATCCCAAAGTTAAAGAGAAATTTGTTATCCATAGCAAAGCTTGCTCTTAATGGCTTAAAGGTGGAGTTTGATGATAATGCATGCATTGTGAGGGCTGCAAATAGGAAGGTGATTGCTAGATTGCCAAGAGAAGGGAGTTTGTATCAAATGCCCTTCTCTATGTATGATATGGCCAATGTGGCACACCAAATGCCACAATCAGCGCCTTTGGAGCTACGCCATAGGCGCCTTGGGCATTTGAATGTGAAGAATTTGAAGGTCCATGAAAGGATGGTAAATGGCATGCAAATCAAGAATAGGACATCAAATTCAGCGGCTCGTGATGTGGTGATTGCGGAGGAGGCCACTTGTCGAGATGCGAATGTGGAGATGCATCCAAGTGGGAGTTTGGAGCCACTATGGTGATTGGGGTGGATGCAACTCCAATTTCAGCGTGCGTTGTCTGAGAGGCTTAAGTTGGAGAAGAGCCTAAAGGAGTGCAAGAGCCGAAAGAGAAGGAAGAGGAGGAGGATGTGGAGGTTGAATCACATGAGGAAGATTGAAGACGGCAGGCCCATGGTATCCACTAAGGAGAGGCCCATGGTATCCAATAAGGGAGAGGAGGGCACTTGTTTGGGTGATGCTTTGCAAAGCTTTATTGCCAAATGCATGCAAGCAAGTGTAAGTTGACCAAACAAAACAATGGCACATGGGAATTGGCTTTGTTGCCAAATGCGCCCAAGATAGTTAGAGGATGGAGAGGAGAGCTTGACGTATTTCCAAATGGAGGACATAGTGGGTGATATGTTGACCAAGGCGTTTGCCAACGTGAGGCACAAGGAGATGGGATTGCGAGGAGAAAACTACTCGCAAAGTGGGAGTGTTAGAGATTAGGTTGCTCGTAGTTTATAAGTGCAACTAATTGGTTTTAGAGTATGTTAGAGTAAGTGCTAGGTCTTAGTCCTCTAGGGTGTGTGAAGAGGGCTGGTCCTAAAAGCCTTAGAGAGAGAGAAGAGAGGACTTATGCTCTCGGTTATCCCATATTGTTTGTAGCACCATGTGCCTACCTATGAATACATAAGCAAGGGCTTCGAATGAGTATGTATCTCATTCAAGCATTCATTGCTCTACCTTGTGTGTAAGCTTTGATGTTTGTATTCTCTCTCACCCTCTATTGAGCTTCAATAACTTCAACTTGTGGAAGTTCAAGATGAACTTGGCCCTCTCTTCCATGGACTTGTGGGAGATTGTTGAAGGCACGGAGGAGGCTCCACCATCTGATGCAAGTGACAAGGACAAGAAGGACTACCAAAGGAGGGTGAGGAAGGCCATGTCCATGATTGGGCTCAATTTGGTGGATGCCCAACTTGCTCACATCAAGAGTTGCAAAGGACCAGCGGAAGCATGGAGGGTGCTTTGCAACATTCATGAGACAAGAAGTTTGGCCAACATCCTCTTCTTGAGGCGCAAGTTCTTCACAATCAAGATGGAGGAAGGCGCTGACTTGTTGGAGCACATCAACAACATCAAGGCACTCGCCGATCAGCTTGAGGTTGCTTGGAAGTGCCCATGAGGGAGGACGATATAGTGATGACGTTGTTGGATAGCTTGCCACCTTCATTTGAGAGTTTGATCACCGCTTTAGAGACCTTAAACCTTGCTGACCTTACAATGGAGTTTGTGGTGTCAAGGTTGATGCATGAAGTGTCCAAGCGGAAGGAGAAGGGTGCTCAAAGTGGTGAGGCAGCGTTGGTGGGCGGCCCAAAACAAAGCGAGGATGCAAATGGCCCAAGGTTGTGCTTCAATTGTGGCAAACCAGGCCACATTGCAAGGCATTGCTTCTTAAACAAGAAGAAGGAGAAGGAGAGTGCAAACCTAGCAAGCAACAAAGACAATGGAGAGGACTATGCGTTTCTAAGCGCCTTTGTTGCAAGCAAGGTGGAGAAAGATGAGGAGCATGCTATGGCAATCAACGATGGAGATGACAACACCATGGCCACGTGGGTCATGGATTCGGGAGCCACCAAACACATGACGCCGCATAGGGCAGCGTTCCAAACGTACGAGGTAATTTCACCACCACGCAATGTGCACTTGGGAGATGATAGCATTGTGCATGCGGTTGGTGTTGGTACAATTGTTGAGGAGGTGATGGTGATGGGAGTGAAGCACAAGATCCACATGAAGGAGGTGCTCCATATTCCTAAGTTCAAGAGGAACTTGATTTCGGTTGTAAAACTTGCTTTAAACGGTTTAAAGGTAGAATTTGATGATGATGCATGCCTTGTGAGGGCAGCCAATAGGAAGGTGATTGCTAGATTGCCTAGAGTGAGGAGTTTGTATGAAATGCCCTTATCCATGCATGAAATGGCAAATGTGGCGCTTCCAATGCCACAATCAGCGCCTTTGGAGCTATGGCATAGACGCCTTGGGCATTTGAATGAGAAGAGTGTCAAGGCTCTTGAAAGCATGGTGAATGGCATGCAAATCAAGGATGGTGCATCAAATTCAGCGCTTTGTGAGGTTGCATTGAAGGCAAGCTTTCAAGGACTCCATTTCCAAGTGAGGGAGGTCATCTCCATCAGCAAGCCATTGGAGTTGATTCATTCGGATGTGTGTGGTCCATTCAAGACCATTTCCATGGGTGGTTGCTTGTATTTTGTGTCCTTCATAGATGACTTCTCTCGAAAGGTGTGGGTGTATGTGTTGAAGTCCAAGGGAGAGGTGTTTGCCAAGTTTGTGGAGTTCAAGGCGCTTGTGGAGAAGCAATCGGACCACAAGATCAAGGCGTTTCGATCCGACAATGGAGGGGAGTTCACTTCCAAGGCGTTTGAGCGCTTCTTTCAAGCACATGGCATTGATAGGCAACTATCAACACCCTACACACCACAACAAAATGGAGTGGCGGAGCGTGCAAACCGCACAATTGTGGAGATGGCAAGGAGCATGCTACACCACCAAAACCTCAACAAGAACCTTTGGGGCGGAAGCGGTGGTTACAAATGTGTGCTGACACGAAATAGGTGCCCAACAAGCGCAACTTGTTGGTAAGACACCCATCTTGAGGCATGGAGTGGTAGGAGGCCTTCCATCGCACACATGCGTGTATTTGGTTGTATTGCTTATGCAAAGGTGCCGGATGAGAAGAGGACTAAACTTGATGCAAAGGGCACAAGGTTTTTGTTCCTTGGTTATTGTGAAGGCACCAAGGCATATAGGTTGATGTGTTTGGAGACTAAGAAGATCCTCAAGTGTCGTGATGTGGTGTTTGCGGAGGACGCTACTTGTGCGGATGCAAATGTGGAGATGCATCCAAGTGGGAGTTTGGAGCCACCTACGGTGATTGTAGTGGATGCACCTCCAATTTCAGCGCCGCTTGCTCGAAGTTGAAGAAGAGCAGAAAAAACAAGAGGAGGAGGTTGTGGAGGAGAGACACAAACCACAAGATGAGGAGATTGGAGGGGCAAATCACACAAGGTTCAAGGTACCCCACAAGGGAGAGGCGGCCGCTTGGCGATTGGTGGATGAACCACATTCTCCCACCACCTAGTGAGGTAAACGTGCAAATGTGGCTTGTTTTCATGATCCTTTAACTTTGGGTGATGCTTTGCAAAGTGTAGATGCAAGCAAGTGGGAGTTGGCCATGCAAGAGGAGTATGCATCTCTAATGGCCAATGGCACATGGGAGTTGGCCCCATTGCCAAAAGGCCGCAAAAGTGTTGGTTGTAAGTGGGTGTTTAGGACCAAGAGGGATGCACAAGGCAACGTGGTGCGTTACAAGGCACGCTTGGTGGCAAGGGGCTTCTCTCAAGTGGAGGGTGTGGATTTCCATGAGACCTTTGCACCCGCGGCCTTCAAAACACCCACCATACACGATGCATGTTGGCGATTGGGGCAGCCATGGACTTGGAGATTCACCAAATGGATGTCAAGACGGCGTTCTTGAATGGTAAGTTGAAGGAGGACATCTACATGGACCAGCCCCTTGGCTTTGTGGAGGAGGGCACCCAACACCTTGTTTGCGGGCTCAAGAAGTCGTTATTCGGGCTCAAGCAATCTCCAAGGGCGTGGTACCAAAGGATTGACTTGTTCTTCACGAAAGAAGGCTTTTCTAGAAGCCATGCGGATCACTCCTTGTATGTGAAGCAAACAAGGGAGTTCTTGTTGATTGTGATCATCTATGTTGATGATTTGATTATCTTGGCTAGTGATGATGCGGTGTTGCAGTGGTTGAAGGCCAAGCTTGAGAGAGTTTGAGATGAGTGATCTTGGGCCTTTGGAGTTTTGCCTTGGTGTTGCATTTGAGCGCAATCGCAGCCGCACCGCACTATCACCATGAGCCAAGGCAAGTACATCGAGGAGGTGCTCAGCGGTTCAACATGGAGGAATGCAAAGTATTGGCACCCCTCTTGATGTGAAGGGGTCATTGTTGAAGCTTTCGGATGAGGAGTTCAAGGAGGTTGAAGAAGAGATGAAGGCCATTCCATACAACTCAAAATGCCACAATTGGTCGTTGATGTATGCAATGGTGGCCACAAGGGCTGACCTTGCATTTCCGGTGAGCATGGTGAGCCAATTCAATGGCAAAATCTGGTCCTCAACATTGGATGGCGGTAAAACGCATCTTGAGGTACTTGAAAGGCACCATTGATTACAAGTTGTGCCTTGGAGGTAAAGACCTTGAGTTGAAGGGGTATTGTGATGCGGATTGGGCGGGTGATGTGAATGAGCGCCGATCCACGATTTCGGTATGCTCATTCTTTGTAGGAGATGGCGCAATCTCGTGGAATTGCAAGAGGCAACCCACAAAGCGGTGTCTACTACGGAGGCGGAATACATGGCAACGAGCCATTGCTTGAAGGAGGCATTGTGGCTGCGGCAACTATTGGAGGATGTTGGATTTGTGCGAGGGAGCCACGAGCATCATGTGCGACAACCAAGGGTGTATTGCTCTTGCAAAGGATCCGAAGCACCACTCAAAACAATGGCACATGTGCAACACCATTTCATTCGAGAGAAGTTGGAGGATGGAGAGGTGAGCTTGTGGTATTGCTCAAATGGAGGATATGGTGGGTGATGTGTTGACCAAGGCGCTTACTAAGGTGAGGCACGAGAAGCTCTTAGGCGATGGGATTGCGAGGTGGTAACTACTCGCAAAGTGGGAGTGTTGAAGAATAGATTGCTCGTAGTTTATAAGAGCAATTAGTTATTAGAGTATGTTAGAGTATATATATGGAAGCTTATACTTAGTATTCTAGAGTGTGGAAAGGGGCTGGTCGTAAAAGCAATAGTGAGGGAGAGGAAGACCAGCCCACTTTGTTGACTTTAGGAGGCGAGTAGGTGGTGGCAAAGACTAAAGGGGCACACATGTGAACCATGTGGGCCAAAGGCACTTGGAAAATGTACAAGAAGGCACTAGGAAGGTGCCAATAAGGAAGTATAAGTAAAGGCCTTTGCTAGAAGGCAATATCTCATTTTTCAAGCATTCATTGCTCTACTTGATTTGTAAGCTTTGAGTGTGTTGTATTCTCTCTCTTCCTCTATTGAATCTCAATAGATTTGCACTCCTTGGAGCATTGGAGGTGCATTTGGAGCCATTTGGAGGTGTTTGCAACCATTTGAATGTGTTTTGAGGTGATTTGGAGCCATTTGGAGGTGTTAGCAACCATTTGGGGCTTTGGAGGTGCATTTGGAGCCATTTGGAGGTGTTTGCAACCATTTGAATGTGTTTTGAGGTGATTTGGAGCCATTTGGAGGTGTTTGCAACCATTTGGGGCTTTGGAGGTGCATTTGGAGCCATTTGGAGGTGTGTGCAACCACTTGGAGGTGCTTGCAACCATTTGGAGCTTTGGAGTTGTACTTGGAGCCATTTGGAGGTGTTTGGAGGTGATCTGAGGCATTTGGAGGCAATTGGAGCATTTTGGAGGTGTTTGGAGGTCTCTTGAAGGCATTGGAGGATTGTGAGCTTCCCTTGGAGGTGGTTAGAGTGTTTCTAACACATGAAGGGGCTGATTTGAGCATTTGTTTTGCATGTGTTTCTAACACAAGGGGCTGATTTGAGCATTTGTGGTGCATGTGTGCACACAAGGGGCTGATTTGAGCATTTGTGGTGCAAGAGAGGTGTCTTGAGGCTCCTAAGTTGAGATTTGAGTGATTTGAGGTTCATGAAGCTTATTTGACATTGATTGAGGGCTGATCTAGTGTAGGGAGTGCACAAGTGCTCATTTGGAAGCATTGTAGGCTGATTTGAGTGCTTAGAGGTGCACATTCACCTTGTGTGTGTAGTAGACATCTAGATCTAGTATTTGGAGGTCAAATAGCTTGAGTTTGATCAACTTTGAGTGGGAGCAAGTGGATCTTGCTTGTTTGAGTGATTTGTTGATTTAGAAGCTTCTTTGACATAGATTGAGGGCTGATCTAGTGTAGGGAGTGCACAAGTGCTCATTTGGAGGCATTGAGGGCTGATTTGAGTGATTTGAGGTGCATATACACCTTGTGAGTGTGGAGAAAGCCTAGATCTAGGATTTGGACGTCAAAGAGCTTGAGTGTGATTTGATTTGAGTGGGAGCAAGTGGATCTTGCTTGTTTGAGTGTTGGAGGGGCTTATTGTGCATTGTTTTGTGCACAAGTGTGTTTGCACACTCCAAGAGGGCTGATTTGAGTGTTTGAAGCTAGATTTGAGTGCTTGGTGTTAGGGCTGCGTTTGTGCTTTGCCATGGCTTCCTTGGAGGGTGAGCGTGTTAGGGATGTTGAGAAGTTCAATGGCACCAACTTCAACTTGTGGAAGTTCAAGATGAACTTGGCACTCGATTCCATGGACTTGTGGGAGATTGTTGAAGGCACGGAGGAGGCACCACCATCTCATGCAAGTGACAAGGACAAGAAGGAGTACCAAAGGAGGGTGAGGAAGGCCATGTCCATGATTGGGCTCAATTTGGTGGATGCGCAACTTGCTCACATCAAGAGTTGCAAAGGACCAGCGGAAGCATGGAGGGTACTTTGTAACATCCATGAGACAAAAAGCTTGTCCAACATACTCTTCTTGAGGCGCAAGTTCTTCACAATCAAGATGGAAGAAGGGGCTGACTTGTTGGAGCACATCAACAACATCAAGGCACTTGCGGATCAACTTGCTTGCTTGGATGTGCCCATGAAGGAGGAGGATATTGTTATGACATTGCTTGATAGTCTCCCATCTTCATTTGAGCACTTGATAACGGCTTTAGAGACCTTGCAACTTGCTGACCTTAAGATGGAGTTTGTGGTGTCAAGGTTGATGCATGAAGTGTCCAAGAGGAAGGAGAGGGGTGCTCAAAGTGGTGAGGAAGCCTTGGTGGCGGCTCAAAACAAAGGGAGGATGCAAAATGGGCCAAGGACGTGCTTCAATTGTGGCAAACCGGGCCACATTGCAAGGTATTGCTTCCAATATTGAAGCTCAATAGAGAGAGAGAAGGAATACAAACAATCAAAGCTTACAAACAAGTAGAGCAATGAATGCTTGAATGAGATGCATACTCATTCCAAGCCCTTGCTTATATATCCATAGGTAGGCACATGGTGCTACAAACAATATGGGATAACCGAGAGGCTAAGGCCTCTCTCCACTCTCTAAGGCTCTTAGGACCAGCCCTCTTCACACACTCTAGAGGACTAAGACCTAGCCTCTATACCTTACATAAATACACTCTAATAACTATTAGATGCTCTTATAACTACGAGCAATCTAATCTTCAACACTCCCACTTTGCGAGTAGTTACTGTTAGAGATTAGGTTGCTCGTAGTTTATAAGAGCAACTAATAGTTATTAGAGTTGTTGAAGAATAGATTGCTCGTAGTTTATAAGAGCAATTAGTACTTGTTAGAGTATATATATATGGAAGCTTATACTTAGTATTCTAGAGTGTGAAAAGGGGCTGGTCGTAAGAGCAATAGTGAGGGGAGAGAAGACCAAAAGCCCTCTTTGACTTTTTAGGAGGCAAAGTAGGTGGTGGCAAAGACTAAAGGGGCACACATGTGGGTCAAAGGCACTTGGAAAATGTACAAGAAGCCACTATGAAGGTGCCTATAAGGAAGTATAAGTAAAGGCCTTTGTTAGAAGGCAATATCTCATTTTCAAGCATTCATTGCTCTACTTGTTTGTAAGCTTTGAGTGTGTGTATTCTCTCTCTTCCTCTATTGAATCTCAATAGTTACCTCCTCGCAATCCCATCGCCTTTGTTAGCTTCTCGTGCCTCACCTTAGCTTAGCAAGACAAGTCAACACATCATCCACACCATCTCCTCCGTTGGACAATACCACATGCTTACTTCTCCATCCTCCACCTTCTCTCGAATGAAGTGGTGTTGCACATCAATGTGTGGTGTAGACGAGAGTGGTGGTGCTTGGGATCCTTGGCAAGCGCAATACACCCTTGGTTGTCGCACATGATCCTCGTGGCTCCTCTTTGCACCAATCCAACATCCTCCAATAGTTGCCGCAGCCACAATGCCTCCTTCAAGCAATGGCTTGTTGCCATATACTCTGCCTCCGTAGTAGACACCGCTATCGTGGGTTGCCTCTTGCAATTCCACGAGATTGCACCATCTCCTACAAAGAACACATACCCCGTAGTGGACCGGCGCTCATTCAAATCACCCGCCCAATCCGCATCGCAATATCCTCTCAATTCAATGTCCTTACCACCAAAGCACAATTTGTAGTCAATGGTGCCTTTCAAGTACCTCAAGATGCGTTTTACCGCCATCCAATGTTGAGGACCAGCCTTTGCCATGAATTGGCTCACCATGCTCACCGGAAATGCAAGGTCAGCCCTTGTGGCCACCATTGCATACATCAACGACCCCACCGCTGCCTTGTATGGAATGGCCTTCATCTCTTCTTCAACCTCCTTGAACTCCTCATCCGAAAGCTTCAACAATGACCCCTTCACATCAAGAGGGTGTTCCAATGGGCTTGCAATCCTCCATCTTGAACCGCTTTAGCACCTCTTCAATGTACTTGCTTTGGCTCATGGTTATGGTGCGTGTGCTGCGATTCCGCTCAAACGCAACACCAAGGCAAAACTCCAAAGGCCCAAAATCACTCATTTCAAACTCCTTCTCTAGCTTGGCCTTCAACCACCTCAAAATTGAATCATTACTAGCCAAGATTATCAAATCATCAACATAGATGATCACAATCAACAAGAACTCCCTTGTTTGCTTCACATACAAGGAGTGATCCGCATGGCTTCTAGAGAAGCCTTCGTTGATGAAGAACAAGTCAATCCTTTGGTACCACGCCCTTGGTGATTGCTTGAGCCCATACAATGACTTCTTGAGCTTGCAAACAAGGTGTTGGGTGCCCTCCTCCACAAAGCCAAGGGGCTGGTCCATGTAGATGTCCTCCTCCAACTCACCATTCAAGAACGCCGTCTTGACATCCATTTGGTGAATCTCCAAATCCATGGCTGCCCCAATCGCCAACATGCATCGTATGGTGGTAAACTTGGCCACGGGCGCAAAGGTATCATGAAAATCAACACCCTCCACTTGAGAGAAACCCCTTGCCACCAAACGTGCCTTGTAGCGCACCACATTGCCTTGTGCATCTCTCTTGGTCCTAAACACCCACTTACAACCAACACTCTTGCGATCCTTTGGCAATGGGGCCAATTCCCATGTGTCATTGGCCATAAGAGATGCATACTCCTCTTGCATGGCCAACTCCCACTTGCTTGCATCCACACTTTGCAAGGCATCACCCAAAGTCAAAGGATCATCAAAACAAGCAACATTTGCATGTTCTACCTCACTTTGTGGTGGAAGAATGTGATTCAACCACCAATCTCCAAGCGGCCGCCTCTCTCTTGTGGGGTACCTTGTGCCCATTGCACGCTGCCCCTCTCCAATCTCCTCATGTGGTGGTTGTACTTCTTGTCTCTCCTCCACCACCTCCTTCTCTTGCCTCTCTTGTGTCTCTTCAACAACACGCGCTGAAATTGGAGGTGCATCCACCAAAATCACACTTCGTGGCTCAATACTCCCACTTGGATGCATCTCCACATTTGCATCTTCACAAGTGGCCTCCTCCGCAAACACCACATCACGACACTTGAGGATCTTCTTAGTCTCCAAACATCAATCTATATGCCTTGGTGCCTTCACAATAGCCAAGAAACAAACACTTTGTGCTCTTTGCATCTAGTTTAGTGCGCTTTGCATCCGGCACCTTCGCATATGCAATACATCCAAACACACGCAAGTGTGTAATAAAGGGCCTCTTACCACTCCACGCCTCTTCGGGTGTCTTTCCAACAAGTGCACTTGTTGGACACCTATTGCGTGTATACACCGCTGTAACCACCGCTTCCGCCCAAAGGTTCTTGTTGAGGTTTTGGTGGTGTAGCATGCTCCTCGCCATCTCCACAATCGTTCGATTTGCACGTTCCGCCACTCCATTTTGTTGTGGTGTGTATGGTGTAGATAGTTGCCTTTCGATGCCGTTTTCTTGCAAGAAGTGTTCAAAAGCCTTGGAAGTAAACTCCCCTCCATTGTCGGATCGAAACACCTTGATCTTGTGCTCCGATTGCTTCTCCACAAGAGCCTTGAACTCCACAAACTTGGCAAACACCTCTCCCTTGGACTTCAATACATACACCCACATCTTCCTAGAGAAATCATCAATAAATGTAACAAAGTACAAGCAACCACCCATTGAAATGCTTTTAAATGGAGCACAAACGTCCGAATGTACCAACTCCAATGGCTTGCTTGCACGCTGACCTCCCTCACTTGGAAATGGAGTCCTTGAGAGCTTGCCTTCAATGCACCCCTCACAAATCGCTGAATTTGATGCACCATCCTTGATTTGCATGCCATTGACCATGCTTTGAAGCGCCTTGACACTCTTCACATTCAAGTGCCCAAGGCGTCGATGCCATAGCTCCAAAGGGGCTGATTGTGGCATTTGGTGTGCCACATTTGCCAAATCATGCATGGAGAAGGGCATTTCATACAAATTCCCCTCTCTAGGCAATCTAGCAACCACCTTTCTATCTCTTGCCCTTACAATGCATGCATCATCATCAAACTCCACCTTTAAACCATTCAAAGCAAGCCTAACAACCGAAATCAAGTTCCTCTTGAACTTGGGGATGTGAAGGACCTCCTTCATGTTGATCTTGTGCTTGACTCCCATCACCATCACCTCTTCAACAATGGTTCCCACACCAACCGCATGCACAATGCTATCATCTCCCAAATGCACATTGCGTGGTGGTGATAATACTTCATAGGTTTGAAACGCTGCCCTATGCGATGTCATGTGCTTGGTGGCTCCCGAATCCATGATCCACTTGGCCATGGTGTTGTCATCTCCGTCATTACAAGCAAAAGCATGCTCCTCCTCAATGTGGTAATCGCTTACAACACTTGCGCTTAGAAACGCATAATCCGCCTCATTGTGGTTGTTGCTTGCAACATTCGCACTCTCCTTCTCCTTCTTGTTGTTTCGAAAACAATACCTTGCAATATGGCCCGGTTTGCCACAATTGAAGCACGTCCTTGGGCCATTTTGCATCCTCCCTTTGTTTTGGGTGGCCACCAACGCCGCCTCACCACTTTGAGCACCCTTCTCCTTCCTCTTGGACACTTCATGCATCAACCTAGCCACCACAAACTCCATCTTAAGGTCAGCAAGTTGCAACGTCTCTAATGCCGTGATTAAATGCTCAAATGAAGAAGGCAAGCTATCAAGCAATGTCATCACAATGTCTTCCTCTCTCATTGGCACATCCAAGCATGCGAGCTGATCCGCAAGCGCCTTGATGTTGTTGATGTGCTCCAAAAGGTCAGCCCCTTCTTCCATCTTGATTGTGAAGAACTTGCGCCTCAAATAGAGAATGTTGGACAAGCTCTTCGTTTCGTGGATGTTGCAAAGTACGCTCCATGCTTCCGCTGGACTCTTACAACTCTTGATGTGCGCAAGTTGCGCATCCACCAAGTTGAGCCCGATCATGGACATAGCCTTGCGCACCCGCCTTTGGTACTCCTTCTTGTCCTTCTCACTTGCATGAGATGGTGGTGCCTCCTCCGTGCCTTCAACAATCTCCCACAAGTCCATCCCGGAAGAGCGCCAAGTTCATCTTAAACTTCCAAAGGTGGAAGTTGTTGCCATTGAACTTTTCAAGCACCCTTACACTCTCACCTTCAAAAGAGGCCATCGCTAGATACAAACGCTGCCCTTACAACACCAACAACTCAAATCAACCACCTAAGCACTCAAATCAGCCCCTTAGGAGTGTGCAAACACACTTGTGCACACAACAATGCACAATCAGCCTCTCAAAACTCAAACAAGCAAGATCCACTTGCTCCCACTCAAATCAAATCACACTCAAGCTATTTGACCTCCAAATGCTAGATCTAGATCTCTCCAACACTCAAAATGTTAGTATGCACCTCAAAGCACTCAAATCAGCCCCTATTGCACACAAATGAGCACTTGTGCACGCTCTCCACTAGATCAGCCCTCAATCAATGTCAACAAAGCTTCTAGACCTTCAAAACACTCAAATCTAAGCTAAGGAGTCTCAAAGCACCACTTTAGCACCACAAATGCACAAATCAGCCCCTTGTGTGCACACATGCACCCCAAGTGTTAGAATCAGCCCTCAAAACTTCAAGTGCACTCAAGTAATGTTAGAGATAGGTTGCTCGTAGTTTAGAAGAGCACCTAATAGTTATAAGAGTATGTTCTAGTAAGGAATAGAAGCCAGGTGTTAGTCCTTTAGAGTGTGTGAAGAGGGCTGGTCCTCAGAGCCTTAGAGAGAGAAGAGAGGACTTGGACTCTCGGTTATCCCATATTGATTTTGCCTTGGTGTTGCATTTGAGCGCAATCGCAGCACACGCACCATAACCATGAGCCAAGGCAAGTACATTGAGGAGGTGCTCAAGCGGTTCAACATGGAGGATTGCAAGCCCATTGGCACCCCTCTTGATGTGAAGGGGTCATTGTTGAAGCTTTCGGATGAGGAGTTCAAGGAGGTTGAAGAAGAGATGAAGGCCATTCCATACAAGGCAGCGGTTGGGTCGTTGATGTATGCAATGGTGGCCACAAGGGCTGACCTTGCATTTCCGGTGAGCATGGTGAGCCAATTCATGGCAAAGGCTGGTCCTCAACATTGGATGGCGGTAAAACGCATCTTGAGGTACTTGAAAGGCACCATTGACTACAAATTGTGCCTTGGTGGTAAGGACATTGAATTGGGATATTGCGATGCGGATTGGGCGGGTGATTTGAATGAGCGCCCGATCCACTACGGAGGTATGTGTGTTCTTTGTAGGAGATGGTGCAATCTCGTGGAATTGCAAGAGGCAACCCACGATAGCGGTGTCTACTACGGAGGCGGAATATATGGCAACAAGCCATTGCTTGAAGGAGGCATTGTGGCTGCGGCAACTATTGGAGGATGTTGGATTGGTGCAAAGAGGAGCCACGAGGATCATGTGCGACAACCAAGGGTGTATTGCGCTTGCCAAGGATCCCAAGCACCACTCTCGTCACGAAGCACATTGATGTGCAACACCACTTCATTCGAGAGAAGGTGGAGGATGGAGAAGTAAGCATGTGGTATTGTCCAACGGAGGAGATGGTGGCTGATGTGTTGACCAAGGCGCTTGCTAAGGTGAGGCACGAGAAGCTAACAAAGCGATGGGATTGCGAGGAGGTAACTACTCGCAAAGTGGGAGTGTTGAAGATTAGATTGCTCGTAGTTATAAGAGCATCTAATAGTTATTAGAGTGTATTTATGTAAAGGTAGTGAGAGGCTAGGTCTTAGTCCTCTAGAGTGTGTGAAGAGGGCTGGTCCTAAGAGCCTTAGAGAGTGGAGAGAGGCCTTAGCCTCTCGGTTATCCCATGTTGTTTGTAGCACCATGTGCCTACAATAATGATATATAAGCAAGGGCTTGGAATGAGTATGCATCTCATTCAAGCATTCATTGCTCTACTTGTTTGTAAGCTTTGATTGTTTGTATTCCTTCTCTCTCTCTATTGAGCTTCAATTTGAGTGATTGGAAGCTAGTTTTGAGTGATTAAGTGTTGTAAGGCTCAATTGGTGGATGCGCAATTTGGTGAATGAGAAATCCAAGGTTATGTTGTTTGAGTCCAGCGGAAGCATGGAGCGTTCCTTCGAACATCCACGAAAAGGAGAAGAGTTTGTCCAACATTCTCTATTTGAGAGCACCTAAGTTCTTAGAGTATGTCAAGATGGAAGAAGAGGCTGACCTTTTGGAGCACATCAACAACATCAAAAAGCGCTTAGAGGATCAGCTCGCATGCTTGGATGTGCCAATGAGAGAGGAAGACATTGTGATGACATTGCTTGATAGCTTGCCTTCTTCATTTGAGCATTTAATCACGGCATTAGAGACGCTTTGATGTTTGTATTCTTCTCTCCCCTCTAGACCTTAAGATGGAGTTTGTGGTGGCTGAGGTTGATGCATTTGGAGGTCCAGAGGAAGGAGAAGGGTGCTCAAAGTGGTGAGGCGGCGTTGGTGGCCACCCAAAACAAAGGGAGGATGCAAAATGGCCCATTTGACGTGTTTGCAACCATTTGAAAACCGGGCCATATTGCAATTTGTATTGTTTTGCAACAACAAGAAGGAGAAGGAGAGTTGGAGCCAATGTTGCAACCAACAACCATTGAGGCGGATTATGCGTTTCTAAGCCATTTGTTGTTTGGAGGTGATTACCACATTGAGGAGGAGCATTTTTTTGCTTGTAATGACGGAGATGACAACACCATGGCCAATTGGATCATGGATGTTTGGAGGTCTCTTGCAGACATTGGAGGAGGTGAGCAGCGTTTCAAACCTATGAAGTTTATCACCACCACGCAATGTGCATTTGGGAGATGATAGCATTGTGCATGCGGTTGGTGTCTTGAACCATTGTTGAAGAGGTGATGGTGATGTTCAGTCATTTGACAAGATTCAACTATGAAGGAGGTCCTTCACATCCCCAAGTTCAAGAGGAACTTGATTTGAGTGTTAGGCTTGCTTTGAATGGTTTAAAGGTGGAGTTTGATGATGATGCATTTGCATTGTAAATAGCAAGAGATAGATAGAAAGGTGGTTGCTAGATTGCCTGCTTGTTTGAGGGAATTTGTGATCTAATGCCCTTCTCCATGCATGATTTGGCAAATGTGGCACACCAAATGCCACAATCAGCCCCATTGGAGCTGATTTGCATGACGCCTTGGGCATACACCTTGTGAAGAGTGTCAAGGCGCTTCAAAGGATTTGGTCAATGGCATGCAAATCAAGGATGGTGCATCAAATTCAGCTTGCTTGTTTGAGGGGGTGCATTGAAGGCAAGCTTTCAAGGACTCCATTTCCAAGTGAGGAGGTCAGTGTTTGAAGCCATTGGAGTTGGTACATTGGACGTTTGTGCTTTGCCTTGTATGGAATGGCCTCATTGGATTGAGAGGATATTGCGATGCGGATTGGGCGGTTGATTTGAATGAGCGCCGATTCCACTCTTGTGGGAGATGTGTTCTTTGTAGGAGATGGTGCAATCTCATGCGTGAATTGCAAGAGGCAACCAACGATAGCGGTGTCTACTACGGAGGCAGAGTATATGTGTGAAGAGGGCTGGTCCTAAGAGCGTTAGAGAGTGGAGAGAGGCCTTAGCCTCTCGGTTATCCCATATTGTTTGTAGCACCATGTGCCTACCTATGGATATATAAGCAAGGGCTTGGAATGAGTATGCATCTCATTCAAGCATTCATTGCTCTACTTGTTTGTAAGCTTTGATTGTTTGTATTCCTTCTCTCTCTCTATTGAGCTTCAATATGGTGCTACAATCAATATGGGATAACCGAGAGTCCAAGTCCTCTCTTCTCTCTCTAAGGCTCTTAGGACCAGCCCTCTTCACACACTCTAAAGGACTAACACCTCGCTTCTATTCCTTACTAGAACATACTCTTATAACTATTAAACGTGCTCTTCAAAACTACCAAGGAGTGCTTCAACCTATCTCTAACACTCCCACTTTGCGAGTAGTTTCCATCTCGCAATCCCATTACATTGTAATCTTCTAGAGCCTCACCTTAGCAACTTCCTATTGAGATTGAAGGGAAAAGCTTTACTTAGATGGTATTGGATGACTTCAGCCATGCAAGGGCTGAATACAAGTAGGAGGAAGCCTCCTCTACTCATCTCCTAACCATGTGGGATAACTCACCACTATGGGCTGCCTTTGACTACAAGCAACACCTAATGGAGTCTATGAACTAACTAAGTGCATAGTTCTACTCCTAGAACTCCATGTACACTATCTACATCAATAGGTACATGTTTCTCAACACTCCCACTTTGCTAGTGGGCAAAGGCACCAAAGACCTTTTTGTCAATCAACATTAAGACTTTCCAAGCGCATTAGTTACGACATCAGCAACCATAACTACCTCCCACTTGCTTGAATCTCACAAATCAACAAGTGTCTATGGGATTCCATGAAATGCCACATTCGCTTGATCCTCATGTTGGGGAGGAAGAATATGGTTCTTCCACCAATCCCCAAGTGGCTTGCGAGTCCTTGTGGGGTATCTTGGCTCCTCTTGAGGCTGCTCCCGTGGCTCCTCCATGGGCTGGTCCTTCTCTTGCTCCTTGGGTGAGCAACCACTTGATATCTCCTTCCGCTGCGGTAACACCACCTCCTCCTTGGGCTCCTCCAAATCTTCTTCATCTTCATCTCCCACTTCTTCAATGTCAACACTTGGAGTTGAGCCCACACTTTGGGCTGGTCCTCCACTTCTCCCACTTGGGCTCACCTCCAAGCACTTAAAATCAGCTTCTCCGTCTTCCAAGAACGTTACATCTCTACACTTGATAATGGCCTTGGTGTCCACACGCATCAGCCTATAGGCGTTGGTTCCCTCACAATAACCAAGCAAAAGACACTTGATGCCCTTGGCATCCAACTTGGTCCTCCTGGCATTTGGAACCAAGGCATACGCATTGCAACCAAACACACGCATATGAGACACATAGGGCCTCACTCCACTCCAAGCCTCTTGAGGTGTCTTGCTTACCAATGCTTGAGTGGGGCAGCGGTTCCTTGTATACACCGCATTGCTCACGGCCTCACCCCATAGCTCATACTTGAGCCCTTGGCCATGAATCATGGCCCTGGCCATCTCCACAATGGTGCGGTTTGCACGCTCCGCAACACCATTTTGTTGAGGCGTGTAAGGAGCTGATGTGTGGTGCTCAATGCCATTGGCTTTGAGGAAGTTCTCAAATGCCTTGGACACATACTCCCCTCCATTATCGGTCCGCAGCACCTTCACCTTGCAATCAGATTGGGCCTCCACAAGCGCCTTCCAAGTCTCAAAACGCCCAAACACCTCACTCTTGCACTTCAGCATGTACACCCATATTTTGCGTGAGAAATCATCTATAAAGGTGACAAAATACCTTGCTCCTCCAATGGAAGTGGTCTTCATTGGCCCGCACACGTCCGAATGCACCAACTCCAATTTCTTGGTGGCCCTTGTTGCTCCATGCTTGGGGAAGGGCTGCCTTGCTTGCTTGCCCTCAATGCACCCCTTGCAAGCCAAGGAACTCCAATCGTGCTTGCAAGAAGAGAGGTCCAGCCCCTTCACAATGTGTTGGAGGCCCTTCAAGCTCTTCAAATTCAAGTGCCCAAGCCTCCTATGCCAAAGCTCCACAAGCTCTTCATGGGCTGATCCTTGAGCCACACAAGCAAATGAACTCCCATTCACCTTGGTGAATTTGAGTAGATACAATTTGCCCTCACGAGGGGCTGATGCAATCAACATACCACTTGGAGACCTCACAACACACCCTACATTGTTGAATTGCACCTTCAAACCTCCCAAAGCCAATTTGCTTACCGAAAGCAAGTTGGCATGCAACTTAGGCACATGGAGCACCTCACGGATGGTGATCCTCTTGGGCTGCCCCTTGTGTTGCCCCTCCACATGCACCTCCCCTATGCCAATGGCCTCCACCATGCCATTGTCTCCCATGTAGATCTTCTTCCCGACAATGGGTTGATAGGTGTAGAAGGCATCTCGATGGCTGGTCATGTGTTGTGTGGCCCCCGAATCAACAATCCAAGTATACATGTCCGCCTTCTCTCCTCCTCCATGTGTAGAAAAGGCGAAATCATCTCCATCCTCCACTTTTGAGGCTTGATGTGCACTCTCCTTGCCTAGGGCTTCGCTGGCCCTACAAAACCGAGCAATGTGGCCAAGTTTGCCACACTTGTAGCATGTTCTTGTCTCCTTCCAAGTCTTGGTGTTGCCTCCCTTGGCAAATCTTGACACAAGCGCTGATCCCTCTCCTTGGGGCTCATTCTCCTTGCGCTTGGTGACCTCATGCATCAAACGGGCTGTAACAAACTCCAAGGTCAGCTCCTTCATTGGCCTTGTCTCCAAAGCGGTGATGAGGAACTCAAAGGATGGTGGCAAGCTCTCCAACAATGTCATGACCACATCTCCATCCGTGACGGGTGCCTCCAAGCAAGCCAACTCATGCGCCAATGCCTTGATCTTGTTGACATGATCCAACAAGTCGTCCTCCTCTTGCATCTTGGTAGTGAAGAACCGCCGCCGAAGAAATAGGATGTTGGAGAGACTCTTGGTCTCATGGATGTTGCAAAGGGTTGTCCACGCTTCCGCTGGTGTTTTGCAATGGCGGATGTGTGCTATTTGCTGATCCGCAAGATTGGTCACAATGAGAGCAAAAGCCTTCTTCTCCCTCCTCTCAAATGCCTTCTTGGTCTTGAGATCCGCATCAGCACTCGGAGGCTCCTCACCCCCATCAGCCACATCCCACAAGTCCTTCTCCGCAAGAATCATCTCCATCTTGAACTTCCACATGCCAAAGTTGACACCATTGAACTTGTCGATGATGCGCACGCCATCACCTTCACTCGCAGCCATGTTGAAGTAGCTCCCACTTGATGGCAGCACCTAAAGAAGCTTAGAGAGTTGACAAACTCAATTCAGCCTCCCTAGAATCCCTAAAAACAAAGGCAATGGGCTGAAGTTGCACCAACCAGCCCTTGCAAGGTCCTCACAAGGAGATCTAGACCCTAAGGACCTCACAAACACCTCCCTCAAGTAGATCAGCTCACTAACCACCAAATCAGACCCTAATATGGCTCAAAAACACCCACATGAGCTTCCTAGGCAAGAACTTCTTCAATTCAGCCACTTCCTCACAATGTAGTGCAATCCACACCTCAAGGAGCTAAGGAACTCCCAATCAGCCCTTACAATAGATCCAAATGAGCAAGTGACTCAAAATGGCTCACAATCACTCCACCAACCTCACAAGGGCTGAAATCAGCCCTAATGGACACTCAAACTTGACCTTATCACTCAAGGACGTGTAATCAGCCCTCTTGCAATCACAAATGCAAGAAACTAGCTCCAATCACTCACAAGTGCTCAAATCAGCCCTCTTCAACTCTCAAACTTGCCCTAATCACTCAAAGAAGTGCAATCAGCCCTCTTGCAAGCACAAATGCATGAAACTAGGTCCATTCACTTACAAGTGCTCAAATCAGCCCTCTTCAACTCACCAATGCACAAATGTGCAAGATTCACTCACAAGAGCACAAATCAGCCCTTCTCTCATTCACAAATGGACAAATGTGCAACATCCACTCTCAAGATCTCAAATCAGCCCTTCTTCAACTCACCAATGCACAAATGTGCCACAATCACTCACAAGAGCTCAAATCAGCCCTTCTTCAACTCACCAATGCACCAAAGTGCAACATTTACTCACAAAAGCTCAAATCAGCCCTTGTTCACCTCATCAATGCACAAATGTGCCACATTCACTCACAAGGGCTTCAAATCAGCCCTCTAAAGCACTCAAAGCACTCAAAACAGTCTCCCGAGTTGCAAATGCCTCAAATGCAATCCCTAATGCACCCAAGTGCACAATCAGCCCTAAATGGCTCCCAATGTGCAATTCTAAGCACAAACCCAATGTAAGAGCATGCAACCAGCCCTATCAAGGTCTGATCTCTTCCAAACACAACCTCACACTCAAATGCACTCAAAAACACCAACTTCAGCCAACAAACCCCAAAAGAAAATGCACTCAAGACCTCTCTCTTGGAAATGGACTTACACCATATAGTTTGAAGGTGCAAGAGTGAACACAAGGCTGGTTTGCCCCACAAGCTCCACGATCCTCTCCAAATGAAATGAATTTCTCCTTCAAGCGCACCACCACGTGCGTGGGCCCATAACCTATTGAGATTGAAGGGAAAAGCTTTACTTAGATGGTATTGGATGACTTCAGCCATGCAAGGGCTGAATACAAGTAGGAGGAAGCCTCCTCTACTCATCTCCTAACCATGTGGGATAACTCACCACTATGGGCTGCCTTTGACTACAAGCAACACCTAATGGAGTCTATGAACTAACTAAGTGCATAGTTCTACTCCTAGAACTCCATGTACACTATCTACATCAATAGGTACATGTTTCTCAACAATATTACCTTGTTGCATGTTTGGAGGAGATGCCCCTATGAGGCATGCATGTGATGGAGATGGAGATCCACATCCACTTGGATCATGGATTGTTGAAGATTAGATTGCTCACCTCAGTTATAAGAGCATCTAAAACATATTAGAGTGTATTTATGTAAATGTATAGAGATGCTAGGTCTTAGTCCTCTCGGAGTTGGCACCATTGTTGAGGAGGGCTGGTCCTAAAGAGCCAAAATCAACATAAAGAGAGGTTCTCCACATCCCAAAGTTAAAGAGAAATTTGTTTGTAGCACCATGTGCCTACCTAATGGATATATAAGGTGGAGTTTGATGATAATGCATGCATTGGAATGCAAATATGAATCTCATTGCAAGATTGCCAAGAGAAGGGTTTGTATCAAATGATTGTTTGTATTCCTTCTCTCTCTCTAAATGAGCTTCAATATTGGAAGCAATACCTTGCATTTGAATGTGAAGAATTTGAAGGTCCTTGAAAGGATGGTAAATGGCATGCAAATCAAGAATAGGACATCATTTTCAGCATCCTCCCTTTGTTTTGAGATTGCGGAGGAGGCCACCAAGGCTTCCTCACCACTTTGGAGATGCATCCTTCCTCTTTGGAGCCACTATGGTGATTGGGGTGGATCAACCCAATTTCAACAAACTCCATCTTAAGGTCAGGAGTTGAAGGTCTCTAAAGCCGTTATCAAGTGCCAAATGAAGATGGGAGGATGTGGCTATCAATCAATGATGAGATAACAATATCCTCCTCCTTCATGGGCCCATCCAACCTAATAAGGAGAGTTGATCCGCAAGTCACTTGATGTTGTTGATGTGGTTAAACAAGTCATTCTTCTTCCATCTTGATTGAGGTTGAACTTGCGCCTCTTATTTGTTTTTGGATAAGCTTTTTGTCTCATGGATGTTACAAAGTGTGCCTCCATGCTTCCGAAGTGTCCTGACCAAACAAAACAATGGCATGGGAATTGGCTTTCTTGCCAAATCCACCAAATAGTTAGAATCATGGAGAGGGCCTTCCTCACCCTCCTTTGGAGGACATAGTGGGTGATATGTTGACCAAAGCGTTTGCATGAGATGGTGATGGGATGCCTCCTCCTCGCAAAGTGGGAGTTCAACAATCTCACACAAGTCCATGTTTATAAGAGCACCTAATAGTTCATCTTGAACTTAGAGTAAGTAATGAGGCTGGTGTCTTTGTCCTCTAGGGTGTGTGAAGAACACTCTCACCCTCCAAGGAAGCCATGGCTTAGCCTCTCGGTTAATATTGTTTGTAGCACCATGTGCCTACCACACCAACCACTCAAATCTAGCTGTCAAAGACTCAAATCATTGCCTACCTCTTGGAGTTGTATTCTCTCACACTTGTTGAGCACAAAACAAGAAGGCTTTTGCAATAAGCCCCTCCAACACTTGTGGACAAGCAAGATCCACTTCCTCCACTTGCAAATCAAATCACACATCCATGAGACCAAGAGTTTGACAAACATCCAAATCCTAGATCTAGGCTTTCTCCACACTCTACCAAGGTGTATATGAGGACCTCAAATCACTCAAATCAGCCCTCAATGCCTCCAAATGAGCACTTGTTGGACGCACTCCTACACTAGATCAGCCCTCAATCTATGTCAAAGAAGCTTCTAAATCAACAAATCACTCAAACAAGCAAGATCCACTTGCTCCCACTCAAATTGATCAAACTCAAGCTATTTGACCTCCAAATACTAGATCTAGATGTCTACTACACACACAAGGTGAATGTGCACCTGGAAGCACTCAAATCAGCCTACAATGCTTCCAAATGAGCACTTGTGCATTTTGTACACTAGATCAGCCCTCAATCAATGTCAAATAAGGATGGAGATGATTTCGCCTTTTCTCAAATCAAATCAGAGAAAATCTCAACATGTTTACTTGGATTGGAGCCTCAAGACACCTCTCTTGCACCACAAATGCTCAAATCAGCCCCTTGTGTGCACACATGCACCACAAATGCTCAAATCAGCCCCTTGTGTGCACACATGCACCACAAATGCTCAAATCAGCCCCTTCATGTTAGAGATAGGTTGCTCGTAGTTTAGAAGAGCAACTAATAGTTATAAGAGTATGTTCTAGTAAGGAATAGAAGCGAGGTGATAGTCCTTTAGAGTGTGTGAAGAGGGCTGGTCCTAAGAGCCTTAGAGAGAGAAGAGAGGACTTGGCCTCTCGGTTATCCCATATTGATTGTAGCACCATGTGCCTACCTATGGATATATAAGCAAGGGCTTGGAATGAGTATGTATCTCATTCAAGCATTCATTGCTCTACCTTGTGTGTAAGCTTTGATGTTTGTATTCTCTCTCACTCTCTATTGAGCTTCAATAGGTTATGGGCCCACTACTCTTGTAGTGAGGTTGAGTTAGAATACATTTGGAGGCTTGGAGAGGTCAAGGAGGTGTTGCACACACTTGGAGGGCTGATTTGCACTCCTTGGAGCTTTGGAGGTGCACTTGGAGCCATTTGGAGGTGTTAGCAACCATTTGGATGTGTTTGGAGGTAATTTGGAGGCATTTAACGTTGTTTTGCAACGATTTGGAGTTTTGGAGGTGCACTTGGAGGTGTGCAACCACTTGGAGGTGCTTGCAACCATTTGGAGCTTTGGAGGTGCACTTGGAGCCATTTGGAGGTGTTTGCAACCATTTAGAGGTGTTTGCAACCATTTAGAGGTGTTTGGAGGTGTTTGGAGGTGATTTGGAGCATTTGGAGGCAATTGAAGCACTTTGGAGGTGTTTGGAGGACTCTTTAAGGCATTGGAGTATTGTATGCTTCCCTTGTCTTAGGTAGAGTGATACTAACACAAGGAGGTGCTGATTTGCATTGTTGGCTACCAAATCCTTTGTTTGGAGTGGTTTTGAGCTTTTGGAGTGCTAATTGTGATCAACTTGAAGTGCACTTGAAGTATTGAGGGCTGAATCTAGCATTTGGGGTGCATGTGTGCACACAAAGGGCTGATTTGATCCATTGTGGTGCTAAAGTGGTGATTTGAGACTCCTAAGCTTAGTTTTGAGTGATTTGAAGGTCTACAAGCTTTCTTGACATATATTGGGGGCTGATCTAGTGAAGGGAGTGCACAAGTGCTCATTTGTGTGCATTGAGGACTGATTTGAGCACTTTGAGGTGCAAAAGTGGTGGCTTGAGGCTTCCAAGCATAGATTTGAGTGATTTGTTGATCTAGAAGCTTCTTTGAAATAGATTGAGGGCTGATCTAGTGTAGAGAGTGCACAAGTGCTCATTTGGAGGCATAGAGGGCTGATTTGAGTGCTTAGAGGTGCAAATACACCTTGTGTGTGTATTAGACATCTAGATCTAGCATTTGGTGGTCAAATAGCTTGAATGAGATCTGATGTGAGTGGGAGCAAGTGAAACTTGCTTGTTTGAGTGTTGGGGAGGCTTATTGAGCATTGTTTTTTGTGCTCAAGTGTGTTTGTACACTTGTAGGGGCTGATTTGAGTGCTTTGAGGTGCATTTACACCTTTAGAGTGTTGGAGAGATTTAGATCTAGTATTTGGAGGTCAAATAGCTTGAGTGTGATCTGATTTGAGTGGGAGCAAGTGGATCTTGCTCGTTTGAATATTGAGGGGCTTATTGTGCATTGTTTTGTGCACAAGTGTGTTTGCACACTCCAAGAGGGCTGATTTGAGTCTTTGAAGCTAGATTTGAGTGGTTGGTGTGGTTAGGGCAGCGTTTGTGCTTTGCCATGGCTTCCTTGGAGGGTATTAGGGTGCTTGAGAAGTTCAATGGCACCAACTTCAACTTGTGGAAGTTCAAGATGAACTTGGCACTCGATTCCATGGACTTGTGGGAGATTGTTGAAGGCACGGAGGTGGCCCCACCATCTGATGCAAGTGACAAGGACAAGAAGGAGTACCAAAGAAGGGTGAGGAAGGCCATGTCCATGATTGGGCTCAACTTGGTGGATGCGCAACTTGCTCACATCAAGAGTTGCAAAGGACCAGCGGAAGCATGGAAGGTGCTTTGCAACATCCATGAAACAAGAAGTTTGGCCAACATCCTCTTCTTGAGGCGCAAGTTCTTCACAATCAAGATGGAAGAAGGGGCTGACTTGTTGGAGCACATCAACAACATCAAGGCACTTGCGGATCAGCTTGCATGCTTGGATGTGCCCATGAAAGAAGAGGATATTGTTATGTCCTTGCTTGATAGTTTGCCACCATCATTTGAGCACTTGATAACGGCTTTAGAGACCTTGACCCTTGCTGATCTTAAAATGGAGTTTGTGGTGTCAAGGTTGATGCATGAAGTGTCCAAGAGAAAGGAGAAGGATGCTCAAAATGGTGAGGCAGCGTTGGTGGCGGCCCAAAACAAAGGGAGGATGTCAAATGGGCCAAGGTTGTGTTACAATTGTGGCAAGTCGGGCCACATTGCAAGGTTTTGCTTCCAAGACAAGATGAAAGAGAAGGAGAGTGCCAATGTTGCAAGAAACCAAGACAATGAGGAGGATTATGCGTTATTAAGCGCCGTTGTTGCAAACAAAGACAAGATGTGGGAGGAGCATGCATTTGCTAATGGAGATGGAGATGACAACTCCATGGCCAAGTGGATCATGGATTCGGGAGCCACCAAGCACATGTCACCTCATAGGGCAGTTCCAAACATATGAGGTAATATCACCACCACGAAATGTGCACTTGGGAGATGATAGCGTTGTGCATGCGGTTGGAGTTGGCACCATTGTTGAAGAGGTGATAGTGATGGGAGTGAAGCACAAGATCAAGATAACGGAGGTGCTCCACATCCCCAAGTTAAAGAGGAACTTGATCTCCGTAGCTAAGCTTGCTCTAAAAGGTTTGAAGGTGGAGTTTAATGATGATGCATGCATTGTAAGGGCTGCCAATAGGAAGGTGATTGCTAGATTGCATAGAGTAGGGAGTTTGTATGAAATGCCCTTCTCCATGCATGAAATGGCCAATGTGGCACACCAAATGCCACAATCAGCCCCTTTGGGAGGTTGGCATAGAAACCATGGGCATTTGAATGTGAAGAGTATCAAGGCCATGGAAAGCATGGTGAATGACATGCAAATCAAGTGTCGTGATGTGGTGTTTTCTAAAAGCGCCAGTTGTAGAGGTGCAAATGTGGAGATGCATCCAAGTGGGAGTTTGGAGCCACCTACGGTGATTATGGTGGATGCGCCTCCAATTTCAACATGCTTTGTACAAGAGGCAAAAGTTGGAGAGGAGCCAAATGCAATGCGAGAGTCACAAGAGACACAAGAGGAGGAGGTGGTGCAAGAGAGTCAACCACCACATGAAGAGATACGAGAAGGGCAGCGTGCAAATGGCTCAAGGTACCTAAGGAGGGAGAAGAGGCACTTGGTGAGTGGTGGTTGAATCACATTTTTCCACCACGTAGTGAAGTAGATCATGGAAATATAGTTTGTTTTGATGAATCTTCGAGCTTGGGTGATGCTTTGCAAAGTATGGATGCAAGCTAGTGGGAGTTGGCCATGCAAGAGGAGTATGCATCTCTAATGACCTATGGCACAGGAGGGTTGGCTCCATTGCCAAAGGGCCACAAGAGTGTTAAAGCATGGAGAGGTGAACTTGTGGTGTAACCCAACAGAGAAGATAGTGGTTGGTGTGTTGACGAAGGCAGTTGCTAAGGTGAGGCACTAGAAGATTACAATGTGATGGGATTGCGAGATGGAAACTACTCGCAAAGTGGGAGTGTTAGAGATAGGTTGCTCGTAGTTTAGAAGAGCAACTAATAGTTATAAGAGTATGTTCTAGTAAGGAATAGAAGCGAGGTGATAGTCCTTTAGAGTGTGTGAAGAGGGCTGGTCCTAAGAGCCTTAGAGAGAGAAGAGAGGACTTGGCCTCTCGGTTATCCCATATTGATTGTAGCACCATGTGCCTACCTATGGATATATAAGCAAGGGCTTGGAATGAGTATGTATCTCATTCAAGCATTCATTGCTCTACCTTGTGTGTAAGCTTTGATGTTTGTATTCTCTCTCACTCTCTATTGAGCTTCAATACTTCATGTGTTAGAAACACTCTAACCAAAAGAAGGGAAGCTCACAATCCTCCAATGCCTTCAAGAGACCTCCAAACACCTCCAAAATGCTCCAATTGCCTCCAAATGCCTCAGATCACCTCCAAACACCTCCAAATGGCTCCAAGTACAACTCCAAAGCTCCAAATGGTTGCAAGCACCTCCAAGTGGTTGCACACACCTCCAAATGGCTCCAAATGCACCTCCAAAGCCCCAAATGGTTGCAAACACCTCCAAATGGCTCCAAATCACCTCAAAACACATTCAAATGGTTGCAAACACCTCCAAATGGCTCCAAATGCACCTCCAAAGCCCCAAATGGTTGCTAACACCTCCAAATGGCTCCAAATCACCTCAAAACACATTCAAATGGTTGCAAACACCTCCAAATGGCTCCAAATGCACCTCCAATGCTCCAAGGAGTGCAAATCTATTGAGATTCAATAGAGGAAGAGAGAGAATACAACACACTCAAAGCTTACAAATCAAGTAGAGCAATGAATGCTTGAAAAATGAGATATTGCCTTCTAGCAAAGGCCTTTACTTATACTTCCTTATTGGCACCTTCCTAGTGCCTTCTTGTACATTTTCCAAGTGCCTTTGGCCCACATGGTTCACATGTGTGCCCCTTTAGTCTTTGCCACCACCTACTCGCCTCCTAAAGTCAACAAAGTGGGCTGGTCTTCCCTCCCCTCACTATTGCTCTTACGACCAGCCCCTTTCCACACTCTAGAATACTAAGTATAAGCTTCCATATATATATACTCTAACAAGTACTAATTGCTCTTATAAACTACGAGCAATCTATTCTTCAACACTCCCACTTTGCGAGTAGTTACCACCTCGCAATCCCATCGCCTTCGTAAGCTTCTCGTGCCTCACCTTAGCAAGCGCCTTGGTCAACACATCAGCCACCATATCCTCTGTTGAGCAATACCACAAGCTCACCTCTCCATCCTCCAACTTCTCTCGAATGAAATGGTGTTGCACATCAATGTGCTTCGTGCGAGAGTGGTGCTTCGGATCCTTTGCAAGAGCAATACACCCTTGGTTGTCACACATGATGCTCGTGGCTCCCCTCTGCACAAATCCAACATCCTCCAATAGTTGCCGCAGCCACAATGCCTCCTTGAAGCAATGGCTCGTTGCCATGTATTCCGCTTCCGTAGTAGACACCGCTATTGTGGGTTGCCTCTTGCAATTCCACGAGATTGCGCCATCTCCTACAAAGAACACATACCCTGTCGTGGATCGGCGCTCATTCACATCACCCGCCCAATCCGCATCACAATACCCCTTCAACTCAAGGTCTTTACCTCCAAGGCACAGCTTGTAATCAATGGTGCCTTTCAAGTACCTCAAGATGCGTTTTACCGCCATCCAATGTTGAGGACCAGCCTTTGCCATGAATTGGCTCACCATGCTCACCGGAAATGCAAGGTCAGCCCTTGTGGCCACCATTGCATACATCAACGACCCAACCGCTGCCTTGTATGGAATGGCCTTCATCTCTTCTTCAACCTCCTTGAACTCCTCATCCGAAAGCTTCAACAATGACCCCTTCACATCAAGAGGGGTGCCAATGGGCTTGCATTCCTCCATGTTGAACCGCTTGAGCACCTCCTCGATGTACTTGCCTTGGCTCATGGTGATAGTGCGTGCGCTGCGATTGCGCTCAAATGCAACACCAAGGCAAAACTCCAAAGGCCCAAGATCACTCATCTCAAACTCCTTCTCAAGCTTGGCCTTCAACCACTGCAACACCGCATCATCACTAGCCAAGATAATCAAATCATCAACATAGATGATCACAATCAACAAGAACTCCCTTGTTTGCTTCACATACAAGGAGTGATCCGCATGGCTTCTAGAAAAGCCTTCTTTCGTGAAGAACAAGTCAATCCTTTGGTACCACGCCCTTGGAGATTGCTTGAGCCCGCATAACGACTTCTTGAGCCCGCAAAACAAGGTGTTGGGTGCCCTCCTCCACAAAGCCAAGGGGCTGGTCCATGTAGATGTCCTCCTCCAACTCACCATTCAAGAACGCCGTCTTGACATCCATTTGGTGAATCTCCAAGTCCATGGCTGCCCCAATCGCCAACATGCATCGTATGGTGGTAAACTTGGCCACGGGTGCAAAGGTCTCATGGAAATCCACACCCTCCACTTGAGAGAAGCCCCTTGCCACCAAGCGTGCCTTGTAACGCACCACGTTGCCTTGTGCATCCCTCTTGGTCCTAAACACCCACTTACAACCAACACTTTTGCGGCCTTTTGGCAATGGGGCCAACTCCCATGTGCCATTGGCCATTAGAGATGCATACTCCTCTTGCATGGCCAACTCCCACTTGCTTGCATCTACACTTTGCAAAGCATCACCCAAAGTTAAAGGATCATGAAAACAAGCCACATTTGCACGTTCTACCTCACTAGGTGGTGGGAGAATGTGGTTCATCCACCAATCGCCAAGCGGCCGCCTCTCCCTTGTGGGGTACCTTGAACCTTGTGTTCGCTGCCCTTCTCCAATCTCCTCATCTTGTGGTTGCCTCTCCTCCACAACCTCCTCCTCTTGTTTGTCTTGTTGCTCTTCTTCAACTTCTCGAGCAAGCGGCGCTGAAATTGGAGGTGCATCCACTACAATCACCGTAGGTGGCTCCAAACTCCCACTTGGATGCATCTCCACATTTGCATCCGCACAAGTAGCGTCCTCCGCAAACACCACATCACGACACTTGAGGATCTTCTTAGTCTCCAAACACATCAACCTATATGCCTTGGTGCCTTCACAATAACCAAGGAACAAAAACCTTGTGCCCTTTGCATCAAGTTTAGTCCTCTTCTCATCCGGCACCTTTGCATAAGCAATACAACCAAATACACGCATGTGTGCGATCGAAGGCCTCCTACCACTCCATGCCTCTTCAGGTGTCTTACCAACAATCTCGCTTTGTTGGGCACCTATTTCGTGTGTACACACTGTAACCACCGCTTCCGCCCAAAGGTTCTTGTTGAGGTTTTGGTGGTGTAGCATGCTCCTTGCCATCTCCACAATTGTGCGGTTTGCACGCTCCGCCACTCCATTTTGTTGTGGTGTGTAGGGTGTTGATAGTTGCCTATCAATGCCATGTGCTTGAAAGAAGCGCTCAAACGCCTTGGAAGTGAACTCCCCTCCATTGTCGGATCGAAACGCCTTGATCTTGTGGTCCGATTGCTTCTCCACAAGCGCCTTGAACTCCACAAACTTGGCAAACACCTCTCCCTTGGACTTCAACACATACACCCACACCTTTCGAGAGAAGTCATCTATGAAGGACACAAAATACAAGCAACCACCCATGGAAATGGTCTTGAATGGACCACACACATCCGAATGAATCAACTCCAATGGCTTGCTTGCACGCTGACCTCCCTCACTTGGAAATGGAGTCCTTGAAAGCTTGCCTTCAATGCAACCCTCACAAAGCGCTGAATTTGATGCACCATCCTTGATTTGCATGCCATTCACCATGCTTTCAAGAGCCTTGACACTCTTCTCATTCAAATGCCCAAGGCGTCTATGCCATAGCTCCAAAGGCGCTGATTGTGGCATTGGAAGCGCCACATTTGCCATTTCATGCATGGATAAGGGCATTTCATACAAACTCCTCACTCTAGGCAATCTAGCAATCACCTTCCTATTGGCTGCCCTCACAAGGCATGCATCATCATCAAATTCTACCTTTAAACCGTTTAAAGCAAGTTTTACAACCGAAATCAAGTTCCTCTTGAACTTAGGAATATGGAGCACCTCCTTCATGTGGATCTTGTGCTTCACTCCCATCACCATCACCTCCTCAACAATTGTACCAACACCAACCGCATGCACAATGCTATCATCTCCCAAGTGCACATTGCGTGGTGGTGAAATTACCTCATACGTTTGGAACGCTGCCCTATGCGGCGTCATGTGTTTGGTGGCTCCCGAATCCATGACCCACGTGGCCATGGTGTTGTCATCTCCATCGTTGATTGCCATAGCATGCTCCTCATCTTTCTCCACCTTGCTTGCAACAAAGGCGCTTAGAAACGCATAGTCCTCTCCATTGTCTTTGTTGCTTGCTAGGTTTGCACTCTCCTTCTCCTTCTTCTTGTTTAAGAAGCAATGCCTTGCAATGTGGCCCGGTTTGCCACAATTGAAGCACAACCTTGGGCCATTTTGCATCCTCGCTTTGTTTTGGGCCGCCACCAACGCTGCCTCACCACTTTGAGCACCCTTCTCCTTCCGCTTGGACACTTCATGCATCAACCTTGACACCACAAACTCCATTGTAAGGTCAGCAAGGTTTAAGGTCTCTAAAGCGGTGATCAAACTCTCAAATGAAGGTGGCAAGCTATCCAACAACGTCATCACTATATCGTCCTCCCTCATGGGCACTTCCAAGCAAGCGAGCTGATCGGCGAGTGCCTTGATGTTGTTGATGTGCTCCAACAAGTCAGCGCCTTCCTCCATCTTGATTGTGAAGAACTTGCGCCTCAAGAAGAGGATGTTGGCCAAACTTCTTGTCTCATGAATGTTGCAAAGTACCCTCCATGCTTCCGCTGGTCCTTTGCAACTCTTGATGTGAGCAAGTTGGGCATCCACCAAATTGAGCCCAATCATGGACATGGCCTTCCTCACCCTCCTTTGGTAGTCCTTCTTGTCCTTGTCACTTGCATCAGATGGTGGAGCCTCCTCCGTGCCTTCAACAATCTCCCACAAGTCCATGGAAGAGAGGGCCAAGTTCATCTTGAACTTCCACAAGTTGAAGTTATTGAAGCTCAATAGAGGGTGAGAGAGAATACAAACATCAAAGCTTACACACAAGGTAGAGCAATGAATGCTTGAATGAGATACATACTCATTCGAAGCCCTTGCTTATGTATTCATAGGTAGGCACATGGTGCTACAAACAATATGGGATAACCGAGAGCATAAGTCCTCTCTTCTCTCTCTCTAAGGCTTTTAGGACCAGCCCTCTTCACACACCCTAGAGGACTAAGACCTAGCCTCTATTACTTACTCTAACATACTCTAATAACTATTAGGTGCTCTTATAAACTACGAGCAACCTAATCTCTAACACTCCCACTTTGCGAGTATTTTTCTCCTCGCAATCCCATCTCCTTGTGCCTCACCTTGGTAAACGCCTTGGTCAACATATCACCCACTATGTCCTCCATTTGGAAATACGTCAAGCTCTCCTCTCCATCCTCTAACTATCTTGGGCGCATTTGGCAACAAAGCCAATTCCCATGTGCCATTGTTTTGTTTGGTCAACTTACACTTGCTTGCATGCACACTTTGCAAAGCATCACCCAAACAAGTGCCCTCCTCTCCCTTATTGGATACCATGGGCCTCGTGCACGCTGCCCGTCTTCAATCTTCCTCATGTGATTCAACCTCCACATCCTCCTCTTCCTTCTCTTTCGGCCCAATCACCATAGTGGCTCCAAACTCCCACTTGGATGCATCTCCACATTCGCATCTCGACAAGTGGCCTCCTCCGCAATCACCACATCACGAGCCGCTGAATTTGATGTACTATTCTTGATTTGCATGCCATTTACCATCCTTTCAAGGACCTTCAAATTCCTCACATTCAAATGCCCAAGGCGCCTATGGCGTAGCTCCAAAGGCGCTGATTGTGGCATTTGGTGTGCCACATTGGCCATATCATACATAGAGAAGGGCATTTGATACAAACTCCCTTCTCTTGGCAATCTAGCAATCACCTTCCTATTTGCAGCCCTCACAATGCATGCATTATCATCAAACTCCACCTTTAAGCCATTAAGAGCAAGCTTTGCTATGGATAACAAATTTCTCTTTAACTTTGGGATGTGGAGAACCTCCTTTATGTTGATTTTGTGCTTTACTCCCATCACCTTCACCTCCTCAACAATGGTGCCAACTCCGACCGCATGCACAATACTACCATCTCCCAAGTGCACATTTCGTGGTGGTGATATTACCTCATATGTTTGAAATGCTGCCCTATGAGGTGACATGTGCTTGGTGGCTCCCGAATCCATGATCCACTTGGCCATGGTGTTGTCATCTCCATCTCCACTTGCAAACGCATGCTCTTCCTACATCTCCTCTTTGCTTGCAACAACGGCGCTTACAAAGGCATACTCCTCCTCATTGTCTTTGTTCCTTGCAACATTGGCACTCTCCTTCTCCTTCTTGTCTTGGAAGCAATACCTTGCAATGTGGCCCGGTTTGCCACAATTGAAGCACGTCCTTGGCCCATTTTGCATCCTCCGTTTGTTTTGAGCCGCCACCAACGCTTCCTCACCACTTTGAGCACCCCTCTCCTTCCTCTTGGACACTTCATGCATCAACCTTGACACCACAAACTCCATCGTAAGGTCAGCAAGGGCCAAGGTCTCTAAAGCCGTTATCAAGTGCTCAAATGAAGATGGGAGACTATCAAGCAAGGTCATAACAATATCCTCCTCCTTCATGGGCACATCCAAGCAAGCAAGTTGATCCGCAAGTGCCTTGATGTTGTTGATGTGCTTCAACATGTCAGCCCCTTCCTCCATCTTGATTGTGAAGAACTTGCGCCTCAAGAAGAGTATGTTGGACAAGCTTTTTGTCTCATGGATGTTACAAAGTACCCTCCATGCTTCCGCTGGTCCTTTGCAACTCTTGATGTGAGCAAGTTGCGCATCCACCAAATTGAGCCCAATCATGGACATGGCCTTCCTCACCCTCCTTTGGTACTCCTTCTTGTCCTTGTCACTTGCATCAGATGGTGGGGCCTCCTCCGTGCCTTCAACAATCTCCCACAAGTCCATGGAATCGAGTGCCAAGTTCATCTTGAACTTCCACAAGTTGAAGTTGGTGCCATTGAACTTCTCAAGCACCCTAATACCCTCCAAGGAAGCCATGGCAAAGCACAAACGCTGCCCTAACCACACCAACCACTCAAATCTAGCTTCAAAGACTCAAATCAGCCCTCTTGGAGTGTGCAAACACACTTGTGCACAAAACAATGCACAATAAGCCCCTCCAATATTCAAACGAGCAAGATCCACTTGCTCCCACTCAAATCAGATCACACTCAAGCTATTTGACCTCCAAATACTAGATCTAAATCTCTCCAACACTCTAAAGGTGTAAATGCACCTCAAAGCACTCAAATCAGCCCCTACAAGTGTGCAAACACACTTGAGCACAAAAAACAATGCTCAATAAGCCTCCCCAACACTCAAACAAGCAAGTTTCACTTGCTCCCACTCACATCAGATCTCATTCAAGCTATTTGACCACCAAATGCTAGATCTAGATGTCTAATACACACACAAGGTGTATTTGCACCTCTAAGCACTCAAATCAGCCCTCTATGCCTCCAAATGAGCACTTGTGCACTCTCTACACTAGGTCAGCCCTCAATCTATGTCAAAGAAGCTTCTAGATGAACAAATCACTCAAATCTATGCTTGGAAGCCTGAAGCCACCGCTTTTGCACCTCAAAGTGCTCAAATCAGCCCTCAATGCACACAAATGAGCACTTGTGCACTCCCTTCACTAGATCAGCTCCCAATATATGTCATGAAAGCTTGTAGACCTTCAAATCACTCAAAACTAAGCTTAGGAGTCTCAAATCACCACTTTAGCACCACAATGGATCAAATCAGCCCTTTGTGTGCACACATGCACCCCAAATGCTAGATTCAGCCCTCAATACTTCAAGTGCACTTCAAGTTGATCACAATTAGCACTCCAAAAGCTCAAAACCACTCCAAACAAAGGATTTGGTAGCCAACAATGCAAATCAGCACCTCCTTGTGTTAGTATCACTCTACCTAAGACAAGGGAAGCATACAATACTCCAATGCCTTCAAGAGTCCTCCAAACACCTCCAAAGTGCTTCAATTGCCTCCAAATGCTCCAAATCACCTCCAAACACCTCCAAACACCTCTAAATGGTTGCAAACACCTCCAAATGGCTCCAAGTGCACCTCCAAAGCTCCAAATGGTTGCAAGCACCTCCAAGTGGTTGCACACCTCCAAGTGCACCTCCAAAACTCCAAATGGTTGCAAAACAACGTTAAATGCCTCCAAATTACCTCCAAACACATCCAAATGGTTGCAAACACCTCCAAATGGCTCCAAGTGCACCTCCAAAGCTCCAAGGAGTGCAAATCAGCCCTCCAAGTGTGTGCAACACCTCCTTGACCTCTCCAAGCCTCCAAATGTATTCTAACTCAACCTCACTACAAGAGTAGTGGGCCCATAACCTATTGAAGCTCAATAGAGGGTGAGAGAGAATACAAACATCAAAGCTTACACACAAGGTAGAGCAATGAATGCTTGAATGAGATACATACTCATTCCAAGCCCTTCCTTATATATCCATAGGTAGGCACATGGTGCTACAATCAATATGGGATAACCGAGAGTCCAAGTCCTCTCTTCTCTCTCTAAGGCTCTTGGGACCAGCCCTCTTCACACACTCTAAAGGACTAACACCTCGCTTCTATTCCTTACTAGAACATACTCTTATAACTATTAGGTGCTCTTCTAAACTACGAGCAACCTATCTCTAACACAAACGTCCGAATGTACCAACTCCAATGGCTTGCTTGCACGCTGACCTCCCTCACTTGGAAATGGAGTCCTTGAGAGCTTGCCTTCAATGCACCCCTCACAAATCGCTGAATTTGATGCACCATCCTTGATTTGCATGCCATTGACCATGCTTTGAAGCGCCTTGACACTCTTCACATTCAAGTGCCCAAGCGTCGATGCCATAGCTCCAAAGGGGCTGATTGTGGCATTTGGTGTGCCACATTTGCCAAATCATGCATGGAGAAGGGCATTTCATACAAATTCATGATCCACTTGGCCATGGTGTTGTCATCTCCGTCATTACAAGCAAAAGCATGCTCCTCCTCAATGTGGTAATCGCTTACAACACTTGCGCTTAGAAACGCATAATCCGCCTCATTGTGGTTGTTGCTTGCAACATTCGCACTCTCCTTCTCCTTCTTGTTGTTTCGAAAACAATACCTTGCAATATGGCCCGGTTTGCCACAATTGAAGCACGTCCTTGGGCCATTTTGCATCCTCCCTTTGTTTTGGGTGGCCACCAACGCCGCCTCACCACTTTGAGCACCCTTCTCCTTCCTCTTGGACACTTCATGCATCAACCTAGCCACCACAAACTCCATCTTAAGGTCAGCAAGTTGCAACGTCTCTAATGCCGTGATTAAATGCTCAAATGAAGAAGGCAAGCTATCAAGCAATGTCATCACAATGTCTTCCTCTCTCATTGGCACATCCAAGCATGCGAGCTGATCCGCAAGCGCCTTGATGTTGTTGATGTGCTCCAAAAGGTCAGCCCCTTCTTCCATCTTGATTGTGAAGAACTTGCGCCTCAAATAGAGAATGTTGGACAAGCTCTTCGTTTCGTGGATGTTGCAAAGTGTTGAGGAAACATGTACCTATTGATGTACATAGTGTACATGGAGTTATAGGAGTAGAACTATGCACTTAGTTAGTTCATAGACTCCATTAGGTGTTGCTTGTAGTCAAAGGCAGCCCATAGTGGTGAGTTATCCCACATGGTTAGGAGGTATGTAGAGGAGGCTTCCTACTACTTGTATTCAGCCCTTGCATGGCTGAAGTTATCCAATACCATCTAAGTAAAGCTTTTCCCTTCAATCTCAATAGGTTATGGGCCCACGCACGTGTTGGTGCGCTTGAAGGAGAAATTCATTTCATTTAGAGAGGATCGTGGAGCTTGTGGGGCAAACCAGCCTTGTGTTCCCTCTTGCACCTTCAAACCATATGGTGTAAGTCCATTTCCAAGAGAGAAGTCTTGAGTGCATTTTCTTTTGGGGTTTTGTTGGCTGAAGTTGGTGTTTTTGAGTGCACTTGAGTGTGAGGTTGTGTTTGGAAGAGATCAGACCTTGATAGGGCTGGTTGCATGCTCTTACATTGGGTTTGTGCTTAGAATTGCACATTGGGAGCCATTTAGGGCTGATTGTGCACTTGGGTGCATTAGGGATTGCATTTGAGGCATTTGCAATCTTGGGAGACTGTTTTGAGTGCTTTGAGTGCTTTAGAGGGCTGATTTGAAGCCCTTGTGAGTGAATGTGGCACATTTGTGCATTGATGAGTTGAACAAGGGCTGACTTGATTTTTGTGAGTAAATGTTGCACTTTGGTGCATTGGTGAGTTGAAGAAGGGCTGATTTGAGCTCTTGTGAGTGATTGTGGCACATTTGTGCATTGGTGAGTTGAAGAGGGCTGATTTGAGCACTTGTGAGTGATTGGAGCTAGTTTCTTGCATTTGTGATTGCAAGAGGGCAGATTGCACCTCATTGAGTGATTAGGGCAAGTTTGAGAGTCCATTAGGGCTGATTTGCATCATTTTGAGTGAGTGAGCGAGTGTCTTGCATTTGTGGTTGCAAGAGGGCTGATTGCACTTCTTTGAGTGATTAGGACAAGTTTGAGTGTCCATTAGGGCTGATTTCAGCCCTTGTGAGGTTGGTGGAGTGATTGTGAGCCATTTTGAGGCACTTGCTCATTTGGATCCATTGTAAGGGCTGATTGGGAGTTCCTTAGCTCCTAGAGGTGTGGATTGCACTACATTGTGAGTAAGTGGCTGAATTGAAGAAGTTCTTGGCTAGGTAGCCCATGTTGGTGTTTTTTTTTTTAGCCACATTAGGGTCTGATTTGGGGCTTAGTGAGCTGATCTACTTGAGGGAGGTGTTTGTGAGGTCCTTAAGGTTTAGATCTCCTTGTGAGGAGCTTGCAAGGGCTGGTTGGTGCAACTTCAGCCCTTTTGCCTTTGTTTTAGAGATTCTAGGGAGGCTGAATTGAGTTTGTCAACTCCCCAAGCTTCTTTAGGTGCTGCCATCAAGTGGGAGCTACTTCAACATGGCTGCGAGTGAAGGAGATGGCGTGCGCATCATCGACAAGTTCAATGGTGTCAACTTTGGCATGTGGAAGTTCAAGATGGAGATGATTCTTGCGGAGAAGGACTTATGGGATGTGGCTGATGGGGGTGAGGAGCCTCCAAGTGCTGATGCGGATCTCAAGACCAAGAAGGCGTTTGAGAGGAGGGAGAAGAAGGCTTTTGCTCTCATTGTGACCAATCTTGCGGATCAGCAAATAGCACACATCCGTCATTGCAAAACACCAGCGGAAGCGTGGACAACCCTTTGCAACATCCATGAGACCAAGAGTCTCTCCAACATCCTATTTCTTCGGCGGCGGTTCTTCACTACCAAGATGCAAGAGGAGGATGACTTGTTGGATCATGTCAACAAGATCAAAGCATTGGCGCATGAGTTGGCTTGCTTGGACGCACCTTTCACGGAAGGAGATGTGGTCATGACATTGTTGGAGAGCTTACCACCCTCCTTTGAGTTCCTCATCACCGCTTTGGAGACAAGGCCAATGAAGGAGCTGACCTTGGAGTTTGTTACAGCCCGTTTGATGCACGAGGTCACCAAACGCAAGGAGAATGAACCGCAAGGAGAGGGATCAGCGCCTGTGTCAAGATTTGCCAAGGGAGGCAATAGCAAGGATTGCAAGGAGACAAGAACATGCTACAAGTGTGGCAAACTTGGCCACATTGCTCGGTTTTGTAGGGCCAGCGAAGCGCAAGGCAAGGAGAGTGCACATCAAGCCTCAAAAGTTGAGGATGGAGATGATTTCGCCTTTGCTACACATGGAGGAGGAGAGAAGGCGGACATGTTCACTTGGATTGTGGATTCCGGCGCCACACAACACATGACCAGCCATCGAGATGCCTTCCACACCTATCAACCGGTTACGGGAAGAAGATTTACATGAGAGATAATGGCATGGTGGAGGCTATTGGCATAGGGGAGGTGCATGTGGAGGGGCAACACAAGGGGTGTTGAGGAAACATGTACCTATTGATGTATATAGTGTACATGGAGTTATAGGAGTAGAACTATGCACTTAGTTAGTTCATAGACTCCATTAGGTGTTGCTTGTAGTCAAAGGCAGCCCATAGTGGTGAGTTATCCCACATGGTTAGGAGGTATGTAGAGGAGGCTTCCTACTACTTGTATTCAGCCCTTGCATGGCTGAAGTTATCCAATACCATCTAAGTAAAGCTTTTCCCTTCAATCTCAATAGGTTATGGGCCCACGCATTGTGTGGTGCGCTTGAAGGAGAAATTCATTTCATTTGGAGAGGATCGTGGAGCTTGTGGGGCAAACCAGCCTTGTGTTCCCTCTTGCACCTTCAAACCATATGGTGTAAGTCCATTTCAAGAGAGAAGTCTTGAGTGCATTTTCTTTTGGGGTTTTGTTGGCTGAAGTTGGTGTTTTTGAGTGCACTTGAGTGTGAGGTTGTGTTTGGAAGAGATCAGACCTTGATAGGGCTGGTTGCATGCTCTTACATTGGGTTTGTGCTTAGAATTGCACATTGGGAGCCATTTAGGGCTGATTGTGCACTTGGGTGCATTAGGGATTGCATTTGAGGCATTTGCAATCTTGGGAGACTGTTTTGAGTGCTTTGAGTGCTTTAGAGGGCTGATTTGAAGCCCTTGTGAGTGAATGTGGCACATTTGTGCATTGATGAGTTGAACAAGGGCTGACTTGAGCTTTTGTGAGTAAATGTTGCACTTTGGTGCATTGGTGAGTTGAAGAAGAAGGGCTGATTTGAGCTCTTGTGAGTGATTGTGGCACATTTGTGCATTGGTGAGTTGAAGAGGGCTGATTTGAGCACTTGTGAGTGATTGGAGCTAGTTTCTTGCATTTGTGATTGCAAGAGGGCAGATTGCACCTCATTGAGTGATTAGGGCAAGTTTGAGAGTCCATTAGGGCTGATTTGCATCATTTTGAGTGAGTGAAGCGAGTGTCTTGCATTTGTGGTTGCAAGAGGGCTGATTGCACTTCTTTGAGTGATTAGGACAAGTTTGAGTGTCCATTAGGGCTGATTTCAGCCCTTGTGAGGTTGGTGGAGTGATTGTGAGCCATTTTGAGGCACTTGCTCATTTGGATCCATTGTAAGGGCTGATTGGGAGTTCCTTAGCTCCTAGAGGTGTGGATTGCACTACATTGTGAGTAAGTGGCTGAATTGAAGAAGTTCTTGCCTAGGTAGCCCATGTTGGTGTTTTTTTTTTTTAGCCACATTAGGGTCTGATTTGGGGCTTAGTGAGCTGATCTACTTGAGGGAGGTGTTTGTGAGGTCCTTAAGGTTTAGATCTCCTTGTGAGGAGCTTGCAAGGGCTGGTTGGTGCAACTTCAGCCCTTTGCCTTTGTTTTAGAGATTCTAGGGAGGCTGAATTGAGTTTGTCAACTCCCCAAGCTTCTTTAGGTGCTGCCATCAAGTGGGAGCTACTTCAACATGGCTGCGAGTGAAGGAGATGGCGTGCGCATCATCGACAAGTTCAATGGTGTCAACTTTGGCATGTGGAAGTTCAAGATGGAGATGATTCTTGCGGAGAAGGACTTATGGGATGTGGCTGATGGGGGTGAGGAGCCTCCAAGTGCTGATGCGGATCTCAAGACCAAGAAGGCGTTTGAGAGGAGGGAGAAGAAGGCTTTTGCTCTCATTGTGACCAATCTTGCGGATCAGCAAATAGCACACATCCGTCATTGCAAAACACCAGCGGAAGCGTGGACAACCCTTTGCAACATCCATGAGACAAGAGTCTCTCCAACATCCTATTTCTTCGGAGGCGGTTCTTCACTACCAAGATGCAAGAGGAGGATGACTTGTTGGATCATGTCAACAAGATCAAGGCATTGGCGCATGAGTTGGCTTGCTTGGAGGCACCCGTCACGGAAGGAGATGTGGTCATGACATTGTTGGAGAGCTTGCCACCATCGTTTGAGTTCCTCATCACCGCTTTGGAGACAAGGCCAATGAAGGAGCTGACCTTGGAGTTTGTTACAGCCCGTTTGATGCATTTGGTCACCAAGCGCAAGGAGAATGAACCCCAAGGAGAGGGATCAGCGCTTGTGTCAAGATTTGCCAAGGGAGGCAATAGCAAGGATTGCAAGGAGACAAGAACATGCTACAAGTGTGGCAAACTTGGCCACATTGCTCGGTTTTGTAGGGCCAGCGAAGCGCAAGGCAAGGAGAGTGCACATCAAGCCTCAAAAGTTGAGGATGGAGATGATTTCGCCTTTGCTACACATGGAGGAGGAGAGAAGGCGGACATGTTCACTTGGATTGTGGATTCCGGCCCACACAACACATGACCAGCCATCGAGATGCCTTCCACACCTATCAACCGGTTACGGGAAGAAGATTTACATGGGAGATAATGGCATGGTGGAGGCTATTGGCATAGGGGAGGTGCATGTGGAGGGGCAACACAAGGGGTGTTGAGGAAACATGTACCTATTGATGTATATAGTGTACATGGAGTTATAGGAGTAGAACTATGCACTTAGTTAGTTCATAGACTCCATTAGGTGTTGCTTGTAGTCAAAGGCAGCCCATAGTGGTGAGTTATCCCACATGGTTAGGAGGTATGTAGAGGAGGCTTCCTACTACTTGTATTCAGCCCTTGCATGGCTGAAGTTATCCAATACCATCTAAGTAAAGCTTTTCCCTTCAATCTCAATAGGTTATGGGCCCACGCACGTGTTGGTGCGCTTGAAGGAGAAATTCATTTCATTTGGAGAGGATCGTGGAGCTTGTGGGGCAAACCAGCCTTGTGTTCCCTCTTGCACCTTCAAACCATATGGTGTAAGTCCATTTCAAGAGAGAAGTCTTGAGTGCATTTTCTTTTGGGGTTTTGTTGGCTGAAGTTGGTGTTTTTGAGTGCACTTGAGTGTGAGGTTGTGTTTGGAAGAGATCAGACCTTGATAGGGCTGGTTGCATGCTCTTACATTGGGTTTGTGCTTAGAATTGCACATTGGGAGCCATTTAGGGCTGATTGTGCACTTGGGTGCATTAGGGATTGCATTTGAGGCATTTGCAATCTTGGGAGACTGTTTTGAGTGCTTTGAGTGCTTTAGAGGGCTGATTTGAAGCCCTTGTGAGTGAATGTGGCACATTTGTGCATTGATGAGTTGAACAAGGGCTGACTTGAGCTTTTGTGAGTAAATGTTGCACTTTGGTGCATTGGTGAGTTGAAGAAGGGCTGATTTGAGCTCTTGTGAGTGATTGTGGCACATTTGTGCATTGGTGAGTTGAAGAGGGCTGATTTGAGCACTTGTGAGTGATTGGAGCTAGTTTCTTGCATTTGTGATTGCAAGAGGGCAGATTGCACCTCATTGAGTGATTAGGGCAAGTTTGAGAGTCCATTAGGGCTGATTTGCATCATTTTGAGTGAGTGAAGCGAGTGTCTTGCATTTGTGGTTGCAAGAGGGCTGATTGCACTTCTTTGAGTGATTAGGACAAGTTTGAGTGTCCATTAGGGCTGATTTCAGCCCTTGTGAGGTTGGTGGAGTGATTGTGAGCCATTTTGAGGCACTTGCTCATTTGGATCCATTGTAAGGGCTGATTGGGAGTTCCTTAGCTCCTAGAGGTGTGGATTGCACTACATTGTGAGTAAGTGGCTGAATTGAAGAAGTTCTTGGCTAGGTAGCCCATGTTGGTGTTTTTTTTTTTAGCCACATTAGGGTCTGATTTGGGGCTTAGTGAGCTGATCTACTTGAGGGAGGTGTTTGTGAGGTCCTTAAGGTTTAGATCTCCTTGTGAGGAGCTTGCAAGGGCTGGTTGGTGCAACTTCAGCCCTTTTGCCTTTGTTTTAGAGATTCTAGGGAGGCTGAATTGAGTTTGTCAACTCCCCAAGCTTCTTTAGGTGCTGCCATCAAGTGGGAGCTACTTCAACATGGCTGCGAGTGAAGGAGATGGCGTGCGCATCATCGACAAGTTCAATGGTGTCAACTTTGGCATGTGGAAGTTCAAGATGGAGATGATTCTTGCGGAGAAGGACTTATGGGATGTGGCTGATGGGGGTGAGGAGCCTCCAAGTGCTGATGCGGATCTCAAGACCAAGAAGGCGTTTGAGAGGAGGGAGAAGAAGGCTTTTGCTCTCATTGTGACCAATCTTGCGGATCAGCAAATAGCACACATCCGTCATTGCAAAACACCAGCGGAAGCGTGGACAACCCTTTGCAACATCCATGAGACCAAGAGTCTCTCCAACATCCTATTTCTTCGGAGGCGGTTCTTCACTACCAAGATGCAAGAGGAGGATGACTTGTTGGATCATGTCAACAAGATCAAGGCATTGGCGCATGAGTTGGCTTGCTTGGAGGCACCCGTCACGGAAGGAGATGTGGTCATGACATTGTTGGAGAGCTTGCCACCATCGTTTGAGTTCCTCATCACCGCTTTGGAGACAAGGCCAATGAAGGAGCTGACCTTGGAGTTTGTTACAGCCCGTTTGATGCACGAGGTCACCAAGCGCAAGGAGAATGAACCCCAAGGAGAGGGATCAGCGCTTGTGTCAAGATTTGCCAAGGGAGGCAATAGCAAGGATTGCAAGGAGACAAGAACATGCTACAAGTGTGGCAAACTTGGCCACATTGCTCGGTTTTGTAGGGCCAGCGAAGCGCAAGGCAAGGAGAGTGCACATCAAGCCTCAAAAGTTGAGGATGGAGATGATTTCGCCTTTGCTACACATGGAGGAGGAGAGAAGGCGGACATGTTCACTTGGATTGTGGATTCCGGCGCCACACAACACATGACCAGCCATCGAGATGCCTTCCACACCTATCAACCGGTTACGGGAAGAAGATTTACATGGGAGATAATGGCATGGTGGAGGCTATTGGCATAGGGGAGGTGCATGTGGAGGGGCAACACAAGGGGCAGCCCAAGAGGATCACCATCCGTGAGGTGCTCCATGTGCCCAAGTTGCATGCCAACTTGCTTTCGGTAAGCAAATTGGCTTTGGGAGGTTTGAAGGTACAATTCAACAATGTAGGGTGTGTTGTGAGGTCACCAAGTGGGCTTTTGATTGCATCAGCCCCTTGTGAGGGAAAATTGTATCTACTCAAATTCACCAAGGTGAATGGGAGTTCATTTGCTTGTGTGGCTCAAGGATCAGCCCATGAAGAGCTTGTGGAGCTTTGGCATAGGAGGCTTGGGCACTTGAATTTGAAGAGCTTGAAGGGCCTCCAACACATTGTGAAGGGGCTGGACCTCTCTTCTTGCAAGCACGATTGGAGTTCCTTGGCTTGCAAGGGGTGCATTGAGGGCAAGCAAGCAAGGCAGCCCTTCTCCAAGCATGGAGCAACAAGGGCCACGAAGCCATTGGAGTTGGTGCATTCGGACGTGTGCGGGCCAATGAAGACCACTTCCATTGGAGGAGCAAGGTATTTTGTCACCTTTATAGATGATTTCTCACGCAAAACATGGGTGTATATGCTGAAGTGCAAGAGTGAGGTGTTTGGGCGTTTTGAGACTTGGAAGGCGCTTGTGGAGGCCCAATCTGATTGCAAGGTGAAGGTGCTGCGGTCGGATAATGGAGGGGAGTATGTGTCCAAGGCATTTGAGAACTTCCTCAAAGCCAATGGCATTGAGCACCACACATCAGCGCCTTACACGCCTCAACAAAATGGTGTTGCGGAGCGTGCAAACCGCACCATTGTGGAGATGGCAAGGGCCATGATTCATGACCAAGGGCTCAAGTATGAGCTATGGGGAGAGGCCGTGAGCAATGCGGTGTACACAAGGAACCGCTGCCCCACTCAAGCATTGGTAAGCAAGACACCTCAAGAGGCTTGGAGTGGAGTGAGGCCCCATGTGTCTCATATGCGTGTTTTCGGTTGCATTGCGTATGCGTTGGTTCCAAATGCAAAGAGGACCAAGTTGGATGCCAAGGGCATCAAGTGTCTTTTGCTTGGGTATTGTGAGGGAACCAAGGCCTATAGGCTGATGCGTGTGGATACCAAGGCCATTATCAAGTGTAGAGATGTAACATTCTTGGAAGACGGAGGAGCTGATTTTAAGTGCTTGGAGGTGAGCCCAAGTGGGAGAAGTGGAGGACCAGCCCAAAGTGTGGGCTCAACTCCAAGAGATGACATTGAAGAAGTGGGAGATGAAGATGAAGAAGATTTGGAGAAGCCCAAGGAGGAGGTGGTGTTACCGCAGCGGAAGGAGATATCAAGTACTTGCTCACCCAAGGAGCAAGAGAAGGACCAGCCCATGGAGGAGCCACGGGAGCAGCCTTTAGAAGAGCCAAGATACCCCACAAGGACTCGCAAGCCACTTGGGGATTGGTGGAAGAACCATATTCTTCCTCCCCAACATGAGGATCAAGCGAATGTGGCATTTCTTGGAATCCCATGGACACTTGTTGATTTGTGATGATTCAAGCAAGTGGGAGGTAGTTATGGTTGCTGATGTCCTAACTAATGCGCTTGGAAAGTTTTGATGTTGATTGACAAAAAGGTCTTTGGTGCCTTTGCCCATTAGCAAAGTGGGAGTGTTGAGGAAACATGTACCTATTGATGTACATAGTGTACATGGAGTTATAGGAGTAGAACTATGCACTTAGTTAGTTCATAGACTCCATTAGGTGTTGCTTGTACTCAAAGGCAGCCCATAGTGGTGAGTTATCCCACATGGTTAGGAGGTATGTAGAGGAGGCTTCCTACTACTTGTATTCAGCCCTTGCATGGCTGAAGTTATCCAATACCATCTAAGTAAAGCTTTTCCCTTCAATCTCAATAAGGGGCAGCCCAAGAGGATCACCATCCGTGAGGTGCGCCATGTGCCCAAGTTGCATGCCAACTTGCTTTCGGTAAGCAAATTGGCTTTGGGAGGTTTGAAGGTACAATTCAACAATGTAGGGTGTGTTGTGAGGTCACCAAGTGGGCTTTTGATTGCATCAGCCCCTTGTGAGGGAAAATTGTATCTACTCAAATTCACCAAGGTGAATGGGAGTTCATTTGCTTGTGTGGCTCAAGGATCAGCCCATGAAGAGCTTGTGGAGCTTTGGCATAGGAGGCTTGGGCACTTGAATTTGAAGAGCTTGAAGGGCCTCCAACACATTGTGAAGGGGCTGGACCTCTCTTCTTGCAAGCACGATTGGAGTTCCTTGGCTTGCAAGGGGTGCATTGAGGGCAAGCAAGCAAGGCAGCCCTTCTCCAAGCATGGAGCAACAAGGGCCACGAAGCCATTGGAGTTGGTGCATTCGGACGTGTGCGGGCCAATGAAGACCACTTCCATTGGAGGAGCAAGGTATTTTGTCACCTTTATAGATGATTTCTCACGCAAAACATGGGTGTATATGCTGAAGTGCAAGAGTGAGGTGTTTGGGCGTTTTGAGACTTGGAAGGCGCTTGTAGAGGCCCAATCTGATTGCAAGGTGAAGGTGCTGCGGTCGGATAATGGAGGGGAGTATGTGTCCAAGGCATTTGAGAACTTCCTCAAAGCCAATGGCATTGAGCACCACACATCAGCGCCTTACACGCCTCAACAAAATGGTGTTGCGGAGCGTGCAAACCGCACCATTGTGGAGATGGCAAGGGCCATGATTCATGACCAAGGGCTCAAGTATGAGCTATGGGGTGAGGCCGTGAGCAATGCGGTGTACACAAGGAACCGCTGCCCCACTCAAGCATTGGTAAGCAAGACACCTCAAGAGGCTTGGAGTGGAGTGAGGCCCCATGTGTCTCATATGCGTGTTTTTGGTTGCATTGCGTATGCGTTGGTTCCAAATGCAAAGAGGACCAAGTTGGATGCCAAGGGCATCAAGTGTCTTTTGCTTGGGTATTGTGAGGGAACCAAGGCCTATAGGCTGATGCGTGTGGATACCAAGGCCATTATCAAGTGTAGAGATGTAACATTCTTGGAAGACGGAGGAGCTGATTTTAAGTGCTTGGAGGTGAGCCCAAGTGGGAGAAGTGGAGGACCAGCCCAAAGTGTGGGCTCAACTCCAAGAGATGACATTGAAGAAGTGGGAGATGAAGATGAAGAAGATTTGGAGAAGCCCAAGGAGGAGGTGGTGTTACCGCAGCGGAAGGAGATATCAAGTACTTGCTCACCCAAGGAGCAAGAGAAGGACCAGCCCATGGAGGAGCCACGGGAGCAGCCTTTAGAAGAGCCAAGATACCCCACAAGGACTCGCAAGCCACTTGGGGATTGGTGGAAGAACCATATTCTTCCTCCCCAACATGAGGATCAAGCAAATGTGGCATTTCTTGGAATCCCTATTGAGATTGAAGGGAAAAACTTTACTTAGATGGTATTGGATAACATCAGCCATGCATGGGCTGAATACAAGTAGGAGGAAGCCTCCTCTACTTGTTTCCTAACCATGTGGGATAACTCACCACTATGGGCTGCCTTTGACTACAAGCAACACCTAATGGAGTCTACGAACTAACTAAGCGTGTAGTTCTACTCCTAAACTCCAAGTACACTATCTACTCCAATAGGTACATGTTTCTCAACACTCCCACTTTGCTAGTGGGCAAAGGCACTAAGCCCCATCTTCTCAATCAAGATCAAGTGTTGTGACTTTCCAAGGGCCTTGGTTAGCACATCAGCAACCATAGCTTGGGTAGGCACATACTTGAGCTCAATCACTTGATCCTCCACTTGCTCACGAATAAAATGATGTTGCACATCAATATGTTTGGTTCGTGAGTGGTGTGTAGGATTCTTGGCCAAGGCAATAGCTCCTTGGTTGTCACACAAAACTTGTGTGCCGCCTTGTTGAATAAAGCCAACATCAGCCAAGAGTTGCCTCAACCAAATGGCTTCCTTGGTACATTGGCTCATGGCCATGTATTCAGCCTCCGTTGTAGAGAGTGCTATGGTGGGTTGCCTCTTAGAGTTCCACGAAATGGCACCCACTCCAAGCATAAAAACATAACCGGTGGTGGATCTCCTATCTCCTTCATCACCGCCCAATCGCATCACAATAGCCACGTAACAACAAATTTGCACCTCCAAGTTGCAACTCTAGCTTAAGTGTACCTTGGAGGTACCTCATCACCCTCTTCACCGCTGCCCAATGCATTGGGCCATACTTGGACATGTGTTGACTCACAACACTCACCGGAAAGGCCAAATCGGGCCTTGTAGCCACCATGGCATACATGAGGCACCCAACCGCAGCCTTGTATGGCACACTTGCCATTTCAGCCTTCACCTCTTCAAAATCAGCCTCCGCGAGCTTGGGCAACTTCACATGAGTGTCAAGTGGTGGTGTACCTATGGCCTTGCAATCCTCCATCTTGAACCTCTTGAGAATCTCCTCAAGGTACTTGTGTTGACTCATGGTGATGGTGCGGGCAGCCCTATCCCTCTGAACTCCACTCCAAGGCAATAGCTTAGCTCTCCCAAATCCGTCATCTCATACTCCTCCTTGAGCATAGCCTTCACCTCCAACATCTTGGTCATGCTACTTGCAAGGAGGATCAAATCATCCACATACAAGACAACAATCACAAGAAACTCACTACTTTGCATGATATACAAAGAGTGATCAGCGTGGCCTCTTTGGAAGCCTTTCCTCACAAACATGGCATCAATATCTTGATACCATGCCCTCCCGGATTGCTTCAAACCGGGAAGTGCCTTCTTCAACTTGCACTTGAGATGCTCCTTGCCTTGTTGTACAAATCCTTGGGGTTGATCCATGTAGATGACCTCCTCCAACTTGGGGTTGAGGAAGGCGGTCTTCACATCCATGTTGTGCATCTCAAGGTCCATGGCTGCCCCAATGCTCACAACACACCGAATTGTGTTGAATTTGGCAACGGGGGCAAATGTCTCATTGAAATCCACCCCCTCCACTTGGGTGAACCCCCGTGCAACCAGCCTTGCTTTATACCTCACCACATGCCCCAAAGCATCCCTTTTGGTGGAGAAAACCCACTTACAACCCACACTTGATCTATTGGGAGGAAGGGGTGCAAGCTCCCAAGTGCCCTTGTGAATGAGGGCCTTGTACTCTTCTTCTATAGCCACCTCCCACTTGCTTGCATCTTCACAATTCAGCACCTCTCCAAGTGTAGATGGGTCTCCAAGAAAAGCCACATTTGCTTGATCTTCATGTGGTGGAGGAAGAATGTGGTTCATCCACCAATCCCCAAGTGGCTTGCGAGTCCTTGTGGGGTATCTTGGCTCCTCATGGGGCTCCTCACGTGGCTCTTCCAAGGGCTGGTCCTTCTCTTGCTCCTTTGGTGAGCAAAGTAGTTGATATCTTCTTGCGCTGCAGAAACACCACCTCCTCCTTGGGTTCCTCCAAATCTTCTTCATCTTCATCTCCCACTTCTTCAATGTCAACTCTTGGAGTTGAGCCCACACTTTGGGCTGGTCCTCCACTTCTCCCACTTGGGCTCACCTCCAAGTGCTTAAAATCAGCTCCTCCATCTTCCAAAAATGTCACATCCCTACACTTGATGATGGCCTTGGTGTCCACACGCATCAGCCTATAGGCCTTGGTTCCCTCACAATACCCAAGAAAGAGACACTTGATGCCCTTGGCATCCAACTTGGTCCTCTTTGCATTTGGAACCAACGCATACGCAATGCAACCAAAAACACGCATATGAGACACATGGGGCCTCACTCCACTCCAAGCTTCTTGAGGTGTCTTGCTTACCAATGCTTGAGTGGGGCAGCGGTTCCTTGTGTACACCGCATTACTCACGGCCTCACCCCATAGCTCATACTTGAGCCCTTGGCCATGAATCATGGCCCTTGCCATCTCCACAATGGTGCGGTTTGCACGCTCCGCAACACCATTTTGTTGAGGCGTGTAAGGGGCTGATGTGTGGTGCTCAATGCCATGGGCTTTGAGGAAGTTCTCAAATGCCTTGGACACATACTCCCCTCCATTATCCGACCGCAGCACCTTCACCTTGCAATCAGATTGGGCCTCCACAAGCGCCTTCCAAGTCTCAAAACGCCCAAACACCTCACTTTTGCACTTCATCATATACACCCATATCTTGCGTGAGAAATCATCTATAAAGGTGACAAAATACCTTGCTCCTCCAATGGAAGTGGTCTTCATTGGCCCGCACACGTCCGAATGCACCAACTCCAATTTCTTGGTGGCCCTTGTTGCTCCATGCTTGGGGAAGGGCTGCCTTGCTTGCTTGCCCTCAATGCACCCCTTGCAAGCCAAGGAACTCCAATCATGCTTGCAAGAAGAGAGGTCCAGCCCCTTCACAATGTGTTGGAGGCCCTTCAAGCTCTTCAAATTCAAGTGCCCAAGCCTCCTATGCCAAAGATTCACAAGCTCTTCATGGGCTGATCCATGAGCCACACAAGCAAATGAACTCCCATTCACCTTGGTGAATTTGAGAAGGTACAAATTGCCCTCACGAGGGGCTGATGCAATCAACATACCACTTGGTGACCTCACAACACACCCCACAGTGTTGAATTGCACCTTCAAACCTCCCAAAGCCAATTTGCTTACAAAGCAAGTTGGCATGCAACTTGGGCATGGAGCACCTCACGAATGGTGATCCTCTTAGGCTGCCCCTTGTCTTGCACCTCCACACGCACCTCCCCTATGCCAAGTGCCTCCACCATGCCATTGTCTCCCATGTAAATCTTCTTCCCGTAACGGATTGATAGGTGTGAAAGGCATCTCGATGGCTGGTCATGTGTTGTGTGGCCCCCGAATCGACAATCCAAGTGAACATGTTGGCCTTCTCTCCTCCTCCATGTGTAGCAAAGGCGAAATCCTCCTCATCCTCCACTTTGGACGCTTGATGTGCACTCTCCTTGCCTTGGGCTTGGTTGGCCCTACAAAACTTGGCAATGTGGCCCGGTTTGCCACACTTGAAGCATGTTCTTGTCTCCTTAAATGCCTTGGTGTTGCCTCCCTTGCCGAATCTTGACACAAGGGCTGATCCCTCTCCTTGGGGCTCATTCTCCTTGCGCTTGGTCACCTCATGCATCAAACGCGCCGTGACAAACTCCAAGGTCAGCTCCTTCATTGGCCTTGTCTCCAAAGCCGTGATAAGGAACTCAAAAGATGGTGGCAAGCTCTCCAACAATGTCATGACGACATCACCTTCCGTAACGGGTGCCTCCAAGCAAGCTAATTCAGATGCCAATGCCTTGATCTTGTTGACATGATCCAACAAGTCATCCTCCTCTTGCATCTTGGTAGTGAAGAATCGTCGCCGTAGAAATAAGATGTTCGAGAGACTCTTGGTCTCATGGATATTGCAAAGCGTACTCCACGCTTCCGCTGGTTGTTAGCCTGGGTTTCAGGTATGGAGACGGCCGAGGTGTACAGGGAAGGTAAGAACGGGGAAGGATGTGCGATATCCGGACCTGTGGCTTGTACCCACGGTTGATCCCCGGGGTTCGGGGTAAGTAGGCCCGATGTGGCTCGCCATCGTAATCGGGAATGATTACTTCAACCGAGCGAGTCAACCTTGCGGTGTCGGGTCCTGGGTTTGAAGCGCCGAGGCTCCGGGCCGAGTTCAGCGGTGTTGTTTCCTTCGTCCAGGGTGCCCCGGTCCGTGTGTATGCGCCATCATCTTGAGTCGAGGGAGCTGATACCACTAAGTCGTGCAAACTCACAAAATGTCTGGGAGCACGGATGTTTCTATCCAAGGAGTCCACGGTGCCGCGAGTGGTGTGGAAGGAGAAGACGAATCAAGAATCAAGCACGAGAAGAGAAGGGTTTAAGTGAGGGTAGACAATAGCAATAGCGAGAATGTAGAAAGAGAAGCGAGTCCGAATTGGTATTGAATCGGTGAATGCCGAGTGGCTACAAGATTGTGTCCGTGGTGTTCGTGGCTATCACGCTATTCGGGGAATCCAGGAACTCGCCTTCTCAAATTCTACTCGCTACTTATAATAAAACCTAATTCCTCGCTACTGTCTTGTTGCCTTAATGATTCTCGCGCCCGTGGTCTCGATCTTCGTAGTCCTCACACCGTGCCTCCGGCCTCGAGCCCCGTGGTCGTCGTTATGCCTTGGTCTCCCCGTGGACCTCCCGGTCGTTGGTAATGATACCCGCGCGCCATGGCGGATAACATTTTGCCCTCCTTTGCAGAGTGCAATCCGTCCTCGGAGTGCTTGGGTTAACGGCGTGAGGGGCGGGCCTCTGTTCGGCTTCGGCCTCGCTCCCGGCGATTGTCGGCCGCGAGAGGGGTTCCTCCCGTTGTGAATCGCCGAAGTGCCTTGGCCACGGCTCGGTGCATCGGACATGGTTTCCGCGGAAGGTGAGGGCGTGGGAGTACACATCGAATACGGTACCTCCCAATGTCTGTTGCATGCGGGGCATTGCCTTCCCCGTGCCTCGGAATCGGTATAGTGCGCGGCAAGATCGGGGTGTTCGTGGAAATACTTTAGCACAAAATGCATGGACTCCGTGGCCTCGTCCCCGTCTTCATCTCTGCGTTCTCGATATTCCACCCCTCCCTGTTCCTCCCGTTGGAGTAGAATCGCTGTGTCGGGCCAAAGACAGGGGAGATGGTCTTGTTCGTAGTGGCGAAAATGTGGGCGGGGTCCGAATGGGATCTTGGGGACTCCGCTTTGCCTCGGCCATGGGTAAGTGCCGTCCTCATTCTCGCTTTACCGGGGACTCATCTTGTGTCGGTGGTGACAGAAACGGGAGGTGATCTTTGCGGGGAGTTCACGCGTGGTATCTTTGCCGTGGCGATGGGTGTGGCGTCTGCTCGTGGTCCGTAAAGCCCTCCGGTATGTCGACTCTTTCTTCCCCTATCTCGAGTCGAGAATCGGTATAGGTCCTCCCCGGAGTGTGTGTCCTCCTCCTTGTCCTCGGTTTGCCCGGGGGTGTTGATCGTGGGCTTGCCCTTCGTGGCCCTCATCGTAATTCTCCTCGGGGCGTGGGCCGTGGGGGCATGTTACTCGCTCGTGCATGGGGTCAGGGCCGTGTCTCCTCCTCGTCTTCTCCCGGAAGGCCTCTCCTTGACTTCCCCAATTATTATCCGAGCTCTCAAGTTCCAGATGCTATCGGTGCATCGCTCATGCACCGGTCGAGGAATGCGTCGGGGCTCCATGGACGTGGGCGGTGTGGACCACATCAATCGGTACGCCGTTGTTGCGATTACTCGAGCCGCGTGGTGTGTCCAAGCCAATTTATTGGCTTCAAAATTCTCCCTAGCATTTTCGATTTCTCGGCGTTGTTGTTGTGCCGCTTCCAAGTCCATGTGGGTGGGATGATGGGGCCACGGGTTTAGTGGCCACTCCTCGGTCAAAGTTTTACATTTGGCCACGAGCTCCAATGTCTGTCGATCCACCGGGCAATCCTCTCGATCCCGGGTGCTTTGATCCTCGAATGTCTTGGATCTCTCCGTGGCCGCTGCGGTTCTAAGTCCCGTGCGTCGAGCCGGGTTCTGCAGAGCGTCACCGCCTTGGAGGTGGTCTGTGAGTTGAACCTCCAACTTGTACTCCTCCATGGTTTTGCGTGCAGCGGCTTGGGTTGTTTGCACCAATCGTGTGCCGTGTGGCGCTTATGGCGCATTTCCCACTCCTTGTTTTTGGCCGCGGTTGCTGCTGCTGTCATTGCCACGCGTGTGGAGGAAATTTAACATTTCCTCCATACATGCCTCCATGGTGTGCTTCGTGTCGCGAATTCCGTGGCACGAGGTCCGAGCTGTGTGGCCGTGGAGGTATCGGCGACCTCCATGGGAGTCAAGCTTCCGTGGCACCATCCTCCTCGATACGCAATCGTTTTCCCGGTGTGTGGGTGTGGCGACCGGTTCGCCGACTCTACTCTACTTCGCTACAGTGTATGTCCAGAAAAGTCCCCATGGTCCACGGATGATGATTCACCCGGTGATAGTCGAGGAAATGCCCGATGAACTGTGTCAGAAACGGAGCAATGGGGCTCTCATACTCGTCACTCTGAACGTGCCCCTGGATCTGATTGATTGCGTTCCTATCCACGAGCTTTCCCCAATTAATCTTCTCGCCGCGGCCTGCCATGACGCACAGTGCGATTTGATCTGGGTGCACCGAATTGCAGTCATTTCGGAAGAAGACCTGACTGAGGATGCCGCGGATTCTGCCAAACCACGGGTCTGGCATGTTCGGATTGTTTCGTGTGATGTCGTAGACATCAAACTTGTTCCTTTCTTTTACCGGATATCCGTCGGTGTAGATCGAGGTGTCGGGTCATGTGGGAACTTGTTTGTGCGTGGCGACCAACTGGTCACCCCCGTGCCGTCCCAAACAAAAATTGATGCAAGTACCTCGGGAGTATCGCACTAGGACCCCCTCCACGACCCCGCCACCTCCATGTTGCGAGGATCCTCCTGCCGCCTCTCCCCGCATCGAGGCGATGAATGCTCGACGGCGTCAGAGGTCGATGTTGTCGCGAGGTGGTTCGCATAACGAAACAAGCCCGCCGTCGCTGAGCCACTCCACGTCCGGGTACTTTTTCCACTCCGCGATCTGCCGCGGTACGTACAACGGCTTGCGTTCCCGGGGAGCACCGCGCGCCATGTCTGCTTCTACCTGCACCGAGGTATCTACACGGGAAAAAACTGAGAGACACGGTAGCGAAGTATGCGGAAAGACAGGGAAACAACAAGCTCGAAAGCCGCAACGGCGGAGAGAAGGAAATGAGAGAGCTCCCCGGGGAATCCCACGGCTTTTGAGGTCTCACTGGCCGCTGGAAGGGGGGAGTGGGAGTGATTATGGGGCTGGCCGTGGCGGCGCCCCTTTTTAACTGATAATGTAATGATGCCTCGGGGGTCGAATGTGGTGATGGTGCCTCGGGTGGATTCAGGGGGGTAATTATGGCACGATTGGCCACCCCCGGGACTATGACTCCTGTTTTTTTCCATGTGTGACATGTATGTGATTGATGTATGCACATGGTATGGGGATGGGCATGGCCGAGGCGGGGATTGCCCTTGTCTTTGCTAAGTCCTGGGGGACCGACAAGTGTCTGGACGACGGTGCCTCCCCCGTGTCCCAGTCTGTCTTCTAGTGGTCCGTGTGGGTTTTTCGGGGTTTGTGTTTGCCTGCTCGTGCTTTTCTCCCGGTGTGTTGCCTGGCTTGGCCTCGATGCCTTGACTCGCCGAGTGCCACGGGGGTGTGTCCATGGGTCTTGCGCGCATGGTTTTGCTTTGTCGTTTGTGTCAACACTGTTTCTTCCCGTTTTGTGCCTCGGCCGCTAATGTTGTATGGATGTCTTGTAGGGTAATTGTTGTCGTGCGCCGGGGTATTGTGGCGTGGTATTGTTTTAGCTTTGCTGAGTTGACAATCGTGGCATGAGGATCATAGTGGGTGCTGTTGACGAGGAGTACTGTGTTGTTAGGCAATGCGAGTTGTACTGTATATGGACCATGCCATATTGATTCGAATTTGGCTCGTTTGAGCTTGGGGTCTCGGGGACACCAAAGTACCTGGTCCCCCTTCTGGAATACTCGTGGAGGCTGCGTCCCTTGGAAATGTCGGGCAGCCAAGGTTTGTTTGTGCAGGATGTGCTCGTTTGCTGAGACTCGAATTTCTTCGAGGTGGTGTAGGTCTCCGAGGCGGGCTGCCAGTACCCTGTGGGGTGCGTAATCCCGTGGCTGTAGTGTTTGGAATGTTGGCACGATGTATTCCGTGGGTAGCAGGGGCTGGGTGCCGTACACCATTTCGAATGGGCTGGCATTCGTGGAGGTTTTGATAGCTACACGGTACGCCCACAGCGCAGCGGGTAAGCAATCATCCCAGTCTGCTTGGTTAGCGTGCACGAATCTTTTCAACATGTTGATCAAGGTTTTGTTAGTCGATTCAGCTTGTCCATTACCCTGGGGGTAATATACCGTGCTAGTTCGGTGCTTGATAACGTGGTTGTCAAGGAGGTCTTGTATGATCACGTTCACGAAATGTGTGCCCTGATCGATACGATTTCAAGGGACATCCGAACCTGGTGATTATGTTTTCGTAAATGAACGAGGGCCGTGACAACCGCGGTGTTAGTTCGTAGCGGTTTAGCCTCGACCCATTTCGTGGTATAGTCTGTGTACGAGGATGTACTTGTATCCTTGGCGTGTCGGCTTGATTGGGCCTACGAAAAATCTAGTCCCCAGGCGTTGGAAGGGACCCGGGGGGTATCGATTTTAATGGCACCTTGCCTTGGTGCTTTGAAAGTTCGTCGTGGAAATTTGACAGAGCGTGGCAATTCTTGACATCTTTGGATTACATCCTTGTGCATTGTCGGCCACCGTGTTTGGCCGAGAGGATCTTCTTTCTTTGTGGTGTCGGCGCCTTGGTGCCCTCCCCGGGTCCATTATGGAGGTGAGTAATGATGTGTTCTTGTGGTTTCTTTGATACGCACAAAATGGATCTCTTGATCTGGTCCCCGCTTATATAACTCTCCCGGACCACGGTGTATGGTAGTGTTGTCCAGTACAAAGCTTATTCGCCGCGTCCCCGTGAGATCCTTGGGTGTCTTGCCCGTGGTAAGATAACGTATGATGTCGGTCCTCCATCCTTTCTCAAGTTCCCTCGGTTCCGTGGCGATTTGTGCGGTTTGTATATATGCCTCATTGAATGAGTCGTCAATCCCTTCCGCGGTGGTGTTGGTGTCCCCGGATAAGTAATCTGCTATGATGTGTCGTTTCCGGGAACGTATACGACCTCAAAATCGTATTCCAGGAGTATCATGATCCATCGAGCAACTCGCCCGCGACCAGGGGTTTGATTCACGAGGTGCGACAAGTGTGATGGTCAACCATGAATCGAAATTTCTTTCCGAGGAGGTAGTGCCGAATTTTTGACAAAGATAGATCATAGCCAAGGCCTCGCGTTCCGTGGTAGAGTAATTTCGCTCGGCTTGGTTAAGAACTGGTCGGGCGTATGCCACGGGTTGATCGTGTTTGCCATTTATGTTTTGAGCTAACATTACTCCCACGGCAATGTTGGATGCGTCCGTGTGGACGTGGAAAGGTTTAGTCCAATCTGGGCAATGAGGATGGGTGCGTTTGAGTATGCATGCTTTATCTTTTCTAAGGTCGCTCGTGCCTCGGATGTCCAATCCCGGGGATAGGCATACTTGGCATGGTTCGTGGGCTGCGATCGGGCGGTAATGTGAGCTAGCTTTTCGATGTAGATGCGATTGAACCGGGCGATCCCAAGAGTCGTTGAACTCCTTTCTCGATTGATCAAGGTGTCATTTCTAGGATATCCTTAATCTTCTCGGGTCGGGAGCTTGCCATGTTTGCATACGATGTAGCCGAATTACTCTGCAAGTACAAGAACATACATTTATCCGCGTTGAGGCTTACCCGTTGGCTCGGCATGCGTGGAAGATTTGTCCGAGGTGCGCAACGTGGTCTTTCATTTTCCCGTAAACCGTCCCATCGTCCGGATAGATTCGGAAGAACCGCTTGAGGTATGGCACGAAGATGAGTTCCATGACTCGTTGGAATGTCATTGGTGCATTTTTGGCCCCGAACGGCATCCGCTCAAACCGGTATGGTCCCCATTCCGTAGAAAAAGTCGTTTTCCCTTTGTCTGTTCCGCCATGGCTACTTGATAGTAGCCTCGAAAAGCAATCCAGGAATGAGTACATCTCATGCCCGGCTACTTCATCGATGATTTCCTCCATGTAAGGTAAGGGTAATGATCCTTTTTCGTTGCGGCGTTGAGTTTCAAGTCCACACGGATACGTAGCGTGCCATTCTTCTTGGGGATAATAACCATGGGTGAGAGCCATGGTGCGGCATCCACGGGTGATATGAACTTGGCCTGGAGTAGTTTGTCTAGTTCGGCCTTGACCCGAACGGCGTAGTTTGGGTTCATCCTGTAGCGCCGTTCTTTGTGCGGGAGTTGCCCTGGGGACGAGATCGATTGTGTCTTCGGCCAAGGCGTTGGGGATACCCCTTAGATCCTCGTGGTTCCATGCAAATATGTCCTGGTATTCGTGGAACAGGCGATGGCCGCTTGTTTGATGGCCGGGGTGCGTCGGTATTAATTTTAATATACTTGGGCTCCTCTCTGTACCGGGGTTAACCAACCGCACTCGCTCCTTGGCCCCGTGTGTCCACCCGTGACAATTTCGTGGTGTAACGCTGTCTTTGCGGGGGAAAGATTTACCACTACTTCCTCGGCAACTTCCCGTGTGAAATGGTCGGGTATGTCCAATTTTTCTTCTTCTTGAGCCAAAGGTCGCTAAATGGATTTCTCCACGGGTATTAAGTTTGGGTGGACGTGGAGTACGAGGGCTTCATGTTCATTGGAGAGTTCTTCCGGCCACCTGTTCGGCCGAGGTCCCGATCCGATTCATCTTGGCACGGGTAAAGCGACTATCCACGGGAATAACCACGGTCCGTCCCTGGCGTTGGATGTGAATCTGATTTTTGGTCCAATCGTGAATAGCCTCGCATGTCTCGCAACCAAGGTCTCCCCGGGATGACGGAAAACCACCATTGTGGGGCATCTCAATTATTACAAAGGTTGCCGGTGTTGATACTCCGTGTATGGTTATCCCTACCATAGTGAGGATTCCCAGGGGTGTGACGGGGGCGTCGTTAGCCATGCGTAGAATAAAACGAGCGCCTCGGGGTTGAGGCAATCCTAATGCTTGTCGTACGTGGTTGCTCATCACGTTTACACCGGATCCTCCATCAACGAGGACATTGGTTAATGTTTGTCCCCCAAGTGGACATGTATTACCGCAGCATCGGGGTCCATTGTTGTAGCATTAACCTCTATGAACGCAGGATCTGGTTTGGCCTCGGGTACCCCGGTCCGTTGCAAGTATTGTTGCAATTCAGGGCTGATTTGTACTAATTTTGCTAAGGTAATTGTGACGTTGGTCGTGTTTAGTATCTGTTGAAGGGTGTGGTCTGTGGCATGCCCTTGGTCCGTGTTCACCGTTTCCAGGTCCCTTTGCAGCTTCGTCCTCATGTTATGCAGCCGTTCCCAGTGATTTTCGGGAAATGGCTTCCGGTGTTCCACGACGTGGTTTGGAAGGTTCGCCTTTGCCCTCGTGGTTACTGCGGAGGTGGATATCGTGGAAACGGTAGTCCCTAGGCCGTGTACCTCGGTAAGTGTTACCCCTCCCCTCCTGGGAGCCGCGGTGTTTGCGTTTGTTGGTCCCGAGGGGTGGTTGGTTTTGTTTTGTGTCCATTTTTGCTTTAATACAGGACATTGGCTCCGTCGGTGGTCCAGGCCTCCGCACTCCCAGCATGCATCCGCCCGGCCGGGTTGGAAAGCATCTACATTGACCTCCTCGGGGTATACCGCGGCCATGGTGTTCCTGGGTCGCCGGTGATCTTGGACTGGAGGTGTATTGTTTGCGTACCAGCACCTCCCGTGGTGTGTCTTTCCACATGTTTCGCATGATGGAGGTGTTATTCTGGCATCTTGCCGTGTCGTGGGTAGGGGTAACAGGGGAGTTTGCGTTTGTTTTAAGGCTGTGAGTTCGCGGCTGATGTCGTTGGCCGCGGAAAGGATATCTGGTAATGTTTTCACGCCACGGATAACAATGCCTTGTTGTATCCAAGGAAGCAATCCCTTCTTAAACCATTCGCACATGTATTCTTCCTCGGGTCGTTGGCTTAATTTGTCTCGCGCGATTCTTAAATCTATCATAGAACTTGTCCACTTTGGCTCGTTTGTGGATTGAGTGATTGATCCCAACGCTCGAAGGACCTCCGAGCTCGTTTTTAATTTTCTAAATTTGTGTAAAAAACTACGCTCCATATCCTCCCAACTGGCATTGTTGTGTTCGGACTCAAAATCAATGTACCAGTTGATGTGATTCCCTTGGAGCGTGGTCCCGAAAATATTTTGTAAGTCTGTGGCATGAACAATGCCGTTCGTACGTGCTATCACCTTGAACCTCCTGATGTGCCAATCCGGATCTCCAGACTCGTCAAATACGGGGTAGGGGATCTTGGGTAGTTTCGCCTGGGTGTCAAGGTTCCCGGGGGCAGATGACACAAGAGGGAATCCCCGTGGTAGTGCTTACTACTCTGCTTGGTGATGGCATTCCCGAGGTGCTAGAACTCGCCGCGGCATTGTTTCCGCGAGGTATGGTTGCCGATCGTACGACTTCACGGGTCCTCCCCCACTCCTTGGCGTGGATGCAATGGCCTCGGGGTTAGTGTTGCCCCGAATCTCGCGGTATTTCAAGTGAGTAATTCCGACTTGGCGTTGGTGGCCTCGTTTTGAGCGGCCGGATCATCATTTGTTGCTTCATCCATTGTAATAATTCCCTGGTTTCATCTTCCTGTTGCACTATTTCCTCCATATCCGCAACTACGTTTTCCACGGCTTTTTCCGCGGCGTGTCGTTTTGGAGGCATTTTCCTCCTGCCGCAGCTCGTAGAGCCTTAATCTCTCTCTTCTCTTTTTTTTTTTTTTTTTTTTTTTTTTTTTTTACCTCGGCATTCCATCCCCAAAGATGGTCGCCAAAATGTTAGCCTGGGTTTCGGGTATGGAGACGGCCGAGGTGTGTCTGGGAAGGTAAGAACGGGGAAGGATGTGCGATATCCGGACTGTGGCTTGTACCACGGTTGATCCCGGGGTTCGGGTAAGTAGGCCCGATGTGGCTCGGCCATCGTAATCGGGAATGATTACTTCAACCGAGCGAGTCAACCTTGCGGTGTCGGGGTCTGGTTTTGAACCGCCCGAGGCTCCGGGGGCGAGTTCCGCGGTGTTGTTTCCTTCGTCCGGGTGCCCGGTCCGTGTGTATGCGCCATCATCTTGAGTCGAGGGAGCTGATACCACTAAGTCGTGCAAACTCACAAACTGGTCCGGGCACAGATGGTTCTATCCAAGGAGTCCACGGTGCCGCGAGTGGTGTGGAAGGAGAAGACGAATCGACAATCAAGCCACGAAGAGAAAGGGTTTAAGTGAGGGTAGACAATAGCAATAGCGAGAATGTAGAAAGAGAAGCGAGTCCTGAATTGGTATTGAATCGGTGAATGCCGAGTGGCTACAAGATTGTGTCCGTGGTGTTCGTGGCTATCACGCTATTCAGGGAATCCGGGAATCGCCTTCATCGTAATTCTACTCGCTACTTATAATAAAACCTAATTCCTCGCGCTGTCTTGTTGCCTTAATGATTCTGCGCCCGTGGTCTCGATCTTCGTAGTCCCTGTCACTGTGCCTCCGGCCTCGAGCCCCGTGGTCGTCGTTATGCCTTGGTCTCCCCGTGGACCTCCTGGTCGTTGGTAATGATACCCGCGGCGCCATGGCGGGTAACACTGGTGTTTTGCAATGGCGGATGTGTGCAATTTGCTGATCCGCAAGATTGGTGACGATGAGAGCAAAGGCCTTCTTCTCCCTTCTCTCAAACGCCTTCTTGGTCTTGAAATCAGCATCTTCACTTGGAGGCTCCTCACTCCCATCCGCCACATCCCACAAGTCCTTCTCCGCAAGTATCATCTCCATTTTGAACTTCCACATGCCAAAGTTGACGCCGTTGAACTTGTCGATGATGCGCACGCCATCTCCTTCACTTGCAGCCATGTTGAAGTAGCTCCCACTTGATGGCAGCACCTAAGGAGGGTAGAGGAGTTGACAAACTCAACTCAACCTCCCTACAAGCCCTAAAACAAAGGCAATGGGCTGAAATTCGCCAACCAGCCCTTACAAGGAGCTCTCAACCCAATGGACCACAAAGAAACACCTCCCTCAAGTAGATTAGCACACTTAGCACCAAATCAGACCCTAATCTTGCTCACAACACCCACATGGGCTGCCTACGCAAGAAGCTCTTCAATTCAGCCACTAACTTCACTCAAATTGTGCAATGCACACCTCAAGGAGCTAAGATACTCCCAATCAGCCCTTGCAAGGGATCCAAATGAGTAAATGACTCTAATTTGCTCACAATCACTCCACAAAGCTCACAAGGGCTGAATTCAGCCCTAATGGACACTCAAACTTGCCCTAATCACTCACACAAGTGTAATCAGCTCTCTTGCAATCGCAAATGCAAGAAGCTCGCCTCACTCACTCAAAAGGGTGCAAATCAGCCCTCTCCAACTCACCAATGCACTCACTTCATCAAATCAGATCTAGATCTAGATCTAGATCTCTCTCAACTCTCCAATGCTCAAAAGTTCCACATTCACTCACAAGAGCACAAATCAGCCCTTGATCAACTCAACAATGCACAAATGTGCAACATTCTCTCACAAGAGCTCAAATCAGCACTCTAATGAATGGCAAACTCCTCATTCAACTCAAAGATGCTCCCAATGCACTCTAAACACTCTCACAAGATTGCAATTGCCTCAATTGCAATCCCTAATGCACCCAAGTGCACAATCAGCCCTAATTGGCTCCCAATGTGCAAATCTAAGCACAAACTCAATCAAAGAGTATGCAACCAGACCTAACAAGGTGTGATCTCTCTCAAAACACAACCTCACACTCAAATGCACTCAACAACTCCAACTTCAGCCAACAAACTCCAAAGAAAATGCACTTCAAGACTATTGAAGCTCAATAGAGGGTGAGAGAGAATACAAACATCAAAGCTTACACACAAGGTAGAGCAATGAATGCTTGAATGAGATACATACTCATTCCAAGCCCTTCCTTATATATCCATAGGTAGGCACATGGTGCTACAATCAATATGGGATAACCGAGAGTCCAAGTCCTCTCTTCTCTCTCTAAGGCTCTTGGGACCAGCCCTCTTCACACACTCTAAAGGACTAACACCTCGCTTCTAATCCTTACTAGAACATACTCTTATAACTATTAGGTGCTCTTCTAAACTACGAGCAACCTATCTCTAACAAAGACTTCTCCTTTGGAAATGGACTTACACCAATTGGTTTGAAGGTGCACACATGTAAACAAGGCTGGTTTTGTCCACAAGCTCCACGATCCTCTCCAAATGATCTGAATTTCTCCTTCAAGCGCACCACGACGTGCGTGGGCCCATAACCTATTGAGATTGAAGGGAAAAACTTTACTTAGATGGTATTGGATAACATCAGCCATGCATGGGCTGAATACAAGTAGGAGGAAGCCTCCTCTACTTGTTTCCTAACCATGTGGGATAACTCACCACTATGGGCTGCCTTTGACTACAAGCAACACCTAATGGAGTCTACGAACTAACTAAGCGTGTAGTTCTACTCCTAAACTCCAAGTACACTATCTACTCCAATAGGTACATGTTTCTCAACATCCAAGTTGCATGCCAACTTGCTTTCGGTAAATAAATTGCCTATGGAAGGTTTGAAGGTGCAATTCAACAATGTGGGGTGTGTTGTGAGGTCACCAAGTGGAACTTTGATTGCATCAGCCCCTCGTGAGGGCAATTGTGAAGCAAGGCAGCCCTCCCTCGTGAGGGCAATTGTGAAACCTCTCTTCTTGCAAGCACGATTGGAGTTCCATGGTTTGCAAGGGATGCATTGAGGGCAAGTAAGCAAGGCAGCCCTTCCTCAAGGATGGAGCAACAAGGACCACCAAGAAACTGAAGCTGGTGCATTCGGACGTGTGCGGGCCAATTAAGACCACTTCCATTGGAGAAGCAAGGTATTTTGTCACCTTTATAAATGATTTCTCACGCAAGATATGGGTGTATATGCTGAAGTGCAAGAGTGAGGTGTTTGGGCGTTTTGAGACTTTGAAGGCGCTTGTGGAGGCCCAATCTAATTGCAAGGTGAAAGTGCTGCAGTCGGAAAATGGAGGCGAGTATGTCTCCAAGGCTTTTGAGAACTTTCTCAAAGCCCATGGCATTGAGCACCACACATCTGCCTCCTACACGCGTGAACAAAATGGTGTTGCGGAGCGTGCAAACCGCACCATTGTCGAGATGGCAAGGGCCATGATTCATGGCCAAAGGCTGAAGTATGTATAGGGATTGAACGGAAAGACTTTACTTAGATGGTATTGGATAACTTCAGCCAAGCAAGGGCTGAATACAAGTAGGAGGAAGCCTCCTCTACATATCTCCTAACCATGTGGGATAACTCACCACAAAGGGCTGCCTTTGACTACAAGCAACACCTTATGGAGTCTACAAACTAACTTCTTGCATAGTTCTACTCCTATGCCTCCATGTACACTATCTACTCTAATAGGTACATGTTTCTCAACACTCCCACTTTGCTAGTGGGCAAAGGCAACAAGGCCCATCTTCTCAATCAAGTTCAAGACTTTCCAAGGGCCTTGGTTAGCACATCAGCATTCATAGCTACCTCCCACTTGCTTGCATCTCTACAATTCAACACCTCTCTAATTATCGTTGGGTCTCCAAGAAATGCCACATTTGCTTGATCTTCATGTGGTGGAGGAAGAATATGGTTCATCCACCAATCCCCAAGTGGCTTGCAAGTCCTTGTGGGATATCTTGGCTCCTCTAAGGGCTGCTCCCGTGGCTCCTCCATGGGCTGGTCCTTCTCTTGCTCCTTTGGTGAGCAAGTAGTTGATATCTCCTTCCGCTGCGGTAACACCACCTCCTCCTTGGGCTCCTCCAAATCTTCTTCATCATCATCTCCCACTTCTTCAGTGTCAACTCTTGGAGTTGAGCCCACACTTTGGGCTGGTCCTCCACTTCTCCCACTTGGGCTCACCTCCAAGCACTTCAAATCAGCTCCTCCGTCTCCCAAGAACGTTACATCTCTACACTTGATGATGGCCTTGGTGTCAAGACGCATCAGCCTATAGGCCTTGGTTCCCTCACAATACCCAAGAAGAAGACACTTAATGGCCTTGCCATCCAACTTGGTCCTCTTTGCATTTGGAACCAACGCTTACGCAATGCAACCAAATACACGCATATGGGACACATGGGGCCTCACTCCACTCCAAGCCTCTTGAGGTGTCTTGCTTACCAATGCTTGAGTGGGGCAGCGGTTCCTTGTGTACACCGCATTGCTCACGGCCTCTCCCCATAGCTCATACTTGAGCCCTTGGCCATGAATCATGGCCCTTGCCATCTCCACAATGGTGCGGTTTGCACGCTCCGCAACACCATTTTGTTGAGGCGTATAAGGGGCTAATGTGTGGTGCTCAATTCCATGGGGTTTGAGGAAGTTCGCAAAAGCCTCGGAGACATACTCCCCTTTGTTATCCGACCGCAGCACCTTCACCTTGCAATCAGATTGGGCCTCCACAAGCGCCTTCAAAGTCTCAAAACGCCCAAACACCTCACTCTTGCACTTCAGCATATACACCCATATCTTGCGTGAGAAATCATCCATAAAGGTGACAAAATACCTTGCTCCTCCAATGGAAGTGGTCTTCATTGGCCCGCACACGTCCGAATGCACCAACTCCAATTTCTTGGTGGCCCTTGTTGCTCCATCCTTGGGGAAGGGCTGCCTTGCTAGCTTGCCCCCAACGCACCCCTTGCAAGCCAAGGAACTCCAATCGTGCTTGCAAGAAGAGAGGTCCAGCCCCTTCACAATGTGTTGGAGGCCCTTCAAGCTCTTCAAATTCAAGTGCCCAAGCCTTCTATGCCAAAGATTGACAAGCTCTTCATGGGCTGATCCTTGAGCCACACAAGCAAATGAACTCCCATTCACCTTGGTGGATTTGAGTAGATACAGTTTGCCCTCACGAGGGCCTGATGCAATCAAAAGCCCACTTGGTGACCTCACAACACACCCCACATTGTTGAATTGCACCTTCAAACCTCCTAAAGCCAATTTGCTTACCGAAAGCAAGTTGGCATGCAACTTGGGCACATGGAGCACCTCACGGATGGTGATCCTCTTGGGCTGGCCCTTGTCTTGCACCTCCACATGCACCTCCCCTATGCCAAGTGCCTCCACCATGCCATTGTTGAGAAACATGTACCTATTGAAGTAGATAGTGTACATGGAGGCGTAGGAGTAGAACTATGCACTTAGTTAGTTCATATACTCCATTAGGTGTTGCTTGTAGTCAAAGGCAGCCCATAGTGGTGAGTTATCCCACATGGTTAGGAGATATGTAGAGGAGGCTTCCTACTACTTGTATTCAGCCCTTGCATGGCTGATATCATCCAATACCATCTAAGTAAAGTCTTTCCCTTCAATCTCAATAGGTTATGGGCCCCACGCACGTGGTGGTGCGCTTGAAGGAGAAATTCAGATCATTTGGAGAGGATCGTGGAGCTTGTGGGACAAAACCAGCCTTGTTTACATGTGTGCACCTTCAATCCAATTGGTGTAAGTCCATTCCCAAAGGAGAAGTCTTGAAGTGCATTTTCTTTGGAGTTTGTTGGCTGAAGTTGGATTTGTTGAGTGCATTTGAGTGTGAGGTTGTGTTTTGAGAGAGATCACACCTTGGTAGGGCTGGTTGCATGCTCTTTCATTGAGTTTGTGCTTAGATTTGCACATTGGGAGCCAATTAGGGCTGATTGTGCACTTGGGTGCATTGTGGGTTGCAATTGAGGCAATTGCAATCTTGTAAGAGTGTTTTGAGTGTTTTTGAAGCATCTTTGAGTTGATTGAGGAGTTTGCCATTCATTAGAGGGCTGATTTGTGGTCTTGTGAGTGAATGTGGCACATTTGTGCATTGGTGAGTTGGAAAGAGATGTAGATCTAGATCTAGATCTGATTTCGTGAAGTGAGTGCATTGGTGAGTTGAAGAAGGGCTGATTTGAGCTCTTGAGGGTGATTGTGGCACATTTGTGCATTGGTGAGTTGAAGAAGGGCTGATTTGAGCACTTGTGAGTGATTGGAGCTAGTTTCTTGCATATGTGATTGCAAGAGGGCTGATTGCACTTCTTTGAGTGATTAGGGCAAGTTTGAGGGCTGATTTCAGCCCTTGTGAGCTTTGTGGAGTGATTGTGAGCCATTTAGAGTCACTTGCTCATTTGGATCCCTTATAAGGGCTGATTGGGAGTCTCTTAGCTCCTTGAGGTGTGGATTGCACTACATTGTGAGTTAGTGGCTGAATTCAAGAAGTTCTTGTTTAGGAAGCTCATGTGGGTGTTTTGAGCAAGATTAGGGTCCGATTTGGTGGTGAGTGTGGTGATCTACTTGAGGGAGGTGTTTGTGAGGTCCGTAGGGTTTAGACCTCCTTGTGAGGACCTTGCAAGGGCTGGTTGGTGCAACTTCAGCCCATTGCCTTTGTTTTAGGGATTCTAGGGAGGCAAAATTGAGTTTGTCAACTCTCTTAGCTTCTTTAGGTGCTGCCATCAAGTGGGAGCTACTTCAACATGGCTGCGAGTGAAGGAGATGGCGTGCGCATCATCGACAAGTTCAATGGTGTCAACTCTGGCATGTGGAAGTTCAAGATGGAGATGATTCTTGCGGAGAAGGACTTGTGGGATGTGGCTGATGGGGGTGAGGAGCCTCCAAGTGCTGATGCGGATCTCAAGACCAAGAAGGCGTTTGAGAGGCGGGAGAAGAAGGCTTTTGCTCTCATTGTGACCAATCTTGCGGATCAGCAAATTGCACACATCCGCCATTGCAAAACACCAGCGGAAGCGTGGACAACCCTTTGCAACATCCATGAGACCAAGAGTCTCTCAAACATCCTATTTCTACGGCGGCGGTTCTTCACTACCAAGATGCAAGAGGAGGATGACTTGTTGGATCATGTCAACAAGATCAAAGCATTGGCGCATGAGTTGGCTTGCTTGGAGGCACCCGTCACGGAAGGAGATGTGGTCATGACATTGTTGGAGAGCTTGCCACCATCCTTTGAGTTCCTCATCACCGCTTTGGAGACAAGGCCAATGAAGGAGCTGACCTTGGAGTTTGTTACAGCCCGTTTGATGCATGAGGTCACCAAGCGCAAGGAGAATGAGCCCCAAGGAGAGGGATCAGCGCTTGTGTCAAGATTTGCCAAGGGAGGCAATAGCAAGGATTGGAAGGAGACAAGAACATGCTACAAGTGTGGCAAACTTGGCCACATTGCTCGATTTTGTAGGGCCAGCGAAGCCCAAGGCAAGGAGAGTGCACATCAAGTCTCCAAAGTGGAGGATGGAGATGATTTCGCCTTTTCTACACATGGAGGAGGAGAGAAGGCGGACATGTTTACTTGGATTGTGGATTCTGGTGCCACACAACACATGACCAGCCATCGAGATGCCTTTCATACCTATCAACCCGTTGTCGGGAAGAAGATTTACATGGGAGACAATGGCATGGTAGAGGCCATTGGCATAGGGGAGGTGCATGTGGAGGGCAACACAAGGGGCAGCCCAAGAGGATCACCATTCGTGAGGTGCTCCATGTGCCTAAGTTGCATGCCAACTTGCTTTGGTAAGCAAATTGGCTTTGGGAGGTTTGAAGGTTCAATTCAACAATGTGGGGTGTGTTGTGAGATCACCAAGTGGGCTTTTGATTGCATCAGCCCCTCGTGAGGGCAAATTGTATCTACTCAAATTCACCAAGGTGAATGGGAGTTCATTTGCTTGTGTGGCTCAAGGATCAGCCCATGATGAGCTTGTGGAGCTTTGGCATAGGAGGCTTGGGCACTTGAATTTGAAGAGCTTGAAGGGCCTCCAACACATTGTGAAGGGGCTGGACCTCTCTTCTTGCAAGCACGATTGGAGTTCCTTGGCTTGCAAGGGGTGCATTGAGGGCAAGCAAGCAAGGCAGCCCTTCCCCAAGCATGGAGCGACAAGGGCCACCAAGAAGTTGGAGTTGGTGCATTCGGACGTGTGCGGGCCAATGAAGACCACTTCCATTGGAGGAGCAAGGTATTAGGTCACCTTTATAGATGATTTCTCACGCAAAATATGGGTGTATATGCTGAAGTGCAAGAGTGAGGTGTTTGGGCGTTTTGAGAATTGGAAGGCGCTTGTGGAGGCCCAATCTGATTGCAAGGTGAAGGTGCTGCGGTCGGATAATGGAGGGGAGTATGTCTCCAAGGCTTTTGAGAACTTCCTCAAAGCCCATGGCATTGAGCACCACACATCAGCCCCTTACACGCCTCAACAAAATGGTGTTGCGGAGCGTGCAAACCGCACCATTGTGGAGATGGCAAGGGCCATGATTCATGGCCAAGGGCTCAAGTATGAGCTATGGGGAGAGGCCGTGAGCAATGGGGTGTATACGAGGAACCGCTGCCCCACTCAAGCATTGGTAAGCAAGACACCTCAAGAGGCTTGGAGTGGAGTGAGGCCCCATGTGTCCCATATGCGTGTTTTTGGTTGCATTGCGTATGCGTTGGTTCCAAATGCAAAGAGGACCAAGTTGGATGCCAAGGCCATCAAGTGTCTTCTTCTTGGGTATTGTGAGGGAACGAAGGCCTATAGGCTGATGCGTGTGGACACCAAGGCCATTATCAAGTGTAGAGATGTAACGTTCTTGGAAGATGGAGGCGCTGAATTTAAGCACTTGGAGGTGAGCCCAAGTGGGAGAAGTGGAGGACCAGCCCAAAGTGTGGGCTCAACTCCAAGAGTTGACATTGAAGAAGTGGGAGATGAAGATGAAGAAGATTTGGAGGAACCCAAGGAGGAGGTTGTGTTACCGCAGCGGAAGGAGACATCAACTATTTGCTCACCAAGAGAGCACAAGAAGGACCAGCCTATGGAGGAGCCACGGGAGCAGCCCTTAGAGGAGCCAAGATACCCCACAAGGACTCGCACGCCACTTGGGGATTGGTGGATGAACCATATTCTTCCTCCCCGACATGAAGATCAAGCGAATGTGGCTTCTCTTGGAATCCCATCGACACTTGATGATTTGTGAAGATTCAAGCAAGTCGGAGGTAGCTACGGTTGGTGATGTCCTAACTATTGCGCTTGGAAAGTCTTGATGTTGATTGAGAAAAAGGGGTTTGGTGCCTTTGCCGACTAGCAAAGTGGGAGTGTTGAGAAACATGAACCTATTGAAGTAGATAGTGTACATGGAGGCGTAGGAGTAGAACTATGCACTTAGTTAGTTCATATACTCCATTAGGTGTTGCTTGTAGTCAAAGGCAGCCCATAGTGGTGAGTTATCCCACATGGTTAGGAGGTATGTAGAGGAGGCTTCCTACTACTTGTATTCAGCCCTTGCATGGCTGATATCATCCAATACCATCTAAGTAAAGTCTTTCCCTTCAATCTCAATAGCCATTGTCTCCCATGTAAATCTTTTTCCCCACAACGGGTTGATAAATGTGGAAGGCATCTCGATGGCTGGTCATCTGTTGTGTGGCCTCCGAGTCCACAATCCAAGTAAACATGTCCGCCTTCTCTCCTCCTCCATGTGTAGAAAAGGCGAAATCATCTCCATCCTCCACTTTGGAGACTTGATGTGCACTCTCCTTGCCTTGGGCTTCGCTGGCCCTACAAAATCGAGCAATGTGGCCAAGTTTGCCACACTTGTAGCATGTTCTTATTGAGATTGAAGGGAAAAGCTTTACTTAGATGGTATTGGATAACTTCAGCCATGCAAGGGCTGAATACAAGTAGTAGGAAGCCTCCTCTACATACCTCCTAACCATGTGGGATAACTCACCACTATGGGCTGCCTTTGACTACAAGCAACACCTAATGGAGTCTATGAACTAACTAAGTGCATAGTTCTACTCCTATAACTCCATGTACACTATCTACATCAATAGGTACATGTTTCCTCAACACTCCCACTTTGCTAATGGGCAAAGGCACCAAAGACCTTTTTGTCAATCAACATCAAAACTTTCCAAGCGCATTAGTTAGGACATCAGCAACCATAACTACCTCCCACTTGCTTGAATCATCACAAATCAACAAGTGTCCATGGGATTCCAAGAAATGCCACATTCGCTTGATCCTCATGTTGGGGAGGAAGAATATGGTTCTTCCACCAATCCCCAAGTGGCTTGCGAGTCCTTGTGGGGTATCTTGGCTCTTCTAAAGGCTGCTCCCGTGGCTCCTCCATGGGCTGGTCCTTCTCTTGCTCCTTGGGTGAGTTAGTACTTGATATCTCCTTCCGCTGCGGTAACACCACCTCCTCCTTGGGCTTCTCCAAATCTTCTTCATCTCCCACTTCTTCAATGTCATCTCTTGGAGTTGAGCCCACACTTTGGGCTGGTCCTCCACTTCTCCCACTTGGGCTCACCTCCAAGCACTTAAAATCAGCTCCTCCGTCTTCCAAGAATGTTACATCTCTACACTTGATAATGGCCTTGGTATCCACACGCATCAGCCTATAGGCCTTGGTTCCCTCACAATACCCAAGCAAAAGACACTTGATGCCCTTGGCATCCAACTTGGTCCTCTTGGCATTTGGAACCAACGCATACGCAATGCAACCAAACACACGCATATGAGACACATGGGGCCTCACTCCACTCCAAGCCTCTTGAGGAGTCTTGCTTACCAATGCTTGAGTGGGGCAGCGGTTCCTTGTGTACACCGCATTGCTCACGGCCTCTCCCCATAGCTCATACTTGAGCCCTTGGTCATGAATCATGGCCCTTGCCATCTCCACAATGGTGCGGTTTGCACGCTCCGCAACACCATTTTGTTGAGGCGTGTAAGGCGCTGATGTGTGGTGCTCAATGCCATTGGCTTTGAGGAAGTTCTCAAATGCCTTGGACACATACTCCCCTCCATTATCCGACCGCAGCACCTTCACCTTGCAATCAGATTGGGCCTCTACAAGCGCCTTCCAAGTCTCAAAACGCCCAAACACCTCACTCTTGCACTTCAGCATATACACCCATGTTTTGCGTGAGAAATCATCTATAAAGGTGACAAAATACCTTGCTCCTCCAATGGAAGTGGTCTTCATTGGCCCGTACACGTCCGAATGCACCAACTCCAATGGCTTCGTGGCCCTTGTTGCTCCATGCTTGGGGAAGGGCTGCCTTGCTTGCTTGCCCTCAATGCACCCCTTGCAAGCCAAGGAACTCCAATCGTGCTTGCAAGAAGAGAGGTCCAGCCCCTTCACAATGTGTTGGAGGCCCTTCAAGCTCTTCAAATTCAAGTGCCCAAGCCTCCTATGCCAAAGCTCCACAAGCTCATCATGGGCTGAACTTTAAGCCACACAAGCAAATGAACTCCCATTCACCTTGGTGAATTTGAGTAGATACAATTTGCCCTCACGAGGGGCTGATGCAATCAAAAGCCCACTTGGTGATCTCACAACACACCCCACATTGTTGAATTGAACCTTCAAACCTCCCAAAGCCAATTTGCTTACCGAAAGCAAGTTGGCATGCAACTTGGGCACATGGAGCACCTCACGGATGGTGATCCTCTTGGGCTGCCCCTTGTGTTGCCCCTCCACATGCACCTCCCCTATGCCAATAGCCTCCACCATGCCATTATCTCCCATGTAAATCTTCTTCCCCGTAACCGGTTGATAGGTGTGGAAGGCATCTCGATGGCTGGTCATGTGTTGTGTGGCGCCGGAATCCACAATCCAAGTGAACATGTCCGCCTTCTCTCCTCCTCCATGTGTAGAAAAGGCGAAATCATCTCCATCCTCAACTTTTGAGGCTTGATGTGCACTCTCCTTGCCTTGGGCTTTGCTGGCCCTACAAAACCGAGCAATGTGGCCAAGTTTGCCACACTTGTAGCATGTTCTTGTCTCCTTGCAATCCTTGCTATTGCCTCCCTTGGCAAATCTTGACACAAGCGCTGATCCCTCTCCTTGGGGTTCATTCTCCTTGCGCTTGGTGACCTCGTGCATCAAACGGGCTGTAACAAACTCCAAGGTCAGCTCCTTCATTGGCCTTGTCTCCAAAGCGGTGATGAGGAACTCAAAGGATGGTGGCAAGCTCTCTAACAATGTCATGACCACATCTCCTTCCGTGACGGGTGCCTCCAAGCAAGCCAACTCATGCGCCAATGCTTTGATCTTGTTGACATGATCCAACAAGTCATCCTCCTCTTGCATCTTGGTAGTGAAGAACCGCCGCCGAAGAAATAGGATGTTGGAGAGACTCTTGGTCTCATGGATGTTGCAAAGGGTTGTCCACGCTTCCGATGGTGTTTTGCAATGACGGATGTGTGCTATTTGCTGATCCGCAAGATTCGTCACAATGAGAGCAAAAGCCTTCTTCTCCCTCCTCTCAAACGCCTTCTTGGTCTTGAGATCCGCATCAGCACTTGGAGGCTCCTCACCCCCATCAGCCACATCCCATAAGTCCTTCTCCGCAAGAATCATCTCCATCTTGAACTTCCACATGCCAAAGTTGACACCATTGAACTTGTCGATGATGCGCACGCCATCTCCTTCACTCGCAGCCATGTTGAAGTAGCTCCCACTTGATGGCAGCACCTAAAGAAGCTTGGGGAGTTGACAAACTCAATTCAGCCTCCCTAGAATCTCTAAAACAAAGGCAAAGGGCTGAAGTTGCACCAACCAGCCCTTGCAAGCTCCTCACAAGGAGATCTAAACCTTAAGGACCTCACAAACACCTCCCTCAAGTAGATCAGCTCACTAAGCCCCAAATCAGACCCTAATGTGGCTAAAAAAAAAAAAAAAAAAAAAAAAACCAACATGGGCTACCTAGGCAAGAACTTCTTCAATTCAGCCACTTACTCACAATGTAGTGCAATCCACACCTCTAGGAGCTAAGGAACTCCCAATCAGCCCTTACAATGGATCCAAATGAGCAAGTGCCTCAAAATGGCTCACAATCACTCCACAAAGCTCACAAGGGCTGAAATCAGCCCTAATGGACACTCAAACTTGTCCTAATCACTCAATGAGGTGCAATCTGCCCTCTTGCAATCACAAATGCAAGAAACTAGCTCCAATCACTCACAAGTGCTCAAATCAGCCCTCTTCAACTCACCAATGCACAAATGTGCAAGATTCACTCACAAGAACACAAATCAGCCCTTCTCTCATTCACAAATGCACAAATGTGCAACATCCACTCTCAAGATCTCAAATCAGCCCTTCTTCAACTCACCAATGCACAAATGTGCCACAATCACTCACAAGAGCTCAAATCAGCTCTTCTTCAACTCACCAATGCACAAATGTGCCACAATCACTCACAAGAGCTCAAATCAGCCCTTCTTCAACTCACCAATGCACCAAAGTGCAACATTTACTCACAAAAGCTCAAGTCAGCCCTTGTTCAACTCATCAATGCACAAATGTGCCACATTCACTCACAAGAGCTTCAAATCAGCCCTCTAAAGCACTCAAAGCACTCAAAACAGTCTCCCAAGATTGCAAATGCCTCAAATGCAATCCCTAATGCACCCAAGTGCACAATCAGCCCTAAATGGCTCCCAATGTGCAATTCTAAGCACAAACCCAATGTAAGAGCATGCAACCAGCCCTATCAAGGTCTGATCTCTTCCAAACACAACCTCACACTCAAGTGCACTCAAAAACACCAACTTCAGCCAACAAAACCCCAAAAGAAAATGCACTCAAGACTTCTCTCTTGGAAATGGACTTACACCATATGGTTTGAAGGTGCAAGAGGGAACACAAGGCTGGTTTGCCCCACAAGCTCCACGATCCTCTCCAAATGAAATGAATTTCTCCTTCAAGCGCACCAACACGTGCGTGGGCCCATAACCTATTGAGATTGAAGGGAAAAGCTTTACTTAGATGGTATTGGATAACTTCAGCCATGCAAGGGCTGAATACAAGTAGTAGGAAGCCTCCTCTACATACCTCCTAACCATGTGGGATAACTCACCACTATGGGCTGCCTTTGACTACAAGCAACACCTAATGGAGTCTATGAACTAACTAAGTGCATAGTTCTACTCCTATAACTCCATGTACACTATCTACATCAATAGGTACATGTTTCCTCAACACTCCCACTTTGCTAATGGGCAAAGGCACCAAAGACCTTTTTGTCAATCAACATCAAAACTTTCCAAGCGCATTAGTTAGGACATCAGCAACCATAACTACCTCCCACAAGCTCTTCAAATTCAAGTGCCCAAGCCTTCTATGCCAAAGATTGACAAGCTCTTCATGGGCTGATCCTTGAGCCACACAAGCAAATGAACTCCCATTCACCTTGGTGGATTTGAGTAGATACAGTTTGCCCTCACGAGGGCCTGATGCAATCAAAAGCCCACTTGGTGACCTCACAACACACCCCACATTGTTGAATTGCACCTTCAAACCTCCTAAAGCCAATTTGCTTACCGAAAGCAAGTTGGCATGCAACTTGGGCACATGGAGCACCTCACGGATGGTGATCCTCTTGGGCTGGCCCTTGTCTTGCACCTCCACATGCACCTCCCCTATGCCAAGTGCCTCCACCATGCCATTGTTGAGAAACATGTACCTATTGAAGTAGATAGTGTACATGGAGGCGTAGGAGTAGAACTATGCACTTAGTTAGTTCATATACTCCATTAGGTGTTGCTTGTAGTCAAAGGGTGCCCATAGTGGTGAGTTATCCCACATGGTTAGGAGATATGTAGAGGAGGCTTCCTACTACTTGTATTCAGCCCTTGCATGGCTGATATCATCCAATACCATCTAAGTAAAGTCTTTCCCTTCAATCTCAATAGGTTATGGGCCCACGCACGTGGTGGTGCGCTTGAAGGAGAAATTCAGATCATTTGGAGAGGATCGTGGAGCTTGTGGGACAAAACCAGCCTTGTTTACATGTGTGCACCTTCAATCCAATTGGTGTAAGTCCATTCCCAAAGGAGAAGTCTTGAAGTGCATTTTCTTTGGAGTTTGTTGGCTGAAGTTGGAGTTGTTGAGTGCATTTGAGTGTGAGGTTGTGTTTTGAGAGAGATCACACCTTGGTAGGGCTGGTTGCATGCTCTTTCATTGAGTTTGTGCTTAGATTTGCACATTGGGAGCCAATTAGGGCTGATTGTGCACTTGGGTGCATTGTGGGTTGCAATTGAGGCAATTGCAATCTTGTAAGAGTGTTTTGAGTGTTTTTGAAGCATCTTTGAGTTGATTGAGGAGTTTGCCATTCATTAGAGGGCTGATTTGTGGTCTTGTGAGTGAATGTGGCACATTTGTGCATTGGTGAGTTGGAAAGAGATGTAGATCTAGATCTAGATCTGATTTCGTGAAGTGAGTGCATTGGTGAGTTGAAGAAGGGCTGATTTGAGCTCTTGAGAGTGATTGTGGCACATTTGTGCATTGGTGAGTTGAAGAAGGGCTGATTTGAGCACTTGTGAGTGATTGGAGCTAGTTTCTTGCATATGTGATTGCAAGAGGGCTGATTGCACTTCTTTGAGTGATTAGGGCAAGTTTGAGGGCTGATTTCAGCCCTTGTGAGCTTTGTGGAGTGATTGTGAGCCATTTAGAGTCACTTGCTCATTTGGATCCCTTGTAAGGGCTGATTGGGAGTCTCTTAGCTCCTTGAGGTGTGGATTGCACTACATTGTGAGTTAGTGGCTGAATTCAAGAAGTTCTTGTTTAGGAAGCTCATGTGGGTGTTTTGAGCAAGATTAGGGTCCGATTTGGTGGTGAGTGTGGTGATCTACTTGAGGGAGGTGTTTGTGAGGTCCGTAGGGTTTAGATCTCCTTGTGAGGACCTTGCAAGGGCTGGTTGGTGCAACTTCAGCCCATTGCCTTTGTTTTAGGGATTCTAGGGAGGCAAAATTGAGTTTGTCAACTCTCTTAGCTTCTTTAGGTGCTGCCATCAAGTGGGAGCTACTTCAACATGGCTGCGAGTGAAGGAGATGGCGTGCGCATCATCGACAAGTTCAATGGTGTCAACTTTGGCATGTGGAAGTTCAAGATGGAGATGATTCTTGCGGAGAAGGACTTGTGGGATGTGGCTGATGGGGGTGAGGAGCCTCCAAGTGCTGATGCGGATCTCAAGACCAAGAAGGCGTTTGAGAGGCGGGAGAAGAAGGCTTTTGCTCTCATTGTGACCAATCTTGCGGATCAGCAAATTGCACACATCCGCCATTGCAAAACACCAGCGGAAGCGTGGACAACCCTTTGCAACATCCATGAGACCAAGAGTCTCTCAAACATCCTATTTCTACGGCGGCGGTTCTTCACTACCAAGATGCAAGAGGAGGATGACTTGTTGGATCATGTCAACAAGATCAAAGCATTGGCTCATGAGTTGGCTTGCTTGGAGGCACCCGTCGGGAAGGAGATGTGGTCATGACATTGTTGGAGAGCTTGCCACCATCCTTTGAGTTCCTCATCACCGCTTTGGAGACAAGGCCAATGAAGGAGCTGACCTTGGAGTTTGTTACAGCCCGTTTGATGCATGAGGTCACCAAGCGCAAGGAGAATGAGCCCCAAGGAGAGGGATCAGCCCTTGTGTCAAGATTTGCCAAGGGAGGCAATAGCAAGGATTGGAAGGAGACAAGAACATGCTACAAGTGTGGCAAACTTGGCCACATTGCTCGATTTTGTAGGGCCAGCGAAGCCCAAGGCAAGGAGAGTGCACATCAAGTCTCCAAAGTGGAGGATGGAGATGATTTCGCCTTTTCTACACATGGAGGAGGAGAGAAGGCGGACATGTTTACTTGGATTGTGGATTCTGGTGCCACACAACACATGACCAGCCATCGAGATGCCTTTCATACCTATCAACCCGTTGTCGGGAAGAAGATTTACATGGGAGACAATGGCATGGTGGAGGCCATTGGCATAGGGGAGGTGCATGTGGAGGGGCAACACAAGGGGCAGCCCAAGAGGATCACCATTCGTGAGGTGCTCCATGTGCCTAAGTTGCATGCCAACTTGCTTTCGGTAAGAAAATTGGCTTTAGGAGGTTTAAAGGTTCAATTCAACAATGTGGGGTGTGTTGTGAGATCACCAAGTGGGCTTTTGATTGCATCAGCCCCTCGTGAGGGAAAATTGTATCTACTCAAATTCACCAAGGTGAATGGGAGTTCATTTGCTTGTGTGGCTCAAGGATCAGCCCATGATGAGCTTGTGGAGCTTTGGCATAGGAGGCTTGGGCACTTGAATTTGAAGAGCTTGAAGGGCCTCCAACACATTGTGAAGGGGCTGGACCTCTCTTCTTGCAAGCACGATTGGAGTTCCTTGGCTTGCAAGGGGTGCATTGAGGGCAAGCAAGCAAGGCAGCCCTTCCCCAAGCATGGAGCAACAAGGGCCACCAAGAAATTGGAGTTGGTGCATTCGGACGTGTGCGGGCCAATGAAGACCACTTCCATTGGAGGAGCAAGGTATTTTGTCACCTTTATAGATGATTTCTCACGCAAAATATGGGTGTATATGCTGAAGTGCAAGAGTGAGGTGTTTGGGCGTTTTGAGACTTGGAAGGCGCTTGTGGAGGCCCAATCTGATTGCAAGGTGAAGGTGCTGCGGTCGGATAATGGAGGGGAGTATGTCTCCAAGGCATTTGAGAACTTCCTCAAAAGCCCATGGCATTGAGCACCACACATCAGCCCCTTACACGCCTCAACAAAATGGTGTTGCGGAGCGTGCAAACCGCACCATTGTGGAGATGGCAAGGGCCATGATTCATGGCCAAGGGCTCAAGTATGAGCTATGGGGAGAGGCCGTGAGCAATGCGGTGTATACGAGGAACTGCTGCCCCACTCAAGCATTGGTAAGCAAGACACCTCAAGAGGCTTGGAGTGGAGTGAGGCCCCATGTGTCCCATATGCGTGTTTTGTTGAAGAATAGATTGCTCGTAGTTTATAAGAGCAATTAGTACTTGTTAGAGTATATATATATGGAAGCTTATACTTAGTATTCTAGAGTGTGAAAAGGGGCTTCTTCAACTCACCAATGCACTCACTTCACGAAATCAGATCTAGATCTAGATCTACATCTCTTTCCAACTCACCAATGCACAAATGTGCCACATTCACTCACAAGACCACAAATCAGCCCTCTAATGAATGGCAAACTCCTCAATCAACTCAAAGATGCTTCAAAAACACTCAAAACACTCTTACAAGATTGCAATTGCCTCAATTGCAACCCACAATGCACCCAAGTGCACAATCAGCCCTAATTGGCTCCCAATGTGCAAATCTAAGCACAAACTCAATGAAAGAGCATGCAACCAGCCCTACCAAGGTGTGATCTCTCTCAAAACACAACCTCACACTCAAATGCACTCAACAACTCCAACTTCAGCCAACAAACTCCAAAGAAAATGCACTTCAAGACTTCTCCTTTGGGAATGGACTTACACCAATTGGATTGAAGGTGCACACATGTAAACAAGGCTGGTTTTGTCCCACAAGCTCCACGATCCTCTCCAAATGATCTGAATTTCTCCTTCAAGCGCACCACCACGTGCGTGGGCCCATAACCTATTGAGATTGAAGGGAAAGACTTTACTTAGATGGTAATGGATGATTTCAGCCATGCAAGGGCTGAATACAAGTAGTAGGAAGCCTCCTCTACATATCTCCTAACCATGTGGGATAACTCACCACTATGGGCTGCCTTGGACTACAAGCAACACCAAATGGAGTATATGAACTAACTAAGTGCAAAGTTCTACTCTTACGCCTCCATGTACACTATCTACTTCAGTAGGTACATGTTTCTCAACAAATGCACCCCTTGCAAGCCAAGGAACTCCAATCATGCTTGCAAGAAGAGAGGTCCAGCCCCTTCACAATGTGTTGGAGGCCCTTCAAGCTATTCAAATTCAAGTGCCCAAGCCTCCTATGCCAAAGATTCACAAGCTCTTCATGGGCTGATCCGTGAGCCACACAAGCAAATGAACTCCCATTCACCTTGGTGAATTTGAGAAGGTACAAATTGCCCTCACGAGGGGCTGATGCAATCAACATACCACTTGGTGACCTCACAACACACCCCACAGTGTTGAATTGCACCTTCAAACCTCCCAAAGCCAATTTGCTTACCGAAAGCAAGTTGGCATGCAACTTGGGCACATGGAGCACCTCACGAATGGTGATCCTCTTAGGCTGCCCCTTGTCTTGCACCTCCACACGCACCTCCCCTATGCCAAGTGCCTCCACCATGCCATTGTCTCCCATGTAAATCTTCTTCCCCGTAACGGATTGATAGGTGTGAAAGGCATCTCGATGGCTGGTCATGTGTTGTGTGGCCCCGAATCGACAATCCAAGTGAACATGTTGGCCTTCTCTCCTCCTCCATGTGTAGCAAAGGCGAAATCCTCCTCATCCTCCACTTTGGACGCTTGATGTGCACTCTCCTTGCCTTGGGCTTGGTTGGCCCTACAAAACTTGGCAATGTGGCCCGGTTTGCCACACTTGAAGCATGTTCTTGTCTCCTTAAATGCCTTGGTGTTGCCTCCCTTGCCGAATCTTGACACAAGCGCTGATCCCTCTCCTTGGGGCTCATTCTCCTTGCGCTTGGTCACCTCATGCATCAAACGCGCCGTGACAAACTCCAAGGTCAGCTCCTTCATTGGCCTTGTCTCCAAAGCCGTGATAAGGAACTCAAAAGATGGTGGCAAGCTCTCCAACAATGTCATGACGACATCACCTTCCGTAACGGGTCCCTCCAAGCAAGCTAATTCAGATGCCAATGCCTTGATCTTGTTGACATGATCCAACAAGTCATCCTCCTCTTGCATCTTGGTAGTGAAGAATCGTCGCCGCGAGAAATAAGATGTTCGAGAGACTCTTGGTCTCATGGATATTGCAAAGCGTACTCCACGCTTCCGCTGGTGTTTTGCAATGGCGGATGTGTGCAATTTGCTGATCCGCAAGATTGGTGACGATGAGAGCAAAGGCCTTCTTCTCCCTTCTCTCAAACGCCTTCTTGGTCTTGAAATCAGCATCTTCACTTGGAGGCTCCTCACTCCCATCCGCCACATCCCACAAGTCCTTCTCCGCAAGTATCATCTCCATTTTGAACTTCCACATGCCAAAGTTGACGCCGTTGAACTTGTCGATGATGCGCACGCCATCTCCTTCACTTGCAGCCATGTTGAAGTAGCTCCCACTTGATGGCAGCACCTAAGGAGGGTAGAGGAGTTGACAAACTCAACTCAACCTCCCTACAAGCCCTAAAACAAAGGCAATGGGCTGAAATTCGCCAACCAGCCCTTACAAGGAGCTCTCAACCCAATGGACCACAAAGAAACACCTCCCTCAAGTAGATTAGCACACTTAGCACCAAATCAGACCCTAATCTTGCTCACAACACCCACATGGGCTGCCTACGCAAGAAGCTCTTCAATTCAGCCACTAACTTCACTCAAATTGTGCAATGCACACCTCAAGGAGCTAAGATACTCCCAATCAGCCCTTGCAAGGGATCCAAATGAGTAAATGACTCTAATTTGCTCACAATCACTCCACAAAGCTCACAAGGGCTGAATTCAGCCCTAATGGACACTCAAACTTGCCCTAATCACTCACACAAGTGTAATCAGCTCTCTTGCAATCGCAAATGCAAGAAGCTCGCCTCACTCACTCAAAAGGGTGCAAATCAGCCCTCTCCAACTCACCAATGCACTCACTTCATCAAATCAGATCTAGATCTAGATCTAGATCTCTCTCCAACTCTCCAATGCTCAAAAGTTCCACATTCACTCACAAGAGCACAAATCAGCCCTTGATCAACTCAACAATGCACAAATGTGCAACATTCTCTCACAACAGAGCTCAAATCAGCACTCTAATGAATGGCAAACTCCTCATTCAACTCAAAGATGCTCCCAATGCACTCTAAACACTCTCAAAGATTGCAATTGCCTCAATTGCAATCCCTAATGCACCCAAGTGCACAATCAGCCCTAATTGGCTCCCAATGTGCAAATCTAAGCACAAACTCAATCAAAGAGTATGCAACCAGCCCTAACAAGGTCTGATCTCTCTCAAAACACAACCTCACACTCAAATGCACTCAACAACTCCAACTTCAGCCAACAAACTCCAAAGAAAATGCACTTCAAGACTTCTCCTTTGGAAATGGACTTACACCAATTGGTTTGAAGGTGCACACATGTAAACAAGGCTGGTTTTGTCCACAAGCTCCACGATCCTCTCCAAATGATCTGAATTTCTCCTTCAAGCGCACCACGACGTGCGTGGGCCCATAACCTATTGAGATTGAAGGGAAAAACTTTACTTAGATGGTATTGGATAACATCAGCCATGCATGGGCTGAATACAAGTAGGAGGAAGCCTCCTCTACTTGTTTCCTAACCATGTGGGATAACTCACCACTATGGGCTGCCTTTGACTACAAGCAACACCTAATGGAGTCTACGAACTAACTAAGCGTGTAGTTCTACTCCTAAACTCCAAGTACACTATCTACTCCAATAGGTACATGTTTCTCAACACTCCCACTTTGCTAGTGGGCAAAGGCACTTAGCCCCATCTTCTCAATCAAGATCAAGTGTTGTGACTTTCCAAGGGCCTTGGTTAGCACATCAGCAACCATAGCTTGGGTAGGCACATACTTGAGCTCAATCACTTGATCCTCCACTTGCTCACGAATAAAATGATGTTGCACATCAATATGCTTGGTTCGTGAGTGGTGTGTAGGATTCTTTTTGTTTTTGATGATACTTTGAGTTTGGGCGATGCTTTGCAAAGTGTGCATGCAAGCAAGTGGGAGTTGACCAAACAAGACAAGTAGACATCTAGTATTGCCAATGGCACATGGGAATTGGCTTTGTTGGCAAGATGGAGAGAAGAGCTTGAGGTATAACCAAATGGAGGACATAGTGGGTGATATGTTGACCAAGGCGTTTACCAAGGTGAGGCAGAAGAAGATAAGATTGCAAGGAGAAAACTACTCGCAAAGTGGGAGTGTTAGAGATTAGGTTGCTCGTAGTTTATAAGAGCAACTTATAGTTGAAGATTAGATTGCTCGTAGTTATAAGAGCATCTAATAGTTATTAGAGTGTATTTATGTGAGGTATAGAGGCTAGGTCTTAGTCCTCTAGAGTGTGTGAAGAGGGCTGGTCCTACATTGTATGTGTAAGCTTTGATGTTTGTATTTTCTCTCACCCTCTATTGAGTCTCAATACAAAGTGCACCTTTAAACCATTTCGAGCAAGCTTTGAAATGGATAGCAAGTTCTGCTTTAACTTGGGGATGTGCAACACCTCGTTTATGTTGATCTTGTGCTTCACTCGCATCACCATCACCTCCTCAACAATGGTGCCAACTCTAACCGCATGCACAATGCTATCATCTCCTATATGCACACTGCGTGGTGGTGATAATACCTCATATGTTTGGAACGCTGCCCTATGCGGTGACATGTGCTTGGTTGCTCCCGAATCCATGATCCACTTGGCCATGGTGTTGTCATCTCCATCTCCATTAGCAAAGGCGTGCTCCTTGTCTATCTCCTCTTTACTTACATCAATGGCGCTCTTCTTCTCCTTCTTCTTGTTTCGGAAGCAATTCCTTGCAATGTGTCTCGGCTTGCCACAAACGTAACACAACCTTGGCCTTCTCTCATCCACCAAATAACCCATGGCTATGCACAGACGCTGCCCTAACAACACTCAATCACTCAAAACTAGCTTCCCACCACTCAAATGAGCCCCTACAAGTGTGCAAACACACTTGTGCACAAACAAAGCACCATATAGGCCTCTCTAACACTCAAACAAGCAAGGTGCACTTGCTCCCACTCAAATCAGATCACACTCAAGCTATTTGACCACCAAATGCTAGATCTAGATCTCTCCTACACTCACAAGGTGTGGTTGCACCCCAAAGCACTCAAATCAGCCCCTAATGCACACAAATGAGCACTTGTGCACTCCCTCCACTAAATCAGCCCTCAATCTAGGTCAACAAAGCTTCTAGACCTTCAAATCACTCATATCTAAGCCTAGGAGTCTCACAACACTGCTTTAGCACTACAATTGCTCAAATCAGCCCTTAATCTGCACACATGCACACCGAATGCTAGATTCGGCCCTTACAACATCAATGGTGCTCATCAAGGTCACAGTACTCACTTCTAAGCTCACAATCACTCCCCTAAGTAGGTTTGAGAGCCCTTAATCCAAATCAACACCTACAACATGTAAAAGAGAGATACAACACCACAATGGACACTTCCAAATGTACGAACTCTCCTAAGGTTTCCCTTTACACCTCCAAAGTGCTTGATTGGCCTCTAAATGCTCACAACCAACTCCAAAGGCCTCTTATGCACCTCCAAAGCATATAATCACCTCAAACAAAGGATTTGGGAGCCCTCAATACAAATCAGCACCTAAACTGTGCTAGGAGGATTCAAAATGCAACAATGGACACTTACATCCATCCAATGTCCTCAATACACCTTCTACCACCTCAAAATTGCATAATTTGCCTCCAAATGCTTCAAATCACCTCCAATTCCCTCGAAATGGTTGCAACAACTCCAAATGTATTGAAGCTCAATAGAGGGTGAGAGAGAATACAAACATCAAAGCTTACACACAAGGTAGAGCAATGAATGCTTGAATGAGATACATACTCATTCCAAGCCCTTGCTTATATATCCATAGGTAGGCACATGGTGCTACAATCAATATGGGATAACCGAGAGGCCAAGTCCTCTCTTCTCTCTCTAAGGCTCTTAGGACCAGCCCTCTTCACACACTCTAAAGGACTAACACCTCGCTTCTATTCCTTACTAGAACATACTCTTATAACTATTAGTTGCTCTTCTAAACTACGAGCAACCTATCTCTAACACTCCCACTTTGCGAGTAGTTTCCATCTCGCAATCCCATCACATTGTAATCTTCTAGTGTTTCACCTTAGCAACTTCCTTCGTCAACAAACCAACCACTATCTCCTCTGTTGGGTTACACCACAAGTTCACCTCTCCATGCTTTAACACTCTTGTGGCCCTTTGGCAATGGAGCCAACCCTCATGTGCCATAGGTCATTAGAGATGCATACTCCTCTTGCATGGCCAACTCCCACTTGCTTGCATCCATACTTTGCAAAGCATCACCCAAGCTCAAAGATTCATCAAAACAATCTACATTTGCATGATCTACTACACTACGTGTTGGAAAAATGTGATTCAACCACCACTCACCAAGTGGCCTCTTCTCCCTTCTTAGGTACCTTGAGCCATTTGCATTTGGAGGTGCCCTTCTCGTATCTCTTCATGTGTGGTTGAATGACTCTCTCTTTGCACCACCTCCTCCTCTTGTGTCTCTTGTGACTCTTGCATTGCATTTGGCTCCTCTCCAACTTTTGCCTCTTGTACAAAGCATGCTGAAATTGGAGGCGCATCCACCATAATCACCGTAGGTGGCTCAAACTCCCACTTGGATGCATCTCCACATTTGCACCTCTACAATCGGCGCTTTTGAAAACACCACATCACGACACTTGATTTGCATGTCATTCACCATGCTTTCCATAGCCTTGATACTCTTCACATTCAAATGCCCATGGTTACTATGCCAACCTCCCAAAGGGGCTGATTGTGGCATTTGGTGTGCCACATTGGCCATTTCATGCATGGATTTGTGGGCATTTCATACAAACTCCCTACTCTATGCAATCTAGCAATCACCTTCCTATTGGCAGCCCTTGACAATGCATGCATCATCATTAAACTCCACCTTCAAACCTTTTAGAGCAAGCTTAGCTACGGAGATCAAGTTCCTCTTTAACTTGGGGATGTGGAGCACCTCCGTTATCTTGATCTTGTGCTTCACTCCCATCACTATCACCTCTTCAACAATGGTGCCAACTCCAACCGCATGCACAACGCTATCATCTCCCAAGTGCATCATTTCGTTTGGTGATATTACCTCATATGTTTGGAACGCTGCCCTATGAGGTGACATGTGCTTGGTGGCTCCCGAATCCATGATCCACTTGGCCATGGAGTTGTCATCTCCATCTCCATTAGCAAAGGCATGCTCCTCCCACATCTTGTCTTTGTTTGCAACAACGGCGCTTAATAACGCATAATCCTCCTCATTGTCTTGGTTTCTTGCAACATTGGCACTCTCCTTCTCTTTCATCTTGTCTTGGAAGCAAAACCTTGCAATGTGGCCCGGCTTGCTGTTGAAGATTAGATTGCTCGTAGTTATAAGAGCATCTAATAGTTATTAGAGTGTATTTATGTGAGGTATAGAGGCTAGGTCTTAGTCCTCTAGAGTGTGTGAAGAGGGCTGGTCCTAAGAGCCTTAGAGAGTGGAGAGAGGCCTTAGCCTCTCGGTTATCCCATATTGATTGTAGCACCATGTGCCTACCTATGGATATATAAGCAAGGGCTTGGAATGAGTATGCATCTCATTCAAGCATTCATTGCTCTACTTGTTTGTAAGCTTTGATTGTTTGTATTCCTTCTCTCTCTCTATTGAGCTTCAATAGGTTATGGGCCCACTACTCTTGTAGTGAGGTTGAGTTGGAATACATTTGGAGGCTTGGGGAGGTCTTGGAGGTGTTGCAAGCACATGTTGGGCTGATTTGCACTACTTGGAGGTCCTTGGAGCTTTGGTGGTGCACTTGGAGCCATTTGGAGGTGGTTGCAACCATTTGGAGGCGTTTTGTGGGGATTTGGAGTATTTGGAGGCAATTGGAGTGCTTTTAAGGTGTTTGGAGGTCTCTTGAAGGCATTGGAGGATTGTAAGCTTCCTTTTGTCTTACTTTGAGTGTCTCTAACACAAGGAGGTGCTGATTTGCATTTTTTGGCTACCAAATCCCTTGTTTGGAGTAGTTTTGAGCTTTGGAGTGCTAATTGTGAGTTACTTGAGTGCACTTGAAGTTTTGAGGGCTGATTCTAACACTTGGGGTGCATGTGTGCACACAAGGGGCTGATTTGTGCATTTGTGGTGCTAAAGTGGTGCTTTGAGACTCCTTAGCTTAGATTTGAGTGTTTTGAAGGTCTAGAAGCTTTGTTGACATTGATTGAGGGCTGATCTAGTGGAGAGCGTGCACAAGTGCTCATTTGTGTGCAATAGGGGCTGATTTGAGTGCTTTGAGGTGCATACTAACATTTTGAGTGTTGGAGAGATCTAGATCTAGCATTTGGAGGTCAAATAGCTTGAGTGTGATTTGATTTGAGTGGGAGCAAGTGGATCTTGCTTGTTTGAGTGTTGGAGAGGCTGATTGTGCATTGTTGTGTGCACAAGTGTGTTTGCACACTCCTAAGGGGCTGATTTGAGTGCTTAGGTGGTAGATTTGAGTTGTTGGTGTTGTAAGGGCAGCGTTTGTATCTAGCGATGGCCTCTTTTGAAGGTGAGAGTGTAAGGGTGCTTGAAAAGTTCAATGGCAACAACTTCCACCTTTGGAAGTTTAAGATGAACTTGGCGCTCTCTGGGATGGACTTGTGGGAGATTGTTGAAGGCACGGAGGAGGCACCACCATCTCATGCAAGTGAGAAGGACAAGAAGGAGTACCAAAGGCGGGTGCGCAAGGCTATGTCCATGATCGGGCTCAACTTGGTGGATGCGCAACTTGCGCACATCAAGAGTTGTAAGAGTCCAGCGGAAGCATGGAGCGTACTTTGCAACATCCACGAAACAAAGAGCTTGTCCAACATTCTCTATTTGAGGCGCAAGTTCTTCACAATCAAGATGGAAGAAGGGGCTGACCTTTTGGAGCACATCAACAACATCAAGGCGCTTGCGGATCAGCTCGCATGCTTGGATGTGCCAATGAGAGAGGAAGACATTGTGATGACATTGCTTGATAGCTTGCCTTCTTCATTTGAGCATTTAATCACGGCATTAGAGACGTTGCAACTTGCTGACCTTAAGATGGAGTTTGTGGTGGCTAGGTTGATGCATGAAGTGTCCAAGAGGAAGGAGAAGGGTGCTCAAAGTGGTGAGGCAGCGTTGGTGGCCACCCAAAACAAAGGGAGGATGCAAAATGGCCCAAGGACGTGCTTCAATTGTGGCAAACCGGGCCATATTGCAAGGTATTGTTTTCGAAACAACAAGAAGGAGAAGGAGAGTGCGAATGTTGCAAGCAACAACCACAATGAGGCGGATTATGCGTTTCTAAGCGCAAGTGTTGTAAGCAATTACCACATTGAGGAGGAGCATGCTTTTGCTTGTAATGACGGAGATGACAACACCATGGCCAAGTGGATCATGGATTCGGGAGCCACCAAGCACATGACATCGCATAGAGCAGCGTTTCAAACCTATGAAGTATTATCACCACCACGCAATGTGCATTTGGGAGATGATAGCATTGTGCATGCGGTTGGTGTGGGAACCATTGTTGAAGAGGTGATGGTGATGGGAGTCAAGCACAAGATCAACATAAAGGAGGTCCTTCACATCCCCAAGTTCAAGAGGAACTTGATTTCGGTTGTTAGGCTTGCTTTGAATGGTTTAAAGGTGGAGTTTGATGATGATGCATGCATTGTAAGGGCAAGAGATAGAAAGGTGGTTGCTAGATTGCCTAGAGAGGGGAATTTGTATGAAATGCCCTTCTCCATGCATGATTTGGCAAATGTGGCACACCAAATGCCACAATCAGCCCCTTTGGAGCTATGGCATCGACGCCTTGGGCATTTGAATGTGAAGAGTGTCAAGGCGCTTCAAAGCATGGTCAATGGCATGCAAATCAAGGATGGTGCATCAAATTCAACGATTTGTGAGGGGTGCATTGAAGGCAAGCTCTCAAGGACTCCATTTCCAAGTGAGGGAGGTCAGCGTGCAAGCAAGCCATTGGAGTTGGTACATTCGGACGTTTGTGGTCCATTTAAGACCATTTCAATGGGTGGTTGCTTGTACTTTGTTACATTTATTGATGATTTCTCTAGGAAGATGTGGGTGTATGTGTTGAAGTCCAAGGGAGAGGTGTTTGCCAAGTTTGTGGAGTTCAAGGCTCTTGTGGAGAAGCAATCGGAGCACAAGATCAAGGTGTTTCGATCCGACAATGGAGGGGAGTTCACTTCCAAGGCCTTTGAGCGCTTCTTGCAAGAAAACGGCATCGAAAGGCAACTATCTACACCATACACACCACAACAAAATGGAGTGGCGGAACGTGCAAATCGAACGATTGTGGAGATGGCGAGGAGCATGCTACACCACCAAAACCTCAACAAGAACCTTTGGGCGGAAGCGGTGGTTACAGCGGTGTATACACGCAATAGGTGTCCAACAAGTGCACTTGTTGGAAAGACACCCGAAGAGGCGTGGAGTGGTAAGAGGCCCTTTATTACACACTTGCGTGTGTTTGGATGTATTGCATATGCGAAGGTGCCGGATGCAAAGCGCACTAAACTAGATGCAAAGGGCACAAAGTGTTTGTTTCTTGGCTATTGTGAAGGCACCAAGGCATATAGATTGATGTGCTTGGAGACTAAGAAGATCCTCAAGTGTCGTGATGTGGTGTTTGCGGAGGAGGCCACTTGAAGATGCAAATGTGGAGATGCATCCAAGTGGGAGTATTGAGCCACCAAGTGTGATTTTGGTGGATGCACCTCCAATTTCAGCGCGTGTTGTTGAAGAGACACAAGAGAGGCAAGAGAAGGAGGTGGTGGAGGAGAGACAAGAAGTACAACCACCACATGGGGAGATTGGAGAGGGGCAGCGTGCAATGGGCACAAGGTACCCCACAAGAGAGAGGCGGCCGCTTGGAGATTGGTGGTTGAATCACATTCTTCCACCACAAAGTGAGGTAGAACATGCAAATGTTGCTTGTTTTGATGATCCTTTGACTTTGACTTTGGGTGATGCCTTGCAAAGTGTGGATGCAAGCAAGTGGGAGTTGGCCATGCAAGAGGAGTATGCATCTCTTATGGCCAATGACACATGGGAATTGGCCCCATTGCCAAAGGATCGCAAGAGTGTTGGTTGTAAGTGGGTGTTTAGGACCAAGAGAGATGCACAAGGCAATGTGGTGCGCTACAAGGCACGTTTGGTGGCAAGGGGTTTCTCTCAAGTGGAGGGTGTTGATTTTCATGATACCTTTGCGCCCGTGTTAACTTTACCACCATACGATGCATGTTGGCGATTGGGGCAGCCATGGACTTGGAGATTCACCAAATGGATGTCAAGACGGCGTTCTTGAATGGTGAGTTGGAGGAGGACATCTACATGGACCAGCCCCTTGGCTTTGTGGAGGAGGGCACCCAACACCTTGTTTGCAAGCTCAAGAAGTCATTGTATGGGCTCAAGCAATCACCAAGGGCGTGGTACCAAAGGATTGACTTTTTTTCATCAACGAAGGCTTCTCTAGAAGCCATGCGGATCACTCCTTGTATGTAAAGCAAACTAAGGAGTTCTTGTTGATTGTGATCATCTATGTAGATGATTTGATAATCTTGGCTAGTAATGATTCAATTTTGAGGTGGTTGAAGGCCAAGCTAGAGAAGGAGTTCGAGATGAGTGATTTAGGGCCTTTGGAGTTTTGCCTTGGTGTTGCATTTGAGCGCAATCGCATCGCAGCACACGCACCATAACCATGAGCCAAGGCAAGTACATTGAGGAGGTGCTCAAGCGGTTCAACATGGAGGATTGCAAGCCCATTGGCACCCCTCTTGATGTGAAGGGGTCATTGTTGAAGCTTTCGGATGAGGAGTTCAAGGAAGTTGAAGAAGAGATGAAGGCCATTCCATACAAGGCAGCGGTGGGGTCGTTGATGTATGCAATGGTGGCCACAAGGGCTGACCTTGCATTTCCGGTGAGCATGGTGAGCCAATTCATGGCAAAGGCTGGTCCTCAACATTGGATGGCGGTAAAACGCATCTTGAGGTACTTGAAAGGCACCATTGACTACAAATTGTGCTTTGGTGGTAAGGACATTGAATTGAGAGGATATTGCGATGCGGATTGGGCGGGTGATTTGAATGAGCGCCGGTCCACTACGGGGTATGTGTTCTTTGTAGGAGATGGTGCAATCTCGTGGAATTGCAAGAGGCAACCCACGATAGCGGTGTCTACTACGGAGGCAGAGTATATGGCAACAAGCCATTGCTTGAAGGAGGCATTGTGGCTGCGGCAACTATTGGAGGATGTTGGATTGGTGCAAAGAGGAGCCACGAGGATCATGTGCGACAACCAAGGGTGTATTGCGCTTGCCAAGGATCCCAAGCACCACTCTCGTACGAAGCACATTGATGTGCAACACCACTTCATTCGAGAGAAGGTGGAGGATGGAGAAGTAAGCATGTGGTATTGTCCAACGGAGGAGATGGTGGCTGATGTGTTGACCAAGGCGCTGCTAAGGTGAGGCACGAGAAGCTAACAAAGCGATGGGATTGCGAGGAGGTAACTACTCGCAAAGTGGGAGTGTTGAAGATTAGATTGCTCGTAGTTATAAGAGCATCTAATAGTTATTAGAGTGTATTTATGTGAGGTATAGAGGCTAGGTCTTAGTCCTCTAGAGTGTGTGAAGAGGGCTGGTCCTAAGAGCCTTAGAGAGTGGAGAGAGGCCTTAGCCTCTCGGTTATCCCATATTGATTGTAGCACCATGTGCCTACCTATGGATATATAAGCAAGGGCTTGGAATGAGTATGCATCTCATTCAAGCATTCATTGCTCTACTTGTTTGTAAGCTTTGATTGTTTGTATTCCTTCTCTCTCTCTATTGAGCTTCAATACTTGCCACAATTGTAACACAACCTTGGCCCATTTGACATCCTCCCTTTGTTTTGGGCCGCCACCAACGCTGCCTCACCATTTTGAGCATCCTTCTCCTTTCTCTTGGACACTTCATGCATCAACCTTGACACCACAAACTCCATTTTAAGATCAGCAAGGGTCAAGGTCTCTAAAGTCGTTATCAAGTGCTCAAATGATGGTGGCAAACTATCAAGCAAGGACATAACAATATCTTCTTCTTTCATGGGCACATCCAAGCATGCAAGCTGATCCGCAAGTGCCTTGATGTTGTTGATGTGCTCCAACAAGTCAGCCCCTTCCTCCATCTTGATTGTGAAGAACTTGCGCCTCAAGAAGAGGATGTTGGCCAAACTTCTTGTTTCATGGATGTTGCAAAGCACCTTCCATGCTTCCGCTGGTCCTTTGCAACTCTTGATGTGAGCAAGTTGCGCATCCACCAAGTTGAGCCCAATCATGGACATGGCCTTCCTCACCCTTCTTTGGTACTCCTTCTTGTCCTTGTCACTTGCATCAGATGGTGGTGCCTCCTCCGTGCCTTCAACAATCTCCCACAAGTCCATGGAATCGAGCGCCAAGTTCATCTTGAACTTCCAAAGGTGAAGTTGGTGCCATTGAACTTCTCAAGCACCCTAATACCCTCAAAGGAAGCCATGGCAAAGCACAAACGCTGCCCTAACCACACCAACCACTCAAATCTAGCACCAAAGACTCAAATCAGCCCTCTTGGAGTGTGCAAAACACACTTGTGCACAAAACAATGCACAATAAGCCCCTCCAACATTCAAACGAGCAAGATCCACTTGCTCCCACTCAAATCAGATCACACTCAAGCTATTTGACCTCCAAATACTAGATCTAAATCTCTCCAACACTCTAAAGGTGTAAATGCACCTCAAAGCACTCAAATCAGCCCCTACAAGTGTGCAAACACACTTGAGCACAAAACAATGCTCAATAAGCCTCCCCAACACTCAAACAAGCAAGTTTCACTTGCTCCCACTCACATCAGATCTCATTCAAGCTATTTGACCACCAAATGCTAGATCTAGATGTCTAATACACACACAAGGTGTATTTGCACCTCTAAGCACTCAAATCAAGCCCTCTATGCCTCCAAATGAGCACTTGTGCACTCTCTACACTAGATCAGCCCTCAATCTATGTCAAAGAAGCTTCTAGATCAACAAATCACTCAAATCTATGCTTGGAAGCCTCAAGCCACCGCTTTTGCACCTCAAAGTGCTCAAATCAGCCCTCAATGCACACAAATGAGCACTTGTGCACTCCCTTCACTAGATCAGCCCCAAATATGTCAAGAAAGCTTGTAGAACTTCAAATCACTCAAAACTAAGCTTAGGAGTCTCAAATCACCACTTTAGCACCACAATGGATCAAATCAGCCCTTTGTGTGCACACATGCACCCCAAATGCTAGATTCAGCCCTCAATACTTCAAGTGCACTTCAAGTTGATCACAATTAGCACTCCAAAAGCTCAAAACCACTCCAAACAAAGGATTTGGTAGCCAACAATGCAAATCAGCACCTCCTTGTGTTAGTATCACTCTACCTAAGACAAGGGAAGCATACAATACTCAATGCCTTCAAGAGTCCTCCAAACACCTCCAAAGTGCTTCAAAAATGCTCCAAATCACCTCCAAACACCTCCAAACACCTCTAAATGGTTGCAAACACCTCCAAATGGCTCCAAGTGCACCTCCAAAGCTCCAAATGGTTGCAAGCACCTCCAAGTGGTTGCACACCTCCAAGTGCACCTCCAAAACTCCAAATGGTTGCAAAACAACGTTAAATGCCTCCAAATTACCTCCAAACACATCCAAATGGTTGCAAACACCTCCAAATGGTTGCAAACACCTCCAAATGGCTCCAAGTGCACCTCCAAAGCTCCAAGGAGTGCAAATCAGCCCCCCAAGTGTCTGCAACACCTCCTTGACCTCTCCAAGCCTCCAAATGTATTCTAACTCAACCTCACTACAAGAGTAGTGGGCCCATAACCTATTGAAGCTCAATAGAGGGTGAGAGAGAATACAAACATCAAAGCTTACACACAAGGTAGAGCAATGAATGCTTGAATGAGATACATACTCATTCCAAGCCCTTGCTTATATATCCATAGGTAGGCACATGGTGCTACAATCAATATGGGATAACCGAGAGGCTAAGTCCTCTCTTCTCTCTCTAAGGCTTTTAGGACCAGCCCTCTTCACACACCTAGAGGACTAAGACCTAGCCTCTATTACTTACTACTAACATACTCTAATAACTATTAGTTGCTCTTATAAACTACGAGCAACCTAATCTCTAACAAAAAACCCGAAAATGAATAAGCATTTGTATTCTCCTTCTACACTATCTACCACCTGAGTGCTTTGAGGTTCACAAGATCATTTTGATCCAATCAATCCATGAGTTGAAATGAGGCATTTCAATTGCTCATTTGGGAACCATTGTTTATACTTTTGAGTGCTGCATTCTATCAATTGTAGCTTATTTTTATTGAAACTCAATAGATGAAGAGAGGGAATACAAACAATCAAAGCTTGACAAACAAGTAGAGCAATGATGATTGCTTGAATGAGATACATACTCATTCCAAGCCCTTGCTAATGTATCCATAGGTAGGCACATGGTGCTACAATCTATATGGAATAACCGAGAGCCCAAGTCCTCTTTCCTCTCTCTAAGGCTCTTAGGACCAGCCCCCTTTACACACTCTAGAGGACTAAGACCTAGCCTCTATACCTCACATAAATATACTCAAATAACTTCTAGTTGCTCTTATAAACTACAAGCAATCTAATCTTCAATACTCTGGAGTTTGTGGTGTCAGTTATGTGCACAAACAATCCCAGAGCGCTGATTTGAGAGCTGCTCAACCCAGTCACCTTGTAAAGCACCTTCAAAACACATCAGCCACCATCTCCTCCATTGAGCAATTGTGTCAAAATCAATGCTCCATCCTCCAACTTGCTCTCAAACAAGAAGAAGGAGATGGTGCTTGCTCCCACCATGGGCAGCAACAAAGACAATGGAGACGGACATGCTAGATCTTTTGTCGCTCCGCACACCAACCTCACATACTGTAATAGTTGTCGCACACCACAATGCACCTTCAAGATGACTAGTTGCCATCAATCAACCCCGCCTCCAGATTTACATGGGAGATACTGGCATGGTGGAGGCTATTGGCATCAATCTAGGCTGTGGAGGGAACAAAGGAACAGCAAGACTCACAATCACCAACGAAGATGGTGCCCAAGATGGGGCCAACTTGCAAGATCTTTTTTTGTCATCACCAAAACATGGTCAAGGTCCTTATCTTTCTTCCCAACTGGATTGCATTAGATCTTTAACATATCTACTCAATTTCACCAAGGTGAATGGGAGTTAAAAACTATTAGTTTATTAAACTTCAGCCCATGAAGAGCTTTAATGGCTATGACTTTTCCAAAACTTGAAGAGATCAAGGCCTCCAAAAGAAAAGTCAAACTTGGCCTCTCGGTTGAAACATATAAATTTGAAGTAGATAGTGTGTTGGAGGCAACTTAAACAATACTTAGTATAGACGTTCATCTCAAGCATTCATTCATAACTTGTAGAATTATGTTTAACATAATCAATAGTCCCTTCATCTTATAGTTCTTGGAATATCTTAGCTAAGAGGTTGAGTATAACCCGGATATAGATTGGTTTTCTCATCCAATATCATTTTCAAAGAAAACCTTTTCACCTTCAATAACGCCAATAGGTTATTGGACCAAAAAAAGTCTTTGCTTGTTGGGAGAAACACCTCCAAGGTATCGTGGAGCTTGTGGGACAAAACCAGCCTTGTTTATTATCTGCAAACACCAATTCAAGAAGAAATGGCGTTTACAACTGAATTCAAACTTTGGAGTTTGTTGGCTGAAGTTGGAGTTGTTGGAAGTGCATTTCAAGACGCATTTCAAAATAAAAATGCAACATACTGGTAGGGCTGGTTGCATGCTCTTTCATTGATTTGGTTGTTTGCACTCTAAGACTGATTGTGCAATCACCTTTTGTTCCAAGATAATTGAACAATTGCAAAACAAACTTACGACTTTGAGGAGTATATTTGAAGCATCTTTTGAGAAGAATTTTATTCGACATTCTAAGTCTCATTAGAGGGCCTGATTTGTGGTCTTGAAAGAAGAAGGATGACTTATTGCATTGAGTTGGAAAGAGATGTAGACTAGATCAAGATCTGATTTTGTGAAAGCTGTGCAATCAAGAGTTGAAGAAGGGCTGATTTGAGCTCTTGAGGGATGATTGTGGCAAATTTGTGATCTATACAAAATAGATCTTCTGATTTGAGCACATATAATGATTGGTGCTGGTTAAAGAATAGACGATTGCAAGAGGGAAGATTGCCTTTCTTTGAGTGATTAGGACATTTTGAGTATAACGTTATTTCAGCCCTTGTGAGCTTGGATCTAGTGATTGTCCCAACAATCTTGCTCATTTGGATTTGATGAATGATGATTTTCGAGTCTCTTAGCTACTTGAAATAGATTGTGTGTGTGTTAGTTAGACTGAATTCTAATCTAATCCAGCTTGAAGCTCATCTTTTGAGAACAGATTAAAGTGATTGGTGGTTTTGGTATTACAAAAGGTGTTTGTGAGGTCCGTAGGGTTTATATCTCCTTGTGGAGAAGGGCTGGTTGGTGCAACTTTGAGGTTGATTTTCTTTGAGTGTTGAGATATTTAATCTAGTATTTGAATTTGATCTCTCTTAAAGTTCTTTGAGTGCTGCCATCAAGTGGAGCTTTCAACATGGCTCGAATATTGAAGGAGATGGCGTGTGCATTGTTTTTTGTTCAATGATGTCAACTTTTCATGTATATTTATCATGGAGATGATTCTTTGGAGCTAGACTTTGATGTGGCTGATGGGGTGAGGAGCCTCAAGTTGAGATGCATGCCATCAAGACCAAGTTGGAATTGAGACCAGGGAGATATTCATTTGAAGAATCTTGAAAATTGCTTTTACTTGAAAACACCAATCTTGGTGACATCCCGGAGGAGGCCCCACCATCTGATGCAAGTGACAAGGTCTCTCAAACATCCTACCGACGCCTCGTGATCTTCCATGCGCATTGTTGAAGATTAGATTGCTTGTTGTATAAGAGCATCTAATAATTATTAGAGTGTGATTTATGTGAGGTATAGAGGCTAGGTCTTAGTTCTCTAGAGTGTGTGAAGAGGGCTGGTCCTAAGAGCCTTGAGTTTAAGAGAAGTGGAGAGAACCTTGACCTTAACCTCAAGGTTGATCCCATATTGATTGTATGACCATGTGAAGAGGATATTGATATATAAGATTTGCCAAGGGCTTGGAATTGCCATGTATCTCATTCAAGCATTCATTGCTTTACTACTTTGTGCTGCTTTTAATTGTTTGTATTCCTTTATTGAGTTTGAAGGGAAAAACTTTACTTAGATGGTATTGGATAACATCAGCCATGCAGGAGGCTGAATACAAGTAGGAGGAAGCCTCCTCTACTTGTTTCCTAACCATGTGGGATAACTCACCACTATGCCTTTGGCCTTTGACTACAAGCAACACCTAATGGAGTCTACAACTAACTAAGTGGCATGGTTCTAGTTCTAACTCCTAAACTCCATCTACACTATCTACTCCAATAGGATACATGTTTCAACACTCCCACTTTGCTTGCATGCCAACATCAAAACTTTCAAAGCGCATTGGCTTTGGGAGGTTTCTCAATCAACAATCAAGTGTTGTGAGATTGTGACTTTTGATCAAGGTCCTTGGGAAATAAGCAAATCACCAAGCAATGGGATCCTCATGAGATTGGGAGGAAGAATATGGTTCAATCACTTGATCCTCCACCAAGCTGGCTTAGTAAAATGATGTTTCTTGGCTCAATAGAGCTTGGTTCCGTGGGGCCTCCTCCATGGTTGGTCCTCCTCTCTTTGCAAGCACATTAGTTCCTTCCTCACAACACCCTTGAGACACAAAACTATTGAAGCCTTCCCCAACATGGAGTGCGTGAGAACAGGCCAACATCAGTTAAGAGTATTAGGTGCCTCAACAGCCCATAGAGCTGAGTTAGATATTGGCTGAAGGGAAAAACCATGTATTCAGCCTCAGTTATTAGAGTATGTTAGAGTGCTAACCAGTGGGTTAACTCTTAGAGTTCCTTTGAGGGCTGGCACCCAAAAGTCTCTAAGATAAAACAGAAACCGGTGGTGGATCTCCTAAACTCCTTCATATCACTTGTAGCCCAATGTGCATCTCAACACTCATACGCAAGCAACAAAGCCCCATTTGCACCTCCAAGTTGCAACTCTCAGCTTACCTTGTGTGTAACCTTGGAGGTATTCTCTCTCACCCTCTTTGAGCTTCAATAAAATGATGTTGCCACAATATGTTTTGGTTCGTGAGTGGTGTGTGTGTGTTGAGGCAATACATTTGGAGGCTTGGAATAAAGCCAACATCAAGAGGTGTCAACCAAATGGCTTCCTTGGTACATTGGAGGGCCATGATTCAGCCTCCTTGGCAGTGCAACCACTTGGAGCCATTTGGAGGTGTGGCACATTTGGATTTTGGAGGTAATTTGGAGGCTTTAATGTTGAGAAACATGTACCTATTGGAGTAGATAGTGTACTTGGAGTTTAGGAGTAGAACTACACGCTTAGTTAGTTCGTAGACTCCATTAGGTGTTGCTTGTAGTCAAAGGCAGCCCATAGTGGTGAGTTATCCCACATGGTTAGGAAATAAGTAGAGGAGGCTTCCTCCTACTTGTATTCAGCCCATGCATGGCTGATGTTATCCAATACCATCTAAGTAAAGTTTTTCCCTTCAATCTCAATAGGTTATGGGCCCACGCACGTCGTGTGTGCGCTTGAAGGAGAAATTCAGATCATTTGGAGAGGATCGTGGAGCTTGTGGACAAAACCAGCCTTGTTTACATGTGTGCACCTTCAAACCAATTGGTGTAAGTCCATTTCCAAAGGAGAAGTCTTGAAGTGCATTTTCTTTGGAGTTTGTTGGCTGAAGTTGGAGTTGTTGAGTGCATTTGAGTGTGAGGTTGTGTTTTGAGAGAGATCACACCTTGTTAGGGCTGGTTGCATACTCTTTGATTGAGTTTGTGCTTAGATTTGCACATTGGGAGCCAATTAGGGCTGATTGTGCACTTGGGTGCATTAGGGATTGCAATTGAGGCAATTGCAATCTTGTGAGAGTGTTTAGAGTGCATTGGGAGCATCTTTGAGTTGAATGAGGAGTTTGCCATTCATTAGAGTGCTGATTTGAGCTCTTGTGAGAGAATGTTGCACATTTGTGCATTGTTGAGTTGATCAAGGGCTGATTTGTGCTCTTTGTGAGTGAATGTGGAACTTTTGAGCATTGGAGAGTTGGAGAGATCTAGATCTAGATCTAGATCTGATTTGATGAAGTGAGTGCATTGGTGAGTTGGAGAGGGCTGATTTGCACCCTTTTGAGTGAGTGAGGCGAGCTTCTTGCATTTGCGATTGCAAGAGAGCTGATTACACTTGTGTGAGTGATTAGGGCAAGTTTGAGTGTCCATTAGGGCTGAATTCAGCCCTTGTGAGCTTTGTGGAGTGATTGTGAGCAAATTAGAGTCATTTACTCATTTGGATCCCTTGCAAGGGCTGATTGGGAGTATCTTAGCTCCTTGAGGTGTGCATTGCACAATTTGAGTGAAGTTAGTGGCTGAATTGAAGAGCTTCTTGCGTAGGCAGCTCATGTGGGTGTTGTGAGCAAGATTAGGGTCTGATTTGGTGCTAAGTGTGCTGATCTACTTGAGGGAGGTGTTTCTTTGTGGTCCATTGGGTTGAGAGCTCCTTGTAAGGGCTGGGTTGGCGAATTTCAGCCCATTGCCTTTGTTTTAGGGCTTGTAGGGAGGTTGAGTTGAGTTTGTCAACTCCTCTACCCTCCTTAGGTGCTGCCATCAAGTGGGAGCTACTTCAACATGGCTGCAAGTGAAGGAGATGGCGTGCGCATCATCGACAAGTTCAACGGCGTCAACTTTGGCATGTGGAAGTTCAAAATGGAGATGATTCTTGCGGAGAAGGACTTGTGGGATGTGGCGGATGGGAGTGAGGAGCCTCCAAGTGAAGATGCTGATTTCAAGACCAAGAAGGCGTTTGAGAGAAGGGAGAAGAAGGCCTTTGCTCTCATCGTCACCAATCTTGCGGATCAGCAAATTGCACACATCCGCCATTGCAAAACACCAGCGGAAGCGTGGAGTACGCTTTGCAATATCCATGAGACCAAGAGTCTCTCGAACATCTTATTTCTACGGCGACGATTCTTCACTACCAAGATGCAAGAGGAGGATGACTTGTTGGATCATGTCAACAAGATCAAGGCATTGGCATCTGAATTAGCTTGCTTGGAGGCACCCGTTACGGAAGGTGATGTCGTCATGACATTGTTGGAGAGCTTGCCACCATCTTTTGAGTTCCTTATCACGGCTTTGGAGACAAGGCCAATGAAGGAGCTGACCTTGGAGTTTGTCACGGCGCGTTTGATGCATGAGGTGACCAAGCGCAAGGAGAATGAGCCCCAAGGAGAGGGATCAGCCCTTGTGTCAAGATTCGGCAAGGAGGCAACACCAAGGCATTTAAGGAGACAAGAACATGCTTCAAGTGTGGCAAACCGGGCCACATTGCCAAGTTTTGTAGGGCCAACCAAGCCCAAGGCAAGGAGAGTGCACATCAAGCGTCCAAAGTGGAGGATGAGGAGGATTTCGCCTTTGCTACACATGGAGGAGGAGAGAAGGCCAACATGTTCACTTGGATTGTCGATTCGGGGGCCACACAACACATGACCAGCCATCGAGATGCCTTTCACACCTATCAATCCGTTACGGGAAGAAGATTTACATGGGAGACAATGGCATGGTGGAGGCACTTGGCATAGGGGAGGTGCATGTGGAGGTGCAAGACAAGGGGCAGCCTAAGAGGATCACCATTCGTGAGGTGCTCCATGTGCCCAAGTTGCATGCCAACTTGCTTTCGGTAAGCAAATTGGCTTTGGGAGGTTTGAAGGTGCAATTCAACACTTTGTGGGGTGTGTTGTGAGGTCACCAAGTGGTATGTTGATTGCATCAGCCCCTCGTGAGGGCAATTTGTACCTTCTCAAATTCACCAAGGTGAATGGGAGTTCATTTGCTTGTGTGGCTCATGGATCAGCCCATGAAGAGCTTGTGAATCTTTGGCATAGGAGGCTTGGGCACTTGAATTTGAAGAGCTTGAAGGGCCTCCAACACATTGTGAAGGGGCTGGACCTCTCTTCTTGCAAGCATGATTGGAGTTCCTTGGCTTGCAAGGGTGCATGCATTGAGGGCAAGCAAGCAAGGCAGCCTTCCCCAAGCATGGAGCAACAAGGGCCACCAAGAAATTGGAGTTGGTGCATTCGGACGTGTGCGGGCCAATGAAGACCACTTCCATTGGAGGAGCAAGGTATTTTGTCACCTTTATAGATGATTTCACACGCAAGATATGGGTGTATATGATGAAGTGCAAAAGTGAGGTGTTTGGGCGTTTTGAGACTTGGAAGGCGCTTGTGGAGGCGCAATCTGATTGCAAGGTGAAGGTGCTGCGGTCGGATAATGGAGGGGAGTATGTGTCCAAGGCATTTGAGAACTTCCTCAAAGCCCATGGCATTGAGCACCACACATCAGCCCCTTACACGCCTCAACAAAATGGTGTTGCGGAGCGTGCAAACCGCACCATTGTGGAGATGGCAAGGGCCATGATTCATGGCCAAGGGCTCAAGTATGAGCTATGGGGTGAGGCCGTGAGTAATGCGGTGTACACAAGGAACCGCTGCCCCACTCAAGCATTGGTAAGCAAGACACCTCAAGAAGCTTGGAGTGGAGTGAGGCCCCATGTCTCTCATATGCGTGTTTTTGGTTGCATTGCGTATGCGTTGGTTCCAAATGCAAAGAGGACCAAGTTGGATGCCAAGGGCATCAAGTGTCTCTTTCTTGGGTATTGTGAGGGAACCAAGGCCTATAGGCTGATGCGTGTGGACACCAAGGCCATCATCAAGTGTAGGGATGTGACATTTTTGGAAGATGGAGGAGCTGATTTTAAGCACTTGGAGGTGAGCCCAAGTGGGAGAAGTGGAGGACCAGCCCAAAGTGTGGGCTCAACTCCAAGAGTTGACATTGAAGAAGGGGGAGATGAAGATGAAGAAGATTTGGAGGAACCCAAGGAGGAGGTGGTGTTACCGCAGCGCAAGAAGATATCAACTACTTGCTCACCAAAGGAGCAAGAGAAGACCAGACCAGCCCTTGAAAGAGCCACGTGAGGAGCCCCATGAGGAGCCAAGATACCCCACAAGGACTCGCAAGCCACCACTTGGGGATTGGTGGATGAACCACATTCTTCCTCCACCACATGAAGATCAAGCAAATGTGGCTTTTCTTGGAGACCCATCTACACTTGGAGAGGTGCTGAATTGTGAAGATGCAAGCAAGTGGGAGGTGGCTATGGAAGAAGAGTACAAGGCCCTCATTCACAAGGGCACTTGGGAGCTTGCACCCCTTCCTCCCAATAGATCAAGTGTGGGTTGTAAGTGGGTTTTCCACCAAAAGGGATGCTTTGGGGCATGTGGTGAGGTATAAAGCAAGGCTGGTTGCACGGGGTTCACCCAAGTGGAGGGGGTGGATTTCAATGAGACATTTGCCCCGTTGCAAAATTCAACACAATTCGGTGTGTTGTGAGCATTAGGGGCAGCCATGGACCTTGAGATGCACAACATGGATGTGAAGACCGCCTTCCTCAACCCCAAGTTGGAGGAGGTCATCTACATGGATCAACCCCAAGGATTTGTGCAACAAGGCAAGGAGCATCTCTCAAGCAAGCAAGTTGAAGAAGGCACTTCCCGGTTTGAAGCAATCCGGGAGGGCATGGTATCAAGATATTGATGCCATGTTTGTGAGGAAAGGCTTCCAAAGAGGCCACGCTGACCACTCTTTGTATATCATGCAAAGTAGTGAGTTTCTTGTGATTGTTGTGTTGTATGTTGATGATTTGATAATCCTTGCAAGTAGCATGACCAAGATGTTGGAGGTGAAGGCTATGCTCAAGGAGGAGTATGAGATGACGGATTTGGGAGAGCTAAGCTATTGCCTTGGAGTGGAGTTCAAGAGGGATAGGGCTGCCCGCACCATCACCATGAGTCAACACAAGTACCTTGAGGAGATTCTCAAGAGGTTCAAGATGGAGGATTGCAAGGCCATAGGTACACCACTTGACACTCATGTGAAGTTGCCCAAGCTCACGGAGGCTGATTTTGAAGAGGTGAACGCTGAAATGGCAAGTGTGCCATACAAGGCTGCGGTTGGGTGCCTCATGTATGCCATGGTGGCTACAAGGCCCGATTTGGCCTTTCCGTGAGTGTTGTGAGTCAACACATGTCCAAGTATGGCCCAATGCATTGGGCAGGGTGAAGAGGGTCATGAGGTACCTCAAGGTACACTTAAGCTAGAGTTGCAACTTGGAGGTGCAAATTTGTTGCTACGTGGCTATTGTGATGCGATTGGGCGGTGATGAAGGAGATAGGAGATCCACCACCGGTTATGTTTTTATGCTTGGAGTGGGTGCCATTTCGTGGAACTCTAAGAGGCAACCCACCATAGCACTCTCTACAACGGAGGCTGAATACATGGCCATGAGCCAATGTACCAAGGAAGCCATTTGGTTGAGGCAACTCTTGGCTGATGTTGGCTTTGTTCAACAAGGCGGCACACAAGTTTTGTGTGACAACCAAGGAGCTATTGCCTTGGCCAAGAATCCTTTGCACCACTCACGAACCAAGCATATTGATGTGCAACATCATTTTATTCGTGAGCAAGTGGGAGGATCAAGTGATTGAGCTCAAGTATGTGCCTACCCAAGCTATGGTTGCTGATGTGCTAACCAAGGCCCTTGGAAAGTCACAACACTTGATCTTGATTGAGAAGATGGGGCTTAGTGCCTTTGCCCACTAGCAAAGTGGGAGTGTTGAGAAACATGTACCTATTGGAGTAGATAGTGTACTTGGAGTTTAGGAGTAGACCTACACGCTTAGTTAGTTCGTAGACTCCATTAGGTGTTGCTTGTAGTCAAAGGCAGCCCATAGTGGTGAGTTATCCCACATGGTTAGGAAACAAGTAGAGGAGGCTTCCTCCTACTTGTATTCAGCCCATGCATGGCTGATGTTATCCAATACCATCTAAGTAAAGTTTTTCCCTTCAATCTCAATAGGTTATGGGCCCACGCACGTCGTGGTGCGCTTGAAGGAGAAATTCAGATCATTTGGAGAGGATCGTGGAGCTTGTGGACAAAACCAGCCTTGTTTACATGTGTGCACCTTCAAACCAATTGGTGTAAGTCCATTTCCAAAGGAGAAGTCTTGAAGTGCATTTTCTTTGGAGTTTGTTGGCTGAAGTTGGAGTTGTTGAGTGCATTTGAGTGTGAGGTTGTGTTTTGAGAGAGATCAGACCTTGTTAGGGCTGGTTGCATACTCTTTGATTGAGTTTGTGCTTAGATTTGCACATTGGGAGCCAATTAGGGCTGATTGTGCACTTGGGTGCATTAGGGATTGCAATTGAGGCAATTGCAATCTTGTGAGAGTGTTTAGAGTGCATTGGGAGCATCTTTGAGTTGAATGAGGAGTTTGCCATTCATTAGAGTGCTGATTTGAGCTCTTGTGAGAGAATGTTGCACATTTGTGCATTGTTGAGTTGATCAAGGGCTGATTTGTGCTCTTGTGAGTGAATGTGGAACTTTTGAGCATTGGAGAGTTGGAGAGAGATCTAGATCTAGATCTAGATCTGATTTGATGAAGTGAGTGCATTGGTGAGTTGGAGAGGGCTGATTTTTGCACCCTTTTGAGTGAGTGAGGCGAGCTTCTTGCATTTGCGATTGCAAGAGAGCTGATTACACTTGTGTGAGTGATTAGGGCAAGTTTGAGTGTCCATTAGGGCTGAATTCAGCCCTTGTGAGCTTTGTGGAGTGATTGTGAGCAAATTAGAGTCATTTACTCATTTGGATCCCTTGCAAGGGCTGATTGGGAGTATCTTAGCTCCTTGAGGTGTGCATTGCACAATTTGAGTGAAGTTAGTGGCTGAATTGAAGAGCTTCTTGCGTAGGCAGCTCATGTGGGTGTTGTGAGCAAGATTAGGGTCTGATTTGGTGCTAAGTGTGCTGATCTACTTGAGGGAGGTGTTTCTTTGTGGTCCATTGGGTTGAGAGCTCCTTGTAAGGGCTGGTTGGCGAATTTCAGCCCATTGCCTTTGTTTTAGGGCTTGTAGGGAGGTTGAGTTGAGTTTGTCAACTCCTCTACCCTCCTTAGGTGCTGCCATCAAGTGGGAGCTACTTCAACATGGCTGCAAGTGAAGGAGATGGCGTGCGCATCATCGACAAGTTCAACGGCGTCAACTTTGGCATGTGGAAGTTCAAAATGGAGATGATACTTGCGGAGAAGGACTTGTGGGATGTGGCGGATGGGAGTGAGGAGCCTCCAAGTGAAGATGCTGATTTTAAGACCAAGAAGGCGTTTGAGAGAAGGGAGAAGAAGGCCTTTGCTCTCATCGTCACCAATCTTGCGGATCAGCAAATTGCACACATCCGCCATTGCAAAACACCAGCGGAAGCGTGGAGTACGCTTTGCAATATCCAAGAGACCAAGAGTCTCTCGAACATCTTATTTCTACGGCGACGATTCTTCACTACCAAGATGCAAGAGGAGGATGACTTGTTGGATCATGTCAACAAGATCAAGGCATTGGCATCTGAATTAGCTTGCTTGGAGGCACCCGTTACGGAAGGTGATGTCGTCATGACATTGTTGGAGAGCTTGCCACCATCTTTTGAGTTCCTTATCACGGCTTTGGAGACAAGGCCAATGAAGGAGCTGACCTTGGAGTTTGTCACGGCGCGTTTGATGCATGAGGTGACCAAGCGCAAGGAGAATGAGCCCCAAGGAGAGGGATCAGCCCTTGTGTCAAGATTCGGCAAGGGAGGCAACACCAAGGCATTTAAGGAGACAAGAACATGCTTCAAGTGTGGCAAACCGGGCCACATTGCCAAGTTTTGTAGGGCCAACCAAGCCCAAGGCAAGGAGAGTGCACATCAAGCGTCCAAAGTGGAGGATGAGGAGGATTTCGCCTTTGCTACACATGGAGGAGGAGAGAAGGCCAACATGTTCACTTGGATTGTCGATTCGGGGCCACACAACACATGACCAGCCATCGAGATGCCTTTCACACCTATCAATTCCGTTACGGGAAGAAGATTTACATGGGAGACAATGGCATGGTTGAGGCACTTGGCATAGGGGAGGTGCGTGTGGAGGTGCAAGACAAGGGGCAGCCTAAGAGGGATCACCATTCGTGAGGTGCTCCATGTGCCCAAGTTGCATGCCAACTTGCTTTCTTTAAAGCAAATTGGCTTTGGGAGGTTTGAAGGTGCAATTCAACACTGTGGGGTGTGTTGTGAGGTCACCAAGTGGTATGTTGATTGCATCAGCCCCTCGTGAGGGCAATTTGTACCTTCTCAAATTCACCAAGGTGAATGGGAGTTCATTTGCTTGTGTGGCTCATGGATCAGCCCATGAAGAGCTTGTGAATCTTTGGCATAGGAGGCTTGGGCACTTGAATTTGAAGAGCTTGAAGGGCCTCCAACACATTGTGAAGGGGCTGGACCTCTCTTCTTGCAAGCATGATTGGAGTTCCTTGGCTTGCAAGGGGTGCATTGAGGGCAAGCAAGCAAGGCAGCCCTTCCCCAAGCATGGAGCAACAAGGGCCACCAAGAAATTGGAGTTGGTGCATTCGGACGTGTGCGGGCCAATGAAGACCACTTCCATTGGAGGAGCAAGGTATTTTGTCACCTTTATAGATGATTTCACACGCAAGATATGGGTGTATATGATGAAGTGCAAAAGTGAGGTGTTTGGGCGTTTTGAGACTTGGAAGGCGCTTGTGGAGGCGCAATCTGATTGCAAGGTGAAGGTGCTGCGGTCGGATAATGGAGGGGAGTATGTGTCCAAGGCATTTGAGAACTTCCTCAAAGCCCATGGCATTGAGCACCACACATCAGCCCCTTACACGCCTCAACAAAATGGTGTTGCGGAGCGTGCAAACCGCACCATTGTGGAGATGGCAAGGGCCATGATTCATGGCCAAGGGCTCAAGTATGAGCTATGGGGTGAGGCCGTGAGTAATGCGGTGTACACAAGAACCGCCGCCCCACTCAAGCATTGGTAAGCAAGACACCTCAAGAAGCTTGGAGTGGAGTGAGGCCCCATGTCTCATCATATGCGTGTTTTTGGTTGCATTGCGTATGCGTTGGTTCCAAATGCAAAGAGGACCAAGTTGGATGCCAAGGGCATCAAGTGTCTCTTTCTTGGGTATTGTGAGGGAACCAAGGCCTATAGGCTGATGCGTGTGGACACCAAGGCCATCATCAAGTGTAGGGATGTGACATTTTTGGAAGATGGAGGAGCTGATTTTAAGCACTTGGAGGTGAGCCCAAGTGGGAGAAGTGGAGGACCAGCCCAAAGTGTGGGCTCAACTCCAAGAGTTGACATTGAAGAAGTGGGAGATGAAGATGAAGAAGATTTGGAGGAACCCAAGGAGGAGGTGGTGTTACCGCAGCGCAAGAAGATATCAACTACTTGCTCACCAAAGGAGCAAGAGAAGGACCAGCCCTTGGAAGAGCCACGTGAGGAGCCCCATGAGGAGCCAAGATACCCCACAAGGACTCGCAAGCCACTTGGGGATTGGTGGATGAACCACATTCTTCCTCCACCACATGAAGATCAAGCAAATGTGGCTTTTCTTGGAGACCCATCTACACTTGGAGAGGTGCTGAATTGTGAAGATGCAAGCAAGTGGGAGGTGGCTATGGAAGAAGAGTACAAGGCCCTCATTCACAAGGGCACTTGGGAGCTTGCACCCCTTCCTCCCAATAGATCAAGTGTGGGTTGTAAGTGGGTTTCTCCACCAAAAGGGATGCTTTGGGGCATGTGGTGAGGTATAAAGCAAGGCTGGTTGCACGGGGGTTCACCCAAGTGGAGGGGGTGGATTTCAATGAGACATTTGCCCCCGTTGCAAAATTCAACACAATTCGGTGTGTTGTGAGCATTGGGGCAGCCATGGACCTTGAGATGCACAACATGGATGTGAAGACCGCCTTCCTCAACCCCAAGTTGGAGGAGGTCATCTACATGGATCAACCCCAAGGATTTGTGCAACAAGGCAAGGAGCATCTCAAGTGCAAGTTGAAGAAGGCACTTCCCGGTTTGAAGCAATCCGGGAGGGCATGGTATCAAGATATTGATGCCATGTTTGTGAGGAAAGGCTTCCAAAGAGGCCACGCTGATCACTCTTTGTATATAATGCAAAGTAGTGAGTTTCTTGTGATTGTTGTGTTGTATGTTGATGATTTGATAATCCTTGCAAGTAGCATGACCAAGATGTTGGAGGTGAAGGCTATGCTCAAGGAGGAGTATGAGATGACGGATTTGGGAGAGCTAAGCTATTGCCTTGGAGTGGAGTTCAAGAGGGATAGGGCTGCACGCACCATCACCATGAGTCAACACAAGTACCTTGAGGAGATTCTCAAGAGGTTCAAGATGGAGGATTGCAAGGCCATAGGTACACCACTTGACACTCATGTGAAGTTGCCCAAGCTCGCGGAGGCTGATTTTGAAGAGGTGAAGGCTGAAATGGCAAGTGTGCCATACAAGGCTGCGGTTGGGTGCCTCATGTATGCCATGGTGGCTACAAGGCCCGATGTGGCCTTTCCGGTGAGTGTTGTGAGTCAACACATGTCCAAGTATGGCCCAATGCATTGGGCAGCGGTGAAGAGGGTCATGAGGTACCTCCAAGGTACACTTAAGCTAGAGTTGCAACTTGGAGGTGCAAATTTGTTGCTACGTGGCTATTGTGATGCAGATTGGGCCGGTGATGAAGGAGATAGGAGATCCACCACCGGTTATGTTTTTATGCTTGGAGTGGGTGCCATTTCGTGGAACTCTAAGAGGCAACCCACCATAGCACTCTCTACAACGGAGGCTGAATACATGGCCATGAGCCAATGTACCAAGGAAGCCATTTGGTTGAGGCAACTCTTGGCTGATGTTGGCTTTGTTCAACAAGGCGGCACACAAGTTTTGTGTGACAACCAAGGAGCTATTGCCTTGGCCAAGAATCCTACACACCACTCACGAACCAAGCATATTGATGTGCAACATCATTTTATTCGTGAGCAAGTGGAGGATCAAGTGATTGAGCTCAAGTATGTGCCTACCCAAGCTATGGTTGCTGATGTGCTAACCAAGGCCCTTGGAAAGTCACAACACTTGATCTTGATTGAGAAGATGGGGCTTAGTGCCTTTGCCCACTAGCAAAGTGGGAGTGTTGAGAAACATGTACCTATTGGAGTAGATAGTGTACTTGGAGTTTAGGAGTAGAACTACACGCTTAGTTAGTTCGTAGACTCCATTAGGTGTTGCTTGTAGTCAAAGGCAGCCCATAGTGGTGAGTTATCCCACATGGTTAGGAAACAAGTAGAGGAGGCTTCCTCCTACTTGTATTCAGCCCATGCATGGCTGATGTTATCCAATACCATCTAAGTAAAGTTTTTCCCTTCAATCTCAATATTCACCTCTTCAAAATCAGCCTCCGTGAGCTTGGGCAACTTCACATGAGTGTCAAGTGGTGTACCTATGGCCTTGCAATCCTCCATCTTGAACCTCTTGAGAATCTCCTCAAGGTACTTGTGTTGACTCATGGTGATGGTGCGGGCAGCCTTATCCCTCTTGAACTCCACTCCAAGGCAATAGCTTAGCTCTCCCAAATCCGTCATCTCATACTCCTCCTTGAGCATAGCCTTCACCTCCAACATCTTGGTCATGCTACTTGCAAGGATTATCAAATCATCCACATACAAGACAACAATCACAAGAAACTCACTACTTTGCATGATATACAAAGAGTGATCAGCGTGGCCTCTTTGGAAGCCTTTCCTCACAAACATGGCATCAATATCTTGATACCATGCCCTCCCGGATTGCTTCAAACCGGGAAGTGCCTTCTTCAACTTGCACTTGAGATGCTCCTTGCCTTGTTGTACAAATCCTTGGGGTTGATCCATGTAGATGACCTCCTCCAACTTGGGGTTGAGGAAGGCGGTCTTCACATCCATGTTGTGCATCTCAAGGTCCATGGCTGCCCCAATGCTCACAACACACCGAATTGTGTTGAATTTTGCAACGGGGACAAATGTCTCATTGAAATCCACCCCCTCCACTTGGGTGAACCCCCGTGCAACCAGCCTTGCTTTATACCTCACCACATGCCCCAAAGCATCCCTTTTGGTGGAGAAAACCCACTTACAACCCACACTTGATCTATTGGGAGGAAGGGGTGCAAGCTCCCAAGTGCCCTTGTGAATGAGGGCCTTGTACTCTTCTTCCATAGCCACCTCCCACTTGCTTGCATCTTCACAATTCAAGACCTCTCCAAGTGTAGATGGGTCTCCAAGAAAAGCCACATTTGCTTGATCTTCATGTGGTGGAGGAAGAATGTGGTTCATCCACCAATCCCCAAGTGGCTTGCGAGTCCTTGTGGGGTATCTTGGCTCCTCATGGGGCTCCTCACGTGGCTCTTCCAAGGGCTGGTCCTTCTCTTGCTCCTTTGGTGAGCAAGTAGTTGATATCTTCTTGCGCTGCGGTAACACCACCTCCTCCTTGGGTTCCTCCAAATCTTCTTCATCTTCATCTCCCCCTTCTTTGATGTCAACTCTTGGAGTTGAGCCCACACTTTGGGCTGGTCCTCCACTTCTCCCACTTGGGCTCACCTCCAAGTGCTTAAGATCAGCTCCTCCATCTTCCAAAAATGTCACATCCCTACACTTGATGATGGCCTTGGTGTCCACACGCATCAGCCTATAGGCCTTCGTTCCCTCACAATACCCAAGAAAGAGACACTTGATGCCTTTGGCATCCAACTTGGTCCTCTTTGCATTTGGAACCAACGCATACGCAATGCAACCAAAAACACGCATATGAGAGACATGGGGCCTCACTCCACTCCAAGCTTCTTGAGGTGTCTTGCTTACCAATGCTTGAGTGGGGCAGCGGTTCCTTGTGTACACCGCATTACTCACGGCCTCACCCCATAGCTCATACTTGAGCCCTTGGCCATGAATCATGGCCCTTGCCATCTCCACAATGGTGCGGTTTGCACGCTCCGCAACACCATTTTGTTGAGGCGTGTAAGGGGCTGATGTGTGGTGCTCAATGCCATGGGCTTTGAGGAAGTTCTCAAATGCCTTGGACACATACTCCCCTCCATTATCCGACCGCAGCACCTTCACCTTGCAATCAGATTGCGCCTCCACAAGCGCCTTCCAAGTCTCAAAACGCCCAAACACCTCACTTTTGCACTTCATCATATACACCCATATCTTGCGTGTGAAATCATCTATAAAGGTGACAAAATACCTTGCTCCTCCAATGGAAGTGGTCTTCATTGGCCCGCACACGTCCGAATGCACCAACTCCAATTTCTTGGTGGCCCTTGTTGCTCCATGCTTGGGGAAGGGCTGCCTTGCTTGCTTGCCCTCAATGCACCCTTGCAAGCCAAGGAACTCCAATCATGCTTGCAAGAAGAGAGGTCCAGCCCTTCACAATGTGTTGGAGGCCCTTCAAGCTCTTCAAATTCAAGTGCCCAAGCCTCCTATGCCAAAGATTCACAAGCTCTTCATGGGCTGATCCATGAGCCACACAAGCAAATGAACTCCCATTCACCTTGGTGAATTGAAGTAGATACAAATTGCCCTCACGAGGGGCTGATGCAATCAAAGCACCACTTGGAGACCTCACAACACACCCCACATTGTTGAATTGCGCCTTCAAACCTCCCATAGCCAATTTGCTTACCGAAAGCAAGTTGGCATGCAACTTGGGCACATGGAGCACCTCACGAATGGTGATCCTCTTAGGCTGCCCCTTGTCTTGCACCTCCACATGCACCTCCCCTATGCCAAGTGCCTCCACCATGCCATTGTCTCCCATGTAAATCTTCTTCCCCGTAACGGATTGATAGGTGTGAAAGGCATCTCGATGGCTGGTCATGTGTTGTGTGGCCCCCGAATCGACAATCCAAGTGAACATGTTGGCCTTCTCTCCTCCTCCATGGGTAGCAAAGGCGAAATTCTCCTCATCCTCCTCTTTGGACGCTTGATGTGCACTCTCCTTGCCTTGGGCTTGGTTGGCCCTACAAAACTTGGCAATGTGGCCCGGTTTCCCACACTTGAAGCATGTTCTTGTCTCCTTAAATGCCTTGGTGTTGCCTCCCTTGCCGAATCTTGACACAAGGGCTGATCCCTCTCCTTGGGGCTCATTCTCTTTGCGCTTGGTCACCTCATGCATCAAACGCGCCGTGACAAACTCCAAGGTCAGCTCCTTCATTGGCCTTGTCTCCAAAGCCGTGATAAGGAACTCAAAAGATGGTGGCAAGCTCTCCAACAATGTCATGACGACATCACCTTCCGTAACGGGTGCCTCCAAGCAAGCTAATTCAGATGCCAATGCCTTGATCTTGTTGACATGATCCAACAAGTCATCCTCCTCTTGCATCTTGGTAGTGAAGAATCGTCGCCGTAGAAATAAGATGTTCGAGAGACTCTTGTGTTGAGGAAACATGTACCTATTGATGTAGATAGTGTACATGGAGTTATAGGAGTAGAACTATGCACTTAGTTAGTTCATAGACTCCATTAGGTGTTGCTTGTAGTCAAAGGCAGCCCATAGTGGTGAGTTATCCCACATGGTTAGGAGGTATGTAGAGGAGGCTTCCTACTACTTGTATTCAGCCCTTGCATGGCTGAAGTTATCCAATACCATCTAAGTAAAGCTTTTCCCTTCAATCTCAATAGGTTATGGGCCCACGCACGTGTTGGTGCTCTTGAAGGAGAAATTCATTTCATTTGGAGAGGATCGTGGAGCTTGTGGGGCAAACCAGCCTTGTGTTCCCTCTTGCACCTTCAAACCATTTGGTGTAAGTCCATTTCCAAGAGAGAAGTCTTGAGTGCATTTTCTTTTGGGGTTTTGTTGGCTGAAGTTGGTGTTTTTGAGTGCACTTGAGTGTGAGGTTGTGTTTGGAAGAGATCAGACCTTGATAGGGCTGGTTGCATGCTCTTACATTGGGTTTGTGCTTAGAATTGCACATTGGGAGCCATTTAGGGCTGATTGTGCACTTGGGTGCATTAGGGATTGCATTTGAGGCATTTGCAATTTTGGGAGACTGTTTTGAGTGCTTTGAGTGCTTTAGAGGGCTGATTTGAAGCTCTTGTGAGTGAATGTGGCACATTTGTGCATTGATGAGTTGAACAAGGGCTGACTTGAGCTTTTGTGAGTAAATGTTGCACTTTGGTGCATTGGTGAGTTGAAGAAGGGCTGATTTGAGCTCTTGTGAGTGATTGTGGCACATTTGTGCATTGGTGAGTTGAAGAAGAGCTGATTTGAGCTCTTGTGAGTGATTGTGGCACATTTGTGCATTGGTGAGTTGAAGAAGGGCTGATTTGAGATCTTGAGAGTGGATGTTGCACATTTGTGCATTTGTGAATGAGAGAAGGGCTGATTTGTGCTCTTGTGAGTGAATCTTGCACATTTGTGCATTGGTGAGTTGAAGAGGGCTGATTTGAGCACTTGTGAGTGATTGGAGCTAGTTTCTTGCATTTGTGATTGCAAGAGGGCAGATTGCACCTCATTGAGTGATTAGGACAAGTTTGAGTGTCCATTAGGGCTGATTTCAGCCCTTGTGAGCTTTGTGGAGTGATTGTGAGCCATTTTGAGGCACTTGCTCATTTGGATCCATTGTAAGGGCTGATTGGGAGTTCCTTAGCTCCTAGAGGTGTGGATTGCACTACATTGTGAGTAAGTGGCTGAATTGAAGAAGTTCTTGCCTAGGTAGCCCATGTTGGTGTTTTTTTTTTTTTTTTTTTTTTTTTTTTTTTTTAGCCACATTAGGGTCTGATTTGGGGCTTAGTGAGCTGATCTACTTGAGGGAGGTGTTTGTGAGGTCCTTAAGGTTTAGATCTCCTTGTGAGGAGCTTGCAAGGGCTGGTTGGTGCAACTTCAGCCCTTTTGCCTTTGTTTTAGAGATTCTAGGGAGGCTGAATTGAGTTTGTCAACTCCCCAAGCTTCTTTAGGTGCTGCCATCAAGTGGGAGCTACTTCAACATGGCTGCGAGTGAAGGAGATGGCGTGCGCATCATCGACAAGTTCAATGGTGTCAACTTTGGCATGTGGAAGTTCAAGATGGAGATGATTCTTGCGGAGAAGGACTTATGGGATGTGGCTGATGGGGGTGAGGAGCCTCCAAGTGCTGATGCGGATCTCAAGACCAAGAAGGCGTTTGAGAGGAGGGAGAAGAAGGCTTTTGCTCTCATTGTGACCAATCTTGCGGATCAGCAAATAGCACACATCCGTCATTGCAAAACACCAGCGGAAGCGTGGACAACCCTTTGCAACATCCATGAGACTAAGAGTCTCTCCAACCTCCTATTTCTTCGGCGGCGGTTCTTCACTACCAAGATGCAAGAGGAGGATGACTTGTTGGATCATGTCAACAAGATCAAGGCATTGGCGCATGAGTTGGCTTGCTTGGAGGCACCCGTCACGGAAGGAGATGTGGTCATGACATTGTTAGAGAGCTTGCCACCATCCTTTGAGTTCCTCATCACCGCTTTGGAGACAAGGCCAATGAAGGAGCTGACCTTGGAGTTTGTTACAGCCCGTTTGATGCACGAGGTCACCAAGCGCAAGGAGAATGAACCCCAAGGAGAGGGATCAGCGCTTGTGTCAAGATTTGCCAAGGGAGGCAATAGCAAGGATTGCAAGGAGACAAGAACATGCTACAAGTGTGGCAAACTTGGCCACATTGCTCGGTTTTGTAGGGCCAGCAAAGCCCAAGGCAAGGAGAGTGCACATCAAGCCTCAAAAGTTGAGGATGGAGATGATTTCGCCTTTTCTACACATGGAGGAGGAGAGAAGGCGGACATGTTCACTTGGATTGTGGATTCCGGCGCCACACAACACATGACCAGCCATCGAGATGCCTTCCACACCTATCAACCGGTTACGGGGAAGAAGATTTACATGGGAGATAATGGCATGGTGGAGGCTATTGGCATAGGGGAGGTGTATGTGGAGGGGCAACACAAGGGGCAGCCCAAGAGGATCACCATCCGTGAGGTGCTCCATGTGCCCAAGTTGCATGCCAACTTGCTTTCGGTAAGCAAATTGGCTTTGGGAGGTTTGAAGGTGCAATTCAACAATGTAGGGTGTGTTGTGAGGTCACCAAGTGGGCTTTGGATTGCATCAGCCCCTTGTGAGGGAAAATTGTATCTACTCAAATTCACCAAGGTGAATGGGAGTTCATTTGCTTGTGTGGCTCAAGGATCAGCCCATGAAGAGCTTGTGGAGCTTTGGCATAGGAGGCTTAGGCACTTGAATTTGAAGAGCTTGAAGGGCCTCCAACACATTGTGAAGGGGCTGGACCTCTCTTCTTGCAAGCACGATTGGAGTTCCTTGGCTTGCAAGGGGTGCATTGAGGGCAAGCAAGCAAGGCAGCCCTTCCCCAAGCATGGAGCAACAAGGGCCACGAAGCCATTGGAGTTGGTGCATTCGGACGTGTACGGGCCAATGAAGACCACTTCCATTGGAGGAGCAAAGTATTTTGTCACCTTTATAGATGATTTCTCACGCAAAACATGGGTGTATATGCTGAAGTGCAAGAGTGAGGTGTTTGGGCGTTTTGAGACTTGGAAGGCGCTTGTGGAGGCCCAATCTGATTGCAAGGTGAAGGTGCTGCGGTCGGATAATGGAGGGGAGTATGTGTCCAAGGCATTTGAGAACTTCCTCAAAGCCCATGGCATTGAGCACCACACATCAGCGCCTTACACGCCTCAACAAAATGGTGTTGCGGAGCGTGCAAACCGCACCATTGTGGAGATGGCAAGGGCCATGATTCATGACCAAGGGCTCAAGTATGAGCTATGGGGAGAGGCCGTGAGCAATGCGGTGTACACAAGGAACCGCTGCCCCACTCAAGCATTGGTAAGCAAGACTCCTCAAGAGGCTTGGAGTGGAGTGAGGCCCCATGTGTCTCATATGCGTGTGTTTGGTTGCATTGCGTATGCGTTGGTTCCAAATGCCAAGAGGACCAAGTTGGATGCCAAGGGCATCAAGTGTCTTTTGCTTGGGTATTGTGAGGGAACGAAGGCCTATAGGCTGATGCGTGTGGATACCAAGGCCATTATCAAGTGTAGAGATGTAACATTCTTGGAAGACGGAGGAGCTGATTTTAAGTGCTTGGAGGTGAGCCCAAGTGGGAGAAGTGGAGGACCAGCCCAAAGTGTGGGCTCAACTCCAAGAGATGACATTGAAGAAGTGGGAGATGAAGATGAAGAAGATTTGGAGAAGCCCAAGGAGGAGGTGGTGTTACCGCAGCGGAAGGAGATATCAAGTACTAACTCACCCAAGGAGCAAGAGAAGGACCAGCCCATGGAGGAGCCACGGGAGCAGCCTTTAGAAGAGCCAAGATACCCCACAAGGACTCGCAAGCCACTTGGGGATTGGTGGAAGAACCATATTCTTCCTCCCCAACATGAGGATCAAGCGAATGTGGCATTTCTTGGAATCCCATGGACACTTGTTGATTTGTGATGATTCAAGCAAGTGGGAGGTAGTTATGGTTGCTGATGTCCTAACTAATGCGCTTGGAAAGTTTTGATGTTGATTGACAAAAAGGTCTTTGGTGCCTTTGCCCATTAGCAAAGTGGGAGTGTTGAGGAAACATGTACCTATTGATGTAGATAGTGTACATGGAGTTATAGGAGTAGAACTATGCACTTAGTTAGTTCATAGACTCCATTAGGTGTTGCTTGTAGTCAAAGGCAGCCCATAGTGGTGAGTTATCCCACATGGTTAGGAGGTATGTAGAGGAGGCTTCCTACTACTTGTATTCAGCCCTTGCATGGCTGAAGTTATCCAATACCATCTAAGTAAAGCTTTTCCCTTCAATCTCAATATCTTGGTCTCATGGATATTGCAAAGCGTACTCCACGCTTCCGCTGGTGTTTTGCAATGGCGGATGTGTGCAATTTGCTGATCCGCAAGATTGGTGACGATGAGAGCAAAGGCCTTCTTCTCCCTTCTCTCAAACGCCTTCTTGGTCTTGAAATCAGCATCTTCACTTGGAGGCTCCTCACTCCCATCCGCCACATCCCACAAGTCCTTCTCCGCAAGAATCATCTCCATTTTGAACTTCCACATGCCAAAGTTGACACCGTTGAACTTGTCGATGATGCGCACGCCATCTCCTTCACTTGCAGCCATGTTGAAGTAGCTCCCACTTGATGGCAGCACCTAAGGAGGGTAGAGGAGTTGACAAACTCAACTCAACCTCCCTACAAGCCCTAAAACAAAGGCAATGGGCTGAAATTCGCCAACCAGCCCTTACAAGGAGCTCTCAACCCAATGGACCACAAAGAAACACCTCCCTCAAGTAGATCAGCACACTTAGCACCAAATCAGACCCTAATCTTGCTCACAACACCCACATGAGCTGCCTACGCAAGAAGCTCTTCAATTCAGCCACTAACTTCACTCAAATTGTGCAATGCACACCTCAAGGAGCTAAGATACTCCCAATCAGCCCTTGCAAGGGATCCAAATGAGTAAATGACTCTAATTTGCTCACAATCACTCCACAAAGCTCACAAGGGCTGAATTCAGCCCTAATGGACACTCAAACTTGCCCTAATCACTCACACAAGTGTAATCAGCTCTCTTGCAATCGCAAATGCAAGAAGCTCGCCTCACTCACTCAAAAGGGTGCAAATCAGCCCTCTCCAACTCACCAATGCACTCACTTCATCAAATCAGATCTAGATCTAGATCTAGATCTCTCTCCAACTCTCCAATGCTCAAAAGTTCCACATTCACTCACAAGAGCACAAATCAGCCCTTGATCAACTCAACAATGCACAAATGTGCAACATTCTCTCACAAGAGCTCAAATCAGCACTCTAATGAATGGCAAACTCCTCATTCAACTCAAAGATGCTCCCAATGCACTCTAAACACTCTCACAAGATTGCAATTGCCTCAATTGCAATCCCTAATGCACCCAAGTGCACAATCAGCCCTAATTGGCTCCCAATGTGCAAATCTAAGCACAAACTCAATCAAAGAGTATGCAACCAGCCCTAACAAGGTCTGATCTCTCTCAAAACACAACCTCACACTCAAATGCACTCAACAACTCCAACTTCAGCCAACAAACTCCAAAGAAAATGCACTTCAAGACTTCTCCTTTGGAAATGGACTTACACCAATTGGTTTGAAGGTGCACACATGTAAACAAGGCTGGTTTTGTCCACAAGCTCCACGATCCTCTCCAAATGATCTGAATTTCTCCTTCAAGCGCACCACGACGTGCGTGGGCCCATAACCTATTGAGATTGAAGGGAAAAACTTTACTTAGATGGTATTGGATAACATCAGCCATGCATGGGCTGAATACAAGTAGGAGGAAGCCTCCTCTACTTGTTTCCTAACCATGTGGGATAACTCACCACTATGGGCTGCCTTTGACTACAAGCAACACCTAATGGAGTCTACGAACTAACTAAGCGTGTAGTTCTACTCCTAAACTCCAAGTACACTATCTACTCCAATAGGTACATGTTTCTCAATATCCTTCTCTCTCTCTATCGAGCTTCAATAGGTTATGGGCCCACTACTCTTGTAGTGAGGTTGAGTTGGAGTACATTTGGAGGCTTGGGGAGGTCTTGGAGGTTTTGCAAGCACTTGTTGGGCTGACTTGCACTACCTGGAGGTTCTTGGAGCTTTGGAGGTGCACTTAGAGCCATTTTGTTAGAGATAGGTTGCTCGTAGTTTAGAAGAGCAGCTAATAGTTATAAGAGTATGTTCTAGTAAGGAATAGAAGCGAGGTGTTAGTCCTTTAGAGTGTGTGAAGAGGGCTGGTCCTAAGAGCCTTAGAGAGAGAAGAGAGGACTTGGCCTCTCGGTTATCCCATATTGATTGTAGCACCATGTGCCTACCTATGGATATATAAGCAAGGGCTTGGAATGAGTATGTATCTCATTCAAGCATTCATTGCTCTACCTTGTGTGTAAGCTTTGATGTTTGTATTCTCTCTCACCCTCTATTGAGCTTCAATAGGTTATGGGCCGACTACTCTTGTAGTGAGGTTGAGTTAGAATACATTTGGAGGCTTGGAGAGGTCAAGGAGGTGTTGCACACACTTGGGGGGCTGATTTGCACTCCTTGGAGCTTTGGAGGTGCACTTGGAGCCATTTGGAGGTGTTTGCAACCATTTGGATGTGTTTGGAGGTAATTTGGAGGCATTTAACGTTGTTTTGCAACCATTTGGAGTTTTGGAGGTGCACTTGGAGGTGTGCAACCACTTGGAGGTGCTTGCAACCATTTGGAGCTTTGGAGGTGCACTTGGAGCCATTTGGAGGTGTTTGCAACCATTTAGAGGTGTTTGGAGGTGTTTGAAGGTGATTTGGAGCATTTGGAGGCAATTGAAGCACTTTGGAGGTGTTTGGAGGACTCTTGAAGGCATTGGAGTATTGTATGCTTCCCTTGTCTTAGGTAGAGTGATACTAACACAAGGAGGTGCTGATTTGCATTGTTGGCTACCAAATCCTTTGTTTGGAGTGGTTTTGAGCTTTTGGAGTGCTAATTGTGATCAACTTGAAGTGCACTTGAAGTATTGAGGGCTGAATCTAGCATTTGGGGTGCATGTGTGCACACAAAGGGCTGATTTGATCCATTGTGGTGCTAAAGTGGTGATTTGAGACTCCTAAGCCTAGTTTTGAGTGATTTGAAGGTCTACAAGCTTTCTTGACATATATTGGGGGCTGATCTAGTGAAGGGAGTGCACAAGTGCTCATTTGTGTGCATTGAGGGCTGATTTGAGCACTTTGAGGTGCAAAAGCGGTGGCTTGAGGCTTCCAAGCATAGATTTGAGTGATTTGTTGATCTAGAAGCTTCTTTGACATAGATTGAGGGCTGATCTAGTGTAGAGAGTGCACAAGTGCTCATTTGGAGGCATAGAGGGCTGATTTGACTGCTTACAGGTGCAAATACACCTTGTGTGTGTATTAGACATCTAGACCTAGCAATTGGTGGTCAAATAGCTTGAATGAGATCTGATGTGAGTGAGAGCAAGTGAAACTTGCTTGTTTGAGTGTTGGGGAGGCTTATTGAGCATTGTTTTGTGCTCAAGTGTGTTTGCACACTTGTAGGGGCTGATTTGAGTGCTTTGAGGTGCATTTACACCTTTAGAGTGTTGGAGAGATTTAGATCTAGTATTTGGAGGTCAAATAGCTTGAGTGTGATCTGATTTGAGTGGGAGCAAGTGGATCTTGCTCGTTTGAATATTGGAGGGGCTTATTGTGCATTGTTTTGTGCACAAGTGTGTTTGCACACTCCAAGAGGGCTGATTTGAGTCTTTGAAGCTAGATTTGAGTGGTTGGTGTGGTTAGGGCAGCGTTTGTGCTTTGCCATGGCTTCCTTGGAGGGTATTAGGGTGCTTGAGAAGTTCAATGGCACCAACTTCAACTTGTGGAAGTTCAAGATGAACTTGGCACTCGATTCCATGGACTTGTGGGAGATTGTTGAAGGCACGGAGGAGGCCCCACCATCTGATGCAAGTGACAAGGACAAGAAGGAGTACCAAAGAAGGGTGAGGAAGGCCATGTCCATGATTGGGCTCAACTTGGTGGATGCGCAACTTGCTCACATCAAGAGTTGCAAAGGACCAGCGGAAGCATGGAGGGTGCTTTGCAGCATCCATGAAATAAGAAGTTTGGCCAACATCCTCTTCTTGAGGCGCAAGTTCTTCACAATCAAGATGGAGGAAGGGGCTGACTTGTTGGAGCACATCAACAACATCAAGGCACTTGCGGATCAGCTTGCATGCTTGGATGTGCCCATGAAAGAAGAGGATATTGTTATGTCCTTGCTTGATAGTTTGCCACCATCATTTGAGCACTTGATAACGGCTTTAGAGACCTTGACCCTTGCTGATCTTAAAATGGAGTTTGTAGTGTCAAGGTTGATGCATGAAGTGTCCAAGAGAAAGGAGAAGGATGCTCAAAATGGTGAGGCAGCGTTGGTGGCGGCCCAAAACAAAGGGAGGATGTCAAATGGGCCAAGGTTGTGTTACAATTGTGGCAAGCCGGGCCACATTGCAAGGTTTTGCTTCCAAGACAAGATGAAAGAGAAGGAGAGTGCCAATGTTGCAAGAAACCAAGACAATGAGGAGGATTATGCGTTATTAAGCGCCGTTGTTGCAAACAAAGACAAGATGTGGGAGGAGCATGCCTTTGCTAATGGAGATGGAGATGACAACTCCATGGCCAAGTGGATCATGGATTCGGGAGCCACCAAGCACATGTCACCTCATAGGGCAGCGTTCCAAACATATGAGGTAATATCACCACCACGAAATGTGCACTTGGGAGATGATAGCGTTGTGCATGCGGTTGGAGTTGGCACCATTGTTGAAGAGGTGATAGTGATGGGAGTGAAGCACAAGATCAAGATAACGGAGGTGCTCCACATCCCCAAGTTAAAGAGGAACTTGATCTCCGTAGCTAAGCTTGCTCTAAAAGGTTTGAAGGTGGAGTTTAATGATGATGCATGCATTGTAAGGGCTGCCAATAGGAAGGTGATTGCTAGATTGCATAGAGTAGGGAGTTTGTATGAAATGCCCTTCTCCATGCATGAAATGGCCAATGTGGCACACCAAATGCCACAATCAGCCCCTTTGGGAGGTTGGCATAGTAACCATGGGCATTTGAATGTGAAGAGTATCAAGGCTATGGAAAGCATGGTGAATGACATGCAAATCAAGTGTCGTGATGTGGTGTTTTCTAAAAGCGCCAGTTGTAGAGGTGCAAATGTGGAGATGCATCCAAGTGGGAGTTTGGAGCCACCTACGGTGATTATGGTGGATGCGCCTCCAATTTCAGCATGCTTTGTACAAGAGGCAAAAGCTGGAGAGGAGCCAAATGCAATGCAAGAGTCACAAGAGACACAAGAGGAGGAGGTGGTGCAAGAGAGTCAACGACCACATGAAGAGATACGAGAAGGGCAGCGTGCAAATGGCTCAAGGTACCTAAGAAGGGAGAAGAGGCCACTTGGTGAGTGGTGGTTGAATCACATTTTTCCAACACGTAGTGTAGTAGATCATGCAAATGTAGATTGTTTTGATGAATCTTTGAGCTTGGGTGATGCTTTGCAAAGTATGGATGCAAGCAAGTGGGAGTTGGCCATGCAAGAGGAGTATGCATCTCTAATGACCTATGGCACATGAGGGTTGGCTCCATTGCCAAAGGGCCACAAGAGTGTTAAAGCATGGAGAGGTGAACTTGTGGTGTAACCCAACAGAGGAGATAGTGGTTGGTTTGTTGACGAAGGAAGTTGCTAAGGTGAAACACTAGAAGATTACAATGTGATGGGATTGCGAGATGGAAACTACTCGCAAAGTGGGAGTGTTAGAGATAGGTTGCTCGTAGTTTAGAAGAGCAACTAATAGTTATAAGAGTATGTTCTAGTAAGGAATAGAAGCGAGGTGTTAGTCCTTTAGAGTGTGTGAAGAGGGCTGGTCCTAAGAGCCTTAGAGAGAGAAGAGAGGACTTGGCCTCTCGGTTATCCCATATTGATTGTAGCACCATGTGCCTACCTATGGATATATAAGGAAGGGCTTGGAATGAGTATGTATCTCATTCAAGCAATCATTGCTCTACCTTGTGTGTAAGCTTTGATGTTTGTATTCCCTCTCTTCATCTATATTGAGTTTCAATAAAAATAAGCTACAATTGATAGAATGCATTTGTAAAGTATGGGATGAGGTTCCCTTAGTGCAATTGAAATGCCTCATTTCAACTATGGCCGATTGTATGAAAGCAATGATCTCAGCAGAGGTGGAAGCACTAGGTGGTAGATAGTGTAGAAGGAGAATACAAATGCTTATTCATTTTCTGGGTTTTTTGTTAGAGATAGGTTGCTCGTAGTTTAGAAGAGCAACTAATAGTTATAAGAGTATGTTCTAGTAAGGAATAGAAGCGAGGTGTTAGTCCTTTAGAGTGTGTGAAGAGGGCTGGTCCTAAGAGCCTTAGAGAGAGAAGAGAGGACTTGGCCTCTCGGTTATCTCATATTGATTGTAGCACCATGTGCCTACCTATGGATATATAAGCAAGGGCTTGGAATGAGTATGTATCTCATTCAAGCATTCATTGCTCTACCTTGTGTGTAAGCTTTGATGTTTGTATTCTCTCTCACCCTCTATTGAGCTTCAATAGGTTATGGGCCCACTACTCTTGTAGTGAGGTTGAGTTAGAATACATTTGGAGGCTTGGAGAGGTCAAGGAGGTGTTGCACACACTTGGGGGGCTGATTTGCACTCCTTGGAGCTTTGGAGGTGCACTTGGAGCCATTTGGAGGTGTTTGCAACCATTTGGATGTGTTTGGAGGTAATTTGGAGGCATTTAACGTTGTTTTGCAACCATTTGGAGTTTTGGAGGTGCACTTGGAGGTGTGCAACCACTTGGAGGTGCTTGCAACCATTTGGAGCTTTGGAGGTGCACTTGGAGCCATTTGGAGGTGTTTGCAACCATTTAGAGGTGTTTGGAGGTGTTTGAAGGTGATTTGGAGCATTTGGAGGACTCTTGAAGGCATTGGAGTATTGTATGCTTCCCTTGTCTTAGGTAGAGTGATAGTAACACAAGGAGGTGCTGATTTGCATTGTTGGCTACCAAATCCTTTGTTTGGAGTGGGTTTTGAGCTTTTGGAGTGCTAATTGTGATCAACTTGAAGTGCACTTGAAGTATTGAGGGCTGAATCTAGCATTTGGGGTGCATGTGTGCACACAAAGGGCTGATTTGATCCATTGTGGTGCTAAAGTGGTGATTTGAGACTCCTAAGCTTAGTTTTGAGTGATTTGAAGTTCTACAAGCTTTCTTGACATATATTGGGGGCTGATCTAGTGAAGGGAGTGCACAAGTGCTCATTTGTGTGCATTGAGGGCTGATTTGAGCACTTTGAGGTGCAAAAGCGGTGGCTTGAGGCTTCCAAGCATAGATTTGAGTGATTTGTTGATCTAGAAGCTTCTTTGACATAGATTGAGGGCTGATCTAGTGTAGAGAGTGCACAAGTGCTCATTTGGAGGCATAGAGGGCTGATTTGACTGCTTACAGGTGCAAATACACCTTGTGTGTGTATTAGACATCTAGACCTAGCAATTGGTGGTCAAATAGCTTGAATGAGATCTGATGTGAGTGAGAGCAAGTGAAACTTGCTTGTTTGAGTGTTGGGGAGGCTTATTGAGCATTGTTTTGTGCTCAAGTGTGTTTGCACACTTGTAGGGGCTGATTTGAGTGCTTTGAGGTGCATTTACACCTTTAGAGTGTTGGAGAGATTTAGATCTAGTATTTGGAGGTCAAATAGCTTGAGTGTGATCTGATTTGAGTGGGAGCAAGTGGATCTTGCTCGTTTGAATATTGGAGGGGCTTATTGTGCATTGTTTTGTGCACAAGTGTGTTTGCACACTCCAAGAGGGCTGATTTGAGTCTTTGAAGCTAGATTTGAGTGGTTGGTGTGGTTAGGGCAGCGTTTGTGCTTTGCCATGGCTTCCTTGGAGGGTATTAGGGTGCTTGAGAAGTTCAATGGCACCAACTTCAACTTGTGGAAGTTCAAGATGAACTTGGCACTCGATTCCATGGACTTGTGGGAGATTGTTGAAGGCACGGAGGAGGCCCCACCATCTGATGCAAGTGACAAGGACAAGAAGGAGTACCAAAGAAGGGTGAGGAAGGCCATGTCCATGATTGGGCTCAACTTGGTGGATGCGCAACTTGCTCACATCAAGAGTTGCAAAGGACCAGCGGAAGCATGGAAGGTGCTTTGCAACATCCATGAAACAAGAAGTTTGGCCAACATCCTCTTCTTGAGGCGCAAGTTCTTCACAATCAAGATGGAGGAAGGGGCTGACTTGTTGGAGCACATCAACAACATCAAGGCACTTGCGGATCAGCTTGCATGCTTGGATGTGCCCATGAAAGAAGAGGATATTGTTATGTCCTTGCTTGATAGTTTGCCACCATCATTTGAGCACTTGATAACGGCTTTAGAGACCTTGACCCTTGCTGATCTTAAAATGGAGTTTGTAGTGTCAAGGTTGATGCATGAAGTGTCCAAGAGAAAGGAGAAGGATGCTCAAAATGGTGAGGCAGCGTTGGTGGCGGCCCAAAACAAAGGGAGGATGTCAAATGGGCCAAGGTTGTGTTACAATTGTGGCAAGCCGGGCCACATTGCAAGGTTTTGCTTCCAAGACAAGATGAAAGAGAAGGAGAGTGCCAATGTTGCAAGAAACCAAGACAATGAGGAGGATTATGCGTTATTAAGCGCCGTTGTTGCAAACAAAGACAAGATGTGGGAGGAGCATGCCTTTGCTAATGGAGATGGAGATGACAACTCCATGGCCAAGTGGATCATGGATTCGGGAGCCACCAAGCACATGTCACCTCATAGGGCAGCGTTCCAAACATATGAGGTAATATCACCACCACGAAATGTGCACTTGGGAGATGATAGCGTTGTGCATGCGGTTGGAGTTGGCACCATTGTTGAAGAGGTGATAGTGATGGGAGTGAAGCACAAGATCAAGATAACGGAGGTGCTCCACATCCCCAAGTTAAAGAGAACTTGATCTCCGTAGCTAAGCTTGCTCTAAAAGGTTTGAAGGTGGAGTTTAATGATGATGCATGCATTGTAAGGGCTGCCAATAGGAAGGTGATTGCTAGATTGCATAGAGTAGGGAGTTTGTATGAAATGCCCTTCTCCATGCATGAAATGGCCAATGTGGCACACCAAATGCCACAATCAGCCCCTTTGGGAGGTTGGCATAGTAACCATGGGCATTTGAATGTGAAGAGTATCAAGGCTATGGAAAGCATGGTGAATGACATGCAAATCAAGTGTCGTGATGTGGTGTTTTCTAAAAGCGCCAGTTGTAGAGGTGCAAATGTGGAGATGCATCCAAGTGGGAGTTTGGAGCCACCTACGGTGATTATGGTGGATGCGCCTCAATTTCAGCATGCTTTGTACAAGAGGCAAAAGCTGGAGAGGAGCCAAATGCAATGCAAGAGTCACAAGAGACACAAGAGGAGGAGGTGGTGCAAGAGAGTCAACGACCACATGAAGAGATACGAGAAGGGCAGCGTGCAAATGGCTCAAGGTACCTAAGAAGGGAGAAGAGGCCACTTGGTGAGTGGTGGTTGAATCACATTTTTCCAACACGTAGTGTAGTAGATCATGCAAATGTAGATTGTTTTGATGAATCTTTGAGCTTGGGTGATGCTTTGCAAAGTATGGATGCAAGCAAGTGGGAGTTGGCCATGCAAGAGGAGTATGCATCTCTAATGACCTATGGCACATGAGGGTTGGCTCCATTGCCAAAGGGCCACAAGAGTGTTAAAGCATGGAGAGGTGAACTTGTGGTGTAACCCAACAGAGGAGATAGTGGTTGGTTTGTTGACGAAGGAAGTTGCTAAGGTGAAACACTAGAAGATTACAATGTGATGGGATTGCGAGATGGAAACTACTCGCAAAGTGGGAGTGTTAGAGATAGGTTGCTCGTAGTTTAGAAGAGCAACTAATAGTTATAAGAGTATGTTCTAGTAAGGAATAGAAGCGAGGTGTTAGTCCTTTAGAGTGTGTGAAGAGGGCTGGTCCTAAGAGCCTTAGAGAGAGAAGAGAGGACTTGGCCTCTCGGTTATCTCATATTGATTGTAGCACCATGTGCCTACCTATGGATATATAAGCAAGGGCTTGGAATGAGTATGTATCTCATTCAAGCATTCATTGCTCTACCTTGTGTGTAGTTTGATGTTTGATGTTTGTATTCTCTCTCACCCTCTATTGAGCTTCAATAGGTTATGGGCCCACTACTCTTGTAGTGAGGTTGAGTTAGAATACATTTGGAGGCTTGGAGAGGTCAAGGAGGTGTTGCACACACTTGGGGGGCTGATTTGCACTCCTTGGAGCTTTGGAGGTGCACTTGGAGCCATTTGGAGGTGTTTGCAACCATTTGGATGTGTTTGGAGGTAATTTGGAGGCATTTAACGTTGTTTTGCAACCATTTGGAGTTTTGGAGGTGCACTTGGAGGTGTGCAACCACTTGGAGGTGCTTGCAACCATTTGGAGCTTTGGAGGTGCACTTGGAGCCATTTGGAGGTGTTTGCAACCATTTAGAGGTGTTTGGAGGTGTTTGAAGGTGATTTGGAGCATTTGGAGGACTCTTGAAGGCATTGGAGTATTGTATGCTTCCCTTGTCTTAGGTAGAGTGATAGTAACACAAGGAGGTGCTGATTTGCATTGTTGGCTACCAAATCCTTTGTTTGGAGTGGTTTTGAGCTTTTGGAGTGCTAATTGTGATCAACTTGAAGTGCACTTGAAGTATTGAGGGCTGAATCTAGCATTTGGGGTGCATGTGTGCACACAAAGGGCTGATTTGATCCATTGTGGTGCTAAAGTGGTGATTTGAGACTCCTAAGCTTAGTTTTGAGTGATTTGAAGTTCTACAAGCTTTCTTGACATATATTGGGGGCTGATCTAGTGAAGGGAGTGCACAAGTGCTCATTTGTGTGCATTGAGGGCTGATTTGAGCACTTTGAGGTGCAAAAGCGGTGGCTTGAGGCTTCCAAGCATAGATTTGAGTGATTTGTTGATCTAGAAGCTTCTTTGACATAGATTGAGGGCTGATCTAGTGTAGAGAGTGCACAAGTGCTCATTTGGAGGCATAGAGGGCTGATTTGACTGCTTACAGGTGCAAATACACCTTGTGTGTGTATTAGACATCTAGACCTAGCAATTGGTGGTCAAATAGCTTGAATGAGATCTGATGTGAGTGAGAGCAAGTGAAACTTGCTTGTTTGAGTGTTGGGGAGGCTTATTGAGCATTGTTTTGTGCTCAAGTGTGTTTGCACACTTGTAGGGGCTGATTTGAGTGCTTTGAGGTGCATTTACACCTTTAGAGTGTTGGAGAGATTTAGATCTAGTATTTGGAGGTCAAATAGCTTGAGTGTGATCTGATTTGAGTGGGAGCAAGTGGATCTTGCTCGTTTGAATATTGGAGGGGCTTATTGTGCATTGTTTTGTGCACAAGTGTGTTTGCACACTCCAAGAGGGCTGATTTGAGTCTTTGAAGCTAGATTTGAGTGGTTGGTGTGGTTAGGGCAGCGTTTGTGCTTTGCCATGGCTTCCTTGGAGGGTATTAGGGTGCTTGAGAAGTTCAATGGCACCAACTTCAACTTGTGGAAGTTCAAGATGAACTTGGCACTCGATTCCATGGACTTGTGGGAGATTGTTGAAGGCACGGAGGAGGCCCCACCATCTGATGCAAGTGACAAGGACAAGAAGGAGTACCAAAGAAGGGTGAGGAAGGCCATGTCCATGATTGGGCTCAACTTGGTGGATGCGCAACTTGCTCACATCAAGAGTTGCAAAGGACCAGCGGAAGCATGGAAGGTGCTTTGCAACATCCATGAAACAAGAAGTTTGGCCAACATCCTCTTCTTGAGGCGCAAGTTCTTCACAATCAAGATGGAGGAAGGGGCTGACTTGTTGGAGCACATCAACAACATCAAGGCACTTGCGGATCAGCTTGCATGCTTGGATGTGCCCATGAAAGAAGAGGATATTGTTATGTCCTTGCTTGATAGTTTGCCACCATCATTTGAGCACTTGATAACGGCTTTAGAGACCTTGACCCTTGCTGATCTTAAAATGGAGTTTGTAGTGTCAAGGTTGATGCATGAAGTGTCCAAGAGAAAGGAGAAGGATGCTCAAAATGGTGAGGCAGCGTTGGTGGCGGCCCAAAACAAAGGGAGGATGTCAAATGGGCCAAGGTTGTGTTACAATTGTGGCAAGCCGGGCCACATTGCAAGGTTTTGCTTCCAAGACAAGATGAAAGAGAAGGAGAGTGCCAATGTTGCAAGAAACCAAGACAATGAGGAGGATTATGCGTTATTAAGCGCCGTTGTTGCAAACAAAGACAAGATGTGGGAGGAGCATGCCTTTGCTAATGGAGATGGAGATGACAACTCCATGGCCAAGTGGATCATGGATTCGGGAGCCACCAAGCACATGTCACCTCATAGGGCAGCGTTCCAAACATATGAGGTAATATCACCACCACGAAATGTGCACTTGGGAGATGATAGCGTTGTGCATGCGGTTGGAGTTGGCACCATTGTTGAAGAGGTGATAGTGATGGGAGTGAAGCACAAGATCAAGATAACGGAGGTGCTCCACATCCCCAAGTTAAAGAGGAACTTGATCTCCGTAGCTAAGCTTGCTCTAAAAGGTTTGAAGGTGGAGTTTAATGATGATGCATGCATTGTAAGGGCTGCCAATAGGAAGGTGATTGCTAGATTGCATAGAGTAGGGAGTTTGTATGAAATGCCCTTCTCCATGCATGAAATGGCCAATGTGGCACACCAAATGCCACAATCAGCCCCTTTGGGAGGTTGGCATAGTAACCATGGGCATTTGAATGTGAAGAGTATCAAGGCTATGGAAAGCATGGTGAATGACATGCAAATCAAGTGTCGTGATGTGGTGTTTTCTAAAAGCGCCAGTTGTAGAGGTGCAAATGTGGAGATGCATCCAAGTGGGAGTTTGGAGCCACCTACGGTGATTATGGTGGATGCGCCTCCAATTTCAGCATGCTTTGTACAAGAGGCAAAAGCTGGAGAGGAGCCAAATGCAATGCAAGAGTCACAAGAGACACAAGAGGAGGAGGTGGTGCAAGAGAGTCAACGACCACATGAAGAGATACGAGAAGGGCAGCGTGCAAATGGCTCAAGGTACCTAAGAAGGGAGAAGAGGCCACTTGGTGAGTGGTGGTTGAATCACATTTTTCCAACACGTAGTGTAGTAGATCATGCAAATGTAGATTGTTTTGATGAATCTTTGAGCTTGGGTGATGCTTTGCAAAGTATGGATGCAAGCAAGTGGGAGTTGGCCATGCAAGAGGAGTATGCATCTCTAATGACCTATGGCACATGAGGTTGGGCTCCATTGCCAAAGGGCCACAAGAGTGTTAAAGCATGGAGAGGTGAACTTGTGGTGTAACCCAAATGGAGGAGATAGTGGTTGGTTTGTTGACGAAGGAAGTTGCTAAGGTGAAACACTAGAAGATTACAATGTGATGGGATTGCGAGATGGAAACTACTCGCAAAGTGGGAGTGTTAGAGATAGGTTGCTCGTAGTTTAGAAGAGCAACTAATAGTTATAAGAGTATGTTCTAGTAAGGAATAGAAGCGAGGTGTTAGTCCTTTAGAGTGTGTGAAGAGGGCTGGTCCTAAGAGCCTTAGAGAGAGAAGAGAGGACTTGGCCTCTCGGTTATCCCATATTGATTGTAGCACCATGTGCCTACCTATGGATATATAAGGAAGGGCTTGGAATGAGTATGTATCTCATTCAAGCAATCATTGCTCTACCTTGTGTGTAAGCTTTGATGTTTGTATTCCCTCTCTTCATCTATTGAGTTTCAATAAAAATAAGCTACAATTGATAGAATGCATTTGTAAAGTATGGGATGAGGTTCCCTTAGTGCAATTGAAATGCCTCATTTCAACTATGGCCGATTGTATGAAAGCAATGATCTCAGCAGAGGTGGAAGCACTAGGTGGTAGATAGTGTAGAAGGAGAATACAAATGCTTATTCATTTTCTGGGTTTTTTGTTAGAGATAGGTTGCTCGTAGTTTAGAAGAGCAACTAATAGTTATAAGAGTATGTTCTAGTAAGGAATAGAAGCGAGGTGTTAGTCCTTTAGAGTGTGTGAAGAGGGCTGGTCCTAAGAGCCTTAGAGAGAGAAGAGAGGACTTGGCCTCTCGGTTATCTCATATTGATTGTAGCACCATGTGCCTACCTATGGATATATAAGCAAGGGCTTGGAATGAGTATGTATCTCATTCAAGCATTCATTGCTCTACCTTGTGTGTAAGCTTTGATGTTTGTATTCTCTCTCACCCTCTATTGAGCTTCAATATTTTTATGTATATACTTTTTGTTACCTCAAAGTAGACTTCACTAGCGTTCCAATGCAATTTGAAATCCCAAAATTGGACAATTTTTGAGCAAGTTATTGCATTTTAAATTTTCCCAGTTTTTCCACTGTCCTGCACTTCAACCAAAATTCGTAAGTAAACTCTACCCCACTGTAGAGTGGATATTCAAAGCGTAATTTATAATGAAGAACGATGCACTGAATGTGGAATGGTATCAAAGTTCTGACTCTTCAAGTTTTAACTAATTCTTTTATTTTCATGTTCAAGGTAATATTTTATATTTTGCATTTTAATCCTGAATATACTATACTTAAGCATAAGAGAAACAAAGTGTATATAAAATACAATGAATGACGTTGATATCAAGAAGTTCAACAGTTGTACCTTTCTTGAAAGCCAAAATAAAAGCAACGTTGCTTGACCACTTATTATCGATGCATCCAATTGTCATTTTGGAGATTCTTCACAAAAACACATTTTGCATTCTAAGCTCAATCGAGAGGAGAAGGGGCGGAAAACAAGCTCTAAAGCAATCAGAGCAGAGAACTTTTGCGAATCCCTACCAAGTAACCAGAACACACACTCGCACAAATTAATACACGCTGACTAAAACACCGCCATGTTCTATAGTGCTACAAACTGACCACCGTGCATGGTGAATAACAATGGCATGAAGAGTAGCAAAATCATGACAGATAATTGAGAACCCGCACACCTTGTACGACTTCCACAAACATGAAGCATGAAATCTAAATGGGCGGGCTCTCACAAAGTGGGGCACACTGTGAGTGTAGGAAAAATGAGTTCATTGGTGAGACCTCAAGCTAAACCTAAAATCCACCACACTGTGAGTAGCACTTTCACTTACGAATGGAGGCGTTGGTGTGACTACCTCGTACCCCGAAACGTTGTTACAAACGTCGTAATTTCTACTTCCACCATAAAACCCTTTAAAAAATATGTGAATGTGAAAAAGCCCCCTTCCGTGCATAGCGCGTGAAAAAGTGGGATCCTACGTAGTGTTGGGCGTGAACTCAACGTAAGAGACTTTGACGACTCCTGACCAGTCCTGGACGGTGATGCTGATTTCTCTTGGAACAATAAAACCAAACGAAACTGAACGTGCCTCTGTAGCTACAATGTCCGCAGTTCCACGAATAAGACATCCTCTACCTTCGTTCATCCCTTCGAGTTTGTCATCCTCATTCATCTCGCCTTTAGGTACAAGAACCTGCCTCCGGAACCTTTCTTACGCCGCTGGTTTGTTGTTGTGTAAGAGGCTGCTCAGTTGTCGCTGCTGCTTTGTGAAGCCTTCTGCACAGATCCGCCGCAGCCGCTGTATCCTTCCTCTCTATCACTTCTTTCCGCATCAATGGCGTCCGAGGGCGTTCTCTTGGGTATGGGAAACCCCCTGTTGGATATCTCCTGCGTCGTCGACGATGCGTTCCTCGCCAAGTACGGTTTCGTGCCACACCCCCTCCCCTCCTCCTCACTTATTTGCTATTTCGTTTAATGTACCCTCATTCTGCACCCGCAGTTTCAGGCCGCTGAATTGTTCTGTCAGGTCTAGTGGACATGTTTACCCTTGCTTGTACTCCTTTGAAATTTTTGTTTCTGGAAACGAACATTTGTACCTGTAGCTGCATCCCACAAAGACGTTCTTGTTAGTCGTATGGCTCTCCTACTTTGCTGCACTGCCGTAGACCTGTTTCTGGCTTTCTTTGCCCTCCTTAGTACAATATGATCGTCTGCAGATCGGGCGAGATTTTTGGATGGATCTGAAATTTATTCTATCGTACAGATTGCATTCTGCAAATCTTGTTACAATATCAGACCTAGATCTGTCGTTTGTTGGTCTTTATCTTGGATGTTCATTTTCTGTAGACACACTCCCAACGCTCGTGCTTTAATCTAGAGAGTTTTCGGATAAATTTGCAGCTGAGATGATTTATGAATGTGTATGCCCATGTGTATATCCCACTTGTACGTTTTTCATTATGTGAATGGAGACGTGTACGAGGCCTATGTCAATTATTTTTAAACAGTATAAGGATGATCCTCAATACATGCGAATGTTGCAATCCGGATCTTGTAATACGTGGTGCGCAATTTGTGCAGGTATGATCTGGTGTTAAACAACGCTATACTTGCAGAAGACAAGCACCTGCCAATGTATGTAGTTTCGGCACTGTCTCCTGCTAGTTTGATGTCAAGCGTGTTTGTGACTGCATCTGTGTGTTAGTGGTCATCGAGATGCTGTAGTGCCCAGGTGATGAACTTAACCTTTGCAGGTACAAGGAACTGGCCGCTACACCCGATGTTGAGTACATTGCAGGAGGTGCTACACAAAACTCCATCAGGGTTGCTCAGGTTATTTAGCCACCACTACTGTGAACAACATGATATCGTCACGTTTTTTGGACCCCGCCATCGAGTCCTCCATGTTTTTGGGTTGCCCTATATTTGGTAGTTTAATTGTTGGTACAATCGATTTTTAACACCAGATTATTTTTTGGATACTTAGTGGATGCTTCGTCAACCTAAGGCAACCAGCTACATCGGTTGTGTTGGAAAGGACGAGTTTGGTGACCGCATGTACAAGCTGGCCTCTGAGGGGGGTGTCAATGTGAGTTTTCATTACCCGTGTTAACTTAGGGGCACTACTCGTCTCTGCTTTCGCTTTCTAGTTTAGGGTTCATTTCCCCCTGCACTGCTTCGTGCAGCATTGCGAATTCGGAGACAATGATCATCATTGAGATCCTTTAGGTGCGTTCAACGCGATCTGAAATTGGACCGAAATTTATCTTTCTTATTGCGTTACCTTGCTGCCCATGTAAAGGTCCAATACGACGTGGACGAGGAGACTCCTACAGGGACATGTGGTGTGTTAGTGGTCAAAGGAGAGAGGTAAATTGTCCAGCTTTCGAGAAGCAGCTATCTCCTCTCTGCTGTGTTTATCCAGTATCGTTCTTCGAGATATTGGAGGATGTCTTTGATTGTTGACCAAATGGCCGAGTGCGCGTAATCTCACATCTCTTTCTAAACGATATTACGTTCAGTCAGCTATTCCTTTTGTTTCGAACTGATTCTCCCAAACGCCAGGTCATTGGTTGCCAACCTGTCAGCCGCCAACAAGTACAAATTTGAGCACTTAAAGAAGCCAGAAAACTGGGCATGCGGTAAGACGCCACCGGCCATATTGAGCCTCGTGTTTTGATGACCTTCTACAATGTCAATAAGTGCCGATAATAGTTTTGTCGACTACAGTTGGGCATTGAAAGACGCGTGACATTATTAGTGTTCTTACAAGAAATGTGAATCGCTCACTTTGCCCATGTTGATTTGCAGTGGAGAGGGCAAAGTTCATCTACAGTGCTGGTTTCTTCTTGACCGTTTCACCGGAATCAATGTTGACTGTGGCCAAGCACGCTGCCGAGGCCGGAAAGGTTATTGTTTTCTAGTTCTCATCGTGTGGACTTCTCATGTCTTGAAAGTCATGGAGTTGTTCTGAAACCGGAGTTGGTTGGTTGCTTGCAGTACTACATGCTCAACTTGGCTGCCCCCTTCATCTGCCAGTTCTTTAAGGATCCTCTGATGGAGCTTTTCCCGTAAGTAATGCCAACTTTATGCAGCTGTAGCATGACTTATTCTGCCTATTTGTGATGGGTTATCGAAACTACTGCAAGATGCTGTCATTTGACGTCCGATGCTATTTTTTTCTGGCTCCAGATATGTGGACTTCATATTTGGCAATGAGAGCGAGGCTAGGACATTTGCCCAGGTTCAAGGCTGGGAAGTACGTTCACCTACATACCTTGCCTTGTTCCCAATGCACTATCTTGAGTGCGTAACCACTTGTGTACTGGACATTTGATCAACTCCTTACACGATATTGATTCTGCAGACAGAGGACACTAAAGTGATTGCCGTGAAGCTGGCTGCTCTGCCTAAAGCTAGTGGCACGCACAAACGCGTGGCTGTCATTACTCAGGGAACGGACCCCACGATTGTCGCTGAGGATGGAAAGGCAAGCAATCATTTTTTTGGGTGGCTGTATGCACTTTTCTTAGCATTGAGGAATACCAATTTGAACATAATCTTCGTTGTGATGAATGGGGACTATTACTATGTTCACTTCATCATGGAATTGGGTTTTGTTGAACAGGTAGTGGAGTACCCCATCATCTCCATTGCTAAGGAGAAGTTGGTCGACACCAATGCCGCTGGTGAGTATTTTAATTGTCAATGTTTTGTGGTCTTACTTCCTCTCGACGCAGGTTTTTTGCCATTATCTTAGGCATTGCGGAGAAGCATACGCTTGTGGGGATTGTGGTGGTTGCAATCGGATACCAGAGTTACCGAAATACTTCTGCGGGTGCAGGTGATGCGTTCGTGGGAGGATTTTTGTCGCAGTTGGTGCTGGGCAAGGATCTCGCAGAGTGCGTGAGAGCAGGAAACTACGCTGCCAATGTGATTATTCAGCGCCCTGGATGCACCTTTCCCTTGAAGCCCTCTTTTCAGTCGGAGTAGAAAAATGGTTTGATAAAAATGAGCAGACATTGTCACTTATTTTTTGATCATTGTTCAATTGAACAAAAGTGGGGACATCAATATGATTTTGTACGGTCTCTACTCGAGAAGTCATTTGTGGACGAAAGGAATGTTGCGCAGAAAACTGTGTCCATTTGGAACTGCATTTAATCAACCGTATGGTGACAGCAGCTTGCAGTTCGAAATGCAATCTGAAAGATGCGAATCGTCTATAAAATACTGTAGATAGCCGTATAAAGGAAAGTGCAATCAGTCGACATTAAAGAAAGAATTCAAGGGGAAAGTGAAGCCGGAGGTTCGGGAACAAGAAGCCGACCACCCGTCGATAACCAGTTCGTATGTGAGACTTCTCCTGGGGCCGCACCTCTTGCACCCCCCATTGACGTGAGCAAGATAGATTTCACAGTAGTAAGTTCAATTTCATATACCTTGAACAGAAAGGTTCGTAACATGTTAACAAAATGGAAGTGACATCAAGAGTTGACCCTTGAATTCCCTTCAAAGCTCGAAGGCCTCTTCCGGAAGTTTACGTTCTATCTCTCTTAGGATCAAACAATCGTTCTATCAATCGCCTACAAGTGCAGAAACCGATTGACGAGTTTGCAATCCAGATAGCGCCTGAGTAGGGGAGTTTGTTGATAAGGTTTAATGCTGCCCGAGTCTTAGCTCCTGGAATAAATCGCAATTCCTGAACAAAGTTCACTGTGGCTGCGTTCACTTTTCTCTAGCCTCTGACGGCGATCGCTGTCCACAACACCGTTTCACAACACCGTTTCACAACACCGTTTCTGTTGAGAAGGAGAAGGAAGAGAGAACACAAAGAATGAGTAGGAAGGGATTGGAATGAGCCAACAACTCTATTCCACCATGTATATATATCGTATGAATACAACCAGCTAACCATAAGTTAACTGAAGTAAAGAAATAGATATGTCATCAAGATAAGAACTAGAAAAGTAGAGACTAGTAGTTAGTAGAATGGATAATAACACAACAAATTTCTACATGCCCTGTTCCTGAAGCTGCCCTTGTGAAAGATTCGTCCCTGGATGCCCCGGGCTGCCCGCTCCAGCAAGCCAAGGGCATTCAAGGGATAAGTAACATATTTTACCAGCATTCCCTAACAAGCCCACATGCAACAATGAAATGTCAACGGCGACAATGAAATGCCAAGTACAAAAGTGTAGCTCAAAAACTTCCAAGAGAGTGAGATTTAGGTCCATTATAGAGTTGATTTGTAAATTATCCCCTCAACATTTGGCCTATTTTTAAGCCAAAAAACTCATTGACAAATTTTTGTCATAGATGAAAATGGAGATAAGTAACTCAAATCTTAGCCGTATCATCTTGTAGTAGATATATTGTAAATCATGTGGATCAAGATTTGATCAAGAATAAGGCAACCCCGTAAATTGTGGGACTGTAATGTATCATTTCTCAAAACAAGACTACAAACTTTCATCATTCTCATTTTAAAGTGGAAACTCTACCAAATAAGTTACTTAAATAACAAATTCTCCAACTATAAAAGTTTCCAGCTTCATCTCAAAAGCATTCTTCAATCAGAAAAAGTCATGAGTAAAAGATCTTGACTCCAATTATAGCCTTTCAACTGTGAAAACTGTCCAAATATTAACAAAGAAAAATTAGTCCCTTTGCACTCAAATTTATGCCTTACCTTCAAAACACTTTTGATTGGCATAAGATTTCTTTCACCAATACTAGACTCTAAACGGTAACCATTCCAAAGAATAAACCTGAAACCTATAGGTGGATTAAGGAGATATAGCTCCTCGAAAATCATCCACTTTGTAAATTTCATTGAAGAAACATCATTGCAAATCTAATACTAATTGTACTTGGATCAAACATCTTCCAACTAAAAGTTGTTGATTTTTGATATTAAGATTATGATATATGTAACAAAAAAACATCAAAATATTTTCACTCACATGATTGGCTAAAATGGTAGAACATGCCTTACGTTTGGAACCCAAACCAGAACCTGCCTTCACTTAAATGCATGCCATTTATTCATACTTCATTGTAAAGATTTGTATTTTTTGTTATGATACAACCTAGGCGACCCAGGAACTTTCTATACTTAGGAATTAACTCCTAGTAACTCCTAGTAATTCCTAGTAATTACCTTGGAATTAACTCCCACGGATAGTAAACGGGTAGTTTAGTTGTAGTTATTGGATAATGAAGGTGTGGTCATCAAGTTATCACTAGAGATAACTACTCTCTCTTTTACATATATAAACTAGAGGAGAGCCTTGCTCTCCTCACTTCTTTTGCTTGCACCTCTTTCTCTTGCTCTTACTCTGCTTGCTTACTTTTTGATTGATAGCTTTAACACGTTATCAGCATGCTTTGCTCTATTACTTAGTTTTGTTTTCCTTGGTGATTGTGACTATTTTCTCTTTCCTTTTAGAAGTGACACCTGAGAGAAGGATAGTTACTTACTCGTTTTCTTTGTTATATTTTTCTTTTGCTACATGCACTGCTGATCTGTTGTTACAGCAGCCGCAGCCCTGCCAAACAATAGACACAACCTCATTTAGCCTATACTGTCGCCTGAAGATATTTTATTCCTTTCTGTTTGTTCTAATTAATTCTTTTGTGTGGTTGCTGGGACCAGCAGTCCAGCCGGTGTCCGCAGAGCCACAGCCCCGCAGCAAGCTGCTGCTCCTCTACCTCGCAGCAGACCGCCTGGTTTTCCCCGCTGCCCCTTGCAGCCGTTGCAGGCCCACTTTCTGTTATTTTCTCTATTCTTTCTTTCTTTCGCCATCTTTGTGGCAGGTGCTTAGCATTTGCACCAACATGACTACCGCACGTGAGCCTCGTACCCAAGCTCTGCTTTTTGATGCTCTCGCAGTAGACGGCAACAATTTTCTCGAATGGACAAGCGAAGTTCACACCTACCTCAGCGCGGAAGAACTTGGGGGTGCCTTGTACCGAGCCACGGCGGAGGGGATGCCAAACTCCAAGTGCCAACAAGCGTTAATGATCTTACGCCGTCACATGGAGACCTCACTACGCCAACAGTACCTGCAAATTTCCGACGCGGCGAGCTTGTGGTCTCAAATCCAAGCACGCTTCAAACATCACCAATACTTGCTGCTTCCTCAAGCCCGGAGCGAATGGATGAACCTTCGTGTTATGGACTTCCCTTCCATCCATGACTTCAACTCCGACCTCCACCGTTTATCTGCTCAACTCTGACTGTGTGGCGAACGCATCACCGACACTGACCTCATCGACAAAACCTTATCTACTTTTCCACCTGCAACATCTATTCTTGCCCAGCAGTATCGCAACATGCGATTTTCTACTCACTCTGAGCTCATCTTCAACTTGTTGATGGCAGAGAAGCAGCAGCTCTTGCTTGTGAAGAATGCAGAATCTCCGCCGGCGCGGGAAATCCATACGACCGAATCCGTTACCACAACCTCCGCTACTCCAACTCCGCCAGCAGTTGCTCCGGTTTCCGCCACCATGCCAGCAACAAATGTCGTAGAAGCCAACAATACCGAGGCCGCACGACGGTCCCCACGCGGCGGCAGAGGATGTGGCCGAGGTCGAGACAACCGGTACTCAAGCAATCGCGACTACTACCATCGCGACAGCCAGTACTCTGACTCCCGTGACAACCGACAGACTGACCGCCGTGACGATCGCCGCGATTACCAATTGTATTACCAGGACCGTCGTGAGCCTTATTATCGTCACGATCGACCATCAGGTCAGTCTAGTCAATCTTCCCCTTCGGAGTCATCTTGAGGGGCTTGTCACAACTGTGGTCGTATAGGGCACTACGCGCGTGAGTGCCGAACCCCATGCTATTGGGTCAAAATTTTCCAGGAACTTCAAAAACTGAAAGAGGTGAAGAGGGAAGTGCACTCCCTCGATGCACCCTCGTTCAATGAAGTAGATCCAGAAAATTTCATGGTCCTTTCCCCTGGACATTCTCTGCCATCAGACAAGGCACTCTTAAACAGCGGGTCCACTCATACAATACTTAGGAAACCCGACTTCTTTGATTCATCTTGTTTGTGCGGACCCTGGCAAGAGTGTGAAATACTCACCATCGCCGGAAGCCGGAACTTCAAGTTCTGGGAGGGCCGGACAACGATAGTATTGCCCGGGGGATTCCCCTTTGTGTGTAGTAAGGCGATGTATGCGCCGGACGCCCCCCGTAGCCTGATCAGCTACCAAGATGTGCGCTCCAATGGGATCCACATTTCCACAAGTTTGGAAAATAATGATGAACACATGGCACTACAAGTGCGAACTAAAACCATCACGAAGATTCCTGCTGGACCTTCCGGACTGTATAAGATACGAATCTATCCGACTACAGAGTTGCGCTCCTATCATACAACGGTACTACCTAAGGCGCAGATATGGCATCGTCGACTGGGGCACCCGGGCACGACTCTTCTGCGACGCATGAAACCGGTCCTCACCGGCCACACTCTCATCCCAAGTGATGCAGCCAAGGTTGATGACTGCACCGCATGTATACAAGGCAAGTACTCGAAGCACCCATCACGCGGACGCTACCTACGGCCCACCTCAACCACTGAACGATTACAAGGTGACATCTCATGGACCCATTAACCTCGTCTCCGGTCGGTTTGCCTATTTTCTTGTTCTAGTTGATGCCTCCGGAAGCCATGGAGAACTATCTCTCCTTAGCACCTGAACATGGTATTCCCAAGACTCCTCGCGATGCTCATTAGATTTCGCAACCGGTTCCCGGATAAGCCGATCAAGACACTTAGAATGGATAATGCCTAGGAGTTCAAATCCCATGCAATCGAAGACTATTGTACCGCCTCGGGATTGATCTCACGTATTCCGCTCCTTACGAGCATTCCCGAACGGATTAGTCAAGCATACATTAAGAAAATCCAGTTGATCACCCGCCCCCCTCCTCCAGCTAACCTCCTTGCCTCTATGTGGAGTCATGCCGTTCTTCATGCTCGCTACCCTTCTCCGATTCGCACCACTTTGCTCAATACCCAAACATCTCTCGAACTAGTATCTGGCCGTGTACCAAATATCCGTCATCTCCGTGTCTTTGGATGCCAGGTCTGGATACCGGCACCTGAACCTCGAATCCGCACAATTAGTGCCCATCGCCTAGAAGGATTATATCTAGGCTTCGATTCTCCCAGCATCATCAGGTACATAGACCCCCGTAATGGCACCCTGCACAAGGCCCGTTTTGAAAATTGCAGATTTATAGAGACGGTTTTTCCAAAACTTCAGTTTTCCTCCAGTTTTGCTCCTCTCACCTTCCGTGCCGTTGAGTCTCTCTCCATGAACCCCGATCCACGCACGGCAATTGCCGAAACTGAAGTTAAGAAACTTCTCTACCTTTAAACCTTAGCCCAACAGATCCCGGATAGCTTTGAAACTAGCCCTCTTATTCTTTGGAAGCCAATCCCAGGATCCGGAAATCCACCCCTTTCCAAGAAGCAATTACCCCCGCAACCAAAACCAACCCCACGACCAGCCAAGTCTCTCTGATCATCGAAGGAACCGGCGACCTCCGAATCTCAGTACATGGAATCCGAATGTCTCATCTTCGACGTTTCAACCTTCGCCACCAAACTTCTCAACCTTGATCCTGAACCCACTACCCTTGACCAAGCCAATGCCAGACCAGATTGGCCCGACTGGCAACATGCACTAACAACGGAGTATGACTCTCTCCGCAAGCGTGGCGTCTTCGGCCAACTGCACACCAACTTATCAACCCGTCCCATTGGATACAAGCTGGTTTTCACCCACAAGAGGAATGAGCACGGCGAGATCGTTCGATACAAGGTCCGCTGCGTGGCACAAGGATTCAATATGCACCTCGGAATTGATTATCATCAAACCTACTCCCCAGTGATGGATTGCACATCCTTCAGGTACCTACTTGCTCTTGCAGTTCAGCTCTCCCTTGCTACGCAACTCCTAGATGTTGTTACAGCATATCTCTATGGCGAGCTCGAGGAGACTATCTTCATCAAGCCACCTCCGGATTTTCTTCCCACGGTCCCAGTTGCAGCTCCCGGTCACTTTGTCGGCATCCATCTCCGCAAGGCCCTTTACGGCCTGAAGCAAGCCGGCAGATCGTGGTATCACCACCTTCGCCGATTCCTCACTGAGAAAGGTTTTTCCTGTGACCCAGCACTTCCATGCATTCTTGTGCTATGCAAACCCCCTGGTTATGCAATTCTTGTTGTTTACGTTGATGATATCAACATTATAGGGACAAGAACTGAATGCCATCATGTTGAGAACTTGCTAAAAAGCCAGTTTGAGATGAAATTGTTAGGCAAGACTACATATTGTTTAGGCCTGTAGATACAACACTTTCCAGATGGTAGCATCCTGCTCCACCGAGAATCCTACACCCGCAAGCTTCTTCAGAACTTGGGCATGGGCGATGCAAATCCGACCTCAGCACCAATGATCGGGCGCAGCAAGATTGGCGAGGACCCCTACCGCCCGTGCGAGGAGGAGGAGGAAGGTGTGGATAAACCCAAGTACCTCGCAGCAGTCGGCGCGATCTTGTACCTCGCCACCCACACTCGCCCGGACATCTCATTTGCAACCAGCGTTTTGGCACCCTACAGCAAGAAGCCTGCTCAACAACATTGGGCAGTCATCAAACATTTGTTAAGGTATTCGTGGCACAGAAGACTTGGGTTTGTACTTTACCAAAGCTGCAGATGCAAAGATAGTAGGATACGCCGACCCCGGGTTCCGGACGGATGAGACCAATGGCAAATCTCAAACCGGCTACATCTTCTTGAAAAACGGGGCGCCAATTTCGTGGAAGTCAGTCAAGCAAACGGTGACGGCCACCTCCACCAACCACGCAGAACTTCTCGCCCTCCACGAAGCTGCACAGGAAGCAGTATGACTAAGATAAAATGGTAAGAACAATCTATGATCAATGCAGGTTACAAGATTCCGCAGCCCGAACTGTGATCTTTGAAGACAATGCCGCAGGTGTAGCCCAAGTCTCCATTGGCTTCATCAAAATTGATCGAGTAAAGCACATCAACCCAATTTTATTCGGATATATGCATGATCTTGTAGACTCAAGTCAGGTCGCCATCACCAAAATTGAATCCACGAAGAACATCGCGGATTTGCTGACTAAGGCTCTCCCGGCATACAAACACCGCGAGTTGGTACATAAGGTCGGAATGCGCCCTCTCCAAGACCTTCTGTAAAGGGCGCACTCTTTTCTCTATCTTGGAGGTTTCCCATTGGGTTTTAATTCAAGAAGAGTTTTGAATGAGGCGTTCCTTGGTCGAGGAGGAGTGTTATGATACAACCTAGGCGACCCAGGAACTTTCTACCCTTAGGAATTAACTCCTAGTAACTCCTAGTGATTACCTTGGAATTAACTCCCAAGGATAGTAAACGGGTAGTTTAGTTGTAGTTATTGGATGATAGAGGTGTGGTCATCAAGTTATCACTAGAGATAACTACTCTCTCTTTTACATATATAAACTAGAGGAGAGCCTTGCTCTCCTCACTTCTTTTGCTTGCACCTCTCTCTCTTGCTCTTACTCTGCTTGCTTATTTCTTGATTGATAGCTTTAACATTTTTTACCACACAAAGTGGACTCAACTTAAGTAAATTGTAAAATGGAGAAGTGAGATGAAGAAATTATGGTTTCTAGAGTTCAACCATTCATTCAAGATGCCATATTTCAACACTAGGGACTTACGTGGGTTGACGTATTGTATATAATATATCCTAGTAGATGTTGTGGGCAATTTGTTTGCATATCATGTATGCCTCAATTTGTAATTAATTAAAATGCACACTCTGTTTTTCTTCAATCACTCTTTATCATTCTTTTGTTGGTGGCAAAAATTCCTAAGGGGAAACCATAGTTGTATAGAATGTCTTGTCATGAATAGCCTTAGACATAGATGGATTCACAATAATATGAGCTATTTTTTTTTTTTTTATATACTTGCATTCACCAAAAAATGAGCTGATTATTTATCAGACCAAAAACTGAACAAATTGAAAAAAGACGAAGCTTGAAAAACTCTAAATCTCTAAAAGGATTGCAACTTGGCAAAAACTACTCACTTAACCAACCCAACCGAGTACACTTAGCAAATTGACTTTGTACATTTTACACTATTTATTGACCAAGATTTAAACATAATGCTCTAAAGCTTACTTATACCATCCAAAGTAGCAAGTGCTATAGTCGATCGGTCTTGAAGAGATGCACGGCCATGCATAATATGATTTATTTACATGAATAAGTTTGGAGTGTGGAAAATGTTTGTAATATTAGAATTGGAAGCACATTCTTCAAACATTAGCATTTGAGATATTTAATATAAACAATGATAATTGTTTTGGATGAAGATGATCAAACTTTTTCCTTAAAGAAATCGGGAGTAGGATCACTCATTTTTCTACAAAAACTTATATGCATAAGGAATTGGATTTCATCTCGACGATGTTATAATCAATCGAAGTCTTTGTCTTTGGCCGGTTTGTCTGAATCCCATCGCTTGTCATCTTTTCTTGAATCTACACCATCTTTTATTACAGTGATCCAAGCTGGCGAGGCAGTTGCTTCATCCAAATTTTTGCTGAGGTTTACCCACCTCGGAGACTCAGTAAATGTAGAAGATGCTTGTCTAAAAAAGGCTGGAGGTGGTGAAATCCATTCTGTTGTTGCAGATTCTAAGGGAAGGGGGTCTGATGTGGATGATGATGCACTTGCAATTATATCTTTGGCTGCTGAGGATCCTGCCATCGCTAAATTTACAAAATTTGCAAAGTGGTTGATATACATGGGAGCAACATTTGTCCTTCTTGGATTAGAATCGGTTGATGTGCTTGCTTCTATGTCCTCTTCTTTGGTAACTCCATTACTTGATGTGCTCCCCACTTCTATTTCTTCATCCTTTTCGACGTTATTGGTCCAATATACTTCACTTGCCCTCCTCCACAATTTTTGTCCGTTGTTTGTATTCAATACATGCCTCTCTTTCCTTAACATTTGATCTTCTAATGCATTTGAGTTTAGACTTGATTCACTATCTCTTTTTAAAGGAATCTGCCCTTCAACACATTCAAATGATGCAATTGATTCATTAACTTGTTTGCACAATATTTGATTGTCTGACTTATCAAAGCTTGCATTTGGCTCATTTGTCCTTTCAAGTAACTCTTCTCTTCTTGTAAGAACAATGGATGGGCTTGGTTCACTTTCTTGATTTGATATGTTTGCATCTTTTGTAGCACTAATATTTGAATTTGGATCAATGCTCGAGTTCATAGTTAATTGCCTATTAAGAACAAATTTAGTAGTGTCTGGTTCATTCATGATTTTTGGAAGCTTTTTCCTCTCAATAATTATAGAAGTTTTTGATTCTCCAACATTTCTCAAAGAATTAGGTTCTTTGAAGGTCATAATAGTTGAGCTTGGTGTCCGCAATTTATTTTGCTCTTCAATAGTTGGAGGATATGTCTTTGTTGTCTTTAATTTTCTTGTTGATTCATCTATATTAAGAAAACATTTGAAAATTAGATACAATTATGAGCTTGTTGAGAACTTAGATTATCCCCTAAGCTACTGATCTTGGAAATGAAAATAGAAGCAAAAGCTAATGCATGTAACTTAAATTTCAAGATCTTAATGAGATACATACTTTCTAATTCATTTAACTCATTTCTTTTCTCCATCTTGGAAAGCTTTGTGCTTGAAAAAGTTTCAGAAACTTTTTGACCAATCATAAATTGTGTCAAATTGGAGGTTTTATTATTAGATTGCTCACTTTTAACCAAAAGTGGAGCAGGTCCATCTATAATGCCATCTTGTAACAAACTTTGAAAACTTATATGTTTTATTTTATCATGTTGGACATCAAGATAAGGATCCAATATTAAACCATCATGTTGTACATTACTTAAAGCGGGGAATGGCTGCAAATTGTTTTTGTTGAAATCATGATCATGCACATTGTTTTGAACACTTTGGGTAATAGGATGAAGATTTGTTGGTAAGAGGGAACCCTTATTATGGCTTTCATTCTTTGTGGTTGCTTCTATAGGTGAAATAGGTTCAGATCCTTCTTCAATAGCTTCCAATCTGTGCCAAATAAGATGCCTAGATCATGTTTACAATTCACAATTTTAGAAAATTCAATTTTTTTTATAAATTCAATTTATGGCACGTACCTATTGGAATTACTAAATGATTGTATTGGCCACCCAATTTCTGAATCTTGAGCGCTAAAAAACCTTTCTCTTTCAAAAGTTTGTGAAGTATCATGATTTTGTATAATTTCTTTTATGGGTTCGGAATAAACTTGGAGGAGATTCATATGTGCAGATAATTGTTTACTTTGTATTTTGTGATTTTCAATATTTAAATTCATTTTTGTAGGTGATTGATTGTTTTGAATGCTAAATATTTGTGGATTAACATTTATAGCTTGTTGACAATTAGGGCAAACTAGAGGAGTATTCAAGTTTTTCAAATCAGCCATTGCGATTGAAAGTCCACAAACACATTGGATATTAAACCATTGTTGTTGGTTAATAATTGAATCAGTGGTTGCATTACTTGTAGATGCTGAGTGCAGTACTTGGCGAGGTATGCTTTCTTTACAAGGACATGTAGGAGTAACACAATGTTCAATTTGAAGCTGAAAACAATAACTGTGAACTTGATGACCACAATCCCACGGATTTATTGCATCAATTGTATTTGATATGGCCATTCTGCATCAAAGTGTAATTTTAGTGACAATTTGTGTCTTCTATATGTTACTCTTAAATATATAAAGAATAATTAGCAACTTTAGTCATTAAAATATCTTACTTGCAAAGAGTGCACACATTATTCAATACATGGAAGAGTTGGCGATGAGAAAGATGCGCAGGACGCACACATTCAACCAATACTTTTTGATAGCCTTTATCATTAAAAACTGTCCATAATGGATTAGCTTCGGGGAGTGTTTGTGATTTTGAGTATGTTGAAAGTTTAACAACATGAGTCGGCAAAAGCACAAGTGGAACATTGACAAGCATCTTGGCATCATTTATCCAAATTCGCACCCCTTGTGCAGACATCCTGTGAATCACTCCCATGAGCCATTTTTGTTGGTTGCATCTCACCATCACTACCTCTCCATTCCTATATTGTGGCATAATATTCCTTCTACAATCAACTCCACAAAACAAAGTTAGAAATTTAATAGCATCATAGTTTTCTTCCATTATGAAAATATTGCAACTCTTTTATTGCAAATATTGTGATTATAGGTGAAATAATTAACCTGCTGTTATTTTTAGAAAGCCAAGTTTGATCTCTAGATAGCACATTATTTGTTGTTGGATCTTGTGACAAACGTGCTCCAATCTCTTGTTGCGAGTATAATGGATATGGTGCATAGGTTGTATATCCAATTTCATGTTGCGAGTATTTAGGATAGGGTGCATATGTCATATATCCAATTGGCTCATGTTGCAAATATGGTGGATTGGGTATAAATGGAGCATAAGTCGCATACATCATGTCGTATTGGTTCTCTTGGTTACCACTTTGGTTATGACTTCTGAGATTTTGGGTTGGATGAAGGACTATCCGCTCCTTCCCATGTGGCCACATTCTTGTAGATACCACAAGGTTCTATCAAAAATCTATTGTAGCCCCCACAACGTACATGAAAGTTTCTTGGCATTCCGATTTGCTATCCATAGATAGCAACCAAAGGGATACAAATAAACCCTCACAAGTATGTCTTCAATCTTGTATGTTCTCTTTGTTTCCACATTTTATTGCAAGAATTTTAATTGCATAAATACTATAATTTTCTTAGAAGTCAAAACGACAATCCACATGATTGTACAAATAGTGTATTTTATTACTTTGTGAAGATGAGGAGAGATTCTTAACAATTGAAGAAAATAAGACAATAGAGGTTTCCAAAATGGTATGACCGACCTTCTTCTTAAACGGAACCATGCTTTCTCAAGTAAGCGCGTATCCAAAACAAATATTAGCGTAGTGAAAGGCTTGCAAAGAGCCGTTAAACTTTTAAAAACATCAAATCTTTGGAAGAAGAAGCAAATGTTGAGCATGGTGAATGAAACGTCTTTTACGAACATAAAACCAAACAACAACTACAACAAATTCTTGAACTTACATGAATCCTACTTCCAATCAACAAACATAGCCTTGTTAACATGAAACGTGTATGTGTAGCATCAAAATTTACATTGAGGTTCAGAATCCCTTGTATTGTAATTTGAAAATCATGCATGATAAATAATGATAGAGATTGAAGTTCACTATTACATGATTCTTCCTATTTACATCAAATATAGAGCATATAAAGTATCTCCAAATGTGCTGCAAGATGTAAAATAGCCATTTTTCTTCTCTCAAGAGAAGTATCTTCTATTAAAACTAACGTTGTGAGAGTAGATAATAGTATTGAGTGTAAGTGTAAGCAGGTATTGTTATGCAACTAGAAGAAAACTCAGACCAAGAAAAAGAAATTAAAAAATCTATAGACTTCAATCAGGTTATCAAATATCTTATTGTGTATATCAACACCAATCTTTACAACTGAAGTATGAAGAAGGTTAAATTTTTTAATTGCAAAATTAAAAATTCGCATTAAGCTTCGGATACAACTCAAAAAATAGATTAGGTCAAGAACAAGAATCACAATATACGTAAGAGCTATTCATAAAAAACAATGGAAAATATTCCATGAGAGCAAAACATTGCACTAGTAACAACAAGTCAGTGTTTGTAGGAGTTATTGTAAATTATCAATTTCAATGAATTAGTAGATTAATGAACTATGTGAAGAGGAAACTCTTATAGATATATTAAATATTGTGAAAAAGGTTATATAGGTTATAAGTGAAACTTTAAAGTTGATTAATTTGACACCAATGTTAGTCCAACACGCATTTTGTTATTTTGTTATAATGAAAATATTCAAATTATCAATTCAACAACACTTGAGCTTGAGTTGAGCTTAACTACATCTTCCCAATATCATTGAATAATCCCATCATGACGAAATACATGTGGTTCATATATTTGAGTAGAATGTTTGAACTTCCAAAGGTCTTGCATTTGCTTGGTTGGCTTGGAGCACCTACTTTTCCTTATAGTGGTATTGTTTTTCCTTATACATGCTCATTAGATGAATCAAAGCTTTTAAACATAATTATGAAACAGATTGATCTATTTGAATTCGTATAGGAGGTTTGACCATAGTCAACTTCAAATGAAAAGACTCCAAATTGTTACTTATACATTTAAGCAATAAGTGCAAAGTTGATAAAATAAGTAGATGTTTTACTCATTGTATGGATGTGATGGAACTAAATGTCTTGGTTTATCGATTCCCCTACAAGTGATGCCATTAGTATATAGGATTAAGTAGGAAATCGGCCCTTAAAATTTGGTGGTCTTAATAATTTATTTTTTCTTTTTTATTTATTTTTTTATCTTCTTCTTCACATAGGAATCTATTGCATGATTTTAATCATTCAAAATAAGCTCTTGTTGGCATACTAATTAGTGCTTTGGAAATGTTGATTGAAAGAGGTGAATATAATACGAAGGATTTTAAGTTGAATAAGATAGTAAAGAGAGAGTATATACAAGAAAGCACAAAGTAAGCGTCTTGCGGAGCTCAAATTTTTTTCACACCAAATAATAAGTGGTAGAAATTGATGACATGAAGAATTTGATTCTACTTATGATGTAATAGACTAATATAAATTTAAAGAATAAATTCTTTATTGTTTAAACAAAGGCGCATATAGAGCCTTAAAGAGTTGTGTCTTAGTTAAATTACAAATTTGCAACTTCAAAGTAGAGCTTCAAATGTATGTTTATGTTTATCTCTTCGTTATAGATATCAAGTGCTTTATACAAATAGTTTCTTGGTATATGAATTACCGCCCCCAAAACTGCCAAAACTCCTCAAAATGAAACTTCAACTTTTGACATAACCTCAAGTATGTAACCGTAAGATCTTATACCTATCTTGTCCATGTATGTGAAAAATCAAAACTTAGTTTTAAATTTCTTACCATTGTGAGATTAAAACATTCAAAGTTGAAAATAGAGTTTCTTCCCTTATTGCAAAATACGTTCTCAGTTTTTTGTGAGCCCAAAAACAATTTTAAGAGTAAATTTGAATTGTGGTTCTTCAATTCTTGTTCCCAAGTGAGTTAGGAACATGTACATGCAATTTTTACCCTCATGGGACCTATAAAACATAATCAAATGCTTGAATCTTCACATGGAGGTATGCAAAAATTCAACTTCAAAGGCCCCTCTTTGATAATAAAAATGGCATGTGAAGAATAATTGGATGAAAGATCCAAACGGTGAGACCATGCATTAGAATCTTATTTCAAAGTAAAAAAAGTATAACCTAAAAAAAAAGTAAAGTCTCAATTTTTGGTTTATTTTTGAAGTTCCTGCAATCTTTTTTATTTTCGGAGATTTTGAGAATAAACGAGCATGTACCACAGTTTGGGGAGATGTCAAATAGTGTTTTCAAACGTTGACCGTAAATATCTCCTGAAGTATGAGGAATTTTAAAGCATGAAATAACTTTTTGGAAATGTATGAAAAAACTCTACAACTTTCAAAAGGTTTCAATTTCATAAAATCTAAATATATTAAATAAGCGGCTGACTAGACCTCAAATGACCTGTTTTGGGCCCTTTTCGACATTACAGCTTAAGATAGGATGAGTATAAAAAGATGACACAAACCTTATTATCTTTCACTAGCAATGTACCTGTCACCCCGACGGGAAAGCTCTTTATATGGTACTTTTATAGAATTATCCCATGTCTACCATTTTCTCATATTATGTTTATTATTTTTACAAATGTCCGTTGTTTTTATTTTATTTTTTATTTTTACGTACTCCAAAAAAAATAAAAGAAGGTAGGTAGGTAGGTTAATAAGTTTGTAGGTGGTAGGTTGGTGGGTGGGAAGGATCGCCGTACAATATTCTATTATATACTAATTAGGTCCCCATCGTCCCGACGGGCAAGCTCTTTATACAGTACTTTAAAAAAGTATCCCGTGTCTACCATTCCCTCAAACATTGTTAAGTTTATTATTTTTATATCCCTTGTTTTCTTTCTCTTTCTTTCTTTTCTTTCTTTCCCCAAATTTTTTCATACATAATCGAGAAAATGTAAAAGAAGGTAGGTAGGTAGTTTAGTACGTTCGTAGGTTGGTAGGTTTGTATGTTGGTAGGTTGGTGGGTAGGAAGGATCGCCATACGGTATTTTATTATACTAGTACTAGTAAGGTTCCCGTCGTCCCGACGGGAAAGGTCTTTACATGGTATTTTAAAAAAAATACCCGTGTCTACCATTTCCTCAAACATAAAAGAAGGTAGGTAGGTAGGTAAGTTCCTAGGTTGGTAGGTAGGTAAGTTGGTAGGTTGGTACATTGGTCGGTAGGAAGGATCGCCAAACAGTATTCTGTTATAGAAGTAGATGATTCTCGTCCCGACGGGAAAGTTCTTTACATGGTACTTTAAAAAAAAGTATTCCGTGTCTTCCATTTCCTAAAACAGTTTTTTTTCTCCCTTTTTCTCTCTCTTTATTCATATTTTTATAATACATAAAAGAAGGTAGGTAGGTTGGTAAGTTTGTAGGTTGGTAGGTTGGTACATTGGTGGGTAGGAAGGATTGCCGAACAATATTTTATTATAGAAGTAGATACTAGTATGATTCCCCTCGTCTCGACGGGAAAGGTCTTTACATGGTACTTTTAAAAAAGTATCCCGTGTCTACCATTTCCTCAACGGTTTTTTTTTCTCCCTTTTAACTCTCTTTATTCATATTTTTTTCATACGTAAAAGAAGGCAGGTAGGTTGGTAAGTTCATAAGTTGGTACATTGGTGGGTAGGAAGGATTGCCGAACAATATTTTATTATAGAAGTAGATATAGATAGTACGGTATCCGTCGTCCCAACGGAGAAGCACTTTATATGGTATTTTAAAAAATTATCTCGTGTTTACCATTCCATAATATTTTTATATATGCTTGTGTTTTTTTTTTTTTTTTTTTTTTTTTTTTTTGAAAATATAATTTTGATTTATTTCATTTTAATTTAGATAATCAAAAAAACATAAAAGATGATAGGTAAATAGGTTGGTTGGTAAGTTCGTAAGATGGTAGGTTGGTACGTTGAGTAGGACGGTTTGGTAGGTAGGAAGGTTTAGTAGGTAAGAAGGTTTGGTAGGTAAGAAGGTTTGGTAGGTAGGAAGGTCTGGTAGGTAGAAAAGATCAGTGAACTTGGACCCTATTTTGTTTTAGAAGTAGATATATTAATAATGTAATCATTTAAATGTTAAAGTCATAGAAACAATTTAATTTGAACTTTTTCTTTCGCTTTTTTCTTTTTCTTTTTCTGCTATTGCTTTTGCACCTAAATGTCCTAGGGAGTTTTAGCTTTAGAATGTAATTTCTAAAAAGTATCATACAATAAATAGAAGGCAAGCTATTAAATTGTGTAGTGCATTTATTTGTTGTTATTCAAATATTATTTTCAGTCATACGGTCTATTAGATTGCAAGATTATAACAGTTGGTAGCAATAGATGGACACACTAATTACAACCAATTGAAAGAATGCATGTATAACAAATTAATAGTTTGTCAATTAATAAGCATGTGAGTGTTGTTACAATCATATTCCAAGTCGACCGCAGATAGGATGTTGAGCATAAAATAAATGGGTAGAATCGTTGGCACCCTCTTTGGAACAATTACTATATTATTTCTCGCTAAAGAGTCATAATTTTTTTGAAAGGAAATAACACCCTACTCTTACAAGGACAAAGTCAATACTTAGAGTGATTAAATTTCAAGTAAGAAGAAGTTCAAAAGAACAAACAATTTTTGATCTAATGAAGTGGCATTACAGTTCATGTTTGATTAGTTTCATGCTTAAGTTAGTTCATGAGAAATGCCAACAATAAGTTGTAAATATCAAGTGGCTTTTGAGTTCCTTGTATACTTAATTAACAACTATTCTAAGCAATCGTTTATCAAATTGTACTTTTGTCTCTATTTTTAGATAAGTACTTGTAGAGGCCAACATATGACCCACTAATATCCTTGTTGAACAATCTTGTTTCCATAACAAACTACGCAAACTCTTCAAGAAAAGAAAAAAAGCATCAATTACAATGATGCTGAAATCAAACAATAACATAAGAATTGTTGAAAACTAGTGTATTGTTTGACTTTAAGTAAATCACAATAGTTCTCAAACTATTATTAATCAACAACTCTTGTATAGTAAATACGGAAATGATACCAATTGTTCCTCATGCACATTTTGTTTAAGGCAATCACATGCGAGGAGGTAATGAGGCAATGGGGCAATTAATCCCCTGACGAGGAGGGTGGAGTCCTATGAGGAAAGGAAACATTTGCCACATTGCCCTCGTTGTTGGTAATTGCCCTAATTGCCCGACATAAGCATTTGCGGGGATCATCCGAACACATTGACGAAATCTTGAATTAGATGAAGGAAGGATGATTTCCCTAAAATCATTGGCTACAAAAGAAAGCCAACGTAATACCCTATTACGTTGTGTTAATTTGTTCCCTATTACGTTGTGTTAATTTGTTCCTCACTTGAATGTATTCATTGCAGGTGTTTACGTACTTTCCAAATGAGTAATTATCATGTTGTAAAGAAGGAAGCCCTCATCAGAGGGACTCTTGGCATGTAAGGGACCCGATCCGAGGAGGGCGGGAGTCCGACGAGATAGGGACACAAGCAGCCGAGAGTCCGACGATGGGGACCTCATCCAACATAACGTCCTCCTAGGAAAAGTTTCATGTAGGCTCACACAAAATTCCTTGTGAGCTTCCATGAAACTAAGGTTGAGACACCCATATCCGACCAAACACCCATAACCAACCAGTAGAGAATTCCAAACCCGCTCGGAGAAAATCTTCCTGCCATGTAGCCATGTTACTTAGGTTCATAATTGCATTTATATCAATTAATATAATACATTGACTGGTTCACATAAATCAACTGAAATGCTAGTTTCTTCATTATCGGTTTTAGGTGAATCTACATGTTAGTTATGTGTATTAGTAACATTTTTTCTTTCAAAATGCACTTTGATTTTTATATTGGAGTAAACATGAAAATTGAAGTTGCATTTCTCATAACATTTATTTCTCTTTGAAGGAAAAATCATCCTCCACTGCTACACCTCCCATTTTGATGAAAATTCTCTTGAATGATCGCTTTTAGGTGCCTCGACCTTACAATGCTTCAGGATCATTCCACAAAAGGAGGGCCTCTCACAAACCCCAAAGGTTTATTTCTAGGAGGGGGTTACGTCTCCGTGGTAGCGTCTTGGAGTCGGAGTCCCAGAGTCTTGTACGCGAAAGGCACCACAAGCCTTGGCTTGGTGGTTAGGGCTTAGGCCCCCAATGAGGAGGTCGTGGGTTTTATTCCCCATGCCGGCGTGGTGCTCACCACTATAGTCCACCCAACTATTGTGGGAGGTCCTTGGACCTTGTTGTATGGGTACCTCAATGCCCTTTGGGGGGAATACTATGTCAAGTATCTTCAAGGCACTAGTAACTAGGCTAGAAACTTGCGTAGTTATAATGTCCACCCTCGAGAGGGGGAAGTAGTATTGTTCTAATTTCCCCTTATCTGGCGGCCATCAGGATATTAGCATTACGAACGGACACTTCATTCACGCCGACCCCTTAGAAAGGACCGGAGTTTCTATCTATCTTGTACGCAAAGAGCGAGATTAGGGCGTAGCGGCGGGTTTGACCTCGCCGGTTTCGAGATGACCGGTATCTTCGTTTCCCGGGTATCGCGCCCGTGATTGTTGACGACGAGCCGACGGGGAGGAGAGAACCGCCTGCGACGAGCAGGAAGCGAAGCGGCCAAGGGCGGGCAGCTTGAGAGCTGGGCAGGGAAAGCGCAACCATCTTCCCAATACTGCGTTAAATGTGACTGGATGAGAAATTAACGATATTTTATTCATCCAAATGTCACAAGAGCGTTCAATCCGTTTGGGACCGAGAACGGAAAACGATGCACCTTCTCTTCTAGGTAGGGTCCAGGTGCCTTCCCGCCTGCCTTCGAACCACCAGGGCCTTGGCGATCGGTTGTTCTCTTCCTTCTTCATTACTCTGGTGCCGACCCATTTAGCTTCCTTCGATTCTTCTTCTTGTTCTCTCCTACTGTCTGACTTTCTTCGTTTTCCTGCATTCTTCTGTCCCGCCGCCTGTGGTGTAAGGAACTCATCTGCTTGCTGGCGTTTCTTTTCGTTACTCTTTCTTCTTCCTTTTACACGGCTCTTCTCTCTCGGTCCATTCTAGGTTGTTGATCGTCTTCCTTTCGTGTGTTTTTTGTTAGCACGCGTCTTCCTGGTTTCCGCATGCGAGGTCGCCATGCCTGCGCTTAGGGCCGGGACCCATCAAACTATAGACCCTGAAGGCGAGATGAAGGAAGGGGAAGAGGTCATTGCAATTATGGAAAGTCTTAGTACCGTGATCAATACGGAGGATGAGTTTCACGCCATTCAACAATTGGCTCAAAATCTCCGTTCCCTTGTACACATGTGCCAGCTCAACCAGAAGGAATTACAGGCCTGCCTTCAAGGTATCACTTCCACTGCAGCTGCGGTCTCTTTATCGTTTCGTGGTCGTTACTTGCTTTGGCTTCAGCATCATTACAGTTCTCTCGAGCGGCTTTGAATGAATTGCTGCAGAAGGATGCAGGTGCATTTTCTGGCGGTTGTAGTATAATCTAACCCAAATTCGATCCAACCTTTAGTTACATTGTATGACGAGACGAGAAAAGTCAGAGCAGGAAACTGCCTGGATAGGTCTTTAGTTTCTTGTGATGACATAACACTGATCAGTTCATTTCGAAAATGAGGCCATGAAGGCGCATCTTTTAAATAAGAGAGCAGAAGATCGAAAAACTGGCTACCGTAGGAGTGTAATTGCGACCTGAACGTGAAAATTTCCCGTAGTTTCAACAAAATAGTTGGGAGGTAGCTACTGGAATTGTGTACTGGATGATTATCCACGGTGAAAGCGACTTTCCTCGGATGTTTTTGTATTTTCTGACATCTTGTTTTGACAATTTCAGCAAGTTATCATTAAGGTTCGCATATATATTTATTGCAAAACAGTCTTAGACCCGAGCAGGGAGCTCTTGAAAATCTTCGGTCCGGAATCATTTCATGCAAATTTCGTCAAGCTGTCTCCGTGTTCACCTACTTTCCTCTTAAAAAAGAGCCGACTTATCTAGACGTGGTACTGATTCTTGTGCCATACTAACGGATCATCAACAGGTTCTCGTGACAAGGTGAAAGCCAAGGAGCAGGCTATATTGAATGCACAGAAGTTAAACTGGAAGGACGAGACGCTGGAGGAGCTGAAGAATAATTTAGCGCAAGCTCGAATTGAAGAGGAGAAAGCTCGAGCTACTGCGAGATATGTTTTCATCTGAATTTACTTTGTGTCAATTAACACATAGCCAATAGAAGGTTGTAGCTTATATCAGGCTTGAAATTTATCCTTCTATATTCATTGTATATCTCCCGTCAGAGGTATCACTGCAGTTCCTCATGTGAGTTATATTTGTGGTTGGGCTTGATTTCTGTGATGGTGTCGTTATAATTGTGGAGTGGCTTTGAACTATAGAAAAAGCTGACGGTTGTTGGGTTCTCTTCTGAGTGCGTGCACATCAGTGGAGGAGCATCTCGATGCGTTGGCAGAGCAGCTACAGTCGGTCGAAGCCCAGAAGCAGACCCTAGTGTCTCTTGCGGCCGAGGAAGTCCGACTTAAGTAAGCCCATACGAATGCTGCATTTGACCCCTTAGACGTAATCCAATTGACGAGATTATTTTTTGTGTGACAAAAATAGGGAGACTATCTTATTTGACCGACAATATGTGAATGTAGGAACGAGCTGTCATTATTTTCAACAATCTCAAGCATCATCCCCGATTTGTCGCAGACGCACGTATTTGCTGGCAGTATCCAATCATACATCAAATTTGGTCCTATGCAGGTTTTGGTCATTGTTCTTGGTGCCAGAAGGGCCTTAACTCTGTTCACTCCTGTTTCATTGTTCCATTGGTTTATGTTCAGTGTCTACCACTTCAGAGAGTTTGGCGCAGTATGTCATGTTAGTAGTTCTCTATGGTTACTCTGCGGTGTTCTTGAGTTTTTTAACTGCACATGAATCTATCACAAATGTTGCGATGCTCCTTGACGAAGATGTAGCCCTGCTGGACAAGGAGGACGTGAAAGAGTTCACTCTTGGTTATGCAGACATGTCTGCTTATCAGCAGTCAAAAACTATTTGGGACATGATGTGTTAGCATGGAATATGGACTTATGTCCTCGATTCACGGTGGGAAAGTCAATCGTCGTGAGGACGATGTCACAGAATGTTGACCGAGGCAAGTTGTGAATTTGTTCCTTGAGTGGTAATGCGTGCAACTATTGCAAATGATTAGTGGCCGAGTTGGGAAAGGAGGTCAACTTTCAGAGCCTAGTAGTCGCTGTGAATAGTGGAAACTAGGATAGAGTGTTCGGAGATTTGGAGCAGAGGCGCTTATAGTTTTAGAAGAAGTGGCTAGGCGAGAAAGTATTTGAGCAGATTCTTTCTACTTATAACACACAGAGTAGCAGTGCTGAGTCGAGCATTGATATGTGATTTCTGACAAGTTGTAAACTGACCTCCACGCCTTTCGATTGGCTGTGAGATGTACTGGTAGCTGAGATGCGGGTTGATCCTCAGATGATGCAGTCTCGGCTGAAAAATGGAACTGAAAATTTTCTGAAAATTTAAAAAGAACATATTAAACCCGACTGGCCTGAATGTAGAGAACTGTAAAAGCAGCTGCAAGCGCACCAGTGAATATGCTTGATTCTGTCTTACTTTCAAGTGAGCATCTTGTGGAAGACCCAACACTAGAGAGGAATAATAGAAGTTGGATTTTGTTCAGAATATTCTCAGGTTGAAATCTATGTTGTAGCGTGACTAGCGTCCTTTGATATGGAATCAATTTTGCGTAAGCCTCAGATGTATCATTCAACACCAGTGCCGTATGCGTTGAGGAAGTGAGCTCCGACGGTATGTTCGGCTATTCTGACGGCAATAAGTGTCGAGAAAGTTGGAAGTAAGGTGTCGCAGTGGACTCATTGAACTTTTTGCTACCGGTGTTGCAGCTAGTTCGTACACTGATTTTGGATCCGTTCTCTGCATACGATCTCCGTCACTTGTCTACGACTGTACCTCCTAGGCTCTTACGTGTCAAGCTCCACCTGAAGTCAATTGCTGTTTCTCAGAGAATGCTCAAAAATGGTTCACATTTCAGATCAGGAAATGTTTCAATTACTGTTACTCATCACATAAGGGAGAGTGCTCAGTAATGGCTCAGATTAAGACATGTTTAGTAAAATAAGCAATGTTAATAATTTTGTGCATGGAAAAATAAGTGGGAGGGTTGTCAATAAATTTTTAAAGCTGATTCAAAAAGTTTGGACTCTTTTACAATTTGTTATCAATTTTTGAAGGTGTTTCTCAAATGCTACCCTAATTTGACACCATGTAATCTTTGGAATGAGGACATGGTATTGTTGAAATGTGAAATTTATATGTAATTCTGCATAGAGAAGCTAGCGCTCCATTATTGGTATTTCTCTATTTTTTAGCACTCTCTCTCTCTTAAATGCTTGAAAGTTTTTGTACACTCCTCCCACAGTGCACTCTACGATCGACACTCGAGGTTGGACCCGAGGCTGGACCTGTCGTTGCTTGTATGGTAACTTCAGTCGAGGTTGGACTCATCGTTCTCCTGTACAGTAATTTCGTAGCACATTCGTGGTAACTTCGTAGTGCATGCGTGCTCGAACGACTGCGACATTACTCACGACAGTACTCGTGTTTCATGCATCCATGCACATGGACATGCCCTTCATTTCACGTAAGATGCTCAATAATGGCTCAAATCTCAGCATGGACAATCTGTAATGAGGTTAACCCTTAAACGCCCAAGAGAGTGTTGAAGAATAGATTGCTCGTAGTTTATAAGAGCAATTAGTACTTGTTAGAGTATATATATATGGAAGCTTATACTTAGTATTCTAGAGTGTGGAAAGGGGCTGGTTCTAAGAGCAATAGTGAGGGGAGAGAAGACCAGCCCACTTTGTTGACTTTAGGAGGCAAGGAGACAAGTAGGTGGTGGCAAAGACTAAAGGGGCACACATGTGAACCATGTGGGCCAAAGGCACTTGGAAAATGTACAAGAAGGCACTAGGAAGGTGTCATTAAGGAAGTATAAGTAAAGGCCTTTGCTAGAAGGCAATATCTCATTTCAAGCATTCATTGCTCTACTTGTTTGTAAGCTTTGAGTGTGTTGTATTCTCTCTCTTCCTCTATTGAATCTCAATAGGTTATGGGCCCACTACTCTTGTAGTGAGGTTGAGTTTGAATACTTTTGGAGGCTTGGGGAGGTCAAGGAGGTGTTGTAAGCACGTGGAGGGCTGATTTGCACATGTTGGAGGTCTTTGGAGCTTTGGAGGTGCACTTAGAGCCATTTGGAGGTGTTTGCAACCATTTGGAGTCAATTGAAGTTGATTTGGAGCATTTGGAGGCAAAAGGAGCAATTTGGAGGTGTTTGGAGGTGTTTTGAAGGCATTGGGTGCTTGTAAGTGTCCATTGTAGTTGAATTGAGTCCTCCTTGCACATTGTAGGTGCTGATTTGCATTAAGGGCTCCCAAGTCATTTGTTTGAAGTGATTGTGAGCTTAGAAGGGTGGTTTGTGATCTATTAGTGCACCTTTTGATTTGTAAGAGCTAGATCTAGCATTTGGAGTGCTTGTGTGCACACTAGGGGCTGATTTGAGCTAGTGAGGTGCTAAGGAGGTCAATTGAGGGTCTTCTACTTACATTTGAGTGATTTGGAGTTGTAGAAGCTTGTTTATGATCTGATTTGAGTGGGAGCAAGTGGATCTTGCTTGTTTGAGTGTAGAGAAGGACTTTTGTGCATTGTTTTGTGCGCAAGTGTGTTTACACACTAGTAGGGGGCTGATTTGAGTGCCTGGTAGCTCGTTTGAGTTGTTGGTGTCGTAAGAGCAGCGTGTGTGCTTGGCTATAGCCACTTTGGAGGGTAAGAGTGTTAGGGTGCTTGAGAAGTTCAATGGCACGAACTTCAACTTGTGGAAGTTCAAGATGAATTTGGCCCTCTCTTCCATGGACTTGTGGGAGATTGTTGAAGGCACGGAGGAGGCTCCACCATCTGATGCAAGTGACAAGACAAGAAAGAGTACCAAAGGAGGGTGAGGAAGGCCATGTCCATGATTGGGCTCAATTTGGTGGATGCCCAACTTGCTCACATCAAGAGTTGCAAAGGACCAGCGGAAGCATGGAGGGTGCTTTGCAACATTCATGAGACAAGAAGTTTGGCCAACATCCTCTTCTTGAGGCGCAAGTTCTTCACAATCAAGATGGAGGAAGGCGCCGACTTGTTGGAGCACATCAACAACATCAAGGCACTCGCGGATCACCGCTTGCTTGGAAGTGCCCATGAAGGAGGACAATATAGTGATGACGTTGTTGGATAGCTTGCCACCTTCATTTGAGAGTTTGATCACCGCTTTAGAGACCTTAAACCTTGCTGACCTTACAATGGAGTTTACGGTGTCAAGGTTGATGCATGAAGTGTCCAAGCGGAAGGAGAAGGGTGCTCAAAGTGGTGAGGCGGCGTTGGTGGCGGCCCAAAACAAAGCGAGGATGCAAAATGGCCCAAGGTTGTGCTTCAATTGTGGCAAACCGGGCCACATTGCAAGGCATTGCTTCTTAAACAAGAAGAAGGAGAAGGAGAGTGCAAACCCTAGCAAGCAACAAAGACAATGGAGAGGACTATGCGTTTCTAAGCGCCTTTGTTGCAAGCAAGGTGGAGAAAGATGAGGAGCATGCTATGGCAATCAACGATGGAGATGACAACACCATGGCCACGTGGGTCATGGATTCGGGAGCCACCAAACACATGACGCCGCATAGGGCAGCGTTCCAAACGTGCGAGGTAATTTCACCACCACGCAATGTGCACTTGGGAGATGATAGCATTGTGCATGCGGTTGGTGTTGGTACAATTGTTGAGGAGGTGATGGTGATGGGAGTGAAGCACAAGATCCACATGAAGGAGGTGCTCCATATCCCTAAGTTCAAGAGAAACTTGATTTCGGTTGTAAAACTTGCTTTAAACGGTTTAAAGGTAGAATTTGATGATGATGCATGCCTTGTGAGGGCAGCCAGTAGAAAGGTGATTGCTAGATTGCCTAGAGTAGGGAGTTTGTATGAAATGCCCTTCTCCATGCACGAAATGGCAAATGTGGCGCTTCCAATGCCACAATCAGGGCCTTTGGAGCTATGGCATAGACGCCTTGGGCATTTGAATGAGAAGAGTGTCAAGGCTCTTGAAAGCATGGTGAATGGCATGCAAATCAAGGACGGTGCATCAAATTCAGCGCTTTGTGAGGGTTGCATTGAAGGCAAGCTTTCAAGGACTCCATTTCCAAGTGAGGGAGGTCAGCGTGCAAGCAAGCCATTGGAGTTGATTCATTCGGATGTGTGTGGTCCATTCAAGACCATTTCCATGGGTGGTTGCTTATATTTTGTGACTTTCATAGATGACTTCTCTCGAAAGGTGTGGGTGTATGTGTTGAAGTCCAAGGGAGCGGTATTTGCCAAGTTTGTGGAATTCAAGGCGCTTGTGGAGAAGCAATCGGAGCACAAGATCAAGGCGTTTCGATCGGACAATGGAGGGGAGTTCACTTCCAAGGCGTTTGAGCGCTTCTTCCAAGCACATGGCATTGAGAGGCAACTATCAACACCCTACACACCACAACAAAATGGAGTGGCGGAGAGAGCAAATCGCACCATCGTGGAGATGGCAAGGAGCATGCTACACCACCAAAACCTCAACAAGAACCTTTGGGCGGAAGCGGTGGTTACAAATGTGTGTCACAAGAAATAGGTGCCCAACTAGCGCAGTTGTTGGTAAGACACCCGAAGAGGCATGGAGTGGTAGGAGGCCTTCGATCGCACACATGCGTGTATTTGGTTGTATTGCTTATGCAAAGGTGCCGGATGAGAAGAGGACTAAACTTGATGCAAAGGGCACAAGGTGTTTGTTCCTTGGTTATTGTGAAGGCACGAAGGCATATAGGTTGATGTGTTTGGAGACTAAGAAGATCCTCAAGTGTCGTGATGTGGTGTTTGCGGAGGACGCTACTTGTGCGGATGCCAATGTGGAGATGCATCCAAGTGGGAGTTTGGAGCCACCTATGGTGATTGTAGTGGATGCACCTCCAATTTCAGCGCCGCTTGCTTGAGAAGTTGAAAAAGAGCAACAAGAAAAACAAGAGGAGGAGGTTGTGGAGGAGAGGCAACCACAAGATGAGGAGATTGGAGAGGGGCAGCGAACACAAGGTTCAAGGTACCCCACAAGGGAGAGGCAGCCGCTTGGCGATTGGTGGATGAACCACATTCTCCCACCACGTAGTGAGGTAGAACGTGCAAATGTGGCTTGTTTTGATGATCCTTTAACTTTGGGTGATGCTTTGCAAAGTGTGGATGCAAGCAAGTGGGAGTTGGCCATGCAAGAGGAGTATGCATCTCTAATGGCCAATGGCACATGGGAGTTGGCCCCATTGCCAAAGGGCCGCAAAAGTGTTGGTTGTAAGTGGGTGTTTAGGACCAAGAGAGATGCACAAGACAACGTGGTGCGTTACAAGGCACGCTTGGTGGCAAGGTGCTTTTCTCAGGTGGAGGGTGTGGATTTCCATGAGACCTTTGCACCCGTGGCCAAGTTTACCACCATACAATGCATGTTGGCGATTGGGGCAGCCATGGACTTGGAGATTCACCAAATGGATGTCAAGACGGCGTTTTTGAATGGTGAGTTGGAGGAGGACATCTACATGGACCAGCCCCTTGGCTTTGTGGAGGAGGGCACCCAACACCTTGTTTGTAGGCTCTAGAAGTCGTTGTACGGGCTCAAGCAATCTCCAAGGGCGTGGTACCAAAGGATTGACTTGTTCTTCACGAAAGAAGGCTTTTCTAGAAGCCATGCGGATCACTCCTTGTATGTGAAGCAAACAAGGGAGTTCTTGTTGATTGTGATCATCTATGTTGATGATTTGATTATCTTGGCTAGTGATGATGCGGTGTTGCAGTGGTTGAAGGCCAAGCTTGAGAAGGAGTTTGAGATGAGTGATCTTGGGCCTTTGGAGTTTTGCCTTGGTGTTGCATTTGAGCACAATCGCAGCGCACGCACCATCACCATGAGCCAAGGCAAGTACATCGAGGAGGTGCTCAAGCGGTTCAACTCGGAGGAATGCAAGCCCATTGGCACCCCTCTCGATGTGAAGAGGACATTATTGAAGCTTTCGGATGAGGAGTTCAAGGAGGTTGAAGAAGAGATGAAGGCCATTCCTTACAAGGCAGCGGTGGGGTCGTTGATGTATGCAATGGTGGCCACAAGGGCTGACCTTGCATTCCCGGTGAGCATGGTGAGCCAATTCATGGCAAAGGCTGGTCCTCAACATTGGATGGCGGTAAAACGCATCTTGAGGTACTTGAAAGGCACCATTGATTACAAGCTGTGCCTTGGAGGTAAAGACCTTGAGTTGAAGGGGTATTGTGATGCGGATTGGGCGGGTGATGTGAATGAGCACCGATCCACGACAGGGTATGTGTTCTTTGTAGGAGATGGCGCAATCTCGTGGAATTGCAAGAGGCAACCCACAATAGCGGTGTCTACTACGGAAGCGGAATACATGGCAACGAGCCATTGCTTAAAGGAGGCATTGTGGCTGCGGCAACTATTCGAGGATGTTGGATTTGTGCAGAGGGGAGCCACGAGCATCATGTGTGACAACCAAGGGTGTATTGCTCTTGCGAAGGATCCGAAGCACCACTCTCGCACAAAGCACATTGATGTGCAACACCATTTCATTCGAGAGAAGTTGGAGGATGGAGAGGTGAGCTTGTGGTATTGCTCAACAGAGGATATGGTGGCTGATGTGTTGACCAAGGCGCTTGCTAAGGTGAGGCATGAGAAGCTTACGAAGGCGATGGGATTGCGAGGTGGTAACTACTCGCAAAGTGGTGAGTGTTGAAGAATAGATTGCTCGTAGTTTATAAGAGCAATTAGTACTTGTTAGAGTATTTATATATATGGAAGCTTATACTTAGTATTCTAGAGTGTGGAAAGGGGCTGGTTCTAAGAGCAATAGTGAGGGGAGAGAAGACCAGCCCACTTTGTTGACTTTAGGAGGCAAGGAGACAAGTAGGTGGTGGCAAAGACTAAAGGGGCACACATGTGAACCATGTGGGCCAAAGGCACTTGGAAAATGTACAAGAAGGCACTAGGAAGGTGTCATTAAGGAAGTATAAGTAAAGGCCTTTGCTAGAAGGCAATATCTCATTTCAAGCATTCATTGCTCTACTTGTTTGTAAGCTTTGAGTGTGTTGTATTCTCTCTCTTCCTCTATTGAATCTCAATAGAGAGCCCGAGGGGTTCTTTTCCTACAGAATCTGCTTTGTAGCTCTCACTGTAATGAACTTTTCACTTATATTTTGATGTCAAACTGGTCAGCTCCTTGTGATGTATTCAAAAAGTGCAACTTCACAGTTTAAATCACAATTTGTATGAGTGATTTTGTGCTTTGAAAGGATTGTGGTAGCTAGGTTGGGGTTGTACAAAACCTTGTAGGAGGTTGCAAGGTCATCATTGATTGGTTCACTCATGATGCCCAAGTTCAAAAAGTGCACTATTCATAATGCCCAAGTCCAGAAGATGTTGTGATTCAATTTTGGGTTGCCCATTTCAGACCCCATGGACGTTTAAGGTTTAACAACCTAAAGAGTTTTTGTGCAATGGCAAAGTAAGTGTAAGTTTAGTCCAAGTAGAATCACGGTATTTGGGCGAAGTAAGTGTAAGAATAGTCCGAGTGGAATCACCATGTTTGGATTCTCTTACAATTTGGTATGATTCGTTGAAGATAAATTTATATGTGTTTTTAAAATGATGCTCTAAAATGGCACCCTATGATGTTTTTTGTGAGTAAAAGGTACTATTAGATTGCTATTGGATTGCTATGTACCTCCTGGAGAAGAAGCCTCTAACTCCATTATTGGTACTACTCCATTTTTAAGCACTCTACATTGAATCTCATGAAGCGAATATGCAATGCCTTCATTTTTATTTAAATTATACTCTTTGTATCTCATGCATTAACCCCTAACTATCCTTGAATATGCAATGCCTTCATTTATATTTAAATTATACTCTTTGAATCTCATGCATTAACTCCTAACTATCCTTGACAGACAGGTTTTGGGTTAAAATTTAATAATGTGTACTAAGATTTTTATTAAGTATTACCTATACTACAAGTGTGTGTGCAAAACGTTCCAAGGTTAAATTCCAATTTTAAGAGTTTTTTGACGCTTATTTTAGTTTTGACACCCAATACAACATTTATTTTTTATTTTCTCAAGGTTTTTCCATTTATTGTTATTTTATTATTTTGATCTCTTTGGAATATGTTCATACCTAAATCACTACTTAAGTTCCAAAGGACCCCAAGTCAAAAAGTTTGCAAATTTTACAAGGGCAACCTTTAAAAACTATAAGAGCAGCTTCAAAGTTTTTAGAGATTCTAGTAAAACCTATTGCATAAAATTTTGATATTATAATCTCGCGAATTGTACACATCCAATGGTCAATTACTGGAATGGTGAATAAGAATGGGCTTACTTATGAGATTTTCCAATTGGATGTTTTAAATAAGTAATAAAGTTTGGTACACACTCTTGGGAGTGCATAGAGGTAGAAAATTGCAGTTTGAGGTTTCAAGCTCGAATAATACACATGGAGATTTAGGAGTTAAAATCAATATGGAGATTTAGGGGTTAAAATTAATATGTGCGAACTTGTTGGCATCAATCAAATTGGCTATACCTTGTTTTGAGTTCAATCAAGTACTACTTATTTTCATATCATGCGGTTTTACACTAGAAATGACCAGCCTCCAAGAAAATCTCTCTCTTACGAGAGGCCGATCCTTGAAAAGCTATGGCCTTCTACGGTGGTGTCGAGTGACCAAATGCCACAAGGTCTAATGCTTGGGAATATTCCAAAATAACTCTAAACATCAAATTAATGATTGATTGTGACTAATGCCCCCCTAGAATTACGGTTAACCTAATTGTAATCTCAAGGGGCCCTCATCAATGTACACTATTGTTATAACGGGAGATGAAGCATTGTACACTATTGTTACAACGGGAGATAAAGCATTGTACGCTATTGCTACAACGGGAGATAAAGCATTGTACACTATTGTTACAACGGGAGATAAAGCATTGTCCATAACATTGTTTCCTCCACTTGTCCATAAGACTAAAAATTCAAGTTGAGAAGATCATTCTTTAACCCTTAACCGGGCTCAATGTCGAAAATCGACACTTTGGATGGATGACTGCATCAACTTTGAAGAGCCATAACTTCTTCATCCGGAGTCTATTTGAATAAAATCACTTGGTTTGGGTCCCATGAAGTCTACTTTGTATGACAAAATTCGCGGACTTGTAAAATGAAGTTAGAATGACATGCCATGTATTTTCATGAAGTCAGCTCTTATATTTGAGTTTTCATGGGGCATGTATTACCATTGTCAATCAATTATGGGAAATCGAAAAGATGTTTTCATGAAATTTTATTATGCAGTCATCATCTTAAGAAACATAATTCAAAGGTGTTATTGAGATGAAAGTAAACATCTTGGATAGTTGGTGATTTTTTGATCGCAATAAGTATATTGGTAGCATTTTGACTTCAAAGTGAATATGCTGAGATTTTGTGATGTTTTTGAGTACTGATACATTACAATTTTGCAATCTATGAGGCCTCATGACTCAAAATTTGATCCACACGATGTACCATGTGTTTACAAGGATGTATGGTTGAGATATAAATAGCTTACTTTCGTTTTCATTTATGACACTTCTTTTGAGAATGTGTTCTTTTTTAACAACGAGTCAAACCATTTAGGGTTAAGGTTCTCAATGTTAAGACGTACCTTACATTGATTCAATTTTATTTTATAGATTTATTATTTTTTTCCGTGGCTTTTACATTAGTGTAAAACAACCATTAACTAAAATCGTAAGTACATGCATCAACTAAGTTGAAATCAACTAGGCCCCTAGAGATCTATGTGTTTTTGAAACTTGAAACTTTGAATCTGCAATTTCTTACCTCTATGCACTCACTGGGGCATGTATCAAATGTTTTTATATTTTAAGACTTCCAACCATAGAATCTTGCACCTCAGTCGTTTTGATATAACCCCTAAAGGCCCATGATGTTTTGGGAGCTTGAAATCCCAACACTGACCACTATGTACTAATGCGGGTACGTCCAATATTTTTGGAAATTTTTGATAACTTCAACCGTAGGATCTTGAAGTAGACTACCATAGGTAGTAGTGTGAAAATTTTCAACCGTTGGATCATCACTGGATGTGAGATCATAACATTTGAAGTTGACTGTAAATTTTTTTTGGCCTTGACCGTAAAAGCCGAATCGGCGGCCGTGGGCCTTTAGGGGATAATATCAAAACTGTCCATTGTACATTTACCATTTGCCGGATCGTATATCCAAAGTTTGTTCTAAAATAGTCTCGGCATTGCTTGAGAAGCATTGTCTCCATGGTGCAAACGGAGTGTCTAGGGGGACTTTTAACCCTTAAACGGGCCAATTGTCAAAAACGACATTTTGGACAACATTTTGGACAACAAGCAACAACTCCGAAGACCTATATCTTCTTCATTCGGAGTTTATGTGGGAGTAATCACTTGGGTTGGGTCCCAAATCAAGTCTAGTTTGTGAAGTAAGAATGTTAGACCCAGAAAATAAATTATAAATTTATGGCATGCATTTTAATGAAGGCAACTCTTGTTTTTGGGTCTTCGAGCAAGGGCATGCTTTACCATTGCAAGCCAATTATGTGAATTCCAATTTTGTTTTACATGCATGTTTTTTGCACAAGTATGATCTCAAGTTGAAATTCAACAATTTTGTAGTTTGAGGATTTTTCTTTTGAGTAGTTTAAGTATGAGATTGCAACGATGTTTTTATTGGCTCTGTCATCTGACAGAGTCTTTGTATTGAGCGCCCCGACGGGTTTCTAAAAAGGTCCAATGACCTATCTCCTTGTGCGTTCACACTTACACAAGCATTTTCTCTCTCTAAGGTACAACCCTTTTCTCTCTTACCGTTTTTTTTTTTTCTTTCTTCGTGCAGCTCTTCGTTGTTGCAATAGATGTTGTCCCCGTTGCCTTGCCCCTGCTCCCTTGGTCCTTCCCCTTCCTGTGCCCCTGCTCCCAAGTGCGCGCTCTCTCTTTTGCTTTATGACTACGCTTCTTGTTTGCTTTCGGCTTCTGTGCGTGCTTGCTTGTAGGGTTTGGAGGGATTGACAATTGCTGCTATTAGGACACAGAATGACGGGCGGTGGTGACGACACAGAGTCGGAGTGAGGAGGTTTGCGGGTATGTTGCAAGCGAGATTAGGGTTGGAAGAAGAGTAAAGAGTGGTTTGTGTTTGTGCTAGTGGAAGAGAGTGTTCAGCGCGTGTACGAGCGAGCGATGGTATGCCATTAATGTTGCAGCTGATAGCGACAACGGTGAAGGAAATGCTGTTCGAGCTTCAATTGGCGGAAGACAGTGGAGCCGATGCCGCCGAGCTTCGGGTAGACCACATCATTGGCTTCAACCCCGAAGCAGACCTCCCTGAGCTTCTGAACAACAGACCTCTCCTTGTAATCGTCACACCCAGGTATACACAAACACAATCTCACAAGCAACTTGCACTTTCCTCACTCGAACAAAGAATGAACAAATGAATGATCATTTCTTGTAGGGCTAAATTCGAAGGAGGATTGTTCGAGGGAAGTGAAGAATCGCGACAAGCCCTTCTGCAACGAGCTTACGACCTCGGCGCCGACTACATTGACGTCAAGCTTAGTGTCCGTGCATTCTCTTAGATTTCGAAATGGTAATTGATCAATGGAAGTGAGAATTGAAGTGAGGGGGATGTGCAGGTAGCGAAAGAGTTTATTGAGAAAACGAAGAGTAGTGGTGCAAAGTCTTCAACGATGATCATTGTGTCGAATCATAACTGGGAGTTTACTCCCTCTCAAGAGGAGATCGATGCTACCATTGACCAAATGTGGGCTGCGGGTGGCGATATTGTGAAATATGTCACCACTGCCCAAGATATCACCGATGTTTCACGTGTCTTTCACTTTCTCAAGCAAGCTAAGGTAAGTAAATCTTACTAAGTTAGACGTCATTCAATCCATTGAACTCTTGTTCTTGTCAACATAGCATGATCAAGTTTGAAGTTATGTTTCTCCGCTCTATTCAAACTGTGAATCATGTGTTAACTTTCTAGCGTAGCATCTGAGTACTATGTTATTGCAGAATCGAATAAAAGCCGATAGTATATTTTTCATATGAGTAAATGTTGGGTTCGAACCTAACAATGCATTGAAGGCATACACTATAGGAGGAGACTTGGAATCCGTAAATGCACATAGTTTTCAGTTATGGATAAGAAGAACCTATGAAGATTCTGTAGTATGTTAAAGAATGTATATGAATATCTAAGAAGTGTCTCGTGGAAGAACACCCGAAACCAGATACTCTACTCATGTGCGCATGAGATGTATTCTTTTCCCTGAAATCTAGAAAATGGATGTATTCTTTTCCCTCAAATCTAGAAAATGGGCAAGAATACAGAGTGAGCGGTTTTAGGCATGAGACAGTCTACCTTAATTTGCGCTATTGTGGGCCTGTGCTATAATTCTTATCTATCATTCGATCTCACAAAGATATTTTGTTATTGCAGAGGCCAACAATCGGATTAGCTATGGGACAAACGGGAATGATCTCGCGTCTACTGGCGCCTAAGTTCGGTGGCTACTTGACATTCAGGGCACCGAGCAAAGGTCAAGAATCCGCACCTGGACAGTCTACTGTACAGGATCTAATCGAAGTCTACAGGTACTGCTATAATCAAATGCTTTTATGTTTATATGTACTTTAGTCATATCGATACTGAAGCGATTCCCTAAACTGACAGGGTGAAATCGATGAATCAAGACACTGTTGTCTGTGGAGTGATTGGCAAGCCTATTTATCACAGTAAGAGCCCAATTCTGCATAACAAAGGCTACTCGGAACTCAATCTCAATTACGTCTATCTGCCCTTGCTCGTGGACGACTTCAACAAATTCATGAGCATGTATAGCGATCCTGATTTTCGTGCATTCAGGTACTGTCACTTCCTTGTGAAGCTTGTTATACTTCCATTTGCTTTGTGTTGGTTTTGACATTTTCGTATGTGGCAGTGTCACTTTACCATACAAGGAAGACGCACTGAGATTGAGCGATGAAGTCGATTATGTCACGAAGGTAGCTACTTACTTCAACATTCTTTGAAAACGAGTGATGCTCTGTTTTTCTGACTTTGTGTCTTTCTGCATCATTCAGGGAATTGGAGCAGCGAATACACTTGTACGAGAAGAGAATGGAAAGTTTCACGGCTATAATACTGATTGTGATGGTGCCCTCTCAGCCATCGAGGATGGGCTTCGTCTTTCAGGTACGAAATCTGCCCTTTGTGCTAATATTATCAATGCACGATAATGCTTACAAGCTTTCGAGCAGTGAAGAATACTTGAGTTCTCGTTCCAGGGCATTGTACGCAGTATCTGAAAACAAAAGCCTTGGCAACATTCTATAACGTAGAGCTCCGATTTCTCTTGCAGGGCTTGCAACGACCTCTGAAGCTCCATTGAAAGATAAGCTTTTTGTAGTGATTGGAGCTGGTGGGGCTGGCAAGGCCTTGGCTTATGGAGCTAAGGAAAGACAAGCCCGCGTTGCCATTGCCAACCGCAATTTTGGTACCCGCTCTCTCCTACTGCTGTTCTTTTTTGAACTTCTCAGTTAATAGACGTACTGAAGAACGAATGTTGTCACTCGTGATAGAGCGAGATAAGGCGCTTGCGGAGGCAGTCGGTGGAGAGGCAATTGAACTGCACAAGCTGTCAGATGTCCATCCTGAGACGGGCATGGTACTGGCCAATAGTACCACCGTTGGGATGCAGCCCGAGATCACAAAGTCTCCAATTACTCCACTCCAATTACCCCAGTTCTCAATACCTCCATTATGCCGATACTTCAAATACTTCAATTACTTCAATCCTTCAATTACATCAAATACTCCAAATACTCAAATACTTCAATTACTCCAATTACTTCAATTCTCAATACCTCAATTACATCAATACTTCATATACTTCAAAACTTCAATACTTCAAATAGTTCAAATACCTCAAATACTTCAAATTCCTCAAATACTTCAAATACTCTGAATTCTCAATACCTCAAATACTTCAATACTCCAAATACTTCGAATACTTCAAAAACTTTAATACTTCATTAATACAATACTTTAGATATTTAATTCTTTGAATACTTAAATAACTCCAATCACTTCAATCGCTCAAATTACACATTTTACCCAACTTGCTATTTGAAGTCTATTCAACACTTTTACATAGATTATTGTTTGAGAGATCATATTTGGACAAACATCCCTGGAATAGATGCTAAATATCGTGTTATAAATGCATATTGGCCGGATCATCATAAACCTATATATTGTGCTTTCAAACTACCAACTATATTACCAAAGTTTTCAAAAAATGCAACCTCACTTCGATTTATTTGAACAAATACACATCAATCAAAATAAATAAAATAGAATTTGTGAACTCTTCAATGTTGAGTATTTTTATTGGAAACAATCGCGTATAATCCAAATACAACTTTTGTAATAAATACACTATGTAAATATTAAAATCGAAACAAATGTCTATGTATAATAATGTTCAATCATATTTTATACTAAGTATTTGATTTTCAACATTTAATAGTGAGCAAGCATAAAATACCACAACCATATATTAGACATTGAGCATTAGGGATATCATTTAATAATTTAAAAATAAACATTAAAAATTGCATATTAGATATTAATCATTGAATATAAGATATTAATCATTGAAAATTGAATATTACACTTTGTGTAGATATTATGGTTGTAAATAATTGGGTATAGTTTACATAAAGTTTATATTCTTTCATATTCAATTTTTGTCAATAAAACAATGAAATGCACAAGGAGTAACCCAAATAACAAATTCACTATTTTGTATTACATTGGTTAATGTATGATTTTCTTTTAAATGTAGAGTGTAAGACAGAGCCCTTACAGTCCTACCGTTTTCTTGTTTTGAAAATACTGAAAAATTTACAAGGTTATTGGGATTAAGTTTCTTATTCATCTAGTGTTGGATTTTAGCTTTGTTTCTTCGGCTCAATTGCAATTGAATCCAGTGTTTTGTAGTAAAAATCTTAATTCTATAGAAGGTGTGAGGAAGTTATGACATTTACATTAGTACAAGGGGCTTAGTTTTGGACGTCTTTTCTTGTGTATAATTTGGGGCAATTTTCATCATTGCAAGGCCATTAGTTGAGCAAGGTAATTTTTTTCATTTTTTCTTTTTGTTCAAGGATGTTATTGAGATGAAGGTAAACATCTTTGTAGTTGGAGATTTGTCTATTGGAATAAGTCCGTTGGTAGTATCTTCACTTCAAAGTGAAAATGTTGAGATCTTGTGTTGTTTTTTGAGTACTAGTATGTTATGATCACACAATGTATGGGGCCTCATAATTCAAAGTTTGACACACATGATGTACAATATGTTTACCACATAACTATACAATTGACATGTGAATAACAGAAAATGGGCCAAACCATTTGGGGGTTGAGATTATGGCCCCAATTCTTTTGGTCATATTTTTTTCCATGTAAATAACAAGGCACATGCAAACTTTTAAACTCTCTTAACCCCTAAACGACTACGGCCACCAATTCAGCTTTTACCGTCAAGGCCAAAAAAAGTTACAGTCAACTTCAAATGTTACGATCTCACATCTAGTGATGATCCAACGGTTGAAAATTTTCACACTACTACTGAAGGTAGTCTACTTGAAGATCCTACAGTTGAAATTATCAAAAATTTCCAGAAATATTGGACGTACCCCCATTAGTACATAGTGGTCAGTGTTGGGATTTCAAGCTCCCAAAGCATCTTGGATCTTTAGGGGTTAAACTTTTTTGACCTTCTCTCAAATCATTTTTGAGAAAAAGGTCTGACTACAATGGTATAGTAAGACATGCATCCTGTCAAATATATTTGGTATAAGAAAAGATTGAACAATGATAAGGTGCCTTCATGATGAGTTGTAAAACTTGTAAAAAATTCACCTTGGGTTGCTTGAAAATTTGAGTAGGAATTTGGTTACTACAAATTTTTTGGGTTGTAATCCAAATATGTCAAATTCAACATTTGGCCTGTTTAGGGGGTTGAGCTTCTGGCTTTTCCAAGATTCAATGTACTCACAAAGTGCGTTTTAAAATGAAGAAGTTAGAGAACCCTTGTTGATCAATCTCCGAAACCCAAAACTAATTCAAAAAGTGTGCAAAAATCATGATTCCACGGAGAATGCTTTGGCCTTGTGTAGATTATGCAACCGCAAGTGATCCACATTCTTGATTACGAACTGGTTTTTGAGCCCCCAGCTTGGAGGGAGTGTGTGGAGTGAAGGAAAAGCACGAAGCGTGATGGCGCTATGCCGCTATGAGGCGAGAGTGGTAAATTGATGCGGTTGGGGGCTGGGGTTGGCGGAGTGCTCGTGACAGCGCTGGACAAGCACAAGTGGTGAACTGGTGATGGGCGGACTCATTTCCCCTCGTGTGCGTCTCCTGTTGCTTAACTTTACTTATGTGGCCTCCCACGCTTTTGGAGGCAATGCTTGAGCCTGGGGAGAGGTGGACAAACTCCGGGCAAGGCCAAGGCCAAGGCCAATGCCAAGGGCGTTGAGCTTACGTTACGTTACGTTTCGTTAGCTTGCAGCACATCGCCCCCCTCCCTTGGTCGGTCACTGCACCTCACCTCTGCTCTCGTGCACCAATTCTCCCTCCTTACCCAATTCGGACTTTGCTGCTGCTGCTGCCGCCTTGCCCGCTCCCTCCCCCTCCATTCCTCGTGCAGTCCGTGTGTGTGCCCGGCTGATTCCTCTACGCCATGCCCTCTGCTCTTTTTCGTCCCCCGCGTTTCTCCCCTCTCACCACCTGCTCCATGGCTTCCCCCGCCCCCCCTCTCGTCGACCGCGTCGTCATCGTTGGCGGTGGCCTCGGCGGTCTCGCTGCTGCCCTCCAGCTCCGTCGTGTCGGAATTGATGCCCAGGTCTTGTACCTTCTGCTCTGGAATCCTGCGCTCCCCGCATTCTTTCTCCTGTTGCTTCTGTTTTTCCTCGTTTGCCTGCATCTTTTCCTCAGCACCCTGCCGTGTCTGTTGTTGTCCCCATCTGACTTCCGATTCTGCTCGTAATTCCACTTCACATATCTGCCTCGAGGTTATTAATTGCACGCCTCATCGCTAAATGTCCTTGTTTGGCACTCAATTTCCTTGCGTGAGGTCGGTGATGACATCTGTTGCCGATGATTTCTTTTTTCAACACTCTTCTAAATTGCGTGCTGTTGATCACAGTCTTTACTTCTCTATGAGGCTCTGTCACGAGACACGACTCCGTTCACTTGACATATCTTCTACTCGTACTAACGTACTAGCCTTCCTGTGCTCTGAAACACTAAATCTTATGCTTCAGACGCTCTTGAAATTTTGCTTATCGAGTCAGAAGGAACGTCTTCGTGCATCGCTCCGGACGTACCTGTCTGGGCGGCAGTTTGTTGTCATCACGTTTTGCCACCGGATAAAAGCCAGACTCTGGAAGTGACTAATGATAATGCGGGCCAACTTTGTGATGCACCTAGTAGGAATTTGATATTGATGGCGGTTTCATCAATTTTTAGGATACAATTTTGACTTGGAGAGGTGTTGTCAGCTCGATTTTGACGTGCTTGAGGCATGGCAGGTTTATGAGAGGGGGGGCAGACTTACTGGCGGTGAAGGAACGCTACTCTCCTTGTTTCCGAACGGATGTAAGAGTCTAAGCGAGGCAGATCCAGACATTATACAGAAGGTTTGTGAATCTGTTCTCTCTTGTGCTACCAGCTGTCTGTTGCATTCGTGAGAACAGTGTAGCTGAGGCACGGAGATTGACTCTGTTTGTTATCTTCCCGTGAAGATAGTCCTGTTCAACTTCGTCTCGGGTACTATGCTCTTGAATCCAAATTGATGCCTCTGATAGAGGAGCTGCTGTTAAAATTTCAGATTCGCGAAGCAGGTCGCACAGACGCCCCAGCGTTGATGATAGACCCCTTCAGTGGAAACCTGCTGGGATCATGGGAACTCAGTGAGCGCATGGAAAAGACCTATGGACAGCCTGTAATTGCTGTTCTTTGGCGCCACTTACTTAACATTTTGTCGGACCATTTACCTGAAGAATGCAAGCATTATGGCCATCAATGTCTGGATGTTACTCAGGTTGAGATTTCATCTTATCCTCTTTTACCCACAGCACACTGCTGACATCAGATCCTTGTTTTAGTTATTTCCCTTTCTATACATCATCGAAGCTTCAGATGGTTGTTGATTTAACCGCTGGTTTGTGGAATACATAGGACGAAGAAGGTGCCACCGTGCACTTCATGCACGATGATACAACAGTCTCAGTCAAGGTGATGTGCAACACATGGTGATCATTGCTTGGGTACACGTCTCGTCAGTTGCTTTCATTGGTCGTAGATATCGCTCATATTTACATCCACTATCCCCCTATATTTGTCAATGCTAGTTTCCTGTATTTGTCGCTGCTTCTGTTGGAATTATTTTTTGAATATAAATCACTTGCGACGATGCCTCTGCCTGGTGGGCTTTGAGTAGTGAATGAAGCGCGTCATGTAAAATGTTGAACCAGGCTCCTCTGGTGATAGGGGCTGATGGCATAAGATCGGTTGTTCGGTCCAAGATCTTCAGTGAGATGACTCCTCGAGATAATGGACGTACGATGTGGCGTGCAGTCATTGACGCAAACCTGTGCAATCATCCGGTTACTTCCTGACCCCTTGCCCTCCTACTTAGATTTCCAAAGGGTGCTTCTTGCGATGTGAAGTCTGTCATGTACTTTCTCGTATGTAGTCGTTACATCCTAGTTTTCTTTAAGAATTTAGTTGAACGCATGATGAATATGTCCATGAATCACCCTGGTTTTTCAACTGGATCATGTGGAGAAAGTTCATCTTGAGGTATTAGTTCTCCGTAATTTCTTCTATTACATGGTACATTCTTCCACAGTTTATCTGTATGGTGTTGACGTTTGCGTTTTTACTCCGTATTCAGGCTCTGCGAGTGGGTACCATCACTGCAGCGCAGAAAGGAAAGACGATGTTCGTCATCAACGGTGTTGGTGATAAGCTATATTGGGCTTACAGTTTGACTGATGATGCCACGGATGGACGAGCTCAAGTTAGATCGCAAACCTTAGAAGAAGCGAAAGAAAGACTGAGGCAAGAATTCAAGGGATGGGATCTTGCTCTTCACATACTCGAGGTTCAACATCTTACTGTTTCGTTCATCCTGTATTCCCATGTGTCCTACATGGTCTTTTCAGGGCCGGAAAATCTCCTTGAAGAATGGCTGTTTGCATTCACGATCAACATTTGAGTGTCTTGCGCCTATCCAGCATCAATGTTGGATTCTTTCTTCACATGATTCAGAAGTGAGTCTGAAGACAAATTTTGTGATAGAATTTTGAAGACTGATAAGGAATGGTCGTGGATTTATTCAGGCGACAGATCCTGCTCTAATTCTGGAGCGGAGAGTATTGGATCTTCCTGTGCTCACAAAATGGACGAATGGTCGAGTTGCTGTCCTTGGAGGTACAACCAATTAAACTGGATGACTTGGTCGCGTGATGTTTATGGAAATGCTGTAGGTGTATTTCAAGCCTAACTTGTCCGTCCGATTGTTCCCCTGGTGAGTTTTCTTGTGAAGCATCATCACCTTGCGGTTGAATCTAGGCTTCCGATACTTTCAGAATTTCTGTTTGCTGCTTTTGGGTTGACTTAGTGCAGTGACATAAGTCAAACGCCGCACTTCGTTTCACGAAATGCACAACATTGCGCATACTTAGGCGGCTACCTTGCAACTGCGTATAAACCCTGAGTTCTTAGGCACAGGAGGATACACATCAGTATATGTGGCTTGCAGTCAAGCAGAGATTTTTCTGTGGATATGACTGGCTCGATGCAAAGCACCCCTCAACGTCATGGTAAATTGCCTGAAGAATAATATGGGAGATCTTGAGGTTTCTGCAGATGCTGCACATGCCGTAACACCGGCTCTAGGACAAGGAGCCAACCTAGCGTTTGAGGATGGATTGGAACTGGCAATCCAACTCTCATCAGCTTCAGACTTGAGGTTTCTTATTGACTCTTAATGTGAAGTGATACGAATGTGGCTTGGATCATGTAGGATCGAGAAGATGGCTTGGCTTTTTCCTGGTGTTTCTAATAGTTGCGTGTTATGAGGAGCTCACTGAAAGCATGAAGAGTTAGAACGGCTATCTTTTTAGTGGCTTGGAGGGAGTCGTCTACCATGATCTCTTCAGCTGTTGAAGCATTCGTGAATGGTTCATTAGTGACGTTAAGAAGTGCAGCACTGGTAAGATCCACTGACGACTTTCCAATATTGATGGTACAGCTCTGCTTTGAGGACTTACGAGGAGCGACGTATACCACGAGCACAAATTGTATCTGCAAAGACTCGAGCAACCGGCGTCGCACACCCTCAAAGTTTCTACGACTGGCTATACAACGAAATCCCTTCACTCTCACGTAATCCAACTTTGCACTCTTGATTATTAGAAGAGCGATAACTTTTGGTCGGTTGTCACAACAACATTTTCTTAAGCTTCATCGGAACTCGCAAACATGAGTTCAGCTATCTTGGAGCAAGTATGTAATTTTACTCGAAACTCTGAATTCGTATCGCCTACTTTTTTCCGGTCGAACTCAGATTCGCTATGACTGCCATCATATACCATGCCTATGATATCTTGGAAGTCAAGAAAGAGAAAATTACTTACCGCTTGAAATGACGATTTTGAGTTCTTTGTACTCTACATCATGAGTTTGTAGCATCAGTGTCGTTTGCAATCAGTCAAAGATGGTGAGAGCTCTGAGAATATAATTTCAACACTAAACGTCATGATCAATGTTCGCGTTGTAGAATCTGATGTACTTCAATGTATAATATCACTGTAGTCACGGACCCTCGTAGTTATGCTTTCGAACAAGTTTTCAGTCAGTACAGTGCACTGAAGAATGTATCCCAACCTCTTTCTTGAACCTCCCACTTGAGGCAGTCTTTTCAGAAACTTTAAAAATTTGTATGCACTCAAATATGATTCAAATCAAAAATTTCGAAAGTGTGTTGCAATTACACTAGAGGACACTACAAAACTACACCAAATTTGCACAATTTGTCTTGATGGTCACGAAACTCTCACGTATACTAAATTTATTACCTGACATTGAGTGCTCTCATCCGTGCTTCAATTCCAGCATCATCATAGAAAGAAGATCTGAAATATTTTTCAGAGGTTATTTTCCAAAATTCTGAAGCCCCTGTGTGTTGAATGATTGATTTTTTAATAAGTTTCCCATTGATGATTGATGTAGAAAAATGAATTTTCCTTAACACTTCCAACTCATAGAGTCGGGAGTGAATTTTTTTATGCGTTTCCAGGGTGTATCTGTTCCGAAGGTTCACAAATAGTGCTCTAAGGGTGTATGCGTGTTGATACTTTTATGCATTTTGAGGAGATATGCGTTCCAATGCTATAGTTGTACTAATACATAGTGACTTTGTATTCAACGAGGCCTCATGACTCAAAATATGACTTACTTAATGTATTGTACAATATGTTTATCACATGATTCTATAATTGAGATTTGAATAACTCACCTCCGTTCACCTACAAATGTGTTCTTTTTGCTATGAATGAGTCAAACTATTGAGGGGTAAGGATGAAAGTGAGATTTTCAATGTTCTTGTTGTGAATAGTCTAGGGTGAATCATTTTTGATAAACCTAGAAGGCAACCTCTAAATAATAATGACAATCTCTAAAAGGGTTGAAAACAATGTCTCAAAATGGTCCAATCTTCTACTCACTTTTGCCCATGCACATAACTTACTTGCCTTACTGATTTGTATCATTATTTTTTTGACGCACATGAGCAGCATGGGGTTTGACATCAGGTTGCAAGAGATGTTAGGGCTAGGAATCAAACTCTTAACCTCATAAGTCATTGCGAGATAAACTTCAGTGTAACTTTGGCAGGGTGAAATTCACTCCACTCATGCCGAAGTTTACCTTAAGGACGTTTTACATGAGGCCAACAAATCTCCACACCAATTCACTCACATTTTGAGCCCAATTGGCCCAATCGACCACTTTGAACAAATTAAACCAATAACGAGGTGAGGGCCAATTTATTCATGTGTAAAGCCCTTTGGGCCAGTTTGTAAAAGGATAAACATGGCCATAGAACCAATTCGTATTTTTCATAATAAAATATTTTAGTGAAATCACAATTTTGGAATGAAATCAAGCAATGGCCTCAAGGTCATGAAAGCCCCTTTCATTCTTGGATCTCCCAACTTTTGAAAGGCGGACCATGTTATAACTTGTCCCCACACAATATAATTTCATGAATGACTCCCCGAATGACTCCCCATGTAAAGCCATGCGGGCCAATTTCAAGAAGTGAACCAAACACAATAGCTGGGCCTCTCGTGTAAAGCGGCCCTTGTAATGTCCCTCCCTTCCTTCTGTGGCACTCAGCCTTCTCCCAGGGTTATGCCGTGGTTTTTCAAAGTTTCCCGCCCTTGCCAACTTCGAATCCCGTGTGCCATTTTCTTGGTGACGCCGTCCGCGGTGTAGCAACGTTTACTTCCAGTTTGATCCTTCTGTTGCCCTTCGCAAACTGTGCTCGTAGCGCCTTGTAGGCAGAGACGCATGCTTCATTTGCTTTGGAACTACACTTAACTCAGTGGCGACATTCCTTGGCTTGATCCTCCCATTTTCGTTCCCGAATGATAGCAGCGATGCTCTCACGTCTCGTTCCTCGTTGTCTTTCGAGAAGCCTCGACAATTTACGTTGACTAGCCATGTTCACACTCTTTCCTGTGTCAAGTCTTCTTTGTAATGTTTCTCGGTTTCCTCCCTTTCGCACTTGTTGCAGCTTAGTACGTTCCAAGTCGCAGGGTCTTTCATACAGGCCACTTCGACACCTTAGAAACAGCACTGGTAGAGATGATAACTGGCTCGGCGTCGCCCTCATGGAAAGCCAAACCTTGCTTGTTGGGAATTGATGAAGCTGGCCGTGGTCCTGTTTTAGGTTTGTGGGACGTCCCTGTCTTCAACTCTGCTTATATGCTGGCCGCTGGGGTGTTTGATGGATCTTTAGCTCCTTCATGTCCCCTAACGAAGATTATTGTCAGAATCTGACGTGCATTGACATACTTATCTGTCGGATTTCAAAACTCCCTCTAGTTACTTTTAAGCAAAATACTATCAAAATTCTACGTGCAGGACCTATGGTGTATGGATGCGCTTTCTGCCCTCTCGACCAGAAAGATCGAATTTCCAATCTGCAATTTGCAGGTACCTCCATCTTCCCGTCGTTCCTTGATCTCGCCTGAGGCTCATGTAAACTGATTCTGGATTTGGTCAACCTCGGGATCGTCTTTGTAGGAGATTTCGCTCTGTTAAGACTTAATCTCCTTCACTGATTCTTTTGCCGTGTCAATCTGATCGCGGTAGTAAAGTTTCAGCTGTGCAACAATATGGTCTTACGGCATCCTTTATCTCCAAGTCAAGAGAAATCTTTCCGCTTTGCTGAAAGCATGCTGATCTATTCCGAGTTGGCAACTGAGGGTTCTGACATGCGGACGAGCAGATTCCAAGGTTTTGACAGAATCGAAACGCGACGAGCTGTATGAGAGCATTCTGGCCGATAACTTGATGGGATGGGCTGTAGATGTTATTGATCCCAAGGATCTCTCTGCGAAAATGTTGCGAAGGTGAGTTGCCGTCCTGGAATTTGTGAAGATTGTAATCCTGTTATTGCCTGTTAAGGCCCCGCGCACTGAGTCCCTTCTGAAGTTTTGGGCCGGCCACGTCTGCCATGTTCACTGAACTGTTTGCTCCTGCACGTAGAGAGAAAGTAAGTCTCAACACAATCTCGTTCGAGTCGGCGATGGGCTTGATACGGAGCACTTTAGATCTGGGGGTTCTCGTATCAGAGGTATGCTCAATAACTACGCCTGCACCTAGGTTTTTGATCACTAATTGATCTGCTAATGATACTGGGGACGCCCTAACTGCTCTTTAGCATCTCAAAACTGTGTCAGTGAAGGAGATGTAGTGCGTAGTACCAACTCGGAATTAATGTTCTCAGGGTTTTGCAGGTGTATGTGGACACAGTTGGTGATCCTGAAAAGTATCAGATCATGCTATCAGAATGTTTCCCTGGCATCAAATTCACCGTGTCGAAGAAAGCGGATAGTCTGTTTCCCATAGTCAGTGCAGCTAGTATTGTCGCTAAGGTCAGCACGGGCTGCACTGATTAGAAACTCTTGTTGAAAGTAGAAGCAGAATTCCGATTCTTTGGCACTCGGTCACTGCTACATAGCTTAGTGGGAACACGAATTAAATACGGCCGTGCTGTTTTCTTGATCACAACAGGTAACAAGGGATAGAACACTGCGAGACTGGGTAATGGATGAGACTGGTCCAGAGATTGCTAGAGGTTTTGGCTCAGGTTATCCTGGAGGTGAGGCTCTGAAAATCGATCGCTCTGATCCATCCAATTCATGTAGCATGATATCGCATTTTATGGCTTGAACGCACATAGCATGACGCTACTTTCTCAGTTGCATGTTCATGGGCTATATTGTGAGGAACTATTTGGTGCTGAGGAACTTTTATGTATTCAGATCCAGAGACCAAGGTTTGGCTTGAAGACCATGTCAACCCGGTTTTTGGATTCCCGTCTCTCGTTCGCTTTAGCTGGTCGACCTGTAAACCATTTTTGACCAAAGGTGGTGTTGATGTTTACTGGTAAGAGTTCATACTGGTCTAATTGCTTCAAAGGTGTGTGCTTCGAGATTGCTCTACATTACATTGCTTCATGAAGTTTTGGTTACTGCTTTTATTGCACCAACGTGCATTTTTCAGTTAAACCAGCGAAAGCAAACCTCGTGGGACGGGGCTCCAGGTTGGCGAAACGATACCTTACTTGAGTATAGCACTTATTAAACTTACTCAGCTTCGGTGTTTTAAATACAGGGAAGATGCCGTTGACGAGGATGATGGGGAAAGAAAACCGAAGCCTAAACACATTGACGATGTGTCATGTGCGCATAGAAGGCATGCATATTTTAAATCACGTAGGATGCAGGTAGTGACAACCCGCCTCTAACACGTACTGCCACGACTCTCTATAGGAAGGTCAAAGCGGCCCCGGCGGCTGTAGTCAATGAAAATTATCACCCTTAATGGGTCCAGGCGTCCAGCTAACTGATGTTTTCTCAGCTTAACCCCTATGAGGCCTGTTTCAACGCTTTACCCTCAGAACTGCCCTCTCGTCACTTTTTACTTCATATTGCATTTTGGGGATTGTTGCCGTAGGATGTTGTACCTAAGGTATATAAGATCATATACACGTATACACCAAATCTTAGATCACAATTCCTCACCGTTTGTAAGATTAGTATTTTTAAGTTGAAAAAAAAAAATCTCTCTTGTTGTCAAATGGGAAAGTGGTGCTTTGGGGCTTGAAAAACCATTCTAAAACTAAATTTGAAGTGAGGTTTTTTGACATCTTGTTCTTAGGCCGGTTAGGTACATGTTCATATAATCTTTACCTTCGTATGACATAAAACCTAGAGTAGAGCTTGATTTTTGCATGGAGGTAGGTTAAAATTTAAATACAATTACCTATTTATGATACTTAACCTTTTGCTATTAGGAAGGCTTGAGAGTCTTAAGAAATGTTCAATGATTGAATATTTTAGAGCACGTTAGAGACCCTACCGGTGGTAAAGGATTAGATAAGCATATTATGAAATATTTTAAAATAAATTCAAATGGTGAGAATTTACCTTTCTTTATTGATAAAGAAAATTAAAAAAGTAAAAAAGAGTTGAATCTCAAATTTTGGGTGAATTTCTTATCTTTCGTGATTTAAATGCTGGTGGGGCCGAATTTTGAGAACATATCATCATACAGTGCAGTTTTCAGTAGATTTCAGCATGCCCTAATCGTGTTTCCAAATTTGGAGAGTGAATAATTCTGAGAGTATAAAGAATTGTTAAGCATGAGTAGTCATGTTGGGAAGGTATGAGAAAACCCTATGAGCTGCCAAAGGTTTGAACTCCATACAAATCCAAATATAGTAAATCATAGGCTGACCAAAATCAAAACAGCTCTTGCAACTTTGGAGTTGACCTTAAATTATCCATAGAGAACCCTTCAAAAGTACTACTCATTGGTTTATCACAAGCCGTAAGTGATTCTACTAGATTGTGTAGCAACATATACTCCCTCGTTCAGAGTTTAGTTTAAGCCTGAAAAGAGAAAGTCAAGACGTCTATGCTCTACCCTTAGAAGAATTGTTCTCTTTCAATTGAACATGAACATTCATAAGAGGTATTGAGATACGTAAATGTAGGGTTTTATTGATTTTTAGTTTAGAAACAAAAGAAACTTCGAAACTGTTATTAATGGAAATAATTGCAGGTCATTACATTCTTGACCACACCATCTTGTAACAAATTGAATGAAATTTAAGGGGCTCAAATTTGAAATCTTCAGGGCTTATAGTTTGCTTGATAAGAATGTAACAGGATTTTAAAATTCTATCCCCTTTATCTCAGAGTAGAACTGCTAAGCAACCTATGCGGTTTTGAAACTTCAAAACAAACAGTACCACAATATCTAGATTCAGATTGAAATCCATCCCCATAAAATAAAGGTGAAATCATGTAGTGGATGCAGCAATAGCTTCTCAAGAACCATGTGTACTTTTAGTTCTTTTATTTGTAGAAAAATCTTACCAAATTCATTTTCAAATTTACTTGGTTCAAATATTACAAGGAGTTGAAGGGACAAGGAATGTGGAACATGTAAAATGGGAGCAAACTAGGGAGTGAACAAGAGACCGAGGTAACATCGGAAGGGAATTAGGAACCGGGAACAAACGATAAGAACTACTAAAGAAGGATGGGACGACGAACAAATAATGAGAACCCGGAACAAATGATGAGAACCGAGAACGAATGACGGAAACCAAGAAACGGAAGTTGTAGGAGGGGGAACCCAGAAGAGAGGATGGGAACCGGGAACATGACACAGCAAAGGGAATGGAGGACATCCTATAATTCTTAACCCTTAAACGCCCAAGCAAGCCCGAGGGGCATGATTCCAACAGAATCTTCCCTGTAGCTCTCACTGTACTCAACTTTTCACTTGTATTTTGATGTCAAATTGGTCACCTTCTTCTGATGCATTGAATTAGTCAGATTTGATAATTCAAATCACAATTTGTATGAGTGATTTTGTGCTTTGAAAGGATTATGGTAGGTAGGTTGGGATGGTACATAACCTTGTAGGAGGTTGCAAGCTCATCATTGATTGGTTCATTCACAATGCCCAAGTTCAAAAAGTGCACTATTCATGATGCCCAAGTCCAAAAGATGCTGTGATTCAATTTTGGGCTGCCCATTTCAGACCCCAAGGGCGTTTAAGGGTTAAAAAGCAAGTGTACCATCAACGAGGAAACCGAGAATTGACTGTAGTTTTTGAAGAGCACCAAATAAAGAGCTCACCCATTGGGGGGAGGGGAACCTTACTTACGATTTTATTCTATTATTCATAAAAGCATGTTAAAAATATGGATGTAGGTATAAAAGAAACGAAGTTGGAGGATTCTCAATAGGGTATTATTTATTTTTTATTCCTAGGTATAGATTTTTAACATGTTTTTTTAAAATTTCACTTTGACCTTTTTTATGTACGTGTCCGGAGGACACGAGTAAGGACTTGTTATTATTATTTCATCTTGAGTTCATAGTTATATAAAAGAAAGTCATCAAGAACTACTTTGGTTTCACATAATTGGCTTGCAATGGAAAAACATGCGTAATACTTGAGAACCCATAACCAAGAGGTGCCTTCACTAAAATGCATGCTATTAATATGCAATTCATTGTTAGGAGGTGCAAATTTTACCACACAAACTAGATTCGACTTAGAATTTGATCAATGACTTTTCATTGTTTTGCTTTTCACCCAAAATGTATATAAACGACATTGGGGACGAGGGGTCAAACTGTTGAAGGTATATTAAAGGTTCCCATTATCAATCTGTAGTGATCAATGTTAATCAAATTTTGCAAAATGTAGCTTCTATAATTTTATTATGAATGCAATTGACCCTCAGTGCATCTATTTGATGTAGTAGCGTTTAAATCATTGCATCATTGTACATAGTGTGACGGTTGATGAACAACTACTCTCTCATATAGTGCTTATAAATTTGCAAATTACTTCATAGTTTACATACAATTTTTAGGCTTATATATTATTTATGCAATGCCTATGATTGCATCAATGCACCCTCATACTATTTCTACTATATTATCGACCATAATTATTGCTTTAGTTGCTTTAGAGAAACATGCTTTGCCTGAAGATTTTCAAGTTTCATTTGAAACTCTACCCGTGTTTTTTCAACAATTGATCAGCAATATTACACAAATTTCTTAGTTGTAAGCTTGTAGGAACTTATCTCTTTCGCAATATATTATATTTACAACTATCTTGCATGTATCTTGCATGTGTAGGAAATAAACAAGTGAATTAGTTCTAATTTTTACTCTCTAGTGCACAAATGTTACAATATCCATTAAATAAACAAATCATTATTGTGTATCCTCCCTATAATGCTCAAATTTGCATTCAGGTCTTTGTGAGAATTTCTATGATATGTAAAAAGAACACTTCTCCCTATCTTTATTTTGCATGAGGATGGTATCCCTAATTGTAATTTATGGAGGTTATCTAATGTCCAATTTCATAACATTCTCTATAAAAGAGAATATGAAACATTGTATATTTTTCTAAGCATATAGATCACTTTCAACTGACATATTAACATTTCAACATAAATCATAAACTTGTTCAAAAAATTGATTTTTATCAGATTGAGTCCTCATTGTCAGATAAACATATTGTTTTTCTCAATGCACAAGCAATTTGATGAAGCACTTTAGCAAATAATAAATTAACAAAATATGTTCTACTTGCGAGTTTCAAAATAGAGTTTCAAGGGTGGATTTAAGTATTCAACATGCTAGACATATAGATTGGATTTCATAAAAAAGATGACAAGAACATATTGGAACAAGGATTCACGACAATTACATGAACCAATGAAAGGAGTGCATGACCCTGGTGGTAAAAATAAGTATGGGATGGAGGTAGAACACAAAAATAACTCCAAATCTATAAATGACAATATTGAAATCAATGGAGATCAAATCATAATGAGAGTTGTACCAATATCAGGTAGCAAAGATAATTTTCTTGCAGGGATGTTAGAAGGTCCAATGAACTTTCATCATATGTATCCTTATCAATCTGCCTAGAAGTTCCTCAAAACTTTCATTAACTTAATTACTAATACAAAAAACAAGATCATATTGTAGAGGATCCAATCCTTGATGAACAACCTGAGGATCCACAATATTCAAGATGGTTGAAGCAATCCTTCGAGAAGGTAACTGGACATATCGGACGAGTATTTTTGTGTGATATGTCGAAGTCATGCAGAGCTTCTACAAGATCAAATAAACATGTTGGTACAATAGGACTAATAAATGATACGGGTGCTTCGCTATGTGCTTTGCATACGATTTATGATTCCATCAAGGAGCCTTCTCGCTTCAAAATACATGTTGTGTATCCAAATTACCACCAAGGAAAATTGGAGTTCGATGCAAAAGTGAAAAGTATAGATGAAGATGTGGATATGTGCTTGTTGGAGCCTGCTAAGCCTCTAACAAAAGCATGGACACCATTGACATGCTTAGATCTGGCCACAGATGCAAGAGAAGGGGACTTCGTGTATTGTTTTTTCTATCCCACGGACCCTACAAACCATGAAACGCCAGAGTTGTATGAAAAGATTTTCAAGCCCGAGAAACCAATCCGGATATGGAGGGCTGCCGCATCCTCGTCTAGATTAGCAGATCATCCCACAATCATCTCAGGAAACATCTGTTTTTCGGAGTGGATGCAAGGGGTAGCTACTTATCGGCACTTGCCTGACTCGCATGGTGGTTTTCTCATCTCTCGGAGTGGTCGTGTGAAAGGCGTCCATGTCAAAACCTTTACGTGTGGGGAGTTAGAAAACTTCCTCCATTCTAACAATTGTGATGAACTGCGTATTGCAAACCTTTTGAGTAAGACTATGCGTGCGTATGCTCCGTCCCAGGCTCTCCCTGTATTTGTTCCCCCACATGGATTAGTACGAATGCTTCATCTCCAAAGTGCATCCCAGCTCTTAGAAATTGCTCAATTACACAATAACACAAAATTGAACGTAAGAAAACTGGTCACTTCACATTTGCACTCAAAGACAAGTGTGAGCAAACATCCCTTTGACATTAAAAAAACAATTTCATTCAAAAAAAGAAAGATGACTAGATAATTGACTATATGGCTTGATATTATGATTTTTATACCTTTTTAAATTTTCATTATTATTTTTTTCAATGGTCTAAGTGTGTATAGATTTTTTTTTACACAAGAGTGTCACAAAAGTTGAAGTGCTTGGGAATCTCTGTACATTATAAAGGATCACCAACTATTTGGAACTCAAGGAAATTAAAAAAAAATAAAAAATCCAATTCCTCATTGAAGTTATTTGAGCTATATCTTTTATTCACTTTTTATTTTAGATAACTCACTATCATAGCACTATGTCTCTTGATTTGACTGTACTACATTCAAAAAAGTTACTCTGTAATAGACATATTTCGAAGATGAAAAAGTATTCGTTTTCAAGCATCTATACATATATATAGACATAGAAAAATTGCCCAAATGCTACCATCTACTTGTTATTACCATCATCTCTAATTAAATTGTATACCCAATATATATCATGATCTTGTAGAAACACATTGTGAGTATTCTGATATAGATAGGAACCACTATAGTCTCTCTTTAGGATAATTTTGAAACATAATTGATTTCGTATTAGTGGAGCCTTGATTCTCAAATGTTAAAAAGAACCCAAAAATTGGTCTTATTGGTCCTTTAGTTTCATTTTTTTTACAAGAAATAATTGTGAGATCCCAATTTCTCCTAGTTATATGCACACAAATGTCAAATATCAAATAAGCCCTCTTTACATCAAAAACCCCTAAAAGCCCAAGGGGTTGGCAACCTTCAACTTTCTCCAATTTGACCAGGTCACTTTCTAAAATTTCATGATTTATTAAATATGATTGTATAGTTGTAACCGCGAGATCTTAATAATGGTACTAAGATCATAAAGCTCCGCCATAATTTAAAGCTTTTCTTACCACCCCAATCGTATGATCCATGCATTCAATGAAAATTGGGCACTAAAAAAATATTCAACGTAGTTTACTCTAAGCAAGCACTACAATCGTGTACTATGCCAAATCAAAGTTTTTTTTAAAAAAAATTCATGAATAAATAGGTCTACCTACCGCTTCACAAAGTTTATATTTAGTTATATTGATACACAAATAATGGTGCAGCTTGCCAAAGGCACCTAAACACTTGAAACCTTGAAATAAAAAAGAGTATAAATACTTGGAATTGGGCAACAATAACCAATTACATAAGGCCTTTAGATGAAGGTTTTATTCTGAAGGTGATATCCGATTGATTAATGCAAACAACCCAATATAGAATCTTGTCCTATTTGAGTTTGGGGGCTTATGGAAAAATACTAGTACATGGCCAAATTCAACTCTGTAAATTGCATGTGAAACTAGACTTACAAAATTTATAGAATAAACATCTTTTTTAATAAATAAGCTATGTATAGCCTACCAAGGTCTTTAAAATTTTGCATTTAAAACAATATTGCCAATTGAGCCTTTTAGAGGTGAAATTGAAAGTTACGATTTAAATTGTTAACCCCTAAACGCCCGAGCCTATTTTTAGCAGAAAAGCAGATTTCCATAGAAATCGTCATAGATGAAAATCAAGAGAAGCTATTAAGATCTCAACCGTACAAACTTGTAATACTTATCGAAGATCATGTGGACCAAAATTTGAGTCATGAGGCCTTATAGATCGGGAGATCATAACATATTAATATAAAAAACAAGCTGCAAAATTTCATCATTTTCACTTTGAGGTGGAAATGCTACCAATATACCTATTGCAATGAAAAAATCACCAACTCGAAAGATGTTCACCTTCATCTTAATAAGTCCTTTATCCAACAAAAATTCATCAAAAAAATTTCTTGGCTCAAATAAAAGCCATGCAATGGTAAAAACTACCGAACATTTTACAAAGGAAAAATAGTCCAAAACTAGACCCTTTGCATTCAATTTCATGCCTTATCTTCAAAACATTTTTGATCTTGTTAAGGTTTCTACCACTTAGACTAGACTCTATTTGGAGGCCATCCCAGAAAATTAAGTTGAAATCCAACAGCGGATGAGGGAGATATAGCTCCTCAAATATCATCCATTTTCTCACTTTTTCTGTTGACAAAACATCATTGCAAATCCAATAGCAAAATCATTTGGATCAAAAAACTTCTCACTACAAAGTTGTTAAGAATCACCTTAAGATCATGACCATGAAAAAAAAATCATGAAAAACTATTTTTAGTTTCACATAATTGGCTTGCAATAGTAATACATGCCCCATGCTTGGAAACCCAAAAACAAGAGTTGCCTTCACTAAAGTGCATTACATTAATTCATACTTTACTGTATGGGCTTGAAAATTTTACAACACAAACTAGACTTGATTTGGAACTTAATCCAAGTGATTTCATCCAAAACGGACCTCGGATGAAGAAGATATGGCTCTTCAAAGTTTCTGATGTACATCCAGAATGTCGTTTTTCGACATCGTGGGCGTTAAGGGTTAAATAAGACTTAGTTGGAAATTAGTTCCTAAACGTCCTAGCCTTTATTTAGCACTTTACAATTTCTAGTCAATGATCTCCATTTTACAAAACTATATTTTCTTTCCAAGCACTAACTTTACCATTTAAAAAATAAGTACTACTGAAGTTTATGCTAATTACTAAAATTCCCGATCTAACTTCGCAATAAGGGGATATGTATAAGAGTGAGTTAGTCTCACCTTCCATGCAATAATTTTCAACCTCACAAATAAGTGTCATTCATGTTCATGGTAACTTCAACGATCCAAATTTTACCTCAAGAATTTGGATGTTGAATCAACAATCCCATTTCGACAATGACTTTTGAACCTATAAAAAAGTGCTAAACACGTAAGGATAACTTCAACAATCTTAATTTTGAATCAAGGATCTCGATGTTGGATCAAAGTTTTTCATCCCAACGAAAAAATTCTTACTTTCTCAATACTATACTTCCATAGATTATATAATAAATAAGTACCACAAAACTATGTTGTGACCTCATATTCTCTATGTGATGCAACAATAAGAAAAATATCCATGTAAGTAGGTTTCGACCTTCCATGCAATAGATCTACAACCTAGCAAATAAGTGTCAGACACATTGATGGTGACGTCAACAATCCCAAATTAAGTCAACAACTCCCACTTTGACTAAACAATTTTTAATTTCTATACACTAACATTACCAATGAAAAAAAAAACCACGAATATTCACGAGAACCTCAGACATCATGAACCGAATCAAAAGTAATGGAAATTGTTTACATGCCAATAACACAAATTGACCTAATAGCTTGCAATAGTTTTTGCATAAATCATTTCATAAATTATGAGGTAATTCATCAACTATCATTAATGGAATAAATGAGCAACCATATTTGTAAGTCCGATTGGAGCCATTATTACGAGTTATACTGAGCAGTTTTTAACCTCTGGATGGAAGAATTGGTAGACACTGGTGAAAGACATTGGTTAAGGCTGGGAGAAGGCCAGATCGCTGTGGCAGCCCCATTCAGGCGGCCACCCAGCAACGAAGTGAACGAACTCTTATTCATCAGTTTGATATTCCACTGTAAGGCACACCACCACCACCACCACCACCACCATGCTCCTATACCAGCAATAGTTTAGTGCTGGGTGCTGGCTGGGGTACCCAAAAGCTCCACACTTCACCCATTCTCCTTCACGCGCACTTGCTGCCTGCTGTGGAGTGGTGTGCTCTGCTCTTCTGTTCCTTTCTCGCTCCTTTGTTGTCAATTGCACCCTTCACGACCTCGATTCCACACTTGCCTTGCTCGCTCGCTCTCACTTCAGCATAGTCGACCACCGGATGAGCCTTCGCCATAGCCGTCTCCCTTCTTCCGGTCTCCATTACCCGCCGCAGCCGCAGCAGCAGGCCCTCGTCTCCTCTCTCCTCTCCCAGTGCACGTCTCTAACTTCTGCTCCTTCCTCTGCACCTCGACGACGACCATCACTACCACGCTCCTTTTCCAACTCGCTCGCTCCTGCGTCTCGTCCGCCTGCCTGCCTGCCTGCCTGTGGCGTGGCGGTCGATTTCGTGCGTTAGTGTGCGAGCTAGGGGTGGGCATCACGCCATCCCGAGCGGGCATGCTAGATGGAATACTATGCGCCAGCCAAAGGGGCGCCTTCCTCCTTTGCAGGCCCTGAAGAATCATCGCCGGCCTCCAACATCGTATCTGGTGGCTCGTCCAGCCTCCCCTTCTACGACGAGTGGCAGCGCCATGGCCTGGCTGCTCAGCGATCGCCACCTGGGGGCGTCCTGGACGTAACCGGTGGTGACTCTGCTTCAGAAGGTAGTGCAAATTGTGTGATTTGTTGGGTGGATTGGGTGGTAGCTTAGCTAGTGCGGATGCATGACGACGACTAGGCGGGTGGCGCCTCCGTTGGTGACAGTACTCAACCACTCAGGACCAGCGGGGCTGCTGAGTTCGGATGCGCAATTCGGCATCTGGGTCCGATGCGGCTCGTACCGGGGTGGTGGAATTGGATCGGGCGAGAGCCAATTGTCATCTGGCGGAATTTTGATTGTGCATGTGGGAGCTGCAATTCGGTCCATCGCGGTAGGGAAACGTCAGATTCCGCTTGAAAGAGAGAGTCGACGAGAGCATCGTCAATTGGCGAAGGTCGAGGGCGTAACGTGTATTGATTGTCGCCGAGAGTGACTAGATCGTGTCGTCTGCCGAGTAGGAGAGTAAGCTGCAGCTCGGAGCTTTCTTTTGGGCTCATCGTCAGCCGCCGATTCCACTGAGGCTTACTGTTTCGTACTTTTTCGTTTAATTGTGTGGTCAGCCAGCGTAGATCTTTGTGCGCCCTACTCTGCAATGCGGGTCGCACGCCGTCTCCTTGGTGGCTGCTCGGGGGAGCAGCGTCGACCAAGAGCTCAGCGAGGCAATTTCCGAGCCGTGTCTCTGTACTTTTTCGCTCCCGGCAGTCCATGGCGGGGTCGAGAAGTCGTCTTTACTGGGACCGTGGCCGATTGCAGTAGCTCCTGTTTACAATCGAGAGTGAGAGGAGTGGCAGAGTCCTCGCACTGACAATCCTGCGGCGTAGGGTAGCCTAGTCGATGGCCTCGTAGTCGTGGTCAGCACAGATGCACCCGAATGCCGGAATCGTACACTCACGTTACATTGGTGCTGTTTTTGTTGGTGGTGGTGTGTGGGCGTTGCAGAAGCAGTGTGGCCGATAGCGATGCAGGGGCAAGAGGGCATGGATGCGGGGCAGGGGTCCTACCCCGAACGGCCGGGCGAGCCGGATTGCGTGTACTACATGCGCACAGGATTGTGCGGGTTCGGGATGACCTGCCGGTTCAATCATCCGCCGAATCGCAAACTGGTAGGATTCTTTGCCCGTCGTGCACAGGTGTATGGTGGCAGGGACGGCGCAGACCTAATTTCGGGTGTGGGGCGCACTGTGGATGAGAATGTTGCTGCAAACAGCAGGCGCACGGAGTTGATGAAATGCGGTGGGTGTGCAGGCAGCGGCGGTGGCGCGGGGCAAGGGCGAGTATCCCGAAAGGCTGGGTCAGCCAGAATGCCAGGTACCACAGCGGCCCCGTTGACCAGAGTGCAGGGGCTAGTGGGGTGCGGCCTGAGCCTGCTGATCGAGTAGTTGCGAGAGAGGGGGTGTGGGGCGTCGGGCGTCGAAGTAGTCTGTGAATGTGGGCGAATGTGGGGGACGGGATCTGGGTGATGGATGCTAGGTCGCTCTTGGGGATCCGGTAGTGCAATCTGAGTGCGATACAGCATTAGGAATCACACTGGTTAGCACTGGCCAGCACTGGTTAGCACTGGTTAGAATAGCAGCAGCTAGGGTGCCCACCCCCGAGCTATGGACATCGGGGCGATGTGCACGGATCGCCGCGGAGTGAGGCACATGATACGTCATGTGCTGAGAATTGAGGTTGCGATGCCGAGTCTGCGAGGTTTTTCTGATGGCTGCAGTAGTCGTGGGTTGGGTGGCTGGCCGTGGGAGGTGGCGAGCAGCAGACCGGGCCCATGCTGCTGCCAAGGCAGACATTGACAGTGGTGTGTCGTGTGGTTGTGTTCCAGTATTATCTGAAGACTGGGACGTGCAAGTTTGGAGCGACTTGCAAGTATCACCACCCGCGAGAGAAGGCTGGATCCACAGGGCGTGTACATTTGAACGTGTTAGGTCTTCCATTGAGACAGGTTTGACGCCCTAAACTGCTCGGGAATTACTTCATGGACCTCAATGGATGTCGGTCCTCTGTATGCTCTTGGCCTGCTTGTCGATGGGCGGGAGGGTTGGACAGTGGCGTGACTGCCGCTGCGGCCTCTATTGCCGCTTGTGTGCATCGTGGGCTAGACATGCAGAGTGGCGGTGTGGGAACCTGGGCGGCGTGTGAATTGGATTTTTATTGGTGGAAACGGAGCGACCTGGTATGTGAGAGAAGGGATGGGCAGGCTGTACTAAGAGCTATGTGGTGGCATGCATGTTATCATGTAGGGGGAGAAGGAGTGTGCGTATTACATGCGGACAGGGTCGTGCAAGTACGGAGTCACCTGCAAATTTCACCATCCACAGCCTGCGACCGTCGGGGCGCTGGTGTCGCTGCCGCAGTACGGGAGTGGCGGCGGGGGCCCAGCTTCGGCCGCCGCCCCTCAAGCATATCCAACAGGAGTTCCTTCCTGGCCAATGACGAGATCTCCGTATCTGCCTCCTCGACTGCAGGGGCCTTCGAGTTACGGTCCCGTGATGCCATTACCTCAGGGACTGATGTCGATGCCGGGGTGGAACGCGTACCAAGTAAGTGGGCCGATGAAACGAGAGAGGGGGAGAGCGAGAGTTCCGACGTAGGATGTGGTACCTGGAGTGAACAGAGTGTCGTTTATTCGTTTGACCTTTCACGGATGGTCTCTACTTGCGCACCGGTAGCTTATGAGCGTGGAACCACACGTGTGGAGCTGGGAGATGACAGCCATAGTCGAAGAGGATTTTGGATTGGCAGTGTTTGTGCACCGTCGTCGGGTTGGGGTGGGGTTGTAGCACCGGGACCAGACTGAGTGATCACAGTGATGGGCTTGATCTTGGAATGACGATAGCTTTGAATGACGAGAGTGATCTTGATGGGGCGCGCCATGTGTGAGCAGGTAGAGTAGACCGTAGCCGTGCACTTGTGAGTGAGAGGTAGGAGGAGTGGATTGATGTGCTGATGGAGCGGAGCGCTGATGGTAGCGGGCGTGTGGGCTCTTGCAGCAAGGACCATTGGGGCCGCCAGAAGGCCAGCAGCATGGGTACGTCTACGGAGGAGCGCCACAGGGAGAGCAGCTGTCAAGCTATGCGCCGTATATGCAGGGGTCGTCGGCGATGGGCGTCCCAGCTCACCAGGCGTCGTCATCTCTCGGGGGGCAGAAGGACACGCTGTTTCCCGAGAGGCCCGGGCAACCGGAGTGCCAGTACTACATGAAGACAGGGGACTGCAAGTTCGGCACGACGTGCAGATACCACCATCCTAAGGATCGAGCGACACCTTCGCCGACGTGCCATCTGAGCCCCATCGGCCTTCCCCTGCGGCCTGTAAGTGGGGGCTGCTGCTACTGCGTGCTTGCGTGTGCGGATTGCGATGATGGGCTAGCTGGCTGCATGATGTGGTAGAGAAGAAGTTGTGATTACGGATGTGGAAGTCTGACAGTGGTGGGGTGGTTGTGATGGTTTGCAGGGGGCTCCTCCTTGCTCATTCTACTCACGGTACGGGATATGCAAATTCGGGCCGACGTGCAAATTCGATCACCCGTTAGTAGGAGGCTTGACGTACAGTCCGTCCGCATCATCGTTGTCGGACATGCCGGTGGCTCCGTACCCGATCGGGTCGTCGCCGACGACGCTGGCGCCTTCGTCGTCATCGGACGCTCCGCTGGAAGGGTCTGGGTCCCTGGAGTCGGGGTCGTACGGGGACGGGCTGAGCGGGCATCCGCGGATGCGGGGTAGTCTGGAGTCCGCGATAGGAGGTTCCTCAGCAGCGGGCAATTCTGCTGCTGCATCTGGCTTGGCCGCCGGTGCAGGAAGTGGTGGCAGCGGGTCTAGCCAAGGCGATAGTGGGGGTAAAAGCTAGGAGGATAGGCGCGGACGCTCCTCCGTTCTCCCACTTTCCGTCCCCGTCATCTCCTTCTTCCCTTCCTCGTTTTCCTTCGTCCTTCCCTTCTTCTTCCCTCATCGGACTCGTGGCTCTCTCCTCTCTTCTGCTGTCTCCTCTTTCTCCGAGCTCAATTGTCTACCTTGCCTGCTGAATTCCTGTGGGTTTGACCCGCAGTGGCTACCCTGCACACACCTGATTGGGTTGAAGTTTTTGTATTTGGCTCTGACTTGTGTGTCAATAAGTTGGAGGCTGGCCCGCTTGTTGTGGCTGGGCTTCGGAGGGCATGTCGTGAAGGCTGTCGCAACCTGTAAATTGGTGTCGGGGGTTGGACCGTGTAGATGGCCACTAATTTTCTTCTCCCCTCTTTCTGTCCTCAGTTCCTTCTCCCTCTTCCTTCCTAAGTCTGCTCCTCTCCCGCGCTGGTACTCTGGTGATATATCTTGTGTATGTCGGCAGTGGCAGCTGTTCAGTTGAGTGACGGAAGGGCAAAGTGTTTTGCCATTCAATCGGTTCGACCCAGCTTTCAGCCGTGGCTCGTCATTGCAAAGAGGAGACACATTTGCTTTTTTCGTTGTAGCTTGCCTCTGTAGGCTCAAGTTTGTTAGATTCATTGGCTTTAAGCCCTGAAATAACAGCTCTCGTGTTGCTCTCTGCACCTAATAGGCTGCGTGGTGCTTGTTTAGCCGATGTCCTTGGCATCAGAACCTGCTCTCTGACATGCTTTGTCAGCCTTGTGACATCATATTGATGGAAACAGGGATCTTGCATGTTGTAGTGGGTACAATTTTGGTTCCCCATTTAAAAAAAAAATTCTTGCCTCGTCGATACAAACCAACTATTGTGTCCATTTTGGCTTTTTCAGCTTTAGTTGAATCGCCGACCTGTTTGAAAATTTGCCTTACGATTTGCTTGGAGGCGTATCATTTGTGCTCGTATGATTCTTGTTCATGATAGATAGAGGAAAGCAGGGTGTAGACGATGGAGCTGTGCTTGATGTGAGATGTGTCTCGACATGAACTGAGTGAAGGAAGGGGATCACGCGGTGGTGCACTTCGTCCGTTTGCTTCAGCTGCGGGTGCTGTAGCTATGCTTGTAGAAGCACTCACGGAAGATGCTCGGGGGAAGTGTCTGGGCGTTACTTAGAAAACCCGAGAGCCGGAAGGAGAAAACTGAGACGGCATGAGTCTGGTGTGTTGTGACCATCGACAGAGGGGCAGCTGGAAGCTGAAAGGAGGGAGTGTGGGTCGTTGACTGAAATGGCGAGGAAGGGATATGATGCCAGCAGCAATGATTGATCCCCTAAAAGGGAAAGGAGGCCACCCAAATTAAGCTTTGCAGCCGAATGGAAAGGAAGGAAGGAAGGAGGGGATTAGGGCGATGAGGGGAAGAGAGGCGACGAAGGAGTGGAAGCACTTTTGCATAGGGACGAAGTGACGGACACAGCGAGCTACATGGCATGGCCGACGCTGGCTAATTCAAATGACACAAAAGGCGTCGCCGAGGTCACTGCTGGCGTGTTGCATGCGACCTGTCGGAATAGTAAAGTCAAATGGCTGGGGGTGGTACAGTAAGTAACTAATAAAAGACAGGTGATGGGGGCCTGCTGGCAGCAGACAAATGGCACTGCGGAATCATCTACTTGTGGCCAATGAGGCGCTGCACTTCCTCCAGCGACGCCCCTGTCGGTTCATGCACTTGTCGTGAGTCCGTACTCGGCGCATTGATGGGCAGTCTGCGGCCTGCTTGACTGCCGTGCATCTCATTCGTTTTCCCCCGGGCAGGGCAGGAGCACCCCCGCCTGCCCGCCTGCCCCTCACTTCGTCACTTGCTGCGTTTACACTCCCTGCTGCGCCTGCTGGGCAGCCCCAAATTTGGCTTCAGTTAAGCAACCGGATTCCGCGCCCAGCAGATAGCCCAGCAGGTCGGAACAGCCAGCTTCAACCAGCAGGCACAGCAGGAAGACTATTTTTACACCATTTTTCCGCAACGATTCTATCTCATTGGTCAGCAGGTTCAGCAGGAAGTGGGAACGGAATTGAGCCGGTGGCTACCTGCCGAAACTGCTGGCAGGCAGTGTAAACGCCACAACTCTTTGCTAGCCGCTTCTTTTCCCTCTGACTGCCCGTCGCTGGATCCCTGGAGGTCTGTCTGTTGAATCTCCGCACTACAGTCCACAGTCCACTTTGCACTACTGTAGTTTCGCCGGTGGCCCCTGAAGCTGGGAGTTCCGCATCCTTCTAAATTGTGCCCATGTTTGAAATGTGTCCGTGCCTTCCGCTCGGAGAAATAGGTGGTCCGGCCTACCGGGACTCGCATGACCCAGTTCTCAGTGCTCGTCACCGAGTCCATCTTCGGACATCCTAACTTTTCAAACCAGCCGAACATTGTTACCTTTTTCTGCTTGCTGTGTAATCAAAACTCAACATCTACAAAGAAAACTTCACAGTAAACTTGCTTCTCGCACATGTTCAATCATCGGCAAACTAATAGCATCTTTAGGGGCAGGGCCAGTTTACACTATGCCGGAGAAGACCATTTGTCAAGAATTGTAGGAATAGATATTAAATGTGAATGGTTGAAAAATGACGCTCTAGGATTGTAAATTGATGAAAGTGAAATTCTTGAACCAACAAGAGTTTTCTTGAGTCTAGCCTTTGAATGTGTTAAACATAGAAAAATAACATTTTGGATGATGAGCAACAACTTTGAGTAGCCATAACTTCTTCATCCAAGGTTTGTTTTGGATGAAGCCTTTGGGGTTGGGTCCCAAATCAAGTCCAGTTTTTGTGGTAAAAATTGAAGACATCTAGTCAAGTATGAATTGATGGCTCTTGTTTTAGGATTTTCAAACATGGGGCATGTTTTATCATCTGAAGTCAATTATGTGAGATTCAATTTAGATTTTCTTGGTATTGGTCTACATAATCGTGATCTTAAATCATAACCAAACAACTTTATGGTTGCAAAAGTTTGATTTGAATGGTTTTGGTGTTGGATTTGCAATGATGTTTCAATCCTAGGAATTTTGGAAAATATATATGTTTTTTGAGATGTTGTTTCTCCATATACCTGACTAAGTGAACGAGGTCATTTAATTAATACTCTATGTTGAAAATGAGACTTTCTCGGACTATCTTTGGCCAAGAATGATTTTCTGAGTTTTATTCTTTCATGCCATATGGCAAGTGATCATTCGCCAAAGGGATTCTTCAACTGAGAATCGATGCACGATCTTATTGTTCAAGCTTGTTGAGGCGAGGTGTAAAGCGTTCATTCAGGGTAGTTACATTATGGCGCTTTCACTCCGAGAACTCATTTCAGCAATTGAATCAAAATGAGACCAACAAGAGTCTCATTAAAACAAGATTGCTCTTCTAGATTTTAACTTTGTTTGTTGGATTAAATTCCTTTTGGATCTAGTTTTTGTGATACAAATTTTAAAACCATCCAAGATGTGAGGAATATATGAGACTTCAATATAAATTCTCATATATGTATTATATTTATTTTTAAATTTATTTATTTATTTATTTATTTGTTCATAGGTGTTGTTAAGATGGAGGTAAATAACTTTTAGTTGGTGATTTTTTTTGCGATCTATTGGTAGCATTTTTACTTTGAAGTAAAACAACCAAGTTTTTCGATCTTTTTTGAGTACCACTATGTTATAATCTTCCAATTATTGATGCATTATGACTCAGAATTTAACCCCTGCAACCTACAATTTTTATACGACAAGTTTGTATGGTTAAGTATTAAATAGCTAACCTCCATTTCCTCTATGACCCTTTTTTCTTGAGAATGTATTTTTGGCTAAAAATTGGCTGAGACATACAGGGGCTAGAGCACTTTATAAAAGTGCACTTAGGGCATGCCCAAAAGTGCATCATATGCTCATATATTTTCCATACTTTTCCAAATTCGATTAAAATGCAAAAACTTCTAAGCCTCACCAAGACAAGTTAGATAGTTTACTTTTGTCACGTTTTTAGTATATATACGAGCTACTAAGGCATGAACCCAACCTTTAGATTTTCAGACATACAATTCTGCACATGCCTTAATTAATGTTAGAAATAGGACTCCATACTTGACTTTTCTCATATCTGAAGTCCAAGCATTTCTAAAGTTCTATAAGCCATATGGCGAAAGAAAAGTATAGACATATTCTCATCAAACCTAGGAACAAGAATTTGAAGAGCCTCACATCATATTCACTTCTTAGAATGATGATTTGGCCCTCAAAACACTAATCTCCTCTCTGGACCAAGGGAAATAAAATTCTTCATAAACTCTAAAGATCATAATCATAGAAGGGGTGAGGAATTTGAGAATAATTTTGTATATTAAAACGCTTTAAAGTATCCTATTGTTACATATTTGAAACCATATCTTCCAAAGCTCTTCTTTTAGTCAATTTTGAGTAGAAAGGGGGTATAGTATACAACATATTTGTAAGCATGAAGTAGATAATTTGGTAAAATAAGTCATAATTCTATGCATCTTTTGAAAAACATTAGCTAGAAGAAGTCATAACATCACTTTTTATGAAAGTGCACATATCGTATGAAAAATGCTCATGGTAATTGACCATCTAAGAGATGATTTGATAGAACTGAAAGCAAATGAGAATTTTCAAACCCCTCAAATCTTACTATATTTAGTTGGTAAGGCGTTAATCAACCCATATCTTCTTAATTATAAACTTGAAGCTATCATCATCTTACAATAATGTGTATGGAAATACAAAGTGCACACTACATATTCCTACTTCGATGATAATTGTGATACACTTTGGTATATCTTTACTTTGTCTGTGTTACATAGCTTGTACTTATTATTAAGAGATCTGAGTTGATAAATTTCAAACCCAATTAACTTCAATGATGATTGTTAGATTATCATCAAAAACTCTTTAGAAAATTATGGTGTGTTTTTCACTTGTTCACTATGAGTCAACTTGCTGACAACCACTTAAGAATGAGTCAATTACAACCAGCTAAATTCATCGTTGGTTGTAAATGGAAGGTTGTGAACAATGCTACTACCTTGTAATTTGTTTCTTTAACTAATATTCTACTTTTCGATCCAAAAATCTACATAGTATTAAGTATAACTTTTTGCATCTTAGGATCCATAGCATTTACATACAATAGGAAGAGGCTTGGTCCCATAATAGTTAGAGTTTTTCAACAAAATCCATTCATGTAGGACCTTCCTAATTAATCCTCAACAAATATAAAGCCTCCTTCGTAAAGTTACAAAGGCTTTTGTGAAATTTCACGTCACAAGTTATCAAACAACCTCAGTAAACAATGATGAGGAAAACTCTACAGAATACAAAAGTAAACCAAAAAATATAAGTAAGTTTCGCTCTTTCAAAAACCACATCTCATTATATTGGTAATTTAGCTCCTCTAATGCCGCGTCACAACGGTTTGATCGTCTTCGACCACATGCATTCAACTAGAAAGGTTTTAATATTGAACACTTATCGTTGCCTACGTACAAACGAAATTCTAGACTACTACTGACGACCGAATTCGCTGGATGTTAGACGGCTAGACTAGATCGAGGCAGTGGCCAATACGAAACAAAAATGGTACAGTCATGAGAAGTTGTACGCTGCCCAACCTGAATCATGAGTGCACAAGGCATCAAAGTGCATCACTGTACTGTAATGTACATGTATCACGTCTCTAGCTCCAAGTGCTCGATCGCTTATTTCCTGACTCAGATGACGAATTTGCACATGGTATCCTGCTAGTAGATCTAACGGAATGGAGATGAACTTCTACCAATAATTTCGATGTAATTCAGGTCCAACATTCATATCACTGGTCCGAGAATCTTCATGCAGATAATTCTGCCTTGTAGCTTTCAGGAGGAAAAAACACATTCTGAAGAAGCCCTTCTGAGCAGTGAAAGACGGTAGAAAGCCGAACTAAGGGCCGAGGCCGTGACATATATATATATATACGCCGGCTGGACGGGGTGTTTGTTTTGGAAATCGGCAAGAAATGCAACATAAATTGCATGATGTCTGGGTTCCGCGGTGACGGACGGAAGAGATGGGTATCGAGCTAGAGGAGACGTTGAAAAGGAGTACAATGCAAGGAACATGTGCCCTAGCTACTTGGGAAGGGACGGGAGGGATGGGAGTACTTAGCCCATTGTCAAGTGAGGTTGAACTTGATAACACGTTCAACATCTTGTCAGATGTGATAGTGGAGCAACCCAACTCCGAGCTGGACCAGAGAAGAGCAGTTCCCGTCTGGATAACATACGAAGCCGTCGTGAGGATTCTTTCCGGAAGTTGCAGCGAGATTTTCAGTCTACTGTCGAGCTAGTGCCGTCAATCATCCCATATTTTCATACTTCAACCCACATTGACTGCGTCCGTCCAGAGCATTCATGGCTAAATTTTCAGCAATGAAAAGATGTAGGGATGTTACCACTGGAAGCAATTTTTCTGCAGGGGAAATTAATAGATAGATAGAGCAAATGGAGTCATCAATTTTGAAGTCTTCTATTATGAGTTTTGAATTTTTAAAGTTGGATAAATAGGTGTTTCTAAAATGATGCCCTAAAGTGACACACAATGATGTTTGCAGTGAGTAAATGCTATTGTTTTATGAGGAAGCTATTAAATAATTGTGAGCTAAAATTACTAGAGCTCCACTATGGTACCTGTTCCGTTGAGACCACTCTACAATAGAATCTCTCTCTTTTATCGTCCCCTACTGCAAGCACTGCACAAGCACTACACAATCCTGGTCTAAGCTGCGCTGCCCCGTTCAATGGACCAAATGCAGTGTCTGGCCTATGAATGAAGTTACACCTTCTCATGCCCCATCCTGCTTCCGCATGGGCAAGCGTTCATAGCAGCTACAAAGGAGGATGGAGGAGGGGTAATGAGCCCCCTAATTTTTTGATGTATAGACACTAAATGCCAAGGAGTAGGCTTCCGAGGGTAACTCGGGGTCGCAGACCTCAAATTTGAATTCAAAATTATCAAAAACGGCCTTGGGAGGTCCCCACGGATTCTAGGGTGCCTCCTTGGTAGCTGCCACGAACCATTGCCCCTTCCGCATGTTCTCTGCTCTCGATGTTGTACTATACAATGGGATACAAAAATAACTCGAACTGCTTTTGAAGGCAGTTTTTGAAAAATAGTTTGAAATGTGCCTGTGCACTCAAAAATGACCAGAATTGCAATCTGTAAAAGGCGTTGGAACCACATCCGAATTTTTTAATAGTATCATTGCAAAATAAAATTTAAAAAGAAATAAAAAATAAATCTTCTTTTCTGAAAAATTGTTCAAAAATTATAAATTGACATGCACTATTTACAACTGACCACTCTCACTTTTTGCTTCAATTCCAATGTTCAGTTTCACTCGCAAATTTGGTATGAGTGCCTAAAGTTTGTTTTATAGATACTTGAGCCCATTCTTATTGAATCATTGATATGTTTCTTGTTTGTTTTTGGCTAGCTAGGAGGAATGTCTTAGAATGTTCTTGTGACTATTAAATTTTTCTCAAAACTTGTGAAGTCATTCACACCACTATAAATGTTTACAAGGACTTAAAGGATGGTTTGATATAGTTATGGTGATTACTTTTATGAGCTCATTGCCAAACTCAGATTCTTTTAGAATTCTTGCCGATTTCAAACAGAAATTCAATTTCCCACCTTGAGTGTTGATTGAAAACTCATCATGAAACCACTCCAACTCAAGAGTTTAAAGGGAGCATGTTCTTTGAACATTCAACAATGGGCTCAAGAATCTAAAGAACAAAATTGTGGCACTCATATCAAATTTGCAAGTAAAAATGAACATTGGAAGTGAAGCAAAAAATTAGAGTGGTCAATTGTAAATGGTGCATGTAAATCTAGAGTTATTTGAACAATTTTACAAAAAAGAAGAGTTTTTTTACAATGATACTGTAAAACACTCCAATGTGGCTCCGAAGCCTTTTATAGATTGCAATTCTGATAAAGTTTGAGTACACAAGCATATTTCAAACTTTTTTTTGAAAACTGCCTTCAAAGGAAATTTGAGTTATTTCTCTACCCCATTGTACAGTAGAGTGGGGTACTATAATAACTCAGTTTTCTTTTTTAGTGTGACTCAATGTGAAAGATCACTCAACTTCAATAAGCTCTAGCAGCTTCAAAAATTAACGGACTTCAAAGTTGTAAAGTGCATTGCAAAGATAATAGAGTCTAGTTTCATATTGGAATAAGTTTGTATAATAAAGTTGTGAAAATATACATAAAGGGTGCTTTTCGTAACATACTATCTACTAGCTTGTACTACCATCCCCAACTACAACCACTGTCTGCATCCTATAAGGCATAGTAGAAATTAATGTACAGTGCCACTCCAAAGATATGATATCCCATACAAACTCAACTTTCAAACCATTTCTAGCTTGCTATTGGGTCTACTATGATGTTTAAGCAAATCCTTCACCACCATTCCAATGTTGTTTATTATATTCACGTCCGGTGAATCATCTTGCCAAACCAACTTTTATGTACCATGAGCACGTCTTAACTACAATGGCAATAGGCTATGGTGGACTAGAGCCTCATCTTCCATCAATCCCAATTGATCAGGGTGATCATGTCAAAAATAAAAGCCAATTCATACTCCTAATAAACAATATCGACAAATTAACTTGCTGATGTATTATTTGAAGGAGTAGAGACCAGCAAAGACTTATTGAATCTAGTAAAGGCACCCCAAACCATTAGTGAATTGCGTCTGAACTTGAAATTTCAAGCTATACAATCCCAATAATATTTTTTGTATGCCTTTATGCCCGTTGACTTTTGCCAATTACAAATAACGACTCATTGGTTACAACAATCTTTAAACGTCCAAATGACATAAGCACCTGCAAGCTTATCTCTCTTATATTTGACACTCAAATAGGGTTTTATTGGCGCTATACAATATTGAAATTCAAGCTCACTGAGGTAGACTTGAAAAGAATATCTGAAAACACTCACCAAGTTTGCAAGTTCTACCAAAGTATGCCTTCTATTCAAACTAGCAACATGACATGACACTCGAATGTCCTGCTTGGACAACTTCCCGAGTATGCCATATTGTGTGTTCAACGACTCTACGCTTCGCGGACATTCCAACGACTCAAAATAGGTGAAATGGTGGAACATGGAGCACCTCTAACTTCTGCAATGTTCTTACACTTCCTCTTAGTCTTCCTCATCCCTACAATTTGATTCTAACTTCTCCAAAGTGGACAATGTCCTACACTTCATGATCTGTGCTTTAAGCCTTCAAACAATAGAATCAAACCACTAGTTTGCCAAAGAGGAGTCTCTAAAGTTAACAGTGTCAAAATCCAAGAAATAATACTTCAAAAATCTTTATATGCTCCACAATTTGATTATGTGCAAGTGCAATGTTTTTGAGAACTTCACATGGGAGAAGTAAGAAACATATCAATGATTTGGTACGCCCATGCCGTGTGGGGAGCCCATGCTTATCGAATCATTGATATGTTTCTTGAGTATTTAAGTATTTAAAAAATAAACTTTAGACACTCATATCAAATTTGCAAGTGAAAATGAACATTGGAATCAAAGCAAAAAGTGAGAGTGATGAGCTGTAAATGGTGCATGTAGATTTAAAGTCTTTTGAATCTTTTTACGAAAAGATTATTTTTTTGCCATGATACTATAAAAAACTCCTATGTGGTTTAATGCCTTTTACGAATTGTAATTCCAGTCATTTTTGAGTGCAGAGGCAGATTTCAAACTACTTTTTAAAAACTGCCTTCAAAAAACTACTTTTTGAAATTCGAGTTATTTCTATATCCCACTTAGGGCCGCTTCACACTATGGCTGTCCAAGTCGAGAGGCCGTGGGATTGAGAGTCCAAACTTTTTTGAGAGTCCAAAAAAATTTACTGAAAATAGTCAATGAAATATTTGGCCGAGCATAGTGTGAAGCCTCCAAAAGCCAAGCCCAAAGTCTAAAGCTTTGGCCATGAACTCCCATGGCCTCTCAACTTGGATGGCTGTAGTGTGAAGCCTTCAAAGGCCAAGCCCAAAGTCCAAATCCATACCACTTTATTCCTTGTCCAAGGCATCCTTTTGATTTAACGGCCAAGATCTTGTAAGTTTTTGAAATTTTTATGAATAAAAAGTGACGGCCTCTCGACCATAGTTTGGGTCTTGCACCCAAACAAATGCCGAAAGGCCGTCACCTTGGTCAAAAAGCGCTGCCATGTAGGCCATTTCGAGAGTGACGGCCAGTGGACTTTATTTTCTAGTGTGAAGGCTCGAGAGGCCGAAACTATAGTTTCCTGCAATTTGATTGGCTAAAATCGACGGCCTCTCAACCTTTGGTCATAGTGTGGAGTGTCCCTCACTTATTTCTACACCCCACTGTACTTTACAGTACCTGCGTTTGTTGGTTTGGGCCCACACTAAGGTACAGTAGCTTGGTTTGGGCCCACACTAAGGTACAGTGGCGGGGTTTGGGCCCACACTAAGGTAGCTAGGGTGGTTGGGCTCCCCACACGGCATTCCTTTCTCACCCGGCTGCACTTCCACGGCAGTTACAAAGCTGGTCTGCTTCTGCGTCCTCATTCCCATTCCGTCTGAACTCTCGTCCACTGGCTAATTGGCTAATTGGACGCTTTTCCATTCACAATGACAATCTGGGGTTAGTGCCCATCTCCTCAGCTTCTTTCTTGTTCATAGTCTTTGATGGGTTTAACAATCTTATCATCATTCCCCTTGTCAATCACTTTGAACCCTTTCTTTTAAGGGTGTATCTTTCAGAAGGTGAGCTTGAGAATCAAGAAACTAATTAGGGGCTTGAAATAATCTACAACTTCAACTTTTTCAAGGTTTTGTTGAATAAGCCATTGAAGGAATTAGAAGAACAAATTCTACACTAAAAATCTTGTGACTAGTATTCTTTTTTAATGACATGTATGGGTTTCAGTTTAAGACATTGGACACACCATCCTATGTTTATGTTTATTTCCATCCATACGTTACAATTTCATTCATTTATTTTTTCCTCAATTCTTCTGCTAGTTTACTAACACATGTACAACTCAAATCTTCCAAACTACATTGAATTTATATTTAGTGTTGTCCACACTAATTGATATAAAACCTCACATTTGCTGCTATATTATTCCTTCCTAGATATGACAGTATTCATGATGTAAATAGTTTAAAATTTTGTTTTAAACTCATATTATGAGCCAATAGTGATTATAGCAATGTACAATCTAATCTCATACATGTGGTGCGTAATTGAAAAACGAATATTTTTGTTCGAACTCTAGTATCGAATCATGTAACCATGTTGCATTTTACAGTAGATATTTGAAAAACTTGGGGATACTATGTCAAGTATCTTCAAGGCACTAGTACCTAGGCTAGAAACTAGCATAGTTATAGTGTCCACCCTCGAGAGGGGTAGTAGTATTGTTCTAATTTCCCCTTGTCTAGTGGCCATCGGGATATTAGCATTACGAACGGACACTTCATTCACTCCGGCCCCTTAGAAAGGACCGGAGTTTCTATCTATCTCTCTCTATCTTTGAAAAACTTGCAAATCAAATTCAAACTTGCAAATCAAAGGATGGATCAGGTCCTTTGACCACGCCCAATGGTTCCTCAAAACACCCCTGCATGGTCATAGGGGTTGAAGGAAGATGGGCGGATATAGGACTGTCTTCCTTACCACACGGGGAATGATGCTGCACTGTAGCAGGCTAGTCTAACTGAAATGGCAACGTGCTGACGTAACTTGGGCGTGGACGCCTTGCTCGGCCTTGGCATTTTTTGACGCCCATCTGCTCCTTGAGTCGAGGACTCGAGGACTCGAGGACTCGAGGGAACTAGAAGGCTGCCCATTTGGAGCGATATTGCTGGTGATCCTGACTTGTACCTTGCCACCTTCGTTCGACCGATCTGACCCTTACGTGCGTGCCCATGGCATTTCCATCGCTGCTGGTGTGGGCGGTAAGTAGTCCAGCCATGGCGTTTGTGTATTACGGAATCCTCAACCTGCCCCGCGGTTGCATCCGCCTGCTGGCTGCACTTCCTTTACTTGCATTTTACGTGGCCATGGCCCCGCAGTTTGACACGGTGTTTGAGCGCGGAATCTACTCCTTCTTTTTCATCTGGCTTACTTCCTTCAAGGTTGTCCTACTGTGTTGGGATCATGGCCCCGCAGCTGACCCCTGGGCCGTGGCCTCCTTCCCTCGCTTCCTGGCCGTCATGACCCTTTCTTTACAAATCAAACGCCAGCACTTCGGCGACAGATCTAGTAGTAAGAAGATGCGAGCTCTAGTTGCGCCCGCAGCAGATTCTCTAGGTGCTTCTTCTCCTGTTGTGGCAGGTCGAGACCGCGAATCCAGGTCAGCCACACGCCGCACTAATGGCCATGGCTCGCTTGTTCCTCATTCTTCTAGAGTGAACGGTGGGCCTAAGACTAGCACTAGCAGCGTTTCACGCCCAGATTCCACCAAACAGCGAAGTCGCATACTTGTGCTTCTGAGGCATGTTGATGAGTCCCAGGAGATGCACACGGTTGCTTTTAGACTGCTGTTTAAATTGGTATGCATGATCTCAATGACGTATGCCATGGCATACCGTGAGTTCCTCCCGTTGTGGCTGCTGTTTTTGATGTACTCTTTCTACCTCTACATCAGCTGTAGCCTGATATTTGAAGGCATTGCAGCCGTTGTGTCGCCGCTAATGGGCATTGAGCTGGAGCCATGTTTCGACAAGCCCTTTCTTGCACACTCGCTGGCGGATTTTTGGGGACAGAGATGGAACTTGTTGGTTAGCAATCTTCTGAGGGTGGCTATCTACGATCCCCTGCTGCGATGGCTGCTGTGCTGGAGCCCGAGTAAGCCTGGGAGCAGCAGCGCCGTCGTTCCAGGTCCCTCGAGATCCCCGACCTCAGCTTCCGGGAGCACGGCACTAGGTAAGTACAGTCTACTGTTCCTGTCTGCATAGTGCATCTAACTTGACTTGAGTTTCCGTGGCCGTCCTCTTTGGGGCGTGGGAGGGGAGGGAACCCACTGCTTGCCATCCTACGCTCGACTTTCTCAGCCTGCGATTCGTGTATTCTCATCATGTGCAGGAACAAAAGCCGTTGAGCCACCATTGCATGGCCCCTTGCCTCTGTGGGCGCGTTCAATAGCATTGTTCTCCTGCTTCCTTGTCTCCGGTTTGATGCATGAACTTATCTTTCACAACTTGACCCAAAGGCCACCCACTTGGGAGGTCACAATTTTCTTCACAACGAACGGTGCTGCGACCTTGATCGAGGGCGTTCTTCGACGGAAAACCTCTTGGCGACTGCCAAGATTGATATCCACGCTGCTTACCATCAGCTTTGTCCTTGTCACGGCGATCTGGTATTTCTTTCCTCCTTTGATTCGCAGCGGGACTGCCGATCGTGCCATTGGGGAATTTCAGTACTTTTTCCAGACAGTTTAAAGAATGGTGCCAGTATTGTGACACTACAAATTTGACGAATCCAATCTCATCTCCCCCTGTACCACTATTAGTATTCTAGACAGTACAATGGAACTTCCATACCAATTCATCATCGTTTCAGCAATAAGAAATGCAGATCACCTATCTTCTGAGCAGCAGTCTCATCCGTGTGTCAAGCTGGAACTGCTGAGCAGTCTTTCATTAAAGCTTCAACTCTAAAAACATTCGCCTCCTGATTGTTACGCTCTAAGATTGCTGCTAGTATCTTCTGCTTTGGGGTTTTTGCTCGCAATCTTCCATTCGAATGAGCTCTTCGTCCACTTTAAGTTGATAACAGCTTGATGTACCTTGGCGCCCCTTCTGAGCTTCTAGTTCACGTAGGCCTTTAATGGCTTGCCGCTGCCGCATTGTAATTATCGACCGAAAAGCTCACTGATCGGTGATCTGTTCATGGCTTCCCGAGCGGCTCGTGCATTTTTCCGGAGCCCGGCATTAATATGAGGTAAATGTGCAATCTGATCATGAGAAATGCAGCCGTGAGATGCTGAACGCCACAGAGATGTATCATCATCGAAGAGATAGGGCGATGCAGGTGTAGTGAAGCAATTTCAACGCTTCCTCAAAGGTATGTGCCAAATGCCTGACTTGCAAACTCTATCTGTGAAGTTGGAAAAAACTAAATATTTTGACTTTGAACGTCCTCAAAGCCACAGCATCTGAAGGGGCACCTTTCAGATAGGGTGCTCTACAGGCGCCAACTAAAGGGTTGATTGACAATTTGGAGGGTTGGACTAAAAACATCTGTCATCTATGTAGTAGATTCATGTTGAAAGAAAAATTGAAGGGGCAATAATACGTGGTAGCTACCAAAAGGATATGAGGATATACACAACCGTAAATACGTTTGTCCAAGAACAGTAAATATATGCAGCATCCGAAAGACACGAATGCAAACGAACCATCTCGATACCAGAACAAAATCACAAGTACATCCGAAGATACAAGACATGGGTCGAGAGGTGATGGAAACCTGTGAGACAAGATCCAAGGTTTGGCGCAACAGACGAGCTAGATCACCCTCATCCATGCCACTGCGTTGAACCAACTCTTGCCACGAAATACCGCATGCCCACGCTTCCGCAACGCCGGCAAATCTCTTGTTCAATCCTACTGCTATCTGCAGTTCGGAAGCGGGGTAGTAGAAATTAGAATTATAGATTGCTCTTAGAAATTGCTCCTCATTAACCAGTTTCACAATATACAGGTAGTATGACTGACCTCTACGCCATGGCTGGCCTGCAGCTTCAGTAGCCACGCACGAGTATCCTCCATCTTTATAATCCAGTCTCTTACCCCACGACTTTCACTGATTTTCACACCACTGTACTCATTCATCAACAACAAACCGAGATTTCAGATTCATTGTAAGAAGCGAAAAATTGCCCATGTAGTAGAACTTGGTCAAGGGGGCAAACAGGAGCAGCTTGGGGCACCCACAAGTACCCTGTCAATGAAATGGCTGATTAAGATAAGTTGGAAGTTTTTAATTTTGAAGTCAGAGGGTGAGGCAGATTGCCTCAGTGCCAGGTCTAATAGATAACGTTTCAGGAAACATCTCGAAAATGCCGACCACAGTCAATGCAGCCCTCGAGGGCTTCAGAATGACACCAGCTTCACAGTAAATCAGCAGGGCTTCCAAGCGGGACCACGATACAAAGACCACTCGAGATATTCCAGGTTAAGATGGACGAAAAGACTTAGTTGCAAGACGTTCAATGATGTTCATACCTGGAATCCTGCTGGTGACGTGTTTTCATTCCGTCTGAAACAAGAGCACTGCAAGCAGCTGCAAGTTGGGAGGGCTTCAAAGAGCATGTGATATCTTTTGTGAAAGCTAGAGTAAGCCAGAGTTCGTTTGCACCTCGGACATCTGCTGCAATTTCCCCTAGAGCTAATAATGAATTCGAGGCCGCGTCGAGGAAACCAGCTGATTTTAGGACGCTTATGACCTGGTTCTCGAGCAAGTCGGAAGATTAACAAGAGGTACGAACAATGACATCATCACTACAGACATATTTCAAGGATCAAGACCGATACAGAAGTTTCTTAAAGAGCCCCACCATACTAGAAGTTCGCCGCCGTCACCTAATTAAACTACAGTAAGTATATTCCAAACGTCTAGGACGGAGGCAAAAGCTTACTTGCAGAAAGTCTTTCCAGCCAGATGGCTGCAATTGCTTCATTCGACCGGCAAGAGTAGCTGCCATAGACTGGAGGTTTGCAATCCTGTTTTTCCGTTTCTGTTGGAGGTCTAGGAGGAGCTTGTAGTTGCGAAAACCCTGCGTAGATTTGAGCTTCTTGTTTAATCTTCTCAGTTCCTCATTGTGTATGGCAAGCACTTTTTCTGCCTTCACCACGTCAGACGACCTCTGCAGGGCATGAATAAACAATACTTGCATGAGAACTTATCAAAGATCGTCATGATTGCCAAGGGTAGTTAGCTACTCCGAGAATAGTATGGGTCAAACGAAATTTGCCGTGCAAGAGTACTGAAGGTCAATTCAAAGAGCACAAAGCGTTCGCACAAGCGATCCAGAAACAGTTAAACAAGAATATCACATCCTTGCGATACCAAAATCGTTGCCTGATTCAGCGCATGGGCAATAATACCTGCCACTCCTTCCCAGACTCGTGAAGCAGGGGAACTTGGCATGACCATGCCAACGTCTCGGTCTGGCTTTCAGCAGTCCAAACTGCACAAAATGAAGAGGACCCTGATTCTCCAGCCTTTTGCCACACTGGCGCTTTAGCGTGCAACTGGCCCTTCAATAGTGTGCCAGAACCTTCTCCTGAGTTCGTATTTCCCGACAGCACGCTGTTGTACACAGCTCGTACTGATCCACCACTGAACATGTACCATCTATTATCGGCCCCTATACCTACCAACTGCGAACATACTGAGCTCAGAGACTCGACGTCCTCCCGCTCTGATGCAATCGACATAGCGCTCCCACCATTTTCTTCTATGCTGGTGGGGACTTCACGGACATGTAATTCCTGAAGACCAATTCAATGTTTAAATTCCAGATATCGGTAGTTAGGCTCGCGAAGTAGTTATGAGCGCAACCTTACATCGGATGCCCGTCAATATAAGGTTCAGTAGCAGGTCATAACAGTGTGTGCCGGACGTTCTTTACCTGTGAAGACGACGGGAACCTCCCAGCGCAGGCAACAGGGATCACATGCTCCTGACCAGAGACTCGATCCACATACTCAATGCAGACAAAGAATGATCGACTGCAGTCAATGTCAACCATGACTTGCTCTACCATTTCTTCACGAGAATTTTCGAGCTGCTGCTGGGACTTTTTAATTTGATTCCTTCGCTCCTGCATGAAAAGGAGGACGGTCAGACAATGGTGGACAGCTGTACTGAAATATAAACTCTTCACCGAGTCGATGTTATTACTTCACCCACAGTGCTACAGGACACTGTTTCTTCCGCTCAAGAGATACTGTAAGACCGGGTGAGAAATGGCTACCACAACTTCCAAACCCAAGCGCAAACTGCGAAACTATTCTCTTCGGATACAAGAAAGTCTTACCGCAATTCTCTCTGACAGTGTCTTATACTCTCGCAGCTGGGTTTTAGTCAGTCCTTTTGCTAAACTCGAATATATACCTTCTGCAGTATCTTCCGCTTGCAGGCGCTCTATTTCGTCGCGCAATTTTGTAGAATTCTCCTGAGTGGAGGTCAGGACGTCACTTCCCACAAAATTCCCAAAGGACTGCTCAACTAGAGCACGAGCTTCATCTAGAGACCTCACTCTTCGGGTCATACGAATACTTCTGTCATCGTGAGGGACTTGTGCCGAGTCTGCTACTCGTGGCCCCTGCACAAACCACTGGTGGATTATCATCGGAAACAGGGCACATTATTGCAAAGAGTAAGGAATCACCCTGCAAGTCAGAGTATGTAACAATGGCTTCCTAAAAACTGACGGTCTGATTTCAACAAGAGCCAGAGGAGGCCATACGCTGGCTCACTGTAAACGATGATAAATAGATAGAAAGGAATCCCAAGGTCATCAGAAGCAGAGGCAAATTCTCCGCCATCATTTACATACAAGAACATCCTAGAAAGGATAACGAAGTCTGTTTCCATGGGCTTCAAAAGCTTACCGCAAGAAGGTTAAGGGCCATTCCATAGGTGGTTGTAAACTGTGACACCAATGGTTCAGGTCCCGCAAGAAGCAGCTCACAGCACTCTTCGGCACTCTCAAATGGTGTTTGCATTACTACCACGTGGCCTTGATCATCAACTCCGCGTCTCCCTGCCCGTCCAGCCATTTGCAGCATCGCATTTGGGCCTAGTGGTGTGTGCCCATCGTTCCCACGTTTACTCATGGAAGAAAGCACTGCAGTCCTGTCACTCAAGGAAAACCAGTGTCAACGCCATTGCAGGTGTCGTGCAACCTTGTTTCCGCAGGCGTTCAAGATGTGCACATGTAAAGTTAGGGAGCAACGTGTTTTAAGACGAACGAGGAACATGCTCCAACCTCGATCTACTAGTCCTCTGATGCAATGTCCATTGAACTGCCAATCAATCACTCTTGTTACCAGTAAAGATTTAAGCTCACAGCGACGGCAGTGTGATGCAAAAATTTACACCTGCAGCAAGACTTTACAGCTAGACAAGCGCAGAGCAATCAGGTAAGCACGGGGTACAATTTAAGGAGGGTGCAATGGCTCTTTTGAAGTGTCCACTATCAGTACAAGGGAGGGCACTTGCGGAAAGATCCTCCATGAAAGAAGAGAATCTATGTTGGGGATAAGTAGGCCCCCTTCAGGATCTGAACTACTTTGCTTAAGATGATGATTGCAGTACACACCTTGCGGGCATATTGATGCCAGCTGCCAGAGTTTCAGTTGTAAATACCACTTTGAGTAAACCTTGTTGGAACAGCTCTTCAATAAAAGCCTTCCAGGTTGGTAAGCAACCTGCATGATGCGCGGCTGCTCCTTTCATAAGAGCTTTTACACTTTTGTCTCTGACGGCATCTGGGTATTGCTGCTGATACTTTCGAAGAGCTTCTTGTACTAGCCTTGCCTCGTCGTCAGACAGTAGATCACATTCCTGGTACACACCGTATTCATGCTTAAAGGTGAGGCCATGCCAAAATTGAAGACTTTCGGAAATCCACATATGTCAATAGGCATTTCTCTACCTCCACGTAGCTAACAGCCAAATCACAGCCCTTGCGACTGAAGATGAACCAGATTGCCGGAAGCAAGTCTCTTTCCTTCAGCTGTGTCAGAGTATCTTTCACCTTCGGCACCTACAAACATATATGTAATATAAACATACTCAATTGGCAGAGATTAATGACTTTCTGGGCGTAGATTGCTTCATGCACATGGAACCCGTGAACTCCATTTCAGCCACTATGACATGCGAATTAGCCTTGCCGGAGACGAAACAAGGACCATGACTTCTGGATACGCTCGTAATCTGGTTCAGTAAGAAAGGTGTACATTTTCGGACATTGAGAAACAATGACAGAAATCGGGAGTTACGAATGGAATCGGTATTCACTCCGAAGAACTGCCTGTTGCAGGGCTATCCTTGAGATCACCAGACTGACCTGTTTACGACGAAGAAACATAAGTTGATCCTCAGTCAGCTTCTTCTCGCTGTCTTTACTTCTCTGCAGTCGACCCTGTCCATGGTTCTTCACTCCAAAACCAACGCTAGTGCGTGGAGGAGCATGTTGCTCCTTCCTGGAAATTTCTTCTCCAAAGTAATCCAAGAACAGACGTTTGTTCTCTTTCTCATCATTGATCTTCAGTTTCCTGCAACAAAAGATTGACAACTGAGCTTTCACCACGTGCATCGCGAGATTCACATTGGTCATAGAGAAGAAGAAGAAAAGAAAAGAAAAGAAAAAAAAAAAAAAAAAAAAAAAAAAAAAAAAAAAAAAAAAAAAAAAAGAAAGAAGAGAGTTCAGGTGAACGTTCCAGAATTTAGTCCCTTAGTCCATACACGAGTCAAGCAAGCCACAGGAGCAACCTCTACTGCCTTCAGGAACACCGCACGAAAACATGAATAGCGGACATGTCTGACTCCAGATGAACATTGAAGAAAGCGAAGCTCTATGTGCACCCTGAACATTAGAAGATCGGAGCTCCTTCACGAGCAAGCTAAATACAACAGTCTCACTCACGGATTCACGGCAGTGGAATTCGCGTTCAACAATGGAAGTAAAGCTTGACGAGTTGAGAAGTGCCACTGCAATGGAACGGGTCTCCTCAAGGCGGCCACAAGCTTTGTAGGTCCGTGAATCTTTCACATATACCAACACATAAAATCAATTGACTACGATCTCCCGTTGAGAGATGACAACAGTCCGCAATTATCTTGCAAGCCTACGGGTTCCCAAGATAAAATTCACCGTAATGTTAGGAATAGTTTAAGAAATATTCCATACACGGGCGTAACTGAAATGCGGTTTGGAAAGAAACCGCCAGCACTCCGCAACCTTCAACAAAGGATAGTTACAGAACGCTTAGCCGCCGGCCAGCAATAAAGACAGGCTACGCACCTTCGTAATCCAGCCGACCAGCTCTTCTGGATTTGCTATTGTAGCAGACAGGCAGATCAGTTGTACGTCTTTGGGACAGTAGATTATCTGCAGAGGTCAAGAGATAAAACAAAGAACGACATCACATAAAAACCCTTCACAAATTGCAACACAAACTCCTGTGCCAGTATGAAGATCGTTTCTGATCTTATAGTAAACACACTTGCTACGACCGCCAACGCCTTGCCCAACTCAATTACTATCCCTGGACAGACTTATGTATCGTACTGCAAGAACAGAACAGCCTGAAACAAGTTGATTGCAAAGGCAGATGCTCCTTGAATGTTTGCAATAAAACACAACCTGCAAGTGTACAGGTGGCGAGAAGTTGGCGTTCCAAAAAACTTACTGTTTCCTCTACAACAGTTCCCCGTGAATTATCGCTGAGATAATGTACTTCATCAAGAACAATGGCATCCACGTCGACCAACCAACCCTTTCCCGTGGAGCTACCTACACTGCCAGCAGAACGGACGGTAATCTTCAGTCCTTGTTGAAGTGGAAGAGACTGCACCCGGACTCCCAGAATAACTCGGAAAGAGAAAGTCACAGCGTTAAGACCCATCGATACGCATCTTACTGAGCAGGAAGGCTTCTTTCATGGAGCAAGAAAAATGCAGCCCCAACAGAACCAGGAGATGTTGTAAGAACGTGCACCTTTCATACAGCATATTTCGCAGAATTTCAGTGGTCATGATCATGATGGGTGCCTTTCTGTTCCACACGGTATCGCCTGTGAGCAGTCCCACATTTTCTTCCCCGAAAAATTCTCTGGAAGGGACAAGTGCCGATGAATCATGCATATGTAGTGAGACCAAAGCTTTCCTCGCGAGTAACAGAAGCAACACAGGAACTCACGGCGAAACCGTCAATACTCACTGAAACTCTCGAAGCTTTTGATTTGACAGAGCCTTCAACGGAGTGGTGTACAGAAGCCGCTTTCCTCTCGCCAAAACTGCTGCAGCCGCAGCCTCAGCAATGAGGGTCTTCCCACTGCTTGTAGGTGCACATACAACCAGAGATGAACCCTCTAGAAAACCTGAAATACCATTGATCTGCAACGCAACGTAAGATTCTTCTCGCACCAACCGGTGCCGTAATCAATCACGATACGTGCTGTTGTGCTGCTGTGCTGACATACGACGTGAAAAGCGATAGACTCGGAAGACTAATAAACAACTTAGCGGGAGCCTCTTGGAGACCTTGAATCGAAAGCCAAACCCTAACTGAAACGCGAATTATAAGAAGGTAAACAATACGAAACCTGAATTTTGATACAGGCAAACACAAAGCATTACATAAGAGCTGAAGATATGGAATTTCACGTAACTGCGCGTGCGTGATTCAATTGAAATCATATTCTGCATTGACTGCATTCAAAGACGCACGGGGTGCGCAGAAACAGCACAACACCCTAAAATGATCTCAATCAATCAATTACCTACACAATGGTACCCCCATTCCTCCAATTCCCGTACCTGAAACTCGTCCAAGGGGTACTCATACAGAGAAGCAATGTCCTCGAAGGAAAATGTCCGCTTGGGTCCTAGCTCCCGCAATACTTGCAGTCTCCGCTGCCCCACCACGCTGGTCTCCTCAAAGAAGTCATTCCGATCTCCAGAGTCGCTAGATCCTTCAGAAACTAAAGCCTCTGAAGATTCTGCTGCAGTGGCACAAGGCGTGAATTTACGACCAACTCCAATCAGGCGTCGTCGCTTCCAAGTGCAGCAGGGGCGCTGTACCCCACGCACAACAGGAAAAGAAGAAGCGTCTACTAACAGGAAGCCTTGCCCCACATGAATCCGCCGGGAGGACATTTGCTTGCAGAAATGAGCAGCGCCTAGTGCATGAGCTGGCCATTGTACGAGAGATAGAGCTGGAGTGGGCCCCAACCTGCAGCAAGATGTCATTTCACGACTTTGAAGTCCCTTGAATGGCACCAACCATGTCGTCTGCGCGATAGGGATGGTCAGCGAACGCGAGCACAAGGTCGTGGGCGTCGCCATAGCTAGGCAGGACTGCTGCTCATGGCAGGCAAGCAGGCAGGCTAGCTAAGTTATACAGACTTACTCTACAAACTTGCAGAGAGTGCTCAGCTCCTGCAAACTGTACGAAATTGAAAGTGACGGGGCTCGTCATCTCTAAGAGCCACAACGCCAGCGGACGGATTTAAATGGCTTCATTATCTCCTGCGCTAGACGTGCAGCAAAAATCTTTCGATTTTCTAGATTCTAGGTTAGGGGCAGGACCAGGGTTATGGCCAGCAGCAAGAGCAATTGCAAGGGCATCGCCGCCCGTCCATGGCCAGTGGCCGGGCTGGAAGTGGCCAAACACGGTAGGTCAGCTGGAATGAATGGAAAGGTCAGGTAAGGTAGTACGGCGGAGGTACAGCATACAATTCTGCCTTCTGCGTGGATGCTCGTAATTGAAATGGAATGAGCCGTGTAGGCGAAGGTCGAGCTTTTCCGGGAAAGGTCCGCCGGGTTGGCAATAATTCACGGGTAGTAGCCTGTGATGAGTGATGAATGATGAGGGAGGGGGCTTGTAACTCTGTCAGTAGATTGTTTAAGTGCCAGTAAGTTTGTAGAAGGGGATGGAGAAGGAGGACGAGGGAGTAACTTGGTGGTACTGTTGTGTTGACGTGGGATGAGTGCCGGCGAGAATGGCGTTTTGGGTCTTGTTGTTATTCTTGCTGGTCGTGACATACATATGAACCCCAGCCTTGCCTGCAGTTGGGTTGAGGCGGAGGTTGGTGCGGTGTGGGGTTTGCGGCTAGAGCGAGCTAGATGTTGCTCAGGCGCTGCAACAAGGCCCAGGCGGTGTCAGGAGCAGCGACCACGGCGGCTTCAATGGCGAGGAGCGCGAACCCGACTCCGCCGTCATGGATGAGAATCATCTTAGTGCTTCTTCTTGTTGTGCTTACTGCTGCATGTTTGGGTTGTGCACATGCTGCTGCTTCCCCTTCGTTGGAAACGCGAACCTTGCTGACTTTCAAGGGCAGCATTACCGATGGAGGCGGGGATCTTGCCAATTGGTCGCCTGCCGATGTATCCCCCTGCACGTGGACAGGGGTGCGCTGTTCCGGGAGTGTAGTGACGGAGTTGAGTCTTCGCGATATGAATGTCTCCGGCCCAGTGCCCATTGGCTTGGGTACGTCTGAAAGACCTTCTCACATCTTCGTCATGCATGGTTCTGCTTCATCTCTTCCATTGCTGATCTGTAACCTACAGTAACGAGCGGCCTGAAATTCCCGGTCAGTTCCGGTTGAGACGACCGCTGCTTCGTAACTACAAATTATGTACGAACCCAGCAGATGAGTGTCGCCGGAACAGCCCCATTCGCATGATTTGTAGAGTGTGGATCTTTACTGCAAGGAGAGTGCACGTCCAAGGAAAGTTATGTTCTGCTGCTCTTGCGGTTTCATGACATGTGCTCGACTGTGAAGTGGAGGTTAGAATGACCAAGGGCGACGGTTGTTATATTTTTGCATTTGTTGCGTAGACAATTGGATCATCACGTTACCAGACATACTAAGTACTACCTGAGTCTTAATTTGCAGCCTTCACTTAAACTCCGTGCCTTTCTTATCTTATACATGTCAATTTGAAGTCTGCATTCTTATCATGGTACGGGTTGGCAATACTATCTTTTGATGCTGCTGCACCTGTTCATGAAGTCTCAGAAATTCGTGGAGGCCATTTCTAGGCAAGCTCGTGTTCTTTGTGTTGGCGATGTTGAATTCTTAATTGAGAAACAGCCTGTAATTCATGTATATTCAGGTGAGTTGAAGAATTTAACAAGACTGGATTTTGGAAATACGTCGCTAGAGGGGCCGATGCCTGTTGATCTCCTCAACTGTACGAAGCTCGTCTACCTTAATCTGAGCAACACTTACATGGAAGGCGCAATTCCGCAAAACATTGCGGAGTTGAAGCTGCTGCAAGTACTGGATCTATCCTTTTCGGGGTTCAGGGGACCTCTCCCTGCGGCGATGGGCGATCTCACAGCCCTGACGAGTTTGAACCTGTATGCGGCGAGCTTCGAGGGAGAGCTGCCGCCCAGCCTGGGCCAGCTACGAAACTTGAAGGAGCTGCATATGGGTATCGCCAACTTCACGCCCGCAGCCATTCCATCGTGGTTTGGCAACTTCACAAATCTCGAGGTGCTGGTGTTGAGTACTATGAACTTCACTGCGAGCCCCGTGCCGTCGTGGTTGCAGTGGATGCCCAATTTACGATATCTGGACCTGTCGTTCTGTAACCTGGTGGGCACCGTGCCGACTTCCTTGGGGCTCCTCCAGAACCTGGAAAGCCTGTTCCTGAACCACAACAAGCTGCAGGGCCCGATACCCGAGATCTTCGGCAACATGACGCAGCTTTCGAAACTGGACCTGTCGCAAAACCAGTTCACGGGCAGCATCCCGCGGTCGCTGACGTCCGCCAACCAGTTGACAGTCATTCAGCTGTACGAGAATGCTCTGTCCGGTGGCCTCCCGTCCGATCTGGGCCGTCTCACGCGCCTCACGTGGCTGGACACCGCCATGAACCACTTGAGCGGCGAGATCCCCATCTCCATGTGCAATCTCACGAATCTGAGCATTCTTCATTTGTACGAGAACCAACTGGAGGGGCCCATTCCCGCGGGGTTCGCGGAGCTGCCGGGTCTTACAGAATTTGTTCTCTTCACGAATCGCTTCACTGGTGCGGTTCCTCAACAGCTCGGCTCCAATGGTCAACTGGTCCGCTTTGACGTATCGACGAACGCCCTGTCAGGGTCTGTGCCCCCGGACCTGTGCCGCGGCCAAGTCTTGAAGGAGCTCATCGTCTTTAATAATAACTTCTCGGGTGCAATTCCCGCCGCCTATGAGCACTGCTCGAGTCTGACCAGAGTACGATTCGAAGGCAATCGCATGACCGGATCTGTGCCGGCAGGGTTATGGGGTCTGCCGTTGGTGAACCGAATCTCCATCCAAGACAATTTGTTGGAAGGCTCTATCTCCAGCAGCATTAAAGATGCCGAATCCCTGGGCGACCTATACATTCAAAACAACAGGTTCAGTGGAGCGCTTCCACGAGAACTGGGCGAACTCACATCCCTACACAGGATTGACGCGTCCGGCAACTCTTTTGCAGGCGCCATTCCGGCGGAGCTGAGTCAGCTGCTTCAGCTGAACGTGCTGAATCTTGGGGGAAATCGATTCACTGGACGCATCCCTCCGCAACTGGGCAACTGTAGCCAGTTGTATGAATTGAATTTGTCGCGCAACGAGCTGGAGGGCGGCATCCCGGTGGAGCTGGGATTGCTTGACGACCTGACGGTGCTTGACGTCTCCCACAATCGACTGACAGGGGAGCTCCCCGCTGTTCTTGCTCCCCTCCGCCTCACCAACTTAGACGTCTCGTACAACAACCTCTCTGGCGTGGTGCCATCCGCTTTGCAACAAGTGGCCAACATCGCCGGCAACGACTACTTGTGCAGCTTCAACAAGTGCCCTCGCGATGCGCTTCCAGCCCCACGCCGATCCAGTGCCCGCAACATGCTTGTTTGGGCCGTGGTGGGCACCTTCGCTGCGGCTGTTATCATCTTTGTCTTCGGCTCGTGTTGCATTTGCAGAAAATATAAGCTTTTCGCTCAACCATGGAGCCGCAAGCATCATGGCTCCAGTGCTTCATGGCACATCACGTCCTTCCACAGGATATTGATTCATGAGGATGAGTTCACGGACTTGAACGAAGACGACGTGATAGGCATGGGTGCCTCTGGCAAAGTTTACAAAATTATTCTTGAAAATGGGCAAGCTGTTGCAGTGAAGAAGCTCATCAACTTGAGCAAGGATGATTCTCTGACGGATAGCGGTTTTAAAGCCGAGGTGAGTAATCAAGCACCCATCTTTGATTGAAGTCGGACAGACCCATGTCAGACTTCAGACAGCAGTTTATGCAACTGTATCTGCCTGGAGTGACCTTTCCCTTCACTGAGATGGGCTGAACACTAAGCTGGTGCAAATTACCTGGTTCTCTGTGCTGCTGTGAAGGTCGAAACATTGGGCAATATACGCCACAGGAATATTGTCAAGCTCTTTTGCTGCTGCTCTAAAGGCTACTCGAACCTGCTAGTCTACGAATACATGGCCAACGGCAGTCTGGGCGACATTTTGCATAGCACGAAAGGAGGCACTTTGGACTGGAGCATGCGTCTAAAAATAGCTCTCGGCACTGCGCAGGTCTTCTACATCAAAGTTTTAGCTAGTCATTGTGATCATCTGCTAGGCTACATGCCGTTCAACATATCGTGATGGTGGCTGCTTGTGTAGTCAGTTCATGTAGCAGCTGAAAGTGTGAACTCTCCTATTGTACTATAGACGTTGCTGTTCTTATCGGCATTGTAGGTCGTCGCGAATTAGCGGGTACAGATCATGAGACGGACGCTGATGTGCAGGGATTGGAGTATTTGCATCATGATTGTGATCCCCCAATCACGCATAGAGATATCAAGTCCAACAATATTCTTCTTGACTTGGACTACCAGGCTCACGTTGCTGATTTTGGCCTTGCTAAAGTCCTTGAATATGCAACTGGTGATCTTGAATCCATGTCACATGTTGCTGGCTCGCATGGTTACATCGCACCTGGTGAGTTTTCCAGCTCTTGTTTCGGCTCTTGGAGTGTACCGCTTTCTATAACCAGTTCAAATACCTTGAAGATTACCACAGTGAAAACGAATACCTGGTGTATTTATGTATGATCGACCAGATCTTCAATTTGAGGATTAGCCACTTAGAATCACAACTACAGATCTAAACAGTAGATATTGCTATAGTGATACTCTCGTAGACTGCCGCAAGTTGTCCTGCCGTTTTGATACTTTAGGCATACGTATGGCACGTTGACCTGAAATGACAATGGTTCGATCTGGAGCTTCAGAGTACGCCTACACTTTGAAAGTTGGTCAGAAAGGCGATGTTTACAGCTTCGGCGTTGTACTTCTGGAGCTAATCAGCGGCAAACAACCGACAGACACGTCCTTCACTGAGGGAGTGGATCTTGTGGAATGGATTCACAAGACACATCAAAGCAAAGAAGGCATTGACAAGATCCTGGACGCGCGTGTTGGATCTCCTGCGCCCTACGCCATGGACTCCTTCTTGAAAGTGGGTATCATGTGTACAACCAAGACGCCGGGGCAGCGGCCATCAATGCGAGAGATAGTGAAAATGCTAAAGGAGGTATGCCCGAATGTGGAGTACTAGGAGTGATATACATGACACTTCATCACGAACAGTACGATACGTCAAACCGCATACGAAGCACAACTTTTGAATATCCTCTCCGAACCTGAGACCTGAAACCTGCGATAACGACTGATTAATTTCGTCGGAGTGATGTACCATTACATGATGCTGGATCGTTTGAACACTTACTTGAGAAGCAAGCGATGACCTTGTAGAACCGCCGGTTAGCCAGCCCCTGGCTCAATAGGTAACATATGTATACGTATATAGACATGCATGTACATTTTATCTTGCATCTGCCCGAGTGACAGAAAGTGGATGCTACGGTGCTATCAACGCACATTGACTACGGATGATGCCAAGGTCGGAGCACTGAACAGGTACGAACTAGCCTCTACTCACCAAATAGGCCACAAGTGGTCGCTTCCATGTCTAGAGGAGTTACTTTGACCATTCAGGTGTGTATGTTTAACTATGTGTGTGTGAGATAGTGCGTTTGTGTGCCTGTTGGACTGAACGGGCTTGCCTGCTTTGGTTCGATGACCAGGTCGGTGCTTCTGAAGCATTTTTGAGAATTGCAGCTGATCCTTTGTCTACATAGCAATGAGAAAGCAGCAGAATTTTGTCGGTCTCGAGTATACTATACAACCTTTAGACACCACTCAGGTACTCCAGTGGACCATGTCGTGGGTGATGTACATTTTGATTTGGCCTTAACATAGTGAAGCATTTCAGGGTTGTGGCTCATATGTCTCATGGAGTTGAGAATGTGTCGTGTATCTGAATTCATGATGCGTTCAGCAGTTTTATCTCTGATATCACCACATTTCGGTTCCGTAGGTTCTTTAGGTGAGTTTCAGGTTGACTCCCATCATTTCACTCCAGTGTTCATAAAACGGCATTTGATTCTCAAGGACAATGCACTGGAGGTCACAGACCAAGTTAATAGACAGCAGAAATGATGATTCCAAATCTTTGCCCTCTTCTGAGGTAATGCACACTTGATCGACTATGCAAGGCAAGTTTTACACATAACTTATTTCTGACACAAGCCAACCAGAATCGCCATGAATCAAACTCAGAACCTAGATTGATTAAACAGTGTTACAGTAGTTGTAGATGTTTGAAACTCGCCGTAGAACCTCAAATTTGAGGAGCCCCATGATTCAGCATTCGATATGCACTAGAAAGAAAACTGTTCATTATGATATGTGTGTAGTGACTAACGGTCGTTTTTAATTTGTTTATACTGTGGGAGTCTTTCGAAACAAGATGGTCAAATTTTTTACTATTTTTGCTAATGTTCGTTGAACATTAGATGTTATGCATATAAAATGAGCTCTAATGCACATCTGCACAAAATTCTACAAATTTGTACGATATGTATTAATTGCAGAAGAAGTGTTGAAGGATATGAACATAACAACAATATTTCATACTCAAAACAGGGTATTATGGTACAAAATATGTATGCAATATACAAACCATATGGTGGGTCCCATGGTCCCAAATAAACCTAATATCAAATTCAAAGTGATAGTGCACGTGTTCATCAACTCAATCTTAAAAAAACATTATTGGTCTTGAATGCATCTAGACGAGGAGAATCAAGAATGCAATCATCAATTTCTGAACTCTTCAAATAGGGATGAAGTGATAAAATTTGTCAAGCCACAAAATATCCAATGGAACCCAAGGTCCCGCCAATTTGAGGTTCATATGTGAAATAATCAAATGCACTCAAATAAGTATTTTTCGGATATTAGAGTCTTACAGTTTTAGAATGTAGGTAATACGAATCATCATTTCCGAATCAACATCAAAGTTTCGAGTTTTCCACTTCAAACTTATAACTTTTATTGTAATTAGAGATGATAACAAATCGTATGTGTACTGTATATGTATGATCTCAACTTCAAAGTAGGGTTGTAAAGTTTTATGTAATGCGAACCAAGAACTGGTAGAATGAGTGCAATAAAATCTTCGATGATGTCTAGGTGCTTAGCAGCTTAGACATCATTTATATCTTAGGGCTGAAGCCTTGAAGGCAATAAAGGATAAAGAACAATATGCTTTCAAATTGAAAAAAATTGGTTCCAAGGGTTCAAATCAAGCATTGTCATGATTGTGGTGGAGCATAGCTTTTGGGAAAAATTCGAAATCTTTGTATGTCACAATCAATAATGCATGTACCTTTTCTTAACATGTTTTTTGGGGGATAAGGCTTACCAAATTCTATAACCATGAAAGTTTCTAAAATTTCTAAATATGGTTGAAACTTAATTAAGTCACCAAAAATTAGGATTTTACTTTTTTCTAAAGTTTTGTTTTTTGTACTTGTAAATAAGGTTTTAAGGCATGATCTCAACGTTCGGGTCTTCAATCCAATTATTTCTTACATGCAAGTTTTATTGCCAACGATTGGCCTTTGTAGTTGAATTTCAACGTTTCTTTTGGTTTTATAGGCCGCATAAGGGTAAAAATTGCATAGACATGTTCCCAAGTCACCTAGGGATAAGAATGTGAAGATCCTTCTATCAAATTTTCTATCAAAAGTAGTCTTTTTGGCCCTCAGAAAACTACTTACCCTTTCTATAACAAGAGAAAATACATTTTCTCCAACATCGAGTATCACGATCTCACATGGTAAGGAATTAAATTTTGAGATTTCATATGCATATACACATACTAGATCTAGTGTTACATGGCTGAGAATACATCAAAATAAGGTTGCTTTTGGCAGTTTGAGACTTTCATGAAGTTTTGGGGCTAGTCGACTTTAGGGGTTAACACAGAAGGTGGTTTTCCATTGCGCCACAACTGCGATGCCCACTGTACAACCGCGTGTTAACCCTTAAACGCCCATGGGGTCTAAAACGGGCAGCCCAAAAGTGGATCACAACATCTTTTGGACTTGGGCATCATGAATAGTGCACTTTTTGAACTTGGGCATCATGAATAGACCACTCAATGATGAGCTTGCAACCTCCTACAAGGTTATGTACAATCCCAACCTACCTACCACAATCCTTTCAAACCACAAAATCATTCATACAAATTGTGATTTGAATTGTGAAATTTCACTTTTTGAATGCATCAAAAGAAGGTGACCAGTTTGACATCAAAATATAAGTGAAAAGTGGAGTACAGTGGAGTACAGGGAAGATTCCGTTGAAATCAAGCCCCTCGGGCTTGCTTGGGCGTTTAAGGATTAAGCTGGGGATATTCATCTCTTTCGAATGTGCTACCATCCAATATTCATTCAATTTGGATGGGACTTGAAGATCGTGAATCATGTGATTTTCATGTGATCCATTCATGTGATTTGACTTGCACAACTACCAGTGGGTATCAGATTACCGTATACCATTGGAGCCGATTGGCTCTGAGCTTAACCCTCAAAGGTCCTTCCACTCCTCAATGGGCAGCCGGAAATTGGATCTCAGCATCTTTTGGACTTGGGCAACATGAATAATGCACTTTTTGAACTCGGGCAACATGAATGGACCAATCAATGATGAGTTTGCAACCTCCTACAAGGTTTTGTGCAATCCCAACCTACCTACCACAATCCTTTCAAAGCACAAATCACTCATACAAATTGCAATTTGAATTGTAAGATTTCACTTTGTAGATGCATCACAAAAAGGTGACCAGAATGATATATAAAAATAAGTGAAAATTTAAGGATAAAAAGAGCTAGAGGCAAGATTCTGTTGGAAAACAACCCGAGGGCTGACAAGTGCCTTTAAGGGTTAACGGTAGGTTAAGAGCATGCCCAGCCCGCACTGGGCCGGGCAGTGGAGCCTTGTTTGGAATGTGAGGAACCCCATCCCACACACTATCCTTCTAATTTGGTCAAGAGGGTTGAGGTCTCCTAAACTCTAAGACATCATAATTCCAAGTTATCCTATACTTTCATTCACATTTTAGTGTCCCCATTAACCAATGGAAGATTGCAGGTGGCATAGACTTTAATGGCAGAAAAACATTTTTATTGTAACCGGCTCGTTAGCAAATGTGATTGGTGAGTGGATTTTTCCTCTGGTCTTGGTTGGGGTTGCTATGCCTGGCCAAGAGCCAAGCGGAACGGCCCGGCCTGAAGCACAGGGCTGCGCATGCTCTAAAACTTGTGATACGGTAGTCATGAACTCATGACTTCACTCTTGTCTCCTTCACTCCTCGCCAGCGCCGCGGCCGCACGCACGCCCTCCCACTTGGCGCCGCTTGTTTGTCGTCGCAGGTGTGCAGTAGCTACGTCACGTTCTGTGAGCCTATGATATACGGTGGTTCCCTTTTGCCCCTGCCTTGCCTTTTCTTTTTTATTGCTTTTCTCCCTTTCCCGAGCCCTCAGTTCCATTACCTCGCTCGCTTCCTTGCTCCGCTTCCCTCCTTCCCTTCGATTCCCTTCCTTTCTTGTGATTGTCTCTTCTCGACCGCATCCTTCTCCTCCTGTACCAAGTTTTTCCCTCCTTCACCCTTTCCCCTCTAGTGTCACTCTGCTTCGTCCTCCTTCATCTTCCTCGTCTGCGTCTCTAGCCGTCCGCTCTCTGACCTAATTGCCAGGATTTGCAGGATTTGGGTTCTGCTGACTCCCCTGTACGATTTTTTCCCCCGATGAGGCATTCTGTTTGTTCTGGCTCGTTCCATCTCGCTCTATCAGTTCTGTTGTGATTGTCATCTAGCATCAATTTCGTATGCTTACCCAGAGTGCATGCAGGTGTCAATGGCCAAGTTCGCAGATGTCGCTTACAAGAGCGTCACAGCAGGCTTGGGGCTCGCTACTCTCTGGGTTGGGGGCAATCTGGTTCTCAATATCACCCGTGGCATCTCATGGCATTACGCTCAAGAGAAGGTTCACCTCGCTGTCCACTCTGCCATCGTTGACGTTGTGTGTGGCACGATCATTTTCACATGGGCTGTTGTATCTCACTCTCTTTTTTCATGTGAGGTCAACATTGTGAACGAATGCTGCTGTAGCCGCACCAGCAGCCACGTTACTTTTACTAGTCATATTAATCGATTTCTGATGATTTTTTCTAATGTACATGTTTGTGGGTGGCCAGCCAACTGGAGAGGCGGAAGCATCGCAGAAAACCTGAACAAGGATTGAGGATGAAATGCCCCAAATTTCAAGCTTATCATGCTCCATAGTTGCGCTTTGGCACAGTGGAGATCGCAGACGACCTTGTACAGCTCTGGCAGAGAGAAAAAGCTGGTGTTCATTCTTTTGGGGCTGGTATAGTTTCTCTCTCAGACTTTCTAATTGGTTTGGGAGACTAGTTCTTTTAGTTCGTGAGTTACTATGTCCAGGGTATTGAGGCAATCCATTATCAACACTTATTGTGCCTCTCTCTTTTGACCTAATTTGCACTTCCTCACAGAATGTCCAGGTTTGTTTAAGTATAACATTCATATATGGTGATTGCGGATTGTGGAGTTCATCATTGCAAAGTGTTTGGGAGAGTGCCTTACGGGAAGTATTGACCTTGCGTCGTTTGAAATAACAAGTAGATTATCTTTATTCATATCATACATTATGGAGCACTACTCATATTTTAGTGTGGGTCCAAGTGAATGTTGTGTTTAAAACTGAACAATGATGACCTGAATTGAAAAATATTATGCATTCTATCGTAAGCTCAATAGAATGTTGAATGTTGATCTGGAAATATTAAGAAATTCTTCCACTCTGATTTCTTGATTTCCATTCACAAATGTGTTCTGTTGTGCATTATTCAACTTCGAAGATACAGTAACACATAATTCTTCAAAGTGCTTAAAAGTGTATCGATTTTGAGTACTTCTTAACTTTAAGAATGTATGCAATAATAACCGTTAAAGTATTGTATGTTGGTCACCAATTATATTTTGAAGTACTTAATATATTATTGTGAAGTTGTGGTGTGTAAAATTGTAAATTTGTTAAATTTGAATTGTGTTATAACTGGTATGGGCGTCTATTTAATTTGTTAATGGGTAGTTTGTCCATGCGGTTCAATTTAAGAATTTCCTTTACATTGCATGAGATTTATTTGTGGATTACAGAGTTTTACTTATGGTTCTTAGAGTACAAGAATATTTTTCCATTTTCATGTTTTGATTGCTATTACACCATGCAAGAGTTGTTTGTGTTGCGAACTTTTCACAAGTGCAAACTAAAGCTCTAAATGCACAAGTTACTATAATCGGTTATGACTATTATCTTTAAAATGAAACACCAAATAGGAAAGCAAAAAAATATTCTAAAAATGGTAAGAAACTTTTGAAATAGGTGCACGTGGTTTCCAAAAAGAACAAAGAACATTGCAAACATAATAGAGTAATGTTTCCTTGCAAACAAAACATAGTAGTGTTTGACTTTGAGTACATAACTCTAATTGATAACTCTTGTGTAGTAGAATAGTGTGATGTTCACACCACTATTTTCACCAAAAGTGTCTCATTAAGTATGTGGAAATTATAATAAACAAGTATATACCCATGTCCTTCGGACACACGAAAAATATAATATATTTGATTAATTTGTGAATAAGATCCTCCTCGTCCCCATAGATGAGCTCTTTGTGAGTGTTCCTCAAAACTACATCCCTACCTTGGTTCCCTCGTTGATGGTCCCTGTGGTTTTTTTAGATTTATAAGATGTCCTCTCTTCCCTTCTTCTTGGTTGCCCAAACTCCCGTTCACGGTTCCCATCTTAGGTTTTCAGTCCTCCATCCCCCAACTTAGTTTCTTAGTTTCTATCATTTGTTATTGGTTCTCCATCCCCCACTCCCCTTCTTAGTTTCCATCATTCGTTCCTAGTTCTCATCATTCCTCATTCTCATCATTCGTTCCTCGTTCCCATTATTTGCTCATCATACCCATCCTCCATTTTGAGTTCCTATCTTATTTTCCCAATTCCTATATTTTCCCAGTTCCTATTTTTTTTTCCCCAGTTCCTATTTTTTTTTCCCCAGTTCCTATATTTTCTCAGTTCGTATCTTATCAATCCCTTGATCTCATATTCACTCTTTCTTTGCTCCCATTTTCATGTTCCATATTCCTTGTCCCTCATACTCTTTGTTATATTATTAGAATCTAATAAAGTCTTAGTTACAATTATATACCACTTACCGAAACTCTTTAAAATCTTTAAAACTCTTCCTAGAGTATATGCAATGAAGGCCTGTTAGTGTTTTTGCCGCCTTTTTAAAATACTTTTTGGTAAATTTTAGCTTTTAGAGGGGCTATGGGCTTTTTGATTGGCTCATAGAGAATGGAAATGCATCAAAATGTATTCTATTATAGTGTTGAGAGAATAGTTTTTCAAGAACATTTGAAGTACAAGACAAAACACATCTATGTCAAGAATATATCTTGTGTATAAATCTTGTAAGTAATTTGTTATTTGATTGGAGTTGATCAACTCTTTCTTATTCACTTTTGAAATTGAAATATCAAATTTCTTAATTTTTTAATCTAAAGTTATTTAAATCCTTATGTCATTTTCTCGCTCTTTATAAAAATAGGTCATCTTTGTAAATTTCAATGTTCTTTGAGACCATAAGTACTTGGAAATTCCATAAATCTCTGAAATGACTCACTTCACACGTTGGTTATGCACGCTAAATCATGTTTTCAAAGATACCTCTCTCGCCACAATCTGATGGATTGGCAGACTCCAAGATCAGGTTGCTAACACAAACAAACAAATATACAAAGTAGAACTTACTATCTAGTTTGAATATATAGATGAGTTCAATACAAGATTGGACTTGCACTAGTAGAAATATTGTCTAAAATGGTGTCTGTAATGACCCAACTGAAATGGCGTGAGAGAATAATGTTTGTTATGACTTAAAACTCTGTAAATACTTCAAAAATTGAACGTAGCTCGATCCATCATTGCAACGCACAAAAACAGAAGTTGAGCAGAGTAGTATAACTACATTCGTGCATATTTTTTAATTATCTTCCATCAAGCAAACTTTTGTGCTTGATATTGTACCCGAATGAGTTGCATGTTATCCAATCGCTCCGCGGGGGGAGACGGCGCCACTCGCCTCACTCCTTCAATACTTCATTGCTGCTCCAATACATCTCCACTCTGTAGAGAATCCAAGGTAGCTTGTACCTCTTGAAAACCATATTCCTAAAAACCCTAAAATCACTCCGCACTTGCACACGAATTTGAACGCCCCTCCGAAGATCAGGCTCGCGAGGACTTCACTGCGGCGCTTCACCCTTTGAAAGCGTTGGCAACACAGGCTCAAACTCGTCCCCGAAGCTGCACATTCTCGCGCCTGCTTAGCCGCCCGTCATAGCATCAAAATTCAAACCTTAGTTCTTTGCACTCGCTCCCGCCTGCCAGCCTTCTCCCGCGCTGAATCTTCACGCATCGTCCTGCCAGCGTGATTGTCCTGCAACCCTCTGCTTCATGGGGTGTGTGTATATACACCGTACGCTATATGTTACGTGCTAAAGCGGCACGCTCAAACGTCTAAGGATTAAAGGGCCATATCTTTCGAGCTACGGCATTGCTTACCACAAGCCTTAGCATTTTAGAAAGCTCTTGTCTAAACCTTCCCAACGACATATTACATGTTGCAATTCATTGAGGCAGTCATTTGGAGTCTGGATATCTCCTTCTTCTCCTCCCAAGGTTTCCAACCATGTAAGGCACTCCACCAAGTTCGTCCCAAACATAACATCAATGCTTGCTATTTGCAATAGCTCGGACCTCTCCTTGGTCACTGCACTTTGTCTATTGCGTAGTCCATGATGTCACGGATGGTCCTCTTGTCACTACACAACGTTTAGGCATCTTTGGAAGGGATGTGATAATATTACAATGACCTCGAGATTATCCCATTTCTAACCTCTGTATTCCCACCACTTCTCCATCTGTACTGTCACCGATATTCTCACCCTTACGTCCTTTGCACTGTCACCCTTCAGTCCTGTAAGCGTGGGAGCTTGTCATCGTGGACCATCCCACAACCGAGCCCACACGATGGAATTACCATACATCATTGCATCTTATGAGATAAGATACAAACTTTAGATGGCCCGAAGCTGAGTTAGAAAAATGTTGTGCCTTTTACCTGCTTGGGGTGTGAGCTGGAGCAGGACCAGGACAAATCCACATTCCAACCCAGAAAGAGTTGCCTGAAGATGGAAGGGCAACGAGGAGGGGAGGTGAAGCAAGGGAAAAGATATGGAGAAGAAGAAGATGCAGAGGCAGGCAGACAGGCAGAGCTTCAGTGAGGTACTTGCTCTGCCCGTGAAAACACGTGTCTCACAACAGAAGTGGGGCGCGCTGAGTTCTTCCACTGTGAGCCATGGCGATGCGATGATGTGGCAACTACAGTACTTCCAATCCAGGGCGGACGATGTAATGCACACGTCTGCGGCAGGTGGCGGCAGCGGCACTCACCGGCTTGGCCTGGATTCTCTCTTTCTTTCGGCCTTTCGGGGAGGGGTGTTCGTAGTGACTCCTTTGCTGCGATATCATACTGTAGTCCTCTGCCTGCCTGCCATCGGCCGTGGCCTGGCACATCTTAGTTAGGGTTCTCGCTATCGTTATCACCATCGCTACACTGCTGCTTCTCTTTCTCCATCTTTCCCTCTTTTCCCTTCCCTCTCTTTTCCTCCGTCTCAGTTACTCATTCCTTCCTCCTCCCCTTTCATCTCCCTCCTGCCCCCCCTTGGTCTTCCATCGGCACTCGACCATGTCAGCGCTCGCTCCTGCTCTCTATCGCCTCATCTGGCCACGTCTTCCTCCTTAACTCACTCCAGGTATTCCAACCTTCTCTCGTGCTCTCTCTCTCTCTCTCCCTCGTTCGCACTTCCACTCCTTCCTACTGTTTGCCAATTTAGCTTCTTCAATTCTTCTTCCTTGTCCTCCTGCCTCTTTTACAGCTCGCATGTTCGTGTGCTTCGCTCTCATTTGTGTTAGGGTTGTTTGTTCACAGGTAGCCTTTTTCTATGTTCTGGATGGCTTGCTACGCCGTCTATCCTTTCCGTCTTCACGTCAATCCTCTACTGGGTGAGGATCGACGTACGCCTTTCGCTCTTGTTTTTTCCTTTCTGCAAATTCTTTGTTATTCCGTAGCTGCAGATTCCTTAAAGGATCTTCGAGCGGGAAGACAGTAGGTACTTTTGCAGATAGGTTCTACTCTCAGTCAGTTGCAGTTCAGTCTGGAGTTGAAGGTGGAGATTTTGTCAGTGCATCTGAGGACGATTTGTAGAATTATTGGAGCTGCAGCATCATTCAGAGGCGCAGTCGGGGTCTTGTGCTTCGTCGTAATAGGTTGTGACGACCATTACAACAGATTCCCTTTAGAATTTCGTTGACTTGTCCTTGAGGAGGGGCAATTCATGAGCCTACAGCAAGGAGTCGGTGAGATCAGGTGTGGTGTTGAGGATCTGTTGAGTTTCTAATTGTTACTCTTGGTTCGCGGATTGGGGAATTGCTTGATGGTTTTCACTGTAGGGAATTTGCAGAGGGGATTTCAAGGTTATTTTATGGTGCAGGCATCACATTACCCAAATTCACTCTTTTAAGTCGGTCTCTTTGCAGTCCTTAGGTGATAGAGATTAGGTGCGCTGTGCTACTTCTGTCAGATTGATAGCGTGGACCGAGAAATACCTTCTTGCACTTGCGATCCTCTACCTCCATGCTTTTGCTATTTGAGAGTAAGCGGCGTGCGTTCTCGTCGCAGTTGACCTTATTTAGGATTGAAGACTTTCATTTTGAGATTCTGGAAAGAATATCATAATCTAAAGAATTGGCCCGTTTCAGTGTGATGCATGATGTACTTTCATACTTTAATGAGGCTTAGGAACTCATGTGATGGAACTTCTCCATTTTGCAGTGCTTGTTGCCCTGATCTCGGACGGGGCTTCTGGAAGCGGGTGGATAGCTCATTGTGCAAGTGCTTTGAGAGTTCTTAATCGCCATCCATTCCGACTGGCACCGCTTTTGCCGGAGAGAACGTGCAGTGTCCCGGTTTAATGTTGCGCCCTTTGCACTGATATATGTTAAGAGTCCTTGGGGTTCTACACCAACCTTGATCACCTCAAGCCCTCACAATCCATCTCAGCTTACTAGATGCGATTCTGCTCGGTGAACTTGACCTTCAACCGAGCTTGTTAACATATTGAGTCACTGTCTTCTGAAATTGCGCTACATTCTAATCCGTCGTTGGCGGGACAAATTGGAGGTTGAGTATTGTAGGTTCCATATTCACCTGAGTTCCGCATGCTGCCATATTATAGCCGGCATTCACTTTCCCTGAAGAACATCAGTTCCTTTTCTTCTCTTCGGATGATTATATAAAATCCTTCATTGGCATTGAGCCCCCTATCTACAATTTCTGTGAACCACAGTCGAGTACGATGGGGTTTGGGTACGGGCCAGTGGTGGCTTTGTACACCGCTCTAAGTTTAGGAGGGATTGCTTGGAAACTAAATTCAGCATGGTGGGGCGCCAATGACATGGATCGTCTAGGCCTGGATTCCGCAGAAGCAGCCCATACACTTCAAGCCCTTCTTCAATCATCCGTAGTTTTGGCTTTACTGGGGAATCTTGTGATCAACTTCTTTCTTTTGATAACGCTATCAATGAAGGTCCACTTTCATCCCATTTACCTTTCCAAGTTAGGACTTTTGAGCTGATTCCTACTCTTGGGAGTTGACTGACCAAGTGTTGAGAGATGGTCAAAGCCCATATATGAAGAACCCTCAATTAAGTGTAGTCTTTCACTCTTTTAAGTTTCAGTCGAACAACGATTGTCCAAGATACCACTTCGAATGCTCTTCATACTTCCAGCTGAGGAAGCACTAATCGGAATCTGGGTGTACATATGCAGATGATCTTCTTTGGTCAGTTATCACTTGTTGAGACACAGAAGGTGGTGGAGCGACTCATCAACTATGTGTTGTTTAAGGTGGACACTTCTGAGCGATTTCTTCGAGATTGTGAATTTTCATCACGTATAGTCCTGCTTGTGTGGTGGCAATAGTTGTTTCTAGAAAGAGATGTTCGAGAAATTAATGACATTTTCATGGATTAAAGGTCTCCTCCTCATGTGGTTGGTGCTGGGTTGATGACAGGGCCTTTTCTTGACATGGGTCGTGAGGCCGGAGTTGATGCAGATTGCCGTCTGGTTGGCATGGTTTTCTGTCTTGGGTTTTTTGAAGGTGGGACAAGCACACGTGATTATAGGCATTCGCTTCCCAGTACATAGCTTATTCCTATTTTGGTTGTCTACAACTTAGCGTGACTTCTCAGGTTATTGTTCAGTGTATATTGAGGATCCTTGGACGTTCGTGAGTCAACCGAAGTCGCTCATTCCTCTTTCATGGCCCTTCCACTTACTATCTTATTATCTGCTTTCGGCAGATCTGGGATAACTCGCTCTTTTTCGAGCTATATTGACATACGTTCATTTTGGTTCATTTGATTGTATGCAGATGTTTCAAGGATTGGCCAGGGATCGTTTAGAACGGTTGAACGCATCACCTTCTGCAACAATGTTCTCTCATCTGAGGGTTTACGCAGTTCTTCTCTTTGTTCTTCTATTTGACTTGCTCTGGTGAGCTTTCTTTCCAATTCAATCCAGTTCATGTTTCTTGAAAATATCATGACCACTAATTGATGTTGTCCATTGGACTAGCATACCGTTATGTGCTACTGAAGTATGCACGCCCCGGAAGTCAGGAAAGTTTGTAGCCCTTTTGGCAAGGAGTTAACGGGTCTACTTTGATATCCATGTATTCTTGATCGGTTTATGTTGCACTCGGTTTTGCTGGTGGAGCAGGATGCAACTTTGTTTGCTACTATTCAAAGACACTGGCACCAACACCTTTTTGCTCCTTCTATTCGAGCCTCTTAGTATAGCCTTCGACACACTTCAGGTGAAGTATCATCACTATTGGTCTTCAGTGTGCAACCCTATGTAATTTATGAGAGGTACTGCGGAGTTTTGGGTCATGGCGATGTCAGTACCTTATTCTTTCCTTTTGCTTGTTCTTTTGGCAGGCAATAATTGTACACGGTATGCAACTACTGGATACTTGGCAACGGCAGAATCTTGACGTTTCTGCCCGCGATTTGAGTTTGCAGCCTTCTGAGAGATCTGCTGCAGGTAACAAATTTATTCCGAAGAATGGGGTGTTTATCTCATGATGCTGCTGAGATCAATTCTAGGGAGTTCTCAATAACTGTCTGAATTAGTGATGATGTTAGGGGAGGGTTATGGTTTAGTGTGCTGAAATTAAATCGAATATGCAAATGACTTGTAGGTGCAGCTTGGGAGTGGCGTGGGACTGTCGTGCGAAACTGCAGTTTTGTGATGGATATTGTGAGCTTGTTGTTGGCTTTGGGCCATTGTGTACATATCTGGTGGCTTCGCGGTCTTGCTTTCCAAGTGGTTGATGCTATTCTATTTCTCAACTTGCGAGTAAGTTGTCGTACCAAATCATTATAGACTAGGGATTAATAAACATTTTGTTCTAGCATGTTCAGAGCATCATAATCTTAGCACCTTTGCAGTACACTTGTAGCAAAGAGTAACCGATGCGGTTTGGCTTGCTATCCCTTTTAACGCTGTAGAAAGAATGCACTTCAATGTATGTCTAGAGTAATATTTGGCTGGTTCATGCATGGGATCTTAGAATTCTTAGGGAGTACATAGTACTGTGGTGGAGGAGTTCTGTTGGACAATTTATTATATTGTCGTTGTCATGGTAAGAGAGTGTCATGCTTCTCATCCCACCGTGTATGTAGCAGGCGTTACTGAGCGCCATTTCCAAAAGGATAAAAGGTTTTATGCGTCTTCGTACAGCGATGACTACCTTGCAGGGTGCACTTCCGGATGCTACGCAAGATGAACTCCTAGCATATGAAGACGATTGCGCAATTTGCAAGGTTCTCCATATTCTCATCTAGGGCGATTGAAAAACACGAAATTCTGAACTCCTGTTTGCATGCTAACATGACTTTGTCTCTTTGGACTTGGCAGGAGCCCATGGCGAGGGCGAAGCGACTTCCCTGCGCCCATCTCTTCCATCTTGCGTGCTTGAGAGCGTGGTACGTAGCACTTTCCACCTCACTTCGTTGAGAAACATTCACTATAGCCTGTAGACGTGGTTGGTGTTGCTAGATGTTATAGTTTGCACATCACCCTACCGTAAAAATGAATTATCTGTCTATTTAGTACGAGCTTCTCTGTTAGGACTCACGATAGTTGTATATGTTGGCGAGCTTCTTGCAGTAGGCAAGCTCATAGCAGGTAGTTGTGATAGGTTGTGGGTTGTGACTGGGAGAAATGATCTTGATGGTAGTCATAATTGGATGCTGCAGGTTAGATCAAGGATTGGCTGAGACATATTCCTGTCCAACTTGTCGTAGACCGCTCTTTATGGGTGGATCACGGACTGCTACACATAATTTGCAGCGCCTCGTGGATGTGCCCACTACAATCCGCGGTACGGATGAAGATGCCTCACAGGTTCCACAGCGACCAGATTTGGGACCATTGCCATCACCACCTCCTACCAACTTAACTCCTGCGCCTACACCACTTTGGAATGCTCCAGTCACCAGCACGTGGACGTGAGTCGCCTTTGCGTCCTCGCCTAGACAGTGTTGGTCTTTGTGATAGTTGGAATCTCCAGGCCTATCAGGTCAAGCCCATCATGAGGTTCAGGTTCTGTCGGTCAGGACTAGCTGGAATGTATCTTTCCTGATTGTATTGTCTTTGAGCTCTGTGTTTGATGCGCATGGTTTTTTTGGTGTTGTTTGGTTCAGGGGCACATCTGAAGAGGTAGGGCCGGTTGGAGTTGTTGCAGCCATTGAAGAAACAAATGTGGCAGATACTCAAAATACTGGGGGCGGGCTAGGCCGCCTTCATTTAATGATGAGGCAGCTGTCAGGGTCAGGGTCAGGGTCAGCTCCAGTGCCAGGGCATGGGCATGGGCTTGTGGAGCAGGGCAGTTGGAATTGGTGGCCGTTTTCAGGGGAAAGTAGTATGCAATCAAGTAGGCGCAATAGGCGTGAATCAGGTGGTTCTTTCCGCTTGCGCAATAATGCCACGACTGGGTTGGGCACCAGAGCGGATACGAGGACTGCAGCTATGGTTGCCATGGTGCGTGAGGTTCTTCCACACGTCCCGGATGAGCTTATTGCACAGGTACGTTTCGTAATTGCTTGTTCAGCATGGCTGCGTAAGTGCTTTTCTATTGTAAACGGAACATCAAGATTAGTGTAGTCCGTTTCCCTCATTTCATTATTTGGAATGCAGGACTTGCAGCGAACAAATTCTGTGACAGCCACTGTCAATAACCTTCTATAGTTGAATGTAATTAGTTCTTTCGGGTCAATCGACAACCCAGAAGTCATTGCCTTCAGCAGTGCTGAGACCTTGTGCTGGCAAGTCGACTGTAAGGCTGTCGACTGCTTGAATCTCTAGGTGTTCGGCCCAGGTAGGGCGAAGTTTCAGCATCAGACTTCTGGATAATCTTGCCTAGCAGGTGCTTCTGTGAAGTCAACACAATGGGAAAGGTTTAGAGGATGAATCTCTTCTTTTAAGCGTACAGACGTTGTGTACACAGGTAATCTAGGTCAAGTCGAAATTCGCCTTGCAGTGAAAATAGGGTCTGATCTAGCTAGGGTGTCTGCTGTGGCATCTGTAGAAATTTAAGTTTGCTCTTGTAGCTGCTCAGAGTACGTGCTTCTCTCGGTCAGAAGAGGTGGCGGTGGTCTGCTCATCACACAGAAGGTCACTATGAAAGTCTTCTGAAGCTTTTACTCAGAGCACAATCTCGATTGTGGTGTGTTCAATCACACGTATGGAATTAGTTGATAAGGATTCTGGTACGCTCGCTGCTCATTGTACAGAAACAGAGAATTAAGAGGAAATCTTACCTACATCCTTGTATGTATATTGTTCACCAGCCAGGATGGAGAGCTGACATTTTTGCGTCATGTTTGCTTCCACAGCTGTCAATCTGGCAGCTCAACCTGATATGATATATTAGTGATTTGCCTTACTTAAAACTCGAATGATATCAACTTCTTCTGAAGTCTTACAACAATAGGCCTTCAGTATCCAGCTTTGTTCAGTATCAAATTCTCCCCAATATGATGGCAATTCTTACTGGTCCCTGGTTTATGCATCACTTCATTTCATGTACATATGGGCTAGCTGTACACGCACCCATCAGCACTTGGACCCAGTTCCGACTCCTACGGCTGACCCTAACTCTGCGCGCAGACGCATCAAATACCGCAGGATGCGCTTGCGCTGGGTTCTGTCTGCCGGATGTCTACCGAATTTCTACAGCCGTCGCTACATATGAGAATAGCTTACGATCGCCAGAATATATTCGAAACAAGATGAAGGAGTGGAGTGGGTCACGATCGTGTGACGACTTATCATGGTTAGACACAAGTTTCAAATCGGGTCAATACGGGAGGATCGGATGGAATGAGGACAATGTTTTGCACATACAGGAAGTAGAGAGGACAGCGAAACCCAGCGACCATCCTGCAATGTGGCGAGCAGTAGGATTACGTAGTCTCTTGATCCACAGAGACATCTGAAACTGCTTGATGGAATTTAATTGTTTTTTTTGTATTACATATTGTTTGTTGTACATTGCTTGTATTGGCTCTTGTGGCTTCTGCAGATTTTTACCTAGTACAAACAAGAATGCGCGATGACAAATTTGCTGCAGGATAGAGGGTGGGTGCTGACGATCGTCAGTCGGCAGGGTGACAGCAGCAGCTCGACAATTCTTCCTTGAGCTCTCGTTTCATCGTGAGTTTATGGCCGTGGAGGATCAGAAGTTGCCATCTCAACATGAATCAAGAATGCTTGAATTGTCTGGCGTCGATCTGCGTAGCCTTCTATCATGACGAGGCTATTGTTGCCCTGCTGCACGCGTCGGAGAGAGCACCTTGAGGAATATTCTCCTGTGTGTCGGTTCACGCGTCCATACCCACTCCGCAGTGCTGCCTCTAATGGGCTCCTCTACAATGGCTTGCAAGTTGCCCGACCACCTCAAGTGCCAAGGTTGGCCTCCCAAATTTCTGGCGCGGATCAAGCTCTTGGATCATCTGTTAGATACGTTTGTTGCCCTTCCGATGCAAGGAAGCTCTCGGATTCGGAGAGCATCTATGAAGTGCGGCCAGACTTTGTACCATTCAACGAGCATTTCTCCCCGCCACATTTTTGGGTGTTTGTGAGAGTGGTAGACTTGCTGTTTTTGACAAAGCAAAGAGAAGCTACAGTGTAAGCACCTTGTGAAAGGTCAACAACATGGCTAGGTGACGCACTCGCTGGCTTAACCCACTTGCTTAATCATTCCCGCGAGAAGGATGCAGAGATAGTGGTGATGCATGTCAACCATTCCACGATGGGATCTCTAGGGGCGGGATGGGTGCCGTGGCTCAGCAAGTAACATCCTTATTGTCGTGCCATTGAACATGTAATGGCGAATTGTGCCCGAGGCTGATTCGTAAGTACATGCAACCTCCCTATATCGTGGACAACAAAGATGTAGACCACTTCTGGAATTGCAATATATTCGAGTGCACAATTTGCGACGAATGCTTCGGGAACTTCGGTTCTGCAAAATGTGGAGCTAGCTCAGTTCTCACCATTGCTACGTAAGAGTTGCTGATTAGTGTTACTGATTGCAAATTGAAACACTAAAGTCACACATCACCTTAGTGTTATATCACTAGTATTTCTAGTAGCATTTCTACTATGAAATGAAAACAATAAAACTTCATGGTTTGTTTTTACTAAGTACTAATACATTATAATCTCGCAATCTATGAGGCTTCATGACTCAAATTCTCGAGGACCTAAAATAAGTATAGTACAAAATTGTATGGTTTAAGTGTGAGTCTACCTTCATTCTTATCTATCACACCTTTTTAAGAATGTTCTTTTTTAGCTAAAATAGGTTGCACGTATACAGGTTAATAAAAGAAATTATAAACCACTTTGAAAATAGTTAGGAGTTGTCAAGATTGACTTACCAAACGTTTAGAAAAATTTGACTTGACTTTGACTGAATTAGTGACCAAGGTCATTCATTAGTTAGAGTCACCATTATTATCAAGTACAACAAAATAAAAATCATTCACTATTTGGTGCCAAAAAAACTATTGAGCACAGCCAAATAGTCACTTCATGTCTTAAATCACATGATTTTCAACGCTTGTTACAACTAAAAATCCGAAGATATTGGTCAAACCTTATAATTACCAAAATACTTTTTTTCTGAATCAACACTCCTGTTTCATAATACAAATTAGTCATTTGACTTGAGAATTTCATAGTTGAATGCTTAAAATCATACAATGGGTTTTTATTCTAATCTATTAAGTGTAACTAGGTTCCATATTGTTTTTGGGTGAAGCCAATATATTGAGACATTATGTTTAGGATTTTGTATTGTTAATTTAACTCTTAACCCCTAAACGTCCTTGGGGTATTTTTAGCCAAAAAGTCATTTTCAAAAAAAGTGATATAGATGAAAATAAAGATAAGCTATTCAGATCTTAACCGTACAAACTTGTAATAGACTTGTAGTAGATCATGTGGGCCAAAACTTGACTTATGGGACCTCATAGATTGGGAGATCGTAACGTATTAGTGCGCAAAACAGGCTACAAAATACCATCATTTCCACTTTGAAGTGAAAATACTACCAACATGAAATTTGCAATCAAAAATCACCAACTAGAAAGTTGTTCATCTTCATCTCAAAAACACTTTTGTACCAAAAAAATTCATCAAAAAAATATCTTGGCTCAAATAGTAGCCTTCCAATGGTGAAAACTGCCTCAAAATTTACAAAGGAAAAATAGTCCAAAACTAGACCCTTTGCACTCAAATCCATGCCCTATCTTCAATACATCTTCAATTAGGTTAAGGTTTCTACCACTTAAAATAGACTATGATTGGAATCTATCCCAAAGAATAAAGTTGAAATCTAACGGTGGATGAAGGAGATCTAGCTCCTCAAAATCATCCATTTTTTCACTTTTTTCATTGTAGAAACATCATTGCAAATCCACTAGCAAAGTTATTTGGATTGAAAAACTTGCAACTAGAAAGTTGTTAGAATACATCTAAAGATCATACTTATGTAAAAAAAATTCATGAAAAACCTTTTTTGATTTTGCATAATTGGCTTGCAATGGTGAAACATGCCCAATGTTTGAAATCTCAAAACCAAAAGCTGCTGTCACTAAAATGCATGCCATTAATTCATACTTCATTGTATGGGTCTGCAGTTTGTACCACACAAACTAGACTTAATTTGGGACCCAACCCAAGTGATTTCGTCAAAAACGGAGTCCGGATGAAGAAGTTATGGCTCTTCAAAGTTTCTGTCCTTCATCCAAAATGTCGTTTTTCGACACTAGGGACGTTTAGGGGTTAAATGGTTTGACTCATTTGTAGAAAAACAAAGACATTCTCAAGAAAAGAGCCACATGTAAAATCAAAGGTAACTTATCCAGGTCTCAAGAGGACAATCTTGTCCTAGACATATTGTAAATCATGTGGGTCAAATTTTTGAGTCATGAGGCTTTATAGATTGTAAGATCATAACATATTAGTACTCAAAAACATCACAAATTCTGAGCATTTTCACTTTGAAGTGAAAATGCTACCAATAGACTTAGTGCAGTGAAAAAATCACCAATCACAATCACAAAGATGTCTACCTTCATCTCAATTACGCCTTTGAACCCTAAAAAAAAAAAAAAAAAAAAAAAAAAAACATGAGAAAACTTTCTATGCGCAAATCTATGACTTATCTTCAATACATTCTTGATATTCTCACAGTTTCTACCACTCTAATTGAAGTCCATCCCAAAAAAAAGTCAAAATCCATCGGTGGATGAAGGAGATACAGCTCTTCTAAAATGATCAGATTTTGAGAATAATTCAAGCATTTATTGCAGTTTGGCCAATTTTGGGCGGATTTCGAATAGTGTTTTCGAGCTTTGACTACCAATATCTCCTCAAGTCTAAGATATTTTGAAGCATGAGATGACTTTTCCGAAAGGTAAGGAAACACTCTACAACCCGCAAAAGGTTCCATCTTCATGTGATCTAAAAATAATATGTCAGAGGTTGGGGCCAAAGTCAGACATCTTTAGGGCTTAAGCAAGCTTCCTTCTAAAGAAGTATGGTAAGGTGTCCTATAATGGCGCAATTTTCAGCACAGAAAATCTACAAGAATGTTGCCAGTGCACGCAATTTTTGTGCATGGGGAAAATTAGTTGAAAACTAGAGCAAGTGGAATCATCATTTTTCGACTCTTCTACAGTGAGTAATGAATTTTTGAAGATGGAAATATAGGTGTTCCTGAAATGGTGCTCTAATGTGACGCCCTATAATCTTTGCAGAGTGTACATGGTACTATTGTAAGGAGAAGCTATTATGTATGTGACAATGAAGATTACTAGGGCTCCATTTTTGGCACTGCGCCATTTTTGGCTGCTCTACCATACTGAGAGGGTGAAAAAGGTCACCTTGGTGAGCCGAAGACCTCAATACTACAGTGGAATATAATGACTGGCATGTAAGGTGTAAATGTCTGGTATGGAGAATGGGCACTGAGCCACTGACATCAAAAAAGTGGGCATTCAAAAATTGCACATCGCTGATAGTACTCGACCTTGAAAATCACAAAATGGTGCAAAAACGTCAGTTTGACAATCACGTTGGCAGTCAGTTGGTGAGAAAACGGAGCAGCATACACGTCGTTGGGGAGGTAGCGGTGTGGCATGTACGGAACGTCGTCAGATACGATACACTCTTTCACACTTTTCTTCCCTGGCTCCGTCTCGTACTTGAAAGCACATATAGATAAGCTTGCAGAGATATTATTTTATAGCTTGAGAAGTAGTCATCCCAGTAGGCCGAAGATCCATAGTAGAACGGTTTTTTTCCTTTTTCTTTTTCTCCCACCAATTAATGTATTGATCATGTGCATCAACACAACATAAAACAAGGGAAAAGTCCAACAGGTCTGTCTGTTCATACAGCACACACTGTAACCTAACTTTGACCAGCGATGTCAGCAATTTTAGCCGGAGACAAGGACAGCGGAATGTCAGATAAGTGGAGAGCGCTCAGTCCACGTTCCGTTAGTAACTTAACTTATTGATCAGTCTCTGCGCTTAGGTCTCGGCTTTCCTTGCCACACACACACATATTAAATACACATACTCCAATATATTATACTTTTATATTGATGAAATATATTTATATATGTGTGTGCCAGGGTAATCTGCCTATAGTGCCAGGAAGGGGCCAATGAATGCCGCTCACCTAAACCCGTGCTGTGTGTACCGGAAAAAGTACAGGCTCAGGGGTTCTAGAATGGCAGATGCACCGAACAATCCACATGTACATCACATGCTCTCGACTGCGAAACCTCGAACGAGCGAACGACCAACCGACCGACGCATGCACGAGCGCACAGGGTCTGCAACGCTATGCTCTAACAAACGGCAGGCAGCAGGTCTCACAATGATCGGCACAGCATTCTGGCTTGCAGTGAGAGATCTCAGGGGTAGACAAGGGAATCCAAGATACCATGATCAAAATTGCCAACCTTCCACTTATTGAACGCAATTCCCATGCATGCGTTGGTGGATTGTTCACCACGGGCACGGCAATCTACACTAACTAGTACGAAAGTAGTATGACTCACACCAGGGAAGAGTACGATTATGCTTACAACGACGACAGAAGAACGGCGTGCAGGCGTCCAGAGCTAGCACCTAGAATTGCGCCTGGCTGCAGACTGCCAATCACAATCGACGAATCCATAAAATGATAGACGAGCGCCGAAAATAAGTCTTGGTGGCGATCTCACGATGCAGCAGCAACGGTACGCGAAGGGAAATAGGTCACTAGGGCAGGCACGGTCTCCAGATTCGCCAGCCACCGCAAGACGGCATCGACGGCGGCCTCCGTCGACACGGCCGTGGTATCCACCATGATCTTCTTCGTGTCGCCCGTGTTGTACTCAAAGCATCCCGCGTACGCCGCCAAAATTTTCTGAATGTCCGACCATTGCGCAGGCTTGTGCCATCGCTTCGACGGCGGCGCCGTTGGCCCACCCAACCCCACGTCCAGCACCACCGGCTGCCCAACCATCGTCCCGCCCCCCGCACATCACATCAGTTGTACTCACTCTCAAGTCATTCCTCTCCCTCGCTCGTCAATCTCTCGCAATCTATTTACTTCATAGTCCTCCACCTCTTGTTCGATCTTTCTACACAAGACTCGATTATGTGGAACGATTCGGCTCCCCACCTTGTAGAATGTCTCAACATTCCCAGTCCTACACGTCTGTCATTACTCGCGGCTCAGTTGACCCAGAGCCGTCGATAAGTAGCGCCCCAACGCATCATCATCCCGGTTGCAGAGACCACGACTAACTTGCCTCTCCCTCCCTTCCCCTCATCATCATTCCCTCTCGGCTCTAGTCACTCTGCCCTAAGAGAATCCTAAGAAGTTTGCTCCAAGGTTGTTTGAGCCTCACCTTCTGAGTCTTCTTGTTGCTCTCCGCGCCCAGTTTGCGAGCGGCAAGTTGAGGAAGATCAGTGTTATCTAACCTCATCCGACCCCGAGGCGCTGGTGGATTCTCCTCCACGTAATAGAAATCAGGCTCATCCCTGTAGGTCAGTCACGCGCGTGATCAATTTCTAGCTCTCAAGGATTTGCTCGCGCCCAATTTTCATTGAACATGCACAGTAAAGCGAGCAATTTGCCGATTCGTCGAGGGGGATGAGAGATAAGTATGGCATGTTCCAGGTACCCAGGCCAGACTAGATAGCTGTGGCAGACGGTGCTACAAGTCTCGAATTGCAAATCAAGAAGGGTTGGCTCGCTCATGCACCGCCGCCGGCGCAGCAGTAGCACCAGAACGTCCATAGCCACAACCATGAGTGTGCAGAAGGCGTCCATTAACTTAGAAACAGCTAAGTAAGCAGGAGATTGCAGTGGGAGTATCTCTCTAGGGAATCAAGAGAATTCGAGGGATAAGAGCGGCTTTGCATGAATGAGCGGCTTACCCGAGGCTGGGTCTCGTAGTGAAAGTTTGGGACTCTTCCATCCCGAGCTCCGCACGGCTCTCCAGACGTTCCTTCCAGATCTGACTGTTGCCGGAGTAGCATTCGACGATGACGAGTGTAGCGCCGAACTGGTTGCTAAGAGCTACGGCGCGGTCAAACAAGCCCGGGCGCTCCAGCGGACAATCAACTACCACGTCTAGGCCTAGCTCCAGCTGCGTCTGTGTCACACGCCACATGACCACGTAAGACAGCGTGTTGAGCTTGTGCGAGGTGAAGTTGAAAGTCTTGCTCTCGCACGTGCACGCCATGACGCACGGGCACTCCAGATCCATGCTGCAGTCACGGATATCGTCCTTGTCCACCACGGGGCAATGCAACGTTTTCGCGATGCCGCGCGACACCGTCGTCTTTCCGCACCCCGGATGCCCCTTCATCGCGATCAGCATAGGGCGGCGCCCTAGTTGCCCTTGCTGCTGTTGCTGGTGCAAAACCAGCTCCGCCATCGCTAGCTACTAACGAAGCCGAGCTGCAGCACGCCAGTCTGCGCTCACTCCTCGCGCACTCCCGAAACACACAGCTCGGGTGCGCTCAGCTCTGACTAATTCTTGCTCCCTCGTTGCACCACGTACACGAAGGGCAGGCTCACATGAATCGAGAGATGAGAGGGAGGAGGTGAGAGACTTGTTCCAGGGCGGGGAAGGGAGGGCGGAGCTGAAGCCTAGAAACGAGCGAGGTGGTCGCGAAGCACAAAAGGGGATTTACTAGGAGGGGTTCGAGGGCTGGCAGTAGCAAACGATGAATCTAGAGCCTGGACGGTTACAGTACCAGGTGTTGACGGATTCCGAAAGCCCGGCGCAGCAGGAGCCGCGATTATTCCTCCCTAACCAAGTGGATAATTCCAAATCCTGACAGTGCAGTCCGTAGCTCGCTCCAATTTTAACCTTGCACATACCGACATGCCACAACTGCTGTGTGGAGAGCCGCAGTGCTTGCCTTGCTTGGCTTGCTACAGTGGAGGATTAGTTACTGGACTGGGCTCGTCAGGGCGAGGGACGAAGGGCACCACTGCCACGCAAGGCCAAAGGGGCGGGGTGGGCCCCTAGCGCGAGCAACTGCGATTCCGCCTGCTCCCTCATCCTCTCGGGCTCTGAACCATCGCCGCATGCAGGTGTTGGTGATGCAGCAGGAGGAGTAGTGAACACATCGGTCGCTCCTCCAGGGAACACTACAGTAGTAGAAGTGTGGCTTGAGAACACCAAGCACTATACTAAAGAGTACACATGTGGCAATTTACACACGGAGGTGATGTAAAACTCATTCTCTGCATTTAATTGGGGTGTATTCACGTGGTATACTCAACCAATTTTCTACTAGTGGAAGCTTGTGTAGGAGAATTTCACCGGGAGAGGAACGTATGCGTGCATAGCATAGCACATTACAAAACAATACATTGGCTACTTGCAAGTATCATCAAAGGAGGGAGCCAAGCACGATAGGTGACAGGAAGGGGGTGAAGATGCTGGACGAGGGTGCTGGGGTGGGGTGGGGTGGGCCGGTGGGGTACCCCGCAGCGCGGCCGGTTGGGGGCCGGGGCCTGGCCTCGCTCCACGCTGGCTGTCGCGCTCATCGCTCTGACATAATATCCTGCTGCCAGCCAAGCCAAGCCAAACCAAGCCAGTCCGTCGTCCTTGCTTTCTGTTCCCTTGTCGTGCTCGTCATAATTAACCTAATCCACATGCAGACTCTGCTTATTGATTATTGAGATCATTGAGCCCAGTCCAGACCAGGGCAAGTCCCAACTCCCAAGTCCCGTAACTCCGTAACTATGCAGCTGGGTCGGAGTGACTTCGGTCCGTTGAGTCCCTTGGCTTGGCATTTCTAAGTTACTGTAGAAGCGTGAGTGATAAACAAGTAATTGTCATTCTTTCTCCGCCACAGCAGCCTCAATCATTCTCAGGCAGTAACCCGGCAGGGACCCACCCATCAAGCCAGGCAGCCAGGCAGCCCTAGCCGGGTTGCAATTGGGACTGGACTGCCTTAGTACGTAACCTCCAGGATCATCCAAGCATTCACCACCATCACCGGCCTCATGCCACCTAGCCTATGGAAGGTGGCGGCCAGGCCCCACACGCCTTGTCACTGGGCTCGAGCGCCCCATCATCCGCTAATAGTTGCTTGCGATCCCCATCACGTTGTGATGATATGGGATGTTTATCTTTTTCAGAGGGCAAGCAGCCGCAGCCTCGCCGCCCAGCCTTCTCTGCCCGCCCATTTGCTAGACACAATCCGTGTTTGGTGGGCCACCGTCTTGTTTTAGCTCGTTCGCCCATTGTGCAACGACCAGGGCCCCACCTCCCCATGCTCGTCTTTTGCACAAGCGGTGAGCTCTTTCTGTTTTTTAAATCGTTTACAACTGCTGGTCTCTTTTCACGAGGAGTCAAACCGTTCAGGTGGCCAAACAAAGGCAAACACTACATTTAGGCTATACCCCTTATCGTTTGCGCTACCTCTGCCCTACAGCGTCAAGAGCAGGGGAGCTTACCGGGCCCCTCACTTCCCGAGAGAAGAAACAATTTCAAGCGCCCAAAACAACCCAGTGAGTTTGCCCTCATGTTGTTAACGTGAGTAAAATTGCTCCCGTCACAGAAGGAATGTCTCTTTTGCCGAGATCAGGCCTCAAGTAGCGTGAGAGCAAGTTGCATAGGGAAGGAAGCTAAAACCATCGCTTGCCTTGCCACTTATTGCCAATGCTAGGAGCAATTGTGGTGCCAGGAAAGGATGCCTTTGTTTTCAATTTGCCTCGAAAGTGCACGAAAGTCTCAAAAGTGCCCATGAATTCCCTCTTTTGATGTAAGGCCAAAGTTTTCAAATTTTCACTTAATGTTAGGTATGTAATTGTAGGATCTAGTGCTTACCTTTTATGTGTATATGTATACCATATTTCATATTCACCAATATTATTTGAATAAAAAATCTTCCAAATAGGTCATTTCTAAGGCCTTCATCTTCAGATCATGATTCTATAAAGAAACTTCATAAAAACATCAATTTGACATCCCATAATTGCCTTACACTGGTTAAACATGCCTCATGTTTGAAAACTCAAACACAAAACTTGCCTTCACTCAAATGCATGTCATTTATTCATTCTTCATTTCATGGGTATGAAGTCCTACTCATAGAGACTAGATCTGAATTGGGACTCAACTCAAGTGATTTCGTCCAAAACAATGTTTGGATGAAGAAGTAATGGCTCTTCAAAGTGGTCATCCAATGTGTTGTTTCTCGACATTCGGCAAGTTTACGGGTTTGATGTTGCAAATGTATCCACATGCACCTTGCAGTATAAGGAACACCTAGTTACAATTGTAGAATTTAATATTATTTGACCCCTTCATCTAGGCTGCCCAAAATAGAAAACAACCATTTTGGCTTTCGTGGGCCTTTGAGGATTAAGAAACTCACAATTTACAACACGTTTAAGTGTTCCTTAGGGCTGTAAAGGCAAATTTCAAATTCATCAGAACAAGTCTTTTCAGAATCAAGCAATGGTGAAGAAAGCACAACTTTCCAGAGCTTCAGTACCTCGTTCAGATTCTGGGACTTTTGATATTGGGAACGTGGAGGGGGGCTAAGAAAAAGAAAAATATCTGATTGGAGAACCTGTGAACAAAGTAAGTTAGAGGTTGCAGAAGTCAGAAAAGCGGCAAGGAAATGAAGACGGAGGCGCAGAAACATGGATGAAGGGTAATGAGTGGGCTGGGGGGGGGGCATCCGCCAGTCGCATCGCAGTCCTTTGGAGAGTGCAGGGCTGGGCTGGGCTGGGCTGGGCTGGTCGTGGAAAGGCGCTGGGCTTTGCCGTGCATGTTGGGTATGATCATGATTCTCATCCTGATGATCAGTTAGCTCCTCATCCCGGCGGGGCGCACATGAGCCTCCCTCCCTCACTCCCTTTCCGTTCTGTTCTCTTGTTCGTGAGGGAGGCATTCTTCTGAGGCCACATATCCGGATGATTCCTTTGTCCCTTGCGAATCATCATGTTGTTGCATCTGCCCTTTCCTTCTATCCACTCGCCTCCCTCCCTCCCTTCCCCTCCCTCCCTTCCCCTCCCTCCCTCCCTTCCCCTCCCTCCCTTCCCCTCCCTCCCTCCCTTCCCCTCCCTCCCTCCCTTCCCCTCCCTCCCTCTCACTTCTATTCTGCAAATAGAACATTCTTCCATGGCTTCCCCCTACACTACCTTGATTAGTGTAAGCACTTTATTTGCTTACCGAAACATTAAATGTCACATCATACTCTAGTGTTATAGCACTTAATCTTAAAATATAACACTAAATATGAAAAGATGGAAATTTCCTTTGAAGGGGAAGATTTTATTGAGATTGGTGCAATTGGTGGCTTAAAGGAAAGTCAAAAAGCACTGATTGCAATGGCGGCCGAAATTGAACAGGACTCTTGAGAACTAATGTAATGTTTGTTTCACGGAGTCTCTATGGCCTCCAAAGCTCCAAGTGGAGTGGATCTAGGAGGCCTATGTGGATAGAGTTAATAAGGCTTGATTGTTAATTATAGCTATGAGTTTGTAATATGTCGTGATCCACTGGAATGTACATAATTGCACAATGTACATTGCCTCTAACCTTGTATATAAGCACTATATATAGCCAAATTCAAGTGTACTCCGAGTGTTGATACGCAATGAAGCTCTATATAATAAAGGACTTGAAATTAATACAAGTTGTATTTCTTATCACTGTAGAATAACAAGAAATTTAGCCTCCAAGGATGGTAGAATCACTCAACAATTATGTCATATTGTTCATTTCCGTGTCCTTCGTAAAAGTATTTACTCCAAGTCAACATACATGACAAGTTAATGTTAATCGAACATATCTATTTGGTATATTCAAAGGTTCCTACAATTCTACGGTTTAATCAAAATAGTTGAGTTTGCTCTCTTCATCTAAGACGCCACATAGGTCCAAAACCGTCATAAACATACCAAAACACAAATTAGTTTGCACTCAACGTGCATCATAAGTACTTATTAAATGATTACACACTATCCTTCTAATATTCAACTTAAAAACCCTTTCCTCAAATTCACATAACCACATATATGGACTTCCTCATAGCACATATATGGACTTCCTCAAGGCACCACAAGCCTTGGCTTGGTGGTAAGGGCTTAGGCCCCCAATGAGGAGGTTGAGGGTTCTATTCCCCATGCCGGCGTGGTGCTCACCACTATAGTCCACCCAACTATTGTGGGGTCTTTGGACCTTGTTGTATGGGTACGCACATATTTCTGATTAGGAAGTGTATATCTTCTCCACTGCAAACTGCAAGTTCAACTCTCACTCTCTAGTTGATTGTGCAACTCTAATGTAATACAATGTGGACTTCCAAGAGCACGTTTCACGAACCCACCATGAATTTATTTGCCATATACCATTAATTTGCACCTTGGTGAAATTTTGGAAGTGACTTGGGTAAATGATGTATTCATCTATAGAAACATACATGGAGTGTTGACCAAGTATGAGAGAGATAAATTGAGCTTTTACGCAACATTGGCATCATGTTATGTTATGATGCGGATAAAGCTTTAGGTTTCTCTACTAGTTTTTTCCAAATATTTTTCCATAGGGAATGTCAAATTTGGAATCCAAACAAAGTAGTTCAAGATTTAGGGGGAATCTAGAAGGGGGAATGAGTCTCAGTGCTTTCACATCATTCCAAGTAATTAAAACTCTCGATTATGTATCAAAACACACCGTGTAGACCAAGTACTTACACAAGTATGTCTACTAGCGGGTTGTTATAATTGTATGCAACATATGAGGAATGTGACATGAGGATATATTCTAAACAATTTGATTTCTGTTCATGTAGCAAGTACGCATCCTGGTGGCGAGGTGATGGCTAGAGAGGTAGGCTTTCAAGGATTTGTGGCAACGTAGAGAGTAGACATGGAGGGTTGTGAATCTACACGAACCCAACAACAATGGACTTATTGTCATCATTTTAAGAGTGGTTGTATAAACATGTGTAGACATCACATAAATAAAAACTTTACAATGAATTGTAATTTAATTATGCTATCATGACCTCCATCATACAAAGCCTATAGTTGGAGTTCGTTTGCGTATGGAATACATTTCTGATGTCATGGGAGAAAGTGAATCCTCTAAATATGTGACGGCTGGTTTTGGTGTTGCACGAATGATGAGTGATTCTACTAATAAAATAAATGTTGGAATGTTGAGACTAGTTGTTATGGTAGATTATGGACCTTTATATACAGTTGTTACGAAGGCGGCCTAAGTGAAGCATATAGTGAACAACCATGGTGTTCTGAAAAGAAATAGGCATGGATTTTGAACACGAATCGGCTACATGAAGATGATGAGAGGGGAACATTCTTTCCTAAGGACGCAACACAAGTCTTTTATTACAAATTTGAGACAAGAAGAGTGGAAGGTAGTATTGTCCTACAAACCTGGACTAGTAGGATAGTAACAACACATATTTGGTCCAACATGTTTAGAAATGAACGGAGATAGAATGGTTCACAGAGAAAGAACTAGTGTTGGACTTGAAAATTCTGATGGCGGTAGTTCAAGTGATAATGCCGGAAATGCAAGAGGATCCTACTCTAGACTCGATTTACGAAGACTAATAATACCAAAATTAGGATTCTACAGTAAACAACTAACGATAATTTATTTACAAAAGAGACCATAGACCATTGTTGTTACCTACTCATTTAGTGTAAGATTGCTTGCTCAATCAACAAATTTACATCGTGATGGCAAGTGTTGCAATCCAATAAACTTGTACTAAGATTTTAAAGATTTTAATACTTTGCACATAGGAAGTAAGATAACCATGTGGGACACGAAGTCTTGCGGAAGAAGGTAATTTACTTTCCATGAGTTTGACAATAGGTATTGTTGATCTTATCGAATATTCGTGTGACCTTGCCATGAATACTTGTAATTGCAGTACCGCACTTCCAGGTCAGATTCGGCACCAAGGTGCCGAATAATCATAAAAAGTGAAAAAGAAACCTTCAGCGATTCAATCAGAGTTTTCAAAATTTTGTCAGTAAAAGAAATGGATTCTATTCACATTTGGCTTACATCCCGAGTTTGTGTAGACAAGTTGATATTAACCCTTAATTGACATCCTTGTTTTCCACAAATTGGAGAGAAATGCAACCTCATTGTCTTCTGGCCTTATTTCTGCACTGAAGGTAAAACAATTTTGAGAATCGGAAACGGTGGTTATCAAGGTAACTTGGTGATGTGACCAATGCAAAAAAGATTGATCACATCGGGTAGAATCTCAAAAAATGGCACCGTTGAGAAAAAAATGTTCTGGATGAGTGAGAAATATCATATTGTTTTTTTGGTTTTTCCCCCTTGGGTCATTTTTTCTGAAAATTGGCATCATAGAGCATGGTATAGGGATAAAGATCAAGATATTTTATTATTTTGAAAAAAAATCGTCAAAAAAATAAAAAGAAAGGCCAAGTCAAAGAGCATTGACCATGGGATCACGTGGCCCCTACAATTTTGTGCGGATCACACAAACCTCAAGAAGGCGATCGGGAAGGAGCATTGGATTCTGAAAAACAAAAGAATAGGGGTGCCTTTGGACAAGATTTGCACCCTACCACTGTGTCGGACCCGAAAAACAAAAACAATGACCTTGGTGACCAATTTGGTCACCGGTGACGATTAAGGGTTAATTGAAGTGGGTGGCAGTGGTTCCTAGACATCTTGATCCAGTAAATTAAGAACAGTTGCCATACTTAGATAATCAGCCTTTTCAGTGGAGGTTATTAATAATCAAATATTGGATTCCTGTACACTGTCAGAGGAGATCATGATAAGGGCTCATTCCCATGTGAGACCCGCCCTGTAATTCCACTGTAGAAGCCTTTGAAAAGTCATGGGCCCCTATCAAGGTAAGATTTTGAAGGGCCATTCGCATGTCTTCCCTTAGAGTCGAAAGGCCCCCAAACTGCCAAAAGGCCTCAAAACCACTCTCTCTCAATGCATGATGAAAAATTTCAACTTCGACATTATTTCAAGCATGTAACCGTAAGATCTTGTATATAACTTGTCCAAGTACATGTGAACCAAATCTTAGCTTTAAGTTCTTGACTTGTTGTTAGATCGCAACATTCAAAGTTGAGAAAATAGGTTTTTTCCCTTGTTGCAAAAAGGTTTTTTTCCCTTCTTTGTCCTCTTGTCTATGCCTTTTTGAGGATGAATAGTGCTCCTTCAAATGGAGGGCCACTACCGTTTTCCCTCAATATCAAGACTTGAATTTGGATTTTAACCGTTAATGTCAAAAAGAGCCCAAAATGGGACTTTTTGCAGATTGTAGATTTCTTCCATACCTTTCCGAAAATTCATTCCATGCTTCAAAATTCCTCATACTTTAGAAAATATTCAAGATCGAAGTTTGAAAACACTATTTGAAATGTGCCCAAAATGCAGTATATTCTCATTTTCCCCCCTTGGCAAGCCCTTGAAATTTTACAGGTTCTCGCAAAACTAATTACGGGTTGGGTTGCATGGGAATGACCTCCTTTTTGGAGACCCTCTCAATTTCACGGGGACTGGTAACACATGGAAATGGGCCCTTCGGCGCCCTCTGCTCTTAATCACTTTCACAAATGAGGACCCAGTGAAAAATTTTCGGGCAAGGAGGCCACATACAACATCATGTGTAAAGAATTTTGGCAGCATCAAAAATTAATTTTCTAAAATTTTCAGCATGTAAAATTTGAATTAATTTGTGACGAGCCTGCCCTTGAAGTATGATATAAAGAGATACTGCAAAGAAAAAATGAATGACAAATTATGTAACTGCAGGCATGTAAAATAATAAATCGAGCGACTATAATTTTTTGAGCCATGGCTTCGAGGTAGGGAAAAACCCGTTTGGAGATTTGTAGGTAAGGCCCATGGATTGAATATTTTACACAGACAGGATGAATACAATGAAGTCAAGACAGAGGGTTGAAAGAAGTTTACTGACATCCTTCCTCACCGAAACTTACATCATGTAAGAATTAAAGATAGAAGAGGGAAGTTATTGAGATAGGAATGTGCTTCATCGTCAGGAGGTACGAGTCCTTTCCGTTGTGTGGTGATACGATTTTCCCAAACATGTCCAACTGTACACAAGGTTGGCCTTAATAGATAAAACCTGATATTATGATGTCACAGACAGCCGAAGAAGAATATATTTTGCATTATTATTTAATTCGAGAAGAGAAGCTCCATGTGTACGTGAAGAGTACGAGGTACTTTGCCCGGATGACGAGAGCGCGTATGGGGACGTTGCTGTTGTCTGTTAGTTTCGATAAGGTTGTACATAAAATATCAGTATAGCCCACTAACAGCCCATCAAGCACATGCCACATGTCGTCATTGGATTTCAATAATCAGTACTATTACCCTGATTTATGATGTGCAACAGTACAATATTACTTCATTCCATCAACCCTAAAAAATTCTACCATTCTCTCATGGGGCTGCATTTTATACAATAGGTCCCGCTCACTACATAGTTTGTCTGGTAAAAATTTCTGAGTATATTATTCCAATCTTGGATTATTTGAGAGCATGCTTTAGTATTGGATCCAACTAGGGCAGTATGGGCTGGCCCTGCAGCCAACCACAGGCGGGGTGGATTTGGGTGCAGTTTGGGAGGTTAGCAACCCATTTCAGGTAGGGGCAAGTTAACCCTTAACTCTCCTTGTTGCAAAACAGTCTAAGTCACAAAATTTGACCTTCTTTTAGATTAAGCTCAAAAAATCTCAATCCAAGCATTATTCAAAAGATTCAACCGTAAGCTCTCAAAGTTCACTTGACATTCTTCTCACATACCAATATGAACCATTCATTCTTCCTCATTTGTGAGATTATAATGGTCCAAGTTGGCTGAGTTTTTCTCCTGTAGGAACCTCCAAAACCCATTTCGCGTTTTAAGGAGAGTTAGGGGTTAAGTTAAGGGTCGCTTTACACTATGTACCATGAAGATTGACTACAATCTTTTAAAACTCTGAGATTGGGGAGTAAAGTGCTCTTGGTCCCATTTGCCTTTACACTACCTTGAAAAAAGGAGAATGATCACCAAATTTGAGGTACCCAAAGTATGCTAAATTTTCTAAAGTGGATAATGTTTTCATGGTCTACTTGATTGTAGTTGAATCGAGGCATTTGCGAGTATATAATTTCTACCGTTATTGGACCTGTGCCACCTATATAAGTGCTTGATTAGTCACATGGAGGTATGGTGAAATGCATATACAAAGGCAGATCTTTGACAATATGAAGAATGTGAAGATTAATATGATTGGAATTCCAAACGGTGAGATTGTGCCTTGGTTCCTCTTCAACATGAACAACAAACAAAACTTGAAAAAAGTAAAATCTCAATTTTTGGTGAATTTTTGGAGTTACAGCTATCTAGTTGACTTTGGGCAGATTTTGAGAATAAATGAGCATATACTGCTGTTTGGGCGGTTTTGGGCAAATTTTGAATAGTGTTTTCAAACTTTGACCATGAATATCTCTTGAAGAGAGAAATATTGAAGTGCATCATGACTTTTTGAAAAGGTATGGATAAATTCTATAGTCTGCAAAACGTTTCAAGTTAATGTAATCTATGTTTAGTAACTAAGAACCTGAAGAGCCTCAAATCGACCTTGTGAGGGTCAATTTCGACATTAGGTGTTAACCCTTAAAGGTTTGAGCATGCTCATCCGGCCTGTATATCGTGTCTTTTTTTTTTTTTTTTTTTTTTTGCATACTTACATGTCCTCTGGTCTCTGTCTTGGAATCTACTCTTTAAAAAAGTTTGAATTTAAGCAAATAGCTTTCTATTGATACATTGCTCGCCCCATTCGGTGACATACCTTGTGATCTACAAGGATTTCAATGTGCAATAGGATAAGACGTATGAAAATATGTCTAGAAGCTAGACCCAAATTGCAATCAATTGGCTCACTGATTTGCTACACATTTTTTTCGAGGTATGCACATCATAAATACACTTTTGAGCACCTTTGAGATTGAGTCGTGGTGTTACCGGTATAATTGTAAAATGTCAAGAGCATGGAATTAATGTAAACTCCTTGTCTTGTGGTTTCTTTGCATGCTATCTCACCAAATCCCGAGGATTGATCACTGCCCAAACATTCTCCGAACAGAGTGCAATTGTCATGTCCATACGGTTGGATTCCTAGAATATGCCTCTGACTATCCTGCTAGATTTGAAAAGGAAAATGTATTGCCTACTCTACGGTCACTAATCTATGCCTCCGGTAGGACCTCAAGGGTTAAGAGGCATGGGCATGGAGCCCATGGCAAGGGGTTTTGAAGGGGCTTAGAGCTAACCCAAGATTCTTCCAAAGCATGGAGGTTTTTGGTTTTGGAGCTCCCTTATAAACAATAATTTTAGGGGTTATTAACTACCGTTTTTTGTGAGAGTGGTGTTTTATACGAGGGAGTACTAAGCTTCTAACTTGTACTCCTAGGGTGTGATCCCCGTTGTCGCCACACACTTCTCTACTACACAAGAGTTGTTGATTAGTGTTATATGAAGATTAATGTGGATTACTAAGAATTACCTATTACAATATTTCTCAACATTTTGAGATTAGTATTCAATTTGGGCCCCACTGCAATCAATGCTCATTATTTTTATCTTACAACTACCCATTGCACCAATTCCATACATCCTACCCATTGCAAGGAAACTCCCATGCTCTCATATCTAGTGTTTTGTTTTGAAAATTTATATTATAACATTAAGGTGGCGTTTGACATCTACACTAAATAGGTAGATTAGTGTTAGATAGAGTAATTTATATAAACATGTGATAAGTGTTTACTATTGGTCAATATTTTTACCCTCTACATCCGTCAAGATGGGGATTCTTCCACAATATCGGAATCAATACTCTTGGTAATGTTTTTTTACCAAAAGTAAAAACTTACATCATTTTCAAATCTTATAAAAATCTAACAGTAATCTACCTATTCAGTGTAGTGTTTCGGCCTGCAATGAATGTTTGTAACACTAATCAACAACTCTTGAGCAGTGGAAGTTGTGAAATTGTGAATGGGGTCTAGAACCACGTTGCGCAGTAGAGTGGCTCTTGATGAAACTCTGATCGACATCCACTATGATATAGAGTACAGTAGTAGAGGGCGCAATCAATTGATGCAGGACCCACAAAATCGTCCTGTTCATAGACAGTTCCTGTGAGTTAGAAAGCTCATTCCTGTGCCTTCCTGCCTGTAGAGACAGGCCAGGCTCACTGTGCTGCTGTGCTGGGAATAGGTTACGGTCACAACTGATAATCAATTGAAAAGGAACAAGGATGACCAACGGTCCAACTTATCATGGACAGAATTATGGATGGATGAACGTCTAAACTCATGACTGAGAGCAATGCAGGTCTCGGCTGCCGGCCCTCGCTGCTTCTGGTTGCAGTTTTCTTCTGAGCTCGATCTACATTTGCTTCGAGATTGCATTGAGTCCCTGAATCGGCAATCGTAAAGGTACGTTATTTTATTTCTTTATTTTCTTTTATTTTTTTCCCTCTGGCTGTTGGCAATCGAATGTGGTGCCCGTAATTCGCAGCAGGGGTGAATTAATTTAGGGTTTTGCCACGAATGTAGGGTTCTGGGGACCATCTAATGCATGGGAGGTAGTCTACTCTGGTGGTGTAGCAGTATCGTATTGGAATCCACTCAAAGCTTTATCCTGTCCGAATTATCGCAAGCGATTCGATAATCTGCTGGTAAATGCTCTGTTGTAGTTTCACTACTTCGATTGACCGAAATGAGCACATTTAATCGGAAGCTGAAAAAGATTTCAAACTTGTTCTCGCTTGACTGTGTTGGCAATGAAATTTCTAGTCCGTCAACAGTAGCAATATCGGAAAACTGGCCATGAATTTAGGGTTTTGAGGACCATTTAATGCATGGGAGTTAGTCCGAGTTAGTGTAGCAGTATTGTATTTGAATCCAATCAGTCGCAAAATGATATTTAACTTATCCGAATTTCTGCATGCGATTTGATTAGTTGCGGCCCTGCTTCAGCTCACTGTGGAATTGCGCGCTTTCTGCACTCTGATTCATTCCCTCCCCCAATTTCCCCTTATCTCTCCCATCATCTCGTACAACTAGGACATGTCGGCAATTCCATGACTCAGCTGACAACGGCGCCTTTTTGCCGCTGCTGCTGCTCATCGTCTTTGCCTCCTTACTTGCCCTCTCTTCTCCATTACAGCTCCTTAGCGGTATGGCGGGGGACGACGCCATGACGCCCCCCGAGCGTCCTCTCCTGCACCCGCACATCAAGAGCAAGAATGTGGCCCCCGCCTTGATCACCTCGCGGCCCGATGGTGCATGTGTTGTTGTTGCCGTTGGTGCTCACCTCCGCATCTTCGATTTTAGGTTACTCTTCTCTTCTCTTCCCTTTACTTCTCTTTTATGGCTTGGTCAAGCATACATTTTAAATACGGTGAATTTAGCTGGCGAGGCCCATATTCTAAGTTTTCATGGATGGAATGCGCTCGAACTGTACTGAAAAAACTAGTGCAAGTCAATTTGAATAAATTTCATGGTTGGGGTGGTGCAGCACGCAATCTGTAGTGGAAGTTAAGGATGACACGGTTCCAGCACTGCATGGGGATGCTATAAGATCAGTTGCCTTTAACGTAGACGGCTCATTGTTTGCTACCGTGGGTGATGATAAGCGAGTGAAGCTTTGGGATGCTAAGACCTGGACGTGCATCAAGACCATGTGAGTTGAGCATTTCGTCGCATCCTTTCTCTTGAAGATTATCATACCTCTAATTTAGCGTTTCCTTAAGCGGTCTCAGGCGCTTGCTTGGGACCTTTTCCTTTCTCAGCTATGAGGTCACTCTTCATCGTTTGCTTGATCTTTTGTGTCTGCTTCATGAGGACTGCCCTTTTTCTTTAGTTGCTAGCTGCGAAGAGTAGAGGATATCATCGCTATGCTACATGGATAGTATAATGCTCTGAGATGCTTTGTGGATTGCTTGCTTGTATATCTGATTTCGGAAGGATATGCATTCCGCAGATGTTTGACCAAGAAAGTGAGCGCAGTCACTTTCAGCAACGATAGTGCATGGTTCATGGTAGCTGACAAATTTGGAATTGTCTACGTTTTCTCTACTGTTTCGGACTCCGATGATAAGTCTGTTCAGCTTCTAGCTCACTGTTGCAGCATCATAACTGCCATGGTACTTACTTCCCTTTTTTATACACAAAACTGTTAACCCTAAAGGGCCTGATGTTGCCAGTGTTCGCATGAGACTTCTGATGTTGAGGGTGTCATTAAGTTGAAGTGATGAGATGTAGCTTGCTTGAATTTTTGAATTCAACGTTCGTATGGACGGGGGCAGTGTCTTACTTCCTCATTGCTGCAACTGTAGATGTGCTCGCCAGACGGCAAGTTTATCGTCACCTCAGACCGGGATTTCAAGATTCGGGTAATCTTTCTGCTGCTGTTAATACTTCATTTTTCTTGCTCGTTAATACCTCATTTTCCTTTATTAGCTCAACGATTCTGCTCTCATGCATTCCAAGTTACTATTGCAGGTGACCCGATTTCCCAAGATTCCCTTATCAGGAGCGCATGAGATACACACGTATTGTCTGGGCCATAACAAGTAAATCTTCTTCACGTTCCTGAATTTTTAGATGTTTCTACATAAACTGTGTACCTAAATTAAGATCTGCCAATGAAATGTCGTCTAGTAGGAAAGATATTGCGATCAACTGGATACATAAGTGAGAAGGAAGTAGAGATGACATTTTAGGAGTTAACGCTCAAGATTCTGATTGCGCTCGTACCCGCTCCCGTACATATTTGAGATGCATTTGCTTAGCTGCTACTCTCTCCAGTACTTTTTGACACTGAATCATCGCCAAGAGTTTTCATCAGAAGCTCGTATCTTTTCCTAGAAGAGTAAGACAACCAACTAGTTTATATCAAGCTATCCTAGACGAATTGTTACAGGATGGCTCTCTCTTCTTATTTATATTTTCTTAATGGGGGTGTAGGTGGTATATGCATTTAGGGTGAAGGGCACCTAGTAGATTGTTCTGTGAATGGTGATGATTTTCTATGATGTTCAGCATATGCATGTAGCAAGTTTAACCCAATCCTAGCAGCTTTGTGACCTGTCTTGCATTTGTAGGTTCTGAAGGTTTACTTGTCTCTGGAGGTGGTGATTGTATGGTAAGATTCTACGTCCTTTTCAGCCCATCACACGGATACTTCTCCATGTCCCATGTATCATCAACATTTGAAGAATGCTTGTATTCAAACAAGCTTGCCTTGTCTGATCAACTTTGTTTCTATATTACAACCTGACGACTTCAGGTTGTGTGTCGGTGTTGACACCTAAGAATATATTCTATAGTAATATATTCATCTCACTTGTTGGGTAAATGTTGTGATACCAGGTTCGGTTGTGGGAATACGAGAGTGGAACTTTGTTGGATACATTTGACACGTTTCAGGTTTTCTACATTGACCTCGTATTGCAGTTTGAATACATTCTCCAGCATTTATGTTCCTATTTTTGTAAACTCCGCGAGTCTATGTTCACAAGTCAGCGGGTGTATGTGCTGAAAATGCTTGGCAAGTTGGGTGCAGGGAGATGTAGTTGATACAAAAGAAGACTCCAGGGCAGTACTTGCTCTAGCGGGTTCACCTAAAGATTCTATTGTAGCAGCTATCTTTGAGAGGTGAACTTATCCTATCATCTCTTCATTCATTTTCCTTAGATTTTGCTGTTCTGAATCTGTTTAAATTTATCGTCACACCTATGGTGGATTGCACCTGCTAAATTTCACGTAGTTAACTCAACTCCTTTACACTAGAAGCAGCGGCACATAACTTCATTGACTTGTGCGCAGATTCGAAGGCGTCCTCATTTTTACTTGCGATGTGGCTGAGAAGAGATTGGAACTCTTGAAGGTGAGGTCCATCTCAAGCCTGATGAACAAACTATCACATATTTACATGATTGGTCTTGAAATCATCTTCGATCTATGTCAGGTCATGCTAAAAATTACCGTACATTGTTTTGGTGTTAAGACCATCATCAATTACTGGATCTTGGGATGAGACTCTGCGACTACTAATTATTCATGTGCGTCAGAGGAGTCTTAACAATAGTCCTTCTTTGGCCCAGGAGGATTCTCTAAGATGCACGTCGATCATGAACTCCAACAATTTGTAGCCGATAATATCGAAAAAATCATCTTATGGTTTTGGGCATGGGTTGTGCAGAAGGTTGTAACTGCAGGGTATTCTCCAAGCAGTCTATCTTTTGACTGCAAGGGGAACCTATGGTTGGTGGCTGGGGCTGCTGAAACCGTAGTGAAGGGTGATGAGTTTGTCACACCCGAGGCTGTAGCGTCCGCACAGATACAGGCACACGCTATTGCTCTAGCTGCTGTTACTCACGTCAAAGTTGTAAGGGACTGCATGGTGTTAGATGAAGAATCGATCCCTGGCGGTGACCTTTTGCTTCGCACTTTACAAGGAGGCGAAGCTGATGTCACCAAGATACAATCTGCCACTGAAGCTGCAGAGATTGCCATGAAAGATTTGCTCACGAAGCGGCAGTACTCTGTTGAGCAGAGAGAAAATAGGAAGCGTATGCGGAATGACAAGAAGGTGACCTCTGTAACTTCCGCCTGAAGTAAAAGATGTGTTTTCATCAGAGAAGTAATCTGTACTCGTCAACTTCTGGGATTGCAAATTACCGGAATCAAGCTGCACCTTCCATTGCATTGCAGCAACATTAGGTCCGAGTCGTGTGGGCAATCTGTATTTTATACGGGGATCAAGAAATGTTTATAATTGGATACTGAAATGAGTCTACATTACTGATAACGGGGCAATGAGAGTGTCAAAGGTTGGTCACTGACTGTACATCACAAATTGCAAGGTATGTCGCACTGATAATCTTTTGATGATCTGATGATGAAACCACCATCTAGAAACAACCCGTGTGCATCACTCTATCAAGACTTTGAACAACGATAAGTGACAGTGTTGTTAATATACAAAATTTAAACAACGATAAGTGACAGTCTTTTGGTCTTAACACTGTTTTGACGTCGGGTCAACATTGCTCAGTGTTATTACTATACATAATTTCATTGAGTAATACTCCTCTTGAGTTTGAGCTGCATTGATTCAATACTGATGATCCAACACCAAAAGTGTTTGGATCAAAAAAATTCTAACTAATAAAGTTTTAAATTTCAATTGGTGAGGAATTTGAATCCAAGATTTGATACACATATATGTACAAGTTAGGTACTAGAATCTACAATTACATGCTTAAAAGTTTCTCAAACGTTTAAAATTTGCAGCTTGCAATGACTGAGGTCTGTTTTGAGGCTTTTAGGCAGTTTTGAGGTCCGTTAGAAATGCCGTGATGGGTCAAGATCTCTACCACTTAAACTATACTTGATTCAACATTGAGTGCAACATATGTAGTCATCTATGCTCTACATATAATAAAGATGTGACTCCTCAACATTTTGGCTTGCCATCCAAAATGACTAAATACCGCATTTGGCCTTCTTAGGGTTAATGATGGGATAACTCTCAAATTAAGTATTCCAAATTGTCTGTTTTAATTATTATATGAAAAAAAATCCTCCCCTTCATTTGGATGAGAGTGGAAATCACCTTTTTCATGCACATTCATAGAATTACAGACAAGAACTGTGTAAAGTACCTTATTTGATATAGTAAAGTACCTTATTTGAGTCACAAGACGTCTCAGAGGAGACCAACCTAAAGAATAGGACTAGTGCACATACGAACGATATATTACGCACGAGTAACTCTCATGGACGTCGATGGTGGGGTACGAGCAGGACTATTGAGCCTAGCAATGTTAACAAAGTTGTTGATCTTTGTTCGGTGGACATTGACTCAATGTATATCTATCTATGATCTATTTGTCGCTTGACCAGAGACGACGTACACAGACAAACTCAACTTTCATCGACATGTCAGAGTCAACAATACATGTATCCATATAGCCAGGGCAGGACTAGAGCAGGACTAGCACCTTTCCTTCACAGTCAGAGGCGCTCACACTTATGGTCCATACAACAATACATGTATACATATAGCCGGCCAACTAGGAAGTGCAAGGGCAGGACTAGAGCAGGACCAACACCTTTTCTTCACAATCAGGAGGCGCGCTCGCACGTATGGAGTCAACAATACATGACTATACTGAGATGTGCAGGGAGGCAAAATTTTGACAGGGGGCTCAATGATAGACCGCGATGGCAAGTTTGTTGAACCAAAAGTGGTGGAAATCTCACACGACGCAGATGTTCTGTTTTGTGTGGTCCTGTTTTGTATGTCTTCAAAATCAAAGTGAGTTTCGTTGATAACCATTTGAGTTTCGTACGTACGGTAGGCTGTTGGATCGTTTCCTTGATACAAACAATTTGATGCATCGTTGCTGACATGATGCTGGTGGGCCTTGATTTTGCAGTCATTGGAGGAAGCTATTGACTTGAACAATTCAGTGCCACAGATTCTCAGCAACTCTATCTTCACTCAAAGCCCAAAAACCATCTTCACACGGATAGGGTATGCCACATCCTATCAATCTGTAACTATAAGACGAGTGCTTCACTCTTTTATTCGAATGTGCTCAATTATCTAGTTTTGAGTTTGATTTGTACAGGATTAATGAAGCTAGGAAGTGCAAGTGTACGGGCAGGATTCGAGCAAGACCTGCACCTTTTTTTCGCAGTCAGAGGCGCAGTCAGGGGGCGCAGTCAGGGGGGCAGTCAGGGGGCAGTCAGGGGGCGCGCTCGCACGTATGGAGTCAACAATACATGTATACAGCTGGGCAAGTGCACGGGCAAGACTAGAGTAGGACCAACACCTTTTCTTCACTATCAGGGGCGTGCTCGCACGTATGGTACGTACATAGGTACCACACATGTCCCAGATGTTATAGATGTACCGCACCCGACGGTGTTGGCAAGAAGCATGTTAAGTATGTGTGTATCTAAGTACTGCATGCACGTCTGCGGCTCTTCAGGGCGCGCAATTTCACAAGGTCTGTTTTTTTAATCTGACAGCAGGTTCACATGGCCAGCCGTGCACCTCTCTCATCTAAGCAACTCGCTTCACTTGCGTGGTCTTTCATTTGGCAACGGACAGCCGCTCTGGAGTCTAGGTTGCACTCCCCATGTAGCACCTGTTGCTGGCGGGCCCATCTCCACGAGTAGAATGGACTCTCATGTTCAAGATACATGAGCACTTCTCATCTTGGCGCCCGTATGTACCACACAACATTGGCCGCAGGGAGATGGCAGTCACTGTTCCCACAATGCAGCCTAGGTAAGCCTCTAAAGTTCCTCCCACATCAATCCGCCTCTTGCTTCTTGAAAGCTGCCCTGTCCCGACCACGGTTGCTGCTTTCCAAAGTCATAGCTACACGATTGACTGACTCTTCGAAAGACCACGAATCTCCGCATGCATCGTTCTGCATGCGTTCTCTACATTTCACCTAGGCCAGTGTGACATCACTAATGGACGTCATATTTGATTGGTGTCCAAGTTCTGCCAAGAAGTGTAACCATCTTCATATTTATCCAGAGCTGGCGATTATCACGTTCTGTCAAAGAAACACCAGTCCGATCTCTAGAGTTCCTCATTAAGATGAACATTACATCTGTACTATCTCAGAAGAGAATCGAAGTCTCAGTTCAGCACTGAGCGCTGAGAAATCAGCTTAATGTTATAACATTAATTAGTGTATTGGCCATGTCACATTCAGTTGCCAAGAGTTTAGGGTGTCATGTGAAGAATCTTGATTTTCACTCAGACTCTTGCTTAGTTCTGAGTCATCCTGCACCATCAATTCAATATACGCGGAGTATAATTGCATGTGATCAGGAGTCCACATGCTCTACTAAGAGCTTCAAGAACTGTCTATCTTGTACATCGTCGAACAAGAGTAAGAAACTCAAATTGAACTGGGGATGGTGAATTTACCCCTCTGAATTGTTATGGGTCAAACTCGTGTTCATGTCTTGGGTCTCTGAAACCAGGCTGGGTGCATGCAACACGCCTAGACAATGACTAAGTATCTGTTCATAACTGAGTGAAGATTTCTAACACCTAATTATTGCAATGACAGAACCTGAAATATCGATATCCAGAGAATGTATCTCATGAGTTGTGTTTCATGAAGAGAACAGTATATCAGATTTTACCATCGCCCTTAGACTTAATCGTACTACCGATGATGCTCAAGGTTAGGTATCTCATGGCTTTTGGAGAATGAACCAATTTACTTTGTGAAATGAACTTTCGTAAGGGAACTTTCCTGCGATTTCCTTCTCAGAGAGGTTTCATGCTACTTAATGTGACTTCAGTAGTAATCAATGCAATCGTACATATCTAAGTTTGTCACCACCATAATAGTGGAAAATACTAGAGCACCTACGTGAGTCACACTAGGGGTTGATTGATTATGGTATACAGCTCTTCCAAAGCATAACGTAGACTTAGAATAACACAGGCTAGACGTTGAAGATCACACAATCGACCGAAGTGCCTCACAAGATCACAGGTGCCACACAAACTGGAGATTATAAGATACTTTCTGGACAACGGTATTTTCCGACTTCTTCAACCCTCCAGTCACGTTGCAATCGAGCAAGTTGTAAGAAAGCATGTAAAGGGTCAAAGAAGTAAAGGCGGTGCAGAACTTGTCGCAAGCTGAAGATTTGCATGTACAAAGTGAGTGTAGTACACCACACCGTCTGATCAATACGATTACCTTTTCTGGTTCATGTTGCAGATCCTCCGTTTGCCTAGTGACCCCGGGAGATCTCATGTAACAAATGAAGAATCTGCAACATAGACGAGAGAGATAACCTGTGGAAGCTTCAGGCAAGAGTCGCTGCTCGTGGTGTAGATAAGAATGGAATCTAGCTTGCCGATTCTAGAGGTCGGCCCTACCGATACAAGAGGGGCCAGCTGGTATGCACTTCTCACTATCAGTCTAAGCTCCACCTGCGAGAGCCTTTTTAAAGACTGGAGCCGGTTGAGATGATATCGGCTTCCTATTCTGGGCGCGCACAAGGAATCTACTGTTTGAAGAGTTATCTCGTACGAAAAGGAGGCAATGACAACGAGAAACGAACTCTCAAAACGCCTACAGCTGAGGCTCTCTCTCTGCGGAAGGCGACGAGCACCAAGATGAACCTCTGAAACCCTCTGTCCATGTGTTCCATTTATACTGTTCCAAAGCACCAAGATGACGTAACAACCGGTCGTCTGAAAAGAGTTTCAGTATTAAGCATTATTTCTTTGTTCTTTTTCCTTTTCCTAATAATAATGATTATAATTTATTTCAAAATGGGAACTAGAAGATGCTGCAAGTGAATGAAGCTTACACGTAGGGTACCTTCCCACTGTGAGAGCAACTAATAGAGCGTTTCCTAGCGTCTCCTAAAAGTTTGAAAAAATATTACTCTGGCGTCTTTTCTTTTCCTTTCTTTTAACCCCTGATGCCATAAGACCTCAAAATCGTCAAAAACCTCATAACCGCTCTCGTCCATTGCAACGTGGAAATGTGGAAAAGTTGAAATATTTCCAAGTAAGGAACCGTAAAATCTAGTACCTAATTGTATAATTGTACTCTAAATCTTATGGTTAGATTCCTACCGTTAGTAAGATCGTAATGTAGAAAGTGAAAAAAAGTTTTCTTCACTAGTTGCAAAACGGGTTTGAAGTGTATTTGGAGCCAAAAATACCAATTTTAACCTCCAAAGACCTTAAAATCCGAAACGGGTTTTGAAAGTTCTCGAAGACATTCATGCAAATTTGAATGTTATAATCTCACAAATGAAGAAGAATGGACAGTTCAAAATTTTAGGTGAGTAGAAGGTCAAATTAAACTTAAAATCCTGTGGTGGAATTTTCTAAATAATGCTTAGATTGAGTTCATTGAGAAGGTCATTTGAGGATTTAGACAATTTTGTATCAAGGATTTTTCTGGGTTAAAATTGGGGTATATGCTCATTTAAGATTGAATTGCGGCTTTTTATATCCTTGTTTCTTAATGAGTTAGGAATACTTCTATACAAATTTTTTTCCTTATAGGACTTATAAAATCTGTAGAAATACTTGATTTTCACATGGCGGTATGCTAAAATATTAATACAAAGGGTGACCTTTGATAATAAGAATGGCATGTCAAGAATTACTGAAGTGAAAATTCAAGCAGTGGGATCATGCTTTATAATTTGATTTACACTATAAGAAAATAATAGTTGAAAAGAAATAAAATCTCAAACTTTGGTGAGTTTTTGAAGTTACTACAATCTAATTGATTTTGGGCACATTTATTTTTGAGATTTTGAGAACAAATGAGCATATACCCCAATTTTGGGCACATTTCAACATACACTAGTAGTATTTTCAAACTTTGATCATGAATATCTCCTAAAATACGAGGAATTTGAAGCATGAAAGGACTTTTTGGAAAGATTTGGGAAACTCTACAATGAGCATAAAGTTTCAATTTCATAACATCTTTATTTAGTAATTGAGACCCTCACCAAAGTCAAAGGACCATGTTATGGCTCTTTTTGGCAAGAGGGGTTAATACTTAGTTGTTCTTGTTCTATGTTTTGTGTGTGTTTTTTAAATTATTATTTTACAACTAGATAATGTAGTAATAAACTTCTACACTTTTGAATGAAGCCTTTACCGTGGTAATTTCACAATTAGAGTGATAGGAAGGTTCGAATTTGTTTCAACGTTTTGTTTCATACTATGCTAAAGTAGAACTTCCATTGACAGTGATAGATGGGGGATTTCACAACAACACTGCAATTGGAACACCCTTAACCCCTAAAAATCTAAGCGTTTCCTCGACCTCTAGAACCCAAAAATGCTATTTTTCAATTTTGTTGAAAAATGGGGAAACGGAGAAACTTTTTCTACTGGTTTTAGACTTTGAACCGTAAGATCTTGTACCTAACATGTATACAAAGAACTAGTAAGAATTTCAACCGTTGGATGTTTGTCATTTGTGAGGTCGTAACAAACAAAGTTTGTCCAACACTTTTTTTTTGCCGCTGCATTAGCGGCATTGTCTAAATGGTGCCAACGGCAACTTGATGATTGTTACTCTGATCATTCTTCCCTCATTTTTTTCCATGTAGGTAATTAAGTTCGGTACGCTCATGCAAAATTTTAGAGGCTCATTCCACGTTTTTAACCTTCATGTGCATTATTTTATGAAAGAAGGTCTGAAAACAACAATATAGTAAAACAAGCACCATATTTAATATATTTAGTTTAAGAAATTTTTGGACGGTGAGTAGGTGCCTTTATAAGTATGTGATTTTTTTTAAAAAAAAATCTCAGAAAAAATCCAAAATCTCAAAATTTGGCAATTTTTGAAAGAAAAAATTGTAAAATTACTAGAAATTGTGAAGATTGTATTTGAATGTTTAGGAGGCTGCCCTTGTAAAATTGGTAAACTTTTTGACTTTGGACACTTTGGAATTTGAATAGTAATTTGATAATGAACATATTTCCAAAAAAGAATACATCAAAAAAGCTAAATCTAAACTGCCCGTTTTGGACTTGAAACCTAAAATTTCCAGATGAATGTTTTAAATTTAAAATATGGCTTTTCAAATTTTACCACACACACACATTACAGAATGGGGAGCACCTTGTAAAAATCTTAGGCAAAAATATTAATTCAACCCATTAAAATGAGCTGCCCGAAATCTCAAAGAACCAAATCGGCTTTCTTGGCTTCTTAGAGCGTCTCCAGCGGTGACTCTGGGAGGAAAAAAAACGGCCACCTGCTGCCAACCTCCGAAAGTGGAATCGCACCGTTCACTTTGCAACAGTAGCATGGAAGTCGGGCTCGGCCACGGAGGCCCAGGGCACGGCCAAATCTCACGATATACAGAGCTCTCTACATCGCACTTGAGAGCTGGTCAAAGCGAATCTTCTTGGCTTTTGCAGCTTTTTGTCTTCCAAGAGCTCCCGACGTTGAGCATCTAGGAGCCGGAAGTTGCTTCAAAGTTAGGAGGGAAGTACATTTCAGAGCCACCGCTGGGTGTGGTGCCACTGGACCGACTTTTCTACACTCTGGCAGTTTCCCCAAGCTCCCCCAAAGCCTCTGCCAGAGTCATTTGGCAGAGTCTCCGTTGGAGATGCTCTTAGAGCATCCCCATTAGTCACGCCAATTGCCCTCGCCAACTCTAATTGGAGGGCCTGCACTAAAATACTACCCCAATGGCCGCGCCATCCCTCCCTCCACCTTGGAGTGGCACTCTATAGGAGCCCCGCTCACGTCAAATTTTCTCTCGTTGGAGGGAGACATTTTCCACACTCTATTGTGGAGTCAACGAGAAATAATAATGTCAAAAAGCACCTCTTAACACCTTATCCCACTTTTCACTACTTACATGGAATAAAGTACAAAAATCATTAATGCAAAAGCCTCCCTTCCAAGGCCCACCTTCCCCAACTACACCCTCCCAAACCAATCAAGGCTATTTGGGGGGGCTCTATAGCGATTTGGGGGGGCTCTATAGCGAGCCTCCATTGGAGCCCTCACCCTCCATTTAGTGGCACGCTACAGTAGGTCCCTCGCCATTATCCAATGGCGAGTCCCAATGGCGCGGAACCATTGGGGATGCTCTTAGGGGTTAATTCTGCAAAGGGTGCGTGCAATTATTTTGTCAAAGAAACTCCCTAAACGACACTGCAACAATGTACAGTACAGTAATGGAAGTGTTGACCAATGTCCGGGGAGTACCGGCAGTTAGTTACAAGCTAGCCGGTTACTTTTGAAAATTTCCGATTGAAAAAAAAAAATTTAGTCAAGGGTACCGGTCGAAAAAAAAAAATTCGGAAATGGAACCGGATAAAAAATTTAAGTGTCGGCTTTTTGGCCGGTCACAAGAAGAATATGGAGGAAAATTACCGATTCAAATTTTTTTTATTCGGCGCGTAGCCGACTAGGTTTAGGCTTTGTAGGAAATTTTTATTATGGGGACAATAGGAATACTAGAGAATTTTGAATCCAAAGAGTCAAAAATTTGAATCCAAAGAGCCAAAAATTTGAATCCAATGATTCAAAATTTTGATTCCAATGATTCAAAAATTTGAATCATTGGATTCAAATTTTTGAATCTTCCACCGGACGATTGCCATGGTCCATCGGACGGCCAGAAGTGGGGCGGTTTTAGGGCTGCGGTTTTAGGTCTTCATTGGTGACTGGACCGGTGCATGACGGCGATGGGACTCCTCGCTCGCCACGCCAGTCACCTACTCGCAGGAGTCACAGCAGTCTGCTCAGTGGCGGTTGCTTGAGTGCTTTCAATCAGGGATTCAGGGTGCCTTTCGCGCTCATTCGCTCCAGCATGTTCTTGCGCTCAGCTTTGCAAAACAGCCATCGTTCTTCATTGTGTTCGAATGCTCGTCGTTGCCAGGTTCAAGTGTAGTGTGCGGTTGTGCGCTCATCGCTGGATCATCGCTGGGTCGCTTCAATTGCGCTCATCGCTGCATCGCTTCATACGGTGCCTCGCTGTGCCTCAATTGCGCTCATCGATGTGCGCTCATTGCTGCCTCGCTGGTGATGTGGAGGTCAACGGATCGCTTCATACGGTGCCTCGCTGGTGTTCTGGAGAGAGGTGAACGGATCGCTTCAATCGCACAGATAAGCCTTTGTATTCAATCGGAATTGTATTCGAAGTTGTGTTCAATAAGCCTTTGTGTTCGAAGTTGTGGTCGATCGTTGTCGTGTCTCGTGAAGGCTTGTGTTCGAATGCTTAGGTCGATCGCTGTCGTGCTGTCGTGACTCGTGAAGGCTACATTGCGATCAAGGGTCGATCATGGCGAAACGGCAGAGGTCATTGACGTCACACTACTTCTCACGCTCGAAGGATGTGGATGTCATTGAGATTGTGTCTTCGGGGTCTGAGAATGAGTCTTCTCCCGAAACTGGTCATTCCACATTGGATCGACCTCCTCCTTCGGATGCTGAGATTGCTCAAGGTTTGTGGAAGGAACAGTGGGCTGTTCAGTTTGAATGGCTGCAGTTTGCGGCAGATGTTGGGAGGGTGTTCTGTAGGGTGTGCAGGGAGAAAGGCGGTCGATCAGCGTACGCCAAAGACGGCTCCAAGAATTTTAAGGTGAGCGCTTTCCAAGACCACTCCCGCTCCGTCGAACACAGACGCCTTGCTTGGGCCATGAACAGCGGCGGGAAGGTGATGGAGAAGGTGATCATCAGTGGGCAGAAAGCATGCCACTCAGCTGTGGCTTCACTCGTGAAGGCTGCATACTTTTTGGGGAAGCAATCCTTACCTTACTCTAAGTTCCCTTCTTTATGCAAATTGCTCGTGAGTGTGAAAGCCCCGATGACCTTATCTTTGTATCAAGATGAGAAGTCATGTACGAATATAATGGCTTGCATTTCAGTTGTAATCCAGAAGCAGGTACTCAATCGTATTCGGAATTCTTCTTTCTACGGTATAATGGTTGACGAGTCCACCGATATCAGCGTCACAGGGCACCTGGTGGTTTTCGGCACCATCGTTGAGGAGGGACTGCCGGTGACCTTGTTCTTGGGGTTACTGCCGGTCGACGGAGGAAAAGATGCTGTTGTGATCTATGAAGCGCTCATTTTACAGCTGCGCGCTTGGGGTTTAGATTTGCGGAAGTTCTTGGGATTCGGCAGTGACGGAGCAGCGACGATGACTGGCTGCCACACTGGAGTGGCCACACGCATCAAGAAAGAGGTAAACCCTTACCTGCTTGCCACCCATTGCGTAGCACACCGCACCAACTTGGCGGCACTCGATGCAGCGAAGGCGCCCAACTGCAAGGTAATTTCAGGTGAAATTGACAGCCTCTTGAATTCGATTTCTTCTTTTTTTCACAAGTCGAGTAAGCGTAAGCACGCACTTACAGCCTTGCAGAACGAGCTGTTCGATGCCAGAAAGTGCATGAAACGCTATCATAAGATTCGGTGGTTGAGTCGTTGGCAGTCTGTGAGTACCTTGTGTGATTCTTTGGAGTCGGTCTTGGTTTTTTTTTCGTGATGTTGATGATGGTCAGGGAGCGTCTATCTTGGAGAGGTTGTCCCAGTTTAAAATCATCTACATTTTGTTCTTTCTTGCAGACATATTGCATTGTCTAGCTATGTTGTCTAAAGTCTTCCAGTGCAAATTCGTAGATGTCACTTCTATAGGTAGCATTGTGCGCACAGAAATTGCCCAAATCCGAATGCTTTTTCTTGTGGAAACTACAGATTTGAACGCTGCAACTTTTAGCGAGAGTAGTGGTTACCACATCCTCCCTGAGTATGGGCCTTTCGGGGGGTATATGCGTAAGCTGTCGAGCCAGATTAGAGGCAATATGTTTCACGATGTGGCAATGTGTAGGTCCCGACTAGGAACAGACTTGGAAGAAGTGCTGGCATTCCAGCAAGCATTTGCGGAGGCAGTTTGCGCAGGTCTCGATGCTCGTTTCAAGGACAATGATATGCTTTCGTGTTTTAAAATTCTGAACCCCTCTAATATGCCGTCTAAGCAAGTGGGTCTCGCGATTGGGGAGTTTCCGAATTAGACAAAGTTGCTCCGATTGTATGGAGAGGACCGGTCCCATTCAGTTTTTCCTTCCCCCTTCCTTGACGTGCGGGCTTGTAAGCGTGAATTTACCTTTTAAGTTGCGATGCACGACGGAATGGGGAGATAAAAACTTCCGTGATTTGTGGGGTATGATCACATGGAATCATGCCCTACAAACACGATACCCAAACTTGCTTGTTTTGGCTGAGATTGCTAGAGTGCAGTGTGTGTCCACCGCTACCTGTGAGAGAGCTTTCAGTATACAAAATTTAATCAAAACTCGTGTTAGAAACAAATTGGGAAGTAAAAACCTGGATTGTTTGCTTAGAGTTGCCTTGGAGGGACCGGATGAGGAGTATGATGGTGTAATTGAAGATGCTATCTCCTTGTGGAAGAGTGAAACAAAGTATAAGTTCCTGTATGCTAAACCGGCTACTTACTTGTCTAATTCCTCCCCGGGTCCTAGTGTAAGCAATGCATCTTCATACTTAGAGGCACTTGACCAAGGGACCTCAATTTCTTGAAAGTTTGTTTGTTTTCGATCCCTTTCACTTTTGTATGTAAATATGTATGAATTACATTCTTGTAAATGTTCTCGTGGGCATGTCGTACTAACAAGCCTCCCAAAAATGCACGGATCCTCTTTTGGGTCTTTGCATTTTAGGAAGGCTAAATCCACGGCCCTAAATTGGTAGGGGCACCGCCAGTTCGAATCCCGCCAGGGATACGGCTATGTGCTAAGGAAAAGATCAAAAAATAAACGAAACCGAATGAAATTATGATTTGAAGGAAATTTTCCGATTGGAATTTTAGAATGGCGGAAATGCCACCGGTAGAGCAATTAACTTCTAGGAAATTAACCGGCGCTTTTGCAACTTCCCGGCACACTTCCGGGCAATTTTGAAGAAAACCGAGGTGTCTGAAATTATCACGGAAATCTACTGGATGGCTCACAGAACTCCCCGGACTCTGGTGTTGACCTACAGAGAAAAACAGATAAGCACTTTGTTGACAAAGTAACATTGCTTATGCACTTTTATTGCTAAAATAGGATGTCTTTACTACTGTACTGTACATTATGGGCCGACTGGTGAGTGGTGACTTGTTGAGGTGCGAAAAGGCATTCACAGTTTCACATGAACCCTCGCAATGCTAACTTAACCCTTTATCGTCACCCCCAGCCAATTTGGCGTGGTTGGGAGCCTGCCGCGGTCATAGGGGGCGGAGCGGGCATGGGTTGCGGCTGTCGTCGGAAGAGACTGGGTCGCATTTCTTGCCGCGCGTCGACCTCCGCAGATCTGATTTCCATTTACTTCGAGCAATTGCCCAGGCGGGAATCGTGCGAGGACGTTGCAAGAGCGCTTGTGTGCAATCCGGGCAAGGATGCCCTCAGAAAACTCTAAAATTGTAGAAGCCAGGGTTTAGAGTTGACAACGGGTTTGACCAGTGAATATCGGGAGAAAAGCCGTTGCCTTCACCGTTCACTGAACATGGGTGAGTACCGTTGGTACCTTTGTTCAACGTCTTCTTCTTATTTGGGTCTATCTTTGAAGTTTAGCGGTTGGTGAAGATGGGTGTGGAGAGGGAAAATTGTCGCTGAGGATTGAAAGGGAGATCGGGAGGTGGTTGCAAGAAGATTTAGGGTGTTTTCAAGACATAGTTGCAAATGAAGTGTGTTTGATGCTTGATGAGACTTACCTTGCTTCTAAGCCAAGGCCCAAGAGTGTTGTCTGGCCTCCTATTCCTCTTGGTAGGAATTGGAGGTTTTTGTTCAGGCATTTAGTAGCAAGGCAGTTAGGGTGGGTTGAGAGAAAACCCTTCCCTGATTTGTTGAATACCTTGTTGAAGGAAAAGTGGTGGCCTGATCAGGAGGAATTGAAGCCTGTTGAAATAGTGGAAGTCATGGAAGGCAATTTGAGGTCTCCTACACGTTACGAGGGTGGAGACACGGGTGGAGGTGAACAACACTCATGTGAGGTGGAAATCGTGATTGAGATTGGATGCTCACGTCGCGTGAAACCAAGGCGATTGTGCGTTTGAGGGTCCGTGAATCGCTTTGAGGAGGAGGGTGCTGCCGCAATAATGAAGCCGGCGGGGCGATCGCCCGGCCTTACCCGACGGCCTGGCCTTCAGCGGTGACCGACGGCGGCCAGGGCCGATCGCCCACCTTTGCCGACAGAAGCGAGCCGCACGGAGGAGGAGCGGCAATGATCGGGCGGCAGGGCCGATCGCCCGGCCGCCCGACAAAATGTGAGCTGCGGCCTGCCTCGAGCCGGGCTAATGCGGCCTGGCGAGGAGCTGCGATCGCCAATTCGGCGAAGGAGGGGTGGTGGCCGACTTGGTCGCGGGAGGAGGTCTGCTTCAGCAGGTGAGTTTCCTCAACTCTCCAATTTTTTGCAATTCACACGTCCAAATGAATTGATGGATAATTCTCATGGTCATGGTTTGATTGATCAGGAGGATCTCCAAGCGACTTCCCGTGAGTTGGATGGTTTGCTAGATTTGGTGAATAGCGGCGTGGGGGGGGGGGGATTTAGATTCACAAGGGTTAGGCGATTTTGAGAATGGCTTGAGGATGTGTAGTAGAAATGTTAGATTGAGGTCCGATAGGGTATTGATTGCACCATCTAGTGACTATGAACTTGGATTTCATGGGAAGATTGTGATTGTGCCTGTGAATGAGATACCATTGCTTCACATTGATGATGAATCTCCATGTTCTAGTTTGCTTGAATTTTGGGGTATTGTAATGCATGATAGTTTTGATGTGATTCATGGGATTCAATTGCTCACTGTCAATTTCTATGGGCCTTGGGGGACGTTTGTGGTTCCGGAACCTGTGTGTGTGATTGTTGAGGATGGTCAACCAAGTAGTGTGCCATTTCTTCAAATTTGGGGTAGGAATGTGCTTGATTCTTTGGATGAGGAAGGAAGTTCTAGCGGAGTTAGTACAAGTGATGATGAATATTTCCCACATGGTAGTGAAAGTGATGATGAGATGGGGGAGAAGTTAGACTCTATGGTATTGACCCCAACTACAAAGAAGTGGTTGGTAAGTGGGGGTGAGATGCGGAATGAAATTGGTTTGGGCTACAATGATTATGCTCAAATTTGTAACATGCCTGAGAATGAGAGGTTTAGTGAGTCTATGTGGAATTCTACATTGTCACAATTGCCTAGTATGGAGTTCATTGGGGAGCATGAGGGATTTAGCCAGGCCACATTGGATTGCAGTGAACCTCTTGATTTCTTCTCATTGTTTTGGCCTACTTCAACTTTGTCAAAGATTTGTATGGAAACTAATTTGTATGCAACAAGTTTGGATGAGAATGGGGTAAGCAAGGGTGGCTTGAGGTGGACTCCTTTGGTCATGTCCGAATTACGGGCGTGGTTTGGGGTGCTCATGGTGATGGCGTTGAAGAAGGTCCCACAAACACGGTTTCATTGGTCTAATGACCAAGAGGTATGGAGAACCCCTGCAATTGTGAAGTGCATGAGTCGTACTCGGTTTGAGGCTATTTTGAGATGTGTGCATTTGGTTGATAATGACACAATAGTGCACGATAAAACCGACCCGGGCTATAGCAAAATGGCTAAAACTCAGTGGCTAGTAGATTAATTCAATGTCTTGTGTGGTCAAATGTGGGATGCAGAGAAGAACTTGACAGTAGATGAAATGATGGTACCATATACGGGTAAGTATTCGCCTATAAGGCAATACATGAAGGCTAAGCCTACCCAGTATGGTATCAAAATTTGGTGCTTAGCAAATAGTGTGTCTAAGTATGTTCAACACATGGAAGTTTATTGTGGTGCCTCCACTTCAGAGGATGACAATCATGCCACGGGGTTCAAAATTGTGAACCAATTGATGCGGGGCCACGAAGGTAAGGGTCACATTGTGACATGTGACAATTTTTTTACTAGCCCTAAGTTGTTTTGGTGTTTGTTACAAAAAGGGATCTATGCAACTGGTACATGTAGATCTAATCGTCTAGGCTGGCCTAGTGCACTCACTATAAACCCAAGAACCGGAAGTAGGGGTCAGTTGTGGTTTAGAATGCATGCTAGTGGTAGGATGGCTGCTATTTGTTGGTTTGATAACAAACCCGTGTGCTTGTTGTCTACAGCATTCTCTCCATTAGATGCTAATGGCCAAGTCTACATTTCTAAATGGCATAATGGAGAGTTTGTTTCGGTGCCTTGTAGTCCCATACTAATCCACTACCAGGAAACCATGCGGGGAGTTGATGTCCAAGATCAACTACGAGGATACTACACCGTGCAACGCAAAGACCACAAGTGGTGGCACCGTATCCTATTTCACATCTTAGATACTTCTTTAGTGAATTCCTACATTATTTACAAATCACATATGGCTAATGCAGGTAAGAAGTGTCTAACTCATGTGAAGTACAATTTGCTTGTTGCTAATGCGTTGATGGCACGATATACAGTGTGTGAGCTTCCACGGACTACGGTTGTTGATGCAGTGGTTCCACGCCCAACCAAATTGCATTACACAGATAAGTTGGTTGCAGAGAAGCAGAAGAGGAGGACATGCGTAGTGTGTGGCAAAGTAATGAATTTTTATTGTCCAACATGTAAAAAATCCATGTGTATGGGGAAGTGCTTCGTGGATTTTCATTCTAGACGCATTTGATGTTGCTCTAATATTTATGCTTGGCTCATTTTCATATTTTTTTATACACACTTATTTGTGTATGCATAGATGTATTATTTAGAATGGGGGGGAGTAGGGGTCCAATGCCACATGATGGGTGGTTTCTTAGGTTCGAATCCTAAGGTTGGAAAATTATCACACATTCAAGGCTTTCATGAGATGCCTTCTACTGCCGATGCCAATTGGAGGGCAGCTCTGGCCGGCCCATCTGCTGCCGATGCCTACCGGCTGCCGATGGGGCAGCTCTGGCCGGCCCAGCTGCTGCCGATGCCTACCGGCTGCCGGTGGGAAGCCCTGGCCGGGAGCTTCCGGCTCTCCGTAGGGGAGTGTGTGGCTGGAGGCCGGGCCTCCTCTGACATCCCCCCCCCCCCCAATCTCTGATGCCTCCAGTGCCTCCGGGCAGATGCTCCGAAATCGGTGGCAGCTTCGCGAGCTAGGGGCAGCTCTCCCCACCCTCTTCCCAATTCTCCCAAAAATCCTCATTTTCTCAACGGTGGCATTTCTCGGGATTTGACCCGATGTGTTTGATCTTTTTTGCGTTGAGTATATATCCAAGTTACCTCGACGTTCACCGTTTCGGATTTTGAAAATTGTGTAATTCACTATGAGAAAATACACCCCAAAGGCATTAAGGTACCATTTTTTCCTCATTTGTGGAGAACAAGGGTGTCAATTAAGGGTTAACCCTTAAAAGCCCATGGGGTCTGAAATGGGCAGCTCAAAATTGAATCACAGCATCTTTTGGACTTGGGCATCATTAATAGTGCACTTTTTGAACTTGGGCATCATAAGTGAACCAATCAATGATGAGCTTGCAACCTCCTACTAGGTTATGTACAACCCCAACTTACCTACCACAATCCTTTCAAACTGCAAAATCACTCATACAAATTTTGATTTAAACTATAAAATTTCACTTTTTGAATACATCACAAAAAGGTGACGAGTTTGACATCAGAATATAAGTGAAAAGTTCATTACAGTGAGAGCTAGAGAGCAGATTCTGTTGGAAAAGAGCCCCTCGGGCTCTCTTGGGCGTTTAAGGGTTAAAGATGAGGAGGGAGATTTTTGGTTCAGTGTAAAGTACCCCACGAGCTTTTCTCGGGGACAGGAGAGGGGTAAAAAGCCTTATTATTATCAATTTATTGATTCAAAATGCCATGGAGTATGCTTCCATGGTATTTTGGGGCCTCAGGTCTCATTTTATAATCGAAAATGATAAGTATTGCCTTTGGAGTCCACATCGAAAATTTCAGGAATACAGCAGCAAAAGTCCCATTGGCCGAAAACAGCTCGCCTGGGTGAAATACGATCGTCCAAGATTTTCCAAAATAGGAAAATAAAGCCACAAACCTTAACCCTTAACCCTTAAACGCCCGTGGGGTCCAATACGGGCAGCCCAGAATTGGATCACAGCATCTTTTGGACTTGGGCATCATGAATAGTGCACTTTTTGAACAAGGGCATCATGAATGGACCAATCAATGATGAGCTTGCAACCTCCTACAAGGTTTTGTGCAATCCCAACCTACCTACCACAATCCTTTCAAAGCACAAATCACTCATACAAATTGCGATTTGAATTGTAGGATTTCACTTTGTAGATGCATCACACAAAGGTGACCAGAATGATATAAAAAAATAAGTGAAAATTTGAGAATCAAAAGAGCTACAGACAAGATTTTGTTGGAAAACAGCCCGAGGGGCTGACAGGCGCCTTTAAGGGTTAAACCTGGAACGTAGCCTCTTTTAGAGAGCTCGGAGAATTAATAATAGCCTTGGCCTTCTAGGTCAACTACACAAGAGGTACATGAAACTTTAGGTTTTTGATATTCTTATTGTGAATGTTTAATGAAATCCATTTTCCATGCACTTACAACTCCGATTTCAAATATTCATAACAGAATCCAAAAGAGTTTGAAATTGATGAATTCAAATAATTGGTCCAATCTTCCACCTACTTTGTCCATAAACACATATTACTCACACTTGTGACTTTATTAAACAATATTAAAAATTTCATCATTGTTGAGCATGTAACAATAGTGAATCTGCTTTGCATGTACGGCAAGAGAGCAAGAGGAATAACATTCTAAGAGCATGACCAGCCCTCTATGGCAGGCCGGCCCGCAAGGCCGTCCCAAAATGTGAAAGGCGCCGCTTGTCTGGGGTTACAAAGCCCAGCCCAACACGGAGGGCAGGGCCCGCTCACGAATCACCCACTAATCACACCACCTCACATTCCGCTTTTCATAGCTTTCTTTAGAAATCATTTCTTGTCAATGAAATTTCTGCCACGTGGCTCTCACTCATTAGTTAAAGGGGACACTAAAACTTGAGTGAAGGCACGGGATAACTTGGAGTTTTGGTGGGCTAGAATTTAGGGTACTGCAACCCTCTTGACTAGGTTACCGGGTTAGTGTGTGGGTTGGGGCCCCTGGCACTTCATATCCGGCTTCATGCTCCGGCCTACAGTGCGGGCTGGTCATGCTCTAAGCAAGGGGAGTGAGCTGGTAGCTCGCCTGGTGAACAAGTAGCACGCGATTGGGCGGGTGTGAAAGTGAAGGTTCTTTACAATTTGGGTGCTCAACCTACAAATATGAAAAGAGGCCAACAAAGGACCCATTTACGGCTTGTACTTCAATTAGGTGCCACAAAGACATTGGCAAAGACTCAAAGTAGCTAACTTGTACATGTACATGTCTACCAAATCTTAAATTCAAATTCCTCACTATTTGTGACATCATAATGTTCAAAGTTGAAAAACGAACTTTTTGTAAAAACAACAAAGTAATGTTTTGAGAGCCTCAAAACCATTTTTGAAGGAAATTTGACGTGAGGCTCTTCAAATTCTTGTTCCTAGGTGAGTAAGGAATATCTCTATGCAATTTTTACCCTCATAGGACCTATAAAACTTGAAGAAATGCTTGATCATTCACATGGGGTATGTTGAAATTCAGATACAAAGGCCTATTTTCATCAATGAAAAAGGCATGTAAAAAATTGTTGGATTGAAAATCCAAGCAATTAGATCATGCCTTACTACCTTTTCTACATGTTTAAAAAACAAAAACTCAAAGTAGTGAAATGTCAATTTTTGGTGAATTTTTTAAGTTTTTGTGTTTTCATCGATTTGGGCAGGTTTTGAGAATGAATGATTGAGCATATACCGTTGTTTGGGCAATTCTTGGCAATTTTCAAATTATGTTTTAAAATTTTGAGTGGTAATATGAAGAATTTTGATGCATGAAATGACTCTCTGGAAAGGTGTGGAAAAACTCCACAACCTGCAAGAGGTTTCAACTTCATGCGATCTAAAATAGTATATTAGAGGCTAGCCAAGTCAAATCGATCGGATTCGGGCTTCACTCACTTTGAGGGGTTAAAATTCCAAAGAGAGGCCCTCATGGTAAAATGGGAGCCTAGACCCCATTTTCACACCAAAAAAGAAAAAGAATTCAAAAAATTGCTTCGGGGGGACAAAAATGAAAAAACAAGGAAATGGAATGTGGCCCCACCCTCCTTGAGAACCAGGATTGAATGTCGTGAGCGGCTGCCAGCAAATACTACATCCTTTACTGTTTTTTGTCTTTTATGTTTTCAGTCTGTCCGCCCTGCTCCACTTCCGGGTTGTGTTTTTCAATACTCTCCAAGCAACTCCATAATGGCTAGAACTGGAACCATCACTGAATCGTCTTCATGGTCGGGGAATGAGAGATGAATGAAGGCTTGATGAGTTTGAAGTGGTTAGAAGGGAGAGATGCTTGCGAGTTTGTCAACACTTCGGAGAGAAATGTTACCGCATCATCCAATTAAGAAGTGACCCAGGAAGCAGCCTCTATGCAAGTTTAGCACGGGGTACAATGCAGTCCTCCCGGAGCCTGCAACATATTTGGGTTCGGCCCGAAGTTGCCCCTCTAAAGCCCGATCGAGAGGGTGAAAAAACAAGAAACGAGAGGACTTGCTCGTAGCTTCTTGATTAAGTGTCAGGCTGACAACTCGAAGTAGGTGGAGAGCACGCTTACGCACGCTTACGCATGCATCAAGTAATGCTCAGTTCCATGCTCGGTACCATCCACATTCAACTACCAAGGTCGTACCAACGCTACGTTGGTCACCTCAGTTGGCTTTTGCTTGAAAGTAGCATGACTCCTGGACTGTTCTCCTTTCGAGAGACGTAGTTTTCCAGAAATGGAGTCATGTCCATACATTCCTTTCTCTTGGACTTCGTGGTCACCAACTGCTCACTGAGTAAAGTCCCTTTTCGGGCAGTATTGCCCATTGAGAAGCAAAGCTTATAACAATTAAACTCACTCTGAGTGACAGGACGAGTGCATGCATGGCTATCAACGGATTCTATCGGGATTGTTACATGCATTTGCATGTAAGCTAGCCTTGCAACAACGCTCGATTAATGTTGGACCTTAGTGTCCATCATCGACTGGAAGCTGAACTCCAGGTTCGATTTCAGCTACTGTAGCAGCAGCAACAGCTACCTAGCTAGCTAGCCAGCGTGTGCAATCAAGTTCAGCAAATGAGCAGCCTTACTTACGATCTTACTGTACATATATTCGATACGTGTTACGTGTCTTTGGCAAATTGGTGGTACCAACCAGCCAGTCCATTGGATTGCGAGAGCGTGATTGTGCTAAAAGGTCGGGGAAACACGGGCTTGGGTGAGGTTTGCTCACCAGCAAAAAGCATTCAGGGGAGACTTGTGCAGGTGCGTTGCATGTGTTAACAATTCAGAACAGGGATGTCACAGCGTCCGGACGTCCGGACGTCCGGCAGGGGTCCGGGGACCGTCCGTGACTTAGAAAATCTGGTCGTTTTACCAAGGGTAAATGACCTACGGGGTGCGTTCATTGGTCGAACCACCCCGTCGACCGGTCCCCGACCTCTCCGTCTACCCGACCGGCCGGTCGGTGGCGAAGGCGACCGGCCGTCGGCCACGGCGAGCGGCCGCCGTCGGCCGGGGTGACCGACGCTTTGGTCTGCCGCCGTCGGCTCAAGCGACCGCCGTCGGCCGGGCGGCCGGCCGTCGGCCGGCGACCGGCCGTCTGCTTGTGCGACCGGCCGTCGGCCTCGGCGACCGGCCGTCGGCCACTGCGACCGGCCCTCGCATCCTGCGTCCGCCAACGGCCAGATGGCCCTTTTGAGCATCCAACGGTTTAGGAGCATTTCAACTTCAAATTGCAACGGTCATATTCGGAGTTGGATGGTATATAAGAGAAGACACATTGAGTCTCATTTCACTTCCGAATTTTGAACACTTTCCAAGAGCTATGAGCCACATAATTCATTTTATGTGTACATTGCTTGGTAGGTATTGAGTTCGGAAGTGAGGATTTCCGTAAGGAACTCTTGCCAATTTTTTCCCCGTCACGGTCCCACCATTATTTAAGAATTTGAGGCGTCCTATTTATCAAAATGGGCCCTGCTCCACATGAGCCTTGGTTTAGAGACATCGAGAAGGAAGGCAAAGCGTCTAGGTCCTTCCTACAGTCTTTCACTATGTCGTGTAATTGTTTCAAGAAGAAGAGTCGAATTTGAGTCATTATGGGTGCGAGAAGATTCCTGGACATAGGGATTCGAGTTCTGCCCTTTGCCCAAAGCTGCCTAGGGAAATTAGGCAATTATTTTTAAGATGTGGTGGGGAGTTCCCTCCATATAACGGAGAATTGGAACTATTTCTCGGTGAATGTTCTCTCACTCCATCCACGGACGTTCAAGGTGCTTCAAAACATGACATTCCTGAAACCCCTAGGAGTGACTCTTGTGTAGGGTCCTCGCTAGGCACCCCCATGAATTCAACAAATCTTTTGGTAGGGTCAACCTCTGCTTCTTCCATGCATATGAGGGGAATAAGGGATACTCGCCCGATGTTTGGATCTATGAAGCAAACGAAGCAATCTTCAATTGAAGCTACTTTTGCAGAAGCGGATAGGCGGGAGTTGGATAAACTCTGGGCGAAATTTTTTTACGAAGCAAATATACCATTCTCAGTAGCCCGCAATGATGCGTTCAAAGCTGCCGTGATGAAGACTGTGGGATTTCGAAAATCCTATGCTCCACCATCCTACCATGACATTCGGAGAAGGTTGTTAGGAGAAGTAAAGACGGAGTTACAAAAGAAACTAGATAGTAGACTCTCTGAGAGCCTTCGGAAGTTTGGAGGAACTTTGACTATGGATGGATGGTCATCTGTGACTAGTCGCCCTTTGGTGAATGTGATGCTCGTGACTCAAGCCGGAGAGCTTTTTCTTGGTCTTTGTCGATACTGCGGCCAAAAAAAAAAATGTGTACATGTCAACTCTCATGTTGAAGTACATAGAAGAAGTTGGACCAGAGAACATTGTTCAAGTATGCACGAGATAATGCTTCATGTGCTCAATGCCTCAAGAATAGTCCTTGAGAAATATCCGCACATTTTCATGCAAGGGTGTGCGACACATGCAATGGACTTGTTGTTGGAGGATTGGGGAAAGGCTGGATGGATGGCGAATACTTTGGTCATGGCGAAGAAAATGGTCAAGTTTATCAAGAGGCGACAAATGCCCCTAGTCAGTTTAAAAAACACGAGGCGAAATTCACCTCACGATGCCCGGAAAAACAAGATTTGCTAGTCAATTCATAATGATAGATCGCTTGTTGGAGGTCAAGGAATCATTGGAGCAAGTTGTTGTCGACCCTATGTTCACAAACCTATGCCTCGAAGAAGACGGTATCTGCTAGAGATAAGCTTATATTCTCACGTAAGGTCAAGAAGGTGGTGTTGAGCGATGAGTTTTGGAAGTAATGCAAAAGACTACGGGATATGGTTGCCCCCGTGGTGTACGCTCCGAGAGAATTCGACGGCAAGGCTCCTAGTACGGGCAAGGCATGGCATATTATGCGTGATCTTGAGAGACATGTCCATACTTTGCACGCACCGCCCATCTCATTGGAACCACTTGAGGTGGCCACCGCAAAAGAGAAGTTTTACCATCGGAACGGCTCATGACAACGGATTTACATGGCGCGGCTGCACTTTTAAATCCTTATTTACTACACGACCAAGAGTTAGGCGACGATCCCGATCTTACAATCGCTTGCAAGCGTGTTTTACAAAAATTATGTCCCGCGGAGGATTACGCAGACGTGGTGAGTGAATTTCTTGCGTTTGAGTAAGGGGTCCACCATTCCATGACATGTTGGAGCCTAATACTCAAAAACTAGCTCCACATGCATGGTGGGAGTTTGAAGGTGCTTGTGCTAAGCTCCTCTCTCCAATTGCAAAGCGAATACTAGCACAGACCGTGTCCTCGTCGACTACTGAACGCAATCGAGTAGCTACTCTTATGTTCACGACAAGAAACGGAATCGGTTACTACCGGGCAGAGCTGATGACTTGGTCTACATATATTCCAACTCGAAATTGCTCGCGAATGATAAGTTGAGTGATGATGGGCGGTGGTATAGAGAGAACTTGGATTTAGAGGAAGACCAAGTACATGAGAATGATGAGGAAGCTGTCGAGGACGAATCAGAGTCTGATGACAATGATGTTTTTGAATTTGGCGATGAAGATGATGATATGACTTTCTTCCCCGCTTCAAATGATGAAGATGCTCCAAATGTTCATGATGGTAATGGTGATTTTATCGCTCATGGTCTTTCAGCGGATGATCTAGATGATGAGCAGCCGTTAGCCCGGTTAATGACACAAGGCGGCATGGACAAATCAAATAACGTCCTACATGTTATCGCTACTGGTTTACGGTTGGAAAAGGAGGCGATAGATGCGAAGACCATCTGCGTGCAACACAATCAAGGGCACTATGAGCTCTGATCCGGTCGCGGAGAATATTGCATCCGGTAGTAAGGATCAAGTATCTGATCAATGTGCTACTCCCCGCGCTTTATTTCAACCCTCTACTACAAGGGTTACGACAACCTTGGAGAAATCGTCTAAGGGTTTAGTATCCCTTTCAAGAGCCAAATATGGGAGCATCTCTAGTGACTCTGATGTACCGTTGGGCAGGTATTTAAAGAATGCCAATGTTCTTCGTACTGCCACGGGGTTACAGCACATGCTTGGCACTTCCAAGTCGCATAAACGGAAATCTGCAATAGTTCCAATTGTTCCGCCTAAAAAACGAAGATCCCCGTTAATCTCCCCGAATTTGATACTTGGCATAAGTATGGGAATATACAATGTCCGGAGAATAAACCCAAGATCAAAGAGGAGGTTCCAAGCGATTATGAATATGATCCTACGGGATCCAAAGTGGAGTGAAGTGAAGGGAGATAGCGATTATGAGCAATCCTCTGTCCCGATGAGTAGTTGAATTTGGCATCTTTATGTAGTATAGGTTCATAGGACTTATACTTATTATAGAAATTGTAGTTATAGTTTCTTTGTAGTACTTTATTGTTATACTCCAAATGCATTTGGAGATTCTATTGTCTACATGACTGCATTTAATGTTTTGAAAAATATTACATATATTTTTACATACTTGTCGTACGATAGTCTTCACTCTCAATTGTCTCAAGCATACAAAAGAAATGCACATTAAATCAAAAAAGATTGTAACCCTTTACTTCAAAAATAAGGCCCCATGGATCAATGGTGGCATTTGCATCATTTTTAAAACAACAACCATACAATCTAAAAAAGCATATATATATATATATATATATATATATATATATATATATATATATATATATATATAGTTATATAGTTATATACGTGGAACTTAAGGTCCAACATCCGTTCTAACTTCAAACTGAAGATCCATCCGATTGGCCAATCTGAGCTACACTGCGAGTACGCGGTCTTTGACTTGGACGGGCAATTCGACCGCCCTCTTCATACTCTCGATCCACCGCTGCGATTTCGCCTCTCATACCTGCCTACCAACTATCCTCCCCATCGTCGCCCGATTGCCTCTTCCGCTTTTTGCTTGGATCCACTTGTTTGTTACGTAAGATTTCCATGGCCTTCTCGATCTTTGCAATGACATCCTGTACAACACCTTCAAACTCATCCAATAATAGAAGTTGTGTGTCTTTTGGGTTTAAAAGACATTCTCTCCAAAATGTAATGGCGTCATCGATACGCGTATCAAACTTCTTCACCGCATCCCAATAAGAGACCCCCACATCTTCAAAAGAATTTTCCGGTATCGAAATCCGGTATATTGCGGCCTCCTCCAATTTCGCGAGTACCTGAGCTCTTCCAATTGGAGTATGATCGTACTTATTGTACTCCTCACCAAAGCCTGTTGAATCGGTTATTTCGTGCCACGAACCATCTTCTCCCTTTTCCACTTTCTTTGGAGGAAATCGAAAGAAACGGTTGTGTTCGACGCTCCAATGCCCTCCGAAATTACGACAAAACAACTCTCGTTGCTCATCACCTTCAATATTCCTCGCCCTGATCTCTATTTCGTAATCTCGTGTCATCCAAAATAACTGATCATGATCCCCACCAAATTGAATGGCTAGTTGGTGTTTTGATTCGGATGTACTCCAGGTAAGAGCATTTCCCAATCAGAGTAGTTTAGAAATTTCTTCGGGTATTGATCCAATGGAAGATTCCATCGGTTGAACTCGTGCCCTGGTGGCATAAGATCTCGAATGCCCATCATCTCGTAGAATCTCGTGCTAAATGGAGAGCGACATACTGGACATACCGATTTTGTCATCGCATATCGGCATATGCAAGTAACATGAAAGTTATGGCCACATTGGCCTAACGTGTATGCGCCCTCCGGACCAAAATTATGTAGGCACACCGCACATTTGTCTTTAAATATTGCGGGAGGAGGGTCGCATGTGTTGATTACTATGCGAGCTGACTCTTGGAGGTGCGATGAGAATCTACTATACGGCGCCCATCCTTCCTCTATCTCCATAGTCCAATCAACATCATTGTTTCGTCCCATCTTAGAGTAGTTTGTACGCTCCATCATCTCTTCAATATCCCCCCAAAAAGTGACCTCTATGGGGTCATATCGTTTTTTCCGATCCGTTCTTAACGAACTTCTCCAATGAAGCATCTACAACTTCACGTGATTCCTTTGATGTAGATGCAATCGATTTCAGATCTTCTTTTGCTCTCGAAACCAAGCTCCTCTTATCTTGAAGTCGATGAACCCATCCCAACCATGGTAGTATGCGTAGGTGAAGGTGGATTGCTGCCTCTGTAGAATCTACCGTTTTGAAGGTTTTCCGTAATGCCTCCAATTCAAATGACGCCTCATCTCTCTCTTTACTTGTAGCCTCCAACTTCATTGAGCATGCTTTTGCTTCCTCCTCCAATTTCGCAAATCGTAACATCTCTCTCCTTCTTGATCTCTGCGAACTCCATCGCCCATGCTCGTTGTCGCTCAATCATGCATCATCTATCTCCTTTTGTGATATTAACTTCAATTCCCCGAATTTCATCAACGTCATCATCGTCTATTTCGATAATGGTTTTCCCTTATCTTCTTTACCATCCTCTTCACTAACCTCTTTGAGAGGAGATAAATCCACGATATACGTCTTTCTCTTCTCTTCTTCACCATCCTCTTTACCACCCCCATCAATTTGTGAAAGAAAAAGACTATCAGAAGTCCCGATAATGGTCTTCCCCTTATCTTTATTACCATCCTTTTCACCATCCTCTTTACCATCGTCTTTACCACCCGCATCACATTCTGGAACAACATGACTACATGAAGCCCCCTGAGTGTCATTCTGTGATTGAACATAGGCGAATCGGTCATCTTCTAAGTCTTCTACCGCATCCTTTTGGCGCATTGCTTCTTGGTACTTTGCCTCATACTTGCTAGCAGGACCTTGGCCAAACAACCGCAATTTCCTGTAGAACTCGTCAAGGAGACGTTGCGTAATTTGTTGTTGTTTCTCCAGTTTCAAAATGAATTTCTCAGTCTTCACTCGGTCCTTTATTAGAGGATCAAACTTATCTACGAGTGCCTCAAAATTTATGGCAGCTCGTAGAACGTTGGGCGTGATACCTGCAAAAGTGTGAGCCATCTCCACAAAACGAGGAGCCATATCCGCAAGTATTTCTGACCCCATCTTCAAGTTGAACCCTAGACAAGTTACCATTTCAACCGAAGCATCTCCCCAATGATTCCCTGGCAAACCGGCCTCTTTATCTACCTCATTGCACCAATCTGCCAAACTTTTTGCTTTTTTCATCCACTCATCCAATGTGTTATCCGCTACTTGATAACGCATATACCTCTCGAACATTGGCGCCGCACCCCAATCGGGATCCATGTCATCCATGGGAGAAGTTGGTGCTCTGGTTTCCCGTGGTTCACTTGGCCCTGCCTCCTCTGATGTTGGTACCGGGGTTTCACGAGGTTCTTCAACTACGTTTGCACCTTCGAGCCTATCAGTTATAGTTGGTTCTACGATTGGTGCATCCGTAGCAACCATATTCCTTCCATCCTCCTGATGTGTCGTGGTTGTTGGAGGAGATTCCTTCTCCGCCGTCTCATGAGTTTTCCTCCTCAAGTACTGCAATAAGGCCTTTGTAGAGTTTGATTACGGATCAAACCTATCGGGGATATCCTTTTGATTTCTCCCGATTCGAAGAGGATATGCACTACTCGCCGTGAATGTGCTCCATTCACCTTGCGCTTCAATATGAGCTCAAGATACACCATGCTCAAGAGCGTATATGAAAAATAACCCTTGCTCTTGGGGACGAGTTCCAAACAATGCCACCCAAACTTCTTGTGACGATGAAGGAAGTGATCATCCTTGCATGTTTGAGGGTTGCAAGTAAAATTATTGGTATTAACTTTGTGACATTCTCGAGGCCAAAGTTTCCCAATGTGATACATCTTCACATATTTCTTGCACGTCGCCATTCTCCAAGTATTCCTCCGGTTCATTGGCCCAACCGCTCTCGGCTTTGATGGCCTCATTATCCAAGATATCGTAGTGCAACTCATGTCTCGCTCCTTTTGGTTTCACTCTCTTTGACGGTGTCTCATGTAAAACCAACTCGGTCCCCACCAATCCTGCGTTTGTGGTTTTACGTCGCCGCAGTGACCTCAAGGTCCATTCGAACCACCCTCCATGTTCGTGTTATCAATATCCGTCGCCATGAAGAATAGGGAGTATTTAAAATACCCCAAGATATCCCAAGTATGCAAAAATTCGATCAAAGACCCTGCAAGTATCACGACGACTTCCCGCCACCACAAATGCAAAGACACGAGAAGCTAATGCCCACGGTTGCAGCTCGAGAGATGGATGAATACAAGGAGAAGTGAGGGGAAATGAGGCCCCAAAGGCCTTTTATCCCCCCCTCCCAACCCTAGAGACCGGCCGCCGGACGGTCGCTCGGCCAATCACGGCCACGCGGCCGTCTTGGCCGGCCGGCCCGCCGACCGATCGTGGCGGTCGATCGATCGACGACCGATCGGGGCCGGCCGACCGTCATTGCCGACCGATGTGGCCGGCCGATCGTGGCGCTCGATGCTTGGCCGACCGTCTGCCGGCCGACCGATGTCGTCGCCGACCAACGCCGACCGACCGATGTGGGCGGCGCGTTTTTTTTTAAATTTTTTTTTCAAATTTTTTTAAAAATAAAAATTAGGAAATTATATATATATATATTTATTTAAAATTCAGAGATCTTACATAGCATAGGATCCTTTTTTATTTCGCAAAGTTTTTTGTTATTTGATTCTCGGTGATTATTACACACCAAATAAGGAATCCTATGTTGATTTCTGAAATGCAATATATTATTTCTCACGGATACATCTTAACCCCTAAAAATCCACAATGTTTCGGGAGCCTGAAATCCCAGCACAGACGACTATGTACTATTGGGGGTACGTCCAATATTTTTGGAAATTATTGATAATTTCATCCGTAGGATCTTGAAGTAGACTACCATTGGTAGTACTGTGAATATTTTTAACCGTTGGATCATCACTAGATGTGAGATCATAACGTTTAAAGTTGACTGTAAATTATTTTTTCCTTCACTGTAAACGCCGAATTGGTGGCCGTGGTCGTTTAGGGGTTAACTCTAAATTTTAAGTTCATAACCATTTTGAGTGGACTCTTTAAAGTGTAAATCTTCACAAATTAATAGATGTTTCAAACATAAGGCATTCATTTGGTTTCGAATCAATATCTTTCTTCTCTATTTTCCTTTTGTAATTTAATTGACCATTGGCTTCATGAATCAAACTTTTAACCACATGACCTACAACAGTAACTCTATTCCAATATTGCATGGTTGAGAATGTCAATTGGAGTATCCTAATCTTAATGTAGGACACTTATTTTGGAACTCATCCTAAAGAGTTATTCATACATCCTAAACCATAAACCACAAATCCTATCCACGAGTGATTTTATCCACTAGATACTCTAAATGAAGAAGAGATGCCTATTTAAAATTTTATATTTTCAAAACAATCAATCGAAGAAAGAGTTATATGACTTATATCAGAAATTACTAGAAATTGTGAAGATTATTTTTGTAATCTTTCAACAGTACCCTTGTGAAATAGACAAACATTTTGACTTGGGTCACTTTGGAACTGAAGTAGTAAATTGTTCATGAACATATTTCCAAAAAAGAATTTCAAACAAAGACTAAATTTAACTGCCCTTAATGGACTTCAAACGTAAATATTATAGATGTAGGTTGTAAATTTGGAATTTGGATATGCAAATTTTAGCACATGCACTTTGCGGTGTAAGGACCACCTAGACAAAATTTAATAAAAAATTATTACTTTTGACCTCTTCATATAAGCTGCCCGAAATAGGAAACCTCCACTTTGGTGTCAATGGATCTTTAGGGGTTAAGAAGGAATATTTTAACAAAAATAAATTAAGGTGTACAATCAAAAGCATGGTCTTTAACTAATAATAAGAATTGGCCCCTTTGCCTTTGCTTTCCTTAAAAACAAGGGCATGAACTCTCAATGCCTTCACAAATGAGAAAATTGACCACACTATATTGATTGTTAAATGTTTACTTCGATTCGAGCCAATTGGGCACAACAACTCAAAAAGTGAGTGTATTGGCGTGGAGATTTGCTCGCCTTAACTCCCCTTGAAGAAAGTCCATTACTATGGATATATTTAAAGCCAAGAGTATCTTTGTCATAAAACATTCTCGCGTGGGACAAAAAGATATTCCCGACATTCTCTTGTCGAAAAATTCCTGTCCATATTTAGACGCCACGTGGAGCATAAAGACTAAATATAGTACTTTTGAAAATGCGGTATGCAAGGCGAAGAAGCGATCGAAGTTGTGCAAACGGGAGTTTGGGGAGAGGCAAGAGGAGGAGGGGAAGGGGGACGCGGAAGGACCGACCGACCGGTCGCCGGGGGCGTGGTCGGTCCCCAAGCCGGGTCGGCGGTCGTCGGGCCGGTCGCCGGGCGATCGCGCCGGACGCCGGGACGGTCGCCGATCGCCGGGCCGGTCGCCGGACGCCGGGCCAGTCGCCGGGCCGGTCGCACGCCCGCCCGATGGCGGCCAACTGAAATGGGGGCCAAAGTACAGTTTTTATTTTATTTTTTTATTTTTTATTTTTTAAAAAAAACATTTCCTTAAATATATAACCTAAAAAAGATAAAATTGCATAGGATCCTTTTTTTATTTCTCAAAGATTTCTGTTACTCGATTTTCAGTAATTACTACACAATGAGAAAGGAATCCTATGTTGATTTCCGAAATGCTAAGTATTCTTTTTTCACGGATACATTTGAACTTTAAATTTTAAGTTCATAACCATTTCGAGTGAACTCCATAAAAGTATAGATCTTCACGAATTCAAAAATGTTTCGTACAAACACTACTTCAGTACTCATACGTTATGATCTATGAGGCTCTATGAATTAAACTCTGAGCCACATGACCTACAATAGTAACTCTATTCCAATATTGGTTTAAAATAGGCTATGAAATTGAAGACTCTGGAATCATAATTCGTATGTTGATGTTTTATATAGTACCTATATATTCTTTGCAATAAATTTGTGATTTATTCCATGTCAATAACATCTTCAATCAAAAATGATAAATACAAAATAGATTTTTTTGCACACATTAACTATGCGATGTAGAGAAGTGCAACTTGTATCCATGTAAAATATAATTGAGAACTACACCATACATACAGTAATCCATTATTTTACATCCACACACAATTGTGTTTGCAAAGCTTTGCAACACAAAAACTAGGATTAAAATGAAATGTACCCCAAATCCTCAAGACTAGAAACCCTAAACCCTAAACCCTATACCCTAAACCCTATACCCTAGAGGCCTACATAGTAATTCATACATCTTTAACCAAGAACTTAAAGTTTATCCTCAAGAGAATGTATCCATTACATACAGTAAATGAAGAAGTGGTGGCTCTTCAAAATATTCTATTCCCAAATCAATCAATCATAGTATACGAATAATCAATTTGATATAACATCTAATCCTAGTACTAATGTACTATACTTGTACAATATCAAATATGCTTAAAAATTTAGAAGTTGATGCCATTATTGCCATATGTTAAACACTTAGAGGGTGGGATATTTTTTAAAATTTATTTGTCCCCCTATTTATTTCTCTTATTTTATGATTGCAAAAATAGTAACAATGAAAACTTATTTCAATTACCTTGGTAAGAGGGAAATAAGTAACTATTCAAATCCATACAATAAGAATAATGCTACAATTAATCATATGTACTAGATTATATATATTCTCCTAGGTTAGTTGAAGGTTGTCAAACAAAAGATAGCGAATAATAGAATTAATTGTTTATGCACCATATTTTTTATAATAAGTATTACTAATTAGAATACACAACGACGGAGTAATTTCCAAATACCCATCAATTAATATAGACCATACAATGTGGAAATGTTAAGGCCCAAATAGAAAGTCTAAATATTGACAAACTCAAGAAGACCAAAGTTATGAAAAGTAAATGCTCACACATGATCACCTACATTTCATATATACTTGGATCTCTCCAATGTGAGACATCAATATATTCTCACCAAGGACTAGGTAAAATTTTTGGAATGTAATTAGAGGGGATTTAGGGCCACCTCAGGGTACACAGTACGGGGCAAGTCATGAATGGGGGCCAAGACATGACAAAATCTCCTAGTGAGAATGGATAAATTTTTCTATTTCCTATCCGTGAAAAATAGTAACCCACTCCTTTCTCACACCAAGTATATAGATTCCCTCAATTTTCCTTAAGTGTACGAGAATAGGTGGTTTATCTACAAAGGGGCTATGTCCAATATTTTTGGATATACTTTATAATTTCAACCATAGGATCTTGAGTAAACTACCATATGTAGTAGTGTGAAATCTTCAACCGTTGGATCATCACTACATGCGAGATCATTACATTTGAAATTGAATATGAAACATTTTTTGGCCGTGACGATAAAAGACGAAATGGTGGCCATGATTGTAAAGATGTTAGGGAAGAATAATTCCAAAAAACAAAAAATAAAAAATAAATGTGTACCAAAAAAGAACATGGACTTTAGTTAATAATAAGAATTGGCCCCATGGCCTTGGCTCTCCTTCTAGACATGGGCTTCAACTCCAAAGGACTTCATGACTCGGAAAATTGACCCCACTAAATTGGTTGTTAAATGTATTGTTCAATTAAAGCTAATTGGACAACATAACTCAAAAAGTGCGTGAATTGGCTTGGAGATTTGTTGGCCTTCCCTCCTCTTGCAAAGAGTCCCTTATAATAGGTTTATTTAAAGCCGATAGTATCTTTGTCATAAAACATTCCCGTTTATGACGAAAAGACATTCCTGACATTCCCTTGTCAGAACATTCCCTGTCCTTATTTAGACGCCACGTGGACCAAAGAGGCTAAATATAGAAATTTTGAAAATGCAGGTATGCAAGGCGAGGAAGTGTTCGAAGTTGTGCAAACAGGGAGTTTTTGGGTGAGGGAAGAGGAGGAGGGGGAAGGGGAGACGCGGAAGGATCGACCGACCGGTCGCCCGGGGGACGGGGTCGGTCGCCGGCCCGGTCGCCAACCCGGTCGTCGGCCGCCGGCCCGGTCGAGTGGCCGGATGCCGGTCGCTAGACCGGTCGCCGGTCGCCAGGCCGGTCGGCAGACCGGTCGCCGGTCGGCCGGATCGGGCGGCCCCGATCGACCGATCGGCCGCGCCATCGGACGGCCCCGATCGACCGATCGGACGTGCGACCCCGATCGGTCGTACCGGCCGGTCGCCGGCCGCCGGATCGCCGATTTGACGGCTGCCGGCCGAGATCGGACGGCCAAGGCCAGCTGGCCAATGGCGTCCGATCCCGGTCGGCATAAATAGAAGGAGGGGCTCATTGTCCTCACTGCGTGAACGAGTGTGCGTTGCGGATTTTTTTAAAGTCGCATCGATCGCGTTACTCGTAGTCCGCGTGGGTCACCCACGCCCACACCGCGCATACTTGTCGCTGGGAAATGGCGCCCGAAGTTTTCACGTTCGAGGGGCGAGGCCAAGTCTCCACGACCAAAGGCGCGACCCAAAAAATGGATTGGGAAGCATGGAGTGACCCAAACTATGTTGCGAGCCGGGTTGGCGAGAGGAGAGGGCGGACATTTGGAATTGCACCATGTGCAAGAAGTACGTGAAGATGTACCACATCATGAAGTTATGGCCGCGACGAAGCGAGAAATATGGTCCTCGTCGTGAAGGCCCAGTGAAAGAGTTGCAAGAGCGACCATTTTGCGCACGATATCACGAAGTCACAATTGCGATTGGAATCAAGAACACAAGGCCGAAATTGATGTTGTATTCTACCATGGCCATGGTGTGGGTGAAATAGTCCCGCACAAGGACATTGACTGACCACCACCGCGATAGGTTTGAACGTGCATTTATTGGATCGCAAAGAACCGATTCATTCCCACAAATTGGATGGGACCAAGCGATTGTTATACTACGTGATTCGAACGTTCACCGATATGTATGCCCAACTTCAACAACATGGAACTCCAAGGGCATATGGGGGCACTCAAAGAAGACTCAAACCATGACGATCTTCAAGCACCAAAGATCCTTTGGCACAGAAGTGAGGGGTATTACCATGGAAACCACCAATTCAAGATCTCGGTGAGTTATATGCCACCTCATCAACAAAACACGTATGGAGCCGAACGCGAGTACGGTAGAGGTGGATCTAGTTCAAACTACCCATCTCCAATGTATACAGGAGGTACACATGGTTTAGGAGGTGAGCAGGGTAGCGGATCCAATGCTCAATGCAACTCAAGCCCAACTCATCCTATAAACCCATACAATCGTGGGAACCAATACGGTACAACATTCGGAAGTCCCGAGTACCGTAGGCCATCACATCCGAAGGAAACATACGAGTATGGAGGTCAATATGATAGAAGATCAGACATTGTTGGCTACACAAATTATGGATATGGTCAAAATGCATACGGAAGTAACGACATGCCTTCAAAGACCTTATCTATCTCCGGAGGGACGAAGAGGCGAGGTACCAACAAGATCTCGCAAAATGCGACACTTCTAAGTCAAATAGAATATTGATTGAATGAGAGGCCGAAAGAAACTTTAGGCAAACGTACTTGTTTGGAGAATCTTCTCGAGGACCACCTTCTTACTACACACTGCGCCAAGTCGTAAAGACGATGATGAAGAATCGGATTAAGAATGACAAATCATCATACATAGTGTCATTGTAGTGAAGGTTATGTAGTTTTTGGCAGCGGATAATGTCTACACCATTCTCGCCTTGCTAGGGGCCAATTTTGAGGATACAGAAATCCATATTTTGTTTATGAATGGATTATCCAATATCGGACTATATCGTTCTATATTAATATACTATGTAATTTGTTATTTCAAGGATTTTATGGCAATGTCTTTGTATTTTATACTATAAGTTCACTTGGTGGTAATAATTTCTTCTGTTTGGCTTTAAGCCTTTTTTCACAGTCTCACACTCTCACCTAACATATAATATGTTCATCAATTCATTCAAAAAAAAGCATATGTAAGAAAAGTCATATTATGCTTGAGCTGACTTCGGACAAACCATTAATATCGTAACTACGCAAGGTTGATGTAATGAAGAAGTTCCACAATTCATTATACATTCTCAAATATTGTTCATGAAGATTTGGAGATATTTCTATTGAAGGTAAGAAGTAATAAAATAAAATAACAAACAATGGAGAAGAAGTCATTGGTGCAAGGTATATATAAACAAGAATGTACTTGAAGCCGATACATATAGAAGGCATGTAATACACTTTACTACAAAAAATTTGCCTACATCTACATCAGAACTTCAATGAAGAATCTAAAAATCTAATAAAGCCGGAAGAACTAAAAGAAATGCGCATAACTAATTTGCTAATCATACTTGGTGCGATAATGATCATTTGGCACCGCCAATGGAATGATTCCATGAAGCGGTTGACAACGTGGGTCAACGTATACTTTGCATCGACCACCATCTCCAAGTATTGGTCAAAAGCATTTGCCAAGTCTTGATTGCACCACCGGTCGTGCCCCGTTGTACTTTGGCAATTCTCGTAGGCCTTGACATGCTCTTCTTGAGGATGCGTTGTGCTATTCGTCGCCGTAGCAAACTCCTCCGGCGCAATCAAGAACGGGAATAATGTGAATGTCATCACTCCGTTTGTACAAGTCGCCACCCGAGGATCTACCCAATATCGTGCTTGTAGAGTATCAATTCGCTCTTGAGGTTTTGTAAACGTATACAGGGGACCTCATTTTATCATCCATGCTCGTCTTTTAGCCCCCAATCACATACTCCAATATACACCCGTGATTCATCTTGAGGGAAGTGAAGAAGTATGTTCTCCTGAGACACATCGTTGTGGAGGTAGTTTAACCGGTGGACTTCACACATGATATGCATCAAGCCCAAGCAAGCTCGCTTCGTTTTTTTGCGGAACCGGACCAACCGCCAAGCTCGAATAAGCTCATCATCGAGAATGAGGTGAGAGTCCGATCTCTCCATGAACATCATCTCCATATCTTGCATCAAGAGCCAACATCGATCGAATCGTGCCGCCATTCCACCAATACGTATAGCCTTGGAATTTATTTGCATGAATGGCTATAAAACGAATAACACCGGGATGTTGTATCCTCACAAAGAAGCGCCTCATTCGATGCTCCACCTTAGCCAAGTCCGGTCGTGTCACAAAGATGGATGGGAGTCTTTGCAGCAAATTCCCAAAACTCTTCAATACCCGCAACCCCTCTTATGTGAACTTTGGAAATTGTGCCGTATCCTCCCCTTAGAGTCCTCTTCTCAAGCTCGATGATACGGGCCGTCATAGGAATTACTACCAAATTATTCGTACGAACCAGCTCCATTAACCTTCCTTGTTCCGTGCGCCACCATCCTATGGAACCAACCCGGTTTGCATTATTGGAATACGGCCTCATCGCTTCTTGAAAAGCCTCCGCCCTCAATACCACATCCCTGAACTCCCCATCACCCGCTCGAGTGGTTCTCTCATACCTCTTCAATATGGCGACAACATTCCAGATAGCATCAATTAATCTATCCTCCGTCCAGTCCGTAAAACCACGCTTATCAGTCTCCGTTCTCCACACCGGATCTTGGAGCGCTTCCATCATGAGGTCCATCATGTCGTCCTTGAATTTGGCCACAGCTTCCTCTTTGTATCTCACGTATTTGCTAAACAAACGTGGAAGACTGTTAGCCTCATAAAATCGCACGATTACATTCTCCCGAAGAAAGTTCTTGCACTTATTGGATGGGTGCTCCCACTTCTCCAAATGTCTATGAACCCTTGGTCTCCGGCCTCGATTCCCCCCACTACCGCCAGCCCCATGTTTGGGCATCTTTGTGAAAAAAAAAAAGCAAAATCTCCCCCCTTACAAATGAAAAGACTTCTTTCCTCCGCAGGATAAGGAGCCAGTGGATGAAAATTAAAAAATTTCCAACCTACAGCTACTCCGCACCCTGATAACGAAGGAAAGAAGTGGGGAGAGTGGAGGCCGGTCGGCCTTATATAGGCCGCGGTCGCATGGCCGACCGGCGACCTAAATCGGACGGCCGATGGCCGACCCCGACCGACGATCGACGGCGACGCCCGCCCGGCCGGCGACCGAAAACGGCCCGGCCGACCGACCGTCGGACGGCCGCGCCGACCGCCCGACCGATCACCGGGCGGCCGACCCGACCGATCGGACGGCCATCGCCGACCCGGCGGTCGCGGCGATCGACCGCCAACGGAGAGCGCGACCGTCGGTCGGCCGACGCCGATCATGACCGATCGGACGGCCGGCGGCGATCAAGACGATCGATCCGACGGCGTCGACCGGTCGGTCGGCAAAACCCAATCGGACGGTCCAGGGCGCCCGATTCAATCCAACGGTAATCACCTACCCTCACAACACTATTTGAACGGCTACGATGCGATTTTCAATACGATCTGACGGTTAAAAAATTTACTACATGCATAGTAATTCCGATTTACCCCCCGGACGGACATCCGGACGGTCCTGGACGGACGGACGTCCGTCCGACCAAAAAAACCCAAAAGACGTCCGGATTGACATCCCTGATTCAGAAACATAGCTGCTTCACATCCACCGACCAGGAGAAGATTCAGTCCTCGCTATCACCGAACAACCCTCTTTAGAAGCAAGCTCCACCGTAAATGATTGAATGAGGGTCCATTCACACATGAGTCCCGTCCCTGTAAAACGGACAGGGTCTCAAAAGTAGACCACTCCTATGCTCCCCAACTCATAATATATTTTACACAATCCCCTAATATATCAAGGGCTTGCCAAGGGTGGCGAGCCCTTAAAATATATTAAGAACCCATATTATAATTTTGGAGCCTTTGTCTCTTTGTTAGACCCATTTTTGAAATTTGGATTTTTGAGGAAGATATATGAGTGGCCTTTCATAATTTTCCGTGGATGGTGGCCCATGAATTTTCAAGGGCTGCTATAGTAAAATCATGGGGATGGTCTCACATGTGATTGCACCCTAAGTCTGTGACTTGTGACTACGAAGCGAGAGCGAGTTACTTTCTAAGAGCGCAAGTTTAACAGTATACTTTCCGGAGTTCATCTTTATGAGATAATTAGAGGAAAAATCTTCTGAATAGATTACCTCTATTTCCCATCTATGACACTCTTTTAACCCTTATACCTCCCAACCTATTTTTAGCCAACAAACACATATTTTGAAAAAGTGTCATAAATGAAAATGAAAATAAGCTATTTAGATCCCAACCATACAAACTTGTAATAGACATGTTGTAGGTCATGTGGACCAAAAGTTTAGTCATGAGGTCTCAAAGATTGCGAGATCATCATGTATTGGTACACAAAACACCCCACACATTTTCATAATCTTCACTTAAGAGTAGAATTTCTATCCACAAAGGTGCTACAATGACAAAATTTTCAACTAGTAAGCTGTTCAATCACCTTCATCTCAATATTATCCTTGCACCAAAAAAAATCATCAATAAAATTTCTTGGCTCAAAAGTCGAAACATAGCCTTGCAATAGCGAAAACTCCCAAATTATTTACACATGGAAATTAGTCCAAATCTAGATCCTTTGCACTCAAATCTACGCCTTGTCTAGAAAACTTCTTTTATTTAGTCAAGATTTCTACTATCAAAACTTGAATTTATATTGAAATCCAATCCAAGTAATTTTGTCTAAACCAGAGTTTAGATGAAAGAGTTATGGCTCTTCAGTGTCTCTGCCTTTCGTCCAAAATGTAGAAAAATGACATTGGAGACGTTCGAGACTTGAAATTTTGAAGCTTGCTCTTATAAAGCTTGCTTATAGGATGTCCTTGTAGAATCGGTAAACTTTTTGACTTAGGGCCCGTTGGAACTCATACAATAATTTAGTTATGAACATATCTCCAAATAACTAATTCAAAAGAATCTCAAAAATAAAATGTTATTTATTGCCCGCTTAGGGTGTGAAAACTAAAATTTGCATTGAAAAATAGAAAAACTCTTGAATTGGAATCTGACTTTGCAATTTTTTGCACACACACCTTGTAGTATAGGGAACACTCAATAAAAATCTTAGTAAAATATATTTGATTTTAACCCAAAATTCTAGGCTGCCTGAAATGGCAAAAGACCATACCCGTCTGCAAGGATACTTTGGTGTTAAAAAATGTGCTTTTTAGCTAACAATAGGTTGAGACGTTTAGGGTTTAAAGGGATTAATATTAAGGTAGGTAATTGATTAATTGGTCAAAAAAGATAAAGAGAAAAATTACAGTAAGTACAAATGCCGTTAATGATGCACCATGCATGCACGCAGAGGCCGGACACCAAATTCAATCCATGTTCCCCTTGGAATTTTCAAATATGGAGGGAGGCTAATAAAAGGTTGCCCGATATTTTTTGCCCGGTATAAGTCCTTAAAATTTCAAAAAGATGGGGGGTGCAGACCCCAAATTTCAAAAAAAAGAAAAAGAAAAAGAAAAAAAACAATTTGAGGGGGTCAAAAATGGATTGGATTTAATGAGCGCCCACACAGAGCAGCTATCCCAAGAGGCAAGCAACCCCGGCTCCCCCAAGCGCTGTCACCACTGCGTAGCCACCGCTTCTGGCAAATGAGTAAAGTAGTAAAGTAGTGAGAACGGTATAAGACAGGGAATAGTTAGTGAAATGCATGGGGCCAAGGATGTTTACTTTTCTTGCCAAAGAGGATTCGTGCAAGGGATCGATGAGTGAGGGCTCCGTCAAGAAAGCGACGTACAAGAGCGTGCATCGGGAGATTGAATGGATGTCATTGGCCACCGCTTTTGGTAATTGCTTCAGAGATCACCCACAGAATCGGTCATTGTTTTATTCTCCTTCAGTTTGATTTTATTCTATCGCTTTTCACTACCCTGAATCTGCACACATAACTGTGACCTCATCCATGTTTTCATCTCGTCCACCTCGCTCCTTGTGTTCACATGTGCTGCATTTTCCCCATTGATCGTTCTCGGAAGATCACTTTGCTGCATGTTCTCGGTGTTCAAGCTTCAAGTGGACAACCAGATTTAATGAGCGCCCACACAGATTACTCTCACGGGTCGAAGTATGAAAATTTTGCAGGACGTTGTGCCATTGTCATTGAGGTCTTGTGAGTCTTGTTGACAGAGAGGACTTTGTCATGCGGCTAAGCATTCTTCCCTTCTATAATGCAGAGACAAATCTAGGACTTCTCAACGACAGACTGACTTCACCCACAAAACGCAGGGTTTTTTGCCAACAGAAATTATAGTACATATACTTCACTACGGTTTGAATAAGATGTACATAATGCGAAAGGGAGGATCATGACTAAATTGGAGAAAATAAAAAGAATGAAGTTCAAGGGACTCTTTTGGGACTGGAATCCACTCTTGTCCTACTACACTACGGGTTTTGGAGTACTCAAGTAAGACTTTCTCAACACCATCGAGCCTCATATGTATAGTTTGTTATTGAGATGTTGCTACATAGTGACCTTCACTATGCAACAACGTTTATTAATTAATCTTATGGTCTTTTGTGCCACATGGACCCCCTTAAGGGAGTGCCACATGGGCTCATAAATACGCTTTATTTTGTAATTTTTTTCTCTTGAAGAGAGCCCCCAGCCCTTTTGTACATGTTCAGGGGAGGAAGTAGTTGCAAATGATATGAGATACTGTAAATCTCTCCGATGTCCCAAGACCCCCCTCCCCCAAGACTCCCTGCCCCAAGACCCCCCGCCCCCAAGACCCTCCAGCTGAACCCCTCCCACACCCCTCCGCATTTTTAGGCGCACTTTGCGGCCCGCACTCCACGGCATTAACGAGATTTTGGGAGATAGTTTGTCTAAACTCAATAAAAATAATTTAAGAGGGGAGAGCCAAGGATACTGATGAGAACAATCGAATGCGAAAATCAAAAAGAAAATAGGAGTGAAGAATTTGATTGTAAGGAATATTGGATTATTCAGAAGTGTAGAAAACTTGAGAGGATGTATGTGTTTCGACGGGACGGCTTTGGGGAGACACTTCGGTACGGAAGTTCATACCTTAGGAAAGTGGGACACATACACTCATGCCCTCGTCATCTTGTTAAAAATTTATTGAAATCGTGTGACCCTTGCGAACGTTGAATCAGTCGTGGGCGGTTTTAGGGGTACCCCCACCTGAATACACAATTTAACATTAGCGTGAGATTGGCGGTGCTAATGTAAGTTAGTGGAAGTACGGATGGATTGATTCACACTCCTGTCGTCCACCATCCACTAACTTTATTAGAGATGTCACGCTACTTACTCCTAATTGTATTGTACAGAGCAAGGTTTTAATCCGAGCATTCACCAATGCACAATGTTGGACTGTCTAAGGCGGTTCATTGGCTCATAGCTGATGATTCTGATTTACTCTTTCGAATTACCTTTCATTCTTGCAACTCGTAGTTTTTGAAACGGGGGCCGTGCTATAACTTGACACCCACCCATTAGAGTTATGTTAGAAAATGGACATTGACTCCAGATGTAAAACCTTCAAGAATGATCCGATCGTATGAGAATAGTTTGCCATGAATTGAGCCCATCAAGAGCTTAGTCTCTTGAGTAGAACGGCCCTAAGTGCATATTTGATGTGTTCAAAATGTGTATTCTGATTTCATCTCCTTGAACATGTGTAAAATCTTATATGTTCGACATTGTTGCTCATTTTTTGTTTTTGCGATGTCAGGTGGTGGAAAGCACATCTCAGATTCAGACTTCCCAGTGGCTAAAGTGGTGCTGAGGAGTTTTGTGACTATGGTGCTATGATAGAGCAAACGTGCACTAAGTCATGAACATGTGAAAAGTTGATATACAATATTGGAAGAGTGGAATTCAAAAAGGGGGAGAGAGGGAAGAGAGGTGAGGACCTCAAACGCTCGTCACGTACGCCGCGTGCGAGAATGGTAGCATTGGGCTTCTGGCAGTGATGGCTACCTCAAAGTGCGCTAGCGTCGTCTTGTTGCTGCTGGTTGTGGCGTCGGCCTGTGCAGCGCTGCATGATGGCCAGCCCTGGGATGTCTGCATTGTGGGTAGCGGCATGGCCGGCGCCTCCGTTGCACACTTCCTCCGGACCAATGCTTCGCCCCACTCTCCTCTGCAGCTTTCCATCTTTGAGGCTAAGGACCGTGTGGGCGGGCGCATGGCCGTGGTCGAGCTGGACGGTGACACCTTCGAGGCCGGAGGCTCTGTGATCCATCCCAAAAACTTGCACAGTGCGCGCTTTGTGGAGCTCTTGGGCCTGAACCGCACCTCGGATGACGACGACGACGAGAGCTTCGGGATCTGGGATGGCACCCAATTCGTGTTCCAGACCGCTCGTGCGGGAGATTCTCTCTTCTCCAAATCGATCACCCAAATAATCAACACTTTGTCGCTTTTGTGGAGGTATGGCATCAGCTTGTGGAAGATGCAAACCTTTGTTAATGTAAGGAAAATCCTCTGTCGCTCTTTCCGGCTTCTGTTCCGATTCGGGTCTAGCCGATTTATGGTTTTAGGGTTTTGGGGGTATGTCTTGATCTCTACATTGAGGAGGTGCATATGCAGTATCTGGTTGATGGCGCATGCTCGATCGTGTTCGTACTTGATATTCTGTGAATTGTTTAATTAATCTGGACTACTATGATAGACATGCCATTCATTGCACACTCCGAATTTTGACGTTTGCTACTCAAACCCTTATTAGGACTACGTCCAACTATTGAAGCTTGAGTCTTCAAGTTTGCATAAGGAACACGTTTTGGGACCATGCAGAGCTGACGATCAGTTAAGTTGTACATCGAAATGAGTAAGGAGACTGCAGTTATGTCAGCGGTCGATTTTGGATGCTCTTCCTATCTTATTAGTCGTGGGGTTTTGATGCAAGTATTGAGATACGTCTAAATTTACTATACTGTACATCCACTGCAATAACAGTTCTTCATTGCGAAGGTGGTTATGAACATGATAATGTGAATAAAGTCCAGAAATAGGGCGCCGTTTCTTACGATGTGGCTAAACAGGGCTTGCATTCGGCCTGCGCCGTGTGCAGCTGGTGGGGTCTTGTGGTCTAAGGCGTGTCCGCGATGTCTAAGTTGAGGGGATATTCTGAATTCTCTTGTCATTCTGGCGAAATTAACAGGGTATGCTGGACAAGTGGGTGGCGTTTTACAACGAGGATCGTCCAGCCTTCGACTCCGTGCAGGGGTTGCTGAAATCAGTGAATCTCTACGACCACACCCAGTATACTGTCGAGGATTTGCTTCTGAAAGCCGGATTGTCCCAGCTCTTGATTGATGAGCTTATTACGGTAATGCCTGCTCCTCTCTGATCACATAGAGCATCGTTTAGGGAGCTTTGTGGCTCGTCTCTGCTGAGTCTGCATACCGGACTATTTGACGTTGATGAGTCCCAGCACTCACCGGTGGCTTTTGTAGCCATTTGAGACATTGCAGTTGGATTCCAGTCCTCGGTCTACGCATCAGTGTCCATGCACACTCTTGTCATTCTCCACTGACATCGGCCCTCTGCATATTGTAGTGGAGCCGGGTTTGAATTGCAATACAGGCTTGGAGGCTGACGAGCACAAGTTCGTCTTTGTCATGAGTGGTAAAGCGTTTCAGTAGGTTATGGATGCTGATATGTAATACCCCTGTATAGGTCACAATGCGGATCAACTATGGACAAAACGTGAGCATAAGTGGATTGGCGGGCGGAGTCTCGCTCGCAGGAGCTCAAGGGGGTTTGTGGGCTGTGGTTGGAGGGAATTGGCAGTTAGCCGATGGTCTCATTCGTCATGCAAATGCATCTCTTTTGCTGAACCATGAAGTGGTGTCGGTCAGTTCTGTTGATAAAAAGTATGAAGTGGGCTTCGAAGGAGGAGGAATTGTAACTTGCGATGCTGTGGTGATGGCAACATCCTTGGACGAGTCTAAGATTCTCTTTACACCATCTGTCAACCTTCTCCAGCGTCGCATGCAGCACACTTTCACGACATTTGTTCGTGGACTACTCAACCCGGTACATTCCAACCTCAACAAATACGCTCCTTGTCTCGGAGTTGTTGTGGTATCAAGCGCAATGTTTGACTCGATCCTTTGTCTTGTCTTGGAACCTTTCTTACATGATGTTGTGAGTGCTTAACAGGAATACTTCGGCTCAACGAGTGAGACTATTCCAGAGCTCATTGGAACCAAGGAGGATCCGAAAATTCCCTTTTCATCAATCAGCGTGCTGAAGGAGTATAATGCTACCGACAAAGCGTACAAGGTCTTCTCTCGTGCTCCGCTGTCAGACACGCTTCTGGACCTGCTTTTCAGGTAACGCGCAATTGCAATTTTTGAATATATATGGCGTATTTAGTTAAGGTAAATTGATCCTGATGGAGGTGGTTGGTGGCATGCTTACATTTTGGTTGGTTGCATGCATGTATGCAGCACCCGCAGGACCACCATCCGCATTGACTGGGCTGCTTATCCGCATTACACAGCGCCGGAGAGGTTCTCTTCTTACATTCTCGATGGGAAGCACCTGTATTACATCAATGCTTTCGAAAATGCTGCCAGTGCCATCGAGACAGCCGCCGTTTCAGCTCAGAATGTGGCTCGCCTTCTGCTCTCCCGCCTTTCAAACGAGCCCCTCCCCACCCGTCCCAAGAAGGAGGTCCCGGTCGATGATCTGTAGCCCTGCACAGGAAGTACATCGCCCTCCTCAAGTGAAGAGGTTTTCCTCATTGTTGGACGTTTTCTTTCGGGCCTTGCAGCTGCTTAATGAGTAGGGGCAGAGTCAACCGCCACAAGGTCTAGTTTGTATTGTACAGGACCTGGAGTCAGGCCATATGGACAGTCTGAGTGATGTCTTTATAGACAGCAATTGGTGTTGAATTTATATTGTTGATTTGAAAAGCGTGCGTCGTATTTCTAGTCACCAGAACTTTCATATTAATATTATTGTATAACTTTCACTCTCCATATTCCGGAGCTCTCATCGTCTGGGTCCTAGGGTGTCCTTGAGATGAAGGAAAACATCTTCCTAGTTGGAGTGTCGATTGAAATCTATACATCATCAACATTCTTGCTCCACAATGAAGATGATTCACTTCATGATTTCTCTTTATTCCACACGTTTTTTGAAAAGTAGTACAAGATTGTAAAATTGAGATGTGCATAGCTTATTCCCATCTAAATTGATGACGCCTTGCAAAAAACGGTGTGACAGAAATAAATTTACCCTTATGTATTGGAGTCATAGATTTCTAATTGGCAGTGGTTGGTTGTTGATGAGAACGGGAGCTATTCTCGTTTACAGCAGACATGAACTGGATGAATGAATAGCGTTGGAAAAAATCCGCATATTTGAACAGCTATTAGGGGTGAGCAACCGTACACGATGGATGTGGTGTACGCACAAATAGATTATCGAAGTTTTATCACAAAAATTAGACTCCCATAAAAAATATATGATTTGAATACCATAGCTTGATAGGTCACCAGGTCTAAATCATAATCATTGATATGCAGAGAAGGTTCCAACTCGTATGGCACGCTTGAACTTTGCTGGGCCATTTGCAACTTCAATGAGCAGTTAACGGCATATACACTTGCAATTTTCTCGTAGTTCTCTTCAACTATCTCCTTCAACTATCTCCTCACGTCGAGTCACAAGTATGTCATCTTCATGCCCTGAGTGAATTCGAAGTTTCGAACCAACTATTGTGATACTAATACTATATTGTCATCCACAAGACATAATATCAAAAGAATCTAACATAGACAGACGACTGTAATAATATACCTTAGAAATCCTCGTCACAACGTGAAGCTCTTGACAGCAGTAGACATGCCACTGGAAATGCAGATCCGTGCAGAACAATGGCATGTAGGGTTCAACTTCACGACCATTTATGGGCATACAGAAAAATTCCCCTCGAAAGACCTCCATTGCTGAGGAGGTGATAAGGTGCCCACTGCCCAGGTTTCATTGCAGCTTCAGACCTGGCTCCACACAGCCATAGCATCCCCGCAACTTGGCACCAGTCTATGGGTCGGTCGCTGCCGTGGCGGAAACTCTGAGGCTTTCAGGTCGGAAGGATTAAAATCCTCCTGGTCTTAAGCCATGACATACCAACCCTGGAGCTCTCGCCATCGGACTTTTGCTCAATTTTCTAACACGGACTATTACTGGGCAATGCGAACCCCGGCAAAACCTCCCTACAAACTCAGGAAATTCACGTCCTAGTACCGGAGCGTCTTTACCTGGCTGCTCTCGCTCCTGGTAAAGGAAACGCCGTTGTACTTCCAAGGGTTTCTCCACAAAAGAGGGGCATCATGCTCTGTTTCTCCTGATCTTGACTACGGGTGGCATATTTACATCGTACATAGGGAAGTGGCGAAGAAAACTCCTAAAGCCAAGATACAGGGCGTCTAGCATAGAGAGCATCAGCTCACTCACCAGCACTGCTGCATTCTTGAGTTGTAAGCAAATCTGGAGGATGGCATTCATGTACGATTCCTCTGCCCTCACCCATTTGAGCTAGCTACACGATCCATTCCCACTCAAGCAGCTGAGGCAGATGATGTATTGTGTGCAGGTACGTGCTGATCTCTACCACTGCCATCAGGTTCTGCCGAGGTGGTCTCACCCACTTCTGGTGTTCCGCCAATGTCATGCTTGCAAAGGGGACATGATGCATTGATTGCGAGCCACTTATCAACGCATTCGACATGGAAGTGATGCGTGCAAGGAAGTTCCCGCAACTCCACACCATCCGTATACTGCCCAAGACAGATACAACACACCGCATCTTCAGCAAGCACCTGCCGCTCTTTCTCTGTCCCATGTGCCACCCAACCCCCTCCCCTGGAGTCTCCCCGTCTGAATCGGTGGACTCTTTCTCTTTCTTTGACTTGGACTTCGACACATTTGAAGACTTCGCTTTGAACTTGTAAGTCGGCAAGGCAGAAATGGCTTCTTGAGAGGCCCCGCGATTCTGGTTTTGGTCGTCGCGAATCCCTAATAATGCGATAATGCAAGGCAAGCAGCAGCAAATGGTGGCACACAAGATGAATGGCATAGCATACCCAATGCAGCTGAATGTCAGCAAGGCGATGCACAACCTGCATGCGTACAAGTCACAAAGTAACCTCTTAGCGTCCATTCATACCTCCCATAACATGGAATTGGTTTGACAGAATCGAATCTGCCTCTGCAGGTATCAGGAGCTATAAGGATTTGCGAAGAACCTACCTAAAGACAATGATATAGAGGAACTAGTACTAGAATTGTATGTACCTGTACAGGTTTGGAGCGTCATGTGCTGCCGAATGCCCCCCAAAAATCCAGACATTCCCAACAACGAACCAAATTGCAAAGAAACAATCCAGACCGATCTTGAACCTGTCGACCAACATCCCAATCCTGCACAAAGGATATGCACAGTTCACGCTACAGGTTGAGATCCAAGAACATTGTTACTCTTGTACTACTCTTGTACAGTTCAACGAATACCAGCTTCTTGCAAAAACTCAGCTAGTAGAAGGATATAAACTAGAAGACAGAAACTCGATCCAATTACCTCGAGTGAAAGTAAAGAGGTCTCTTACCTCTCAGCACTGGTTGAAACTTCGGGACTTGGTTGCCGACCACCCTGAGTCATCTCGCTCTGTGGAGCTGATGTTAGAGTAACGTAAGATGAAGGGCCAGCTCCAACAGAGGGAGTCGGCGGGGAGGAGTTAAGAGGGTCATGGTCTCTCGTTCGCACATAGCGGTGAGCGTAGCGCAAATACAGGAGGGGTAGCGTCGCCAGGCAGCCTGCTGCATACCCAGCCACCCAGATGTGCAGAGGCGCTTGGGGATGCTCGTTACGAGAGATGCCGAGGACGATAACAGAAGCAATGATCTGGCTAATGGTGATGGTAAGTTCGATGCTGATCCAAAGGCCTGAATTTAAAGGGCTTGTTCGCGGTCGCGAGGGGCCGTGACTACTAGGATTCCCCAGCGAGACATTGGAGGACGATGGAGTAAATGCAGCAGGAATTCCCCTCAAGGACCGTTGCGCTGACAAACTTCTTGACAACGCCGACGACGTAGAAGTATCTGGATGTTGCGGCACTGATGACGAAGACTCCGGGGTGGGAACAGAAGATTCTGCTGTAGCAATGGGTCGAATAGTAACCACGTGTTCAAATGGGACAGGAGCAGGTGGTTGAGCCATTAGCAGAGGCGATGTATCACTGCTTTGACCTTCTTCAAGATCCAACTCTACACACCGACTGGCCATGGAAGTTCACAAAGCCACCCTCCACTCTAGGAGGGGCAGGGCTGCTGACACCCGCCCGTCTTGAAAGGCTTTTCCTTGCGCCAAGATTACTTCCAAACCAAACCCCCAGGTGAATATGAATGCTCGAGTACTTATTTACCTAAGGGATCCCTAAGAGCTTTATTACTCCTAAGTGGATACTTCGAACTGTGAACACAAACCTTCACTCAAACCTTCGGGTGAAACCGACGTTCGATGATCGTAAAATATGTTCGTCGCCGTCTGTTGATACAATGAGCACTCACAAGTGCTGAAGAATTAGAACATCCCCAAGGTTTCTAAACCATGGACCAAGTGAAAACTCCACAGAAGAAATCTAGAAAGATCGTCGATTGTAAAAGAAGAATCGAGTGATCAACTGATGCAGATCCCATTTCCTCCTCAAAAGGGTGATTAACGATCACCAAGGAATGGCCAACGCTCCGGGTACAGCGCCCAAAACCCTAGAATTGGTAGGTCTGCAGGTGAGAAGAACCACAAATCAGGTCCAATTCAGGTTCTTGAGCAACAGCCACTGATTTTCCAAGGCTCCAAACACGCTCCCATGTTATTGTACAACTATGGTTTTGCAAGAAAATCGTATTAAGCGCATTCTACCACCAACCATACCGACAATTTGATAAAATCAACGCACACGGCACATCCAGTCAATTCACAGAGCGCAGCCGTGCAAATCACACGAAGAGAATACGTGAATCGTCCTCGCCAGAAAATCACTCGACAGTAAAGTTGAACCCCAAACCTCGCAGAAACCCTAACATAGATCACCGCTGAATACAAGGATCTGAGCTCCAGAATCTAAGCAAAGCGAATCGGAACATGAAAAATGGAAAGCGTTTGTGATCACACGACGGTCACACGCAGTAGCTGCCCAATCCAGAGGGTGATGGAAATGCAGAAATGGCCTGCTTTCCCCACGCAATCGAAGCCAAACAGAAGGGAGCAACTGAGAGGGCAGAGTGCAGGGAGACGAGCACACACCGGAGAGCGGCGCCACAAGAGGGGCAGACGAGGTTGATTCAGGGACGTAGGAGCAACACAGTGGGATGAACTCAAGGAAGCAAGGAAGCGAGGGGTGGCACCCGTCAAACAAACGAAATGGAAGTGGCGATTGTGGACAGACGAGGGGTGCTGTGTGAACAGAAGCGGAGTTGAAGACGCAAATGTCTGCCGAACGAGGGGGGGGGGAGGCGGAAGACACACGGCCATCAACGAACGAAGCAAGCGGACGAAGAAGATGCGACGCCCGGTCGGCGGAACCGATTGCACAAGTTCGTCTGCCATCCGTCCATCGACCATTCTCGTCCCACGAGTAGACATTTGTCCGCTGGTCGGTCCGTTCGGCTGGTTAGTTCGTCGAAGGTGGACTAGCGAGCAGAGGCATGTGGTGACATCGATAGATATATGCCTGGCCTCGTTTCTCGCCGAGCCAGTGGAGGGTGTCCTTATAATTCCACGTGTGACGACCAAGGGGATAGCCGACTTCTTGCTTGGCTCACGACCAGCCACAATCCGATCCCTGTAAAGTATGTTCTTAGTGCATTGAACGCTTTCAAGAGTAGAGGTTCATGCGAAGTTAGATTTTGTACTATTTGAGATAGAATTTTGGACATTTGCTCTTAAAATTTCTGAACACAATAATGTTTTAAAAGACATCACTCTTAAGTATCCTTCATGAACTTAGGGCCTCCACACACAAAGACCAAGGAGAAAACTTTCCTTAAGTCCTAATTTCATTTCCCTTTTGTTGGTGCAAGCTTTTTACTTCAAAATGATATCAAGTGACTGGTGGCAAGAGAAGTTTGCCACTAAATTCTCTGGTTATATACTTTAAAATTTGTCAAATATTGATAAGTTACATCTTGCATCAAAAGAGGGCAATTTTGAGGGCTTTTGGCACTTTTCAGGCCACTCTCCTTCCAAGGTTGCACGACAAGAGGTGGTTTCACCATATCAATTTGGAAAAGTCATAAACCCCTTCTTTGGAATGCGAGAGAAGTTGAATTGTAGAGACAAAGATTACTATGAAACCTGAGTACAGCAACTGTAATTGAGACTCCACTTGTTGCTGACAGAGCTTCTGTTTTGATGTCTATTTCTAGCAACAGTCTTTTCTGACCCGTCAGGCGGTTTTCTCTGTAGAATACTTTCCGACAAGCATAGTGGGGCACAGTCACAAAGTACATAGCGGTGCAAAGCAAAGTGTAGGGCACAAGCCACAGTGGCCAAAATTGACCCACTCTTTCACACCTCCATAGGAAGCTTCATCATAACATTTCTTACAGAAAAATCCTCACTAACGCCTACAGGCCCTCAAACGAAAACAGAAGATCTCGACAAAATCACTCTGGATACATGCGTCTACTCGTCCAGTATCACAGAATCAGCAAAATCTAACTCTAACCCACCAGTGCAAAATTGTTGTGGTTCTCAGAAGTACTGTGAGAGACTTTCACCGCTATTGGTCTCGAGAATCTTGATAATTTCCTGACTCTTGGCCACGACAACCAGCTCACTATCTTCCAACAGCTCTGCTAGGAACGGAAGAGTTTCCGGAAGCAGGACAAGATATTCTTCCTTCAAATGCTCCACCAGCAGTTTCACAACTCGCAGTGCAAGTAAGCGAGGTCTCAACTTCTTACTCCTTGTGCACATCAATACCTATTCCACATCCCATGGTGAACGAAATGTCAGTGGAGAAATGAAGCAGCAGCACTTAGAAAGATTGTCCTCGGCTACACAGCTTTGGTCGGTAGGCAGTCTGGAAGCAAGCGACTAAGACGGAAAACAAAACAAAGCAGCACCATTTTGAAGAACTGAGTCGATGTACATACCTCACGGTTCAACGGCTTCCAGAATAAATCGCTTCCAGATGTCAAAGCCATTTGACTCACACAAGAAACGATAATATCATCCATTTCTTCCACAGTCGTAAGCTTCTGGTCACGTGAATCACTTAAGCCAGGTGGGGCATCCACCAAGAGTTGCGACACAACTGGTCCTAACAATTGCTGCACAATCAACATATTCTTGGTTAAAACTAAGGCGCATGCAAGAGTAGCAGTTCATGATGATCCCAGTTGATTACACGTGATTCATCCCTGGTTAACTTGAAATACGAGGCTTCCATATAGAGAATTAAGATCTCATAAATACCTGGAATCTAGCTGAGTCGAGGAAGCCGACCGTATCATACAGGAAACACTTATGCAACGACGAGAGCACTAAAGAGCGCAGATGCCACGATGCATGACTCAAGCCTACTGTGACAATATCCACAGATGCTCGCTTCTTTTTCTTCTTGGGTCCAGAGACTTCAGCATTTTGTCCATCTGCAAGAGTGGATACGCAGACGTCTAAAAGAAAACTGAAGTAAGGAACGAATAGTGACCTGCGCATGTACGACACACAGATTGATTGTTACTCTTGTGCCTGAAAGACTTGAGGGACTGCTGACGAAACATGTAATATTTGCGACCTTTCTAAGAGCACCCTTAATGCGAAATAGACATATAGGTAAGCAGTTACTTTTGCCCGCATCTATACTTATGATAAAAACACTACACGGAGGGGCTGATCATACAAAAGATTACGGTACAGCTAGAGAGATACTTACCGCAGTTTTTCCAAAAGCTGATGGACAAGGCCAAAGAACGAGATTCTTCTGTCAAGCTGGGTTCCAGATCCATTTTCCACGGAGCTGGTTTGCGCCCAATCAAGTAGACTGACAAACAAGGGCTTAAAGGAATTCTCGCTTAGCTTCAATACGATGGAGGAAAGAGCTCCAACGACCGACTTCTCTACTCCTTCAATTGATGCGAATCCAGATGGCCTGTTGCAACGGAGGTCCAAGGCCCGGAGACATGCGTTGAAAACCTTCACATGATACAAAGACACGGAAGCCCTGTCCATTGTTGAAGCCACGGCAGATACCATGTCAAACAAGGCACTTGTTGCTTCAGGACCAGTGATGAGCGACTGTTCGTAAGCACCAATCAAAGGATCCAGCAAAAGACGTGCCTGCGGTTCAGTCCACTCATTGTCAGAATTCTGAATGCAATTGCACTGCCTATACTACGCTCCAATTGTCACCTTTAGCAAAGGCAGCGTACAAACCAACTGACGGTTCATATACTTCAGAGAAATCAAGGTAGGACCGTCATGCTTACCAAGAGCTCTTCTAGAAAGTCGCAAATGAAATGAGACCTAGACCAAAAGAATTTCAAGAGACATTCTTTGAGGGATATATACTTACTGCAATTTTTTTAGCAAGAAGCTCACGGACTGCAACGGCATTGCTGGTCACGTTGGCATCGGAGGCCTTGATAACAGATGGTTGAAGAGCCAGAAACGAGATTATTTCACTTAAATACGGGTTAAGGAATGCACCCAAATTCTCAATGACCACCCCTAAAGTCTTCAGAACAGATGAAACTATGTCCATTCCTGCAGTGGCAGTGAGTTCGTTGGTTCCTACATCAGAGCTGGAGCTTGGTGCAGCATCCCTGCCCATATTAAGCAACTCCGTGACGATGTCAGGCAAGGATGGCAAGGCACGAGGACCCAAGATGCTCACTAATGTACCCACACTCCGGACTCCAGCAACGCATAGTGCTTTCTTCTTGGCCTTCAATACAGCTACTGCAGCAGGTAAAATATTTACTAGCGATCCTGCACGACTTGTGCTCGCTAATTTTGAAGCACACTTTTCCAAAGCTTCTACTGCCGCAAGTTTTACACCTTCTGAAGCGTCTTCCGTAGACGCTAATAGTATACCCGATAACAGTGACACCACCTGTTCCTGAAGGTCTTGCTCCTTCTTTAATGTCTTCTCATCCACTGGCTTCTGCTCGACCCTGTTCCTTCTCGGAGGTTGCTCACGAGCTTCATCCTGCATCTTCATCCGGGAGGTGTAGAGGACGAGCACCTGCGCATGAGACCAGTCACATTCAGAACACTCCAACTATAAAACTGGCATCTCGGCTTACTAACACAACCTGTCAGGGACCCCACAAACGTGAGCCTAATTTAAGGTGATCATGTTCACAACTACGCAGAATTGGCCTGTCTGCTCACCTTCTGACGGATATCGTTGTCAGGTTTCTTCAGCAGGTTTATTAGTCCTTCCAAATAAGCGATCGGCGCCATAACAAGTGTCACACATTCCAATAACGCAATCAATGAAGACTGGTTCTCTTTCCGGCTTGTCTGCAATTGCATTACAACCTGTCCTAATAGCGCCACAAACGAGCCCTGCAAAAAAGAACAAAGACAATGACCAGATGAATAAAGTCAATAAAAATTGCGAAGACAATTTAAAATACCTCTAATGTCGATCTTACAAATTATTTAGACAACACATGACTTAACGAGGTGCATGCATGTACGTTCAAACTGCAAAATTATGAAACACAAACAACAATTTTGAGATACGCTGAGGCCCATACTTGATTCTTTCACGACCTATCAGTAAAATCTAGAACAAGTGCAGCAAACAGAAAATCGCATTGCCCAGTGGCCGGATATGAAAATAGGCTCACTCTTCTGAAAACAGACTCTTCTGAAAAATGATAGCTGAAGCAGTACTTAAATCTACAGCTCACACTTAGATTACAACTCTCCCGTGGACAAGGTATACTACAACATTTCTTCACGATCTAGTAAGTTTCCTAGCAGCAATTCCCCCTCGCGTATCTGTGAGATTCCACCCGAATCTCGCGATGACTACTGAGTGAGCATGCAAACGAAGAGGACTTTACCTCAACAGTGCAAGACAACTTTGTGAGGGAGAAGCAAAGAGGTACAGAAGAATTCATAATTACCTGAGGAACCTGTAGTCTGATGTTTGCATTAAGCCCTTGAATTTGATACGTTATGAACTGAATAGCAGCAGGAGAAGCGCTTGCTGAAGTAGCTTTAAGCAACTTCACCAAAGCGGGAAGCCACACTCTTGGCTCATACTCCTGACAAAGATCTCTTGCAAACTTCACTTCCCAGTGTTCCTCCCATGTCAGAAGATCTCTGCTTTCCTCTCGGTTCTGTTCGAGTACTCCTTCACCATCCGCAGTACGCAACAGCAACATGAGGAACACATGAAGACTTTTATTCTCCTCCATTACTCTGAATAAAGGCCAATGTCAATAAGAAATCTCATGGATACGATTAACAACAGAACCAGGCATTGGCACATTCCTAACACCAAATATACACTTATCTTTCTCGATAGTGAACTCTAGAAAAAAAGGATGACACCCCTTGGATATTTACCGGAGCAAAGTAGTAACAAGTGACATTCTTCGGTGTACCGGAACTTGGGGAAGAGCTTTAACAATAACCTGCGTGCCAAATTGGTGACAAAACGATATTAGCATAAAAGCTAGAATAAGTCATGAGACACCACTTGAAACACAACAATGTCACAAATAAAAAATATCCAGGATGATGAGACCTCTCTGCTCTTGATATCATGTAATTCTCACAAAAGATGTTCTATCAGGAACTAAATAGCATGTACCAAGGACCAACGAAATTGGTAGTGTGGCTGGCTGCCAAAACCACGGAATCGGAGGACCTTGAGCAGCAGGTAAGAGTGCATCTAACAAGTGTACTACAGGAACCGATGGAAACGAGCTTTAAAGTTGAACCGCATGTACTCACTTGCAGAAGCGCCATTGGATTCTTGTTCATCTTCAACCAGAACGGGACGACAACCACTAACAACTGTTGCGTCACGTCGTGGGAATACTTATCATCCTGAGAACGAGGGGTTTACCATCAGTGACTTGACAAGTGATTGACGAATTACAGTCGTCACAAACTCTTCATGTAGAAACTGGCTGTAATTTAAAAGAGAAAATAATTACATAAGCGAAGTAATAATCAGAAGTGGAAGATGCTTACCTGTGTTATTGTAGATGCCCCAATTACAGAGAAAATATCGACAATATGATTTAATACTTTTTGGGGGAAAACGCTTGCGATGGCCGTTAGCAACATTAAAGCTTGGTTGCGGGTGCCAGGATCGGAAGTATCCGCAACGCACTGGACAAGAACATTGATATCGAATATTTCCTGGCCAAGAACATACAGAACGGCGTTTGAATACACACAAACAAAGAAGTAGAGAGACAATGAGGTGCTACATTGGCGACCAAAAGTAAAAAAACAACAAAAAAGATATACAATGAAATAAAAGGCAGACAAGCTATTCTCCGACATGGGAAGGAATCATGCTTACCGCCTGATCTGGGTTCGTACTAGACAGGATTGCAGTTGCTAATCTTTCAAGATTGATGAATATCAGCTGTTGAATGTAATCAAGACTAACAAGTGGCGTCGCTCCATCTTCCTGACTACGTGAAGTAACAAGATCTGAAATGGTTGATTGCCATTTTGAACTTCTATAATGATTTAATAGCTGATAGAGAGGAGCAACGAGCTCTTGCCTGTGATAACATACCAAAGTTAACTTCAGGCAAATTTCGTATTTGCTTCACAACCTATAAGCTAAAGCCCACCATGGGATCAAAGTACAACCGCACGTAAGCAAGTGAGATTATCCTGAAACTAAAAGAACTAGAAAGATATGTTAGCCATTTAAGTAAACAGATGTATAGATCATCAAACCACCACAATACCTGTCTTCTATATTAGGAAGCCAAGCCAGTACTTCCAGCAGTGCCGCAGTGCATGAGAGTTGCTGCTGAGGCGTAGACCACTGTGATACCATTTCGGTGGTCACTACCTCCTTAACCCTCCTCTTCTTCTTAGCGGGAGTCACCTCAGTAACTCCGGTTTGACTGCTAAGCCGACGTAAATATACAACAATCACTTTAGCAGATATCTGTGACACAACAAATCACCTCATCAGTGCCCAAAGTACTGCTAACGAAGTGGCGGTGATATTCAAGTACTGTCAGGTCTAATTCCCTTCCCTCGGGTAAGAAAAATCCTACCAGGCATCTATGCGAGAAATGTAAGTCCGAGGTCAAACATCCCGCACCATGTTGCAGTGCATCTCAACTGTAGTGTACATCCAAAAAGTGATGCCAAAAAAGAACGGAAAATTACTCACAGTGATATTGTGCAGCACAGCTTGTGCTGCCGCATGGATGTCAGTGCACGTCGAGGAACTAAGTTCCACTACAGCGCGAAACACTTGCTCCTGAAATTACCACAGAGGACATCAGACATCATGCTTAACGATTGTAAAGCTGGCAAAAACCGGGAATTGGTAACGTATGTCCATCCGGTGTGTTCGAGTATTTGACTGATAAACTTCGATGCCGTCGAAACTAGAATAACCAGATTCTATCTAAATTTGAATCGTGATCCAAAGTATTCAAGTTCAAACCATCATGGTAGACGGTAGATGCTTGAAGAAGTCCGCCGTCAGGCATCCCAGAGCAGCTGTGCAGGGCTTCACGACTACTGGATCTGCCGTTGATCCACCATCCACCTGAATCAACCAACAAAAGAAACTCAGAAAACAGCGTAAACAGCATATCATGGCATGTATCAAGTACAAACGGACACACGTGATACAGGTAATACAGTTCCCCTCAAAACAAAGAATAAAGAATACCTTCAAAGCTTCAAGGAGGTTGTTGAATGATTTGTTCTCGGCGGTAGCCAAAGCGGCCAGTGCAGCAGCAGCTTTAGCCGTATACATCTGTAAAATAAGACGCAATATAAGACAACTACAAGGACAAGAGAACACTTGGAATAGGAGCCAATCAATCACAACCAATATATGAGAAACAGCAATAGTCAGAAACAATAGCATGCTTACACACCAACCTACAACAACAGTCTGTGAAGTTAAAACCACAAACTAGAACTTAGATAAGTTGATCTTGGCAGATTATACTGTACTCAATCTGCATAAGCACCAACTTAAGACTCGGCAAACAGGATAATGTACCTGCAGTAGAGTAACCAGAAACTCTAAATCTGCAGGTGAAATCTTCTCAATCCCAGGTGCGGCATTATTCAGTAAGTGATGCCTAGCACGTCTTTCCAAAAGATTCTCCAGGATTCCAAACGAAGCACATAAAAGCTCTACCTCGTGTCCTGTGCCCTTCAATACTGAAAAAAGAACCCTCTGCGCCGTAGAAGAAACAGTCAAACCACCACGACGCATTGCATACATCAGGTAGCAGACTTGAAACACATTAAAAGAACAGCAGCTGACAAAACTACTTCGAAGATGTTTACAATTTTCAGGCTTATGAAAACAATAATCTCTAGAAAAAACCCCGATAAAGTATACAAACTGCAAACATATTGATGAAACTGCAGCTACAAGTCAAGAAGAACAGTGCATACGGGTTACTTATGATGTTTAGAACTGAAAAGTCGAACATGTACCTGTGCTCCTGTAGAAACTCGAACCTGTCCTACTGTGGTAAGTTTCACAGCACGCGCAATGAAGAAATTTACGACTGCCTTACAAGCCACAGGATTTAACCTGCATGAATTGCGACAAAAACAAGGTGGATGAGGCAGGTGATCTGACGCAAGGTTAATCACATCAGATAAGACACCAACGCCACTACACTTAAAAAGAAATCGATGAACCAGTTAACCATAAAAAGAGAGAGTGGCATAAGTTCATTTTATTTAGGAAACAGGACACCAGCAGAAACAAGCACAGCCAAGTACACCGGGAAATGGACATGATACGATACCTAGATTGCTGGGTGCGTGATGAATTCTCATCTTCGGATTCATTCAGGAGGATTGCTAGTACTGTAACCACATACTGTTCATTGGAGGTGCAAGCAGTTGCGGCATCGACAAGAGCTTTCAGAACCTTCTCAAATGTGTCAGGTTCTAAAAGGTCTGTGCGGAGACTGTCGGATTCTGTACCCAACGATGAAATTTAATGGACGAAAAGCCCCTCTCGTAAGCATTTCAAGGAACCAGTAGAACATACCATTCTATTACCGAAAAATCAAAATGCAAATCAAGATGCAGCATCGAATAAATTGACAACATGTCAGCAGCACATAGAGATAATCACCTCGTATTGAAATGCTACGATGTTCCGCAGATAATTTATACAGTAGTGATAAACATTCTGAGGCGCTCCTTCGTACATCCTGAAGGGAGGATCAATAAAAAGTAACAAGCGCTCAATACACATGCCAATTAACCAACCTTGCGAGGACATATTTATATACTGAAGAAAAATACTACAAAAAATATCAATACATAAGAGTCATCAGGACTGAAGGACCTTGCGGTAACACGCATGTAACAGATAGCTCATAGCCGTAGTGCAGCTATACATTTGAAGTTTAAATGATTAAAGGAACCCTTCTAGCTCTTCGAAAGCAAAACTACAATGACACAGTACTGGATCGTGAGGTCACATACCTTAACAGGACTTGTCAAACCAATTACAAGGGCCGGTAGGGCTGCTTGCCACTCCTTGGCCATATCTTCGTACGTTACTGAACTCCTTTCAGCAATAGTCTTTCGCAATTGAGAATAATGAGTCCCCAGGAGGTCAAAACTGTGGCGATGAAGGAGCGGTGAAGCCTCAAAATCTGTTAGGTGAATCAAAACAATTTTCAAAGAATAAGAAAATGAAAATTGAACTCCGAAATATTAGTGACATGAAAGTGCAAAGTTTGTTATTAAATGGAATTCTGAATAGCCTCTGATTCGATACATCATCTGCGTATTGAAGTGGCTCCTAAAAGCCCACTAGTCCTTGTAAAAACAATTTGAATCTATCAGGGCGAAAAAATTTACTGAACTAAGGCAACAGATCCTCCATAAGCGGATACAGCAAGAAAAATGGTGAAAAGCTAAAAAACGGTACAATAGATGTACATCTTATATATGACAACCCTCAGAAGAAACTAAAGACGGCAAATGTCTCAAAAACGTACCCGCCGACACAAGATAGTAGGAGAGAAACGAGAAAACATCAGACAGGCGATTCAAAAGAAGCTGCAAATGAGGAGAAAACTCGTCCCAGAACCGAGAACTTGCAAATAGCTCATATAATTCCTTGATAGATTCCTCTCGTTCACCCTGAAAAAACCGGATGCACCAAAATCTAAGACTAGCAGTAGAATGCAATAGCAAATGCAACATAAATTAGTCCCGAAAGTCTGCACTCTTCCTTCAAACTCGGAATGAACTGAGAATAGCGATTCTTGGGCATGCTCAATAATTGTTGCAGAACAAACAAACAGTCATCAATTTAACACACCTTGGAACTCATATGTACCACTCTCACGAGCTGATAGAAAATCTTCAAGAAGAGTTCTGCTTGGACTAGGATAGGTTTCTCAGGCACCACCTCGTAGGCACTAAACGAAATTTTAGCAGCCTTGTACTCGTCCTGAGAATTACGCATATCAGGGAAACAGAAAAAAAAGAAGTAGTATGCTCCCAAAAAATACCAATACAGAGATCACTCTAGTAACGAACTATGCAAGTATCCTGAAAATGCACCTAGCAATAATCTTCACGCGTCCTTGAGCTCGCATAACACTCAAGTGAGCACCTGCTATAAGTTTCCACAAATGCACTGATGAACCGCAAATGTATCTTTCTAAGTATGCGCGATTGCATGGCCAACATGCGCCATTCATACCTGCTTAACCCTTGCATTCTTCGGGTCGAAGCCTTGATCAGACTCCAAGACGGCGAACTGCTCTCTCAGCCAAGGGGCAGATGCCTTCACGACACTTAATATACGATCTGCAGAAGAACATACCATCACATCAACATCTTCGAAAGCAGCAGTACCTACCCTTGAACACTTGAATATACTCGTGACATGCATGAATACTCGGACTCAAAACGAATGCGGCACACACAAGGCAGCTTCAGGAGTACCTTCAGGTGCTTCTTGAAAAAGACGTAGCAACACGGCAAGAGCTAAGCATTTGCTCCGAGAAGATTCCGCAGCGCATTCAAATAAGACCGGGAGATATTTTTCATGATTATTGAGCAAGCTAGTAGCAATGCTTAACACAACCTTCTCATTATTCACCGATGTCAGCTTCTTCTGCAATAAGACGGGGCCCACATGGTCACACACACACAAACAAAAACTGCAAAGTTCAGCAAAAACCTGGTAATGGTGTTAGAAAACCAGAAAATCATTGAAAACAAAAAATGATCAAAAAGAGCTTAAATGTACTTCAACATAAGGAATGTATGGCAGCGCTGAAGAAGCTTGTACGAGAGTTATAATTATCGAAATAAGTGGAGCAGATGTGTAGCAAAGACAACCTTCTGGCCCTTCGATCCACCATCCTGGTCTGATGCTGGATCTCGAATTTCCGGAAGAGTCTCATATAGTGCAAATGGCATTTTTTTAGCAAATTCTAATGCTACCAGATTTACTTTGAGAGTCTGCAATCAACCAACAAAGATTTTTGTGAGCAACCAGCCGAAAATGAATAGTCTTCCATGATTATCACACAAGTACCCAATATTAAGTTCAACGCTCCATAAGATTAGCCTCTACCTTGGGTGATGTGACCAGAAGTCCGAAAAGAATAGTAGATACTCGATCCGCAAAAGTTGGATGAAGCGCAAGAAAATCCGAAGCAAGAAGCTTCAAAGCTGTACTTGTGGTCACAATGGCTTGCGTATTCGTCTTTCCACCTGAACAAAACAGAGTCGCATCCTTCAGTAAATAACATCATGTTTGATACCTGAACATTATAAATTTTCATACAGAGTGACAAGCCTCATTCTGTTGATACCAATGAAGGATTCGGAAGGCCAATATTCCCTAGACTCTGAAGATGACAATCGCCAGCAATAAAGCTCCAACATGACCGCTATAAGCAAGGTGATCATTGTTCCTCTAATACACATCGTACGAAGAAAGACTACACGAGGTGGTTAGCTAAAACCAAAAATATAATCAAAGAGCTCCAGCGATAAAAGACCGTAACAGTTAACAGGGCAACTGAACTTAAAAATCCTACAAGAAAAAAGCATTTAAAGCATTTAAGGCTAACAAGATGAACAGATACTTTCAAGTTCGAAAGCAGAAAATGAATCCACCCAATCCCGCCAAAAACGGACCTGCTGTAATGGTGTTCATGCCTGTAGCAATGATAGATGTCAACATCTTAAACACCCTTTCCGGAGAAGGGGACCGGACAAGGCCATTCACTGACAGAATTGCGAGCAATACACCCTGATCATCCTCGTGAGCACGTTGATACAAAGCTTCCCACATCATATCTTTTATCTGCAAATAGACAAGTTCGGAACATCATTCGTCACCGGAAGCACAACTCAATCAAAGCTTCCACTATGAAATGCTCATGAGGTATCAACGGCTATTCCTGCATTATTACGTCAGGCCGACATACTAGGGGAATAAGGCTCTGCGATTAAAGACTTGATATCTCAAGCATTACCTCAGTGCGCATGTTACTATTTTGTTCTTCATCGAGCTCTGCCAAACGACGCACTGCTGCCTCTCGAACTCGTGCCTGTATGGGATGAAAAGAACGATATAAAACAAAGAGAGTGTCATGAAATAATCCAGTGTTAACCTCTCGAATCCACTTCACATTGCAAGTTCTCTTCAATGAACTATCTCTCAAGTACGGTGAATAGCAGATCATGAGATTATATGACTAAACGAGATAGTATGAGAAAACAATCCTTTCGGAAAGTCCCAACATCTTGAAGTCATAAACTGCAACAACTCCATGAGAGCAATATATAAACAGAGCGTATAGCCCACATGAGCAGAAGATGATGTAGTAAGGGTTAAGAGAGCGTACATCAGGGTGGTCAAGTGAAGAGTAAAGTGTCTTATTAGATTCCAAAAGAGGCATGTGAAGGGATCCAAGAAATATTTCATGCAGGGCTTTGTGCAGCGCGCTTCCGGTTCCATTCTTTTCTGATGCTTGTGCATTCTGTCCCAGCATTGTCATATCTCCGAATCAATTGTCATGCGTGAAGCAATATAAAAGGACAAGCAACCGCATCTCCAGACAGTATATAAGAACAGAAGCAGAAAAGAACTTCGAAGGTAAAGTATAAACCTGTAAGCATGAAGAGATAGCACTGTCCAGCTCAGTAGGAAAGCGCCTCTCAAGAACTTCAAAGAGACGCTTAGCAACGTCTTCTGAACAACCAAAAGCGAAAAAATAACTCAATGAAATAAAGTGAAGAAAGTGCATAACAGAACACAGGGATCAAGCATGGGCGAGGACACATTGTATCTAACAAGACGCTATTAAGAGCAGCGGAAGACGCATGATAACACGTTCTAATAACGTAAGTGAGTTGTAAAGAACATACTTTGGTTGCCAAGTTGCTGCTCAGCGTCCTCTGCAACGTCTTTCATGTACAGCTGTAAGATACTAGTCACAAGATGTCCCACATAATCTTTCAAAGGGATGGTGTTAATCATGTCCACCAGCGACTGCTCATACAACACATCTTCAGCACTGCAGATTTGAAAACAACAAGATACAGTTCCATGTCAAACCAAAGTCGCTTCAAATAGGCAAAATAATCCGTGCTCAAAATCTCGAAAGAGTCGGATTCAAAATGAAGAAATGTTGGCGAAGGAGACCCATCAGTAAATTTCGCTTCGAACACATATAAAGATCACCATATATACTAGACATAAAGCATAGAGAGCCGCGCATCTAGTTAAGATTGAGACCGACATCACCTGACCAGAACATATAGACTTCAAGGCTATAAAAGGTTCACTACTCTTGAACCAGTCTTAAAGCGATGATGCAAACCATGATCTTACAGTGACCGACTTACCAGTGTTTGACGTGAACTTCGAGATAGAGAGATAGGAGCCTGCTTGCATCATACATTTCTGTGAGCTTGGCCAAGAGTTCGAAGAATACCCTGCAGGGAGAATATTGTTGCCCGTTAGCTCCAACGGAAGCGAACCACCTAAACTTTAGTGATTCATTTCTACCGGAAACTGAATGAGAAAGTCAAGACGGCCATCCAGCGTCTTCGAAACCACTGAAGATATGCATGTCGTCTACAAATCCACAGGGTGTCGAAATTCCATGTGCTTTAATGGTAGCAACTTCCTAAGCGTCCCATATAATTTGTGACAAGTTATTGCTTTAGGTATATTTGACCAAAAGGACACCTAAGAGATCAGCATGCAGCAACCGAACATATGCTGCACAGAACTAATTCAGCAGATCATAAAATAGATACTTCCAAACTAAAGCGACAACACCATTTGATTGATCTGCTTAATAGGTTTTTAAGCGTGACCTCTGACAATCAGAAAGTGGCCATATCGTGTCTAGAGACATGATATGTGAGCAAGAGTATATGTTCACCTCAATTTGACAAGGATCTTAAAAGCCTCCACAGGGAAAGTTTCCACAGCTTGAGTCTGCAAAGTCAAGCAAACAACCAATGAATAATCTAAGAGGAGTAGCACTAGTACATAAAAAGTTACAAGTAAAGTTTTCGAATTCGGTAAACCAACAAGAACATGAACACGTCAGCTCCTTAAGACTTACGATGATAAAGTGTTGAATAAGATCATACATCTATAAGAATGTATGGTATCAACTACAAGAGGCATCATAGCGAGAAGAACCTAACATCTATACTTTGTGCAAATCGGAGTGCCCATCATAATCAGAGAGTCATTCGCCCTCGGAGGCCCAGAAGCAAAGTTGAAAGGTGGAATGCTACTTTAAGTACTCCCACATTGCTGTAAGAGAATAATTACCTGCATAAGCTGAATCATGACCATCAACGACACCTTAATAAGAGGCGCTCCTTCGACAGCAGACTCTTTTTGTATGTTACCGGCAATGGCAACAATTAGAGTCTCTACCAGCGACGGGGAAAGTGAAGCCCTGTTTGCTAGAGTACCCACCACCATAAGGGCCCCAACCTACAACGAACCATTGAAAAGATATCGTGAGAACATTTCACTGAAGATAGAAAATTTCAGAAAATGGCGAGTCACATAGTTTGTCGCTCAAGTTTGAGCAGAAGAGAATAGGTATCCTTAAAGCTGACAAAACATATCATGGATAAGGACCCGTGACAAAAACTGTTACCGAAAAGCCTTCATATTAAATCTACTCTAGATAAAATCGTGATATGCTTTAGTTTGTTACACTGCACTTGCATCTGCTCAGCAAAGCACCAAAACCAGGCAAAAGCACCACCACCACCACCACCAAACGCAGATACGTCAATGAACGCCGAACTAACGGGAAAGAGGTAAAATGGATCAAAAATCGCTCAAATAAGGGTACTTTTCTGAATCGGTACATTTGATAGGATACAGCATCAACAAAATTGATCGCAATCAACACACACACATACCTGGTAGTCTTCTGTAATGCCACTTTCAAAGCTAAGTAGAATAAAGGGCAAGATTCTGTTGACAGTAGCGGTTTCCACTTTCGGAACTGCTGCTAGCACCTCCATCACAATAATTGCTGCGAGCGACGCCACTGTCCTCGACTTGGAAGGCACCCGAGCGACCTTCATAGCCTAAATATAACGGACATCAACACAACAATCAAGTCAGACCGACGTGGTTATGTACATCGAACCAGAGAACTGCATCAGCAGCAGTACAGCTAAAGCTTTCCGGCTTAGCGAACTCAGAAAATTAGTAAGCTAATACGTCCCTCCTTGTTTCAATAGTCGTCACGAAGATCACAACCAATAATTGAGTACAAAAAAACGTTTGATCGCTCCACGGATATTCTGAGCCGTTCTTAAAATCGTAACACCCAGAGACTTACAGCTTCACACAATGTTTCGAGCATGCCCGGATCACTTATACATTGATTTACAAGCGCTGCACGAGTGGGAGCAGCACCTGATCTTTGAACTCCCTCCAGAAACACCCATTTTGTTTTTCTGGAGCAGACAAACAGAAATGAAAATTAATGTTCAAGTAGAAAGAATCGGCTCGACTGCGCCCGTGCTTGTAGGAATTAATGCACAAAAGCTCATGGAATTACGCTGATTCTCGGGAAAATGAAGAGGCTACGAATATGTGTATATCTTCAAGTCAAAGGCACGATACTCCTACTGTCATACTTCAGTAATATTCTACTTCCAAAAGCTCAATTCAAAGCTAAAAGCTCGAAAAGTTTGAGAGGCGAAGTTTGTGCGAAATGAAGGCTTACCTAAGCTGGAGCAATTGAACTACTCGAACAAAGAGACTGGTTTCATGATATGGCAATACGCAAATCAGAATATCGTCCACATTGTACACGTGAACCCTGTGTGTAGAACAAGGAAACACTCAACTTGTGAGAACAATCTGGTGAAGAACCAGCCCCGTGGGGCCTAAGAAATAAGTCAAATCGCCAAGCAGCTCTACTGCTACTATCCCATGACATTCGCACGCGACATGCTATACAAACGGTACTTCATTTTTCGTTTCCTAGGAATAAATGTGGCCGTATGCACCGCAAAAACAATTAATTCAGTATAAGGTGGAGCTGACGAACTTGTAGCGACGGATGAGATACTCCAATATTTGATGCGCAGGCTTTAGCATGACGTAGTTGGACAAAATTCGTAAGAAAGTAGCGATGGAACTGTTGAGTTTCTCATTTAGTTCGCGTGATTGCAATTCACGGTCCAATTTCAGAGTCTCCTCGCTGAAAATCGTCTTTCGGTAAGCTTCAAACCGCCTGTCTGCACGTGCCAATTCCTCTAAACCTACAGCCACCAAAAACACCAGCATTAATTCCAACCATTGCCCTGCGCACAATTTTCCAATGGCGGTGCAAATGGGGCAGTGAGAAGTGCTGTACCTAATTCGCAAAGCTCAAAAATGCTTCGAAGATCGACGTCGGCAGCATCGGATGGCGAAAAGATAAGCGACGGTCTGGTCTTCTTATTGACGTTCGGGGCCTGGCCGCCGCGCACAGCCAGGGCCTCCAATTGCGAGGCAAGCGTTGAGGCCATGATGGATGCACTTCTTCTACCCCTCCTCTCTTTGCTACCCAAAAGCTAGTCAACAAAATCCAAACTCAGGTTTACGTCCAATTCAAATTGTCTGCGCATTACCAAGTGATTGTGTCCGAGAGAGGAAAATTGTAAGAATCAATACAGCGTCTCTTTGAAGAAAGGAGGACGATGCACAGAATCGTGCATCAAAGTGAGCAGCTGCTGCTGCATCAGAACCAGGCAACAATCAATCAGCAGATTGATGGGAAGATGGCACAAGTGCAGAAATTGAGCCCTAAACCCTAAACCCTTGGAGTAGGCTATGACCTGCGCAGCTGTGGGTTTAGAGAGGCCCTCGGTCTCCCGTGCATGGCCGGTTCTCTATCCTGCCTGTGATGTCCAGTCCACCTGATATCCTTCGGGTATGAAACCCAGTTCTTCGATACATGATAGCTTCACCTACCTATCCAACAGTACCATGTTACATACAGCAGTCGTTGTAGGGTGCCATTTTAGGGCTTTATTTTAGAAACACTTTATTTTAAGCTTTGAAAATTCATAGAAAATTATAGAAAAGTTCAAAATTGATGATCCTACTTGCTCTATCCTTTTACTTACTGTCCCCATGCACAATACATACTTGCACTCTTAACTTCACTACGGATTTTCTCTTGCTGAAGTTTTTGTGCCATAACTTAGCACCTAAATCAATGTAAACACCATGTCTATTTACGGAATTTCGAAAAGTACAAGTAAACTTAAATATCTTATTTTATCCCTAAACCTCTTCCACAAATATATATATATATATATATATATATATATATATATATATATATATATATATATATATATATATATATATAAGAACTCCAACCTTCAATTGAAGATTGGCGTGAATACGATGTCTGTTCAGTAATGTCATTACCTCGATGGCCACAGGACAAAGAGGTAAAAGAACAAAACTACTCACCCCTCTCGGGAATAGACACTAAACACCATTTAAGGCAGAAGCTAGGCTAGACTAGAGTTAACCTACATAGGTCAGATTGTGGTACGGGTTGTGTGGTGGAAACATTGGTGTTTTAATGTGTTTTGAGTGGTTTCGTGGTCACCAAGCCATGCAGTCCTAGGGTGGTTGATATGTGGGACATTTGTAATTGTGCTGGTCCAGGTTCGAATCCTTTCGGGCTCGTTGTAGCAGTACGCATGGTTTGGGCTGTCTGTGAGTTTATATGGCAGGAAAGTATTATCAATCACCTGGCCCCTACCCTCAATCTGAGACAAGCAGTGCGCTGCAACTCTTCCAAAAATATTAAGACAAGTACATTTGATCAACAAAATTGATCTCACTTATCTTGTTAATATTTGCGTGCACAAAGAGCGTAAGCTTGCGGCACGCATGTAACGCTTTACATGGGGAGTCGAGCCGCTTATGGGACCATAGAAATACCAAAATTTGTAGGATGAGATTGGTCCATTTCGTGTAGTTCAAAAAAAAAGAACCAATCACGTAGCAAAAAACTTTGCCCATCCCCATACATGACTTGACTCCCCATGTAAATTGTCCCTAAGCATGCACATGGACCTTTCGAGCGTATGTCAATGTAACTCATATGAATCTCTTTATCACACTACCCTTCACCATTAACAAATTCCATTACCATAAAATGTGTTCACCCGTGCATGCACAAGAATTTGCGCTAAAAATATGAGGTCACAACATTCAATCATGAACGTACATGATTACATACAAGAGGAGTGACTTCGGTGCCAAGGAAGAAATCTTGTAAATAACGACGTAGAGCGGCTCTTTCATTCCCATTGTGCATCGACCTATTTGCATTTCTAAAGCTCAAAAATCTAAAACTATCAAATTCTATCTCTATGCACAAATGGGTATGGATGAGAACTTTAAAGTTTATATGCACTTTCAAATGTAGGATTACGAAGTCAGCTACTATTACAAGTACTTTATCATATTTCAAACCGTTGGATGTGCACCACTTGCAAAACTTTAACATTCAAAGCTCATGAAGAAGTTGTCTTTGGCATTCTTTAGGAGACACAATTTACTTTGTGTGAAGGGAGACTTTGTAAATGTTAACTTAAACATTTTGCTAACATATATTTCTTTTTTAAGAAAGATACTAAGGCGAGCATGTGCATGCAAAAGATGGCTCGCTTTGTTTTCTTTACCTTCATGCAAGTTATGATCTAATAGGAAGCCATGAAATCAACAATTGCGTAGAGACAGGGTAAAACATGCATCACAATGAAGATACTTGGTTTATGAATGAATTGAGCTATAAAGAGGTGCTATTATGGGTTTGTGAATTTATCAAAATTTGTTTTTAGAAATGTTCTCTATCTCAAATTTTTATAAACTTCAAAACAAAAATATATAAAATTACAAGTAGACTCTAAGCGTTTTCTTCTAGAATCACATTAGACCTTAGAAGCATGTCCTTGTAATATGTTAAGAAATTTTAAATCGAGTCATTTCACAATTTCAATAAGGGTTACACTATGGACCATGAAATTGACCACAACCTTTCAAAATCTGCGATTGGAGAGTAAAGTGCTTTTAGTTCCATTTGGCTTTATACTACCTTGAAGTAAGGAGAAAAACTACTAACTATGAGTACCCCTAAATATGCTGAATTTTTCATAGTGGATAATGTTTTCATGATCTCCTTAATTATAGTTGACTTGAAGCAATTACTCAAACTCAACTACAATCAAGGAGACCATGCGGCTCACAAATCATTGATTGGCTAGTGGTTCAAGTATTTAAGAAAAAAGGATAAAAGAGATAATTATGAGAATTTAATTTTAAAAATTGTCCTGGTCTAAATCCTCTTTACACTAAAAGAGTGACGAAGCCACTCAAAAACCTATTATTGATTTACCATGGTCAAGCTCTTGGCCAAGAGCCATAATCATACAAATGATTTTGATTTCTTTGGTTAGAGCTCTTGGCCAAGAGTCATGATCATACAAATGATTTTGATTTTCTTGGTTACAGCTCTTGGCCAAGAGCCATGATCATGCAAATGATTTTGATTTTCCTCGTCAGAGCTCTTGGCCAAGAGCCATGACAATGACAATGATTTTTGATTTTATTGATCATGGATCTTGGTCCGTAGTACAAAGGAACCCTAGGAATTTGGTTCAAAATACAGAAGAGAAGAACAAAGAAAAAAAAATCTCAAATATTAAAAAAATTTGGGGTGCCTCACTTGAGTTTTTCCAAATGAGTTTCACATATCAAATGACAAGCTTTTTCAATTTTCAAGTCTCATAGTTAAGAGCACTTTACAAAGGGAGTCAATTCTATACGTGGGGCCGAAGGAGGGGCAAAACTACCTGCAATGTAATTGGTCCTCTTGTTGAACTACAATAAATGGACCGATTCCGGCAACATGATTTTTGCACATCCTCGGCCCCATATACGGCTTGACTCTCCATGTAAAGCGTCCCTTAATCCCTAAATTTCCCAACCTATTTCCAGCCAAAGAACACATTTTCCAAAAAAAGTGTCATAGATGCAAATGAAGGTAGGTATGTTAGTTTTTGATTGAGGAATATTGTAGTAGACTTAGTGTACGTCATGTGAGTCAAATTTTGATTCATAGGGCCTTATATATTATACGGTATTAGTACACAAAATAATCACAAAATTTCATTATTTTCACTTTGCAATGTAACTTACCAACTCGAGAATCAAATACCTTCACCTCAATAACACCCTTGAACCAATATAAACTATGAGAAAACTTTCTTGCACAAATAAATGCCCTTGTAGTGGTGAAAATGCCCCAAAATACACACATGATTTTTTTTCAAAACTAGACCCCTTTCAAGAAAATGTATGCAATAACTTCCTCACATCTTATAGATGGGATTGAGGTTTCTACCGCAAAATCTATATTCAATTGGAATACAACCCAATAAAGAAAATTGATATCCAACTGTGAATAGAGGAGAAACAACTCTTCAAAAAACATCATTTTTCTCAATTTTTCAATATAGAAAAATCATTGCAAATGCAATACCTAAAAAATATAAGTAACAGGTTCTCCAACCACAAAGTTGTTGGTTTTCATCTTATTATCATACACATGCAACATAAATTATGAATAATGAAATTGGATATCACTTGATTGGCTTGCACTGGCGAAACATGCCCCATGTTTAGTAAACCAAAAACAAGATTTGCCTTCACGGAGAATGCATGATTCACACTTACTTATGTGGACCTGAATTTGTACACATACACTACACTGAATAGGTAGATTAGTGTTAGATTTTTATAAGATTTGAAAATGCTATAAGTTTTTACTTCTCGTAAAAAAAATGACCAAGAATATTGACTCCAATACTCTGGAAGGATCCACATCTTGACGGATGTAGAGGGTAAAAATATTGACCAACAGTAAAAACTTATAACATGTTTATATAAATTAGTGTATTTAACACTAATCTACCTACTTAGTGTAGTCTTGGTATGAGTCACAACCTAATTGATTCATTTCTTAACATTTTTTGTTATCTAAAAAATAATCTAGATGAAGAAGTTATGGCACTTCAAAGGTTTCAAAGTGTCATCCAAAATGTGGTTTCTTGAACGTTCAGCGCATTTAGGAGTTAACCCTTGATATTCATTGTGCTTAGCTTGAATAAATAATCAGAGCCTTGATTGCGCAAAGAACCCACGTAGGTATGAGCATGCTTTTGTCTTTCACATTTGAACCTAGATACTGATTGCACAAGCTTTACACAATCAAGTTTTACAGCAGTCTATTGGCAATTCAGATGCTTCTATCATAGGTTAATCATTCGATATGAGGATCAAAAAGTGGTTTTCAAAGTAAGCACCAAATCAGGCTGTCCGGCAACTCTGTGTGGAATGCTCGGCCCTAAAAATGTGCTTGGCAGGTGCAGGAGGGAGCCCATCATGAAGGGAATGCCAAATGGTAAGAGGAAGACATGCAAGGTTCGTAGGAAACTGGAGAAAAGGACACAGGGGTGTATAAAATGGAATGAGAAAAAAGGTGTCCAGAGCAGGCACACAGTGGAAGTAGTGGCACAGAAATGCAACCAGTCAGTTGATGAGGCTCTAGGCCGCACTCACAAAAAGCTGCACGGCTGGAGTCACGCCTCATGACTTCAGTTCTCCTTCATCATGAGCATTGACCCATGATGCACTCTCTTCAGACAAACCACTCTATCAAGTAGGGTAAGAGCATGCCCAGCCCGGTGGGCCGGAGAGTGGAGCCAGATATGGAGTGTGAGGAGCCCCAGCCCACACACTATCCCGCTAACCCGGTCAAGAGGGTTGAGGTGTCCTAAATTCTAGCACACCATAACTCCAAGTTATCCCGTGCCTTCATTCACATTTTAGCGTCTCCATTAAACAATGATTAAACAATGAGAGAGTGCCACATGGCGGAGAGTTGGTTGGCAATGAATAATTTCTATTATAGTATGCTTGTCAGCAACTGTAATAGGTTGGAGGCCTTTTCCTCTGACCTTTGTCGTGGCATGGGGTGGGGGTGCTTCGCCCGGCCGAGCGGGGCCTGTGGGGTTTTCGCACAGTGCAGCGACCCGGCCTGGCGCACAGGGCTGGGCATGCTCTAATTTGCCCTCGCTCCAATAGCATCAAAAGTAAGCATACGTGTTATCAGTGAAATCCCAACATTATGATCCCCTCATCGAGGAATAGCCTTGGGGGAGCATGTATTTTGAATTTGGGGAATATTAGGGAACTTTATGGGTACCTTGGAAACTTTTAAGAAACTCCATCATTTCTTTGTGGAGTATTACCACCTACAGGTGAGTGTGAGTGTGACTGGAATCGGATTGATTGGACTTTGGTCAGCCTCTGAATTACTATTTCTAGAACGCATGAAGTTGGAACCGTGCGTAGGTTGTAGAGTTTTTCCATACCTTTCCGGAAAGTCATTTCATGCTTCAAAAGTCCTCATACTTTATGAGATATTTACAGTCAAAGTTTGAAAACACTCTTCGAAATTTGTCCAAACTTGCCCAAACTGGGGTATATGCTCATTTATTCTCAAAATCAGCTCGAAATTAATTAAAGCCGATAAACTTCAAAAGTTCACCAAAAATTGAGATTTTAATTTTTTTCAAGTTTTGTTTTTTCCTAATGTAGAAGAAGTAGTAAAACATGTTTTTACTCTTTGGATTCTCAATTCAATGATTTTTTACATGCCTTTTTAATTGTTCAAAAAGGGCCTTTGTATTTGAATTTCAGTATGCCTCCATGTTAAAGCTCACGCATCTCTTCATGTTTTATAGGTCCTATGAGGGTAGAAATTACATAGACATTTTCTTTACACACCTAGGAACAAGAATATGAAGAGCCTCATGTCACTTTTCCTTTCAAAAATGTTATTTTTGGCCCCCAATACTTTACTTTGCCATTCTACAACAAGGTTTTTAAATTTGTTAATTTCAACCTTTGGACGTTATGATCTCAGAAATGGTGAGGAATTTGAACCTAAGATTTGGTGTACATATTCATGTATGAGTAAAATACTAGATCCTACGGTTAAATACTTCAAAGCATGTTGAAATTCATAAATGTGCATCTTGCATTAGTAAAGGGCAATTTTGAGAATTTTTAGTTGTTTTTGAGGCCGCCCACCTTTAGGGGTTAAGAAATTCCCTGAGTGCCTTGGGAAGCATCAGGAAGTCCCTTGAGTACCTTAGAGCATGCCCAATCCACACGGCAAAAGCTCCCTCCATACCCCCTCCTATCTTTGGACTGCTTTAAAATGAGACGTTGAAATTACCATCATTAAAAGCGCATGTAAATAAATGTGAGATATTTCTCAAGAAAACAAACTTGTGAAATTGGGACATAAGTGAAATCCCTCATTGAAAAGATCACATTTTCAAAATGTAGAGGGAGTGCACCAAACCTTGCTTAAAAATGGAAAGATCCTCCCACACTCCCTCTAAATTGCAGAAATATAGAGGGAATAAGAGAGGATCTTTCCATTTTTAAGCAAGGTTTGGTGCACTCCCTCTACATTTTGAAAATGTGATCTTTTCAATGAGGGATTTCACTTATGTCCCAATTTCACAAGTTTGTTTTCTTGAGAAATATCTCACGCTTATTTACATGCGTTTCCAATGATAGTAATTTCAACTTCTCATTTTAGATCAGTCCAAAGATAGGAGGGGGTATGGAGGGAGCTTTTGCCGTGTGGATTGGGCATGCTCTTAGGAAGCATTAGCTTGCAAGTGGCGGGCGTGGGTTTGGTTTGGCCTCACTTTGAGGAGTCTTCCTTCTCTCTTTTCACACAAAAGCAATATTATCTTGAGTTTCCTTCGAACTTTCTCTTGACTAAGTAGCTCATTCTATCTAATAACTCTTCCCTTGGTTTCTACATCATCAATGGCTACAGTTCTTACGGCTTGTGATTTCGGGCATGTCTTTTTAATTTTGATCAGGATTTGAAATTTGAAAACTATCTGTTGTGGGACATTAACCCCTAAAAGCCCAAGGGGGTAGGAAGCTTGAACTTCACCCTAGAAAGAGCAAGACAATCAGCATTTTTTAAGGATTTTTGAAATTAGATCTGAACAAATCCAACCGTAGGATCTTGTAGGATAGTAGTATGGAAACCTTCACAAAAAAATTCAGAATTCTTGCCCGCACGGATTGGGAGATATATGCATTAGATGAAAAATATGCAAGTTTTGATTTTTCGGGCAGCAGACTTTGAGCAATTATTACGACTTCATACAATGTTGAAAACGCAGCCTCTCTTGGAAATACATTGTCATGTGTAGTTCTATACCATTTTCAAAAAAAAGTAGAATTTTAGGATGTATACATATTTTATAATGTGGCTTGCAATGGGCTGAGGTACACAAAATCTTGAAACATTGCAAAATTTCTCAAAAACTTTACACACCTTGGGGCACAGTGGAAAATAAAGGGTGCCGGATGGGCCCTTCACTACAGTTCCAAGAAAAGAAGAATAATTGTTATAAAACACATTCAATAATAATAAAAAAATAGCAAGTAGCATGTGAGGTGGCATGTGAGTTGTCGCATATGGCATCCACCCAAATCCTGTCTCACATAAGCAAGTCTCCCTCCCCTTTACCCATAAAAGCAATCCCCCTTCCCCCCTTATCCATTGCCCTTTTTAACATTTTGTAAGCATGTGAACAGTGGAGAGTGAGGGGAGGAATCATGGGTGACCCTCAAACCCTTTCTGCCCCTCTGTCAAATTTCAAAATTTCCATTTTCAAGCTGTTGCCCAATCAATGGCCAAACTCACACTTGATTGGCTCTAGATGCTGCCCACAAGCTGCCCAAGTCCAAATCTTTGCCCTGTTTGTGTTTGAAGCTTAGTAGAAAAAATTCTATGAATTCAAATGAGGTTTTGTAAATTGGATGTAGTTCTCAACTCACCAAACTCCTAGTAAAAAAAAAATACTTTGCAAAAAGTTACTTTTTTTACCCACTGGAGCCCCTCAAAAATCGGCATCGACCAGAATATGGTCGATTGGGCTTTTAGGGGTTAATGAAAACCGGGCATTGAAGTGATAGCTTGGGCACACCGGCCCTCCAGCAGCCCCAGCAGGGCCAAAACCCCAGCCCTGCTTTTGGGGCGGGGGGGGGTAGGGGTCTCCAGATCCCCTGCTGGGGCTGCTGGAGCTACTTGTGGCAAGGCAGGGCCTTACCTCCAGCAGGGGGCCTCCCTGCCCGGCTGGAGCCCCGCCGACACAACGGGCACTTTTTTTTTTACTTTATTTATTTATTTATTTTAATTTTTTTTTTTTTTTTTTCTCTTCTACTGTGAGATTCCAAATTTCCAAAATTTAAATTTTTTTTGGGGGCAACTGCCCCCCTTTTCGTCGCGGCCACCTGCTGGACCGGCCTGCTGGCGCAGGGTCACACTGGCCCAGCAGGGGTGCCAGCCCACCAGCAATGCTGGCTGGACTGGCTGGGCTGGTGCACCTTGGTGTGCCCAGGCCATGAGCAGTGATTACGTAGGAACTAGTCTAGTGTTCACTTCTAGAGGAGTAGAAGTTCCACCATTGGCACTCTCAGCTCTCGGCCGAAAAAGCCAAGGAGACAAATCCAAGGAGACATTGGATAGACTTTCTATTCACAGCTGTTTCTAAATTCGTTTGGAGTTGTTTTTCGTCTGACGCTATAAGCTGACATGCAGGAAAAGAAGCGGCGAGCAGGGGTAAAGGACATGAAGAAGGGTTAACGTAGCGTTCGGAGTGAGAGTGACGGGAAGGCAGTGGGAAAGTGGGAAAGGGCCAGAATCCACTGTAGTCCTCCATGTGCCAAACCCTTCCTGCTTCCTGGACCCTCACGCCTTCCCACCTCCAAGGCAAAGCCAATCCCTCCCCTCCCTCAGTCCCTTCCTCTTGCCTCCCTCCTTCCAGCTTCATTGTTCATTTGGAATAAGTTAAAGGTGTTTCATCATCCTCTCTTGCTTGTGGGGCGCCCTGCCGGGGCCTGGACATTGTCTGCCGCTCGAGTGTTCTGATCGCGGAGGCTGTCGCTCGCTCGGCTTCTCCTCGTCCCTCATGCGCCTGCTCCAAGGTTTGCTTCTCTAGTCCATGCGCATGCAGCCACCCGTCATTGCCCTCTTCATGTTTCCTTACCACGTTCCAGTACCTTGTCCCATTCTCGATGTCTGCTTAATCTCTACTGTTGGTTTCTTGGCTTGAGAGCCAGCTCTGTCCTGTGGACGTTTTGCAATCTCCATGTGCGCGTAGGAAAGAACTTGACAGGTTAGAATTGTAAAGAACGCAACTTTGCCTTCAAGTACTTGCCTGAGCAGAACATCCTGGTATTTCGACACCCTTGTAGATATTTTGGGTTACAGCAATGTAGATACGCCGTGTTTGCGGGCTGCAAAGAGGAAATTGGTCGAGTTTTTATTAGCGTTAAATGGTGCATCTTATAGTGGTCGGATCGAGAAGGCCTTGTTTTTGAGGCACTGGCTTTACTGCGTACGTCAAACTTAGAAAGTGTTGTTGTTGAACAGAGATTCGAGAGAGTCACTCACAGGTTACTTGTCAAGTTACTGCACTACAGTTTTTCCCACTGATGAATGATGCACAATACCGGTAAATATCCTTGTGATGCTCGCGAACCTCATGACTTGTGCAGCTGGTGTTTCGTACGATAGCATGTCCGGATCAGAGTAGCTTGGCAGGCTGGATACATACGCGTATATAGTTGTATCTTGGTGATGATGGTGATGCTGGTTGTGGGTTGCAGGGTCTGATCCGTTCTTGTGCAGCAATCGGTTGTAGCGGCGGATGAGGTTGTGGGCACTTTGATAGTTTACGAGCCACGCCGCTCGTAGTCTCGTTTTTTACAGTAGGTTATTCATATCCCACAGAGGTCGAAGGCCATCCATTACCGCACTACTATGTAAGCATTTACTGCTCTCATGGACGGGGAAAAACTGCCCACAGATTCTGCTGGTGAGAAAAAAGAATCTGCAAGCCCTACACAGTGTTCTCCAGCTGCAGCTGCTCCCATTGAAAAACCCGCCGAGGATGAACAGAAGGTCGTTGTCCCAGACTTGAAGGAAAAAGCGCTTGTTGTACCAGAAGAAAGGAAGGAGACATGCAAAACAGACTTGGGTAGCCGATCGTTGGCCAGGTTGCCAATGGGTGGACTCGTAGGCACGTCGAGTGGGCCGTTGTTCTCGGCTTACAAGAAGCAGTCTTCAAGCGTGGGATCATGCTCTGGGCCAGGCTCCAAGAAGATGAAGATCACCCTCAAGAAGAGGTGAAGTAACACTCTGCAATCAATCGACACAGAATCCAATGGAAGTAGTCTATTGTGAGCTTGTAGATATGGACATGGACCATTCTAGGTACCAGCGTGTTGCTGCAGGAATCTTACTATTGAGGTAGTAGTCATTTGGTAGTAGCACCCGCTCACTGAATGTATTATTTACATTGAGAATGAAAGGTAGAGAATGCAAGGTTGAGGTACGGCTAACTTGGAGGAGGTTGTTCGTGTTCTATTCTCCTCTAAAATAGAATCATGGTAGACTGTATTGGATGTCTTTTACCTTCCGTTTTGGAAGGAGCGTAGCAATTTACCGGTATCTTAGATTGGCATTTGTGACACGAGGAGGCGAATTTATGGAATGGACAACATGCAGTGAAGAATATTTGCATGGCGAGATCACACGTAGGTTGAATCTTCACCGTGCTCATGAGTATTGCAGACACCGAGGTATGGTCAACAGCTTGCAGGCACCGTACTGGAGCAGAACGAGAATGCGAAGCAGTACCGTAAACTATTGAAGAAGAGGCACTTTATTCCATTGTCATGCATGCAATGGAAATCGCAAGAGTGGAGTTGCGAATATGCCAAGCTTGGCGGCTTTGGACCGTCTGTAAGGAATGGATCGTGAGCCGCACCGTACTCGCCACTCGCCTCGATTGGGTGAGTCAAGAAAGTTGGACTTTATTCTGCGTTACAGATGCATAGATTCCTTACAGCTTGCATCCTTTCTTTCCCTGTAGCACGAACCAAAAGTCGGGGACTCGGGGGCTATTGACGGTTGAAGATGCGCTCTGTTTGTGATGCACTTTATTCCATTACTAGTATTGTGATCCTACAAGGTTTTGTGCAATCCCAACCTACCTACCACAATCCTTTCAAAGCACAAATCACTCATACAAATTGCGATTTGAATTGTAGGATTTCACATTGTAGATGCATCACACAAACGTGACTAGACTGATATAAAAAAATAAGTGAAAAATTGAGAATCAAAAGAGCTACAAGCAAGATTTTGATGGAAAACAGCCCGATGGCCAGCTGACAGGCGCCTTTAAGGATTAATACAAGAGAGGGGGGAGGCTACCGAATATGGTAGTGGATACTATGAGATAGGGTGGTCTCCGTCCTCACTTCCACATGGTGCCAAGGAGAGCCGGAGTGGCTCTAAGGAGTGAGGCTTGGGATAGGGCCACACTGCGGCACCTTGGGATTATGGGATGCTTGTGTGCAACCCAAAACATTTGGTTAGAAAAACTAGTCCCGTGGGAATTGGTGGGGGTTTCCAGCAGTGTTTTGGACGGAGTGAGAGACATGTGCAGCGTTAGCTAAATTGTGGCCGGTTGTTACCAAAGAAGTGAGCCGTGATTCCGCTACCAAGTAAGGCTAACTGAAGGAGAAAGTGTTGGGAGTTATTAGGGTTGCAATATAAGTGAGCACTAATTTTAAAAGAGTTGGGAAATAGTGTGTTAACTTTTGATTGAAAATGCTAATTTGTACGTGACATTAATCAACAACTCTTGTGTAGTGCATTTGTGATTTGGGGTGAAAGTATACATTAGTACCTCTTCTATGTGTAAAAACAAGAAAAAAAAAGAAAAAGAAAAAAAAAACAAGAAAAACTCATCAAAAGTAAGAACTCAACATTTGGTGATCATTTGAAGTTTTCACTATCTATTTGATTATAAGTAATTCTTGAGAATAAACAAGCATACACCATAACTTTGGGCAGATTTCAACATGCCATGACTGAACTTCCATACTTTGAGAAGGAAAATCTCCTGTGGTATGAGAATTTGAAAGCTTGAATGGTTTTTTTAGAAAGATATGAGAGAACACTATGATCTCCAATAGGTTTGAACTTCATATATTAGAAATGGAGTCAGTGGGAGCGTGAATAAAGTCAAATTGACCCATTTTGGGCTCTTGCAACTTTAGGTAGGGGCTCAATATTTGCTGAATATGTAAATGGAAGAGTCACAATGACATAATTCAACTCATGCAAGGCCATTACGTAACATTCTCGAGGAAGACAAGAAAATTACGATGTGAGTGAGCGTAAATATCAGGAGTAGATTTGCTTAGATGATCAATAATTATCCGAAAGCTGCAGGAATGGAGTTAAGTTACTGTAGTTGACTTAAAGCTACAGGTCGCTAGTGTACGTAGCGGTATCCAAGCAAGCAGAACAGAAAGTGATGCCTTCACTTTCTGTTTGCCTTTACAAACGAATACAAAATCGCACCAGAAAGCTAATTTTAACCGGACGCCAATTACTCAAAGCTGACAACAGGAAATCATTGTGTCCTGGAAACCAACTTTTAGAGAGAAGTTCATTCTTACCAGTTGCGTAAATTCCACATACTGTATCCCCACAATTACCAGCTTAACTTCAAGGCATCTCCACTGTTCATTGCAAAGGATGCGGACAGTGTGCAAACAGTGTTTGGCGCGTGGAGGAAGCTTCGAGGCGCTGATGCAACAACAACAAATCTTTGCAGCTTGATGCTACCTTACAAGTACAGTACCATGCTCAACAGCATCTTCATATGAGCTCGTCTTTTCCTTCAACCCCACTGCCAGCCCGTAGCGGCCAACCAAGCTTGAGATGATCTGCTCGGGCCTTTTGCCATGCTTCGATATCATCGCAAATCCACTGTAGGGGGCGTTAGGTCTCCTACGTTATCACCATTACCGCAGCCTTGGCAACACTATTTAAGATTCTGTGGAATAGTTCCCTCGGAATATGAAACTGGAAACAATCAAACTGGAAACAGAAAAAGTGGAGCATAGTTGGATTTCTTTAGAGGGTTGTAGTTCACTGTAATTGATGTGCTTTCATCATATTCTTACTTTCATCATATTCTTACTTTCAGAGGTTGTGGTTACAAAAACCATTTCAAATCATGTGTTTGGTATTTTAGCTCCTTCTCTCGCAGAATTACATCATTGATTGGCACTCAACATAATATCTCTTTTCTGTTTCCTGAATATATGTCAAAGATGTATAAATAGAATGTGTCATTGAGGTGAAAACGCCTAGTTCCACCTCTTCTCCAATTCCGAGGCGTATGACCGATGTGGAAATACTTAGTTCTACCGAGCCACAATTATTAAATGATACAGTTGATCCTCCATGTTACAACCTATTGTACAGAATTCCTATGTATTGAGCTGTGTTGAACTTGGTTATAAATAAGGTCACCAGGAGTAATTGAGATGAGAAGGACATTATAAGCTTGCTCAACTACCGGAAGCTTGGTTTCAGCACATACTGCGGGTGGTTCAGGTTGTATCTTATGTTATGATGGGGTGTTCAAAGTCCACAACCACAGAGGGAGTTGTGTCTGCAAGGTGCTCTCCTCTACATTTGAAAAGTGCAAATTCATGTAGATTGAGGTCGTCTTACAATTATCCATCTCTGTAGAATTGACGCCCTGTTTTCATCCTTCTCCTTTGCGTCTCCAATGCTCAAGTGCGCAAGATTATTGACACTTTCACCTGCCTTCGCCTACTGGTTCTCCGACCTTGTTCTCGTGCTGTCGTAAGTATATGGCACGCAATGCAAATCAGATCTTAGCCCTGCTTCGCCGGCGCTTAGTTCTGGCTCGAAGGCTTCTGGGTGCTGCAGGATTCTGGAGGGAGTAGGACCGTTCCTGCCCATGAGTCTTCAAGTCCGAGACATGCAGACCCAACCGATTGAAAGGTCGAAATGATCATTCATATATGAGTGAATGCATCGTCGACCAGATCGGGCGCATCGGCTCTATGTGTGCAACCTGTGGCTGGATATCTTGAAGAAATTCGCATTTGACAATACATAGTTGCTCTGCTTCCAACGAACGGCGATGAGGATGAGCTGCAGCATCGTGGCCAGAGCGCTGGCTTCTCTTCTTCCAAACAAGCGTGATGTATCTCTTTCAAGCTGCTCTCTTTGTGTGAGATCGAGAAATCAGATTTGAGTCTTAAGAATTCTGCTCATCAAATTGTGGCCATTAATCGGGTTCAAAAAGGAGGGCCTCAACGCTGGCCGACAGGTTGCTGGTGGAGAAGACACTGACGGGAGGAGCACATTTAGGGCTACTCCGCAGCATCTGTTGCTGCTGCTGCAAAGACATCCACAGGAAACGATTCCTTGACAGGAGGGGAGGGTTTGTGAGACATGGAAGATGTTTTGCGAGCAATGTGGAAATGGATATTGCCAGAAGGAGGGTCATCCAGCCACACCTCCGTGGCCGACGACGACAAGAACAACTCTTTGTTGTCAATGGGCTTCATTTTCCAGCCTTTCAAAGCCATCATCTTGCCCTTCTGCAGCTTGCCTGACACCTCCTGCATGTACACCAACATGGTCTTAGCCGCGGGGAACGTGTGCTCGTGGCGCCCGGGGTGCTTGATCCAGAAAAACCCCGTCTTCTCCACGAACCCAAATTCTGACACGCTCGGCAGGGGAAACAGGCTCGCCGAAAACCCGAACTGCTGCAACACGGCCGCCAACTTGTTTGATGCTTCGGCGCCCGTCACAATTTCGGCTCCCTCCCGCTCGTCCCTACTACTCCCAGCCTTGTCTTTGGGAGCCATCGTCACCGGGACTCCACAATCCTCACCCCCTGCTCTGCGCTACCGGCAATAGAAGAACACATAGAGATATAGCTGTTGCCACAATGGTGAGCGAGGCAGGGAGGGATAGGGTGCCAGGGCAGGGCAACCCTAATCCTAGCGCTGACAACGCTGAGGGCAAGTTGGGACTGAACAGTCCGATGTCCTTGAGAATACTGTCACCGCAAACCAGGGCGAAGTGCTGCACAATGCCACCATCGCAAGCTGCAGCATAGGGCAGGAGAAGCGTGGGAGACGAGTGACATAGCTGCCGCTTGTGCGATCAAAAGCAACACCCAAGGGGAATGGAAGGTGCAGAACTCACGCATGTCTTGCGATACATCCCATGCTGCTGGTATCATACACAAAGAAACTGGAAGCTGGGTGGCAGTCCGGCACTGATGGATATCATGCTCACAGATCTGGGGACGTCTGCAGGAATTTTCGAGGTGGCAAACTTCATTTTGTGTGATGAATGGGTTTAAATTGCGCTTACCCTAACTACCAATTGTGGTACCATCAACTCACGCTTCACGCTTGAGGATTTCACGCTGGGCTCCCATGCAGCGGCTTATGCACTCTTTCAAGTGCAACGCCTTCCTTTACGAGTGCATGGATTCTGCATGGGCACCTCACGGATGCAGTACCATTGCAGTGTACAATTCATTTCATTTACCCACGATTCTCGATTGGTCGGACATTACAACGGCAGCTTTCGTCAGAGAATGTGCCCCTTCCCATTCCCCAATTTCATCTGGAGTTTCATATTACTTGGTTGTTGTTTTATAAAGATCGTAACTTCGACCATTTTCTAATAATTCATGGTTATCAACATACGTACATGCTTGATTTGCATGTAGGCACTGTGACTGAGCTTGATGACCGACTTCTTCATTCATATTTGAGTTTGTCATTTTTGTATCCTCAAAAGGATAAATGCCATTTAACTGCATGATTAATAATTTTCAAATCATGTAGCTTCTTTTCACCCGTATACGTCCCTGTCTATTTTTAGCCAAAAAGCACACTCCACGAAAAAAGTATATACAAATCTATTTCATAAATTATTGTAGTAAACTCGATAACTTATTGTAGTAAACTCGATGTAGGTCATGTAGGTCAAAGTTTGAGGTGTAAGGCCCATAGATTGCAAGATCATAAAGTATTAGTACCAAAATTTTAAAAAAATCACAAAGTTTCATCACTAAAACTTTGAAGTCAACTGAATACTAGTAGACTTATTGCAATGTATAGATCATTAACTTGAAAAATGTTTACCTTCATCATAGAAACACTTCACATGGAGAGTCAAGTCGTACAAGTGGTTGGAGGAAAGGCATAAATCCTCTCAACATAACTGGTTCAGTTTTTGAACCATAAGAAATGGACTAATTATATTGAGAGAATTTTTTTTTCCTCCTTGTGTAAAATGTAAAGTGTCCCTTTATAACCCCTCCTCAGCAAAAAACAAACAAAAGAAATCCTCAATGCAAAAAATGGCCTTGCAATTGTAGAGAAAACTACCCCAAGGTCTACAAAAGAATTATTTTCCAAACCTAGACCCCTTGCACAAAAATGAATGCCTTATCTTCCTCACATCTTGGATGAGTTTTAGGTTTCTACCACAAAAACTAGATTCAAAGTTGAATCCAACCCAATAAATAAAGTCAAAATTCAATGTTGAATGAAGAAGAAGCACCTCCTCAAAAACCATGTAATTTTTCAGTTTTTTTCAATGTTGAAACATCATTGCAAATCCAATAACTAAAATATTCAAAGCAAAATTTTCAACTACAAAGTTGTTGGATTTTATCTTGAGATCACACTCATGCAACAAATAAATAAAAAATAAATAAAAAATTGACTTCGCATAATTGGCTTGTAATGGTAAAAACATGGTCCATGTTTGAAAACCCAAAATCAAGAGTTGCGTTCACCAAAATGCATCCATTTGGATCATACTTCATCGTCTAGGTTTGTAGTCTTTATCACACAATGAAGATTCGATTTAGGACCCACCCCAAGTGATTTTGCCCATGACACACTCCAAATGAAGAAGTTATGGCTCTTCAAAGTTTAAGCTTGTCATCTACATGATTGATTTTTGACCCCACATGGACACTCAGGTGTTAATGAGAACATCATGGTTCAATGATGTCCTCAAATTTTGTGAGCAAATTTAGCAATGATGTCAATTTCAATACTAAGTTACACCTTCACATTTATGCACTTTCAGTAGTGAAATTTATTTATTTCCTAAAGACATTCAAACAAGATTGTGATTGTTCTCAATATCTCTGTACATAAGGTATGAACACCCATTATCGTGCATTTAAGGAGTTTACCCTATTTGCAATGAAGGTCTAGTGATGAAATTTTTATCCCGTAAGACCAAATAGTAGAAAATACCATTGAAAAAAGAATAATTAACCTCAAAGTAAAGTTGAAATAAGTAACAGCTTGAATCGGGTTTATCTAATTTCTATACCATATTGGGGGGTACATGGAAACTCCACTTTTGATACATGAATAATAACTGAATTGTTTTACGCAGGGCCGAGTACTAAGTACACGATAGAATACTCATCACTTCCTCTCTATTGGGGCATATCAAACTTGCTCCTTTCGAGCCATGTTTATACTATACAAGAGTTGTTAATTAGTGTTCCAGACGTTCATTGCGACAAAAAAAACTAAGTACAACACATCAACATAGAGTTACAACATCGATAGTCAAACCATAATACTAAATATGAGAGCATGCAAGCTTTCTTGCAAGTGGAAGAATTTATTAAAAGTGGTGCAAATGGTGATTTGAAAAAAAGACAAGGGGCATTGATTGCAATGGCAGCCCAAAGTGAACACTAATCTCAAAAGAGTCAAGATATAATGTTACGTACCAAAAGTTTCTGGTTGCACTAATTCGACATAACACTAATTAACAACTCTTGTGTATAGGTGGCACACCATTTCCTGGTAAAAGTGTATACACTGAATCCAAAGCATGTCCTGTTCTCGTGTATATTGCAAAGCATGTCCTGTTCTCGTGTATATTGTCAGAAAAACAGGATGATGGCTGCACTGATACAACAATGTCATGATGACACCCCCAATAACTTATATCTATGGCGACACAGACAACAACATATCTATGGCTGGATCCGTTCTTGTGCAGAAAGTCGGAAGAACCTGATCTGGTAAGACTGCGACCATAGCAGACTGAAAAAACAGTATGATCCTGTCGAAGTCGCTGATGTCACGGTAACAGACTCCATGTGGAGAGTGAAAAAAAAAGTGCCCCATCATACCAGGTCTTCATCTCGACCGCTGCCTATGAGTGCAGCCCACCCGACATCTTCATAACACTTAATATACACTCGGGTCACGTTCACTCTCCTTCAATCAACTGGAGTACTGTACACTACGATGGACAACTAACTGGACAGTCTGCAGAGGAAGTTATTGCTAGTATGCTTGCTACTGTCATGATCTCCTTTCAGTAGTTCAGTTTCTCTCTAACCATGAGTTTTTGCTGCTCCTTGCTCAGTCAGTCTGGCGTTGAGTAAGCGCTGTAACTCCGGTCTTTCGGCTGTGAGACCGCTGACCCACTTCCTTGTGCATTTTTCCTTCGGTGGCCTGTGCAGTCGACGCACCAGCATAGACGCCGCTCTGCATTCCAACCACGCCGAGTGTAATGATTTCGCGGGTTCACCTGCGCAATTGTTGCACAAATTACAACGCAAATCTAACCACATACACTCCGCCTGCCATCACCACCTTGTAGACTATCTATGAAGGAATTTACAATACCGATCTGCTTCTGAGTACGAAAATATGACTAAGACTGAGTAGAAAAAACGCGCAATCACTTCTATACAAACCAACTAGCCCCAAAATTTTAAGTAGCGAGTCAGTTGGCGACTGGGAGTCAGTAAGGAAGGACACCAGGTGCAGGTGCTATCTTGTAGTGGCTCTTCAAAATTATTTGAGCAGACCTCAGTCTGCAAAGTTGCAAAAGAAGGTCATTGCCCTACTTGTGCAGGGTCTGACCATACATGATGCAACCATGTTGAATGGCATGCCTTGATGACACAATAATCAACAGTCGATATACAGCCCGTGAAGCGGCAAGCTCTCGGGGAAAAAACATGCACACAAAGATACAAAATCCCAACTCACCTCACGCATGTCACCACTTCTGGACTCGGTCTCTGAAGACCTGGTTGGATTCAAACTATGAGCCATCTCTGGAGAAATTCCTGAAAAGAAAGGCTGTATTCTCCGTGCAAATCGACCAAAAGCGCCAGGCGAGAACTGCACAACGGAAACACATGTGACTTTCTTGCCTTTCCGTATTACAAACTGGCATATCGAATAGGAACGTCGACCAGGAGAGGTCGTGAACAGGGACTTATACTCGTAGCATAGAGGTGGTGTCCTACCCCAAGTTCTTGTACATTTGCTACATCGTATCTGTAAATGAAGCCAGCAATCACTCCGCAGATCCCTGGTATCAAAGATGACCTCCCTGACCACAATAGAAGCTGCGAAGACAAAGAAGACAGATATCAGATGAGACCATTGTACAACCAGTGTCATGGCATACAACCCACGGATCTCCAGAAGCAGAAACGGCAACCAGTTCAAACAAGATCACTTCACTCCTACCAATAGTTCTCGATACGTTGCAATCTATCCTGTTCGGACGATCTGCCTCTGAACAGGCTTTGCTTCCAAACGAGTTGCAAATTCAACTTTTAAGCCTGAAACCTACACTCACGAAGAGGGAACAAATACAAACCTGAATGCCCACAAAGTAAACGAATGACTTCTCAGATATTTCGACCCCTAGCAGCTTGAAGCGCGTTGAAGCAGGGATGTCAAAGAAAAAAGACACAAAAGACGAGAATATCAATCCGATTGGACCGGAGCCCAATCTGATACTCGCGATTGAAGATAAATCTGCTCGCACCCACAGATGAATATGTCAAACGTCATTCTCTAACCTAGAATGCTGGAACGAATAATGCAAGACCAAAAGAAGGGTCACTCTCTAACCCAGTGCGATCAATCGGATGAAAACCAAACTAAACAAAAGGTCATTCTCTATCCCGGTGCATTCGAGCAAAGCCCATCAAGAACTATATGATTGCTGCGCCACTAAACAGGGGAAGATCAAAAATTGTATCCTAATCACTTACCCCCGCTAAACGAACATGTCAAATAAGCTGGATACAACCTCCAAGCGCCGCTCACCCCATTAACGCGAAGGCCATCCCCAAAACGACTACTATGGCCAGAAGGACCATCTAGGAACATGCCTGGCGCCCAGAAAGCATTTAACAACTATGTAACTTGAACTGTATGTTTGGTGCCATGTCAAAACCCATGCAGGAACCAAATGAGAAGGAAGTAAGGGACTCGCCAGCGGCATTACCTCTCAAAGCAAATAAGAAAACGAGCTCCAAAAATGTCGTGATAGCTGTTGTAAATAAGACGAAAAACTGCCAAAAGACGAATTGCACAAATCAGTACTTTATGCATTCACTTCGCTCCAAACACATCCACACTGACTCTTCGTGGAAACATGAGTTTCATCTGCTAGCACTCGACTTAATCGTGGGGAGACGGAGCTCCAACAAATTCCATGATCATATATCAAACAAAGCCATGGCTAAACCAACCATCCATTAGTAACGACATCCCGTAACATTAAATTTCAATGACCTACAATCTGATGAATGCAAAATTTCAGGTTTTATAAGACGACCTAGCTGTACAGGGCAGGAAAAAAAAGACTGACAAACCATTTGTATAAGACGACCTAGCTTTACAGGACATGAAATAAAGGGAGACTAACCGTATACTTAGACGACCCCACTTGCCGCTCAAAAACTCGAAAGAAATATAGAAGATAAAGCCCAAATATAAGCTCCGGTATAGACTGGAACACCATAGGCGCCATTATCAAACGCCAAATTTCCAGTCTCTGTATAACTCTCTGCCAAGAAAACGAAATGAGATACCGGCACAAACAGGCTGCCCATACATTGCTTACAAGCACATGTTTCAACCAACAATGAAGTTGAACCCCGATTACAGAAAATGGCTCCTGTCCAATTTCTTAGTTGCCTTAGATTACATCATTTTCACCTACGTTCCTAACACTCCGCCCTTGCAAACTGAAATCAGGTAAACGAACCCTTCGATAATCTATACAAACTAGAAATCGGAGTTTCTTGCTTCTCCGAAAGCTTTACTATTCCCAGACTTAACAATTCGAGTCTTCAGCGAAAAAAACAATCGACATTTAAAGAAACTATCTTAAGAATGCACAAATCCACTCGGAAATGTACCTGATATGAAAGAGTACATAGCTTAGAATCTCCTCGCGCAGCAAGGGCCAAAGAAAGAGCCCCACAAACCACTACTATACCCTTGGTCACAATCGCGTTTCCTACACGGCACGCACATGATAACCTCAGTCAATTCATGTGAGAGCAAGGGTTTAAAACTTAGAAATAGCTAAAAAGTGCAAACCCCGATTCAAGGCTCGTGGCATGTTGTAGGGCTTACTGAATCCGGAGACTCCGGCGTTCATGATGTGCGACTTTTGTCGAATCAGAAAATTCAACCATAGATCTCCAGCTAGCTCGCTCTTGCTCTCTCCCCCCACGCCCGGGACTTTCTTTAACGAAACGCTACAGCGGCCTTGATAGCGCACCAGATCTATCAAAGATTAAGCTCCCGACAAAGAGAAAGGCCTGAGATGCACGATGGTACAAACCGGAAACCCTGAAAAGGAATGTATTGCTTAAGAAGAAGTGGCGGATGGAATCAATGCGATTGCAACACTGCCAAGGCGAGAACAATACTGCTGCCGCACCTTCAGTGGAAGAGACGACCGAAAAGCTCTGGCCATGGATGTCTCGCGGATGATGTATGCACGCTCGTCGGATATTTTCCGTCTTCGTAACGCAAGCAGCAGTTGTGGGATCATCCAAGCGTGCCACTCTACGTGGATGCAAAAGATCGTCGTGGCGCTCGAACATTGCAGCCCGTTCCAGCGGATGGATGATCGCCGATGGAGCCCGGTTACCCCTCATCCGACTCTGTGCCTTTCATGGATGAAAAGTAATCCTCACCTTTTTAATGCATACTTCCATAGTATCACATCCTCAATTCTCTCGATCCAAGGCTAAATTTCATTACCAGGCGGAATCGGAACAACACTTCTCTTAACCCCTAAATTTCCTTGTTGCAAAACGGTGTAAGTCACAAAATTTGACCTTCCTTTAAATTAAGCTCAAAGAATCTCAATCTAAGCAATATTCAAAAAATTCAACCGTAAGATCTCAAAGTTCACTTGACATTCTTCTCACATACCAAATTTGAACCGTTCATTCTTCCTCATTTGTGAGATTATAATGATCAAAGTTGGCTGATTTTTCCTCCTGCGGGAACCTCCAAAACCCGTTTCGGGTTTTAAGGAAAGTTAGGGGTTAAAATAAATTAGACCAGCGAAAAGGACCTCAAAAGGCAAGGCAAGGTAATCTTTCAAGATCAAATTTTCCTTTTAGTGAACTGGGACGCTTGTCCGGCATTGCCATGCTTACATAAATACTCCAACCCCTAAAGTTTCAAGGCACTATTTGCATGCTTAACTCTCAAAATTGTCCTCTTCCATTGCAAGATTCGAATTTTCAAATTTCGACTTATTTTGAAGTACGTAATCGTACGATCTAGTACCTAACTAGTACATGGAAATGTATACCGAATTAGATTAAAAATCCTCACCATTTGTGAGATAAATCCTATAGAATTGCTTCATTATTCACATGGAGGTATATTGAAATTCAGATACCAAGCCCCATTTCAACAAATAAAAAGGCATGTAAGAATTATTTGGTTGATAATTTGAGCCGTAAAATATGCCTTGTTACCTTTTCTACATGTACAAGAAACAAAACTTGACAAAAAAGTAAAATGTCGACTTTGATGAGATTTTGAAGTTTTTGCATTTTGATCGAGTTTGGGCAATTTTGGGCAGATTTCAAATAGTGTTTTCAAACTTTGAGTGCAGATATTTCCTAGAGTATGAGGAATATCAGAGCATGAGGTGACTTTTCGAAAAGGTGTAGAAAAACTCTACAGCCCCATAAATGTTTCAACTTCATAAGATACCTAAAAAGGGCATGTTTTTTAGGCTTGTAGATCTCAGTTTTTATCTTTAGTAACTTTTATAGAGCTCCAAACAACATGATTCTTATGCGGTTAGGTTTCTTCAATTTCTTTGCTAAGGCTAAAATTATGTTATTTTTTCAATCTCCAGTATTTTTTAGGCCAAAATTACTTGAAATTCAATATCTCCAAACTATCAATCCGATCCACAATCCAATTGTTCCCCGATCCCCTATAATAATTCGTGTTTGATACCTCCATTTGAATCATTTTTGGGCCTCTAAAAGGCTATCAAAAATAATTGTTTGGACTTTCTTAACATGGTAAGAGTGCTCAATGAATGTCGCTTTCCCGTATACTTGCGCATTACATCAACGGTTTAGATCCTAACAACTACATGATTGTTGTTGCCAGTGCCCTCACTATAATGATTGCTTGATGCATTCCCGCCTTCACTATCCCACCTAGACACATAGGCCGCCTTTGAACTTGGTGTTATTCTTGATGGCATTCCTCCCATCGCACTTAAGTTTGTTGGCATCCCCTCCTCACTCCAAATTTGAAATGTATCAACGCAACGCTTAACATTCTCGCGTAGGGCTCTCTTTGTCAAAAACTTCAATGTTTTTGGCAGACTTGGTGCATTGTACTTTTGCCAAACTTTGGTGAGTCGAATATGTGTTACAATCTGTGTTAGAAGGTTTTGTTTTGTAAACGCAACCACATATAGAATTCAAATTTTAATCTTGATTTGTTATCAATTGTTACTATTTGTTACAATTGGATTGTGATTGTTTAGGCTTTGAGTCGCAAGTCAATTTTGATTTGAGTGAGTAAGAATGGAGCAAAATATGGGCAACTTATTTGCCATACAAGATTGAGGTCTTCTAGAATCCAAAGTATCGGTTATTGATAGTAAGAGGTCACTTAATTGACAAACAAACTTCAAAGTTGATGTTTCCAAAGAAACGCGAAGTTGGTGATAGTAATATGCTACTTTGGTTGGATGGTCATATCTATCCTCTGGATCCTTCAAATGGAAGCAACCAAGGTTTTGCGATGTCAAAAGTATACTTGAGTTTGTAAAAGATGGGAAGAATGGCTTCCTTAGCTATATGTGTAACTTACAAAATTCAAACACTACGATTTCTAGGAGAATTGTAGTTTATCAATAGAAAAGCGACTATGGGATTGGAGCTTTGAGGAAAAGTTTGCAGCTCTTACAACAAAAAGAGCAAAAGGGGAAAAGTGGACATTTGGTAGAACCAAAAAGCTTGCAAAGAGAAATCAAGGGTTACAAGATCAGATCATGGCTGTAGAAAGAAGTTTCAATTCCATAACTATTTCTCTAACTTAAAAATAAGGATTGTCACAAAAGAGCTAAAAGACACCATTCAAGCTGAAGTTGAGCGTGATGAGTAATTGAAGCAATCGAAACAAAATAATCTAAGATAAGAAGAATTTTGGTAAAAAGTGACAGAAAGAGTGTAGTGTGGTTTTTATTAGACTTTAGAAGCACCTGGAGTGCTCGAGATGAAGTATCACAAGGTTCAGAGCACTTGATATGGCTAGATAAAAGCAAAGTAGAGCTAGTCAAGATTTGCACAATCTCTCTTAATCTAGAGGTTATGCAAAGACTCAACGGACGCTGCACAATTGTAGCACTTGTAAAAGAAGGTAATCCTGCTAATCACATAAAACAACAACTTTGCGGTTTCGGTTTCTTGGAGAATCAACTTGAATCTCGCAAAGTTTTCGTGAGTATTATGACAGAGGTATCGACCATAGTGCAAATGCTAGTTATGGGATCAATTGGCACCCATATCACAAATCAAACTTTGAATAAGATTGGCGTTGAAAACGGAGCTCATGGTATCCTAGCTATTGAAGACCGCAATGAGATCACAAATGAGGCTCATAGTTTAATCTATAAAAAATCAGTAAGAGGTAAAGAAATTGTTGGGGAAGGGATTCCAATTGGTTGTTTATTGCCGAAGCCTTTCCATGTCTCTTTATTGCGGAAGGAAATAAATGCAAAACTTGCATATTTTGTGAGAGAATACTATTCATTAATCAATACTTTGGATATTCCGCCGGCTCTATCAAACTCATAAGCACAATTTTTTATTTGTTGATCTTAAAACAGTCCAAAGAACCATGCAAACCGTGGTGCAACTATATATATATATATATATATATATCCCTCATGGTATATTTAACTTGCATTCTAGCATTTATTCATTTTTATCTGTTTTGGAACGCATAAGATAATTCCATTCACTAGTGTACTTTCAATCCTTTTCTAAGTATCCTTGCATTGACACTGCAAAAAATGCTTAGTTGTCTCCTGACGGAAAGTCATTGGCTTGTACAATGCAGATTTAGTTGGCAAACCTCTAATCTCTGTCATCAAGTAAGATGAGGTTAAAATTGTGCATGGTGAGAAGCTGGAGCGTATCAACATTACAATCATGAAAGGTGCGTTGAATCCAAACATTACAGTAGATAAATCTGTATATACATTGCATTTTAAAGTGGAAGTGAGATTCGGTCGATTGGCTGCTTTCATGTGCACAGAGAATCTCATGAAGTGGAAGTGGTACAAAATTCCAAGAGGAAGTGGCACAAGGTTGAGAAAGTTACGCTTCCATTAGTAACTTCATTCCAAGATTGGGAAATCTGAAATTTGAGCCATTTTTGAGCACTCTCCGTTGTGATGCAAGTGGGAAGCGAAGTGGCAAGTTGAAAGCACTGTAGAAGGCAAAAGAAATAAAAATAAAAGATGGAGAGGAGAAGAGGATGAGGGCAAAGATCTTGGCGAGGGCTTATGTTCGATGAAGCTTCGTCTCCCAATTTGCCAGGCACAACACAATTGCACTCATGCGGCAGGCGCTGCAGGTCTCTTTTCCAGGCTGTGGGTCGACCTTCCAAGTGGCTGCCCTGCACACTCCGCCCGGCCGTCAAGCGGCAGCCCCCACCGCTCTATGGATGGATGACCACCCTCGTTGGTCCAGTTCTGTCGTTTCTTGCCCCATTGGAGACAAATGTGTACTTTCTCATTCATCCCTCCAGTCAGCTCCCTTTTTACACCCTATCTGCTCCAATGGTATCCCAGTTGTCCCTCCCACCTCGGAAGTTGGACTGGGTACCATGAACCGCCCACAATTTGTTCCCCAAACCCCGCTAGAATGCGGTTTGCGACACTGAGCGCCTCCAAACTGGTTACCTAGTCTTGACTTTTTTTCATGTTTTCATCCAAATTCTAATTTTGATGACCAAGTGTGTGGATAGAGAGAAATTTGTTCTATTAACCCTTAAACGCCGAAGGTGACCCGAGGGGTCATATTCCAACAGAATCTCCTCTGTAGCTCTCAATGTACTCAAGTTTTCACTTATATTTTGATGTCAAACTCGTCACCTTCTTCTCATGCATTCAAAAAGTGAAATTTTAGAATTCAAATCACAATTTGTATGAGTGATTTTGTGCTTTAAAAGGATTGTGGTAGGTAGGTTGGGGTTGTACATAACCTTGTAGGAGGTTGCAAGCCCATCATTGATTGGATCATTCATGATGTCCAAGTTCAAAAAGTGCACTATCCATGATGCCCAAGCCCAATAGATGTTGTGATCCAATATTGGGCTGCCCAAATCCATATAGCTAGACGTTTAAGGGTTAACTCCTAAAGTTACAGGAGGGCCCAAAATTCACTACATTTTAACTCACATGATGTTGAAACCTTTTATAGATTGCAAAGTTTCCCCTATTTTTCAAAAAAGTCATTTCATGCTTGAGAATTACTCATATTTTTCGGAGGTATTCATGGTCAAAGTTTGAAAACACCATTTGAAGTCAGCCCAAAACTACCCAAATTGCGGTATGTGCTCATTTATCTGTCGAATATATCAATTAATTTGCGAGAACTTTAAAAATTCACCAAACATTGAGGGTTTAATATTTTTCAGGTTTTGTTTTTTGTACATGTAAGTAGGGTTTCAAGGCATGATCTCACCATTCGGATCTTCAATCTAATTTTTCTTCACAAGCCAATTTTAGTGTCAAAGACCTTCAATCTAATTTTTCTTCACAAGCCAATTTTAGTGTCAAAGACGGCCTTTTGTGTTTGAATTTGAGCATACCTCCATGTGAAAATTCAAGCAATTCTTTAGGTTATATAGGTTGGGTGAGGGTAAAAATTGCATAGACATGTGAACTCACCTAGGAACAAGAATGTGAAGAGCCTCACTTCAGATCTACTCTTAAAATTGGTAACTTGGGCTCACAAAAAACTTCAAACTCATTTTGCAACAAGGGAACAAATCTTTGTTTCAACTTGAATATTATGATCTCACAATTGGTGAGGAATGTGAAGCTAAGATTTGGTACACATACATGGACAAGTTAGGTATAAAATCTTACGGTTACATACTTGAGATGTTGGCAAAAGTTAAAACTTTTCATCTTGCATTGAAAGAGGATGGCTTAGAGGGCTTTTGGTGCCTTTCGAATTTAAGGGTTATCTGAACAAATTTATTTTCTCATTGACGGAATCAATCATGAAGATGAGTTTCTGAACAATTGACGTTCTTGCAACCTCTCTTGCATTGCACTTGATGTTTTGAAAATGGAGTTTGGACGGTTTATGAAACTGGTTACACTAACTAAACTGAAGATAATAAAATGAAAAGTAGAACTCAACTTAGTGCCTCTTTACAGAAAAGTGGCAAGGAAAAAGGTTTACTTTTAACCTCTCGGAGATGAATTATCCTTTTTTACTTTTGAAAACGGGTGACGGACAAAGCCATTCCTTATGATGCACAAAAGACTAAAACAAGACCAGTGGCCATAAGGCGGGCGGAGTTCACGTGGGTATGAATTGCTACCTGTGAACAAAATCTCATTATGAGTGTTCCGCCTACATAATAATGTCCACAATTTAATCTCCATCACCGATGTCGGAGGACGAAGGCACTGGCACCCCGTACGAATACTTCTGTTGATGCTTAAAGGGCGGACACAATAATATTTAACTGACTACACAATGCCCTCCATTTATCGGCGTGGTCCTCCGCAAACGATGCCTGCATTCCCCACCAAAAGCATATGCTTTAGTTAGAACATGAAAGCCAGGCGAAGAACTAATGACCCAGCTCCACCTATTCAAATACTTTTTTTCCACATGTCTGAAACCCAAAGAAAGGAACAATCCACCTTGAAGCAACAACTGGATAGCAATTTTCGAAACAATTCAGAACGCAGAACACACACACACACATATATATATATATATATAATTTTTATTTTTTTGCTCGTGCGTTGAGTCACGTCGAAGCAGTAAATTCGCAACCACCCGATGAGAAGACAAACGTAGGGGATTTTCTAGTTAAGATTTCAGGGACATCGTTTCAGTAACTCATCTCTTTGAATGGCTACAACTCAACCAACCTAACATTATAGAGCAGGAATAAGAGGAGGAAAGTCAATATAACTTGCAAGAGACCTTGCCACTAAAATCCTCCAATTATTGTGCGAAATAAATAGAGAAGAACTTAAAAATCCATTGACGACTGTTTGCATTTGCAACTGCCAAGGGGGTGAGAGGTTTGTGAAACGCACCTCAAAAGTCGTAAGAATTGTTTTCAAGGACTCCTTTGAGTTAGAGAGCACTCTTGCCAATTTCTCTTGCTTGCAAATTAGTAGAAGCATTTGGGCAGTTGCGCGTACATGTTCCAAAGAATCTCCGGTTGACGCTTCTGAAACTGCATGCAACCAAAGTGTTATCTATAGTACATACATCCAGTTCCTAGCTTTCGAAGACTACAGATATATAATGTCTTGTGTAACTCTGATGCTAATGAGAGTCATTCAACGACTAAATCTACCGGTAAGGACGGGGACGGAGTAGAGGTAGTACCTTCACATAAAAACGACTTTACACTCTCCAACATAGCGTGAGTAAAAACTGGACTCCTGGAGAGGAGTACAAAACACGGCCGATAAAGAACCACTGAATACTCGTCACCTTCCTCTCGGCTTTCGCCCTGCAAGATTTCAGCAGTTCAAATGTCTACATGTAAGAATGCTTCCGCCTTGCGTTCACAAGAGCCAAAAATCCTCGGAAGCTTAAAGAAAAGGCGATTATCAAAGGCTGGTTATCACTGACCATGAACAGAGCAATGAGGAATTCGCATACACATCGTGGTAGGATCTCTAGCAAGGCTTCAGGCAGAGCAGATGAGTCACTTCTCTTGTCTGTAACTAGCACAGCAACTGCACAAAGGAAACTGTGCACAGAAGACAAGGAGGGATAATTCACCTGCAAACGAATAGCACGATGGAGTCAGTTCTCATCTACATTTTAGCACCTCTGGTATTACGAAGCATATAAACTTAATCAAGTAAACTTGAACGCACTATCTTTGAACTTACAAGCCCTTGCACGATCGATGGAGCCAGCAGATTCAACACAAGGTTGCAGTCTCCGAGTTGGGTGAGACTACTGCAGACAACCGCAGCGAGGGCTGTTTTCCTTTTTGTAACAGCTGCTCCTTGATTTGCGCTTGCACTAATTGCCGTAATCCGGGCTTTGGATGAGCTCTCACACGGCGCTTCTCTCCCAGCTGCTCGTGCGATTACAAATATTCTAGTTATTGGGCTATTGACCATCTTAGTAAGGAATGTTCACAATTTCAAAGCGTTGAACAAGTACAAGAGATTGAAGATGGGAATGAAAGGTAGAGAGAACCTTTAACTGCAGTATGGCCTGCAAGAATTGTCACCAGAAAACTCAGATGTTCGGCAAGTCCTGAAGAGCCCCGCATCAGGACGCTGTGGAGCACTTCAACTGCCCGTGTTGCCACTTCTGAGCTCACTTCATTTGCTGCCAAGGAATGGACGTGTCAGGAGAATTCTAACCAGGCCTTCTAGAAAATCAGCAAAGCGACACTAAAAACTGAGCCACAACATCGCAGCGTATGCCAATCTCTCAAAGGTTTTCTGATGCAGCTTTGTTCAGCACGTAACAATTAAAGGAGAATAACAATTGGGTCCGCAGGAGGATAAAATCTTACAGAGACAGCAGTATGCCAGTGCTTTTAAGAAAGTGCTTGAGAAGTTTCTCCAATAACAAAGTATGTCAACCGCGAGTTCTTGACACTCCCTCGGAAGTTTAACGAAGGGTCCAAACAAGCATTTCCCTGCAATCGGCTCTTACGATATTAGAAAAGTCTGGACCACTGCTGCCAATGTAGTACCACCACACAAGACATCAGAGGTTTCTGCAGAGTACGACAACTGACCGTCACTTCTGGTAGAAGTTAGAAATGTGCAGAAGAAAGGTATCAGGTGAGGCTGCAGTGCCGCATATTCCTCAGCTAGAACGGAACCTTCGGGCGCAGATCGTCCAATATGTAACAGCATTTGCAACACAGCCTGAAGAGAGCGAGCACAGAATGTCAGAGCTAAATGCCACAGCCACCCAGAAGCTCTTGAATTGAGGGATTGACAGTTGTGAAAATCGACACATGTGACAATATTGATCGTCGTGCGAACCCTACCCACATCGCCTCATTTACTTCCTAGCATAGATTGAAAATTGAGTAGCTTTAACATCACAATCAAACCATGCCCAAAATCGATCATGCTTCAGAAATTTGTTGGACCTGGGAAACAGATACATGCGTGTGCTTGAGCTCCCAGAGAAGACGTGGCAGAGACTGCATCCACTGCTTCTGAAATTGAAGGGGTACATCCACTTTCTCTCCATTGCCTTGCTGCAACATACACATGTTTCCTTGCAGGTCAGAAAAATGCTCGAAGTAGGATACACCATTTCTAGTCAGCGCCATCAATCTGACATCGTATTTTGAAAACATTAGACTCTATAGCTGGGGTATTCGATGCGGTATAGCTCAACTTGAAGAATAAGACACACAGCCGAACAGCTCCTTACCGGTAACAGAATTTCAGCCAATGCAGTTAAGCAAGAAACTTTGATAGCAGACTGGGGTTTGTTTGATTCGAATACTCTTGTAAAAGCCTGCACACGGCCTCGAGTATTAGAGAACTAGCATGCGGCTCTTTCTATGGTCACCAAGGTTGCTTCATTATTAGAGATTATTCAACGCAGAGCCATCCATTTCAACCACAAGCGTGAATTTGGATTCCGAAATGCATGGTGCATAAATAAGGAACAAAATTGCAAAGCCCACAAGGTCGTACCTGTAACAATCTGGTAATCCACTCGTCATCGACACACGATAGTACGCCAGGAAGATGGCTTACGAGCAACCTTACATGAGGCTCTGCAAGCTTGCTAGATACCACTCCTGCAGCCATTTCTGACGATGGCAGCATCTGAAATCTCATAATGTTAGGTCCGAGCAGAAAGCATCCTAATTCAAGCATTGCACCACAATTACATCGTTCGAGTTCGAAAAAAGTTCTCGTTCGGCAAGCTGCCTGAAGGATATTGCATGGCATCTAAGACAACAAACATAGAACTTATAAACGTTTAATTTTCAAATAACGAGCTGAATGACCTGAGCTAAATATACACACAAAAGAAATGTATGCATTGATTAATTCGTAACTTAATACCTCTACTAGGTAGTTGTGTAGCAGGTGCTTTTGGGCTGCTAAGTTTCAACCACATGTGTTCCACTATCTTCTATATCATATTTCAATGTTTGTATGAAGTCGCCGAGGAGCCAGTTAGTATAGAAAAATATCTTTACTAGTGAATTGCAAGGACATACCTCTCCGTACAAGGCACCTTCGTAATATTGAAGAGTTGCAATAGTGGCATAATGCTCATTTATGTTCTCTGATTCCTTGTTTAGAGGCACAATCATATGCAGCATGACCTCACAGATTCCCACATTCAGAGCTACAAGATCCTCCTCCACCTGAAGACATTACAGGTATCAACATTTGGCGATAGGTTCACGTTAGTAGATGCAAGAATGCTAGTTTGTAGTAGCTCAAAAATTGACAGGAATAATGCAAACCTTGGCCGGAAGACGTAAGGAAGGTGCAACAAGCGGGAAGGCAGCTAGCAAGTGCCGTTGCAAGGCTGGCAGATACTGTTGTCTCATCCACAAACGCATATCCCAGTCCTCTTCACCATTCCCAAATGAGGACGAACATCTTAATTTGTGCAAACCATTTCTACGCCCTTCAAGGCCGAAACATTGAAAGAGGAGAGAGAGAGCTTGAGTGATTGACAACATGCAGCTGAGGTTGACAGCATCAGGCATTGGACCCGAGCAAACTGTCGGTGCACAATCAGCCCAGCAATCTATCAGCACTGGAACAAGCGGCGCTGCCATTACAACCACGTTCCCTTGAACTCCTGGAGGTTACAGCAAATCAGCTCATTAGTCCTCCTTACAACATCTTCTTGTTCTCATACTTACTAAAACAATTACTTTGATTACGTCATTAGACAGATAGACTCGTACTGAACCATTCCAAATACCTATATTTTGAACTCTCTTGGATCCCACACCCGTTTGCTGTCCTGACCTTGCCAAAATGTATTGTTAGCTACTGAGCCTCCAACAAACAAAAGAAATCTCCAATAAGTCCTTGAATGAACATAGATTCCATTCAATACCGTGCATGCATTCACGTAAGTCTAATATGTAAGGAAATCGATGAGAGACAAACCGGATGTACGAGCCAAATGGCTTTCAATCGTAAGACTTACCTATGCCCTGTGCTTGGCCATCTACGCCCTGACTAGATTCAAACCGATGCTCAACTCGCTTTCCTTGAAAACCCAAGTATCCTTCTGGTCTTCTGCTATTATGTCCATGCAAAGCACTCATTTCAGTGGCTCCCTCCTGCAAAGTTTTGAGTTTTTGAAAACAATTAAGAACTGGCAACAGGTTGCCTCGCAAAAATTCATTTCCGAAGTTATGTTGACATCTGATGCAATATAGGATTGTTCAGAATCTGTACACTGACCTGTGTGATTGTAGAATACTTCTGACCCCAACAATGAGAATGAGTACCGTTCGTGGTGGAGCTGAAAGGTTGACTTGCCAAGCTTGCTTTCAGCGATATCAAGAAATTACCCAGGCTGCTGAGTACATCTCCTAGTCGGCTCACGGCCTGGCCACTTACACCTCCTTTCCCGAGAAGATCCACATAATGTTGCACAATCTGGCCACAAAATCCAGCTGCAGATACTCAGTAAAGCCGATAGAAGCCCAGAAGCCAACTGGCTTTACAGAATAAGGAGCTTGAGTCGCAAATAACCGCCACAATAACAGCTCAGTTGACTGCAAAGCACCTCTAGAGCACAAAAGGGGCGAGGGAACATTGAGCGTACATGGTAAGAAACTCGACCTGGCCTGAAAAAGACGCCACCACAAGATCTGGATAATGCTGAACGAGAAGATCCAGGAAGGAACATGCAGATGCTCGAACATCCATCACCAGATGTGTCATGGCGCTGCTCACATGAGCCATAAGCCCAGGTACAAGAGGTGCCATCATCCCCTACAAAACAAGCAGAACTTTAGCATACACAAATAAGCTTGTTCCAGCACTGAGCATGGCTACGTCTTTTCACCCTTTTCCGACAATCACCTCACTAAACCCAACTCTAAATATATACATCAATAGTTTGTGAGAACAAAACCTGAGGTAAGCCCGGCAAGATTGTCGTCCTCAACAGTAGCAGAAGGGTTTGCCGAACCGCCTTATCAGAGTCCGTGATACGAGGAGAGAGCTTTTCTACTACGGCCAGAGCATGCATCGGGAGCTCGGTAGGAAAACGGGTGAAGAGATCCTTCAATCCCATCAATGCTTCTGCAACACAGAAAGTTGTGGATCTGGATGAGACCTAAATCGCTTAATTATCCAACTCACGGAAACCGCAGCACGAGTCCAGGCACATACCTTTGCGGACCCGCTCACTGTAATGCATACTCTGAGTTAGAAGCTCCTTCAGGGTCTGCTTCCGCTGGTTGACAGCAACCCCATCCTTATCAGCCGCCACACTTTGGCCAGGGATAACAATAGCTGTGACCACAACCAGTTCAAACTTTCAGCAACCCGCCACACTTAAACATCCTGAAGAGAACACGTCTTCAGGCTTCTTAATCGACTACGATAGGAATTAGAAGATGCAAGGACTATTGATCAGCATAGTAAACTACCTTTCGACTTGAAATCTGTTCTTGTGGCATTTGACGGCGGAGGCAGCTTCCTCCCTACTTTCGTCTTCACTCTCTGCGCAAAATGAAATTGAAAACACATCAATAAATCGATTAACGGAAAAATGATGTCAATAAACCTGAACCCTCGCAATTGAGAGCTATCCATAATATTCAAGCTCCAGAACAAGAAAAGAACGAAAGGAATACGTATTGTTGGCCTAAACCCTAACACCTACAATGCCGAGATATCATTAAAGAGAGTGACGGAAACCGAATTAAAAGGCAGAGATCGAGGTGGTGCACCTTGAAGTCGATGCCGACACCTTTGGCCTTGAGAGCCTTTTTCCCAGTTTTCCATGGCGCCTTGCCTCCAGAGGCCGGCATAACGCCAGCTCACAGAAGAATGCTGCAAAACCTTTCTAAAACCCTTGCGCTTAAACACGTGAACGATGATAAGTCTTCAAGAAATGGTCACGAGAAAAGTGATTAGTGCAGTAACATCGATCTTTTCAAGTCCTAACCCAATCTTGGAAAAAGGTGAAGATTCAGGTTTGAAGACCAGAATACCTCATGCGGTCTTAAATTCTGAAAAGAGGTTCTCTGCAGGATCTAGTATCGCTAGGGTGAACTTAGGTCGCAGCGAATTAGCTAGTGAGTCGGCAGTAAGTAAAAGTTGGAAGTGTGCTTCGAGTACCTCTCAACGAGTTCGTTCGAAGCTCAGCCCCTATTGCCGTTGCAGCGGCAAAACAGTTGCAGGGATTGCATCCGGAGAATAGCTCTCCTGCCTAGGCAAGGGGAACTCCAGGGACTCCTGCTCCGCTGTTGACGGATTATCAAGTCCAGCAGGTTGACACTCCAGCTTCTGCAACCCTTTCTCGTGCAATCAAGTTGATTCTTCGACCGCTTCGAGAATTCAATTGGCTCTAAAACCTGACCCGTGAAAAATAAAAAGCCGATTACGCAATGACAGAAAGGACATGGTCCATGAAGGACGAGCATTAAACAGGAAGTCGACTAGTAATGCTGGAGAACAATAAAAAAAAGTTGAATCAAAAAGTTGATCGAGAAGGGTTGGTGCAATGTGGGAATTGCAGTGCCGTTCATTCGACAATTTGTTGAGCACAAGAGTGAAAAAATGCATTACCACCGCCGTCAGGTACTGAGCAATCGTGAAATTAGAAAGACAATGACTTACTTCTACTGTTGCGAGAAGATTTTCACAAGTTGCAAAACTGTAGGTCAGCTCAAGCAATTAATTCCAAGTCTTCAAAATCTTCCTCTAACTTACTTCTGAGCCCGCAGCAGGTGATGGAAAGAAGGGGCGAGAGCCGTCGAAGGTTGTGCTAGAGCTCGCTTAAACCCTGCCACTGTCGCAACAGAATTCGGTAGAATGAATTCTGTGCGACAATATTTCATCCCACATATACATTGAAGCACTCTACCCTTTCAAGAGATTGGAGCATGCCCAGCCCTGTGCTCCAGGCCGGGCCGCTGGGCTGCGTAAAAGCTCAATCAGGGCAAAAGGAGAATGGAAAAGACCAATCACATTTTCTGATAAGCCGGTTAAAAAATAAAAAGATAAAAAAATAAAAAATCTGCCATAAAATCTCTGCCACATATAATTCTTCCATTGGTTAATGGGGACACTAAAATGTGAGTGAAAGCAGGGGATAATTTTGAGTTATGATGTGCTAAAATTTAGGAGGGTTCAACCCTCTTCGTCGGGTTACATGGATCCTGCGTGGGTTGGGGTTCCTCACACTCCTAACAAGGCTCCATTCTTTGGCGCATAATGCAGATTGGACGTGCTCTTACAGTAGACATGACACTCTTGACTCTTGCCTCTTTTATAAGAGTACGAAGGACGAAGAAGAACACCAAACTTCTAGGGATTCGCCCTATCCTTGATAATATGCCTTAGATTTGCTTTTGTAGAAACTTCTCCACTTCAATCGAACAATTTTGTTATACATTGGTGTTGAAAACCTTGCGCAAAACTTTTGTACCAATACATCTCTTGATAGTGTTTATGTTATGTTTTGATGTTGAATACCTTGTACGAAACTTTTGGTACCAATACATCTCTTGATAATGTGTATGGAAATCTAATTTATGCAAAGAGTCAACTCTACCAAAGAAGGAGAGAAAGAAAAATTGATAAGAATTCCGTAGTATGGACTAACTAAAACAAGATTACATACATGTTAAACGAAACCTCCAAAGTTGAACAACATTAGATTTTCTACATAATTTCTTCGAATTTTGACAATTTTTCATGTAAAGAATGTTGATTATTTGCTGTGAGCAAATGATATTATATTATCACTTCTTGTGCATATAGTACTAAAAGATGCAATATGAAATTTGGCTGCATGTTTTGATGAGGTCATCATGTGAGAACAGATTGCGATGCCCCACTTGCAATACACATACTTCCAGCCAAAGCAGCAGGAGATCACAATAAACATCTCACTCCAAAATTAGGATGTGACTCGAAACACATTCTTTACTTTCCTTTCAAGCTCCAAAATTGAGTGCACAGAAACGACTCCCATACAAACGACAAATAGTCATGAAGATATACGAAACACGATTGGAATTGTTCTGGTAGCAATTGGTGGAGTTTATCTTACAAAGGTCCCAGAGGAACAAAATCTGACATGACCGCCTTATTCCTTTGAAGGACCAAGTCCTAGATACTTGAACACACCATATCCGGCGGCTCCCGCAAGAAACAGCCCTACAGTTGGAGTGAAGGATGGATACAGCTTGTCTACTAAAAATTTGTCCCACTCTTCCGGCAAAAACCCTGCACTCCAATCACCATGCACACATCAGGGACATGCAATGTTGCTCATCATGTCATCGCTAGAATGAGGAGCGGCAAATCCAGATACACAACCAGACCTCCGTCACCCCAACGAAGTGAAGAGGTTAAAACTAACGATGAAATCTGACCATCAAACTCTGCTATCCCAACGGATGTTACATAAGAAGTTCCACATATGCGAGAGGGATCCTACATTGTAAAGATTTCACACTGTCTAGGACAGATGTTTATTTTACGTCATCTACCGAGAACCTTTCTAAATCTGCACGCAGTACTCAAATCATGCCTTCCTTGATGCACTAGAACCCACTTTCATCTGCTACCAGAAACTACATGACCTATGCTTGGCGATACGAGTAAATACTTACAACTCCTGCTCTACTGTGAAAAATCACCCTCACGTTCCTGAGCAGCATTAGGGCGTGTCGAAGCTGGCTTACAAAAGATGGAATCTCTCAGAAACGCTACGAGGAATGCAGTATCTTGAGGAAAATAAAGCTGGTGTATTACTGTAGATAAACTCGTAAATTGCGGAGCAGAATTGGCCAGGTATGACAACTTTGAAACAGAATGATTTGCTTACCAAAACTGGCACATGAACTTAATCAAACAAGCAGGATAATTCAGGCCATCACTGAGAATAGTACAGCACACACAAGCACAGGTACAAAGAGAAAGCCCAGATTACGACCAAGTGACAGAGATAACATGTGAACCCTAAATTGAGGCTGGTGCAGGGACAAGGAGACACAACGTACCTGAGGCAGCTAACGTGAGGCCCTCGACGAAAATGAGTCCAAACAAGAAGGTGAGCGAGACCACATAGGCGGTCTCGAGTTGCGACACTTTATTATCTGCGGGAGCAGACTGAAGCAGGGGCGCCTGCGGCGCACTTCGGCGAATGGTGCCGGGCTTCTTCTTCTTCTCCTTAGTGGAAGCAGGTGCTGGCCTGGCGGACGCGCCAAACCCCTTGGACGCATCCGTCACAGCTGCAGCTCCGGACTTGCCATTTTCACCCGCTGTGGATTCCCCTTTCTCGGAGCCAGCTCCGCCTTCAGCTCGGACTCTCACCACCCTTGCAGACCTCAAATGGTACAGCGAGGGAGAGGGTACGTGAATGCCGAAGCCATGCGACCTGGATGAGGAAATGCTCGGAAGGGAAGAGAAGGCCACCTGAAGAGCACAGGGTGCGGAACACATGGCTCTCTCTCTTGCTTGCACCGATAGAAATCAAGGATGCGAGAAGGAAGATTGGGGATCGGAATTCAATGCGATGCCATGCTCGCACCGCTCCAGAAGCGAAGCTGCAAAATTGACGAGCAAAATTGAAATTGACGAGGTAGGGCGGGAGCTAGAGTTTGATAAGATGGGTGAGCCATCACTCCGTTTCCTTCACTTCACTCGCCATTCGAAGGCCAGTTTGCGTTGCACAGATTGTTACAACAAGAGCTTGTGATAACGAAGCAATCCCATTGCCGTGATTGGCGTATACCCCTTTTCCTTAAGGAATTTTATTTTAGTCCAGCGAAAGTAAATAACACCCAATATCACTTTCCCTACCGAATTAACTTGTGCGCTTGGAATTTCTCCATAGCAAGAATGCGGAGTTTATACCAAGCATCATTGTTTCAGCATTTCAAAGAGCAAGCGCTCGGATTTCTCATGAAATGCCAACTTGAAGATCAAAATGCATGTGTGCAGAACCATTTGGTGACAGTCTGCTTTCTGTTAGATAGATAGATATGATAGATAAAAACTCCGGTCCTTATTACAGGGCCGGCGTGAATAAAGTGTATGTTCGTCTTGCCAATGAGCCGGTGCCCACCGGACAGAGGGCCACTGGTGCAAGACTATTCACCCCTTTCGGGAATAGACACTATAGTAACCAAAATAAAGGGGAGGATCCCGACGTGGATCATATGGGGTATATCTGGTGTTTTGAGTGTGTTATGGACGCCAAGCCATGATTCTAGGTTGATTGGAAAGGATGTTTGTATTGCTAATAAACGGTCCGGGTTCGATTCTCGATGAATCCGTTTGAGCGTTTAGTGTGATCTACATGGCTTGGTGCTACTGGTGAGTTACTCATAGGCAGGAAATTTGTACTAATCAATCGGCCCCGTCTCATCTACCTGAGACAATTGCTAATCTTCTGTGAGAAGTGGTTTGCACCATTACTCCACCCCCCTTTAATTTATTGTTAGGTTATTGTTGGTATTGTTTGGTTGTTATCAATTTTATTTTTATGTAAAATAATTGATCCTGCATGTTGAATGGCAATGGTATTTATTTCGTGAAATGTACGTTCAGTGCATGTTTCCGATAATTGAAATTTATCTACGAGTGTTTTTATTGATGGTTTGTATGATGTGCCTCGAGCGCCCGATGTAATGACGATCAGTGGGTCAACTTTCCATCCTAAGTTGCGGATGTTAGTGATAAGTGGTTGGTATTTTTTGGTTTTGTTATTTATTGTTTCTTGTGGAAATCTGTCGTTGCAGTAAGTAAATTCAATGAATTGGATTATGAGGTTTTCCAAGGGGTGTAATGGTGGGTTACTATTATGTGGGAGGCCTTTTACGCATAAGATGTCTGGTTTGAGTCGTTTTTGAGAGTCTGAATTTATAGGATTTGACCAATATGCGTTAGATAATTCGTGGTCAATATCCGGGTTTGTGGTCCATTTATTGATGTTAGGGAATTGGGTAGCAAGTATTTCAAGGTTATTATTGTAGTCATAGTTGTGTAAGTATGTTTGAAGACATCGGACTGGGCCTTTATCCGGGCGTGTCAAGGGTCCGGGCCATACGTATTTTTGGTAGTAGAATGGCATTGTGTGTGCAAATTTGTGGGGTTTTGTAGCTATTGAGTATTTTTTAGTGGCGCCTACTTTTGCAAGTTTGTCTGCATGTTCGTTGCCAGTGATGTTGATATGTGCGGTTATGAAATATAGTGGGTTGTGTGCGGTTTTTGAGCATTTCAACCATTTTTGCCAATATGGTTTTATCGGCATGATTGTGGTGTGTGGAGGGGTGTTGAATATGTGTATTAAGATTGTAAAAACAGTTGATGCAGTCTATAAAGATATATGTAGGTTCATTTGGGTATTTGTTGCTAATTAAGTGGAGTGTTGTATATATAGCCATTAATTTGGCTCGAAAGCATGTTTGAAGGCCAGGAAGTCTTTCTGATAGTTGCATGTCCGGTTTCGTAGAATTGTAAATGTCGTATCTGACTTTTTCTTTTTTCCAGTGGCCATCTGGAGCTTCTTTGGGGGGTATGAAGGAGCCATCCGTATAGTAACTCTGTTGCGATTGGAATTTTAGTAACGGGTTAGTTACAAATGGTGGAAGAGGGGGTATATCTGTGGTTGAGGGGGTTGTGGGTGTGGTGGAGGATATAGTTTTTTATTCCAGTGTTTGTTTTTATTGACATTAGTATTAAGTGGAGTTGGCGGAGCTTGTTGTATAAATTGGTGTGAGATTTGCATAGTGACAATGGCATTTTTGATGTTATTAATTTATTGGGATGTGCCAATATGGTTGCTTTGGTGGTGTATGCATATGATAGAGATTGCGAGTGGTTCAGCAATTGGTTTGTATTTCTGCGGGGGTCATGGTATATCGTATGTGATGGGATTAGCTGTGAAGTGAGTTATTACATGTGTATCAGGGAAAGGTCCATTGTGCGGGGTTGAGTTTTGATACCAGTTCGCATCTGGGGTAACTAATATGGTAATTGCGTTTTGGTCATGTTTGGCTGCCAGTCTTGCCCAATGGATAGCTTGTTGAGTTGTTTCGGCATTGTGTGGGTGTGCGTAATCTATGCCTAGCCATTTACATTGAAAGGCAGTGCCGCAAGATCCAAAATTTTTATCTCGAGCAAAAGGTGAGAAGTATTTTGAGATTTGTATGGGGCATGTAATTGGTGACGAAAAATATAAGTGGGTGATATTGAAGGTACTTATGATTTGGTCAAGAATGCACGTGGGTAGGGTGCATGTGGTGTGGTGTCTGTTTTGGGGTTTTTTTTTTTTTTTGGAGGTTTGGGCTTTGTATCTTTGCTATAACCATACTAGTTCCGTTTCGAAAGATTGCGTGTGTGGTACGAGGCCGTAGTTGTGGGTTCTATTCCCCATGCCGGCGTGGTGCTCACCACTATAGTCCACCCAACTATTGTGGAGGGTCTTTGGACCTTGTTGTATGGGTACCTCAAAGCCCTTTGGGGGGATACTATGTCAAATATCTTCAAGGCATTAGTAACTAGGCTAGAAACTAGCGTAGTTATAGTGTCCACCCTCGAGAGGGGGAAGTAGTATTGTTCCAATTTCCCCTTGTCCGGTGGCCATCGGGATATTAGCATTACGAACGGACACTTCATTCACGCCGGCCCCTTAGAAAGAGACCGGAGTTTCTATCTATCTACGAGGCCGTGTGGTTTGTTTAAATTTGTATGAAATTGTTGCCATAGCCATTGTAACCTCTTGGTAGGAATGGTGATGAGATATCGTCCATTATCTTCGTAGAGGTGAGTACTTTGCTTTCTGTTACAAATTCTATGGACAAATTGAAAGGCATGTCCTCAAATTTCTAGACAACAATTATCCTACAGAAAAGATATCCATAATATTAGAGATGTGGGTATACAATTATGAATTTGAGGCCCATTCAATGAGTTTTGGTTAGAGTTTTGTTAAACTTTGTGGATTGATTCTTCTTTTCATAGTGTATTGTAAGTATAGAAATTTTTTATGTAGTAAATAATGTATGTAGGTTGAGAGTTTTTAGCATGAAAGGTTGAATCTAGACGCCAATCAAAAAAAGCCTATTGATATATGCAAGTGTAGAGAGTGAAGCCATGTCCCTTGTGCAGTGTGAAGTGTGTGATATTGCACGATTATAAAAATAAGAAACTTTGTCAAATTATATGTGATGGTTTGATACTTATACACCATCTACTAAGTAAATAGGTGTTTTATAAAGGCTTAATTTCTTGGGACTAGATAAAAGAAAAAGGTGATCATGTGATACTGTAACTTACTCATATCGTAGGTAAAGTATGGTGAAACAACCTATTGTCGTGCACTTAAGGGAAATTGAGGGAATCTATATACTTGGAAAGAGAAATGAGTGGATTACTATTTTTCAGGGATGAGGAATAGGAAAAGACTCATTTTCCCTATTTTTGTAGTTTTAAAAAAAAATACACATAATTAAATACAATTCTAAGGTTAGATCTTCATGAAAAAAAGAATCTTGGGTGCACGCCTTTAGGTAGGTGCCCGCTTATAGGTGGTTTCACCATACCGTAAGTTCAAACAGGAGATGCCACCATCTTTCTCCTTGAGGAAAGTCAGTCAGTGGATGACATTCGCACAAATTGACCACATCCGTGTATATCCGGGTCCCGGAATGGTATGACATGTATCCTTGTACAGTATACCCGGGAGGCAAGTTCCTTCGCTTGGCATTCCGACCAGCGCAAAAACTTCCGCCTGGAAATTTGAATCTCATGCAATTGTTATTCCATTTTTCTTAAATTTGGCCGGAGCTTAATTTCTGATGATCATTTGCACAATTAGCTCATGCTCGTGAGCTGGGGCGTCAATTAGAAAATCGTAACGTCTTTTCAAATTAGAGACGGCAATGGGAGTTGCGGCTAGTGCTGCTGAAGGATCCATAATATTGGTGATGGTGGTGTGCCACTTCACGTGATTGCGATGTAGTTTTGAGTTCGTGAGTACACATTCGGCGATGGCTATGATGAGATTCGAATCATTGGTACGAAATTCAGGTGACGGTGGGGGATGAGAAGAGGATTGCCTGAAGCGCCTAGTAACGAATTTGCACAAATTTGAGATGGCATCGGGGCGGATTGGTCGTCTTCCGAAGGCGGTAGCCAGCCAGTTGCGATCCCACACCGTCGTCGCAAGCTTCGAGCAAGCAGTGGAGGAGCTTGTTTGCAATAGCTTAGACGCTGGCGCTACCTTGGTGTGTATCCATTGCGTGCTTTTGATGTTGTGCTATTTTCTGATTAAACCCTAAGAGCACATCGACTCGTTCTTAAGGAGTAGAATCTGAATCTTACTATTAGAATTTTCGGCTATTGACGCTGTAAGGCACGAGTTACGTGGAGTAGTAAATCCGTGTGAGTGCTTTGTAGGTGCGTGTCCAATTTGATGGGGGAGGAGCGTGTGTGAAAGTGGAAGATGATGGTGAGGATCGCGAATGCATCAATATTCTGCTCTGGACTCTGTAATCAGAACGGTGTACATTTTACTATGTGAATTGCAATTTCATATTCCGCTCTATCAGCTACACTACAACTAACTTCCTCTTGTGCATGTGTTAAAGATTGGGGATGGAACTCAACTACGTTGCTTCTGAGAGGTAATTGATAGCGATCATGCAATGTGTTGTCTCTGGCTGCAGGGCACGGGATGTCACGAGATGATTTGGAGCTCGTCGGAGTGAGACATGGTAAATGTTGATCGAATATCTCCACCAATCTGGATATCTCTTTCGTTCGCGTTAGATCATCAGTTCGAAATTCTTGTCCATATTGTGGCCATGATGCATTTATTCTGTCTAATTCGATTCTTTAGTTTCGGAAACGCTGAGAATGACGATCATGTGTGGAAAGTGTAGCAACTTCGAAGCTGCGGACGGTGGAAGAGCTGGAAGCAGGAATATCAACCTTAGGGTTTCGTGGAGAGGCTCTCAGTTCACTTGCGGACATTTCTATCTTAGAAATTACCTCTCGAGTGCAAGGCTGTCCTCATACGTATTGTAAAATCATGCAGGCAAGCTACCCTGAGTTGGTCCATTTTTGTTTTGTCCTGTAGCTTAAATTAGGACATGCTTTGCTTCTTTGCTTGGTATGGTTTATTGCGTTTGCCTCTTAAGTTGTACCAAATGCGCTCCAGCTTGGATTATGAGCAGATCTGCTTCCGATTAGCATTGTTCTAGGTCTGAATATTGCTTCGGTTTCAATCAGTCATGTGGATTGACAGGGTAGTAGTGCTATTTCTCTGAAGCTTTCCAGTCAGCAACGAGCCAGGGGCACATCAGGTTTCCCATGCCTCCTTTGTTTTTTAGTTCCTTATATTTGATCCTGGGTTCGGTTAACGCCCCTTGATGCACTCTAGATGACCTTGTTCCGTTAGACACTGTCAAGGGAAGTGCCATTTAAGAGCATTTTCTAACCTAAACTCTGCCAATTGTAACATCACTTATACTTGCAAAGTATTTCCGAGGTAACCTTTACTAGGGACAGTACTTGCAGTCGGTGAGTGTTTCTTCGTCGCTGCACTTACTATCTCTTTGTAGTTTTGCTCTAGTTCGTGCCTTCTTATATTGGGCTTTGTGAGGAGATGCAGAGAGTTTACGTCATCGTTATGTGCTTCATTCCACCGATCGTTGTCTGAGCTAGTTTTAATGTACTGATTTTTTTCCAGTCGCAGTTCGAGATATGTTCTACAATCAACCCGTTCGAAGGAGACTCTTTCAATCTAAGTGAGTCTACTATTCTCTCAGACTTTAACCCATAATGATGAGAATTCTGGCAGGGCGCGCTTGAGTTACGCCCTTACTTGAAACTGTACAGCATATTCACGATTGCTGGGACTCTTGATTTTGTAGCTCTCGAAAATTAGTGCAGTCCGTAAAGGAGCGGATTGTGCGCATGGCTCTGGCTCATATGGATGTGTCATTCATCTTAACAGACGTGATGAGGTATGTTGGGTCACTTCACTTCTGTGCAAATGAAATTAGTGGTTCAACAACATGTAGCATGGGTTAACTGCTTCAATTTCAGTCTACGCCATCTGGTACTCCAATTCTCTTCCTGGGCTGCAGACATTTCCAATTCCAATTTCCCTCTGTTTATGGACATGTTGTACGAAGATTGAGTTCCTCGCTTTCAGGGGGGAGGAAGCGTTGCATATCCGCCGGCACACGACCTTGTATGGCACTCTGCGAGATGTTTTCGGTTGCGAGTTTTCTCAGGGACTGAAAGAAGTCGATTTTGCCAAAGGGGGGCTAAGGCTTTCGGGTTTCCTCTCCAGATCCTCGACCTGCACCTTTTCGAAGGTTTCTTCATTTCTCTTTCACTTCCTAGGCGTTGCAATCAATATCTCCAAGGTTGACTGAATTCTGCATGTCTTTTCTGCTGGTCTGACACTCCGGTTCGTCCTTTGCAGGCAACACAATATTTGTGTATCCATGAAGTTCTTCTGTTGAGTAAAGAAACGTTTTTCGTGATGAAGATAGAATGTCACACGACGGGCCGATTGATAGTAGTCATGCTCGTTTTCTTCCTGCCAGTTTGCATCCTTAATCGACATAACCAGATATTAACAACCGATTTGTTCACAAAACCCCCCTTCATAAACTCTTGAATCGTTGGGGAAAGAGCAATGGCGATGTGTGTGATGCAGAACATAAAGCGTCGGAGAAGCTGGTCACATCTTCGAACAAGAAGGCTTACCCTGCATTTGTCTTAAACTTGAGCTGCCCATTGTCGGAGTACGACATAACCTTTGAGGCCACGAAGACGTATGTGGAGTTCAAGGTGGTTTCTGCAGTTCCAGTTGTGGTCTCTCCAATTTCTTGATAGTTCTCATCCTTGGCAATAGTGGTTCATACTTAATTCTGCCGCGTCCTTGCAGCTGACTTTAAGCTGTTGATGATCAGGACTGGACTCCTGTCCACAACTTTCTGGAGAATGTGCTCCGGGCAAGTTGGGGAGGTGGAAACGGGAAGAGAGAACAAGGTAAGGTTGTGAAGAAATAGATCTCAGACTGTTCTCTCTTCTACTCAATTTAGTAATTTGATTGTTTACTCGATCATCATTCCGGCTTGTGTAAGCAATGGTCCTATCTTAATTTTCGTCACAATGGCGAAATTTCAAGCAGCTATTACTCTTTTAATTCTTAGATCTATAAGAGTCCTACATCTTGGAGCTCCGTGCACTCGGATGTCACATTTTGGTGCTTCGCAACATGCCATTTGAACGAATATTTCCACCCTGACTTATGCGGTGGTGTTTATGTTTATGTGGACACAGAACTCCAGATGGGTGGAAAGAAAAGGTCTTGGTGTGCAAGTAACTGTGTCAGGGAGTCGAGCTCAGGAACCAATTCGAAGCGTGCTCGCGCTCAAACAGTTGACGATGAAATCAGTGTAGTCCCCTCGCAAGTTGATTCTGTATCTGTGCCACAGCTAGGCTGCATTAGTTTCAGGAATAATAACACACTGGCTCTAGGCGAATATGGGAATGAAGTGAGAAATCCTCTTAGAGGTAATATTGAGATTGAGACGTTGACATGGGGAGAATTGGCTAGGCCTGGTCCTGTGGAAGAAGACGTGGGCTGGCTAGATACAGAAATAAGTATACCGCCGCATACGGAAATACAGAACAATCATTCATCACCGGCTTACTCTTCTCCGGAGTTGCTGTGTCTAAGCAGCCCGCACATTTCAATGCCTTCATCACCAGCTTTGAGTGAGGGAAGCTGGGACGATAGATTCAATGCCTGTCACGGGGCTGATGACTCTGCAATAGAAGTGAGCTCTGCAAACACAAACTGCGGCGCACTACAACCTCCTTGCCATTCCCTAGACACTGAAATAAGTGACATCTTTCAGGGAATGAACGTTCCACCATTGAGGACAAGGGAACCTTGGATATCGCCAGATAGAAGTTCTGATTCCATGATATCTCTGTTAGGAGAGACGAATAATAGGAGGCTATCTACCACTGTATCCCCCGTGAATATGTTGCTGTTATCTTCTACTTCGTGGAGCGAACTAAATATGGAGGGGCCAATTGGAGAAGACTTGGCCACTGATTCACATACAGATGTTGAGGAAGTTCACTTCCGTCGTGATTTGCATAGGTGGTCTGACAGAGTTGAAAAGCCCTTGAGACTATCGGACGATTATGCTGCAGAGCCTTGCCAAGAGCTCATTTTGTCAGGTAGGATGACTCTCTACAGGCCTATGAATTATCATGCTGTGTGGTCTTTAGCTTGATGTCAATATGTTCCAAAAGATGTAACGGAAGAAAGCTTCTCGGCACTGCGATCAATGACTCACAGTTCTCCCTAATGGCGAATGATGAACAGTTAATTGCTGTTCGGATAATGCCAGCCATACTGCGAGTATCAGCATCACGGTGGTTACTTAAGAATATTACTCTAAATGCTTCATCTTGAATCTTGCAGGCGAGTATCGATTTGATTGTACGACCAAATGTTCGACCGGAGTGGACGAGGGGCAGGAGATTAATAGGATGAAAGTAATTAGCTTGGACGAACTCGACAATGCCATACGAGGTCAATCCGGTTCTCAAGGTGAACTTGCTTCTCATTATTGTTCTAGTGTACTCTAACGTTAATCTGAGAGGATAGTTAAAGTTTTGAAGACTCGAATACCTATATAGGTGTTGTAGGTTAAGTACGAAGCTTAGGTTAATCAAGCAACCACGTGCGAAGCTAAATCTATCCAGTTTCCTCCTTTTCTTGTCATCTAGCAGAGTGGAGTATCAGACCTTTTGAAGAAGCATCTGCGCACGAGTGTTCACTTTCCAAGTTCCGGTCCAGTGACGAAGGAAATGTTCATCCCAACGAGGACCTAGCACCTGTGGCTTCTTTGTTCAAGGTGTTCATTCTGATGGTTACTAGACGACTGTAACCTGCTGCATGCTTTTTAGTGTCGTAGTAAATGTCCATCTGCTTATATCAGTGCTGTCTTGGTACAGGGCTGGACAAACCCTTGCATGCGAGCAAATGTAGATGACAACATACTGGATGTGTCAGCTGGTGTATTGGCATCATGCAACAAATTACTGCAACCCAATATGGTCACTAAGGAGAGTCTACAAAAGGCACGTGTTCTCCAGCAGGTGGACAACAAGTTTATTCCAATTGTTGCGCAAAATGTCCTACTTCTGGTTGACCAGGTTTGGAACTGCAGCCACTTGGTAGGCATTTGAGTGAGTTTGACTTCAATCGAGTGAGCCGTTCTATCTAGTCAGGCATCCGAGAAATATGATGTCTCGACAGCAGTCACATGGCGGTATCAGCTCAAGTCTTCAAACTGAGTCTAAGTGTCCTTGTCTTCCTAGCTGTGAAACCGAGTCTAAGTGTCCTTCTTGTCTTCCTAGCTGTAATACTAAAAGCAGGTGATATTGGTCGTGCAATATTTTTCAGTAAATTTTTTTTGAAGAACGAGCGTCGCAGGACATCTTTCTCATGGATGCCTCGTATTTTGTTGAGTCTCTTAATGACGTTCGCCATGTCATGCGTGCTGCATTTTCCCTTGATTGTTGTGGGTTAACGTAAGTTCTTGGTGGAGCTGCTTCTCAGCATGCCGCAGATGAACGTATCCGATTGGAGGAGCTTCGAGCGGAAGTATGCCCCTTTTACAATTTGTCTTTAAAAAGGCAACTCGTCTGTTATATAATCCTGCACTTTCTTATCTAGTTAGACGATGCTTACGTAGGAAGAGGTCAAGAACTATATCATGTTAATTATATGGACCGTATTATGTTGTTTGTAGGTGCTAGCAGCAGGGAAAAAGCAGTGCAGCACGGTGTTGAGTTCCAAACATAATATTGTAAACTTCTCTACTCTTTGTAATTCCATTTGACTTATTACTATACAATATCGTTTCGCAACTGGACTTTAAGTACTGTAGTCACTGGGAGAGTGCAAATTTTCAGGCACTTGGCCTTGGAGAGCAGCAAACCTTGCATGCATATCGAAAGCAGATTGAGGATTGGGGGTGGCGTGTTCAACCAGTTTCTGATGCTCAGGGTTTCAACAGGACTTCGTGAGCTCTCTGAAACCGCCACATAGTTGTGTTATCTGAATGTGACGACCCGTAGTGTACACCTGGAACCAATAACAAGTACTTGAATCAAGAATCAGTAGGTCCTTTCAGAATCATGCTAATCCTTGCAACTCATAAACCATATAGGGCTCTTGATTTTATTCGAAGTAAACTAAAGCCCAACCTGTGGTGTTTATCTAGGGTGCGGAACAACGCGACTTGCAATCTTCAACTTACCGCAGTATGTCCACCCTTCACCGAATTTTTTGAGTTATATAATGTGCTGCACTTTCTGTATTTCATGTCATGATATTTAATAGCTTGACTTGCAGCGCAGGTTCCGAGCATCTTAGGAGTAAGCTTGACAGGAATTGATCTGCAAGAATATCTTCAGCAGGTTTTCACTTATCATCCCATTATCTCTCACCCTACTGAGACTCACCTGTCTAATCAGAATGGTTTTCATTGACAAGTTCGTCACCGGCGTTGTGAGTATTGATTGAACGATCCTCGGCTTGCAGCTTGAAGCTACACAGGGAGCTTCGGTACCTCCCCCAGCAGTAATCAGGGTGCTGAATTATAAGTCATGTCGAGGTATATCACCGGGACCTATACGAGTGATTCAGTGGAGTGATTACCCTTCTGTGACAACTATTGTACTCGAGTTGTGGTATGAGGCTTATTGAACCAGTTTCTTAATCGATGCAATACTACCAGGTGCTATTATGTTTGGAGACCAGTTGTTACCCTCAGAATGTGGGCAGATTCTCAGTCACCTCAAGCGCACTTCTCTCTGCTTTCAGGTCTGATCTCATCTCTCATGTTCAACTAAATACATGGTCGCGAAAATAAACTGAGCAATACAATTTTAGTTGTTGTTCCTCAGATGATATTGGAGTTCTTAGAGAATCAAGCATTCGCGTTCCAAAAATAACTGAACCGATTCACTAATTTTCTGCATACTATGTTTCATTTGAAGCCAGAATTGAGATCACTAAAAGTTGTCAAGCACTATGCGTCTGTTAGCCATAAGATAATTAATATATGACAGATAAAAGTCTCAGCCCTAGAAATTGCTATGAATATGCTTAAGCATATGATAGTGTTTGTAAGCCTATCGGGTTTCTCTGGACCACATTGTAGGTTACGGCAGATTATTCACACTTTCGATGGCTATCAAAGCATATCAAGGACGTCATCTCGGAGGCATCAGAAAGCATCTCGAAGTTGGTCTCTCTGCATTATTCGCTAACTATTTATTCTGCTTTCTCAATTGACACTGCAGTGTGCACACGGACGGCCCACAATGGTGCCGCTTGTTGATCTTCGAAACCTCCGACGACAATTTGAGCCACCAACGTCGACTGGCTCGCAGGCTAATGCTGGGGTCAGTTGGCATAAGTTGACGAAACGACCTCTTTCTTTGGCACGAGCACGTGAACGCCTTCATCAATAGAAGCTCACTCTCTTATTCTCCACAACGGTCAACCAACAACTGAGGGTACGAAGCCGATGTACTTACTATCAGCGTATCATTATAATTAGTTCCTTGAAGTGCAAGACTGCCGGTTCAGATGTAGGATTTGTTGTCACGGTCGGTAATCAATTCAATTATCGCAAATGTATACTACTAGGTGAAGTGTATATAGGCATCGATAGAACAGAGTAAGCAGACAGGATAAGATCATTAGTTGGCAATTGCCAGGGTTCAAGCAAGATACAAGCAGGTATCAACTACTCGCTGATATCTCAGTATCTCGCCACTGTGCCACTCAAGAATATAGTATATTCATTTATGGTATTCAAACCCACTTCATGAACACAGAACGTACACTATCTGGTTCCTCGAGTTGCTTACTCGTCATGCCCATGAGCAGAATCTTCGCAGCTGACAATGGATAGATACACCATAATATACATGATATGTGAGGTGACTTATCTTACGTATGGAAATGAGGAGTTGCATCACATTTGTACTGTACTGTACAGTTCTGCTTGATAAACGTCATTTGTTAGAGTTACCTAGGATGGTAGTCCAGTAACTGATGACTCAGAAAAACATCTTATTCATTGAAAGGCAAACATAACATTGTGCATATTGTAAATTATCCTCCAAATTCGTAATTCTAAGCCTTTGCTGCAGCAATTTCTGTTCAGATGAATGGATTTTTCTGAAATCCACAATCATAAAGTTGACATCATTCTAGAAGACCTTGATCCTCATCTTGATTATTCATTGCCGGTTGGAAAGGCTCCTCAAATGCGTAAGTTGGCAGCTGCAAGAGGTAAGAGACCATGTGAGAATAATCAAGTGCGCCTCCATAATCTCATCAAGTCTCATCCTATGTGCTCTCCTCCTAACACTTTTCTGTCACACGAGGTTGCATTCAAATGTGATATGGGTGAGCACGCCGAAGGTCCTCGGAATCCTTTGACTAATCCTCTCATGTCACTATTACCCGCAACAATCTTCATATGAAAGAAGCGCAAGTATTTCAAACACATACCACAATATATGAATTGATTGTAGTCCAAGCTGATGCGGCCTTGTCGAGTGGTATCAAATGCGGAAAAAAGATTCCTATGACAGGGCCACTTTTGTCAGTCGTGAAGCTAATGAACTCAGAAGGATCACTTCTCTCTGGAACGAAAATCATGATGAACTACAAACGTGTGGCTTGAAATTTACAATTCATTAACTTCAACATGTAAACAAACCCTGACAATAACAGTCTCCACGGCGGAACATAGACTTCTTGACCTGGTATACAGTAAAGAGTTCTGCTCAGGAGGTTTACTTGGCCGATTGCAGAAAGATACAAATCGAGATAAAATCATGCTCTTCGAATTTCCCTAATCGCCTGGGATCGAAGCTCTGAAAATCCAGGCCCCGATAAATCCACATTACTATTCATCATGCTCTCGGTGACGCCGGTCATTAAATTGGTCAACCATGCGTCTCTAAAACGCTGCATAGAAAATCTAAAAACAGGCCAATACTCTAACAGAGGAATTTGTACTACATGTCACACCTGGCAAGTCGTGAGGAATGAGGGTTGGTCCAGAGAGAACCCCGCTTGATGTAACCCCTGCACATTCAATTCTCTGCGTATGAAATCCTCTGTTGGTCTAATTGTTGTTGGTATCTTCCGACTTGATTCCAAGCAAGCACGGAAGTTTGGCAAGAGATTGGCAAAATCGTAGTATAAAGAGCCGTAGAAGCACAATAACAAGCTGGGAATCACATACCATGTACACTTCATTCAAAGAAATTGATTGTTGATTCCTGCAAACGCAAGCAACCAGAGATTCTTAAACTTGAAAACTTTCTGAGTGTAGGCATATGGCACTCTTGTACAGAACAAATGATTGATATATCATACCTTGCAACATTTGCAAATGCGGAGTGCACCTGCATTTCAAGAGCCTTCAGCTGTTATTTAGTCTGTACGTAGACTTTCATTGCAGCAGTCCCAAATTGAAAATCCAAAGACCAGATAAAGAATAGCACATAAAATGTCCAAACGCACCGAATTGAGAAAACCGTGAAGACTAGTGAACTCTGCATTTTCCAACAAGCTGCCATTAGGAATGTCAAAGTCATTTGGAGCTGCTGTCTCCTTGATGTAATGAAAGAGATGAGTGATTCTACCTTCAAAAGACATGGCACCATTTTGATCAGCATCGTACATTCTGTGCAGAACATGAACCAGACAATTGTGAGCTAGAAAGGTAAGTCTGCATTCTAATATTCCCACATAGGATTTACAAACTTAGTGATGGGGAGATTGATGTTTATCCAACAGAGCGGTACATCAACATTGAGATAACGCTGAGATGATGCTTGTAACCAAACAAGTGAGTTGATGCTAAAGGAAAACACCTGATACTTGATTACGAAGTGCAGCAGAAACTTGTGACCCACAAACTGTGAGAGCTTACTCATGGATACCTTATCATTTGTGACACGATTGATTTCGGGAATCTTAGGTTTGATGCTTCCAATGCTATCTGTACACAGAAGTTACATGCCAATTGCGAATCAGAACCTGTCGCCAGTATACAAGAATAAAAAACACCTACAAGAGCATTTGCAGCGAGCACATTAGAGTGTTACTTCACTGCTTAATTCGCACTAATTCAGCTCAATTGCAAAGCACAACACCTGCAAGCTCTTGAATTCAATACAATATGCTCGAAAGTCTCATCTCCACTTCATACTTGCTAATCCCCCATCATTTTTAACCCCGAAGCTCGAATAAAGCAAGCATCGAAGAGCTGTGGCTACTTTTCTGAGCGCAAGTAAAATTTATTGAGCAATGGGTGTTTGAGAACAAAATAGATGAATTGCACCTCTACGAACTCGAATTGAGTTTGACGACTAATCTGCTTACAGATACTACGCAAACCAGGCACCTTACTAGCCCTTCTAGTCTGTCAAAGGTACGGAACTTCACAAAAGAGCAGCTTGAAAGCAAACGGCCCACAAATAGAAGAAAAAACCCTAACAAGAGAACGTCATCGCACCTGAAGTTCATCAGCGTTGATGGAGTTGGAGTTGTCGGTGTCGACGGATTGGAACCAGACTCGGAGCGATTCTGTGTCCACTGGCAATGCTTGCTGGTGAATGTTGGCCATGGTAAACGCAACCTCTCAAAAACGCACGATCCTCGTCTAGATGAAGATGCTACTGATTCACAGACAGTGATTGAGCGAGAGGATAATCGGTACTACTGTACCGACAAGTGACTTGTAGGCAAGATTCAAATGCGATGTGATGAAACCCACTTGTGCAGACTCCGTTCGTTGCTCTTGTGACACGGCCACGCGGCGTTACAACAGACCCACGGTACTTAAGTTTCCGCATAACTTCATCATTTCCTGGCAATAAAGATCTGTGAGTGACTTCACTTTCTGGGTAACAATTTTCTAACTGTACGTTTGTAAAAGGTATATATCGTAGTCTGCAAGCAGGTGAACATAAGTTAACCACTATCTCGCAGTAAATTTCCACAGGTCGTGCTGGCATGTGAGAGATTCCTAGTCTTTATTATCATGTGCTGATCAATTAAGAAGTGAGCACGAGTAAGAACGAGGTACACGCACAGGAGTTTGTGAACTAAGTTCAAGATGTAGCGTGTTCTGATGTCAAAATACAACTCGGTATTTGTGAGCGTAATATGCACGCATTTCGCAGAATTATAAGTATTGCACTCCAGAAATCCTCAAGCGATTAAGGTATTACCAAAAGAAGTTCGAAATTGCTCGTAGTATCGTACACATGAATTTTGCTTGCTAGTACCACAGACGCGTAGTCACGCTTCGCTTACAATCCTTTACGGAAAGAATCAGTTAGTAAGTTCTGAAAATTTCCACCTACTCATTGATATTCGGTAATTGAAATGGTCTACCTGCTATAGTATTGGTCCAAATGTTAGCCTACTGTACAATGATGATAACTCTGGCCTGCAAGCCATCTAGAAATTCTCTACTACCCAAAACTGATCCAAGACTGTAGCTCACAGGAAAAACCAGGGGCCGGTCATTACTGCTTCATCAAGGAGGACTTGACCTTCTCAGCTTCCTGATACGAGCCATACTTCTTGATTCTCCTGCGCAAGCTTCGTTTGCGACTGAATGCACCTTCCACAGGCAAGGCAGCCGTCACCGCATCACGCATGGCATTCACAAGATCCAAGCTGGCGTCGGTGTAGATACTCGTCACCAGCCCCGGTTGGCCAGCACGAGCAGTGCGTCCAATCCTGTGAATGAAATCCACTGCGGACGTTGCGAACTCAGCTTGAATGACATGCGTGATGTTGGGAATGTCCAACCCTCGCGCTGCCGCATCTGTGCACACCAGGATCCCACCCTCCTGCTCGAACACTTGCAGGTTCACAGCCTTCTCCTCCACCGTCAAATCTCGATGGTAGCGCATACATTTCAGCTCCGATTGGTCAAGCACGCGAGCGATGGCATCCACACCTTCTATGCTATTCGCGAACACCAGCACTCTGCCATTGTATTGACTGTCCCGTAACGCATTCACGAGTAGTGACAATAAGTTGTTGTCTTTCGTCACCTGTACCCAGCGGTGCTCCAGTGTCGGATTGTGGCGGTGCAGGTGGTTGCCATGGATCCATGTCATTGCAGGAAACTTCTGCTTCAGCACTGCTGCAGGAGAGCTCTTGCCGGATTGCGGGAGCGTGGCGGCCACGAATATGTATTGCTTGCTCCTTTTGTACTGCTTCCGAGACCGCAGCCAATCTGACCGCCTCTGCATTGACGCATTGCTCTGTCCACTAGATGTGGTGGTAGCAGCAGGAGTGTTGTCGAAAAGCAACGAATTGCCACTGTCGTCATGGATACCTTCAGCGTCTCTTTCACCTTCTACCTCGGCATCGACCTCTTCCTCTACAACCGCTTCAGCTTCAGTCCAAGCTCTTCGAAATTCGGGTTCTCCTGACTCTACACCCGAACCTCCCTGAATACACTCACTCAATCAACATGATGAGTTCGAACGTTCAAAGATATCATGCTCAAATGTCACGCTTTGTTGCAATACACAGGGAGACAAACTACTGTAAGGTTATAGAAGTTGAGGGTTTTAGATGCGAGGGTTTAACACTTGTGATGCTACAAATGGTACACTATGAAATCCGTGCGGATTCAAGCGGTTTGAGTGGTACCTTGGCGTCAATTTGCGACGATTCCAGCTCTCGAAGCTTGGAGATGCGCTTCTCTTCCAAGCGAAAGAGGTCAATGAGACGGCCGACGTCGCGCACAAACCCACCGCCCAACAACATATCAGCCTCGTCGAACACCACCATTCTTACAGCCCTCACAAACGCCATGCGGCGACGACGATTGGCTTCGATTCCGAATAAATTGTTCATCAAAGCGGCCGGAGTTGCAACCACTACGTCGGGAAGATGAGTAGGCCATCCCTGGCCACCAGTAATCACATCCACGCGTACAAGAGGCGCGCCGTCCTCGCCGCGAAGGGCATTGGCCATATCCACAACCTGATGGCAGAGCAAGGCATTGGGGCACAGCACCAACCCTAAACCGAAACCTAAATGCTCAGATTGGTCGGGACGATGGAGCTTCTGCACAAGAGGCGCTAAATAGGTGTGCGTCTTGCCGCTCCCAGTTTCTGCAGCCACCACGACGTCGCCGGTGCCCAGAATCACAGGAACTGCGGCCGCTTGAACCACAGATGGTTGGGGAAGCTCTGCGCGTACCAATGCACCTGCTACCTCGCCATCCAGACCCAGGGACTTCCACGTGACACTTTGCTCCGCCCAGAACAACCCCGGCGCTGTGGCGTCGCCCCGAATGACTGAAAAGGGGCGTCGTGGGGTGGGAACGGAGCGCAATTGAAGGCCCACTGCAGCAAGGCGGAGGAAATTAGGCCTGCAGAAGTTGGGCAACGATGGGAAGGCAGCTGGACGGCGGGCGCAAGGGAGCAGCGCCGACACGGATGCAACAGACGCAGCAGCGACGCAGCGCGCCATTGCTCACCGGCGTTGCACAAACAGCATGAGCAACACTCGCAATTCGTCAAGCTGCAAGCCTCCGTTGCCAAGCTCGCGAGTGCTGTACCAGAAAGCCCTCTGTGCACCGGTGCATTGCAATGATAATATATTCTAGTTCCATATTGTAACAACTTTGCATAATAAAGCTGTGAAAATATACATAAAGGGTGCTTTTGTAACACATTATCTATCATCTTGTACTACCACCCCCAGCTGCAATCACCGTAGAAATCAATGTAAGGAGCCATTATATAGATATGGTATCCCATATGGATTAAATTTTTCCTACCATTCTTAGCTTGCTATTCAGTTTATTATGATGTGTAAGCCAATCTTTCACAACCATCCAAGCGCTCTTTATTGAATTCAAGTCCGATGAATGAGGGGGCAAAACCAACTTTTCTATACCATGAGCACGTCTCCATTGGAGTAGCAATAGGCTATTGTGAACTCGAGCGCTATCTTCCATCAACCTCAATTGCTCAAGGTGATCATGTAAAAAGTAAAAGTCGCTTAATACTCCTTCATAAACAATATTGACAAATCACATTGATCTCTTACATGAAGCGACGGAGTTCAACGGAGACTTATCGAATCTAGTAAACGCACCCCAAACCTTCACTGAACTACATTCGGACTTAAAACTTGGTGCTACACAATCCCAATTACATTTTTCGTGTGCCTTTCGCCACACTCTAATTTGTCAAAGACTTTTGCCAATTTCAAATGACGACTCATCCATCCAAATAATGTTACACCAATCTTGAGATGTTTAATTGTCATAAGCACATGCAAATGCAAGCCTATATGGCTTATGTTTGACACTCAAATACGGCTTTTTAGGTGCTATACAATCTCTAAAAACAAGCCCACAGAGGTAGACTGAAACAAAAGTTCGGGAAACATTCACCAACTTTTCAAGTTCTACCAAAGGTTGCCTTCTATTCAAAGTAGCAGCACAACATAACACTCAAATATCCAGCTCATACAACTTTCTAGGTCTCCCACATTGTATTTTCAACAACTCGACACTTCCACAAACTTTCCAACGACTCAAGATAGTTGAAATGGTGGAACATGGAGCACCCATGACCTCTGCAATGTCCTTACACTTCATTCCAACCTTCCTCATCTCCACAATTTGATTCGTATGTCCACTATAGTTGTGTTCTATAGTTCTTGATGTGTGCTCTAAGTCTCCAAACAACACAATTGATCATCTAGTTTGCCAAAGAAGAGTCAATGAAGTTGACAATGTCAAAAACCATGAAATAATACTTCAAAAATCTCTACGTACTCCAAATAAATATAAATAAGAACATCAAACCCTTGTAGGCCTGGCATGAATAAAATGCCCGTTCCACCTACCCTTGATGATATGCCCACGGGACATAACAACAATGATGTAGTATACGTGCTCTACAATTTGATCATGTGCAAGTGCAATCCAGCTTCCCATGGATCATATAGAACACCTCTATTCAACCATTCCATGATGTCACTATATTTTGATAGCTCCGCAAGTTTGATTGAAGCTCTGCTTTTAGCTCACCTCACCTTCCATATGATTCATCAGATGTGCACGCTGGTATGGGAGACACATGGTGAATCACATGTAATTGGACACCTCTCGCACTCTAAAATAAAATGTCCAAATCTCATGGACAAACTCCTTCCAGCATGATCACAACACTTAATTAAAGTTGTAGACCTTTTTTCAAGGAAATCGGCTCTCAGGAAAAAAATTGAACTATTTCTGTACCCCACTGTACAGTCTCCTTCGGAAAGTCTTCGGACAACCAAGAAAACTGACTGTGGACAGCCGCATCACTTGGCATCAAATTTGATGTAGCACAATCCAAAATCCATGAACTGAACTCAAATTTTTTATACTCATCGACAACCAACACATGAAAATACAAGAAAAATCTTGAGTCAATTGAGAATCTCTTTCTGCAAGTATACCAATTTACCATCGAGTTGCTCCTCCCTTGGCCTTGATCACAGCAGCCATTCTGGTGGGCAAACTTACAATCAAAGTTTCAAAGTTCTCAATGTCTAAGCCTACCCACACCTCTTGCAGAGCTATCTTCATGTCTGGAATGTTTGTAATTGGTGTTGAGCGATTCTGTATACTGCTCTTCATCATGGCCCACACATTTTCAATCGGATTCAAATCTGGTGACTGTGCCGGCCATTCAAGCTTCTGCAATCCTCGATCTTCTCTCCATTTTTTTGGTGCAAGACTACGATGCATAGGAGCACCATCTTCCATGAGAATTGCCCCAGGAACTAACAACAAAAATTCTTTCAGAGGCCCTTCGTAAACTATATCCACAAAATCAAGAGCAGTTCGCTTTCCTGGTATCATAAACCCTAATGATGACCTTAGATTATTGTAGAAAGCACCCCAAATCATCACTGAAGTCCTACCACTCTTGAAAGTTGGAGCCAAACAGTCCGGTTCGTAAGTTTCTTTGGTGCTACGCCACACTCGAATTTGCCGGAAATTTTTGCCAATTTCAAAGGTTGCCTCATCATCCAATCACATTCTTCCACCGCTCTACGGTCCAATTGACATGACTTTTCGCAAAAGCAAGTCGCTTCTCTTTGTGAACACGTGAAAGAAACGGCTTTTTGCGAGCAATTCTACTTTGCAAACCAGAATCTTTCAATGCTTGTCTCACAACAGTATGAATTACTTGGATAGGTAAAGAATTTGTGATGTCTGCCAATGTTGCCCTCCTGTTCTGTTTGGCTACTCGAACAATAGCTCTAGTATCCCGCTCTGACAACTTCTTTGGCCTTCCACTGCGTTGCGAGGTCTCCACGGTGTTTTCAATGCGGTACTTCTTCAGAATGTCAGAAATACTCTGTTTAGGTATACCTAAAGAAACGACAATTTCACTCACTCTGCAGCCACCCTTGAACATCCCAACCACTTGAGCTTTTTCCTCTCCTGTGTACACCATGTTGTGAAAAGAAATCTAGGGTTTGAAGGCCGGCTGAAGAAATGGGAGCCGTTTGAAGTCAGTAGTGCGAGAACTCTGAAGAACCCTACATTCGATTTGTCCGAAGACTTTCCGAAGGGAACTGTACAACACCCTCTAGATGTTTCATGAATCCCCACTGTACAGTACAACACCCTCTAGATGTTTCATGAATTCAGCATTGAGAAACAGTTTTCCCATCAACTTTGAACATTGCGGGTGCACTGAAAAATGATTCAAAACCATAAAGTGCGTCGCAACTACAATGAAGACCATTAGATCTTGGACACAATTATACACATTCATCAATAAAAGGAATCTAAATGATTACAAATACTTCACACACTATGCACAAACAAGTGTTTCCATTATTTTCTTTTGTTTGAATGTTCATTCTCGCTTGCTAATTTCAAATGAGCTTGGAAGTTTGAATTTTAGAAACAATTGCTTATTTGTGATGCATGATTTTTATCTCTTCCTCTTGTGATGTGGTGTAGAGAAATTTAATAAAAGATATTGCATGGCATTTATAGCAAATTAATAAGTCATCCCTTAAAATCGACAAGAATAGTAAACGTATTTGAGCTTAGTAATTAGTGCATGAGGGATATCACTCAATTTTTTATGCACCACCCTTCACTTTCTAGTGAGGTATTGTAAAGGTGTAAGGAGGGCTTTACAAGCTTTGATAGAAATTCTTCGAACATTAAGACTGTTTAATATTCGCTTCAGATTGTAACGTGAAGTGAAAGTGATACAAATCATGCATCAAGAATGAGCTATATTACTTAAAGAAAAAACTTGTGAACTTATTTTAAATTTGCAAGCTACATGAACACTCAAATTGAATCAATGAATGGAAACACTTGTTTATGCATAGTGCGTGAAGTATTTGTAATCAATATTAAATGTGTATAATTGTATTAAAGATCTAGTACTCTTCATTGTGGTTGCAACGCACTTTACGGTTTTGAAATCAGATCATTTTTTAGTGCACACGCAATGTTCAAAGTTGATGGGAAAACTGTTCTTTAGTGCTGAATTCGTAAAGCATCAGGAGTGTACCACACTTCAACCCTCCCTATAAGGGATACCGGTAGAAGGTATCAAATTTCATGAAAGAGTTGCGGACATGAAGAAAGTTGGAGATTAATACCATAAGGACAAGCTTTACTTTAACGCAATCAAAATGATTGGAAAAGTTGTATGTTCCACCTTCAGACTCATTCAAATTTATTCAAATGTGTATGAGATTTGAGGTATACTTTCAAGTTTCATAATTCAAACAATTCTTGTGAGTGTATACTTTCGACAACTATCCAACGATTTCATACTATTTTATATTAGTGCAATTTGATGTGATAATACATCAACAACCTCCACATTTGCTCACCTTGATGAAATGCTAATAATCAATGTATCAAAAATTAGACATGTTGTTGTGTGTGAGGGTTTTTTTGGAACTCCATATTCAAATTTTAATTTTTTGATAAGAATGTGCATATGACAAATGCATTTTTAACACTAGGACCGATAAGCGTAACATATATGTTACGTGTAACATATGTGTTATGCTTATAGGGCTGAAACACACCTATCTTTTTCTTGTGCTTTGAGCCTGAACCCTTGATGTTTCTACATTAATGGTCTGTATACATTGCCTAGCAACTATTTTGATTGATTAGACCTTGTTGATGTGGGATATGACCCACGACTTTGACCAATCAGAACTATCCATTTTGAACCATTTCCAGAATCTCATGGCGTACTCATTTCACTCCGTATGAGTGCATCTAAAGTATGTTCTATTGGTATATTGTTGTTGTAGCTATTTTAGGCAAGTTGTTAGGAAGTGCTACACCAAAGTCTAAGTCATTTCGTGCAACCAATGAACCTCCACCACCCTATGGATAAGCGTAACTTATATGTTACAGATACGGTAGCAATCGGTCCTAGTGTTAACATTGTTGTCACGTGACTTCTTTTGAGACCACTTACTCCTTTCATACCATTTGTAAATGGTAAAATTACATTACTAGTACTTCCTCCTCTAAAGGTTGCAAATTTTGGCTAGTAGAATAGGTGGTGAAGGAGCAATAAGGTAGAGATTTGAAGAGTTGCATAACTCGTGCTCATTTAAATTTCATTTCGACAACAATCGAGTGCTTCATGTTTTTGATTATATGCACTTACTCAAGCATGAATTACACATATTTTCCATCGTTTGAATCTCACACATCCTCCATTGCTCTATGTGCTCCCATTAGAACACTTGATCATCGATCATGTCTCTCGAGGATCGACCAAAGATCCCTGATGTGGCAACTTCGAGTTCAAATGACACAAAGCGCCTCAAGGATCAAACGGAAGCCATGGTACAATTTTTGCACCATCTAGGTGTTTTGATGCCAAACACTATGCAATCAACTAACATGTTTGTGAATTTTATCTCAGCGTAATGTAGGAGGAGGAGCTGACAAGACCATTGCTAATGAAGTTGCAATTGCTAGTGGAGATTCAACTCAAGTTTGCAATAGCTATGCCATTGTCACCCCTCCTACCCAGGTGTGATGTTTATCAAGGTCCTTGTGGCCAACTATGTTTCTTATCTCGTGATAAATTCCACGTCCACGTCGTTGAGCAAGCATCACTTACTCTCATTCTGCTGCATGTTTTTGTTGGATCACTTTGCTTTTACAAATGCTTAAATGTTGAGATAATAGGGTATTAAGAAGATTCAAACATGTTGAAATTAGTTTAATTTGAAATTAGTAGTTTTATATTACACATTTATATTGAATTAGTCACACTTCATACCACTTTCAACTCAATAACGCTAACTAAGAATATGAGTTCCTCAACATGGGTTTGCATAATCAAGTTATAAATTCATCTAAACTATTTTGAGTGCAATTAGATCTATAAATATTTGATGTGTGGAGACCTTATTTAAATACATGTGAAATTTTCTAGGCAATGGAGGTATTTGTCCCAATTGCGGGCCCAGGAGATAGTACTGCTAGCAACAATGCAACAAATCCGACTTTTGAGGTGTTTTCCTACTTCTCAAATTTTCCTTAGATTAGTGTTCAAAAAGTTGTGAAGAAAAAATGGTTTCATGTGTGTTCATGACTCAATTTGCATACCAATTTCAAACTTTGCAAGTGCATAATGTACATGCACTTATCAATCAAGGAGATTTTGTAGTTTAGAAAGATAGCATGCATTTGCTTCATGTTGGTCTATATTAAGTATTCAATAGATATTGGACCACTTTGAGATTCAAATGCGACCTCTATGGTATTAATTTTGATGTTGTGGTTGAGAGTTGCAGCAACGAGAAGCCGAAGCGGGGGCACGAGAACTAGAAACAGTCAAGAAAATTGCAAAAAACGCTGGTGAAAGAGCACAACAAGCACGTGAGTACGCAGGAGAGAAATGGGGTGAGACTAAGCAAGTGGCATCAACCAACGTGGACGCTACCAAGCAGGCTACGTCAGAAGTCACAGGGTGGATATCGGACAGAGCCAAAGCGACATGGGATGCAACAAAGAACGCCTCGCTTGACGCCAGCTACGGAGCTGTAGAGCTCACTTCAGATGTTGCGGGTTGGACAGCAAATAAGGCGGGTGCAACATGGGATGCTACCAAGAATGCATCATCCGATGCCGCTCACGGCGGCGTAGAGCTCACTACAGATGTTGCAGGCTGGACATCAGACAAGGCAGGCGCAACATGGGACGCCACTAAGAACGCATCTGTGGATGCAGCGCAAGGTGCCTCAAATGCTGCAGGTTGGACAGCAAATAAGGCCGGTGCAAAATGGGATGCTACCAAGAATGCATCATGCGATGCTGCGCAAGGCGGCGCAGAGCTCACTACAGATGTTGCAGGCTGGACATCAGACAAGGCAGGCGCAACATGGGACGCCACTAAGAACGCATCTGTGGATGCAGCGCAAGGTGCCTCAAATGCCGCAGACTGGACATCAGATAAGGCAGGCGCAATGTGGAACGCTACCAAGAATGCATCGTCTGATGCTGGCCACGGTGCTGTAGAGCTTACTACGGATACCGCACAGGGCGCCGCACAACTCACCACAAACGCTGCAAATTGGACATCGGACAAGGCGGGTGCAACATGGGATGCGACAAAAGGCGCCTCAACTGAAGCTGCGCAAGGAGCATCAGAACTTACAACAGATACAAAGGACACGGCTTTAAGAGAATGGGATCACACGAAGCAAGAGGCATCGGACTTGACAAAGGCTGCAAACGCTAAGTACGAGCAAGCAAAGGAAGCATCAACCGAGCTAGCAAATGCAGCAAGTACAAAGGCAACACAAGCAAGAGATGGAGCGGGGGCAAAAGTAGATGCAGCTAAGCATGCATCAGCGGAATCAGTGCTTGCGGCATCGAACAAAGTTAGCGAAGGGGAGGCAATAGTCGGAGAGAAATGGGATCATGTGAAACGAGGTTCGCAAATATTAACTGGGGCGGCTCATGGTAAGAGTATGCAAGCGGCAAGTGCAGCAGGAGTACAATTTGATGCTACAAAGCAAGCAACCGCTAGTGGTGTGAGCGCAATGGGGGGCCGCGCTACGGAATTTGCAGAGCGTATCAATGCAGCTGTTGCGGAGGTGGCGATGAGTATGAAAGATGCCCTTACTCCTAAGCCATGATGCCCATGCATATTTTCGTATCGATATATAATTGGGTAGTGTATCTCACTATCAATTCACAATTTTGTTTAAAATCACCGAGGTTACTAATTGGATTTTAAATTAATACCACTGAGTAGATAATTGCAACTTCTTAATTCATGTTGGAGTTCTCTTTCTATAGTTCACTTCAATTTTGGTCCATTTTCTATGACCATATATCTTTAAATTACAAACCATCATCATTGATACCTATTCTTGAAGATGGTTGATAGACATGGTTGCACTTATTTAAATTTTTTAAAGTTTTTTTATCAAGTCACATAAATTGAATTAGTAAATCAACAAAATTTTGAAGCACTGTATACACAATGATGGTGGTGGGTGTAATCAATCACAAATTGGAGGCCTCTTTGAATATAACTGTTGGCCTATACCTCTATCAATATGAATATCACAGAAAAAGAATTTTTATAATTCCACCTTCATAAAAATCTTACGAAATATATTCAAACAACTACTTTACTATGGCTGAAAGCCTGAAATTAAAGCATTAAGTGAATCCAAACTTACAAGAATATATGATAAGTAAATAAATCTAAAGTTGATTTGTTGTCAGAAAGTCAAGTTAACAAATTAAATTATTGGATCTCTAACCATACAAATTTTGAATGATAACTTGTCATATAAAAAATTTGGTTATTGAATATTTGCATTACAAATTCTTAAATGTGGACTACCCACATACAAATAATTTTGAATGAAAATTTTGAATGGAAAAATTTAGTTAAAATTGACCAACGACAACAAAGAGATCAAAGCACACTTAACACTTTAATGCCCAAACTTCTTTAAGTTACTCAAAAGCCTTTTGATATCGTGTTGTTCACAAAATTAAAACAATTGATAAGAAAATGCCAAATTTTCAAACTTGCAACCACAAGACACTTCACTTAGTTCACCTATTGATTTTACAAAATTGTTAAATTTAGAATTCCAAACTTTAAAGCCCAAAATAGGTGCCTTAAGGATGTTAAAAAAATTTAAGCTTAACTTCTGAATGATAGAGGTTGATATAAGCTACACATCAATCCCAATTTCCCATATTTTGATCAATACCAAATGTATTATTGATGAATTTTTGTACCAAACATGTCTCAGAACCACAATGTTGAATGGGCACAAAAAAGTAATAGAAGCTTGTTTTGACAATGTAAGTCAATTTGTGAGCATTACATATGATAAATACTCAAATACCCATACTACATATGCAGGTGACAAATACAAATTGTTGAAGAAGCTAACATCATAGGTTGTCCAAAAAGTGAATGTGTTTTAAGGGTTCTCGGGGAAAGAAATCCCAACAACTGCAAAGTGTGTGTTCAACAAAAGATATTTAGACAAAGGGAATGATAGTATGAACGTATCCACGACAGAGTTCGAAAAGCAGGCCACCCTGCATCTCGAAGAATGGTACTCAATCGAAGGTTTAAGTCCACATTGTGCTTTCGACTGTATCAATCATGATGCGTCACTACTACTGGAAGTGGAAAGTGGAGCATCGTCTGAAAATGCTCGTCAGTTGCCATTGACATGACAAACTGGAAAGAGAAACTCATTTTTTCTAAAATCATGGCATCGATAGAAGCATACGCCTCAACAAACTCAATGAGCAATTGCACAACAAGCATGATGGCATCCTTTGCGTGGACGTTACAAAACACGTATCAAGCACTATCAGTATGGTCATAAACACGTATCAAGCACTATCAGTATGATTATACACCGCAAGAGATTAACATTAGCATCCACTTGTTTGCGATAAGGAACGTGATTTACAGACGATTCCTGTTCACACAATTACCCTGAAAAAGATCGACATAAACAAGCGAAGGATCTGTGTCCACTTCACGTAATCACAATCTCTATACATTTTGGAGTATACCTTTCGTTACCTTGTAATGTTACAGACAGTTAATGAAATATCACTCGGTAACTGCATTAGTACTTGCCTCGGTTCTTGAGGAGGATGCTGAGGTTGAGAGCAGCGGCGAAGATGACCCAGGCGAGGTAGGGTTTCATCAGATTGGCAGCGACATGGTTGACAGGCTGGAATGCGGAGATGGTCATGGCGATGAGCACCACCAGCAGCAAGATGTCAAATAGGGCAAGCGTAATAGCATGGGAGCCGAAGAAGAGCGATGGCCATGCAAGATTAAGCATTAATTGAACGGCGTAGAGCGCAAGCGGGTAGCCTTGCTTCTGGAAGCCACCATCGGCCCACACCAGCCACGACGCCAGGCCCATGACGGGATAGAGAACGCTCCATGCCAGTCCAAAAAGAAAACCCGGCGGATTCCACCACGGCTTCTTCAACGTCAAGTACCATGGGCCGGGGCTGTTGATGATGCCATCGATCATGCCCAGCACCAGGGGGATGGACACTGCCACCAGCAAGCTCGGCACACCCGGCTGTCTCACAATCTCTGTGGCCTTGCGGTAACCTTTCACTGCTGGCTTCGACGCTGCTGCACCATCTCCCTCGCCTACTCTCCGCTGCGTTACTCCCTCGGCGCTCATTGTCAAAGATCCGCATGCAAAGGATCGAATGCCTCTCAAACTAACATGCAATGAAATCCTCTCGAATATGATGCTGCCTCCACGAAGAAGATGATCGCTGCGTATCGCGATGCAAGTGCAGATGGCAATGAATCGCCCGCCATGCCGGCTGCGGCTTTGTCATGAATCAGTGGTAGACTCCAGGGATGATTTCTGTAGATTTCGGAGCGACTGGACGTAGATTTCAGGACGAGCGGAATCATTATCTCCTGGCATGTGTGATTTTTTAGAGGTCTTATGCAATGGGATTGTGACACGTGGATGTTTCCAATTTGAAGTGTAATTTGGTTAGGAATCTTGGATTTGATTGGATATGCACAGTTACAGTTCAAAAAGAGTGACTCAGATGCTGCCAAGAGTGCTGCATGTTGCCCACATTCAGAGCTACATTGCATGTTTGCTGTTGTTGAGGTTGGTGTTAGGCACATTCAGCTGCTACTTTTATGCCCATTTCATTGTCCCACATCACCTTCTAAATTTGAGTTTTTGGTACGCACACTCAAAAGTGATTCAACTTTTGCCCCTTTATCGTCCATATTGGGTGAACAAGATGTACAAAGAGCTTACAAGAATCTAGTGGAGATTTTTAATTCATTTACCGAGGACTTTTTTTGCCTAACACCCCATTCACTTACGTTCATTTATTGCATGCACATATATGTTAATATCTACTTGCACTTGTAGATAAAGTAGGTTGTTCAATCTAGGTGTGATGTTTTTCCAAATATTGCAGGCCTATGATAGTAAGTTTTCCCTACTTCATTGGAATTATTGACAAAAACAAACAACTGAAGGAGTGAAAATTAGGTCCAAGCACCTCCTAAATGCAAGAAAATTTTAAAATCCAACTCAAATTATATTTTTCTACTTGACAATATCATAATACATACAAATATCACAACAAAAAGATTTTGAAAAGTAGTGAGGAGTAATCATTTGGTCGAGAAGTGTCCGTGATGATTTCTTTACTTTTTATGTATGCTAAAACTTACAAAATTACATGATTATTTAAATTAATCAAGTACAAAATTTGAGCAATAAGATGTGACGAACATACACTTTCTTGTGATTTTTTTATACTAAACACAAAAGGTTCATGTGCTTAACATCATAAGATTTGAATAAAATCTCCTCCATATCTGAATGCTCTAAAAACATTTATCGTATGCTAGTGAATGGAGCAAGAAAACTTATGATTCAACATTTGATAAAGTATTTCAATAGTCCTTGAGGAATTCCTCCACACTTAACCGTAATAAGCACATGAGAGCTTAAAATTATTGTGAGAAATTGAACACTCTCATAGTTCATTCACGCAATTGAGTCTGAGCTCACTCTAATTTCTGCTGCCTCTCTATCTCTAGCAAGTGATTCTGACTCTCTTGTTTCTCTTTCAATCATCCTTGCTTGGTAAGCCATCTCATTTACCATCAAATTGATAGTGGTCATAGCGAGCTTCTCTGCTACTAATAAATTTGTTAATGATTTACTTTCACCTTGTAAACTTATCAATCTTTGATCTTCACTTGCACGTCTATACTTAGCTTCGTATTCTTTCGCCTTCCACTCTTCCAATTCTACTCCCATTTCTTCTATGCACTTACGTGATTTCTGCACCAAACCAAATTCAAACAAATCCTTGTTGTATCATAAATTGTTGTTCACTTTAATCTCTCTTTTTACTGTAAGCTTGAATGCGTGTGTATGAATATCATAAATCTACAAATTAATTATATATATATATATATATATATATATATATATATATATATATATAAAAATTATTATGTTTGTTTTAATCAAGTGTTTGTGCGGTATTATTTTCAGTTCCAAATGCAATGCACATCAAATTGATCAATAACACAATAAATGTTAATATGTGATCTTACCATCACAGAAGTCTCAAGTTCTTCATTCTTGTATATGAGCATAGGCATCTCTTCTCTTAATAAAACTAATTGACTATTATCATCCAAGACTTTTTTGTGCAATTTCCGAAGATGTCTTACACATTTTTGCAACCTTCTAACCTCTGTGGCAAATTCATCTCTTTCCACCATCATCTCCTACTCCACAACATTACAAAACTTGATATCTTAATATCTCAAAAAATATGGCTAAAGACAATGAATCAACAATCAACAGTCAACATATCTCACTCAACGCAAGAATGAACGAGGAATCCAAGACCTGCATAGAAATAAAAAATAATCGTGTCTAGTCTAGATTTATATGAAAACAAATGTAACCCGTCAATTAGAAACATTTTTTTTACTAAATTCTACTAAATTAAATTGCCAAAATTTAAACCCAACAAAAAAAAATAAAAATAAAATGTGTCATTAAAAACATGCATGAAGTAAAATACTTTACCTATGCTATATTCAATAGATACATTCCAAACATTTCTTTGTCAACAATGCAAATATATCAAGTAAAACATACTTGAGTTTTTGAGACTTGAGGATGCATTTGAAGCCTCCTTACTTCAGCTGAATTTGTAGCAACTTTCATACTAAGGTCCGAAATCCGAAATCTGGCCCCTAAACACAAAGGCACATGAAAAGTGTGAAAAGGGATTTGAATTGAAAGAATAGCTATGTGTACTTGGATATAGACTTATACTACATGCAATTAGTATTAATTTTTGTTTATAGAGATAATTTGGTTAGAAGCCCCACTATAGTTACAAAGTTTTATCCCTCAATTTTAAATATGACATTGCTTACTAAATTTTCAATAATCAATTATTTTGTGTAAAAAAGTTAAAAACCTCACCTACACAAACCTTTGGTTAGCCTATTTACATTTGGGTATCAACCATATTTGGATAATCCATTACATCTTATCAACTAACACCCACTCTTTAGACACAACAAACTTTCAAAATGTGTAAGGGAGGTAGGATACAAGCCTTTTAGCTTGGACTTCAATTTTGTTAGAGTACCAGTTCGAGTTGCTTCTAGCCCGGATGTTTCCAAAAAATCTATGTTGTTTTCAAGTTTACTAACAAAGTTTTCACAAGAATATTATCAAAGGGTGATATATTGCAAGCTCACATTAGTATGTCAACCTAAAATTGGATACCTAATTTTGGAGCAACAATGAATCTTTCCAAAATTTATCAAATTTAGTCTACTTGAAGTTAAAGTCATTCCTCATGTAGCTAGTTTCATAAAAATGACTTTGTAGAAAGCTTTAAAATTAGGCTACTTTTTAATGGTGATTTTGTTATTTTGTTATGCTTGTCTATGTTAAATGATTGGTATATCAAATCAACTAGGTAAACAGAATCCCACTTTAGGTGCATGAATGAAAGTCAACGACAATTTCTTGATGTGATAGGTGTTCACATGTAATATTTATCCAAAGTACAATATATAGTTACAAAGTTCTGGAAGCGTACTCCTTTATTGAATTTACAGTATTGTGATGCATCTTGTGAACCCTTAGATGGTACTTTTGATCTTGAAATGCATTTAGCAAAGCTAAAACTTCTTCAAGAGCTCCTTCTTTGTCCATATGGACCCCATAGTATGGCACTAGTCTTCTCTTCTGTGTAAGTGGAAGGTTGGGCTCATTTACATTTTTTATGGAACCACAAACATCAGAGTCGAGAGGTTCAAAATTTGCAAGGCATGGTTGATGCTCATCATAGCTTGAGAATTTCCTCGAAGGTGAAAAACACCTCTTTGGAGAATTTGAAGACGTTGAGGTTGGTGTTCCACATTCACATTTAGTTCCCATTTTCCAAGGTACAAATCCACAATAGCTCTAGTTTGGTTTATAAAATTTCTTGCATGTATTGCATTGACATGCCTTCCTATTATTTGTGTGTTATTTGAAAACTTAGATGTCCTATAAAATATAAACCAATAACGCCATGATTTACCAACTTGAAACACAAACCCTAATTTTTCTATCAAATCAAGTGATAAATTTAAAACTTATCAAATACTAAAACATTAATGGTCGATTTTGTGAAGTGGAATGTGCTGAGTTTACTAGAAACAACTTGATTGTTACCAAAGTTTTATATGTATTGTTAAATTTTTGATGATATGTAATAAAAATTGCAAAATGCTTGAATTGGTGAAGATACTAAGTATTGGTGCCATGTTTGAATGTAAAAACCAAGTCGTTCACTAGTAATTTAAAACATTGGTTACACCTTTATAATTTATGTTGTTAGGTATTTTTCAAGATTGATTTTTATTTTCACCAACACTAATTTACTTCTACTCTACCATTAACTACTCAAGTAGCCTTGCAACTTTGCCTAAATTGCTTCCTTATGAATTTAAACCACACAATTTTCTTTCACTTCTTTGACTTCTTAGTTTACAAGATTATTTTCAATGAATAACTCAACAAAACGTGGAAGAAATTTTTGAGATTTCTTTAAGTTCTATAAATCACATCAAATCTATTCAATCTCGATCCAACGAAAAACTTCAATGTAAAAACAAGCCTTGCTTGAGAAATTATGAAAGGGTGTGCAACCAACTTCATACGATTGTGTGACTATTAAAATATTGGTGACATCTTAAATAAAAAATATGTATCCTCCTAGTAAAATTTGCAAATATTGAAATTATATGTATCGCCATACATAAGTATCCAGACAATGTAGTATGGAATGTGGTTAATATTTTGTAAGATAGCTATACAATTTTCTACCTATTGTTTGACACATACTACTCATATTTATTGCTATAAATTGTATAATGTATAACTCTAGTTTCAAATATTTTTTGGAATATTAATTTATTGGTCTTCCACATTGAATTAGATGATAACTCTTTGATGTACCCGATAAAGTTCAAGTTATCATCAATCTTGATTGCTTATGTTAAATTCGTGAAGATACAATCAAACATGAAGCAAAACTTGCATGGATGCAATGGCTTAGCCCCTAAGCGCCCAATCGACCATTTTTTGGTCGATGCTGATTTTAAGGGGTTGTAGCTTGTGAAAAAGTAAATTTTTGAAAAGTAAATTTTTTGATCAATAGTTTGGTACATTAAGATTCACATGCAATTTACAAAACCTCATTTGCTTTTATAGTTTTCTTATATATGATTTCAAACACAAAGAGGACAAGGATTTCATCTTGGACAAGTTGTGGGCATTCACTCACTCATAGATTGGGCAACAACTTGAATTTTTCATTGAATTGATAGGTCACCTAGGTCATCCTTTTCAAATATTACGGTATGTCGATGTGCCATACATTCAATAGTCAAGCGAGATAGAATCAGCAATAGCAAGTCCGAAATATTATAAGCGAACACAATGCGCTCTGTCTTTTAGGAGTACAATTCTATCAATATTGCCGATTGTCATGGACGTAGTGTTTTCGTGTTCTAATGTATATCAATGCTATTTTTAGAGAGTATTTAACATTTGCAAGTGCATCGGGAATATATCAGTCTTGTACCTCGAAAAGAGCAGATAAGCACACATTGACAAGTTTTAGTGTTGGCTTCTCTCAAGTGTGTGTTGGGTTACCAAATTTTGCGAATAGAGAAGTAAGAAAATTTCTATCAACAAGGTAAACTTGACATACAATGTTATACACATTCCCAATCTTGAAGGGACACGCAACAAAGTGAAACCTACTGATGACTATCAACAGATGACTAAAATATATTATGTACCTAAATTGTTTCAAGTAGAAGCACTTCATGATTTGAAAACCTTTCTTGAGAAATGCTTAGAGTGAGAGCACATGTTCAAGATCTGTTCATAAGGAGAGAAGTGCCAATGTGGATAACACAAGATCAATGATGGAAAAATGATGGAGGGGAGGATCAAGGGGAGGGCGATGAAGAGATGTTAGCTACTTGGCCGTTGAGGCTATCGAAGGCAAGCAGCTAATAAGACTGCCAGACGCCATCACACAATTGATTCTTTGTGAGCATAATTCTTATTATTTTTTATTTACAGAGTCAAATGATGGGTCCATGGTGAGCCTCCATTTTTGTAGGATGCCTAAATCATTGTGATGTTTCTTCAACTTTAGGAGAAAGCTCTGAGATTTTTTGGACCTCCGCTTACTACAAGGTTCCTAATTTTTTTTGTAAACCCTTAATAATTTTGTGGATTAGAGGAATAGGAAATAACTCTACATTGCAAAGTATGATTCAAACACGCTGCCTTTCTGACAAATTATGTGTTCATATAGCTCACTCAAAGTCAATTGCCCAAACAATTATTAGGTGCCCGTTTTCCGTCAAATGCACGTGTCTCTCAATTTTACGCAATAAATTTTTTTAGTTTTTTTTGTGAAACCTCTCATACTAGTCCTCTACATGATATTAAGGTTACAATTTTGTAGATCATCTTGCAAAAATATAAAAATTGAATTTTTGACTTCCTCACTTTGGAGGAAAGTTGAATCGTTATACTCCTTTGACCTTTAGGGGTGAAGAAAGCCAAACCCTATTAATGATATATTATTCTAAGAAACAAGAATCCTCAAATTTTTAATAGATAAGAAAAAACTCTCTAAAATGTACATGTGGTTAAATTTTATCATTTTTTAAAGCTTCATGTTTTTTAACTTTAAAATTTTGAGTTTTTAAGTATTAAAAAATAATAAAAATAAAAAATAAAATAAAACACAATGACTTATCTTAAAGTCATGGAATGTCATGTTACGAATTCAGAGTTTAATTTAGAAGAACGGGTAAACGAACTTCAAGATTTTACAAGTAGAAGTTCAAAATCTTAAGCTCTTTCATATTTACAATAAGATTTTGATACGCTTTTGAGTGACTCGAAAAAGAGCTTAGGAGTTTACCAAGACTGTAATGTTTTGTTTTACCTAAGTTATGTTTGTATAGCACAAGCCCCCAACGGGAGAGTATTCCACTGGGGGAGATACCCCACGCGGAGGGCGGTAGCCCGACGTAACACACTTTCCAGTTTCAGATGCCCGATTTGACGCAAACTTTCTGATTTCGGCTGCCTCATTTGACGGAATTCGTACAATTTCTATGGAAATTTCTTGTGTTGCCCGGGTTTTTTTTTCTGTAAGGTGAAACTTGTATAGGGCGTCCTGTTGTAATCCCCTCTCTAGAGTAGGCATTACGAGATGGGAGCTCCCGTCAAATTAACGGGCCCGAAACCGGAAACCGAAACCGGCCTGAAACCGAAACCGGAAAGTGTGTTACGCACAATTACGTGATCGGTCTACCTCCTTCCTGTGCAATATCAAATTTAGCAATACCCATTTTGAACGGGGAAAATTCATGGCAGTGCTTAACCATTTCTAAGCCACATATCGTAGCTCAAGACTAATTGAATAGTAATTTGATATATAGTATGTGATAGGCACTTAAGGTGTATAGTGTCACTGGCTATAATTTTGAATTGATCAATTAAGATGAAGCTTGTGGGGGCTGTTTTGCGACATGGACCCTTGAGGGGGTGCCACATGGACGTGTGATGCATTTAAAATCAAGATATCGTTCGGTCGGGCCGTGCCCCCAACCCTCTTATACTTTTTAGGGAGAGGAAGCGGTTCCAAACAGTATGGGATAAATCCCTCGAAACTGTGCAGGCCCCTTGCCCCCCTAGAACTCTCTAGAACCAGGCCTCTGATGAATTAATGCCCCTGACACGCAAGTTTCAGTGGATAGTATCTCCGTCCAACATGCACCGTCTACACAAATTTCTGCACTTCAATTTTGGGAGGCGAGTGTCATCAACCTTCACTTGATCCTTTACAATACAAATAATCGAGGTCCTCAAAGGGTGGGTTGTCAATGAAGACCTCAATGAAGATGCGGTTGGGCACATGGATCGGCATCTCAATCCACATGGATAAACCCCGCGTAAGGCTTTCGTTGTCGGATTGGGGCCAGGCTGCGGAAGCCAATGCTGCCGCAACTGCCTTGAATCGCAGGAAACTGCTGTTGCTGGACGGATTGGCAGCGTCAATCAGCCATGCTCACCGCTTGCGCACCTCGTCTTCTGCCCGCTCCCTCCACTTCCTCATGTACGTTCGCCCTCTCACTCTTCACTCTTGCTGGATGGCTATTCTGAGGCCAATTGTCCATTGAAATAATTCCTCCAACATTCTACCAGTGTATATCTGAAACCCAACTTTATTGATTACTGAAAAGGTCCAATTCAATTTTGTCCAGCTAGCTTACGTTCACACGATTTGATCACGAATTTCTCATGATAATCTGTAATGAGTCTGTAGTGAGCTGACATTGTAGATTTGCACACGTTCGCTTGCTACTATCAGTTTGGATTTTCACGATTCCCTGGAGTATTGATGCGGTTTTAGAAATTTGAGTAGATGGTACTGGGGCTATGGGATATCCTGCAAGTTTGCTTATGTGAGGGTGGGGCGTGGTTTGTTGCCATCAGCCTGGGCTCTGCGAACCGGGCCTCTAGGTGAGGCTCCCAGTTTGGCATCGTGCGCGAAAGTGCGCTGTCTGCGCTCGGATGATGATGGAGTGAAGTCAAGAGAAGCTCCGTCTTCTAATGGCCTAGACGACGTTAGAAAATCAGTAGGGCGCAGGGACGTTCTGAATTTTGCATTAGGGTTAGGAAGCGCTCTTCTTGTTGGGCGATGGGCGGACAAAGGTAGTGCGGCTGCTGCTGCTTCTGCTGCTGTCCCGAATAAAGACACCAAAAGTCCTTTTGATGAAAAAAGGCTGCTCGATCAGAACCGGCGAATGCAAAAGGTTAACAATGCTCCCGAGGATTTCCCCAATTTCATTCGTGAAGGTACATACCATACCACTCCCCGCTGTGCCCTTATTATATTCATCGACGCTGTTATTGTCATACAGTGAGACTTCTGCTCGTTATTTTCAATCGTTGGACATGCTTCCTTTGTGTGTTCAGGATTCGAGGTAAAGGTGATTACAGATGCGAAGTACACGACGGCCCAGTCGGGACTTATTTATTATGATCTTGTCGAAGGGCATGGCGAGGAACCCAAAGATGGCCAACAGGTGTGAGCATTTTGCCTATCACACGCTCTCAAGTACCAAGCATGAACACAGTTTCTGGTTGTTTTATCGCTCGTAACATTTCATTAGGATTACAGGGAACTTACTACATGAATCATAAGGATGATCATACTGATGATGCTGGCAAAAGTTCTGGAACAATCTAATTTTTTCTGAAATCAACCAAATCAACCAACTTTCGTGAACAGATTTGGTTGAGTAAGGTGGATGCCATTTATTATATTGCCATATTTTGAGCTTGTAGGTAAAATTCCATTACATCGGTTACAATGAGAACGGACGGCGTATCGATAGCAGCTATCAACAAGGAGAACCTGCTCGAACACGCGTGGGTATCAAGGGGTTGATTCCCGGTAAACCGTCTGCCTATATCTCGTTGATGGAGAGCTCTACATTTCTGGTAGTTATTCATATCTTCGGATGATAGATGAAGATTGATGGGGCGTCTGTCTCTGCAGGTTTTGAAGAAGGTATCCGAACCATGAAGCCTGGAGGCAAGCGACGGATTGTTATTCCTCCCGAACTTGGACCTCCGGTATGCATCTTGAACTCATGTAACGAGAGCAGGCGTTTATCCCTGGTTTCTGCTTTACATTCTCTTTCCTTCTTCAGAACTTGTTTACCAGTGGTTTAACATGTGTTAGAATCTTGGCCCTAATTTCAACGTCACCCTAAGGTTTGTATTACACGGCTAGGTTTGTGGAAGCAAATGATCGATTAGAAGCAGGAGTGTATACTATAAGTGTAGATCATGATGATATATGCAGTAATGCTCAAGGTCGCTATTATTAATGCGAATATTTCAACGACTAGTGGCCTGCTTCTGACGGCGGGAGTGATTGGTGTTTCTTCAACAGGTTGGGCCATCGACGTTCTTCAGTGCCAAGCAATTTGAGGTGTTCGATGTGGAGCTTTTAGAGGTGAAGGATTGCGTTAGGAGAACTGTGTTTCTGTATTCTGATGTCGTTTGTGACTAGGCGTCACAGAGTTGAAAGTAATCAAGGAAATTCTTCAATGCGGTGGAGTCCAGTGAAATCTTAGATCGAATGTTCAACGTGAGCATGATGAAGCGGTATAACCACCACAAGCTGCCTGTTGCTCCTTATACTTTTTTTAGGAGGCAAGTGAAAGTAGATTCCATTGCAAGGTAAAGAGCACAAGCCCTTATCAGACACGCCCAGGGCTTAAGCCTCAATTTCCGGGATTAAGGCTGCTATTATTATCACTGAGATGTTGGTCCAGAGCTTTATTCTATTCTCATACTTCTTTGACTGCTCTGAATCAAGTCAAGAAACTGATTTTCTCATACTAACAATGATGCTGCAATATCACTGAGATGTTGGTCCAGAGCTTGTTATATTCTCATACTTGTTGACTGCTTCGAATTATGTCAAGAAACTGATATTCTCTCACTAACAATGTTATGCAATACCATTTCAAGTCCACTTTGAAGTTAAGTGGTAATCACAAAAGTTCACCATAAATTATGTCCTAAGTCTTGGTATGTCAAAATTGGCATGATTGATTTGGCATCACACAAGAATCCACTAAAAGTGATTCATTGGAAGCATGAACTTGCAATCAAACATGGAATTTTTCTGAAGGGTAAAATGGCCTAAGGTAGGATGTTCACAAATCGCACACTAGGTGCATTCAAGAAGGAGGTATGTTAGAGCTTCCAACTTCAATTCTTAATATATATATGACATACATTTTGTTGCTTGAGCAGATTTTGGTACACCTACCATTCTGCCTTCAAAAATTCATGTCTAACTAAATAATAATTCAAATTTCTTGGTTTCAACTGATGTGATCTCCTAGATAATTTGCACATTTTCTAAAATTCATTCCTTCAGTCAAGGTTACTCAAATACAAGAATTTCCTTGTATTTGCAAATTCCAACTATGTACTTCTCCACAAGAATATACACACTTCAATTTATTCCTGTTGTACTTACAGATACTAGTATATTGGATACATTAAATATATGAGAAGTACACAAAAAAACGCACGTATGTGAAAGAGATTTCTGCCCCAATTAAAAAACATTCTCTGTACTTTTAGAACCCTGTCTTCAAAAGTCATATCCGAGTCCCTTTCCAATGAGCTTGCATGATACGGTCATTGAGCAACATACCTTAACTGTAGCTACCGGACGCTGTCCATCTCAACATGATGTCGAAACCAACATCACGCTTTTCTCGTGTTTCTGTAATTTTTGAAAATGAAGAAAAGAAAAATACAGATGGCTATGAATTGAACTGCCAACTATTGAAGTGTTTTATACGATGGTACATCGCCAGGGCCCTGAACTTGCAGTAGTAGGGTAGGAGCGTAACATATGTCCAATCAAGATGCGATGCAAGAAGCATTTGGGGATGCAGCATGTGGACCATAGAATCCAGCGTCTTTGTTGACTGGATTTGAATTTTGTAAAATCCTCATCTCAACTAAAATAGATTGAGTATGCAAAAGAGAAGCTTAACATCTCTTAATGCTCGATGAACTTAAATTCAGAACACAAAGGGGAGTGTTCTGTCCATATAGAAAGCAAAACGAACGCTTGCAATTGTTGTCATGAGTATTTTAAAAGAAGGAAAGTAGTGTTTTGTGGGCAAAAGAAATACCTGTAAAATTATTGGGAGCTGAAGGTCTTCAATATGTTTTTCAAGGTGACTCGGATGTGACTTTCGAATATGACGTTCACTCCAATAGACATGAAACTCTGAAAATAATCTCGATTATCAGAGAGTGATTTTAGATTCGAAAACCAAAGAACCTTCCAGACAGCGATAAAGTCCAATGCACAAGGAATCAGTTCATTGGAGTAGGCAATTGCGTGACGTTAGATCCTACACTTGTTGATTCGCCACGGTGAATGGGACAATCACAGGGTATGGTACCTTATACCGTGCACTCATGATACTTATCTTCATACACAGTTACGGAACAAGAGGCAACTTTTAGGAATTATCACAAGAGTGAATGCTCACAGTTTCACGAGAATGAGGACTTTTTGGTAAAAAGTGGAGCAATAGAAGGTTCAGTGGGATGCGAGGGTGACTGATTGCGTAAGAGTGACACTTGAGAAGTCTCCATTGCCATAGAAATGTTCGAACACATTATAAACATGGATTGGCGTGCCGCTGAGGTGCGCGACAATGAGGGGACCGACTCATGCCAGTGACCGCTTTTGGATGAGACGCAATTTTCGGTGCAACCCATACTGCCACATCGCACCCTGCTCAGCTCAGTGTTGGAGCTACAACTCTTCAATTGTACTGCACCCCGTGCGCACCCGTCGGCATGTAATTCCTTTCACTGCCACCTTCCTCGAGTCACCGACTTGTCACATTCCCCTTGCTCCTTCTCGCCCTGGTCCCTGTTGACCTCTTGTCGCTTTGCTTCTCCTCCCCCTGCTTGAAAAGAGCCTCCGACCGCCCGGATACTGCAGTGCACGCTTTCTCCTGGCGTAGACTGTTCCACTGGCATCTCACGCGCTCGCTCCTATTCACAGCTTCCCGCACACCCAGTGTTTGAGTGTAAGGTGAGAATTCTGTTGTGCGTGAGTGACATGAGTGATGAATTCCGCAGCCTTGGCTTTTGTGAGTGTGAATTATGGAATGATGGAGGTGTGCTTGTCATGGCTTCAGGTGATCGAATTGCTATACTTGAGGAGTGATGATGCAGAGTGCAATGGAGTTCGCCCGTGATTCCACGGTGGTGTTGACGTGGAGCTGGGCATTGGGCGTGGTGGTGCTGGTGTGGCTATGGTGGAATGCCACGCAGTCATGGCGACGCCGCGTGCCGGGACCAGCGAGTTACCCGGTGATCGGAAGCGCCATCGAGGTGTTGCGAAACTGGGATCGATTGCACGACTGGATTTTCGAACACTTCTCCGACGACTTGCACACCATCGTCGTCCCTTTCGCCTTCCCGGACCCGGCCGGCGTCTACACCGTGGACCCCGCCAACGTTGAGTACATTCTTAAATCCAACTTTAAATCCTTCCCCAAGGGTGAGTCATCCGATTGCCCTACTTGTGGTTCTGCGCGGCTTCAGATTGAGTTTTATTCTGCATGATGTAGTATCAAATGTAGTATCTGATTATTGATGTTGAATATGCTTCAGATTCCAGCATGCGTTTACACTGTACAGTACAGTCGGGTACCACTCGAGAATGAATTTTCTCGGAGTCTTTTTATTAGAGGAGATTCGTTGTCGGGTCGTACCTGATTGTACCGGAACAGTTGCATGCTTTAGGACATCTCAGGATCGCGTAGTACGAATATATGTGTAGCCCGATGAGTTGTATGGTTCGTTCGAACATACAAGAGTACAATTCTTTCCGCAGTCCCATGACTTTAAAGACCACACCTAAAGAGGATGTTCGATTATTGCGCAATTGATTGAAAGAGTTCTGACTGAAGATGAGAGTGTGCTCGAAAAGGGTCCTTACGAGGTTAGAGTGTGGTGGGATGGAGGGCAGGTCATGCAAATTGTCATCCCATGAGGGAGATGTTGGGCACGGGAATCTTCACGTCGGATGGGGATCTATGGAAGGAGCAGCGCAAAGTGGCGAGCTACGAGTTCAGCAGCGCCACGCTGCGCGATTTCAGCACCGTGGTGTTTCGGGAGTACGCAGCCAAGCTGGTGTCCATCGTTAGCCAGTTTGCGGGCACAGGGGAGGCGTTTGACATGCAGGATTTGTTGCTACGCATGACGCTGGACTCGACGTGCAGACTGGGCTTTGGAGTGAAGCTGGAGGGCCTGTCGTTGCCGCTGCGTAGCATTCCATTTGCCAAGTGCTTCGATGACGCCAGCGAAATCTCCTTCTACCGCTTCAGCTCGCCCCACTGGAAGCTGACGCGCTTGTTGAATGTGGGCGGTGAGAGCAAGCTCAAGCATAGCATCAAAGAGCTGGACGATTTCAGCTATGCCGTCATCGAGAAGCGGCGTAAGGAGATGGCCGCTGGCTACACTCCCGGGTACGTATCTCTTCTCTTCTTGCCACTCCATAAGCTCTGTATGTTGTCCCAAATCATTATGATGTACTTACCAGTATCGTGCTGAAACTCAAATCATCCATTGTTTCTGTGGTGTAGGATTGAGAATCATCAATCGGACTTATTATCACGCTTCGTTGATCTTTGCAACCGCGGCGACCAGTACACAGACAAGTACTTACGGGACATGATATTGAATTTCGTAATTGCTGGACGTGATACTACAGCGGTCACTCTAAGTTGGTTCTTTTACATGATGGCGATCCATCCAGAGATCGCTGACAAGATTGTGGAGGAGCTTTCTACCATTGTTACACCCCAAGGGCTCAACTCCACCCAGGTACAACTTCTACACGATTGTATGTATATCTTGTGCGCACAGTCAATTGCTGGAGTGTATTGTGCAGCCTGCATAGAATCTGATCCGCATGGTCATGGTATGGCAGGATGGGGAAACGGGGAAGGCAGAGGCAATTGAAGAATTTGCAAGCCTACTGACATACGAGACATTAGGGAAGCTAAATTATTTGCATGCAGCACTATCAGAAACACTACGGTTGTATCCAGCAGTGTCCATCAACAGCAAAGAGGCAGCAACCGATGACATGCTACCAGATGGCACACCGGTGAAGAAGGGGAGTATCACAGGGTATGTGCCATACTCGATGGGTCGAATGCGGTTTTTGTGGGGAGAGGATGCGGCCGAGTACAAGCCCGAGCGCTGGTTGAATGGCAATGGGGAGTATGAGCCACAATCGCCATTCAAGTTTACAGCATTCCAAGCAGGGCCTCGAACGTGTCTGGGCAAAGACTCGGCATATTTGCAAATGAAGATGACTGCAGCAATGGTGCTTCGCAACTTTCAGTTGCACCTGGTGCCAAACCACCCTGTTTGCTACCGCACTATGGTTACCCTTGCTCAGCGCTATGGCCTTCGTGTCACTGCCACACCGCGCTCGTTTGTCCACAATTCTACATAGAGCATGTTTCTACCATGTGTATACCATATTGGATAGATCTTTTATTGCCTCTGTGTTATCATTTTCTTTGTATTATATTAGAAGATTTGCAATTCTAAGTAGTAAAAATGACCAATTTTGTGGATTTATAACTTCTCTATGTTGTAATTGTATATGTTGAAAACTTCTATGTGAATCTCACAATTTGGGGTGTTCAGAAGTGAATTGTACATAAATTCATGTTTGATCTAGCTTTGAGTAATATCTTGTTTTTAGTACTAAGATAAATACTAGAAACTATTGGGATGAAAAGCTTTGAGTAATATCTTCTTTTGAGTATTAAAGTAAATATTAGAAACTATTGGGATGAAAACTGATGATGTTCAAAATTCATTTACTTTGATAATGATGTGACTCAGTCTCATATTTATCCATACATCATTATATAGAGAATAAATATATAACTCAGTTACTTGATAATTAACCATTGTTTACTTATGTCTTATACTTGTCAATCAGTGTGATGGAAACACTTATACTTATGCATTTAAGGAGGTATGTGTATTTTCAATGAGATTTAGATGCTGATTTTTATATAGCTTATTGGCAATCTTAAAAAAATGTGAACCCAATTAGAATCATACTCTTCTCATCTTATATGAATATGTTATGAATTTTCAAAGTTTTTTATGCCTCAGAAACCTATTTGTGTGCATAGACCCCTCCCGAAAGCGTACATGAGGACAACTCACCTTTTGGTGGCTAGTTCCAATTAATGAGTGCCTTTTGTTGACTTTGTCTAGAAATAGATTCTTGTCTGCTTAGTAATGGGTGAGAAATTGCTTGTGAACGCAACCATTTATAGATATTGCTTTTGGGGCACATAAGTATATGGGTGATTCTACCATGAAGGCCCAAAATATCATCTCACATAACCATGTGGAGCTACACAAAGCATTCTTCACAAAAAGATAAAGTTTTCACTATACAACGTAGTTCGTAAAGGTAAACCATCTAAAAATAAATATGGCTACATGATTTGGAATATTTGTGAAGAATTAGCATAGGTTACATAATTTATCTACAACACAAGGTAGTAGAAGGAAGCTCAACCCCTGAAAGCCCAATCAACCATTTTATGGTCGCTCCCCAATTTTGAGGAGCTGTATCCGGATGAAAGAGATTTTTTGGAATTTTTTGTAATATTCGTAAATATTTTTGTAAAATTATATTTGTAAATATTTTTGTAAAATTACATTTTACATTGATTTTCAAAGGCATACATTATGCTCAACTCTTAACCCCTAACTCTCCTTGTTGCAAAACGGTCCAAGTCACAAAATTTGACCTTCCTTTAGATTAAGCTCTAAAAATCTTAATCCAAGCATTATTTAAAAGAATCAACCGTAAGATCTCAAAGTTCACTTGACATTCTTCTCACATACCAAATTTGAACCGTTCATTCTTCCTCATTTGTGAGATTATAATGGTCAAAGTTGGCTGAGTTTTTCTCCTACGGGAACCTCCAAAACCCGTTTCGGGTTTTAACCCCTAAACGTCCCCAATGTCGTTTTTCTACATTTTGGATGGAGGGCAGAAACTTCAAATAGCCATATCTTCTTCATCCGAGGTCCGTTTTGGATGAAATAACTTGGGTTAGGTTCCAAATCAAGTCTAGTTTGTGTTGTAAAATTTGCAAGCCCATACAATAAATTATGAAGTAATGGGATGCACTTTAGTGAAGACAGCTCTTGTTTTTGGGTTTCTAAGCATGGGGCATGTATTACCATTGCAAGCCAATTATGTGAAACCAAAAATATTTTTTAATGTTTTTTTTTCCATGGTCATGATCTTAAGGTGATTCTTAACAACTTTGTAGTGGGAAGTTTTTTGATCCAAATGATTTTGCTATTGGCTTTGCAATGATGTTTTGTCAACAGAAAAAGTGAGAAAATGGATGATATTTGAGGAGCTATATCTCCTTCATCCACCGTTGGATTTCAACTTAATTTTTTGGGATATCCTCCAATTAGAGTCTAGTCTAAGTGGTAGAAACCTTAACAAGATCGAAGATGTTTTGAAGATAAGGCATGAAATTGAATGCAAAGGGTCCAATTTTGTACTATTTCTCCTTTGTAAAATTTTCGGTAGTTTTTACCATTGCATGGCTTTTATTTGAGCCAAGAAATTTTTTTGATGAATTTTTGTTGGGTAAAGGACTTATCAAGATGAAGGTGAACATCTTTCTAGTTGGTGATTTTTTCATTGCAATAGGTATATTGGTAGCATTTCAACCTCAAAGTGAAAATGAAGAAATTTTGCAGTTTGTTTTTAGTATTATTATGTTATGATCTCTCGATCTATAAGGCCTCATGACTCAAATTTTGGTCCACATGATCTTCGATAAGTCCATTACAAGTTTGTACGGTTGAGATCTTAATAGCTTCTCTTCATTTTTATCTATGACGAATTCTATGGAAATGTGCTTTTCTGCTAAAAATAGGCTGGGACGTTTAGGGGTTAAGTAGAGTTAGGGGTTAAGCCAAATGGTCTATTGTGGCTTCCAAATAATTGTTTCTAGCACCATTGTACAAATTGGCATCATTGTACAAATTTTTCTATTAGTGGATTTCATGAAATTTAACACAATGTTCTTGTCCAATACCATCTAATAAGTCTACCTACCAAGTTATATCAAATTTAACCCCACAAAGTGTAATATGTGTTTAGTCAAAGATTTTTGGTATTTTAACCCTTAAGCGCCCAAGGTGTCGTTTTTCGACATTTTGGATGTGAGGCTCCGTCTTTGGTGCACAACCAAGCTTTCATCCCATCGATTTTTCATCCGCCGTTTTTTTTGCTCAACTCCTCGGTGGGTTTACTCTACTCCCTCCTTGGATAAATAGTAAAAACCTTGATCCTCAATTTGTGAGAGTGGGCTAAAGAGATTTCTCATGAAAGTTTTGGTGGTGTGATCTTCACCCCTTTTTTGCATGGATCTTGAAATCCATACCTCCAAATGGCATGCAACTTGGTGGTCATACTAATTGCCATGCTCCAAAGAAGATCCTACGGTTGGATTTTCCATTTTCATCTTTTATTTGTTTTTACGCAGTTTTGAAAAAATCAGCATTATTACCAATTGTTAGGAGCTTTACCCCCCCTTGGGCGTTTAGGGGTTAAAGAACCGCTTCTTTTTAGAATAGATCGACTTGATTCAAATTTCATTCTACTTTAGGGGTAATATAATGTAACTCCTTCATAGATGGGCTTCCTTTGGGTGCATTACCTCTTACATCATATCATGGTATAAAATGCTTGTACACAAAGATGTGTTGATTAGTATTATATGAAGATTAGTGTCATTTACTTGAAGATCTCATTACATTGTTTCTCAACAATTCTAAGATTTGCATTCAATTTGGTCCGCCACTGCAATCAAAACTCTTGTATACGGATAGTGAACACCGTATCTTGTAATTTCCACTTCTAGAAAGTGTTGGAGCTATTGCAAGCCTCGGGTTTACGATTGCTCATGTAGGATAAAATACATGAAAAGCTCTAACCGCTCACTATCATTACAAATTATTTTCTCTTCATCCTTACACATTGTAAGTCCTATTCAAAAGTGAATATGTACAGTAGGGTACAGAAATAACTCGAACTGCATTTGAAGGCAGTTTTTGAAAAAAGTTTGAAATGTGCTTGTGTACTCAATAATAATCGGAATTGCAATTCATAAAAGGTGTTGGAACCACATCGGAGTGTTTTATAGTATTAGTGCAAAAACTATTTCTTTTGGTAATTTTTTTTCAAAGAACTAAAATTCTACATCCTCCATCCACAATTGACTACTGTCACTTTGTGCTTCAATTACTATGTTAATTTTCTCTTGCAAAATTGATATAAGTGCCTAAAGTTGTTCTTTGGATACTTGAGCCCATGCTTATTGAATCATTGCTATGTTCCTTGTGTTTTTTTTGGCTAGGAGGAATTTCTTAGAATGTGCTTGTGACTATTCAATTTTCCTCAAAACTTTGTGAAGCCATTCACACCACTACAAATGTCCTACTAGGACTTAGAGGATGGTTTGGTATAGTGAGGATGATTACTTTCATAAGCTCATTGCCAAACTCAAATTCTTTTAAAATTCTCGCCAAGTCCAAACAAAAAGTCAATTTTTCACCTTGAGAGTTGATTGGAAACTTATTACAAAACCACTCCAACTCAAACTTTTAGAGGGAGCAAGTATTGTTGAACATTCAACAATGAGCTCAACTGCCCAAGTATCTGAAAAACAACTTTAGGTACTCATATCAATTTTGCAAGTGAAAATGAACATTGTAATTGAAGCACTAAGTGACAGTGGTCAATTATAGATGGAGCATGTAGATTTTTAATACTTTGAAATTTTTTTACCAAAAAGACACAATTTTTGCACCAATACTATAAAACACTCCGATGTGGTGCTAACGCATTTTACAAATTGCAATTCCGATTATTATGAGTACACACGCACATTTCAAACTTTTTTCAAAAATTGCCTTCAAATGCCGTTCGAATTATTTCTGTATCCCACTGTACATAACACTCTACATGGTAGGTAGCTCAAAATCCAACCAACATCACAAACCATTCATTGAACCTATTCAAGCAAGAGGTACATTTAAGCTTTCAACTTCAAAATTTAATGAACTCATACTGTACATTTTAGATTGAACAGTTTTTGGTACACCTATAGGTTCCACTTCCAAAATTCAAAACTTATTCAAGTTTCATCCAAAATTAATAATCCCAATTGGTTCACTCTCTTACAAACTTTGTTGATCTTCCAAAATTTATTCACTGCCAATTCTCATTGAGCTAGCCAGACTAAAACTACTTACTATACTACTCAATCTATACTACTCAAGTACACACAAGCAATGAGAGTTCCAAGAGTTGCACAAATTACAATTCATTGGTCAAGTGTGAAATTTCGATGCTTCATAAAACCTACATATCATTTGTAAGTGATTTAAAATGGCTCTATAGCTCACATCAATGTGTATGTTGGCCCTATGTTGGCCCATCCCTCCATTTGTACATGATTTGAAATGGCTCTATAGCTCACATCAATCTGTACGTTGGCCCTACGTTGGCCCCTCCCTCCATTTGTACATAATTTGAAATGACTAGCTCACATCAATGTGTAAGTTGGCCCACCCCCTCCTTCAGGAACGGTCCACTGAATGTTTTGTGTTGGATCCTTTATGTCACAGGCCTGCAAAAGACCACATAACTGACATCAACCATGACATACTCAATAAGGATATCATCCTGGAACGATGAAGCCTATCATTCCTTCTAACCAAAAGTCGATGACGGGAACTCAAACACTTGCCTTGCAATGCAGGCAATTCTGAGCATTGATGCTCAATTTCATCTTGTCGTTCTCAGCTGCAACATATCTGACACACAGAAATTACAGAAGGTAGAGAACTTTAGTTGATAGTTGTACGATCTTTCAGGATTCTTGCGCTAATTCATCATGAACAACTTAGCTGGTGCATGTTAAATCTCCCTATGATGCGCTGAAGTTGTTGCAGCCGCTCTTGCTAGGGGTTTGAGAGCACTGCCTCTCACAAAAAGAAAACGCATGCTAAAGATAGTGACGAAGACGTACTCATATACTCGAGCTGGGCAGTACCGAGATTCAGGACCTGCATATACTGGCAGATTTACGGACTCTGGGACTTGGGGGTCCCGTAGACGTAGATGTGATGGTTGATCATGCTCATGATTTGTGCTACTCCTGCAGGCCAGCGGTCCAATTGGTACCATTGATTAGAGGCGAAGTCATTGACGATGACAAGTAGCCACCGAAACAAAAAGCTGGAGCATTAAATCGTAATTATAGACGTAACAAATACTACAACTGTTACGAATCGAACCTGTAAAGGGACGTAAGCAGGTCAAATGTGATCACTCCATCAGGCTTTGAATAAGGAATCGGCTTGTTCTTTGAAGCTGGCTGTATGTACAAGTCCCAGACGGAATTAGAATAACCTGAAGCTTGCCACAGGCTACGTCTTGGACTCGTGATCATCTGATGTTTCTACAAGCAGCTTCTTGCCAAGCGCGTAAAAGAGATCACCCAACTAACCATACCTCTGTAGCTTCGTGATCTGGAGGACCATGTCGCAAAGTATAAGGTATCTTTCCCCTCATCAAATAACTGTACAACCGGCAGAGAGTCAATTTAGTCGCCCACTGCCCATCAGCTCAGAAAGAAATGGCTTGCACGAGATGCAACCTTGTCAATGAAAATTGGTGAAACTAAGCTCTAATCTACCACAAGAACGACAAAACCTGACGTACAGGAGAGATGGTGAACAACATCAAATGAAGTGAGCATTCTTACTGGTCCAAACCAGCATGTGCCATGCCTGGAAGCAACCCATAGTGGAAGGCCTGTACTCCAAACGTATGCAAAGCACCCAGGTGTTGAGTAACAGAACACATGCTGGCTATAGGTTGAAACTAGTAAACCCTCAGCCTCCCAAACCACTTCAAGAGATTTAGAGCTCAATTACACCAATTTTCTTAGAAATGCATGTGCTGTATCAAACGACCTCGAAACGCTCTATGGAAATTTTACTGTACGTGTCCTCAATATCTATCATGATATGTATACATCTGATGAGACAACTTCTACCTACCAAGTTGTAAACATATAGAGAAGCCTATTTGCCACTATGTGTCATGTAGTGGAGTTCTTATTAATACAAATAGAAGGACAGATGGAGGACCAGCTTGGTTACGGTTCCAAAATATCAGATGCATATTCCAGAACTTTCCGAACGGACGAAAGCTGCAAATGAAGATGCTGGACGCGAAACTTTTGTCCCTTGACTTTCTGAGGTCAAAAATTTGTCAAGAGATTTCCCCTAAAGATGTTAAAGATTCTGAAGAGAGAAAGTTCAGATGGATTCATACAGGGCGAACATTACGAACAGATCGAAGTTCCTGCCACACCCATGACTCTTGCAACGCGGTCCAATATGCCTCCATGCTTGGCTGCTCTGATTTTCCCAAGGCTTCAAATGCTGCCTCTGCAGCTAACATACCTACATTGCAATTTTGCAAATGAATCAACATATCACCGTAGCGAAGGAATATGATCATACAACAGCATGAGCTAATCGAAGAAGCGTCAACGTATACCTGACTTCAGAGCAGTATGTGAGCCCTTTATTTTGGGAACGTTAAGGAAACCGGCAGCGTCGCCTAACAAAGCCCCTCCAGGAAATGCTGTTTTGGGTATAGACTGCCATTAAAAACCAAGTGAGATGAAACTAAGTAGGATACTGACAAAGGATGGAGAAACTTACTCTTGTAGAATGCATATTTCTTAGTAAGTTCGAGAACCTTAATAGCCACCGTTTCGAAATTTCAATAGAGGAGGAATGTGCTAGAATAGACTACCGAAACAAGACTAACCCATGAACATCGTACTAAATATTTCCTCCCTAGTTGACCACTGATTCATTGTGGAAATCATTGCAAGTAATAAGTTCGAAACCTAAAAGGAACATGCACTATACCCTTTAAGCAAACAAGGCAAGAAGTAAGAGGAGAATCAGCAGACCATATCTTACTTGATATCCACCTTCATTTAGAGTGCGAGCACCATATTGGATCACTCTCCCGCCTTCTAGTGTTGGCCTTATTGATGGGTGCAGCTTAAACTTCTGTTGGGCACACAAGAAAGATAATATTAAGCAACTCCTACTTGATAATGCAACGCACACCCTCACGCATCGCTACGGGAATGTTCGAAATCGTGCAAGATACTTGACGACCTAACTTAAGATGATCAGCCTTCAATTGAGAGACAGTCGATCCAGATGATAGTAAGTTAAGTGCAGTTTGCGAAGTATCCTTGCCTGATACTCTTCATAAGGACTCATATAGGGGTTCTTGTAGTCCAATGCTACCACGAGACCAATGGCAACCTGCAAGATGATTCACGCATTTGATCATTCTCTTGATCATTCTCTTGATCATTCTCTTGATCATTCTCTCACGCATTTGATCATTCTGATCAACCCCTTCAAATGTGAAGGCAGCCACTTCTGGCGAAAGTATCTGTTTCGAGATTGGTAGAGGCTACCATTGCAGGCAAAGGTACAAATAGGGCTAGTGTACTTGATGTGGGGTCATTCTTACCTGTCGTTCGTCCATGTGGTAAAGGAAAGTTCCGCCGTAGGTTTTATAATCCAATGGATAGCCCAAAGTGTGAAGTACATAACCAGGTCGATGCTTGCTCTCCTCGATCTCCCACACCTGCTCATTACATAAGAATGAAGCTCTAATTTCAGATACACTAGTTCGGTTTCTGAAATAGTTGAGACTTTCAAGGAACCTTCACAAACTACATTGCATCAAGGTCAGGCTAGTTCGATAACATAGTTCAGAAGGAAGTAAGTGCCACACCTCCTTTATTCCTAGAGCGTAGGTTTGGTGCTGTGCTTTAGATTGTTCCCGAAGTTGAAACTTCTTGATGATAGTCTAACATATCCAACCACATACTAAAACTCATGAGCCCAGAACTTACGCAGTAATAATCATCAGCGTAACAATCTCGCCCACGGTATAAAAGGCGTTCAACAAGGATAAGATAAAACATTTGAGGGGACTGAAGAGAGGCTGACAGCGACACACCTCGGATAAAAAACCTCTGCAACCTTCGCCCATCAGAGTGAGACGACCTGCCCTTCGATATACACGATACTTGTATCAAAGAACAATAAAGCACCACAAAAAGTCAAGAACATTCTAGTTTCTTTATGGATACAAGCCTCTCTGCCAACCAACATTGCTTAGAGGGAAGTATGTTTTACCTTTTAACTCTATGCCCCGCTGAAATGTTGCTTTCTTCGAGCCATCCTTTCCAATACCCACGTCATTTGTAGCTATTCCCACAACACGGTCGTTTTTATACAAGACCTGCGTCCACATGATACTAAAATCTGAGCTCCACAAATTCCAAATGCACATACTCTACATAATATGCAATCAAGGAAATGAATGTGAGACAGCAAGAATGTTCTGCACCTCACTAGCTGCAAAGCCGGGATAGATTTCAACTCCGAGTTCCTCTGCCTTTGCTCCGAGCCATCGCAAAAGCTGACTTAGACTGCATATAAACCACCAAGAAACTTGGGGCACATGAGAAGGTACAACATAAGTAGAAGAAGAGATTAAATACCAGAAATCCCAGTGCATGGCTGACGAGCATAAGGTAGCGATAAGCTAGACCAATCACCTTATGACATAATTCCCTTGGTTGTTAAATGGTGATGGCAGTGGAAAGGCCCGCTTCTCAGTTAGAAACCAAAACTTGTCATCCGTGACCGGCACCTTTAATGGAGCCTGCACAAAAACCACACATTATCAACCCATTCATAAATCCTGCAATCAAAAGCTGAGGTTCTCCACTTATATTATTTCAGAATTTGTGATTCTTGTATCATAAGGAAGCCTCTTCATGATCACTGCTACCAAAGAGCCCTCCTCACGAAATAGGGAAGACTACCGTAATGTCGTTTAAAAGGTCCTAGAGCAATCTGAGTCTAGTGAAATATTGCCGTGGTTTGGTACAAAATCTGTTCGCAGCAAACATTTGATAACCAAAAATAAGATACTTGAATCATAAATGTGCAGCTTCTAGTTTACAACATTCAAGCTTGAGAAAACATGCATATGGAACGATACAGAAACCTACGACATTCTGAAAACCAATTCAGAGGGGAAGCCAACATTACATCTTGCTCTTTCCAATCGGGGAAAAGCTCATTCAACGCCCGCGGCTCATGTACATTTCCTGACAAAATGTGAGCACCTGCAAAATGTAGAACAAGCATACACGAATCCATTACAATTATGACACATTGTCAAATCTTTGAGTTAACGAGTAATTGATTCCTTCTAAAGAGTAGCTGAAACTGTTAGAATCTCAAATACTTTTCGATTGCCACACTAGATCCATGTAAGCGCCATGCTTACTCCTGATACTTGTACTTCTATCAGGTCGGGAATGAGCAAATCGAGGTAACCATTTATCAAAAGGGTCCTCATTAGTGCAATCAATTATGCACCAATTCAGGTTTTCTACATGATTGCCGTTTCAGTTTGCGCAATTTAATGTGACCATTAGTCGGCTCCATGACCACGTTTCCGTTCACTTTTTAAAAAAATTGAATACTGTACAAAAAACGGGAAGAGAATAGGAGAGAGATAGAGCTCACCAACTTCGGGTGCTTTTTCGACAACGCAAACAGAGAGTTCACGACCCTTCTCAAGACACAGCTGCTTCAACCGAATGGCAGCTGCCAGCCCCGCAGGCCCGCCTCCCACGATCACCACGTCGTACTCCATCACATCGCGGGGCTCATCGTTGGCTGCCGCTTCTACACTGAACTGGCGGAATTGCTCAAGCTCGACTTGAATATTACACGACGTCACTCTTGACTTTCCTCCCGTACGAGTGCCAAGGTTCGGAAGCACAGCACTGACACAGCGAGTAAGGCGCACTGCTGGATTGCCATGAGAACCTCGAGCATATTTTAACGAAGCTGATAAACCCCGACGGACTCCACACAAACCCCGCGCCATGACCACCCCACCCCAAGACCTAATTTCCCCAATTCAGCAAGCTCCTCATCAGACCTGATCGTCCTTCTCCTAATTCCAAAACTGGAAAAATGTGCGCACGGAGGAGTAGTTGCACCTCGTAGTCAAATTGCGAATTGCGAATGAGCGTTAAGTCTCTGATCGCGAGGATGACGAGCCTTGCTAACAAGAATTTTTAATCAGAAGCATAAGCGGTAATAATTTGGTGTTGAAGACGAATCTAGAAGCTCAGGAGAGATCGCAGAGTCAATAAAGAGCTGATTGGAAGGGGTATAACAGTATAATGGGGGAAATGATGGTGGACATGGAGAATTTGTAGTGATCGATGCAGCGATGGGGCAGCGGCGATTTGAGTAGGAGGGGGATCGAAGCATGGTGATGCTCGTCCCGCGCAGTGCTGGCGGGATTGAAAGCGATCGCTGCCAGCATGGATGCCGGGTCAGCAGTGACTCAGCCTGGGCCCATAACGTGGAGCTCTTCATGGGCATGGGACATGCACATTCCACCATCTTGACACTTTGGAATTCAGTTGGCTATGGCCGTGGGAGGAGGCATTGCATGGGTTATAAACCGGGTGTACGGGTCTACAGTAACCATTAAAACTGAGTGCATGTTCTCAAAGTTTCTCTAAGATTACACGTGAATCACAGTACAAAATTCACATCAGGCATTAAAATTTTGAAAGGGAATAAGAAATACCATAGATCTCCATAGGCAATTGTCAACATAGCATGAATTGTTTGCACCGGGAATCATTTCCAAAGTTTGTCAGATTCTTGTGATTAAAAGCTGGTTGTAGGTCAGTTTTTCGGACAATCCAACATGTCATGACCAAGGTTGCGGTCAAGGTTAGGATGAGGTCATCATCACATGGCCCTGCCGGCCGAGGTCCGGCTCCGAAAATCCCTTCAGTGGCCGCAACGCATTCGTCTCGGTCTATTGCCACCCTCCCATGGCGGATTCGTTTTCTACAGAAAACTCGAGAAATCGAGACTCGAATTGCCGGAGGGATCAATGAAGCGCGCGGAACCTCAGTATGCGGGGGTTTGTCGAAAGATCCCTCCCGTCATTTGCTATCCTATCCATTCCCTGCCTCGACCTCATCTCGCCGCTTACCAGGCAGCACGTGAAGTTTGGGAAAAGGTGGACGAGCTCATCGTTCCGCCGCGCGATGCTCGATGCTTCACAGTTCCAGCAGGTTCGTTCTTTCGCATCGTTAGTATCGAGGGGCCGCAGGTGGGCGACCTCAATCTGTGGGCGGCAGAGGACATCAGCGAGCGCTTCTACTCCGGCAAGACGCGGGCGCTGCACGGGACACATCTTTCCACCGGGGACCAGCTCTGGTCATGCCTGCCTTACTTGAGGCCCATGGCCACGATCACTCATGATACGCTCGACTGGTACGGGATCGACGAGTTCGGCGGCTCCGTGCACGACGTGATCGGCACGCGGTGCGATCCCTACACCCACAAGCTTCTCTCGGGCCACGAGTACCACCATTGCTGCCACTCGAACCTGACCCGCGCGCTTGCGGATCGCACGGGGCGTGCCATGAACGAGGTCGAGCCGGCGGTGCACGACGTGCTCAACGTCTTCATGTGCACCGGCTTCACCCGCGACACGGGCCAGTACTTCATGAAGGCGAGCCCCGTGCGGCCGGGCGATTTTCTAGAATTCTTTGCTGAGATCGATCTGCTGGGCGCGCTTGCGGCCTGTCCGGGCGGTGATTGCAGTTCGGAGCACTCGAGCGATGTGGCGGTATGCCAGCCGCTGCTCGTCGAGGTCTACCGGCCGAAAGCTCCGCCCAAAGGTTGGACCTCACCCGCTCGAAACACTTACAGCCGGCGACACGGCGATTGAAATGAAAAGGACTCGTTCCCATCCTACCATTGAGGAGCTCATCTCCGGTCACGTGAAGCGATCTGTCGCGCGAAGTCTTCCACGGGCTTGTTGGCGTAGCGCATGTGCAGGCTGGGCGGCACCGACACCATGTCACTACTGATTAGTCAATTCAATACAATTTGACCAAAGTTCTGCAAGCACATTGTCATTGCTTGGAAATTATAGTTGATTTCTTGCCTGAAAATGTCAAAAGTGCAAGGAAAGGTGCACTATGTCCCACGATTTGCATCAAATCCATCTTCATAATTCACAAATATCGTGTGAACCATGCCTTGAAGTCTCCACCTGTCTCAAGACATCCAATAACAGTTGGAAAACAAGGTTGCATGTAGCTACTGTAATCGTAAGCCCCATGCAGACAATCTATTCATGGCAATCACCACAGGAGAACGATTCATCGGTGCAGTACTGATAGTTCATGGTTCACAGTACAATACGTACATGTACTTCACATACGTCAATGCATGTAGAACAGTGCGTTATCAAATCTTCAAATGTGAACAAAGCACAACTTTTACGTGTTTCTGATGAATTGTCTATTTTTTAAAATATTATATCTTGTACGAGGTGCAGAAGGATTCAATGGTAGGTCTAGCAGTGTCCGGGATCTTTCGTCCTCATGTTTCTCACAGCACGGCTCTCCTGAAAAGAATGAAGACTGGCATTCGCCTTTTGGCTGACTAGTCATCGATGTCAACTCTTGGGTCCAATTCTAGCCTGTGGCAACACACTTGTACTAAGCCAGTCCATGTAACGTATCCAAAATTTCAACGAAGGCCTGCTTTACTGAAGACCTCCTCTTCGTTTTCCACCACTCTGGTAATTAGTCACAAAGTTTCTCTACTGATCGAAGTAGAGTAATATTGGAGAAATCTGCGAAGAAGGTAAAATTTAGTATAGGAAGATTCTAGTTTGTGTAAAGTAAAGTGTGACAATAAGCCAGTAGATTTTGAGCAGCATCGAACTCAATGTTGTACCGAAATTGGTGTATTTAGGGTTTAGCCCCAATTTAATTCCCCAATTCATATGGTAATTTAACTACTAATGTTACTAAATTGGTGGTATTCGAGTTGAGTTCCCGATTCGAATTGAATCGATTTATGGTATTTGCACGTTCCCTGGTGCGTGAATGGTTTGTGGTGAAATGTGTCCCAGAGCTCGGCATTGGAGAGCACAGCTTTCTAGTCTTCCAATATGACGAAGAAAATGGGATTGTGACGCTTGTCGCTCGTGTGCTGCACGTGGGCCAGAAGCATGAAGACTTCAGGGTACATGCATATGTGTTTAAATTACACTGGAGCATTGAGAATTGAATAATTGAGTGCGTGTTTTTTCTACGAAAGCACCGGATGGAGCAAATAGCTTGTTAGCTCAACCAACTGAGCGTCACTCATACTCACTGGCCCAGGCGAATGCTCCAGTGCTCAATACGTAGACTATTCTGTTTTCGCGAAGCAATTCCATCTGCTTACTACTTGCACACGAATGCAGCTTTCTCGAAGTATCAAAAGATACGACACATTTTAGCTCATAGTCTGATTCTCAACCCTACCCATCCGCGATGACTCATTACATGAGCTCCACTTCATCGGCTCGTATGCAGAAATTCTGTTAGCCCATGGGTCGAACCTTGTTCGGGATCGACCGAAGTTGCATAGTCTTGAATCCTGCCCCTGCAAGATGAACATTAGTTTAGCTCTGATTATTCTCATTGCCCTCCAGCAGCATGTGAGCTCCTGCCCGCTGGATTTTTCGGTCCTCAATGGCTACTCCGCGGCTCTTACAGCAGCCTGCAATGGAGGCAACAACTTGACTACATGCTGCCAGGCAGCAGGTGCAGGCGTGGAGCTCAGTCTGGCCAGGTACCTGAAAGAGAGCAATCTCTTTCTGCTCCAGAATTCGACGCAGGCTCACCTGTGTTTGCGTCGTCTCCGAGCCCAGATGGATTTGATTGGAGTGCACCGAGATGTGGTCGAAGAGTGCAGCTTCGGACGAAACCTAACTGCCAACCCCACCAATTCAACCGAACGTGTCTCCGTGCTTCATTGGCAGCCTCAGCTCTGCCATGGGATCCAGTCCATCCAGGATTTTCAGAATGTTGCAGCAGGACATCTAAGTTCCATGGAGCAATCCTGCAGTGCTAACCTCGGGGACATCAACGAGTGCCAGCAGTGTAGCAGCAGCATGCGATCCGTGCAGGACAAGCTATCTAATAACACCATGAGTGCCGAGTGCTCCAACTTCGTGCGCATGTATGTGCTCGTCCAGGATGCACAAGAGCCTTGGGGTGCTCAAACCGCCTTCTGTCTTTATGCACTTAGTCATAACTCCAGCCCGACAGAGACTCAGAAGCGGCTCTATCTTGGAATTGGCATCGTGGTGGCCGTCCTGGTGAGCGGTCTTATTATTGGTGTTGTAATCACAGCGTGGCGGCGTCGACGTGAAAGTGCCATCCATCGAGAGTTTCTGCTGCGGAACAGTTGGTACTACCTTCGATTTCCATAAAATTCAGTTGACTACAAATTTTGGTCATTAACTAGGCTAGTATCTTCTCCGAAGTGTGCATTTATTAACATAGTTCGATGAACAGGATGTTGTCGTACCATTCGTCGTTGGTGTGGTACGATTGGCCGGTATTGGAAGCTGCCACCGGTGGATTTTCCCCCAAGTCGCTGCTGGGCGAAGGAGGCTATGGCTGCGTTTACAAGGGGGTGCTGAAAGATGGCCGCATCGTTGCGGTGAAGCAGTTCAAGAACTGCACACCCGAAGGCGACCTCGACTTTTTGAATGAGGTTGAGGCAATGAGCAAGTTCAAGCATAAGAACCTGGTCAATCTGCAGGGGTGTTGTATTACAAGCAGCAAACGACGTGGTCACCAACGCCTCCTCGTTTACGACTTCATGCCCAACCGAAGCTTGGCCGATTATCTTTTTTTACAGAATCCTGTGCTCACATGGGAGCAGCGCCGCGGAATCGCCATTGGGATTGCACAGGGGCTTGCATACCTTCACACCGATGCCTCTCCGCAGATCATCCACCGGGACGTCAAAGCAAGCAACATCTTGTTGGATGCACAGTTCAACGCTCACATTGCCGACTTTGGTCTGGCCAAATTCAAAGCCACAGATGATTCATCTCCTCCCACTTCACACCTCAAAGGCACGCTGGGTTACGTCGCACCGGAGTACGCGTTGTATGGCCAGCTCACAGCCAAGAGTGATGTATACAGCTTTGGGATCTGCCTTCTGGAGCTTCTCAGTGGCCGTCCCGCACTTGCGCAGAGTCGGGACTCACTAGATACTCAAGATGACTTTACAGGGTCGAATTACTTGATCTCGGACTGGGCTTGGGGCCTCGTTGCAAACAAGCGAGCTCTGGAGATCATTGACACTAGAATTCGGGCTAACAGCAATCAAGTGAAGGCGGTCATGACGAGGTTCGTGCTGGTAGGCATGCTTTGCGCGCACGTGATGGTGTCCATGCGGCCCTCCATGGCGGAGGCCTTACGCATGCTGGAAGGAAATTGCGAGGTGCCAGTTGACCGTGTGTTTGAGAGACCTGCGTCGCCATTGTCACATGAAGCAGGAGATTACGTTATTAATGTCACTGGCCGTTACAACGCCATGGAAGCCGACCTGACTGCTAGGTGACATTGACTGCCACAATCTCTCTCCTCGTTTGGGATCCTGGTCGACGATGATCATATCCGAGGCACTGCTTTACCTGAACCTGCCAATTATAGCGTGACGAGCTTCTCTAGAATACCTCCGGGGAAGGGGGAGAGCTCTATACAACGGTCGAAGAAGGTATGAAGTACCAGTTCTTTCGCAGTATGTGCGCGGATTCCTCACTACCATTCTTTATGGATTTTCACGGCTGTGTGCCTGCACGATCCAAATTGCGACCTCAACCACATCGATGCAAGTCAGCCCGCCAACTCCGATCTAGACTTAAAGAGTAAGCCGGTGATACGGCTTCTTACGAAACCGGACCGCTGCAATTGGGCTCGCAGCTGAAAATCTACGATAAAAATCGAGTCGATGACTCTCAGATAGATCAATTCAAACCGCGCAACAGTGGTAGTAGCCTATAGGAACAGGAATCAGTAAGCAAAGATGTGCTACTAATCAGGCCAATGCAGACGCATTCCTCTAGTAGATGCAAGAATTTTGTTTTTTGAGATACTCTTAGATTCCAGAGTGCTTATTTCATTAAGATCTGGTTTGCGATAAGCACCAGAAAGAAGAAACATTCGATGACATTCGGTTTTTGGAAGATTTAACCGCTGCATCATGTTGCAGTTATAAATCTGCAGACGGGACTGCCATTGACATACATTCTAGATGCAATTTCGTGTCGCCACAAGAAAGGGGACATTCGAAGAAGGTATCAATACGCTACTAAAGCTGCACATTTACTAGCATCATACTAGTTTGTGGAGCATCTGCATGTACATGGCAGTTCACCCGGAAACTAAAATGCATCATCATTAGAGCTCCGTCGGGGAAATCGCTCAACTTTCGACTAGAAGGCAGGGTAACCTTTCTGCAATGACTACCACCGCTATAAGGAGAGCCTAGTATACAATCCGAGAGAGCCGATTTGTCTCGCTTAAGATACAAAACGGCATCGAAAACCACCTGCAGAAGAAAAGCGGACACGTTCAGACGTGAAAACTTAAGCTTAATCTTTGTAATTTCTGGTCAAAATTGCCTGTATTACAAGACAGAAGGTCAAAATCGTCAGGAAACAAGCCAAGTTCCAAGCTGAATTGATATGAAGTTGCAATTGAGTTCGAAAATGAGGCGAGTGTCAGCGATCAACATCACAAACATCAGTGTTAGTAAGTCCCTTGACTCACCTCTCCAGTTCCAAGGCTAGCATCTATAGAGGAGTAGAAGGGAAGCCCGCTGGAAGATTGTTGAAGAACGGACATATCTTCAGAATCAACTTCTATTCTCTTATCGATCGAACCTTCCAAGTCGTGAAGGTCATCCATATATTGCTGAGCGGCAGTAATCTGCATCATCAATAACAACAAACCTGAGAATCCCTCCAAGCGGGCAATCAACTCAATCAATTCGGGCAACGTAGATAATACCTTCCGATTAAGGAGCTCGCCCTCAAATGCTGAAAGCTCCACTAAACTGCCCCTGCCTTGGCGCCAGACATTGTCCTCTGTGAGTGGCTCAGCCAGAACTGTGCCTCTCGGCAAAGCCACATCGACCCCAATCAAAAACCGACCTGGAGCCAAGCTATCGTCAGATTTTGAATACGTTCAACCGAGGTTAGGGAAACCAAACGACTGATCTTCAAGAGAACAAGGTAGAAAATTGATGGGCCCTCTGATTGACATCGTACCAGGTTGAACCTCGAATTTAGTACTAAGCTCGTGAGGTCCACACTCGTGTAAACGTTCCAGGCTGAGATTTTCAGATGCCCAGTATTAGTACGGCGCAGCTACACACAACATAGTTTCACCAAGTTTGAAGACTGGAAGAATCCGATGAGTCAAATTAGCAGGACCAACGCAGCATATGAGAGTTTCCTGCTGGGGCGTTACCTGCTTGCAACTTGTGGATCGTCATCCGGAGACCACCATGCGGGTAAGCCAAGGAGCGCAAGGTTTGTAAGTTGCACAGTGGTAAGATGGCCGGTCCTCAGATCCAACCTCAAGAGTTGATGCAAATCTGCAGAACAAATGATCCATGTCAAAGACCAAATGGTTCATACCATCTCCGCACAAGTGACGCGCATGTATCCGCATCAATGAGGTGAAAAACTTGCACAATCCAAGTTTACAACCATGAATTGGCCGAACAAACTTAGGGGATAGGATGTAAAATAATATGATAAAGTGATGTGGCACCTGTATCGACGACAAGAACTTCAGACTTCAGCACTGCCACCTGTGACAACAGGTTCGAGAATCCCTCGCAGGCCACGCCCTTCTCGACAAGCGTCTCATGGACATGCACCCAGTCCAAATCACTGTCCTCCAATTCGCGAGCTTTTGACTCCATGAGCTTCTTGAAGTTGGTTGCAGGTTCTGTCTAGTTGACAAGATGTCGAAAGTCAGTGGCAACCTCGATTGGTACATCAATGTACAAAAAAAACGTCCGCAGTACATGAGTACATCAACTCACTCGAAAAAGTTGCTACTCTTTATAGAGCTAAGGAAAAGGACCTTGTTCAGGTTCTACGGTCATTGTTCCTGTGCCAACGTCGATCATCCACAAATTCTCGAACCTGAAAGAACAAGCCGCGAAAGAAAAGATAAGATGCTGTTCACTAGACCTGGCTCTTCTTTCAAAGTAGAAATTGAAGAAATGTTTAAAGCGCTTAGATATTAGACCACAATTCCATAGAATGACCAGAAGACAGGGGTTGGTAACAAACCTTGACTCACCCCTGTGTTGCAGCAATGATTTGCCCGTTGGGCACTATAGAGAGATGCCAAGGAAAAGAAATCTGAGGTCTTTCAACGTCCATTCGAGAAGAGTTCTGCATAAACCCCAATTTACGCAGCCACCTATGAACTAAGCTCTGCCGTTCATCTCGTTTCGGATGAACAGTGTCCAAGACTCTGGACGAAAGATCTGCCCTTCTTATTGCATGGTTCTGCAAGCACAACAAAATTAGACTTCCAAATACGGTGATTATCTTCTTGGTTTTTGATCACCACAAACGATGAACAAATTAAGCGAAACTGAAGACTCAAACAGCAGAGTGTATTTTACTTCGACAAATGCTCATGACAACAAAATACACTTCAGTACCTCGCAATCAGCAATATATAGACAGTTCTCTTCAGTATCATAAACAACAGATGAGGGTCTTCGTAACCTTGCAGACTCAAAAGGACCATCCTCAAAGCCTGCACCCGACCCAATCTGCGAACATATGTATGCTAGTAAGATGCTTGGTATTGAAAATGCAAAGAAAGAAAAGGAAATAGGATCCGGGACAACGGGCTACATAATTGATGGATTGAAAACAGTATTCGAGGAGAAAAAGATGTGGAATTCATGATAGAGATACACCAGCTCAAATGCATCCAAACGAAGCTTTATAAACTCGCACATAGAAGTAGAACATGTCTTACATAATCAAGCACTCTCCCACTTCCATCAGTGATGATAATGCGGTCATGAAGACTATCCGAGATAAATACCAACTCCTCTGCTGAGCATGTTGATATGCCACCTGAAACAGACGCTCCATTTGTTAACCCCAATGTGTCCCCGAAAGAGCTTCTCAAGTCAAGAAATTCGTCCCACAATGACAATTCCGATCATTCAAGCACTCAGGAAACCTGTCGGAATATAGTAATTCTTTGAAGAAGAATATGTAAGGGAATGTACGGTCGAATATGTACAAACTATGTTTGCTCTGCGATGAAGTTCTTAGAAAGCATAAAAACTGATGATAGGAGGCATGTGTACTTACGAGGAGAGCACAGAATTGTCTCAAACTCATGCTCAACTTGGTGATTCAGTACAGAAACATGCTGGACGTCTGGTTGCATCTGCCTGGGAATCTTCGAAGCTCCTGCAATGTCAACTTCGGCAACTCGCAATGTACTTAGCCAATGTGGCCGTATATGCTCTGTGCGACCTGACACAAGGCAGAAGTGTATTAGTTCCTCAAAATCCTAAACCCTAAACCCCGACATTTACGACTACAGTATAACCTCATCAATCAGACTCTTTCTTACACGGATATTCACGTCCTTGAATCAAGGCCGACTGAAAAACCCTGCCGCGACCACGAGCACTCTGCAATGATCGCAGAAAGGGACGTAACAACGCCCCTCCTATAGGCCTCATGATCGACATGAAGGCACCTTCAGCATCAATGCTGAATCTGGAAATCACCAAAAAGACAACATCTCATCAATCCATAATCAAATACAGATCCAATCAATGAGGCAAGTGTCCCTGTACCTCAGATCAAGCACCGATTCAAACCAAAAATCCAAATCCAGCAGAACCTCTTCAATATACATCAGAGAAAATTCCGTCAGTGCAATTGACTGTAAAAACGTTGCAAAAAGCTTACCAATTCTTTAACGAAACTGCTCCACCATTTTCGAAATTGCGCGGCATAGAAAATTTCCGTCAAGATACAGCGATGCGGCAATACTTGCGATCGCTTCGATCAGAAGCCATTACGATTCCTTCAAAACAAAGCTATGTTTGTTACTAAACCCTAAACCCTACCGAGAGCCTCATTCTCTTCGTTCCCCTCCATTGAGTTCTCGCCACTCCTGATGAAAGCTTTTAGGGCCTTCTTGAAAAAGTTTGATTCATATGTTTCATTGCAAGATACCATGGTTTGAAATGACTAAGCAAAATTACTCATATTCATGATCTAAGCATTAATAATTATAGTTTCAACTTGTTACCGTAGTTGCTCACCATTCCATGTGCGGATTAAGTACTTAAATATTGCTATCGATTTCATTACATGTATTCAAGAATTTTTGCCTAGATTTAGAGAAAATTGAGCATACTAGTGGATGGGGTCGTTTTGCTTGAATTTAGAAATTTTGAATGTATATAAGTTGGAACTTTTATAAAACTTTTGACTGAATCTGTACGGTAAAATTTGATAAAACTTGGTAGGCACATCAATTGGATGGCTCTAAACAAGATCCTACCTTTGGATTTTGCACAATCAAGTTTTCAAAAAAATTGTTCAATGATTTCAGAATGGAGTGCTTGGAGGTCATAGTAGACCAATGAGAGATCATATTTTTTTAATTTCTTGCTCAACAATGAACATACTTTTCAGAATTTTGACACCTTGGTCAAATAATTTAATCTATGTCAAATCTCATAAGCAACTACGGAATTCTTTGTTGTGCCATTTGATTAGTTAGAATTTGAGTTTACTTCACAAACTTTGATTCATTTATTCTAAGTTGTGAGAGATTAATGGAGTATGCAAAAGAAATGACATAAAGGAATGTAATGTTTTTGATAATTATTTTCGAATTTCTCGATGAGAAATAGGTTCTTGTATCATTATATTAAAATGTTAATATGTAGTTATAGGAAACATTCATGAGATCCTTTCCAAACAATGTTGCAATTAATCCTCTCTAGAAGTTCAGTTGCTCAAGTTCAAACTGCTCAAATTTGGGGAAATATCTTTGAGATGATGTTATTCTATATTGGATTCTAGAAATTTGAATTTATAAAATGCATCCATGTTCCATAATTCTGAGACAGGGCACAAAAGTCTACAGGCTACAGTGAAATGCATCTCAAAGCCCACTTGAGTCCACATTCATTAGAAAAGAAATTCCCCAGGGTACTCATGATTTTGAGGCTCTAATGCTGGGATTTGAGCAAGCTATGGTAACCACATGTGCACTTCACTACTTACATATCAACCATGAACTGCAAATAAGCTTGCTGCAGAAGAAGATCGACAATCATGCAAGCTTAGTTATAAAAAAGAACAACCGGATTCTTACAGATCTTCAAACATGTTCAATCAATTTCAAGAAGCCAAAAAGTGCTACTTGATAGCAACTCGGATTGTGTAGCATCCGCTACGAAAGCAATGCCGGTCATTGTGCAAATGTCAAAGATCTGCATATCTCTGAGCCACATTTTGTAGTAAGAAGTCACTCTTCGCAGATAACTTGTGTATGGAGCTAATGCATGGAACTTTGAGACCGTTAGTACTTTCATGGTGTGTGTTGCAGAAATCCTATTGAGTCCCTATACAAAGATCTGGAGATCGAACCAGAATATACTCTCTTGAAAGAGATTCTTAAAGCTGCGGGTGAATATGCTGCATGTACATTTTAGAGCTTGTGTCAAAAGTAGACTGAAGTAGAAAGTAGATAGGAGTCAGTAGAGAAAGTTTATATCATGTTAGTAAGATGGAAACAAACTAAGATGGAGAATCTAGAATTTGAACCAGTTTTTTGTTCTGAGTGGATAATATTGTGGTGAGTAGCATGTTCCGTAGCATGTTCCACAAGATCAATATGGGAATTACAACTTGCATTGATACTTTGCTCAATCTGTGTTTGTGGGTCTTTTGAGAAGAAATTAGGGGAAAAGGTGTCGCATGCTTGAGAACTGTGTGTGGGTTCATGTTGAAGCTTCCCCCAGTAAAATGAGGCCTCTTGTTTCCTTCTTTGAAACCATGAGAGGAATATAATTTCTGGACAGACTTTCCAATTTTGAGGATTTTTTTTTCTTCTTCTTGGGGCCCACAAATATGGATTGCTTTTTATAGGATTTATGTATCGTTACCGATGATAAAGACAAATTTACTACGATATTATGTAATTCATAGGAAGAATATACCACTAGATAGGGAGAAACCACCACCAAATAAAAGAATCTGTTATTTATGCTTTTAAGATTTCTTATCTCTTGACTATTCATGATACTTGGTGGTCAAAATGTAGAGTGATTGTTTGAGCTTTTTAGCTTTGATAATAAGTTCAGGATTAACAAACAAGTTATTCACTACATTCGTGTAGGATGGCACTCATTTTTTTATGGTCTTTGAACACCAAAAAAAGGTTGAATAGACATCTTACTGATTGCATCTTTATAACTGTTGCGTTGCGTCACTCCTGTTGAAACTTTGGTCTTTGTTTTTGTACCATGGAAGATAGGGACATAGGGTGCAAGGAGAACTTGTGGAGTTCACTCTTCTAAGAAGACACTAGTGTCTCCATCTCCTTGATATCAAAAGAGTTTGGCAAATATCTTATTGATAGCATCCGTAGAGCACTTGACTTTTTTGGCACTCTAGTTGGAACTGTTTATCCCTACAAGGATCTTTCTCTTGTATCTGTGTTGACACTAGCTATTGCCTGAGTCTTGGATACATTGAGATAGGTTGAACAGAGAAATTTTTAAGTGCACCGTCATGCCCTTTCGCACTTTTGGCACTCTTGTTTTACAGCCTTCGTCTGCATGATATAATATGCTCAAACTATTAGTGAAAAATTTTCCTCTTATCTCCATGACATGAGAGATATGGTAAACAAAGATATGAACTAAATCATTCCTATAAACATTGAGATTTTTGTTTAACTATCTATATATTAACATTAAGAATATGGTCACACGACCTCTAATTCACACCATTCTCACAAGAGTTGGCAATCTTGTTCACTCTTTTTTCATTTCCAAAACTAAAAAGATCTTGCTTAATTCCGAAATGTCCTAGTCCATCTTTCTAAAATGCATGTTTCTTCATATGCTATAGATGAAAGTAGAGGTAATTCATTTAGATTTTAACCATACCATTTTGTATATAACTTATTATAGATCACGTGAACCAAAATTTGAATCATGAAGCCTATACATATACGTATACATTGCAAGATAATAATGTATTACTCCTCAAAACAATTTATAAATTCTGTCATTCTCACTTTAGAGTGGAAACACTACCAACTAAGCTACTAGAATGAAAAAAATCTCAAACTTGAAAGATGTTCATTTTATCTCAATAGCACCATCATACCAAAACATTTCATCAAAAAAAATTCTTAGCTCAAATATTAGCCTTGCAATGGTGAAAACTCTTAAAAATCATACAAAGGAATAAAAATACAAACTAGACTCTTTGCACTGAAATCCATCCCTTGTAATTAGAATTTTTTTGATTAACCCATGAACGTCCCTAATGTCGTTTATCTCCATTTTGGGCAGTAGAGAGAAACTTTGAAGAGCCATAACTCCTTCAATCAAACTCCAATTTTGAGGAAATCACTTAGGTTGGGCTCCTATTCAAGTCTAGCTTGTGTGGTAAAAATTGCACACTCATAAAATGAATTATGAATTAATGGCATGCATTTTAGTGAAGGCAGCTTTTGGTTTAGGCATTCCTAAACATTAAGCATGTAGATTTGAGTGCAAAGAGTCGGCTTTTGGACTATTTTCTTTTTATAGAATTTTTGAGTTTTCACCATTGCAAGGCTATTTTGTCAGCCAAGAATATTTTTTGATGATTTTTTTGGGTATAAGGGTAGTATTTAGATCAAGTTGAACAACTTTCTTCATGGAGGTTTTTTCATTGGAGTAACTTTGTTGGTAGAATTTCCACTCTAAAGTGAAAATGATGAAATTTTATAGCCTGTTTTGTGTACTAATACATTATGATCTCGCACTCTAATAAGCCTTATGACGTAGATTCTCGTCCACATGACCTACAACAAGTCTATCACTAGTTTGTACAATTGTAATCTAAATAACTTATCTTCATTTTCATCTATGACACGGTTTATGAAAATGTGTTTTGGCTAAAAATAGGTTGGACTGTTTACAGGCTAATTCAAGGTTTGTATCACTAAAGCAAGACTCTAAGTGGAACCCATCACTAAATATATAGTTCAAATCTAACTCTGGATGAAGGAGATATAGCTCCTAAAAAATCATCTATTTTATGTTTTTCATTGTAGGAACATCATTGCAAATCCAATACCAAAGTTATTTAGATCAAAAAATTTCAACTAGAGAGTTGTTAAGGCTCATCTCAACATAATACTAATGCAAAAAACTCATAAAAGACTAATTTTGATTTCAGATAATTTTCTTGCAATGGTAAAACTCGTTACATATTTGGAATCCCAAAAACAAATGTCCTTATGAAATTACCAAAAATTGAGCTTTAATATTTTCTTTTTTTTTCTTTGCTTTTATTTTTTTGTAAATGTGTATAGCTCCATGTGCAAAACCAAGCATTTCTGTGAAGGTCCTATGAGAACAATAGTTATGAAGACATATTCCTAACTCACTTAAGAATTTGGAGAGTCTTAAATTAAAATTTACTCTCGGAATTGCTTTTTTGGCTCACAAATCACTTCAATACCTTTTCGCGACATGAAATAACTCATATAAGTACTCTTCTTTTGACTTTGACAAATTACAATTTTACGATTGGTGAGGAATTTAAATTTGGGCTATTGTATACATACACATGAACAAGTTAGCTACAAGATCTTACCATTACATACTTGAAAATATGTCAATTCTTTAAAATCTACAGCTTGCATTCGATGCAATTATGAGGGTTTCTAAGCTTTTTAGCTGTAATATTAAGTGTAGGTTAAACATACAACCTAATTTCACCATTTTCGAAAGTATTAACTTTTTTGACACTCCTAACATTAACCCCTAACTCTCCTTAAAACCCGAATTGGGTTTCAGAGGTTCCCGGAGGAGAAAAACTCAGCCAACTTTGACCATTATAATCTCACAAATGAGGAAGAATGAACGGTTCAAATTTGGTATGTGAGATGAATGTCAAGTGAACTTTGAGATCTTACGGTCGAATCTTTCAAATAATGCTTAGATCGAGATTTTTTGAGCTGAATCTAAAGAAAGGTCAAATTTTGTGACTTAGACCAATTTGCAACAAGGAGAGTTAGGGGTTAAGCATAGGTTGAAGAGACATTTGAAGCATCCTTCTAAGCATTAGCAGTCTTGTTGTTGAATGTTTGTGTCTCTAGAACATGAGAGATAGGGAGAAGAGAGATCTTACTTGATCGATGATTTTTCTAAATAATTGTTGACACCATTGTCTCCGTCTGCGTAACATGAAGTGTAGGTTGAATATAAAAACCTTGTAACATTGGCACTTTTGTTGCTACTGTCTCTTTGTCTCTTTGTCAAAGAGATAAGATGAACAAAAATTCTTGCTGAATTTATTCTTGTAAGAGTTGACACCACTCTCTTTGTTACATCAAGAGTAAGTTAAACAAAAATAAAATTAAATATGATGGGCATACCCATAATTCACACTATTCTGGCAAGAATTGGCACCCTTGTTCTATTTTCTTTATTTGCATAAGATTATTATTTTTTACTCAAACTAGTCTTGTAAAAAACAACACTCTTAGTTTTGACTATAAGTCTATCTCTATGACATGGAAGACATGGTGAACAAGCCTCTAATTTACACTATTCTGGAAAGGATTGCTTATGTAATAGCACATGTGCTTGTCAAGTGTATTTATCATACCTACTTTTATTAATGTACACACTTTTATCTAGGGCCTGAACAGAACTTCAATTTATCCTATGTGGCATCCTACGTGGCAACGTTTTGGCACCAAAATGTTGGGGCCTTAGTGATGCAATTGGGACAAGGTTTACTCCGGCCCAAACTCCCCAACTGCCTAACTCTAACTATTGAATCCGGCCCGCTCTCCGCCCAGCCCCAACTTGTGTATAAAGTAGGCCTTAACATATGCAAGAGTTTTTACGATAACTTAACCCTTAAACGTCAGGCTATACGGATTTGGGCAGCAGTATTGGATCACATCATCTTTTGGACTTGGGCATCATGAATAGTGCACTTTTGGGCATCATGAATGATCCAATCAATGATGAGCTTGCAACCTCCTACAAGTATTGTACAACCCCAACCTACCTACCACAATCCTTTTAAAGCACAAATTCACTCATACAAATTGTGATTTGAATTCGAAAATTTCACTCTTTGAATGCATCAGAAGAAGGTGACCAGTTTGACATCAAAATATAAGTGAAAAGTTGAGTACATTGAGAGCTACAGAGGAGATTCTCTTGGAATATAACCCCTCGGGTCACCTCAGGCATTTAAGGGTTAAGATGTTCATATAAGAACCCCTATAGTTGCTGGAGGCCAATATATGATTGTTTTGACTTTAGTTAGCTTCTATCACACAATACTTAGATTGCTCAAAGATGACATACTTAGCATACACTAGATGAAAGAGAAAAAAATCTTTGGGTACTAGAAAGGGCATATATTGGAGAGGAAATCAGTTATGATCAGTCGGCTTGAGTGACTTGATGAGTAAGTTATGACATGATCTCACAGGAATCAGTTAGATAGGAAGGAACCCTATCATGAGAAAATCATGGCTTGTAAAATATATATAATTTAATGTTGGTTGTGGGGTTTAGGAGTTTTGTGGGGGCACCATGGGTTCCAATAGTTAACTTAACCCTTAAACGCCCGAGCAAGCCCGAGGGGCTTGATTCCAACAGAATCTTCCCTGTAGCTCTCATTGTACTCAACGTTTCACTTATATTTTGATGTCAAACTGGTCACCTTCTTCTGATGCATTCAAAAAGTGAATTTTCACAATTCAAATCACAATTTGTATGAATGATTTTGTGGTTTGAAAGGATTGTGGTAGGTAGGTTGGGGTGGTACATAACCTTGTAGGAGGTTGCAAGCTCATCATTGATTGGTCCATTCATGATGCCCAAGTTCAAAAAGTGCACTATTCATGATGCCCAAGTCCAAAAGATGCTGTGGATTAGATAACCGGTCGAGCCGCGTAGCGGCGAGTCGGTTATCGTTCATAACCGGTTGTGCACTCTTTAATCGCAACCTTTGATCTTCATGATCCAAGGGTGTAGGATACAAGTTGATAGGAGAGAAGGTTGTGAGTTGTAATTTGTGATGGTGATGGGACGGGTTGCGCAATGGGATGAAGCCACGTAAGCATTGACAACGACAACAACCGGTTATGATCCAATTTTGGGCTGCCCGTTTTAGACCCCAAGGGCGTTTAAGGGTTAACATAGTGACAGACATGAGAAATTTCAGGGTGGGAGGGCATCGGAATATTCTGCATCAGTAATCATTGTTGATCAAATCAAGGAATCATTCCCACTTTGAAGTTTGGGACTTTGGACTCGCTTCCCAAGGAATTCAACCATTTCACTCGGATACCACAAGAAATTGGGGATTGAGGCTTTGTGCAATAGAAAGTTTATTCTGCCCTTGCAAAAAGGGTTATTGCAACTAAGCATCTCATTGTAAGGCTTCTATGAAATCTTAAAAGTGAGGAGGGTTTTTTTTTCACGTTTTACCCTTGAATGCCCCGTGGGTCGAATGCCTAGAAACACAAGTTTTTCCAAAATGACATAGATGAAAATGACGTATCTGAACCATACAATCTTGTAATAGACTTGTTTTAGGTCATGTGGATCATAGATTGCAAAATCATAACATATTAGTATCAAATAAATCACAACATTTCATCATTTTCAGTTTGGTGTGAAAATGTTAATAACAAATCTATTGCAATGGAAATTTTGCGAACTAGGAAGTTGTTCGAATTCCTCTCAATAACACCTTTGTAGTAAAGAAATCATGAAAAAAGAAGTTCTTCACTCAAATTGCCTTGCCATTGTGAGTATTGCCTCAAAATCTACAAAGGAAAGGAAAAATAAGATAAAATAGACCCCTTGCATTTCTTTCTCGCATCTTAGATGGCATTAAGGTTTTTACCACAAAAAGCGGATCCAAACTAGAATACATCCCAACTAACAAAGTTAAATGAATGAAGGAGAAACAACTCCTCAAGGAACATGTATCTTTGAGATTTTTTAGTATAAAAACATCATTGCAAATCTAATACAAATTTACTCAAATAAAACATTTCTCAACTACAAAGTTGATGGATTTGTCTTAAGATTATACTTATGCACGAAAGTGAATACTAAACTCTATACTACATAATTCATTGGCTTGCAATGGTCAAACATGCCTCATGTTTGAAATTCCAAAATCTAAAGTTGCCTTCTCTAAAATGCATGCCATAATTTCTTGGGTTTGCAATTTTTACCACGCTAATTTGCTATCCAATTCAAGTGATTTTGTCAAATAATACTCTCAATAATGAAGTTCTCATCCCCAATTCTATTAAAATGGTGCTATTCTATTTGGCACCATAACTTAATAATGGAGATACGTGAGTCCCGATAATTGTTTTTAGAAAATCTCCAAAAGACTATTGCATAATGAAATTTTATCCACTAAGTATGAAAGGAGGTTCATGATATATTTCGGAACTACAATTTGGTTGTACACATTCTAAATTTAGAACCTTAAAAATTTAGAATATTTTACAAGTCCAACCAACCTAGGTGTTGAAACCTTAGGTTTTACAAGTCCCCATGGGATAAAAATCACATAAACATGTTTCTAACTTACTTGTAAACAAGAACTTGTAGAGCCCCTTTTGAAGATGGTTTTTTTGCTCCCACATCATTACTTTCACATTTTATCATAAAGAATATAGTTTTTCATCTAAACATTATGATTCCATAAGTGATAAGTATTTTGTCTCTATGATTTGACTCCTAAAAGTTCAAAAAAGTGGATTTTGCTTGTTGCGATTTGGGGCAGCCGAAAAGGGGTTAGAAGATATATTTTTGTTTGAAATTTTTACAGGGACGGTGCTCTTTACATTACAAAGTGTGTGTGGTAGAGTTTGAAAAGTCAAGTTCCAATTTTAAATCCTTCATCTAGAAATTTTAAGTTTAGAAATGGCAATTTAAATTTAGATTTTTTTGAAATTTTCAAGAAATATTCTCATAACCAAATTATTATTCAAGTTCTAAAGTGACCCAAGTCAATTATTTGGATTTATTAACCAAATTATTAAAATTTGTCACTTTCACAAGGGTAGCCTCTAAAAATTACAAAAACAAACTTCACAATTAATACTGATTTCCGAATTATTTTTTACAAAATTTGCCAAAATTCAAGTTATATATATATATATATATATATATATTCATTTATTTTTACAAAATTTAAAAACTCATATAGGCACCTACTTGCAGTTCAATTTTTTCTTATACCAAATATAACTTATGTAATGCATGTTTTACTATTTTGTTGTTTTTAGACCTTCTTTTAGAAAATAATCTTGCATGATTGAGCTTCACTAATCTGAAAATATATCTGAAAATATACATGGAAAAAAAATACGAGAAAATATTTGGAGTAACAATCATCAAGTCTCCATTGGCACCATTTGGACTATGTCTAGCAAGCAAATCCCAAAGAAAATTTTCATTCAACTTCGAACCTTACAATCTTAGAGTTGGTCAAGATAGAACGGTTAAAATTTTACTTGGAATTAGTGCTTGGTAGTAAGGATCAAGATCTTATGGTTGAAGATACAAAAAAAGTTAATTCAATCAAATCATACCTCAACTTGTATAAGGTGGTCAAAAAGTTGCAGTTTTTGGTTTTGGAGGTCCAAGAAACGCTTAAACCTTCAATGGTTAACATTCATGTACATGTACAAATTATCTACTAGACAATCTCTCTTACTATTACATCTTCAAAGTTTGCCACAAATTGATTCTTATCACCAACTTTGAGGATAAAATTTGAAGCCTTGAAACTCTGGGGGAAAGTATGGTTGGACTACCTAAAAGCGCCAGGGGACCTAAAAGCGCACTGTACCTCATTTGTAGATTGTGAAAATACAGATGTACCTCATTTGTATATAACGCAATTGGGTCAAATCTTACTTTGGAATTTTGTATAAAATTCACAAATGCGAATTACATGCTGCAAATTTTTGCAATCCTCCTGAGAACCTATTTGGAATGTGGTCATAATTTTATTATGAATTTACTAGTGCTAAAAATAGGTCAGATCTCTTAAGTTGGTGCTTAATTAGGACACTCAACTTTAATATATAGATGAGAAGGTTGGGAGGCACCACAAGCCTTGGCTTGGTGGTTGGGGCTCATGGCCCCCAGTGAGGAGGTCGTGGGTTCCATTCCTCATGCCGGCGTGGTGCTCACCACTATATTGTGGGGGTCCACCCAACTATTGTGGGGGGTCCTTGGACCTTGTTGTATGGGTACCTCAAAGTCCTTTGGGGGGATTCTATGTCAAGTATCCTCAAGGCACTAGTAACTAGGCTAGAAACTAGCGTAGTTATAGTGTCCACCCTCGAGAGGGGGAAGTAGTATTGTTCCAATTTCCCCTTGTCCGGTGGCCATCGGGATATTAGCATTACGAACGGACACTTCAATTCCGCCGGCCCCTTAGAAAGGGACCGGAGTTTCTATCTATCTGAGAAGGTTGGGAATGACAAGGACATGAAGCAAAACTCTGTAATTTTATACTTCAAGCAAAATAAAAAAATAAAAAAATAGAGAGAAGTGAAGGTGGTAAGATGGAAGGTGCGACGAAGGTGATGAAAGGCGGGGGCAGATTCGCAATGGGCGCAAATTCTTGTGAATGTGAGCATGTGACCAACCGCATGAGGCAAGAGGCTCGGAATCCATGCCCCGTCTGCAAGTTCGAGCCTGCAATCAACGCCCTCCGGCATCAATCCAGTCAAACTTCGACGTTGAATAACATCCACTCCGGACATGCAAATCCGGGCATCGAAGGAATCCGGGATCCCATCCCTGACACCTTTCTCCATCTTCTGCCTAACTACAGCACCCCCATATCATTTATAATTGCGCCTCGACGGATCATGTCCCGATTCCTCGCTCTGATTCCCAACTGTATCATGCCTTCCTATTTTTTATACGGAAAGTTAGTTTTCTCCATTGCAACGACCTCCAACCGTTTTTTTCCTGAAATATACCCTCAACTGCCACTATACTCTTCTTTACACATTGTTTACAAATTGGGGGAGGGGTTGAGCAGAAGCGGGATTGTGGCCTCTAATTGAGGCCCTGGGAGGCGCATTCGCCTGCTCTTCTGATCATTTTTTAAGCTTGGGATCCCGGTAACGTGTGTCGATGCACAAGCATTTGCGTGGATGTCGCCGTTACTTTCGGCCCAGAAGCTTCTCACTAAGTGACTACAGTATCTCGTTTTAAGTATTTGATAACACGCGACTGATGATACCTGGTTCAATATAATTAAATAATTTTATGCATGCATGTTAGTCCGTCGAAGTGGATCAATCCCTAGCTCCTCCAGCAAGCCTGGAGTTACAGTAAGTCCATCTAATCTGTAAAAGTATGACGTTTCAACTTGACTAGTCAGCCATCCGTCTCTATCTCGCTACCTAACACAAGACGATAATTTTTACTCGACAATATAATGTAGATTGTTGATGCTGTCCCTAGTCTTGTATGTGTCTTTGAACAATTACACAAGATATAGTTACGGGTGAATTGTGTCCACTCGAGTAGACTAGTACTATTGCAACTTATACGGCCCTAAATCAATTGTCGCCTGAATAAATATCAGGATATTGGGGGTGTTTACCAACATCTCTGACTGGTGAAGTTCCTAAAAGTTTGGAAGACCAAAAAGAGATATTAAAAGATGATGATATGGGAAGACCATTCTGTTTGAACGAAGAACAACATTGATCGGCAAGAGAGTTGGTGGTGTCAGTGAGTTCTTACGAAAAAATGATACTACTTACTTAGCACCGATGCAAGAGTCAGATCCATTGTTAAATGGAAGTCGATCTGCTATGGAGTTCGAGTTAAGTTGTAGGATGGTAGACCACAAGGTTGACAACACCGTGATTCCCATATATGCCAGGCCTCCGCATATCCTGTATCCCAGATCCCAGGGGTACGTGCCGACTCCCATGCAATGCTGCAACGTCCGCTTAGTAGACAGTTCTCATAAATACCCTCTGAATATTCCAGAAATAATCCTGACAGGATATATTTCAAAGAAATTCTCCCTTCCCAAAACTTTTAACCCCCAGTTTTATATCATGCTTCGTTTTGAAGACACTCGTGGACACGTGGGACCCAAATATACTGTTGCCTTTGAGTTCCTGGAAGTTTCTTGCGAGAAGGTGAAGGAAACGAACCAAATAAGTAGAGGAACTATCCCTCTACTCATCAAGTCTACATTTGCATTGTACCGCTTGGGTTCAGCTTTCCTGGTGGACGCGGACAGTTTTTCCTTCTAACCATTGTGGTAGAAGTTTCAGCGATGGCAACTCACGTAGCTATGCAGCATGCCGATCAGAGGCAAGGGTGGTCGTCGCTTCCGAGTTGGGGAGCCCCTCCGTCATCCTGCGGAGGCGGCAACACATGGAGCAAGCGCTTGAGCGCTATGGCCAACGATGATGACAATGATTCTTGGGAGGTTCGTGCTTTTGCAGAGGACGCCTCCAGCAGTGGGCAATGGCCACCGCGCTCGTATGCATGCAGTTTCTGCAGGCGGGGCTTTCGTACTGCGCAAGCACTTGGAGGTCACATGAACGTGCACAGGCGTGAGAGGCAAGAAGCCAACAAGCTCGCTCAGCTTCGCAATGCCGCTGCGGCTGCGGCTGCTACTGCGGCAGCTTCGGCTGCCCCGGCCTGTGCACCGGCATTGACAAACCACTGGGACCTGACATCGCTGTCCCACTTGCTTGACCGGACTCCATCCCGTACTGCTGAGTTGCTCTCACCTGAATCGCTGAGCCTGTCTCTGACGGGGTCCACGATATGCAGCTCGGTGCCGTCGCCAGAGTCGATCTCATCGTCGCAGCGCCTTGGTGTTCCGGCTGATATTTTGTGTGAGTCGATCAACCACGGGAGAGCTTCATGGAGCCAAGTGCGGGCTTTCCACCCTTACGAGCGACCTGGACGTGTGAACCTTGGACGCTTTTCGATCATGCAAGACGAAACTCCTGTCGTAGACCTGGAGCTTCGCCTTGGCCAAAGCTGCTGAGGTCGATCGGGTCTGCATGCTGCCTCCGATTTTTTTCTAATAAGATCGCAATGCTCTGCTGGTTCCGATTTTGTTTTCTCCCCTGGAACGCTTTAGTTAATTCAATAGATTTGCAGAGCGTAGACTATTTGCTCTGCTTAGATTTGCAGTTGGGGGTGAATGGTGGTGGTAAGGAAGCGAACACATGTGAGAGGGCTTGATTGAACCCTGGAGGTTCAGTGTAGGAAAGAGATACTAGTATGAAGCTAGATTAGATTGCTAAGCCTCTTGCCTGTTCCGCCTTCCACCCCGGCCAAGATTTCTTTTTCTAGGCATTTTTCGGGTTTCTCGGCACTATTAGGAACGTTCTTAGGGCATCACTGAAGCTGTGGAAGTTTTTCCCTTCGAGCTCGGTGGTTTTAGACTCTTCTTTTTCCTGGTGCGGTGGAATCTGGTGACATGCATTCCACCCACTGATGAAATAACTCGGTAGATTATAACCTTACCAAATGTCACAATGGGTGTATTCACCCTTTATAACAAACTTCCTTACTCTGACTCTTACGTGTATTTGTCTCTTCTGGTCAATAATCGTTTGTTGTAGACATTACAATTCGTGTTTGAGCATGCGATGATCAAGGAGGCTGATAATCGAAATTTCATTCATGCACCTGTATAGTTGTATCTTATCTATTTTGCTGATCATGTTTCTTTGTGATAATCTGTTTGTCTAATATCCTGTACGTAGTTTCAACTGATTTCACCATATTTGTCGAAATTGGGTACACGAGAGTGCAGGGTACATATCTTCTCGAGGTTTACATCCGTTTCATCTTGTACAATTTAAGTACGACAGTGTCTCCAGGTTCTTATTTCGACAGTTTCCGTACTTCATGGTTACAGTTATGGATGCCGGTCGAATCGAACGTTTTTGTGATGGTTCTCAGTAATATAGATCTTTTCATGGGTGTATGTGATTGCTGATGTTCAATGTCGTGCAGGAGAACGGTAGTCTAATGGATAGATGTGATCGCAAAACACAGGACACCCAAGCCGTTGATTAATTTCCATTTGCACCATTCTGCATGCTATTGTTGAGTTAAGTGAGATGTTGGTTGCAATCTAAGTCTTCGGTAGAAAGCAACTTCTGTACATGAAGACATAGCATTTTTCTGTTCATTGGAGTAGCTTAGTCACATCCTCATCCTCACCTGAGTGGCCTGAGACGATATCAATCATTCTTTCGAGTGAAAACAGAATATCATCGATGAAGAAGTTGCGAAGTGGTGGACATGCACAGATTGGAAAGTTTACAGGATGCCGCATTTGGATACGTACTAGTTGGTAGTTATCATGCGGGATTGCGAGTGAATTTGATGCTTGTCAAGCTGCTGACGTCCGAATCTCACGTCTCCAAGTCCAAGATCCTCTGCACGCTTGTGCTATGGTCCGGCCATTACTAGTCGACCAGATCAATGATCACGATTGCTACATTTGTTCAAGTCCTGTCCCGCTTTGGAGTTTGGAGCATGACATTGCCAGGCCAAAGGTTCTCCTCATATTGCATCGGATGGGGACTTACGAAGCAACCTAATGAAATAATAGGTTCTGAGTTAGCTTCAAGGATGTTAAAAATAAGTGAAACCTGCATTGTACTCTTCACATTTTCACAGTGAGCACTACATTATTTTGCTGCACAACCATGATAATTTTGTGCAAATATAAGATCGATGCCTATCGTTTTGTATTTCCATGAGATAAATTATATATGAACTAAATAAACAAGACTCGTGAGTGAGCTTGGCTGTTGTCTTATTTAATATAACTTCAGGACTGTAACTCTATGTTCATGTTGTAATGAAGAGAAAAAAAAAGTAAGAAAAGCAAAGTGAAAGAAGTGAAAGAAGTAAAATTTTCTTTCTTCTTTTTTCTTTTTGTTTCTAGGGAAATATGTATATGTACAAGTTTGATGAGAGTTTTGTGTGCAAATTCAGAAGCACGCGTAGAATACAATTCTCCTAATCCTCACCTTTTGTTGTGATTCAACTGAAAAATTTAACAAATAGAAAATTACGAGAACTTGCTAGATTGTTCTTCTTATTAACCCTCCAACGCCTAAAGGGGATTTAGAGGCTAGAGCCTAGAGACATAATTTTTTGCAAAGTGTCATAGACGTAAACAAAGGCAAGCTATCTAGATCTCAATCGTGAAATCTTGTATTATGCTTGTTGTAGGTCATGTGGGTCAATTTTGGAGTTATGAGGCCTCATAGCTTGCAAGATCGTAAGAGCATCCCCACTAGTCCCGTAAACCTTTAAGCCTTTAAACCTTTAATCCGTCATGTGGACGGATGATTGAGGTTAAGGTTAAAGGTTGAAGGCAAAGTGTGCCACCCTTAATGAGTCCAAGCAGAAAGAAATGGAGTTTACGGGCGTTTACGGGCGACCTGAAACTTTCAGGTTTTTGCTCGTTTACAGGCGACGGCCTGGATGAAAACTTTAAAATTTAAGGTTAGAGGTCACTAGTGGGAGACAATTTTGACCCTTAACCCCTTAACTTGGATGAGGATGGATGGAGGTTTAAAGGTTTAAGGGACTAGTGGGGATGCTCTAACATATTACTACTCTAAAAAGATCACAAAATTTCATCATTCTCACTTTGAAGTGAAAATGCTACTAACACACATATTGCAATCAAAAATTTACCAACTACAAAGTTGTCCAGCCTCATCTCAACAACACTCTTGTATAAGAAGTATTCATCAAAATAAATTCTTGGCTCAAATAATAGCCTTGCAAAGTTGCAAGGGTAAACATTGCCAAAATATTTACAATGGAAAAAAGGTCCAAATCTACACCCCTTGAACTCAAATTCTTGCCTTATCTTCAAAACACCTTTTGTGGCACTTAACCTATAATATATTTGAACTTATTCCAAAAAAACAAAGTTGGAATCCAACAATGGATGTAGAACATACTATAGCCCTTCAAAAATCATCCACTTTTTCACTTTATTGAGTTTATTCGTTGTAGAAACATCATTGAAAATCCAATACCAAAAGTATTTGGATCAAAAAACTTCCAACTAAAACTTGTTAGTTTTCATCTTAAGATCATGATATATAAAAAATATATAAAAAATTCATGATTTTATTTATTTTTTAATTTTCCATAATTGCCTTACAATGGTAAAACATGCCCCATGTTTGAAATCTCAAGAAGAAGAGCTGCCTTCACTAAAATGCACGCCACTTATTCATACTTCATTTTTTGGGTCTAAATTCTTTAAAACAATAACTAGACTTGATTTGGGACCCGACCCAAGTGATTTTGTTCAAAAAAATTTGTACATGAAGAAGTTATAGCTCGTCAAAGTTTCTGCCTTTCATCCAAAATGTCGTTCTTCAACCTCTTGGGCGTGTAAGGGCTAATACCTAAAATTCATATGTCTCATTGTAGATTTCTTCCACTTTGAATGCAAGGTGAACTTGTAAAATTTATGATGTAGTTCAACCCTAAACATCTTTGATGTCAAAAAATGATATTTTGGATGAAGTGCTAAAACTTTGAAGAGTCGTAACTTCTTCATCCAAAGTACGTTTTTGACAAAACCACTTAGGTGCTCCCAATCAAGTCTACTTTGTGTGGTAGAAATTTCAAATTCATATAAGAAACTATCAACTTATGGCATGCATTTTAAGGTGAAGGCAATTTTACTTTTAGGATTTCAAACATAGGGCATGTTTTACTCTTGCAAGCCAATTATGGAAAATCTGGTAATATTTTTTATAAATTTATCATACATAAGTATGATTTTAACCCTTAAATGCCCAAAGGGAGTTTAGAGCGTGGAAACACAAGCTTTTTCAAATACTCATAGATAAAACAAATATAAGCTATCAAGATCTTAAATGTACAAACTCCTATATAGACTTGTTCTATGTCATGTGGATAAAAGTTGATGTCATGCGGCCTCATAGATTGCCAGATCACAACATAGAAGTACTATAAGAATTATATAATTTCATCATTTTCACTTTAAAGTGAAAATTCTAATAATAAACCTATTGCAGTGAAAAAAAGACCTTCTGAGGCTCTTAGAAGTTTCATGGCCGAGTTCAATGAATCAAGATATTTGTGTACACATGCCACCAATAGTAAATATACAATGAATCTTCAAGAAGTGCATAGTTAAGTGGTATCCGTCGATAACTTTGCTGATACGAATAGTTGAGGTGCACATTCATGAATACATAAGAATCTCTTGATCGAAAAGAATTTAGTAGTGATAACATCACTGATTGAACAAGATCACGTCAAAAAACTGCTCTTGGGCACTGTAAACTGAATCTCAACAAAATTCTCGCATAGAAAAAGATCAGATGTCGTCAAAATTTCTTAGCTCAAATAATAGCCTTGCAATGGTGAAAACTGCCAAAAATTTGAGAAAGAGAATATAGTCCAAAATTACACCCCTCGCACTCAAATTTGTGCCTTATGTTCAAAATACCTTTGATTGGGTCCAAGTTTCTATAACTTAAACTAGACTCAAATTGGAAGCCATACCAAAAAACAAAGTTAAAATCTAGCAGTGGATTAAGGAGATATAGGCATATAGCTCCTCAAAAGTCATTCGTTTTTCACAATTTTTATTGTGAAAACATATTGCAAATCCGGTACCTTAACCCCTAAACGTCCCTTGTGTCGAAAAACGACATTTTGGATGAAGGGCAGAAACTTTGAAGATCCATAACTTCTTCATTCAAACTCCGTTTTTGACGAAATCACTTGGCTTAGGTCACAAATCAAGTCTAGTTTATGTGGTAAAAATTTCAGACTTATAAAATAAATTATGAATAAATGGCATGGATTTTAGTGAAGGCAGCTTTTGTTTTTGGGTTTTCAAACATTTGGCATGTTTTACCATTGCAAGCCAATTATGTGAAATCTAAAATAAATTTTCATGAATTTTTTTTCATAGGTTTGATATTTAGATGCATCCCAACAACTTTGTAGTTGGAAGTTCTTTGATCTAGATAAATTTGGTATTGGCTTTGCAATGATGTTTCTACAATGAAAAAAGTGAAAAAATGGATGATTTCTGAAGAGCTAGATCTCCTTCATCCACCGTTAGATTTTGACTTTTTTTTTTGGGATGGATTCCAATTATAGTCTATTTTTAGTGGTAGAAACCTTGACCCAATCGAGGATATATTGAAGAAAAGGCATGGGTGCATGAGTGCGAGGGGTCTAGATTTGGACTATTTTTCCTTTGTAAAATTTTTGGCAGTTCTCACGACTACAAGGCTACTATTTGAGCCAAGATTTTTTTTTTGATGAATTTTTTTGGTACAAGAGTGTCTTTGAGATGAAGATGAACAACTTTCTAGTTATTGATTTTTTGATTGCAAATTTCATATTGGTAGTATTTTCACTTCAAAGTGGAAATGATTGTATTCTGTAGCCTGTTTTGCACACTAATATGTTATGATCTCGCAATCTATGAGGTCCCATGAGTCAAGTTTTGGTTCACATGATCTACTACAAGTCTATTACAAGTTTGTACGGTTGAGATCTGAATAGCTTATCTTTATTTTCATCTATATCACTTTTTTTGAAAATGAGTTTTTGGCTAAAAATACCCCAAGGACGTTTAGGGGTTAAGTACTTGGATCAAAATTCTTCCAACTACAACATCGGTAGTATTTATCTTAACCCTTAACAGGGCCAAATGTTGTTGAAGAACATTTTAAATGACTACAACAACTTTGAAAAACCATAACTTCTTCCTCCAAAGTTTGTTTTGGATGGAATTACTTCGGTCTGGTATCAAATCAAATCAAGTTTTTGTGGATAAATTTTAGACCCACATAGTGAAGTATGAGTAAATGCCATGCATATTAGTTAAGGCAGCTCTTGTTTTTAAGTTTTCAAACATGGGGCATGTTTTACCATTGTGAGGCAATTATGGGAAACCAAGAAGAAATTTTCATGAATTGTTTTTACATAGTTATAATTTTAAGATGAAGGCTATAACTTATTAATTGACAGATTTTTTCATCTATATATATATTAAATGGTATTGGGTTTGCACGGATGTTTCTATCTTGAACTAGACAAATGAATGGATGATTTTTAAGAAGCTATATCTTCTTCATCTACTGTTGGATTTTGACTTTATTTTTTGGGACGGATCCTAAGTAGATTCTAGTTTTAGTGATAGAAACCTCTAGTTATACAAAGTCAAAAATGTAATGAAAATAAGGTATAAAACTATAGATTTGAGTGCAAAGGCCTGATTTTTTGGACTATTTCTCCTTTGAAATTTTTAGGCAGTTTTCACCATTGCAAGGCCATTATTCGTGCAAAGAATTTTTTCTCATGGATTTTAATTATTCATTGAGATCAAGGTTAACATCTTTGCAGTTAGTGATTATTTCATTGCAATAAGTATATTGGTAGCATTTTCACTTCCAAGAAAGAATGTTGAGATTTTGTGATGTTTCTTGAGTACTAATACGTTACGATCTTGCAATCTATGAGGCTTCATGGTTCTAAGACCGTCATCAAACTTTTTACAAGGGACTGAGTCAAGCTGTTAATGAGTTAGAAGCAATGCAATTATTTTCTCATGTGATTGGAATATTTGTTAAAATCTCTTGACTATATATATATATATATATATATATATATATATATATATATATATATATATATATATATATATAAAAATTAATTAGATCGCATAACAAAGTTGATGGATCCTCAGATATTGAGTTTTCAAGTATATATGGCCCAAGAATTATTCGAAATTATTTGTATGAGCGTGGCAATGCTACGGAGATGAATTACTGTAGATTGATTTTGAAATTTTTGAAGGCTTTCCTTGTAAATCTGGTAAACTTTTCAACTTGGGTCACTTCTGAATTGAAGTAGTGGTTTGGTTGTGAACATATTTTTTAAATTTTCTTCAAAAGATGACTAAATTTACACTATCCTTTTTGAAATTGAAACATAAAGTTCCAAATGAAAGTTTTAAAATTAGATTCCGGCTTTGTAAATTTTACCACATAATTTTGTAGTATAAGGAGAATTGAGTAAAAGTATTAGGCACAAATATTACTTTTAATCCCTTCATTTAGGTTGCTCAAAATTGCAATAAGCGGAATTAGTGTTTGTGGCTGTTTAAGGATTAATTAAGATTCCTGCCTCACAAACAAGACTTGAATAAACACCATGTTTGATATTTTGAGAGATCTCCAACCTCTCATTTTGATAACAGTTTGCTCGAATTGTGCTAAAATGTACCCATGGATTAAATACTTCGTTGAAACTCACAAACCTACTAATCATTGACGTTTTCAAATGGTCATAACTTACTTAAATATTGTCTAAATTGGACATATGAGGTGTTCCTTTGACATTTACTCTTTTTGTAAATGCCAAAAAACACCTCATGTCACTCATGTGCCCAATCTGGACAAAATTTGAGTAAGTTATGGTCATTTGAAAATGCTAACAATTGGTTGTTTTGTTCAATTTGAGTGAAGTACCCAATCTATGGGTACAATTTAGCTCGACTTGAGCTAAAATAATTTTCTCAAAATCATGCAGTTTTCTCATTATAATGAATATGGTGTTAATTGAGAATCAACCCAATTGTAATGAAATTGGACTCTCATTAACCCTTAAACGTCAGAGCATGCCCCTTGGGCTTGGTTTCCAGTGTATTTTCAGAGGAGCTTGACGTTTAAGGGTTAAAGGAGAGTATAACTCTTCAAATACCAAATGTTTATTCAAAACTTTAAGATTGGGAACATCTAACAACTCTAACACATAAAGTACTTGATTTCAGAAGCTTCCAATAGGTAAGTTCTTAGATTTTATCTTAAAACCTAAATGGTTTGACTTTTTTCTACAAAGAAACACATCCTCAAAAAAAGTGTCATATTTAGAAACAAAGGAAAGTTATTCAAACCTTACCATGCAATCTTGTAGTAGAGATATTGTACATCATGTAGCTCAATCTAAGATTTTTACCTTCACCTCAATAACACCCTTGAACAAAAAATATCTATGAGAAAATTTTCTATGCTCAAAAATCTCAAATAATCGTCTTGCAATGGTGAAAATTGCAAAATCTGTTACAGAGGAGAATTGTCCACAACAGTACCTTTTGCACTCAAATGTATGTCCTATCTTCGATACATTTTTAATTTGGTCAAGCTTTCTACCACATAAACTAGAATTAAACTAGAACCCACCACAAAAACAAAGTCAAAATCCAACGATGAATGAAGGAGATAAAACACCTCAGAGATCATCCATTTATTCACTTTTTTTCATTGTAGAAACATCATTGCAAATCCAATACCAAAGTTATTTGGATCAAAAATCTTCGAACAAGAAAGTTGTACGTTTTCATCTTAAGATCATGATTCCATGAAAAAAGATCAATAAAAGCATCTTCTTTCATTTCCCATAATCACCTTACAGGCTTACAATGGTAAAATATGACTCATGTTTGAAAACTCAAAAACAAGAGCTGCCTTCACTAAAATGCATGCCATTTATTCATACTTCAATGTATGAGTTTGCAATTTGTACAGCAGAAACTAAAATTGATTTGGGACCCAAATCAAGTGATTTCTTCCAAAGAAGAAGTTATAGCTCTTGTAAGTTTCTACCCTTCACCTTCATCCACAATGTCATTTATTGATATTTCGATATGTTTCAGGATTAAAACTACATTAGCATTGAAACGACTTATGAGAAAAATACTTCAAAGCACACCGGCACAAGCACACCGGCGATGACATTCAGAGGACTCGGACCGCAGACGTGACCGACGCCACCGACAAGGTCTGGATTGTTGCCATCGGATTAACGCATCTTGGCCGTTTATCTGGCGCTTGAGATTCGCCAACGCTTTGTAGCGATCACAGAAATTTCTTTAGAAACCAGATCGAAGAGCAGTTATTATAATGCCGACCATCTTGTAGTCTAGACATTCAAGTAGAAGGACTGGTTGTCTGAGCACCATAACATACTCACTGTGAAGCATCTTCAGATTGTCCATCAATGTCTTGTACTTATTTACGAAGGCAATTCTCAAAAGAGTGCAATTCGGATGCAACAGATAAACCTCGGCATCATTTCTGCAAAATGGTGACCTCATTTTCAGATATCAAGGGTACACTGATACTAAATGTGTGCAAATCTCTGCTTTGGAGTGCAGGCTGGATTCTGAGTGAACGTTATGCTGGCTAACTTACGGTGGATGGCATTATGTTGTGACTATCACGATGTTTACATCCATCTATCACATCCCGAAATCACTTATTAAGAGCTCCTGAGGTACTGTTATAATTTCAACGAGTGTTGGTCACAGAGGTTCAAGGCAGGTATGACGGAGCTTCGAGTTGCTACTATTATAGGGTCTGCAATATTCCAAGCCTTTTGGGATGCAGTGGAGCCATGTCACTGCTTCTCAAGTATTCTTGTATCAGCAGGCATTCACAATCCGAGTGGCCGTAGAATTGAATGATAGAATTATGGTAATGTTGGTACTCACTGATCGTGAGAGCACGGCCATCAGTAATGGCTCTAACAATGCAAAAGACCCCCTACCCTGAATGTCGGAGTGGATGATTTCCGATGAGGCTCTGGAGCAGAATTTTGTTACGACATTAGTCTAGTCATCAGACATATCAGCTGATCAGTCATAAGTTATAATTAGAGTCGCAACGTTACAGAATACTTATAGACACACCTTCTCAGTACTAGCTACATTGAAGAGTCTATAGCTTGTGTATCACTCATCTTTTAATAAATTATTATTATGCTTCTCTCTCCTTTTATGTTACTTTCACTACATGGTATCAGAGCGAACCGATAATGTGTTCGGGCTTTCCACCTCTGCGTGATCACAAAGCCGCTCCAGTTGAGGCCGCCGATCGCGTTGTGGAAACTGATCTTATCTCAGAGCCCATCTCGGATGCAGACTTTTTTGCATTTATGGATTCCTTATTTCTTCATCTCTCTGATGGAAACTTTTCAAGTACTGATGATGTCCCTGCATCGAACACACCCTCCACTACCAATTAGGCCCTTGAAATTCCAAGAGCTTGTCTAAGTATATTTTGTTCCGACCCATGACAACTATCATGACTCCTAGGACTTACACGGTTGCTCCATTATCTGCAACCAATTACTCCACATGGAGTATTAAGATCGAAATGCTACTTATTCGATCTGAAATTTGGAGTGTCGTGGATGGTACAGAGATTGCTCCTGCTGTGAGCGATGTTGCAGGTTTGGCAGCTTGGAAATTAAAAGATGCCAAAGCGCGTTCTGACATCCTTCTCCATTGTGGAGATAAGCAACTCCTTTCACTAAAATCCCTCTCAACTTCTAAACAAGTTTGGGATAAACTTAAACAACTTTATGAACGATCTAATAAAGCATCGCAAGTTAATTTTCACAAACAACTATGTCATTTGACTATGTCTGAAAACGAAGATGTTGTCAATTTTCTTGAGAATTGGCAATCTCTCCTTCAAGAAGCCACTACTGCTGGTTGTACATTTGACGAAGAACAACAAATTATGTTGCTTCTCTCCGCACTACCTGAATCTTGGAGTGCTTTCATTACAACCCAAGGTGGCATACCTACCTTGACATTCTCTCAACTTATTGCCAATATTCTTCAACAATATGCAATAAGCAACCCAAAGTCAAACTCCACCAAATCTAGGGCTTTTTATGCCAAACGCAAATTTACAAAATCATTTAATATGCCCAAGTCACATCACTTTCAAAAACCAAGTCTCCCTTCCAATCGACCATTTAAGCAAACTTTTAAATCTGGCCCTTCACATCCATCTGGCCCTTCACATCCATCTGGCCCTTCACATTCACCTATTATTTGTCATCATTGTGGCATACCAGGCCACAAACGCCCTCAATGCCGGAAATTGAAGCGAGAATCAGAGAATTCAAAACCACACCTTAATTCTTTTACAAGTAATGATTCAATAACTATGTTTTCAGCCATGACTTCTCCACCTTCACTTTCTCATTCTTGGTACTTAGATTCTGGAGCCAGCCAGCATATGTCACCCACCCAGGATTTATTTCGAGATTATGAGATACTCTCTGATCCAAAAATCATCTTATTGGGTGATAATAGCACATATCAAGCTTTGGGATTTGGTTCCATCCTCCTTAGGCTTAATACAGGCCAAACTTTACTTGTTAAGGATGTTTTACATGTTCCTGGCCTCGCCAAAAATTTGCTCTCAGTTTCTCAAATGACAAGTACCGGCAACACCACCATTACTTTTACTCGTGATGAGTGTCTTATTCACTCAACTTCACCAACCACTCACCAAACTATGACTTTCGGGTTCCCAAAGAAGGAAATCTATTTTCTTTGGGCATTGGAATTACTACTCTTATTGAAAATAATATTGCGAGTACAAAAGTGGAACTTGATACCATTAAATGGCATCTTCGACTTGGACATCTGAACTCTAGATATTTAAATAAAATGCAAAGCCAGAAACTTGTACTTGGCTTACCGGCCTTGCAAGCAACTATACCTTTATGTGTTGCTTGCACCTTTGGCAAGCAACATAAACAACCATACCCAACTAAGTCTCATACACGAGCAACTCAAGTCCTTGCTCTAGTACACACAGACTTGTGTGGCCCTATGCAAACACCCTCCATAAGCAAAGCCCTATATTTCCTCATCTTTCTTGATGACTTTTCAAGATATACGCACATTTATTTTTTACAAAAGAAGTCTGATACCCTTCTTTATTTTAAACAATATAAGAATTTTGTTGAGAATGAAACCGGAATGAAAATTATATATCTCCGATCCGACAATGGAGGTGAGTACATTTCCAAGGATTTTTCTCAATTTTGTATCACCAATGGTATTCAACACCAATTGACAAACCCTTATAACCCTGCTCAAAATGGAGTCTCGGAGCGTAAAAATCGAACCTTAGTCGAAGCAGCTCGTAGTATGTTAAAAACTGCTCAACTTCCTAATGAGTTTTGGGCTGAAGCCATTAACACGGCGTGCTATCTTCAAAATCACTCATATACATCTGCCTTGGACAATACAACACCCATTGAACTTTGGACTGGGTATAAACCTACTTTAAGTCACCTTCGAACCTTTGGTTGTAAAGCTTTCTCGTACATACCTAATGAGAAACGTCAAAAATTAGACTCCAAAAGCACCCAATGTATATTTCTTGGCTATAATGATCCACTCGGTATAAAAGGGTATCGTTTATATGACCCTATCACTAAGAAAGCATTTACAAGCAGAGATGTTATTTTTGACGAAGATGCTCTCATTTCAACGAGCCACTCCTCTGACATTACCAAGCCAGATATCCCTGAGCTCCTGGCAAGTCCACCTCTTGACCTTCCTCCTACTGACGAGACTCCTGCTGCCATTTACTTAGTTCCTGACCCAGCCACCAACCTTCAGTTACCACCCTCAAACATGGACTCTACCCCACCATCGTTATCACCTGGGAGTCCCCCCAAACTCCCCTCCACGCTCCCAGGTTCCCCTCAATTGCGAGCTCACTGTCACACTAGCTCTGCAGCCAATTCTCCACCTCGTCGATCCAACCGACTCCATAAAGGCCAATGGCGTTCCTCCCAGTTTCATGATGACAACCTCTTTACTTATGCTTTTCTGACACATGTCGTGGATCCCTCGTCTGTTTCGGAAGCTCTTTCCAGTCCTGAAGCCCTCCACTGGCGTGAAGCAATGGAGGCCGAATATGAATCTTTAATCAACAATAAAACCTGGATTCTGGTTGATCGCCCTGCTGACCGTTCTGTAGTCAGCACCAAATGGTTGTTTAAGCGAAAATTTAATGCTGATGGCACCCTGGCTCGCTATAAGGCCCGTTTTGTGGCCCGAGGATTCTCTCAATTGTCTGGTCTTGATTATCAAGAAACTTTTTCACCAGTCATAAAAATGACCTCTCTTCGCTTATTACTAGCCTTGGCTGCACTTTATGGTTATCACATCCATCAAATGGATGTGAAGACTGCTTTTCTCAATGCTACTCTTCAGGATGAAATTTATATCTCCCAGCCTGAAGGTTTTGTCATGCCAGACACAAACACCAAAGTCTGTCGCCTCCTTAAGTCTTTATATGGCCTAAAACAATCCCCGAGAGAATGGTACAGATTATTTGATACATTCCTTGTCAGTCAAGGTTTTACTCGATGTTTATCAGATACTAATGTTTATATGAAACGCTCGACATCCTCATTTCTATTACTTGGTCTCTATATTGATGACCTTCTTCTTATCTCGGCGGATTTGAAATATCTTTCAATCCATAAGGCTATCTTTTCTCAAAGATTCTCTATGACCGACAACAACAATGTTGAATATATTTTAGGCATACAAATTCGAAGAAACAAATCCAATGGATCTCTCATCCTTTGTCAAGATAAATATATTTCCGATATTTTACATAAGTTCAATATGAGCAATTGTAAACCTATTGTGACTCCCCTTGAAGCTGGCGCACGATATTCTCGAACTGATGGAGAAAATCTCTCCGCTCATGACGCGGCTTTGATGTCCAACATTCCCTATGCTCAAGCGATTGGGAGTTTACAGTACCTCGTTACTTGCACTAGATCTGATCTGGCCTTTTCCGTCAACCACTTAGCTCAATTCATGGCTCATCCTGGCCCTTCTCATTGGATTGCACTCAAGCGAATCTTTCGCTATCTGCAGCAAACTATACAATGGGGTCTTACTTATAAAAGTTTACCCACAAAGGATTTCGTTCCTTCCTTGTGCGGTTGGTGCGACGCGGATTGGGCAGGGGACATTGACACAAGACGATCCACCTCTGGATTTATTTTTCAACTTAATGGTTGCCTTCTTTCATGGCAAAGTAAGAAGCAACCCGTCGTCGCTTTGTCTTCAACTGAAGCCGAGTATATTGCTGCAGCTTCGGCAACAAAAGAACTTCTCTGGCTTCAATCACTACTTTCAGAACTTGACTACAAAGTCATACTACCAAGCACATTGTACTGTGACAATCAGTCATGTATTACTCTCACAAAGAACCCGACATTCCATGAGAGATCAAAACATATTGACATTAAGTATCACTTTTTACGAGAAAAAGTGGAATCCAAGCTTCTACAATTGGAGTTCACACCAACAGATGAAATGTGGGCTGATGTCCTGACGAAAGCTCTGCCAAAGAACAAGCATCATTCTTGTACTTCGGCACATGGTCTAAGTGACGTTGGACATTCAAATTTGATGACTTAGTTCATGAAAAGATATCCGTGATTCAGCTGAAGGGGGAGTGTTACGACATTAGTCTAGTCATCAGACATATCAGCTGATCAGTCATAAGTTATAATTAGAGTCGCAACGTTACAGAATACTTATAGACACACCTTCTCAGTACTAGCTACATTGAAGAGTCTATAGCTTGTGTATCACTCATCTTTTAATAAATTATTATTATGCTTCTCTCTCCTTTTATGTTACTTTCACTACAAATTTTAAGCAAGAATTTCAAAAAATGAAAATGGCTTCGTATCGTTTAAGTGCCGACGACTTTTTAGTACTGTAAGTCAGGTTTCACAGAGCTTTCATATCCAGACATGAAGTGTTGTCATAAAATCTCAGTTCAGCAACTGAACCTTGGCAATCTCACTGAAATTTGTCCTTCAACAGGTTAAAAGCCTGGCATTCGAGGTAAATCTCAGGTAAATTCCTCTTGGGTAAAACCAGAAGTGAACTGCACAAGAACCAAAGCTGTAATGCTCCAGTGCAACTATGTCTTTCTGGGTGCAAGGTATCTATCATTTTCATTCCATACATACATAGTGTATCGGAATCCAAGAACCGTATTTAGTGCACGTATGTTTTCATTTTCCAGAAATAATTATATAATAGAACATAATGAATGTAATGTTATACAATAGTAATGTAATTCATGTAATACATTTTACATAATTATCGTGGTAAGTTGTGGAAATCGCTAAAACCACATGAAACAGTGTCTCTACATCCATTTTCAAGTCAAGAGCCTGACTGGCATCTCCTTCTAGTTAGTAGACAGTTGCAGATTGACACTGATTAACCCCTAAAAATCCAAGTGTTTTTTGGACTTCCAAAACCAAAAACTACGATTTTCTACCACCTTGTTCGAATTGAGACATGGTCAAGAATTTGATTGTTAAACTGTACTTTCAACCGTAAGATCTCAAACCTACGTACTATCACTACTCCCATTTGAAATTTCAATCGTTGGATCTTTACCATTTGTGAGATCATAACATTCAAAGTTGGTGCAAAAGTTTTTTCGAGTATTGCTTGTGAGACATTGTTTCCATGGAGCAAAGAGAAAATTGAAGATTGTTACCCCAAACATAATTCCCATTTTTTTTTTCATATGGGTAATCAAGTTGGATATGCTCATGCAAAATTTTGGAAACTCATTCCATTTTTGTGACCTTCATGCAATTTATTTCGTAAAAGAAGGTCCAAAAACAACGATATAGTAAAACATGCATTTCATTCGATATATTTGGCTTAATTAAAGATCCCAACGGCAAGTAGGTGCCTTTATGAGTTTGTGAAATTTGAGAAAAAAAATTTTGGTAAAATTCCAAAACCTTAAATTTTGATAAATTTTGTAAGAGTTAATTTAGAAATCACTAGTAATTGTGAAGATTGTTTTTGTAATTTTTGAGGGCTGCCCTTGTGAAATTGACAAACTTTTTGACTTGGGTCACTTTGGAACTCAAGTAGTGATTTGTTCATGAACATATTTCCAAAAACAAATTTCAAAAAAAGACTAAATTTAAACTGCCCTTTTTGGACTTCAAACCTAAAATTTCTAGATGAAGGTTCTAAAATTGGAATTTGGATCTGCTAATTTTACCACATGCACTTTGCGGTGTAAGGAGAACCCAGTATAAATTTTAGGAAAAAATATTACTTTTAACCCCTTCATCTAGGCTGCCCGAAATAGGAAACCTCCACTTTGGTGGCCGTGGATCATGAGGGGTTAACAGTGCAGGCTTGCACTGGATCATGCATCGGCTTACCTCACGGGAATGATATGGCCCTGGAAAAATTCCCCAAATAGAGTAGATAGTCAGGTAGCCCCAGCCTTTTAGGTTGGTAAATGATTGCATCTGCTTCGTCACTGAACTGGACGTACGCGTTGCAGATACAATCATTTCCTAAGCGCAAACAGGGTAGGGATGTAAACCCTAGCATCGGCAGTTGAACCGTGGGCGCCAGCCGATAGAAGGCTCCTGTTAGAAAGGTCCTCGCCTGCTTACTCGACGACGAATCTAAGCGGAGTCAAGATCATTGGAGAAAGATTTGCAATTGATTCTTTCAGTAACGATTCTGCATAATGCACCCAGAAACTCTGAATTTCTTTTGCAGGTGACGTGCTGTTATCATTCCACATAACGGTGTAAGAGTCTTCCCGAGCTAAACAATATTACTCTGGCTAATATGGACCCTATATACTTGCGACATTCAATCATTTGATGAGGGGCGCAAGGTTCAGCTTTTTCTTTGAGGGATCTGTCCCTGTGCGATTCCGAGCTATAGATCGTCCCTCAGAAGATTTCGCCCTCTTCCATAACTCTAAAATTGTGTTGCCCGACTGCAAGATCTAAATCTTGTTTCACAGTACTACACTCTTAAAATTGTTCTAGAATCATGTTTTGGATTACTAGGGTCCTCACTGAACATTCACGATGGTGCCGCTCAATTCTGCGTCGCACATAATCGTGTCTTTTGAAAGTTCTGACTAGGTCTTCAAATTCGCTCCAACATGCCCGCCTTGACGCCATATTCCATCAGGTGTAAAGTTCCATCAAAGGGAGCATTTCTTGTTGTGAATTACTGGATCTTCCAAATCGTGCTGCTGATGTCTCCTCACTATCCCAGCAGAAGGCTTGGACTCTGGATGCCATGAAATCGTGGAGTTTTAGAGACTGCCGCTGGTGCCGTAGAAGCTGCCGGAGAAGTGGCTCAAGGAGACGAAGCTGGTGCGCGAGCCGGACTGGGAGCCGGGCGTGCCCAAACTGCCGGAGATGGGCACCGGCAAGGTGCCTTCGAGAATGCGTCGCACTTCCGACATGGAAGGCCGAAGCTCTGGCTGGATGCGAGTACACAACAGCACAATCTGCGCGCACAAGCTCACTTCATGCTTATCGAAGTTGCCCTCCAGACGGGGATCTACGAGCTCCGAAAGCTCCGCCTTCGCCAGCAGTTGCATCCAGTTCAGGAGTTGCGGTCTCCCTGTAGGCGACTCAAGCATCCGTCGTCCGCTCACAAGCACCAGCAATAGCATCCCATAACTAAACACATCGCTCTTCTCAGTCAATCGCCCCACAGCTGGATCCACGAACCCAAGCGTCGTCACCACAGCGCGTTGGGACATCTTCGCCATGCGCACGGCCCCGAAGTGTCCGACACGCGCCGTGTAGTCTCTATCGAGAAGGATGTTGCTGGGCTTGAGGTTGCCGTGGATGATTGGTGGCCGACAGTGCTCGTGGAGATACTCTAGCCCCATGGCCGCTCCGTGGGCAATGCTATAGCGGCGCGGCCAGCGCAATGGGGTGTCATCGCTCAGGAGGGCGTCGAGCACAGAGCCATTGGGCATGTACTCGCAGACCAGAAGCGGGTCGCAGCCGCCTATCAAGCCTTTGAAAAACCCGCGTAACGGGACCACGTTCGGGTGGCGAATGGCGCCGCGCATTCTTACCTCGTGCCAGAAGTGCTCGTCAATGAGCACTCCGCTGTTGCGTGCGATCACCTGCTTGACAGCCACATGCGAACCGTCCTCTAGCTTCCCCCGGTAAACGTATCCCGTGGTGCCTGTACCCAGCAGCGAGCTGCGGTGGAAGCCGTTTGTGGCTGCTTCTAGCTCTCGGTATGTGAATTGTTGACACCCGTTTGAGCTCCTGAGGCCTTCTGGTGCGGCTCGAAACGAGCTAGCGCGGAGCTGCCAGAAGGGAGAGGGTGGAGCTGCTCGGACATGGCAGCTATAGATGGCGATGGCGGAGATGATGGCGATGACCAGAAGGGGGCAAATCAGGATTATAATGAGCAGAAGGATGTGCGTGGAAATCCAAGACTTGCACGCGTGAAGCTGCAAAGAGGTCTGTTGCAGGCAGTCGGCGAGGGGCCGCATTTGAGATGCGAGGCGGCAAGAGCTTTCCTCCATCGTGAAACAATTCTTGCTCCATGTGTCGTACTCGAATGTGGACTTCTGTGGTTGCGGAATGGGGCCTGTGAAATAGTTCAGCGACAAGTCCAGGAATGACAAAAGTGGAAAGCTGTCCAGAAGCTCCGACGGTACCCTTCCTTTCAACAGATTCCCTCGCAGATCCCTGTCATTTTCGATGCAACTCAATGCTTTTAGACTGAGACCATTCTGTTTGTCACATACGCGATACCAATTACGCAGATTGATTCCGATAAGGGCCTGCTACCCAGACCCAGCTATCTGTTGAAAGTGTCTGAAGGGTACCAAAGTCCTGTCTGATGTATAGACAGGCTCTATACATGTAGCCATAAAACCGAAGGAGGAATAAGATTAACTACTAGAAGATCTTTCTAACAACTGCGGTTTGAACAAGACAAATTCCTTAAGGATGCTCACAATGCATCTATTGTCTGTCGGCGAGCATCCTAAGCTCAGTGTATTGACCTGGGAGGTTCTTTACGAAAAGTTATGAGTCTGCGGTAGCATACAGAGAGTCTGATCCCCGAAATGAATTACACATCGAACGATGCGAGATTCACATCACCACAGTGAATTGACCTTCAAGTTGTGCTAACTCTACGAATTCGACCAACTCGCTAAGTTGGGAATTTAGAAAACTAGTGCCAATCAAATGAAGCAACAATTTGCTTGGAGGGTTAGGAGTAGAATCTTACAAGTGCTGAAGGCTGGAGAGACCGGCAAGAATGAGAGGGATCTCGCCCGTGAGATTGCCGTTCGGAATTTTCCTGAGCACATTGCCAAGCCAAAGGGATAACAATTTATTCCTGGAGCATACTCAATCCATCGGCTCGTTATCACAATGTTATGTGAATTCCAATCAATTTTGCCATTCACATGAAACTGTACATCTACACCTGATCCTAGCTTCCAAATCCTTCATGTAACAGTATTTCGGCTCTCCACCAAGGAATACCCGCATGTCTCGAGCTAGGACCATATAAATGACTTATCGGAGATCTGAATCTATGCTAATGGTAGATATCAGCTCGAGGGACTTAGTTGGGCGTCGGACATAATGCTTCTGAGCAATCGAAAGTTTAGGTCACTGAGTGAGGAAATTTAGGTCACATGCTGCGCAGTTTAGAAAGTTAGCTAGACGCAGGAGCACATTCAGTACTTACAGGGTGACGACGGTGCAGTTTGTTTCAAGCACAAAACAGGGCGCTTGAACGGTGGGGTTGCTACTAAATGCGCATCCGACGCCGGGCCACGGCCCATAGCACGCATCCACAGCGTCCACCCAAAACTTGACCACACTAGGTTCCGTCTTCCACATATTCTTGAGTTCCATCAATACAGCAGCTGCGGCACCCAGCATAATTGCCACCCATCAACATCATCCCCAGGAAACAACAAGCATTCCTCAGTGGTATTATAAAAATTAGGGGTACTCATCAGACGATTCAACGCCAGCTGCTTGCACATCATTGATCACGCTTCTGGCGATACAAGTGTATCATGGCTACACAGAGTCGCCTGCAGAAACTTACTATTCTTTGCAGCTAAGTTGGACATCGCACGTGAGAAGATGAAGAATACTTACCTTCTGAGGGTGTTGCGGAGACATGGCGATGATTTAGGCAAGCCATGATTGCCCAGTAAAGTAGAATTCTGAGCAGCCACCGTACGAGCATTGTGTTCACCACCACGCACTACGTACCACTACCACTACTACTCATTTCTCGGTATAATTCCTCCGTCGAATACACGAGTTTCAACCTCAATCATCTCCTCACCTGCTGTAACAGCATTAAGATAATATTTTTACCGAGCTAGCTGCGACCTACGTAAGGGACTCCTGTATTTAACCGTTCACTATGCACATTGGTAGTCAGAGGCTATGCGTTAGTAACACCGTGCGGATTATGCATTCAATGCGGCAACTAAGGAACTGACTCACATCCTGACTTGCTCTGCTATCGATGCGCGCTGATACCTCGCTCGCAAGGTCACACTTCCATCCCCCGAGAGGAAACTACCGACAGGGTGTCGAAGCAACGAACTGTGTTGCCAATGTGTGTGCGTTTCCAGTTAGAGCAAGCGGCAGTGAGAAGAGCCGATGGTTGGACTTCTGCTTCTTCTTCTTCGTCGTCGTCGTCTCCTGTAGCTGGAAACGTGAATATGTATGTGACGAGGCGCAGGGGTAACCGTTTGGTACGAGCAAGCAAGTGTGACGAGGTGTGTGATGGCGAGTGGGTCCACGAAGATTCATGTCGACCAACTCGATCGTGAAACCAATAAAGAGGAGAGGGGGATCGACAGAGAGAAACGACGTCACGCGGAGAGCATCTACTGGGAGCTCGAGAGACGCAGATCTTCAGCACGGGAGATGGAGCATGTCCCGCCATGCACATACGACGACACTGCTCATGAGCACTTGAGTGCGTCTGACCCCAAGTCCCTGCTGGTTGCACCTCCGTCATCGCCTGCCCTCACCTCCCACCGAACTCTCACGTTTCCTGACGCTCATTTTCAGCTGATTTGTGTTCGGGAGGACTTTTTTAGATGTTTTTGTTTCCTCATTTATTGCAAGTTTGTATGTTCTTTTGTAACTTTGAGAAAAAGTACAGCTCAAGAGTGCATTACTCTTCAGAAGAGACTTCTCGCACCCTCACCAACTACCTACTCACTGAGTTGTTGCTCAAGTGCTTAACCCCTAATGTATACTGTACTGTACATCCTTGCCTCCTTTAGCCTAAAAAACACATTTAAAAAAAAAAAAGTGATAGTTGAGATTGAAGGTAACTTCTTCATATCTCAATCGTACAAACTTATAGTAGATTTATTGTAGATCATGTGAACCAAGTTTTAAGTCTCAAACCCTCATGAATTGGGAGATCGTAACGTCTTCGTACTTAAAACAATCGTGAAATTTCATCATTTTCACTTTGGAGTGAAAATTCTACCAACAAACAAATTGCAATCACAAGTTCACCAACTCAAAAGTTGTTTGTCTTCATCTGAATAACACACTTATTCAGAAACAGAAAATCATCAAAAAAAATGCATTCGCTCCTTTGGTAGCCCTGCAATGGTGACAAGTGCCAAAAAATTACAACAGGAAAAGTAGTCCAAAACTACACCTCTTGCACTAAAACCTACGCCTTTTCTTCAAAACACCTCTAATTTAGTCAAAATTTCCACCACCAGAACTAGACTCTAATTGGGATCCATTCCAAAAAATAAAGTCAAATCTGATGCTGGATGAAGTAGATATAGCTCCTCCATTTTTGATTGTAGAAACATCATGGCAAATCCAATACTAAACTTATTTGGATCAAAAATTTCATCATTTTCATTTTAGAGTGAAAATTTTATCAACAAACCATTTGCAATCAAAAATTTCACTAACTATAAAGTTGTCCACCTTCATCTCAATAACACCCTTGCACTAAAGCACTTCCTCTCAAAATATTATTGGCTCAAATAGTAGCTTTACAATGGTGAAAACTGATAAAAAATTATGAAGGAAAAATAGTCCAAAAATTGCGCTCAAATTTATCCCTCATATTCACAACATCATTGATCAGCTTAAGATTTCTACCAACTAAAACTAGACTCAATTAGAATCCATTCAAGTCAAGATTTTAAGTTAAAATCCAACGATGGTCAAAGGAGATACAACTCCGTAAAAAACATGCGCTTTTTCAGTTTTTGCAGTAATGAATCATCGTTGCATATCTAATATCAAAGTTCTTCGGATTAAAAACATTCACACTAATAAGTTACTTGAAGTCATCTAAGATCATACTTGTAACAATAAATTCATGAGAAGTTACTCTTGACCTCACACAATTGGCTTGCATTCGTCAAAGATGTTGCATGTTTGAAAACCGAGGAACAAAAGCTGCCCTCCCTAGAATGTGTGCCATCGATTCATACTTTACTTTAGTGATATAAAAATAAAAATAATAAAAATCCACACAAACTAGACTCAATTTGAGACCCAACCCAAGTGATTTTGTCATAATTGGAGTTTTGATGAAGACATTAGGGCTCTTCAAAGTTTCAACCCTTCATCCAAAATGTGGGAAAACAACAATAGGGACATATAGAGGTTAAAAAGAACCATAAAAATTTATCACTTTAATTCAAAGTGGAAGTGCCAACGACAATAGCTGAAAAAATCTCTAACAATGAAGTAGTTCACCTACATCTTAAAAGTACTCCTGTACCAAATACAATTATAAAAAAACAATTTGGATCAAATAATGACCTTGCAATGGTGAAAAGTGCGGAAAATTTAAAAAGTAACAAAAGTCTGAAACTACACTGAATAGGTAGATTAGTGTTAGATTTTTATAAGACTTGAAAATGTTATAAGTTTTTACTTTTGATATAAAAAATTTACCAAGAGTATTGATTCCAATACTGTGGAAGGATCCCCATCTTGACGGATGTAGAGGGTAAAAATATTGACCAACAGTAAAAACTTATAACATGTTTATATAAATTATTGTATCTAACACTAATCTACCTATTTAGTGTAGACCTTAGTGCTAAAACTATTGCTATATCATCCTCACATCTTGGAACAAGGAAAGATTCTTACGATAAGAAGGAGATCAATAATAAAAGTCAACTCAACAAAGCAACTTCAGATGTAAGAGCGCATGAAGGAGATATAGCTCCTCAAGAACCATGTATGTTTTTAGTTTTTTGGGTATTGAAAATCAATGTAAAGTCATTTCCAGAATTACTTGGATCATAAGCGGTCCAACTTGGAAGCTTTTAGGGATAATCAAAAGTATTCATCTTGAAATCATACTTATGTAGATTTTTTAATATACTAATTTTGTATCAACATAATTGGCTTGCAATTGTAAACCATGCCCTACATGTGTTTGAAACCCTTAGAACAGAAGCAACTTTCACTAAACTGCATGTTCAAAATTCATATGGTCTTCAATAAATTTGTGATTTTTACTAACAAAAACTATACTTAACCCCTAAAATTCATGTGTTTTTTGAGAGCTTGAAACCTCAAAACCATGATTTTCTACCTCAGTCTATATACTCTTGTTGGTGTGAATCGGTTTTTTTTACTTTTGAATTTTTAACAATAAGTATTTGTTGGGTAATAAACCAATTTTTAAAATCTTTTATGAACTTCCGACCTAAGACTTATACCTAAGCCTAATGTTGATTACTATTCCAAAATATTAATTGTTGAATGTTTAACATTTGCAAGTTCATAACACCCAATGTTTGTGCAAAGGTTTTTTGAGCATTGCTTATAAGACATTGTTTCCATGGTGCAAAGAGAAAATTGAAGATTGTTATCCCAAACAGCTTGGTCATATAATTTTCCATGTAGGTAATTAAGTTGAGTAGGCTCGTGCAAAATATTAGAAAATTATTTCGCTCTTTTGACCTATATGCAAATTGTTTGCTAGAAGAAGGTCTAAAAACAATGAGATAGAAAAACATGCACCACATCATATAATGCAAGGTATATGTGGTAAAATTTGCAAAACCAAATTTTACCACATTTATACTGCAAATTTTACCACATTTATACTGCAAATTTTACCACATATACCTTGCACTACACTAAATACTTAGGTAGAATAGTGTTAGATACACTAATTTATATAAACATGTTATAAGTTTTTACCGTTGGTCAATATTTTTACCCTCTACATCCGTCAAGATGTGGATCCTTCCACAGTATTGGAGTCAATACTCTTGACCAGAAGTAAAAACTTATAGCATTTTCAAATCTTATAAAAATCTAACACTAATCTACCTATTCAGTGTAGTGACAAGTTAGGTAGGAACTAACGTAGCGTTTATCTCAGGAGGGGTTAGTACTTAGTAGTCCCGCCATTACTGTGATGACCTCCGGCATACATCAAGGATAGGGTGAACGAACACTCTATGCACGCCTGCCTCTACATAGGTTGGAGTTTCTCTTGTTCTTCTTTGAGGAATAGAGCCTGGAGTATATTTTGTTAGCGCAGGTAAAGGTTTGACTGGGGAAAAGGTTTACTGTCTATATGCAGTTTGTCACTGACAAGCTTGTCCTGCAGTCTTCAAGTTTGAGAGGGGTAGTATCCAGGCAGGTAAAATAATTGGCTGGGCCCTGATATATACTCGTGTAAGTTATGAGAGAGAAATGTATGATGGTGCATGTTAGATAATGTCATACCTTTCCCCCTTTTCCCGGAAAGGTGATTTTACAGTTATTGGTTTAACTTTCTCGAAGGTGACAAGAGCCTCCCATGCAGCTCAGCTTGCTCTTGTTTGCCTTGTTCCATTGCATATGCAACACATGATATTGATTCACAAGGTAGATCAGAGGACATGACTTGCAATTTACAGAGTGATTTGGGGTTGTATCAACGACCATGTGGAACATTCAGTACTGTAGTAGAGAGCAAGGTTGGTGTAAATAAGTTCGAAAAAAAACATTCAAGAAAACCTTGAAGCCCTATTACAAAAGTGGTTTGAGTTTTTCACTCCATAGTGGCAATTTACACTCAAGCTTCGTGCAAATTGTAACTTTGAGTGTACTCATTGGTTAAGTGGTTGGTATACTTGAACCAATTTTATACTAGTAAAATAAATCACAAATTGCTGGGACGTCAATAATTTTATAAAGCGAATTTAGAACAACAATAAGAAAAGCCCAAGTTCATGCCAAGGTCAATTTATCCCCTAATGATTCAGGAAAGCCAATATGGTTTTTTGCAATTTTAGGCTGCTTAGATAAAGGGCCACTCATACTTGAACCACTTTTACACTAGTAAAGTAAATCACGAATTGCTGAGACGTCAATAATTTTATATATCAAGTTTAGAACAACTAAGGAAAGCCCAAGTTCATGCCAAGGTCAATTTATCCCCTAATGATTCAGTAAAGCCAATATGGTTTTTTGCAATTTTAGGCTGCTTAGATAAAGGGCTTAAAAGTAATTTTTTTACCTGAGATTTTTATTGGGTGTATGTAGTAAATTTTCCAAGCAAGAGTCAAATTTTTGGAGTTTCATCTAGATATCTTAGTTTTAAAGTCCAAAAGGCGCTGCTTAAAGTTAGTGATTCTTTTATTAGTTTCTTTATCTTTTTCAAAATATGTTTATAACTAAATCACTACTCAAATTCCATAGTGATCCAAGTCAAAAAAATTACCAATGTTACAAAAGCAACCTTCAAAATTTTCAAAAACAATCTTCACAATTCCTAATAATTTGCTAAGTTTACAAAATTTTCTTTCAGAATTTGTGAGAATTTGAGATCTTGGAATATTTATTTTCTTTTTTCTCACAATTTATAAACTCATAAAGGCACCTACACACCGTTCAATTCTTTCTTAAATTAAACATATTTAACATTGTCCATGTTTTATTGTGTCGTTGTTTTTTGACCACTTTGTGCAATTTCACGTATAAATCACTACTTTTTACTTTTTTGGTATTTCTAAACTATAATATATACAAAATGACTACTTGCACTACCATCATGTCAAATTTCAACTGTTGGATCTTTAACATTTGTGAGATCATAACATTCAAAGTTGATGTGTCAAGATTTTTTGCATACTTTGAAGTTGCTCTTGTAAATTTTGAAGGCTACCCTTGTAGATTTGGTAAGAGCTTGAACATGCATTTTTTGAGGACTTGAGTAGTAGTTTCATCTTAAACATATTTCCAAAAAAAAATAATCGAGAAAAGACTAAGTTGGAAGCTGCCCCAACTGACATATTGGGCTTGAAAACTAAATTTGAGTTAAAATATTCTTAGTTTGGAATTTGAATTTGCAAGTTCTTGCACATCCACCTTGTAGTGTAGCAAACATCTAGTAAGAATCTTGGGCGCCATTATTGATTTTAACCCCTTCTTCTAGGTTGCCCGATATAGCACAGTCCCAATTTTGCTTGGGCCTTTAGGAGTTAAAGCTTCTTCTAAAAATCAAATTTGCATAAAAGTCAAAAAGCAAAATTAGTCTCTATAATTTTGCATGAGTATTTCCAATTTGGTTACCTACATGAAGAAAAAGATGGCCAAAAATTTCAAGGTAACAATTTTTGGATCCCCCTTTTGCACCTTGGAGACACATATTTGGTGAAGTGAAAAATTATGCCAAGAGAAGAGAAAAGAAAAAAAAAAAAAAAAAAAAAAAAAAAAAAAAAAAAAAAAAAAAAAAAAAAAACTTTTGCAAAAACTTTGGATGTTTTGATCACGTTGTCTATTGTGACGTGTTGTTACGAGAGGTCGTGTCATGACATGCCCCACTTGTTGCGAGTTAAGAGAGTAAACGTAGGGTCAAATTAGACTTAGGGGTAACATTTTCCATGTGGCGTGCGTGGCATTCTATGTGGAAGCACAAATTGTCTTGACGTATCATTGCAGTCCTCGTCACACATTTCTTCATCCTAAGTGAACGTAGTTATACTCCCGGGTTGAACAATACAGAGCGTCCGAAGTTTGGAGTGGCTGACAAGAGTAATTGCGACGAAGGGGCGGATGGCGGGCCGTTATGGCAACGGACGGGAGTTGGACGATGGTCGGAAGGGGCAAAAGGGAGTTGGACGATGCTCTGACAGAGCGGACGAGGGCCGTTACAGTAGCGGACAATAGTCAAATGATGTTCGGAGGGAGAAGAGGGCCATTATGTTGGCGGACAATAGTCAAATTAATGATGTTCGGAAAGGGAGACGAGGGCCATTATGTTGGCGGATATGAGTCGAAGGGGCGGACAAGAGTTGGACGATGGTGTCACGGCCACGTACTAGTAAGACAACTTAGGAAGGTTCTAGAAAGTTCTAGAAGTTTGTGGAAACTTCTAGAAATCTTTGGAAGTTCCTGGAAGTTTCTGGAAGTCTCTAGAAGGTCTTGGAAGTCTTTGGAAGTTCCTATAGTGTTTTGGAAGGTCTTGGAAGTTTCTGGAAGGTCCTAGAAAGGTCTCAAATTGTGGAAGGTTCTGGAGAACCTTCTTCTGAGCTAGTATATATAGGAGTCGAGACTGGAGGCAACCTCAGTCTTGACAACGCATCTCTTAGAACTCTAGCTCATACCTCTTACTGTTTTTGTATACTCTTTTTGTTAATCTGAGTTTCTGTGAGTTCCCTTTTCTAGTTCAAGCTCTTCTTGTATCTTGTTTTCTTGTGTCCCTTACAGATGGTCGGACATGCAGATAAAGGTCACAAGAAAGAGAGAATGGCTATTCTCTTTGATTGTGATCCATTGACCAAAGTACAATTGATAACCATATTTAATGACTTAAGACCCAACAAGTAATATGAATTTGCTTGCCCTTCTACAATGCTAATCACAAGCCGTTAATATGAAAGACCATAAAATACCCATTGTGTAGCAATTTTATGCACTAAATAACTAGCGTAGAGGGAGAGGTTGGCAATGGACGCTTTGGGGAGAGAATACGATTAGAGGTGAACTATATGGACTGATAAGGAGGCGGACTAGTCAGACAAGGGGCGGATTAAGTACAAAGGCAAACAGTAGGCGAACATGTGGTGGGCGGGACTAGAGGGAGGACTTTCATACGAGGGGTGTGAGGGGTTGATGTTACTATGGGAGCGGACAAGGCGCGGACTAAAAAGCGAAGAAGAGATTCAACAACTGTAGATTAGGATCTTGGAGGCGGACAAGGGGCAGGCGGGATTGGCGAAGGGGTGCCCACTTCAATAGAAGGGGTCTTAGCCTGTCAGGGGCTAATGTTACTATATACGCAGACTAAAAGGCGGAGGGTGTTCAACAATGGGCGGATTGGAATGTTGGGGGCGGACTGGAGGGGCGGATAAGCAAGGATATGGGGTGGATTGGAAGGGCGGACAAGGGTATGGAGTGGACAAAGATATGAGGCGGACTGGAAGGGCGGATGAAGGTGTAGGGCAGAGAGGAGGGTGAGACGAGGCGCAAACAAATTTATAGGGCGGATGAGTCGATGACGTGGAGACTTGAAGACATGTCTTCCAGCTTAAAGTCCTTCAATCCTATGTGTCACCAGCTAGGCAAAGTAAAAAGTAAGACCGAACCGTTTATTTTTAGCACATCACAGTAAAGTCAGCATCCGACACAATATCATGCACAATGTCGTTGAACAAATAATTTTCAAAAACAGAGTTGGACAGTTGATTTTGAGATCTAGTTTTCTGAAACCTAAGTCATTAGCAACACGAATCAAACCATGCACCTCAGGCCCACCGATGTGAGCCATTTGGACTAGCCATCGATCCAAACCTTCTCCTTGAGTCCCAAACATCTTGGAATTGTATATAAACACCTCCTCCTCTAGCTCATTATGTTGTAGTAAATTTTTTCAAAGCCATTTTGAAGGCTTAAGGCTTATTTTTCTGAAATTTTATCATCTTACTCTACACATGACTAAGCAAGTTACTAAGTGCATTGTTGTTATTGATAAGCTCTTGATATAAGGGTTCCACTTCAAGCACGAATGACAGAGGCAATTCTTAGATTTTCATGCACGACCGACGCATGTTTAAAGAAATTTGAGATGGTTTTCAAGCAATACAAGGAGGACAAACTTGCTAATTTAATTTGAGGAAATGACCACCATGAATGTAAGTTTTATGATTCAATTGATTATTGTTGGCATCAAGCGGGTTCCGTTATGAAGCATGTGAGTGCTATTACAATATACAGTAGTAGTGTGGGAGGACAAGTAAATTTAGCAAATGCTAATGAAGATAAATTTCAAACGCTTACTACCATTCAATCCGAACCATCATATGCCTCAAAGAAGAACAAGTTTTAAAACTTAGCTTTGCATATTAACTATACTGAAATTTCCATACATATGCATATTGATTTTTATGAAAAAAAGAGTTTATTGAAGTATTTTGATACAATGTGAATGTAGAGGATTATGATTTTTTTATTACAAAAAATCTTCACCATTAGGTGAACTTCTCTTTATTAGTAGACTTCTCCGCTGGACATCACTGTTAAACTTCTCCTCTAGGTGTTTAGAGTACAAGCGGTCAAGACTCCTTAAGAAATTTTTTATTTTTTTTAATTCTTCTCCGGCACATCCACCATTTGCCTCATATAACCATGTCTTGGCTAAGAATTCTTGACCGACCGAAAGCTTTCTCCACCGTAGTGTAAACCGGCCCTTAGATTTATTAGGTTGGAGTACAAAAAACATACTTAGGAATTGTTCGGTGCAAAGAGAGTCAAAACTACACTTTAACCACTTTTTGTTATTTATTATAATCACTTCAAGAAATAGTAGTAACTATTTATAAAACTACAATAATAGAACCCTAAATATTCTATAGATTACTACTTGTTGGATCACCTTGCAAGTATATTGACGAACCGATATAATTAAACAAATACATTGTCCAACGGCCGCTTAATACAATGACCAAGAGCTATGACGATGGAATTCTAAAATTTGTGATTAGAAAGTAAAATGATCTTGGTCTCATTTAGGTCTACACTACCTTGAATAAAGGAGAATGACCACTAACTTTGAGGTCTCAAAAATGCTAAAGTTTTGCAAGTAAATATTTTTATCCATGGTCCCCTAGAATATAGTTGAGTTGAAGGAAATGCCTCCACTCAACTACAATCAAGAAGACCATGAGGCTTGAAACCATTAATTGGCAAGTGGTCAATTATTTAAAAAGAAATGAGGAAAAGGGAAGGGTGAAAAAGCAAATATGAGGATATATGGTAGAGAATTGACCTTGTACCGATCTAAATCCACTTCCCACTACAAAGAGTGATCGAACCATTTAAATTGAATTTTTGTATTTTTCATGATCACGGCTATTGACCAATGATTTGATTTTTGCAGAGTGTAAAGCGGCCATATGGTGTTTAATTCCCAGAACATGACAATTTGAATGCATCCCACCTTACTTGCTCAGCTAAAAGAGCAAAAGAGGTAGGGGAAGAATAGACCTAGCCCCTTTGGTCACAAGAAACACAAGAAGGGGCTCCAGCCTGCACCGGCCACATTAGATTTCAATAATGACTATCAATCTATGTCCCTTTAGCCTGCACTTGTTCATGATGTAACGTAGTGGACACCAACATGTACATGAACAAATCATCAAGCTTGGCAAATTATCACACAATCCAAAATGAAATCTCGGATATACCTCATTAGTCGTCGTAGATTCTGCGACAATCACTCAACCCGTGTACCTTAGAGCATGTCCAACACGCATTGTGGGCTGGAGAGTGGAGCCTTGTTTGGAGTGTGAGGAACCCCAGCCTACAGAGTATCCGTGTAACCTGGCCAAGATTGTTTAAGTCACCTAAATTTTAGCACACCATGATTCAAAGTTATTTTGTGCCTTCACTGACATTTTAGCGTCCCCATTAACCAGTGGGAGCGTGATACGTGGAGAGAATTTATTGGCAGAAAATCATTTTTATTATAACCAGCTTGTCAGAAAATGTGCTGACTTTTCCTCTGGCCTGCCTTCCAGCCTAGGGTGGGGTTTCGAGCGACACCTCCTAGCTTTTGACGCAGCCCAACGGCCCGGCTTGGAGCACAGGGCTGGGCATGCTCTTAGAGCAGCATTGTTACGAGGAGCTCGTCACATGTCATAGAAAGCCATATCTGAAAAGTTGCTCTCCATTTTGAGCCCATTCTAGAGGTTGGATTCGATTATGGTGTAAGTTTAGTGGTCATTAAATATAGGGAATACTAAATTCTGAGTGGTTGAATGTGTGGGTCTTCATCAATGAGTGTTTGGACTATGGTCAAGAATGCAATTTTGATAAACTTTGCCAATGAATGATAACATGACAAGACCAACCATGTGGTAAAATATTCTAGAAAAGGGATTCTTTGGATACGAATCTTCTTGTCCATTCTCAAGAGGCCTTGAAATCTAAAGGGTCCAAATTATAGCTTTAAATGCTACGATAGGTACTTCATCTAGGCTGCCCAAAATAAATGATTCGAATTGATATTCACTTGCACAAACTTTGGATTTTAGGATCTTGCAAATGATAAACATCAAACGGTCAATTTTTAGACAATGAAATGATTAAAACATGCTTCTTTATAAGATCGTACGGTTGAAAGTCTAAAAATATTCCGAAAATTTGGCTCACACTCCGAGGAGTATATAGAGAAAGAAAATTGCAGTTTTGAGGTTTCAAGCTCCAAAAATGCACAAGGAAATTTAGGGCTTAAGGCTGAATTTTAAATGGCATGGCCCTTAGAGTTTTGAGGAATGATATATTCTTGAATAAAGTCTAAAAAATGAGAGGCAAGCCCTAAAATGCGGACTTAAATAGTGAAATACACCTAAAAAAGTCATGAACATGTAAGAATGCATGTGTACTTCAAAGATAAGAATTCGTTATCAAAACAAGCAATGATTGGGGCAATGGTTCGTGGACACTTTAGGCAATGTTTAGGCACCCTAGAATCCGTGGGAACCTCAACTGTATTCTAAGGTATCTGTCTTAGCTCGTTCTTTGTATTACTCTCTCATCCTGGCATCTTTCTTTCCGTGTACTTGAAGTCAGTGGAATTCACCGTATTGTGTGTTTTTGCTCTTCTTGGGTGACTGTGTTTCTTATTCTGATGTCTGTTTGAGTATATTCAGTTTTGTTCATTTGGTTATAAATTTTACTACATTGTCGAATTTTATCAAAAAAAGACTTAAATAAAATTAGGAATTTCAAAAGTTTTATCACTATGATTGATAAATCAACTGATGTAAGTGTTACTTGGTAGATTATGGTGATTGCTTGTTTCATAAAGGACGGTTTAGCCGAGGGTTCAACTCAGTTTGTTTTCTTGGGTGTGAATTATATTGAGGATGGTATAAATAATTCTAGGAAAACTTCTCATGCCTTTCTAATGTATTGATATTAAGAAAGATACATAGATATTTAGTTATAATTATAGTACACAATGAAAATGATATCAATTTTATTAGATAGGAAAGTCATCGGTAATAAGGGAGATGTATGACACATAGATTGTTGTAGAGTGCAGAAAACTAAGTATGGAAAGAATAGACTTACCTTAGATTGTCGTCAGTAAGAATTTCTAACATCATAATTATGTAGGTTGTCTAAACAACAATTGAATTTGACTTTTGCCAACACATGAACTCTCTTCCACAATATGTACTTACTTTATAGATCTTGCAAACCACACAAATCTGTCTCAAATTCGAGTGAGATACTGTGTGAATTTGAGAGCGATGATCAACGTTTGCAACTTCTCGCTCAGGAAACGAATATTTCAAGAAAAGTTGCTCACATAGTTATGTTTTGAACTCTCAATGCGTCGTGACTGGTGAGGCAAATATTAGCCCTGGACATTGATTCACATAAATGATGTACATGTTTAACAAATGCAGGTGGTAACTAAAGGATTTATCATGCTTTGGAACAGTTTCAGATGTGTGACACTCGTGAAGATACGAGTTCTTCAACTTGTTTCAACGGTCCTGGTATGCATTCCGGAATCAACACTTGTTTAGAACATGTGGTGTGTTTCAACAGTGCTGCCCAAAAACAACAAAAGGTGGTGGATGCGGATGATTTTGTCATATTCTACACTCTATGGTACACTAAATTTGATAATTAGTGTTAGATACACTAATTTACATAAACATGTTATAAGTTTTTACTGTTGTTCAATAATTTTACCCACTATATTGGCCAAGATGGGGGTCCTTATATAGTATCAAATCAATGCTCTTGGTAATTTTTTATAAACAAAAGTAAAAACTTATAGCATTTTCAAATGTTATAATAATCTAACACTACTTATCAAATTTAGTGTAGTGGAGAAGGCACATTGGTTTTGAAAGACGAATTCCTTGTAGACAATGGGAATTCTGGTTTCTTATGTAAGGAGTTTCTACTTTCTGTAAGGTTTCTCGAATACGGCTCCAATTCGATTTTTATGTTCAAAGGCCTAGGTTAGCCCCTAAAGATCCTTGGGTGTTTTTGGGAGCTTAAAACCTCAAAACTCCAATTCTCTACCTCTATGCACTTCAAGGGGTGCGAAACAATTTTTTAATTCTTTTCTTAACTTCCAACCGTAAGATCTTGTACCTAAGCCAATTTTCAGTATCTGATATAAAAATTGACCGTTGGATGTTTACCATTTGAGAGATTATAACATCCAAAGTTTGTCTACGAAGTTTTTTTGGGCATTGTTGAGATTATTTTTGACACTTTTGGAGGCTGCCCTTGTAAAATTGGTACTCTTTTTGACTTGGGGCCCTTTGGAACTTAAGTAGTGATTTGGTCATGAACATATTTCCAAAAAAAAATCTCAAAAAAATACTAAATTTAAACTGCCCCAGTTCGGCTCGCAAACCAAGAATTGTTGTAGAAGACTCAAAAATTGAAATTTGGCTTTGTAAATTTTACCACATACACTTTGCAGTATAGGGAGCACCCATTAAAAAATTTAGGCAAAAATATTACTTTTAACCTATTCATCTAAGCTGCCCAAAATAGCAAAAGCCCGATTTGGTCCTCTTGGATCTTTAGGGGTTAGTCTGGTGATAAATGTCAGAATGCTCTTTTTAGCATGCTATTTTTTTTTAGCATGCTTGAATTTTGTTTTGTTTGCATAACAATTACAGTTTAAAAACTATATGTGTTTGGATAATGATTGTTAAAACAGACTTCAAATATAAATGTGCAATGGAAATTTGTGTCAGTCTAAACCATTTTTTAAGATAATGTGAACAATGCTCTTTACTAAGTGTAGATATGTAACAATTATATAAATTTGCGAATGAACGCATATGTAAGGCAATATCCACAAGAGGATATATACATGCAATTGTGACTTAAATCTACCACTTTTGGACGTATTATAAATCTACCATTAAAAAAATATCAATAAGTCTCCAATGTGGACATGTAAAATTTAGTCTTGTCTAAATAACAGCGCAATTAATATACGTTCAAAATGGTTGCGTTGTCTCTTATGACACGTCTGTTTTGATGGATGTCATTTTGAGTGTAGTATAGTAGAGCAGCCCTGGTAATCTTCACTGTCACGTACATAATAGCTTCTCCATACAACACTACCATGTACACACTACAAAGATTATAGGGCGTCACTTTAGGGCACCATTTTAAGAACACCTATATTTCCATATTTAAAAATTCATTACTTATTGTAGAAGAGTCGAAAAATGATGATTCCACTTGCTCTCGTTTTCTACTAATATTTCCCATTCACAAAAATTGCTTGCACTGGCAACATTCATGTAGATTTTCCGTGCTGAAAATTGCGCCATTATAGGACACCTTACCATATGTTATGGTGAAAAACTTGAATTTTTCAAAATGTTTGAAAAATATTCTATAAATTAGAAAATAATGGATTTGGATATGAGTGTAAAGAGTTTCAGTGCAAAGTATTCGAAATTAAATGCTAAGGTTTAGATTTGGAGTTTTCTTTTCTTTTTCTTTTTTTGCAAGTATTATTTGGGGAATTTTTTTAGTGATTTTAAATAAGATTAATGATTTCATACTCTGTTTTGAGTTGTATTATGTTATAGTCTTACAATCCATAAGGAGCTGTTCTAGAAATTTTTGGATAATATATATGTTAAGACCCATTATAGGATTATTTTATTATTATAGATTATATTTCCATATTTTTCACATATCCACATAACTTAAAATTAGTCTATTCAGTTTACATTTAATTGATTCTATGTTCATGTATTTTAAACATTTATTTGAGAATGTGTTATTTGATTTGATATAGACCAGGAAGATTAGGAGTTAAATAATATTTTAATATGTAATTTTGATTACTATCCTATGCATTCTCTGAAATATTACAATATTTATATATACATATACATAATTATCCCGTAAAGTCGACCAAGACCGTATTCTCGTCGTTCAAGTTTGGTAAGCCTTTAACTTACTATTTTTAGATCACATGAAGTTGGAACCTATTGCAAGTTGGAAATTTTTTCCATACCTTCCAAAATAGTCATTTCAAGCTTTAAAATTTCTCATACTAAATTACTAATAGGAGATAGACAGATAGTTACCTTTTCAACAAAAAAAGAAAAAAACTTCTTCTTCAACTTTAAACATTACGATCTCACAATTGGTAAGGAATCTTAATATGAGATCTGATATACATATACACATACAAGTTAAGCCCTAAAAATCCAAGCATTTTTTGGCCTTCCAAAACTAAAACTGTGATTTTCTACCACCTTGTTCAAATTGAGATATGTATGTGTATATGTATATGTATGTGTATAATCACATTATCGTTTTTCTGTACTTTCAACCGTAAGATCTCAAACCCACCTACTATTTGTACTACCATGTGAAATTTCAACTGTTGGATCTTCACCATTTGTGAGATTGTAACATTCAAAGTTGGTGCAAAAGTTTTTTTGGGCATTGCTTGTGAGACATTGTTTCCATGGAGCATAGGTAAAATTGAAGATTGTTACCCCAAACATAATTCGCATATTTTTTTCCCATGTAGATAATCAAGTTGGGTACGCTCATGCAAAATTTTGGAAACTCATTCCATTTGTGTGACCTTCATGCAAATTGTTTCCTAAAAGAAGGTCTAAAAACAACGATATAGTAAAACATGCATTTCCTTTGATATATTTGGTTTAATTAAAAATCCAAACGGCGAGTAGGTGCCTTTATGAGTTTGTGAAATTTGAGAAAAAAAAGAATTGGGAAAATTCCAAAGCCTCAAATTTTGACAAATTTTGTAAGAGTTAATTCAGAAATTACTAGAATTTGTGAAGATTGTTTTTGTAAATTTTGAGGGCTGCCCTTGTGAAATTCACAAACTTTTTGAGTTAGCTCACTTTGGAACTCAAGTAGTGATTTGGTCATGAACATATTTCCAAAAAAAAATCTCAAAAAAATACTAAATTTAAACTGCCCCAGTTCGGCTCGCAAACCAAGAATTGTCGTAGAAGACTCAAAAATTGGAATTTGGCTTTGCAAATTTTACCACATACACTTTGCAGTATAGGAAGCACCCATTAAAAAATTTGGGCAAAAATATTACTTTTAACCTAACAATCTAGGCTGCCCAAAATAGCAAAAGCCCGATTTGGTCCTCTTGGATCTTTAGGGGTTAACCCCTAAAGGCCCAGGAAAGCCGAATCGGCGTTTTGCAGTTTTGGGCACCTTAGATGAGAGGTCAAATTTTGGTGTTTTGGGCTGTAATTTGGTGTGTGTGTCGGGAAACATAGTAATTGTGTGTGGTAAAATTTGCAAAGTAAGATTCCAATTTTAGTGCCTTGTAGAGCAAATTTTTGATTTGGAGTTGAGAAAGGGCAGAACGGGTTGTTGTTGTGGCCACTAAGGAACAAGGTGGAAATGGGGGCAGTTGCGAGGGTCACTCGAGAAAACTCCAGAGGGGCAGGGGTTCCAAGCAGGGTTTTGGAGGACCCAACATTCGGCAGAATTGAATGCTTTGGGACTGGCCAAAGATTGACGCCCCTCCAAATACATGTCATAACTACAAACTTCGTGAAACTGGCGGCTGAGAACACACTGACATGGGGCGATTCAAATTTCAGAATTTGAATGAGAAACTCATGGAAAGATGTTGGGAACAACAAACAGCATACATCAAATCCAAAGCATATTTCAAAAGTAACAAAAATCCATTATGGCTAGTTTTGCAAATTCTTTGGACGGGGTTCCTGTGACTGCTGCCATCATTTCACTAGCAACTACCGATTCGAGAGAGGCGAGTGCAACAGTAGGAGAAGGATTCATCGAGGTGCCAGTATGGACCGAAAATGATCAGAGCACTGAAAATGGTGATTACGCAGTAGAGTCTTCGGCCAGGAGATCGAACAGCTCCTTCGTGGTCCAACTGTACTTGCCGCCGAGGTTGAGCTTCAGCGAGAGGAATCGGCGGCGAACTGTACGTGCCAGGGAGGTCGACGAGTTCCTTCGGAGGCGTACTGCAGCTGCCTCCGACCGTCCAGCTTCAAGGTCGCCGCTGCATCAAGTTCGGCAGCCTGCAGATCATCACCAACTTCGGCAGCCCATGCGCCAGTGAGCGATCAGATGATTGCACAGATCGAGGAGCGATCACATCAACGGGTTCGAATACATGAACATGAACTTGGTTTGCATGTGGAACTTGCATGGTAAACTGACATCACATCAACTGACTAATATGACCATATGCAGGAACCCAATACTGCGGTTGTGAGTGTCGGAAACTTGCAGCCACTTCTTATTTCGACATTGCCGCCTCCATCTGCCGATCCAGAAGCTCGCCTTCGTTCCTGGGCTGTACGCAAACACCTTCGAGCACATCAGATTCATGACCTCCTTTCACTGCTTGATCAAAAACATTTGCGCAGTTTACGCGTTCGTAAGAAGTCCAAAGCTTGGCCAAGAAATCCACAAGCAAATAATTTCCGACACCATTTCTACAGGCAAGCCGCACATATTCTAGGGTGGGTTGATCAACACGCTTTTGAGCAAGAATTTCTTGATATTGTCAAATCTACTTGGCCCGATACAAGCAATGCCTCCACGTCGATCATGGAAGAAGTCAAAGGAGGTGAGTATCTCTTGTGTAACATGTACCTAAATTTCATAGTTGAGAGTTATGAGTAATGTCTAACTTGGAGAATACAGATGGAGTGGGACAATATTCCAATGAGAAGGAGTTCACGTCTACAGACACAACCGGAACCAACTACGGTTCCTCCAAGCCCACCATCTAGTCCTGAAGCAATATTACCTCCTCAACATCAAGAATTGCCAGATCTAGGACCTGGAGTTGAGCTCATGACCTTCCCTGATACAGATGTTGGCTTCAACGGCGAGTACTTGAATTCGCAATCTCCAGTGCATGCGTATTACCCAAGCTCAGAAGAATTGTGTAATGAAGAAGGAGAAGATGATAGTGGTATGGAGAGAGCTGCAAGTCTTGAGGATATCCTCTGGCCACCTGAAGTCTTGCTTGCAGCAATAAACTTTGGCCGAAGAGGACGGAAGAGAGGTGGTGAGATCTACAATGCTGGACCTGATCCCGAAGAAGCAAGCGGGAGTGGTGAGATGCACGGACCAGCGCTGCAGCTAGGCGTCGACCAAGATTGCGGTGATGCAACGGCGTTGCGACTAGTATGGGACTCAAGCCGGCGGACTGCGGGCTGGCACAGCGCCGCGGCCACGAGGTCGGGCCACGTCGGCGAGTCAAGCGCGTCGGCTGCCAGCTGGGGTCCGGCGCCGAGCGCAGCGGGGCATCTCCAGCCGAACAGCAGCAACGGCCGGCACGCCTGCTTACCCGGGCACCAGGGCCTTCCTGTGGCGGGTGCATCGCCTTCTGGCCTTCCCCTTACAGGCCATACGCTTGGGCTACAAGGGCAACCAGTAGTTGTGACTTCAGAAGAAAATATTGGTCAATTCACATTGCAGCCAAATATTTTTATTGGGGAGAGAAGTACTGGTATTGGGCCTGGAGAATTCTATGGCAATGATACTGAGGGCGGTAATAATAATATGGAGTGGGATGATGATGTTGAGGAAGAACATATAATAAGAAGGAGAATGACACGCAATGGTGTGAGGGATGATTTGGGTGGGAATGATAGTGAGGACTTACCCAATTTTGAAAGTGCCTCTGATAGTGATGGAGATAATCGTAACGATGGGTTACCCCATCAACAAGAGGATATTAGGTGGCAATTTAGGAATGAGACTTGGGGAAACCCAAGTATTATGTATAATCCAATGCCGATATCATTTTTGGGGAAACCCATGGGTCCTTCTCGTCATCATCGTGGTATGCCAAGTTTTATGGATTTATTTGGCCTCTTTTGGACTCCACACATGTTGGCCACTATTGTTCAAGAAACTAATCGGTATGCAAATGCTCCTTTAGATGAGCATGGAAATACCAAAGGTGGTCCTACTTGGGAGAATATGACAATTTCGAGCCTCAAAGCATTTATGGCCTTAGCCATATATATGGGGTTGAGGGTTCAACCTAATGTAAGAACATATTGGATGCGTGATGACCTCTTTGGATGCCCAAGTATTTCAAATATATTTACACGGGCCCGATTTCAAGACATTAGGAGATGTCTCCATCTTACAAACATGGAAGGACAAACTAGAGGGGACCCGGGTTATGACAAAATCGGTCAAACAAGATGGTTAGTCAATGCTATGAGAGATCAATGTAAAAAGGCATGGTTTCTTGGAAAATATTTGACCATTGATGAAATGATGATTCGCTATAAGGGGACATATTCACCGATCGTCAATATATGCCTAAGAAGCCTCAAAAGTGGGGCTTGAAGGTTTGGTGTTTGGCATGCTCGATTTCAAAGTTCGTATGGAATTTCGAGATCTATTGTGGAAAAGACAATATTGTAGCCCCCCTTCCCATAGAACAACCTAATATTGTTCTTGGCGATGCTCGATTGGCCCATAATGTAGTTATGAGGTTAGTGGATGGCCTTTGGAACTTAGGCCATTGCGTGACAATGGATAATTACTTCACTAGTTTTGGACTTTTCACAACTCTTTTATCACGGGAAATGTATGCATGTGGGACAATAAGGGCAAACCGGGTTGGTCTTCCCTTAGATTTGAAAAACACCAATTCTTTCAAAAATGTGCCTCAAGGCACAACTTTATGGAAAATGCATGACACCCGCACGATATCATGTGTTATGTGGAAGGATAAGAAGCCCGTGCTTCTTATTTCCACTCATTATTTGCCAATTCAACCCCCATGTGAGAAGGTAGTAACGGTCCCTCGGCGAAATGGTGCAAGTCGTGAAATGATTCTAACATCCCCGATTTTGAAAGAATATACAACTCACATGCGAGGTGTAGATGTTGCCGATCAACTCCGAGCATCCTATTCATGCCAAATGCGGAGCCACAAGTGGTGGCACCGTATTTTTTCTTCTTATTGGATGTCTCGATTGTCAACATGTATATATATTATTTGGAGTGTGTGAAACACTATCGATATAACCGCACGCCGATGACACACCTTCAATTCAAGAAGGGCTTATGTGAAGCCCTTCTTCAAGGGTGGCCTATGAGAGATTCACACCCCCGGATATTCCTCGAGCAAGGAACACGCCATTGATTTGTGTACCCACATATACAAAATTACGACGTCGGTGTGTGGTTTGCCAAAAATTTGAACCACATTATTACTGCCGGAAGTGTGGAGACAAATGGATGTGTCTCAATCGAGGTTGCTTTGAGAAGTGGCACACAGATATTGCCATACGACGCCAACGCCATATGTGAGTGAATGTAAGTATTTCTTTTTGCATACAAAGAGGAAGCTCAAGTTTGTTACCCCACATTTTGCGCATATAGTACTTTGCTTGTGAATAATAGTACTTTCCTTGTGAATAATACTTTGCTTTATTTCGAACCCCACAAACAAACGTTAGTAATAATAATATGAATAGTACTTTGCTTGTGAATAATACTTTGCTATGTTTTTTATCCCACAAACAAATATGAATAGTAGTTGAGTTATGAATAATACTTTGCTTTATTTCTTACCCCACAAACAAATGACACCACAATAATTTGAATATTGCTTGTGAATAATTCTTTGCTTTGTTTCTTACCCCACATACAAAAGTTAGTAATAATACTATGAATAATACTATGCTTATGGATAATTTATTTTTTATTAGTTACATTAGAATTCTTGTAAATTGATAAATTTTGGTGATTTTGTAGGTGTTCGGCAATCCCTGGAGTCCTTTCTCCAGTTAGGAGAATTCTATTTTGTGCCCTGGAGAACGACTTCGCAAAGGGGGGGCTTCAATCAGTGCGCCTACTGCACGGTACAAGTGGTGGCCAGGGACGGCAGCAAGGCGGGCCAGCTCCTCCAGCTCGGCTCTTTCCAGATCACGAAATTCCTGCCACCTCATGTGGCTCCCAAGGTGCCAGTCAAATCCACTTTGTCGTTGCAAGCGTGGGCCTTTTTGTCAGATCATCTTTTTATAGGGAACTTATAAAGAGCTTAGGGAGCTTAGTAACGGTGGGGAGCAACGGGAAGAAAGCCCTCCCTTTATTGCAAGTGACACATGTCATAGCTATCTACATAGAATATTAGGCAAAGTATTTATGGTGGCAGTAGGCTATTCATAGCTCTGCCATATTGCCAGCAATGGGCCCGTAAGATTGAGAATGGGTTCCCATTCTTCTTTGTTGCCCGTCCATTTACTAATTTGCATATGTGTGTTTATGTTCTCCAAAATTGTCAATAATTGAGATTTTACTTTTTTCAAATTTTTTTCCCCCATGACTCTGATTTGTGTAAAGGAACATTTTCACCGTTCACTTTTGAAAAATTCAAAAAGTTGATGGTGGATTTGTATTAGAACCCCAATTTGTTCACTTAGAGTACTTTTTTGCCTCCTTCTAGAAAAAAAATTGTATGAAGGTCCAAAAAGTGGAATGAGTGTCTAAAATTTTGCATGGGTGTGGCCAACTTGATTTCTAACATGGAAAAAATACTAGCAAAATGTTTAGGGTAACAATCACCAAGTCTCCCTTTGCACCAAGTAGACTATGTCTTTCGGGCAAGCCACAAAAAAATTTCTGCATCAACTTTGAACGTTATGATCTCACAAATGGTGCAGATCCAACGGTTGAGATTTGACATGGTAATCATGGATGAAGTTAGGTTCAAGATCTTACGGTTGAATGTTCCAGAATACAATAAAAATTTATGCCATACTCCAAACTCCACAATGTGGTCAAAAATCGCAGATTTTGAGATTGGAGGTTGCAAAAACGCTTGGGCCTTTAGGGGTTAAGTACCTAAATCTTACGGTTACACACCTAAAGTTTGTCAAAATTTAAAAACTTTCACCTTGCATCAAAATTGGGTTGTTTTTGCTAATTCTGAGACTTTTTGGCTGTTTGAGGCCTAGTCACCTTTACAGGTTACACATTGAATAAATAATTTGTTTAATATATATGTGTGTTAGAGTATAATATCAATTATTTTCTTGTAAATTAAATGAATAATATTTCAATTTTAAAAAAAGTCAATAATTTATTATTGATACATACATTTGTATGTAGTGGTACCTCTTAATTCCCAAATCGTAAAGATCAAAGAAAGCTAAAAGAGCTTTTTGTTATTTTGGGCCTAGATGATGGGGTTTAACATGATATACCTAAGATTATTACTAAGTACTTTCTTTACCCCAAAGTTTATGTAGTAAAATCTGCAAAGCCAAAATTTAGTCCAAAATGCGCAATTTAAACTTAGTCTTTCTTTAAATTTTTCTTTACTCACAAAGTCACAATCAAATCACTATTCAATTTCCAAAGTTACACAAAGTTAGAAACTTTACCATTTTTACAAGGACATACTCCAAAAAGTACTTCTAGAAAATAATTTGTATGATATCAAGGTCAAAAAAGTGAGATGAATCTCTGAAATTTCGCATAACCATACCCAACTTGAGTATCTACATGGAAAAATATAACCAAAATATTTGGGGGTAACAATCATTACATTTCTCTTTGCACTATGAAGACAATGTCTCACAAGCAATGCCAAAAAGAACTTTTGCACCAACTTTGAATGTTATTATCTCACAAATGGTGCTAATGCAACAATTGTAATTATGCATGATAGACTAATAGAAGGTAGATTTGGGATCCTATGGTTAAAACCACATAATAACAATGAATTTTCTAACCATACCTCTATTCCAACAAGGTGGTAGAAAATTGCAATTTTCGGTTCTGGAAGCAAAGAAATCTCTCAATTTTTAGGGGTTAAATGAAGTTTGGTCATGGAGTCCCACATGCACGCACACATGGCTGAAGAGTTTCAACTAACATTGTTTGAAGAATTTATTCTTTGAATTTTGACAAATTGAAAGAAATAAAGTGAAAATTTGATTGAAGCTTTAGTAAGAGATTGCACATAAAACAAATCAAATAAACCCCTAGTAACCATTTGTATGTGTTTTTGGGAGCTTGAAACCTCAAAACTGCAATTTTCTACTTCTATGCACTAACAAAGGTGTGAATTAGATCTTCTTTTTTTTTTTTAAACTTCCAAGTGTAAGATATTGTACCTAAGACTATATTTATTCCTAAAATTGACCGTTGGATGTTTATCATTTGAGAGATCATAGCATTCGAAGTTTGTTTCGCAAGTATTTTTAGGCATTGTCAAGATTGTTTTTGAAACTTTTGGAGGTTCCCCTTGTAAAATTGGTAAGCTTTTTGACTAAGGGTTCTTCAAAATTTAAATAGTGACTTGGTTATGAACATATTTAAAAACAATGAAAAAAACTAAATTTAAGCTGCTCCACCTCGACCTCGCTCACACGTGAAGTATTGCCCTTAAAGATTCAAAAATTAAACTTTGGCTTTGCAAATTTTACTACATATACTTTGTTGTATATATATATTACATAGAGATATTACTTTTATTACCTTCACCTAGACTCTTTAGAATTACATAAGCCCATTATGAACTTTAAGGACATTTAAAAGTTTATTTTCTAAAACTGTCTTAAGCTAATCTTACAAATTTTAGAAAATACTCAGTGTATGTAAAGCTCCATCCACATCAAATTATTGAACAAAGTACTAGAATGAGACCCTTCATTTAAACTCCCCAAATAAGCAAAATGTTATTCGACTCTCTTGAGACTTCGGAGTACAACACTATCATTGATCAAGTACCTTTGCAGGGTAGAAAATATAGTGTCTTGTAAAAGTGAGTCAAACTTTTATAAACAAAACATTGGCATCCAATTCCTACCGAGTCATTAAATGAAATCATTGTTTCCAAAATAAAGGAAATACATTATGGAGTTCATGAACTATTTATATTGACACATTCATGGGATATGGTTAGAGCAAATTGTCCAAACACAAACACATGTCATGACTTAGTTTTGCATGCCATTGAGAACTTATGAGTGAAGACATGTGTTTTGCTTGCCAAATATGTATTGAAAACTCATAAGCTCAAATTGACTTACATATATTGAACTCCAATGTTGTACTACTGATTCAGAGCTCTATACACATTTTGAGTATGTTTTGATTACACACCATGTTATGGTCACATGGTTTACTTAGAGAAGCTTTCTGCAAGTGCTCGTACAGATCTTGATAATTGGATTTCGGCAAAGTTGCAAGATGGTAGGTCGGCAAAGTTGTACTAAGTGAATTGCAAGTGTCTAGAAGTCATTTTGCAAAACTTAGATGGAAGAGATTGTGTGCTATTCCAATTAATAGTGGTGAGAGACCATAAACATTAACACATACACAAAAGAGAGTATGTATTAGAGGTGTCACATTTGGAGGGTTTAAAAGTGCAATATAAACTACTAAGTGTATAATTGGAGAATATGAAGTTACTACAAGTGTTGGTACAGTGAAAAGGATCTTATGTAGTTATATGCAAAAGTGTTGAAATCAAAAGTGAAGCGAAAGAAATTGAAATTGAATGAGGAGCACATCAAGGATAAACTTCAATTTGCTAAGTAGCATTACTGCTTTGTGCAAGTAGAGGTATGATTCAATTTATTTTATTTTATTTTTTCTTTTTTGTTTTCAACTGTAAGATCTTGAAAATAACTACTTGTACAAAGACCATTCAAATTTCAACTATTGAATCTTTACCACTTGTGTGATCATAACGTTTACAATTGATGCGACTATGCGAGGGTTTTTTTGTGACATTTAGAAGCTTGTTGTTGTAAATTTTGGAGGCTACACTTATAAATTGGTAACTAACTTGGAGAACTTTGTAACTCAAGTAATGATTTGCTGAAGAACTTATTCACACAAGAAAATTCCAGAAAAGACTAAAGTTGAACTCGCCTGAAGCCCCCAACTACCCTTTTTGGGTTTGAAAACTAAAAGTTTGCAATAGAAAATCTTAATTGGAATTTGACATTGAAAATTTACACACAGTCCTTTTCTACTAGTGATTGGGCCATCATTAGATAATTGGTTGCTTGTTATCTTCTCTGACAAGACAAAGGTAAATCCATTTTGCTGAGATGTTTGTGTTGGTGTTTGATTTGCGATTAAGGCCATATTTGTTATATTGGGACAACATGCACACTTTGAAACTTTAAGGATAAATTAGGTCCACTGGTTTTATCCCCGGGTCGGAGACAAAACTTGAATGCAATCTTTGGGTAATAAAGATTTTCATGTATACTAATATGTGAAAGCCTCAAATCATCAAAAAAAATTCAATATTAAACATGTTGAACGGTGTCCATTGGGCAAAGGATAAAACATGAGATTCCAAATTGTCTCAATGTTACGAATGTGGCCATCGATGAACAATTATTTGATTTAATATAAGTTTAGCAACAAGTAAATTTTGGTGGTGGTTTGATCATATTATGGGATGTATGATATTTCAAGGCCGAGGCATGTTTAATAGAATTGAAGTGAGAATGGATCAACATTAGTACAAAGAAATATTGCATAGAGATTGATGTATATCGTGATGGCATATGATCTTGACCCATCAAAATTGATTTCTGAGCATGAATTTGATCCCAAACATACAACAAGAAGTGTTAGCCAACGACTAAAATCACAAATCAGATTTTCTTGAGTGGCCTGCACAATCTCCAATTGAGCATCTTTGGGCAGGGCAGTCGAAGCTAAAACATTGACTTAACTAATATAAAAGTGTTTCAAAGGAAATTTCAGAATTGTAACGTATGGAAGAGTGTTGGCCTTTTATACAATTGAAAGAGTGTAAGAAGCTCTACAAAAGTATGCAATGGTGAATTCAAGCTCTTTTTCAAGCTACCAAAAGCATTTAGACAAAATATTAGATTGTTTATTTGATTGAAAATGCAAAATTGAGTCATGACTCATGAGACACAATTTCCTTTTGATGAAATTTCTTGTACATATCAATGTAAGAAGGAATCTATTTTGCATCAAAGTCTAGCCCACTAACATTACTATCTTAACCCCAATTCCGTTAAAATGGCACTATGCCATGTGCCATTTTGTCACACTAGATCTTACATTTGTGCTCACATAAAATGATATATTCCCTAATATCACAATTTTTTGTAATATCACTTCTTTACATACATTGTCACTCATTTTTCCTAATATCACCTTAAAATTCTGTCATATCACATCGTTTTTGAACTACAATTCAGAAAGTTGAGGTGTGCCATTTTACCGGAATAATGCCGTTTTAACGGAATTGGAGTTTCTTGTACAATCTGTAATTTGTGCAATTCTATCACCAATTTTTTGACATTAGTAATTGTATTTTGAACACATAATTCGTTATAATTCGTTATAATTCATTTCTGTTTTTGAGAAATGTGGGTTTAGCTCGAGTCGAGCTAAATGTACCCACACAGTACATTTGGCTCAACTCAAGCTCAATATTTATCAATTTGATAATTTGAATATTCCCATTATAACAAATTACGTACACGTTTTTTATTTACAACAACTTAATTGACTCACCTTTTTTTAAGACTCTTAGTACAAGTCATCACCACCACTACTCAAAAAACAAAACGGCAGATACAACTCAAATAATTTGCACGTTTTTAAAAGTTAAAACCCCAAGTTTTAAACTCCAACAAAAAGAAGAAAATCTCCAAGACGAAAAATCAAATATACCAAGCAGATGATATGTTTAGAGGCATGGTTAAGCCAATAAGTACATCCATAATACGTACTGGTCATGAAGCTTCATTATATTCATATCTATAGTTGAGTTATTGATTTTGAGAATCCATTTTATTGAGCCAATATAAACACATTTGTCTACAAGATGGATGTGGTAAACAACCACAGATTGATTTCCTTGTAAAAACCATTTTAACATACTATAAAATCGCTCATGAATAAGGCTTGAGTAAAGAAATTACCTTCCGTCAAAACGTCACAGATATTGTCATTTTGATGCCTGTAATGACACACTATCATATGGATGACACACTATCATATGGAACAAAATACTAATGTATTTCCATGACCATATTCTACTATTTGTCACGCACTATTGTTACACACAGAATACACATTCAACACATTGTCATCAATTTCAATGGAGTTCATTGTCATCATGCAATATTAAAAGATGAAATATACAACATGTACAAGTGCATGTCTTGAAATCTTTCATTCCAATAAAAACAATCACATAGGTCTACATAGCTTTCAACAGTTGATAATAGTTGAATACGCGCAAAAAAACCAAAACAATCACATAGACATAGCTTCCAAGTTGAATACGTGCAAAGTTACTACTCATGGCAAATGATATTCTACTATCAAAAGTTGGCTTTTTCTGCACAGCAAGTAGTGTTGAATCCTAATATTGTTTGAAGACTTTGAAAATCTGTAATAAACTTGTGTAGTGTAAGAAAATCATGATTCCACATTTGTTGGTTTTCGTTTTTAATTGATGGTCATCAGCACGCGTATGCGTGATACCTGCCTTACAAATTGGCTCAACATGAATCATACAAGTTGAGGGTGAGCCGGCGAGGGCAGCGGGGCTCTCAGCTGCTTGCGTCGCAGTCCACGGAGTGATGGTCCATTGTAGAGAATTGCAGCATTAAAAGACTGTTTACAAGTGCAGAGTAAGTAAATACACGAATTACTACTGTTAACTCATCGGCTTCATGAGAGACGTCGTTCACGTGTTATCAGCAGTAACTAGTTACAGCGTCGCAGCGGTAGTTTCATAGCGACTGCCATCTCTAATCCATGCAAAATCTATTTCTGACAGCACCCCTAATTGAAGTTGACTTAAGTGAATGATTGCCTTCAATCATGTTGGAGTAGTAATTCGCCCCGCGTACTCCATGCTACAGGTGTCTGCAAACAGATCAGACCCCGCCGGTCTAAATGCGCTACTTATGAGTTCAACATGTCGAACCATTCCACACTACGTACTACGTACTCAATCGCTACCTTCTGGTCTAGCTAGTAAGCCACTCCGCCTCTGTCTGTGGTGTCAAATGAATAATCAGTGATTGATATTATATCTGTCTAGTATAAATAATCGTAAAAAAATTTGAACCTCTTATGGATCCACTGAAGCACTGATGATTAATTTAATATGACTACAGTCATGCAATGATTCTAATCTACGGTGACGGGCTGGTGATGAGCTTCCAGGCAGTGCTGCAGATGACCGCCTGCTCCTTCCAAGTGAGATGGAACCGGTTGTCGACGATCTCAAGACCCCACCCCTTTTTATATCTGAAGATCGATCGAATCCACGTGAGCTTTTAGTCTTTCGATTAGTATACTAACTATAGATACGAATATCAAATATGTGACCGATGATTATTCAGTTCATTTGTTAGTTTTACTGACCTTTTGAGGAGTGCTTGGACATCATCAACAACATCAAGGCTAAACGGAGCTGGCACAAAGCCGACTTGTCGTAGGCGGGAGTCCCAATACACTCCCAGCTCTTGTCTTTCTAGATTCTCTGAAGGGTCGCAACCTAATAAATTCACCAACTTCCGAGCGCAGTTTCGCTCCAACATGAGGCGTTCATTGCTAGCTCGTGGGAAGCTCTCTTCCAGTGAGTCGAAGAAGAGCGAGTAAAAACGTAGAGCTTCACGAAAACAGCTTACAAAATCTGATGCGTCCAGGTTGGCTTCGTCCTCCACAATTATCATGATCTGCAGTCTTCGGCACGTCAGATTCAACGCATGACGTAACATTTGTCATGTGATTTACTGAGCTAGTTGATAGCAATCTACTTACTTAGCTAGTAATATGATTATGCTCTGTCTGTGGTCAGTGATTTAATTAATACATATACGGCCTGTGTCATCCGTTAATTAGCTAGCTCCTGATATTATGAATGTTAAATGATCAGTCTCAGAGAATCAATCATGATTCAACTGATCTGATCAATTCTTCATACTATCAGTAGCATCTGTTAATTATATATATTCTATAATATATTCGGAGAATCAATCATATGTAGTAATCAATATATTATTCCTGGTATTGTTTATTCGAAATTTATGTTAACGATAATTAAACGCTTTGATTCAGAGAATCAGTCGGGTATGCATGTGAGATAATCATTACGAAACACTATCAGTATTAATCAGGTTTATGTTGGCTGCTTCAGAGGATAAACCGTGTTAGGCGAGTCTTGGTTTAATATGGAATATACTACGAAAAACGTGATTAAGAGTTCATAACAATGATAAAGACAGAGATTTGTTCAGAGAAAATACCGGTATATACCTTGGGATTAGCGTTTCGGAACGTGTAGAGGAGTCTGTCACGAGGGCAACAGGGCTCCTGGGATTCGGAGCTGATATGGTGTAGAGTCTGAACGCAAGTGATGGCGAGAGCTTCGGATCCGTCGTCTCTCAGATTCAGCAGCGCTAGATCCAAGCGCTCCAAGTGAGGATGGTGGAGCACAGTGCCCTGAAACGGTACGCCCATGAGGCGGGCAAATCGTTCCAGTCGGTGCATGAGTTGCTTCATCACCTCCAGCGCGGCCTCTTCCGGGGACATCACGATGCTTGTTAGCCGCACGTGCGGCGTGACTTCGGTCCTCGTTGCCAGCGCTTCCAGAAACGTCGGCCATTGCGTACAGAATGTGCTACTGATATCGATGATGTGAATCCTCGCTTCTCCCTCCATCGTCTCCAGCAGTGCCCCATTCCCAGCCACATGCCCGAATGTGGTCCAAGGACTCGCTTCCTGCACGTCGAATCAGTACCACACATGCTCGATTAGTACCACACACTGGCAAATAACGCTTAGATCGTCTCTGCTTATCAACCGTACTCAAGCTCAGACTAAAGAGCTGCTTCAGGGTTTCATTGCGAAGTTACCTGTTGAAGAATCGATATAAGAAACCGACACTGAGAAGTTCAAGATACGACACGACAGAACTAATTCTTTTCGTGTTTTCGAACGCAATAATTTTGACGTTCGAGTGACCAGAAACATAGGACATCAGTGTCAGCAGGGCTACTCAGTTCGTCATCTGTAACGTGTATGAGATGAGAAGAGGATCGATTACCTGGAACTCAAGGATCATGCTACGCATGGTCTCAAAACAATACGTCTTTTCAGCTGCCACACTCAGACTTCGGATGCACCGGGCACCGGTGCCAGAGATTTTGCAGAGGAGAGCCTGAACGAAGTACGAGACCAGTCGCTGGTCACAGTCGCCGTAAGGCGAAGCGCTCTCGTTCAGAATCCACAGGATGCTTTGGAAGCGAGCAGAGTCTTTCTCTGCGATGGCCCTGGCGCAGTCCAGGAGCAGCGTCCTCGCCCATGGAGCCTGAGCGGGGAACACAGCCATGTGATTCTGGGAGCCGCTAGCGTACTCGTCCACCTGAACAGTGGCCGAAACTGTTGTTGCTTGCAGGTTGGTGGAGTACCATTCTCGGGAGCCGACTGATTGATGTTGCAGCAGCCTGGAATCGGAGTCCAGTCCCCCCGCAGAAGGATGGTGGTGTGGGAAGAACAGCTGGTAAGGGTTTCGACATTCTTCTGGTCGAGCCATGATGTCACTCATGGGTTGGCCCAGTTGGGGTTTGATGGTGACGATCGATGCTGCTGCTGCAGGCCTACCTCTAGGGTCACGAAGTCCACCCGATATGGAAGCTAAAGCGATTCGAAACCCTCTGAGCTGGTTAGATTCCAATACAAGTGGGCCTCTAACCTTCTTATCCTTCTCCAGGAATTCTAACCCGCCTTCTGGTTCTCCACTTTCAGTCGAAATGGTAAATCAATCATTAGCTTCCAAGGCTGACAAGCGGTCTGTTGGAATTAGAAGTACGGCGATTCTACTCTCGCCTCTATCATGAAGAGAATTAGAATATCCCGTACACAAGCTTCGAGACACAACATCAGTCCAAAATAGTGTCATGCTTGCTACATCAGGTGTCAAGTTCGGAGTAGCTGCTGTATTACGAAAATCATATGCAGCTGCATAGTCATCTCCGCCAGCTTATGATCAACAAACCAACATACATAGTTATTATCTTTAATCAGTATCCGCATGCAGTTATATATAAATATACATATATATGTCGACCGTGATAATGGAGTAATCATCACCTCTGCCGATTGACTGGTATTCGCAGCACAACCCCAGCTCCAAGCCAGTCCAGCGTCATCCGCTAATAATCTGAATAGCCACAACGTCGGCTACAATCGTAGAGCTACATGTATCATGTATGATCGACTTATCCTTAATAAGCTGATGGTAATAGAAATACTGACAACCTAACAACCTCAGACTGCTACCAAGTAACAAGTACGATCCTTAGTAAGCCAGCTCCTTGATTCCATTCTGCAGCAATCGGGCAAGCTAAGCTCCAGAATGGGTCACCAGTGAGTATCGAGAATTCGAGATGTAGAAATGTTGAGATACGGGTCCTTCTGTCCTTCACAGGGGATTGATCGAGAGCAAGCACAGAATCTGCACAGAGGTGGTCCTTCAAGGATTAACATCTAACTTACACACGTGGTAACATAATAGAGAAGATTCAAAAGAGAGTAATTATAATATCGTAGCACATGATGAGAGTAAGTTCAGTCTTGATCAATGCCTGCCATGCCGTGGTTTGATTCTTGATGCCACCGGCAGTGGTACGAGTATGACAAGTTTTTTTTCTTTTAACTCGGATCAATATTGACTCGAAGAGTGGCAGGCGAGTAAAGGTAGTTTCGTATCGCGGCTTCAATGTTCTCATGACGCGCCTCGCCGTGCCTTGGAGCGAAGCGCTTGTCGATCTTGAGCATTGGAATTCATTGAAGAACTTTCCATTGAAGATGCCGAGCACTATATACCGAAATTAAATTCTGTGGAATAGATTCCACAGACCCGCAACAAATTTCGTTTGACCGAGACTTTCGCACCTCCCCACATGGCACATGCACCTCGCCCAACTTCAATGCACACCTATAAATGAACTTGTGTGTGAAACAACGGGGGAGTGTTTACGCGCAATTGCGATGGGGTCTGATTGGCAGGTGGTACCAGTTTGTAGTGTGGCGTTTGTCTCGATCCTGCCCGGCCATTGATTCATGCATGCAGTAATGCGGTATGTAGTTCCCGAAACGGATCCTGCCTCGAGGCTCGAGCGCAGTGTGATGTTCCTGACCAGGCAGACCAGCCAGCATCATTCATCTACCGGTCACTTCACGGCAGCATAAAAGACTTGGGTACTGGTCGGGTCATGCGCAGCAAAGCATGAATCGGGACGATGCTGATAGCTTTTTTTAGTTTATAAAAGCGCCCCCTGGGTGCAGGACGTCGTCCGATTTCAAGCGTGCGCGCTTGAAGTGCCTTTTACAAGCGTTTCTAATTTAAGGCAAGTTTACGATCCGATAAGCTGAAGATCCCAGGCAAGCATTATGTGATGAAGCTCCAGGACTCCAGGACAGAATTACTACTCTGAAATCCTACCACGGAGGTCACTTCAATAGCAATTGTTGTGAGCATTCACGTAGTTGGTATTTGTATATCAAGGCTTACGGTATGTTTCATGCGAAAGCAACGAGATTTGACCGAAAGATTCGAGGTAACTTAACCACGAAACCAACATGATTGTGATGGATATTAAGGTGGTTAAAATCTTCATACTGTTACATAAATACACAAGTTACATTTCATAAAAATGGGAGTCAAGACAATACGTGAAATTCTCCTCACCAAAGTTGTCACTTTGGCGCAAAGTGTGAAGGCATGTCTAGTTATGTACACAAAATTGCATATTTTTTGTAATATTATTATTGTACTCTGTTAAGTCAAGCAATCATTGTAATATCACTTTATTTTTGGTCTTGAAATATCGCAGTCCCATATGCAAAAGGAAAGGTGATGATACATGTTATTAGAAAATAACAAAAAAATGACAACAGAGATGACAACATTTTACTATAGGTTGCAAAGAAAGTGTCTCAATTGACAATAGAGCTTGGTGTCATTCGAGTCATGTCATTGCCAACATCGTGTTATTTGTGTTGAACGTGACTTTTGATATAATAAGACTATTTTGGTCTTATTTTAATTGAGAGAATCGTCCGCAACGAGAATCACAAATTCACGACTTCGTGCGAAGGCTACATGGCTTGAAGCGGTAATGGCAAGAAATCATTCTTGGTTTGAGAATGTCAAGAGCCACCAAACTGTTGACACCAGCACGAAGTGGTGGGAAGTAGTGATAATTCTCCGACAAAGAATGTCTCAAAATGCTTAGAAAGTCTCAAAATAACGGATTAGCTCATCATGATCCAATTGTGACAATCCATGTGTCATGAACATTGTCATTTAGACATCTAAGTGACATCCTCTTCTTTAAGACACTTCTAAAAAAAACTTCAAAAAATGTCCAATTCTTACTAGTGACTAGTGAGGGACTGTGATTGTCAAAGTTTCTTGCAATTTTACAATGTGCAATTCTTACAAAAAAACATGTCCATTTGGTGATATAACATAATTGTGCCAATTTGCAAGCATAAAGAAATTTATAAGAAATATAAGATAGCTATAATAAGAAATCCTCTTTCAGAAACCAATGAGAGACTCTATGAACTAGTCTATGTATTCCAAGTTAGGGAACTTGGCAATTTGGAGGTTCATCATGTTGATTCATTAGATTAAGTAGCTTTACTTTACTTATTTTGTTAAATTGTTACAGAAAGCAGTGCTATCAAAATTTCAAAATTCTATCATACCAAAATTCTGTGGTAGAACCAGTTTGTTTTAAGGTCTGCCAGAAACTAGAAGCCTGCTTCTTCTACGGAAATTCCAGCATTTTTTTGAACTTGGGGTTAAAAGGGTGCCCTAACTTTTCACCCTATAATGTTTGCGGTGAGTGCATGCTACCTGTGGGTCAAGAAGAAGCCCGGTGCTCCATTATTGGTACAGCTCCCGTTTTGAGCACACTACACTCCCTTAGACAAAAGTGACATAATGTGGTAGAGGGAGTTCAATGACTCGGGCTTCAATAGTCCAGTCATGATTCCAGGGACCTTAATGGGGAAATTGAATATGCCTGGCTGAGCCTCAATTACAATACTGTGTAATATGCTAGTGTGCTACCACTGGAATTAAAGGAACGAATGAATGGTTATTGTCACAAGGACAGAATTCAGCATAGTTTACAGAATGTGAAGCATAAATGATCTCCCAAACCTCAATAAAGGAGAACCTTAGTGGCCACTGAAAATAATAAACAAACTGAGTGTGTAGTGGGTACAGCATGCTATTGAAATCGCTCCATAAAGTTTGTGCATAAATATTTTGTTGTTTATATAGTGTCGTTTTTCTTCCTTTACGTTTTGCAACTTTTAATGTTCAGCATCTGAGAAAAGTCTCCTTGGTCCTCACAGTCAACTTTCCAATTTCTGGGTGATGAACGGAGACATTCGTCTGGATGTGAGTCAACTTTCATCCATTCTGTTCATTCATCAAAGTTTGAAAGTGGGCAACTGAATTATTATGTGGAGTACCGAATTTCGGCACTTAATAAAGAATAATAATAATATTCAAATTTTCATTTAATAAAAAGTAAGAATTTAAAAATTACATGCGCAATTGAATTTCATTATTTCTTCAAGCTTTTTGTTTATTCATTTTATATTTTCGAAATTTTTAACAAGCAATATTCCAATGAATGAGTTGAAGTATGACAATCGATTCCGGACCAAGTGGATCTCGTATTTCACGTATGAGGACGAGGCTTTGGAAAAACGACAAGGTATGTAGGAGGATGGTAGCCGCTCACATACCTTCAATTACTCTCATACATTTACTCAATATTAAAATCATATTGTGGTGCTGAATAGTCCTACAAAAAGGCATGTCCACATCTCTTGGGTTCTCAACTTTGAGCTCTCACATCTATGGCTCTAAAAGAGTTAGACAGTTAGTCAAGTGATTGAAGTCGTGTTCACCTTCTCACATCTTGTAAGATAGCCTTGTGTTCAAGCTTAACCCCTGAAAATCCAAGCGTTTCCCCGACCTCCAAAACCAAAAACTGTCATTTTTCACCTTTGTTGGGAAATGGGGAAATGGAAAAACTTTTTTTCGGGTTTTAAACTTTGAACCGAGAGATCTTGTCCCTAACTTGTATACAAAGAACTGGTAAAAATTTCAAGCGTTGGATGTTTGTCATTTGTGAGATGATAACATCAAAGTTTGTCTAACATTTTTTTTTTGCCATTGCTTGAGAGGCATTGTCTAAATGGTGCCAAGGGCAACTTGATGATTGTTACTCCAAACATTTTTCCCTCATTTTTCCATGTAGGTAATCAAGTTGGGTACGCTCATGCAAAATTTTAGAGACTCATTCCATGTTTTTGACCTTCATGTGCATTATTTTATGTCTACAAACAACAATATAGTAAAACAAGCACCACATATGGTATATTTAGTTTAAGAAAAATTTGGACGATGAGTAGGTGCGGAGGTGCCTTTATGAGTATGTGAATTCTGAAAAAGAAAAATCTCGGGAAAAATCCAAAATCTCAAATTTTGGCAATTTTTGAAAGAAAAGTTTGTAAAATTACTAGAAATTGTTAAGATTGTTTTTGAAATTTTTGGAGGCTGCCCTAGTAAAATTGGTAGACTTTTCGACTTTGGACACATTGGAATTTGAATAGTAATTTGGTAATGAACATATTTCCAAAATAGAATACTTCAAAGAAGCTGAATTTAAACTGCCTGTTTTGGACTTGAAACCTAAAATTTTTAAATGAAGGTTTTAAGATTAAAATTTGGCTTTCCAAATTTTACCACGTACACATTACTGCATGGGGAGCACCCAGTAAAAAACATAGGCAAAAATATCAATTTAACTTCTTAAAATGAGCTGCCCGAAATCTCAAAAAACCAAATCAGTTTTCCTAGATTCTTAGGGGTAATACAATTTGCAAAAACCAAATTCAGTGATTTTCGACAAAGTAGGCGTAAACCCTCCTTGAATATTGGTTGTTAAGTATGAAACGGAATAACAATAAACCCTATAAAAAAACCATAATGAAATCTACAAGTGAAAATAATTATTATTTTGTTTCGACAAAGTCAAAATCTAGTAGAGGACTAGAGGCTACAGTATCGTTCTTGTCTATATATTATCCTTTATGTATATTGTTATATCGTTTTACTTTTTTTTAAATTATTGATATATAGTTTCGTTTTCATGTATCATACGAATATGGAAAATGCTACATACTTTGCAAATATGAAAGGTGCTACACAATACACTTTGGTGCTTATTGTTTGTAGTGAATAATTATATTTTGAGTAAGAAATTTCCTTGTACTATTATCGTATCCAAGTATATTAACGAGGCATACTAGATATCACATGATATAATCATATGTTGTTTGATTTGAACAAGTAGGATTGATACAAGATCTTAGTAATTACATGCATGCGTTGTTCTAAATTATTTTTTTTATAAAAGTGGGATATGAATGTAAGCGATACATGACTTAATACTCAAAATAGAGGCCTCATGGTTCAAAATTTAATACACGATGATCATGTATTAATACTCAAAATAGATTTGAAAATCTCATCATTTTCACTTTGAGGTAGAAATGCCACCATTACACATATTGCAATGATAAAATCACCAACTAGAAAGATGTTTACCTTCATCTCAATAACACCTTTGCCTAAAAAAAATCCTCAAAAAAATCTTGGCACAAATATTGCCTTGCAGTGATAAAAATTGCCCCAATTTCTACAAAGGAAAAATGTCCGGAACTAGACCCCTTGTTGCCTTGCACTAAAATGCATGCCTTACAACTTGGAAGAATTAAAGGATTCTACAACTGCAACTAAACTCAAATTAGAGTCCAACCCAACAAACAAACTGAAATCCAATCGTGGATGAAGGAGAAACAACTTCTCAAAACCATGTAGTTTTTTAATTTTTCAATATAGTAACATCATCAAATCACTACCCTAAATAATCAGATTAAAAATCTTTCGATTACAAAGTTGTTGGATTTGATCTTGAGATCATACTTATGCAAAATAAATTATGAATAACTAGATTGGATTTCACATTTTCACATGATTGGCTTCCAATTATAGAACATGCTCCATGTTTGAAAACTCAAAAACTAGAGGTGTCTTCACTAAAATTCTAGTTACAAATTCAAAATTTCTTATTTAGGTCTCCGGTTTCTTACACAAACAAAACTTGACTTGGGACTCAACCCAGGTGATTTCATACAGTAGAAACTTTGAATAGAGAAGTTATGAATCTTCAAAGTAGTTGCCTTCCATCCAAAATGTAGTTTTTCTACATTCAGCGCTTCTAGGGGACTCTTTAAGGTCTCCATCCAAGATGTCATTTTTTACATTTATTTTTTCGTGAAATTCTATACATGAGTATGATCCTATGATGAAATTCAACAACTTTGTTACCAATACATTCTTCATTTGATTAATTTTGATATTGGATATGCAATGATATTTCTTTATTGGAAAATTTGAAAAAAATATATGGTTTTTGAGGAGTTGGTTTGCCTTCATCCACCGTTGAATATCATCTCTCTTTATTGGGTTAGATTTTCATTTGAATCTAGTTTATGTGGTACAAGCCTTAACCCCTAAACTTCATTGCCTACGTGTAAACAAAAAACACATATTCAAAAAAGTGCCATAGATGAAAATGAAGATAAGCTATTCAGATGTCAACTAGACAAAGTTGTAGTGGACTAGTTGTAGGTCATGTGGACTAATAGATTGTGAGATCATGAGGGCTATTGAGCTATGAGCGCTCATAGATTGTAAGATTGTAACGTACTAGTACCCAAAACAAGTTACAAAATTTCATCATTTTCACTTCAGAGTGGAGATTCTACAAAACAGCTACTCCAATATTAAAAAATTCAACTAGAAAGTTGTTCAACTTCAACTTGATATTACCCTTGTACAAAACAATCATAAAAAAAAATTCTCGGCTCAAATAACCCCTTGCCATGGTGAAAACTGCCGGCAATTTTACAAAGGGAAAATAACCCAAAACTAGACTCTTTGCACTCGAATCTACGCCTAATTTACAAAACATCTTAATTTGATCTAAAGTTCTTGTACTAAGATCAAAATCTAATTGGAATCCACCCAGAAAATTATATTTGAAATCTAACGATGGATAAAGGGAATGTAACTCTTCAAATTTCTTTCATTTTTTACTTTTTCCATTGTGGAAACATCATTGCAAATTGAATATTAAAATTATTTGGATCAAAAATCTTCCGGTTAGAAAGTTATTAGATTTCAAATTAAATCATGTTCATGTTCTTCTTCCAAATTGCATAGCATGCTCTTACACTCTCAACAATTGACTTTGTCATATCCTACTCATTCGAGTACTTATTTGTACTTTTGTGAGTTTTTGGACTGCAATGACAGACCCCCAAAAAAGTAAAAAACATTTTTTTTTATCAATTTTCTTATATTTGTGAAAGTAAACTAATAGGGACATTGAGGACATTTAGGGGTTTACTTCATTGAAGATTTGAGAAATACAGGGCATCCATTTTAGTGCAAGGGGTCTAGTTTTGAAAGAATTTCTTTTTAAAAGTTTTTATATTGTTTTCACTATAGCAAGGATATTATTTTCATAAAGAAATTTTTTCTCATTGTCTTTTGTTCAAGGGTGTCCCTTCGATGGAGGTAAACAACTTCCTAGTTGGGGATTATTTCATTACAATCACTCTACGGATAGCAATTCACTTTGAAGTTAAAAATGATAATCTTCCAAGGTCTTATTTGAGTACTATTATGTCATGATCTCGCAATCTATGAGGCCTCATCACTCATAATCTGACCCACATGACGTACAATAAGTGTACTACAAGATGTGAATACCTTGCCTTCAATTCCATCTATAACACATATTGATATTGTGTTTTTTGGCTAAAACTTGGCTAGGATGTTAAGGGTTCAAGAAGATTCATTAAACACCGAATTCGTTAATCTTGCACCCAAGAAGTGCAATGTACATTTGCAATCCGTTGTGACCAAAATCTCTAACTTTTTCAAATTGGTATACTGAATCACTATCAATGTACATACCCTATTTTCTTCATAACAATGTACACTTAATAAATGTCATTGCAACAAGCAAAACTTCTATACAAGAATTTTGAAAACACTCATGATATTTTATCAACATTTTGGTAATGAATAGTCCATATGAGAACATGCATTTATTGCAACTTAATACTCAAATACATTCATGATGAAAGAAAGCTTTCATTACTTTATTCCAAGTAAAAAATTACATGTTTTCTTGTCACAAATCAAATATATATCTGACACCGTCCAAACGTGCATTGCACCCTTCACAATACGTGTTGTATAAAAACATATCACTCCATGTCTAGAAGAGTTTCCGCTATTAACTCAACATTTTCTAATTGCGGTTGCTCTTCCTCGGTGGTAGATGTAACTCCTCGCCCTTCACATGGACGCATCTCCCATGCAATCAAGGGGTCCGTATAATCCATTGCCCCTTCCACCACCATAGCATCTATCACTCCAGATGGCACTGGCTCCAACCTTGAATTTTCTTCCAAAACAAACGATGCCTCTACAAACGTATGGTTGCCCTCTTCACCTACGCGGCGAAATCTCACCCCCTCTCGATTGAAGTAGAAAGCCTCATTTACTGGGATCGTTGCGTGCTCGATGTTTGCCCATTCAAAAGGTGCTTGTGAACACGTTGTCTCTACTGAAAGCGGAAAAACCTCATGTAACTTGTTCCCAAGGTGCTCTCTTGATTGGACTATGACCAACAAATGCTCCAAAAATGTCACCCGTGTTCCAATATCATCCACCCGTGCTCAATCCATTGGCTTTGAGGTGCCATGTTTATTATGCAGATATATCTAATAAACAAACAAAAATTAGTTTAGGTATAAGAAATGAAGCTCTTAAGTAATAAGTTATCAAGTGATAATGTTACATTTATCAATGTGATGTATTTATAAATATTTATTATTTTAAAACCAAATGAAATTTTAAAAACAAAAGTTTATATTTTTACATTGGTTTATTTCCAAAAGTAAGATTTAAAAAATAAAAGTTTGTAAGATAGTATGCAACAATGTTGTAAAAAATGATGATTTTACAAACACATATAACTTTTGAATTAATAGAAAAAATTGTCGATTTTTGGAAAATGAACTATTGAAAAAACAAAAAACCCAAAAAAATCTATATCCACAAAAAACCACAAATTACAAGAAACCTGAAGGGTACAAACCATCATAAATAAATTTTAAAAATGGTATCGCAATGAAACTCATGAGTTACATAACGCTTTACTTTAATAAAAAAATAAAATTTGAAACAAAATTTAAAACTCAAATACAACAATTAATACCAAAACCACAAAAACCCACAAATAAACAAAAAAAACCTAGAACTTGACAATATTGTTGTAATGAAATTCTAAAATCGTAAAAGAAAAACTATAAAAATTGCAAAACTACAAACGACACAAAATCCTATCACTACATAAATGCATTCCAATGAAATCCTAAAATCCCAAAATAAACTACCAAAACCTATGAAACCAAATAACAGTATAGAACAACAATATATTTCAAACTATATTAATCCTTAAAGCTACAAAATAAGTTTGCAATGAAACCCTAATATCCCATGAATTTTTTTATAAACACAAAAAACAAGGAAACAACAAAATAATTAAATTAGTGTACAAAACCCTAAAGCTACAAAAACATTAATTTGCAATGAAACCCTAGTTGCAAAAAAAAAGTTCACAAAAACTAGTGAAATCATGTAAAATTGAGTTTCTTAACAATGAAACCCTATTTTATTTGGTATAAAGGGCTTAAGTGGTCATCATTTCTTGTTATTCTAAAAACAATCCACCTTCAAAGTATTTGAGATTTGCAAGTAATGAAAATAAAATAAAGGGAGGGGTACTTATACCCTCCCCTTTGCGGCCTTGCCGCTGCGGCAAGGCTGGTGACTTCGGAGGGAGGGCGGCGACCCAACCCCGCATGGGAGCCCCAAGGCCAGCCAGCAAGCGGCCAGTCAACCTGGGCTATAGGCGGCCAGCCAGCCTAGGCTGCCAGGTGGCCTGACTGTCGCGGCCAGCCAGGCGGCCAGCTTCTTACTGCGAGCCTGCTGGGGCCGGCCAGGCGGCCAGCTTCCTACTGCGAGCCTACTGCGGCCAGCCACCACCCCCGGCTAGGGACTGCCGCTGGAGGGCTGCCACCCCTCCGCGCGTGCGGAGGTCTGTGGTACCGCCGGGCGGCCAAGGGGGGCTGTCCGGCGGCACAAGAGTTTATTTTTTTTATTTTGTATTTTTTATATTTTTAAAAATTATTTTTTTGTTATTGCTGTTAAAATCTTAAATGAACAAAAAAATCAAGAATTTATTTTAAAAATTTGGTGCTTATTACTTTTTGAAAGTTTTTTTCATTTTCGTTTGGTACATGATCTTGTTTTCTTTGTTTTCTTTTTTTCTAGATTTTGTTGTTTTCTTTTCTTCTCTTTTTCTTTTTCTTATTTTTACTTTTTATGTTTTGCTCTAGTTTTTGGGTTGGGAATTTGCATCTCCATGTAATATAGTATGGATAAATAACATGCATGTAGTATTTATAAATTACTCAAGGCGACCATTTATTTCAAATTTTAGTTTACTTATGTTTTGTGAGATTCCCAAGTCTGTATGGCTCTAACTTACTCAAATTTGATAAGATTGACTTGAGTTTTTTTGGGAGTGCCGGTGGCACAATATTAACAACACCTTCGACGATTTTCGGTTTTTTAAAAATAAAATAGAATTTTCATGAATATGACATTTTATAGTGAATAAAAATCATGGAGACAACCTCATATCATAATCTACTCTCATTTGTATTATCAAACCAAAATACACATCTTTACATTACCAAAAAATAAAAGGGGACCCCTAACGTTTTTTTTGTCAAACGCTACGCAAGTAAAGAAATTTCCTAGGTCTTGCTTTAGTAATGTTCTTACAAAAACAGAAAGGTTATTTTATCAATGAGAAACGTTGTTTATAATTTCAAATATTTAAATTGAAAACATTGCTAGAGCAAGTACTAAGACGTTGTTTCACTTGAACAACATCTCCAAAAGACCTTGCAAATCCCACTCTTTTCTAGTAGTGTTGTTTATAAATTTCCATACTCAAATACAAAGTTTGAGGTACAAGGGGCATGCACATATTTTTTTCAATAATAATTTATGCTCGGAATCAGAGATCTTGACAAACATGTGATTTTATCTCTTACCAAATAATTATTTTTCCATATGCAAGACATAAAGAGTGCATGTTATACACTATAATAACTTTAGTAGTTTTATTTTCAAATATTGTGGCATGTATAACGCCTTAATGGGATATTTGGAATTTAAGTGGCTTTCAGTTGTAAAACATACCTTACGTTTTCAAGTCTCTCAAAATAGAGCTACCTTCATATTATAACATGCTATACATTCATAAAATCTTCTTCAACTTTGTGATTTGTAGCAAAAAACCTAGACTTTGATTTGGAGTCCAATCTAAGTGAATCTATCAACATTGAATGCTATGGAAAAGTCTCAAAGGTCTCTGAATGGATTTGAGCTTGTCATCCAAAGTGTCCAACTTGGATAATAGGATCTCATAGGTGTTACATCAATTTCTAGTTTAAAATCAAGTGAACTTGTTGATTTGATAGTAGAGTGTTAAATATAATGCTTACCTTGAGATTTTTAAGCTTCACATTATGAATGACATAGTGTTTGTGGGTTTCTTGTAGGTTGATAAACATGGAGAATTTGGGTTTCGGAAGTCTGGTTGTTGGGTATCAAATTATAGCACCTCCCTGAGCAAGAACAAATTCAGTAGGCAAAAGACTTCTACGTAGTCTTCCAACAGATTTTGACAGACAAAGCTTTGAAGAGGAATGGAACTTGAGTAGGCCCGATGGAGTTGTAGAGCTTCTTATAGAGAACTACGTATTGATGGGGAAACACAACATGCAAGAATCAAAGAACAACAACGACTTTGTATTCCAATATATGGTGTTTCAACGGAGCGAAACATCAAAATTCTAACTTTTGCAATACCACACCTTCTAGCTTACATTGCAATGCAAGTTATATACATAGATAACGAATGCCTTCAAAATGATATGGACTGTTAATAGTATAAAAATCAAGTAGAAATAGATATTTAAGGAAGGGAAGGTTTACTTATAGCATTGTAAGTTCATTTTAGTAGTAATCATAAATTATGGTTACTAACTAAAGAAGTTTGTAGAAGTATTGGATTTCTTATACGTTACATGCTTTTATTGTTACAAAAATGCGATGAACTTTTGGATGTCTTGGCCATTTGAACCACTTGAAGGGGTCTAAAATTTGATAAATGAATAGTACACATAAAAGTAAGATACATCGCATCCAATTATGAGGTTCAATAATTACCAGAAATAAATATTTCTTTAGAATTTTGATATTAAAATAGGATACCACATTCAAGGACGAAATGGTCCACCTAATTTCTCTAAATGCGATTTTTTGAACCATCCATTTGCAAGTGCATGATTCTACCCCCAAGTGCAAAAATTCCTAATTTTGTGTTATTATCTTATTAGCTATGCGAATTTCTTGGCAAGCAGATCATGACCAATATAGTGATTATACTCTTGGACGATTTTGGCTTCAAAGTCTATAAGCCTAATTGCAATATATTGTAATAAGATATAGCTCAAAAATTTGTCCACAACCATCTGTACATGATGACATAGAAGCACTTGTCAAATGATTTATATGTTTCATGTTCATAAATCAATTATCACATCTGTTATTTTTTCTTGGATTTTTACTGGTTTAGAAGGTCATATTAAATTATTATTGTATTAGCAAAACTTTGAGGAAAAGTGACAATGGTATTAATTCATTTTAGAAACAAAAAAAATGTAAAAAAATGATAGGCACTTCTATGTTATTATGAAGAAATAATTCTAGACAAGTTCTTAGATATTATTTCTACTCTCCTTGAAGTTCAAAATGGGTTTGGTAATTTTGGCGCCCTAGATAAAGAAGTTAAAAGCAAGAAAACTGCATAAGATTTTTATTGGGTGCCCTCTATATTGCACAGTCTATGTGGTAAAAATTACAAAGTTAAGTTCCAATTCCTAAGTCTTCTAGGGCAATCCTTTGGTCGGGAGCCAAAATAGGACAGCTTTAAAGAGTAATGCTTTTCAAAATATAAATAAAAAATGAACAATTCTCCATACTAAATCACTACTCAAATACCTAAGTGCCTTGAGTCAAAAAGCGTGCCAATTTTATATATTAGGAGCTTCCAAAACCCCAAAAACCGTCTTCACAATGCACTCAAAAACTTGGGAGACAAACTTTGGATGATATGATCTCTCAAATGGTAAAAATCCAATGGTCAATTTTTGAAACACTAACTAAAAATAGTCGTAGGTACAAGATCTTACGGTCGGAATTTTAAAATACCAAAAGAACCTAGTTCACACCCCCGGGAGTGCATACAGGTAGAATAGTACAATTTTTAGATTTCAAGCTCCCAAACATACCATGGTAATTTAAGAGTTATATTTTTGTGTATCACATGGTAATTCTGATTGACATTGTCAAAAATTCCTTGCAACGAAAACCTTTAATCAATCCAATGCATATATTGCTGACATTATGAAAGATACCATAAGATATAGATGTGAATTATAGTTCTATGATTTTAAAATATTATTGTTGATGATCTCACAAGTGATAGATCCCATAGTCATGCATACACAATATGAAGAACTTTGAAGAGCTTGAAGTGTTCTGGTTATTGGTATTTAATTGTCACTAAGTGTTGATTAGATTTAATAAACATAACAAAGAAAAGAAGGGGTTAAGGAATGAGGAACATGAGAAGCGGAGTGGAGATTGACGGAGCGGTCCAACGAGGGAAGAGAGGACGGGGAACCAAGAATGAATGATGGGATTCGAGAATGGGAGTAGGGGGACGAGGAATTGACGAACTGCGAACAAGGGAATGGAGGATGGGGAATTGGAAAGGACGATGAGGGAACAGAGGACGAACAACTAGGAAGTGGAAACAATATATTAGAAGTGTAATATTATAGAGGAAGAAGGGGGTGCATATATACGTGCACCTATGCATTGTCCACGGAGCCTATGCAACAACTCATGTGACGGAAGCGTCACCTCCCCATGTTCCTATAATTTTCAAAGAGCACCAATAAAGAGCAGCCTTGTTGGAGGGACGGGCATCTTACTTGTACCTAAATAAATTAGTACCATCAACACCATCCACAACTATGATAATCATGTCCACAACCTTTCTTATGAAATGCCAATTTTACCATGCTTATATCCAACCAAAGTTACAATTATCATCAATTATTACTCCCTTTGTCTCAGAAAAACACCATGCTTTGCTAAAAATGGTTGATTTGTCTCATGACCGTCTACATTACACACTAGCATAGTTGAACATGGTCTAGATGGCCTGGATTACTGATTAATATCAAATCTTGGTGTTATTGTGATACGGGTGTTTGAACCAAATCATGATGTTTTTCCGAGACGAAAAGAGTATAATCGTTAAATTTGTGTGATACAATGTGGATGGAATTTAACTTTTGACTTTCTTTTCAGAGTAGAGCTCAACGATTATTGTAATTATTTATTAATGTATACTGGCCATGGTAAGTATGCATTCAACTACCTATTTTATGAAAACGTTAGGACCTCTTCTGAGAAACCAAATTTCAACTAAAACAATGTAAATGGCTCTTTTCATTCAATGGATTTTTATATTACACATTTTGAGAATAAATTTGAATTGAAACATAAATGATTCTCTTTTATCTTCAAACCTTCTTTTTTTTTTTTTTTTTTTTTTTTTTTTTTTTTTTTTTTAAAGAATGTTAGGCTTCAAAATGGACATAGTATTTTATTTTTTTCTACTATACACTCATCTATATTTTTATCTATTTGTAATTTCTCTCTTGTGCTAGTTTAGTTACATGTGTACAGCTCAAATTTTCCAAACTACTTCATATGCTCCTTTGTATAGATTGAAACTTAGAAGTAGTGTGTGTGGCAAAATTGAGTCAACCTTAATGAAAGAGATATTTGGCCGTCAATTGCTGACAACCCATTAACATTTTTAACGTGGAGGAGATATAATATGTAGTGTATCATTTGACATAGCATCCATGGTGACATATAAAAAAGTTATAAGGAGATACATGTCATTCAACACATACACTTGGCTTGATTCGCGTTTGCATGGCATGCCATAATAAATGCAATGAAGTGATATAAAATGGATGAAAGACTTCTAAGACTAGATTGGCATGGGTACAACAAGTGTCAATCTTGACAAACCCATGTGAACTTAGTGCACATTGTAAGCAGAGTGTGAGGACAGACCATGGTACACTTAGATGAGCTTTGTGGTAGTGCTGGAAGAGACCTTGATAACTCCATTTTGGTGATGTTGCAAGCTGGTGGGACTACACGAGATGTAGCACATGAGTTGCACGTGTCTCACAGTCATGTTGCAAGACTCAGAAAGAACATATTATGTGATTTGTCACCTAGTGGTGGTCGTAGACCACAAGTGCTAAGTAATGCACAAAAGAAAGCATGTGTTCGTGTTGTTAGATCAGGTCCTGGAGGTTTTGAAATTGCTACACAAGTTGGTCAATTTAACGTTGTGAGTGTTGATACAGTGCAAAGGACTTGATACAATGAGATCAAAAGTGAAGCAGAAGAAACCCAAATTGAACCAAAAACACATCAAAGATTGACTTAAATATTTCAGACATCATCAACATTGGACCGTCATGACTGGAAGCATGTCATCTTTTCTCATGAGACCGAGTTAAATCAAGTTTGCTCAAATGGTCCTAGTTGGTGTTGGACTTCGAATAAACAATTTGTGATCCAAGACAAGTGCAACGTCCGACTGTGAAGTTTGGCGGTGGTTTATAGATAGTATGGAGTTGCATGACATTACATGGCCTTGGTATGTTATGCAGAATCGAAGGAAGAACGGATCAACATCACTATAAAGAAATTTTGCAAAGAGATTAATTGTATACCATCTCTACATATAATCTTGATCCTTCAAATTTAATTTATCAGCATGACAATGATCCCAAAACATAAAGCAGAAAGATTTCGCCAATGGTTGAGAACTTGAGTTCACAAAATTATGAATTTCAAGAGTTAGAGTCAGTTTTGCCACTCAGTTTGCCACACATTGTATGTCAAGTACCTTCCTTAATTCAAAATTTGTCATCATATACTCCATTGTGCTTCTAATAACCAAATCTCATAGTTACTTAACCCTTAAACACCCAAGCAAACCCGAGGGGCTTGTTTCCAATAGAATCTGCTCTGTAGCTCTCACTCTACTCAACTTCAAAGTTCAAACTTATATTTTCATGACAAACTAGTCACCTTCTTAGGATGGATTCAAAAAGTGAAATTTTACAATTCAAATCACAATTTGTGAGAGTGATTATGTGCTTTGAAAGGATAGTGATAGGTAGGTTGGAGTTGTACATAACCTTGTAGGAGGTTGCAAGCTCATCATTGTTTGGTTCATCCATAATGCCCAAGTCCAAAAGATGTTGTGATCCAATTTGGGTTGTCCGTTTTAGACCTCATGGGCGTTCAAGTGTTAACCCCTAAAAATCCAAGAAAGTCAAAATGACTTTTTGCTATTTCACATAGTCTATATTAAGGAGTTAAAAGCAATTTCTTCATTAAAGATTTTTAGTAAGTGCTCCTTACACTGCAAAGTGTGTGGTAAAATTAGCATAGCCAAAATCCAGTATTCGAACTTGCATTTAAAAAGATAAGTTTACAAGTCTAAAACAAGCTTCTTAACGTTAGTTCTAACGAGAACGCTTGGAAATATGTTCACTTCCAGATGACTACTCAAATTTCCAAGCGATCCAAGTTGAAACCTTCACAAATTTCACAAAGGCAGCTTTAGAAGAGCAAGCCTAAAAGTTTTTGTAATTTTACATTTTTTTGTTTCAAGATTTGTCAAATTTGAAATTTTCAAAATTTTCAAAAATTATCTGCTTATAATAGCCAAATAACATAATAAGATTTTGATTTCTAGAGCTATTTCTAAACAAACTACAATCAACATAATGCATGTTTTACCAAATTGTCAATTTTATACCTTCCTCTCAAGAAAAACATTGCATGAAGGTTAAAAAGTCAAATGGATTACGAGTCTCAAATATTTTACATGGCATGCTCAACTATTGTTTACATGGACAAAAATATGAAAAAAAGGTTTGGAGTTGAAAATATTTAACTCTCCCTCTGCAAAAAGTAGACTATGGGTGTCAAAGATTACCTAAGAATTGTTTTGCATAAACTTTGAACGCTACGATCTCACCACTTGGTGAAGATCCAACACTTCAAAATTTCTCATAGTAGTAGCAATCATAAAAAGGTTTCAAATCCTATGATTAAAAGTATAAAAAAATGTAAATAAAACTCGACCATACCTCAGTACTAACAAGGTGGTAGAAAGTCACAGATTAGGTTTTGAAGGTCTAAAAACGTTAAGATTTCAAGGGGTTAATACATGGAAAAAGTACACCACATAATATTGAGAATAAGTGTTATAACTTACGGACTTCTTACTCTTGCTGAATTTTTATAAATTGGTTCACAGGTATTCACCTTTGCAAGAAGTATAGATGGTTGTGCTATCATTAAGAAAATTCGCCAAGGGTAAAAAGTTACAATACACCCAATTCACATAGTGAGACGGGTAAGCGTTTGTAGCAGGTACCATGGATGAGGGGTAATGAGCCCCCTAATTTATTGATGTATAGACATTAAATGCCAAGGAGTAGGTTTCCAGTTGTAACTTGAGGTCGCAGACCTCAAATTTGAATTCAAAATTATCAAAAACGGCCTTGGGAGGTCCACACAGATTCTAGGGTGCCTCCTAGGTATCTGCCCACTGGAAACTTTGAGTGGTTTAGCCGGGGCTAAACAGGGGTGGTTTAGCCCCTCCTTTAGCCCCCAGTTGCACTAGTCGAAAATGGGGGGGGGCTAAATTTTTTAGCCCCTTTTTTGTACCACTAGCCGGGGCTAAACTTGGGTTTAGCCATGGTTATAAATATGATTTAACCCCGGATAATTTATTTTTTTATTGGTTAGCTTTTGCCCTGAAAATGTAATCCACGTGGATGGTTGGATGATTTATTATGACGTGTCACGGATGAGATTTGGATGAATGAATTAGTGTGATGTGTCATGGATGATATTTGGATGGATGATAACACATGAATGGATGAATGTTAACAATCCACGGAGCATGGTATATGCAAAAAATATGCACGGAGCATGGTACGTATATTAATTGAATCGATTTACAAAATATCTTGCACGCTATGCTACATTGCTCCTCCTCTTCCTGGACGAAGTTGCAGATTGCTTCTGTCGTTCGGCTTTCCTCCTTCGGACCAACCAACAACTGCTCTTCCTCTTCATGCAATTTCCACACAAACCCCACTAACAACATTATCGTCAATTAACAAACTTTCCAGCATATCAGTGTCCCTCAATGCTTGCATGTCCACACTGGAGGAGATCATTGTGCTTATTGTAACATTAACGCCCAATAACAATAAGCCTCATGAAAATTGAAACAATTTTAATAAGATCGTTCGAGATTTGAAGTGAGTCTTACATAGTTATGAGCCTCGGAGCCACAATACTGAAGTGCAAGTGAATCGCCCATGTTCTGGTACATGTCCATAAGAGCAGCAGCAACGCCACAATCAGGATCCAGTTTGGGAATATTTGTAAGTCCCACGGCCTGCAGTTGCCGACCTAGGGCTTCAAGGCCGTAAGCATACTGGGCTACATTGGTCCTGTCAAGGCAATCGATGCAGTTCGTTCGGAGCACGCCGTTCTGGAAGAATTGCTCACTGGCCTTGTCGATCACTGGCTCCTTCTCCACCTACAGCCACATTTTATCAAATCAACACAGTCTCAATCAGATGTTAGTTTCCATAAAGTCCTTCAATTATACTGACTTTTTATTATTATGAATGGATACGATATGCTTGCCTTAAGGATGATCATGATATTGAAATGTCTTGAAACGGTTGCTGAAATTGTGGGTTGGAAAAGGAATGTGACCATACCTCTTGGAAGATGAGCCTGCCGTTCATGGAGGTGTTCCCGGCCGCGGAGAAGAGTTTGCCGAGGTCGAGAGAGAGTTGCCGACTGCCGAGGTCTAGTGCTAGTCGCCGGTCTGATGAAAATTCCAGTGACATTGTCCTGTCTCTCAATGGCGAGAGCCTCGACCCTGCCGGAATCCTGCTCAGACATTCATGAAATGATTCTCTGAAAATGAAATTTTCCGAAGCTCAGGCAGTACATAAATTCAAGCATGGTTCTTCAGGTTGCGCAAATAACAATACTCGTCGTATTGAGACTTTTTGAAAACAACTCCAGTTTCAGCGATAGGAAAGAAGGAAAGATGGTGGATTGCGGAGTAGAAGACTCCTACTGCTTATGTAACTTATGGCAAGAATAAGCAGCATAATGGTTACGGGTTGGCCCAATATTAACTCTATATCAAACTGGCACGCACCAAAAACAGAGCGCATCTATGTGTGTTTCTCTAGAAAATTTCATATGGACAGTATCATGGTGAATTATTATGACCGACTTAATTTCTGTTCGTTGTTTTTTCAAAACAGCAACGTTGGAAATGTGATAATGGAGGTAATTTTGAGGAGGTAGGGGTGGTACCTTTTTGCGAATTTGTGGAAATCCAGGGAATGAATTTGAGTCTCCGTTCCTCAGGGTAGATTTGATTCAGGTACCCCACTGCAATAGCGAATTCTCGCCGCAACATCATTTCACGAGGACGCTTCTCCACTGTCTACCAACAAAACCAAGGTGTACATGTTTCAAACGGGAAACGAAAGCTCAATTGAAATGATACACCATCATCAGTTAAGGACTCGAAAAGGACTTACAACAGTCGATTCTAATGTGAACAACAGCAACTCATTGATAATAAATACACTAAAACGTACTAAATCAGAGAAGCCTGGGGAACCTGCAAGGCACAAGCTACAAGTTCTCGTTAAAAAAACACCCAATCGTAGCTTTGCAACATGTAGATCTTGCTATAAAAAAGGATGGAAAAGCCCTAGCAGAGAGTTCTCGATCACCCTTTCAGAGTTTCATAATTGAGCATAACGGTGAAGGGAATGCGCCGTACGAACCTGGCCTCAATGCCTTCTTCGGTGCTGGTACACTCTCAGAAGAAGTTGACTGTTCAGCCTCTGCTACTTCAGGACTTGACTTCTTTCTTGTTGATGGTGATGCTCTCTTTCGTGGAGTTGGATTTTTGTTCGAGTTGCACACCGTCTGATGGTGGCGGAGTAGTAGACTTGGGGGATTTAGAAGCAGACTTGCGAGCTTTCCGTGGCTTCGGGGATGGTATTTCCTCACTAGATACAGATAAGTCCGAATCCAAACTCGTCCGGATCTCAGTTACAGAGTTGCTAGAGGAGCTAATTACTGTCAACTCTACTTCTTCTTCAGCTTTTATATTGCTCAGAGCAGCTCGTGTAACACACATCCACTCCCTCGGCCGTAACACATCATCATCTAGACTGCTCTTTGGAACGTGCCATGAGCCTTTTTCAGATTCCTGATTCATGCAGGTGAAAACAACCACATCAAAAATTTGCACTATGTTGTCCAATTCCAAATCACGATATTTTCCGAAGCATTACAAAGAGCCGATGACCAGAAGTAAGGACCTCTACAGGACGCAGCACAAGCAACAGGCTGAAAGTAACATGATCTGGAAACATAGTGCATCTGTATGTTCAATAAATGCTCAAAGACCAACTCATTCTAGGCAAATCAACACTGAAAGGGATAGATATTGTACCTGAATCACAGTAGTATAAGGTGGGGGCATATGAAAAGTGAGGCCGTCCTGGTTGATCGTGTACCGGACCTGAAAAGCAACAGTCAAAATGGGCCCATATATAAGTAATAACATAAAAGACGAATGCGATTTCAGTACTAGTGTTGAAATTAAGACACGATATCGGAGCCACGAATCTAGTAAGCTAAAGCACGGCTGACACAGCAGCATCAAGGTTTACCCTTTATCCAGAGAAATGAGCTCCTGCTTCACATGAGCTTACTCAACCACAGCCTTTTCTCTTCTCCCTCGGAGTACCATTCTAATACTTTCTCATCCTGCGCACAGTTCCCCCATTTAGATATGCGGATACAACAGGAACGACTTCACACTACAGATATTTGTGGACCTATCCCAAACTTCTGAACAGTAATTTAACATTCTCAACCTTACCTAGAATGATTGGGTGTTGCAGCCCTTGCAAGCAAATACTACTGCCTTGTACTCCCTTAATAACACGGACTACCGCAATTTGAACCTCACAGCTGGAAACTAGGTACCGAAGATACTGGTTACCAACCCCAGAAACCGCTTCATCTTGTAGGGTTTGTGAATTATGGAGGGGTCATTTCAAAGGCAGAATGCTGAGAAATGCCCGGTTTCCAACTTACATTACAATCTAAGTCTGTACACAACCTGCTTCAGAATTCAGATGGGTGGAAATTCATTGGCGGTAAGAGCTCGTTTGATATTTCTAACCTAAATTTCAAAACAAAAAAAGGAATGAGACTACGTTACCTAGTAAGGCGGTGTTCTTAATGTTGAGGGCACCCTCAACATACACATGCAAGTCACCGTGAGGCAGTTTGGTATTCAGAATCTCCGCACACGCGTAGCAGCAGCTCAGTCGATCATCCTCAAGCCCCAACACTCTCACATGAATTCCAGGAAACCGCCTTCCACCAGAAGCTATTCACCTGCAATAACACCATCGTCACATTCTGACCGCCTTCACCCATATTTAGCACCATTCAGAACCATCGCAAATTGCTCTTGAATCACGGCACAAACCTTCCTAGACCAACTACGAATTCACACTTCAGAACGTGCCTCCTGCTCCAAAACAATGCCAATCACCAGATCATCACCGCCAGTGACGAGGAATGCTACTCACCTGGCGAAACAGATCATTTGCGCCAGTGAGGAGATCGAAGAGACCAAAGTGAGTAACTAACATTCAAAATTGAAGCCAACATGCATACTTCCCGAAGCTGTAAGAGGGAGGCATATAGAAGAAAAACTCACAGCAGAGAGTTTGAATGGACGGAATTTAGGTTTCCCTCGTCGACCGTATTTCAGGAGCTTGGCACCTTTCTTCAGTGCAGTATAGCCTACATCCAGAAAAATGCAACATCATCAAGCCAAGCACAGCAATCTCTACTTGCAAAACGATCTCTACTGACCACAATCTCAAGATGGAAAAGCAGTGACTCAGAAACGCATCAATACATACTACTAGTACTCATCCGCTCCGGCGCCACAAATTCCTCACTCACCATATCGAAAACATAACATACCTCTTGATTAATAAGCGCTGCCTCGTCCAGGGCGACGGGGGCAATAGTGTCGGATTGCTTCAATACCAAGGTTCTCACAATGTGAAATTCTCACAGTGGCGAAACCCTAGTTGCGTGATCAAAGGCTCTCCGGACACTCTCTTCCAGGAACCACGAACCCTAACAGGAGCCCGTTACTCGTCCTCGGACTAGGGCTGAAGCTCCCGGGCGCATTGCTCCACCAAAATCGGCCCCGAATGGCTTGAATGAGAGCTGCTGAAGAAGCGGAGCTGTATCTGGGGTCGTCCACGACGGGCGATCGCGCAAATTGGCGATTGCGGGACGGGGATCGTGGTGTTGTTGCGAGGACGACGGTGTCAGTAAGGCAAAAGAGGGAGACAACAAACGGGAGGAGTGCAGAGAACTGAACGGGAGTAAAAAGGTGAAGGAAGAGAAAGTAAAAGGGCCCCGCTCGCGGAATAACAAGTATTTTTAGCATTAAAATTAAAGAAGGGTCAAGATGAAGCATTAGAATTTTTATGAAATGGCTTCACTAAAATGCAAGTGAGGGAAATCATTGTAGTAGATGGAAAGCTTTCATCAATCATCAGTGGAACATCAATAGAGTTGAATAAGAAAATCATCACATCATCCCAATATGAACAATCAAGTTATAAAGGATTTTATTCAAGATTGAAAATATTTCAAATAAAAATTGAAATACATGCAATAATGGCCAATATTGATTTGTATAGGTCATTTGTAAAGCCCACTAACACTGCGTGCCATCAATTCCACTGAGAATTACTATGTGCCATATTTACAGTAATCATATGTTTTTTCATAATTTCAATATTATTTTAAGCACACAAATGTTAATTTTTGTTGATGAAAGGCATATACATGTTCAAGGTGATGTTTGGCATTACCTTACAGGCAATGCACAAAGAAGTTGGCTTCATTCTAAATTGTGCAAATTTTGAAAGCTTTCTAAGCAACTTCGAACAAAACCGAGTCAGTGGCTAGTCTACTTTGACATTTGATATCTTCCAAACCCCATTTCAACTCTACTTCAAACTTTTTAGCATCGTGTGGTACATTATGCATTACAGTTTTTGTTTAGGCACATTTGAATTTGGCTCACTTATGCTTATGATATGATTTTTTGAGTGGAGGTGAGTCATAACTGTACTCGGTTCTGTTTGTCACTGTAGATCAACAATTTATAAATAGAAGTTTCAAATTTCATGCGGAAAATTAATGCTCAAAAAATCCATACATGGTCCATCTACTGGTCAACATTGAGCTAATCATCAAATTTTGACCATATGAGCCATCTCCTTTACTTACACGTTGTACTGTACCACTTACATTCCATGTAAAAATGTACTAGGCCTGTCAGGAATGTATTAGCCCAATAATCAGTTGGAGTTAATTGCAAAAGTATTAACTCGTTACTTACACGTCTATCACGTCTTCTAAGGTCTTGCACTTCATAAGCTATATTTTGAGTCCTGCCTTGTTTGGGATTTTTTATGTTAATGAACTTGTGCATAATGCATCTTATAGGTCTTATACACATGTCGTCAAATGTAACAAAGAAATTGTTTTTGATCAAGTTCATTCCGGTGATTGGGTCCACTTTGTCTACCTCCACCCCGTTGACTATTTGTGAATAATTTTGGTAATAGTCGGCAGAGAAGTATACTTCGATTTGCCCGTTATGCTCATGGCTAAAAATTTCTCTTATTCTTCCTTTGTACGGGGTCCCGTGTTCTTCATCATTTATTACAACCACATCATCGCCAGCCTTATATATCGCTCGTCCCAACATACATCTTTTGTGAAGAAGTACGTGCGGTGGATGTGTGGTTCCTAATCCTCGTACACGATGCCGCAAATAAGACCAGATAACCTGAGAAGCTTGTACATGTTTGTTGTCAGCTCTACTAATCAATATCCCCTTTCGTTTTGCTGAAATGACACATGCGCAATCATGAGGTGCCTGCATTAGAAACTTGAACACATCCAACGCTTTCTTCTTAGAAGTCACATGTAAACAACAATTATGATGCCATGGTGGGCATGGGAAATTGTCGTCGTGATTTTGGACAGTGCCTTCCGGAAAAAGCATCACATCGTGTACTAGTGCCAATGCCCTCTCAAAACTCTCTAATCCATCACTTTCAATCTGCACACATAGTTTCACTTTCTGAAACAATCTGCGAGCACAATATCTTATAAATGTTGCTTCCACTAATTTTTTATTTGTCTTGATATTTTGATATTTTTGGACCTCTCTCTCAAATGGAAAGCACCAGTACACATCGGGATGACCAAACCGTCTTACATCTTCGAAAATGTGACCCGCTCCTGCTGCATGTTCAAGTGGCCTTCCATTTGGACCATCGAGCGCTTCTGAATATATACGCCACTTCTGAAAAAGTGGTTGAACAATATTTAAATCATCTTCTGTCCAACCTTCACTCCTAGTACAGACAAATAAGTAATGTCCAATATCTACAAGCAAGCGCCCAACCAAGACCCTTTCATCAGATAATACTCCATCTAGTTTGTTTAGTATAATAGGTAGCATCCAAAGTACGAAATGTTGATATTCTTCGGCAGTATAGCTTTCGTGGTCGTCGATTGGGTCATAAGGCCATTGGCTTTGTTTTAGTTCAAATGGGCGAGCCTCGGAGACATTCTTACAACATGTAGTAACCATGTCACATAGAACACGTTGGTTCCGATGTCCTTTGATCTCGGAAAATAATTTCATTGTATAATTCTTGAATAGGTTAAGACCAGCGATGTGCATCACATCATATACCGAATCTCGCGACAAATCGAACTTATACAAGTGATATAGCCGCCACAATTTTAAATCGCCTGACACACCTGACTCCATACTATGTTGTGTTCTAGCCTCCTTGTCATTTTTCAGTGCTCTCCACTTGCGAACACTTTCATGAAGTTCTTTAGCACTTCGTCTCGCAGGTGGATGTCGTACTTGCAATTCATTATCCCCGTAAATGTATCTCCCATCTGCGTTTTGCGTCGAATTCATTTTGCATCTTCTACATTCTGATTTTCCCGAAGATTTCAAATTTGAAATCTTACACTGTGCCGGGTGATCTCCAGTAAGCAACATCAATATAGCTCTAATTTTTGGTGTTCCCGAGTTCCGAAGTATGTTACTAATCCGCCTATTTGGATAGTTATACTGACAACCAATACCATCTAAGAATAAGTCTTCAAGTTCTTCAACAAATGGTTGAATGAAAGCAGAAATGTTTTCTTTCATACGCTCTACTATATACGCTTCGTGACCTCCCAATGGTATGAATAAAACCGGTAAGAGAGATATGCTTGAAGCAGTTCCCGCATTCAATACACTAATTTCCATTGCCCAGCAACCTCGTCTCTTCTTCCCTGATACGTTGAATCCATCCCAATGCGCGCCTAGAGCTATGTTACGAGGATCCCCTCTTTCAAAAACTCTAGGCGCCTTGATAACAGTTTTACACTTCCAACACGTGAAATCATAACATCCTAATTCATTATTCCATCCATGAAGTAGTTCATCGCATTTTGTTGGAAATCCATTATATAACATTTGACACTTATCATTTGGGCATGTTATTGGCAATTCCCATTGGCTATGTGGATTCCAAAAATCTTGGTATTCCCTCACCTTCTCACCATCCCAAAAAGTGTTTAATTTGTTGGGGTGTTGCATCAGTAGTCAACCAATCAAGTTGATTCCGCCACATTGTCAACATTTCATAGCATAAAGATTTTGATTCCATAATGGATGACAATTGGTTTGCAATCGGGAGGTAATCAAACACAATCATATCGGTCCTTGCTTTTCCACAATGTGTACAATGTATTGCACTTTCTTCTTCAGCTGGGGGTAATATAAGTGGCTCGTGAGAATATTCTTTGGTGCCCAAGCACATCCGCCACCGTTTTGGCTCAACCAACCCCCATCTTTTATATAAACCAATCAATCGCTTAAAAGAAGACGGTGTTGAAGAAGGTCCTTGAAGATTGCCTGTCCAATCAATTGGCATCTTTCTTATAAGGGCGCCTAGTCCATCTTTATAATTGAAATCATTTGCGTCGTCATTTGGAATTAGGTGTCCAAATAATTGTTTTAGCATGTAATTTTGCAACTCAATGGATATTCCTTTACTATCCCATACTTCTTGTACCTCAATTATTTTGTTTTTTAAAATCTCTTGTAAATTATGGAGACGATCATTGATATATTCTTCTCCTACATCCATTGGAACATGCAAAGATGGTTCCCCTTCAAATTCAACCTCTTCAAGGATGGGTAAATCTTCATCACTCAAAATATCAGGTTCTGCAGATGCTAGTTGTATATTTATTCGTCTTTGCAAGTTTTCTTCAATCCTTTGGTGAGCTTGTTGTGTCCTAAAATCAATCATTTTGTATCCAGGAGCAACACCACGTATAGTAAATCGTCGACATTTTGTACACTCGCAGCGAACTTTTCTATTACAATGTCTATCCATTTTCCAATTACTGGAGTAAAAGTGTAAAATGAAAGTACCTAATGAAATTGCTAGAGGATCTTATGACTTTCAAAAACTATAAACATTAAATGAATATAATATATATTATACATATATGTATACCAAGAAGTTTTTAATTATACGTTATATGTAAAAGTATTAAAAGTAAAATTGAAGTAAAAATAGAGACACTGCTACAAGTTCAACTAAAATACTAAAAATGACAATTGGGGAAGTTTGAGATGGGGAGCTAAGGCCAAAATTTCTCTCATTCAAGCCATTTGGGGCTGATTGCTGGATACGTCCTGTAGAGAGGCTCCAAAAATAAAGAAGTAAAAGAATAATAATTTAAAATAAAGTAAATTGTTGGCAATGATATATTTATGCCTTTTTTGGGTGTAGAAGTTCAGTTTCAATTAATGCAAGGACTTTAACAAAATAAAATTCAAAAAAGAAGAAGAAGAAAAAAAAAACAATTAAATTCTTAACCCGTAAACGACTACGGCCACCAATGTGGCCTTTTGATATTGATATCAAAAGCGATGTGTGCTTATAGTTTTTTCACATCAAAATAATTTTAGAAAAATCGGAACTATTTTTCCCGAATTACTTTAGATTACCTCTACCAACTAGAACTTTGAATAATTTGTAGAAAATATAAGAAGATGAGAAAAAAATATTTTTAAATCTTAGATTAGCTAATTATGACCCTATAAAAATGATGGTGATATTTATAAATTTGTGAGAAAGACGCATCTATATGCTATGAGTTTCTTACAAAAGTTTTAACACATTGGAACTTTGAATAATAAGAGAAAAATAAATAAAATGCGGGAAAAAAAGATTTTTGTACCTTGACTAGCTAATAATAACCTTATAAAAATGATGGGATCATAAAATAAATCATAGGAGTAACGCATCTACGTGTCATCATTTACGTGGACCTTTCAGAAATTTGAATAAGGGGGTGAATAAAAAAATGATGGAAAGAAGGTGATTTTAATATCTAAAATAGCTAAATAGGACCATATGAATGTGGTGGAAGTGTTAAAAATATCATAGGACAAATGGAACTATGTGTAAAAAATTTCGTGAGAATTCAATAACCCAGCAGAATTTGAAGTAGGGGGCGAGTGCAAATGTATGGGCAAAAAGGGAGGGAGAGTGGTTTTTATAACTTTGATAGATAATTCATGTCATATGAAAATTATGGTGAAAATATTAGGACCACGAGAGCAAGGGAAGTATTTTTCTCGAATTTCTTAAGATTACTTAAGATTACTAGCCAATAAGGACCCTATAAAAATATTGGAATCATCAAAAAAATTATTGGAAGACCGGAGCTATTTTTCCCGAATTACATTAGAATGGTCAAAGTGACCAGAACTTAGAAAAATAGAGGAAAATAGTAAAGAGGGGAGGGAAAATAATTTTAAATCTTATAATAGCTAATAAGTATCTTATGAAAATGATAGAATCATAAAAAAAATCATAGGAGTTACGGAAATATAAGGTAGATTTTACTTGCAAGTATTCTGAACCACCGGGACTTTGAAAATAAGAAACAAATAGATATAAGGAGGAGTGACATGATTTTAACACTTGGATTAGATAATAAGGACCCTATAAAAATTATGGAATCATAAAAAAAATCACAAGAAAATTGCATCTACATGTCATGATTTACTCAACCCTTCAGATTTTTAGGTAAGAATGCGGAGAAGAAAGTAGGTGGGAGAAGGTGGTCTTACAATTTTTTATAGCTAATTATGATGCTATGAATGTGATGGAAGTGCTAAGAGTACCATAGGAACATGAGAACCATGCTCAAGTAATTAATCAAGGATATCACAATCCGGCAGGATTGGAAGCCGGGAGGCATGTGCAAATGAATGAGCTAGAAAGGTGGGAGAGTGATGTCTACATTTTTCCCAAGTAATTCATACCATATAAAAAATATGGTAAAAATCTTTGGGCCATTGGAAGAAGAGAACAATTTTCCCGAATTACCTAAAGTTAATTAGACATGTTCAAATTGGAGGTGTGTGCAGATGTATAAGATGGAAAAGAGATAAGATTGGATTTAGTGTTTAGATAAGCTAATAAGGGCCATATGTCCTTATGACATGTTGGAACCATCAAAAAAATTATAAGAAAATTGGAGCTATTTTTCCCGAATTAGTTTAGAATGGTTGAAGCGACCAGAACTTTGAAAAATAGAGGGAAAATAGTTAATAAGGGAGAAATAATAGTTTTAAATCTTTGACTTGCTAATAAGTAACTTATGAACATGATGGAACAATAAAAAAAATCATACGAGTGACGGATCCATATGGTGGATTTTGGTTGCAAGTATTTAGAACCAACAAAACTTTGAAAAATATGAGAAAAATAGGTAAAAGGAAGAAGGGGAAGATTTTAACAATTAGACTACCTAATAATAGAATAAATGAAAAAAATCTAATAACCTTCTAGAATTGGTCCATATAGAGGACTTTGTACATTTCATTTTTACAATCTATCTTTGGTGCCAATTCTTTCTTGGGCACCCCATGTTTCTTTTTCCCGCCACTCGCTACGTCTTTCAATCCTTAAATTTCTTTTCACTTGGTGCTTCTCCTTTCACGCCGCTTCCACAGTCAAGATTTATGTATAATAAATAATTATTATTTGAATAATTTTTTGAGTCACAAAGAGTTTGTTCAAGCCGTGGATATGTTAATAAAGGATGTGAATTGAAGAATAAAGTAAAAATAGAAATGATTAAAGTGTGAAAGGGGTATGGGATACTAGCGAGAGTTTAGATTTTCAAACTTTGTTTCAAATTTCAGTGTGAAAACGGCTCAGGATATTAGCGGAGTGAGAAAAAAAAAAAAAATTAAAAATTTAAAAAAATTAAAAAAAAATTAAAAAAAAAAAAAAAAAAAAAAAAAAAAAAAAAAAAAAAAACTCCGAAAATGTAGTCTGGGACAGTAACGGAAGTTTACATTTTTTTAAAAAACGCGAAAAACGCAGTGTGAACCCGGTTCTGGGGTCCATCGGGAGTTTAATGTTTTTTAAAAAATAAATCGAAACCGGTGTGAAACCGGTTCTACTCTCTATCGGGAGTTTAGATTATTGGAAAAAATTAAACATCCGGTGTGAAACCGGGTTTTAGCCGCAAATATCGAAAACAGTGTGAAAGGGGGACCCAGTGGATAAAGTCATAAATTTGCCCCCCCCCAGCCAGTCTTCAATATTAGCCGGGGATAAAGTCATAAGTTTAGCCCCCCCAGCCAGTTTAGCCCCGGGGGCTAAACGAGTTAGAGTTCCCAGTGGCCACGAACCATTGCCCCAGTGAGACATGTACTCTGAATGCATGCATAGCCGCACGGACATTCTTTACTACGCTTGGCGTACCAGCAAGCGTAGGTGGGCTATTTACCCAGGCCAATCCTCATAGGAAAAGCAGTACTGCAAGCCAATGTTTGAAGGAGAGGTGTATCATGTTTGTTAGACTTGACAATTTTCTATTCTTTTCTGCTGCACTTGCATTGCTAATAGAATTGAAAGCACAGGTCGGTTCTGACTGCACCGACCGACTTAAATGTCCCCATTGAAAACACCAGACAACCGGACATGTGCAAGCAACATTACATAAAATATTACCATCTCATACGGCATCTTCGCTGAAAGTCGTCGTTCCCATCGCCCCTCGTCACTAACTTCCACAAAGCTGACGATCCTTTCTCTGAAGCTAGCCTGACGATTACACTTGGCAGAAATCCAAATGCTGGCACACTGGTCAGAAGGCTACTTGTCAACACAAGGAAGTCTGAAATATCGTCAATCACCTAATCCGTGATTGATGCTGTCATGCAGTAGTCGACTAGCTCATGCTCATCAATCTTCGAACTTTCCCTCTGCAGGCTACGGATCAAAACTGATTCATGGTATGTGATACAGATATACTACATATGATACAGGTGGAACTGTAGTCGCACAGCCAACACTTGTGAACTGAGTCTGTTGGGAGCAGTTAGAACTAGCTATCACATACATATGAGCCCTGGCTAGCTCGGGAATGTAATGCTCGCTCATATGGGTAAAAGTGTCGTGGTTCTGATAGATGCAGATCGCGAGGGCTGATCATACCTCTCAGAAAGGAAGAAAAGAGAAAGATGAAAAGTGGTGGTAGTTTGATACTTAGCGCAGAGAGTAAGGTCTACCTTGGGATTTGGGTGGGAACGATTGAGTTAGAAGCGGATGGCTTGAGTGACTGTGGAGTCAGGATTGCAGGGATGTTGCACCCACAGGGGGTGCAGCAGCTTCAGGAGCTGGGAAGCCTTGCGCTTGGCGCGCGCGGTGCAGTCACTTTGGATGAGGAGCAGCAGTTTGGTGGGGGCGCCAAGGGCCACGGCTGTCTGGCGCGTGGCCTCCGAGTCGCTGCACATCGTCATCAGAGTGCCGGCCGCGTACTCCGTGCCGCGGTCGGACACTTTTAGGATGAGCTCCACCAACACCGGCACGGCTAGTGCATGGTTGATCAGACCCGCTTTACCCTCCTCCGTCGTCCCCAGCAGCTCCAGTGTGGCCAACGCTTTCTCTGCCGTGGCCGATCGAGCCCGTGGCAGCATCTCCACCACCGCCGCCACCGCTCCCACCTCCACAGCTCTGCACACATCCAGCTCCGCCTCTGATCACAATGGTATTCTGTATCTATACATACTGCTTCTTCAACATCGTGACATGGAGGGTACATACTATCCGGACTGGATATTGGCTTACCGGAGTCTGTTTTCTCGCATCAAGCAGAGGGCCAGCATTGTCCTGGTGGCCAATTTGACCGGCTTGGGATGCTTCTCATCACGCAGCATTTGAACGAGAGCCTCCATGACGCCAGGCCTGGCGCCAATGCAATCTTTGAACTCCTCCTCCAGCGACAGCTTCTCCAAAAGGTGGCATGCACTCTCTTGAACCTCTTTCCGTCCTTTGCACATGTACCATGTTACCACGGTCACAAATTCCGAAGTTGTCATCGACCGCATTGCACCGCCGTCTATTTCCACCAACACAGAAAGGGCCGCCAGCGATTCCTCCTGCACTGTACTCATCTGGAAGCAGAGATTGCCCATAAATTGAACAGAAATGACAAATCGTCATCCTTAGAAGATCAAAGACTGGGGCACAGTCTTGAATCTAGGGTACACGATAGAATCCGAACTCACTCAGACAGAAAATGTTCACAAATTGCATGCTAAGTTATGATGTAAGAATGTAAGTACTTGGTTGAGAGCAAGAGTAGTAAGAATCGTCGCAATACCTGAGATTCGCCCACCGATGAGGGACGAGAAGCTCCAGCAGCATCATCTGTGAGGTCGCTGGACAGCACCAGAGCGATGAGAGACGAGGCAATGCCGGACGATCGGACAATGTCCCTGCAGTCCGGTTTCCGCAGTTTGTAGTTCAAGTCGCGGACGGTCCTGGTGGTGCAGTTCCCGGCTTTGATCTCAGCCAGCAGCTCCTCCAGATCCATTGCCTCCGGCCCCACTTCCGAGGTGATGGACGACCTGCCCTCCGAGCAGCTGGAACCTCCTTGGTCCATCATCCTGTCGTAATTCGAAGGCGAGCCGGGCTGCAGACCGAGCACCGCACCCGCCACTGCGACATTGACGGAGATTTCCGCCAACACTCGACTCTGATTCACGCATGGCCCTGCTTGCTCTATCTGCTCCTGCAAAGTGCAGTCATTCGCCGCCCACACGAAGGCAGCCTTCTTGCCGAAATCAGGCGCGCTCGGTGGGGTGCGCGGGCTTAGCACCGAGCTTGCGCAGAACCCGAACGTGCTGCAGATGAAGAGATGGCCCCTCGCTTGCTGCAGCCTCGCATTCTGCTTCTGCTTTCGCATCTCGGATCGTAGGTAAACCTATAAGCATCCACAAAAACGTCAGACTGCCTTCGCTCCTATAGACGATTCGGCTGCATCTTACGACATAATGTGAATTGTGAAACGACAAAATTGCAATATTCAACCTTGAACTCAAGGCTATACATTTCCAATGAAGTGATTTACATCCAACTCAAAGTGCTGATTGAGATGTATATTTTGCAGGATGAATTAAAAGTTAGCACTGTAAGAAAACGGTCGCAATTCGGTGTAATTACCTCAGCTTGGAAATAAGATTTTGTCTTTCCCGTCGGCGCTCGACTGAATCTTGTGTCTGAGAAACGTCCCCTTACCACTCACCACTCATCACCAAACATTGCTTGTTCAGCATGCTCACTTCAAAAATCCTGTCACACAAACCATCTCATGATCGTGAGGCTCTTAAATCTATTGTTTCAAGTTTAAGGCAGCGAACGGACACTAAAATTAGTTGACTCCGTCTCATGCATGTAGTCCTTCACATGGTGGGGCACCTTTCGTGTAAGGGTGCCGTGGTTGGCTAATTGTCACTGACTATTAACTTTTGAAATCATGGGGTTTGTTTACACCTAACACTTCTCACTTGGAAATTGACGCATTCTGACTTCAAAGTGGTCTCCGTCTCTTCTCGCTTATTAGCCGCCAGCGCAGAAGCGAGCTTTACTTCCAAAATTCCCCCGCTGTAATGGAGATCGGAGAACAGAGCTGTGTTAGAGAAGCTTTAAATTGAGACCTTTACGAGAACGAATATCAAGATGTATATTGGGATCATCTGCAACCTTGGCTCTCAGTGCATGCCACAAATTAATGAGATCATTGACTCCTGCAAATATGGAAGAAACGTTGTAACATCTGCATATAGGTCAGTCATCAACAGTTGCTAGATCCAATGATGAACTTAAAGAAGAGTCCAGCCAACCATTCGAAAACCTCCGCACACACACAAAAAGCCCCAACAGAGCTTCTCTCAGCCTCTCTCAGTCAAAGAGGGTATTTGAACTTCCTAACGTTACCACTCCTCGAAGATACTCATTTATCATGGAAGTCATTGATAACTTTCTGCAACGTTGAGAAATATTTCCTAAGGATCTCTGTAGCAACAAAACAGAGGATGGAATTACCCTCTTCATGCTTCTTGTGAAAGAGGTGCCAAGGTATTGCAGTCTCCTTATTAAGAGAACCAGGCTCCTATTTGTTATTGTGATTTACAACAAAGCATTGTATCACAACGAAGAAACTTCAATCTTACGTAAAGAGTCTGTCGTTCTAAGTTCTACTTAAAATGCCCCGGACCTGCATTGCTCTGTACATGAAGCTCAAGGCTACGACGCCAATCTTTAAAAAAGCTCACACACTCTTGACCTAGCTGAAGAGTATCAAGCTCCAGCGGCAGAACTCCAGCATATAGTGTAAAAACTAACGGGTGGAATACATTCAAGCACCGGCAGATTTTGAAATGATGCAGGAAAGGAGTGCTTACAGAGCAAGGCGATGATGACGGCAATGCAAGCATGGTGTGGAGGGGAGTGCGTTTTAGAGAGGTGGAGGAAACGGAATTAGGGCTGGCACGGTGTCAGTGAGGTGCCTGCATGCACCCGCACCAGCACACTGAGGCAGCGCCGCAACAAGCAATTAGTGGCCCGTGGTGTGCAGGACGCAGCCTGCAATCGACTCCAAACTCAGCAGCTAGCAGCTAAGCTACAGTGGCAAGCATGGAGCTGAGCTGCTGGGCTGGTAAAAATGTTGTGAGGCTCGAGAATCGGAGCTTGGAGATGGAGAAGACGGTGGACTGAAAGGGACGAGGGTGGAGTGAATTCAAAGGAGAGAGGGAGAGAGTGGTCGTCTCTACTCTCTAGCTAGTCGTGCGAGTACTAGTGGAGTTGCAGTGCAGTGCAGTGCAGTGGTGGAGTAGTCTGTGCTGGTCAGTTGACTGAGTAACTTAGTAAGTCGTGACTCGTGAGTAGTGAGCAACAAAAGGTAGTGATCATTCCTGCTGTCCAACCCCTGGTCCCTATCTGTATGTGTGTCTGCTCAAGCGTGCCTTCTGTCTTCCTGTCAGGCCTTCCTCCCTTCACCATTCTTACCCAACGCTTTTCTTACTAGTACTTTTCTTACGAGTTACGATAGTCAACTTATGCTAGCTATCTGTGGAGTGAAATTCTGTTCAGTTTGTAGCTTTTTTCATGCCCATCGACATTGTTACAAATCGCCAAATTGTGAAGCATTCTCTGCAGTAGATTTGTCTTATGTTTATTGCTTGTATTCATTACCCCACAATGTGAAAACGACACGATTAGCCTCCTCCTCACATTAGCTGAATGTGTTGCGACTCCGAATATGAAGAACTCATTTTACGCACTTGAGATACGGTATACGAAGCAAAGTAGGTAAGCTTCATATTTTACACTGAAGTTCGATAAAGTATCACCGAATGACATGCACCGCTCCCCTGTTTAGATAGATGATGAAACGTTTTCTTAGTACGAGGGCTTGATACAAAATTGCATCTGTGAGTCCAACCTCAGCCGTAAGGTGGGCGATTCCTTCAAATGCCCGTAACCAGTTAACTCAGCTTCGATCACCAAATCAAAATCATGAGGAAGGTATCGCATTGCTCAAATAAAGATTTTCAGTGGCGAACTGTAGCAATTTACACATGAAATTTGATGAGTAACCTTACAAGCTGAGACAGTGTAAAAATCCTCGACCAACCCGCGTGGTGAATGGTGAATTTGAGGTGGTTGAATGGGGCAAGAGATACTAGAAACGGCATTCCAGGTGCAAAGGTAAGAATGCAGCTCTGTACACCACCACCAATCATTCAATTTGCAACTCAGTAGCTGAGCACGACCACCTCCATCTCACCTCTGTTCCATGACTCCATGAGCACCAACATCAAGGCAAACAAACCGAATGCATCCAGGCTGTTCAACCAAAGCTGATTACCATGTAGTGCAAGATTGAGGCGGACAGTGCTCATTCACTATGCACCTTTATGCACAATCTCCAACTTCAATTCATTGCATGTTACCTAAGTTATTTGCCTATTCCTGACATGACATGCAATTCTCCTATCCGCATTTCAAGAGGTGCCAGAATTTGCAACCAAGTTTAGTTATTTTACTTTGCCTTACTGTTCAACCTTCACGGGCACAAGATCGTTCCATTTTGTGCTACATAAGATCTAATAAGTGATGTGAATATAAAAAGAATTTGCAATATCTTGTGTTGGGAATTGCTTCCAGGATTAAAGACATGTATTCTTAAGGAACCTCAATGAAAGTTAGTCACATTCTGCATATGTATTCTTAATTACATCATTGTTTCAGTATGCAATATGAGTGAATATTTTGCACTTTAGCAGATTCATGGCCTTTTCTACCCTCCATTGAAGCTTGTTTCTTTCCCTCCGCTTTAGCTTTTGGATAACCATCATAGCTTTGAATGCATATATGAAGGTTGCCACTTGAACGCCCTCTCAAGAAATTTAATAGCAATGATAAGTTTGATGGCTTGTTCTCTAGGTACAATCATGCAAAATTTGAAAAAGAAACTCGGTCGTTTAGGGTTAACACATGCCGACATGCATGAAACAACAGCTATTTGCTCCCCTCCATGATTCCTGTCATATCTATTGCCAATCATGCTGCTCTGGTAAGCTTATAGCCACATACAGCCAATTTCTCAACAACGACTGTGAAAATTGGAAGAGAAGAAAACCGGTTCTGCACTTGAGTTGCAGTATTTGTATTTGTATGGGACAACTAGAAATTGCTGTAGAAGAACCAGTTGTTTGTATGTACCACAACTCATTGCATTCTCTCACTTATTCAAATATTTGATATATTTCTTAGCCCAGTAGAATGAGAGAGGGAAATGCCTTTGAGTAAAGTAGTTAACCCTTAATAAAAGTCGACTTGGCCTCAAACTGCCAGAAAGTCCAAAAACTCGCAAAAAATACCCACTTTTTATGCAAGGTGAAATTTTTCAAATTTTGACAAACTTCTAGGTATGTAACTATAAGATCTACTACTTAACTTGTTTGTATATATGTATAATTATCATATCTCATATTCAAATTCCTTACCGATTGTGAGATAGTAATGTTCAAAGTTGAAGAAAAGTATTTTTTTCCTTGTTGTCGGACGGTTATTACTAGTTTTTTGAGGACATAAAAACTAGTTTTGGTAGAAAATTTGACTTGTGGCTCTTTACATCCTTGTTCCTTGGTGAGTTAGGAACGTGACCATGCAATATTTACTCTCATGCAACCCACAGAATCGTAAGAAATGCTTGATTATTTACATGGAGGTATGTTAAAATCCAACTACATATGTTGGTCTTTGACTATAAAAATGGCATGTGAAAAAAATTAGATTGGAAATCTGAATGCTGAGAGAATATGCCTCGGAACCTTATTTACATGTACAAGAAAAAAAAAATTGAAAGAAAGTAAAATCTTAAATTTTGGTAAATTCTTGAGGTTTCTGCGTTTAATTGATATTGGGCAAGTTTTGAGAATAAATTAGCATATACTGCACTTTGGGCAAATTTTGGGCAGATCTCAAATAGTTTTTTTTCAAATTTTGAATGTGAATATCTTGTAAAGTATGAGAAACTCTAAAACGTGAAATGACTTTTTGGAAAAGTGTAGAAAATTTTTCCAACTTGAAAAAGGTTCCAGCTAAAACTAGTAAGCAAGAAGCCTACCAAACCCCCAAAACACCAAAATATGGCCTTTGTCGACTTCAGATCAAGGTTAACCCTTAAAAGTCCCTTGGGGATAGTATGTACGCTGTCGTATAATTAAGATTTGCTACCAACAAGAAACTCTAAACTCGAATCGTAATAGCACACTAGAACCGCATTGATTCAAATGTCAACTTCTTCTTCAAACTCAAACCCAATAAAGGTGTGCATTCACTCCAAATACAACCAAAATACACCGTATTCTACTGGTCGCCACGGCACGCTCAGACCTTTAGGGGTCAAAGGTGGAGGAAATACATCCAACACTACACTAAAGGATGTCGATCCTTCCACACTCATTTCATGTGCTGCCAAGCAACACACGATTGGTACAAGGTCACTATTCAACAACAACATTGCTTCAAGTATTTCATACTAGAAGGTACCGTGTCCCTGGACATATCCCGTCTCTGTAATGTCATCCCTCCTAGAAAATTGAACCATTATTGAGCACTCTCGCTTGGGAGTCAAGAAGAAGACTTTTCACTGCAGTATCTCTGTAAAAATAAATTACAACATGACAAATTGACAATACTGTATTTCTGCCACATACTTATTCGGCATACATCATGAGTGTGGCCTTGAGACTGGGAGTTTTATATTCAAACTTTGCAAAAGCTTTGAGTGCAAAGATGACAAAGAAATTTCTTCATATAAGACATGTATGTAAGACATGATTGCCTGCAAATTTAAACTCAGAAGTGGAATGGAGAATCCATCATGGATGATGAACAATCTCCAGTTTTCATGACCCTTTGAGCATCGAGTGGTCTGCTGGCTTTCATGTACCAAGGTTGTTGCTGAAAATGCTTCTATGTTGACTACATGCAAGTCAAATTATTATCTCACTCAAGACTAAATACATGTGCAACTAGAAAAAAATACAGAAAATATGGACTTGTCACTCTCTGTAAGTTAAAACCCGTCGTGTATAACATCTTGTAATTAAAATAGAGAACGATTGGTCCAAGATGATTCTAAACTCGCATGTAGTATCCACAAGGCTTTTGTTGTTTTAGATTCAATCCCTTGCTACCACATTTTGCACCACTTGATGCAAACGCATGCCATGAGCTCTTCTACTCATGTGTTGAAAAAGAAAATTGATGTATATTAATTTTCTGTGGTGTTCACGATGTGTATACTTGCACATGGTAACCTTTTTGAATTAATAGAAAACATATTTCAAGTATTCTAACTGTATATAGAACAACTTCAAATCCATTGATCAAACGAGGTGATAAGAGGGGCACTAACTTTGTACAAGGAATCTCGAAGAGAATTGATGAGACTTTTGGACCTTTGGAGGATACAAAAATCAATCTTTTGAATTGAAACCAGAAATTATGCTTTTAAATAAGATGTACATGTAAAATATAGCATAACGAACCAAAAAAGTTTGGTGTACACACATAACACATGTGTGTTGGGTTTAAATACCTTACCCTCTTCCTAGTACGTTAGAATTAGGCAAAATACCTCATATTAGTGACTCTTTCGTCTGCATGTAACCAGAATACAGCTCTCTGTTTGTACCCGTTTGTTAAAAAACTCCTAAAATTAATTTGAGATAACACGGCCATTCGTTGTTTGTTGAGTTGTCGGACAACTCTACTTCCAAGTGCTATTGAAGCGAAGTGAATTTACCGCAGACCTTGCGAGAACTTACAATATGAGACAACCTTCATCTAGATTCACATTTTCAGCTTTTAGGTAGCCTAGTCCAAGACTGATAATTAAATTGGTAATCATAGCATTCGGAACTATACAATCTCATTCATAATTTGTTTTTTGTAGAATCATCTCTCCCTTATATTTTGATGCAAACAAATGAACATTATAGAATACAATCTGGATCCCAAAAAAGGGCTCTTTGTATAAATCGAAGACAAAACTTATTTGTACAAGAGTACAAAATTGCTTGTCATTATTTCATACCATCTTGGGTTGATTTAAGATATTTAGCACAAAACTCAATTGGGGTCTAATCCAACAATGTTGATGACAAGCGACCCGATATGCAAGGGTGGCGTGACTATTGTTACTAGTAGCTTAGAAGCTTTCTCAAGAGTGTTCTCTGGTTCTTGATGTATTTCTCAAGCGTTTAAGACACAGTTTGGTTAATGAAAAAATGAAAATAAACATAAATATTGTTGATGAAAAGTCAACATTGGATGATGAAAAAGATAAGGTTCTTTCAGCCCTTCATCCAAAATGTGGAATTTTGACATCAAGGTACAAGATATTGCACGAGATCAATTAGCAAGTTGTACTTCCGCTCAATCCTTCAATACATGGGCATGTATGTTGCAGGTGATTGAATACAGCATAAATTCGAAATTTATGCTAATTTTGAAATTTCAAAACTACCTATGATTCATTGATCAATATAAGCAATCGGCCATTGCACCAAAAATTTATACATCACTTGCCATCTAAAAGATGCAAACCTTTGAAAGATCAATTTTTCCCTTGCAAAAGCATTTAAGACGTAGCAGCTTAAACTGAAGACCCTTCCGGAATGCAAAAAGCATGCTGACCTGTGAACTAGCCGAATAAACGCCAACATTCCTGACTTATATCAAGAACCCTCCGGACTGCTACAAGGAACCGAACAAAAGTTTTGTGAGTTGATAATTGGTATCTGGCTTGATACGTTTGAAAAGGTCCGAGCGTCAAACGAAGACAAGCTGAAGATTCTCCATCATGAAACGATTCAATACAAATCTCATACTGCATAAAAATAGCAGTTGAGAAGAAAGGCCTAAGCCAGTAAGATACAATACAATGAGCTAACCAAATGATCTACAGTACCTCTACGGTGTGACCTTGGTTCCAGTCACATGCTGAGCAACCCACCCCAAACCATCCCACAGCCCCTCCCCTGTCAAGGCACAACATGCTTGAATGTGCCAGTCGTGATTCTTAATGCTGTGAAGAGACAGCGCATCACTTATTTCCGCGGGAGTCATGGCATCTTTCAAATCCTGTTTATTGGCGAACACAAGCACGACAGAACCTTGCAGTTCTTCGTGTTGCAGCAACTTGAAGAGCTCGTCTTTGATGATCGAAATCCTTGCCCGGTCTGTGCTATCAACAACCATCACAACTGCATGTGTGCCTCGGTAGTAAGTCGCCCAGGAAGTTCGCAATCGCTCTTGGCCTCCAAGATCCCACACCTCAAAACGTATATTTTTGTAAACAAGCTCTTCCACGTTGCTGCCTACTGTAGGCTGCGTGACAACCACCTCACCCAAGTGAAGCTTGTATAGTGTGGTCGTCTTTCCAGCGTTGTCTAATCCCACCACCACTATTTTGTACTCTTTCGCAGGAAACATGTAAAACCACAACCTCGATATGATCACCCCCATCTCGTACGACTTTGGCTACACTGCTACAAAGAGTCTTCAGTACTCCTGTTCCACACTTCCACCAGTCTCTCGTATTGATTGCTGTCTCTAGCTTCGAGGCAGAGACCAATTGCACCCAAGAGTGACCTGAATCACATGATAAACAAACAGTTAAGTGTGGCAGAGCATCAGTCACGTGAAGAAACTACCTCAATGTTAAGCATTGAACTATAATTGCGAATGGACGGAGTGGGAAATCAAAAATAGTACACAGGCTGCAATTCTTTCATCAAAATACCAAGGAGACGATAACAGAAAGCAAGACTGGAATACTTATGAACTGGTCCACTCGCGATAGAACTATTTCCATCGTCAAGCATGAATCAATGCTACATGAGCCGACTCCACAAGTGAACATTTTAAGCAAGGACTAGATGTAGAACAATTGCCTGCGCCACAACAGCCTTCAAGCAAGAATAACAAAATTGCAGCCGAAGAAGACACATGTTCTATATCTTAAGTCACACTTCACAGAGTCCGCTCAGGAAGCTCCTAAAGTGATGTATAAAAAGTCAAAGACAACTGTGAACTTCAGAGAGAACCTCAATCAAGAAATGAAAAGCGGTGCCATTACAGAGTGATGTTTTCTTACTAACAAAGATTCCCCTTACTACCCTGAAAATACTGCATCCACATTCAATCAATTTCACAGGTTCTTCGTAGCCTCAAATAAACGATGTAAGTCGCCCGGACATCCAAAGTAGACATAAATTTGAAAATCATACACTGACCTAAGCTTATACTGCCTCACAGCTCTGTAAAACGTCCCAACCGAGGTGAAAATTTCTTTGAGAACAGAAGAATTCAGACAAATTACTGGAACAATATGATCGTGAAAAAACAAAAAGTACTCAGCGAAGAACAAATACTCAGCCACTTCGCTCTGATTCACCAGCTAATACCACTAATTAGAGCTCTTCAGAAAGCGAACCTACAATTCTATAACAAAACATCAGAGCCATTCAAAAGGCTAAAGAAGAATCGGACGCCAATTCTACGATAATCAGCTCGGGAAAAGAAAAGGGGACAAGGAATAAATAAATAAAAAACACAAAGCAATAACATCACAGTCCACATCTAGCTCTCTCCGAACTATAACCAGATACAAAGCACCTACATGCCATGCAAACAATGATGAGGGAGCTTGCAGTTGCAAATTTGTAGAATCAACTCGAACGTAATCTAATCATTGCCAAAAGCAAAAGCAAGAATACTTTCATCAGAAAATAAAACTGGACAACCTCCAAAATGGCAAAAGAGGAGATGCTCAGATCGACTCAAATAGCATAAAATGAAAGGGCGAGAGAGCGGCATACCAGGAATGAAGACATCAAGGGGCGATGATCCAGCAGCGGACGAGCCGGCTCTCGCAAAGCATCCCCTCCTCTGGAGCTTCAATGAAACCCTAACATAGAACCAGGAGCAGGAGCAGCAAGCAAAGTGACGAGCTCGAGCAGGGCTGTGAACGAAGAAGACGACGAAGATGCGTGCACCTTCCGAGACCAAATTCATCCACTGGATGAACTCTCTTGCTCATTTGCCCGCATTATTTGATCGTGTGCACCGTGACTTGGAAGTCATCATTGTTGACTCCTTGCACTATTTTTGCTTTTTAAGGATGAAATTTGTGAGCCTTGTGTGACATGGAGGGTGCATGAATTATGGAACACACTTGTTTTCAACTATTAATACATGGTACTTTCCAAATAAATCTATGTTGCATATGTAACATTATATTATTGCATATGTATCATATTTTTCTTGTATATGTATTATAGTATTGTTGCATATGTATCATATTTTTGTTGCATATGTATCTCAGCTTGCTAAAATCTTGCAAGTAAGAAAAATATATTTTTCTCTTGGAGAACAACTATATTCTTTACAAAGGGTTGACATGAATACAGTGATTTATTGTTATGTTGTGACTAGGTTCATAAGGCAGGGTTGTAGTATTTTTTGGAATTGATCTCCCTTGTTATGAGTGCACACTACTTGTTTCGTATGATGTTACTTTGCAACATTATCTTATTTATTTTACAACTTGTACGCCCGCACAACATTGCAATGGCCACATAAATATTTTGACCATGCTTGGCCACATAAATACTTTGACCATGCTCATCTCCGCTCTCGTAAAAGGAAACAGAAATAAAAATTTAAAATATAGAAAAAATCAAAATAAATAAAAATCATGATTCTACGCTCACATGCCCACATTTCTGTTTTTGGTTGATTTTTAGAGCTCCAAGTGATGTGATTCATGCGTCGTTGGGTTACTCATGTTTTTTTTGCTTGATTTAAATTTAGGTACTTTTTGGTAATTTTTGGTAATCTTTGAAACCTTAAATACTTTGAAATTCAATATCTCAAAATTGGTGGGCCGGGTTTGCGATCCGATTGTTGCCTCACTCCTACAAATACCCACTTTCAACGACACCTCATGTGGCCTGATTCATCCCCACCAATTCCTGAGATCATAATGTCACAAAAACAAAACAAACAAACTATCTATTTTATCTAATAGACTAGATTGTCATTCCAACCTACCTATGGTGAATGCAAAATATCAATGATTCAAGACGCTTTATCCTTTTCAGAGGAGATCCTCTTTCCTACCTAAAGTAGTGCATTACATGAATATGTTGCTTGAGACACACAACCTTCAATTAAATAGTGTTATAAAATACCTGAAAAATAATTAAATTGCAATTGATGGTCCAAACCTGTTTTCACACAATTTGTCTCACCATATCCATAAGAATTTGGCTCAACATAACAAAGTGGAGAACTATGTTGATATTCTAGATTTGACATCACACACAAGAAGGCCACAACAAATGCAGAGTTGAAACTCTGTAATATGATCTTTGGTAAGTCATGAGATACTTCGATTCCATTTCAAACCTAGACCAAATTCTCAGTCCAAGAACTCAACTAAATTCCTTACAAAGAATACTTTCACATGACCTCCTCAAGTCCACACTACATAGAAGCCTTGCCACAAAGCTAATGGATTTAAGAGGTGAAGGTGGAAATCATCACCTTCCCATGCCTGGAGTTGGTCCATCAGACCAAATTTCCACTCCATGCGACTCAAAGAAAGTAAATCTACAGAAATCTCATAATAATACTGCACATAAGGCAGCAGAGATTTGAACGACTGGAAACTACTGCATAATCATTTAAGTTACAAGGATTGCTACCTAACTACCTCAAGACTGAACTAGTACCAAAACCTTGTACTTGGTAAAACTGCCAGTGGAGTACAAAATCGGGTATCTGCAGAACAGCGTCCATACTCTACACCTGAAGTAATCTCATGAGTAACCACACGTTCAAGCATGCAAGCAGGAGTAAGAATGTGAATAAGTAAGCACCGGTAGCCAATTCCGCTTTTGAAGATACTCGAAGTTGACGTGAACTTTCCATTCCTCAAAGTCATATTCTTGTATAACTCAGTCTTAGAAGTCGGTGACCACCTCAGGGTGCTTCCAAACGAGGACGGGATTCCGAAAGAGCTATTAATTTCGGCGCCTCCCGTCGGCTTTCACCGCCGAACGATATTTCTCCTCCTAAACTAGCGGGTTCCAGAAACGTCATTTGATTCAACAGATGATGCACCTTCAATGGGCGAATAAGTGACAGTCCTTTTCCGTTTTTGAAACTTGCGGACCAGATAATTGATGAAAAAGGATGATGCAGCCAAGGCAGTGAGCATCAACATAAGGGTTAAACTAGGGATCCAGTTGTCGCCAGTTCTTCTTCTGAAAGAAAGACTTCTGCCGAAAATGGGAGTAGTGAACCACTCCTCAGCAAATCCGTTGTACAGAACTTGAATGTCTGCTTTACTCAACTCCTCATCATCCAACAGTTTCCACGTCTTAAACTCCCGAAGCACTTTCCAATCGCTTGTAGGACCCCTCCCAAGCGAGGCTTGCACCACCCGTGCCCGTCTTGCCCACCCCGCCCTCCTGAACGCACAAACCACAAGCCGAAACTTGGTAAGTCTAACTTAAAAAGCCTCATTAATGTGAAGAAAGAAAGCACTGAAGGAGTTCCAATTTCAGCTAGAATGTGCAGAAAGAAAGCAACGCAACTAGCTCCATCAGAACAGAAAACACAACTGGCAGTGTCTGAACCCCCTGAATGCTCGAACATAAGATGACAGGATCAGCTCTAAGACATCACAGTAGACAACGTGCGCTGCTTCAATACATTATTGCAATCAACAAGTTTGAGGCATTCTATTGTCTTCATAGATACATTACATGCTCCACTATACTCTTTCTTCATGAAATATGATTGAAGTAGAGAAAGTGAACTTTCCAAATTTTTCATCGTCTGTCTATGTTTTAAAGAAGTACATCAAGTAATCATGAAGCACGAGGTCAATGAAGAACAAGCACGGCTAGTGTACGTCTTGCGTAAACGTTCGAGCTGAGAGGCCCCACATAGTCACCGGCAATAACAATATCTTTCAAACTAAATCAAGAACATTCAAGCGTGATTATGGCTCTAGACTATCCATCGTCTTCAGACTGAAACGCAGAACGGGGCAACAGAGGAGAGGGGAAGGATTTAAAGCAGTAAAGACGCACCCATAAGTATGGTAGCCAATGCCACCCCCATAACATAACTGGATGCCAAGAAGGTCGCCGCAGTAGTCATTGACATGATCGTGACCAACAAAGATGGCCTTCACATCCCCTGCTTCAACAAGGGACGTGAACAATCCAGAATTGACAGACGCAGAGCATATTGTTTCCTGTTTCTCACCCATGGTGGAAGAGGGACTCAGAAATGCTGCATCGTATTCGGGAATGGGGATGTGGAAGTAAGCCAGGGCTGGAGTGATGGGTGGAGGCATTTTACTGGAAGTGCTAGTTTTAGCTTCCGCGGCCTGCATACGAAACACCCAATCATGCGTTAGCAACAGTTCCAGAACTCAAGTGCCCCTTCACCAACGTGATCTCTGCCAATTTTTAAGACCAACCTTGAGATAGAGCGGATAAAAAACATGCGTGAAGATAGCACCTCACGAACTCTTGAACAAATTCGTGAAGATGTATTCTGCAATAGTGTACAATCCCCTCCGAACAGCATTTAAACGTTAACCTCGAGTATTTACCCTAAGATGTGCCGCAAGCGTTTCGAACCATAGTAACTGGCTGGCTCGAACCCAGTCATAGCCACCTACAGTATCAAACTTGGAGTAATCCCCGGAGTCGAGAAAATACAAGTTGAGAAGGCTTGTGTTGGCAGACTCTGAGCCCAAGGCACCAAACACCTGCAGATAATAGTTTCCATATCCATGAACCTCAATTGGAGATTTACGGTCAACACGTTTCCCTAAAAGATCCTCCATACGAGGGTTCAAGATTTCAGACACAGAGTACTCCATCTTTGTCAGATAATCCATCACTTGTGCTCGAGGTAGGTTCGACTCTTGATCATGGTTTCCCAATACTGCAGCCCAAGGAATTTTTGCCGCTATTACTGGAGCAAAAGCTTGGTCCATTGATTTCATGGCATTCGGGGTGGTACCGCCATCAATATTGTCCCCTGCGTCAAAATGCACGTAAATCCTAACATGACAAGATTGCTAATATACTGCAGAACACCAATTGCATCCCCAACAAGCATTTTCTACTATGATAGTTCCTTGGGCTAAAACCATCAATCGATCAAACAGTATAATATAAATATCAAGACATAACAGCTTCATTTGATGACAAACTGGTTGTAAATTAACGAGCATCAGGCAAGCAGTAAGGAAGTTACTTGCATACGTGTAGTAAGAGGTAGGTGTACAATTTACGTTTTACAGAGACGAAAAATCTGCAATAATCAAACAATGCTGGGAATGAATGATAGCATACCCGTAAAGACTACTAAATCAGGCTTCTCAGCAGCCAGCAGCCGCTCTACAAAGGAGGTAGTATTCAAGTCGGAGCAATGATGTGATGTGGAAACATCAAAACATTCCGATTCAGCACCTTGCGCAAAATGCATGTCAGCAACCTGCGCAGAAAAGTACGTGATAAGGACGATGTCAGATACCAGATATGATACAGCCTGATTCCAATGAAACTTCCACACACTTTCTGCTGAATACGAAGCCCTGGCCGCCATCCTCGCACTTATTAAAAAATCGTCTCCGGTCGTATACGGTAATCGTAGAAAAGACTGGAAGAAATTTGACTCGCTGATCCGGAAACTGAAGACACTTTTAATTTTCAAACAATAACTGAAGCCCGGCTGAACGTCAAAGTCATGCCTCTCCTACATATGCAGCTCAAGGATCAGCAAGCCACCATCTGAGCACATAAACTTTCTGGTTTTTTGGAAGCTCTCGGCACTTCTAGGCACTGAATATTCAGAGCATTGAACACTTGAATGTTACAATTTGCACGATCTACTGTTCCAGCGAAAGCATTCATGAACATTGTCCAGGATGTTCCAGAAGAACAACAACAGTACTTACTGACAAACAACGTCAATGACTGTCCTCGTTACATTTTGATTACTGTAAATGACACCCTTCAAGATATGCTCAGGGGTTTATACACTACAAGCCGCACCAAGTATGAACTTTCAGTCATTTTCCAGATAACACGCGATTCAGAGCTAAGTATAAATCTGACATATTTAATATCAAAAACACGAGTGCTCGCCGCACTATTTCTATCTGATAGCTGAAACATGACAATGGCGCGAATCAATAACCTGTAGAATTTTGAACGTCCCCTCGCTGTTGAACCTCAACACAGGACGCACATGATCTCCAACCACTACTTGCGCCACAAAACACGTCCAAAACCCCAGCACTGCGCCAACACACCATGAATTCATCGCTGCCGCTCTGGTATTTGAACTCATCGCCCCTCCACACAGGCTGACTACTGCTACTGTCGTCAAAATTGCCTGCACCTAGCTGAGTCCTGGAAAAAGGAAGTCAATCGTCAACACGATCCATCAATGCACAAAGCCTGAATCTGACGACATTGCTCATTCAAAGAAAGATCGAGAGGAAAGCTCTCTTCGAATTACTCACTCAAGATACCAAACGCGGTGTGAGTTCATCGTGATAAATTAGCAAATGACCACAAAACGACACTTCCAAACGGCCAAGACGCAAGCATACACCTCTCAAGAATTCTGGCATAAGCTCGTCTGGAAATGCCTTCAATTGACAGTATACAATTACCAGGAATGTTATCATGGAGAATCTGCCCGATGATTGCCAAAACCCTAGAGTAAACATCACCTTCGATGCGGGCGAAACAGCTTGCTCATTGAGCAGAAGGAAAGAGTTCAAAATCGAACACGGGATGAAATTCATTCTTTTGCAAAACATGTTGCGTTGGGCTGCTTGAAGAGACCTGCTCTGTGCACTGATTACGCAATTAGCTGAAGTAATCGACCCGAAGATCGCAAATAATTGCATTGTGATGTAACCGAGTGAGGTAAGCAAACAGCAGAATCTGAAGCATTTTCCAATGATGCTGTGAAGATCGTCGATCTTCTCGCTTTCACTCTGAGCATTCCGAGAGTCCAATTCTTTGCTCGGGCATGGCAAAGTGCTCCTTTCACAAAGACAACGAATGAATGTGGAGCATGAAGGACGGATGCTTCTGAAAGGATGAATATTTGTATACTTAGTATGGAGAAGAAGCATCCGTCCTTCATGTAATGTTGCCGCACCTACATAAATACTTTAACCATGTCCCGTCCTTGTTCCCATCTTAGAAATTTACATGGTTATAGGTCAAGTATCTCTAAACAATGAGATTTACATGGTTACATATCAACTTGATTACATAGATGGAAAATAATAAAAGAATTTTTTTTGGGGTAGCAATCATCAACCCCCATTTAGACTATGTATACCAAGCAAAGCTCAAAAAAATTTCTAGTCAACTTTGAACGTTATGATCTTATAGTTGGTAAAGATTCAAGAGTTAAACTTATACTTAGCATATTAAGTGCAAGTTATGATCTTATGGTCGGTAAAGATTCAACAGTTGATTTTATACTTAGTATTAGTGCAAATAGTAAGGTTTAAGATCTTACGGTTGAAGATACAAAGAAAGTAAATTTAACTTGAATCATGCCAAAATTTGTACAAGGTGGTCAAAAATTGCAGATTTTGGTTTTGGAAGTCCAAGAAATGCTTGGACCTTTAGTGGTTAAGTATATGGATATGTTCAATCTAATTTTGATGTACGCTTGCAAGTTAATAGACAATGTGTGATTATTAACAACTCTATATGTAAATAACAACACCATCATCGCCCTTTGCCCAAATCCATGGTCGTGAAGACTCTATATTACAAGTCATTTAGAACTTTATATACCAACCTTATATCCCAACCTATTTCCGAGTAAAGAACCTATTTTCTGAACAAGTATCATAGATAAAAATGAAGATGAGCTATTTAGATCTTGGTCGCAGAATCTTGTGTTAGGGTTATTGTAGGTCATGTGAACCAAGTTTGAATCATGGAGTCTCAGAGATTGTGAGATCATAGCATATAAGTACGTAAAACCGACTACCAAAGTTCATCATTTCACTTAGGAGTGAAACTTCTATCAACAAATTTATTGCAATGAAGAAATCTCCAACTAGAAAGTTCTTCACACACCTTCATCTCATACTACTCTTGTTCCAGAATAACTAACAAAAAAAATTTCTTGGCTCAAAAAATAGCCTTGCAATGGTGAAAATGCCATATAGTTTACAACAAGAAAATAGTCTTAAACTAGCCCTTTGACACCCATGTCTACGCCTCATTCACAGAAAGTCTTTGATTTTTTCATCATTTCTACTACCAAGACAAGTCTGAAAGTAGAATCCATCTCAAAAAATCATCTCAAAATCTAACAATGGATGAAGGAGTTATAGCTCTTCAAAAACCATCCAACTCACCAAGTTTTTCATTGTAGAAACATCATTGCATATCTAATAGCAAAAGTATTTGTATCAAAAAGATTCCAACTAGAAATTTATTAAATTTCATCTTCAAAACATGATTGTCTAAGGAAGATTCATGGTAAACAATTTTCGTTTCTAATAAAATGGCTTGCAACGTTAAGACATGACTCATGTTTGAAAACCCAAAACCAAAAGCTGTCATCTCTAAAATGCATGTCAATGATTTATACCTCATTATAATGATTTAAAGTTTCTATTACACAAACTAGACTTGATCTGGGACCCAAGCAAAGTAATTTTGTCCGAATCGAAGTTTAGAAAAACGAGATTAGGGGCGTTCAGGGGTTAAGATTTGGTGCCTTCCTACAATGAAGCACTTCCATTGATGCTCACGCTTACTTTCCATAACTAGTTCACAAATTTGAAATTGTAAGTAAGTTAGAATAGACAAATTAATTTACCAACTTCCGATGCAAACTTAAGACATATTATGTGCAAAGTTGATAAAGAACTTATTTGTTAAGCAAATAACGAGAGCTCATAATCAAGTGAACTTCTAATATTTTGTGCACTTGAAGTGGTTGCAAGGGTTCAATAAGTCCTTTTGTTCCCCCAAGTATATTTGAAAAACTGTGTATTTAATTTCAACTACTCGTAGTTTCGTTTAATCAACACATGCTATTATTTCAATCGGAAGTTCTACAATAAGAGCTCTTGATATAAATATGCCTAACAAAGTTAAATTATATTGTTTTAATTATAGATCTTTGAATGATCATATCGTAAGATATGCCAATTTTTTAAACCAAACGAGTACAGTAATTCATTCAATGATTATACAAGTTGTCTTGACACTTTGAAAGGTTTAATTCTATGTATATTCTTCTTATGCATACCTTCGGTAGTTAACTATATACATTGAATGAGGTCTAAATATTTATGTTTGTTATTGTAATATGCAATATTTACCTATGTATATGTCCAATTATTATATTATTTCTCTCATTGCTTGCACTAATTTTTCCATATGATACCTGGTGAGATATTCTCAAGTGCATTTGTTCACATCTTTATTTCAAATTTTATGCGTAATTGATCGAATTGAGATTGAGATTCAAAGAAAATAACTTAAATATAACATAGTATGACGCAAAAATTTGTAAATATTGTATGATGAGTATTTAATCGTTTATTTGTCTTAAATTAAAAAACCCATACTGAAAAAAAAATCAGACATTTACTCGCTTTAATATTCCCAAATACTCCCTCTGTCCCATTATAATTGTCTAGTAGGTTCTCTCAAATCTACCTTGAGAGGGAGATTTCATTAAACCTACTAGACAATTATAATGGGACAAAGGGAGTATCATATAGTGCACTTCTGAGGAAACAAAATAAGGGACGCTTTGCATGGGGAGTCAAGCGAAGCATGTGCCCAAAGAAGGGCGAGAATTCTTTCAATTCGATTGGTTCATTATTTGTAATTCAAGAGATGTAATTCATAATTTGACTACTAAAGGCCCAAGGGGTTTGACAAAAACACTTAGATGTGTCATAAACCTGATAAAATGTGGACTCTGTAACTCTTGTGATGTAGCGCTCCAAAGATAGTATAAAGGCCTTAAACCTTGAATGAGATATATACAATTTGATTCCCAAAATAGAAAACATGTGTCTCTAAATGAATAAAAAAGACTAAAAGTATGAGAATAAATATAAAGTGTACTTTCTATTCTTAGTTATTGGAAATTGATACAAGTGGCTAAAATCAAACTTTATACTATGAAATGAAAAGATGCCATCAATAACCTAAGAGGAACCTCATTAGTTTTACTAAATAGTAAGTATTCATACACTAAGAAAACCTTGCCATCTTTGTGTTTGAAAGCTTATTCTCAACAATCTATAACTCCAAACAAGGCTTGGTAAATTGGATGTGATTCCCAACCCACTAAACTTCTAGAAAGTAATAAATTTAAGAAAAAACTTAAGCTCCGTTCGCACCTGGCCTTATGCGGAGATAGGACCCCCGGTGTTAGGAGTATAAATGGGAGCATGTTCACACCATCGTGAGTAAGTAAACGCCGAACCTATGTGGCAGACGAGGTGGCAGCAGGATAAGAACGGGTCTAGCCGAAAAGCAGTTTTTAGCTTTTAGAAAATTCCGCCACTATGTTCAGCTTTTACGTAATTGCAAATCCTCAATTTCCATAGATTCTGAGAGGAAATTTGCGGTGCTACATACTTGTCAGTACCAGGGCACATTACAAAAGATCGTGCCCATCCTGAGCCCTTGTATGTAGGCAAATTAATAGTACGTCCCCTCAGAATCGCATGCACAGAGATTATGACCTTGAGGATGGGGTTTGATATCAATTGAACTCACGCACAATACAAAAGAGTGGGATGATTGTGTACGTATACACTTGTATCTTCACCCTCTTCAGGTTCGACACTTCACCTTCACAGTTGTAACTGCATTGTCGATTCAATATTGTGTTTTCTTTTCTAGTTGTGTAAATGCTTTTTTTATATATAATTTTTTTTTTTCTCTTCTCGGCTTGGAGATTTCTTGGTTCACTGTCAATAGTCGTAGGATTTATTTGCTACTACAGCAGGATTTGACGAAGATGACTTGTAGGTACACATCCGATACTCATATGGATACTGAAATGAACGGTACTCCCATACGACCGCAGGCGCGTTCTGCTGAAGGTACGTTGATACATAATCTTGAATTTTGCATTCGAAGAATGTCAGCTCTGAAATGATAGTCTCCACTGCGTACAGTGTACCTGCACATCACAAGAAAACCCTCCGATGCCGAAATGAGAATGCAAATATTGATAGTATTATTATAACATGACAAAGTTTGTTTGCTTGTCCATTGCTGCAACCGAATGTCTCACAAACTCGGCCGATTAGTCGAGGTCCAGGTCCATCAGCGTTACCTCGTGGGGGTCCTCCAAATGCTCACGCTGTCAGTAGGCCAAGTCCTCCGAAGCGAGCCAGAAAGGATCGAGGGCCCAATTGAACTCCTCAAGAGATCGCAACACTGATCGCGGCCAAACGCGATATGTATTTGCAGGAACTCGACACAGTCGACGGTCGTGACCTTATGACCCCCGAAACAAGCAAATGGCTTCGGGTTTCGCATGCGGTGAACTCTGCAGGATTTTCTCCGATTTTCCGTGACGGCCCCGCTTGTAAAACGAAGTGGAACCAGATCGTGCCAGATTACAAACGAATTGCAGACTATTTAAGTAGAACTGGACGCAATGTACCGGACTATTGGGATATGAATCCAGCCGAGAGAAAGGCAGAGGGACTTCCTCGGGTTTTTGCTCAGGACGTTTACGATTCCATCCACGAATGGTATGGGAACCGGCCCATGATTCAACCCTCTCATGTGAGGGACTTGTTAGCCCCGCAAGACGCCAATTACAGAGCTCCTCTATCAACGGCACAAAATGACTATGACGGAGAGAGCGAACCTAGGACAGACGACCCTTCCGACTTCCCACCTGACAGTACACACTGCACTGAAGACAGTACTCCACCGCGTTCGCCCCGCATGGCTTCATCGACCCCATCTCGTACTGTTGCTCCATGCGAGGCTACTGTTACTCCACGGTCACGACTCTTCGGTGGAGTTCCAGCAGGGATCACACCACATGTGATCAGTTCCTCGGAGACATCAAACTCTGCCGCACAACGTAGGCTCGGGAATACTGGTGTGAGGCGCAAGAATGTTTCAGGACATTCGATTGTGGCCGAAGCGACCAAGGCTACGAGTACTCTTATGGCTCAGCAGATGCAAGACATAGCGGAAGCATCCAGAGAATTGGAGCGTTCGAAAATAGAAGTTCAATTGAAAATTTTTAGCGAGCAGATGGCATACCAACGTGAGAAGGATAGACGTTTGTATGAAAATGCGACTGTGGCCAACGACAATGCCCGACTGAGTATACTGAAGCAAGGCGAGATGGTTTCATGCTTGTCCACTCTTTCCACAATTCTTAGCAATTCGTTCAAAGTGAGTACAAAGGGAGGATATTCCAGCATGCCACAAGCGGTACCTCGAGGCTACACCGAAGGTGCTACTGCATTCCATGGAGTGTTTACTAAGACAGGGCATCACGGTGGAATACGTGGCCTGCCGAAAGGGACGATGGGTCGGCACAGTGAAAGCTCCGATTTTCAACGACCACATGCGACCAATCTCAGTGGCATCAACTGCCTCCAACCTCAATTCCGTTAAAATGGCACAATTCCTTGTGCCATATTGCCAAAGCCATGTTGTGCCAATTTGGTCGCGTTTCTGAAACGTGCCATTTTACCGGCATATTTTTGAACTCAAAATCTCAAAGATTTATGCTTGCAAAATGGCACGTTTTTTAATATCACCCACATCTTCCATTATATCAACAAATTTCTGTAATATCATCAAAAATTCCATAATATCACACTATTTGATGAATTTTGACCTTCAAATTCTGTCGAAGGGCAGTTTTTTCTCAACGGCCGCTCATAAATATCTCTGGTTTTGAGCGGCCGCTCAGAAAAATTTGCTCTATTATGTCAAAAAAATGACAAAAACGAGTGTTGTTTTTTTCATTTTTTCCACCTTAAATCGTGCCATTTTACCAGAATATTGCCAAATTAACGGAATTGAGGTTCTCCATAGTAGCGATTTTGGCATGCCGGCAACAATACTTGCACATGGAGCAAGCGGAAGGGATGCCACCGGCATCGGCCAGCTCTTTGGTACCAGGGAAGGGAACAGAGGAGACGAACAGAATCAAGCACCCGAAGGAACTTCTACGGACATTAAAGATACAATCAACGCTACTCAGGTAAATTCAACAAAAGAAACTACGAACTGTATGCTGTAGTTCTCTATTTCTATGGAACTGCTATGGACTAGGTACGTACTAGTGGATGTTGACGGTGGTCATCCTCTATTGTAAGTGTACCTCGCACCTGCGGTAGGAAAACAATGGTAGGGATTAAAACATCTACTGCAGTGATAGCAGAGCAATACTGTAATGGATATCCGAATTGGAAAAAAAAAAAAAAAAAAAAAAAAAACCATTACATAATGAAACTGAGTTCAAGAGAGTGTGCACTGCGTACCGTTCGGGTGATGTTCTTAAGGGTTGTGGTTCCTCTGCATTGAGAGGTAGAGGCCGAGATCTCGACGGACATCACTGCCCTCGGAAATTACTGCACCATTTGCAGGTGCGACACCATCGTCTTCCGGTCCCTCCTCCTCGTCGTCAACTTCTCCGTTGAGACCTTCGCCACGGAGCACTTGTAACAACTGTTCCACCTCTTCGTGACTTTGTCCGAGTAGGACATTGTGTAATATCGCACAACAGAGAATCACATCGGGGAGAAACGTAACATGTAAGGAGGACTTAATTAGTAGCTCCCGAAAGGTTTGCTTTAAGATTCCGAAAGCATTTTCAACTACACACCTCCCCCTCCGTAACCGCCGAATGAAAAGCTCTTCAGCAACGCTCAGGTGCCCGGGTCCTCGATGAGGGACCATCAACCAAGGCAATAGGGGATACCCAGAGTCCCCTAGAAGATACGGTGAAACGGGACTGAATTCTCTCTTTGGTCACAACTCAAACACTGCTAACCTAACAAGATCTGAGAAAACCGGACTAAACAAGACCGAATAGACTTGAACAGAACAGAACAAAGCAGAACTAAAGAAGCAAAGTACAAACCAAACTTTACTGAGAGAGAGGGACTAAGGCGTACCTGACCGAATGCCTCCAAATGGCCCCGGCCAGTTCTATTTATACTCTGCCTAACCGCCCTTGGAACTTTCTAGAATGTTCCAATGGCGGGCCCCACCATGGAACTTTCCGGAAGGTCCTAGAGGTGGGCCCCACCTAGATAACCGCCCTTCTAGAAGACTCTAGAGGTGGGCCCCACCTTCTTGAAGCTTCTATGGTGGGTCCCACATAGGCCATCTACCTCAAATTCTAAAATTTTCTAAAAACTCCTAAAATGGTTTCAACTATCTATCTACTTTTCTAAAGAAACACAAAAATCTAGTTCTTGCCTGTTACAATTAATCCTCCGCTAATGCGGAACGTCCTCGTTTCGCTCCTGATGATATCTCCAAATGGTTTCTTGACAATGGGTAAGGTTGTCAACGGGCTCCCATGTTGCATCGTGGATGGGATAACCTTTCCATCGGACTTTGTATTGTAGTTGCGGACGTCCATTGCCACGACGAAGATAGCGGTGTTCCAAAATGCAGTCCACTTCATATTCCTCCTGGTCTTCAATCACTACCGGTGGCGGCGGAGGGCGATGTCGGCCTGAAAAGCGCTCCGATTCGATGTAAATTCTTTTTGAGTCATGCGAGACATGAAAAAACTGGATGGATGTGGATATGTGGCGGAAGCTCGAGGCGGTATGCAACATCGAGATATGACCGTAGAGATTCGGAAAGGTCCAATCCACCGGGGTGCAAGTTTACGGACTTGAGTCGATGTAGCTAACGGAAGGTTGGCGTTTGAGAGCGAGAACCAAGTCACCTTCTCGAAAGGTCTTATGTTGCGGTGGTTATCTGCATATTGTTTTTGTCGATTACTGTGCGATGAGGAGCATTGTCGAGCCTCTTGCAACGCCGATGTTAGTCGTTGTATAAACTCCTCCGTTGTAGGGTTGTTGGTATTGATGGGGCGGTGGAGCGTTGCGGCGTGTCGGTCTTGACCCAGCGTTAAGAAAGAATGGTGAATGACCCGTGCTTTGCTTGGAACTATCATTATAGGCGAACTCAAAGGGGTCGATCTCATCCTGTCGTTTGTGGTGAATTGCAAACAACGCCCGCAAACATATCCTCCAAGGTCCGGTTAGCACGCTCTGTCTCATCCATCGATCCCGAGGATGAAAGGTCATGGACATAGCAAGTCGTGTGCGAGAAGCTTGAATAGTGCTTGCCGAAACTCCCTGTGAAGCGCGGATCCCGATCTGAGATAATGACACGAGGCAATCCATGATGACGGAAGACAGTGTCGAAGAAGACTCGTGCAAGTGTTGGGGCATCAATATCGGAGCGTACCGCAGCCAAATGAATTTGCTTCGAAAGGCGGTCCACAAAGACAAAGAACCGCAGATGTGATTACGATGCGTCGCAGGCAAACAAGTAATGAGATCCATGGTTACTTGTTCCCATCGCATCACCGTAGGTAGTGGAATCGGCTGCAGCAGTCCAAGAGGTGCAGTATTGCGTGCCTTGTTCCGTTGGCATAGCTCACAAGAACGCACAAAAGCTCGAACATCACGATCCAAGCCCACCCAAAACCATGTTCTAGAAATCCGTTCTAAGGTCTTCTCACGTCCGAGATGTCCAGAGATAGGAATGTCATGCCCTTCTTGAAGTATGCGGGTTCGAAGTTTAGCATCGTTAGGTACATAAACCCGCTTCTTAAAATAGAGGAGGCCAAACGAGGTTGTAATCTTGATATTGCACATCACCTACCTCTACTCGATCAGTCACCATTGTGAAGTAAGCATCCTGGTAGGTGGCTTCCTTCCATTCTCTCCCTCTGGTTAGATCCGGAACAATACTACTAATGGTAGCAATCTCCCTCGTGTCCTCTGATTCAGATTTCAGATCTGGTCTCCGAGATAAAGCGTCTGGCACAATATGTTGTCGCCCTTGCTTGTACTGAAGTTGAATATCAAACAATTTGAATCGTTTTTCTTCCTGATGGTGTCTCAATTTCATATTTTCTAAATGCAGATCATGTAGTAAGGGCCGATGATCAGTCCGAATTGTCACAGGTTTCCCCAATAGATAGTGCCGCCATACTTTGGTAGCATGTACAATTGCTAGTTGTTCCCGATCACGTGCAGAATAGTTGCGCTCTGCCCTCTTAAGTTTGCGTGACTCATATGCCACCGGTTGAAGGCCCCTACCGAAGTCTTGTTGGAGGACCGCGCCTATAGCAAAGTCGGAGGCGTCAATGTCAACCGTACACGGAAGGTCAGGATCATATGGTTGCAAAATTGGAGCAGTAGTGAGTGTCTCCTTCAAATTATTGAAAGCGCCTTGTTGTTGTAGTTTCCACTCAAATGGAGCGCCCTTCTCCAATAGATTTGTCAGAGGAGCAAAGAATGTGCGCAAACCGCCGAACAAAACGACGATAGTATCCGCGAGGCCTAAGAAAGAACGAACTTGAAACATCCTTGGGAGTTGGCCCCTTCCTTCACCGCATTCACCTTAGCTTGTTCCATGTACACACCCTCGAATGATACTACATGCCCCAAAAAGGTGACCTCGGACTTCCAAAGTTCACACTTTGATTGCTTGCAATAGAAGTGACTATCCCGTAACCAACGTAGCACCTCCCGTAGATGTTGGTCATGCTCTTCCGGGGTTTTACTATAGATCAAAATGTCGTCAATGAAAACAACTACACACTTGTCCAAAAGGTCCCGAACAACCTGTTCATGTGACCCATGAAGGAAGTCAGGGCATTGGTGAGACCAAAAGGCGAACGAGCCACTCAAAATGTCCATAGCGCGCATTTAAATCTTTGTCTTTTCAATATCCTCTTTTTGCAATTGGTATCACATCACAAGATCCACTTCGAAGATCTAGCTTGCTAAAAATGGTTGCGCCTCGAAGTTGATCAAGAAGGTCATCCACACGTGGGAGTGGATAAGCATTTTTGATGGTCTGCTTATTAAGGCCCCGATAATCGATGCATAGCCGCAATCCACCATCCTTTTTGGGTGCAAAAAGGACAGGTGCTCCCCATGGCGATGTGCTTTCTCGAATGAGGCCCTTCTCCAAAAGCTCGTCCAACGTCTTCCTCAGCTCCTCAAGCTCGTTTGGTGCTAGGCGATAAATTGGCCGATTTGCTGGTTTAGCTTCTGGCATTAAGTCTATGTGGAAGGGAGCACCTCGATCAGGTGGTAAACCACTAGGTAAGTCGGCGGGAAAGACATCTCGGAACTCGCTGATAAGTTGCTCAACTCGTTCTGCTCCTTCGGCTCTCTTCTCTACCCTTGAAGCAATATTTGGAACCACCACATACACCGCCGCTTTCACGATCATCTGTTTCTTCATGAAGGCCATCCCCACCAATATGCCTTTAGTTGTGCATCGTTTCTTCAATCCACTTGATGTTGATGCATGAAGAATTATCTTGCGCCCACCTTCGTTAAAAGAGATGGTTCTTGCCAGCCAGTCAATCTGCTTATTTCCCGCCTCTAACCACGGCATTCCCAGGATAACATCATATCTGAGCTTCGTTACCTTAAATTTTCCTCGTAGTGCATAGGCATCACACAATCTCAAGGTCTCTTCTTCACATGTCTCACTTAAATCATTTTCCGATCGTCTGCATGGGTATATAGTCCCTCCGGTGATCACCTTAGTCTTGATCCCAAGTCGGTTGGCAATTGCGGTCGAGATGCAATTCTCCGTAGAACCGCAATCCACTAGTACTCGACACGGTTGTCTTCTAAGTCGACCTGTGAGACATATCACCGACCTTTTTGAGTGTTGCCCGAGGCCATCTTTGTTTGACTCGAGAGACAACAACTATCCCCGATATTGGTCCCCGGTGCCCTTATCGGGAGCCCCGTTCCCCTCGCTTCATTCCTTCATCATCTTGGTCACCTCGAGGTTGTGGATCCGCCTTGGTTTGTTGGCACTGACTCGACGTTTTGGACACTCTCAATCGATGGCCCGACTCCCGACAATGAAAGCACAATCCCTTCCGTGCCAATAATTGTCGTCTCTGTGGCGTCAATGGTCCTTGTAGGGCGTCAATCTCCATTGGCGTCGGTTGTTGGGCTACCATAGTAGGTGGTGGCGTAGGGTTCCATCTTTGCAGTCGTACTCCACGATTTCTAAAGTTTATGGCATCAACTCTTTCTCGCAATCCTAACCGCCTCCTCAAATGTTTGAGGGTCTCTTAATTCCACTTCTCGTTGAACGATCGGCTTCAATCCTCGAACAAATCGATCCATCATCTCTCCTCCGAAACATTGGGTATTTGGAGGCATATGGATTTGAACCGGGTGACATACTCTTGCACCGACCTTAGTGTGTCAAGGTGGCCAAATGAATCGCGCTAACTTCTCCGCATTGATGGTGGCTGGGTTTGTGAGCTCGGTCTCAAATTCCTCCCAATTTTGAAATCCGCCTTGAGCTCCATAGTTTTGAGCTCGAAGTCGCCACCAAATGGTCACTGCACCCCTCAAATAGTCGGCCGCATATATAATTCCGTCGGTTGAGTTCGCCCCAGACGATTGGAGATATTGTCGCATCTTTGAAAAGTCATTGAGATACATCATCTTGTCTTGAAGTTCCCGAATATGTTTCGGGCTTGCTCAACTTCACCTCGCATTGTCAATTCTCTAGCTCTAGAAGCGTCCGCTTGTCCTTATGTCTGACAATCTGGTCTAGTAGGTCTTGAATCGAGTCTCCATATGAGTAGGTTCCGCCATTTCTCCCATGATGCAATTCTTCCGACGACCTGCCTCTCTACGTGACGCCTTCTCTCGTTTCTAGCCAAATCCTTGAAAGTAACTCCAAGTAGATCCAAGGACAAGACTTGATGAAACCACAATGACTGACTCTCAAGTAGACTCTTGCTAATAGCACCTAACGTAAGGATAGACTGACACTCGCTCTGATACCAATGAAACGGGACTGAATTCTCTCTTTGGTCACAACTCAAACACTGCTAACCTAACAAGATCTCGAAAAAACCGGACTAAACAAGACCGAATAGACTTGAATGTAATGCAAAAAAGCGAGAACTAAAGAAGAAAGTACAAACCAAACTTTACCGAGAGAGAGAGGGACTAAGGCGTGCACGACCGAATGCCTCCAAATGGCCCCGCCGATTCTATTTATACTCGCCTAACCGCCCTTGGAACTTTCTAGAATGTTCCAATGGCGGGCCCCACCATGGAACTTTCCGGAAGGTCCTAGAGGTGGGCCCCACCTAGATAACCGCCCTTCTAGAAGACTCTAGAGGTGGGCCCCACCTTCTTGAAGCTTCTATGGTGGGTCCCACATAGGCCATCTACCTCAAATTCTAAAATTTTCTAAAAACTCCTAAAATGGTTTCAACTATCTATCTACTTTTCTAGCAAACACAAAAATCTAGTTCTTGCCCTGTTACATACGGTGAGAAGCCGTCCACAACTTGTTGCCCGTCAAACAGATTGTTGTGTGTGGCCACGTGATGCAATGACGACCTCCGCAGTATCCTTGCGTCATTCGTAGAGCCAGACATACCGAGAGACAAATCCAAAAATCGCTTCTCACTATCTACCACTGCCTGACAATTCATTGAGTATCCACCTGATTTAAAGTAGTAATAATCTGCTGGTACATATTGCGGTTTGGAGATAGCAATATGTGTACCGTCTATGGCACCCACTACAGCAGGTAGACCGCAGAGGCGCTTGAAATCAGTCTGATTATCTCGCAACCGATTGCCCGTGGGCCAACTTATTTCATGCCGCAGACAATCGTTGATAGTGTGGACCACATCACGAACTATTATAGAAACCGTACTCTTCCCTACTGCGAACATTTCGCTACAGATTAACATACTGGCACCGTGTGTCAGCTTGAACAATGTGCATGCTACGCGTATCAACACAGGAATAGCTAATCGGTATTTCGTGTCTTGACGTTGGATTGCAGGCGTCAACAACTCAAACAAGGCGATTACAGATCTCTTGGACATCCGAAACATTTGGACCCAGCGCTGGTCGTCATATTGATCTAACAAAAACCTATTGAACCACGTCGTTGAGCGTGGCCTAACCCAGAACCCTACATCGTCATCAAACATTGTGAAGGAGGTACAGAACCTGTAAGTACGCAGACTCGTACTCAACAATGCATTTGGATCGTCGATTGGACTGCTGAAATTGCTCAAAACATCCGCCATTGGATCGTTCAATCCATTCTTGATATCCTCTCCCCTGGGGTGCACGTAATTGTAATGGGGATCTTGTAGCAGCTGTAGCAATAACCAGGCCGTGAAAGCATACAGGGACTCGGGTGTGTGTTGGGATCCATTGCAAATCAAGGTCCGTTTCTTAAGGAAAATAACGCGACACACAGTCAGAATTCTTTGATAATTTGGAAGCTGTAACTGCGATTAGGTTCACCGTCAACTCCACACTGAATTCCTCAACAAGAACACCTTTGTAAAGCACCAATAAATCACACCGCACGCAAATAGAAGAGAGGGGTTGGAAGACACCTCGGCACAATCCCCGGTGGTTGACGCATAATTATATGGAGTGGCAAACCTTTTAGCAGATGAAAATGTGTGGGCTGTCGCCCGAGTCGGCGGTCATTCTTCGGCGAGAACACAGACACCCACAGAAATCTCCCATTACAAAGTCATCTGAATCGATTCCGCTCAAGTATAAACGCCCTCAAAAAACTCTACTCCCAACCTCGAAATTCCACGCTCCCAACCACAGCAAAAACACCGAGAGACAAAGACAAATGCAGAGGACGTTCTGGTATGCAAGATGTTTGAGGGGGAAAATTAAACTGTGAGAGAAGAAGACGACCTGTGTGGATTGACAGGCTGAACACGGAGAAGACAACCTGAGCACTACGTACCATCGCCAACCAGGTGTGACCCCTCATCTAAAAACTCACCTCCACTAGCTAACGTGGCAGTCATCATTACATAACGTCGACCAATACTGAACACCAAATACGTACGACCACCACATATATACGAGAACCACTACAGGAAAAGGCCTCCGTGTGAACAGAACCACCCTTTGCTTAATAACCCGGTCTTATCCCTTTCGTTATTCCATTTCATAAGGCCAGGTGCGAACCAACCTTTATTTTATCTAGGTAAATCCAAAAAATTAGGCATTTCTCAGAATCTCCTCAAAACTCGGGATGGACAATATAATTAGGCGCTTTGAGGCGTTAACTTAATTAAAACCACACAAGAGGAAAGACACTGAGTTGGATGAATTGAATTGGTTCAAATGAGCAAGTGGTTGCTATATGAGAGGGAGTATGGGGAGTGGCAACAATGACATGGAACAACTTTTTAACTTTGGATTTTGCTTTGGATAATGCTTTGGGATATACATGACAATAAAGTGACGTGACAATGGCATAATAAATGTATACTATAATTACCAGGAAATAGTGCTTAGAAGCTCACATTGGAAAAAGAAAAACAAGGAAAAGGAAGGCAAAGTGCCAGGTTGGACCTACCGTGTGGTTTGGGCCTGAGGTCGGATCAATTCTGCAATTTGGGCGGGAGAGAGCAGGAAGGGCGGGAGCGGACGAGGTTATCCTGAATGTAGTTCAATGACTCACACGCGGATAGTCTATACACATATCTGGAAATATCTAACCGTCCAGAATATCGATGGTGGAGATGCAGCATCCAGAAGCTTCCGTGGGACCTACAGGCGCGTCACGGCCTCACGGGTTCACAAGCAATGGATCTTGAAGCGGTGCGATGCGGATCTAAGGTACGGCTATTAAGGAACGACGCGGGAATAGGATCGTCTCTCTCTATAGGCCGTTTCTTTGTATACCCCACCATCCTTCCGACTTCTCCTCCTCCACTCCATTTTCTTGCTTGTAAAAGCACTTCTCCTTCTGAGTTGATCACATCGTTTTCGGGACGTAGCGAGTTGTCCTCTCTGGTGACCTCTTTGTAGTTCGATTGCGTTGCTGCAGTGCCGACGGTACACGTTGGCGTGGGACGCATGAGTAGCAGTATTGAGCAACCGCCTTGTTTCGAAGAGATGGAGGAGCGGCCTTTGAAGAGCGGAGTCAACGAAGTCGTCAACGGGCGCTTGTTTCATGGTTCTTCTAGGAGGCCTTTTCGATGGAGTTATCTTCTCTCGTGTGAAGGAGACGGCGGATGACATGGAGCGGTGTACGATGCTCCGGTTTGCAGCCACGGGCGCTTTTGAGAGGTCTTCTTCTTGGAGAGTGTTATGGTTCTACAACATCTTTACGGTGAGCCTCATTTATATTCGTCTCACATATATAATGCTACCGTTTGAGTTTTTTCATTGTGTTTTCGTTGTTTTTTTATCTTCTGAAAAGTTATAGTTGTTTTTGCCTTTGACGCACTAGGCGGAACCTTACAGTATCTCTCGTGTGTGCCAGGTTTCAAGGAACCGGGATGTTTGTGTTCGAGATATTGCTTAGTGTGCGTCGCTTTGTACGGGGAGCGTATGGAAAGCTTGGACAAGTTTCTTCGGTTTTGAAGAGTTGACGGCCGCAGTCTAGCCATGGTTGAACTGGAAAGTTACCAGGCAGATTGTTGAGTCGCGAGACCTTGCCCTTATGGGTGCGCTTACGGGGCGGGTCTCACTCTTAATAAAAAAAGTATTACGTGGTGTAGGGAGGATTGATCCTCCCGCTGGTGTTGTCTTGGTCGCGCATGGTGTTCGTGTCGTTAACGTTTCTTGGGTGCGTTGGTCTCCCTTCTACACGACGTGAATATGTGTTAGCATGTCGACGGCTCTTATGATGCGAGGCGCATAGTGCATTCAGAATACTGGTGGTGGAAGTGGAGGCAGCATGTGAAGAACAATTGGTTTGTGGAGTACACGTATGTTTGTAGGACATGCACGAATCACATGCTGTTGGAGCGCAAGCACATGATCGTGTTCCTATCACATGGCGATCGTTTCTGGGCACACACTTGCAGTACGACTTGCCAATCGAAGAGTGACCACACTTTCACATATCTTTCACATCAGTCCGATGCCTTAACTGAATTACACGAAAAGAGGTGCACCTGCGCTTGGCATCACTGACAGTTCCCAAGTTGCACATGTCGACACACCCTCACCGACCACTAAGGTAGCGTCTTGATCCTCACTTCCACTCTGCACTTAGTTAATTAATATCCAATGAATCAATTGTTTGCTGTACAGTTTCGTTGATTGTGGCTATCCTGTCCTGAGCATACAGTTCAGCAATTCCTCATTTAGTCTCTAAGTACTTGCAGTTTTAACTCTTTCATCGTCACCGACCTATCTACTCTACTCCTCTTTTTGAATCTTTCTTGGCTCGTTTCTGGATCCCTCAAGTGATTGTAATATTACAAACACATGATTGTTCCCTATTTGTTTACTGAGGTCCAGATGTTCTTTGCAATTATCCATCACGAAGTTCTATTTATTCATGATTTATTATAAATGATACATTGCCTTGATGTATCATCTACTTTACTTAGTCCACTTACATTGGTAGAATGTAGTCAGATTTGTAGAACTGCAATTAGATGAGGATGGTGCACTGCTTGCATTTCAAGCTTGCATTAAGCTTGGTTAGAGAGAAACATTGGAATAGTTGCCCTCGACTATTTTCACAGGAAATTTAGTTTGTTGCGGAAGGAGGATATTTTCAGTAGGTGTGCAGTCGAGGACGAGGAGCCTTCGTGGAGCAGCAGTGGTAAAAGAATTTCTTGGTACAGCAACGTTGTTGGACTTGCTTGTTTTTTTCCTTCAGGGGCGGACATTCATTTGATCATCTGTACTGAAGGTTATCTAGACAGAACGTTCTCTGTACAGACATCTCCTCCAGCGATGTCGTTGATCGAATCACGCGAACAGTTCTATTTGTATATTTAGAATTGTGTATCACATCAATTCCCTGTGTTATTATTTCTCTCTTGTTGTACAATTAGTGAGCTTCAATATATCATTGCATGCTCTTTGGTACAAGTGGATCTATTATCTCTGCTGCTCTAAGGACTGTATTCAGCTGTATTTTATTAGAGTGAGACGGGGAAGAAACCGTTTCTAGAGGCTGATGTTCCAAACTTCAACCCATATTTCAGAATTTTGCATATTGTGATTGAGTAGCTCCTTTCATTTTTTATTGCAGGATCGTCTGTAGTTAAATGTTAGAATAGAAATAATGAATATTCACTGCACAAATTGATTTGCATGATGGTATGATTCTGCGAAGGTAGGCGAAGATGTTTCCCAGAGTTGGGTTCCGTGGAGGTAACATATATTACTGTCTGCAGGGTGGAGTGTGAGCAGGCTTCCGTTGGGCATGAGTCCATAATGATGGATGTTGAATGTGAGTCGTCAATGTGCACAAGTTAGATCAGGGGCTGTGAAGACATGGTGGGCGTCTCAACCTACTCTAACTGCTGTATCGGGTGCGAATTCTTCAGCTTCTTCTCCGCTGAACAAGACGGGCAGCGTTGTTTCCGATGAGACGTTTTTGTTGTGTCCAATGCCCACTACGGAGTACCCACCATGGTAAGGAGGTGCATGATCATGAGAGTTTTTTTATTATGGTCCTGGAACGAAATGTATGAGCTTGCTTCTGACGAAAACATTCCTGTCGTCTGGCGACAGTGATCACTTCACTTTTGAAGTGGTCACAAGGGTTCGACTCCTTTGGAATGATTATATTTTGTTGGCTTTGGGAAATTCATTGTGCACGGGTCCAACTCCCCTTGAATGGTTCTGGGTGTACAGCCAGTACTAAGATGCTATTAGATCCCCGTATTATTAACCCCGACAGTCGAAAGCTCCCAATACTGCGAACTAAAAACCACCCTCTTTCAATGCAGGATGAAAATTTTCAATTTGCAATCCCAAGTATGTAATAGTAAAATCCCAAATTTTTGTACCAAAACTGAGTTTCAAATTCCTTACCAATTGGGAGATTGTAACATTCAAAGTTGCAAAAAAAGTTTTTTCCTTGTAGAATGGAGTTAAGTTTTTTGTAAGACCAAAGAACCAATTTGAAGAGTAGATTTGAACCACGGCCCTTTAAACTCTTGTGAGTTTGTAACAAGTGTATGCAATTTTTACTCTCATGCGTATGGAATTGGTAGCAACTTTGTTGCATGATTATTGTAATGCATGGCTTTTGAGTAGATTATTGCAATGCATGGCTCTTAAGTAGATTATTGCAATGCATGGCTTTTAAGTAGATTATTGCAATGCATGGCTTTAACTCTTAAAAGTCCCTTGGGGATAGTATGTAAGCTATCGTATAATTAGGATTTGATACCAACAAGAAACTCTAAACTGGAATTGTAATAGCTCACTAGAACCGCATTAATTCAAATGTCAACTTCTTCTTTGAACTCAAACCCATTAGAGGTGTGCATTCACTCCAAATACAACCAAAATACACAGTATTCTACTGGTCGCCAAATTATTTAGGGGTTAAGCAAGTGCCGGCAAATCTAAGCATACAGGAGAGGGTTGTGACAACTTGGGTTTTTTTATCAAAACCTGGTTGAATCAAAGGTCAAAGGTCTGCTTAGTATAAGATTGACCTCTCAAGAAGTCTCTTAGTTGTGTAGTGTCGCGAACACAAATCTACTTAAAAGTTCATTAGATGGCCTCCAATTGTTGTCATGGAGAGTATACACAGGAATTTCAGAATCTGCTTTACATATGGTACGTACTTGGAGCAGTTCATGGATCTCACAAACCCATCACTGCACTCCCGGTCCATGCTGCTGACTAAGGTAGGAGTGGCTAAAACCGTCCAGCCCCAAAAACCGCACAGTAGGGTTCAAATATTCATAGGAAATTATAGGATAACTCAAAAAATGTCTTTATTTTTGGGATGGATTTGCACTAGCTTTGCATACTATCGAAAAATAATTAATATTTTACACCACTATTCCAAGTATGCAAAGCTGAAATTCAGACGTATTTTGGGGCTGGACAGATTTAGCCACTCCTACCTTACCACAACTGCAAAAGATTTCATTCAATTCTTTTGTAAGGTGAGGTGTCAAGGAAACACCCGTTTTGGGATTTTGACGGCGTAGTGTGGGCATGATCACTGCATGATGCCACTCAATGAGGAAGGACAGATTTTGGACAATTTGTGATGGGGAAAGCTCTCGCCATATGCTTTGCTTGGAGATGCGGCATACTTGTGTCGTCGGAGGACAAAGGGCACAAAGATGGCTTGCCGAAAGAGTTGTATCATTGGAACTTTGTGCAGAGCTTAAAACATTTGGATTTGGATTTGGCGAGCATTTGGCTTGCTCAAGGGTAGATGGCGGATTCTCCTTATGCTCAAGGGTAGATGGCGGATTCTCCTAAAAAGCATTTACATGCACAAAGATTGGTGAGCACATGCCTCGCTTTGCATAACATTTGCATTCGGCGCAATGTACAATTATGACAAAGATTCTTTTGATACCCATCTCTTCAAGCTACATGTGACATTAAATTCTACACCCAATCCTCTTGGCTCATTAGTTGGATGTGACCCTTGAGGGTTGAAACTTTGCTTGCGAGATGCTTGGCCGGTAGGTGTAAGAGTTATGTGCAAAGATCTTTTTGAACACCAATGGAATCCGTCTTGTTAAGCGTGACGTTTAAAGGTAGGGTCTTTACTTAGATGTTAAGTGTTTTCTAAAATTACTCCATCCGGTTGGTAATGTAACAAATGTTCAAGAATTAGTACCAAGGTTGAGAAACATGGTGCGTCATCTCTCTAACTATGAAGCAACTATGCCGGTAAGATATCACCTTCTCTCAAACCTTACGACATATCACTCCAAGTATTGAGACCGAACAAGGTTTGATCCGATATTTGCTTGTGGATGACTACAGCGTTCTCAGTTTGATACGAACAAACTCCTGCTCGTGCGGATTAGTGAAGGAGCGGCAACGAGAGTTTGAGAGCTAGACTCACTAGCTAAGTAGCGGGGATCTGATAGAGTGAAGGCAGTAGGTACAACGTGACTGGGCGGGACGCACGGCCGGGTTGCGTCGCCAATGAATGAGTGGCAGGGCATGCAAGCGGCAGGTAATACCCACGCACACTCGCCTTCCCTTTCACTTGATGACCACCGTGCTACTAGCAAGAGAGCTCCCATCGCAATTACGCAGTTGATTTAGCAGGCGGTGCAAAGCAATGAGCTCCTGCCAGTAATATTTTTTTTACAACGTATAATCTTCCCCACCCCCCTACGGAATTAAGCATTTTGTTCGGGCTATTTGACGCGCTTCCTGATGGTTTTAAATATTGTGAGTTAGATGGGTTTCCAACTAGTGTTCAATGTTGTGAGAATCGTGCATTTTCTACTAGTGTTCTAATGATATGAGCTTGACGTGTTTCCAACTAGTGTTTAACGTTGAGAGATTGGCTTTTTTTCTACTAATGTTTTTTGCTAGTATTCAAACATTGACATTATGATCTTGACACATTCTTGACTCCTATTCAAATGTTACCTACTAGTGTTCCAACATTACGTACTAGTTTTCTAACGTTACAATTTCACAAACATTGAGGACTTCGACTTTATAATTTGGAATATATATGAATATATTCACAAAAGTTTAGTGTAAGCACTATATCCTATAGTTATTTACTTCAAAATACTTGGTGAATGAAAATTTTTACCTTGCATAGAAAGAAAATTGATTGATGCGGCCCTGCCCCTAACTTTCTCCCTTCCCACTTACAAGCATATATTACTGAAAGTCTTGTGCATCACAAACAAACTGTGTGACATTTTTTGCTTCCAAGGAGAGTTACATTCAACCCCAATTCTTTTAAAATAATATTATCCCGGTAAAATGGCCCACGTCAACTTTCTGAACTGCAATTCAAAAATCATTTGATATAACAGAAATTTAAGGTGATATTAGGGAAAATGAGTGACAATGTCTATAAAGAAGTGATATTACAACAAAAAATGATATTACAGAATACACCATTTTATATGAGCACAAATGTAAAATTTAGTGTGACAAAATGGCACATGGCATAGTGCCATTTTATCAGAATTGGGCTTATTCGTATCTTTTGATTTGGTAACACCTAATTATACTTATATAGATCAGCCGATTAATCACCATAAAAGAACATAAGCAAAACAAAGAACGACCAATTTGAAATATGTACTAACATGATCTTTACACATGTGGTATTAACCTCAATTCTATTAAAATGGTGGTATTCTATGTGACAAACCCCGGATGTGCCATTTTGGTCGTATTCCAAAACGTGCCATTTTATAGGTAAATTTTTAAAACTCAAATTTAAAATTTTTCTGCTAGGAGAATGACATGTGTTCATAGTACGTAATATCACCAAAAATTTCATAAAATTAGACTATTTTATGGTTTTTGACCCCTAAACGTGCTAAAAAGCCAATATTTATGAACTGCATTGTACAAATTATATTGTTACCGAACGACCGCTTAGAAATACTTTTGAACTTGGTAACTATGGTAACTACGTCGTACGTGTGACTGCAGATCAATGAAGAGACATGTTATTCTCGACTAAGGAGTTCCCCAACTTAGGGTCACATAACTGCAAATCCTGTGTGCACAAGTTAGAGAGCTCGCAGGCACAAAATTTGCGGGGGTGTAGCATATGGTCACATGCTGCAATCGCCTCCAAAATCGAAGCCTATGAATACGCCTCGTGCACATGATGGCAACGGATCCAATACAAGTTCTCCACAGGAGTACTTCTGGCCAATGAATCTCTATCCTAGGCAACCCGATGCACAAGACTCGTCGTCAAATGAAGTCGCAAACATACAGTCTATGACATTTGGTCGCAAAGGTGCACCACATGTTGTTGGAGTTGAGAAGGTTTCCATGTCCCAGCCAGCCCGTCGACTTGTGGAGTTCAAACTCTTCAACGTGGAAATCTTTCCATATGAGCAATTCACCCGGTCGGTGGAAAGCCCTAGAAGTTGGCCGGTTGAGAGTGTGAACCCTAACCTCCAAGCAATGGACTCCTACTAGAATACGCTAATGATCATGCATACAATGAATATTCAATCTCATACAATCATAAGAAAACTCAAAACATGCAATCAAAATCACAACTGCGGAGAAAGGAAGAATACAACCGGTGTCCAACCGGCGGCTGGACCCCTGTCCACCAAAATGGCCGTCAGTCCTTCGTCCTTGCTCCTCTTGGAGCAAGCTAGGACTTCCTAGAAAGCTAACTTAATGAAGCACTTGATTCTCAAAACTCGTCCCGTGGTTCTGTTTAGATCTCGAGTTATGCCGCTCCAAAGTTGAGCCTTTCAACTACCGCCATAGCCAACACACCTCCACAAAAGCGACCGCCACTCCTCCGTCCGTGATCCGCTGAAGATGAGCCTAGGCTTCTTAGAAAGCCAGCCCAACGACGCTTCTTCTCTACGAAAGATCTTGTCTAGACGCTTCTCCAAACGTTCGCAATCCCCTTCCAAAGTTAACAGCCTCCAACTGCCGCCACTGTCAACACCTCTCCACAAAAGCGACCGCCACTCCTCCGTCCTTGATCCGCTGAAGGTGAGCCTAGGCTTCTTAGAAAGCCAGTTCAACGACGCTTCTTCTCCACCAAAGATCATGTCCAGACTCCTCTCCAAGCGCTCGCAATCTCCCTCCAAAGTCAGCAGCTTTCAACCTTTGTGAAGACATCCTCACTCTTCCATTTCTTCTTCAACCTACACAACTTTTCTTCACCACACACCTTCCTACACACTAATAGACATCACCCTTGGTCTATACCTACTCTCCTATCAATCACAAACCCTAAGTCTTTCAACCACACACACACTACACACACACTACACACAAGAGGGAGAGAGAGAGGAAAAGCATCAAACCCTAGCTAAAAGAGAGAGACAAGTAAAAAGAAATGAGAAAGAAAGAAAAGATAAAGGGGAGAGGGGAAGCATGAGGGAGAAATCCTACTCCCTCACCTTCCTTCTTACCTTTCTACTTTCTAAATTGTCTATCTACCTCTAACTCTAATACTACCTCACATCAAATATTCTTCAATTCTAACAATTTAGTTATCCTTCCTAACATACAATCATGTAATTGTCACTAAATTGCCATACTCAATGCTTTTCATAATCATTCTAATGACTTTCGAGCCTATTTCTATAAATTCCAATTTAATGCATTTAGTCTATAGGAACCACACAAACTAATATAATCAAATGTATTTTGTATCTAGATATTCAATAACTAATACGTGAGCCATTTGGATGGCTCACATTCCACCAGAGCCTTCATCACACCTCTTGCACCTTCATCGTTAAACTAGTTGAGAACGTTGCTTATTTTCTTGAGAACTTTGCTCATTTTCTTGAGAACTTTGCTCATCCAAGTTCCAAAACGTTGTTAGACTTGACCAACTTTTTCACAAAAGCAACGTCTGTAACGTTTCAAACCCCGTTCTTTTCTAGTAGTGAAATTTTACATTGCAATTGGTTTCTTGGTCAAATCTCCACACTAAAATTTCACAAAACATCAATAAAAGATACATATTCCTTCCAAATTGAACAACTGATCGACCTCATAATTGTAAACTAGACACCAGTTTGTTCATAATTCAATACTCACTGAGTGAATGATTTAGTGACACTCAAACGACAGGCCATGGGGCAGGAGAGGGGGAGTCAATGCAGGGTTGCATCAAACCAGGTACTGTTCACAGCCGCTGTCAACACGCAAATTAATAAGGCCCGCCCCGCTGTGGTCGATGGAGGGCCGGACAGACCTGCAGGCCACGATCAAAATAAAATCCTACCTCGATCTGCGTTTCTCTGGCAACTTCATCACACCTCATGGCCTAGCCACACCGGGCCCCAGCAGAGGCCAAATCCCAGGATCTCTGTATTTCAGTGCTACGAGCGTTTCTAGGAGCCCCCATCAGCCAATGGGATTTTTGCTTCAAAATTACTGGAATTTTCTATTTGGACCCCCCCATGGTCGATTTTGATAATTTTGAATTCAAATTTGAGGTCTGCGACCCCAAATTACCTTAGAAAGCCTTCTCCATGGAATTTGTAGCCTATACATCAAAGAATTAGGGGGCAATTTACCCATCTCCTTTCTGGCTACCGAAAAACGCTCGTAGGACTAAAATACATGTTGCGTTTACACAGCCGGCTGGTCCAGCTGGGCCTGCCACGCCTGCTGGGGCCAGCGGCTGTGTGTGTTTACACTGTGTAAATCCAAACACAGCAGGAGCGTCTTTTGCGCAAGGAAAACAGAGCCTTATAAGCCAAACATACAGAAATCGGCTGAGTAATCTCCACAGATTGTTGAAGAATCTCAGCAATATGGCAAAGTAAATCCGAGGTGTTTACTAGACAGGTCGGAGGCGCTAAAAGATACCGCAATTAAAGATCTTGGACTATCTGGGAGTCTGCTGCCTCTGCTGCCGCAGCGCAGCAGCTCCCAGAGACTTGGCTACCTGCCAGACACGAATTTCGATCTCATGGACTCAAGCTTGTTTTAGAAACTGCTGGCAGCCATAGCAGGCAGTGTAAACGCTGCAACAGAGATCCCAAATCCCAGCCAGGGGCTTGCGCCGAAGCATCAGAGGGCCCTTTTCCTGCTGCTCAGGTGATGGTTGCAAGCGGGGTGGCTTGCATCCAGCTGGAGCCCCCACCGACAGGTCGGGCACCTTTATTTTATTTATTTATTTATTTACTTTTTGTCCTTTTCTTTTTTATATATGTTCGTGTTTATGTATGTTTTGTTTTTATATATGTATGTGTTTATATATGTTTTGTTTTTATATATTTGCGTGTTTTGTTTTTATATATGTATGTGTTTTTATATGTTTTGTATTTATATATTTTCGTGTTTTGTTTTTTTTTTTTTTTAAAAATTAATACATAATCCAATAAACATAAAAGAATGTAGGTACGTAGGTTGGTATGTTGGTACGTTGGTGGGTAGGAAGGAAAACCGTACAATATTTTATTTTAGAAGAAGACAAGGACTCTCAACTCCCACCATTATGCAAATGCCAATGAGGTAGGAATAGTTTATATTGGCACTATGACGTGAGTTAGTGAGGTATAGTGTATTTAAGAATGGAAGTTAACAAATTGTTATCCCACATAAATCAAATGTAACAAATAGACCATACCAAAGTCTAATCTAATAAACCACAAGATATATTCCATATCCCCCAATTCCTTAAACAATATTATGTTTATTATTTTTATGTATGCATGTGTTTATTTATTTCTTCATATTCATAGTCCCTAAAACATACAAAGAAGGTAGGTAGATAGGTAGGTTGGTGGGTAGGAAGGATCGCCGTACGGAATTTTTCAATAAATAATAGAACAAAATTTGAATTTTTTTTAAGGGGGCTGGCTGCCCTTTTAAGTCGCAGCCCTAGCTGGACCGGCTTGTTGGCTCAAGGTCACACCGGCCAGCAGAATTCTAAGCCCGCCAGCCTATGCTAGCTGGCTCGACTAGGCTCTCCCCATCCGGTGTGCCCAGGCCATCAATTGCATCCAATTGCTGCTCCTAATTCTCTTGCTTGGACTGCAAGGTAGCGCCTCTTCTCCGACTCTTCCCTCACTCTTGCGGCTTTTTTTTACTTGGTGAAGAAGAACGCTGCTGGCGGCCGATAGGATGCCAAAGCTCTACCCTTGCTGCTGGTGGAGGCAAAGTCTTGGGTGCTACTCGCATAGTGCGCTGCTCTTGGCCGTTCCAAGAAGACTACTCCATTGGCTCGACTGCATGGAAGTGAAGTCATTTGGCTGGAATCGGTGGTTGAAATTTGGGCCAAAGACGGTTAAAAAGATACGGAAAGAAAGAAAGTCGTCATGTAGTGACGTTAGAATAGACATGGTGTTCTGCCATGGGTCACTAGGAGAGTTGAGAAGGTCATCCTCGTTGGTGGTCGGACTAGAGTTGGTGGAGTAAAATACTCAGAGGTGAGCAACACCATGTCCAGATTGTCCGCTAGTGTTGTTGGAGCCGGGTTGGTCTGCTTTGTCGGTGGTGCAGACTAATAATATAGGGGTTGTTGCTCCGCATGAAGAGTTTGTTGTCCACCTAGCAGGTTGTGCTGGCGTTTGTCATAGTCAGGTTGGTAGTTTCCTATATGTCAAGTCCCTGGTCTTGTTGGCGGCCTTCGTCGCCTAGTTGGTCATTGCTCTCCTCTTTGTTACTGTTGATCACTAAGTTTTGTAACAATATCAGGTCTATCCCCTAATCTTCTTCTTCTTCGTCTAAGTTGGAAACGACGATGTGCACGTATAACTTCCGGTTGGCGTCGAGGTAGCGGTTGTAACGGATGGAATGTCGTGCGTTGAAGTTTATTCTGTTGTTGAGGAGTTGTATCCTCTCTCGCAATTGTTCGCGAAGGGTGTCCTTTTACCTTTGAAGTTGAGCCAACATACTGTCACGTCGGTCGGAGTACGTTATTCTACCATTTGGAGTATCTTAAATCATAACTTGTTGTCTCGATTTTCACCCAGATATGCCTTCTCCATTCCTTACGAGAGCAAATCCGGATTACAAAGTCTCCGTTACTTGGGATTCTATGAAGTACAAAGCAAAGTCCAATTCGATCGGTAAAAGAAATCACACCCTTTTCGAGCCAAAACTGGGTTTGACTCTCCTCCCTTCTATCTGGGTAACGAGATCTAGTTCTTAGTCGGACCCGGTTTCTCATCCGTGAAAAATGTTGCTTTAGTTTGACCTCTATATACACCTGAGAGGGATTTTCCTATGTTTATGAAGTATTCTAGATTAATGCACCGAGTTCACCCTTTGATTTATGTAACCAAAAGTGTCACCTATTCCCTCTTCTTCTTTTCCTCTCACCCGGTTAGGTGATCTCAATTTCTGACGGAGTCTTGAGAGCCTCGCTTCGGTAGGAGGTGAAGATTAGTGCAGTGGAATTTTGGCGCCAACAATCATCATTAATGACTTTGCCACCGGCATTTTCAAACTAGAAGGCGTGGTAGTTTCTTAGGGCGCATTTAGAGCATCCGCGCCCCTACTCGCCCAGGGTCTAACACACGCAATAAGTGGATGAAAAATGCTCATGGCTCTTCAAAAATGCCTCTTGACTCTCTACTTTGGCGTGTCAAGAAATGGCCCTCCAAATCTAAGTTTAGTTGACCAAATCTGACATTCTACTTGCTATTGGTGCATTGACTATTTCACATGCACTTTTGGTGCTTGAGGGACCTTTAACGGTGGGGGAGTGTGATTTCAAGGGCTCTTCAAATATAGATGAGCATTTTTAGCGAGTCAACTTCAGCGAGTAGGGGTGGAGATGCTCTTATAATGATAAGTCATCCTACCTTCTTCCGTGTGATAACGAGGCCTTGGCAGAGACCATACACACGCCTTCACATGCTTCTCATGAGGCATGGCCCCTAGGTAGGACCCATTCCGTCTGTAACTGGGGCGGGAAAGAGCAGGACGGAAGCCGTGGCACGCACGCGGATAGTCTGTACAAATGTCTGCAAATATCTAACCGTCCAGAATATCGACGGTGCCGATGCAGATCTAGAAGCTTCCTCGGGGGCCTAAAGGCGCGTCACGGCCTCACGGGTTTGCAAGCATGGCATTTTGAAGCGGTGCGATGCGGATCTACGGCTTTCAAGGAACGACACGGGAATAGGGTCGTCTCCTACTATAGGCCGTTTCTTTGCTGACTACTCCCTCTTTCCGTCTTCTCCTGCTCCACGCCATGTTCGTGCCTGTTAAAGCAACCCCTGCTTTTATTCCATCTTCGGGATGTAGCGAGGTGTCCTTTCTAATGACCTCTTTGTGCTGGTGTAGAAGCGCCGACGGTACGCGTTTACGTGCGACGCATGGGTAGCAGTATTGAGCAACCGCTTTGTATTGGAGAGATGGAGGAGCGACTTCTGGAGTGCGGCCTCAACGAACTCGTTTACGGGCGTTTGTTCCACGTTGCTGCATGGAGGCCTTTTCGATGGAGTTATCTTCTGTCGTGTGAAGAAGATGGCGGATGACATGGAGCGGTGTACGCTGTTCCGGATTACAACCATGGGTGCTTCTGAGAGTTCCTCCTCTGGAAGATTGTTGTGGTCTCATAACATTGTTACGGTGAGGTTCTCTTTCATTCGTTTTATCTTTGTGATGCTATTTCTTCGGTTACTTCATTGTGGTTCATGTCCTAAAAGGTCGATGGCATTCCTGCTTTGGTAGCATAAGGCGGAACCTTATGATATATCTTGTGTGTGCCAGGTTTCAAGGAACCGGGACGTTTGTGTTCGAGGCATCTTTTTAGTGTGCGTCGCTTTTTATGGGGAGCGTATGGAAAGTTCGGACAAGTTTTTCTGGTTTTAAAGAGTTGACGGCCGCAGTCTAGCCATGGTTGAACTGGAAAGTTACCAGGCAGATTGTTGAGTCGCGAGACCTTGCCCTTATGGGTGCGCTTACGGGGCAGGTCTCACTCTTAATAAAAAAAAGTATTACGTGGTGTAGGGGGGATTGATCCTCCCGCTGGTGTTGTCTTGGTCGCGCATGGTGTTCGTGTCGTTAACGTTTCTTGGATGCATTCGTCTCCTTACTACACGACGTGAATGTGTTAGCGTGTCGAAGGCTCTTTTGATGCGAGGCGTTATGACCAGAGTATTGGTGGTGGAAGTGGAGGCAGCATGTGAAGAATTATTCTGTTTGTGGAGTACATATGTGTTTGTAGGAACTGCACGTCTTCACATGCTGTTGGAGCACAAGCACATGATCGTGTTCCTGTCACTAGGCGATCATTTCTGGGCACATACACGCAGTACGACTTGGCACCCGAAGACTGACCACACCTCCACATTCTTGTCACATCAGTTTGATGCTCTTTTAACCGATCACTCGTAAAGAGGTGCACCTGCCCTGACATCCCTGAATGTTCTGAAGTTGCACCATGTCGACATACCCTCACCGACCACTGAGGTAGCGTCTCGATCCTCACTTGCATTCTGCACTCATTTGAATAAGCATCCAATGAATCAGAGTTTGCAGTATCACTCGTTGATTGTGGCAATCCTGTCCCGAGCACACAGTTGAGCAACACGTCATCTTGATTGCTAGTAGTTGATTCTTTTACAATCTTCCATCTCCATCGACTGCTCTTTTCCCTCTATTCGTTCATTCTGTGACCTCCTGGGTCGTTTCTCAAGTGATTGTAATTTTACAAACACATGATTGCTCCCCATTTATTTTGAAGTTCATATGTCCTTCAGTGAGGCAGCGCTGAAGTTTTATTTTTGCATGTCTTGTTATAAACGATACATCTCCTCGATGGATTATATATTTTTACTTGGTTCACATAGAGATTCTTTGGTAGGATGTAGACAGGTGTGTAGAACTGTAGTCAGTCGAGGATGGTGCGCTGCTTGCAGTTCAAGCTTGCATCAGGCTTTGGTAGTGAGACATTCAGAATAGACTTAAATCAATTTGCATAGGAAGCTTAATTTGTTGCTGAAGGAGGATATCTTTGGAACCTGTACAGTCGAAGGTCGAACGGCGTTCGTGGAGCAGTAATGATAAAGCGACTTCTTGGTTAAGCAGCACAGCTTATTTTGTATTGATAGAGGTGTTCATTTGTTTGATCATTTGTACTGAAGGACATCTGGACGAAGGATGCACTCAGTCTAGGTACAGACATTTTCTGTAGCGGTTTCGGCGATTCAAGCATGCGATTTCTTCAACACATGCATACAGAATTATGTTTTACGTCAATTCCTTGTGTTACATCGAGCTTGTAGCGAGCTTTGAATACATCATCGTATGCTCTCTTATACAGAAGTCGCAGATGTTTCTGCACATCATGGTTTAGTAGCTCTTTCAATTCCGCTGCAGATGTTCCTTCCCAACATGGATTAGTAGCTTTTGACTTTTCAAGGTTAGGATTTTTTTTTTTGAGGAATATTTACTGCATGAATAGATATGCGCAGTGGTACTCTATCCAAAGACAGGCGAAGTTTTTTTCGATTTTCTAATGAAGAGTCCTGTGGTGGTGAGTTTATGTTTCCGTATGCAGGGTGGAGTGTGAGCAGGCTCTGGACGGGGTCTAAGCATCGTCATGATGGATGTTGAATGTTTAGCATCGGTTTTGCACGATTTAGATCAGGGGCTATGAAGACATGGTGGGCGTCTGAACGCTGCTCTACACGATGTTGACGGTGGAGCAGGTCTCTCAGCTTGGTAGACGCAGAGCTAGACGGGCAGTGCTGTTTCCGCAGAGACGTCATTGCTCTACCTCAGGCAGTACTTCATGCTTTCTGTGAAGTAGCCACCCCCGTCAGGAAGTGCATTATCTTGAAGCTGTCATTTAGATGCTCCTCGAACGAAATGTATGAGCTTGTACATGACGAAAACATTCCTGTCGGCTGGCGGCAGTGATCACTTCACTTTTGGAGTGGTCACAAGGGTTCGACTCCTTTGGAATGATTATAGTTTGTTGGCCTTACCAACTGCTTTGTACATCTGAATTCAAATGCTGTTGAACTTCTACACTTGAATTATTCTGGGTGTACGCCAGTAGAAACATAAAATTACATCTTTATGTTTTTGAGCATTGCGCATCCATATGTCGAATTTTCAGTAGATTGTTCAACACGTATCATTCCGCAATCTGTGAAGTTGAAGTCATCATCAGTTGCAATCAAGGATTACAATTTGGCATAACGTTGCAGAAGTAGGAGTTGTGTTCTTGTCAAAACAGTCGTAACCAAAAGAAACCGAAATTGTACTACAGCACCGAGGAAAGTGATGATTGCGAGGTGCTTCTGGTGTACAGTGCATCTTGCGCAGATTGGTATCCTTGAATCTGGTATGTATCGTGTCCCTCGCCTGAATGAGTACCCCTTGTTAACCTTTCGGTCCCCTGAAACTGTAGCGGTTGCATCCACCGTGGAGGCGGCAGTGTCCAAGGAGCTTCTAAGGGCCATACCACATGGGAGGAAAGGCAGTGAGATGGAAGTTTCGTATTGGTTCTAATGAGCAAGTGGTTGCCACATGAGAGGAAGAAGGAAGAGTGGCAAGAGTGACATGGAGCAACTTTTTAGCTTTGGATTTGCTTTGGTTGTTGCTTCGGGATCTACATGGCAATGACATGGCACATGGGAGGCACTTGAAAACTACCAGGCACTAGTGCCTGGAAGTCGACCTGCAGTGGAGAAAATTCAGGGGAAAAGAGGATAATCGTTGCTACAGCGGCAGCAGGCAGGGGCGGCCTGCCGATGGTGTGGCAAATGCCTAAGTTAGTTATGATGTTGATGCACGGGTTGATTATGTGTCTCAGAATTTCTCATTCTGGGGACGGTTTATAGGTTACAGCTCGCCTAGACTCTTCACCATAGCTCTAATATAGTTTGAGTAATTTAGTGAGGTACACCATCATCATGGTGTTCGAGTGTATCCTACGGGTGTCCCCTACCTCATCATGGTGTTCGAGTGTATCCTACGGGTGTCCCCTACCTCGTGATCAGTTTTGACATAAATTAACTCAAACCAAGAATGTTGAATGTTTTGGAAAATTGGGATTTATTGTAATTGTCGAAATTATGAAGCCTTATTGCTTTATGTAAAAAAAATATACTTGTTGTTTGAAATGGCAAAAATTCAAAACTGAAGTAGGAAAATTTAAAATTTGAGATATAGAAATAAAATTGCTTTAAATTAAAAATACAACTCATACTTAAACCAAAATAAAAAGTTTTTATCTGAAATCAATACTTATAATATGATAATGGTAAATACTACATCATTGAGAGACTCTAGACTCACTTCTCTCTACCTAGATTTGCACAAAGAAATTAGTCAGATTTGCTTCAATGTTTTACAATTGTACCTCCTTGCTCTCTTACGCACAACACATACAAAGTCAAGAGCTCCGCTCAACTTCCAAAGGGTATGTGCATTAGTCTATTTGACAACCAACGCGAGAGCAGATGCTACGAGACGAGAAGAAGACTGTTGTGAAGTGTTCCTCAGTCGAGGAGGAGTGTTGTGATGAGCGACCTCGGAACCTTCTAGAACCTCTTACTTAGATCTTACTCTCTGGTTAGTTCAAGTTAAGTTAAAGTATATAGTAAAAGTATCGCTCTTGCTTTTTGGTGCTAGACTTTGAATTTAGGGTTATTTTTTCTTTGTTTTTTGCTCGTGATGTCTTAATCTCGTTGCTTTTGTTAGATCTCTTTGTTTACTCATGTGTTTCCAGATCCACCGTCGACGTTGCTCATAACCTCCTACTTGATTCTTCACGTTCTTCTGTCATTAAAGAAGATCCTTTCTTTGTTCTAATTTAAATTGCTTTCGATTGTTTCGAGCGCTCTTTGTTTTTCAGTTAAAACCCTCGTTCTGATCACCCCTTTTGACCTATTACAACAAAGACAACCCACCCCAAACAACAAACATGGACAATGATCATTCTTCAAAGTTTTTTATTTTTTATTTTTTATTTTTTATTTTTTTTTTATTTATAAATTTTTTAAATCCCGGTTAACTCACTGTAGCGCATGTGATGGAGCGTATTTCTCGTCGCTCTCGATATGGTGACCTTTCGAGCGTGTCCTCACCATTAGTATGACCCCAGAAAACGCTGAAAGGACAAAATAAACATGTTGGTCTAGTTCAAAAATTGTGGTGATTAAATATTGAATCTGTGAACTAATTTTCAGTGGCAAAGACAAGTGACTTTCACGAAGAAGATGGAGTATGAGATTCATCACACTAAGTATGTAGATTAGTGATAGATGAAGAATAGTGTTAATTGCAACACTTACCCCAAACACTCATTATCAACATGAATTACTATTAGTGTTGGATTGGGTTTTGTATTAGGGTTAAGGCTGCCTCTAAAGTTTAACATTTTTCATGTAGATTTGACAGTGAAACTTGCAACATGGATTTGAGAATTAAGGCATGTTCTCTTGTTTCTATTGTGAACATATACTTATACTTTTGAGAGGGATTTGTAGACTTGATCGTTTTGTGCTCTTGAATGGTTCATTCTTACCGTAGAAGAGGTGGAGGTGGCCACCTTGAGCAAAACTAAGAGCATCGCTTATGGTCTTCCCCTAAACCTCCCTCCAATCCGATAAGCAAGAGCAACTTCAAATAACCATAACCACCACCTGAAATAACCAAATTCCATGAAACTAAGACCAAAGTGGCAAAGTGTCTCAAATATTGTAAATGTTGTAAAACTATCTCTTTCATCCTATCCAAGTAGTACAAAAAAATCCATGCACAATGATTGCACTTGAAAATGTAAATGCAACTTTTTCAATAAGAGACCATGTCAAGGCTTCTTACGCCAACTCAATTCAATGAATTTGTGCCCACATCTATTTAAAGGGCATCAAAAGAGGTTTTGAAATAAATATTAAGAATCTTGCTTAACAAACCTTATCATGTGAAGGTCTCCATAAGAGCTAAATGTCGATATAGAAAAGTAAGTATAAAGATGCTAGAGTTAAAAAATAAATTTACACTATTTTTGGGAATTTTTTATGTATTGGTATAGAAAGTGCAGGGCCTTTCTTACATCATAATTTGCAACTTGGATAGATTATACAAACCTAGTGGTTATTTGAAAATAGAAGGGAAATTATATCTTATGGCTCTAAACGAAAAGTTTTTAGAGGGCATTGTATATTTCTATATATATAAAAGAACACGATTACCTGCTAGCGATCCTTTGCAGGTTGCCCAACCTGATGCAACCGGTTTTCTTTGTTTGCCCTTGGTGATCCTTCCCGGTAGTAGGGTGGTTTGCCCATGAGAGTATACACGGTATGAAGAGTTTTGAAGATTTTGAAGGATTTCCGTAGGTGGTACTTGATTGTTATTAAGAATTTATTAAATCTCATTAACATAACAAGAGTCGAAGGGACAAGGAATGTGGAACATGTAAAATGGAGCAAAGTAAGGAGTAAAGAGGAGATCAAGGGAACATGGAACAAGAACTAGGAATTGGGCACGGAGAATGGGAACAAAAACAAATAATGAGAACCATGAATGTATGATAGGAACTGGGAACAAATTATGGAAATCGGGAACAAATGATGAAACCAAGAAGGGAAATTGGGGGATGGCCGGACGGGGGAGCCGGAATCGGGAAGAAAGGATGGAAACCACGAATGGGAAATTAGAGGTTGGGAGTGATTAGTAAAATTAAAGTGAATGGGGAACCAGAATAGAACAGAGCAGCTGGGAAGTAGGGATCCATGGAATGAAGGATTTCATAAAATTCTCATAAAGCAAGGAGATACAATCAACGAGAGAATCAAGGATGGGGGTCAGTTCTTGAGGAGCACCAAATAAAAAGCTCATTCATCGGGATGAGGGGGAGAAATTAATCAAAGACATGCATGGTCATGGCCATTATCAGTTGGTCATGTATACACAACATGAAGAGTAACTGTTCTAAAGATTTTGAAGAGTTCTCTAAATGGTATGTGGTTGTTATTAAGAGTTTATTAGATCCCAATAATAAAAATACAAGGAGTTAAAGAGACAAGGAATATGGAACATAAAAATGGGAGCAAAGAAAGAGTCACTTGAGGGGAGATCAAGGGAACATCGGAGGGGAACCAGGAATCGAGATTAAAGGATAAGAATTACGAAAGGAGGATGAGAACTACTAACAAATAATGAGAACCAAGAACGAATGATGGGAACTACATACAAATGATGGAAACTAGGAACAAATGACGGAAACCAAAAAGGAAAGTTGTTGAAACACAAAAGAAATGATGAGAACGGGGAACGGGCCAAAGCATGGGTAACCTAGAAAAAGGGAACGTAGGACATGCTATAAATCTTTAAAAGTAGAAAGACCATGGACTAGGACATCAAAAGGGCCGATCAATTTTTTTTTAAAACATGTAAAAAACTAAAAATTTAAACTCAGGTATAAAAAGAAATACGTAGTTGGAGGATTCTCAATAGGGTATAATTATTTTTTATACCTAGGTCTGGATTTTTTACATGTTTTCATAAATTTCAATCTTACCTTTTTGATGTCCGTGTCCGGAGGACACGGGTTAGGACTTGTATTGAATAAATGAGCCCACCTTATGGCTTCCCTTTTATTGAGAAGGAGATACGCTTCACATTTGATAATCTTAACATGACCAATATGAGGTTTTAAGAGGTGCACCTTTTCATCGCCCAAGATATCGACTAATGAACCCTAAACTAACCCTAAACCCTAAACTTTGAAGTATGAATAAACGGCATGGATTTTAGTGAAGGTAGCTTTTCTTTTTGGGTTTTCAAGCATGGGGCAGGTTTTACCATTGTAAAGCAATTATGAGAAATCAAAAACAATATTTTATGAACTTTTTTTTTACATAAGGATGATCTTAAGATGAAATTTAACAAACTTTGTATCTGGAAGATTTTTGATTCAACTACTTTTGATATCGGATTTTCAATGATATTTCTACAATGAAAAAAGTGAAAAGTGCATATTTTTTAAGGAGCTATAGCTCCTTCATCCAATTTTGGATTTCAACTTTGTTTTTTGGAGTAGGTTCCAAATAGAGTCTAGTTTGATTGAGAAAAACTTTGGCCAAATCAAAGGTGTTTTGAAGAGAAGGCAAGAATTTGAATGCAAGGGGTAAGTTTTAGATTTGGACTCTTCTTCCTTCGTAAATAATTTGGCAGTTTACCCTTGCAAGGCTAATATTTGTGCCAAGTTTTTTTTTTTTGTGAATCATGTTTGTCCAAGAATGTTTCTGAAATGAGGTTGGACAACTTTGTAGTTGGTGAATTTTTCATTGCAATATGTTTGTTAATAGCATTTTCACTTTAAAGTCAGAATGTTGAAATTTCGTGTTTTTTTTTAGTACTAATGTGTTATTATCTTGCAATCTATTAGGCCTCATGGCTCCAAATTTTATCCACATGACCTGCAACAAGTATACAATAAGCTTGTACGATTGAGATTTAGGTAGTTTACCTTCAATTTTATCTATGATGCTTTGCAAAAAACTATGTTCCTAGGCTCTGGAGCCCCCTTGGGCGTTTAAAGGTTATCTACAAGACTACAAAGTAGTAGACGGCTTGGGATCACCTCTTAATGTACAGTGGGATACACTTTGCTTACGGATTCCTCCTGATTGGGAGTATTTGTGAAAAGTTTGAAAGTTGATTGTGAGCTCAAAAATGATCAGAATTGAAATTCGTAAAGTGGGTGGGAATCACATCAGAGTGTACTACAATACTATGATCAAATATAAATTCTTCTTTGTAATGCAATTTATCACATTACGATTACTTTATACACCATCCACCATTGACTGCTTCTACTTTTTGTTTTTTGTTTGATATACATTTCAATTGCAAGTTTAAAACTAGCTTTGGAAGTTGTTCTTAAGTACTTAGGCACATACTTAAATATTAAAAGGAATATCCTCTCTTGACTTTTTTTGGTGATGAAGTGGTTTCTTATGAGTCTCTAATAAAAACTCAAAATGGAAATTGAATCTTCTTTTGAACTTGGCAAGAGTAATATAAGAATGTAATTTAGGCATGAGAGTTATTACTCTAATAGCCTCTAACCATCCTCCAAGGATATTTGTTGGTCTTTCAAAAACATATGTAATTGTGTAAAAGGCTTTCATATGTTTTGGGTAAAGTTTACTGGTTAGTAGGACTTACTAAGAAATTTCTCCAAGTGAATATAAAATAAGAGGTATATCAATGATACCACAAATATGTGCCTAAGTACCTCAGGAACAACTTCTGAAGCTAGTTTCAAACTTGCAATTAAATTGTATATTTTAATAAAACAAAAAGTAGGAGTAGTCTATGGTAGATGATGTATGAAGTAATAGTAATATGGTAAATGAAATTACAAGGAAAAATTGATATTTTTCATAATATTTTAGTACACTTTGATGTGATTTCAACCGACTTTACAGATTTCAATTCCGATCTTTTTTGAGCTCACAATGAATTGTCAAACTATTCACAAATACTCCCACTGGGGAGGAATTCGTAAGCAAACTGTACCCCACTGTACAAGTAGACGTGATGTTCCTAATTACTTACAAGATTGTTACAAGAATTGCAAATACTTACATCAACTTCTAATTGCGCAATCAAAATATTTTTCATAATTATTGTCCATCAATCCATTCTTAGGGACTGCCTAAATTAACCCCTAAAGATCCACAATGTTTTGGGAGCTTGAAATCCCAACATCGACCACTATGTACCAATGCGGGTACGTCCAATATTTTGGAAATTTTTGATAACTTCAACCGTAGGATCTTGAAGTAGACTACCATAGGTAGTAGTGTGAAAATTTTCAACCGTTGGATCATCACTCGATGTGAGATCATAACATTTGAAGTTGACTGTAAATTTTTTTTGGCCTTGACTGTAAAAGCCGAATCGGTGGCCGTGGTCGTTTAGGGGTTGAAAACAATATAACAAAAATCAACATTTGCTTTAAATATACTAGTATGTCGTCACGGCTTTGCCACACCTATTGAAATACTTTGACCATGCCCCTCTTGTATCTCTGCTAGATTTAAAATTACATTATTTTGTAATTTCTAGTAATTTGGGAGCTCTAATTACTTGGAGATTCAATATCTTGGGATTCGTCGACTCTATTCGATCGTTGGCTGCACTTCTATAGAAAACTTACTTTTAACAATAGCTCATGGGCCCCGGTTTCTAAGATCATAATGTCACTCACGCACTGACTAACAAAACAAACTATCTCCCTCATACAATGAATGTAGTTTTTCAAATTGCTCTTCTATAATAAAAAGCAACTTTTGACTCGAACCAAAAAAATAATCTTATAGGATTTATTTGAAGTTAAGCACAGTAAAAAGTACTCACCATTTTATTTTTTTATTAGAGGCCTCCCCTTGCAAAAACATCCTATGTGATGCGAAGTGGGAAAAGAGATTGTATGCTTAGTAAATTAGTAAAAGCTCACAATCAAGTGAATTTCTTATATTTTGTGCAATTGATTTGGTTGCAAAGCTCTAAATAATCCTTTTATTGCATTAGAATTACTTGAAAAAATGTATATTTGTTTTCAACTACTTATTATTTTGTCTATCAATCCTCGATTCTGGTAACATAGCGTTATTCCGGTTTTTGGGTGTTTAAACATGGGTTTTAGTGGATTTTGGAATTTAAGGGAAAGTATTTCTAAATTACCATGTCTTTTGACGATATTTTTTGAATGGCCGTTCCAAAACAACAATGTTTTTGAAGTGTAGTTGAGAAATATTGCGGTTTGACTACATTCAAAGGTCAAAATCCATAAAAGTGTGATTTGATGGAATTTTTGGTGATAATACAAAAACCGATTGATATTTTTGGAGAACATGCGTAATGTTAAAAAACGCTTCATTTTGTAAGTATAAATATTTCGGGACTCTAGTTCAGAAGTACGCTTACAAAATGGCATGTTTTAACACGGGACCAATATCGCACATTAAGGCTTTGGGAGAATGGCACAAAGAATACCCCCATTTTAACGGAAATGGGTTGTAGATTAATTTTATCCAAGCATGGTATTGATTTTCATGACATTCAGCGGAATTGATTTCTATGTAACTTCTTCCTATGTATACCATTGCTCGTTCGATATATATACTGAATGAAGTCTACATATATAGTGTTTGTTGTTGTCATGTGTAGTATTTACCTATACATAATCCAATTAATACACTATTCTATGATTGCTTGCATCATATTTTTAATATATTATGTGGTGACATATTCTCAAGTGCATTCATTCACTTCTTTATTCCAAATTGTTGCATAGAATTGATTAAAAAACTTACCTTCCAAAAAAATGAATCTAATGCAAAAAATTGGAGACTACTTTACGAGAAGTATATAAGTATACAATACCCACTTCCAACAACACCTCATGCGACCCGATGCGATGGTGGTTTCACTAATATAATTTCACAAAAGAAAAAAAAAAAACACATGCCTTAAATAATAAAGAAGACGTCCCTACTAACCGTAAAGAGTCGACTCTATGGTTTTAAATTTTTTTCCCAAAGCTCTACAATGCCACTAAGACATGTGAGTGTTCAACTTGGAGCAACTTCACCCATACATTGAAAAAGCAAGATTGGACCTTTGGTAGCTTATGAGTATTTACTACCCGACCTTCGGCCCTAGGCATATAAAAAGTTGATAGCTCTGACAAAATCACTCTTGAACCAAATTATGTTGTCCCCTTTTTTTCACTAATTAAAGAACCGCAAGAATTTTCCTTCTTACCTTCAACTGAAAACTTACCACTTTATGCACCTTTGGAGCTACATTCACAATTTGGAAGTTTTAAGTAACATACTATTTATGATGATGTGTATGACTAAAGCTTGGAAGGTTCCAAGAGGAAACGGTAGGTTCACTTACGTTTTAGAGCTTATTTCTATTTATAATCCTTAAAGAGCACTTTCCACTATATGGGTGCAAAATATTCTCAACTATTGTCTTATTAGTTACTGCAAAACTACATCAAGTGGATCATGTCTTTTGTAATTGGTGGGTCAACAAATAAATTATTGAAGCGTCAGGGTGTTACTTGGACTTCCAAGTTAGGGTGTACAATCTATCAATCTCTTGTGATACCGTTGTGATAATTTATTTTCTTGCTTTTTTTTTATTGTTGTCTTGTGTCTTGATTGCAAATTGCACGTCTATTCTTAAACCTTTCAAGTTTCATACAAGTTTAAAAATTAGGTTCCTTTTCATCCTTGTGTGATCTATGTTATGTTGAATTCTAAATATGATTTCTTGTTAATTGATTTGATTGCATACTTCACATGTTACAGTAAGCATTTTTTTCTCTTTCTTTTTCGTGTAACAATGATGGCGACCAATCCACAATCTGCTAAACCACAAGCGCACAAGAGGTGGCTTGAGTTGGACGAGAAAGATAGAAAGTGGAAGAAGTTGTAGTGCAATCAAGTGAAAATGTGTGCTTACTACGAGAGTTTAGCAATCGAGGTGAATGAAGTTTGGTGTGCGGAATTGTTTCAATTGCAATTGAACACGTTAATCATACTAGCTCACGTGACATCGTAGGTGTAGTCAATGGCAACGAGATCCCATTTTGTAGCGAGCATCTGGAGGAGATGATGCATTATATCATGGACGACATTACCGAAGTTGAAGAAAGCCTCTGTCCACGCCCTGATTTTGGATCGTCCTTTGAAGTTGATCGAGACGAGAAGGAAATGTTTGATCTTGATGTGATCTCCGAGCTGAGGCCTATGTAGGGTGTCCGCATTCGAGGTTTGTTTTCCAGCATGTGGTTTTTCACAAAGGTGAAGTTTGTTTCCAAGAGAAAGCTTGAACTTGTGAAGAAAGCTTGAACTCATCATGCGTGCGGATGCAGGAGAGATTGTGTATTGGGCTCTTATTCTGAAAGTTTCGTTCAAGAAAGTCTTCTAGAATCTGATGAATGATCCATGTGCATGTGATAGTGCAATTGGGCCATTTCTTACGAGCTACTCAAAGGAAGAGAAGAGATCTCTCGATTAATTGTGAAGAAGAAGTCTCGCCCGGTTGTGAGGAAGAAATCTCGCTCAGTTGTGGAGGATGACCCTTCCTTGCTTTTGGGGATACCTCTCGCCCGCTTTTGGAAGATACTCCTTCCGCGGCTACGGAGAATATCCCTCGCCTTAGTATGGAGGAGATCTCACTTTAGTATGGCGGATACCGTTTGCCCGGATACATAGGAGAATTTTTGCTTCTGTATGAAGGATACTCTTCGCCCTGTTTTGAAAGATATTTTTTGCCTTGTTGTGGTTCATTACTCTTGCCCCGTTGTGAAGGATAATCTTTGTGCCGCTATAGAGGACACCCCTCGTGTCGTTACTACTACAATTTGAGGGGGTTTGCAACGTTTTCTTCTCAAACATTGCTAAAGTTCAGCAACGTTTTGGAACTTACTTGAGCAATGTTCTCAAAAAAATAAGCAACGTTATCTAATCACCAAGCAACGATATTTACAATCTAGTTGAGAACGTTTCTTATTTTCTTGAGAATGTTGCTCAAGCAAGTTCTAAAACATTGCTAAACCTGAGCAATGTTTACTCAAAATCAATGTTTGTGGCGTTGCAAACCCCCTCCTTTTTAGTAGTATATAGAGTACACCCGTCGTACCTTTGACCTTTCTAGAGTACACCCCTCGCACAGCTATGGAGAATACCCCTTGTGCGGCTATAGAAGATATCCCTCGCGTGGGTATAGAGTACACCTCTTGTGCGGTTGTAGAAAACATCTCTTGTGTGGTTATTAAGGATTCCCCTTATAGAATCCTTGGACTTTTGCGAGATATCCCTCACCATGTTATGGAGGATAATTCTTGCCTCATTCAAGAGGATACCCTTTGCCCCATTGTAGAGGATAAACCTCACTCCGTTTTGGAGGATAATGCTTGCTTGGTTGTGGAGGATAAATCTTACCGAGTTGTCGAGATGAGAGCTATTGAGCTAGAGAAACAACAAGACGCCGGGAACGACAAAAGAAACAACAAAATGGTGAGGGGACTCTAGGAAAACGACAACGCACTCTTGATGATGTTGGAGTTATTCCCACATGTACAGATGCAAATTCCGAGATTCTTGATGTGGTGGAGAAGTTATTGAAAATCACGGATTGCCGGGTCCAAAATTAAGCCAATCGTATTATAGTATTGAAAGGCTTGTTGAAAGCAAAAGATAAGGATGATAATGGAGTTAGTTCTAATCGAGAGTACAAAAAGAGTTGAATGAGAAGAGCCTTGAGATTGCTTACTTGCGTAAGCAATTGGGTGACGTGCGGAACTAGTTGGTAAAGTATTCCAAGCAAAGTGCAATGTACAAGTTTAAGTCAGAGATATCTTAGGCAAGGGTGAAAAATGTTGAGGTAAGTCTCGAATTTATAAAGGCTGAAAATAAGAAACTAATGAATTTCATGGATCAATCTATAAAGACCAATGAGGAAGATGTCCCTCGTATTTAATTAGCACATGATCTAGTTGGTAGTGGTCCTCCGATGAAAATGGATGTAAACGAAGGGACATCACACGAGGAACGCTAAAGACAATCATTTTAAGTTGTATACATATACCCTTTCATGAGTAGTTTGGGAAGATTTTGTACTTAAGTATCATGTTGATTTCTTGTTGTTGCCAAATAATTTAGATGCCTTGTAATTGTTGTTAAATCTTTCTCAAGTTTATGTTGCATATTGATTATTCAATATATTGTTGGTCATTCAATCTGTTTATTTGTAATGAGCTTCATAAAAAAACATATCACAATCAAAGTGCTTAACAGTCAGATGGCGGGGACATTACTTATCAATAATAATGAATCAACACAACACTAACTCAAAAAAGCAGTTCACATTTGCAAAACACGAATAGTCAAGTCCCACTCTTCAAAAGTAAAATTAAAAACATGTAATTGGTGTAATGTGTGTGCTGGTGGAAGAGAAGAATCTATTCTTCACCGCTTCTCGGAGTGTGTTTCTGCGAGACGTGCTTGGCAGTGGGCGGTTCATATTATGCACGTTCTGATCAATGGTAGGACTGCTGCGGGACCTTGGCAAATGATGTCATGGAAACAAGGTATTTTCTCGGATGCCATCCCTAGGAAGTTTAACCAGGTGAAGCGGGTATGGATGGAACTGCGCACCGTTGTGTTGTGGGTGCTTTGGATAGAAAGAAACGATAAGATTTTTAATGGCACTAGCTGGACGCCAGAGGTGGTGTGGTCTGGCATCATCGATTACGGAAGAGTAGAGTGGAGCAAGGTCAAACAGAGGAGGATCTCCCATCCTGATCAAGCAGCGAGAGACTTTGACCAATTAGAGATAGAAGGGGTAGAGGCAAAGTTTTTGCCACCTTCAGGCTAGACTTGCCGAAGTGGCATGTTAGAGGTCCGGATGAAGGTTTTGTTCTGAATATGTCTTGATCTGTTTGGGGAGGATAGAGGGAGGGGTTGTGGGGTGGGCAAGCGATGACAATGCTTGGTAGCTTGGGGCGCAAGTCTTACTGCTCCCTGTGTTGTCCTTGCTTGGGGAGTTTTTCTCTGTTTTTTAGACCCAGGTCACATGTGACTGGGTTTTGTAAGTTGGTTCCTTTTGCAATGAAATGTACGAGTTTCATTTGTGCAAAAAAAAAAAAAAAAAAAAAAAAAAAAAAAAAAAAAAACATGTAATTGAGTGATGCAAACATATCATGGAGAATATGAGTGATTTGAAATGAAGTGTTTCCAATACCATCAAAAGTCCACAATTTCAGAATCAAACATTTGTTTACCAGTAATCTACAAACGTATTCCTTTCATACTCCTTCTGCTACCCAAGAGTGAACATCAACCACATTGCGGCAATGCTTGGAAATGCAATTGTTCATAAGATTATTTATTACACTTTAAACCTTGAACGAAATCAAACGTGTTGATGAAGATGATATATCTCGCACAATACACCTCTAAGTAGACACAAGAAAGAGATTATCTGACGCTGCTATGCATTCTTCAATAAAGCCATCTGAGGTTAAGGCACTTACGAAGTTAATCCTCAATATGATGAACATTGAAAGCATTCTTTAGTTGGTCAGAGTTGAAAGTTGTCTGGCATCTACAGTTGCTCATGACTTGAGCTCTAGTCTTCCTAGAATCCAACTCATGGTACGATTGATTAGTATCATCGACACAGTTCTTAACCCTTAAACGCCTAGCTATACGGATTTGGGCACCCCAGTATTGGATCAGAGCATCTTTTGCACTTGGGCATCATGAATAGTGCACTTTTTGAACTTGGGCATCATGAATGATCCAATCAATGATGAGCTTGCAACCTCCTACAAGTATTGTACAACCCCTACCTACCTACCACAATCCTTTCAAACCACAAAATCACTCATACAAATTGTGATTTGAATTCTAAAATTTCTCTTTTTGAATGCATCAGAAGAAGGTGACCAGTTTGACATCAAAATATAAGTGAAAAGTGGAGTTCATTGAGAGCTACAGAGGAGATTCTGTTGGAAACGGCCCCCTGGGGGCCGCTCAGACGTTTAAGGGTTAAGAATGGAGTACATAAGAGGGGTGCTTACAATGGTCAGCTTGTGGTGGACATCTCCGACCATGAGTATATGCACACCCAGAGGCATAGTTCGATGCCCAGATCTTCACATGGGTTCACTTAGAACACCACTTCTTCTTCCGTCCCTGGTTCCCAGTGCACTCGCTCAAAGTTCACTAGCTGCTTCAATGGCTCCTGTCCACGCCGCTTGATGGAGACTTTGCGAATAGCCACTGAGTGGCCAGTGGACCCTCGTTTCGTACCGATACCCTCGCATGCCCTACAATGCAATTGGATACACAAACAATCACTACTAGAACGGAGGGGGTTTGCACGCCACAAACGTTGCTTTTTAGTAAGCGTTGCTCCAAGTCTAGCAACAGTTTAAAACTTGCTTGAGCAATGTTCTCATGAAAATAAGCAAAGTTCTTTACCAGATTATAAATAACTTGGCTTGGTGATCGGAAAACGTTGCTTATTTTTTTGAGACCGTTGCTCAAGCCAGTTCCAAAATGTTGCTAAAACTAAGAAATGTTTGAGAAAAAAACATTGCAAACCCCCTCAAATTGTAGTAGTGAATATGAAAGTTAACGACTATAATTTTAATTATAAGATCCAATGTTACTTATAATGTGATTGTAGCATCATGAACAGTGAAAATGAGAATAGTTGGGTAGTATAGTTGAAATGAATCTTCTTCTTCACTAATCAAACAACAAGTGAATCACTGTTTCTTCTACTATTTAGATAGACCTGTGCAGGTATCAAGGAGAAGCACACCCAAAAAGTACTAAGATTATGTTCAACAGGAACTCGTAATCTTGTCTTCATGATTGCTAACCACGTTATGTGCTTCTCCTTGACAATTCCTTCCTGTGACATTGTCTGCTATAGAAAAATGTAGGTATGCAAGATTCAACAGTCTTCGATGTGTTCGTGTCCGATCCCATCCTACACAGATTTTTTACCAAGTACCTTTCTCGATACCACCTAGAAATGAACAGTTCACACTTAAATGTCATCGACACTTGTTAAACTCAGCAGTCCCCTATTCTTAGTAATCTACTTGTGTGCTATTCGCAAGCTTAACAACCACCACGTGGAAGTGTACAGATTCAAGTGAAACCGAGGGTAAGATCATAAGGCTTTGATCATAAGAAGGGATTTGATAGAAGTATCAAGATGTATCACCTTTCTCTTCATCGAGGCACTTGAGACCGGATTTCCTGACGGCCCTGTCAGAGTTACAAAGCTGTTGCCGTAAAGGAGGAGCCATGAGCGACTTGGGTGCTGTGAATCTGGAATACGAGAATTCAGAGTAGCTCAAACCATTCCCAAACTCCCAGATGGGAGTGTCGGTGAAAAAACGGTATTTTCGGTCTGGATAGCCCGCAGTCTTGTTGGGCTGCACTTTCATGTTGGACATGTCGATGTTGGTGTAGTTTTCGTGGTACCATTGCTGTGTTAAAGGAACTCCTGCCAATTCTAACAAACTAAACAGGTCAATTCTAGCACACACAAAAGCAGAAAAGCTATTAAAAAAACTGGCAGGATAAATCGATACCTGGGTTGACGGCTCCGAAGATGACATCGGCGATGGCTTGGCACCAAACATGCCAGGATACCCTGTCCACAGAATGCTATGAACCCGAGGGTCTTCATTAGCAAAAGAGACATCCAATGGCCCTCCGGAGAGAACCACAAGCACCACAGGGCGACCAGAAGCGGTCTCAGCCACAGTCTCCGCCAATTGTTGCTGATATCCTGGTAGGAGCAAAGTCAGTCGATAGCTTGCCTCCTTTTCTTGTAGTTGGCTTATTTCTACCACCAACACGACCGCATCTGGCTCTTTAGCGGCGCTGTCGGCTGCGGATATCAAATAGGAGGTATTGCACACCACATCGACACACCCTGGCTCGTAAACAATCTTTGCTGAGTGGTCTGAAAGCGCGATGATAGCTCCTGTAGAGGCGATATGAATTTGCAGCCAAGGAATTCGTGCACTCACCAACAATCCTCCTCTTGTACATTTTGCCACAACAACATCAGCTGGAGTGATTAGTAACACATTCCTTTTTGATGGTCTACTGGCCCGATTCCATATGCTTAAAAGCTTTAAGCAAGTCCCATTCCTCAAACAATAATCTTACATCTAGATAATAATCCACTAATAGTTCTATCAGTGGTATTCTTAGTTTTTTAATCAGTAGTTCACAGTAGCCCAGATACACAGCAATGGCACATACGAAGCCTCAAACTGGTAGTACACAATACCAGTAATCCAATCTAAATTCGTACATCCACTCTCTTTGTATTTTCAGATATATCATATCATGCGCATGTTAGGAAACAAAATAAACATGAACACTCTTGTGAAACAATTTCTTGATAAGTTTCCAAAGTGGATGTTATTTTATTCAATACATGTGTCCTTCAGACACAAAAATAAAATAAAATAGTATAACACCGAATTCGTTAATTTTGCACCCAAGAAGTGCAATGTACATTTGCAATCGGTTTTGACCAAAATCCCTAATTTTTTCAAATTGGTATACCAAACCAGTATCAATGTAGGTATCCTATCTTCGTCATGACAACGTACACTTAATAAATGTCATTGCAGCAAGCAAAACTTTTATACAAGAATTTTTAAAACGCTCATGAAATTTTATCAACATTTTGGTAAGAATCGTTCATATGAGAACATGCAATTATTGCGATTTCAAACTCAAATACATCATGACGAAAGAAAGCTTTCATTACTTTACTCCAAAAAAAACATTACATGCTTTCAGGTCACAAATCAAATATATATTTGACACCATCCAAATATATTAAAACCTATCAATGCAAGTCTGGAGGAGTTTTCGCTATTAACTCGACACTTTCAGATTGCGGTCGTTCCTCTCTGATGACAGGTGTAACTCCTCGCCCTTCACGTGGCCGCATCTCCCATGGAATCGAGGGGTCCGCATAATCCATTGCCCCTTCCGCCACCATAGCATCTATCACTCCAGATGGCACTCGTTCCAACCCTGAATTTTCCTCCAAAATAGACGATGCCTCCACAAAAGTATGGTTGCCTTCTTCACCAATGCGGCGAAACCTCACCCCCTCTGGATTGAAGTAGAAACCCTCATTCCCTGGGATCATTGCGTGCTCGGTGTTTGCCCATTCAAAAGGTGACTGCGAAGACGTTGTCTCTACTGGTAGCGGTAAATCCCTTGTAACCGGTTCTTGATGTGCTCTATGAATTGGACTATTACCAACAGCTTCTCCAATAATGCCCTCCCCCTCTACCAACTGACTTCTAGGTACCGCATCAAGTGGTCTCGGAGTTTCTTCTGCCCCTCCATCATTGGTACTTGCCGTCCTCATCCTTGATGCGTTCGTTGTTCTTGGTTGGGTATCATCATCTACTATTGCCGATTGTACAACCGTCTTCCGTCTTCTCTCCAATGGCTCCAAAGATTCTCGACTACGTGTAATCATCGGAAACATGATCATCACTATCATCTTCATCGGTTGTAATGAACCTTTCTTCTTCGATTCTTCTTCGAATCTCTTTCATCTCCTCTTCAATTTCATCTTCGATCCTCCTCTCGCATGTATTTGTTGAAGGTCCTCGCTCGTCCTCGCCAAATTTTGTGGTGGTGATTGTCTCATGAAGCCCTTGAATTCTTGTACTAGGGTATTGTACAAAAATATTGTTCGGGCTTGAGATTGATCAAGACAAAATTTGTTGCCCTTCGAATCCACCACAAGATCTCCGGAATGGATGTCGTAATCCCAAATGCCACCAACGTCCATTTAGGATGCAAATACGATTGAACAAGTCTACGCAATTCCATAGGATCTCTCTCTAGCTTGTCAACGCTTGAGGCACCCTTCCAAATTTGTCCAAGAGTCCGAAAAAGGGTTGGGAGTACATCTTTTTCTTCGGCAAATTCTTGATAGCTCAGTATCAACCGGGTGTTCCATCAACACTACAATATTTCCAAGCGCTTGTACTTTGCGTCAAACCCCGCCGCCCTCCTAAAATTCTTTTTGTAATCTTTTAACGGTGTCTCGATTGGAACGCCCAAATCCCTCTCACGCACGTCATTCCTTCTATGTCACCCGCAACATCCCGCATCTCGTCGCCATAGGTTTCTCCCGGTGGAAATAAAAGACTATAGTCCACCTTAAAATCTTACTCATCCACTTTCGTGCCTTACGGCACGCTTTTGTATTCTCCTCTTGTCCAAGCTTTGTCCCGCCATCCATACTCCCCTTCGACAATCGAATACCCACAAACAAGGCATTTGCATTTCATGGTATTCATCACTAAAGAATCTGGAACTGCCTCTGATTGGAATCGTTCCCACACTATGGTCTTCATCTCCTTGCTTGACATCAACTCTCCAATCCCATCGGAAATTTCCTCTTGATCTCCCTCTTATTCCCAAACCTTCGTAACCTCTACCACCAACATTCACGTCTTGAAAATGTTGTTTCACATGGGCGTTGATTTTCTCTCCAAATTTAACCAAACTCCCCATGGTTTTCACGGATGGCATTGACCAAGTATTCTTCATGTCTTTGTCTATTTCTCTGCAAGCGCTTGAAAACTGTCTTGCCTTCTCTCCGCTGCATCACACAAACATCTATGTTGTAAAAATCTTCCATGGATGTTGGGTGCTCCATTCCTTTAGATACTATCAACCACCGCAATGCATTTTGAACTGCGCGTCGACGTTGTAGTCGATCTACTATCCATTCGAGAGTTTGTTTTTCCATAAAACCCCTATGAGCCCTATTGAAATAGAACTTCTTAAAATTCCTCTTTCCATTTACAATAGGTTTAGCTACCATCTCCTTAGCCAATTGTAGGTACTCCTCAGGTGGTACCCTTGTTAAAGGCCTCAACCATGTTTTCTCCATCTTTGGTCTTTTTGGTCTTAGATCCCTCGTACTATCCAACCCCTTCCCCTTAGCATACTTCTTCCACTTTTTCTCATCTGCTTTACTATACCATAAACAACCATCTTCGTAGTCTTTGCACACCTCCAAAATAGCTTTGTAGCATTCTTCATTCTCGTTCCACGCATGCCTAGTCCAATCCAACATCCGTTTTGCCACTAGTCCCAAAGGCTCCCGTGAAGTCATTTGTACGCTAAGATGCAGCGCACTAGCTGCCATAGCTATTGCTTTGGCCCGGTTGGCGTCGTGAGCTCTCACCTCCGCATTGGGTTTCCTACAAGACTCCCAGATCTGCCTGAGCTTCACCAATTGGTCTTGTAGTGACATGTAAAATTTTCTCTCAAACTGCTTTGCATTGATCCGCACAGAGGCCTCAATGTAAAACTGAGGGTTGTTGTATACAACAAATTTTGCTGCCCGTTCTGCAAATATACTTGCATATTCTTCTTGAGAGAGTCTTTGGGCCGCCAATTGTTGTTTTGCAAACTTGCATGCTTCTATAATGTGTTGCCCATCCACCGGTTCCCATATTATTGCATTTCGTAACCATTCCGTCTTTAAAATGCCCATTGTATTGTCTTGTTGCCTTTGATACTTCTCAAATACGGTTTTGAAATGGTCCACTGTATCCTCCTTCCTGAATGGAACCTCTTTTTCTACTATATTGCCATCACCATCCACTCTCTTTTCAAGAAATGCAACTGGCCGAAGTGTAATGGGGGACACGAGGTCCTCATCATCTCCTCGTAGACGTTCATATATCTCAGCCATACGCTTCTTTGACAATGCCCGATGGTTGGTTTACTTATCGCACGCCGTACATTCTCCGTGCGAATCTTAAACACCGCCTCCATCCCCACACATATCCACTTTAAATTCCTCCTCTGTTGGGAATGCAAATCAGAGGGCCTTTAGTACTTTTCTCCACTTCTCTTGGTTCTTCCTCATCGGAAGAAGGGTTGTCCAAATCTTCTGATCCCCCGCCCTCTTGCTCTGCTCTGGGAATTTCTGTTAGTATTGTGTTTTGTTGTACAACACGTGCTTGCCTTCTAGCAGCAGGTGTTTGAGTTTGTGGAGCTCTTGATGTGGGTGATCGTCTTCCACGTCCTCTAGTTGATTCGCTGCCAGTCTGAGTTGGTGCTACTGATGTAGCTAGTCTTGCACTCCTTGAAATATTAATACTCGTAGGAGTAGTAATATTATGAGCGCTTCGAACTTCTGCTGTAATTGGAGCTCCACTATGTGTACCTGTTTCAGAACTTTCAGGTCGTCCTCGTGATATTCCTCCTCCACTTGAATTGTTTCCCCTCGATACCGCAACATTTGGCACACGTGATGTTGATGCTGGACTTTGAGTAGAAGCACGTGCTGCACTTCTTGCCCTCCTCACGCTAGAAGACGGACCCACTTCTGTAGCCTTCTGTGTTGGTGTTGGTCTCGTGGCACTTGGAGGTTGTGTTTGTGAAGAAGGTGCCTCTACTGGCTCTGTTTGTAGCATTGGATGTGTGACATGCCCTGGTTGTGATAGAATATCATTCCTTACTCTATTTCTAACCACATCTGCATACGATCGATCAGGACTAGTGTGAGGTCCATGTGATGCCGCTCCTGACACTACGAAATCTGGTACGTTAGGTCGTTCTTGCTGCTCGATTAAATCCCTTCTTTGCTGAATATACTGATTTCTCAGTTCCAATATCTCCTCAGGATTGCACTGCCTAGCTTTCACAATGGCAGCAGTACGTTCCATTCTCACGTCTTCAGTCAAACCTTTCCAAAATGATGCTAAAGAGCGCAATGTTCGGAGCGGTTTTGCGACTTTCAAACAACAAATTAGGAATTTCGCGCAAAGATATTCCCTTCTCAATCTTGTATAGGGTCACTACATGCGCACGAGTTCGGACTTTCACTTGAACCAACCCCTCCGGAATCGCTACAATTTTCTCAATTTGCCCGACGTCCTTGCCGAGTTGCACAAATCTCGACCACGTACCAACGGGTAGTCCAAATCCATAATCGAGCTTGGTCCTTGTTTGGAGCCAATACCATCCACCCGCGCTCACTCCATTGACTTTGAGGTGCCATGTTTACTGTGTAGATATATCTAATAAACAAACGATAATCAGTATATATATAAAAAATAAAGTTCTTAAGTACTAAATTATCATGTGATAATTTACATTTATCAATGTAATATATTTATAAATATTTATTATTTTAAAAGTGGGTAAAATGAAAAAAAATAAAAGTTTGTACTTTTACATTGGTTTTTGTAAAAGTAATTTTATTTGTTTATTTTCTAGAAGTTTGAAAGATAGAATTTAACAATGTTGTAAGAAATAATGATTTCACAAACACATATAACTTTTGAGTTGACTGAATTTTTCTCGTAGGTTTTGGAAAATCAAATATGAAAACTAAAAAAATCTAAAAAGATCTATACCCACAAAAATCCACAAATTAAAAAACCTCAAGGCTACAAACCATCACAAGTAAATTCAAAGAATGATTTTGCAATGAAAGTCATGAGTTACATAAAGCTTTGATTTAATAGAAAATTTAAAACTTGAAAGAAACTTCAAAGCTCAAAATACAACAATTAATACCAAAACCACAAAAACCCACAATCAAACAAAAAACATAGAACTTGAAAATATTCTTGAAATGAAATTCTAAAATTGCTAAAAAAGAAAAACTACAAAAATAGCAAAAAGTCCAAAAACTACAAACGACACAAAATCCCATAACCACATAAAAGCATTGCAATAAAATCCTAAAATTCCAAAATAAACCACAAAAATCTATAAAACCACAACAATATGGAAGAAGAAAAAAAAAAAAAAAAAAAAAAAAAAAAAAAATCAAACTATGGAAATTCTTAAAGCTCCAAAATAAATTTGCAATGAAACCCTAGTATCTCATGAAAAATTTATATAAACACAAAAAACAATGAAACAACCAAAAAAATAAAATAAAATACAAAACCCTAAAATTACAAACCCTAACATTGTAAAAGAAAACTTACATGAACTTGAAAAAACATGTAAAATTTAGATTCTTAATCATGAAACCCTAATTTGTTTGGTATAAAAGGTTGAAATGGTGGTTAGTTCTTGTTGTTTCAAAAAAATCTCACCTCCAAGGTATTTGCAAATTTTCAACTGATGAAAATAAAATGTGGGGAGGGGTACTTATACCCTCCCCATGCCTGCTAGCTTGCCCGGGCGGGCGGCGGCTAGGCGGCGGCTAGCCTGCCCCGGCGGGCGGCGGCTAGGCAGCCAGCCTGCCCGGCAGCCAGGCGGCAAGGCAGCCAGCCAGCCTGCTGCGGCAGCCTGCCTGCTGCCGGCCAGCACCCCTCCGCGCGTGCGGAGGTCTGCGCTGCCGCAGGGCGGCAGGTTTTTTTAAAATTTTTTTTAAAATTTTTTTAAAATTTTTTTTTTTCATTTTTTTTAATTTTTTTTTTTCATTTTTTTTTTTTTTTTTTTTTTCATTTCTGTATAGTAATTGATCTTGTTTTCTTATTTTTATTTGATTTTTTATTTTGATTTTTTTCTAGTTTTTGTTCTTTTCTTTTCCTTTTCTATTTTCTATTACTTTCTATGGTTTGCTCTAATATTTGCATTGGGAAGTTGCATCTTCATGTTATTTAGTATGGATAAATAACATGCATGTAGTATTCTCATAAAATATTTCAAGCAACCGTTTATTTCAAATTTTAGTTTACTTTTGTGTTGTGAGATTCCCAAGTCTGTATGGCTCTAATTTACTCAAATTTGATGATATTGACTTGAAATTTTTTGGGAGCGCCGGTGGCACTATATTAATAGCACCTTCGACGATTTTCGATTTTTTAGAAATAAAATAGAATTTCCATAAATATGACATTTTATAGTGAATTAAAATCATGTAGACAACCTCGTATTATAATCTACTCTCATTTGTATTATCAAACCAAAATATACATTTTTACATTACCAAAAATTAAAAGGGGAATCTCTACGTTTTTTTGTCAAACGCTACGCAAGTAAAGGAATGTCCTAGGTCTTGCTTTAGTAATGTTCCTACAAAATTAAGTAAAGTTATTATATTGATGAAAAACTTTGTTTACTATTTTAAGTATTTAAAATTGGAAAAATTGCTAGAGCAAGTACCAAGATGTTGTTTTGCTTGGACAACATTTCCAAAAACCTTGCAAATCCCTAGTAGTGTTCTAGTAGTTTTCTTTATAAATTTCCATACGTGATTACAAGCTTTGAGGTACAAGGGGCATGCACATATTATACTAATAATAATTTATGCTTAGAATCAAAGATCTTGACAAATATGTAATTTTGTCTCTTACGACATAATGACATTTCCATATGCGAGACATATAGAGTGTATGTCATACACTATACAAAATTTACTAGTTTTATTTTTAAAGATTGTGGCATGTGTAACACCCTTATCGGGTATTTGGAATTTAATTGGCTTGAGTTGTAAACATACCTCACGTTTTAAGTCTCTCAAAATAGAGCTACCTTCATATATTGCATGCTATACGTTCATATGGTCTTCTTCAACTTTGTAACTTGTAGCAAAAAACCTACACGTGATTTGGAGTTCAACCTAATCCAAATCTCCCAATATTGAATGCTATCAATAAGTTTCGGGTCTCTTAATGAATTTGAGCTTGTCATCCAAAGTGTCCAACTAGGATCTCATAGGTATTACATCAATTTGTGGTTCAAAATCAAGTGAACCTGATGATTTGGACATTATTAGTAGAGTTTGAAAAACAATGCTTACCTTGAGATTTCTAAGCTTCACATTATGAATGACATAGTGTTTGTGGGTTTCTTGTTGGTAGATAAAGATGGAGAATTTGGGTTTTGGAAGTCCGATTGTTGGGTATCAAAATGTAGCACCTCCCACAACAAGAACAAATACGGTGGGTAGAAGACTTGTCGTAGTCTTGCAAATGACTTTGACAGACACAAACTCTTGGAGAGCAACGGAACTTGAGTACGCCAGATGGAGTTGTAGAGCTTCTTATAGAGGACGACGTATTGGTAGGGCAAGGATTCGTAGATCAAACCTACAAACCAGGGATGGAATTACATTATTTGAAATTAACCCCGGACGAGGTTGCAGTGTGTGTAACGGAAGTCTTTCAAGGTTCACTTTGGGTTGGTGAAGTTGTTGGAGAACGCCTTGAACAATGTGTAGGTTTGGTCATTCGTTGGAAGGCGTCAAACTTGCGAAAAAAATGTGGATTGCCACAGAGAAACATTGGTTTAGAGGAAAGGCAATCATTTACGTTTCAAAATGTGGGAACATCTGCGTTTGATTTCGACGATGAAGTTAATCATGGAATGCCGATTCGGATGTCTGAAAGCAACCTAGTGGGCAGCAGTGTCGGGGAACGATCATTACCAGTGACACCGGAGTCACAATCTAGTGTTGGAGGTGTATTTGAAGTGGAAGGACTGGTGGAAGGTAGACCTCGGAGAAAATATTCGATGCAAAACCGGAGGAGTCGACCAACAAGAGTACGGGAGAAGGGGGAATCAGCGCAAACAAAAGTGACAATTGAAAGCGTACGGGCAGCAAAGGTCACAGGAGGTTGTACATTAAATTGTTTGAAGCATGTGAACGAGAGAGTAATTTTGGACAATCGGTACATGGCATGGGCACAAAAGTATGAGAGCAGAGCTACATGGATCATGCAAATGCTGAATTCATTTTACACACGAACAAATACCAAACGGAAGGAAAAGTTTGACACCAAGCTTGATGGTCATCGTGTATGCAACGCATGCTATGCTCGAGCATTAGGATACTCCCAAAGGCGTTTCAAACAACTCAAGCAAGCACGATCATTTGTATGGAAAGGTAGTCATGCGTACATGGGAATAATGGTAAGCGAAGGAGCGAGGAAGATATCTGCGCAGACGAAAAGTTTTGCGGTGTTTGTCAATGAAGTGCGGTGTACCCAACGCATCGACAAGTGAAGAGAAGATCGACGATGCAATATTGCCGTTGATACTATTGCCAATGAATACGACAAAAACTGATGTCTTTCATTATGTGAATGAGGAGGTGAAGAAGCTAGTTGATGGACATCCAATATCAATAAGTTCGTTTCACAAAATGTGGAGGACTGACTTTCCCCACGTGCAAATTCCACCATTCTCAAGGTTTTCAAAGTGCTTTCATTGCTGGGAGTACAAATGTGGCATGGAATCCACAACGAATGAGGCGGCCAAGGCAGAAATCAAAAAATTGTTTTTGGTACACATTAACCGTCAAATGGAAGAGCGTGGAGATTATTGGATTTTCAAAAGGCCAGCTATCATAACTCCAGATCTTTTCATGAGCATAATCGTAGATGGGATGGACCAAAATACAACAATGGTGCCAAAGATGAAGCAAACAGTGAAAAACATTGAATGGCGGTTCGTGAAGACACACCTATGCGGAGTGCTTGTGCACGGGATTGGCCTCTATGCAGATGTATGGCTCGATGCACACCACAAGCACGATAGCAATCAAGTTGTTACCTCGTTGATGCATGTTATTACGGATGTGAAGAGAAGGAAAGGAATGTTGCCACCAACTTTACGAATTCAAGCGGATAATACGACGCGGGAGAACAAGAACATATACATGTTCGCCTTGTGTGCTGCACTAGTGGGTATGGGGTTTTTTCAAGAGGTGGGGCTATGTTTTCTATTGGTTGGGCACACACACGAAGATATAGACCAACGTTTTAGTACCATTTCAAATACGTTAAAGAGGAGCGACATTGATTCTATGAAGGAGTTACTATCACTAGTCGAGAGAGGAACCTCGTATCTGCGAAGCGTATGTGAGTGCGAGGCATTTAGAGAATGTGAGGGATTGGAAGTCTTTCATCACTCCTCATTTGCTCAGAGGTGGCGATACTTTGACCGGCATAACGTTCCCACATCACATGCGATTTTACATGGTGGGTGGAATGCCTCGAAAGTCGATCTAAGACTTTCGATAAAGATGCTTGGGTTCCAATGAGATGGGCATCCATGTTTGAGATCAATGCCTACTAGAGCCGCGAAGCCAATGCTAGCCGAGGTATTTGGGGTGATCTGCAAGGAACTAAGGGCATTAGAAGATTTTGTGGCCTACAAGGAGAAGTGTGAGAACGATTCCAAAACGTGGAGAAGAACTTGGAAGCCATTGATCAAGCAAAGTGGTTGGCAGATTATTTGGAACACTTTCCTGAACAAGATAGGAGCACGGCAACAAATGCCCCTTTTTGGCCAGAAGACAATCAAAGCCCAAACAGAGCAACCGTAAATGCACCTGCAACTTCTATCGAAAATCAAGATGGAACGTTGGACACGAGCACGGTGGATCTTATAATGAGAACAATGCCTGATCCAGAACGAAGGCAATATTTTGGTCCTCGTAGGAGAGACCATCGAAGAGGGCTGCGACAAGAGCACCAACAAGACGTAGAACTTCAATACTAGAGTCGCATGTACTAATTACACCAGAGAACGGAGAAGCTCCGTTTACCCATTTTTGTCCAGATGATGATGTGAAGGTTGGACACTTTGTAGCGCTGACGGTGGATCCCACGGAAGTTCAAGCAGGTGTACCGTTTTATATTGGAAAAGTTTTGGAATTTGGTCATGGAAGGTGGGCAACAAAAATGAAGTAGTGTGGTACTGGCCGCAATGGAGGGGATCCCAAGAAATATCATCGGTTCTTGATAGACAACGGTATTCGAATTGCATGGAGTCAAAGTGGGAGCCATCGGGTGAAAGACATGGATGGGTGGAGAAAGAAGCATCGATTTATTCATGGGTGGATGAAACACAACATGCAAGAACCAAAGAACCGCAACAACTTTGTATTCCAATACACGTGTGTTTCAACGGAGCGAAGCATCAAAATTCCAATTTTTGCAAAACCACACCTTCTAGCATACATTGCAATGCAAGTTGAATACATAGATAACGAACGCCTTCAAAATGATATAGACCGTTATTAGTATAGAGATTAGGGAGAAATAAATATTTAGAGAAGAGAATGTGTACTTTTAGCAGTGTAAGTTTATTTTAGTGGTAATCATAAATTATGGTTGCTAACTAAAGGAGTTTTAGAAGTATTAGATTTCTTATACATTACATGTCTTTTTTGTTACAAAGATGCGATAAAGTTTTGGATAACATGGCCATTTATACCACTTGAAGGGGTCTAAACTCTGGGAAATGAATGCTACACATGAAAATTTTCAAGATACATTGCATCCAATCATGAGGTTCAATAATTACCAGAAATGAATGTTTCTTTAGAATTTTGATATTAAAATAGGATACGACATTCAAGGATGAAATGGTACACCTAATTTCACTAAATGTGATTTTTTGAACCATCCATTTGCAAGTGCATGATTCTACCCCCAAGTGCAAAAATTCCTAATTCTGTGTTGTATATGATTAATTTGTGAGTAAGGTCCCTTTGTCCCGACGGGTGAGCTCTTCATTTGGTGGTATTCAAAAACTAACCCTTATGCTTGGGTTCCCTCATTGATGGTTCCTTTGCTTTTTAATATTTATAGCATGTACTTTGTTCCCTTATTCTCCGCTCCTCATGCTTTTGAAGTATTTTAGCATCTTCTATGTTCCCTTGTTCCTTGTCCCTAATTCCATGTCTTCAATTTTGGTTTCCCATTCTCTATTTTTTGGTTACTGGTTCCGTGCCTCCAAACTTCCGTCCCCAATTCCCATCCTTTGTTTCTAGTTCCCCCTCCTACAACTTCCCTTTTTGGTTTTCATCATCCGGTTCTCATCATTTTTTCCTAGTTCCCATCATTCGTTCTCATCCTTTTTCATTCTCAATATTCTCCGTTACAAGTTCCTGTCCTTTGTTCCTATTTCCTAATTCCCCTCCGATGTTCCGTTGATCTCGTGTTTACTCATTCTTTGCTCCTAAGTATATTGATGTTTCATATTCCTTATTCCCTTGACTCCTTGTTATATTATTGGGATCTAATAAAGCTTTGATAACAATCAAAAACTGCTTACGAAAACTCTTCAAAATATATATAAAAGTCTTCATGCCATATGTACAAGACCAAATGATGATGGCCATAACCATGCATGTATGGATCGCCAATAAGAGATTTCTCTATGTATAAAAGAACACGGTTAGGGTTAGGGTTTTGTTTGTATGTCCTTGGCGATCCTTCCCGGTGGTAAGGCGGTTGCCGGTGAGAGTCTGGTTTGTTTATTCGTACACGGTATGAAGGGTTTTAAAGATTTTGAAGGATTTCTGTAGGTGGTATTTGATTGTTATTAAGAATTTATTAGATCCCATCAATATAACAAGGAGTTGTAGAGACAAGGAACATGAAATGGGAGCAAAGAAAGAGTGAAGGGGAGATTAAGAGAACATCAGAGGAGAAATAGGAATTGGGATTAAATGATAAGGATTAGGAAATGATGATGGGAACCACTAACAAATAATGGAAACCAAGAACATATTATGGGAAATACAAACAAATGATGAGAACCAGGGACAAATGACGGAAACCAAAAAGGAAAGTTGTAGGAACTTAGAAGAAATGATGGGAACCGGAGACAAATGACGGAAAACCAAAAAGGAAAGTTGTAGGAATTTAGAAGAAATGATGGGAACGGGGAATGGGAAACATGCCAAAGCATAGATAACCGAGAAAAAAGAAACGGAGGACATGCTATAAATTTTTAAAAGTAGGAGAACCATCTACGCGAGAACCGAGGATAGAGGTTAGTTTTTGAAGAACATCAAATAAAGACCTTACTCACAAATTAAATAAATATTATTTTTATTTTATTTTTGTGAAGGGACATCGGTATATAGAAGTCCTAATATGTATCCTTTCGACTCGGACATCTAAAAGATCATATCAAAAATTTTAAAAAAACATGTAAAAAATCCCAGCGTAGGTGTTAAAAAAAAAAAAAAAAACGTAGTTGGAGGACTCTCAATAGGGTATAATTTTTTTTATACCTAGGTATGGATTTTTTACATGTTTTCATAAATTTTGATCTTACCTTTTTGATGTTCGTGTCCGGAGGACACATGTTCGAACTTGTCTCTATCTAAAAGAACGCGATTTGCGATTTGTCTGTTTGTCCTTAGCGATGCATGGTCATGGCCATCGTCATTTGGTTATGTATACATGGTATGAAGAGTTTTAGAGGTTTTAAAGGGTTCCCATAAGTGAAATTTGATTGTTATTAAGAGTTTATTAGATCAGATCTTAAGAATACAACAAGGAGGCAAAGGGACAAGAAATATGAAACATGAAAATGGGAGCAAGGAAGTAGTGAAAGGGGATGAAAGGAACTAGGAATGGGAAACAAACGATAGGAACTGACGGAGGATGGAGGATGGAAACGAGGAACAAAGAATGAGGACTAGGAATGAATGATGGGAATTAGAAACAAATGATGGAAACTAATAAGGGAAGTTGGAAGATGGGAAAATGGGAACAAGAGATGAGAACCATGAACTAGAGTTTGGAGATAGGGAACCAGTAAGAAAAAAATGGAGAGTAGGAAACCATAATAGAGGAGGGGAACTGGGAACAATGGAACACGGGAACAGAGGACATGCTGCAAACTTTAAAATACAAGGGGAACCAAAAAGACAGGAACGGAGGACAAGCTATAAATCTTAAACAACATGGATAATCGAATAGTAAGGAACTTGCATACTGATTGCATATCCCATTATTTCAGCATCACCAGAAACCTCCAACTTCGTATTTTGTTTCGTACCTAGGTTTGGATCTTTTACACATTCTATAAATTCAGATTTGACTTTTTTGATGTCTGTGTCTGGAGGACACGGGTAAGTACTTGTATATATAATTAAATTATCACATTTTTATTTCTATTTATACACTAGCACCATAGCTCAAGGCGTGGGTTTGCACAGAGGATTGTTGTACTTTGAAATCTGAATTGCCATTTCTAAACAAGTTAATTCCACAACTTTAATTTTCATTACCGATAAGGTAGACAGGCCTATGACCGACAACTTAAGGATTTTAGCACATGATATTAAGGTATATATATATTTTTTAGAATTTTTCATGTGTGCAAACATAAGGTTCTTGTTGAATGCAAAAAGTTTCGTGATTTTATTTGCATTATTCAAATAGTTATAATTGTTTGAAGTGAAAAATTGCTTGGAACCTAAAACCGACACCATGCTCAAATATACAAATGAGGTACATCTGTTATTGGGCTTGATCGGTTATTGGTCGCCTGTCGGTTTTGGGTCTGTCTACCTTAGAGAGAGAGGGAGCAGGAAGGGCGGGAGCGTAAGAGGACTTTACTACCGTACATGATGGATACTTTAAAGTTCCATGACTCAAAAGCGAAAAGTCTGTACACATGTCTGCAAAAATCGAACCGTCCACATATCAACGGTTACGATGCGGCATCTAGAAGCTTTTGGAAGACCTAAAGGCGCGTCACGGGTTCTCAGGCATGGCATCTGGAGGCGGTGCGATGCGGATCTACGGCTATCAAGGAACGACGCGGGAATAGGGTCGTCTCTCTCACAAGAGGCCGTTTCCTTGTTTACTCCGCCGTCCCTCCGTCCCCTTCTTTTCCACGCCATGTTCTTGCTTGCACCCTCTGCTCCTGGAAAGATCTCGTCATGCTCGGGGCGTAGCGAGTTGTCCTCTCTGATGACCCCTTTGTAGTTCTACAGCTCTGATGCAGCGCTGACGGTACGCGTTTTCGTGCAGCGCATGTGTAGCAGTTTCGAGCAACCGCCTTGTTTTGAAGAATGGAGGAGCGGTCTGTGAAGAGCGGCGTTGACGAAGTCGTCTGCGGACGCTTGTGTCGTAGTTCTGCGAGGAAATGGAGGTACTTTGTGGCGCGTGAAGGAGACGGCGGATGACGTGGAGCGGTGTGCGATGTTCCGGATTACAACCACGGCCGCTGTTGAGAGTTCTTCTTCTTGGAGATTGTTCTGGTCCCATAACATCGTTACGGTGAGGTTCTTTTTCAGTAGTTCCATTTATGCGGTTCTAGTTTTTCATTTTTTTCGTTATGTTTTATTTTCTGAAAGGTCGATGGTGTTCCTGCCTTCGACGTTTAAGGGTGGAACCTTATGGTATCTCTTGTGTGTGCCAGGTTCCAAGGAACCGGGGTGTTCGTGTTCGAGGCATCTGTTTAGTGTGCGTCGCTTATTACGAGGAGCGTATGGAAAGCTTGGATAAGTTTCTTCGGATTTGAAGAGTTGACGGCCGCAGTCTAGCCATGGTTGAACTGGAAAGTTGCCAGGCAGATTGTTGAGTCGCGAGACCTTGCCCTTATGGGTGCGCTTACGGGGCGGGTCTCACTCTTAATAAAAAAAGTATTACGTGGTGTAGGGAGGATTGATCCTCCCGCTGGTGTTGTCTTGGTCGCGCATGGTGTTCGTGTCTAACCTTTCTTGGATGCGTTGGTCTTCCTACTACACGACGTGAATATGTGTTAGCGTGTCGACGGCTCTTTTGATGCGAGGCGTAACGTGCATCCAGAGTATTGGTGGTGGAAGCGGAGGCAGCATGTGAAGAATTTCTCTGTTTGTGGAGCACACATATGCTTGTAGGAACTACACGTCTTCACATGCTGTTGGAGCGCAAGCACACGATCGTGATCCTGTCACTTGGCGGTCATTTCTAAGCACATACTTGCAGTACGAGTTGGCATCCGAAGATCGACCACACCTCCACATTTTTGTCACATCAGTCCGATGCTCTTTTAACCGAATCACACATAAAGAGGTGCACCTGCTCTGACATCACTGAATGCTCTGAAGTTGCACCATGTCGACATACCCTCACCGACCACTGAGGTAGTGTCTCGATCCTCATTTGCATTCTGCACTCAGTTGAATAAGCATCCAATGAATCAGAGCTTGCAGTACAACTCGTTAATTGTGGCGACCCTGTCCCGAGCACACAGCTAAGCAACTCGTTATCTTGATTGTAAGTAGTTGATGCTTTTACAATCCTTCATCTGCAGCGACTTATCTTTTCCCTCCATTCCTTCATTTTGTGGTCTCTTTTTGGCTCGTTTCTGGATCCCTCAAGTGATTGTAATTCTACAAACACATGATTGTTCCCCATTTATTTCTTGATGTCCATATGTTTCTTTCAAATGCAAACGATGCATTAAAGAAGTTCTTATATGAAACATTAGTTTTGACGTAATGTGTAGTACACTTCGTTTACGTAGAGATGTAATGGTAGAATGTAGTCAGATTTGTAGAACTTGTAGTAGTTGAGGATGGTGCGCTGCTTGCATCCCAAGCTTGCATCAGGTTTTGTTAGTGAGATGCACAGGGATGGTTGGCCCCGACTTTGTCTGCACAGGAGGTCTAGCTTAGTGCTGAAGAAGGAAGTTTTTTGGAACCTGTACAGCCGAGGACTGAGGAGCATTCAAGGAGCAGCAACGGTAAACGATAACTTCGTTCAGCAGTGTAGGTGGACTCAGAATATTTTCTGTTGTTAGTGATGTTCATGTATTTGATCATCACTACTGAAAGTCATCCAGACAGACAATGTTGATGTTCATTTGTTTGCTCATCCCTACTGAAGGTCATTTGGACAGTCGATGTTCCTTGTCAAGATGCAGACAGTTACTGGGGCGGTTTCGGCGATTCAAGCATCCGAACACCTGAACATGTACATGTAGGATATGTTTACATCATTTCTTTTTGTCGTAACTGTTCTCATGCTCGACTTCAAATCAACTTTTAATATATCATTGTCTGCTCTGGTGCAAGTCAAGGAACCTACCTCTCGTTTTGTTGAAGGACATATTTTGGGCAGTATCACTGGTTTTTTTTTAGAGCTGATAGATGAGAGGGGAAGTTTCGTTTGTCCATAAAGATTTTCCCATTTTTATCCTACGTTTCATTACTTGTCGCTTATCATGATCAAGTAGTTTTTGATCCTTTCGGTGTCACGATTGTTTCTAGTGCAATATCTATTTAAAGAGCGTTTTACTACGTGAAATGACTTGCGTACTGTTGTAGTGTTCTGAAGACAGGACTCTTTCGAAGGAAGAGTTTTGTGATAATGAATCTATGCTTCCGCATGCAGGTTGGAGTTTGAGCAGACTTCGGGCGATATCGGGTCCGAACATCATTTTGATCAACGTTGAAATTTTAGCGTCGGTGTGCATGAGTTAGAACAGGGGTCGTGAATCTATGATGGTCGGCCCACGCTGCCCTATCGGGTGTGACGGGGTGGCGGAGTTTCTAGCTTATCAACCGCAGAATAAAACTAGCATTGATGCTTCCGCTGAGTTGTCTGCGTCCTGCCTAATCCGGTACTGAATGGGTTACCGAGAGTGGCAACCCTGGTCAGGAGATGCATGATATCGATGATGATATTCAGATGCTTTTGGAACGATATGTATGGGTTTGCACATGACAAAAACATTCCTGTCGACTGGCGATAGTGATCACTTCACTTTTGAAGTGGTCATAAGGGTTCGACTCCTTTGGAATGATCATACTCTCTGTTGGCTTTTGAAACTGCACTATACATGTAAATTAAGTAGTTTTGGACTTCCACACTTCAATGTTTGTGGGTTTACAGCTCGTATTAAGATGGGTGTACATCGCCGTGCTTTTGAGCAGTGCACATCCAATGAGAACTTGTTAAGTTTTCCAATACATTAGAGTTATCCGTAAAGTGAGCTTGTGTTTGGGTTGGAAATGAGTGCACTGTTCATCTAAAATTTGAGAAACGTAAAGTACTCGTCTTAATTCCGGGGCAATAAACACATGCCCAAGTGTACGCTTCAGACATGGTTGGGCTATATTTGATCCTTAGCGTACGTTCCAGCGCATCAGATGGGGCGGAAACACGAAGTCGGCTTAGTTGCGCTCCTCGGCCAACTCCGGGACAGGTGGAAGGGCCTAATGTAACGAGTTGTAAATGGCAACCCGGCGCAAAGTCCGTGGCCCACGTTCCCTCCGTGTCAGTCACAACCACCTTTCGATGCCTCCCCACTCATGAAGCAGATTCCACGACCCCGGTCAAGCGGCCGCCTGGAAATTTGACTCATCCAGTTGGTTGGAACAGGACTTCATCGACTTGGTCACAAACACCTCCTCCATTCATGAGCAATGTTCCGACACTTACATATTGTACAACCCTCTCACGCAAAGACCATGGCAATTCATACAAGTGTTCGAATTCACAGGAGTGCTCAAAGAATACACATGGAGCGTTCATGGACAGGAGAAAATTAGCACTATAGTCGAAGTGTTCTAGTGAATTGAATCCATAGAGAGTGTTTCAGTGCAAGGAGTGTTCAAGCGAATTAAATCCATAGGGAGTGTTTTAAGTGCAAAGAAGTGCTGAAGTGCTTGAGTGCTTGGGTTTGGTACAGGGCGTGAGAGTAGTGGCATAGAGCTTGCAAAGAACTGTATTTTTTTTTGTGTTGTGCAAGGTGTTATATTGTTGGACCATGGCCGACTCTTCCGATAGTGACATGGAGTTGCTTGTGTCTTCTTCAAGTACTAGTACTGATGACAATTTGATGGAAGAGATGGAAGAGGAGGCTTCGATGATGTTTCATTGTGCATTGGCGGCTTCAAGTTCGTTCAATTTGTTCCATGGAAATGAATGGGAGGAAGGGGGGTTTCAATCGGTAAATCCCCACGAAGGTGTGAGAGATGTGCTGGCAACCATGCGTTCTACACCATCACTCTTCAAGGGTAACACAAATTTCACACTCCAAGAATTTGATGAACTTTGTTTGTTCGTTGTGCCCATCATTGTTGCCAATGCACGTAGTAGTGGTCAAAATCGCATTTTGCCCGGTCGGCCTTCAAAATTGTCACCTGAGCAACGCATTCTCAACTTTTTACTCTACCTCAAGCATGACAACATTACAATTTTAGACACATTCATGTGGAATTGGTCCAAAAGTGCCATCAATGATGATACGATCTTTTTATCATCGTGCATTAACGAGGCGTTGCGTGATGAAATCAAGTGGCCAAGTGTGGATGAGAGGGTAGAGGCAGTATCTCGTGTACATGAGTTTCCGGGGTGCATTGGCATTATTGATGGCACATTGGTCAAAATTCGACGTCCATGGAGGGATGAGAACCATGGTCGTTACTACAACGGTCGAAAAAAGATGTATTGCATGAACAATTTGGTTGTTGTAGATCATTTTGGTCTTTTCATCTATGTGGAGGCCGGGTTCCCAGGTGCATACCATGACATCAACGTGTTGCGGCGTTCTGACTTGGCCGCTAATTGGCGTGATTTTTTCACTCACCACGATGATTATTTTGAGTACATTCTTGGCGACCCTGGCTATCAAGGTTTGGAGGCATTTGTAATGTGTCGCATTGCGCCACGTGAACTTGAAGAAAACCATGATGAGACCGCAGTCGACGCTTTCAACAAAATGCATGCAGGTTATAGGGTGCGAGTCGAATGGGGAATTGGAGGTATGAAACAAAAATGGCGGCGTTTAGGGAAGCGTTTTGATGCTACAAAGCCTAAGTTTCAACATTTATTTCTTTCCGCTGCCATACTCACAAACTTTTTGCACCGCCGGCGTAGAGACCTTTCATTTGCAATAGTAGGTGCAAGGATTCGAGAAGGAGATGATAGGGGATGGGAAGGTGATTTTTAGGCTAAGTGCGTTACATAGTCTCATTACAGTGTCCCTCTCTACTTTCTCCATGTTTTACACTTATAAGTATTTATATTTACGGTAGCTTTTGGTTTTGGGATTTCAAACATTAGGCATGTTTTACCATTGCAAGCCAATTATGTGAAACCAAAAATATTTTTTGATATAATTTTTTACATGATCATGATTATATGATGAAATCTAACAACTTTCAAGTTGGAAGAATTTCAATCCAGATAATTTTGGTATTGGATTTGCAATGTTGTTTCCACAAAGAAAAAAGTTTTAAGATGGTTTAGTTTTTTTTAGAGCTATATCTCCTTCGTTCATCATTAGATTTCAACTTTATTTTTTGGGATGGATTCCAATTAGAGTCTAGTTCTAGTAGTAGAAATCATGACTAAATCGAAAATTTGAGCCATTATTGAGCCATTATTAATCAACAACTCTTATGTAGTAGGAAATGTGTCGTTTATAACTTACTATTTGATCATGAAAAAATTTCAAAAATTAAAACTTAAAAAAACATCAAATTTTTTTTTAAAAAATAAAAAAAATAAAAAATAAATAAATATATATATATATATATATAATTTTATTTATTTATTTATTTATTTTTGCGTGATTTGGACATGAAAACTAAGATTTACATTAGAGAATTCAAAAATTGGAATTTCACTTTGCAATTTCTACCGAATACACTTTGTAGTATAAGGAAAACCCAATAAAAATCTTAAGCAAAACTATTAATTTTAACCCCTTCATCTAGGCTGCCCAAAATAGCAAAAAGCCGTTTTGGCTTTCTTGGATCTTTAGGGGTTAAAAGTTTTAGCTTGTCATCGAAAACATGAAACAAAGAATGTTTGTCAAACACTTTAATTTTCCTTAATACATTTGCTTCCTCTAAGTTAGCACCAAAATTTTGCTAATTAGTATAATAGCTACAAATATGGTATAAAACGACCTCAAACTAGTAGAGGATGGTGGTTTGGTACCTATAAGGCTTTTATTGCCTTAGGGTTGCAAGTTTGATTTCTTGGTATGAAATCTCCTACCACTCAATGTAAACCCTCGCTTAAACCTCTTTTGCTCTTGTGTGTCAAAAAAAGAAAAAGACCAAAGTACTTGCAATAACTTACATATAAACAATTAAAACCATGCTTTCAGTCTAATCAATCTTGTGCAAATAGCTTTTATAGTGCATTCAAATGTACCTGATAGATTAAGACATTTCAAGCTTAACCCCCAAATGCCCCAACTTATTTTTACCCAAAAAACTCATTTTCAAAAAAGGGTCATAGATGAGAATGAGGGTATGTTTTTCCAATTTCAACCATTTGAGTCATGAGCCCTAATAGATTGCAAGATCTTAACCGTTGAGTACCAAAAAATAAAATATATCCATCATTAATCTCTTGAATTGAAGTTATTTTTCCATGTCCTATGATCAAATTATGATCCCTGTATATTAATGAGGCCGCTAAAAATCCCGTGATGAAGACATGATTGCAATAGTACTCACAAGGGATATAAAGAGAAGTGTCAAGTGATTTATTTATAAACTAAGTGCTATTACATATGCTCAAAGCTTTGTATGATCTTCTTACTTTCAACCCTAAACTCCTCCTCAGAATAAACCCCGGCATCCCTCAACTTTAGAAGATCTCCAAGCATGACACTTTTTGCCTTAGCCGCAAAAAACATGGCTTTCCTTCTCTCCGAGTCAACCTTGGCTAAAGAAGATTCAGTTCTAGCACTCATGAACGATTCTCGATGGTCTTGTCCGTGTGCATAGCTTGTAGCCATTGTGACAATGCCCTTTGCTTGCTCCGCCAAAATTTCTGCCTTCGACAACACTTTATCTTTTCTTGAGAGGTTGCATTCACAGACCGAGAATTACTACCCCCGGGTGACTGCTGCCCAGTAGGAGCTGCCGGCGCTGCCCGACTATTACTGCCCAACACACGCTGCCGTCGCCCAACAAAATTTGCTGCTGCCCTTGATGGAACTTGAGCTTGCTCATCAGACACCAACTCGAGACTTGTGGGAGGGCTTGATTGCGATGATCCCAAACTTGGGCTTCTAGCATCAATAAATGCTTGACGTACACGCAAGACATTTCTTGTTGCATGTCCATCAGTTAATTTTATTTGATCAATAATATTGTCGGGTTGAATGGCAGCGTGGTCGCTGTCCTCTTCGTTGGATGTTCTGGTTTTTAACTCGCGCAACGTTTCACGTAATCTTTCTTTTAAAGTTTCTTCTTGGAATGTGTTATCTTCAAAGCGTTGAAGATAATTTGCATACACAAGCTTCCATACAACATTTGGAATTAATTGGAGTACATGTTTTCGGCCATTGCTATACTTGCCAAAATGCTGATGGTAGGAGCTACCATAACACTTAGTTGCTCTGACTCTACCACAGATCTATTGTGGCGAATCCTACCATTTACAACAACCGGTGGACGTGATTTCTTTCTAGGTGGCTCCGCTGCCCTAACTACTTCACAGTCATCATCTTCAACAAATTCTTGAATGAACTCCGGCGGAGGGGCTCGCCTGTGTAACTGCAACAAAATCAACAAGCCATGTCATTAGTCTGGGACCCTGAACTCACCTGGAACACGAAAACAACACCCCAACAACATAGAAAACCTGTAAAACCTACTGTTCATCTAATCAACCATGAGACCATAGAATTTTTTTAAAAAAAACTCCCTAATTCGATTCCAGCCACCTCAGAAAACCTTCGAAGCATTAAAGTTTCACAAAGCCTCTAAGGAAAAAAAATTAAAAACGACTCTAAAATCACCCTGATCAAGAAGACTCGAGCAACTAAATTCGAAAAAACGACCATAAAATGCCCTGATCTACAAGCCCCGAGCAAGGAGAAAAATTTGACAACAAAAATAAAAAATTTAGGGTTTAGGATTTCTTACCTGTGTAGAGCTTGTGTTTGGTGGGAGGTTGACTTCTGATCTCAAGAAAGTATGGACCATCGTATCCGGCTCCCGCGCGGCAGCAGTGCGACTCAAATTTGGCCACCACGTCCCTGCGCATGCTCCTGCCGCGCGGAAATTATCTTCATTGCCGTCGCCCCTACTCCTGCCGTCGCTCCACCCCATCGTGGGGTCGAATCCCCCCGCGCCTGCTCCGGCCATCGACAGTGATGCGTAGCGCCTTTTGAATCCCCGAGCATCGCCGAATTACAAGGAGAGCAATGTAGACGACCCACGGCATAGCGACGAGAGCAACGCAGCAAAGAGAGCAACAAATCCAGACCCCAATCGACAGCACTCGCTAACCAGCCAGGACGCAGCCACGATGTGAAGAAGAAGATGTTTTTGAATCCCCTATACGCAGTGGAGAATACGCGCTCACCAACGGTCTCTTCGCACGCTCCCATCACGAGGCAGCCCTCTGACGACGCAACCTCTCTGACAACGCGATGCGAAATTCCCGTGGCGCCCTTAAAATCCAGGAGCAAATTTTTTTTTGACCAAAATCGGTGCCTCCAAATATTTCCGCCTCTGGTTTTTTATAGCTACAGACACATGCTCCACTTTTAGGGCCTGTCACAGATTTTTCTCAAACCCAAGTCCAAAACCCTCTCTTCAGCTTACTTTACGGATAACTCTATTGTGTCCTAAACATGTTTTCTGATTTGTACCTGATCCCGAAGACGCCGCTGAAATATGCTTGTCGCGTGAATATCATTTGCAATGAAGGATTACAGTTTTGCACAACGTTGTTGATTGTGAGATTGTAACATCATTAGTGAGAAAAGTGTTGACTGCGACGTACCTCTGGTGAACCGTGCATCTTGTGCGGATTGGTATCTTTTAATCTGGTATGAATCGTTCCCCTCGCCTGTTTGGGTACCCCTTGTTAACCTTTCGGTCCCCTGTAACTGCAGCGGTTACATCCACCATGGAGGCGGCAGGGGAGTCCAGGGAGCTCCTAAGTTGGTTATGGTGCAGGGGTTGGTTATGTTTCTCCTCAGAATTTCTCATTCTGGGGACGGTTCATAGATCACAGCTTCTCTACACTCTTCACCTCTGCTCTAATTTAGTTTGAATATCTTTGTTAGCTAACACCCTCACCATGGTTTTGAGTGTATCATACTGACCAGACTATGAATTTTTGAACTGATTATGAGTGGTAAAGACAAGTACCTTACACGAAGATGATGAAGCCTGAGATTCACTACCATGTTTGGTTGGTCGCCTTCTCAGAGACCTGATTTAGTGGCACTGTTTTTAGTGATGCTCATGGTGGCCACCTCCAACTCTTGTACTGCTCTGAAAACGAATTCCTCGCCGCGCAGCCTCGCACTTCGGAGTGGTTTGTGCACTATCCTTTAAACCTCCATATAAGCAACTTACAGACGTTTATGGCATTAGAACCACTCATAATATTTGTTTGACAGGGGACTACCATTCATAGCCATTGATTTACAGGTTTTATTGATAGAATTGTTACTTAGAATTCCACTTCTGAACTCCAGTTCGAACTTGATACAATTAAGTGGGTTTCTTTTACCCGATGTCCATTTCTGCTTGATTGAATCAAATTAATACAAGAGTTGACGTTCTGGTTTACAATGAACCAATTTAACTTCCGCCTCCAATACCTTCAGGATTCAAACACTGTAATATAATTATTCATCAAAGTAGGTCTTTGATACGTCGATTGATTTCAGCTTCATGTAGCTTGGTGGACTTTTTTAACATCTTTGATTTCAGCTCAATAGAACTGGACACAAGATGTAAATGAGATTTTAACTCCTCATCCCTTGAAGAGTAGATGTTTGTTTTGAGTGTGTATTCAGAAGCACTCAAATCTATTCCTTAGCAGTTACTGATTAGCTCCTTAACTCGTCCTGCATGGATTTCAAAGATGAAACGTAATGAACATCTGAGTGATAAATGACTTGTCACAGTTCCTTGGGCTTGCTCCTGCTTTACCATGCTTGTGAGTAGAATGTGGAGTGCCTCAAATGTCCATATCCTAGTGGCTTGTTCAGCACAACGCAGTCGAAAGTCAACATTATTCTGAGACCCACTTTGTTTTGAGATATAAATTGAGCAACTTCTGCTACTTCAACGGGCTTGTGCTCTTGTGACCTTTTTCAGTAATTGGTGGGCTTATGAGATTCATTGTGCAGATGGCAGGTTTTCAAGTTCAGAAGAGATGAAACTACCGAAAGGGAGGCGACTTGCAGGGCAATATTTATGCACATTTAAGCAAGATATTTGCGAGCAGGAACCCATCGTCTCCGTGATAGGACCAGATTGCTGCAATTCGATGTGCACAAATGTGCAGACAGACATGTTCAATTGCGGAACATGTGGCAAGATTTGCTTTTATGGAAGCGTATGCTGCAATGGAATTTGTGTTGACGTTCTCAACGATCCGCAAAATTGTGGGAGTTGCTTCAATAGTTGTCCGCCAGAGATTCCGTGCCAGTATGGTTTATGTGGCTATTCATGATGCCTGCAGTATGTTGTAACATCCTTTACTCTTCTTCCAGATTTAAGCAACAAACACTATGTAGCCAAAAGAAATGGAGTAAGAAACAATCAATTTGTACTTTCTTTGCTGTAAATTCCAAGGCTTGCTAACTTACTTTCTTGTTTCATATTTACTGAAGGAACCGATTCACCATCAATTACACAAACAAAGAATAAAATCTAGGTTTCTGCACACAATCTCGTCTACAAATATATTTCTTCCCTAGAGGTGTAGAGTTTTATTAGTTCCACTATGTTGATTTATCTTGAATTGATGACTAAAGAATGTGCCATGTAATCTAAACCTTGAAACTTATAGAAGTGAGGAAATGGATACGCTCATGCTCATGCATAGCATTGCTACAATATCCCTATTTTGCAATAGTGACCTAATTTCTTTGCAAAGCTTTGCATATTGCTTGACCTACAATAAGTAGGAACTCATCTACTTAAAAAGAAGGGAGCAGGTGACTTGATTGATGTGATGAAAGAATTCGTTGACCTTTATCTTGCTCAACATTCACTTTTATGTTTTTCATACCCTCCCCCCCATATACACCATATCTTGTACAATCGTGTTGGTTCCTCAAAGTCAGTAACCTCCACGAAAAGAGAAACCTGTAGGGATTCATGGAACTGGAAGTGGGTCTCTCCGCGACCATGTAATCAGCAGGTTAAAATTTGTGGGAATTTTTGTGTAGGGGTAAAATGTAATACGGATGGCACCCAAGTATGATAAAGCAGAAAAATATTCAATGTAGGAGGAGGACCAAAATTGTAAGAAAATGAGCTTATTACATCATATCACCGTTCATGCTCTATAAAAATCACACAAGTAAACTCTATATGTGCACAATTTTAGAGTGGCAAACCAACCATATGGGAAAACACATATCAAAGATGATCAGAAAATCTGGGTCTAAAAATACCACTTTAGGCCTGTGTTTTGGCATAAATATATGTGGCATATATTCGATGCACCACTAGCAAAACATGGATTTGACGACTGTCCATTACTCTGTTCGGGAAAAACCGAGGGCTAGCCGATGGATTTAGCACACTGGCCGGTCCATTCATGAAACCACCGGAGCCGATGAAAATTACAAATAATTTTCTATTCTCAGTATAAAATAAGACAATTGCCGGAAGAGATCTGTGAAAAACCGACTGGGTGTGGGAAATGCTGGTTATTAGCCAGTAAAAGTCAAAAAACTTCCCGAACCCTGGTCCATTATGACTCCAAACGATGAGATTAACAATGCAAGATTCTAAACTTTTATGTTCTCATAGTGACAACCAGTGTCCTTAGCATACGATTTTAGGAAATAACTGCAAAAATAGTGTCGAAGATAGATAGAAACTCCGATCCTTTCTAAGGGGCCGGCGTGAATGAAGTGTCCGTTCGTAATGCTAATATAGCGATGGCCACCGGACAAGGGGAAATTAGAACAATATAGTGTCGAAATAAACAACATCTGCATCACGAAAACAGTGGTGGCAATCCGTGTGCACAGGCAGAGGGGTGATGGGTATACGCCTACAAGTGTCTGTGTCTACCCATGTTTTAAGGTACAAGTCCACATTGGGGGCGTCTTAGTACACCTTGTCCTTTTGATTACTTGATGTGAAATTTAATGGTTATGAATGGTCTTACAAACTCGCAACAGATAATGGCTGAATCTAAATCCTATGAGCCAGTGTTTTTTTTGCTGGCCCCAAAAAGCCAGTTTGCTGCACCCTTTTCACACGAGCGTCGCCTCAATGTGTCAATTCGTAGATTTTTCCGGCTTTTTTGCCAGGTCAGCTTGAAGTGACAGGCCGGGAGTGCCAGCGTGACCACGTCGTGGGGGAGTGGCCCAAACCTGCAGCCAGGGTTAGGGTTGGTGTAGCTACGGGAAGAAGAGGATGAGCGCCAGTACGCTCCTACGCCATCGCTATTACCTCTGTCGTAACGCCAGTGATGCGTGATCGACGGTGTCATTGCAGCCCAGTCGCCACTATCGTTTGTGCATTGCCGCCACATTGTTACTCGTTGTACCTGCATTGAGGCCAGGCGCGATTTTCCTCAGTTTCTGGGGCGCCAAAGATCTGCAATGGAGGCCCTCTACTCCCTCGCACTTACTTTCATGAAGTTTCTCGGTTTTCGTCTCCTTGTGTATGCAAATTTGGATGGATGCATCTGTGCCTGAGTTCAATTGTATCTGTGCCTGTCTGCCTGAGTTCAATTGCGTCGTGACCAGATGTGCACTTGTGCCTGAGTTCAATTGCGCCGTGACTCGTGACGAGGATTTGTGTCCCCAATTCACCATGGAGAACGTTTAGAGTGCTGGAGTGCTGGGGTTTGGGATGAGCTCAGTTGCTTAGGGTTTCGTGCAATTGATCTTCGAGGTTTTGTGCAATTTTCGAGATTTAGGGTATTCTAACCTGTCTTGTGTCGAAACTTGTCTTGGTTTGCATGTCGGACGAGAGGATTGGGGCTTCCCCCGATGGGATGGCCGGGCAGCACGAGGGAGGGCAAGAGAAGGTCGCATCGGTGATCCTCGGCTTGGAGAGGAGGAAGATGAAGCAAGCCAGGGTGAAGCGGGAGGGTTTAGGGGCAGAGAGGAGGGCGCAAAGGAAAAAATGTGGCCTGGAGGAGGCTTCGAAGAAGCGGCAGCGGGAGCGGTTTACAATGCACTCATATTTTGGCACAAGCCGGAATTCTGAGAACCGGGTCGATCTGGATCGCCTTCATGCACCAAGGAGTCGCGAGGAGGAGTCCGCTGCTGCAATGCAGTTACTGAATCTCGACAACCTGGGAGGAGAAGGAGGTGCGAGCGTGGAGCTCGAACTAGATGTCACCATCGACCTGTCTATTCCAGGAGTGGTGTCGCTCACGTCGGAGGAGCCCTCAGAGTCGGAGGAGCCCGAGCCAGATCTGTCCGATTTCATGGGCACCGATGACGAGGGTTTAAGTGATCTGCCGCTGGAGAAGAGGAGGAAGACATCAAAGCTCTCGAGAATTGGCGCGAGTGAGGGGGTTGCGAGAGTGGGAACCAGACGCTGGAAGAGCGAGTACGACCTTACCAGGAAGTACCAGCTCGATTGGGCAGCGAAGGCACCCTGGAGCGAGGGAGTACTGAAGGACGATGGTCTGCTTCACGCAGTGAAGTGCACAATCTGCACTGCGGTGGGGCGAAAGCCTTGTATGATGGCGCCAAAGTGGGACACCATTCAACGCCATGGGAAGAGGAAGTGTCACGAGAAGAATGCGCTCCTGTACGCTGTCCGGCGACCCTCCTCCGTCCTGGAGCAAATCCAAGGCTGCACATCGGCCGAGAGTCGTCGAAAGAGGGTTCAGTTCGCCACCATGTTCCATCTCTTGTGTTCCGGTCGTCCCATGTCTGAGTTCACGTCCCGATTTGAGTTGTACAAGTTTTTATCTATGCCTGATTTGCCTGCGGCTCATTGGTCCGGGAATTCTGGTTGGATCATGGCAGAGCACATATATGACATGGTTAAAAAAAAACAAACATCCATGATCCATGCTGCGCAGTTCATTGCGCTCTCTGCTGATGAGACGAGCACCGTTGACAACACAAGTGTCATTGCTATTCATGCTTATGTGCTCTCAGACTGGGGTCGGCAATCTCTAATGATCGCACTAACTAAACTTGAGAGTGACGGTGCTACTGCAGATTCCCTAACTCGTGTGATTATGTCTGCTTTACTTGTCAATTGTAACTTGGACCGGAAGGCTCGCCGCCGCTAAGCGCTCCGCTTTGGTGCCGACGGGTGGTGGCTTTTGGGGTCAAAAGAATGGGGTGACAAAAAAATCAAGCAGAGTTTGCTCCTTTCACAAATGGACAACACTCTTTGTGCACACACAAGCTTCAATCGGGCACGCGCAAGTCTTATCTGAAACTGAGCTCCTTGGTACGATTGAAGATGTTTTACAGACAACACATGCTTACTTTGCTCACTCACCAAAACGAATCACTGAGTTCCGCACACTTGCACATTCAATGGAAACAAAAGGTCCGGGTTACTAAAAATGTCAAAACCCGTTGGATTAGTTGTCATGCTCCCATGCGTCGACTAATTTCGAATGGAAGCCTTGTTATGGCAAAAATGTTTGAGGATGGGAAGAAGAAGAAGGGCGGCAAAAAGCCGGGGTAAGTTCTCTCTCTCAACCCTAAGTTTGCATTTTTTTTTTTTTTTTTTTTTATAGGTTTTGGATTTAATCAAGTTTCTGTTTTGCCAGGCTATCCTCGACAGGATGCGGGACCCGTACTCCTTGCTTGGCATGTTAGCAATGCTTCCTTTGCTGGAGGCTATTGATGCCCTGGTTTGTTTCGCACAAAGCCGGAATGTGTTCATTTGTGACTTTGTCGCAGCTCTTGAGCGTTGCCGTGGACAATTGTTCACCTTATACTGCAACTCTGAGACCTTCTTCAGGCGTGATGATTTCCACAGTTTCAACATGCTGCTCCAACTGAATCATGAATCCATTCCCCTTCAGTGGGAGACCAATCTGAATCTACCAGAGAGTGTCCTCGCATTCGTTTTTGGTGATCAGAAGTTGACAGCCCTCTACAAGGGTTCCGAAGTGACTCGGGACTCACTGGCCGAGCTTGTCAACGACATCAAGACACAATGCACAGGTGAGTTTCTCACTTCTCCCATTCTTCTCATTTTTTTTGCTATCTCCATGCAAGGACAGGATTGATGGATGATGCTTGTGTGTGTTGGTGGATTTTGCAGATGCTGCAGAGAAGGTCTGGAGAGAGTTGGAGGTGCGTTTTCCAGCAGTTCCGGTCGTGGATGCTCTGGGGGTCGTGTACCCGCAGTACTGGCTGCAGGGCGATTGCGAGGTTAGCTTCCGGAAGCACCTCACCGTGCTCAAGGACTTCTATGGAGAGTCCAGGTACGTGGAGAAGGATGGGACACGCACGGCAGTGCCTCCGGTGTTGGACAGATTCAAGCTGGAGTCTGAGCAGCCTCTTTTCAAGATGGCCATGCTTGCAAACTCTGCATGGGCAATGGAACCTCCCCCCCTTACACATGATCCCAGCAAGCCTTGGGAGAATCCGGTCACTAAGTTGTGGCGCAGACTTGATGCCAATTCGGCATTGAGCACTTCATTTCCTGAATATATTAAGCTCGCACAGATAGCACTCATCCATGTGCTTGGCTCTGTCGAGGACGAGAGGGCGTTTTCCTCTCTCAGTTTCTTGAAGGACAAAGTCCGAAACAAGCTCGATGGTGATCACCTGGGATTGTGTGTGGGAATGCACAATCAGACTGTCTACAATCTGACCTCGTTCCCTTACGAAGAATGTTTCAAGCAGTGGCTCCATTCATCTGAGCACCACCGCATATCCACAATGGCATAGTTTAGCCATATTTTGGGTTTAGTTTTGCGTTTTGTTTCCATTTTCTGTGCATGTCTGCGGACTTGCACTTTCTCTGTAGGTCTGGATCGCAGGAGCGGCTAGGAGCTCCATTGCGGTTTCAGTCACTTGTCACTCGGTTTTCTTGATCCTTTTTCAATGAATCTATTTTGCATCTGCTGATTTCTTGTGTCAATCTGATTCATAGATTCTTACTTATTTCTTCATGTCCTCATTGTAGCGTCGGAGTGTTTTTGTGTGTTTTGCAGGTCATGTTGAGCGGGTTCCATGACGGCGCCACATTAGCATGCATACTTAGACTTATTTTTACTTTTGTAGCCAAGTTACACTTCTCGGACAGAAATTGGTTGCCAACAAACATGCACAATTTTTTTATGACTCGCCAATTCTGAGTTTTTCAAAATCCTTTAGAAGTCAGATTTTGTTAAAAAAACAAAAAACAGAATTTATGGAGCCAGCTGCATAATGTACACAATTCACCCTCAAATGCCAAATGATAAGTTACAATCACTCAGGCAATGCCTGCCACCCGTTCGAGTCAAAAATTGAAAAAAAACACTGCTATGAGCCAAACCCAATTTTAGCCTCATTTATGCCCTGGTGTTGTCATTAAAGTGTATTGTCAAGTGCTTAATGTCATTTGACCGGTACTCCTCCATTTTATTGTCACTATTCTGATTGACATGATATTGAGCTGCCGTGAGTATTTATGCCAATATGCAGCCGCCTCCATAAATAAGAGGCTTTCAGAAGTAAACGTCAAAAGAGTCACCCATTCTAAATTTCATGTAGGAGTTGCGTTGGGTGAACTTGCAATAGCAATGACATGAAAATAATGTTACCACACCTCTTTCTATAACCAAATGTCTCGTTCTGAGTTAACAAAATAGGAAAAAGAAAGAAAAAAAAAATCAAATTATGAGTAAAAGACACCCATCTCAATGAGGCATCCAATAATTACCAACTATCTCGTTGGGTCGCTTTACATTGTAGATTAAGAGCCATGACCAAGAAAATTAGATTATGGCTCTTGTTGAAGAACGATGATCATCGTGAAAAATCAAAAATGCAGTTTTAAGTGGCTTGGTCACTCTTTGTAGTCTAAAGTGAATTTAGACTCGGACAAATTTAAGCTCAATTTTCTAAATCTCATCATTCTCTCTTTTACCCTTCCCTTCCTCCTCCTCCTTTCTCTTAAAGTAAATGAACACTAGCCAATCAGTGATTTTTGAGCCTCATGGTCTCCTAGATTATAGTTGAGTTGAGGCATATGCTTTGATTCAACTATAATTAAGAAGATCATGAAAACATTATCCACTTGAATTTTTCTCAAATTCTGGGGACCTCAAAGTTAGTTGTCATTCTCCTTCCCTCAAGATAGCAAAAAGCTAAGTGAGACCCAAAGCATTTCACTCTCCAATCACAAGTTTAGGATTTCATAGTTATAGCTATTGATCCATAGTGTAAAGCGCCCCTTATTTTTGCATATTAACAAAAATTTAGGTTATGTACTAAATAATTGAAGAGAGGAACGAGGTTACAAGTTATTGCCCGGTTTATACTAACCTACCTCAGAGTGAAGACAAGGCATCATATACAGCGTTTACACTGCCTGCTATGGCTGCTAGTGGTTTCTAAAACAAGCTTTAGTCCATGAGACCGAATTTCGAGTCTGGCAGGTAGCCAATTCTCTGGGAGCTGCTGCGCTGCGGCAGCAGACCCAGCAGACTCCCAGATAGTCCAAGAACACCTCGGATTCACTTTACCATATAGCTGAGATTCTTCAACATTCTCTAGAGATTACTCAGCCGATTAAAACCGCAAAAGACGCTCCTGCTGCAGGAGTGTAAACACACACAGCCGCTGGCCCCAGCAGGCGTGGCAGGCCCAGCAGGACCAGTCGGCTGTGTAAACGCAGCAATAGAGGTATAAACATCGCTACACCCGTTGTCTTCCTCCTCTCTTATAGTTACTTACTCTAACCCCTATTGGCAAAGGGATTTACCAATAACATAATTATTATCAGGTCACCAAAACCAAAAAATGCACCCCTTCCAAACAAGAAGAGAAACTCCAACCTATTTAGAGGCCGGCGTGAATAGAGTGTTTTTTTGACCTATCATTGGATGTATGTTCATAGGTCATCACACAAATGGGGAGACTACTAACCCCTCTCGGGATGAAGACTATGCTAGTTCCTACCTAGCCACCAGTGCCTTAGCGATACCCGACATGGTATCCCCCCACCAAAGGCCTTTGAGGTACCCATACAACAAGGTCCAAGAACCCCCCACCATAGTTGGCACTCCTTATGAACATTTGAGGTCTTTGATCAAACGACAAGTTCCAAGAAATGTTTGTATTGATTCAATACCAAGAATAATTTTATTTTTGTCAAACTAGCAAACGTTATACTTCCTACCACGTGACTATGGTATTCTCGAACGAGTGAATGGAGCCTCGAAGAGAACTTGCATCCATGAAGAAGCAAAACAACAAAATGGGGACATGATGTGGAGGAGGTGATAATAGAGAGGGGAGTGGAGGAAGGGGCAGCAGTGGGGTCGGGCAGGCAAAATATTCTCTGACGGAAGGGGGAGGGAAAGAGGGCGGCAGGGCAGGGGAGTGGGGCTACGGATTGGCATGCACCATTTGCACCTCGTAATGAGAAGTGAATGCAAACGAGACAAGTGCAGTACAGGACTTAAGCATTCATTCTTCATTCTTCAAGTCCCTACGGATCCCTTCTGACACTTTCTACCACCACTTCCGCCTCCTCCTCCTCCTCTCCATTCCCTTCAAGCCCCCATAATCCCCACAAGACCGTTAAGCTTACCCTCTCTCTCTATCCCCCCAAGGTCCTCATTCCCCCAGTAACTTTCCTCATTTATATTTTAAATTTTAGTATGGCAATGCTATAGTGAAGTTAGTCGTGCGAGCAATTTGTGTAAGACTGGACATGTTGAATTCACAGTTTTTTCACCCAGATATAATGTGTTGTGATTTTTTGAAGTTGGAGTTGTAGGTGCATGATTCATGGTTTGTAGATCAAAAATTAATTCCACTACACTAAGATCGATATTTAGTGGTGTCTACAGTAATTGATATAAAAGCATTATAACTTTTAACTTTTTATCAAAGAATTTACTAACTATGTTCACAAGTTTGATTTCCTTCGAGTACTACATGTAGTTTTTTGCTCAGTGAAAAATTTATCAACTGGAAAAAGTTATAGCGAACCCTAATTGTATATTGTGGCTACACTAAACATAATTTTTAGTGTAGTTATCATGTACCTCGTATTCAAATTGCCCTTGTGCATCATTTTGGATATTGTGTCACTTTTTAGCAATATACCTTATTTAAAGTGTCACTCAAGTGAGAGTTGTTCTAACTACCATTGCTACGGTTATCAGCAAGTCTAGCAGAAAATATATGGAAAAATGAGGATTGCCACATTATAAATCTGATACATATATGAAGTAAATGTTAGAATGCATTTTTTGAAACTATACCAAAGATTTGGTGATTTGGTGCATAGTGTTGGACTTGCTATCCACCTACGGTTAGATCAAAAAATTAAGTTCAATTTGGTTTTGCTGAGAATGAACTGCGTAGCTTTGACACAAATGAATAATTTGATGTGACGAAAATCATCCAAAAGTATACAAATAAGGTTCAGAGTAATTTATGCCCTGGTTGGTAGATTTAAACCTGGTACTTTGTTACCAACTCTGAATATACAAATATCTGTAAGGGCTGTCCTGTCCAGTGAGGAGGACGTTCTGTACAGTGGGGTAGAGATAGAAACTCCGGTCCCTTTCTAAGGGGCCGGCGTGAATGAAGTGTCCGTTCGTAATGCTAATATCCCGATGGCCACCGGACAAGGGGAAATTTGAACAATACTACTTCCCCCTCTCGAGGGTGGACACTATAACTACGCTAGTTTCTAGCCTAGTTACTAGTGCCTTGAAGATACTTGACATAGTATCCCCCCAAAAGGGCTTTGAGGTACCCATACAACAAGGTCCAAAGACCCCCCACAATAGTTGGGTGGACTATAGTGGTGAGCACCACGCCGGCATGGGGAATGGAACCCACGACCTCCTCATTGGGGGCCCAAGCCCTAACCACCAAGCCAGTACAGTGGGGTACAGAAATAATTCGAACTGAATTTGAAGGCAGTTTTTGAAAAAACTTCGAAATGTGCCTACATACTCAAAAATAATCGGAATTGCAATCTGTAAAGGGCGTTGGAACCACGTTAGAGTGTTTTACACTATCATGGCAAAAAATTGCTTCTTTTTTGTGCAATTGTTCAAAGAACTAAAACTCTACATGTTCCATCCACAATTGACCATTGTCGCTTTGTGCTTCAATTACAATGTTCATTTTCACTTGCAAAATTGATATGAATGCCATAATTTGTTCTTTAGATACTTGAGCTCATTGTTGAATGTTCAAAAATACTTGCTCCCTCTAAACTTTTGAGTTGGAGTAGTTTTGTGATAAATTTCCAATCAACACTTAAGGTGTGAAATTGAACTTTGATTTAAACTCGGAGAATGCTAAAAGAATTTGAGTTTGGCAATGAGCTTATGAAAGTAAGCACCCTAACTTTATCAAACCATCCTTTAAGTCCTTGTAGGATATTTCTAGTGGTGTGAATGGCTTCAAAAAGCTTTGAGAAAAATTGAATAGTCACAAGCACATTCTAAGACATTCCTCCTACCCAAGAAGAAAACAAGGAACATATCAATGATTCAATATGCATGAGCTCAAGTATCTAAAGAACAACTTATGGCACTCATATCAATTTTGCAAGTGAAAATGAACATTGTAATTGAAGCACAAAGCGACAATGGTCAATTGTGGATGGAACATGTAGAGTTTTAGTTCTTTGAACAATTGCACAAAAAAGAAGCAATTTTTTGCCATGATAGTGTAAAACACTCTAACGTGGTTCCAACACCCTTTACGGATTGCAATTCCGATCATTTTTGAGTATGTATGCACATTTCGAAGTTTTTTCAAAAACTGCCTACAAATTCAGTTCGAATTATTTCTGTACCCCACTGTACATTCCACTAATTTTAATATCATAAGTGTTAAAAAAACAGAAAAAGAATCAAATCACTTGAACAACCAAAATTTTAAAATACAATCACTGTACAAATACAGTAGTGGAACAATAACGGCCATTGCTGTAGCATTCACTTCCATTCTACTCATCCTACACATGAGTTTTCACATTTATTTCAGGGGTAACCGCCTGTTTATGGAGTCTTTAATTTGCTTAATTACTTAAGCCTCATCCCTTTAACTACGTGTATTTAAGGTATCCACTATACTTGGAGTGGTAGAGTGAGTAAGGTTTAGTACACTTATTGAATTCACTATATTGTACTTGGAGTGGTGGAATGAGAGGCTTCCTATTTTTCAGTGATTAGAAAATAGAAAAGACTAAGTTTCCTTATTATTACGAGATTTATAAACACTTACAATAGTAACTACAGATTTTTAAAGTGATCAATATAGGTTAAACTATAATTGGACACCCTTCCGTATGTATGCATGTACATTGAGAGTGATTGTAGGGTGCTCAAATCTTCATTGGAGCAAGAATCTGAAATACATGCTTCTAGGGGGTCGGCCTTTAGATTCTTCTACCTCAGTTTAAATTTGTCGGCGATTAGCAATGTTTCCTATTTTTGAGATATTTTTAAGCACTCACAAAAATAATTACAAATTTAGAAGTGACCAATGTAGGTTACCCTATGAACTAACACCCTACTTTATGTTACAAATGGGGTACATTGAGGGTATGTATAGGGGGGTCACATCTTCCAAACAATAAGAATCTTGCATGCACACTTAGTGTGGGCGCATGCCTTTAGATGCTCCCAACCTTAGTCTTATCAGAAAAAAATCCTATTCATTTGTTAAACACAATTTAGATGAGATGTACATTTGATATATTGATGACGCCAAAGATGTACATCTCATCTAAATTGTGCTTGAGAAATGAATAGGAATTTTGTCTGATAAGAAAACCCTGGATTCTCCTATTGTACACCATGATATAGAAAGTTTTGATTGTGTAAGTGATCAATGAGCATACAGTAGTAAGAAGATTAACAAAGCTTGAGGTAAAGTAGGTGGCTCAATCACCATTCAAATTTCACATTGACAAGCTCATTGAGGAGTGGCCAAGAGAATCAATTTTGGGAATGTGCAAAGTATGCATGAACCAATTGGAATTTTAATTATGGGACTAGTATTTGATTATTCATGAGGTTTGGAAGTAGAGGGTATATCGATTCTTCAAACCATTGAGTCTAAAATGTACGCCACAAGTATATTGAAATTTGGAAATGGAAGGTAGAATGTATTTCGTGCTTAGATTAGCCTAGTGAGCACATTACATTACCTTACCACTCTAGAAATTAGTCAAATTTGTCCCTAGTCATGTATATTATAACCTCAAGTCATGGGCAACAAAATAGGTATTAAAAGAGTTATTTAGAATATTATTAGGAAGAAATTTGAACAAAATAGAAGATAAAATCATTTTCTTATTATTCTTCTTCAGAAGGCTTCACACAAGGCAATAAAATTTTATTAGTAAGTACTTCTTTTGTCCCATAATGTCACATCGATAGGTTCTCTCAAATCTACTTCTAGTGGTAAATTTTTGAGAACCTAGTCATCTAAAATTATAGGACAACGGGAGTATAATTTAAGTCTTCCGACAAATCTAAGACTAGATTTCTTTTGATTGACTTTAAATCTTTTGAGCATACACCACATACATAGAATCCTACATTACTACATTTCATTTATAATACTCCTCCTTTATGTATATTCCATTGACCTCAATTTGATGTCAGCATATTTTATCATTTCCATCCATACACAAAGTACAACAATGTTGTTATACAAATCTCAACTAAGGTAAAAACACCTATTTTTGTACATAACTCACTATACTTGGAGTGGTGGGATGAGTGACTTACTAGATAGATAGATAGATAGATAGAAACTCCGGTCCCTTTCTAAGGGGCCGGCGTGAATGAAGTGTCCGTTCGTAATGCTAATATCCCGATGGCCACCGGACAAGGGGAAATTGGAACAATACTACTTCCCCCTCTCGAGGGTGGACACTATAACTACGCTAGTTTCTAGCCTAGTTACTAGTGCCTTGAGGATACTTGACATAGTATCCCCCCAAAGGACTTTGAGGTACCCATACAACAAGGTCCAAGGACCCCCCACAATAGTTGGGTGGACTATAGTGGTGAGCACCACGCCGGCATGGGGAATGGAACCCACAACCTCCTCAATGGGGGCCATGAGCCCCAACCACCAAGCCAAGGCTTGTGGTGCCTGAGTGACTTACTATTTTTGAATGATTAGCAAGAAGAAAAGACAAAGTTTCTCAATTTTTTCAATATTTTTAAGCACCTACAATAATAATTACCATTACAAATTATAAAACTAACTGATATAGGTTAGCCTATAATCAGACACCCTACTGCATGGAATACATTGAGGGTAAGTATACGGCACCTGATTTAATCTTTAGCATGCAAGTCTATGGGTAGGGGCCGCCTTTAGATTCTCCTACCATAGTTGTCCCCAAATTTGGTGTAAAATTTGCACACTTCTAGAAGGTTGTTTAAATTCATCTAGTATTGACTTGGTATCAAAGCCCCCCAACGTCTAATTGCTTGTATTTGAAAGACTGATAAGTTTGTCATGATTTTACCCAGGCACACCGAAAGTGGCACTTACAGCCTGCAAATTATCAGTAAGTTGACCTCAGTTGAAAATGGGCAGGACACTCATGAACGTTCAAACACTGGCTAAGTCCTTTTTGGGTCTAACTTTACCTTGCTAGTGCAGTATTTATGATAAAAATCATGATGGAAAAAATTGGGATGGTATCAAGCTTGTCTTGCCCCCTTTATTATCACTTTAATAAAGTTGACAGCTTAAGACAAACTGAACCTGCCCTAGCCTGCTGAAAGGAAGGGATTAACTTACAGTATGATATATACGTTTTCATTTTCAACATTTTCAAAAGGATGTCTGAACAATGTGACGGCCACTGTGGATTTGATTCATGGAGAATGATACATGTGAGTGCAGCACCAACAAAATTAGACTCCACATGATCCCTATCATTACTTTTTAGTCAATACCTCCGCATCACTTTTCATAAAACTCATAGAATAGAAGATTGATGTACGACGTACATGACCTGCACTAATTTACATAAACAATTTAAAAATATACACACTACACTAAATTTGATAATTAGTGTTAGATACACTAATTTACATAAACATGTTATAAGTTTTTACTGTTGTTCAATAATTGTACCCACTATATTGGCCAAGATGGGGGTCCTTATATAGTATCAGAATCAATGCTCTTGGTAAATTTTTTTAAACAAAAGTAAAAACTTATAGCATTTTCAAATCTTATAATAATCTAACACTAATTATCAAATTCAGTGTAGTAGGACAACTGTCAAAAATGTTGTCCGGGATGACACAAGAAAAGTTAGGTCTCAAATGACACAAATCTATGTCATTTCAGACATGAATCTCTTTTGTTGTGTGAGACATATTATTCGGGACAACATTTTTGGACGCTATTCCTATTAGTGATACTGTTGATCAATACCATATGTTTTGAGAGAGTTCAATACCCTCCTATCAAATAAGTAAATTCTTTTCGAGATTATTAACTGGACGGTTTAATTTTGGTGCCAATTCGAGTTCTTTTGAGTACAAGTACCATTTTTTTTTCTTAAAATAGGAAATTTGAGATTTTTTGGCTAATTTCGATTTTGAGTTAATTTCAGTCGAACTCGCTTATGACATACGGTATATATAATAACACTCAATACTGGTTAAGATGGGGAATTCTTTGTAGTGTGGGAAACAATGCTCTCGGTTAAATACTCGTATAAAGAGTAAATTAAACCTTACAGCATTTTAAGAATTAAAAAATGTAACACCAATCAACAAATCTTGTGTAATCGATGTCAAATTCAACATGTTGGCAAAGTTTAGAATTCTATTTGTTTCAAGGAAGGTTTGCATTGGTCCTTGGTAAATGACAATCCATTACACTAAATAGGTAGATTAGTGTTAGATTTTTATAAGATTTGAAAATGCTACAAGTTTTTACTTCTGGTAAAAAAATTTACCAAGAGTATTGATTCCAATACTATGTAAGGATCCCCATCTTGACCATTGTAGAGGATAAAAATATTGACTAACAGTAAAAACTTATAGCATGTTTATGTAAATTAGTGTATCTAACACTAATCTACCTATTTAGTGTAGTGCATATGTGGTTTGAGTATACAAGCCACTTGTTCTATATCAGACCACCGTAAAGGCAAGCTCGGGTGTAAATTGCCACTGTGCACCAATCGGCCTATACACTCTGAACAAGTTTGTCTTATCAGACAAGAATCCTATTCATTAGTCAAACACAATTCAGATGAGATGTACATCTACGACGTCTTCATTGTATCAAATGTATATCTCACCTCAATTTTGTCAGACAAATGAATAGGAATCTTGTCTGACGGGACAACACTGACTCATACCCAATATAAAACAATATACATTTTGGCACTTGATAGCATACAGTCTTCAAAAACATCAAGACCAATATAAAACGATATACATTTTGGTACTTGAGAACATACAGTGTTCAAAAACATCAAGTATGTATACCAATAAGTTGATGTGAAAAGAGAAATTCTTCAGCATATACTCTTTACTCCAGTAACAATGGCTGTGGCTAGGGTTATTGGTGGTGAAAAGGCGAGGCGCTTGAAGAGTGGACCCACAGAAGTAATTAAATGGAGAGAGAGAGAGGAGGGGGGGGGGTGATTGCCATGGCTGCAGAGAGTAGGAGTGCAGAAATGATGAACATGAAGGCTCATAATGATGAGCAGGCAGTAACTATGGTAAACCTCGATACAAACACAAGACCTTAAAAGAAAGCCGCCACACCGGGTGAGGGTTCGCAGCAGCTACCAAGAGGATGAGAAAGTGCCACCCCATCCTCCCTCCCATCCCTGGAATTTTAATTTGGACCCCCCCAAGGCCATTTTTGATGATTTTGAATTTAGAAATGGGCCCTGCGGCCCCAAATTACTTTAGGAGCCTACTCCTTGGCAATTTAAACCAATACACTAAAAAAGTAGGGGGCTCCTTTACCCCTCCCCATCCAACGCTCATCCTCATCTTCATCCTCTTGGTAGCTGCTGCGAACCCTTAGGCCGCCACACCCCCTTCCTTACTCACACATTCCAATACTGGTGCCCGCCCTGTTCAGTATTCACTGCTTTCGACACATGTGAACTGCTTACACCTGCAGCTTTCTTTCATCCCACATCCGCACTTTCTCTCACAAAGCATAGGACTGCTCACTAAGGTAGAACGACCTTAAACCGCTCAAATAAGAGATTCAGCATGGTTGTGGACCTCGTGTGTACTGTTTGTAATTTTTCTTGGATGGAAAAACAGGAGGGAGAGTGAATGCAAAAATTTAGAAAATAAAATAGCAAAAATTGAATTTACTACAAATTTTTGAAGTCAAAAGTGTACATGACCTTAAAGTGATCTGTAGACTCTCCTTTTAATCCGGCAGACCAGTACTTTGTGGCGCTCACGCATGTAGCTAAAACCGTGCAAAATAGAGTTAATGAACCATGAACCATGAACCAACCACCTCCCTACACATGTCCATATCGAGTCACTATTTATGAAATTGTTGTGCGTGCAATAAGGTCAAGCCATGGCGGCTACAGAGGCGGTCTACTGGGGGGCCGTGCGGTTTAAGGTCATTCTACCTTAATGGTGCAAATTTCCCTGCAGAAAAGATTAAAGTTTGTACAAAATTTATAGGAGACTTGTGGTGGTGTCTTCTCACTAATGAAATAGTGTTCAAAATTTGAAAGTGATGTGTTTATCCGAATCGATGTGTTTGTGGTGACACAAGTTATGCCCCTACTGACATTTATTATCATGGTGGTGCTCACCACCGTAGTTCACCCAAGTGTGGTGGGTTTTCTTGGACCTAGTTGTATGGGTACCTCAAAGCCCTTTGTGGGGATCTCTAAAGCAGTGGTGGCTACGTAGGAATCGGCAGAGTGTTCTCCCTAAGAGGGGTTAGTAGTTCTCCATTGGTGTGATGACCTCATGGCATACATCCAAGAATAGGTGGAACGAACACTATTTACGAACGTCGGCCTCTAAATAGGTTGTTCCTCTTCTATTATCATGGTATTTATTCTTTCTCAAATTCCTATTATTTTGATAGAAATTAGAGCCCAGTATGGTAATAAAAATTCCAATGGATTGGCTTGCTCTTGATGAATTGGAGAAGAGAGTGTGGGGAATGGGAATATGGCTTGGACACGGCAAGCGAACCCAGAGAGAGAGAGAGAGAGAGGGGGCGTGAGTCACTATACGTGAGATGAGAGATACAGAGGGATCGCAGGAGGGGAAGGGAGGCCAGACTGCGCAACCTGAGCTGGTGGCACGCGCGACCACTGATGGCACCTCCACTGCGACGTCGACCCCCAGCTCCTCCGCTGCCATCGCCATGACCCCTCCAAGCTCTCCTCCCTCCGCCCCTCTTCCATCATCACGCGCTCCAGCTCCCAGGCTCCAGTCCCAGAATCATGGCCTCCCTCTCACCTTCGTCCTAGCACTCTACCACATCCACGTTTCCTCCACCCTCTAGCCCACCACCCAATCCTGCTCTGTAGCATATAATCCTTCGCAGCAGCAGCAGCATTGCCATGGCTGTAGTGTCGCGTCCGCCTGCAGCTGCCGGCCAGCAACAGCATCGCAAAGCCCAGCAAGCGCGCGCCGGCAGGTCCAGTGGGGTCCTCTATGGCAGCGAGCTAGACGGTTCTGGTATGGCTTTGCATCACAAGGAGTGGAACGCGCGCGCGCGCAGCAGCAACCACAACACCAGCAGCACCAACATGTCCAGGTCCGGGCGTAGCGACACTAACGTGACGTACCATGTGGACTTCAATGGCGGTAGCTCGTTCGGGAGCTGGTGCGGCGGGTGCATGACGCGCTCCGGTGCCATGTCGCCCCCGCCGCGCGCACCCAAGTCGTCCAAGTTAGGTAGTGGTGAGGTGAAGCTCAGCAGCGGCGACATTGGCTCCCTCGTGAAGAATTTCAGCGGCGGGTTCGAACGGTCCACGCCTGGAAGCTCCCCCGCGTTGCGGCCGCGGATGTCTCCTGGCAAGGTGTCGCCTTTAGTTGAAGCTGTGCCGCCGCCTGCCACGCTTGCTGCCCCTGCTCCCGCTGCTCAAGCGCCGGCTGTGTTTTCCATGGGAAGTTTTACGAAGATGAGCTCTAACTCCTCTAGCTCGCCGCCCGTGGAGAAGATCAAAGCTTCCCCAACGCTGTTTGAGATGATGAGTCATGAGCAGGAAATGCAGGGCGTGAAAACCGTGCACTCGCTGTCGTTAAGCCAGCAACTCACGTTTCAGGAGAAGATGAAAACTATTCTCGCAGGTCTGTTCCACACGCACAACCTTTTCATGGCCATGGCAGCACGTGAACTCTCGTTCACTTCAGTGCGCCAACTACCGCTGCTGTTGTTTTCATGCATCTCATGCACGAGGATTCCATTAAGTGTCAAGCTGGGCTATGAAGTCTCTGCCATGGCGGCAATAAATTTAAACTTGATTAATCCCTCTAAAGATTTAAACGAATTTGAACGCCTGGTATCACGAGGTGGCTCGTTGTAGGAATTCAGTCGTTTTTTAACATAGGTTGTGCTATAAACACGAAGATCCTTAAGCAAGGTGAAAGTTTTTTATCCTCAGTACTACCGACACTCAAAATTGCAAGTGCCACTCTGAAACCTTGCACAGTTAGATATCGGCTAGAAAAACGGAAACAAATCAGAACTAATTTGATCAAGTGAAGGATTGAGGGCATTCGTTGATCGAGCTCTACAGTTCGATCGCACATGGTCTGCAAAGAGCGTATATTTTTTGAGGATTATGTGGTTCTACGAGGACGCACTCTTATCAGCCTTGGTAGCAAAACCTGCGGTGTACTTAGCACTTAGGGTTTTGCGAGGGGCGGAAACATGGTCCAAGTCTGTCATTTGCACTACATTGTGGAGATGTGCGTATTCCGATGGGGCAAAGGTTTGGATGTGGGGACAGGAACTAGCCCGGGCAACCAGTTCAATGATACGAGCACGAGCGACTTAAAATTAACTCTCAATAACCGGGAAGGCTACAGCGTGACGGTGAATGTGCATCGCCACATTCTGGTGTCGCACAGCCGCTTCTTTGCCGCCAAGCTGTCCGACAGATGGTCCAAGCAGCAGCAGTGCTCTGGTACTAATTCCAACCTGATCGAAATCACCGACATCGACGATATGGAGATTTACCTGGAGACGTTGCGCCTCATGTACTGCGAAGACGTCAAGCGTAGCCTCATGAAGGAAAACGTGTCTCGGATTCTGGGAATACTCAAGGTCTGCATGCCCTCAAACTCTCAATGCTTGCGATGTGGGTAGTGGCTCTGCTTAGCAGGGAGAGTGATCCTTGTGTGGAAAAGAGTGATCGAATACTAGGTTGCAGTGCTTGTAGTGATGCCAGAAGTTTTGATGGATGTTGCAGCTGTCAGCGCACATCATGTTTGAGGGCGGCGTGTTTGCGTGCCTGGAGTACCTGGAGGCGGTACCGTGGGCGGACGACGAGGAGGAGAAGGTGACGGCGCTCATGGGGCAGTTGCAATTGGAGAGCGTGGGAGTGGCCGCCGATGTCATGAAGCGTTGCTCCGCCCTCGAGTCCAATAATTCCGAGGATGTCCTTGTTCGCCTCCTGCAATCCGTCACCAAAGGTACGCACGGTCCTCAGCAAGCACATCCAATTTCTAAGAGCATGTATCATCATTTTGAATGAGTGCATGGTATATCTAAACATCATCAATTAAGAATTTGTATATGATTGACAAGGGGAAAGTTTGTTTGGAGTTTAGAGTGGAGAATCTTTTGGATGAAAATATTTGAGCATGAAGTACACTTCAAAGTGATATTATCACACATGTTACATATCAATGTACATTGTAAGTCTGTAATATATAGTGTAATGTATTAAAAACACCACCCCAATAGCCTAGAAGGTTCTAAATCAAAGTCTCGTGTGCCGAGCAGCTTGGAACTATTATGTCAATGAATCTTAGGTAGTATCCATTTTTTGATAGAATAGTAATGTTCAAGCTGTCAACCACATTCTTGCGGTATTGGGTGGTGAGTTAATGACCATAATCTCTACACAGAAGGATTTGTACTGATGACATGGTGGTGTATATGCATGATGGCAGGGACTGATGACAAAGCTCGCCGAGAAATGAAGTCTCTGGTGTCCAGAATGTTACGCGAGAACATGTCGCAGAACAAGAACACTGTGGATGTGAGCAAAGAGAGTCTATACCGAGCTTGTCATGGCTGTCTCGACACCCTGCTCCACCTCTTCATGCAGGTCCACTACCAACCGACATCTCCCTGAAGCAATTGCATCAGTGTGAAGAGAAGTAATCTGACATTCAGTTGTTGCTGATGGCTGGCTGCAGTCAAAAGGGGGCGCCGACAGAGGCATGCTGGTGGAGATCTCGCGCCAAGCGGACAATTTGCATTGGCTAGTGGACATTCTGATCGACCGTGGCATTGCTGACGACTTCGTGCGCATGTGGGCTCATCAAGCAGAGCTCGCCACTTTGCACGCGCAGGTTCCCGTCATGTTCCGCTACGAAGTCAGCCGGCTCACAGCCCGTCTATGCATCGCCATCGGCAAGGGCCAGGCAAGACCTACAAAAGTCTACTCGGTGGCGCTGTTTGTCCTTCCTGCTTCAAGATCACTAAGTTAATTAACGGAAATTCGTGCAGGTACTATCTCCGAAGGATGTGCGGTTCCTGTTGCTATCAACGTGGCTGCAGCCCCTGGTGGACGACTTCGCCTGGATGCAACGCTGCTGCCGCAACTTAGACAAGAAGGTAAGCCACTCTTGAAAATTGATAGCCCATGTATCATCGTTACAAGTGCTGGAATTGAGCGGATCGATGGGTGCAGGTGGTGGAGGAAGGGATCAGCCAGACGATTCTGACGCTACCACTGAAGCAGCAGCAGAGCATACTGCTGTCATGGTTCGACCGGTTCTCGAGCTCCGGGGACGACTGCCCCAACTTGCAGAAAGCGTTCGAAGTGTGGTGGCGCCGCACCTTCACTCGCCCGTCCAGCATCGAAGACGTTGAGGGAATCCCTCACCGGCAATCGTCGTTCTAGCCGTGCATGCATGCATACCTCCCCCCGCGCCCCGGCCGCCGCTTGCAATCACATTGACTCAAGCTCAAGCTCATCAACTACTCAATGAGCATTGATCACAATCTCGATCGATCGAGAGCAGGGGGAGGATTTCAGTGACAGTGGCGATATGTCCGAAGGGGAGTGGGGAGTTGTGGTCCGTTGGCAGGGCTCTTCAGCAACACCGTGAGAGTCTGCATGCTTGCTTTCATTCTGATGGCTACGTTAGAGCAGTCTTCATGTAGTTTTATATCAGTTTTCGGTCCTTTTTTGCTTCAGGCACCAATTGAACCATGAGCCTTTGTAATTTTAGTGACCTGGTTAGTGGGCTAGTGCTCCAGTTGTTGCAATGTACAAATAGACAGATTATCATCTTTCTTTATAGTTTGCCATAAGGAAACATTTGCCATTTCTCTTCATTTCTCAGGATGTTAACTGATCCATAACGACTTAAACCCACAGTGGAAGCACTTAACAGAGTCAGCTGTGTAAGAATTGTGGTTTGAGAACACCCATTGAGTGCACTTCAGGTACGTAGGTGACCCAAACTCTACAGTTTAGAAAACCGTGAAAACTAAAGTTTAGAAAACCTTCAATTTTTGATATCTTTACTCTTATCCCATATCACAATTTTAGATGTACTTGCTCTTATCATATTCCATTACTTTCTTAGCCTAGCATCATTCATAAGAACGTCTCATTGCTTCTAGAACAATGAGCCTATCGTGAGGAATTTGGGGATGTGATCTTGGATGAAAAATTGTTGTCTATTGTCAAGTATCAGATCTGGGACATGTGCATTGCGTCTGCTTCAAAAAGGGGGTTCAATATCTTGTGTGGAGTCCATCTGTGCATCTCTTGCAGATTTTACTAGTGAAGTAGTAATTGAAAGCATCATACAATCGTGCTCTTCACATTGGTGCTAGAATACCGATCTCCATGAAGAAAAAACTCGACGAGATTTCCACATAACGAGATTTCCACATGACAAGATTTCCACATTCTTGTAGAGGAAGATCTCCTAAATCTTAAGAATGATTAACCCTTGAATGCCCAAGCATGTTCCTCAGGCATGCTTTTAAGTGTATTTCTAGAGGGGCTGATCGTTTGAGGGTTAACCCTTAAACGCCCATGGGTCTAAAACGGGCAGCCCAAAATTAGATCACAGTATCTTTTGAACTTGGGCATCATGAATAGTGCACTTTTTGAACTTGGGCACCATGAATGGACCAATCAATGACAGGCTTGCAACCTCCTACAAGGTTATGTACAACCCCAACCTACCTACCACAATCCTTTCAAACCATAAAATCATACATACAAATTGTGATTTGAATTGTAAAATTTCACTTTTTGAATGCATCATAAGACGGTGACCAGTTTGACATCAAAATATAAGTGAAAAGTTGATTACAGTGAGAGCTACAGGGAAGATTCTGTTGGAATCAAGCCCCTCGGGCTTGCTTGGGCGTTTAAGGGTTAATAGATGCTTTCCATTTGCTCATGATTAATAGATGCTCTCCATGTGCTATACTTATTGATTGGTTGTTCTCAAGCTTCTCGCTAGAGGAATGAAGCTTCTTAGCAATATTGCATTTGAGATTCTTGTCATTCTTTTTGCTTCTTCATCATTAATTTGTGATATCAAAACAAGAATTAGTAAAAATTTTACGAAGCATACATGTGTTTAAGTGTTTAACAAAGGCCTCCCGCACGGCTAGTGTCTATTACAATCTCTCATTTTCTCAAAAGCAAGCTAAGCTCTTACAAGAGAACAAAAAGCATAGCAAATTGTTTCGTTTGTAAAAGCACACCAACCATTATTTAGTAATGGGCAAAGAATAATCAGACATTGATATGCATGAACTAGTAGAATATGTAAGTAGGAAATAGGTAGGTATGTAGGAGAAATTTGCTTGCAAGAACAAGTAGGTAGGAAAACTATTTAGTAGGTTCTTGATGATTCCTCAAGTAGATTATATCAAGATTATATCTAGTGATTGGTGGACATAAGATGTTCTTATATTCAATCTTGCCACTCTAGTGGCTTAGTTATTTTCAAGAACGTGTCTTGTCTCACTGGTTATCTACAAAAGTTTGAGAACATTTCAAAGAATTACCCAAGCCAAAAAAACAAACAAGTTACATGTCAATGTTTCCGTACGCATGGGCTCAAGTGTCTAAGGAACAACTTTAAGCACTCATATCAAATTTGCAAGTGGAAGTGAACATTGTAATCAAAACAAAAAGCCGGGATAATTGATGATTAATGGTGCATGTAGTATTTATAGTTTTTGAACGATATTATAAAAAAGAGGTGATTTTTTGCAATTATACTAATAAAACACTCCGATGTGATTCCAACTGCTTTTGCAGATTTTGATTGTTTTTAAGTACACATTCAAGGTTTAAACTTCTTTCAAAAATTGCCTCCAAATGGCATTTCAAAAAAAATTGTATATCATTGTCCAATATTGATTCAAATTTCTCCATAATGCTGATTTTTTGATTAGTTGAAAATTGCATGTGTACTCAAAAATGATCGGTTTAGAAAATTGTTAAGTGTGTTGTAATCACATCGGACTGTACCACAATACCGTGACAAAAAATCACTTATTTTTGGTGATAAAACTCTTAAGTTAGGATTCCTTTGTTGACTACTTCCATTATTACTTCCACTTGTTTGAGTATGCATGCAATTTTGTAGCTCCAAACTTGCATTGCGGTTGCTCCATTCCAACATATACAGTGTAATGCATGTACGATACCCTCCAGATGAGTTACGAATTTAGCATTGAGAGACAGTTTTTCTATTAGCTTTCAACATTGCCTCTGCACTAAAAAATGATCTGATTTCAAAATCGTAAAGTGCGTTGCAACCACAATGAAGACTACTACATCTTCAGTATAATTGTACACATTCATCAATGAAAAGGAATATAAATGATTACAAATAATGGTAACTCTTGTTTGTGCAGAAAGAAGTGTTATCATTCTTTGCTTCAATTTCAATGTTCATTCTAGCTTGAAAAATTTGACATAACTGTTTACAAGTTTGTTCTTTAGATACTATAGCTCATACTTGATGCATGATTTGTATCACTTTACCTTCATGCTACACTCTGAAGCAAGTTTTAAATAGTCTTGGTATTTGAGAATCTCCAACAGAGCTTGTAAAAGCCCTCCCCACACCTTTAGAATGTTGCTTTAGAAGTGAAGGGTGGTGCATGACAAATTGAGGGATAATTATCTCTCATGCACAAGTTTTACTAAGCTCAAATGCATTCATTATTTTTGCCGATTTGAAGAGATGACTTAGCAATCTACTACAAATGCTATGCAATATCTTTTTAAAAATTGCTCCGCACCATAACACAAGAGGAAAAGATAGAGATCATGCATCACGAATTGGTTGTAGTATCTAAAGAACAAACTTGCAATCTCATTTCAAATTTGCAAGCTAGAATGAACATCAAAATTGAGGAAAAGAATGGTAACACTTGTTTGTACATAGTGTGTGAAGTAGTTGTAATCGTTTGTATTCCTTTCATTGATGCATGTGTACAATTGAATTGAAGATATAGAAGTCTTCATTGTGGTTGCGATGCAATTAACGGTTTTGGTTTTTGAGTGCGCAGGCAACGAGGAAAAACTATCTATGAAAAAACTGTCTTAGGGACGCTTTACATGGGGAGTCAAGGCCAACTGATCTCCAAGCCAATTCACTCACATTTTGAGCCCAATTGGCTCCATGGGCCACTTGGAGAACACATTCAACAATTAATAAAGTGGGGGCCAATTCCCCCATGTGTAAAGCCCTTGGGACCGATTTCTAGAAGGAAAAACAAGGCCATGGGGCCAATTCGTATTAATAGCTACATTCCATGCTTTCGATTTGTTCACATCAAAGTATTTTAGTGAGATGATATTTTTTGATTGAAATCAAGAGACGGCCTCTAGGCCATAAATTGGCCTTCCAGTCTTGTATCTCCCAACTTTTGGAGCACGGGCCGTGTCATAACTTGTCCCCCACCCATTATAATATAATTTCAGAAAATTGGCCTTGACTCCCTATGTAAAGCCCTTCGGGCCAATTCCAAGAATTGGACCAATCACAAGAGAGGATTTGACCATAAATTGGCCCCATCAATGGCTTGGCCCCTCGTATAAAGCGACCCTTACAATGCTGAATTCGTAAATCATCTGGAGGGTACTGTACAGTACGCGGTTCCATGAGGCACCACAAGCCTTGGCTTGGTGGTTAGGGCTTAGGCCCCCAATGAGGAGGTCGTAGGTTCTATTCCCCATGCCAGCGTGGTGCTCACCACTATAGTCCACCCAACTATTGTGGGGGGTCTTTGGACTTTGTTGTATGGGTACCTCAAAGCCCTTTGGGGGATACTATGTCAAGTATCTTGAAGGCACTAGTAACTAGGCTAGAAACTAGCGTAGTTATAGTGTCCACGCTCGAGAGGGGGAAGTAGTATTGTTCCAATTTCCCCTTGTCCGGTGGCCATCGGGATATTAGCATTATGAACGGACACTTCATTCACGCCGGCCTCTTAGAAAAGGACCGGAGTTTCTATCTATCGATCCATCGATCCATCGATCCATCCATCCATCCATCCATCCGGTTCCAATTCGAGATAGGGTACCTTCAGGAGCATTCTGTGTTGCGAGCCGTTTCAGTAAGAGGAATTTGGGAAGCGCCGTTCATCCTGCAACAACGCCATCGCAGAGTGGAGGTATCTGCAAGAAGTGAGTGAAGCATGAGTCATAATGCCCTAGCTGAGATACGTCGGGCGTGGCAATACGTATGTTCATCTGTTCAGTATTTTATACTAGTTAGCACTTAATTGAATGCGCTTTGCGCGCCGCGCGCGCAATCAACACAGTGGTCAAAGTCTGTACTCTATCTAATTCTGGCTCCATGACTCAAGCGTCTGTTCTAGATCATTACATTAATTGGTAAAAAGGAAAAACGTCTGTTCGATTTCCATCGAATATGTGCTCTCCACAGGTCTCGTGCAAAAGTAACCGAAAGGAGTCTAAAAGTGACATTAGTTGCTTCGAAATAACAATTTATACTACAATTTACAGGTTTAAGTATTCACAGCATCCACAATAAGTATGTACTATCTTAGTTGGTATCACTATTTTCAGACAAGATCAACTTTGACTTCGGGTTGATTTTAAATGGAAGACTACTCACATTAGTCAAAAAGAATTCCTCAATTTACCCCCTCAGTTTTCGTACCATCTAAATTCTCGTATATACCTTGTTCTCTCGGTTTAGGGTCATCCTACCTTTTTTACAGCAAGCTTCCTTAGAGCGGTGTTACAACTGAGGTTGCTGGGCTTTCGTTGCTTTTCGTTGACAATTTTGTGAAAATTGCTGAAGTCCCGGAAATGCTCCGGTTTCACATGCGCATCTCTCCTCTGACAGGTTTTATATCACCTTCTTCATTACATTCAGGATTTCTGCAAAAGGTGGTGAAGAGAGCGCACGTTTGCCAAAAGTGTCCTGAATGTCTGTACATGCGTTACCATCAAGAAACGTAGATGAACGAGACAGAGTTCAAGCCGAGACCGAGAGAGTAGAAACCCTCGGTCTGGTCTCTGGCACAGACACTTGGTTCCTCGGAAGTCTTGACATCTGAAAACTGGGTCACGAAGAATGTTCCTGCACTTTCAATTCGAAGATCATCGGGCATCGGCGTTCATTTCGTTCACGGACACTGTTCGCAGCTACCCTAAGGAGTGTCTCTCGTAGGTCGAGTTCTGGTGAGGACAACTCGCAGACTTTGAGGAATGTGTGCTATTCAAGAGAATGCAAGTTGTTTCTGCAACCCTTTGAAATCAGTTTGATCCAATTTTAGGTTCCTTCTGTTCTTTTCTCACACAAGCTAGTACACTAGAACACTGCTCTGGTCGTGTGTGAATCACATTCTCCTTTGAAATTGACAGACATGTACTTCTCTGCAGTTCTGAATGTGGATCGATTCTGTGAAAGTAGAGCCTGTGAGCATGCGTAATGAAACTCTGCTTGATGTGACTAGCCAGTGTATTCGACAAAGGGACAGGTTCTTAGAATTGGTCGGCCAGAAGTGAGCTCGCGGAACGAACTCTACGCAAGCGAGAGTCTGCAGCGTATACGGATCTGTTAATGAGGTGAGCAAGTGGATATAAACCTCCCCTTTTCTTATCCACTTCCGTCCATGCGAAAAAGAGAATTGCAATTTGCCATGGTCATCCATATGTTACGAATGAGGTCTGGTATATCTGAATGTTACGATGTTTTGCAGAGATGTTGAGCATGGCAAGCGGACAGGCCAATATCAATGTACATAGGTCAGTTCTTCAATTCTGTACCCCTTTCAGGTTGCTGCATGTTTTGTGTTACCATTGGATAAGAAACACGGATGAGCCCACGAGGTGTATGTAAAGTACTAGATTAAGGTTCTGGAGACTTTCAGAACTGGACAGAAGAAGCTAGAGCAATTCTTAAAGCTGAGCCCCTAGATCTCAGTGTCTACACCCTTAGAAATCTGAATCCTTCTCTCCCTTAGATTTGGGTGAAGATCCTGAAATGCTGGAATTGAAGCTCTCCTTGTGCATTTATTTGAATGTCGGTAGATGCACTTTGATATGTGAGTGTGCTTTGTAGGGATGCTGGTGTCCCTATGGCTCTGGAACCAAAGCACAAGATCTTCCTCAGCCACAGTGGGGCACAAAAACCATTTGTGGAGGAGTTGTGCAAGGGATTTGAAAGACGTCAGCGGTATCCCTTTTTCGACGTAGAAAGTCTCATAGTAGGGGAAAATTTTCCAGAACGCATTTTTCTTGCAATTCAACAATGTTATGTTGGGGTGGTTATTTTGTCCGAAGATTTTGTTACCACGAAATGGCCAATGATGGAGTTGGTGGCCATGGTGGAGGAAGATAAAAAGAGGGAGAACTTTACACTCGTTCCAGTATTTCTTCACATTTCCCCTGAAGATTTGAGTGATGCTGAAAGTCTAAAGAAATGGCGAGGAATATGGAATCTTCTAGCTCTGGAGAATCCAGGGAGAATAGAAGTGTGCAATTGCGAGGCTGCCCTAAAGTACTTGCGAAGATTAAATGGTCTGGTCAGGGGAGGGTCGAAGGAACCTAATTTCATGACATCAGTCATCGATAGTATCTGTAAAATAGTGCGTCCGGAAGTGCAGTTGGAAGATTCTCATATTCAAGGCAAGTTCCGGTTATGTAAGGTAAGTAGAAACGACCATGTAATCTTTCAAGTTCTTATCAGTGAAATCATTAGTGACATGAAATCATTAGTGACATGAACTTTCGAGCTTATGAACGTTGAGACTTACCCAAAGAATGCGTTTTCAAGGATGTTCAAATGAAGTGAAGTTTTGAGATGTATTTGGTGAGTTGTATCATGATAGCTGAGTTGCTCTTCTTTTATCATAATAAATTTCTGACTTTGCTTCCATATCTTGATTTTAGGTGATGCAAGATCGGTTTGACTTGCAAATGGCAAGGAGCAAAAATTCCATTTGTATAGTAGGATTGTATGGCGATGGTGGTATGGGGAAAACCACCCTATGCACGGCTCTGTGCAATAATCTGAGCACACGGTTTCGAGGAAGAGTATGTCATGCAGAAATGGGAAAGAATTGGGAAATGGGAAAAACCCCTGAGAGAGAGTTGCTGCAACACGTATTGGAGAGGCTTTCTGATACCAATCGGAAGTACTTGAAGAGATTTGAGCAAACAGAGGTATGATCAATATCAACGATGTCTAGTTTAATTGTTGATCATTTCAAGTAGAGACCATTGTTCAAATTCATATCTTGACATTGGGAATGTTTTTGGGGATTGTAGTTGCAAAACGGATTGAAAGAAGGAAAATTTATAAGAGAAAATCCGATATTCTTAGCTCTTGACAACATGTTGGACACCCCTGCATCAATTCAAGAAGCAGAGGTCTACCTTTCAGCAAGACTTCCATCTGGAAGCATTGTGTTGATCACAACACGATACAAAGAAGCATTGTCCCGTCTTCGACCACATATAGATGTGGATAACTGCATAGAAATGCCGACATTGGAGGAAAATGAAGCAAGATCTTTATTTGTTGCATCAGCTAAAGGAGTTAATGAAGATGATGACCAGCTTATCGAACGTTGTTTGAGAAAATGTTACTTCAAAAATAGTGATTCAAGTTATCATTACAATCCTTTAGTATTAGATGTTCTGGCAAGGGAGTTAGAGGGGTTGGATGATCCAACGGAATGGAAACCAACATTAGATGCAGATGATGATGTATTCAACCAATCCCAAGAAAGAAACCACCACCCTGTTTTCTTTAGATTTAGAAGTAGTTACGATAGATTGATCCCTGAAGATCAGCTCTTGTTTATGGACGTTGCACTCTTTTTGCCTTTGGAATCATATTCAAAACATATAACATTATTACGATGGCTTGCCATGGTGCATGGCAACACTTCCAATGCAAAGGTCCTGAGAGGGGTGAGTACCAACTACTTATGCTTTGCTTTGTCATTCTTTTGACAGTTGAAGATTGAACTTCGTGATTGTCATAATCCTGTTAGTATAGTATAATGACAACTCATTGAGTAGGGTCTTGGTGAAGGAGAGTAAAAGATGTGGTAATGGTATGTGATGCAGTTGAAGAGGTTGAGGAAGAAAGCTTTGTTGCAAAGCTTTGATGATGATGTATTGAGCCAGAGAAGCATTCACATGCATGACTTGTGGCGTGAGTTCAGCAAGGCGGAGACAAAATCCGGGAAGATGAGAAACCGGCAATGGGTGTACGAGACAGGGGCATGTAGTGATAGTAGTCCATCGCAAAAGATTCCGTCAGGCAATTGTTGGGAGACTGTGGAGCGGATGGCTTTTTTGGAAGTCCCTGGGAGTGATTTGCACAGGGTGCATTTTGAATACTTCTCCAATGTGACGGCATTGAAGATCTTAGTGCATGCAGAGGAAGTTGATTTCATGCTTGATTTAAGAAGACTTGTCCGTGTAAGGAGTTTGGAAATATGGGGCTCGCGCTTGCGTTCGATGACTATTCAAGGTCTTCCACGTGACCTTACCTTTCTGAGCTTAAAGACGGACGAGACTCACAACCTTGGGACTTGCAACTGGGATTTGGTTGAGACCTACAGTCTACGAAGGGTGAAGTGCTTGCAATTGGAGGGGTGTACGCCTGTCAAGATGCAGCATATAGAAGCGATGAGTTCATTGCACGAGGCCTACTTCAATGTTTGTCCGGAGCTGGTCATGGTCGAAGGGATGTGGTGGGATATGCGAGTTTTAAGTTTTTCTCATTGCCAAGAGTTGCGGAGCTGCCCTCATTTGGGTCAATCGAAACAGTTGGAGGAGCTTTATATTATCCAGTGTGCTAAGTATGAGAGCTCGCTCGATCTCACGGGACTTATAAAGCTACGGATCTTGGATCTCACTGCCAGCGAGTCGATCAAGGAGTTGTTAGGTCTTAGTGAGTTAGTAGCTCTAGAGGTGTTTAATGCCGATGGATTGGAGATGCTGCCTGATCTATCCAAGCTAACAAAGCTTCGAGAATTAAACTTATCGGGTTGCCAGTCGATCAAGGAGGTGAAGGGGTTTGACAGCTTGACTTCTTTACAGGAAGTGATCGCGGACTTTCGACGGGTAGCAGACAAGCCCACTTTCGGGCAGCTGACCAAGCTGGAGGTAGTGAATATTCTGGGGTGGAGTGTCGCGGGAATTAAGGCACTATCCAACATGACATTGATAAAGGAGCTTACACTTCATCATTGCACCGGTGTTGACGAGCTGCCTGATTTAAGCAGGCTGGCTACCCTACATATGTTGAGCATAAAGAATTGCGGATTCAAAGATGTCTCTGAGCTTTGCAACTTGAGCGTACTAGAATCTCTTCATATATTTAAGTGCAATCAGTTGGAAAAGTTGCCCTACTTCCAGAGACTTACAAGGCTGAAATCACTTGAGGTTTCGAATTGTTCCGGCCTGAGACGTTGGGATTGCCCCCTAGAGCAAGAAGAAGTTGAAGGGAGCTTGGAGAATGTCGGCATGATGCCAGAAACTCAAGCAGAAACACTTCATCTCTGGAATCGTGAACTAGCAAATTTGATGAGCGTTGGATCCTCAATGTTGCTGGAGGGATTGGAGCTTGATAGTTTACCAATAACGCAGCTTCCGGATTTGAGCAGCTTCCCTCGATTGACGACCCTAAGAGTGACGAAGTGTGAGAGCTTAGTAGGGTTGACCTGTCGTGGGCTCTTGATTGCTTTATCAGAACTTGCGATCAATGAATGCCGCAGTTTGGAGTGGTTGCCTGATTTGCAGAAACTAGCAAGGCTGAAATCCCTGAAGCTTATGGATTGTCCCCAGCTCCGATGTTTGGGTACCAAAATGAAAGATGATGTGGGTGTGCTATCGGATGTTCCGAATTCTGTTGTGGTGACGGACTTGGAAACTGTGTTGCTTCGAAATTGTGGACTCGACAATTTGACAAGCATGACATCGTGCTCGCAACTCGAGGAATTGGAGATTGAGGCTTTACCGATATCGGAGCTTCCAGAATTTTGCGGTAACTTCAAGAAATTGCGGAGCCTGAAGCTTCATAACTGCAAGGAGTTGGCTATGTTGAGCAGCAGTGGGCCATTGACGGCACTCACAAGCCTTGAAGTCACAGCCTGCAACACCCTAACAGCATTGCCAGAGTTGACAATGTTTCAAGCATTAACATCACTTAATCTTGAAGGATGCAACGAGTTGAAAACGTTGAGATGCAGTTCACCACTGACTGCACTGCGATCACTTGACTTGAGAGGGTGCACTAGTTTGAATATTGAGCAACCTCGAGAGGTATTTCCGAATTGTATGGTTGTTTATGAGGAGAAGAAGGAGGAGGAGTATGAGTGGGCCGATTTGGATATTTGGTCCGATGACAGTAGTGATAATGATAACTCTGAGCTCTTGAGATCTCATGAGGAGGTGGAGGATGAGCTAAGGAGGAGTTCGCCATCTCAGCTCATGAGATCTCATGAGGAGGTGGAGGATGAGCTAAGGAGGAGTTCGCTATCTCAGCTCCTGAGATCTCATGTAGTTATCCTGAGTTTTGTAGTTGTATTGATTGGAATTGCAAATTTCACTTGGAAGAGGACGAAGCGTAGCACAGGCTAAGTCGATTCTGCAATTATTTGTCGTATTCTTCTCAATCGGCCCTTGATATGTGCCCTTGTAACAAAAAAATTCTTTGGTTTTCCGATTCAACTGTTTTATATAAGCATAGGGTATTCAACATATCAAAGTGAAGCTGTATGGTGTCATGTGTTGGATCAGAAGAATGAAGCTAGAAGTCATTTGATTTTCAAAAATGAAAGATTGCATATGCAATCTAACCTCAAAACTCTTTTATGATTGGACTCCAGTAGTTTGAGATGAACAGAGCTCCAATCAGTATTATGAGAGATACGTCTCGTAAAGAACATCAATTTTGTTAAAATGGCATTATGCCATGTGCCATCTTGTCACACCAAAACTTGCATTTGCATATTTACACAATGGTGTAATCTGTAATATCACACTTTTTTCTGTAAAATCACTCATACTTGTATAATATCATTCAAATTGTGTAATATCACCTTCAAGTTTTGTAATGTCACGTGGTTTTAGATTGCCACTCGGAAAGTTGAGGTATGCGAGAACAGAATAAGGCCATTTTGATCGGAATAGGGTTGGATTCAATTACCTTCATGTGATTTTGTGTTTGATCCGCTGATTTTTTTGGAGTTAGATAGGATCACATTTGATTGGAGTTTCCATGCAAAAGAAGATAATTAATATAGAACAATTACAAACAAATTAAGAAAGTCTCACAAATGAAATTACACGGTCTCTTATAGATAAGATTTTGAAGTTAGAGAAAACTAACAACTAACATGATGTTTCATTTGAAGTTGATTTGAAGGACACAAAATCAAACTTCAAGTAAATTTATTTTGGAGTAAAATATAAATGTTAAACTACCAAAAAGGAGAAGTGAGGAACCTTGAAATTGAAGTATCAGTCTTTTGTAAAATAAAATATGAGGAGACTTAATGTGTAATGACTTTGTTTGTATGTTGTCCCTCACTTTTTACAAGAGTTAAACCAACTATACTTGTAGACCGTGGTTGAAGGAACAAAATCTTTTTAAAAAAGGTTGGGGTTTTAGGGATTTTTTTCACAAAACTCCTTCTGTATGGTGAAAAGAAGAATATAAGAGTGTATATCCAATTTTGAAAAATGCTAATATCATTTTTAAAGTTTTAGTTGTTTATTCAACAGTATGTGTTAACTCCGCCTTGTAGATTAGTACAAAGTGAAGGTTCTTCACTTCCAATCAATGTCGGTTCTACAAAAAATCAATTGACTTGTAGTGAACTCCAATTGATATTTACTTTTGTAGCTTTTTAAATTAATTTCAAACAATGTCATATTAACTTTGTTAATCTCAAAGACTAATGTATAGAAGACCCAATAATTGATTTCACTTGTGAAATTTTGCCACTTGATACTTTTATACTTAGTAAGTTGATAAAGGGTGGCAAACTCACAAATTTTCTTACTTGATTCCTCTCAAATCTCATATTTTTAATTACCAGAGTCATAAAAGTCTCCATGATACCGCACATAAGTTTTTATAATTTTGCATTTACACAAACTGAAAATTTCAAAGAATACCTTCTTACTAAATACTACATACTTCTCATCTTCATTAGTCCTCCATACAAATATGGAATATGAAAAACTTATATAATCACTTTGTTTACATGTCTCTACATTTGTTTGTCACTCTTGTTTGGTTATTCCATTTAAAAACTCTCACTTTTGATCTATTTTGGCTTTATAGCTTTTGTTCTTATTCTTAGCAAACTCCAACTTACTCAACTTTGCTTCTATAGGCTTCAGATGGACCTCCGATTTGCTTCGTGTTAACTTTGAGTTTCTTCAAAAGCTTATGTATAGAGAGCCTGGTGATAGATTTTACTTTGTGAAATATTGTCAACTTGTTTTACCATGGAAAATTATTCAATAAAAATAAATTGCAATTCATTTGAGGAAAGCTCAAGTCCGTTTGGGAAAGCATTGTACAAGACAAGGTGATGCCCCTAGAAAGCACAATTCTTAATCTAAAATGGTATTCTACAAATGTCTTTCATTTTTCAAGGAATTTGTTGAGGCATCTGATTCCTTATATATGGCCATTCTAGAGTTACTCAAATCCTAAAGTTCAAAGGCCTTATCTCTTTATTTTTTAGTTTCAAAAGTGCCCTCTCTCAATAGTTATGTTTCATATTGGGAAGTGTTTTTATGATGTAACTATAAGATCTAGTACAATACCTATGCATGCACACATGTCCAACAAATTTTTTAATTTGTATTCCTCAACATTTGTGAGATCATAATGTTTAGAGTTGTAGAAGTTTTTATCCCCTTTTTATACAAATGCAAAAAGAATCATTTGTAAAAGTAAATAGGATTTGAAACTAGGTATATATTTACCTGAGTTTATTTTGTAGGACATGTAAACCTTTAGCTAAGTATATTTATTTATATGGAATAGGCATGAATTGCAACAGAAGGGCATCTTAACCCAGTTCAATGAGCATGTGAAGAACCATTGTAGGGAAAAATAAGCCTTACTATCACTTTTACATGTTGCCAAAAAGAATTGAAAAATCTTGAAAATTTGATCCTCTCTATGCTTTAAGGGCTAAACCTTCCATAGAGTAGCATTAGAACCTTAGGACCCCAATGAATATGAAGTATATTTTGAAATGTTCTAATGTTCTAGTACGTCCCTGTGGCGTTGCCACAATCATAAAAAAGAATTTTGAGTATTTTTGGTGACATATATACTACGAATTTCAATATCTTCGGATCTATAGACTCAGCATTCCAATTGTTGCATGCACCCCTACGTAATCTGCTTCTAGGGACACCTCATGCTCCCCAATCCGACGAGCTGTGTACAAGATTATAATGACATTACTCACTCACACACACACACAAACAAAATACATGCCTTAAATATATAAAAAAATAAGGTACTTAGACTATATTATCTTATATTTAAGGATCACCAATAAACTTAGGAAATTTTATTGCTTTCTAATTATGAATTTGTGCAATTTGATTATCTCAAATGCTTTAGAATATTAAAATAGAAATATGCACATACTACCATAGTCGTATATTTGAGATGCAAATATTGTAGGATTGAATGACGTTTGTGTGGTTTAAGTTGTTAAACTAAGAAAATGATTCGAAATCATACAAGGTTGGAAGGTTAAATTGTTAAGGTTTGAATGCCTCCTCACCAACTTTCTCGATTTTGGTAATTGAAAGGCTTTTGAGAGACTCAAAAGGGCTTGGGCATTTAACCCCTAAAAATCCAGGGGTTTCCTCGACCTCCAGAACCAAAAACTGCCATTTTTCACCTTCGTTGGGAAATGGGGAAATGGAGAAACTTTTTTTTCCGGTTTAAGACTTTGAACCGTAAGATCTTGTACTTAACTTGTATACAAAGGACTGGTCAAAATTTCAACCGTTGGATGTTTGTCATTTGTGAGATCATAACAATCAAAGTTTGACCAACACTTTTTTTTGCCGTTGCGTGAGAGGCATTGTCTAAATGGTGCCAAGGGCAACTTGATGATTGTTATTCCAAATATTTTTCCCTCATTTTTTTTCATGTAGGTAATCAAGTTGGGTATGCTCATGCAAAATTTTAGAGACCGATTCCACTTTTTGACCTTAATGTAAAATATTTTATGAAAGAAGGTCTAAAAACAACCATATAGTAAAACAAGCACCACGTATGATATATTTAGTTTGAGAAAAAACTCGACGGTGAGAAGGTGCATTTATGATAATGTGAATTTTGAAAAAAAAAATCTTGGAAAAAATCCAAAATCTCGAATTTTGGCAATTTTTGAAAGAAAAAATTGTAAAATTACTAGAAATTGTGAAGATTGTTTTTGAAAGTTTTGGAGGCTGCCCTTGTAAAATTGGTAAAATTTTTGACTTTGGGCACTTCGGAATTTGAATAGTAATTTGGTAATGAACATATTTCTAAAAAAAAATTAAATAAAAAAAATTATTTTAAACTGCCCGTTTTGGACTTGAAACCTAAAATTTTGAGGTGAAGGTTATAAAATTAAAATTTGACTTTGAAAATTTTACCACATACACATTACTGTATGGGGAGCACCCAATAAAAATCTTAGGCAAAAATATCAATTTATATGCTTAAAATGAGCTGCCCGAAATCTCAGAAAACCGAATCGGTTTTCCTGGATTTTTAGGGGTTAAGATTGAAGCAATGGAAAATGCTACATTCAATCATCTTTCACTTTATCACCACCATCACTTTGCACCATCATCCTTTAGATATGTGAAGTGACAACATCTAATCAATGACCTCTAATGACATATATACTATCATGCTATCATTGCTTCAACATACGAAGATGCTTTGATCAACAACCCATTACCCTATTGATACTATTGTCCCTTAATGTTAAAAGTAGCAATTTTAAATAGCTCATATAACAAACCTCCAAAAACTTCAAATCTACTTGTAATTGTTTGTTCAGATTACCTTATAGTGTAGTAGGTGTTATCTATGTCAAATAAGTTTCTTAAATCTTATCAAGGTTATTATCCCTTAAACACCCATGTGGTCTGAAAGGGATAGCCCAAAATTGGATCATAACACCTTTTGGACTTTAGCATTATAAATTGTCCATTATTAGAACTTGGGCATCATGAATGAACCAATCAATGATGACTTTGCAACCTCCTACAGGGTTATGTACAACCTACCACAATCCTTTCAAAGCACAAAATTATTCATGCAAATTGTAGTTTGAATTGTAAAATTTTACATTTTGAATGTATCATAAGAAGGTGATCAGTTTGATATCAATATATAAGTGAAAAGTTGAGTACAATGAGAGTTGAAAAGAAGATTATGTTGGAATCAAGCCCCTTGGGCTTACTTGGGCATCTAAGGACTATCATGAAGTATATCGAGTTAGAATTTGGCATGAAAGGCTTTTGTACTTCTCTGTTTGAATAAAGCCATAAAGATGAAGGTGTAGGTAGTACTATCCTTTCTGTATACAACTTGAGAAAGATAAGATTGTGAAGTTGTCATGGTTTAAGTAATCAAGAATCAAATAATATTCCAAGGAAGAAGTGAAAAGGGGTCATGCTGAAGTGCACTTGGGCATCCATTATAGCGGAGCATTTTCCAAGGTCACTATACAACTGGAACATTTCATTTCGCCAATCTTGTTGGTACAACAAGTAGTTGAGTTGCTCTAAGGGCATCTTCAATCGAGCCTCAAAAACAGTCCTTTGTGTTTTATTGGCAATATATGGTGTTTTAAGGTTGGATAAATCTGCTCCAAAATACTAACACCTAATTACAATCTTAATCTTATAAAATATATACAGGAGTGAGTTGGTCTAAAGTATAAATCTTTACGTGAGAATGAAGAAGATGAAATCTTAGGAGAGAGATGCTACATATACTTAAAATTATATTCGTAAATTGATCCCTAATTCCCAATAATATCATAGAATATCAATCCTTTACCAACAACATCAACCCTTCTTTATTTGAGTAAAGAAGTCCTAAGATTAGAATGAACCCGACTTGTACTTTTGAAGCAAAATTAAAAACTCAACTCTAGACTACTACAACATAATGAAAGAATTAGAAGTTATACACTTGATCACCCAATAATGACTTTCTTCCGTGGACAAATGATTGACAAGCTAAGACCATTGAATGAAAACCTTGTATCTCAAACTATACAATGTCTACAACCTCAATTCCGTTAAAATGGCACTATGCCATGTGCCATTTTGTCACACCAAATCTTATATATGCACTCACATGGAATGATGCATTCTGTAATATCACATTTTTTTGGATAATATCACTCCATTATATACATTGTCACTCATTTTCCATAATAGCACCTTCAAATTTTGTTATATCACATGGTTTTTGAACCACAGTTCAGAGGTGTGTCATTTTAGCGTCATAATGTTGTTTTAACGGAATTGGGGATCTACCATACACATGTAAATGGGATCCAACATACGAGAATGTATGGTGCATGTACCTAAAGAAGATCAAAAGAACAATATCTTATCACTTGAGTATGATTTTACTGTAATTTTTTTTTGTCAAGACTCTGTGAGACACGAAGCACTTGGTTGAGAAACATGGAAGAGTTTCACTCTTATCCATGACTGTCGGGAAGGATCGTGGAAGAGTAAGCCAAAGTTGTAAGACAATATTCGGTGGGAGGAGAATTCTCATAACAAGTGGGAGAATGGTTGGTGTGCCTCCGAAGTCCGAACGAAGTCATAGCTATGACAAGATGAAGTTAACCCTGGAACGTCGAAGCGGCCATTTTATGTCCGATGAACAGAACATTTCTCACTGTAACCTATTATTGCGGGATGAATTTCATTCATGATTTTTGTAATTGGATTTATGAATGATAATAGCATATCATGGAATTCATTTGAGGTCATTTAAGGTATTTCCTAAGATCACATGTGGTATGAAAGTTGAAAGAATGGTTAAAAACAAATCACCACACAAAGCATTTCGCAACTTTTTCCTACTTTTATTAAGTCTCAAATTTAGGCAACTAAATGATCTCTTTTGAGTTCAAGCTCAATTCATAAAATGAATCTTACCAAGTCTTGTTTCTACTCCAAGTTAGAATTTCAAGAAATTCCTAATATCTAGTGATTTACTGACACCTTAAGTTTACATGCCTATAGGGTCTCTTTCTCAATTTTCAAATATAGCATGACACGAAACCAAGGATTACACCATGCTATTCTTCACTACAATGTCCCCTTATTCTAAAAATTTCAGATTTTTTGAAAGTGATTTGTATTTGATATGAATTATTTTTGGTTTTTCTTTGAAAATTCACTTGAATTTCAAATCTTCCCAAAAAAATCTGAAATTTTTACAGCATATGAAAAGCATGTGATCACATCTACGAAAAATAAAATAAAATATTTTACTTTCAGGTAAAGTGGCGAAATGGAGGATTCAGAGTAAGGCATATCAAAGTTCAGGCCACGGTTATGGGCTCCGACGTTCTAGGGTTAAACAACAAGTGGCTCGGATATACTAAAGATAGTATGAATAAACATTCTCACTTTCTCGCAAGATTTCTCATGTAGATACATGATTTCCTGTACTACAACGTCCTGGCTCGCTTTTACGCAATAAAAATATCGTATCGCTCAGACCCCACCGAAATGAATGGTGATTGGGAAGAGGCAACTTTCGGAAACAGGGAGGTGACTGGGAAGAGGCAACTTTCGGAAACAGGGAGCAGATTGGTTGGTCGTGAAAAGGAAACAATTGATCGAAGTGTAACTGGTTGAGGAATTCAAAGGAGGTGAGGCAGGGATCCGGGCAGAAAATGGAATGATGCGCGTGATGATCTGTCAGAGCGAAAACGCCCCCAAAATAGGCACGCCATTCCGGAGATCGATGGAGAAAGGTGCTTTTGGCATCTGCTAAAGCAAGTACGTCCCCCCCCCCCCTCCGGCAGCCCGGCTCTATTGCTCCACTAGTCCACTCCAGTCCTCATTTGCTTCCCATGTCAGAGAAGCCAGCTTTGCTGTGCCGGCAAGTTCATTGAACGTAGCGAGGGCCTTACCAGAAGCGAGCACGGACTGTACATAGTCTCATTCAATGCTCCGGGGGATTCATAGCCCGAAAGGATCCAAGCTCACTCGCGGCAGACCTGCATGGCCGCGTCCAGGTATCGCTGCCTGAATGATGATCTTGGATGGGAACATGGCTTCCAGTAGGTGCCAAGTATGCAAAAAACCCAAGTGTGTGCAAGTACGTCCGTGGGATAGTGAAATTGCATCTGCTATTCATGAATGGCATCGTGGCGTTGCGTCAACGCCAATGAAAGGCATCTGGGCAACGATCGTGCGAGCTGTCGATTGTCGATGGCTGTGCGATCTGGTGGGATCCAGCATTTCGCACATTATCTTTTAAGCTATCAATTGAATCATTGCTCCGGCCGCGACCGAGACATCTGCAGCTCTTCGATCAGGACGTCACTCTTCACGACGTCACTCTTCAACACCCCCGAGCGTCACTGTTGTAAAAAAATCCAAACCGGTTGGTTGGTGTGAGTTGAGGCACTCTCACTTACTGCAGCTTTTCACATTCCCTTTCAAACTAGTTCTCATGATTACAATAACTTGAAGACATAATAGTTACCAAAGTAATTTGTGTTTCTTCATCGATGTGGTAACGTCATTGGAGGCGATATTATACCACTATTGCAAACTTTGCGTTGCTTGGAAGGTAACTTATAATGTACTTAGGAGACAATGATTCAATTTTAATCAAAGTCAGAACTACATATTTTACCACTAGTAAAACATGGCACTAAAAGTGATGGCCGTAATGACTTGACCGTAATGACACATAATGCATATTTTAATTGTGCTTTTAATGACATCACAATAAATTATTATATTTGTCACTTTTTCTTAAAATTTTTACTGATTTTTTTGAGTATAGTATGCTTATTAATTACAACCCAAAAAAATCTAAGAAAAGATGACAAATATCATAATTTATTTTGACGTCATTAGAAGCACAATTAAAACTGTCACTTTGTGTCATTTCGGTCAAGTCATTTTTTACTAGTAACCCCAATTCCGTTAAAATGGCATTATTTCGGTAAAATGGCACACCTCAACTTTCTGAACTGTTGTTCAAAAACCATGTGATATAACAGAATTTTAAGGTGATATTAGGGAAAATGAGTGACAATGTATATATAGAAGTGATATTATCAAAAAATTGTGATATTACAGAATATACCATTTTATATGAGCACAAACGTAAGATCTAGTGTGACAAAATGGCACATGGCATAGTGCCATTTTAACGGAATTGGGGTTTAGTGTACGTTCTTAATTTTGTTCTTATTTATATTCTATAAGTAGTTATCTAGTAAACAATCCTACAATGGAACATTTTTCTTTATGTATCACGTGTTTTTAATGGGGCGCTTTACATGAGGAGCCAAGCCACTGATGGGGCCAAATCCTTGCTTGTCATTTCTTCATTCGAAATTGGCACAAAGGGCTTTACTTGGGGAGCCAAGGTCAACTTTTTGAAATTATACTATAATGGGTAGGGACAAGTTATGACAAGGCCCTATTCCAAATGTTCACACATGCAAGAGTGGAAGGCCAATTCATGGTTGTGAGGTCGTTGCTTAATTTCATTCCAAAATCATTATTTCTCTTAAATATTTTATAGTGAAAAAATAAAAAGCATGAAATGTAGTTAATAATACAAATTGGCCTCATGGCCTTGCTTTTTCTTTTACATGTTGGCTCCAAGGGCTCTATACATGGGGGAATTGCCCCTCACTTTATTGATTGTTCGATGTGTTCTACAAGTAGCTAATTGATTGAATTGAGCTCAAAATGGGAGTAGATTGGCTTGGAAATTTCTTCGCCTCAACACCCCATGTAAAGCTTCCCTTAGAATTAAGATATAAGTGGTGTAAAATACAAAGTCCTTCATTGCAAGACTTTATGAACATGTATGTTGTTGATGAAGGTAACATAGTACTATTTGTACGGGATATACTTAAAGTTATAGAGTTCAATATCTTGAATTTCTTGTGTCTTTTAAGCTCAAAAAATCTAAAACTACAATTTTCTATGACCTTCTTGGAAATCACGTACAATCGAATATTTATTGTTTTTCTCTTTCAAGTGCAGAGCTTGAACCTTGCTAATATCGGTTTGATCTTGTAAAATTTCACCCATTAGATCTTTACTATTTGAGGGTTTAACTCTTCAAAGTGCTTCACTATTTTTAGCAAAAATACACAGTTTTGAAAAAAAGGTCGTAGGTAAAAATGAAGGCAAGCTCTTTAGATCTCAACTGTACAAACTTGTAATAGGCTTAATTGTAAACCATGTGGACCATAAGTTGGGTTATAAGGCTATATAGATTGCGAGATCACAACACATTGGTATACAAACGAGATCACCAAATCCACCATTTCTCAAAGAGCTTTAACTCCTAAACGTCTTCAATGTCGTTTATCTACATTTTGGATGATGGGCAAAAACTTTGAAGAGCCAAAAATCATTCATCCAAACTTCATTGTGAACAAAATTTCTTGGATTCGATCCCAAATCAATTCTAGTTTGTGTGGTAAAAATTAGAGACAATTAAATGAAGTATGGATTAATGGCATGCATTTTAGTGAAGGCATCTTTTGGTTTTGCATTTTCAAACATTGAGCATGTTGTACCATTGCAAGCCAATTTTAAGAAACAAAAAAAATAAAAATAAAAAATAATTTGATAATCATTTTTCCGTGATCATAATCTCAAGATGAGATATAAAAACTTTCTAGTTGGAATATTTTTAATCCAAATACTTTTGCTATTGAATTTGCAATTATATATCCCAAAAACTGATAAAATGGGTGAATTTAAAAGAACTATATCTCCTTTACACACCGTTAGATTTGAACTTTTTTTTTTGGGATAGATTTTGATTAGATTCTTATCTTTGTAATACAAATTTGTACCAAATTGAAGATGTTTTGTAGATAAGGCGTAGATTTGAGTGCAAAAGGGTCTAGTTTTTAACTATTTCTCCTTTGTAAAATTTTTGGCAGCTTTCACCATTTTAAGGCTAATTTTTTAGCCAAGGGTTTTTTTGATGAATTTATTTTATACAAGGGTACTATGGAGGTGAAGGTGACCAAATTTTTAGTTGGAGATATTTTCACTAGAGTAGCTTTGTTGATAGGATTTCCACTCTAAAGTGAAAATGATTAAATTTTGTAGCACGTTTTGCTCCATAATACGTTAAGACCTTACAATCTATGAGGCTTTATGACTCAAATTTTGGTCACATGACCTACAACAAGTCTATTACAAGTTTGTACTCTTAAGATTTAAATAATTAATATCCATTTTTGTCTACAACATTTTTTTTTGGATGAATTTTTGGCTAAAGATAGGCTAGGACTTTTGGGTTAAGGTACCCATACAACAAGGTCTAAGAACCTCCCGACCTACTTGGATGAAGTATGATCGATGGTGAGCACTACACTTGCACAAGAAATAAAACCTACAACCTTCTTGTTTTAGGCCATCAATCCTAACCACAAAGCCAAGGCTTCTAGTGCCTTGTGAGAACATACTTCTGGCTTTTAGGGATCTCTATGGGTGAAGAAGTGCTTAAATAATTGCTTCCCACTTGTATAACATGATTTTAAGTCTTTATAAACATAGTCTTTTTGGTTCATCCTCAACCAATACTTAGCATGAAAGATCATTTTAGACAATGTGAGATTTTGAAAGAAGTTACAAATCAAAAATCAATTCTTTTTACCTTTTTAGGTGCATTTGTGTGGGAGGTAGATAAGAGATGTTTTAAACCTTAATATAACTCTTGAGTGTAAAAGGTCCACTATATTTGCTAGGATTGAGTTGTAAAATTGTATATTGGATAAAAGGCAGTGCACATTGTATGGTTGTTGTGTTTGGGTAATTGTCTTTAATTGAGCTTTTAGTTTTAGGTTTCGATAACCATTAGGATGTCTTCATTGTCAGTTTGAATATGCAATTTTGAAAGGTCTTTAATGTTACCTTTAAAAATGGAGACTCAAAGGATATTCTTCAACACGAAGCCAAAGGTAGTCACCTCCAAGTACTTACACACGTTACAAAACAAAGCTAAGATCCAAAGGATATTCGTCATCTCCAAGTACTTGGGCATCTAGCAAAACAATATCTACCTCCAAGGACTTTCTCAAACCCCAACACCAGATCAATAGGTTGAGATGCTTCAAGAGCATCTTTGATACAACCTTGTAAACAACCCTCTATTGATGCGTTTATACTTTTATAGCACTACGGGGTTGTTTCTAGCATCCTAGTGAGCATGCTTTAAAAATGTAAATACATTTTAACTGCAATCATTCTCAAAAACTTAAAAAACCCATATAATATACATAAGATGATTATCTTGCCAAAACTTGTAATTATAACCTCAATTCTAAACCCCTTTTTCAACAAGGGGGAAATTACTTCTTTTCCACCTTTCAAACCTTTGAATGTCCCAAGAATCTTGTCTTAAAACATTATTACTTGTGAATTATAATCCCTAAAGGACCAAAAAAGCAAAAGATGGTTTTTTGAAATTTTGAGCAAAGTAGATGAAGGGGATAATATTGATGTTTTTGCCTAAGATCTTTAGTAGGTACCCCAATCATATAACACAATGTGAGTATGCAATAATTTGCAAAGTCGAACTCCAAACTAAGAAATATCAGTGCAAATTTTAGTTTTTGAGCCTAAATAAGGCACTTGGGGCAGGTTTAAACTTAGTCTTTTTTTATTATTTTTTTGAAAATATGTTTATAATCAAATTATTACTTGAGTTTCAATCTTCCCCAAGTCAAAAAGTTCACCAATTTTACAATAGCAGCCTCCTTGATTTACAAGAGCAAGCTTCAAAATGATGCAATAAAAAAACCTTGAATTAGCTTTGATCATAATGATCTCACAAATGGTTATGATCTCACAAATGGTAGAGATCCAACGGTTGAAGATTAAGGTTGTGTAGGTCAAGGAGTTGTTTTGAAGATCTTCCGCTTAGAAATACAAGAAAAGCTAACAGAAGTGAATCATACCTCAACTTGTACAAAGTGGTCAAGAAAGCATAGATTTTTGGTTTTGAAGGTTCAAAAACATGCTTGGTTACTCAAAGACGAATAAAAGACAAATTTATCAAATTTAAACTAAACAAATTTGTCATATACTTATTGTTGATGATTTGGATTGTATTTAGAGTCATTAAGCTATATAGATTGCAATATCATTTTTCAAATTTCATACCTACATAACACATGTGTGGAGATTTGAACCTCCATCGCTACAAAATAAATAGAATTAACCTCAATTTCGTTAAAATGGCACTATTCCATGTGCCATTTTAGCGGAGCTAAAGTGCCATATTATGCAAACGTGCCATTTTACAAGTATATTTTGAAGTGAATTTCAGAGGTTTTTATGCCTACAAAATGGCATGTTTATTAATATCACTAAAATTTCCATAATTTCACATATTTTTATGGTTTTTGACCTTTGGATAGAGTAAAAGGGCAATATTTCTGAACGGCCGTTAAGAAATATTTACCCTATCATCTCAAAATCCGACAAAAACCAACATAATTTTTTTCATTTTAAGCACCCCAAAAAGCACCATTTTAGCGAAATAACGCCATTTTAGCGGAATTGAGGTTAATGTCTTAAAGGTAATAGCCATAGCTAAGGGCGCCACCATCAACGGGACCAAGTAGCAAGTTTAGAAGTTTTCAAATTCAATTTAGAATATGATTCACATTAAAATCAATCCAAGTTTTTATGCTTAAATTTCCACGGGTTTCTACCTCTTTAAGCTTATTTTTGGCGATATTACTCTTAATTTGAGGCATATCTAGTGTACAACTGAATGTAATCCTGAAATTCCAAATTCAAGTGTCTTTAGAAACTGAGGTTTCAACCCAACTTGAACGTTATGATTTCACGAACAGAGAGGAATTTGAGTTTGATTTTGACCTAAGAGAAAAGTGAACAATACAGAATGTGCTATGGGTAGCAAAAATTGAACCAAAGAACGGGAGAGCTTCTACATCCTAGTCCTCCAAGGTACCAAGGCAAATACTAAGAAATGAGGTCCCCTCAATATGAGACTACCCATACAAGGCTCTATTTGAGGCTCTCTTATGCAAAAGATGAAGCGTATGAAGCTGAATCAAAGAAGCCACAACAACAATAAATCCAAGATCAAGGTGAAAGTCCTTTTGAATAAAAACACAAGAGTTGATGATTAAGCAGCCCAACTATAATCAAGAATACCATGAGGCTCAAAAATCATTGATTGGCTAGTATTCAATTATTTCAAATGAAAGGATGCAAAAGGGGAGGGTAAAAGAAAGAATGATGAGGATTTGTATTTGAAAATTGACCTTAAGCTCGTCCCGGCCCAAATCCACTTTACACTACAAGAGTGACCAAGCCAGTGAAAAATCCAATTTCGATTTATCATAGTTACAACTCTTGACCAAGAGCCATGACCATGAAAATGATTCTAATTTTCTTGGTCATGGCTTTTGGTCCATGTAGTGTAAAGGGACCCTCACCAAGACACTTAAAAATCCAATCTTCATTTATCATGGTCACTGCTCTTGGCCAAGAGCCATAACCATTAAAATGACTTTTGACTTTCTCGGTTGTGGCTCTTGGTTCATAGTGGAAAGGGACTCTTAGATCACAAATAGAGGTCTTCACTAAAATCCAAAAAATCAATTCTTGTGGAGTAGTTTGCTACTTTGATTCATGTATGTATTCTTCTCAATTTACCAATACATTCAATGGTGTTTTTAAATACAAAAACATAAAAATAGGGGTGATAACCATGAAAATGAAGAATCATGCTTTGACAATCGTCATGGACTCAAAGTCCATAAGTTCAAAAGAGCCTCTAATTTTGACTTGTAACTAGCTCGCAATAAAAAAACAAAAGAAAAACCCAGAAATAAGCTCACAATCATGTAAACCTGGAACTGCAGCTCCGAGGCCTCCGGCGAAGCGCCAGTAGCTGAAAATTCTTTGCACGCCCGGAAGACCAAAATAATAGTATTGTAATCGGCAATGCTATTGCAGCTTGCTCAACAGTGAGGGTCCAGCATCTTGCTCTTCCATTCTGGGACCCCTGGATCCAACCCACAATCCGGCCTGTGCCTACGACCGGATCAAACAATCCCCCCGTTTACTACTTTCACACCCTAATCAACTCCTTGGCAACTCCGTCCCCAACCAAACACTATTTGAATCTTATCAAGTTGAAAACTTGAAATGCGGTGGTTTTCTTTGACCCCGATTTCCTTGCTAACTCCAAGATTGTCCAAGATCGTTGCATTCTCGTATAGATTTCTGTCCAATTTAAAGCTTTGTTTGTTATGATCATGACATCTTGTCACGTTAGTGCAAGGTACGAGTTCCCTCTCTCCCATTATAATTGTACAGTAGGTTCTCTCAAATTGTACAGTAGGTTCTCTCAAATTGTACAGTAGGTTCTCTCAAATCTACTTCAAAAGATAGAGTTGAGAGAACCTACTCGAGACTGAGGGAGTATAAATTAGTGGCTCATTACATACTAGCTATATGGGTATAACTCTCGTGTATAGGAGGACCACCTTTGCGCAAGTGTCATCATTATACTCATATCATACTTTGTTCATTATGCTTTTGCTTATATTCAACTTTGTCCATGATGTGATAATGTCTTCATCACGATTTATTATGCTTTTTATGAATTCAATTTTGATGATTGTAACATCTTCCTTGATTTTAATATGATTGTACCATATGAATTATAGGTGTTAAGTCTTCATCAAGATTTTGTTAGGTGACTCAAAATCAAAAGAAGTCAACACAAATTGGGTTATTATTTTGTCACAACTTAGATAAAGTGTATGACAAATTTGTGCTCTAAAATGAGCATATGATTTGTATAAGACTTGAGCTATTTAAGCTTTGAGAATGTGAAAATTACAAAGTGATTCTAAACCCATTCTACATTCTCATATTCATTCAACAAAATCTTGTTAGAGATCACATTATATACACAATTCCTATTTAGATAAATATTTAAGATGGGAAGAAATAACAAATATCATGTATTTAATGAACTTACTTAATGGTTTCATGTTCATTGAACCCAATCAAAATATAGTGCGTTGGTTTGTTGAGAAATTGCATTTAATATCAATGACTACTTGCTCTCAACAATTATAATGGTAGTGCATCTCCAAACAATTAGTTGTATACATTGTAAGACTCTATCCAACTCCATTTCAATAAGGGATTTTCAATGTAGTCCTCTGCTAAGTATTCAAATCTATCATCCAAGTCACGACCTTAAAAAACATTAAACATAAAAATTCGAGGCCCTTCCCCCCAATTAATTGGACATCCCTTACCATTTTTTTAGAGTCTTCATCCATGGAGGTTAAAATCTTAAGGTTTGGGGTGCTCTCATAAGATAATACCTCTTAGTATTCTTGCAAATTAGGCAATGGCAAGCTTGTGGTATCCCTCGAAGGACACTAAAAATGTCTTATTTCTTTCCTTTCTACATCAAAGTATTTCTTTCTGCACATTACATGTATGATTCATTTTATTTTCGTTATTACAATTTCAAGTGATGCACCTCAGTAGATCGTTATCTTGCAAGCAATGTCACGTGCACAAATGTCTACATGTTTGCACCAGTGTTGGTCTGTTATTAGGGGGTTTGGCGGGTATCTAAAAGGGTATCAATAGGGTATCGCTGAACCCGACCTGAGCAGTATGTGTAAACCCTAAACCCGAAGCTTCTTCATACTCCGTCGTTATGTGCATTGTTGTACCTGCGCTTTGTACCAGATTGTGCGGATTTTGAGAGAACGATACACTTATTGGAACCAGCCTGTGCATTTGTGAGAGCAAGTACGGTAGGGTTTGTAATGTGCAGCAAGGAGAGGAGTGGGCTTCATTGTGGAGAGGAGTGGGCTTCATTGTGGAGAGGAGTGGCTGTTATTGAAGATTGCGAAGATTGCCCAGGGATCAGCAACGACTTCAAAAATGTAACCCTTCTTCTCTTTGCGTTGTGTGCGGTTGTTTTTGTGAAGGAAGCCCTTATCTCTTCCTAGGGTTACTGCTTTATCTTAGGGTTTTGGATTGTGATTGAGCGAGCGCACCATGTCGTCGTCTATTCAACCTTCGTGTGCCGAAACCGCAGATCCGACAGAGAGCATTGACTTGGAGAGCGCCCAGCAGAATTGTGATGTGTTGCGGCCAATTTCGGAGGGTTTGGCAGCGGAGTCGGAAGCAGCTTGGCGGGCTTCATATGCGGCGTTGAGGGCGAATGCGAAGTTCTGGATACCTTATCATCGCAGCAGTGCCGTGTGGGCATTCTACCGATTGAAAGGGGACGACATGGTTGTCGATGTGAGGGGGACACAGAAGTTGCGATGCTGGGTTTGTCACCCAACCGAAGCTGAGTCGAGTAATTCAAGCGGGAGGGGCACAAGAGGGAGGAAGGGGATTTTGCAGTATAACCCAGCGCATGGGATCACCAGCATGAAGACACATGTGGAGAACGAGCACGCCGAGGAACTCGCAAAGTACGTGCGGGAGTCAGCAGCTGAAGAGGGAGACACGGGGAGGCAGAAGACCAAGAAGCGCAAGGGGGCACCGCCGTCATCGATCACGGCCTACTTTGGGAACGCAAAGCCCTACGCGAAGAATGATGTGCAGCAGCAGCGATTTCTTGAAGACCTGGTTTTGTTCATCGCTAAGAGTTACGAATCCCTTAGTATTGTGGAGTCAGCATGGCTGCGGAGGTTGATGATGCGGCGTGATCCGAAGGTAGTCTGCCCAAGTCGGAAGCAGTTGGTGCGTGAACATATTCCTGCGATGCTCACCAAGACAATGGATCGGTATGTGTCACCACTCATCGACAGCTGCCAGACTGCCAGCATCACTTTCGACCTGTGGATGTCGCGAACCGGCTGGGACACGTTTGCCTTGGTGGTGAATTTCATTGATGACGGCTGGGTTCCTCGACATGTGACAGTTGGATTATTCAAGCGGGGATACATCAGGAGCAGCGTTGGCCGAGATCGTCAAGCCTTTGCTGGAGCAGTTCAAGCTCACCGATAAAGTTGTGGCCTGTGTGAAGGACGAGGGTGCAAATTTGGCAACGCTTGAGAAGGCACTGCAGCTCACAAAGGTCGTGTGAGGTTAAGGGTTACCAAGCCCTTCTCATCTGCCTGTTTTGGTCATATCATGTCAAAGGTATGCAATTTCTTTTCGATCGCTCACTTGCACCCGTCGTCACCATTCTTTATGAGGTCCCAATTATGCATTTCACCTACATTTTCAATTAAAAACGAAGAGCGTGAGTGTTCATTCACTATGCTGTAGTTCTCATTTGTTCAGCCTTCTCATTAAGCCCCACATTTTCTTTGTTTTTTGAAGATTCCATGCATGATAGAAGAGTTTATTAAAGAGTTTTGTGATCGGATGAGTACCTGGTCAGTGAGACCAAAGAGCGTGGCAAATCAGTTCAAATGAGTTCAAATGTACCTGTGGGTATGCTACGCAGGTATGCCAATACGCCACCAACGACGAGCAGATGTGCAAGGGCATGAAGGAGGTTAGTTTGAAGGATGCGCAGAAGTCCCTGCAGTCCTGTATCACCTGGACAAAGAAGTCGGGAAAGGGACGGCAGGAGTGGAACAAAGCCTGCATCGACGCGGGGCTACCTACAAGAAAATTGAAGACACCTGTGAAGACTCGCTTTGCCTCCAAGGTGGTGCTGTTCCAGGAGACCCAGGCGTATGCTGATGGTATTAGCATTTGCTATAGAAGGCAGTCCTTGAAGCTGCAAGCTCGTGTTCCAAGCGGAATGACAAGGGCAATCATGGAGAATCGTAAATCGGACTCAACCCGATGAGTGCGGCGGTGTGTGTTGAATCAAACCCGTGGATATTGGTTGCTCTCAGATGCCCTGGCTGCTGCGTTTCGGATGTCGATTGAGTTGCAGGGGGTGTATGATCATAGTTCAAGCGTAATTCCCCCTCTGCAGGTGGGAGATTTCGAGTCTGAAATCGAAATTTTGAAGGCAAGGATGGCGAAGACAGCTGTGGATGTGATGAAGCCTTTCCTTCGATTTTCTTTACAATTTGTGGCAGAACAGGCTCACAATATGTTGTCTTTGATGCTGGACCCTCGCTTCAAGGGGCTGGAGTTGGTGATTCAGTACGTGGGAGTTGTTGCTGCAAAGCAAGTGGTGGAGGACTACGACAGAAAGGTATTGATTCCTTACCTCGTGAAGGTGCACAAGTTCTTGAACCCTGGTGACTCCCCGGCCACGCAGCTTGATCCTGCTCCGTCGAACATTCTCTTTGGTGCTCCAGCGTCTGCGGAAGAAGCCTGCGAAGGTATCCTGATTGCGGAGCTGTCACTATTTCGGCGCCTGACCATTGTGCATCCAGAGGCGGAGGAGCCCCTAGCATGGTGGAAGGTCAATGCATCTCGTTTCCCCTCTGTTTCTTTTCTTGCACGTCAAATATTAGCCATTCCAGGATCTCAGATTGAGACGGAGCGGATTTTCAGCATCGCCGGTGTGCTTACAAGTTTGCGCCGTTGTCGCCTTGGTTTGAATAACCTGGACAGCTTGATAATGATAAACAAGAACTGGCCTGATGATTCTCGGCATGAATGCGAGGTCACCCCGTGGTCCGGGGATGTGAAAGAGTATTTCGCCAAGGAGATGGAACGGGTTGACGGTCGGGTCGAGATTGAGGAAGCTGGTTATTTCGAAGAGCAGGCTGAAGATGAGGAGTAGCATGTGCAGATTGTCTGCAATTTTGTGTGTGATCTGTGGCACTTGTAGGCAGCTATAGATTATAGTATTTGTAGGCAGCTACAGATTATAGTAGCCAGAATGACGTAGAGCAGGGGTCAGCGATATAATTCCAATGGGCAAACCTTCTTTGAAATGTACTCTCCATTGCAAGAGCTTCTGGGATTCTGCAGTGTGAATTTTGTGCTACAAAAAACCCTACCCGTATTGATAGTTGTCTGTTATCTCATGTGCTGATATTGACATTCTCATACCGTTTGGAATTTGCTAAAAAGGACCTCATTCATATCAGTACTCTAACCCCCAAAATGGGAAAATGCAATACCATGTACCCTACTAATCCGGGTTTTTAAGGATTCTTCATTACTTAGAATCGGCTGGTATGACCAAAACTTGATAACAGACCAACACTGGTTTGCACCTAATTACACTACGAGTGCATTTTTGATACCCATTCTTGAAAATTGTGTTTGCCTACTTCCAAAATCATGAAAGATTCCCAATTTACCAATTACGGAGTTTGTTAGGTACGAAGTGATGTTGTGTAATCGCCTAGAAAATACTCCCTCTGTCCCATTATGATTTTCCAGTAGGTTCTCTCAAATCTACCTTTGGAGGTAGATTTGAGAGAACCTACTGGAAAATCATAATGGGACAGAGGGAGTATCTTGTTAGCAAGATTCCATTTTTTGATATTTAAGTTGATGGTGCCCAAACAACAAGGGACACGTATTGGGAGTGAAAAGTTCAAAAAAAGGAAAAACCACAAGACTTGGAGAAAACGGAATCTGGGAGGGGAAGGGAAGGGGACCCACACACACGGATGGGTTGGGGACTTGGGGTGGTATTGTAGATACCGTAGGTTGACGGTAGTGTAGAGTCTATAGACTGTGCGGAGTGGTAATGAGGAGGGCTGGAGGGGCTGGGCAGGGTGTGTCGGAGCGACACAAATCACGCTTCAAAGCCTCACCCACCCTCATTGCTAGTTGCCCAAGCGGACCGTGGCAACGAGCCAACATGGGGCCTTCGCGATCCTCCGCATTCGCCGATCAGTCGTCTGTCGCTGAAAACCCGGGCCCCGCAGCGCATGTCTAGGACTCCAGGCCCTACCGAGTGAATGCCTATGTCCGCCCCTTCCTTCCAACAGCAAACAGCCGCAACTACAGGCCGGCAGGCACCCAAGCCACTTGTACCACTTCATTCCAGTCCATATTTTCATTCCACTCCGGTCCGCGACATTGTCAAGTCAGCTGCCCTGCCGTGCGATCACTTGTGGATTCGGCAATTCCTGGTATCGTGTAGACTGCCCTGTAATCAGGATTGCCCTGCCCCTGCCACCATCCAAGCCTCCAGGACGCCTATAAATTGGGCTATTTCCGGCTCTATTCCCAAACATCTCGTGGCGCTCCATTTCCTCCTGTGCTAATCCCGGCTCATCGATCTATCACCACCAGGTCTGCCCACTGCGTTTCTTTTGCACTCTCTGCAGCGATGGTGTGCCATCGCAGCGTCTCCGTGTGTGAGAGCACTCCACATTGGTTCTAGTAGACTGTTGTCAAGGTTAGCAGGCAATGGCAGTGATTGATCGGTGTTAGATTGTTTTGCGTGGTTTTCGCTGTGGACAAGTGCGGCATGTCCTTTGATGAGAGGCGATTGTGAGAGTGGTTTGATCTCATTCCGGACTGATTTGATCTTCGGGTGAGGATCGATGCCGAGAGGTCGATCTGATTGAACTGTCTGACAGAGTTGAGAATGGTTGCCAGCATGTGATACGCTGGTTCTTCCATGCATTATCCGCCGAGTTTCTGGAACTGTAGTGTATGAGTTCAGTGGGCGGGTCGGAGTGTCGATGAGTACCGACATGGCGTTGACATTAGGTAGGAACCTATCGTGTGATAATATTTTTCGCATAGAAAAAGTAGCCATCGGGTAACGTGGAACATCTTTCATATTTTTCTGGAGCTGACTCTAAGTAAGCTATGGAAACGTATGTAAGAGTAGACACTATCCAATTGTCGAAGTCAGAAGGCAATGATGAATGGCGTGTAATAAGTCACCAATTAACAGAAGCTAGCAGACAGGCAGGCAAGCAGCAGTGCGCTGAACCCGATTCCGACTCGTTCGGCATTTCGGACGCGCGTCTTTTGAGAAAGATGCGGAAAGAGTAGGTGGCGCCAAACACCGACCCCACCGGCTACAGTAGGCTTTGGCCCTGTTGATACCTCTGTCTCTTCGGCACCAACTGTACTCATCTTTAATGACCTCACAGCGCCCAATACCGAGATTTTTCACTCTGACCGCAATTCACGCAGCCGATCAGAAGTTTCTAGCGCAAGCATTTTGTGGCTACAGTGGTAGTCTGATTTGATGATTGAGTCTCTTCACGTATGCCTTTCTTCTCAGTCCTCACTAGTTTGCCGCGGACCTGCTCTCTCATTGACTCTAGTACCTCACTTCTCGCTCCTGCCACTTGGTCTGGCTCCGATGTGTGCCTTCGGCGTGTTAGAATTACTCAAGTGATGAAGCTTTACGGTAGAATCACAGTAGCACCCGGCGCGCAAGCTTCTGCGAATTCGCCCAAGTGATGATGTTCCGCTTTTCCCGTGTGCAGATTTCTTCGTAAGTTCCTGTGTCCAAACACAGTGTAGGGACGATGGCGGTGGACACTACAACCCTAGTTCCGGCTGCTCCGGCTTCACAATCCAAGGTGCTTGCACTTGCATGAGGTTCAACTGCTGTCAGTTACGAAGTCTTTGCTGTATCGTTTGAGCAGCGGTTACAGTCAGTTAAAGCCCTGGAGTTTCTCTAACATCTTGTGGATGAGTTTTGGTCTAGCAGGAGGAGGTGAAGACGAAGAAGACTGAGCCCATTAACGCATGGTATTACAACGAGAACAGCGATCTGCCGTGCATGCCGCACCAGTACAGCCCCAACCGAGTTGTGTCTCAGGAGCATCTCGATAGTGAGTCTAGATTCTCTACCATCTTGACCGCTTCGGTGAACCTACAGGCAGGCAATGGTAGTGTGTAGAGGTTCGCGTTTAGATTGAATTAGACGTCATTAATCGGAATCCCTCAAAGCCTGCACCGTCGATACCGTACTACGTAAGGAATTAGCACTTATGGAAGCAACGCTTATTCAAAGCAGTTGTATGATTACAGCATTCTGCGTCCGAGACCCACTGATTGTAACTTTCGATTTTTCAGAGCTGGGTGTCCTCACGTGGACCGGGATTGAGACGGAAGGGTTTGAGAACAACGAATTTCTGAACAAGATTAAAGCTGTGCGCGGTTACAACTTCGAGGTACAGATACGATGCCTGAACGTGGATCCCGAGGCCTTAAAAAGAATATGGATATTTATCCTCTTGCGAAGTCAACTCATAATAAATTGGAAGGCGGTGAGATGAAATTATCTTATTAGTGTGTTCACTTTAAAATTATTGTTTGTGCCAGGAGGTGTTGACTGTGACACCTGAGAAGCTGCCCAACTACGAGGAGAACACGAAGAAGTTCTTTACGGAGCACCTGCACGATCACGAGGAAATTCGATTCATCATCGATGGAGTAGGTTCGTTCTAACCTCACCGATACCAATCCCAATTAGCGCGACTGCAGTGTAGTGGACATACCAATCTGTAATGTCACAAGCCGTGGCTCCTGCAATCCGAAAGGATTAAGTGTAGTGATTCCGAATATCACAATTGCCGTTTCCGAAAGTTCCACACTAATAAGATGAGCGGTCGAATATATTAGATGGCAAGTCCGTTTACAGTACATTAGGCTGACCCAGTAGCTCCGATTTTCTAGGCTTCGAAGACGTGAGAGACTTCGATGGACAGTGGATCCGGATCGAGATCAAGAAGGGTGTCCTCATCGTGTTGCCGCCGGGCATGTACCACCGTTTCACACTCGACAAGGACCTCTATCTGAAGGTACAGATTACTTCCTTCCATCAATCAGGCTGAATCGCTAGTTCGACAAATCACCCAAGAGAACTACTGAATTAATAGCTGGGTTTACCCAGAACATTCCCAATTGTCGACTGCAACAGTCTACATACATTGTAACAACTGTAAATGACTAGTATGTCTAGAGAGATTCAATCTGAATGCTTCCGTAATGTCAAACAGGCGCTTCTGTTGTATCAAGAGACTCCTGACCGAATCCAGTTCGAGAAGAACCCGGTGACGGACGCCATGGAATGCCGGTGAGTGTCCCGATCCTTATCCCCATTTACTGATTCAAGATCGTGTGATTATAATACTGTTGTAGTGCATCGAGGACTAAACTGGGGGTGGTTGACCTGGGCGTGTGGGGCGCGTGGGGAACTTGGCAGGCTGGAGTATGTCCGGTCAGTGCTGGCACCTCCGAAAGAGGCGGACCCCGTCTCGGACAAAGTGATGGCGGCCGCTACCAAGGCTATGGAAGCTATCACAGTTTGAATGCCCTCCATCCATCCATCCATCCACCCATTCATCAAAACGTCGGAGCTACTGACTGCAGCATCATCAACACACACAGTTTATTATTCTTCAAGTGGCTGTCTCTTACTAGTAACTTGGTGAGCTCCATTTTCATATAGAACAGCATCAAGATCATACACAGAGCTCCGTGATGTACTGTAGAACACAATGTTCGGATACTTACTAGGGAATTCGATCAGTGCCACCTCAGCTGTGGTCCGCCACGTCACTTTTGCCACGTCGGATGTGGCTGTTTGTAGATTGATACATGACCCTGTTGATGGGGGCAGTATATGGATCGTTCCCTTTAAAAAAACACTCTTTTTTGTACGTCTCCACTTTGGAGTATATATCGTGAATGAGAAAAATGGTTTTGGAAATTCTTCCTCTCCTTTCATTTCCTGTTTCATGTACATGGCCTACTGAGTTTGGATTGAAACCACCGATACGTCAATCACTTGCTTCATACTTACATGCACGTGTACGTCTGTTGTGTCTAATGTAGAGAGGTATTATTTTCAAGTATCTATTATATAGTCTTTGATTTCTCATTTAATTCAGTGTAGTGTCTGTTGTTAACCGGTATCTGTTTGTTTGAGTGAATAAATAGATTGACAAGGAGACATTGATACCGATTGACAACAGTCTGTACGACTTCGTTATGTACTTTGCAAGCTCTGTTGAAGTCATTGTGCTGTACATTGTAATCTGCTTCGAAGTTGGATGTTTTTGTGATACTTGTTATTGTAATCAACCCCTTCTGTAGTTTTCATTTTCATAGCAGTCATCATCTTGATACTTGGTCGTTTGAGCACAACTTCTATTTCCGCATAGAGCTAGGAATCGGGCCATAAGGTGCTTGCTCAGTTGCTCTTGCATTAGGTGTTGAGAAAGTTTCTCTTTGACAGCAAAATGTACATATGCATATTTGCTTATGCCAGTTTTCTCCTCTTTTATATTTGCACATGTATGATTGTAGTGCAATAAGGTATGCAGAGAAGTGGTACTTCGCATTCTTTATGCCTGGTAGTAAGCAACACTTGATGGACACAGTCATAATAGTTCAAGTAAATCTCAGTCACACGTTAAATTTTTAAGCCTCCGAGTCCTTTTCACAGGATGATGAATGCTTATGTTGTGTCTGGAACTTAACCCTTAAATGCCCATGGGTCCAAAACGGGCAGCCCAGAATTGGATCACAACATCTTTTGGACTTGGGCATCATGAATAGTGCACTTTTTGAACTTGGGCATTATGAATGGACCAATCAATGATGAGCTTGCAACCTCCTACAAGGTTATGTACAACCCCAACCTCGCTACCACAATCCTTTCCATGCACAAAATCACTCATACAAATTGTGATTTGAATTGTAAAATTTCACTTTTTGAATGCATCACAAGAAGGTGACCAGTTTGACATCAAAATATAAGTGAAAAGTTGAGTACAGTAAGAGCTACATGGAAGATTCTGTTGGAAGGTGACCCCTTGGGTCACCTTGGGCGTTTAAGGGTTAAGTCTGATTGTGAAAAGACTAGTTTGTTTAACCCTTAAACGCCCAAGCAAGCCCGAGGGGCTTGATTCCAACAGAATCTTCCCTATAGCTCTGACTGTACTCAACTTTTCACTTATATTTTGATGTCAAACTGGTCACCGTCTTATGATGCATTCAAAAGTGAAATTTTACAATTCAAATCACAATTTGTATGAATGATTTTGTGCTTTAAAAGGATTGTGGTAGGTAGGTTGGGGTTGTACATAACCTTGTAGGAGGTTGCAAGCTCATCATTGATTGGTCCATTCATGATGCCCAAGTTTGTAAAGTGCACTATTGATGATGCTCAAGTCCAAAAGATGTTGTGATCCAATTTTGGGCTGCCCATTTTAGACCCCATGGGCGTTTAAGGGTTAATAGAGATTTGTACATTAGATATTTTGTGCAATATCTAAAACTTATGTGGACCATCAATCGACACAGAGTTTCATGATAATGTTTCTTTGAAATGCTAATGACTGTTTGTAAATGTTTCAACCACTTCCTTTCACCTTATTGACTTGATCACCAATTGTACATTTGAAGTGGAAGAAAGCAATTACTCCTCATGTACTAAATCTCATTTTGAGTTGCGTAGAAGAGTGAACAAAGCATTGAGCCAAGACTACCTAAAGGGAGATCTCGTCATTTGGCCAATGCCTCCTGAAAACCAAAGTCAAGCTGCCAACAAGGTAGCTTGAGAAACAAATGGAACCCATAGAGATAGGGAGCCCTACATAAGAGCTTAAATAGAGGAGCTCATAGAGAAACAAAAAAGCTCATAAAGCCATGAACAAATAGAATTCTAAGAGCTACCATTTGGCAATTAACTTGAAGGAACTAAGCTTTCACCAATTACCCCTCATCTAATTGATACTATCAGTACTTGGAGCTTCAACCAATTCCTCATTGTGGTTATAAAAATTTGAGCAATTGAAATCTTAAAATTGCTTTTATGGTTATTACAATCCCTTTCACCTGTATGGTACTATCACCCCGCATGGATATTTGAAGATGCTTTGTCTTTTAGCAGAATATTATCATGAGGACTTGGACATTTGAAGATGCTTCAACCTTGACATTTGAAAATGAGTGAAGCTCACAGTAGAAGATGCTTCAACTATGACCTTTAAGTTACTTCAATGTGACCTTTGACGATACTTCAATTGACCTTTGAAAATACTTCACTTTATCTTCAATTGAAGATACTTCACTCTATCTTTGAAGATACTTCAATCTCACCTTTGAAAATACTTCACCTTTTAAGATGCTTAAAACCTCACCGCTCTCAATATGCTTCAACTTGACCTCTCAAGATGCTTCAACCTTTTGCTAAATGACACTGTTGCCACTTGGATATTTGAAGACGCTTTAATCGCTACATAACACTATCACGGCGCAGACATCTAGACATACTTTAATTAAAAGCCATATGACAACACCACAGCTTGCTTAATTTACACGACAATATTAGTCTTCCTTCATCTGTGAGCAATATGACAAATATCAAAGCTTGAATATATGAAGATTCTTCAACTCTCACTATCACCCCATGAACATTTTGTGGATATGCTTTAAGATATATGAATTTACAACTCAATCATCGAGCTATGTGATACTACCTGTCATGAGACATGTAGAGATCCTTAACCCCAAGCTTAACCCTTAAAGGTCCTTCCACTCCTCAATGGGCAGCCCGAAATTGGATCTCAGCATCTTTTGGACTTGGGCAACATGAATAGTGCACTTTTTGAACTTGGGCAACATGAATAATGCACTTTTTGAACTTGGGCAGCATGAATGAACCAATCAATGAGTTTGCAACCTCCTACAAGGTTTTGTACAATCCCAACCTACCTACCAAAATCCTTCCAAAGCACAAATCACTCATAGAAATTGCGAGACGAATTGTAGGATTTCACTTTGTAGATGCATCACAAAAAGGTGACCAAAATGATATAAAAAAATAAGTGAAAAATTGAGAATCAAAAGAGCTACAGGCAAGATTCTGTTGGAAAACAGCCCGAGGGGCTGACAGGCGCCTTTAAGGGTTAAAGGACATTATCGTCAATGATATATCTTGAAATAATTCAATCTTAGGCTAATTTGGAATGATATTGTCACTTAGTTGAATCATTGATGATGCTTCAACCAATCACACTTTTTCTAAATGATACCAACACTTGACACTATGACTCCTTGAATATCTAAAAGTATTCCAATCACTTATGCTCCACCATAACACTGCAAGAAATATGAGGAAGTTCACATACCATGCAATTACGAAACTCTATAAATCCAAACACATCTCTGCACAGATCAAACGACTTTACCGTTCACACATTTGGAACGTTAGGCTGATGAAGTCTTTACAGGCATATTCATTATTCATCACTAAAAGCGAGCATAAGGCCCTCGCAATGGGGAAAAAGGAGAACACAGCTTGGCAATGTACCAAGAGACAATAGATGCGTGCATGTTGAGGAACAGTAAATTATCAAATTATTCAAATCGTCTTTCATCCCAGAATTACAGTTTCTCCAAAACAATGTACATGTTACTGACCGATTTTGTGTAACGTGGAGAATGTATTGGGGAGCCCAAATCCTAATTTTGAGTGTAATCAAACAAAGCTGCCATTTCACAACCCAGAAAACTTGAAAATCTAATGCCATCCACAGACGGAATCCAAGAAAGCCACTAATCCGATGGAAGCGGGGTAGAGCGCCAAGCCGATGAAAGCCATCCACAGCGGGAAGGTGGTCCGCACCGCAGCTATGGAGCCCATGATCAACGTCGCGAAAAAAATCACGCTTATCTCTGCTGAGAAGTCCCACAGCAAGCCCCGGAAGTAGACGATCGCCAGGAATATGCCCAAACACATCGTATTGTTCATGGTTACCGCCCCATAAATCTGCACACACGTATGAAAACAGCGTTATGCAGCTTAGTATTAGATTGCAAGCAGTGACTTTCATGTTCTGGTTTGGCCTTGAAAGAAGTGGTGGGAGGTGTTGGTAGGGGGACTTGGGAAGATTTGGGTACCTGGGAGTAAGTCATGGAGATGTTTTTCTTGCGTTTCCTCTTGGCAAAGATGAGAGACGAGATGGCTTCGCTGGAGTTGGTGGCCAGCGGCGTGGCGATGAAGGAGATGAAAAACGGCGAAATGCCGGATGCTTTGGAGAAGCCACCGATGGCATCCACCAGTGGGTCAGCGAAGATGGCTGCCACTGCCGCTCCTGCAACCAAGTAGCCCACTGCTTGCCAGATGAGCTGACCTCGAGATGGCGGCGACGAGTTCTCGTCCTCTTCGTCATCGTTCGCCTCATCCTGCAGTAATCTTAGATCCAGCATTGCACTCTGACCAACCCCACGTCACATGAAATATTAATACCATCGTTTTCCACATTCGAGAGAGCACATGCAACACATACAACTCCATCAAAATTAGAATCAACTGAAACATTTACAGAGCTGTGAAACGAGATTCTACAGCCTTCATTCAGACTATAACTTGTTCTACTCTCAAGGTAATAACTTCGCCCATCTTTAACAAAGCTCATGGCTCTCCCCCAGAAAATGCGAAGAGGATTCTTACAACTGTTGAGATGACCTCACTAGCTACGTGACTGTCATCTTAATCTTTGACAAAATGAAGGATGTTGTACCAATAGGATATTTCAGTGTTGTTTAAGTTCACGTGCGTTGAAATGTCGGAAATGTGAAAAAGTATTCACTCCGGGTCTACAATCTAGGACATGTAATAATATGAGATTCGATAGGATGTCAAATTCTAATAAGGTGCTCTGATTCTTCAAACCTCGGCATTTACGATGGGTTACTGCTACTTGAACGAACATGAGCTTTCAGTCACATTCTTGAGTTGTCAAAAATGAGATTACCAGAACGAGAAAAAGTATGAAAATGAGGTTAGTACGTTAGTACCTGGGCTTCGGTGTCCCAACGGGGTGTAAAGGGAGAGGAGCTAGCCTCAGACCCCCGCCTCCTGAAACTGGTTTGCGACATCTTCATCCATTTCTCGATGCCGCGAAGAAACTCGGTCTCCGAAATCTGGCCATCGCGGGAATCATCGAACTCTTCCATCCACCGTCGAAGCTCTTCTTCGTCCGCGAGTCCATCATGGCGCTTGATATCCAGACCCAACAGTAGGCCTCTCAGCTCGCTTTCCGTGAGGTATTCATCGTGGTCCACGTCGAAATGTGCAAACAACCTTCACACGAAAACATAACCTTAATCACCAAAATTGGTCATCTGCGTTGCTAATGGCACCATGCAGTGCTCCTGAGTAGAAACACGATTCGGCAATCCAAGAGCACACGTTTTCAGAAGTGGGTACATACTTCTTCAGCACCTCCTCGTCGGGTTCACCCATAGGAGTGTACAGGCTGCCCCAATCGTTTTCCTTCGTCAGATAATGATGCACTCTGTGTAGAGCGTGATTTCTCACGTATCGGTGCTTGGCCAAGAATATCTTCCGTTCTTGAATCCATGGAGCCACGAGCTGCATACCAACCACCCCAAAAGGACAGGAGCATTATTTTCCGGCTTCTTAAAAACTGGACGCATTCACACAGAACTAGTATGTTACAGATTAGAACTCACCTGATAAGTGCAGTAGCCGAGCAAGCCGACGATGGCGATAGCAGCAGCAAGGACGATAAAAAAGTGTCCTTGCGGGTTCAATCCAAAGAGACGAGGTATTTGTGCCACAAAATACGGTAGAAGTGTGGCCATCATAATCCACGATGCCCATTTCGTTTGTCGATCGGTGGTAACTCCAGTGTCTGTTCCCACCAGCTCAATCACATCAATCAATCACTCCCAATTCAAGCCTCCGCCAGTACACACACAGAAGCTATGCTCTTTCCTACCTCAGCTCCCACGGATAGAGTATCCGAGTCGCCTAACATCTCACACCTAAGACGCGATTGCAAGTGCCCTGAAATCAAACTCATACATGTTACGTGCGTGAAACTCAACAATACAATGTCCACTTTGAATGCTACATCGCTATTTTCAAAGTTTCAAGATGATTCCTACTTCCAACTGATATGTTTCGCACCCGGTTCTTTGATCCATGGTTTGTCCTTTATGTAGGTATGCTTCCAGACCTCAACTAAAGCATCGCGGATTTATCGATTGTACAATGTGGATCAATGCAGAGGGCCACTGAAATGAGATTATTGAGGTTGAGATGAAACCTGTGAGGTCGAAGCCTTTGGTCAAGGTGCGATCCTGGGCCACCTTAACTTTACTGGTGGGGTGATCCACCAGATCGCAGCGGCCAACAATCAAGCACGATCCCCACAAAGCCGTCAGCAACATCACTGACGACCCCGCCACCAAGCCCATTCCGACCAGTACTTCCTGTTGCGCATCCGCCGCGCTGGCTCCCAATCCCGACACTGCAGGCCGTCACTTATTCAGTATGGGTCCCACGATACTACGGGAGGAAAAAAAAAAAAAAAAAAAAGTTGATTAATCTTGCTCGCTTGATTACCGACACAGATCCCAAGTCAGCCCATGCACAAATTTCACGAGCCAGATCCAGGACACCCCAATCTTCCAACTTCCCTGAGCCTTCCAAGTCCACATTCTATTTTCCAGAAGAAAATAACTTGAATACTGAGGATGGTCTTGCATTCTTAACTACCAATCTTCGCTGGTGTATTAATAATCATGATAAAAAAAAAGCGGAACCTGGCTCTGTCACGGCAATCATGTGACTGTCTTCACGGCACGGGAGTCTGCAGTGCCTACTATATAATTAACAATTGGCAGAGAAATAATTCAAAGAGCCAAAGGACTCCAAAAGGTGATCACTTCCGGAGGCTCCACAGGAATTCATGGGCCCAGCCCCGGTGGACCTGGCAAAAAAGTGCGAAACCCCAGTACGCGCAACCAGGAATTTCGCCGGCTGTTCCAGGTGCCCGTTGAAATTAATAACTCATTCCCTCAATTTGCTTGCTAAACGAGAACAGTGAAAGTCATAAAGCTAGCCGCGCGACCATAGTAAAAAACGAGTTCGATATGACTCCTCCTGAACCAGAACCAAGAAAAAAAAACGGTCCGACGGATCGCAGAATGTAGCTGCTTTAAACTCTGTCAACAGGAATTAACTACAGAATGGTTTCTGATTTTTTGTAGTGAAGTGAGGGATTGAAAAAACTGCGTGGGTAACGGTCACGAAAGGTACCAGCGATGAGCAATGCGTCCGGGAAGGCGCCGAGGATGGGCAAGACGAGGCCGCCAATAACGCCGGGGCTCATGACGGTGAGCAGAAGCTCGCTGCCGTCGGAAAGCAGCTGCGCGGCCTTGAGGAGCATGAAGCCGTAGGCCACCAGCAGCACGGCGTTGCCACCCAGGGTCACGGAGCACGGCATCATGCCATAGTGCTCCTCGCATACCTGCCCGTCGCGCAGTCCCCACTTTCCAAACACACGCCCCACCTGCACGTGCCAGGGCAGGCTGGAGGGTCGATCCAGCACGGACTCGATCCCATTGCGGGGGGCGTCCAATTCCGCTCGCACGGCGACTAGCAAGCAGGAGAGAACCAGCAGGGTCGCGGCGATGAAACGCCCCATCATGCTTCCTCAGCGCAGGCGGTGGAGAAACGCAGTGCGAGCTCGCATCGTAGCAGGGGAGAACGGCAGAGCGCGCGCGCGAGTGGCGTGGTGGCGGGATGTAAGCTTGCGTCGACGCGGGGGTGGTGAACGCGGTTGGGCTGGTGGGGGGCGTGGAGCCCGAGGGCTGCGGCGCGGGCGCATGAGGTGGGGGGGGGGCGGATTAAGCTACCGGTAGGTTGGAAACTAAAGTGAGCCGACTGGTCGGTAAGTTGCCAGGTACAGTAGGTTGATGGAAAACGTACTCGCCGACGGGAGGCGGCCTGGGCGCGGTGGAACTGATAGTGACGTGATCCCATACAACACTCTAACCGCCACTTCTACAGATCTCCGTAGCATTTTGACTTTGTGAATTGTGAAACAAAGAAATCCACTTATTTTGCCTTATCCAGTACTCCCTCTGTCCCATTATGATTGTCCAATAGGTTCTCTCAAACCTACCTCTCTAACCTACTGGACATTTACAATGGGACACACGGAGTATTGTATATCATTTCTTACAAGTGACCTTTTTCTTTGCACATCATTACTCTCTGACTATTTTCTATGGAGCTTGTCCATAGGTTGTCTCAAATTTATCTTCATGGGTAGAATGTGCGGGCCTTGACATCAAGGACTGCTATAGTAGTGGGGGGCTTGCACCGTAATATCCATCCCCAAAACCTTGTCCGCATGAAACTTTTGGGGGAAACTTTGCCCCTTACTTACCAATTGTTGATGTCACCTATGACGTTGAGATCACCTTCTAGAGTAGAATGGGGGTCGAAACTCTGTTTTTGAGCTCTAAATTTGAAGGCCAAAAAAATGCATCATTTTCACCCAGCATCGATTATGGGTGGGCAGGGCCCCTACTGTCCACCCTCAGTAACAAGGATATGCGCAGAAAACAAGTGTGCTTTGCAAATTTAAAGTACTAAAGTTATTTTGATAGCACCTATTTATCCATTAAGTTAGGGATTATAATGTTATTCAATTTTACCTCAAGGAGGTTTATCTCAAGGAGGTTTCGCATGGAGGGTGGAGCATCTAAAAAAAAAAAAATCAATGGATTTGGTTGAGTACATTTCCATCCTTCTTATAAAGAAGTTCCAAGAAGTGGCTCTTCATGTTGTGAACTAAGTCATTTAACATTGCTTATAGAATTCTCTATTGAAAGCAAGAACTTGAGAATTTTCTTTGTCGTTTGGCATAAATGATGAGAACTTTTTTGAGGGGTAACTCAAAAAGGCTCCTCACTTCACTTGGTCCATCTAAGGGACGCTTTACATGAGGAGTCAATCATGTATAGAAGGTTTTCTCTCTTCATGCCCCATGCACGCCTTGACTCTCCATGTAAAGTGTCTCTAAGATGTAAGGCCACATATGCAAAAAAGGCACATAAAAGAACATGCAAGCGTTCATAAAGAGTATTATTGTCAGTTTAATTTCATGTAGATTCAACCTCAAATTCTATCAAGAATAACATACGACAAATGATTCATATCTACTCCAACCAAGATAAACAAACCAGAAATTGATTGAATAGAGTAGTACTTATAGATAATACTTTGGAATTGGAATCATTCTAAAGAAGAAATGATGTATTTTATTTGTAATGGATGATTTTAAAAAATATAAAAAAATCAATCAAGTTAATTTCCTCTAGCCATATAGTTTTTTGTATTGAATTTAGACACTAGAACTTTGAAAATCAATGAGAATATGCTATGTTCTCCAAAGTGAATAATGGCTCCTAGTCTAAGTTGATTTATTTTGTTTCAAGGCAAATACCTCTATCAAATCAAATCTAAAAAACTACGGGACTCAAAGATCAATATTTCACTACAATCAAGTTATGTAAGGAGAAAGGAGAAGGAAGAGGAGATTGTAAGGGTGACATATGAGGATATATATCATAAAATTAAGCTCATACTTTTCCGAGTCCAGATACACTTTACATTACAAGGAGTGATCAATGTTATTACAATTTCAGTTTTGATTTTTCATGGTCTTGGTCGTGAACCACAACTCTTGACCAAAAACCATGATCAAAAATTTGTTTTCTTAGTCATGGCTCTTGGTTCTGGCTCTTGGTTCATAGTGTAAAGCGCTCCTTATACAAGGCAAGAAAATGCTCCCAATGGTCGTCAAAATCTCTAGGTGTCATATGAAATTGAAGGTAGTCAGTAAGTCAGCACCTTGAATATTCCAGGAGCTCCACATAGTAAGGAATATCAATCTCTCAACGCGAGTAAGGTAGACAGACCCATTCCCGACCGACGACCAATAACCGATCAAGCCCAATTCCTAAATTTTGAAAGAACAGATGTACCTCATTTGTATATTTGAGCATGTGATCGGCTTTAGGTTCCAAGCAACTTTTCACTTTGAACAATTATAACTATTTGAATAATGCAAATAAAATCATGAAACTTTTTGCATTCAACAAGAACCTTATGTTTGCACACATGAAAAATACTAAAAAATATATATACCTTAATATCATGTGCTAAAATCCTTAAGTGGTCAGTTATAGGTGCCTCTACCTTATACTGTAGTCCCATCCATGGCTGGGCCGTGACTTGAATCCCATTCGCTCAGAATTGGATGTGAAGATGCGCACCAATTGCAAGAAAAGATCTTTGGCTCAGTTGGACTTTACAACAATTGTTTGCAGAAATGATATCAAATTAGTAACCAGTGCACATAAGTATCTGTTTTTAAACCTCTAATTCAAACTTTCTACAAGATACTCCAATTCAACTGGCCTGCATCTCTCTATACTGAGATATTTTACTGCATATACAGTGTCACTTTGTGTGTGTAATTGACAGAGCCATCACTGTACTGTACAGTGTCAGAAAAGTCTACGCTGTAGCTGGGTCCAAGTAGGTACCTTCCCCCAGCCATCCTCCTGAGTAGGTAGCTGGGTGGGCCTGTAGAGTGTACGGGAATTCAAGGACCCCTTGCAGACTGTCCTCCATTTACTGGGGAAGACCCGGACAGGGGCTTCCCACCTCCGTTTGATTATGATATTGGGGACGTGAGTGGGGACAGGACCTGCAGTACGGGACAGTACTGAGTGGCGCACTGGGGTAGTCAGTACTGTAGTGGGGAGGGCAAGCAGGCAAACAAAGGCAAAACGCGTCCGATCCCCCCGACACTCTTCCCGAACGTATCCTTTACTCCCTATTTTATGGAGCCGGATTTCAGGCACCACGTGCAAGTGGCGTGCATCCTGTACAGGCGTGTCCACTACAGTGTTGCTCCACCCTTTTTACAGTATGCTGAATATTACTGCAGGAATCAATGCCTCGCGCTAGCATGTGAAATGTGACCATTTAGCTCCGCGGAACAGTGTTAACCCTTAAACGCCTAGCTATACGGTTTTGGGCAGCCCAGTATTGGATCAGAGCATCTTTTGCACGTGGGCATGATGAATAGTGCACTTTTTGAACTTGGGCATCATGAATGATCCAATCAATGATGAGCTTGCAACCTCCTACAAGTATTGTACAACCCCAACCTACCTACCACAATCCTTTCAAAGCACAAAATCACTCATACAAATTGTGATTTGAATTCTAAAATTTCACTTTTTGAATGCATTAGAAGAAGGTGACCAGTTTGACATCAAAATATAAGTGAAAAGTTGAGTACATTGAGAGCTACAGAGGAGATTCTCTTGGAACATGACCCCTCGGGTCACCTTCGGCGTTTAAGGGTTAACCTTGTGCCTCATGAGTTTAGAAAGTAAGTTAGGTCGATTGTGATGCAAAGTTGAGTTCTAATGTACTTCAGTTGTGCACATGAAGCTCATCGAAATCTGCTTCTGTTTGTGAAGTGCCTGAGCCTTTACCTTGTATTATCGGTGTCACTGTAGAGGCGATACTCAAAAAAGACGGTGAATACAACCAAATGGGTCTCACACTTCCGCACTTGCGCACATCACTCTGTGTCGGTGGTTTCGGAAGCACCTGGTCTACTATCCGTTGATACAGGATTTATTTCAATCATTGATCTGATTAGATTACAGATCTATAGTGATCATTTGGATATCTCGACTTGCCTTGCAATGTGCTTTGACAAATTTCAACAGGATAGAGCTTAGTTTATAATAATTGTAAAATATGATTCACTGGTAACCTTGATGTAGAATTTTATGATGCTAAGAGCATCTGCACCCCTACCCCAGGTGCAGACACGCAACATGTATAATTGAGGGCCCCCAACCAGTCGTGCGGCGCGCGAGTTTGCCACTCCCCCACCCATACCTTGATCAATATGGGTCTTTGGGTGAGGTGGCACAATGACCTAGCTCTGCACATAATAGACTCACAACATTGAACAAACTGACTGCTATCCCTCAATCCAACAAGTCGAAATTAGCAAAAATTCCTTTGAAAACTAGGCACGCAACAGAAGAAGAGAGTATACAAAATTGACAAGCCCGCGAGGTCATTTCAGGGCCTCACAACCTTGCAAGCCGTTGCGAGAGTTGCGGTGGGGCGACCTATGCTGCCCAAGCCCAAAACAGGGCATTGCAGCACCTCTACCCGCGCAGGGGTGCAGATCCTCTAATGTAAGGTCAAGACACCCATATCCGATCAGACACAAGTTTGTAACCAACCTCTAGAGTATGGCAAATCAGCTCATCAAAAATCTCCCTGCCAAGTAGTTATGCTACTTAAGTTTATGATTATGTTTTTCTCAATTGGTTAATTCATTGATTGGATCAAGAAAAAATCAAAAAGATAGTTTCCTCATTATCAGCTTCAGGTGAACTTACACATTGGTTAAGTGTATTAGTTACATTTTGGCTTTCAAAATCCATTGTATTTTACTTATTGATATCATATCGATCTACTATTTTTACTATCTTTATTTTTTTCTAAATGAATGATATCACCGGTTGAATCTTCAATCCAATTATTATTCACATGTCATTCTCATTGTCAAAAATTGGCCTTTGTATTTGAAATCCAGTATGACTCCATGTAATAATGCAAGCATTTTTTTAGGTTTTATAGGTCCCATGAGGGTAAAAGTTGCATAAACATGTTTCTAACTCACCTAGGAACAAGAATCTGAAGAGCCTCACTTCAAACTTACTCTCAAAATTGGTTTTTTGGCTCATAGAAAACCTCAAACCCATTTTTCAACAAGGCCTTTTGACTAGACTCTTGATTAGTGCTCAATTATGGATTAGGCTTGCTGCAAAAGTGAGTGACCGGAGACGAAGAGCAACTTAAGTGAAGTTTTGGGTGTCTCATGATAAATCTCCACGATCCGACCTAACTTAGCTCATGCTTTTATAAGATCAACTCTAGCATCTCATTGAACTAGATTTATTTATCTTAGGTTCTGTAGGTGTTCATAGAGCTCCCTTTGTTGAAAACTTGTAACCCAAAACTTTGTATTGATTTCTTTTATTTTTAATAATATCTGAAATAGGATCTTTAATATGAGAATCTTCAAGTTCATCACAAGACGTTAACTCGACTTGACTTAGGATTCAAAGCAGCAGCTTTTGTCAAGAATGTTATGCTCCTCAAAGGTTCCGCTTTGTCATCCAAAATGCAATTCTGGACATTCCGCAAGTTTAGGTTTTCGACATACTGGGGTCTTGCGTTAGGGTTGTCGGTGCTGAACAGAAACCAGAGAGAGGCATCGCGTATGGTACTCACCTAGATGGCCAGCTCCGTTTGTGCGACTCCTTTAGCATCATGCACTTGCCTAATCGTGGAAGGTGGCAAGCTGTTTTGAACATGGTTTTGAGCATCGTTGAAGATGGCATGGCCAGGGCCTGTGTTGAAACTCGCCATCTTCTCTCGCCTTCTCGTTCTGAGCCTGTTCGTTTTATGGGGGCTACTAGCTTCGCCCTATGACACCTCGGCCGCTATCAACCCGCCGTGCTTGGGTGCCCCATTACACAATGAGTCATCCGTCAGGTGGAAGAATGTAGGTGCTGCGATTGAGGGCACAGTCGTTTGGGACGCAGTTTATTACGTGCGTATCGCCGAGTGTGGCTACGAGTTTGAACAAACACATGCTTTCTTCCCCCTCTTACCGCTCTGTATGCGATTTCTGGCAAACAATGTGTTCACCTGGTTGGTGCCCCTGATCGGCTACAGGGCCGTCCTTGCAATCTGCGGCTACTTGATTTCGAATGTGGCCTTTGCATTCGCGGCACTCTACCTTTACAATTTGACGTTGTATGTGGTGGAGGACGAAGGTCTTGCGTGGCGAGCTCTGTGCTTATTCTGCTTCAATCCGGCATCTGCATTCTACTCCGCCATATACTCAGAGAGCTTATTCGCGCTTTGCTCGTTCGTTGGGCTGTGGCAATTCGTGACGGGAAGAACATGGGCAGCCACTCTTGCGTTTAGCTTGTCGTGCGGAGTGCGCTCAAATGGTGTGCTGCACGCGGGTTTTTTCCTCTTCCAGGCCATGCACTGGGCAACTCGGCAGGGAAGCCCAGTGTTGACAGTCGTCAAGGCCATTCTGCATAGCTTGGTGACAGTTGCTCCACTGATTGCATTTCAAGGATATGGATATTCTAGGCATTGCGGAGTACCCGGTCGCCCTTGGTGCAGTGCAACTATCCCTTACCTCTACGGCTTTGTGCAATCTCACTATTGGAATGTGGGTTTCCTTCGCTATTTTCGAGTGCAGCAGATTCCCAATTTTTTGCTTGCATCGCCAATCTTAGCTCTTGCAGTTGCGGCAGTCTCTGTCTATGGAAGCTCCCAGCCTCGCCTTCTCTTCCTGTTAGGTTTTGATAGTCCTCTTCCACAGTGGCGGAAACTGGCTTTGTTGCCAGACAGCGTGACTGTTCCGGAGGAGGAGAATAAGGACGCGCTCACCCGGGTACAAGAATCAAGAGGATATAAAGCAAGTCTTGGGGGTTTCTATTCACCGGCAGCAGTTTGCTTTTTGGTGCAAATGGCAGTTATGGTATTCGTGGCCACATGCATCATGCATGTTCAGGTGGCGACAAGGTTTCTATCTGTCAGTCCACCCGTTTATTGGTATGCTGCACATGCAATGAAGTCGGTGAACACTCTCCTTATTCGGCGCCTCATTTGGACCTACTTCTTGAGCTTCATCGGCCTTGGATCTCTCCTCTTTGTTAATTTTTATCCATTTACATAACATCGTGTATGCCTCTACCAATTTGTATTAGTATGTAATTGACAGCCTATTGATAGAGCTGCTTCATGGTTTGAGAAAGAATCAACCTGAAAGCGTCGGCGAGCTTTTCTTCTGAAAGGTGCTTTGACTGGTGATGCCACCTTTTCAAGCCATTGTAGTGCATCTTCACTTTTCGAAGTTACTACATATATCATTCTTTTAGCACTTGCTTGCTCACCTTGTCCACTACATTTGGATGTTAGGAGCGCTGGGTAATGTACGCAGTTCCTGTTGGGTGAATCTGTACTTGAACCCGTGCAGCTTGCATACGAGTTCGTACAAAATTACCACCGTGAACAGATATAGAGCTTCGTAGTTATGGTATTAAGTATGATGTAAAGATTCATTTGGTGTGATTACAAGCTGCACATTGTGGTGTTTCTCTTGAGCCACTGATGGTGCAGGGTTGAGGATCGGCGTAATGCCAAGATTCTTCGCGTATTTACTCGCAATGTGTATTGTGCCTTGCGAAGGAAAAAGAAACAACCCGCATCGCTTGGATCTCAGGTGGAAGAATATCACTACCTTTTCTGAATGATGCTTTTCAATGAAATTATTCATTGACAAGGCTTGTAGAGGTACAGTCACAGAGAGCTCACGGAAGACTGCAAGTCCTTATTTCGATATTAGCCCTTTCATGCTCTGCTCAGAATCTACCACTGAGTTACTTCAGAGTTCTGTAAACAAGTGAACAATCTGCTGATAAGCACAAGTGACTTGACATGGCCACCTTCGAGTTTTCACGCATGAACCACGGAGTAAGGTTAAGAACTCTACAACAGGTTGGGTGGCCAAAGTCAATTACTGTACCTGGGCTAGAACCAAGGTTGGAATTTCAACAATAGGTTGGGTTGATTATTTGGTGTCAAAGTTGAATGAACCTTTTTAAATCAACTCCACACAGTCAAAAACATTGGAAGTTATAACCAATATGGTACACTAAAAATTATATTTAGTGTTGGCAACACTAAATACGAACAACAACACCAATTGTCAACAAGGGTAGAATTGTAGCAACTCTAATTGTCAATTCCAACACCAATTGTGAACAATAGTAAGAATTAAAGAATTGAAAAATGAAGAAGTTGACATTTAGTGTTAGATTTTGGTTTGGTGTTAGCCAACTTGCAACTTTGGTGACTAAAAGGGAGGCTGCCATTAAGATATGGTGGCCCCCCAATACACTATTGTCTACAAGTTGACTAATAGTGTTGGAGCATGATGGTGGGTACTACACTAATTGTCATCCAACACTAAATATAATTTTTAGTGTAGTCAGTCTATCGAGATTGTCAAACAAGTACAAATAACGAGATTCAGGTTTTACTGCAAGATGCAACAGGTACAAATGTGACGAATATCTTGCCAGTTTTGCGCATCAAGGTAAGTAGGGCGATGTAGTTGACTACTCATTCAAGGCTCATTCAATTTCCTGCACCAGGCACGTAATCTCAAGGTGTCCTATTCCGCAATGCCATGACGTCCCTTTATTATCTGAGGAACAGAGTTCTTCAGCGGAAGAACTACGATGAACAGTCAGGAAGTAGACTTAATTTCTATTTATGGGCTTGTCTTGTTCCAATTTGGAGGTCTTGCAGTTCTTCATTACTTTTTTATGTATTTGGAGACTCGATTCGACTGTGGTACACCCTCCATAGAATTTTGAGGCGTACATTTGTGCAAAAGCTAGAAATCCATTAAGTTTGTAACTTTCTTTTTCATTGAGACCTGGGCTCATAAAAAAAAGGTTGAATCAAATTGAGCACCCTGTAGCCGATCCATTGTTTTCAATATAGTGAGCGTGAACGTAATCTTCAGTTGAGAGCTAAACAAGAGTAAACTAATGTGACTAATGTTTCGTATCCAAAAATTCCCCTATCTCTAACCATCATCAATTTACATCAATCCACGACGAAATGGCACTGTGTATGATTGCCAGTTTCACAGTGTAATGTGGACATGAATGTGTGCTCATAACGCACTAGCTCCTCCTGTAGTTGATAACCGAACGTCGTGATTGCATTCTCTGTCAGCATTAATTTCCGATAACGCTCGCTCATCAGCCACAACGGGGGCGAGCCTTCATAAGAATCCCAGTCCGTCAAGTACGGTCCAACCCTGCGTTACCTCCGCTTTGGAGTTATAGAAACGGATTAGCTATATCTGAGGATTGAAGCTGTAGGGCCGTCAAACCTAATGTAAATCACAGAAGCGTAACCGGTGCATGTGTGAAACTCTTGGATACTCAAGCTCGCTGTCGTCGCTTGCAGGCTGAAATTGCAGTTTGGAGTTTGAATTGGAGACTGAAATTGCTGTTTAGGGTTTTAATTGGGTTCCCTCCTGGTGGGGAGGGAATGAGGGATGCGCCAGCCGAGGAAGTAGTGCAAGACCAAGGCGACGCGCGCGGGGCCGGGCAGCAAGCTACCGGATGGCCCCGCTCCCAAGAAAATTTAGATTAATATCATGGGGATCGATGATCCCCGTATCAGATATTAAACTGATAAGAACAGATACTACACTTGATCTTAGCCAAAAGGCCGAGAAAGGTATACTTCTGTGGTGGCAGGCTGGCCTTCTTGTACCCGGACTCCATCTGGCACTACACTCTTTCAGTATGGGACAAACACCACATTCTTCCACTTGCCTCGTCGCTACCCATAGAGCTCAAATGTTCAAATTCAAATAATCTTGCCTCAACAAGAGCTCCTCACTTGAACTTCAGCTTTTCTCAAACGCACTTTCTATAATCGAGGATTCTCTTTTTTGATCCTCTCTTCTTTAGCTGCAAGCTAGTACAGTACAAATACAAAGACTTGAGAATGTTAGCTTGAAGCAACGATCAAAGCTGCTGTGATCGATTTTCTGTTTCGGTACCAATCTTACCAGTGAGGTGCACACGAATCTGTTTAGAGTTGAGATTATCATGGCTGTCTTTTGATGCCTGCTACAGCCTCAATGGCAGATTAAGAAACTCAGCATTAGTACATGACGTCGATTTGCAGCTCATCATGCACAGACTTTAACTTGTAGCAATGCTCGAATACAGCTCTGCTGCGTAAATACCGATATAAAATTACACATGGAGAAAAATAGAGTCAGATTTTTCACAGTGGACACAGCCGCTCTGATCAACTCATATGCGTCATCAAAGATGAGTAAGTCAGGACGGCTGAATCATCATCATAAGTTGTTTTTGCCCGACTTTTGTATGAATGGACAATGATGTCTTCCATGCATACGGCTATTGATGCCTGCAGCAACTCATTTGCATGCAATTATTCTGAGATGTATAACATCATTCATGATGCAATAAATGGATTGAACTTCAGACATCCTGACGGATGCCGCAATTTCGGAAGCATGAGTGGGCGTTTTGTCTTTCATACACAGTGTAACTTTTCCCTGGTTTCCCGAATGACTATGACCATGCTACTCTTTATATCGAACTCACTCTAGCTCACTACCTCTAGGATACGTTACTCTAGCTCACTGTGTGGCCCAAGTATCATTCATATCCGAACTTGTAACTTACAAGTGAAACATTCATGATTGACTTACTTCTTTAAGTCTTCTCATTTTCTCTTAAACCACAAATTTCAAACAAACGTTGAGTCGTATTCAGTAAATTTGTAGATTTTTTGAGCCCTGCTTCTTCCCACATTCAAAAATTAGACCCTTTCCCACTCTCAGGTAGCTACGATAGAAATTTCCAATAATTATGACAGGAATACAAGATCCCAGGCATTCAATCGTGCTTTAAGAAGACTTAGTTTCAATGCAACACGCACGAACATGTTATATTATGAGATGATTCTCAAGATACCCCAGCAGATCAAGCGACTGATGTCAGCTAGCTACTGCATGGATTCAGTCAATCCGCAAGCACCTCTTGCAGAATACGTTTAACCTACAAAATTGGTGAACAATCTTCCCATGGCTTTACAACCAGCAAGTTGAGCACGGCAGCTCAGAGCTCGAGGAGAGACTTGATCGTCCGGAAGCCGTGATCCGGAGGCAATGGTGCATTACCAGGGCGTAGCAACAGTACCGCTTGCAGACCTGCAAGTAGACACGCATCAGACATAGGCCATCCATGGCAATTCAGCATGAATCATCAGGACAGATTGCTTTGTCCGTGACAGGTTCCTATATTGCAAAGTTGGAGGGGTACGAGGCATTCTCATAGGAACCTTTCATTCGTGACATTCTTCTAACGAAAAATTCTGTTAGTGAGTCACCGTCTAAATTTGGCTGCAACCAACACGACGGGAAATCAAGTACTCGCAGGCAATGAGAAGATACGGACCTGCTTCTTTCGCAGCTACAGCTTCAGCAAGCACGTCGGTGGCGAACGTTATACAACTCGGATGATCCACTCCAACTGTCAGATAAATTTCTTTGTAGCTTTTTGACTCTCTCTTGTTCCTGCAGTTCACAAATGCAGCAAATGAACGGCTAAACATGTGAATATGACATGGTACGTCGTAGAGGCACCGGCGAATCATTTCCGAGATTATTTTGGCACCCAATTTCTTATTCGGAGCTCCGTCTTTCTTAGACGCAGAGGACCTCAAAAGAATGGTACACAGCGGATTCATTACACAACTATGAATGCAATGGAAAGGTAGGTGCTCCAGAATGATATGTGGAGATAAACCAACGTACCCAATCGTGGTGTCAAAGAAACCCGACAAGAAGACCCGAAGGTCGCCGAAGTTGGTGTTTCCAAAAATGAGCTTTTGAGCTTCTCGGCTCCCACTAGAGTAGATGTATGTTTTAATGCCTCGTGCCTGCCACTCCTCAAGTGCTTCCGGAACATCGTCGAACACCACACCTTTCAACTCGCCGGCCTCGTATCCGACTCTCCAAATGTGGCCCTAAAATGAACTCTTCAAGTCAGGAAGCAGTAACAAAAGTGGCCTACGATTCTTAAATACAAGAGTGTGTTCAGCACTAAAAAGGCTCATCAAAGATCCGTGAGCTAACGGAGATAGATTGAACTAGGCTAATCCACATACCTGCAGCTCCTTGAGTGCAGTCACTTTTCGATCAGCTTTAATCATAGCATGCACGTTCTTCTCAAGAGCTGAGATCACAGCTTCCATGCCTTCACTTTCGGATGGTATACCTATGGCCCCAGGTACATCGTTTCTAAGATCCTCGTGCACCTGAAATCAGACCCGCATACAAACTTTTCACTACATAATAGAACCGGCGAGGATTCCTTCGTATTCACAAACTAATAATGTTATATGACTTTCATGATCTCCATTTGTCAACTATCAACATTAGCTTCACAGTAACTTTTCAACCTCAACACTTCAATCAGCAATCTTTTAGAGGTATGTCCGCTAACCTGGTCGCGTAGCAGTTTCATATCATTCTGAGTCTCGGTACTATTGTACGTGGATCTTAAAAAGTTTCCAACATTCGCTTTCGCGTAGGGAAATAACACTTCAGTCACAAATGAGATAGGCGTTGTGGTGCCCTCGATGTCCAGCACATATACATTCTGCCAAACAGATAAGAACATCATCATTTCGGTACATGTAAGAAGTTTGAATTCAATAGAGAGCACGCACAAGACAATGTACCTTCGAAGTTGATGGCTTGTTGCTTGCGGAAGCTGGGAGTGCTCTTGTTCTTTGAAGAGGGCCGTGTTTAGGATCAGCTGGGTCAAGCCCTAGTTGGTGAAGCTTCAGTGCAGCGTCAAAAAGGTAGTGGTAGCACTCTGCCTTCACAACACCCAGCACAACTAAAGTGAGCCGTTTTTCTATGAAAGAGCGAAGATTTGTGCAGCTGTATCTACCTATAATACAAATGCAAAGAACAAAACTCACTAATATACAACGATCCTGCAATTTTCGAACACAATCTCGAAAAAACGTTTCAACCAGCGGCCCAACTAAGTACCTGGGTTTTAGCACTGATCCAAGAATCACCCCAGATATATATGCCATGGTTTCTCACGAGGACTGCAGTGGCCTTTGGATATGCTTCCATCTGCACAATTCAAAGGAATGCGAGGTTGGATTTCAGTCATCCCTTAACCTTAAGAAATAGGATCCCACTAATTTCAGCCACCGAATGTTCAACAATTTCGAACGCGGATCAATGGAGACGTTAACTTGTGTTGAATGAAATGAATTTGTGCTTAATGAAATAACGATTCAGGAAGAGTTCAGAGGGAGCTTACAGCTGCTGCTAAAGCATCAGTGAGCTCGTACTCACGGGCTGAATTCTCAATGATCGGAATTACAAGCGTGTCATAATACCCGTGTCCGGTGATGCCCTTGATCATCTCCATGTGCGTGATCTGTACCCAAATTCATGTCAATTACAAAACGACAGCCGAGTGCATTCCTGGAGGTGCATTTTACAAGTACCTCTTCCCAAATAATTTTGAAAAACTGATGAGAACAAGCATACCCGAAACTCTGTCGCTGTGGGGTCGATCATGGTAGCAAGGCACGACTCCAATCCATGGCTGTGAATTACAGCTCCAGCGTTCCGCATTTGGTAAGCCTGCAATTCAAGACGACCATAAGCCCTATAATTATAAAACCTTGTAAAAGTATCCATGACAATAAAACTAACTCGCCCTAAAATCAAATGCAAATGAGCCTGCGTCTATAAATCGTCCAGCACCTTGAGGAAGAGAGGGCAGCATTCGGAACACTTGGGAGGCTTGTGTGGTGGTCCCTTGGCCGTTGGAGCTGATAGCACCGTGCCATCACCACTCATCACGTACATATCAGATGGCAACATTCTTTCCTTCTGCACACCTGCGCATCACCGAGACCTAATACCCTGAATCTCCATATCACAAAATGTTTTTATAGGCTTGATAACATCTTACACCTCTTTCCTTTAGTACCCTGAATGCAAAAGTAGAAATCAACAACTAATAACACATTCCGATGTGTACGCTTTTCAAGCTCCTAGCAACAGAAACGGAACACAATCAAACAGAAAGAGCACACAAAATTCGTCCATGGAGCAGCTTGCGCACGAGCTCAGCTGGGGCTGGATGAGCACCGATCAGGATTCAATTGAGGAAAAGAATACCTGAAGGAGCCATGACAATGAGGCGCTCTTGCACATCGACATCGGGCTCAAGCACCTTCAAAGTGATGCTTCCGCCAGTACCCGACACCCAACCCTGATTGTAGAAATGCTTGCAAAGCTCAGCGGCCAAGTCTTTGGTCTCGGCAAGTACCGCCGACCGCTGCCCTTTCTCATTCTCCAACCCCATCTTGCCAAAACCCCACACACGCCAACTGCTGCTACGGAAGCTTGGGACGGAGACAGAGAGCCTGGGGATCAAGGAAAGAGGCTGCCAGACAATAGAGGCAGCAGAAGCAGCCATGCAAGATATGGGCGCCTGCAAATCATGGCGAGGAATCAGACTTCGTAAGTGATTGCGTTGAATCACAAGAGTTGAGTCAGTTGGGTGTATGTACCTGGACACTGAGATGAAATGAAAAGCATCATCCTCTGCCTCTCGCAAAGATTCGGCATGAGGGGGGGACGTACCTCGAAATTACAAACAGATTTGACTATCGCATATTCTGCTGATGGAACAGAGACTTCTCAGCTGATACCTTACCTTGCAAGATTGGCTACAATGCAGCGATGCTGATTCGTGTAGAATTGGATGAAGGCTTGAAAGAGATGGATTTGGGGTTCCGAGGTGCGAGATTGAAGTGCAATCGCGTGCTTTCAGGCAGCGAGCTCGTCTGAAAAAGGGGTGTACCCGAGCGTTTTTGATTGCTGGGTGAGTTTCTTTTTCGCTTGTTTGTTTTGTTTGTTGAGGATATCATGAGTTTGCCCCATCCAAAAGTACCTTCTCTTTCACACGGTTTTCAACTAAAAATAATTAGAGTTTTACTTTACTCATGTCGTTTCGCTTTCTATCTTCTCTTTTTTCTTGCTAAAGCATCTACATTGTTTACACTTTGGAGAGTCATGTCATAGGAATTTGAAGTGCACTTTTTGGAAGAGTTGTTGATACTTGAAATTGTGATCTCACTGAGCTACGCTCACGCTCAAGTATTTCGTTAAATGTTTAACAGTGATGAGGAGGTCCAAAATGATCGATGAGATTACTAAGTAGATTTATTATGTAAGTTTCAGTAATCAGCAACAAAAATAACTATGTACATCTTATTCAGCAAAAGCCACTATACAACAAAAAAAATTATAAGAAATCGAATTGACAAAATGTGGAATCATTAAAAAGTACAAAGGGCCACCCAATTGAGTATTATTAAGTCATTTTGAAGTTTCTCATACTTGTACAATTTCTATTGTTTTAAAGAAACAAGGAGGATTCTTAAAAAAAAAAATTTAATATAACCACTTGAAATCAATAATGTGATAATATTGTATATATAGTGACGAGATCACAAAATTGCATAATACCAAACTATTTCAAAGTCTATTTTGCAGTCTGCTATCATTATTGTTTCCATGAATTATACGACATATAGTGAAATTGTTCACAAACAAACTTCCTTCATTTTAATTTCATCTTTTTATCTACTTTGCCCATTAACAACCAATCTAGGAATCTTTTGCAAGTTGTAGTTCTTCCTCCGCACCTTCCAGAAAGTCATTTCTTGCTTCAAAATTCCTCATATATCAGGAGATATTCACGGTCAAAGTTTGAAAATACTATTTGAAATCTGCCCAGAATTGCCCAAACTTTATTATATGCTCATTTATCTCAAAATGTGCCCAAAGTAAATAGATTGTAAAAACTTCAAATATTCACCAAAATTTGAGATTTTACTTTTTTTCAAAAAAAAAATTTTAAATTTTTAAAATTTTTCATTTGTACATTTAAATAAGGTTATACGGCATGATCTCAGCGCTTGGATCTTTCATCTTATTATGAAAAAGGCATGTGAAGAATGATGGGATGAAAGCATTATGTGGAAATTCAAGCATTTCTTTAGGTTTTACAGGTTGCATGAGGATAAAAACTACATAAATATGTTCCTAACTCCCATAGGAACAAGAATTTGAAGAGTCACAACTCAAATTTACTCTTAAAATTAGTTTTTTGGGCTCACAAAAAACTTCAAATCCATTTTGCAACAAGTTATTATTGTTATTATTATTACTATTATTATTATTAAATATACTAGGAAGTCCCCGTCGTCCCAACGGAAAGGCTCTTTATATGGTAATTTTAAAAAGTATCCAGTGTATACCATTTCCTCGAAGCCCGTGTTTTTTTCCTTTTTTTATTTTTATTTTTAAATAACCCAAAAAATATAAAAGAAGGTAGGTAGGTAGGTCGGTATGTTGGTAGGTTGGTACGTTGGTGGATAGAAAGGATCGCCGAACAATATTATGTCATAGAAGTAGAAATAGATATTTTCAGCTTTGAATGTCACGATCTCATAGTTGGCAAGGAATTTGAAAATAGACCAGGTTGATTATCATTTGAATCTATGCTCTTCGAAACAAGGTACCACAAGCCTTGGCTTTGTGGCTAGGACTCATGGCCCCCAATGAGATGATTGTGAATTCTGTTCCCCATGCGGGCGCGGTGCTTACCAATGTAGTCCACGCAACTATTGTGGGGGTTCCTGGACCTTGTTGTATGGGTACCTCAAAGCCCTTTGGAGGGATACTATGTCAAATATATTCAAGTCAATTAGTAACTAGCTAGAAACTAGCATAATTATAGTCCACCATGTTGAGAATTAATATTCTCACATATGTTCTCCTTTGTCTTGTAGCTAAATGAGTCACTAGTGTAAGATACCTCCACTAGTTTAGACCTATGAGAGAGAAGTACTATTCATCTTCTCTCTCCTTGTACCTCCATATAGTTTCCGACAATCTAAGACTCTCTCTTTCGTGTCTATCTTCTTAGTGCTTACTTTGTATTCTCTTTGCTTTCATTTGCATCTTGAACACGTTATCAACACACTCTTTCATAGTTCTTAGTACTAATTTCTTGATACCCTATCTTAGTTATCTCTATTTCTCTTTGATTTTATTGTAGTTTCTAGAAGGAGTTTTGTTTTAAAACAAAATTTAAGAACAAGTTCTTTCTTTTTTAATCTTCTCTCTTGACTCAAAACTTCCCTTCCCACACTCTAAACTTCCTTACATCTTTTTCTTAACTTCTGTAAACAAAACTCACAACTTAATTTTGTTGTTTTTCAAACTTCGTTTTTGTCCACTTCTTCTCGTTTTTGTCCACTTCTTGTCGTTTTCTTCATATTTGGTTTCACTTTATAGTTTCTTACTTGTTTAGTTGTCATTTAGAAGCTATCGCTTTACAAAAGTTTCCTCTACAAATCTCAATTTCCTCTCTAAACTTCTTCTTCAAACCCTTATTTTATATTATCACATCTAATATCACTACCCCAAAACTTCCTGGACTCTCTTCTCCATCTCTCTCATTTACACAATATTACAATATTTCTTCTATTTTCCCTTATTCTGTTACTTCCTACTTACCGTTTTCTACCTTAACTATTTACTAGTTTACTTTCTACGTACACTTTTTACTTTTACCTTTACATTTACTTTTGCTTTTGCTATTTTTACTCTTAGTAGTTTTACTTTTTACTTCTTTACTTTTACTAATTATTTTTACTTTTATTATTTTTACTATTTTTACTTTAATTGTTTTACTTTTTACTTTTACTGTTTTTTATTTTTATTATTTATTATTTTATCGTATTTTTTACTTTTATCATTTTTACTGTTTTCTTGTAGTGATTTATGTGTTACCTTCTAAATTTCTTTATTTTCTTCTTACCCTTTACCGTACATTTCTTTAAGTTTATAATTTGTACTTTGTAGATTTACATTCTCACTAACTATCTAATATTTTTATTTCCCCACTATATACTAAACTTTATTTAACTTGTTTTTACTTTACACGATCTTTCACTCTATATTTTCAATAATATTATGACTTTTTCTACTTCTTCCGTGACTACATTTTCAGCCATGCAGGTGGCTGTTACTGACCTTGACCTTCCGACGAGACTTCAACCTCTAGAATTCCCACAGTTGGCAGCCGATGGCAACAACTATTTGTTATGGCGAGGACCGCTAAAGCTCACATCTTCGCGGACCAGTCGTCGGGTTCTATTGCTTTCCACCCGGGAATAGTGGTAAGTCTTACTTTCCACTCTTCCATTTCATGGAAAACTTTATTTCTCTTTCGTCACCATCTAGTCTTATCTCTCCAGTATCAATATCTGGAGATTGAAGATCCTAATGAACTTTGGCAAAAACTCAAATCTCATTTTGATCACTAGAAAACTATTTTTCATCCTCGTGCTCTCTCTGACTGGACCCATCTCCAAGTGTTGGATTTCCAACACTTGTTACTTTTAACAACGAGCTTTATAGGATAATTTCACAACTAAGGCTCTGTGGTCAAAACATAACTGAAGATGAATTGATTGAAAAAAACTCTCTCAAATTTTCCATGTGTTCATGCTGTACTGGCCGAACAATACAGAAATATGAGATTTACTAATCATTTTAATCTCATGTCTTTTCTACTTTTTGCTGAAAAGCAAAATAAGTTCCTTTTGCGAAATGCAGAAGTTCGTCATATAAGTACTTTTGTACATGAGTCTGATGTTGTCCAGGTTTCTAGTGTTAAACTCAAAAACCAAAAGTTTAAGAAATACCGTAACCAACAACATGATCACTCTAATCAGGAAAACCTCAGTCTCGACGGAAGAATACTTCTTTTGTTACACTACTAGTGATAAGCGTTCATTAGAGACGTGTTCTTGTCACAAATGTGGCAGAGTGGGTCATCTGGCTGATGTTTGCAGAACACCAGATTATTTTGTAAAGATATTCCAAGAGAACAAGCGATTTAAATCTCAGAAACGAGAGGCTCACACCATGGATGCTTCCATGGATCCATTTCAAACCAACGAGATGGTAACGTACCTTGCAGAGGACATCTCTCCTAGTGAGTCACGTGATACTCTCCTTGATTCTCTAACTACTCATACCATCTTGCCGAATAAAGCATTTTTTGACATAAATAATCTGTCAACCGGACAAACCAGAAATTTAATGACTATAGCTGGATCGAATATATTTCGTTTCCAGGAGGGACCATCAAAGGTGATTTTGCTTTAGGGCACCACCATTACATAAATGTGTGCTATGTACTCTTCCTCTGCACCTCGGAGCCTGATCAGCTATCGAGATGTTCGCACCAACGGTTTGCATCTCTCGACTAGTATTGTAAATAAGCGAGAGACTTTGATTTTTATACATAATAATAAAGTGGTAGAAACAACCTTTGATGCGGCAACTGGCTTGTACCGGATTCCAATCCGACCACCTACTATATGTAGTTTTGTTTTATCTTCTAAAGATAATAAAGTTGCACTTTGGCATAAAAGATTGGGTCATCCTGGATCTAAACTTTTACACTAAATTCTTCCATGCGTCGTAGGACATAACCTACAACCAGCAAGTGTTAATTCAATGAGTCTGTATGAGGCTTGCGTACAAGGCAAATTAATTGCCAAGCTGTCATTATACAAACTACTTAATTAATTGCCACCAATGCTCTCCATGCTACATGAGGATATTTGCGGTCCAATTACTTCTATGAGTGGACCATTTCGATACTTTTTGGTTCTTATTGATGCATCGGGTCGGCAATTTCATGTTTCTTTATTGTCATCAAAAAATTTGGAGTTCGCCAATTTACTTTTAATGCTTAAACGTTTCAAGAATCATTTTCCTGATTATCCTATTCAAACGCTACGCAAGAATAATGCTTAAGAGTTTCGTTTGAAGGCATTTGAAGATTATTGCAGCGCAACGGGAGTTAACTTCAGTTATTCACTCCCGTACGAACTCGCTCAAAACGGTCTAGCTGAATCTTTTATCAAAAGGATTCAGTGGATTACACGACCACTACTTCTTCACGCTCATTTACCTTCCACAATGTGGGCACATGCTGTTTTACACGCTGCGACGCTAATCCATCTTCGACCTTCATTTATAGAAATTACATCTTCACAAGACTAATGCTCATCGGCAATAAGGAATTTATATTCGATTCGATTCTCTAAGTATCATTCGCTACATCAATTCAACTATCGGTATGTTGCTATGCGCCCGTTTTGCTAACTGCCGGTTTGAAGAAGATAAATTTCCGTCTTTAACTTGCGCAACATCTTTTCAAGAGAATAAACCTCTTGTTTCAAAGCCTATGAAACATTTATATTAAATCTTAATCCAATAACTTCTTTCGCTGAAAGTGAAGTTGCTAAAATTCTATATTTGGAAAAGATTGCTAATCAAATACCTGATGGTTTCAACAACGCATCGAGGATTACTAAGAATCCACTGAATGAAGCTCAGAATCTTCCTGCTTGGGTTTCTATAGTAGATTTTCCAGCAACTACACATGTTCAGCCGGCAATGAAACGTATTCGTGGTTAAGATAAGCAACCACATAAAAGAAGGAAAAGTTCTGATCATATTCCTTCTACTCCACCCTTAGCATCTTCTATAGAAAATTGAACTATTTTTCTTCAACGTTCATCACTTAGACAAATATCTCCATTTAATACAGAATTATCAATTTCGTATTGTAACACTGGTGAGATATTAAACAGGCCTGATTTTGAGTTCAATGATCATTTCTTATATATCATTGCTGAGAGCATCTCTTGTGAAAAAGATGATCCCAAATCAACAACTATTGACGTAGCAATGTGTCGCTCTGATTGGCCGAAATGGAAAGCTGCTATTGAGAAGGAGTATACATTTTTGAGAAAACGTAAAGTTTTTGGCTTTATTGTGAATAATGTCACAAATGAACCTCTTGGCTACAAACTTGAATTTGTGCGCAAACGTGATGACAAAGTTACGATCACTCGTTATGAAGTCCGTTTGATTGCTCAAGGTTTTTCTCAAAAGTTTGGAATTCATTATTATTCAACATATTCCCCTATTATGAATTCTACTACTTTCAAATATTTAATTGGTATAGCTGTGCATTTCACTTGGAAATGCGTCTCATGGATGTTGTCACTGCCTATCTCTACGGATCACTTGAGACTAACCTTCACATGAAGGTTCCTTCTGCACTTGATCGCACGAGTTCTTCAGCACCTATTGCTGGTAAACATCGTGGAGTTAAATTACAACGTGCTTTATATAGCCTTAAACAATCGGGTTGTATCTGGTACCAACGATTAAGAGATTTTCTTATCGGTCATTATTTTAAGAATGACCAGTTACCCTATGTTTATTTATCAAACGAGATAAACAAGATTTTGTTATCAAAGCAGTATATGTTGATGATCTGAACCTTGTTGGAACACCATCTGCATGCAATGCAGCTACTCAGCTTTTAACCCGGGAGTTTGAAATGAAATTACTTGGTCAAACCACTTTTTGTATCGGTTTACAAGTACTTCATTTGAAAGATGGTATTGATTTTATTTCTCAAGCGACATATATCAATCGAATCTTAAAACGTTTCAACATGATTGATGCACATGCATTGTCTATGCCAATGGTTGGTCGTGGTACCAAGGGTGATGATCCTTATCGTCCTTGCAAGGAGAAGGAGGATATATTGGACGAACAATATCGATACCTCGCAGCGGTTGGAGCATTATTATATTTGACTATATCAACCAGACCAGATATTTCTTTTGCAGGGTATTTTCTTAGCACGACATAGTGTCCGTCCAACTTTACGACATTGGAACGACGTAAAGCATTTATTTCCATATTTGAAGGGAAATTGAGCATTTGGGTCTACATTATACACGATCGGCTAATTCAACATTACTTGGATATAATGATGCTGGTTACAGATGTCATCCAACAACCTCCAAATCTCAAACTGGTTATGTTTTCTTGAGACACGGTGCTGCAATCTCTTGAAAATCTGTAAAACAAACAATAACTGCGACATCTTCGAATCATTCATAAGTTATTGCTTTACGCGAGGCTTCCAGAGAATACATATAGCTATGATCCGTTGATAAGTTTATTTTAACAAATGCGGGATTACCGTATGACAACGTTGCTACAATTTATATGAGGATAATAGTCTTTGTGTTTCACAAATGCAAGCTAGTTTAATCAAGGGCGATCGAACCAAACATAATGATCCGAAGTATTTTAGTTTTACAAATTATTTGATAACAACTGGAGTATTTGAAATCAAGAAGATTATGTCAGTACACAATCTTGCAGATTTGTTTCCAAAGGCGCTTCCGGTATCTGTTCATCGTCGATTTGTTCATGGTATTGGCGTGCGCCAGTTAAACGTCATAGAATAAGAAGTTACCCAATAACTTTTTATACTCTTATCTGGATTTTTCCCAATGGGTTTTACTATAAGAAGGGTTGATGAAGTTAGTTGTACTCTTTTTCCTTCATCTGTGTTTTTCCCTTGATCATCATCAAGGTTTTTTTGCAAATAAGGTTTTAACCCCTAAACGTCCCTAGTGTTAAAAAACGACATTTTGGATGAAGGGCAAAAAATTTGAAGAGCCATAACTTCTTAATCCAGACTCTGTTTTTGATGAAATCACATGGGTTAGGTCACAAATCAAGTCTAGTTTATGTGGTAAAAATAACAGACTCATAAAATAAAGTATGAATAAATGGCATGGATTTTAGTGAAGGCAACTTTTGTTTTTGGGTTTTCAAACATTTGGCATGTTTTACCATTGCAAGCCAATTATGTGAAATCTAAAATAGTTTTTCATGAATTTTTTTCCATAGGTTTGATATTTAGATGCATTCTAACAACTTTGTAGTCGAAAGCTTTTTGATCTAGTTGCTGATATTTTGATTGCAAATTTCATGTTGGTAGTATTTTCACTTCAAAGTGGAAATGATGGTATTTTGTAGTCTGGTTTGCGCACTAATATGTTATAATCTCACAATCTATGAGGTCCCATGAGTCAAGTTTTGGTCCACATGATCTACTACAAGTCTATTACAAGTTTGTATGGTTGAGATCTGAATAACTTATCTTTATTTTCATCTATATAACTTTTTTGGGAAATGAGTTTTTGGCTAAAAATACCCCAAGGACGTATAGGAGTTAATGAGGCAGCAAATAAAAGGAGGGTCGTGGTTAGAACCACGATTTATAATTCCATGCATGAAGTCTGTTAGCCATGTTGGGGTGCTTCGCACCTTGTCACAGTTTAGGTAGGCGATTGGGCCGACTGATTATTCCTGCCTCACTAGTGTACCAATCCACGAGTTTCCTCGACCAGTCGACACGGCCAGCGCGAATCGAACCTCGGACCGGTCGGTTAACCACCTACGTTTTATCCAGTCGACCAAGTCCACGACTTGGCGATCATCATCGGCAGTAAGCCGTATTTGTACCAGTTTACTACGTTAGCTTATATTTTTAATACCTCGTCGAGCAAGGAGGAGTGTTGAGAATTAATATTCTCACATACGCTCTCATTTGTCTTGTAGCTAGATGAGTCACTAGTGTAAGATACCTCCACTAGTTTAGACCTATGAGAGAGAAGTACTATTCATCTTCTCTCTCCTTATACCTCCATATACTCTTTCCGACAATCTAAGACTCTCTCTTTTGTGTCTATTTTTTTGGTGTTTACTTTGTATTCTCCTTACTTTTATTTGCATCTTCAACACACCCAACTATTGTGGGGGTTTCCGGACCTTGTTGTATGGGTACCTCAAAGCCCTTTAGAGGGATACTATGTCAAATATATTCAAAGCAACTAGTAACTAGCTAGAAATTAGCATAATTATAGTGTCCACCCTCGAGACGAGGGAGTAGTATTGTTCCAATTTCCCCTTGTCCGGTGGCCAATAGGATACTAGCATTACGAATGGACACTTCATACACTTCATTCACGCCAGCCCCTTAAAAAGGGACCGGAGTTTCTATTTATCTACTCTCCCAAACACAGGCACGCAGCCTAACACTTCGTGTGAACATATCCTAGTGAGATACTCTGCTATCCGGTGCTCACCGAGGTCCGGGTGTGACAGGGATCTGCCCATGTCCGAGAACCGGGATGCGGGTATCGAACGGTGAAGATACGAAATCATCCAAAATTTGGATGAAAGGTAGGGCTTTGGGGGCGATCGTCGGTTTGTGGGTGGAATCAGGTGGGTGAATTTTAGGGTTCGGGGATCTGTCTGGCTCTGGTGTATGAGCTAGGTCTGCTCCCTTTCGCTCAGCTTGCTGGTCTCGGTACCAGTAAGGTACCGCAACTTATCTTAGTGCTGCTCTCCAGGTTGCTTTGCGTGGCTGCCACTCTGCTCTGTCTCTCCATAAAATCGCACTGCTGCTGCACTCGGTGCGCTCGCTTGTCATTCAATTTTTCAGTTTCTCGATTCTGTATGGCAGGTTGAGTTCGCGTCCTCTGATTCGCATACGACGGCGACCATGTCGCGTTCCAAGAAATCGGACCCTCGGGCGCTGGAGGAGGAGCTGGAAGACGAGTCCCGCGCCAATGGAGCGCAGAAAAGGTGCATATCTCGAGCTTCTTTGAATTGCCACGATTCTTTTTTCATGCTCTGTAATCAGGGCTTGCTCTCAGTCATGAAGTCACTGCGAGTCACTGAGGGTAGCGCTTCAGACCAATAGAACTGCTTATCATTTCTGGCTGAGAGCGGCCGGCAGTAAGATTCTTGCAACGCCGATCACGAGTGCTGTACCATTGAAATCATATCACGTGCGTAAAGATTTGAACTATCTCGAAGTTGCAAGGGCCAGTGGATTGGAAGCCACTGATCTTTTAACTGGCGCCCAAAAGTACTAAATTGACGTGGTCGAGTAGCTTCTGATAAGCACGATGGTTTGTGCATCACATACTAATCTTCGTAGAGGCAGATCACAAGTTTGAGCCATCGGACTTGCAGTATCTGCGAGTAGATTCCTTGTGTTCCGATTTGACCCTAAAAGCATCCTGAAAGCCACTGTAGCTTCTCCATATGTGTGGATTCCTAGTAATTGGCAATTGGGGATCGCTCCTGTCTTAGAATACTTATTGCAAATTTTGAGCATCGAAGCCGAGTGCATTCGGGTGATTCTGCATCATTTCTCAAGGCTAGGTCAATTCTGGAGGTGATGTTCTTCGAGTTTTAGTATTCAGTTTGATAGGGAGGGTTTTAGCAATAGTGGCGTGCCTCAAGTAGTGGTGACTTGGTATTTTAGGGTGGCACTTGAAGATTAGGTCTGAATGCCTGACTCGTGCATGTCACAGAAAGCCAACGAAGAAGAAAGGGAAGAAGGGAGCTCGAGGACATGACGACGATGATGATCTGGATGGAGACTTGGACAACACAATACCTTCTGTGGGACTAGCTGAGGCTGACGCTGCTGAAGATGTGGATACCTCAGCTGGGAAGAAGAAGAACAATAAGAAGAAAGGGGGTGCAAAGAAAGGGGGATTTGATCTGTTAAATGAGGACATGCCCGACGATGAATCAGCCCCTGCTCTCGATGAAGCAGAGAAGGATGAAGCGGAGGAAGACGAGTCTGTAATGTTTGCTGGGAAAAAGAAGGGGAAGAAGGGAAAGAAGGATAAGAAGTCCTCGATGGACGATTATCCTGTAATGGACCCTGACGCTGAGGCTGAAGCCGAGGAAGTCGTAGACTTTTCTGCTTCTAAGAAGAAGAGTAACAAGAAGGACAAGAAGTCCTCTATGGACGATTATCCTGTAATGGACCCTGACGCTGAGGCTGAAGCCGAGGAAGTTGTAGACTTTTCTGCTTCCAAGAAGAAAAGTAACAAGAAGGACAAGAAGTCCTCTATGGACGATTATCCTGTGTTGGACCCTGATGCTGAAGCTGAAGCTGAGGAAGCTGTAGACTTTTCTGCTTTTAAGAAGAAGAACAACAACAAGAAGAAAGGGGGGACAATGAAAGGGGCGTTTAGCTTGTTAGACGATGACGAGGATAATGAAGTGGCGTCGGTAAGCCCGGTCGTGGCTTCTGTGGATGAAGCAGACAAGGACGAAGCCGAGGAAGAAGAGACTCTCATGTTTGCTGGCAAGAAGAAGGGAAAGAAGGGGAAGAAAGACAAGAAGCCCTCGGTGGACGATTATCCCGAATTGGACCCGGATGCTGAAGCTGATGGCGAAGAAGTTATAGACTTTTCTGCTTCTAAGAAGAAGAACAATAAGAAGAAAGTGGGAGCAAAGAAGGCGGCATTTGAGATGCTGGATGAGGATATGTCTGACAACGAAGTACCGTCGGCTGTCCCGGTCGTGCCTTCTGTGGATGAAGCAGACAAGGATGAAGCTGAGGAAGAAGAGACTCTCATGTTTGCAGGGAAGAAGAAAGGAAAGAAGGGAAAGAAGGACAAGAAGGCCTCAAAGGACGACGACGGCATGGATGCTCTTATTGAAGAGCTCGAAGACCACAAAATTACGGAAGGTAAGTGTAGCATAACTAGTATGATGCTACATGATATCTCTTTCAGTGTCCTATCTTAACTCGAGACGCATTCGTTACAGCAGGGGCTGGTAGATGGTTGTCATAGCCCAGGAATGTTGATCTTGGATGGTTTCACTTCTGTGGCACATACTTGGTGGATCATCATTTACTTTGGTGCCATTGTCTTATTCTTTTTCATATTTATCTTGGCGCAGTCACAGCACCAGTTCCAGTGGTTGCGGAAAAGGAATCGAAAGGAAAAAAGAAGAAGGGAAAAAAGAGTGGTCGAACCATTCAAGAAGAAGAAGATCTCGATGCCATTCTTGCAGAATTAGAAGGTCCAAGCAGACCCGCCCCTGCGGTTGCAGACGCCGTTGTCCCTGCTTCTGTATCAGCTGCACCAGCTGCAGCAGAGGAACCGGCAGCCGTGGAGAAGTCCTTGAGTGGTGGAGTCGCTGTTCCTGATGAAGAAGAAGCGGCGGAAGTTACGGAATCAGCTGCTTCGAAGAAGAAGAAGAAAAAGAAAGAGAAGGAAAAGGCAGCAAAGGCTGGAGCAGGTACGTGGAGAACTTGAAAGCAATTTATGCAGGGTCGAAATGGCATTAGCTCTTGCATGTGTTCCTGGTTGCATCCCATTTGGGCCTTTGCTGGTTGTCTGGCTGTCCCTGGTGCTGTGGTAAGTTGGTACCTCATTTTCTGCGATCAATTTTGTTTGCGATGCAGCCGAAAAAGTCGTTGAAGAGGTACTGGAGGAGAAGAAAGCTCCAGTAAAAGTTGAGGCCAAGGCTTCTGCGAAAGTACCAAAGCATGTGCGAGAAATGCAAGAGCGGCTGGCTCGGATGAAAGAAGCTGAGGAGAAGAGAATTCAAGGTATGCGTTCTTTCCTACACAGGTTGCATCAATCTAAACGGCGCTCGAACCGAAGACAACCGTCGTCATATACTGTCGTCATATATGGGTGTATCGTGTCATGCAGTATCTGGGTGGTTAGGAACTCCTCATTATGATCTGACGTTTGTGAGTTGAGCATTGGATTATCAAGTTGCTTCAAAAGAACAAAAAATCCCTTAAAAATGTGGAAGATTGAGAAATATTGCTATCTAAATCTTTCAGAGGAAGAGGAGAAGCGTCGCAAAGAGGAGGAAGAGCAGAAAAGACTGGAGGAGGAAGAGAAAAAGAAAGAAGAAGCCAAGCGCAGAAAGAAGGAGCGCGAGAAAGAGAAATTATTGCAGAAGAAGAAGGAAGGAAAGTTGCTGACGGGAAAGAAGAAGGAGGAGGCTCGGCGATTGGCCATCATGCGTGAGCAGTTTGGGATTACCACAGACTTAGAGAGCCCGACAGGAGAGGAGGCATCTGCTCCTAGGAAACCTAAGTACGAAACCAAGAAGAAGCGCAAGCCACCTGGAGCAGGACAAGCAGTCGAACCCGCTGCTGTAGAAGCTGAAGTAGCACAGCCACCTGTTCCGGAGCCAGAACCAGAGGTGGAGCCGGAGCCAGAACCAGAGCCGGAACTAGAGCCTGAAGTGGCAGCTTCTGTAGAGGTAATGTAGCGTTTTTAAATTTGGTGCGCATCAGAGAAGGGTGTGTCATCTTCAGTCTGCTTGTTGATTTGACTGAACAGCTCAGAGTGGGGATTTGAAGTGAATGTTGCTATTCGCGGTTGTGGCCGTCGGAAAGCTCTTATGTGAGACGGCAGTGGATAGCATGGGGATTAGAGAATTGGTTTATGATCATGGTGTTGATAGGTGTTCTGCACTTGGTTTTTTACAGGTAGAGCAGGAGGATGAAGAAGAAGAGGACTGGGATGCTAAGAGCTTCGAAGAAGTAAACCTCCCTGCAATTAAGAGTGCATTTGCTGAAGAAGAAGCCGATGATGGCCCAGTCAAAGCCGGACAAGTTACAGTTCCGCCTCCAAGCGCCCCTGCAGCTGTTGCCAAACCTTCTTCTCCAAAGAAGAAATCTGCACCTCCTTCAAGATCACAGCAGAAGGCTGCTGAAAACGAGGATGAAGATGATGAAGACGATGATGATGAGGATGATGAGGACGATGATAGCGACGAGGGCGATGGTGACACACGGAAACTTCAGCAAGCTAAGTTGAGCAGAGAAAGACGAAGGGAGGAGGCTCTGAAGAAGAGAAGTGCAGAGGATCTGAGGTCTCCGATCTGCTGTATTTTAGGCCATGTGGATACAGGCAAGACCAAGCTGCTTGATTGCATCCGACGAACAAATGTGCAAGAGGGAGAAGCTGGTGGTATCACACAGCAGATAGGAGCTACATATTTCCCGATGGAGAACATCAAGGAGAGGACCAAGGAGCTGAAGTCAGATGCCAAATTGAGGGTTCCTGGGCTCCTTGTTATTGATACTCCAGGCCACGAGTCCTTCACGAATCTGAGAGCTCGTGGGTCGAGTCTGTGTGATATTGCCATCCTCGTTATCGACATCATGCACGGCTTGGAACCGCAAACAATTGAGTCTTTAAATCTCCTGAAAGCCCGACGTACTCCGTTCGTGATTGCATTGAATAAGGTAAGCATAAAAAGTGCAGTTCTTAGCAGTTGCCTTGTGTTGTGGCATTGTCTGGTTGAAGGCTGAAGAGCCTGGAAACCAGTCCCTGCTGTTTCCGTTGTGGTCGGGGTTTCTTGTTCTGGTCCATCGGTCTGTCTGAGATCCAGCACTCACTGTATGGATTTTGTCATGAACAGGTGGACAGATTGTACGGGTGGAAGACTTGCCCTAATGCGCCTATCAGAAATGCTCTCAAAGTGCAGACGAAGGACGTGGCTGGAGAATTTGAACAGCGCGTATCTCAAGTAAGTGAAAGCTTTACAATGGCAGTCATCCAAGTAATTGTCGCTTAGATGTTGCATAAGAGCGTTTTCTCTGGGTGGCTAGTCATGAGGTTCGGCCCGCATCAAAATCTTGGCATTTTGATCATGCTTTGAAGGGAGTGTTCTCTAATGGTCTCAAGGCTTTGGGATTCCTAGCACGTGTCTCTAATGTCGACGAGCCAGAGTAACACAACGTCGGCGAATTTGATGAAATGTACTGACTGGTGTATGATAATCTTTTGTCAGATTTCTACACAACTGAAGGAGCAAGGATTGAATTCCGAGCTTTACTACAAGAACAAGGAACTCCGGAAAGTGATTAGCGTCATTCCCACTTCTGCCATAAGCGGGGAGGGTGTCCCAGATATCCTGATGCTGTTGGTGCAGTTGACACAAAAGTTGATGGAGGACAAGTTGATGTACATCAGCGAAGTGCAGGTGAGCGTTTGTATCCAGAATATCAATGCGTCATAGATGCCAGTTTTCAGACAAGGTTGTGCGGTGGTTGAGGAGTGGACTTCACCGGCACGGTCCTTTTTACTGCAAATTCGCTTTGCTGAGATGTGTCTTGTTGTTGAATTTCGTTTCTTCTGCGCTAGGTCTGAGGCTTTCTCATTTGCTTGTAGTGCTGGCCGCCACATACTTGTAGCCATTGGCAGCCGTTTGATGACCGCCTTATCGGATGTACTGGAGGTTTTTACGGGGTACTCACTTTGTGGTGTACCTGTGGTATGCAGGCGACAGTTCTGGAGGTTAAGGTTGTTGAAGGTTTGGGTACAACCATCGATGTAGTGTTGGTGAACGGTGTGCTCCATGAAGGCGATCAAATAGTTGTTTGCGGCATGCAGGTTTGGCATCTTTCAGGAGTCTCTCATTTGACTGGAAATATTCTATTCGTACTTTCTAACAATCTTCTTAAATGAGCAGGTTCTTAGGAGTGAGCGTTCATATTGAAAAGTGCTGTTTCAGTGAGCCTTTGCTGTCGAAATTGTTCCTAGTATGTCTTACGAAGTTAACGTACATGTTGCATTGCTACTTGAGCAGCGTCTTATCTTACTCCGATCGTCGTTTTGTGTGCTCAGGGACCTATTGTGACAAATATCCGAGCACTATTGACTCCACATCCGATGAAAGAGCTGCGTGTGAAGGTTAGAGCTCCACTTTTCTCCCACCAATTATGATTTCCAGTTAGCATCCTGAACAGTATCAGTTACAGTTAATGCTGGGGGTGGACTTGGACGTCATGGTTATCGGGGTTTGTCATATTGGGAATTGGCTTATTGTTGAAATATAGCAATCCAGAATGTCTACTTCCGCAGCCATGTTCGGGATTGTGTATTCTGAGTTGGGAAATGTCGCAGGGTTCATATCAACATCACAAGGAGTTAAAGGCAGCCCAGGGTATCAAGATCACAGCTCAGGGGTTAGAGCATGCAATTGCGGGTACACAACTGTATGTTGTTGGTCCGGAGGATGACTTAGATGACATCAAAGACGAAGCTATGCAAGACATTAAGAACGTGTTTAGCAGAGTGGACAAGAGTGGTGAAGGTGTTTGCGTGCAAGCCTCGACTCTTGGGTCTTTGGAAGCCCTGTTGGAGTTTTTGAAGAGTCCGGCTGTGAAGATTCCTGTCAGTGTGATCAATATTGGTCCAGTGCACAAGAAGGATGTGATGCGTGCTAGCGTGATGTTGGAGAGGAAGCGGAAGGAGTTTGCAACAATTTTGGCTTTTGATGTCAAGGTACAATCCAGATTCACTCATCGCCTGTATAATTCTTCGATCATAGCCGTGAGTATTGGAACTGACTTTTGAATTTGTTTTGTAGGTTACCACGGAGGCCAAGGAGTTGGCAGAAGAAGTGGGTGTCCGTATTTTCACGGCAGATATCATATACCACCTGTTCGATCAGTTCACAGCGTACATGAACTCTGTGAAAGAAGAGAAGCGGAGAGATGCCTCTGAGGAAGCCGTGTTTCCTTGTGTGATGAAGATCATGCCTCAATGCGTGTTCAACAAGAAGGATCCTATCATTGTTGGAGTCGAAATCCTGGACGGTGTTGCAAAGGTATGTGTGCCACTAAAACCCCACTAGATGCCTCAGTTTCGTTTAATTTCGGAATTTTTTCCTTACTTGCTATCCCAAGTAGCGTCTGTGTCCTCAATGGGTGGCGACACTGTGCAGGTTGGCACTCCACTTTGTATACCTTCAAGGGATGGCATTGACATCGGCAAGATTGCTTCCATGGAGATCAACCACAAGGTCGTGGATACTGCTAAGAAGGGCCAGCAGGTTGCAATGAAGGTAAGTAACACCGATTCGGAGCTGTTGAGTTTGTCGATATGCATCGGATTGTTTCCATTTGATCGGATTAGAAAGCGTTACTCTAACGTCGTAGATAGCTTTAATAGCCTGACTTCAGTCTGAAGGGAGTTTCTGCAGTAGTGGTTAGAAGAGTCGGTTTTATTGAGTTCGAAATTGGACGGGTTTTCAGATTGTGGGCACCAACGCTGAGGAGAACGCGAGGATGTTCGGGCGTCATTTTGATATGGAAGATGAGTTTGTGAGTCGCATCAGCAGGCGATCCATCGATCTTCTAAAGGAGAATTATCGGGTGAGTTTCATAACTTTAGTGTAGGCAGATCAGTCAATAACGGCAATACTTTGGATATGACAGTGTTGATAGCACAAGCTCTAGCGTCTCTGAGCATCGAGTTGGGCTTATCTGATGTCTTGATATGGAATGGGTGCAGGACGACTTGACGACCGAGGAATGGAGACTGGTGGTGAAGTTGAAGAAACTATTTGAGATTCCTTAGAGAGGCAGGTGATCACTTGGGTTGTGTGTAGAAGTCCATGAGCTCCATGTTATGAAGCTTGGCTGGCCTCTTAGGAATATTTTTTGTTCTAGTTCAAGAGTGCAGCATGAGCGCCACAAGGTGCTTTCGTCTACGACGTGTACAATGCACAGGTATCTGTGATGAGGGAGCCGGAGTAGAGAAACGACGATGTAGGCTTTTTGTGAGCTCCTTTTGTCGCAAGGATACATGAGAATTGCCGGAAGTTGTACGTGGAGAGGATTCCGCTCATCTTGAACGTTTATCATGTTCTTTTCGGTCTTTAATGACCTCGTGTATGATGTCTTTGTCATTATGAAGGTTGAAAGAATTCCTTCGTAGACTTCATGGGTGAAGGAATCTCACTCATATGGGGTTATAAAAGTCTACGCAACAAAGTAAGAATCTGTCTCTTGTTTTTCGATGGAAGCTGTCGGGTTTTGTTGGTTCTTGTCCTCACATCCCTCTTCGATGTTGGCATTGCTGCGGCACATTTTGGAAGATCGCAGACTTCGTGCGATCTTATGGAGTGGATGGAAGAAATACACGGCCTTCGTGTGTGGTTTGTGTGCTTCAATGGTTGGTGTGCTTTACCCTATGGTAGGCCATAGGCACTAAGTTAGAAGTGCCTGTTCAAGATCTCAATGGGAGAAAAGGAAACTTGAATGTACATGTGTTGAAAGCTTTAGGCAACAGGATCCTCGTGTTCTGAGAAACACGTTCAAGATAGAAAGTGTACTCTTATCAAGTCATCAGCATATCAATAAGTGATTTTCTCGTTGCAGAAGAACTCCAGGATTTAAACACAGGTGTTTTCACACTCCGTTGAAAATAGAAGGCTAAACTTTACTTTACCCTGGACTGGAAAAAGGTGCGAGCCTGGGGTGAAAAAATGGGTGAGCACATTCTGCTCATACCCAGAGCGTTGCTTGCCGTGTAGCAGAGGCGTTTCTGTGGAGATGTCGTTCTCTTGCTTCACATGATGTCCTCACTGTGTTGCCATTACCAAGCACTCCACACCCTACTAGCCAACGCTGCTGCGCTCCTCTTTTCATTCACCGGAGCGAGAGAGAGAGAGAAAGATGGTATGTTACACGAGCTCGGGTCAATGCAAGCATGGCAGCGTTTCTGTTCATATTCTTACCACCGTCTCGGAGTGGAGACCGACACAGGAATACGCAGCTTCACAATCAGATCACTGGTTCTCGAATTTGCTTTTCGTCCGTGAATCTAATTGTGAAGCCTACGTATTCAAGAGCACTGGCGATTGACTCGAAATGAATCCTGTCGAGGTCATGCGTTCATCATCTCCCCCAATGTATTAAATCGGTCGATTCCTAGCTTTCGATCAATAGCGACTCTTGTACTTATGGTGGAAGAGTCGATGCAGTGTCAGCAGATAAGCTTTCGGAGCAGCGCAGGCCCGGCCTTTTCAATGCATGAGGGAACTCCGGAAGTTTCTGAAGATGGAAAGATGGCATAGATGTGGGAATGTGACCCTCTCGTTGTGGATATACATCGCTGGTACCGACTCAGATGGGGTAGCTCGAGGAAATATCAAAAGTGAAATCTGCCAATGACCATCTGACAGTCTTATCCACAGGGCGTGACGTGGCCAACGCAAGTGCCTTCAAAACCAAGAGCGCTTATCCATTTGCCTGCAGCAGATCTCGCATCACCATTTTGCGCCGTCTCATCGTCATTCTGCGTTTCGCTTCGTTCAGCCATGGCGTCTCTAATCGCATGCCAAGCAGTGTCCACGGTGGCCACAGTGGCCAAGGTGGCGGTTTCTAACCCTACGAGCACAAGCAAGTCGCAGATGTTTGCGCCGTTGAGGCTCAAGGAGTGCGCAGGTGGGCGGGGACCGAAGGTGGTGTGCGCGGTGGGCGATGTGTCGGCCGCGGGCACGAACTACCTGATCGCAGGAGCCGTAGCGATTGCTCTGGTGGGTACGGCGTTCCCGATCTTATTCTCGCGCAAGGATCTGTGCCCGGAGTGCGACGGAGCCGGGTATGTGCGCAGGACGGGATCGGCCCTCAATGCCAATGCGGCTCGCAAGGACCAAGAGCAGATCGTGTGCAGGAATTGTGACGGGCTGGGCAAGGTTGGCCAAGTGGACAAGGCTTCCACCCCAGTGGCCAAGTCCAAGACCAAGAGAAGGTAGACAAGAGCTTAGACTGTATGATTCGCCGAGCTTTCTAGCATTCCACCGCGCAATGCACACACACCATCCTCTGTTCTCGTTTTGTAACCAATTTTGTGAAATACCATGCCACTTTTCTTGTACCTCTTGCCCTCCTTCCTATTGAAGCACTTGTGCTGTCTACGTCTCCACTTGCATTTGCGATGGACTTTCCTCCTGAACACAGGATCTTTTACACACATGATCAGTTTTTTTTTCATAGAAAGCACACATTGCATCATCTTGAAAGTGAAGTATGCTTTCACTTGTACAGTACGAAAGTGACTTGGTCTTGGAATTCCTGGAACTTTCTCTGGATAATACCTCGATCGGTTCCACACGACGGATCGCTGAAGCTGAAAATTTCCAGGTGGGAAATGGCTTCTGAAACGCCACTGCAACTTTGTGGTAGCGGATGTTGATGAAATATATCATAGTATGACAGAAGCGACACTCACATCATCTCTTGGTGAGATCTAAGGGAGGGGAGTCAAGTTGTTGATGAGGGCTATGATTAGCCCTGTCGAGATATTTAAGGAAGTAAACAAATCACATGAGAGGATATTTGTTGCTTCATGTGATTAGTGTACTCAAGATATTTCAGGAAATGAACAAATCACATGCGAGGATGCGAGGATTTTTGCTCTTAGATCCTATGAATATCTTGACTCCTTCATGTAAAGTGTCCCTTAGGTTGTATTACGACACTCATTCTTGCTAACTAAACTTCACAAATTGCAACCTTGTTGCAAGGACAGTGTGTCCGCATTCGTACCACCCTTTGAGTGCAAGTTTGTAACGCATTGGTTCCACTTGCAAGAGAAGTGCGATCTTGAAGCGTGAGCAATTTGTTGAAGTGTATGGGGTTTGAGTCATGGCATGAAATGGTAATGCGAAAGTACCTCTAATAGGAGTTTGTAGCGTGACATGGTTGAGGCTCCTCTTGTACTCTCTCTCTATATATATAGATCCTAAATTTTTAGAACAAAAGTAAGAACTCTTGCAAGAATTGTGGTCGTGTTTGAAGATCTTGAATGTTCATTTATTAGGATATCAATTGCTGAGATATGAGTATATCCAATTGTGATTGTTGTCTCACTAATTATCCTTTGTTTTTCCAAATCCAATCATTTTGACAATGTTTGTTCTTGAAAGGTAAGACTTATGGCATTGCACAATATTGACATTTCAAAATTCTTGATGACCTTACCACCAACCTATTGAATTATTCTAGTACATCAATCGATACACTTTTGACCAATATAACAATAATACTTGTTACTTTTGTCTTCATCACTCCTATAAGTGTCCTAGGGTGATTCCAATTTTGTGAAGTCATGTCTCTTGATCCACGATTCATTTTTTATACACAACAAGTGCGAACTTTCAAGAACTTCTCAACCATGTAAAATACGCCAAGATGTTCATTTAAAACATGACATTATATTGTTTATCCTAAAAACTCCTTGCTTACTGCACCTTGTTTATTGTTTAGTCGAGTCGATTTCACATTCTGTTTCAAAACATAAACTCCTAAAAAATCATGTTCGTGAAACATATTTCTTACTCTCAAATAACAAATTGGAGATTTTTTAATCCCTCATTTTATCAAACCCATGTTCTCGCATAAAATGGAAGAATTAAGTATGTTATGATTAGAAGTAACATTGAGTATCTTTTGCTATTTTTTAGTTTTTTAAAAAAAATTTGACAATTTTAATGTTAATGAGTTATCTTTAAGATTGACCCTTATTGCAAGAGATGAATTTTATATAATTTTGTCAATATCAATATAGTCTATTTATACCAAAAACCTACAAGTTTGTCTTTTTATGACTATTGAATATTTTGACTACTTATCGCTTTCAAGGTTTCTTCCAAAATACTTAAATAACTTTGGGATTTCGAGCAATATTCCTCAGACTCAATATTGATGGATAAATATTACGTATTAAATATGCTAAGAATAAACTAAGAAAAATCAAAGAGAGCCATGCTTCCAAGTAGATTCAAACTTTGCAAGTATATGCTAAAAATGTGTATTGTACCATATCATCCATATGTAGAATACCACACCACCTTCTATGTTGGGTTTCAACTTTCTAAAATGTGTGTCCTTTCAAGATAAGATAATTTTATTTATGAGATGAAAGTCACCTCTAACACATAAATCTCCAACGTAGTAATTCAATTAAAGTACTTCTTTAAGATATGATCTTGATTTCAAATCATTTAACTAGTTGGATTATGACAAACCTACAAAGGAACTGTTGATATGCTTGTTTTTAACGTATACATAGAATAGTTTATACAAGGATGATTTAATTCATAAATTAAATAAAGTGTGAGAATTTTAGTACTTCTTCTGAGAGCCATGTGGAACGGGAGATGTGTTGAAGAAGAAAATGATGGTGAGCATTTTGTGCATGATTTTGATTCTTATTACAAATGTGAATCAAAAAATGCTCCAAGGCTTGAGGATGGGAGACATTCTTACGAAGAATGTGTTCCCGCAAGTGGTACATGCAATCCTAAATGTGATTTATCGAAATATCCATTCGATCCATATTACCGACCTATGGCTCCAAGAACCAAAATGATGAAAACAAAACCTCCTCTTAGTGAACTTGACATGAAATGCCAATTGCAATATGGGTGTAATAATGATTATGATGATCAATTTAGATCATTTAAAGCTCCATACAAAAGTAATGCAAGCAAATGCTATGACGATGACTTCCGTCCTCTTCTACCTCAACCTTTTTGTCAGCCAGATTGTCAGTCCCCAAAACATAGGCCAAAAGAAGAATCAGAAATGTATCGAAATAGAACACATTTTTGTCCGGTAACTAATAGTGAAGCGAATAGAAACAAGAGATATAGTATAATCCCTTCATGGTGGCCCTCTTCAAATTAAATATGCACAAGAAAGATTATAGCCTCAAATGTACACCACAACTAAATGGGTTTAAGGAACATCTATGACATCACCTTCCAATATACATACCTGAATAAAGAAAAATCGGAAAATTTGAATTTCCTCTCTTCCAAGAAGGTTTGCAATTCTCGCAAAATACATCCTCTTCCAACCACTCCATGAAGAATTTGTTGAAATAAGAATTATTTTGCTCGGATTTGAGTATTTTACAAATTGATTGCTTACAAAGTTCCGAAAATTGAACAAATAGGGGTTTCCATCAATCAATCTTAGGCTTATTGAAAAAATATCTCATGAATTTTATCATGAATTTGAACACATCACAATTATAAGATTTTATTTTGATGTTAGAGGACTCCGTTGCCAAAAAAACTAATTCATCATGAACTAGAGAAGCTCATTTCAATGAATCAAATGTTGAGAAGAACATTAATACATGTAGTGCAATAGATTATAGTAGGGCTAGAGAAACAAACACCTCATAAACTATCTGGTTTAACTTAGTTGGATCATTTCTTTGAAGTATTAAAGATGTAATATCTAGAAGTAACTTAAAAGTCTAATGAATTCTGAAATCATAATCAAGATCATATAGTTTCAATTTTCACAATGAACTAGAGAAGATAGGTTCATATAGTTGAAATGGTGGTTTGTAAACTCCAAGCTTGAAACATAAGAACTTTTAGTAGACCAAGAAATAAAGATTTACGTGATAGTTTGATCTACGTATTGTATTTAACTCGTAACTATCCTTAGACTTGTTAACCAAAATCACTTCAGGCCCCCTTGACAAGGGGTTAAAATCAATACTTTTGCCTAAGAATCTTATAGTGTATTCCCTATACTACAAGGTGTATGTGGAGAATATTGCAAAGTCAATTTTCAAATTTAGAGTTTTTTGACGCACATTATAATTTTCACACAAGCAATTTTTTTTTTAATTTTTAATTTTTAATTTTTTTTATTTTTTTTATGGTAATATGTTTATACTAGTATATACAAACACCCAAGAAAAGGATATTTTGAGTAATTTGTGAGTTAAGGTCCCACTCGTCTTAACGGGTAAGCTCTTTATTTGGCACTCTTTAAAAATTATCCCCTGTCCCTAATTCCCTCGTTTATGATTCCCCTGCATTTAAGATTAATAGTATGTACTCCGTTTCCTTTTTTGCAATTCCCCTTCTTTTGTTCAGAGTTCTTTGTCTTCTGTTCTTGGTCTCTATCTCTGTTTCCTTCTTCATGATTCCCCATTTTCAAACTCTTGTTCTCGATTTCATTGTTTATTCTCGGATCCCAATTCCCCGTCTTCCAACTCCCCTTTCTAATTTCCATCATTTGTTCCCGGTTCCCATTCTCCGTTCTTGGTTCCAAGTTATAGTTCCATGTTTTTTGATCTCCTGTTTACTGTCTCCTTCTTTGCTGCCATTTTCGTGTTCCACATTCCTTGTCCACTTGGTCAGGGTTTAGAGGTCTCACAAGTGTTCAGTGTTTAGGGTGTACATTCTAGCCTATCTTAACAATGACTATGGTAGAAAAACCGACTCATATGCCCTTCCAACGGGGTTAGTGAGTTGTCCTCATGCACACCTTAACAGGGATCTATGCACAAAAATAGAAATCCAGGCATACAAAACTTTGAATATACATAACATTTTTGCATAAAAGGAGAAAAATATAATTCCAATCGGGTTCATATTTTCTTTAGAGTGCCAATAAGCTATAAACAAATCAGCATCTGAATCTCATTGCACAAGTATAGGTGTTCCCACATAACTATTCTTTTTTATAAAATTGAGGCCCATAAATAAAACTATTATTAGCGTATTAATCTCGTCCAAGTCACTCTCTTCTTCATGAATAACAATGGGCACAATGGAATGGGGATGTATATAAACTTTTGTTTAAGGATTGGTGGTCATAATAATCACAAATTATGGGCACGAGAGTGACTGATTGGCACTAGTGGCTACAAAGGTAACCAGAGTAAGCGGCATCCATACGGCCGAATGGTGCACTGAAATCAATATACTTAGTAATATACTAATATATCCTATGACCCCCTTAAGGGGATGCCACATGGGCCCATGAACGCGCTATATTTTGTAATTTTTTTTCTTTTGAGGGGAGCCCCAGCCCTTTTGTACATTTTCAGGGGGAGGAAGTAGCTGCAAATGATATGGGATAAATCCCTCCCCAAGACCCCCTCCCCCAGACCCCCCCCAAGATCCCCCCAAGACCCCCCCAAAGACCCCCCAGCTGGACCCCTCCCATACCCCTCCGCATTTTGAGGCGCACTTTGCGGCCAGCACTCCATGGCGTTAACGAGATTTGGGGAGATAGTAATATATCCTCCATCACCTATTCGTGCAATACTAGCAGTTTGTTGACACAACATCCATCCTGTAACATGGTTATATATCTTTGCTTGATGAAGGGTTCCTGTAATATGGTCATCCATTTCTAGTGAATGAAGTGTGATGGAGGTTGAAACCCTGGGTGTCAAGTTTTAAGAATGACAGCACTCTCCGCATGTGTATCAACTGCTCAAAAAGTTCTAGACAAAAAACATCAAAAACAATTCTCAAATACAAATTTATGAACCTGTGCACAAGCCTGTGCACAAGTAGTAGGTGAATGTTGTTGAAAATAAAAGATATATGCAATTATAAGAAAGTAATTGTCGTTTGGTGACAGGACCGACATATGCACGCAATTTCTTCATTAGAGCTTCCTTTCACATATATCCAATTCACATGCATCTAGTGATGGTTGATCTGCATCGTGAAACCGTATCCCAACAATGTAAGAGGCAGGAAGTCGGGCTTAAAATTGTTGAGAAACAAAGCGGACTGATGACACAGATAAAGGACCCAAGCTGATTGATCATAGACCATGCACATTGTCTCAAACACAGAGTGCACACACAAATTAACCCAAGCGTGGACCAAGCACATGGCTGACCTAAGCATGGACCAAGCACACCACTAACCCAAGCATGGACCGACGACACGATTGACCCAAGCACATGACTAACCCAAACAATCCAAGCATGGACCAAGCACATGACTAACCTAAACAACCCAATCATGGACCTAGCACACGACTAACCCAAGCATGGACCAAGCACACGCCTGACCCAAGCACGGACCAAACACACAAACCGACAAACCGACGCGACTATCCAAGCCCAAGCACCGACAACGACAGGACGACTAAAACCGCAGACCACGATCTGACCACCGACAGACTCGACGGACTGCCGACATGGTCGGCGACAGCCGGTGCGTTAGGCCGGCGCATGTCATACGACAACACGTGACTATAAAGCATTTTGTATTATATTTATACAATATTGCCACGACAACATTTACCCCTTCAGTCTGGAAGGATGAGCTTTTTCTGATCACCTGATTTACACGATTCAACTGTGTCCTCACCTTCATCGTCTTCCATTAGCTGTTGCTAGCACGTCAAAAAATACAGTTCTTTGCCGTTGTTTGATACTATGAAGGTTAACAAGACATACTACGTGTCATGTCAATGAAATCTGTCTTGCACGAAGAAGAAACGGATGGCTGTGAATTCAGTTACACCAGAGGTATACAATCGACTGATACAAGCCAAAGCAGAACTGATTCGTTTCCTTTACAAAGAGCATTTGATGATGTTCAAGAACTTGGGTGTACGTGGTAATGGGCTTACATAATGGGCAGCCTCCTCGGAGCAAGATGCACGACTTGATTGGGGAGATCCGGCTCTAGGTGTCACTGGTGGCTTTCTGGCAATTGAGAGTACTAGTGGCGGTCAAAGCAAATCAATACACGCTTCAAGTTTCAAGGAACGTTGCCGCTCGAAGGTAACTTGTGTTGAGCGACTTGATCCTTTACGTTCTGATTGATAGGTGCATAATCATGTGGAGATAACCATCAGATCGAGCTCCATCCTCCCTCTTGCACGCCCGCAGTCAAGTCAGCCATGTGGAAATCAATTGTAGATGCCGCTCTTGATTAATTGTTCAATGCCTTGAAGGTGCGGAATTGCAGGCCGGTTATCTCACATTTGTAACACCCTCAAGAGTATGGACGTGAAGGCCGATGTACGATCAAGTCTTTTGATTCGTTGGAACATAGGCATTTCGAGAGATATGTCTTCCCAAAGAAACTGATCTTGCGAGAAACTCAAACATATTGATTAGCAATTCAACAAAAAGGTGAACGTAAGTAGTCATAATTTTTAAAACTACATGACACTAGTAAGAATTGTGGTCTAAAATGTTGGCTAGAATCACATGTTTGATTGGAATTACATGTTTTATAGGACATTTTAGACTTCTGCCCAAAATAACATAGAACATAAGTCTAAAATGTCCTATTGGACATGTAATTCCAGCCAACATTTTAGGACTCAATTTTTACTTGTGATGGTGAAAAGTGCCAAAAAATTTAGGAAGGAAAAGTAGTTAATAACTACACCTCTTGCACTCAAACCTACGCCTTATCTACAAAACATCTTCAAATTGGTCAAGATTTCTACCACTAAAACTAGACTCTGATTTGAATCTATCTCAAAAAAATAAAGTTGAATTCCAATAGTGGATGGAGGATATATAGACCCTCAAAATTCATCGACTTTTTCACTTTTTCATCAAAGTAACATCATGAAAAATCCAATACCCAATTTATTTGGATCAATATACTTCCAACTAGAAAGTTGGGAACTATCTCCAGATCATACTTGTGTAGAAAAAGTTCGTGAAAAACTTCTTTGATTTCTCATAATTGGGTTGCAATGGTATAACATGCGCAATGTTTGAAATCTCAAAACCTAAAGGTGTTGTGACTAGAATGCATGCCATTAAATAATTCATACTTTATTTTATGCGTCTGAAATGTTTACCACACAACCTAGACTTGATTTGGGACCAACCCAAGTTAAAAACCAGACTTTGGATGAAGATGTTATGGCACTTCAAAGTTTGTGCCCTTCATCCAAAAGTTATCAAAACAATCTTAGGGATGTTAAGGGGTTAAAGTTTACTTGTACCATTTAAATGTGGTCTTTGTAAATTGATCCTCACAACATGTCCGAGTTCAAAGCAAGGCTAGACTGTTATCTCTAGAAATCCAAGAAAGCCAAACGGGCTTTTTGCTATTTTGTGCAACCTAGATGGATTTAAAGTTAAATATAATAATATTTCCTCATATTTCTAATAGGTGCCTTTATACTACAAGGTGTATGTGCAAAAATTTGCTACGTCAAATTCCACTTTTTAAATTCTTTAACCCAAAAATTTTAAGGGCAAGTGAAGCAAAGATATACTTTTTACCTTTGACATTTTTAATTTTTTTTTTCAAAATTTATTTATTGATTATTATTAATACTATTTTTAATTTCTTTTGGAGTCAATTGGTCATAAGCAAGTTCTAACTCAAATTTCCAAGTGACCCAAGTTGGAACTTTTACCAATTTTACAAGGCATTCTTGATATTTACGAGGGAAGCTTGAAAGCTTTTTGTATTTTTTACATTTTTTTCCTTTCAAATTTGAGATTCAAGATTCTTTTTGTAAATACTTCCGCTTAAAAATCAAAAACTTATAAAGGTACCTACTGACCGTTCATTTTTTTGCTAAACTAATTACAATCAACACATTGCATGTTCTAGCGAATTTTCAGTTTTAGACCTTCGTGTAGGAAGGAATTTTTATGAAGGTTTAAAAAGTCAAATGAGTTCCTAGAGTTTCACATGGGCAATCTCAACTTAGTTTTGAGGAGAATGTTTGAGGTAACAATTATCAAGTCCCACTTTACACAAAGTAGACTATGCTTGCCGAAGAATGCACAAAAGAAGTCCTAATTAACATTAGATGTTATTATCTCACAATTGGTGAAGATCCAACGGTTACATTGTAGATGATAGTATCAACTGTAGAAAGGTTTGAGATGAATAATGTGGAAAAGTGGGTGAATTTGAGGAGCTATGTCTCCTTCATATACCGTTAAGTTTTAACTATATGTTATAAGGATAAATTCCAGTTACATTCTAAATTTAGATGTAGAAACCTTGACTTAATAAAAAATGTCTTGAAACTAAGACATGAGTTTGAGTGCAAAGGGTCTAGTTTTGGACTACATTTCTTTTGAGTTTTGAATTTTTTTGGAGGTTTTAGCATTGCAAGGCTATTACTTGGGCCATGTTTTATTTTTTAAGATTTTAATTTTTTTGGGTGAATTTACTTGTTTGAAGGGTGGTTTTGCAATGAATGTGAACAACTTTCTCATTAGAGGTTTATTTCATTGTAGTAGCTATATTGGTAGAATTTCCACTCTAAAGTGAGAGTGATGACATTTGTAGTTTATTTTGAGGACAAATGCGTTATGATCTTGCAATATGTGAGACTTCACAAATCAAGTTTTGGTCCACATTGCCTTTGATAATTTTGCTTCAGTTTCTACAGCTAAGATCTGAAAAATCATGTCCATTTCACCTATGACACATTTTTAAAAATTTATTTGTGTCTAAAAATAGGCTAGGACATTTAGAAATTGATTATTTTCTAAGCAAACCTAGTTTTGAGATTCTTAGTAATTTTTTTATTAAGTGCCTCCAATGCAAGTAAATTCACTATATATTTGGTGACGTATAGTTGATTAATGCTTGACCTTGTTGACCTCGTAGAAAAAGAGGGATTTAGTGCCTAAAGGAATAACATACTATTTTTTCTGATCTATGATTGTTGTTGTTGAGAAGCCAACTTGGTGCCTTTGATTTCTTACAATCCATCTTAAATCAATTCTACTTTGGTAGTATATTTTGGAGATACATAAGATGCCAACATCTTTTTTATTATTGAATTTCATTTGGGAGCTAACTTAAAAATATGTCAAGATGACCCAAAACAAAAAAGTTGAGCAATATACATGACTTATCCTTAAATGAAATGAAATTAAGGGTGTGGCATTTTGTTGTTTATATTAGAATCCATTAAAGAAATCTTACCATTGAAAAGTCAGATAGTGTAGTTGGAATCATATAAATATAATATCAAATAGCAAGAGAAGGAACTATTTATATAAATACTATGTGTATTGTAGTAGTTGTTATGTATCATAAAGTTGTATTTATTTGTCGCTAATACTAGTTAAACGTGATTCTATGAACTTTAAGATTATTTTGAAAACAAAGGTAAACAAGAAATAAACTCTTTTGGAACCAGACAAAATTCAACCATGGTAAAATATGGCCAAGAATTATTTTTTAAGGATAGTAAATTGTTACATCTATTTGACCACAAACAATAAGGATATCTAAATGGAGATACTTTTAGTTTAAATATGATTGGAAATATTTATAATACATAACTTAATGTTATAAATAAATAAAAACTGTGGTTGTAGCCTAAGTCATTGTAGTTATACATGATACATTGCTATATATTTGTATTTTGATTATCAAACCAATTGTTACAACAAATCTGTAACTTACTTCTTGCATTTTGAGAGATTTAGTCCTTTGTATAGATCTATGTCTATCTAGATCAAAGAACACATTGTTTAGTTTTATCAAGGGTGTTTGAAAATGGTTGCCTCTACCATTTGAGAAAATACCTATAAACTCAAAATTGAGATATAAAGAACAATTTGCAAGAGTACTAAAGACTTCTTAAAATACAAATGTGCTCTAGAATGCAATTCTATGCCAATTCTGCAAGAGCACCAAATCATAATCATAGGTTTCCTTCATATATGTTATCTCTTCAACTGTAAGAGACATGAATCAACCATCTAAATGCGGTTCTTTCACTATTTTTCTAAGTAGGTTCCACCTTCCTTCAATTTAATGAGCCCCTACACCTGCAATCAAAGTAAAAAATTACTATACCTATACATTAGTGGCTAGCTAATTATCATTTTATTTATGTGCATTAACTTGTTTATGAAACTTTTTTATTGCTATTTTATAGAAGAATAGCTTAAAAATAAATATTTTGATTTTAAAAGAAAACAATGTATTGATAAAAGAGAAACTAATAATTAACAACTAGTAGGTCCTTTTTAAATCTCTAAAGTATATTCATGCTCATCAATGTCTCAATGTCACAATGAATCAATGATAGCATACTAGTCGACAAGCGTTTTGAATATTGATCTCATTATCAATATCATTCAATATACCAACAAGATATTTAGTTGAATATTAATAAGTGAGTATATCTGTGTTGATTAAAAGTCATGCAATTAGTAAGTGTTTAAATAAGACACAAGATGCAAAGGTTTTATCTCACCTGAATGCACCACAAAAACATGGAATCTTTTTATCCTCAAGAGGAAATTTGTAATCATATGTAAGTTCTTCACCGGCTGCAATTGATCGCTTTGAATATATTACAACTTTCTTTTGACCTTCTACTGTTATGATCTTCGTATAACAATTTGGCTGCAAATTGTATTGGTCCATTATGTTCTATTTATTGTGTATATGTGATAGTTTTGAGAACTATTATGTTGAATGTGTACTAAAATATTAGTCTAACTATGAGACTATTGATTGATTGATATTATTTATTTTTTAGAATAAATATAATATTGATAATTGCAAAAATCCTTTGTTACTTCAAGGAGGTTGTGTACCTTCTACCATGTGTATTTTATTTCTATAACTAGTTACTAGAATAATTTTTATTGTAGAATACTTCAAGAATTTTGGTTTAAAATATATGAAGATTAACATGAACTACAAAAAAGCTACATTACTTAGGCATAAGAACCTCATATGATTTATTAGATAAATAACTTACATCGCAAGAATGGTTGATAAATCTTGCAAGTCCACCTTTACGAGTAGCATCAACCTACAAAGATATTAAGATTTATCAATCAAAGCATATGATGTCTTTGTACACCATAGAACTCCAAATTCATAGTAATATTTTAATATAAAGATCAATCATATGTATTTATACTAACCACAAGCTCATCATCAACTCGAAATAAATAACTGCTACCAATACCCATGGTTTCATAGTGGCGTTCCCTTAAATCTGAGACCTATATGTACACATGGATACACATTTTGGAGCTTCATTATGTACTCTAAAACATATTTGGCATAAATTCATAGAATGGTCCCATACGTTGTGCATGAATTTAGCAATAGTTGGTAGAATAAGAGGTGGAAATTGTAATTTAAGTACCTTTTAATTTCAACAAGCAGTGAAAGCCTCAAAATACAATGATTTTATAGGTGTATAGGAATTACTTGGCGTCGAATAATTTCGCCTACATACTCAATAACAAAGTCTTCTGCATCTATTGGTTCCAATGCTAATAGACCCCAATCATGAATTACACTTCTTTGAAATTTTAAATGTTTTTTTCGGGCCTGTTGATATACAAGCAATTTCTCTTATGAGACTTGATTATTCAAGTGGGTTAAGAATATTGTGGTAGGATAAGTTTTTGTCATCCAAGTCTTAGTAGAGAGATGAATTTGATCTTCAAAACTAATTTAAACATGGTAAAAAGATTCATGGATTTGTACTATGGTATTTTAGTGAGGACAAATGAGTAGAAATTTACCTTTAATTGATTGAATTTTACTTTATCTGAGCCCTCTGCAGCAACCACAAGCTTTCGGAGAGTAGCTCGATTTGTACGGGCGGATTGTAAATTATTGATAGCATTACTATTGAACAAGAATGAAGCTTCAAGACTTTTTTTTTCTTCATTTCTTTGTCGAAGTTGTTGTTTGGCACCATTACGAGTCCAACAACGCCATGTCCAACCAAATATGGAACACCTTGCACATCCCAAGGAGTTATTGTTTGATAATTTTTTCCTATGTCTTATTCTGCTATAAGAACTTGTAGCCAATTTGTGTATGGGGATTATAACACTGTCATTCCATACATTCTTCCTTGAAAAGTTCTGTTTCTTTATATCTTTCAAAGGCCACTTTCGTGGTCGACCACGGCCTCTTTTGATTGGGAAGTGAGGAACCAAGCTCTTGTTATTCATTTCTTCACTTGGATCAATTGTGTTTGAATCCTTACAAGTTGGCTGAGATTCTTCGTCAAGAAAATTTGTATCTTCTGTTGTTGATGAAAGTTCTGTAGGTTTCTTTCTTGTAAAGACTCTCTCTACTTTAGGTATTTTTTCTGTACCTAAACCAAGTATATCCATGACAGCTCTATTTCTTGGTTTTCCATCTCGTCTTGATCTTATTCTATGCATCCAAGTTTCTTTTGTGTAAAACATGCTTTCTTCTTCCTTTGTCAAACTTACACATTTAGTGGTACATGGTTGCTTATCAAATAAAGGTTTCTTCATTACTAGGTTGTCACCAATTTCCAAAGAATACAAATGCTTCTGAACGTTGTTGTTGGTTTCTTGTGGTGGTATATGATCAATATTTGGATAATCTTCCCGAAAAATTGATTTGTTTTTGATCACGTGAGGACTTCCATGCATTGTTTCACAATCTTTTGTGGTTGGTAGAACCTTATTCTCAACACTCTTAGGAGGAACGATTTCAATTTGATCCAAGACATTTTCTATTTGTGTAGAAGAAATAGCATGAGATTTTTTTGGTCTTCCTCGTCGTTTGATAAGTTGGTGAGATTTTGGTTTCTTCTTACAAATGGTAATCATGTTCTCACTCAATGTTTTTTTCTCAACTTTTTCAATACACAACACTTCAACATTTTTGTACTCAATTTCCATTGGTTCAATTTTAGGGATATCACTCATTGTTACATTTCCAAGTTTGTCCTCAATAATAAACTTTTCCGCACACTCTTTTGGTGAATCGTCTTGTTTGTAAGGTAAAATCATAGAACAAGCAATGACTTCATTTGTATTTGATAAATTGCTCAACTTATAATCTGAATATTCACCTTTTACCTTTAATTTCTTGCAATCATTCCTCTTATCATGACACGCAAATGTTTTCTCACCTATTTGAAAATTTTTCATTCAAAGTTTCTCAATAATGTAAATATTTATATATTAGTATTATAGTATATAAAATATTAATATATCAAATTTTTCATCAATAAAAATATCTCAATTTTGATTGATGATAATGTAACAGTGTTTATTATGTCCATTCTATTATGTATCGTTCATTGGCTTTAAATTTCTTTCATGTGAGATAAGGAAGTGTAATTTAATTATTTTTTAAAGGTTCGAGATATATATTTTTTACGAAATGAAGACATAAGGAGGGAAAACCGATATAAATTCATAGATCTATAACCTATATCGTTTCAAAAAGTTAGCTTGGTAATAATAAAAAGTGATTCTACTACAACATTTAGTAGATTTCACGTATAAAAAAAGAGATTAGTGTAAGGAATATGATGATTTTGGCACCTTTTATTTCAACATTTATCACTTTTGTTGGACTAGTTGCATTTTCCTTATTCTTGTGTAGAACTTTATTTTCAGATGAAAGCCATAGAAGTTGCTTCTGGGTAGTTTGTACCAAACGAATATCCTATGAAGATATAGGATCATACATAATAGATGTGTTTTAATGATTGAATTACTTTTTTCTCAACACATATATATCAAGGAAGGCTAAAAAGTTAACTCATAAATCAATAAATATATATAAAAACATACAATTATAAAAGTAATTATATATTTAAAACATTGAAGTTATTGACATACAATCAATCCAATAAATCTTGACCTTCAATATTACTTTATGAAGCAACTAACTACAATTTTTTGATAGATCTAACGGATGATATCAATTATAAATTCAAATATATGATTTCTATCATTTTGTCAAACTTGTATAGGTTCATAAATGGTATTATTTATTAGTGATACTTGAAAAAGATACTCCTTGTTACCTCATTTTTAAGTTGTTCGGTGGGGATTGATTGATTAACACTTGGAGTTGTATTGTCTATCTCATTTATTTTCTTTGCCAGCGGTACAAAAGGTTTGGATTTTGATTCCCCTTCATGTAGGATTTGATTGATAACAACATCCAAAAGTACTTTGCAAGCACCATCTAAAATGCTTGCATGAAGTTTTTGTTGCACATAATCCAAAGCAATTAATCGTGGATCCTTTAGAAACGAACTGTCACATGTACTATTTTCACCTCCATGCTCAGAAAAACTACAATTCTGTGGCAATGATTGATCAAAAAGAGTACCTTTATTTGCAAACATCAATAGACTTTCTAGAAGTAAAGGCTCCACCAAACCTCGAATGTGAAAAATCTGCAATCACGTCACAAGAAACACCCAGATTACAACCATGTATTTATTTGTTGCCTATTATAACCTATTGTTTAAATCTTTGAAAATACCCAAAACTGTATATCTTCTATATTTCTTTGATTTGTAGTCAATCTTCACCATCAAAATATTCTAATTTCTAAGAATTATAGTGATTCGAATTTTCTTAAATAAATTAACAAACTTTTAAAAAAGGTACACACCTTTAAGCAACCATAGAGATGCCCAATATGATACCATTGCCATAATTGCCATAAAGAAAATGGTCCTTTTAAAGCACGATCAGCTCCTTCATATTTCCACACAGGCTCCATCCACATCTGATTGCATTGAATTTTGTTATTGCTTTTCAAATAAGCTATTTGTATTTAAAATCTTTGATATATCAAAAAATACCAACCTACTTTTAATTGTTCTCAAAATGAGTAAAGTAAAGCTTAATACTAAATCTCATACATAAATATTATGTAGTACATATTATTTATTTCTTGAGAGAATGCATACTTGTCCTTGACATATGGCACTCGTTCCACTTGGTTTTATATTTTTGTATGTTTCACTTGGTTTAAATTGCTTGTTATATGATTGATATAAACCTTGGTATCTTATTCGTCCAAGAGAATTGAAATCTAGTATAGGATGCTCTGCGCATCTATTAGAGTAGATACAAGATGGTGGGAGTCTTGAATTGTCGAGATGAGAAGATTGCCTTATTGGAGCATTAAAAAAAGCAAAATCATCCCTATTTAGCCATTCTGTTGGTTGTTGGTATGCAAAAGGTGGTCCTTTAGAGAACCTCCATTGTGTTTCGTTGGGACTATGTTTTTGTTGAGTTTTTATATTCTCAACTGGACAAGAAGTCCTCAAGTTCAAAAATGGAAGGTCTTGCTCCGCTCTAGGACTTTCTCTCGATGAATTTGGCCATGCTCTTCCAATCATTGAAATTGGCTCATATAAGAATGGATCCATATTTAGTTTGTGTGCAGTCAAGAAGTTTTTTATTCCTCGTATACAATTCATGTTTTGTCCTCCTACCATAGGTTGTTGTAATTGGTCAATCATACATGCAGATATATAATCATTTTTCTCAATCAACTTTTTCAACATAAATGGACCTGTATATATTCCTGCTTGAACCTGTATAAATTTTCCAATAGTCTTTAGGCCAAGTATATGTGTAATATTTCTACCTCACAACCAATATCCGATATGTAATTTATACACATGTGTGATATAATATAAATACCGTTAGTAAAATAGTATGAGATCTAGTTGAAAGGACATGATAGATTCACTACCTTGTAAATTGGAAGATCTTCAGGTAAAAATTTAGTCTCCAATCCCTTTTGTAATTGTTCTATTGAATATATTCTACTTATGGTTTCATTACTTGTGTAATAAACCCAACCAACTAGTGGTTCCATCAATTCAACACAGTCCATATTTTTAGATCCATATGATATTGGATTACTTAGAGATTCCAACATTTTATTTGAATACAAATTCTGGATTTCCGTTTTTCTATTGTCGTTACACATGGATTCTCTACTTTTATCTATCTCTTGATACTTTGATACTAAAGAGATAAGTTTCTTTTTATCACATTGAATGTTGTTAAGAAGTGCTTCACTTGGAACATTATACTGATTATCACTAAACTTCCTATATGGTTGTGATATTTGCTCATGTGTAGATCCCATCATATTTGTTGGAACATTATATGGAATGTCATTTTCTTGTTTCCAATGAACCCCAAGATCACTTTTATCAGCATAATTATTTTCTCTCCACATATGTAAATTCTCACCTTGATATCTTTCTGATACTAATTTTCTTTGTTGATTTTTCTTTTTGTTTGCATCAAAGACAAGGTCTTGACTTTTGTATGTATTGTTTTCCTTATTAGGTGAGGAATTTATTTTTTGCTTATTCCACCCTTCACAATGGCCTCCGCCCCTATCATGATCCTTGGTACTTTTAGGTAAGGGAATCTCATCACTTAGACTTATTTTCCTTTTCCTACAATTCAAATATAGCAACATGTATATAAGATCAAATGTATGAGCAAAAGCAATTCTAGGAGTATCAAAAAACTTGATTCATTACTATGAAAATTTCTATCATAAACTACAAAATATTTAAATAAATTGGTAACATAATACAACTGAACAAATAAATAAATATGGTACACAAAAAGGTTTCAATATTTTTATCAATTTAGGCATAGCGGTCATCAACAAACAAAGACACATTGATGATGTTGATCTTATCCAAATGATGTTAAATGATATCATAAGAACTTCTACTTATCACCCTTACTTGGATAAAAGTGCTAAACAAACACAAATAGGTTAAAGTTTACTAAAGTCAATCAACCTTAATTTTAGTTTCGTATGAAAAGTGAACAATCTCAGTGTGTGTTACTTAATTTGCAAAAGGTGTAATTAAAGTATTATTATTGTCTATAAAAACAAAGAGGCTTGAAAAACTCAACATTGTATAGCTAGAAATTGCACATAGAAATTAATATGAAAATAAGTTGATAATTGTTAAAAGAACTTTAACTTTACTTATGAAGTAAAATATTATATGGTGAAAATCTTGAGGCACACTTGTACAATGCTATATTGGATTTTGAAGGCCAACATGAATCAAAAATATATGCTAAATGGAAGAAAGTAAATAAGTGCAAGGTATAATTTTTCAATAGATGAAATAGAACTTAATCTATATTTTTGAAACTTTTTGTTACAGCCAATTATTAATGTGTTTCAAATTACATAAGTAAACAAAAACATGTTCTTTTCTATGATAAGAAAACAATACCGTTTTCCTTCTACTGAACCATCACCAAGTTTGTTAGCTTTTGCAAGATGTTCATAATTAGGTTCCATAATAAGGTTTGTATTGCTTTGAGTTTTGAGTTTTCTTTTTTTTTCATGTGATTTGAGTTCTTTGGAATAAACATCAAACACAACTGATTGTTTTATTGGCCCAATTTCATCATTACTTTCACATTCACAAGTCATAATCTCATCTAAGAAATCTTGCCCTTCACTTCCAATTAATGACTCTTGCATCTCCTTTGATCCATGATCTTCTATACTTTCAGCAAATAAATGACTTCCTTCTAAATCAAGTTGTTGAATTATGACTTGTTGAAGGTCGTGTTGTGAACTTTTTGAAGGAAGTCCTTCCATTTCATATCCAAGCGATTCTTTGCTATGTCCTTCATCAAACACAAAGTCATGATTTACATTGTGAAAACTTGTGTCTAACATTTCCTTGATTGTTGGATCTTCCATATCATGTTGAAATCCATGATTCTCCTCCAAATTTACGGGGGATGGAATTAATTGTTGGGTGTATTCATAAATCAACCTTTGTCCATGCATATTTTGTAAATCCATCTCATTTTGTTCCAAATCAATCCCTTGTTTCATTTCAGCTTCAAAAGTTGGAATTTCAATCACAAATTGTTTCTTATTACATTTATTTGTTGTTTCAAGCATTTCTTGAAAACTTGGAATCTCTTCACAAAGACCAAATGATATGTTTTCTTCAAGATTTAAGCAATCTACATGGAGATCCTTATGATGTACTTCTGAACAACCAGAACTTCCTCCAGTTATAGCAGGAGATGTTGAGCAGTAAGTCATAACTTCATAGTTACATAGTTTATTTGTACTTTGTGTCTCTTTACTTCCACATAAAACTTGTTCTTCATCTACACTTGATTCATTTGAGTACTTGTCCACATTCTCGTTTTTGATTGATTTCTTGAAAAACATGTTACCTTCATGTTTTGTATGATTTTGAGAGAATTCCATCGTCTTTTTCCTTTGTTCTTGTTGATCAATAAGATCAATTGATTTTGTCAAGTTTTCAGCGTTTGTTGGTAGTAATGTATTTTCATCTTCATTTGCAATTGAGTTGTTATTTATGATATCCTGTATAGACATTCATCTATCCAATTTCAAACATCCATATATAGACTATTTACATAAAATTTATATGTGTAACCTATTACATTAAGTTTATTGTAGCTTTGTTTTCTCACTTGTAAACATAAACTTAAATTCAAGATTATGATTGTGTACCCCATCTAGTAGAATTCTATGGGTCTCTACATTTATATAAATGATGAATGCTTTTGTAGTTTTCAACCATAAAATTTTGAGTTTGTTAGCTTTCATTCTCGTTACAATCTTTCAACCCCTAAATGCTAAGAAGATCACCACTTCTGAAGTGTCATTTATGTATATGAAAGTGACCTAACTAGAATGAGTAATAGGCTTCTCGTAAAACAAGTGGATCAAATTTGGAGGAGATTGCCCACTCTTTTGAACTAGTTAAAGAGATTTTTACAACAAGTGGATCAAATTTGGAGTAGATTGCTCACTCGTTTGAACTAGTACACTCGTTTGAACTAGTTAAAGAGATTTTTTACAACTAAACTAGACTTGAATAGAAGACTTCAAATGTTAATTATGACTCTTCAAACATATGGGCCAAAAAAGCTCTTGGCCTTTCTTGAAATAAAATTACAAATCGCTACAATTTAATTTATTTACTCATGATAATTTGCATTTGCATGGGATACTATTCCACATGTCTTTTTAAAACTAATCATCATCTATACATTTAGCAAGTCACTACTAGTACAAACTAGATAATGTTTGTAAATGCTATGTATGTTATCTGTATATTTATATAATTATGAATTTGATCATTACTTGAAATACACACTTTGCACAAACAACTTTACCCTAATATTGAAAAATATTGAATCTTACATGCATTTCAATCTCAAATCTGTTGAATTTTATGAGATTGTTAATTTCATCATTTCCATCTTGTGTAGACTGTAAAGACTGTATAGTTTCTTGATTTGAAAAATAAGGAATGAAGACTACATCCTGCTAATACAATGAACATGAAATGCAAGGATGATGTTTGTGGTTTGAAACTTCAACAAGTTTATTAGATAATGTAAGTACTATTAGAGGAAGGGGTTCCAACCCCATGCTAAATTTTCTGAAGGTTAAGAATTCTTGGTACTCAAGTTTGAGGTAAAATTCTTTGTAGCTAAAAAGAAGGAGGAATTTATTGGTGGGTAAAAAAAAAGGGTGAGAAGTTTCTAATCATTGCAATCCAAAAGTGGAGTTTCGTTTCCCTTTTTCTCTCTTGTTTCAGAGATGATGAGAAGAGCTTAAGTTCGCATCAAGTGGTAAGGAAATTGCACAACAAGGATGAAAATAGCAATTTTATTGCGACAACCTTGCCTACCCGGCTACCCCATCATCAACGTGCGTTAATTAGAGGTCAATCACTCAATCTAAGCACTTCTTCTTTCCTTTTGGATACATGATACTTTTCAATAAAAGTAAACAAATTACAAATTTGAGATTGAAATTGCGTCTTGACAAAACTTATTCAAAGTGTACATATTTCTGATGCAATATCAAAAAGAAGAAATACGAAGGCATGAATTTATATTTTCTCTTGGATAAGCCTTTCTTAAGACAAGAATACTTAATGGTTTACCCTCAAACCAAGAATCAAAAGGTATTGATTTCAAGGAGTTGCAAGATTTTGCAAGGTTCCTTGTTGATGAATTAAAGGCCATCGTATAAAAGCCTATATACAACGAGGCCCTCATAAATTTTTGTTTGAAAAAATACAAAGGGTTTCAAATTATGGTTCAAATTGAATTTAAGTTACATCTAGATAAAATTTAAAATCTATAATCAAATCACAATTCCTCTTGGAACTTGGAATCATATTCCGTATTCATATATTTATTTGAGGTTTTTATCAACTTCTAACAAGACCGCATTGAATCCAGTTCTTTGTCATCTATAGTTTAGAAAAAGAATTCAACCCATTATTTCCAATGTACATCTACCTAAGCCCATATTTCATCTTCCTAGTACTTTTTTGCATTAATGAAATGGTTTATAAATAGAATTAAATCAACATAAGTATGATATATACAGAAGTATGAAGGTAGGCCTATTCAGTGCTTAAGATTAAAACCAACCTTAGGATTCATTTGAAGCTCATCAATTTTCATGTCTTCACAAAATGGAGGAGTTGTTGCTTGAAGAAGAGTAGAATCTTGTGTACTTAGATCATATTTTTCATCTCCATAATTTGTATGCTTGTGGTTGTCATTGTTCATAATGTTCTCTAGTTCAACACCACTAGCATCATAATTGAAAGTGCACTTGTCCATATAGGCCACGTTCATTTGTGGTACTTGTGGTTTGGAATGTAACATCCGGTAGTTATTGCTATTGTCTTCAATATTGTATGATTTTGAAGTTTGAAATTGAAAATTTGTCTTCCCTTCATGTGTGGTGGGCTTTTGCACCTTATCTTCACATCAGAATTAAGAATGTTGTTCAGAAATTAAAAACTTCTCCTAGTAATAGTTGATCAATACATCCATTTAAACTTAATCATTGGTTTTCTAGTACTAACATATTACTTATGTAACATGATTTTGGTTAATTAGAGGATAATTTAGAGTAATTTTGTAAAGTAATTTGGTAGTACAGGTACAATTTGAATTCTGAAGTACGGATAAAATTCTTGTAGTATGTTAATTTGTTATAGAAATGTAAACTCATACTATTCTTATTATTCTAGTTCACTTAAGATACACTCAATTTTTATAGAGATGTTGGAAATTATTATATGTACCTTTTATACCAAGATTTTCTTCTTTTTTGATCAATTCCTTTTCTTCTTCTTTAGATCTGGAACATATATCACCATTGTCAAAGATTTTGTAGGAATCTACCATGCAATGGAAGAAGCTAATGTACCACCATCATTTACAATCTATCCTCAAAAGAAGTGACCATCCATAGGAGGGAAATGACATGTGATTTGGTACTAAAAGAGGTTCAATCCTTTGTTTTATAGTGTGAAGATTATAAACAAATAAATAACGAACAAGACATATAACCTATGAACAAAATACCTATAAATGTCTAAACATCATAAATAAAAAAACAATCATACAATTTTTTGCTAGTGGAAAAATTAAGAATGGAAAAACTACTTATGTGATATCAACCTTTGATAGAATATCACTATCAAACAAAGCTCATCGTCCCTTTTGTCCCATGAAAGTCACTTTTTTCCCATGAAAATATAACATCAACTCCAATCTAAACGGATACTCCATCCGTCTCGGAAACACCATAATTTGGTTCAAACACCCTTATCACAATAATACCAAGATTTGATATGAGTAATCCATACCATCCAAACCATGTACAACTATATCAATGTGTAATGTGGGCAATCAGAAAAATCAGCCTCTTTTAGCAAATCATGGTGTTTTTCTGAAACGAAAAAGCAATGTTAGGAAGGTTGAAGGGAGAGAGGCACATTTCTAGTGGATCGTAATGTAGTAACCTAAACATTTTAACCTCAAAATAGAGATCTTGCAGCCCCAATCTCCTGATACGTAATAACCATATCCCAAGGTTTGAATTTCAGCATAGGAACCAAGGTTGTCAAACCGGGCGCATTTAGGTGATCGGGCGGGCAAACCGGGACTAATTGTCCCGGAATTTCACTACCTTGAATAAAATGTGACACCCGACTGACCCGAGACTACGTGCCTGAACAGAACACGACCATTTTCATCTACGATATCAAGTGGCATATTAGGACATCCTAATCTCCATTAGTGTGGAGTTAGGAATTTGGGGTTAGCTTGATCTGGTGTGAGTTGGTCCCTTTCCTTCCACAAAGTTTGACTCAATTTATGTGGTAATGAGGACCGCTTGATTTGGGTTCCTCAATTCAAACTTCGATTGGCTTTCTGTCAAATTTGGTTATGTAAGGAAATGCATTGTGTGGAGGTAGATCATTCTTCGAGGGCAGAGCATGACGGACAAGGATCAGCTTGCATTCACCTACATAACGCACACACAGATAAGCTAACGATGGGGTGAGTTAGTGCATTCCAGAGCGTGGATATCAGAACATATGGATAGAAGCTAATATCGCCATTATCAAGTGCGACAAGTCTTCAAGACATGCCCTGAATGATCAGTTCATCTTCAGGAACAAGAATCATGAATAGCAAAGCAAATGGGTGAGAGGCTAGGATCGAGTAGGAAAAAGAAAAGGCCCATTTATTCCTGAAGCGCCCAAACGAACTCCCTTGCACTATAATCGTTTATGAATTGCTAGCTCTACTTACTTAAGAAGGTTATGGAGAATCTCCTCGTTTAATAGTATGGAGCGAAGAAGGGTTGGGAAGGGAAGGGGGCATTTACATGGCAGGAGATGGTGGTGTATCCAGGAGGCTCTTATCCTCAGGCAGGAACTCTTTCGGTGACCATCGATGAGCTGCCACTCGTCTACGGCAGTCGGCACCCGGAGCTGGGATGGTCTGTCCGGGTCGCCATACCACAGCTCCTGCTATTGCGTAATCGATGTCAGTATCAATATGATGACCGTTCTTATTGTAAGAAATGCTTGCTGTGGTCTCGACATGTATACCTGAGGTGGTGGGTCGAGTGTTCCACTGCGGGGTCGTCGCCTCCCTTGGCCATCTGCACTGCTGTTGCGGATGCTGCCATGCAGTTTGAACTTCCGACATCGTTCCAGCTTGATTCGGGGACGGATTCGGGAATGTCGTCGCCACAGTCGATGACTGCCCCCCCGCCTCTGCTGCTGCTCCCGCTGGTGTTTCGTCACTGCTCCCCCACCTGCTGATTAAGTACTGCGCATGCTCAATTTGCCTTTGCTGCTGCAATTGATCCTGAAAACATATGTTTGCAGCCACTTCGATCAGCTTGTGGCATCTCGTCGATGTGCACATATCAACGATGGGATGCGAGATTGTACCAAGTACGTGTGGTCAGTATTCGGAAACCCGCCGGTCTGGGCCACGTTTGGTCCGGCAAAAAACACATTTGGTTCTGGAGCACCTTGTGAGTGATGCCAAACCTCCTGCTGGTATGTTGGTTGATAGTTGAAATTTGCAAAAGCTGCTGGTGCTGCTGGTGCTGCTGGCTGCTCATTGCCAATCACAAGATGAGAAGCTTGTTCGGGATAAGCTGATGTCGTGTAGGGTCCAGTTCCACTGAAGTCCGAGTGCCATGGATCTTGCTGCTGGGTTCCTGGCGTGGTACTATTTGCAATGTAGTACCCAGCAAGTTGATTATGACATCCATTACTCGCTACGTAACTGCCAGAATGAGTTTGATCGCCCTGGCCGTCGCTCTGCCATGCATCCTGCTTCACATGAGCACGCTTAACCATCACAAAACCTCATGTAAAGCATTAGCATCATACTACAACGACCCCCTCACCATACTGTCAAAAGAGATGTGTCAGCTTGCTGAGCATCAAAAGCTTGTCATGGACCTCAGAATCTGTTCAACCTGTATAACACTGTTGAACCTAAACTGATCGATTACTCTGTGCGCTGACCTAAACTTTTATGGATATTGTGCTAAGCAAGATGCGCTGAACAGGGTTGTTTTCAGTTAGTACAGGACGATGTAGGGAAGAAACTCCCAAGAACAACGATTCATACCCAAGCGTGCGGAGGAAGGGGAGCGGGTGGAGCGTAAGACGGCGGTTGCCACTCCCACGCCTGCTGCATTTCTACGTTGCAGTATCAAACTGATTCGACTTGCACGTAATAACGTAGCATGGGTTTCTCAGACCTCCACCTGCAGGTTTCTTTCCTTGCCACTTCCGAATCCACTCAAAAGTCGTTGCATCAACACACGAGCCAGAAGAGCGTTTCGAAATTAGGTCGACGCTCTACCACATGGGCGCCAAAGCCGATCGAGTTGAAGGTGACAAAAGCCTCGTACTCCTGAATGAAGTATTCAATTGCTTGGGCGCGAACATTCAAAAGTAATGGATAACGGAGATGTTAAGCTAAACAGAGTGCTCCACCCGAGTAAGTAGCGTGGCATTTCATTCAGCAAGAATCCGAAACAAACCCCTTCACAGCAGCTGAACGGCAATTCTGACGTCTGAAACCGCCTATCTGCAAGGGGAGAAACATCGGTGTGATAATAATCTGTCGTCAAGTACTGCACTCTGCTCTTGAGTTGAAGCGGACAATACTTACAACATTGTAAGACATCTCAATACGAAATATCCCCTCTGTTCTCAACTGACCTGACTGCCGCTCTGAAAAGAAGAAAACAGAACATTTCGATGATGAAGCTCAGATCAGCAGATACATTTTGATCTGAAGACGATGGTTCTATTGTAAAGAAATGCTACAAATTACGGACGTTAAGGTACCCAGTCCTACATTGATCAGTGTGTATCTTGACGACCCAGAAGTTCAAATCTCATGCCACAGGAGAAACGAATGATAGCAGACAAACAATTGTCAACGACGGCAGTAATCAATTGACGTGAGAGAGGTAACTGACCCTCCGAGTCTCCGTGTTTCAAGATAGGAACTTTCACGATTAAGCAAGAACGCAAACCTGAAAGTGCCGGGCGGAGCGGGGCGGGGCGGGGTGGGGCGGGGGGTGCAATAAACCCTCGAGGAACTGTGGAACGAAGAAATAGGATGAGGAAGAGGCACGGCAGATATATAGTGGTGAGCAAACTAGCATGCAGCAGCAGCACAAGAGGGAAGAGGGAATTGGAATGTAAGAGAGAGAGAAGTGCAAGAAGTGGAGATGGGGAGAGGCAATGCAAATGAAGGAGGGAGGAAGGGGAGAGTTGAGGATGGTGTGATACATACAGATGACGACAGCTGCGTGGAGCTTTGATGCGTGGAGGGATCGCCCCGCGTGTGCGGGAAGGTGGGTAGGCAGGCAAGAAGGAGCCGTTTCGTCGCTCTAGCCCAATCTGGTACCCCATTCCATTCCATTCCAATCCATTCCATCCCATACAGTTTGATAGTACGTTCCATACTACAGGCGCATGCAATTGCAACGGGGAACACTCAACCCCCCCCCCAACAGAACTGAACCCAACCGGCTTCAGCCTTGGGCCTGCCATGCTCGTCTCTGCCCCGGGTATCAACTGCCCTAGTATCAGCCGCCGGTCTCGACAGTATAGCAGGAGCCCCCGACGGGAGGGTATTCCGCCGGGGAGATACCCGACGCGGAGGGCGGTAGCCCGACGCGGAGGGTATTTCCCCGGCGGAATACCCGACCGTTGGGGGCTCCTGCTGCGTAACACACTGCCCGGGTTTCGGCTGCTATTTGTCAAGTTCCTTTGTATTTTGCGTTGCTTATGTAATATAATGTTCATCATACAATTTTTATAATTTTTTTTGTGTTGCCCGGGTTTTTTTCTGTAAGGTGAGAATTGGAGAGGGCGTTATGTCGTAATGCCCTCTCTGGAGAGGGCAGAGGGCATTACGGGAGGGGAGCTCCCTTCAAATGAAGGAGCCCGAAACCGGACAGTGTGTTACGTTACCTCTCCGCTTGATGGCTGAGGTAATCTGCCCTATTTCCGTGCATCTTCATGACATTGGAATAGGGCCATCTTCCTCCCATAGCGAAGATATAATCCAAGTTGAAATGGAATTTATAATTCAATGAGTTCCATAGTACAAGAAATCTGGATTTATAAGAAGATAATCAAAGTTGAGTTGAACTATTTGTTGATGAATTCTATATTTAAAAGAAACTCCTATCACTAGTAGAGAGCTCTTTCTTGAATAATGTGTCCATACTGTTGAGATAGTCTCTATCTAATTATGTCCCAATCAACATCGAAACCGTTGATTCTTAATTTCACCATTTCCTAAACTTCTACTACTTTGGTAGGATTCAGTTTTAGATAGTGTTGTACATAAGTACAAGACTCTGCACCCGCCGAGAGGACACCACCCACTTAGTGCGCGGGTGGTTGATTGTCCTTACTCTCACTAACTTTAGCATCTCTTATTTTTTTGACTTCAAATGTATAGAAGTATTATGACAAATCAAAGCCGTTATGTTGAGGTTGCTTGCAATTATTTGTAAACCAAGGAGCACTTAGAACCTCCCTGCGTATCTCCCAAACTTATTGCCTGTGACCCTTGATTTTAGAGAGTGAAATCAACAATATTTTAAGGCAACCTCATGCGACGCTTAGAAGTGCAGTCAATTTTGACCAATGTAGTTTGTGTTTGAATAGAATCGATCCCTTGTCTAGATGGGTGTTGTTTCGAATTTGTGTGGACAAACTTGGATACATCCTTCATGCTCTAAGAAAACGTGCAAAGTAAGAGTTCGAGTTTCAACTTTCCGAGTGGGTTGATGATCTAGGAAGTCGTGCGCGACCAATCCTCCATTGCACTAAACACATGAAATGTTACAAATTCCACATGCCATCAACAAATGCCATAGACGTTGCTCAAGTGAAGCAACTTTTACAACTTGCTTGACAACATTTCTCATCATATTAGTACACTATAATACCAATGCACCAATCCTTAGATATTCTACATTTAAAATTTAACTTGAAGACACATTAATTATTCAACATATTTTACTGTCAAGATTTTACATATCAAACTTTGCAAGCATTACACGTAGGTCCAGTAAAACAATGATAAGTTTCTGAAAACTCTCTAGGCAAAATAATCCTAATGATTAGGGTGAAAGCACACTAGGGTGTCTCAAAGAATACGTTTCAAATTAATCTCACAAGAACTAAGCACTTTCAAGTGTCAATTAGGAATGGCTCCAAACACTTAAGTACTAATTTTGTTTCAAAAGACAATGCTAAAACTTGTGAATCTTACAATTTTTATTTTTACTTAACCAAAAATATCGAGAAGTTCGTTAAATTAAGACTTTTTCACTTTTTCGGCAGTTTAATACATAACACAAAATTCCACAAAAGTAAAAAGAAGTACTCAAGTAAGGGGAAATAACTAGTACAAATCTAAACATAGAGCCGTAGAAATACATGCTAAAAGCCTACATCACTAGCTATGCGTTATACAAAATAAATTCACAAGCATTAAATAAGATTTTTGTTGTCAAAGTGCTGAAACATTGACATGCCATAAGTTGTTCAGAATATGCTTCTTTACAATTTCAGTAAGTGATTTCAACATATCAAAGTGTTCTTTAGAAAGGCCCAATGCTCAAACTATATAGAAAGTTGCGATTTGTTCAATAAAGGCCTTCGGATGAAAATTGTTGTACTTTTTTAGTATGTCACGATTGGTCAAAAGTGTAGCTACCTTAGCATGCTTTCACTCATCAGTCATCACGCCAAAATCATCAATCAAAAGCAATGTTGTCTTATCAGACAAAATTCCTATTCATTTGTTAAACACAACTTAGATAAAGATGTACATTTGATACATTGAAGACTCACGCCTTAGATGTACATCTCATTGAAATTGCGTTTGACAAATGAATAAGAACTCTGCTGATAAGACAACCCTGACACACTCTAGATCTCCTCTAAGTCAGTTGACATCCTTTAGTGTGTGTGGATCGACGCGTCCATAGCCGGCATGCATGCAAGCAAGTTACACAAGGACGTCGGTGTCCTCTCGGTCGATCATCATCAACTCTGAAGGATCGATCATCAAGCATGTAACATCGACTTACGGATTGATCAACGGATAGGTAGCCATCGAAGTAACCAGCCATATATACAGGTACATTACAATGAGTGCATGGCCGGGTACTGGCAAGGTAGCTGCCGCTTAGCTTAGCTTGATCGATCCTTACTGGACGTACTGTACCAGTACTTCAGAGCAGGACTACTGAGATTGCATTAACCATCGTGCAAGACCAGCCTGAGATACCAGTAATAGGCATGTCTAGCTAGATCGCATGCATGCAGCCAGCTTTCTAGCCATGCCAGGTCTCCTCCCACCCTAACTAACTACCTGTAGAATGTAAATATATTTGAATTTTTGAATTTCATTGCAGTGGCTCTCCATCCATGTTGTGACGCCAGCTGCTTGGCTCAACGTTCCGTGTGGGTGGCCGGAACGCCAACTGCTTCTTGATCCATACATCGCCGGGTTACAGTATTCAGTGATCCCGGATGCTAATGGAATTAACGAGTGAGGCGGTTTCACCCACATCTTGGATGGATGAGAATGTGTTTTGCAGTGGATGATTTCGTAGCGAGATTGTTTGGAAGTTTGTTACAGTGAATGATGATGTCAGGTACATGAATTTATAGTGGAGTTGTTGATACTCGATTGCTAACGTTTGGAACGTATGAAGAAACTGTCCAGTACAAATCATTCATGATATCAGGCAGTGCAAGAGATGCTTTGTGAACGTGGCTTACAATCAATGAGTAGAAGCATGGGAATGTGAGATTCGTGGGCATACAAGCAATGAATCAAAGCATGAGAATGACACATGCAACATAACCCTGGGACATCTCTGTGATATGGATTCATGTTGTGCTCATTTTGAGAAAAATGATTGAAATGTTTGTAATTGGTAATCTATAAGCAGGTATCTTTATTGGTATATTTTTTCTCTTTGGTTTCCATAATCTCAATTTTTTCCAAATTGTCGGTCGATATGGTGTTCTTGGATTTCATTCAGATTCTCGGGGGTTGCAACCTGGCCTCTATTTTACAATGCAACCTCCTGAGTTGCGAGAAACTCTAGAAGCTCTTGGGAAACGGAGGCTTCTGCTCGTATAACTCCACAAGGTAAAATACCCCCGTCAGTGGATTGAAGCGATCGGAGCATGTCTCATAGCAATCGGACTTCACCACCCCTTCTGGTGGACGTTGTTCACAGACGTTTCAAGGTTCATGGAAATTGGCGGCCGTTGACTAAAATGCTGGGAGGCTCAGACTCAATATGATTCAAAATTTGAAATACGTTACATTATCGGTAGAAGACTCGGGTGTGGTACAAGCTACGAGTCCCGTGAGAACTTGAGATTCACTTGGTAAGCCACAAAATTGAAGCAAAGGACTTGCTACTTCAAAATAGCTATATACCATTTCAACTCATTGATAAATGATATTTTTTCTGCACCCTGTAGATTAGGGACAGGCTAACAAAACACGAATTCAATTGCCGCACTAACTACCTCTTCTTTCGTTTCCTGCCTTTCCCGAGTTGTCCGGATTTGAAAGCGGACTCTTGTTGCTCCAAGAAAGACATGGCTTTCTTGTACTTCTCCTCACGTTCTTGTTCGAATGCAGCATTTTCCTTCGACTTCTCCTCAGCAAGGAATCTGTTGTCATGCCGAAGCTCTCGTGCTGCTCCTCTTGCCTCTCGTTTTATCTGTTTCTTCATCTTCTTCATTTCCGCTCTCTCCCGATCAGGGTCATAATCTCTACCTTTCACATAACTGCAAACACCGCATACCCCATCAGCAAAATGTGTAAAATGATTTGCAACCTCCTGCCCGTGGAGTAATCGGAAGTGCTTGAGCTCAAGAATATCCATGTGTAAAAGATGCACTTACTTTTCTTCGAACTGAGGGTTGAACGTTTTGATAGCAGTCGGCTTGATCACCCTCATACGCAAAGGCTGTCGCGAAGTTTCATGCTCGTCCAGCTTCTCAGTCATAAACTGGTGTACTTCGGTGATCAATGACATCAAACTCTCTGGAAGCACATTCTCCTTCTTCAGAGCGTCTAACAATGGTAAAAACGGCGAGAAAAGCTCAGGGAACGACGATATGTTTGAGTAGACTTCCACAAATCCACTTAAAGTCTTCATTACACTATACAAGATCCCAACTCTGCAAGGCCAATCAACAACATTAGGCTGCAATCTCAAACTTAAAAGGGATTCAATAAACTCATTGAGATGATTGCTTAATTCCCAGCACAGTTTGCCCAAAAAGCACGGACTTACTTGAATGAGTCGGACTCAAAAATTGTTGACGAACTGTCCGCTGTAAGGACGGATATGAAATCCAAAGGTTGCACATCCACAGCTGACGATTCTGAGCTTGAGATTCGCAACCATTCTTTTGAAGCCACAAACTCCACAAGGTGGGTCGGGCAGTTCTATTAAGAAAAATTGATGTAAGTACTATATCACATTCATTGTAAAAAATCGAATCAAGATGCACACTCAATGAAGTAGCGTAAGGGTAATCGCACATTCACAAACAATTAATCTACTCTACATGATGTTGATTATAATACGAAACAATTGTAAGTCAGTGCTCATTGTGCATTCCGTAGAACCTCATGCGGCCCCAAGGACTTCCTCGTGATTAAAGAGATGATGGCTACCAAAGCGCGATGAGTAGTAGACTTACAAGAGCAACATCTGGAAACCGTTTGGATCGGCTCATTTTGGGCAATGCTGACAGAAGAAGAGCTTGCAGAAAGCTAAGAGCCTCCGGACAAAATCTCTTCGCTGGTCTCATAACCTGCAGGCAGCACTCAAAAGGTTAGGTAAGTAGGAAAATCAAAAATTCATGTGAGTACCAACAGTTGAGGGTATATGCATGTTTGAAAAGGAATGAGAGATGTACTGACCGAAAGGAGAAGTGAGCATATAAAGGTGCCAGCGGCAATATCGTGACCAGATTTGATAGGGCAACGCAGTAAGTACTCAGACATGAGGAGCATCGCCGGTGTCATAACAGCGTGACGAAAGTCCGAGGGAGGAAAAATCATAGACCAAAGCCTAAATAGTAGCAATACCCGATTTGAGGGCCAGCAACTGACATCATCTGCAACAATCAAAACATTGCCATTTATTAGCGAAAACAAGAGAGATTCAGTTTTCTTGAAAATACCCGTTTCTAACCTGATATAATATCTATACGAAGTCTCCAATCACAACAAAAAAGACCAAGAAAGACCAGCGCACCTGTGCTTTTTAGCTTCTCAGACAGCTGCTTTTGCATGCGTATAATACGCTCACGAGCACATACAGCAGCATAATAATGGGTCTCTCCACTTAATTCTATTAATGGTTTCACCAATGCATTCACTCTTTGCAAATTTAAAGGTCGCTCGCCAGCCAAAGTTGCGAAGTACTGAAGCAACACATTGTAGAAAACCTACAAGAACACAAAGCATGGTTACTAGAAATTTGTCAGGTTTCTAGAAATTTGTCGGAGCAAGAGATAGAACGACGACGAAACCTGAATGTGTAGAGGCAATACGGTTAGTGACTGCATCTACTAATCAAAGAAATTCGTTTTATCTCTTGCTCCGACGTTTAAACCACATGGAAGAAGTCGACAAACCTGCATCTTCTTTCGATTTTCAGCAGCCAAGCTTACGGCATTGCACTTTCGAATTCTCTCCACAGCAGTTTCTAGGTCCTGAATAGATCTCTTATCTACCAGTTGACGAAACTCAGGCAAAGTTTGTGGTGCATCAATCACATAAGGAAGAGCATCATCTTGCCCATGTTCAACCGCAGGTGATTTCTTTGCTTTTGGTGGTAACTTCTTGTCTTTCTCCAAAAGACTTCTCACTTCATCTTCGGGCTTAGGACCCTTTTTGGCTGCAAGTAATTTGTCCAATAAAGCTTGATCTTTTGCAGACAGCTTTGGTATTCCCTCAATACCTTCTAGTTCATCTTCACTATGCTCCCAATCTTCCTCCTCGGATCCTTCGTCAGAACCATCTTCGTCCTCATCCTCCTCCGATCCATCCTCATCGTCCTCATCGTCTTCATCCTCATCCTCATCTTCATCCTCGTCTTCCTCATCACTTTCTTCTTTCCTAGCTAATACTTCATCTACCCAACCTTTCTCCTGGTATTCATCTTCAATCACAAAATTCTCACCAAGATCATCACCAGATATTTCTCTTCTCTTCTTTTTCTGCTGCCTACGCGACTCTTCTTTGTCTTCGTCACTTTCATCTCCATCTTCATCAGATTCAGATTCCCCGAGCATTCGCTGCTTGCGTTTTTTCTGGACAAAGAAAGACAACATCAACGTCTAGCTTCACAACAATCAACAACTATTACCAGCGTGACATGAAACTTGGCACAAGAAGATCATTCCTAATTGAGATCATGAAGCATTGTAATCACCTCAAGCTCTTCCAAGCGAGTGCGCTCCTCTTTCGCTAACTCCTCCGCAGTTTTGGACCGATCTGAAGCATGACCCCTTATCTCAAAAGTCATCTCTCTCACTAACTTGTCGTACTCATCAGGCTTTTCCTGCAACAACAACAACCAAGAGGCCCATTTAGTCCAACATCAAGATTTGCAAACTCAGATGATTTTCCCAAAAAGCTCCATATAAAGAAATATTCAAGCAGGTAGAAAGAGGTATGATATGGGGATAGCAAGACACAAACAGGCGTTCATTGCACTCATCTCATACCAATTCGATGGTGCCAAAAGAGGCTGAAGTTGAGCACGAGAGGAATCTGCAAAGAGCTGGCTAGCATGACTTTTAACTCAAAGATTACCTCTTTCGAAAGTAAGATCGGAATTACTGTACCTTCACTTCTACAGTTTTGTCACCAGCTTTCAGTGCTTTCATGGCACTACTTGTGTCGGCTGAAAGAAGAGACTTCAGAGCATCCACTTTCTTAGGGCGAACAAGGGACAGCAAACTCCTTGATTGAGCCAGGGCAGTAAAATCGGCATCTAGCTTCGCTTTTAGATCGTGATCTTCTTCTTTCTCCTTGGCCTTTTGAGCCTGCAGACACACTCGTGAAATTTCGTCAACTTGGCAACTATTCCAGTCAATTCAAAAAATTCCAAGATATCGACGCCATCACCTACAAAGACAACAAATTCTAAACATCACGTACACAGAGGACCAAAACCATCAGTGAGTACACTTACCTTGAAATACTTGCTCTTGGCAATGACTTCCTCCATGATTTCTTTCTTGGAACGCTTCTGCACAGCCATCATCAAACAAAACATCTCAAGAACCATGTGATTGACTACCTTCAAGAACTACTAGCTGACATACATTCGACATTGGTTAGTGAAAAATCGTATTGTGATTAAGAAAATTGAAGTCCTGATTGACGAAAGACAGAGGGAACATGAAACGATGAAGATCTACCTTTCCGTCTCCTTCGTCTCCATCTCCACCACCTGACTTCTCGGCAAATCCGCCACCAAAATGCAAGTCCCTCACAATCTCTGCGTTTACTGCAGCACAGAACGTCAAAACAGTCAACTCCCGCGTAGTAACAAAGTCGGTGGCATATCGAAGTGGTAAAGAAAATTTTATAAAAGGTTGCAAGTAGCGAAAGCCGTACATCCAGCATCATCGTCATCGTCCTCAATGGAGATGTTGTCTTTGAAATCGTCAAATGTTGAAAGTGCATTCCCCCCGTGAGTGAGTAACTCTGTTGGCTCGTCGTCATCGTCTTCCAGAGCAAACTTGCTCTTCCTCTGCATTTGAACCTGTGGCAACAGCAAAGCCCTCACTCAGAGATGCGCTAGGTGATAAGCCCAGGACCAAACCATTCCAAAGAAAGCCAGCAGCAGTGACTACGAAGGCCAATCATGAACTGCGTTGGGATTGCATGACATGACACAATTGAGTACCATCCTCTCTTTTTGAAATCGAAGAATCGCTTTTTCCTCATCGCCCAAACTCTCGTCTTGCTCCCCAAACCGATGATCTAGAAAAGAATTCGTCTTCCCGCGCTGCTTGTACTCTTGCAGGAGAGATTTTTTCCTCTGCGAACAAATTTCAGGGCTTAGGGTTTAGCATAGTTGACGTAAATCTGAACTCTCAATTCACAGGATGGAAACATCATATTCTCACACCTTGTCTACACCAGCAGTGCGGGCGTGGCCGACGCGCTTGGCATCGCCGCCTTTCTGTTTTTTCCCGAGGACGTCGAACTTCCGACGCGTCCAAAGCGTATCAAATACATTCTCTGCACGACCATTCGACGCTTTCGAACCTTCTTTCTTCCAGCTCCCACCTCCCTGCTTAGACTTGCCAACGGGAACCTGAAGGAAGACAAAAGCAAGGTTGTAGACAATCAGAAAAGGAAGCAATTGCTTCTAAGCAACTCACTGGGAGTGGAATTACCTTCTTTTTCTTCATGATGAAGACTAAACCCTGCGCTGAAGCGTCCCGGAGTCCCGACTAGCAAAATTTTGATCCGAGCTAAACCCTACACGGGCAGTTCCAATCACCTACAACTGATTTCATACACTTAATCAGTGATAACTCAAATATTGGAGAATGGAGATAATTAACGCAGCTACTACGGAATGTAAAAGCTGACTGATCCCCTAAACCCTAAACCCTGATATCAATCCAGGGGCAACTGTTCGTGGCAGCTACCAAAACGATGGATGAGGAGTGAAATGGATGAATGAATATTTCCGAACCTGGCCCCGAACCTGGACAGCTTCTGCCGTTGCATGACCGCGCTCTTTCTCCCTCTATCTCTCACCCCGTGCAAAAATCCTCCCGCCCCTCCCTCGCTTGAGACTGCTTCAAATTGTCCTTCATTCTGACCATGACTTCGCTTATCAGCACACAATTGCATTGCTCGCAAACATAAGATCAACGAATTTCGTGGTATCAACACGCTCGGTTTGTTTTGACTTGCACAATTTCGTGTTGACATTGAGCTTATATCGCTCACGACTTGTTCTGAAAATTGCTGTATTCGAGGTGTAAGCTTCAACTACAATTGCTATATTCTGTACTTTATCCAGGTAACAACGGCTGGTCTTTCTTATCAACTTTGTTTATATCTCACGTGCCTCATTCAATCTCTCCTCACTCAAATTTTCTATTTACACTAGAGCAATGTTGAAGGTTGAACTGCTGTTGCCTTGAGCCAGTGTGCTCAAGGTCACTTTTCCAGATTAACTAGTTTCCTAGATACTTAACATCATGTATCAATGAATGCTTCAGAGATCCGTGCTCTAGCAGCTTGTCGTTTGTTGATACTCAGACGTTGGTGTTTCTTCGACACAAGCTTGAAATGAGAGCAATATTAATACAACAGTCGAGGACAGTGGTACGAGCAGCCGGGATAGGGTATCGACATGTGACGTGTAAGGGAAACGTCGAAAGCTGCAGCCCTAGAACATGAAGAGAGTAAATTCTCATAGCGTGAGAAGAGCACTGCTCTTTTGAAACGTATGCTCTTGCTCCACAAAGAAAGCATGTAAGCGCAAAACCTTGAAACTTCTCCTACACCACGTTGAGTTCACTACAAAAAGCATGAATGCGGAGAACAAGGGGCTTGGAACAGTGAAGTATGCGGACAAATCTTGAGCAACATATTAGCAGAACTGGGACATGCAGCTTTGCGAATGGGGAAGAGAGGATGGATAAGAGCATGACCAGCCCGCACTGCAGGCCGGAGCATGGAGCCGGATATGAAGTGCCACAGGCCCCAGCCCACACACTAACCCGGTAACCCGATCAAGAGGGTTGCAGTACCCTAAATTCTAGCCCACCAAAACTCCAAGTTATCCCGTGCCTTTGCTCAAGTTATAGTGTCCTCTTTAACTAATGAGTGAGAGCCACGCGGCCGAAATTTCATTGGCAAGAAATGATTTCTAAAGAAAGCTATGAAAAGCGGAATATGAGGTGGTGTGATTGGTGGGTGATTTGTGAGCGGGCCCTGCCCTCCGTGTTGGGTTGGGCTTCGTAACCCCGGACAAGCAGCGCCTTTCACATTTTGGGACGGCCTTGCGGGCCGGCCTGCTGTAGAGGGCTGGTCATGCTCTAAAGCGGGAAAGCAAAGGCCATTATCGGACCGGAACCTAATTCAAATCGAGCTTTGGTGAAGGGTAAGCTGGTGGATGAGAAGCTGGCCGCAAGCCTCCATCCTCCTTGGTAGTTGCTGCGAATGCTTAGGCTCAATCCACACGGTCCTCGTCACTAAGGGCTCGGAAGTCATACGGGGGAGCGCGGACCTGCCCAGCTGGGGCGCTGCCCGCTCTGTTGTCGCCGTTTGCCTGCTGCGGCGGGCGGCGGGAGCCCCTGCGGGGCCAGCAGCGATGCAACTCTAAACTGATAGTGCAACCCTAAACAAACGCTCGTTTCACTCGTTCACTGTTTCAGAGACAGAGTTCTGACAACACTCGTTTGCTCAGATGGCTATTGTAGCAATGGCGCACATTTATGTATATCCAGCGACTCCTTACCGGCGAGAAGCCGGTCGCAACTTGAACACGATTGACAGTGTTGCCGATGAGTTGGAAGATAACATCGAAGTTGCCGCTACTAGTGTGAAGGAAAGTGTGAAGGACGTCATCCTTGGTGGCGGTGAAGATGTGAGTGCTCCCGGTTATATACACTTCTAGTGAAACTTCTACTCATTTATTTCTCAAGCTTGTGTGCTTGGGCTCACCACTGATCAACCTCATTGTTTGGATGGGGGCAGATTGTGGAGGATGTCCAACTAACTGTGACTCAAGCAATTTTTATATACAGCTATGGCCGTTTTTTGGAATTGTAGCCGTGTAAACAACATGAGCAGATCGAGTCCTCCCACCCTCGTCTAGGAGATTCCTTACAATAGATGCTACGGAAAATTTCAATGCTCAAACGAAAAACAAAAAAATGCAAACGATCAGATCAAAACTGCTACAAATGCTTTAAGTATCATATCGCGAACATGAATTTAGCATTAGTTGCTGAACTACTGGGGTTGAAAGCTTAATAAAAACCGCAGCTCCGACTAGTTGTCAGCAAGGAGATTCGCTCATCGGTTGCAATCCACAATCGAACCAGTTTATTCTTGCACACCAACAACTGATAATGCAACCCTCAACAAACGCTCCCTGCAGCTCGTTGCTGCTGGAGCTGCTGGCCCGCAGAGGCGCTCGCCGCCCGCCGCACGCAAACGGCGGCAGCAGGCGGCTGTTGAGCGGGCAGCGCCCCAGCTGGGCAGGTCCGCGCTCCCCCGTATGTGGGGAGCCCTTAGTGACGAGGCTCTCCCTACTCCAGGACCTCTTTAATAATCACCATCTTTAATGTCACATTTCCTCGAAAGAGAACAACACGTGTGAATAAGGTAATTTTCGCACCTTCATATCAACCCAAAAGTAAGTTGCAACACCTCAAATTATTTTTTTACTTTTAACCCCTTTCTAGGGTTTAAGGGCATTCCCAATGGATTGGCTAAATAATTGACCATTTGTAGTTAGAGGAGAGAGGTTTTCTAATATAGCACCTTCTTGAGTAGGAGTTGTGGAATGGGAAATTGGAAATAAGGGAATGTAGCATGGAAACCAAGAATCAAGAATTGGAGGAGGGGAACCATGAACGGAAGATGAAGAACTAGGAACAAGGAAACGGGGACAAACTATAATTTTCAAAGAGCACAAGGAACTAAGAACAAGGGAACAACGAGAAGGGATTATTTTTGAAGAGTACTAAGTAAGGAGTTGCCATGTTGGAGCGACGGCTATCTTACTTGTAAGCCCAAATATCTTCAAGTGATCCTTTTCTATATTAAAACGTGAATTTTTTTTCTATAATATTTTTTTTATCGTTATTTTCTCCTGTAATTCTCCTAGAATTCCAATTATAGTATCTTGCTCAAAACTATCGTTATATTAACCCTTAAACGCCCAAGCAAGCCTGAGGGGCATGATTTCAACAGAATCTTCCCTGTAGCTCTTATTGTACTCAACATTTCACTTATATTTTGATGTCAAACTGGTCACCTTCTTATGATGCATTCAAAAAGTGAAATCTTACAACTCAAATCACAATTTATATGAACGATTTTGTGCTTTGAAAGGATTGTGGTAGGTAGGTTGGGGTTGTACATAACCTTGTAGGAGGTTGCAAGCTCATCATTGATTGGTCCATTTATGATGCCCAAGTTCAAAAAGTGCACTATTCATGATGCCCAAGTCCAAAAGATGCTCTGATCCAATTTTGGGCTCCCGTTTTAGACCCCATGGGCGTTTAACCCTTAAGCGGGCCGAATGTCGAAAAACGACATTTTGGATGACAGAAACTTTGGAGAGCCATAACTTCTTCATCCGGATTCCGTTTTGGACGAAATCACTTGGGTTGGGTCCCAAATCAAGTCTAGTTCATGTCATAAAAATCTCAGACCCATACAATGAAGTATGAATTAATGGCATGCATTTCAGTAACAGCAGCCTAGTTTTAGACATTTTTTCCTTAATTTGTAAAATTTAGGGCAGTTTTCACCATTGCAGGGCCATAATTTGCACAAAGAAATTTTTCTCATGGTTTTTTTTGGTTCAAGGATGCTACTGAGATGAAGGTGAACAACATTCTAATTGGTGACTTTTTCATTGCAATAAGTCTAATGGTAGCATTTTCACTTTAAAGTGAAAATGATGAAATTATGTGATCATTTTTGAGTATTAATACATTATGCTCTCGCAATCTATGAAGCCTCATGACTCAAAATTTGACCCACATGATGTTCAATATGTCTACGACAAGATTGTACGGTTGAGATTTGGATAACACACTTTTACCTCCACCTATGACAATGCTTTTGAGGATGTGTTCATTTTACTACAAATGAGTCAAACCATTTAGGGGTTAAGGGTTAACTTGCCAGATAAGTATCCAATGAATGTTGCTCCATCGATACTATGATATGCAATGCTATCTCCGTATGTAATGTAGACACTGGAAAATTGACTGAACGGATGACCTGTCTATTGAAAAAGCTCAAATCTTAGCAGTCAAAAAGTGCCTGAAAACAACTAGAGAAGTGGGTGAAAGAGCCTCACTCACAGTAGAGAATCTAGCAGTAGAACGTGAAGTGCTCGTCATCTTCTTCATCGCTCAAGTGCTGCATGTGCAATCAACATGCAAGCAATCCATGCACACGACTCCGTGATTCTCGATGATCATGGCGCCGACTCGTGCTCCTCTCATCGTCTTCTTGCTTGAAGCTCTCGTCCTCCTCTTCGCCGCTGCTTCGAACCATGACACCCGCCACCTCGCTGCTGCCGACACGAATGTGCTCACTCCCGACCCTCACACCGCTCACCAGAACAATCCTAAGGGTACGTAAATGCCATATCCAACTAGTTCTACACTCATTCACACAGAAATCGGACTGCAACTCATTCCAAATTATTCATTCACTTTTGTGGAATCAATTGCGAACTAATCAAGAGAGATTTGAGCATTGGTACATTTTTTGAAGGATCCCCAATTGTTTTCTGTAGTTGGTTGATATCTTAGCTCCTCATGTATCACTTAGGGCTTGCTCAAAGCCCAGGTAGCATGTCACCCAAATTACAACGCGCTGTATGTTCTTTTTTGTTTGATACTTGAAAGATGAATCTTTGTACAGGAATGAGCCATTTCAGGGGACTTGGTCATCACATGATCGGACCAGTGCGGAGTGAGAAGCTGCTGCAGTTGTTTAATCGCCGGGTGTGCCAAGTGCGCACAATATACGTGAACAAGGATGGGAGCGGCGACTTCAAGAGCATCCAAGGCGCCATCGAATCGTTGCAGAGACGAAACAAGTGCCGCGTTAACATCGTTATCGGCGCCGGCGTGTTCAGGTGGGTTGGACCCCAGCTAGATAGCTAGCTAGCCAATTCTAGGATGTAACGATCGATCGATCGAAACTCGAGATTCGATCTGAATGTACGTGGGTGGTTATGATCTTTGCCAGAGAGAAAGTGACAATCAAACGGAGTCGGCCACATGTGACATTGATCGGTCACCCAACGCGGCAAACCATCATCGTTTGGAACGACACGGCGAGCTCTCGCGATCGTCTCGGCCGCCCACTCCGAACATTCTACAGCGCCACTGTCGCTGTCAACTCCAACTACTTCATTGCCCACAACCTCACTTTCATGGTACCACTCTCTTACTCCCGTCCATCAAACAAGCAACACTACTTTGTACCAGTCATCAAATTACTACAACAATAGTGCAAATACGAGAACAAATCTTCTGTAATACAAACATTTGGCAGCTTATTCATACAGCTTTCGGATTCATCTTTGACCCTTATATCATTGAGCAGGAGCTCCTTGATTGTTGGATGAAAATCCATCTGATGATTGATGAATAACATATGATTGCACGTGTGAAAAGTGATAGACTTGTGTTGTTAGTTGTGTTAATCGATTTGAGATTTTGGATAGAATGCTGCACCGGCGCAAGACCGAGGAGCGAAGGGACAACAAGCAGTGGCACTGCGGATAAGTGGTGATAAGGCAGCATTTTATCGTTGCAACTTTTATGGGCATCAAGATACATTGTACGATCACCGTGGTCAACATTACTTCAAAGATTGCTTTATTACTGGTACAGTGGATTTCATCTTTGGTAATGGCAAGTCTCTCTATGAAGGAGCGCGAGTGGTTGTTGGTGATGATCACTATGGAGTTCCAGGGACTATTACCGCCCAAAGAAGAAACCAAACCACACTAGACACGGTAAGTTTGCTGATCGATCCTTACTGTACTACGTACCTCCTAAATGTAACAAGCTTTTGAAGAATCCGGGTACCAAAATGTAACAAGCTTTTGAAGAATCCTTCTTATTCGAGTTTTCATTAGTGAATGAAAAATAACTCTCATACATAGCCATCAAATAGATTTTATCTTTATTTTGGACTCGGGTAATGTAATTTGATAGATGGGGTTTAATTTGTTGGCAAGAGTGCAGGGCTTTGTCTTTGTAGATAGCCGAGTCACAGGAGCAGGGAAGGCGTATCTGGGGCGCGCGTGGGGAAAAGCTTCACGAGTAGTGTTTGCCAACACTTTCTTGGACAACAATGTGGTCCCCGAAGGATGGGGCAATTGGGGAGTTCCAGAACAAGAAAAGTAAGTTCATTTCATGCTCGTGAACAAGCTTCCAAATCTCATGTAAAGTGCACCTGGTAGGTTCCATGCCACATTTAACTACTTCTGGAACAATCCAAAAGTAACAGTTCCCCATGGATTTGTGAACTCAAAAGTCAAACCAATTAGAAAGTGAATTCAAGGAATTTCACAAATTCCACAGGAATATGAAGATATTCGAGTCCCCGAAGTTAGCATCGTTAACTAGCAATTTTCGATTAGCATCGTTACATCTTCACAAAATTAAAAAATCCAAAGTCTTTTCCAATTTGGATTTCCTGAATGAATCCAGATTTAGTTGAATGTGGCATTTGCGTGATTTACATGGTTTTAAGAATCGGTCTTTGTGATGTAGGACGGTGTTCTATGCGCAATTCAACTGCAGTGGTCCAGGAGCGGATGTGTCGCAACGGGTGCGGTGGTCACGGAATCTCACTGCTGCGGAAGCAGCTCCATTTTTGACAATGCAATTCATCAATGGCCAGAAATGGCTGGGAGGGTTTTAAAGATCAATGAACCTTCGGTCCTCACTAGATTCTTAACAGGTAGAGGCTTAACAGCATCACCAACAAGTAAACTCCCACCAGCATTAGCAACAGGTAGGCCCTCGCAGTCATCACCAACAGATAGAACTTTACCTGAAGGGCAATGTAAATAGAAATTCAATTTGCCACTAGTTCAATACATAATTAAGAGTATCATTTTTACTTCACCCCATGAGGGAGGAGGCTCTGTTATCAACATTATTTGTATCTGTAATTTATCAGAACATTCATGCGATGATCGATACGATTAATAAGATACTGTTTCTGTATGAGGCATAAAGACGTGATGAAATGAAGTGACGCGTAATTGGACTGAAGTAATTCCTGCTGAATCGTGTTTCTCTGACGCAATATCTTATGACCGAAGAGTACCTTGACATTGACATTAGGGTTGTTTAGTAGCAGAAGAAGACTGCATATTAAATCCGACGTCTGGTTGCTGCCTCGTGTATATGATTGCTCACTAGAAAAGTACGACTATCTGTTCGAAGTAACAAAACTGATGACGATCAGTTCATACTTGCTCAAGACATACATTCGAGCATAATTGAAGTCAAAGTATCATCTTGTAGAGAACGAATCAAAACGCATACAAAAGTCATTTGCGTTCAAGTGATGACCCAATTTTGGACTATAAGAGAAGATTAACTTCAGACAGGAACAAACATACCGCAGTCACGTTCATAAAAGAATCAGTATTTATTGATTACTCTACAAAAACGTAAAGCACCGGATGACAATACTTCACTACTGATGATCCTTCTCACCGTCAACTCGGAATGAGAACCTTTCAACTTTATACACCAGTCAGTGGCTGCAGCATGAACCATGCTTGCGAGAGAACACAAGGCTCTGCTTGAATGAAAAAAGGAGATAGAGCAGTGATTGTTGCACCGCCACAAACTGCTGTGTTGAACATTATCCTACACTAATCAAACACCTGGACGTAGAGAGGTTCTTCAAAGCGTCTGCTAGTCCTGCACAACAACGAAGAAACCATCAGTAATTTTACCCCATACGACTTCAAAACACAAACTAAGCATGTGCATGAATCACCACAATAGTCTTATTTTCCCTCACAATCATGCCGTAGTTTCACCAACGACTCCTTACACGTAATTCCGCCCCATTGCAAAATTTTAAAAATCGGACCCCCAATGGCAAAGCTTATCAAAACGACACTCGCTCGGATATCTGTGGTTGATCAGAATCTCTCCACTAAACACCCTCACATTATATGTAAGACACAATTCTAGAAAGTTAATATCCTCGTACATTCAAAGAAAAGTACTACTAGTCTAACGATAATAAGTATGATCCCCAGGAAAAGACGTGATTCTTGAAACTAAAATTCATGTGAATGAACCCTAATGATTCTACAAATTTCACTAGTATAGGTCCGTCTTGGTGCAGGATGAATGCTGCTGGTACAATCGACCATGCCTGGGAGTCTGGACACAAGAGTTGGAGTAAGGGAACTGACCTAATGCAGGTGAGGATGGGAATTAGCGTGTCGATGAGGAGGCGAGCTCCTCGTAAGGGTCGCTACGGCCTGGCATACGGCTGAGCTTGAGATCCTGCAAGAACTTGGCGTTGTTCTTATCGGTGTTCCAGCTGCCGTAGGGCTTGACAGGTTGCGCCCAGGAGGCCTTGAGCTTCTCGCTCTGCTCCTTCGTGTACTGCACATGCTTGCGGAACTTGGCGTCGCGCTCATCGGGATCCTCCATGGAGCGACGGATCCAGTGCTCCACGAACTCCATCAGAAATCCCATCGCTTCACACTCCGATCCTTGCTCGAAAACTCTCCTGCAATGTGTCGCACATACGATTGTCAAGAACCTCGTTAGGGCTTGGCTTCTGTCGTTCCCCAATATTGGGAACAGGGAACATATTTCTCATCGACTGCAAGTTATGTTGTACTCTTTTACTTTATGGAGTAAAAGACTCATTGAGTGATGTAAAATGTATGGATGGATGACGTATAATTACTGGATGAATGTGGCGAAGCCCTAAACCCTATTTAGTCCTCCCTCGCAGACTCCGGAGCTCTTTCTCTGCTTGGCTCCGTCGTCATCGTCTTGCGCTTGTTGCTGCGCATCAGTCGTCGCCAAAGGCTTTCATCATGGTGCGTATTCTTGTTGTTATGATTGTGTGCAGTTCCGCAATTTTTTGTGGCGTTCATGTTTTGGTACAGCGGTGATTTGAGCTTTTAGGGTTTCGAGCTGACTGAATCTTGGTTGCGCAGTCGCTGATCGCGGGTGAGGAGTTTCAACACATTCTTCGTGTGTTGAACACAAATGTCGATGGGCGTCAGAAGATCATGTTCGCCCTGACCTCCATCAAGGGTGTGGGGCGTCGTTTCGCCAACTTGGTGTGCAAGAAGGCCGACGTCGACATGAGCAAGAGGTGTGTGTTAGTTTCATTGTTTAGGGTTTTGGTTTTAGGTTTTGGTAATCGGTTCATCTGATAATGTTCAATTTGGTTCCAGGGCTGGCGAGCTGACCGCAGCCGAGCTTGAGAATCTGATGGTCATCGTCGGAAACCCGCGCCAGTTCAAGATTCCAGACTGGTTTCTGAACAGAAAGAAAGACCACAAGGATGGTCGCTACTCACAGGTTGTGTCCAACGCCTTGGACATGAAGCTGAGGGATGACCTCGAGCGCCTCAAGAAGATCAGGTATTCTAAGCTCCACATGCTGGCCTTCCAGTTTAGCATCGTTATTCAGATTTCGTGTAGTATTACTTTTCGATTTTAGTCCTCCTCGCCAATACTCGCACTGTTAAGGGTTTATCTTATATCGTAGGATCCTGGTCGTGGGCTGTTGTGAGAGATGATCCAGGTCTGCAAAATATCATCGTTATGGTGACTATTAGTAGATGCTTAGGATATCATCATCTATCTCATTTGTAACTGGACTTGTCCGATTTATGTGTTTTGTGCAGGAACCACCGCGGTCTCCGTCACTACTGGGGCCTGCGTGTGCGTGGACAGCACACGAAAACCACCGGACGTCGTGGAAGAACCGTTGGTGTGTCGAAGAAGCGATAGAGCTTTTTCTAGTTCTGCTCACTTGAAGGAAATGATCCTCAAGCCTTTTGGAAATGCAACACTGAGCTCAGTTTTCACTTGTGTGAACGGGATCGCTTTCATGAATCTGAGAGAAATTGTTCAAATGAGTCCTCAGTATGTTCCGACAAGCTTTTGCACCGCATTATCAAATGTTTTCACATATCTTATACTATGAAATGAATCTGCGTTGTCATTGAGAATCAACTCGTTTACGTGTATTTTCATTTGATATCACTAAATCAGTTTCCATTTTTTTATTTGTTTATTGAACGATTGATGGATATTCCGTATTGATTGAATCAATACATCCGCTCCATAGCAGAGCTTGTGTCTGCCTGGAGATGGCATCTTTTTAATTTTCGGTAAGTAAGAGCCGAAGGGGAAATAGAGCAAAGTTTCCCCTCGTCTTAATCAATAGTCTTTGAAGCATCAAACCCTGTAGTAAGAAAGTGCCAGAGTCAAATAGCAAAGGTGTATTCGGATGCTGATTTGGCACACTATGATGATCCTCAACTTTTTCGACAATACAACCGCGCAATCCCATCTTAACAACTTCTTGCGGACCTTATTCCCAGAGCCGACTTTCCATGGTACGGAGACGCTTTAATGTGAATGACAACATAATTCAATTGACGCACCGAAGTAATGTTCACTCTGTCGGAACCCAAACATAAACGTGCGACAACGTCACCTTTCACATCCAACATAATGTGAACAAGATCTGCTTGACGAATGCGCGTTAAGCTGAGGTCGATGTAGGTGGCAAAATTATGATTTTTGAAGCAACATACACAGTTGCAATACATAGCAAGACGAGTAATGGGGAAAGCAAGATCATCTAGCATCTGCAACACGCAAATGATGTAAACCACGTTCTTGAGAGCCAATTCTAAAACAGAAGTTCTGAAGTGGTTCTTATAGATCAGCTTTTACAGGTCTTGATTTCTGCAACATCATTTACGTCTACACTAACGCGCTCACCAGGAGGCAAAATACTCCAATTCGGTGACTGCACTGCTCGCAGCCATCTGAAATCATCTACATTCTCCCACTCCCCTGTTTCATAACAAGAGGCCATAAGTTTTTTGAAAATGGGAAGGTCAAAGCACTCAAGAAAAGGAGAATAGATGTTGAGTTTAGGACTAGCCTGGTACCTGTTTCCTCATGAAGATTGGCACCTTGAAGAGCACTTTCAACACCCGGATAGCGAAATGCATAAGGAGCAAATCGAACTGAGCTTGTGTATTCAACAATAGGTCGACTGCGTACTCGTAGATAGAAGTCCGTGTTCTTCGTGGAATGTATTCGGATTTGCTGAGAAGCAAGCATCAATGTACTTCCTTCAACATCATCAATGAGCACAGATCCCGTCACAGGACCGGTACACACCTGGCAATTCCTAAGCTTGTTCACATAAAGAGCTCTACACTTTCCTATCAGATACACCTTGCAATTGCTAAGATTTGTCAACATAAATTCTCTATCCTCTAGATCCTCTGCATAACGCACAAGGGAGCAGTCTTGTTGATCCTTAATCCCATAAAAGCTCGGCACGGGGGCACTGACAGGTTTGCTTTCACTAACAGGCTGCATCTCTTTGCTCTTCTCGACCTCTTTAGTAACTGGTTTTGTAGCTTTGCTCCGGAAAGAGAATTTCTTCTTCGGTAGAAGCTCAGCTGTTGCTGCCTCAACTTCCTCCTTCAACTTGATGATTGAAGTCTGGGAACTTTGAATGCTATAAGTAGGCAAATAGAAAGAGGAGTTCGCAAGCATTGTTTCCATGTTGGAAATCTCCAACAACAAGATCTTCAATTCCTCCCGGACTCGTTCCAAGCCTGCGTCATCAACTTCGGTTGATTTCTTACCTCGAATCGACATTATTCTGTACTCCACCTGTACATAAAACCCTAAACATGAGAAATGACTCGATCAACCTGATAAACGTTGATAAACTGACAACCTTGTTAATAACCGCAGTAAGCCTGGCAAGTGTGATCCACCGTACTCTGCCAATTTCAAATATGCTAAAATCAAACATTACAGTTCGAGGATTCGAACTACGTAAAAAGTTTGACAGAATTGACCTCACTTTGGTTTAGGAAGACGTATTCATGAATGTGAACACAAGGCAATTTCAGATTCGCCGCAAATATCCTCATCCTAGAGAGAACTTTAGATTGTACATGTACAAGAGATGGTACGTCGCAACTCGAAACCTAAAATACCATCGCTAACTCGAGACATTTCCTCGCACGAAGAGGAACTATGTAGGAATTAATTGCAAATCGGGCGGTAAGTGCAACCTTATATCCACACAATGAGAGAAATGGTAAGAAAGATGAAGAAGGCCGGCAGCAACCTGATCGCGAGAATGCGAGAATGAGGCGAGAAAGGCGTCCACAGATTCGCTAGGGTCAGCCGTAGCGGCAGCAAGAGAGCGACGAGCAGACACATCGTTGAGGTAGTGTTGCAAGTGCGACTGAAGACGCTCCTCCTTGACAGCACGCTTCTTCTCCAGAGACGAATCGCCGATCGGTTCCTTGAACGCCATGGCTACCTGATGCTCCAAACGCTCCAGGCCTTGATCTGCCTCCAATGCAAGCGCGCATATTACAAAAATGCCTCAAGTGCGAGGATCGTAAATGAAGCTTCGACCAGGAATGGATTCGAATTGCTCAGAGAGATAAGGGGAAAGGGGGAGTGATGAGCCTATTAGGAAGGTAAGAGGGACGGCGGCTCCGCCACAGCCATCTGGAGAAGTGAATTTGTGCAACGAAGCACGGCTATGGCATCACGGTTAGAAACAGACTTGTCGTCTCTCTCGAATAGAGTCTTGTCGAACTGTACTGACGGTGTACATTTTAGGGGTACAGCATTGCTGCGTAGCGGATTCAACATGCATGGATATAAAACTGTCAATTTAATGAATCAAATTTAAAATGTTAATGACTTTGAAGTAAATCTGAAAATTTAATCAAGACCAAGAGTATTTCCTAATTATTTACCAACTTTTTTCTTTGTCACAAACTAATCTTGTTCTATTCTATAAGGGTACTTGCACGGGTGAAAAAACTGTGTGTTAGGGCGGGTTCATTTTAAGGGGCTGGGAGCACCAAATAGAGCTCCCTCATTGGTATAGGAGTTAAGGCTAGCCTCATTGAGTTTACACTATGAGTGGGGGTCATTAAAATTTTAATGTCCTCCTCTTACACCATTTTCATTTTATATTAGCATTTAGGGAGCCTATAACATAGCCCTGATTAAAGCAAACAAGAGCTCCCAAATGGTGAGTTCTTTTTTTATCCTTGGGGTCATGTCAAGATAATAAATGCTCGGATGTTAATGAGAGATGAGGGCCTTGACAGCCAAAATCGTTGGCATCCGAGTTGAAGCTAACTAGGTCATGACATGAAGCTAGTGAGACTCTTTGTGCAATTTCGCTTTGAATTTGGAGATATAGATCATGATTTGGAAGTATTTAGTCATTTGTGTGCAAAAAAGGGAGCTTGAAATATTTCAGGAGAAGTAGAGAAGTCCATGGTGAGGTGTCCAGTGTCCACAGACAAATTCAATTGTAAACGTTTGAATCCAAATGAAGGAGCCACCAAAAGTGGTCACCAAATTGTTCGTTTTTGCAATTAATGTGGAAATATGGGCCAAACGGACCGTGCAATTACTTGAGTTGATGGCTAGCTTCCAAATTTGTATCTCGAGGGCTGCTTCACACTATGGCCGAAGGTCAAGAGGCCGTCGATTTCAACCAATGAAATTGCAAGAAACCATAGTTTCAGCCACTCGAGCCTTCACACTAGAAGCCAAAGTCCACCGGCCATCGCTCTCCAAATGGCCTATGTGGCAACGCTTTTTGACCAAGGTGACGGCCTCTCAGCATTTGTTTGGGTCTTGCATTTTGCAAGACCCAAACCATGGTCGAGAGGCCGTCACATTTTATTCATACAAAATTCAAAAACTGACAAGATCTTGGCTGTAAGATCAAAAGGATTCCTTGGACAAGGAATAAAGTGATATGGATTTGGACTTTGGGCTTGGCCTTTGGAGGCTTCACACTATGGCCGTTCAAGGTGAGAGGCCATGGGAGTTCATGGCCAAAGCTTTCGACTTTGGGCTTGGCCTTTGGAGGCTTCACACTATGCCCGACCGAAGGCCCCAATTACAATATTTTATTGACTATTTTCGATATATTTCATTGGACTCTCAACAAAGTTTTAACTCTCAATCCCACGACCTCTCGACTTGGACGGCCATAGTGTGAAGCAGCCCTGAGTCTCTCCTAATCCTACTCTAAACCCTCTTGCCTATCCCAAATCTTGGGCACTAATCCAAGTTGCTCCCCATTTTCTTTCAACAATCGTGGTGGGCTTAGAGCGGGCTTAGAGCATAGCTCGACCTGCACCATATTGAGAAATGCCCCAATTAGGCAAAAATGGAAATATTCTTTAATGTTTTTACCACACCTTTTTTTAAAGAAATATCCACCTACTATTAAAAATATCACCAAAGAATATTATTTTTACCGCGAAATCGACCCTTGCCTAAACCTCAAAAACTCGATTGGAGTTTTGAGGATATTTAGGGGTTTATTTAAACTCCATATTGACAAGATTTGTTGGATTAACCCCTAACCGTCCGTGTGTGGTTTTGGGAGCTCAAAACCTCAAAATTGCGATTTTCTACCTCCATGCACTCTCGGGGTGTGAACCAATTATTTTCCGCCTTTTAGAAACTTTAATCGTACCTAAGGCTAATTTTAGTTATTGTTCCAAAAATCGACCGTTGGATGTTTACCATTTAAGAGATTGTAACATTCAAAGTTTGTCTCCTAAGTTTTTTGGGCATTTTGAAGATTGTTTTTGTAATTTTTGGAGGCTGCACTTGTAAAATTGGTAAGCATTTTGACTTGTGTCACTTTGGAACTCTAGTAGTGATTTGTTTAGGAACATATTTCCGAAAAAAAAGGAAAAAAAATTACTAAATTTAAACTGCCCTTTTTAAACTTCAAACCTAAATTTTCTAGATGAAGGTTTTAAAATTGGAATTTGGCTTTGCAAATTTTTCCACATAATTTTTGGAGTATAAGGATCACTGAGTGAAATTTAGGAAAAAAGTTATTACTTTTAACACCTTCATCTAGGCTGCCTGAAATTGCAGAAACCCGTTTCAGGGTTCAAGGACGGTTAGGGGTTAAGGACGTTTTACATGGAGAGTCAAGGCGAGCATGGAGCCGACGCAGAGCAAAAAAATTCTCATCATCATTGGTTTATTTTGAAACTACTAGTAATGGACCAATTATATTGAGATATTTTTTGGCCTCCTTTGGCCCCATGCTCGACTTGGCTACCTCAAATTCAAAATAAATTCTACTTTCTTGACATGAAAGTCCTATTCCAATTCAAGATATCTTTAATTTATAGGTGAATTTTATTGATGGTTTAATTGGTTATGCTTTTTGAACATGGGTGCAAGATATCTAGATTTGGACTAATTTCATTTTGGAGTTTGTAACTTTTTGGCAGTTTTCACCCTTGCAGGGCTATTATTTAAGCGAAGAAATTTATTTGGTAAATGTTTTGGTACAAGGGTGTTTTTTAGATGAATGTTGATAACTTTCTAGTTGGTGACTTTTAGTTTGCAATTGGTTTATTAGTAGTATTTCCACTCCAAAGTGATGGAATTTTGTAGTCAGTTTTGACTTCTGGGTACAAATACGTTATGATTCAGCCATCTATGAGGCCTAATGACTCAAATTATGGTCCACATGGTCTACAATGAGTAAATTTTAAAGTTTGTACAATTGATACCTAAATAAATTTAGTTCATTTTCATTTTGGACACTTCTTTGAAAAATTGTGTTTTTTGTCAAAAAATAACGAGACTCGTTTAGGGATTACAGGCCTACATTAAGATTCACGAGAGACACCTTTGTTGTCACAAATTACTTCCGCCCACTTTAAATTTTTGCCTTTTGCCAAAAGATTGGTTTGCTTACTGCAAATATTATAAAAACAAATCAATCACATCACACCACTTATCCCATGGGTATATTCTCCATGCAGGTGTAGTGCTCACCACCATAGTTCACCCGACTATGCATGGAAAGTCTTGAACCTTGTTGTATGGGTACCTCAAAGCCGTTTGGAGGAATACCATGTCGGGTATCTCTAAGGCGCTAGTGGCTAAGTAGGAACTAACATAGTGTTCACTTCAGGAGGAGGTAGTAGTCACACCAATAGTGTTATGACCTCAACTAGCGTAGTTATAGTGTCCACCCTCGAGAGGGGGAAGTAGTCTTGTTCTAATTTCCCCTTGTCCGGTGGCCATCGGGATATTAGCATTACGAACGGACACTTTATTCACGCCGGCCCCTAAGAAAGGGACCGAAGTTTCTATCTATATGTTATGACCTTCTCAAAGTCCTTTGGGGGGATACTATGTCAAGTATCTTCAAGGCATTAGTAATTAGGCTAAAAACTAGCGTAGTTATAGTGTCCACCCTCGAGAGGGGGAAGTAGTATTGTTCCAATTTCCCCTTGTCCGGTGGCCATTGGGATATTAGCATTACGAACGGACACTTCATTCATGCCGGCCCTTTAGAAAGGGACCGGAGTTTCTATCTATCTATGTGTTATGACCTCGGAGCATGTATCCAAAGATAGGTTGAACAGACACTTTATTCATGTCAGCTCACATAGGGTTGGAGTTCTTCGTCGATGTTTTCCACCCTTGATCATTTAATAAAAAACTATTCAAAACTATAAAGGAACTTTCTGAAAAAAAGATATCACATGGTTAAATGTTACTCCACACTCTTCTTTTGAGAAAAACTAAATTCAATTGAGAAGGTGCACTATTTGGACGGTACGGAGGACGGTACAACCAAGGTAAGAAAAGCAAGAAAACTTGAGATATTTCGGAGAGAGGAATAGTGAAAAGGAGTGGAGGTCCACGTAGACGCATGGGGAAGAGTGTGAGGTGGAAGGGGACATTCGAGGGCGAGGGAAGGGGCGGTAGGAGGCATGTGGGGGCAAGCAGCCTCTCCACCTCACTGGCAGATAAGCGCGAATGTTGAATCCTGCGTCCGGATTCAATCAGACAGCCCAGAATCTCAACACTCCAACACTCCACAGCCCACATTGATGAGCGCCCTGCCAAACATTCCCCAATCCCCACATTCCTAGCAGTAGCATCAATCCACCACCACTACCCCCCCCCCCCTCACTCCTCAATTGCTTGCTTTTGCTCCTGGATCTTGTGCCCAGATGCCACGCAATGGCCGGCTCATCCGTGCTGGTGGTGCCCCCCTTCGACTGCGCCTGGCTCATGGGCGACGACCAGAGCTTCCTCACTCCCGGCCGCGGCTGCGTCGCATTCGAAGCCCGTGCCGCCAACGACGTCACCGTCGTTTTCAAGGATCAACCTGGTATGGCTCTAGTCTGTATTGATCGAGCCTTTGAAGAATTCATTGTAGTGGGGGATCGAATGATTGAATTGGGTTGTGGCAGGCTGCAAGCATTACAGGACTGATGTTGGGGCTAACTACACGATCATCTTGGGCAGTCATTGCAACCGGCGTTTGAAGTTTCTCGTGGACGGGAAGACTGTCGTGGACGTGCCCGGGATCGTGTTGCGGCCTGCAGCATTTGAGCGTTACTGGATCAGTGTGCAGGACGGGCGAATTACAGTTGGAAAAGGCGAGCCGGGGCAGAGTGTAGTGCACGAGTGGTCGGACCCTAACCCTAATTGCAAGATCAAATACGTGGGATTGAGCAGCTGGGATAAGCATGTTGGGTACCGCAATGTGAGAGTGCTGCCTCCGGCGCCTGTGAGTGGCAAGTACATGCCCACTTCACCTGAGCTTCAAGGCATTGGAGGTGGCCTGGCGCAGTACTTTGAGAGCGCTGAATTCGCTGATCTTCAGTTCGTGATCGGGCATAATCTCAAAGTAGTCCATGCCCATCGTGTGTTACTCGCTTCTGCGTGCACTGGCTTCGCTCATTTCGATGGCGATGTCATTCGGCTACCCTCTGTGAACTACCCCATTCTCCATGCATTTCTTCAGTATATCTACACGGGCCACACCCTGGTACGTTCCCATCAATCTTTTGAAAATCCCTGATTGTTGCTTTTTAGTTGGCGATGGCTGCTGATGCGGTGCTGCAGGTGACCAGAGGTGATCTCAGCGGACTTCAAGAGTTATCTGAGAAGTTCGGACTAAACTCCCTGGTGCTGCAATGCCGGGAGCTCAAAGCAGCGGTGGCCGAAGAAGCAGAGGTCGGAATGACGATGGAGACGAAGTTGGATATAACGTATCAAAGCCCAGTGACAGTGTTCCAGGAAACTTCCACATCCGCTCTCAACATCCCCGTGAATGCAACAGTGCTGGTTCAGCACTTGGACAGCGGCGAGTTCAGCGATGTGGAACTTTTGGTGGAGGATTACGGGACTGTGGCTCGAGCTCATCGGCTGATTTTGAGTGCTTGGAGCGAACCATTTGCAAAGGTGGGACGTCCGCATTGATGCTTTGACTTGGTGTCGGTAGGAATCCTGTTCATCTTGTGATGTGTTCGTGTCTGTTTTGGCAGATGTTTACGAATGGGATGTGCGAGAGCAGTGTTGGTCAGGTTCTCATCAAGGATACCGAGCCGGAGGTGTTCATGGCTATGCTGTGGTTCATGTACCGTGGCCACCTGGACCTTGAGGAGCGAAGTGATTATTGGGCATTGCTACTTCCTCTCTTAGTGCTCGCCGACCAATTTGCCATCCAGCCTTTGCAACAGGAGTGTTGTTTACGCCTTCTCGATTGCCTTGCTGAGGATTCTGCATGCGTAATATTGCAAGTGGCTGCCTCGATGCCTTACTGCAAAGCATTACGAGATGCATGCGAGGACTGCTGTGCCCGTCACTTTGATTACTGTATCATCCCTCCTGCAGACGATTTCCAAGGGCTAGAGGCTTCTTGCATATCGCATATCTTGCAGGTCTCACAACTCACCTCTCTCTGGTTGTACCGTGTTGTCTTGCTCGTTGCTCACACATATTTAAACGAGTGGGGTTGCATGTTGGTGATGCAGCATCCTGCGTTGTCTGTGATTTCTGAAGAGAAAGTTCTGGACGCGATAATGATGTGGGGTGCGAATAAGGACAGCATTCGCGGCTGGGAAGATGCGAATGAACAAGCAAAGACGGAAGGGGCAGCGATCTTTGAAGGACGGCTTGAAGACGTGAAATCTTTGCTACCTTTTGTGCGATTCCCTCTCATGTCCCTCGCAGTTTTACAGACGGTGAGCCCGTGATTCTTTCACTCTGAGGACGTGCCTTTTCATGGCAAATTTTTCTCTCATGCATGTTCCTTGTGAATTGGAACGACCTTGGAGCTCATTCATGTATCTTTGCTGATACGTTTACTGGTGTTATTCACAGCTTCAATCCTCAGAGCTCTGCAAGTTGTTCCCAGTAATGGAGGAGCTTGTGAGTCCGCAACCTTCTCCTCGACCACTTAAAAGTGATCGAGCCTCTTTAGAAATGGCCTTCACCGACGCAATTGCAGTACATTGTTGTTTTGGAACTGGTCACTCTTGTCTATTGTGGGTTTGATATGCTGTACCTTCATGTATTAGACATTTTTATGTTTCTTTTTCTCGTGCTTAGCAGTGTCAATGGGTTTTTCAGGTGGTAGAAGCGATAGAGTACCTATGCCAAGATTTGACATCCTCCACGCTTCAACAACAGTTAATATTCGAAACTCTTGTGTGGCCAGTTATTGCTCTTCCTCTTATGTCTAGTTTAGGTAAGAATATCCACTGAATTCAACTGAAAGTAAGGTTGTAGAACGCTACCATGGCCTGTCTCGATTGAGGTTTTCTTGTGGAAGTGCTTCGCATATGCATTTTCACTGGATATTGTTTGATATGTGAATGTTGTGTATCCTCAGGGAGATATTTCAGTCACTTGACATGCGCACTCAAGGCAGGTTAGTCAAGTTTCCTCGCAGTACCGTCAGATTTAGCCAGCGGCTTTCAACGTTCAAGGAGTTGCTCTACATCAGTGACGGAGACTGCAATGGGGTGTTCTACTATCTGGGCACATCGTTTGGACAGCATCCCTGGATGAATCCCGTTCTGACCAAGGTATACTTTCGTCTTTTCAAGAGCCGCCTTCTGATCCTAGATAGGGATAAAAATGTTGAATTGAAGCTTGTTACATCCTGTGCCTATCAAAGATTCAGGGGTTTAAATGCTCTTTGTAGAGCTGCCATGCTCTAATTTTTTTTTAATTGAATGCTCTTATTTCCTTTTACAGAAGCTGGTAGTTTCAGCAAGTAGCCCACCTTCACGTTTTACTGATGCCAAAGCCCTCGTATCTCGAAATTACCAGGTATTACGAATGTTCAGCTGTGTTTCATCACTAACTTTTTGTCCGTTGTACGCAAGAATTACGTGGTTTGCTTGGCTTCAGAGAATCTGTTTCGTTATTATATTAAGTGATTGCAATGTTGTTTGGTAGGGTACATCATTTGCAGGACCTTGTAATGATAATGGAAACATGTCAGCGTGGTGGAAAGTGGATCTCGGAGCAGATAAGCAGGTTGCTATATCTCAAGACTATTTCCAGTTGATTATCATCTTGTGACCTTTTCACAACCTCATGCTGTTGATTCGTGGTCTTACGCAGCTTTTATGCAACTACTACACTGTAAGGCAGGATAGTTCTTCAAGTTTTATGCGCCACTGGAGTCTCCAGGTACAATCTCCTTCCCTTACATAGAATATTTATTAAGTAGAATAAATACAATAAACAGTTACAGATTAGATGATATATTCTTTATGCATATATCATGTAGAAAATTCTTATAGCTGAGCAAAGATAACAGAAAGGTGGTGCTCAAGCTTGTAGTCAATGTGATGGGATACAGGGCTCGATGGATGGACAACGGTGGACGCAATTACGAACACACCACAATGATCAAACACTGGGTCACGGCGGGCAATATGCTTCATGGCCAGTGTTCGGTGCCAATGCTCTGCTGCCGTTTAGGTTTTTCAGAGTGGTTTTGCTCGGCCCCACTACAAGCCTTTCTACGCCTTGGAACCTCTCCTTGTGCTACTTGGAGCTGTATGGCTACTTCAGGTGAACCAGGAGCCTTTGGATTGTTTGCATCTGTTTTACAGAGGGAAAAGGTATGTATGTACTTGAGGTAGTGCGTGTGTGGTAGGAGAACTCTTCTGATTTGTGAAAGAGATGTATTTAAGGTAATTCATGTACTCTATGATATTGTACTTTACGGGAGTGATAATCCCTGAACCCGAGATCACAAATTTCTTCCAAGTTTGTGATTGATGAGAATTTGATTTTTTTGCATTTTAGATACTTGGTTTGTACCAGTTGATGATTTTATCATTTTGATAATCTTCCAAGTTTCATGATGGCAGTTTTTGATCTTTAGGTGATGGGTATATCAGGAAGTTGTAGTTGCTTTTCTGTCGTTTGCAGGTCTAGTAAATATTACAAGCATGTTAGAACTTCTATGCACGTTTAGTAAACCCTAGAAGATGCTCTTTGATGATGCTTTCTTCATGATGCTCATGTCATTCGATTCGATTGATTGGTAAAGATCGTCGGTTTCATGCCCTTGCTCCTTGCATAATGAAGAATCTTGTGCCCGTATGTTTACACTATTCCTCCCATCTTTCATTCACCATGAGATTTGAAGGCTTAATTCGTATTGTAGATTACATTCTGGAAGCTACAGTCTACATCAAGATGGGAGTAAGGAACACGGTCGATATTGCACAAATTTTTGATTGGCAGCCTTCATTGTACAGTGATCAAGACATTCAATTTTGGAAAATGTGCAGAGTAGAGGATTCGATTGATTGAAATCCCATGTTTCAAATTCACCTTAAATTAGTCACGAGTTATGGAAGTGCAAACCATATATGTAACTAAAACTGGGCACTCTGAAATGTGCCAAGTGTGATATATCTCCTTATAATGCACCTACCATGAACCTTACAATTCCTCAAAACATGTCTCACTTTGTTCGTAGCAACACAATATTTTCACTATCCAAGGAGGTCACTTCAAAATCTTACAGCTGATAACCGAAATCATGCAGAAGTTTTCAATTTCATGAGAGGTGTTAGCTTGCCTTTGAATGATGACCGGATCTATGCTGGTGCAAGCCGATTCTTACGCAATTATCATATATTCGTTTCTCCTTAAATCTTGTACAAATGTACTGAATCACGTGGGGATTGTGAAGGACCACCGCGTGTGTGATTAAAAATGGTGTCTGCTGCATAACGAGCCACCCAGTCGGACCCCGCCTTGGTGCAGCAAAAAGCATGCAGATGCCCTTCTCTTTCCGTAGCAACCTCTAATTCTGGCACCTTCTTACACATCTGCATGGTCAACATATAAACTCAGCTACAGTTTCACAAGCATATGTTCTATTGGACAACATACGGTATCTACTAAATTGAAGATACATAGGTTATTAATGCCTTGAGAGGATGAAAGAATCTGAAACCTCATCAAGAAGTGACAGAGGTCCCCAGTGATCATCGATACCGAATAGAAACGACGTCTTCGTCTGGTTTTGCTTCAAGAAGTTCCAGTCGGGCTCTGGAGACAACTACACAACACAGTGGGAAAGTTCATATGTCAGTTATCACTTACCTTCTCGAAGGCCACATATTTAAGTGGACGATATTTGGTATCGAGAATCTTACCGATGCAAACTCTGTTCTCCCCATATATAAGAAATTCTGTACAACATTTTTCTGCACGTTCCAACATGCATGTTTCAAGTTAACACTTCAAGAACGAAGAAGCCATTTGGTTTTCAAGAGTTTGCCTGAAATCGTTACTTCTTCATATTTGTATGTTTGTGATGCAAGACATGCCATGCTCTACAGTCAAGCTGACGACCGCAAAAAGAATGTGAAAAAGGATAGTTAAGGACAGAAAAATGAATTCGACGACAACGTGGTGTAGCAGGCGGAGTACTTGAATGCATGGATGCTTTTCTATTGAAACTGTAAATGTATTTTAAGGATTTCTTTATCATCGTTTCTAGGAGTACCTGCAACATGTATCGGCACGTCACGTCGATAGCAAGTGGATCCCATACACGGCCAAGCAGCACTTTGACTAAGAGTCGAGAGATGTGATTGGGAAGCCGCCCCACAAGATCTGCAAACGTGCTAATAAGAGTACAAAGTGCTGGGGACCTGCTCGTACATGAAAATATCACTTGTCAGTTACTATCATGGTACTGAAAAGTGCCATAATCAACAGGCGCAACGAGCTTACCCAACCACTTTTCCCAAAACGCCCTGAAACTTCGATTGCTTATTTAGCGTCAAAAAAGGATAAAGTCCAGAAACATGCACTACCTGCACACCACGTTAACCCTCAATACCAAATTTCTCAATACTATAAGGTTTGTTAAGTTCCTGACTTGGAAGGCTAGTTGTCTGAACGAGCGAGGTACAGGAACAGCAGAACTCAAAACGACATATGGAATTGTAGGAAGGAGAAGATACTACAAGACTGATCATGGAAATGCACTAAGATATCCCTCAATCGATGATCTCAAAAGTTTCTGAAAAAAAGAACAAGCAATGAGCTGCTGTGAACAGAACCACTGCCCACCTGCGAAGGAAATTTCTTGAGCATTTCCAAAGCAATGTAAGCTCCGATCGAGTGACCCACCTGTGCAGCACAACAAGAACGAACTTCAGGCTCTTAACTGAACAGTAATATCTAACTTTTTCTGAAACTTCTAGACGTAATCTTTGAGTGAATATACCTGATAAGATAATGGATGAATTTATTGATCATAAACAGGGAACTGATTTTTGGTAGCAACCAATGTTATCATTATACTGAGAAATGAGCATTGCACATGTCGGTACAAATATACAGAATTGGAAAAGTGACGATACAAGCTACCGAATTGACAATTGCGTAAAACATAAAACGGCTTATTTTTGAAGAGTCGGTGAAAGGACGTACCAGCACAAGTGGGAGGTCGGGTGATTCTAGAAGTAGTCTTTCCCTCACATATTGAACCTGCTCAATCCCCGGCCTCTTAATTACTCACAGGATTTTTGTCGGCAACTACCAACCTGACGAAAATTACAACACTGGATATTGGTACATCACTAACAAATGTAACCAACGATTGCCATTCAAACCTTAGAAGGTCTATTCAACATAACAGAGCATGACAGTAAAGGAGTTCGAGAACCACCTTATGATCTATTTGATCCTGCAAAGAGAACGTCTGCCCAAGCTCCCAATTCTGCAACCATCAAAGAACGGACACAAGTTACTTATTTTCCACCGGCAATCACACGAATGAGAAACCAAAAAGCACGAAATCTGGTGAAAATCGAACCTTCATCATGTGTGCAATGTGGCTGATTGCTGCAAAAATAACACATTGCATCAGTAGCCAGTAATTCTACACGAAGCCTGAACCACCTCTAAGTGACAACATCTTTTATTGTGATGCTGAATCAAGCATCATCAAGTGAAGGATAAATGTAAGAAAAGGTGTACCCGTAACTGAGGCTTGGCAATTAAGGTTATCGAACAGAGCTTCCAGAAACTCTTTGTAGTAGGCCACGACTCCTTAAACAGAAGCTCAAAACAGCACGTCAGTATCCCGTTTCCTATACTCATCCTTGTTAAAGTCACATCATATTATCACTATTCACAATCCCTTTGAAAATTGCGTGAGACATTCACCTATGAGGATGATGAACTTTCTCTTGTACCCATTGTGCTATTAGGCTACACAAATCACACTCCTAAAAATATTAAGAATGTCACTTCAGATACATCTAAAGGTTACTGAGAGGCTTGATCAATGTCTGAGGCAGACCTGGGTTTCCAGGGATAAACAAAACGTGGAAAGTCGGCTTCTCTGCACGCAATTCCAGAAACTCCGTTGCATGTCTGCTCAATCAAAAAGAAACCACTCAATATTCGACATCAACCAATCCGATTCGATGATATGACACAGTTTTTTTATGCTGAGTTTTCTAAATGCCTCGTCTTAGTCATGGAGAGTAGAATGCGTGCCTTACTTCAAAACCAAAATGACTACAGAACAACTGATGGGCGAAGCCGCTACTTAGGGTTGCCAGAAGACAACCATAGCAACAATACAAAGACTCAAAACTGTGCACATGCAGATCCACGAACCCGCCAATTCTATCGACACGGAAGGATGCACGGGAGGACGACACTGCAGGCAGCCCCATCGTTGCAGTGGCTTGAACCTTCAACCTGCTCCGCGTCAACTGCAATTGCACATGAAAAACTCAGTCATTCCCACTGCTTCCCAATCATGTCCTTTCTCAAAATTCTAATCGCGTGCTCAGAATCCATATAACAATGGTGTCCCAAGACCAACAACTTTCAAACGAGATGCTCATAATCGAACTGCAATAGGAAAGAACGGCAAACAAGAAACTCCAACAAAAGACTTATTATTAATTTCTACATTCTCTGGAAATCTGCTCCAAGGAAGGGAGAACAAAGAATTGTGGGTACAATGACACACGTTGTGAGTGAACGATGTCGGGAAGGGGCGATGAAGATTACGAAAAACGATTGATCGAGAGCACGGATTCATGGAATTGAAGACCGATTGTTGGGTGTAATGCACAGGGCAAAGATGGAAGGGAGACAAACCACACCGTAGAAGATTGATGAAGATGCTCGTTTAAAAGGGAATGGCTGCGGAGAAATTTGTGCAGCGTCCACCAACATGCTGCTGCCACCGATCGCCCTGTCGCGCAATGAGAAGCGAAGTCGGGGCCCATTGCGTTGCCGGAGCTGGCGTCCAGGCTTGGTGCCGAGCCTGGAGGTGAGGCTCGCATGTGATCCACTTGGCGTTTCCTCCTCTCTCTCACTCTTTATACTTTGGGCATGAGCATATTCATTAGTGTCCAATTTGGATCAATTTTTATCCTTTTTTGCGGCTATACTTGTCAAAAGTTTTTGACTTGTGCACAAATTTGAGTCATTGGGAAGTTTGCACTTATTTGAAGACTCAAAATTTGGACAAGATAAGGTTTTTATATTGGAACTATGGATCAGTCTAGGAAAGTATATTTTATGGGCTTGAGAGAGTTATGTGGAACTGGACTAGTACCTTGAAGAAACTTTAGCTGGCTATGTGTAAGTTTGTGTAGGGTATTGCCTCACTAGAATGAGTATCCCTTTATTATGTCACCAAGCTTAGGCAAACTCTGATCGCCTTTGAGGAAGGTTTCTTTAACTTCAGAGATGACACTAGTTGAACAAAAAATATTGTATATGAGAATTGAGATACTATCCTATAATCTCACTGTTCTATACTTTGTACTTTATTTAGGTGTAGAGGTGGTAGTTATAGTTTCTTTACTATAAAAAAGGTGGTGTGAGTAAACTAAAGCCAATAAGGGGTGTGTAATAAAACCTTTTTTGGCAACTTATACCAACCATAAGGGGTGTGCCTGTGTTTGGCCAACAAGATGGTTCCTTAAAGCCTTTGGGCTTTGTGATAGGAATATTGGGATTTCCATTTTAGAATCCCCAAGTTTTGGAGATTTGAGTTGGGAAATGCGGCCTACGACCCCTTTCTACCCTATAGAGCCTCTCATTCAAATTCTAAAACGTAACATTTACAAAGAAGGGCAACCATTACCCTCTGTTTGTGACCATCTAATCCCACCACAAGTGGAAATTGCAAATATTGCCAAAATTTTATTAGTGATTTTGACTAGTGCAACTTGAGAAAATTTCTAAATGACTCCACATGAAATTAAATGCAAGATGTAGTAGCAAAACAAAACCTCAACATTGGGGGATTTTTGACCCATTTTTCAAATTTCTACTACTCTTATAAATCAAGCAAGTATGTAAGTGAAATTGCACTAATAACTACTTGTGTTTGCACAGTTACCAATGCTTAACGTGATGTTATGCCCTCCCTTTCAAGCATACATGGAAAGTATCACTTTGGTATTTGGCTTCCCTCCAAGCATACATGGTGAATATTACTCTTATTCTTTGGGCTCATGCTCAACGCAATTGATGACCTCACGTTATAGAAAAACATTACACAAAGTACTAATATTACATAGAAAATTACATAAAATTTTCTTTTCCACATGTTTCATATCTCATTAAAATTCACATTCAAAGATCTTCTTGATTATTCCAAGCCCATAAAAAGACAAAAGACTGTAGATGTGGTATTATGACAAGCTCTATCACAATCATTTTAAGATTCACCTTCAAATGACTTGACGTAAGAGGTACAAGCAAGCTTGTCATGTGGGTAGATCATCAAGAGTAGGTCGAAGAGACACTTTATTTACGCCAACCCTTACGGGTATGGTGTTCTTCTTCTTCTACAAGCCAGCAACCTTAGCAAAGATGTGCTTAAATGACAATAGAGCATTCTGCACAGAAACTGAGATGTGATATTAGAGAGGGACAATGGTGCGCTTTTACAGACAAACTATGTTATGTGAGGTCTTGTTTCGAGTGTCCATTAGGGTTTAGGGGTGCAATAGTAACAATCCACCTCAAACGGAGCTGATCACAATTCTTGCACAACTGAATCAGTCTTCACCAAAGAGAGCATTGCAATTGCAATTGCAGTTGAAGGTCATCGGATCGATCAGAAAGGAGCGCAATCCGCACGGCTTTGTTTTTGTTTTGCTGTCCATGAGATGCGCATTTGGTGAATTGAGGGAGGCAAGCCATGCCTCGCGTGCGGGTAGTTTCCCGCAACTTCATGGAGATGGTGGCTGCATTGCCGGCGGCCAAGCTGGATTTGCTTTACGACCGTCATTGGACCTGCCAAGCCGTTTTACGGTATCATTCATCATTCATCCCTCCCTCCCCGCTTTGAATCCAAGCTTTTCTTCAATCTCTTGATCAGCATCTCTTCTATCAGTAAATTATGTTGAAAAATAGTCACAATTAAGCAGGAGAGTCCATTTTCCGGCAGTCCTGATTGAATCGCCTTCGCATTTGCAATTCCAGAGACGCATAATTCAGTGTTAGCATTGGTATGGCATCCAATGAACTGTGGCGTTCATTTTAGGTTGGATTTTGAAGCTAGAATGAACGCCACAGTTCATTTGACGCAATACAGTGCAATTGTTACTGTAATTTTGAGCTCGACATGAACATGCCCTAAATGCTACTGCCCTAATTCAGAATGTGTGCGAGGTATCCGCTTCCGTGAGCGTTTTGAGCCTGTTTGTGAATTTATGCGCTCTTGTATTTATTTGAATTTCCCCTAGTTATTCGGCTGTTGTCTTAGATCGTCTTGTCGGTGTGTTTAAAATGGATAGAGGGCTTATAGATTTGCGGAATGCCTGATGTTTGTACGCGATCAGGTCACTGCCTCCTTTGGGGAAGCTGTATGTCATGCGTCTTCTGTACATCGAAAATCCCGTTTCCGTCAAGTCGTTGCAAGAATGGGCTCAACCGGATGCTCTTACCAAGCATCAAGTAGCAATAGACCGGCTGGAGCAGTTGCGAGTTATCTTGCCTGAAAGGTTACACTCCTATGAGCTCTTTCTTTGCTCTTAGTTTTCAGTTTTAGCGGAAGGGGTTTGTTGCAATTTATTTTTTGATTTGATTGCTCATTGTAATTTGAAGAACTGGAGTGAGGAGCATCGATTTTTGACAGTCGACCTTTTTTACGACAGGAAGAAAGAAGTGTGCTATAGGATGAACCCCAAATTGCAGAAACAACTTCGGCAAGCATTAAGTACTGGGTAAGTTTTCGTAGCTCCATCCCTTCAGATGTTGTACTAATGTTTATTGGCAATTGGAGTTATCTGATTTCAACATTGGTATAATTCTTACAGTGGTGGGCCTCCAAGAGACGTTGTGTCGGGAAGCATTGCCGCTAGAATACCTAGTCCTGCGGATCTCGATAACTATGCTATGAAACAATGGGAGGTACGCCTTTTCTCAAGTGAACTTAACTTCATGATGTTCTTGTAAAATGGCATTCACAAACCCGGAGGATGGATCTATAAATCCAGCAGGTCGTCACTGTTTGTCATTATAGTCTCGCAGGATTCTGATTTCAGAAGTATTGTTTTTCTGCCGTAGTGGTCAGCAGATTTTGGAATAATTTGATAATACACACAAGTTTATGGAAGCTGATGCCAGACTCTTTGTTTTGCAGTCAGTGCTTCTGCAACTTGTAGGTTGTGCTACGGATGGTCCTACGGGTCCTCGAAATCCTTTCATCGTTAAAGTCTTTCAAAGAGCAGGGCTTTTAACCCCGTCTAGTAAGTAAGTGTTCTTTTAACGGTCTACTCATAATTTCAACAATGCTGCCCCTCTTTGCTTAAAGCTTGGCTTAAAATTTCAAATGGTTAAAAAAAATTATCCTTCTCTGAACGAGATCTGAAGAAGAGACCTCTAGCTGATTGCAATTGAAATACTAATACTACAAGTAAGTAGTAGTGGTAGGGGAGTTCATTCTATGCATAAGGTGAATACGTTTCTTCGTAGGAGATGTTCGAGTGTTAAGCAAAGGGACCTCACCCCCGCAGATGCTTATGCTGCTGTCTGTTTACGACGTTACAAAATCAGGCCTAGAGTTTGAAATTGCAGAATGCTTATGACCGACCAATGAACTGGTTGATACATGGGTACTGCTCTTCAGAGAAAACGAGTCGCCTTCAATTACCGACCTGGGCTTTCAATTCTTGGTAAGATAAGCGCTATTCGAAAAATTTACTGCATATATTGAGCTTCTCATAGAGGAAGATGGGTTGAATGTTTTACAATTGACACTCATCAACTGTAACTTGGCAGCTGATGGATACAAATTCGCAGCTGTGGCAACTTGTGCGGGAGTATGTTAGTACGGCCGAGGTACTCTTTCTGTACAGTGTCTCTGGTTTCATTCATTCTATCATCCTCTACATTAGTTGGGCTCCGCATCCGTCACTCAGTCCTTTACAATGGTTCTGGAATCACTCTAACCTACTTCTGTGTGTTGACAGGACCGAGGGACAGATAGCGGCGAGCTTATAGGCTTTCTACTCGAGCTTGGCTTTCATGTCGTGGGAGAAGTAAGATTCTGTAGTATCCTCTACTTGTACACCTTAGATTCCTTTGCATTAGTGTATGCATAATCATCAATTCCCATGTCTTGTATTGCCCCATCTGGTTCTTGTATCAGTTGTTCAAGAGTCATAGCTGCTGACACCAGCACACTTTCTGAAATTTGCAGGCATACGGTGTGGACTCTTTGTCCCCTGCTCTCCAGAAAGTGTTGGAGGAGCTTTCAGCCTTGGGGCTTGTCCAGTTGCAAAAGGTTTGCTATCCTACGATGTTCTGGCACATAGTGGTCGAGGTCGTGTCTCAGCTCATATACTTTGACCTCGAGTAGTGCGGTTGTGAATCTGTAAGATGAGGTGTCTGATTGCCTGACTATGTGGAAGTTTATCTTTCAACTCACTCTGCACTCTTCACCTTGAACACTTTTGGGCTCTTCTACGTGGCATATGATCTTGGAGATAAGAATCAGTAATTCCCAAATCTGTCTATGGATGAAGAGTCGTTCGTGGTTGTACATTCTGCACTTTAAGTATATGCTCTTGCGTTGTTCTTTGACAGGGGATGAAGGAGAGCTGGTATATACCCACCAAGCTTGCTTCAAATCTCTCCGCAAGTCTTTCGGAATCATCAGATTGGCAGCCTTCGGAGGTATTGTTGTCAGCTGTCTGTGAAGGTTGAAACCTTTGGTGCTTAGTTCGTGAACTCATCACGTTTATGGGAGTACTTCGTGATCACTGGCATTGCTAGGCCACTTTCACGTACTGTTTTCTTCTTTCAGTCTCATCAAGAGTCGAAACTTGCGAAGCGTGCTTTCTGTTCAGCTTAATCTGCATTAGTGGACATGCCAATGGTTGGACTTAAAAGTGTAGTTGAACTTGTATCATATTTTTTCCCGTCATTTTTCTCCTTGTTAGAATTGCATCGGAGTTCGAAGTGCTTTGTAGGATATGTGGTTCAATCTTAGCTGTTTCTTCTGGACGAATAACCTTGCACTTAAATGGAATCAGGGATTTGTGGTGGTCGAGACAAATTTCAAAGTTTACGCTTACACTTCGTCGAAGCTACAGACTGAAATCTTACGCTGTTTTTCACGGTTTCTCCCTTCACCTCTGTGAATTCAGCTCAGAATGATTAGAATAGAGTTCAGAATGATTAGGAATGAATTAGTCAACCATTGTGATGCGTGACTCACTAATTAATATTGAGAAGTCCACAAGGCTACTCCTACTCTTTATATGTATGGAAATAATACTGATTCTAATGTAAGGCCGTCTGTACGTTAGGTTGGAATACCAGTTGCCTAATTTGGTTGTAGCAGCACTTACCAAAGAGAGCGTCAACACTGCTCTAGCCAGTGGGATATCCGCAGAACAGGTTCTTCTCGAATCACTGATATATCGATGTGAAGATCTGCTTGAACTTGTTTTCAATGATGTGGATCTAATGTGTTCTAACATTTCTCTTAGTACCTAAGTCGTTATGCTCTTTTCCCTTTTCAGATCATCTCATTTCTTCGCAAGCATGCACATCCTCATGTTGCGCAAAGGATCCCCGTTGTCCCTGAAACTGTTTCCGATCAGGTCGTCACCTTTCCATTCACCTCAGTATATTATCTGTCCAGAACTGATGATTAATTTTGTATCTGATCAAGTATAGTCATATCTTTACCTTTCTCTCCTCAATCCAATTTATTAATCAATAGTCATATCTTTTCGTGTTCAGAAACTGTTCTAACATAAAAGCTTTTGTGGTCAATTGACAGCTGCGCTTATGGGAAACTGACCGAAATAGGGTTGAGCTGGAGCCTGCTTATTTTTACGACGACTTTCCTACAGTGGTAAGTAATGTCGTCCTGTATCTGACAGAAAACTCCTTGGATTGCTCAATTGTAAATAAAGGCCGTGTGGGGGAAGCAGTTTACTTAATTTTGTAACAAGATGGAGGAGAAGAGGTGGCTTAAGATTTACATCATTTTATGAACGGCGTTGTAGTGCAACATCGTCGGCTAACAGCTAATGCGCTTCTTTACATGGTCTCTGACAGAATATATACGAGGCTGTGGTTCAACATGCGCGAGAGCTCGGTGGACTTCTTTTTGAGGATGCGTCGAATAAGAGGCTTGTTGTACGAGCAGATTTACATGAAGATATGCGGCAATTTATTCGTAAGCAGAGCAATGCCGCACCAGCACAACGAAGATGACACTCTTACTCATGTCCACTGTTGCATTGGACATTCGTTAAGCTTTCCGAACTTGTGAATGGGAGAGTGGTATTACTCACCAATGAAGTTCAATTGCATAACATTCTGATATCACGTTCGTTGAGTGACCTGGTAAGGTGATCATGTTGGGTAATAGATCAATTCTAACCTAGGACGTTGAGATGATCACGGACCTTGCCATATTGACAAGATCTTTATCTCATCACTCTTGGTTGGTGTTGGACGCAAGTGCTCCAAGCATGGTTAAATGTTTATGTCACTGCACTATTGATCTTTGAAAGTGGCTGTCCATTCAAATTGGTGTCCTTCTCCGCTTAAGAGATTGCATACCACACAATGGTTTCACTAAATACAGTCTGCTCTAAAGGAACTTTCTCAAATTCAAAGTTATTCTTTAACTGTATCCTATGATCTTTTTCAGGTTTTTGATGTAGTCTGGGCTGATGTTATGCGGCTTTATTTGGAAATAAGGGAATTGATGAATTCTCATTTGCATTTATATTCGATCACAAAAGCATAGCATTTATCAGTTTTTTGGTGTAGTTGGGCTTATCGTATGCGTTTTCAATCGGAGATATGGGGTTTGGAGGATTCTCATTTGTATCAGGATCTGATCACAAAGGATAGCATTGGAATGGATAATTTTGTTCGGAGTTGGCCAGGGGTTTTGAGAAGAAAAGGACTACCTCTTACCAATTTTCTAACTTATTGACTGTTATTTTATTGATTGACCTTAAAACGGTTGATTGGGCTTGTAGGGGTCCACCCCTAAAGTTGACTTGTCTCACAACTGCTAGAAAGTCTCATAATTGACAAAAACTATCCTCTTATGATGCAAGGTGAAAATTTTCAAATTTTGACAAGTTTTTATGTATGTAGCCGTAGGATCTAGTGCTTAACTTGTATTTGTATATGCATATCAAATTTCAAATTCAAATTTTTTTACCAATTGTGAGATCGTAATGTTCAAATTTGGAGGAAAAGTTATTTTCGGTTGTTGTGCAAAGGGTGACTCATTTTTTGAGGGCCAAAATAACCATGTTTGATAGAAAATTTAATATGAGGCTCTTCGTATTCATGTTCCTTTTTGGTGAGCTATTTAATTTTTACCTACATGCGACTTACAAAACCTAAAGAATTGGTTGAAATTCACATGGAGGTGTGCTAAAATTCGAATAGAAAGGTCAGCCTTTGACAGTAAAATTGGCAAGTGAGAAATAATTGGACGGAAAATCCGAACGGTAAGATTATGCTTTAAACCTAATTTACATGTCCATAATACAAAAAAATTATGCCTTGTACCTAATTTACATGTACAAAAAAACAAAAAACTTGAAGAAAGGTAGAATCTCAATTTTTGGTGAATTTTTGACGTTTCTCTGCTTTAATTCATTTTGGGCGGATTTTGAGAATAAATGAGCATATACCTTGGTTTGGGAAGTTTTGGGCAGATTTTGAATAGTGTTTTCAAACTCTGAGTAAGTGCAAAGTCCTTTTACTATATGAGGAATTTTGAAGCATGAAACGAATTTTCGGAATGGTATGAAAAAACTCTACAACTTGGAAAAGGTTTCAAATTCATACGAGCTAAATTCAGAAAGAGAGGCTGACCAAAGACAAAACGGATACACCCCAATCGATGGTAAAGGTTAAAGTAAGTTTACCTTTTGACATATCTAAAATGTTTTTATCAAGATCGTAAGCTTTGACCACCTAGTATCGTGCGAGGAGCTTAACCAAACATTTAAGTGTATTTGGCAGTCATCCACATATCATGATATTTCACCCAAATGATCAAAATATAAGCAAAATCACAATATTCCGTGAGTGACCATCCATTTGGCAACCGTTCATTTTTATGATAAGAAATATCATGATATTCCCAAAGTCAAGGTTTTGTATGAAAAGTCTATATTTCCAAAATCACAATACTATATTGTCCTTGACCATCCGTTTGTCAACCCTTCATTATGATGATGAAAACGATCATGATATCTTCAAAAAATCAGGATTTTGTATGGAAAATCAAGATGTTCCCAAAATTGCAACTTTCACTAGTGACCACTAGTTTATGTTTGACAACCCAATATTATCATGATAATGAATACATGATATTCCGAAATTCATGAATTTACATAGGAAATGAAAATGGAGGTTTGAACCTCAATATTTGAGCCCTTCAACCTCATTATTTCTTCTTCCCCCTCCTTTGCCTTTGTCCTTTGTTCTACCTTGCTGGCCTTGCCCTCGCCCCCCATACTCCCCACCATGTCTACCCTTCATATTCTCATAATCATGGTATGTGGAAATCACAATAATATTGAGTACAAATGAAGATCGTCTAAATATCACAATATTTTCTTATCAGGTTGCCAAACGTAATCTTAATCTTTTCCGATCTTTGTTAAATTTACTAGCCACGCAAAAATCACCCGAAAGCCACCTAGATCATAATGTCACAAAATAAAAAACAAAATACCTGCCTCAAATAATAGACATGTGTGTACCTGCGACGTTGCTACACTCATGAAAAGAATTTCAAGTATTTTTGAGGCCTTATATTCTTTGAAATTCAACGTTTTGGGATCCATCGACCCGTTTCGCCATCCGATTGTTCTCCACAACTCTAAAAAAAATTTTAAAAAAAAAAAGTGCTCTAAACAAAACCTCATGCGCCCTATCCGACTAGCGGTGCTTGAGATCATAATGTCACGTTCAAAACAAAACAAACAAACAAAACAAAACAAACAAACAAAACAAAACAAACAAACAAAACAAAACAAACAAACAAAACAATACAAAACAAACAACCTGCCTTAAATAATAGATTACAAAATAACAATCTCAAAAAGAGGTATTAAAGGACCTTTTAGATAGAAAGTTAAGGTTTACATGGCCTGATGAAGGAGGGCAAAAATCCTATCAACCTCATTAGTCCATTTCTTGTAGTTTGAAAAATGAACCAATCATTTTCTCTCCATCGGTTCCATGGTTCAAACGTCACCCAATCACCCAACCACCCGATGACTAGACCGATTGCCCAACGGATCACCCGATCATCCAATCAAGGTCTCATGGTACGGCTTGATTCTCCATGTAAAGTGCCCCATGATCTCAAAAGCCACCCAAGAGTCACCTAAACCAACTAGGTGTGTTGCCTTACAGTGCTCTTATATACAAGCTCTTCAAGCTTGTTCTCCACACTTATTAATGTTACACTTTCTTGTATAAGACATCTTCGTGTCTTCCCATCTCATTGCAAAGTTGTTGTTAGTGTTCACATAGATTGCAAAGAGAACATTGTTGACGGTTAGCTATGGCAAGTGCAAGGTACGTACTGATCTCTGTCCATTTCTTTTTCTTTTGAGCAAGAACGCTTCGTTTTGATGTTGAGATGAATTGGAGTCGATGCTCACCGGATTGAAATGGGTCTGCATGCAAGCAGGGGGCTGCTTCTGGTGGCGCTAGTGGTGGTCAGCAGTTTTGGCTTCATCAACCTGGTGGTTGCTGCGGATCGAGGCAGCGTAAGCGTACGGATAGATTTGTACGAAGAAGCATCGACAACCTCACGCGGAAAGACGTTTCTCATGAAAACGGAGTTCTTCTCGGTGAATTGCCAGAAACAAGGCAACCCTGGCACTTGGTACTACGTGGTCCTTGAAAACGGGGGCGTCGATGGCTACGTTCCTCAGGCTAATGTGCAGTGTGGAGGTGGCGCCTGCAATGTTCCCGAAATTTGTCCATTCTAAGATTCAGTAGCAGCCAAGAGCCGGCATCTATGCACTGAAAGCTTGATCTGGCTATGAAAGCGTCCGCCATATTAATAAACATGTGCACGTGCAAATGTGGAGGGTTCTAGTATAATAAAAGAGTGTTTAAGTGACTGTTGCGTTTTCCATATATCATCTGTTTACATTGCAAATTTTAAAGTAGTTGGTATTGTAAGATTCATGGCTTGGATTCAAGGTTATTTACTTGCACAAAAGGATACAAAATTTGCCTTTTTGTAAAATGAAATGTATGTTGTTGGAAGATAATCACAAGTCACCCTAACATGTGCCTTTTGTCAATTAAGAAAGATTATTTTTTGTCAGATACTACTAAGTACTCTAAAGGGTATTCATTTTTTTCATTGAGAACTTGAGATTTAAACAAAATAGGTGAGATTCATTATTGGCTATTCTTCACGTGTAGACTTCGACGAAGGGGACTGTGTATTCAGGGCCCCGTTCGTCGAAGTCCTCATCAGTCCCTCTTCGACTGGTAGAGCAGCATGTACATCGTCAACACTCATGACCACTCCATGTGCCATGGTTGGGGGATGAGTGGCAAGTACCTCGCGGTTGCATTTGGGAGTAGGCCTCGATGATGTGAAGCATTTCCGATCAGAGAATTTCCGATGTGGGCATGGCCATCTCTGAGAACGAGAGCACGAGGCCACTCGTCTGCTACGTGGATCTTTGCGGAGAACCACCGTCTACTCGGGTTGGCTCCTAGTTTTTGCAAATAAAACCCTGTTCGACTTGACGAGGGAAGGCAAATGAGTTAACTGAATAAGGCATGCAGCAATCGAAGTTCACGAGAGTGAATCCGTATACGCAGAATCCAAGTCTCAACTTTAGACCTCTAAGGTCCCCATCCACTCTCAGCACTGAACAACGACTTCCTACGTACTGAGATGAAGGTCGTACCTTCTGCAGGATATCCGCAAGCACCTTCTTTTCGGTCTTAGACAGAAAAAAAGGGTGCTTTTGGTAGAATCATCGATCCTGGTCTCCTCTCCGGTAGTGGGTGCCGATGTGGCCGAATTCTGGGCTTCCTGTAGGTCTAGCCGCAAGCAGACGATCAGGGGAGTGTGACTAGCACGAGATCGTCTGCTTGTCAAACTCCCCTGCGATGGATTGTCGTGGCCGTCCAATGTGGCGACTGGCAGATGAGACAACATGTTACCTCCGCCAATTCAGGGCAAAACAACACACACCCATTCTTACAAGCATGGATCAGAGTGTACGTGTTGATTTTCTTTTTTGGAAGGCCATTAGAAAGGCTAAACAAAAGCAAACATGGATATTACCTATTTTGTTTGGATCTCAACTTCTCAACACACAATTGATACGCCTTCTAGAATACTAGTAATCAAGCATAAACACAACTTCATGTTACTTGACAAAGAACACACACATCATAGTGATGGTGACATTTTTCAACAAAAAGACATTTTTTGTTATAGAAGACAAGCTTTCTAAGTTTCTTTCCTATCTAGCAAATACTTTACCCTAAATGTACATGGAACATGCGACACCTACCACTAAAAATCCGCAAACAATGTAATCAATGCAATGCAAACACTGCATTGGATATGGAAAACGCAACATCCACTTTAACAATACTTTATTACACTTCGATCGAAGTCAAAGACAGGAGTGCAATCCTCCGCATTCACATGTGCACATGCTTAGATGATAACACGACGGACGCCCTCATGGCCAGATCGAGCTCGGCTCTGGCTACTGAATCTTAGAATGGACAAATCTCGGGAACATTGCATCCGCTGACTCCACATTTCACAGAAACCTGTGGAAGGTAGCCGCTCATGCCCCCGCTTTGCATGAGGACGTAGTACCATGTGCCAGGGTTGCCTTGTTTCTGGCAATTCACGGAGAAGTACTAGTTCGGCTGGAGAACCATCTTCTGGTGTGAGCTATACGATGGTCCTTCGTACAAGGGTGTCGGTGTGATTACGCTGCCTTGATCCCTGGCCATCACCACGTTGATGAAGCAAAAACTGCTCGCCATCACCACTAGTGCCACCACAACGAGCCCCCTGCATTGCATGGCAACCCATTCCATTCCCGTGAGCATTCCTCACCAAGTCGATGTTAACTTACAGGAAAGCGTTCTTGCTCAAGCATGGAAGCTACCTTTCACTCTCGGTGTCAATCCAGCATTCAGTCTTAAGCATTCTTGCACAATCATGAAAGCTTCCGTTTACTCTCGGTGTCAATTCAGCGATCACACTGCTTGCTCGTGGAGAAGATGCTATAGAAAAAGAAATAGAGGCAGAATGATCAAGTCGGAGGTGAATGCATACCTTACACTTGCCATAGCGCCCTGTCAACAATTGCCTCCTTGCAATCCTGGGTGACCAACACTAAGATAGAACAACTCTATGAGGAGATGAGAAGACAAGAAGACAAGTTATGCACAAGAAATTGCAACTCACACTATTGCGAAGGGTAATGCGAAGAGTAAGCTTGAGGGGCACGTATTTATAGGAAAATGGAGTGGAGTGAGGCAAAACATCTAGAGGGTTCCCGTTGACCGTGAAATTTGTCAAAGGTCAATCAAGATTAGACAAAATTTCTCGAGCCACACATCTAGAAGGTCAAATAGGAGCTGTAGAGATTTTGTGTTGTTACACATGTGGACGGTTCACAATAACCATGGAATCACTGAAAGGTCATCTGAAACAAACTTGAAAGGTTGTTATGAACTATAAGAAAAACTCAACTTTATTTATGGGGTCATGAAAAGGTAAATATGTTCTGAAACCAATCATAGTTATCAGTTTTCATGTTTTCTATAATTTGATAGGTCTTTTAAAAGAACTAATTATTTATTTTTAGGAAGAGTGAACAACAACCAAGAAGCGACCCTCAATGACTATTATTTTCATTTAGCTCCTTATACATATACAAGTGACATTTACACCTTTCTAACTCTTAGTAATTTTTATATGGTATTGGGTATATGGGGATGCTATATATTTAATTCTTAAATTCAACTTTGTTTAGGTTAAGTTGGTGCTTCAAAACTCCACATGAAAGATGTCTTCCTCTCTTTGAATCTAAGAGCTTACAAAGAAATCACCCCAAAAAGCGTAAAAAACGGTTTTGTGGTTGGTGCAAATCTTTGAAAAGTTTTCACATGTAAGTTAGAAAGGTTTTTTTTTTTTTTTTTAAGAAAATGATGAATCACTTTCAAATGCATCATAAAACTTTACTTGAGGTTGCATATTACTCCCTATGTTCCATAATGTCTTATCAATATTACAAACCTCTTGGAATTAAGCTCAATTTTTATAAATAAAAAACCTATCTAGTTGAATAGCTAGCTCCCTCTAAGAGTGATACATAATTTGATAACGTTTCCTTCACTAATTATAGACTTTTGTCGTGCAAAGGACAAAATTTACAGCTCAAAAATAACTCGCCCTAATCTCAATCGATGATAGCGAAATTTGAACCTTCAATATTTTGGCGTGAAACCCTTCCCTCAAGGATTGACCCTTTTTATTGCCCATTGCATGGGGGTAACCTTGGCATTTTAGCTAATAATCTCAAATCCCGGTTAGGGTGGAGTTTTAAGTGGCTATTCTTGGCTAAACCTTATTCATAACAATTTAGTGATATAGCTAATTAGTGAATGCTAAATCAAGTGGTTTTGTTTTATTACTATTCTAACTTGTCCCCATCTACTAGTTACTTCTGTAAGTTTTAGCTTGAGAGTGATTAGAAGAGGATTAGGCCTCTTGATAGATGGTAATTAGAAATGTACTAATGGATGAAACTTGGAACTAATAGACGGATGTAGTTTTTTCAGTTAAGGAGAGTGTTTGGGCCGTTAGGACTCTCTCTCTTATGTGTGTGAGCTTAGATGCTTTTAGGATTGTAGTTAACGAAGATTGGGTATTTCGACATGACATGGGAAAACATGGAAGTAAGATATGTGGAATTGTTGTATGTGGGTGTGAATGTTGGTAGGTTAAAGTAGAAGATAGGAGAGTAGGAGTTTCCACCTTAAGAGTTGGTTGCTCACTTTGAAGAGCTATGACGTTCAACTCAAGGTAAATCAGAGTGTGTTTTCGGAGAAGAAGAGCGTCCTCAAGCGAGCATTCTAACAAGCCCAAGTTTGTGGTCATGGGAGGGTGAATGAGGGAGATATGGCGATTCTTGTGAGAAGACTTCATCAACTTTCATATTTTATTATTACATGACTTGCTTATTTTTAAAAAAAGTTGAAGGTTGTTGTTCGCGTGTGAAAAAGGGAGTGAGATTTCAAATCTAAATGAAATTCTCTACATTGCATTCAGTCTTCACTCATCTTGTTTCCAATGAAATATTTAAGTTTTTAAAAGTTTATTGGTTCTAGTGCTAAGAACTCTTTAAAGAGCTTTTGTATTATCAACCACAAAATGGTCCCAACGATTGGGGCTTAAATACCCAATATCAATGTTTCTTGAGCTTTGACTCCTAAATGGTTTCACTCATTGGTAGAGAAAATAAAAAATTCTCAAAAAAAGTGTCATAAATGGAAACAAAGGCAAATTATTCACATTTCTAATTGTACAATCTTGTAATTAACATATAGGAGATCATGTGGGCCAAATTTTGAGTCATGAAGCATGATAGATTGCAAGATCGTAACGTATTAGTCCTCAAAAAACATCAAAAAATCACATCATAATCACTTTGAAGTGAAAATGTTACCGATAGAATCATTGCAATAATAAAACCACCAACTACAAAGATGTTTACTTTTATCTCAATAACATCCTTGAACAAAAAAAATCTATAAGAGAAATTACTTTGCACAAATAATGACCATGCAATGGTGAAAACCACCAAAAATTGTATAAAGGAAAAATAGTTCATACTTAACCCTTTGCACTGATATCTATGCCTTATCTTCGATACATTTGATTTTTTCTAGGTTTCTACATCTAAAACTAGACTTTAAATCAAATTAAAGTTCAAAAAAATAAACTCAAAATCCAACTGTAGATGAAGGAGATATAGCTCCTCAAAAATCATCCATTTATTCACTTTCTTTCAAGATAGAAACATCGTTGCAAATCCTATACCAAGAATTTTTAGATCTAAAATCACTCTATTAGAAAGTTGTTGCCCTTCATATAAAGATCATGATTGTGTAAATTTTTAACCATTGGATCTTCTCCATTTGTAAGATCGTGATGTTCAAAGTTGGGGCAAAAGATTTTTAGGTCATTGCCGAGGACACATAGTGTAAATGGTGCCAATAGCAAGTTAAAGTTTATGACCCCAAACATTTCGGGCATATTCTTTTGACCTTCATGCAAATTGTTTTCTAGAAGACGGAGCACCCTATAATAATCTTAGGCAAAAATATCACTTTTGACCCCTTTAAAATAGCTACCCTGAATCACAAAAACCCATATTGAGTTTTTTAGGATACTTAGGGGTTAAAAGGCTTCAAATTTTTCTATTTCCCTCGTTTCTCATTCTTATTTCAAAGTCACTTTTCTATATTCAATCTCAAAGATAATTAGTAATTTTGCCTACCTCGAAACAAGTGTATCCTTCAAAATCTAACCTTTGCTTGGATCGCATATGGGCGTAACTAGATAGAAACGAGCGTAGTTATAGTGTTCACCCTCAAGAGGAGAAAGTAGTATTGTTTCAATTTCCCCTTGTCTGGTGGCATTAGCATTACGAACAGACACTTCATTCACGCTGGCCCTTATAAAGGGATCGGAGTTTCTATCTATCTAGAAATATGGGCTTTGAAAGAACTTGGGGGTAACTCAACGATACGTCATATGACACTCACTATGAGAGCTCCGCCAGTGACAAAGCAAGCATGCTGAGAACGGAGGAAGGGAACGGGTGAGAACGTCGGAATGGAGCAGTGGAACGGAGCTTGCTGCAATTCGGACCCTGATTGTTGCTCACGCTCGTGAGTGCAGGATTTCGCTAGGGTTTTGAGGTTCCCACGCCATAGCTACTCTTTTCAAGCTCATCACCTGCCCATGCTGTTTCGATCAATCTGCCTCTTCAGCGCCGCGGCCTTTTTCCCGGCCAATTTTTGTAAGTTTTTGCGATACTTTGATCGATCTGTCGATGTGTATGTTGTAACTTAGCATTGACTTTTTCTGGTAGGAAATCTGAGCTCATGAATAGCCCATTTCCACCGATGCAGGAGCACCAGAGCTATACCAACACTCTCTGTGAAGTAGCAGCACTCCATCGCCATGGCTTTCGAAATGAACGATCGCAGAAGTAAAGCTCCTCCCACTCTCGCTCAGTACTCCCGTTTCCAACATTTCATTCTCTTTGGGGAGATTTCAGTCGCTTAGGGTTTTGAAATTTGACTTGGCCTGTACAGAGATTGGAATTGGTCTTACGGGATTCGGTGTCTTGTTTACATTCTTGGGAGTGATTTTCTTCTTCGACAAAGGACTGTTGGCTATGGGCAATGTAAGATAGTCTTTCGCACATCTGCTCGGAAAATCTCTAAAGCAAAAGGGATCGTTCTTTACCTTTACTGGTTTCTTAATGGCAGATATTATTCGTAGCAGGAGTGATGATAACAATTGGCATCAAAGGGACAGTATCCTTTTTCCTCAAGCCTCGCAATTACAAGGTAAACTCTTGACCATTTTTTGTTGATATATCTGATTCCCAGTGAAATGAAGTCTGACTCTTGGGGCTTGTTATTCACACAGGGCTCCATACTATTCGGTGCTGGCTTCGCCTTGGTTATCTTTGGATGGGCGGTTGTGGGCATGCTGATAGAGGCATACGGATTTGTGCTTCTGTTCAGGTGAGTGTTATCACCTCATATGTGGTTTCGGCAGTTTCTACGATCTGTGTATACTTGCTGATGTGAATCGTCATTTTCGTTTTGCAGTGGTTTCTGGCCTACAGCTTTGGTTTTCTTATATAGAGTTCCAATTTTGGGCAGTGTCCTGCAGCAACCTTTCATCACTGCGGTAAGCTGCTATTATATCATTGAGTCGCGTACCATTGTAGAAGATTCATTCATTTGAGTTATGGCAACGAACTTGATGCATTAGAATTGAGAAGAGTTGTGGATGTGGCAGTTTTTTGACAGATTTCGGGAGCGAAGGGTACCAGTTTGAATGAATGAATGAATGACTGGTGAGAGTGCCTGCGAAGAAGCCAAGTGATTTTTCTTCTTCTTCTTTCTGTGACATATGTAGGTAGATCTGGTTGATAGGCGTAGTAGGGGCAGGGTGAGAGAAGGAGGTGCTTCACATGTCGGTGAAGATGTGTATATTGTGCATTGCAGCCGGATTGACATGGAGAAATCTTTCATGCTAACGAGTTCCATACGAGTGTTCTTCTTATATGATACTCATGTTCCATGATCTAATTTTTATTTTCACATCTTTGTCTTCAAAATTTCGGTGGAAAGACCAAGGGTTATTCAAAGTTGAATTTATTAAGCACTAAGATGTACATCGACATTTTGTACAATCCTTCTCAATGACATTTTGTACAATCCTTCTCTTAGGATCAATTGTTATCTTATTCTAATTCTTTATAATATTGCTCAAGAATACCAATTAAACAAAGAAAACAGAAACGAGGAAACTCAATATGGAGGTCTATTAAACCTAGTTGTCTTGTAACAATGTACATCAACAAGGAAGAATAGTGTTTTATCCCCTAACTTTAATTACCAAGTGGTTGATGATTATAGATTATATGATTTCTAAGAACACTACATGAGCATATATTTTAAGGAGTATTTTAAGGAGATACGTGTTTTTCTTTGGGGGATGAAACAATAGAGCAAGATAAATGAACATCAAACTAACATCATTGTTTATCTTCGAAAATAAATTACCAAAACAACATGAGAATATGATATTTTTTTACATATATAAAAGACTAATTCATTCAAGAAACTAAATACTTGGACTTTTAAGGATAAATGGTGCTATTTGGATACAAAAGTCTACAATTGGTGCTTCTATGTTCCTCATATATTTAAAAAAATCTACGATACAACCACATTTCAGTACCAATAACATAACATACAACTATGAATATGGTTGGATTGGGCAAGGCTTCTATTCCCTTGCTACATACCACCGACAATTAGGTGTGAGGCCATAAATTGTTGAACGATATAGCCCATTTTCAACCAATTAGACATTTAGAAAAGCTCATTTATCAAGTTGAGCCTCTCCCATGCATATTGCAAGATAAGATCTTCAAATATAATCATACATGTTTGACCTTTGACTAATTGCATGATCACCACGTAAACCTTTTAGATGCTTCACTTGCAATAGTCTATTGCCTTTAAATGCAAGCCTACCATGCTTCCTCGTCCTCTTCACAATTGTTAAGTTTGTGTTTACCTGGTGCAAAATATCCCATCTTTTCATCTCACCACGAAGTTGTTATGCACTCAAATTTTAAAGAGGCAATCGCTATGGCAACTCCAAAGGTAAGAATTCACCTATCGGTTGATCTTCGTCCATTTATTGTTTTAAATAGCATCTTCTCTAATATGTGAGTTTTGAGGAGCAAACACAACCTTTCATTGTTGAACTTACTCAATTGCATGATTACTTTATAAGCAAAAATGCTCACATCTTCGAATCAATTGGAATGTGCTCATGCGCCATGCAAGAAGGTGTCTGCAATCTTTTTGGTGGCACTCGAGCAGTTGCTTTATCAATGTAGTGTCTGTTTTTGAGAGCCCGTTGTCGAACTAGGAATTGTGGCAAGACCCTTGCCATCGCGCGAACAATCGTTTTATATGTCTCGCCATACACAATGTTTGCGGTGGTGTGCCAAGCGCCATGGCAACTTGGCATGTGGTACTACGTCCACCTTCAAGACGCTAGCATGAAGGGCTACCTTGGAGTTAGTTTATGTTAAATGTAGGAAGGGGTGCGGCTTTGTTCCCAATTGTTCAAATTGAGGGTATCATAAGCCGAAATCAATGCAAAAGCTCGAAGTGGCAATGAAAGTATATGGCAAATTCTTAAGCATGCACACTTACAAATGTAGAGGATGACATTCATATTTTAGATTGAGTGCAATAAAGCCTTGTCTAAGTAATTGATATGTTTTTGCATGTATTTGCTTTCTATTGAATGCATTGTTTAAATTTCCAAGGTGGCTTGTGTTGCATGTTACATGAATTTGAAACACATTTAAGGTTATTTATTTGCACGTCAATGGAACACAAACCTTGCCTTTTTAAAAGATAAAATGTTTTATTTGTTGTTGAAAGATGATCGATGTTACTCTTAAGTGTCATGTCCCTTGCCATGTAAAGTAACATAATAACATTCTAGAAGCTCCTCAATTGTATCTTCAAAACCTGAGGTTCAAATAACAAAATAGGTGTCATCTTAGTTTTGTTGATTTCTTTGACAAGTTTATACTGCAACATATATTGAAATGATAGAAATTACAATATGGTAATCACTATTCTTCATCCCATCCCCCTCCTCTTTCCATTCAAGGCCACAATCCTCTTTTTAAATTTTCATCTCGAAAGTGAATCTTCTCTATATTTTTGGTATCTCATTCAGAGTTGTGTACCATTTTTTTATCTACTTAGAAAATGTCTAATTTCTTTATCTATATATGAATACTTATCATATTTATGTCCACAATGTTCTCAATGTAGAGTTTTGAGAACTATAACATTTAATCCGGACTTGTCTAAAATGCTTAATTTATTTTCCGCTCATTCTAGGATAAGGTCACTTAAATGAAAGCTGTAAATTATTTTTATACTCCAAAGAGCTATTTAAATATTTATCAAGCACTCTACTTATGCCTAAAAAATTACCATTGAACTTATATTCTCAAATTATAGAACTTCCAAGTTTTATATTCGTCAAGATTGAAATTTAAAACATAGATATGGACAAAAAGGAGAGTCTTTTTACAATTGTGATATAATGTTTCGAAGATTTTTCTTTTTTTCTTTTTTATTAGGTAATTTTTTACTTTTTTTAATATATATACCAATATATGAGAAATATAGTAAGTGATGTTTTTAGTGAAAGGCTGTCAATTTTTTTGTTTACATTGTGTTGAGATTACAAGGACCTAGATAATATGAATTAGTGAACTTGTTACGTCACTTAAGAAATACAAAGAAATGGTTGAGACCCAAAATTGCAACGTAACATTATTATAGAGACTCCAAGTCAATGTATGCATTAACACTCCTCTGCTTAAAAACACCAAGAGCATGAATATTCTCTTGGAATTTTAAGGAACATTTCTATAAGTTTTTCTCGCTTACAAACTTTTCATACCTACACTTGGTCTTAGGGTGAATTTATCTACCTATCTTTATTTTTCTACGTACATAGAGAAAGTGACGCTTGTGGCTTTTTGCATCAAGTGGTGAGACACTTGTAGCATCAAATATTTATAATGGGTTGAACCCCCAGTGCGAGGTGCATCTTGGGGGCTTTACATCGCCCTCCTCTTGCCATCCATCTTTGCTAGTGTAAGATTGTTTTGCACCAAGTGAGGGACGCTTTACACGCGGAGTCGAGCCGAGCATGGGGCCAAAAGAGGGCGAAAATTCTCTCAATGTGATTGGTGCATTACTTGTAATTCTAAAAATAAACTAATCATGTTGAGAGAATTTTTGCTCTCCATCAGCTCCATGTACGGCTTGACTCTCCATGTAAAACATCTTTAAGAACTTTCAAAAAAATATTAAATTTTAACCTTACGGTGGACATAGATTCACTTATTATTTAAATAGCCATATTTGTTTTAATATTGTGTATAAAGAACATAATAGTTATGAGCTTGCCTCTATAAGACCTTTCCATTTTTGTTGTTGTTGCATTGAACAAAACAATAGCACAACACTATGCAAGAAGGATTCAACATAAGCCAACTAAAAACTCGCTTTATGCAAATCTCAGTTGGTCTCGCATTACTTCGGTCGGTAATGATACAAAATCTCTCAAGAGTTTTTATTTTGTTTATTAAAAAGCTTAATTTTGAATTCTTGAACCGATTTTGCTAAAAAAAACCATAATAAACTTTGATCTTTGCATCATTGAAGCGAAGATAATACTTAGGGCCGGTTTATACTACGGTGTAGAAGGCCACGGGTCTGTCAAGAATGCTTGCTAAAGACATAGCTATATGTGGCATATGGAGAATGTATTGGAGAAGAATTAAAGGCAATATAATATTTCTTAAGAAGTCTTGATCGGTTGTTGTCTAAACACCTAATGGAGAAGTACACCGGAGAATTCCAACTGCGATATCCACCACTGAAGAGGGATTCACCAAATGGTGAAGATTTTTTATCATATAAAACCATAATTTCCTGCACAGACATGATATCAAAAGATTTGAATAAACATTGTGCCAATGAAGATTGGAATGTGCATATATGACAATTTTATCAAACTCCAAATCAATTTGCTTAACAAGTTGTGCAAAAGAATAGTACAATAGTTAGTACATTTTCAAGTTTTAGTAAGAAGTAAACATTCCATGGTGATTTTGTGTTCAAATTTTCACGAGAAATATCTTAAAATACCACAAAATATTTCCCAAAACATTCAACAATGAAAATTTGAGATTCATGATAGAAAGTTACCCATTGGTATAAATAGGAGTTCATAATATATATATGAAGGAGAAAGCTTCTACATGGGAGGCATTTGCTTATTATTTGGTTACCAATTCGATCTTTTCCAAAAGGGCATTTAGAGAATTCTACTATTCTATTGTCTCATATGATAGTATGATTCATAAAAAGAGGAAGGGTTGTCTCCTATCTTTATAATAAATAGAGAACACTCGAAGACGTAGCCTTTCACTATCACACTTGGATTTAAAAAGTATTATGTGCCTCAACAACTTATTTTAAGCTTATTAAATACAAACTCGCTTTTTTGAAAGCATAACTACATTGACATAATTGTTACTCAACACATAAATTTATTCAAATTGAGGTTCTGCGGAAGAATATTATTTCTCACCTTCGGAGAACCCTTTTTTCAAAAAGTGCGGCCGCTTACTCTGTTCACCTAGTTTAACCCTTTATTGACACAGGGGACCAAATTGGTCCTCGATCTGAACAAGAACTTCCCTAATCTCAACGGTGGCAAATTTCGAGAGTTTACCCGATGTGGTCGTTTTTTTAAATTTTTTTATAGAATCAAGTTAGCTCAACACTCACCATTTCGGATTTTCAAATTTACTTAATTATCTATGCTAAAATATGGTCAAAGGATAGTGAGGTCACATTTTTCTCAAAACAGTGATGTCAATTAAGGGTTAAACACCCACTCGTCAAAAAACACTCTTCAACCAATCAAAATTGAAAATTTCCCTTTATTTCATGACTAGTGGACTAAAGGGCTAAAACCTCCTTTCGATAGCAAAGTGCTACACTAAATAGGTAGGTTAGTGTTAAATACACTAATTTATATGAACATGTTATAAGTTTTCAGTGTTGGTCAATATTTTTACCCTCTACATCCGTCAAGATGTGGATCCTTCCAGAGTATTGGAGTCAATACTCTTGGTATTTTTTTTTACCAGAAGTGAAAACTTATAGCATTTTCAAATCTTGTAAAAATCCAACACTGATCTACCTATTAGTGTAGTCTTGGAAGTCTTTTAAAAGTTCAAGTAAATTTAGTAAGTAAGCAAAAATATCAATCTAACGAATAGAAATAAAAAGTCATTTGGCAGGATTTATTCAAGAAATGTTGAATCCTCCCGAGGCTCTTTTCACACCGCCCCAAACGAGGTCGAGCATATTTAGGGTTTTGGTTCCGGAGGGAGGGGTTGTTGCATCGGAGATTCAAACTCTCATGTAGTGGAACGCGATGGAGTGGCTCTAGATTTTTGGCATTCGCCTCTTTCCATCCCTCGCCACCGGCTACAGAATTGGTGTCTTGGCGCATTGCTGATTTTTTTCTGGTTAGATTGCATAGCCGTTTAGATAGAGAGCTAGCAACACAGACATGATCCTCTCTTGACGCTCAGAAGCTGGTTTGCAATGGCGGACGAGAAGCCGAAGGCGAAGTCGCTGAAGCTGAAGGAGAAGTCCAAGGAATCAGCCGGTGGTGAACTTTTGAAGTCTGCCGTGAAAAGACCCGTTTCGGACAAAGGTACACCTGAGAAGGGGACACCCGTCAGGACCAGCAGCTTTGGCAAAAGCCTCGTGAAGGTCGGGAAGGAATTGTCCAAGAGCAATGGCAAGGATGGAAAGGTCTCGGACGTGAAGAAGGCGGCGAAGGAGGAGGTGAGGTCGCCAATCAAGAAGACGCCGGTGAAGGAGGAGGCGCCCTCATCAATCAAGAAGGCCTCGGTGAAGGTCGAGAGCAAAGGGAAAGAGACAGCTAATGGCAAGGAACAGGGAAATAGTGCAAGCAAGGATGTAGGGAAGGTGAACGGTAGCAAGAGCATCGTCGCCAAATCCTCGAATGGCAAGAGTTCTGGTGGAGACAAAGAGAAAGGGAAGAGTTCCGTTGCTAAGAGTCCTCTTTCCAAAACGCCGGTGAAACAGGAACTTGTATCGAAATCGTCTCCCGTATCAACCACCAAGGTTAGCCAGGATTCTTCTTCTTTTTTTGGTCTGTATTGAAGCACGCTTAACCCTTGTTTGTGCCCAAGATTCAGTTTCAGTGCATGAGATCTCTCACTTATAGTCTGGGAATATAAACTTCATCACGCCCTAGGTCGATTGTATTCTACAATTACGTGGTTATCGCAGAAATGAGATTTAACAAAGAATGTTGCAGGCTTCGAAATCGACGAGTGTGGTACAAGCAGTCAAGAAGAAGGTGATGAAATCGACCACCACGACTGTGGCGACCACCAAGACTGTGACGGAGACGAAGAAGGAGAAGAAAGTGTACGAGTTGCCAGGACAGAAGCATGATCCTCCGGAAGAGGTACATGGTTTTCCATTTTTTCTATGTCCTTAGATTTCACATTGGTACTTTTCGCATCAATACATGCTAGAGGTTTTAACAATCAGGATGTGTAGCTTACCAGTTTGTTTTACTTAGTACCCTCAGAACGAACTCCTAACGTAGCAGGTTCGTCGATGGTTCGATAGTACTTCGTTCTCTCCACACCAAACGCTGGTTCTCTGCTCTACTACTGTCCCCTTTCGAGTTTTTATTGTGAAGTCTAAGACTGCTGTGGTTCATGGACGTAGTTTTCATGCTAGCGGTGGTTTTCTGCAGAGAGATCCGCTGCGAGTCTTTTACTCTACGCTTCGAGAACAGTTGCCTGAAAGCGAGATGGCTGAAGTCTGGTGGGTTATCACATCATTTTTACTTTTGAAGCTTAAGGTTTAAAAGCGTCAAATATGTACTTTTCCTAATTGTAATGTTTGTTAGCGGAGTATCATCTTTTCGAGTTTCTCAGCTCATGTTGCAATACAGGATGATGGAGTATGGATTACTTCCTGCCGATGAAGCACAGGCCGCATTTGATCGCAAGCAGAAACGGGCGCAAGCTTCGAAGGGTCCAGGAGGCAAAACTTCCACGCCTTCAAAAGCTTCCACACCTTCCCGACTCTCGAATGGATCTCCCGGAGTTAAGAAATCGACTCCCGTTTCGAATGGCGGAAGCAAAGTTACCGGAAGTGGCAGGAAGAAAAGAGCTAGCAGTTCTGAGGGCGATAGTGATGACGACTTCCTCCAAAATCTTGTGCCGAAGAAGACCAATAAGAAATTGAAGACGTAAGGAAGTTGAAGTGGCATTTGCCATATCCCTCGAGATTTTCCATATTCTTTCACGAAATCCTGTTATGTGAGCTTTTGAGGTCAGCTTCAAAAGGGACCGGCACTTGTAGTATCAGCAAAATTGCTAATGAAGTGCATGTAGTGATTGCTTTCCAGGAAGATGACGCTGAAGCATTTAAAGTGTATATTAACGAGGGATTAACCCGCAGGATTGTTGACTTGATATTTGTAAACTTTCGTATTTTCAACTCTATTACATGTCCACTTTGAACATATGGGCTCATATGGGCTGTAGTCGATCACTTGGGAGAGAAGTGCTATTCATTAGGCTTTGTTAGGCTGTGTAAAATCTGATTGTACATTCGTCTAGAGTCAATCGGCATCCTTTCTATAATGCAGGCTTGAATGGATCCATCCAATAATGCAGGCTAGCCTATCCATCTTGCTTTGTTGCTGTTAGTGCGTGTATTCTTTATCCATCTCCTGAAGTATGTGGAAATTGAGGGTTTGAAATGACTTTTCAAAAAGGTATGGAAATATTCTACAAATTGCAAAAGGTTTCAAATTCATGCGAGCTTAGAATAATAATCTACAAGTTGCACAAGGTTTCAAAGGTTTCAAATTCATGCGAGCTTAAAATAGTAATTGAGAGATAGGCGAGAGTCAAATCGGCCCAAAATAGGTCTCATGATACTTTAGGGTTAATTAATAAGTCATACAAGAGTATCAAATACATTACATAGATTTGACTACTCAATTCAAGAGAATGAAATTGGGAAGAGCTCATAGTGAAGAGATGTGAAACTAAAAATCTCTTTGTTTCAAAGAACCAAGAAGGTTAGGTACAATGATGTTTAAAAAGTCCTGAGGAGTTTGTAGCTGCTCGGTACACAATTACTAAAAATTAAATCCGCAGGAGACTCAGTAGATTTCTATATACAAATTGCTACTAATATGTACTTGGTGGGTTGATGATTTAGTCCACCTCTTCAATCTTCGGTCCCTGGCCCTCAGCCCCACCGCTTGCCCCGCCATAAGCACCAGCTCCCGGACCTGCGCCCTCACCTGCACCTCCTTGGTACATGCGTGAAATGATTGGGTTGCAGATGCCCTCCAATTCCTTCTGCTTGTCCTCGAACTCATCGACCTCCGCAAGCTGGTTATTGTCGAGCCATGAAATAGTTTCATTCACGGCCTTCTCCAGGTTCTCCTTGTCCCCGGTACTCAACTGGCCCGCAATCTTCTCGTCCCTGATGGTGTTTCTCAGATTGTATGCGTAATTCTCGAGTCCGTTCTTAGCTTCAACCTTTCGCTTCACCTCTTCATCCTCATTCTTGTACTTCTCGGCATCCTGAACGAGTCTCTCGATCTCCTCCTTGCTCAGTCTGCCCTTGTCGTTGCTGATAGTAATCTTGTTCTTCACACCAGCAGTCCTGTCCTCGGCGGCCACGTTCACGATTCCGTTCGCGTCAATATCGAAAGTAACGTTAATTTGTGGTACGCCTCGCGGAGCAGGTGGAATGCCAGAGAGCTCGAATTTTCCTAGTAAATTGTTATCTCTCGTCCTCGCCCTCTCTCCTTCGTAGACTTGAATGAGCACACCGGGCTGGTTGTCAGCGTAAGTCGAGAACACTTGCTCCTTCTTCGTCGGAATCGTAGTGTTCCTTGGAATCAGAGTCGTCATTACACCACCCGCAGTTTCGAGACCAAGGCTGAGAGGAGTAACATCCAGCAGCAACAAGTCTTGCACCTTTTGATTTCCCTCGCCGTTCAGAATAGCTGCTTGTACCGCTGCTCCGTAAGCCACAGCCTCATCGGGATTGATGCTCTTACACAATTCCTTCCCGTTGAAGAAATCCTGAAGGAGCGTTTGCACCTTGGGAATCCGAGTGGAGCCACCGACGAGCACGACCTCATCAATCTTACCTTTGTCCATCTTCGCGTCGCGCAAACACTTCTCAACAGGCTCCATGCACTTCCGAAACAAGTCCATGTTCAACTCCTCAAATCTCGCCCTCGTGAGCGTGGTGTAGAAGTCCACACCTTCATATAGCGAATCAATCTCTACGGTCGTCTGTGCAGTGGCTGACAACGTCCTCTTTGCTCTTTCGGCCGCTGTACGTAGACGACGAAGTGACCTCGCGTTTCCGGTGATATCCTTCCGGTACTTCCTCTTGAATTCTTGCACCATGTGGTTCACAACGCGATTGTCGAAATCCTCGCCTCCGAGATGCGTGTCACCAGCAGTAGCCTTCACTTCAAAGATTCCGTCCTCGATCGTCAAGATGGACACATCAAACGTACCTCCACCAAGATCGAAGATCAACACATTCTTCTCGCCCTTTGACTGTCCCTTCTTGTCCAAGCCGTACGCAATGGCGGCAGCCGTAGGCTCATTGATGATACGCTGCACGTTAAGACCCGAGATTACGCCAGCGTCCTTCGTCGCTTGCCTCTGCGAGTCGTTGAAGTACGCAGGCACGGTAATCACTGCGTTTTTCACAGTCTTTCCAAGAAACGCTTCGGCAGTCTCCCTCATCTTCACGAGCACCATGGATGAAATCTCCTCCGGAGCGAATTGCTTCGCCTCGCCTTTGTACGTCACGTTGATCACCGGCTTGTTCCCGGGCCCCGCCGTAACCTTGAATGGCCACAGCTTCATATCGCTTTGCACAGTGGTATCATCAAAGCGTCTCCCGATCAATCGCTTCGCATCGAACACGGTGTTTATCGGATTCATGGCTACTTGATTCTTCGCGGCATCGCCGATCAACCTCTCCGTGTCCGTGAACGCCACATACGACGGCGTGGTTCGATTCCCTTGGTCATTCGGAATAATCTCCACCCGATCATACTGCCACACTCCAACGCAGCTATACGTCGTTCCCAAATCAATTCCGATCGCAGGACCATCTCCCTTGTCCGCCATGATAGCCTTCTTCTACCAGCAAAAATCTACTATCTCTCAACTTCAAATCTAGCTCACTCAGAGTGCGCAAAAACAAGCTCACAGATGATATTCTACACAGCGCTTAGTACGCAATTCGCAAGTGTATGCTTGTTAGTAATACTGAATTGATGAGATCCGCTGCACGATCGCTGTTATATACCAAGTCATGGAAGCAAGCCGAAGCAGCCAACTGGAACTAGAGCCTTCGCGAAGCAGAGACTCGAAGGACCTCCACACTTCTAGAAACATCTACACCGTTCGAAGATATTTCTAGAATATTCCTAGATGTGGACTTCTAGGCTCCAGCTCGAACATACCGTGCATGCGCAATGCATGGCCGATGAATAACACATCGGCAATACTTCATCCATTCATGTGCTTGGAATATACACCTTCGGCTCTAACTATGGATGAACTATAGTTTTCATTCGTCCGGTGCATGGTCGCATGCCCTCTATCCAGATATGTTTTTCTTCAATGTTTTCTCGTGGGGTCGCTTTGGAGCTTCCGCGACTGAGCCATGGCGGCGGACATGGCGTCTAGGTGTCCGAGGCATTGCATGCAGGTTTGACCCTCTTGACTTCTCGAAAGGTCTAGAATTTAGCAGGATTCTCTATAATAGAAAATTTCTGTACAAGTGGAGAGGTTGAGCGGATGGCTCTTGAACGTTCTCGAATCGACCTGAAGGTTGCTGGGACGGAGTGTTGCTTCGGTAGAAACTGTTTAGGGAGCAATTTGACAGAGACTCGTTCTCCATTTCCAAAAACTTGAAATACTTTCGAAGCATATTCTCCGAGAGTAAGCCACTAGAAAGTGACGGTTAATATAGAATGCTTAAAATATGCCATAAGCGCAATGCCGTTGCTTGAATATCATCAAATCACGTTCAACGAGTTCATTAGTACAGCTTCGCAGCACTTTCCGATTCAAAATCAAAACAATTTCGTGAGTGTTCAGTTATTGGCGATTGTCGTAAGATCAATTCTACCTACTGACGTGAGCGCGTTTTCTATCGCCATTCTTGTAATTGCATCGGTTCGGATCGGATTGGAAAGTGAATTCATTGTAAGCTATCACCTACATGAATACATGAATAGGAAGATTCTACCCTCGCATGTGGCGGTATAGCCTTTGATCGCCATGCCATTGCTCGAAAGTTCTCGAATATAAGCCTAACGAACACTGCACAGCCTAGCAGCACGTTTAGAATCAAAACCGAAACAGTTTTGGTGATTTGTTTAGATATCGATGATTGTTGTAAGCTTAATTTTACCTGCTGTCTTTAGCGATTTTACTATCGCCTTCCTTCCAATTTGCATTGGTTCGGATTGTATTGGAAAGTGAATTCATTGTTAGCTATTATCTACATGCTGATAGAGAGAGTCTATTTTCGCATTGCGCATGTTGCGGTTCAGCATGACTATTCATTCTTTGACCCGACAGTCATATTTGCTCACAGTAGGTGCGTAATGGTTTAGGATGTTCATTACACCGTACGCTGATTCTGATCGCACCTTGTTTCTCAGGGCTTAGCATTGTGTTTATCAATTTGGCTCACTGTTGCAGTCGCGGCACTAGCGACTGCAGATCCAGTTCCGAAGCCATGGCCACTTCAGTTCCATGCGCAAACGTATGAAAATAAGACGGGGGCGCTCTTCATAGTTGACTTATGGTACGATTTTCCAAATGGTCGGAACCTCAATCTGATCCAGTTCCAACTCGGACAGAGACTTTGGGATGTAGAGCATACAAACGGCACCTCGTACTATTTCGACCGTGAAGCTGGTACTTGCTCCTTGTTGGCATTTCCAGTTGGAATACTCCGGCCGGACTTTTTGAGTGATGCAACCTATATAGGTGTTCAAGAGATCGACGGTTTTACGTGCAACGTTTGGAATAAGTTGGACTTTATGCTCTACTGGGAAGAAGTTGAAACACAGAGAATGGTTTCTTATTATTTTTTTCCTTCTGGTGCGTTACAATCCCATCATATCCCTTTTCTCGCATTTGTCATCTCTGCAATGAAGATGGAAATGAATTGTGATTGTGGCTGCAGATCAATGGTTTCATATCATTACATTCGAGGAAGGAAAAGTACTTGAAGATCAGCAGTGGCAAGCACCGTCGTCATGCTTCGAGAATACAACTGCCTTTGATAGTCGATCGACATTGGAGGATCAAATTAGCCAAAGCTCATTCTCTAAGGCATCATTTGTAGCCCGTAGAGGTCTTTACCACAATCTTTACCTGTCTTCCATTGGTGCCAAGCTGCAGTGAATTTGTAAAGAAACACGCCAGTGTTATTACTGGGATTTTCTTAGAGCAGGATCAACAAAGTGAAGGTTCACATTGCATTACGAAGGTGGACATACGTTGAACCGCCTACTGTTTTGGATGTGTCTTCTGACATGGAGGTAGACAAAGCATTCGTGAATGTACAAAAATGTACTTCCAAAAAACATCAACAGGCGCGTATTTTTCACAATGGCCCATGTGGCAGCGCACCCCCTGAAGCTCAGTATAACCCTTTTTTGATTTGAATAGTTTATGTATTGAATTTGTAATGATGTTTAAGAGAAGCTCCTCATTCATCCAATGTTGGATTTCAATTTTGTCATGTTGGATTCAATCTACTTTTTGTAAAAGAAACATGAAATCCATCCAAGATGTAAGGAAGTTATGACATTCATTTTTGTGCAAGGGGTTTAGATTTGGACATTTTTTTCCTTCGTAGATCTTGGGTTGTGATTCATTTATGAGGCGATATTCAGTTCGCATTGGAAGAGGCTCTGTTGGTAGCAAATATTAGTCGTATGCCCACGCATCGTGGCCCGCTCATACAAATAATTTTCAATATTTATGTGGTCAATACTTTGAAATCAATATCTTGGGATTCAAGGACCCCATCCGCAATCCAATTGTTGCCCCCTACTTTTACAAAAAACCGGCTTCCAACAACACCTCTTGCATCGCAATCTGACCAGTAGTCTCCAAGATCATAATGTCACTCACTCACACACTTACTCACACATGCACAAAACAAAATGCCTGCCTTGAAACATAGATTTTAAAGTTTCAAGGCACTTATTCTATGGCTCGACAATATTTTGCAAAAGTACAACACCTCAACCGCCCTATTCAATCTTCAAGATCTTGTTGACATCACAACTAACTAAACAACACAAACATGTAGTTTTGTATATAAATGAGACTTTTGGAACATACAGGGTGAAATGAAAATTTCAAAATATACTCAAATGAGAAATTAGACTCTTCATAAATCTTGCATACAATATCCAAATTATATCTTTCTAATGCATTGAAATCCTCTTGCCCTTGCTTACAAGAATATTTGAAAATCTGATAATTATAATTATAGAGAATTATAATTATAATTATAGAGAACAGGAGCATTAACAAGGGTCACCATTTTACGTGCTTCTACCTTAACAATGACCTAGAGTGTTACAGCTCGACTGTTAGAGCCTGTGTGAGTCACACTCTTGTTGCAAGTCTGATGGCCATGTTCTTTCAACCGAATCCTGTGAGGGTAGAAGCGATTCTAGGGTTTGCATTGACACAGGAACGGTGATTTCGGTGATTGCATGCAGAAAATGAAGAGTAGGAATCGCAATTAGAGATCTAGAATCAGTCGCAATGGTGGAAACAGCAGCAGCTGCAGGTTTCGACCTGCGCAAGTTCACAACCATAGCACTTGGATCCAACCCCGATGACTCCGCACCTCTGTCCGCATCCGACCTCCGCATCCTCTCCGAAAATCTTCACGCGCGATCTAACCAGCTCAAGCTCCACCTCCGGCAAATCTTAAGCCAAAATTACGATCAATTTCATGCTGTTGTGGACGATGCACAGCACGCTGCTGATGGAGCAGCCTCCTTGGCAGACGATGTCACTAGAATTTTTCATGCTCTCGACGGCGAGGTTCCCTTTGATAGCGAGATTTGCCGATTGGCAGTCAAGGCGCAGGAGCTGCGAAACGAGCAGGAGGAACGACGGGCCTATCTTGTTGCGTTGGAATTTATTGCGAGAGTGCGCGAGGGTTTGAAATCTGCGGAGAGCTCGTTTTATGACGGCGAGTTCGTTGGCTCTGGGACGAAATTGCTCGAAATTCGAGAGGAGTTGGAGCTTCCTGTGGATTGGACTGACGAGGATCGGAAGGGGGAGAAAGTGCTGGCTTTTCGTCTTTTGGAAGACGAGTGGGCTTCTAGCCATTCTAAGGTACGATATTAGGGTTTCCATTTCTCTTGGATACCTCAAAATCAAATTTGCAAGATCGCAATGCCTGAAAATTGGTACAAGATGTCCTACTATATGACGTTTGTACAATAATTCAGGTTTTGTCAGCAAATCAAAGAGGATTTTTTGCAAAGTCTGTGAGGTTTCGTGAATTTTCATCAGTAATTGAACTTAACCAACACGAGATTTGATGGTAAGGTGCTAAATATACTCATCCTGTAAAGATGACTCTTATATGTGAAATGCTTGTCATGTACAGCTTGGTAATTTCCTAGAGGAGCTTTTTGCCAAAGCTGTTGCAATCAACTTGCACGACTGCGAGCTTCGCATCGATTCCCGTGTCTCTTGCAGCGACAGCAAGGCAGGAGTTAACGTCAATGAAGTGCAATTAAGCACCATTCTTTCTGCTATGAATGTACGTAAGCATCTTTCTGCACCTTCGAAGTTATCCAATGGCGTTTCCATATTCGTCGCTACTGATACTTGAGTTTTGGCTACAGAATATAGGAGTCTTGGACACTAGGCTTGCACAAACAGCAGACTTACTCTTCAAGCAAATAGTAGATCCTATAGTACAAGATCCTGGATTTGCAATAGATACTAAGGAATTGGATCAACAAGGGAGAGCAGTCCTCCGCTGGAATCCAAGTACAAGCAAGGTATTGCCATCAACTTTTTGAGTGATCACCGATCTAAAGATAGTGATGAAAGTGGACCACTTGATCTTCCGTATCTTTACATCGCTATCTGTTTTTGATAACCGCCATATATCATGTCAACCAGGTCTTGAAAAGCCTCAAGTTCATTGATTGTTGATGAGGCTAACGTGAGTGGGGGTCTGTCCAGACAGATGTGATGGGACACGCAGAGATATTTGCGAAGCTTCTTCAATTGTTCAAATTTCTTCGGACCAACTTGCTGGTTGATAACGATGAATGGATGGCGCATCTTGGCCGTGTGATTTGGCCTCAGTTGACAGAGTCTATCACTAGAAATTACCTCAGCAAGGTATTTATTGCTGCCTTCACCAGTCATCTAGGAACTTTATGTGTACTATACCTCATCCCAAGCATTTCGTATGAGGATGAGCTCCTAGATTTTTTCTTTTTGTCTTGCGATTTTGCATCTTGCTGATCGTTTTCATTGACCATTGTTATATTGGCTGCTTGTGTAGGCGGTTCCAATCGAGATTTCAGAGCTAGCCAATTTTCAGGAGTTAGCACAGGCAACAGCCGAGTTTGAGACCTCCTTGGGAAGACTTGGTCTTATTCCAGAATGGGTTGAATCCCGTGGAGATAAGCTTCGCAGCTTCTCCTCAGACGTGGAGTATCATTTTGGTGTTAAGAAAAGGAAGTCGGTCATGACAAAAGCACGTGACCTGCTGATAAAATCTGACTATAAAGCCCACGTGGTATGCTTGTTTCCCTACTCGATGTGCCTTTCTTCGTTGCTTTATTGTCCAGGGGAAATCTATGCTCTAATCAGAACTCTGGGTTGGTAGTAGCCAGAGTCGGTCATACTGACGCTTCCTCTGAAATTTCAGTCCAATCAAGAAGGAAAGACCATACACATCGGAGATGATATCGACAATGTAATCTCGGTGCAGATCGAGGCATTTTCCATAACCCTCACGGTGAAGCAGCTCCTTGAGATTGTACACCACACACTGCAGGTTCAGCCTCCGTTCACACATGCCTTCTTATTAAGAAAGTCCTTCGTATTCAGCTCCGTTAATGTATCATCGGAATTACTAATACATGGACTTACTGGTAGAAGATGTAGGGTGTGATTACTTCGTTCTTGATGCTTCCTTGATCAATCTTTACGGCTTTAAAGGTTTGGAGGTTTTGCTGATGCGGAGTTTCAACTCACCAATGCCTTTCCCATGTGGGTGCAGGATGCTTGTAAGTCCAGTCCCGTCATAGCCATGGAGCTCTATCTCGGTGCTAGGGATGCCGTTCTTTTGTACCTTGCCATCGTTCCTGTAAAGGTCAGTCACTAGGATTGGTGAGATCTGGTTACGATTATCATCTCCCTATAAGCACTCTACTGTTGCCTGTTAAAAAGTTCAAACGATGGAGGGAAATGGCATTTTCTTTTACTATGCATGATGGTTTTTCTGGAAATCTCAAACTCCTCCGGTTGAAAAATTTTGTGCAGGTGATGGAGCACTTGAATAGTATACACAAAGTTGCCGTATTGTGCCACAATGATTGTTTACACGTTGCACAACATGTCCTCCAGCTTCACTTCCAGGTTCGGGTTTTTATCATGTCCGTAATCTTAAACGACGAGTTTTCTTATTCTGGTGTTCAGCTTTTCTCTTGAGGATGTCTTGAGTAGTTTTCTCTTGTGTACCAGAAACCGTGCAGGTAATGTAAAATGTAAGCTGACATTGTGTTTTCTGGCACAGTATTATCCAGCTCTTCCTTCAAATGTCCAGAAAATCATGGCATTTGTGGATTTAGCTCCTCTATTTCGAAAACAGGGTAGCGAAATACTTCAAAAGCAGATGCATCTAATTACAGGAGATCTCATGGAGGTTTGTATCTTCATGCCAGCTCAACTTTCCTTTCCTTCATCTTACGTTAGATCTGAATTGCAATCTTATTGCGTGGCTTGACTACTGTAACATCATGTAGGTGCTAGACCGAGCGAACGGATTCCAGTATCTCGAGCAGAGAAAAAATCATGAGACATGCAGCAATGCAATAGGCCAGGTCTGGGATCATTGCCTTTATTCTGGATGTCGTATCCTACTGCGCAGTAGTTAGCAGCCTTCTGATGACTTTTTGTCAATTTGGCTCGTCTGTTATGCTAGGATAGTGTGGTTCCTTTCTTGTAGATGGAAGATATGATTCCTGTCTCTCAGTTTCATGGTTTTGGGTGACTTGAGAGTAACTCTATAAGTGTTTTCCAGGCTGTGCATGTGTTGGAGACTGTTCAGACGGTGTGGCAACCCGTTCTTGCTGCAAGTGTATACAAACCAGCGTTCGAGAAGCTCGTGAATGCGGTGATCACTCGTCTCATCAATGAAGTGCTTGCATTTGACGACATTTCTGTCGAAGAAGGGGAAAAGGTAAAGCTTTCATGGGATATTAACGTTCGTTTCGATCCCAGAATTACATTGCTGAAATTGAGTAAGAAGTTGCTGTTTTCGATCCATAATATAGGGTTCTTCTTTCCCTCTCTGAATTTAAACATAAAATCATTTACAGTAGTGTTTACGTGGGGTGTGCAGCTTCGCGAATTGATGCTTGCTGCGGTTTCCAGTATTAAAACATTACTTGGTCCAGCAACCAAAGAGGTGGATGACACAGTCGGTGATGATCCTGTTAGTGTACCTACCTGGCGGAAACTTCTGCGGTTAACAGGTAAGGCTCCCTTCTCATGAGAGTACTTTGCATCAAAAGTAGAGGATTTCAACCAGTTCACGTATTTTCTACTGTGCTAATAGCAATGTATGGGGGCCTGGTTAGTGAGTGCAATTTCTCAGTTGTAAACTACTCATCAATGTTATCCTTGTAGTGAAAAGCAAGGCTATCCGTTTGTGCATACTAAAATTCTAAGAGAGTTACACCTGAACCTTTGCAGACCTGCTGGATATGTCCTTGAGGCCCATAACCCAATCATGGGAGAGTGGAGATTTGCATTCCTGTGGATTCACTGCTGATGAGGTAAAACTCTTGTAATTTACACTAACTCTAGAGGTGGTTTGAGTTACGAAATGACGATCCGTGGCCTCAAACTCTTTGAGCAGAGGGTTTGAATCTCTGCTAATATTGCTAGCTCTATTAGTGGCTCATCCTACGAGCGTCTTCTCATGTTCAGGTACAACATCTAGTGAAGGCGATCTTTTCGGATACGCCTCTGAGATCAGAGTGTCTCCAAGTGATTGTTGATAAGCCCACCAAGAAAGATGAACAAACAGCATAGCTAACAATCTGGAGGAGCCCCTCCAACAATCTCGATAATGTTTGAGCTGGTTACTGAGTCGCCTTACACAGCTGACTTCAACTTTTTTGAGGCTTGCTTCGGGTGAGTTTTTTCACAGCTCTTGAAGTATATGGTGTCGTTCTCAACTTATACTGAGAAGCCAGATTCTGGGCACTACTTGAGGCAACCCAGTATATGAGTGTATTACGCAGGTCTATCCTTTTTTTTGAGGGGATTGGTATTCCGTTGTTGTAGCATTGTGGGAGTAATCTTCAGGACTAACAGGGGACGTTTCAGCAGTTCTCTTTCGCTCACTTCAATATGAAGAGCTTCAAACTGTCATCAGCAGGCTAGAGCACTGTACATAAGATTCTGGTATTCTTTTTATTGTAGCTGCTTCGTGGTTGGTGGTATCTGCATCTGTCAAGCTGAAAACGTGATACAGTCAAAATAAATTATACAACTAGAGGACTATTTCGGGTCTTTTTCAGTCAAGTTATTTCAAGTCAGACTATGAATGTTGATGTGCAGCCTATCTAATGAAAAGCTCCTCCCGTTTTACAACTCTCGCTTCGTATAATCTCATTGTAAATTGAATATTGATGTTTACAAAAGTGGTCAGTCGAAAGTACGATTCGTTTGTTTTGAATGTTTGAGGCAATGTAGAAGTTCTTTGGCATTCTTAAGTTGCGTAAACCTTGCATGCTTCGAAATTCGAATATCTTTAAAGTGAATGCAGAAAGGAGATCATATCATGTTATTGATATCTTACAAACCACCGAATGAGTTGATAAAGTCAATCAACTTTCAAGTTTGAGAAGGATCATGAGATGGGGAAACAACTTTTCTGTCTATTTACATTTCTAACTTTGTTCAAAATCATGCTATTAAGAATAAGTACCTTAGATGGAATTGGCGTGATTTAGTTCATGTGCAATGTGAGGGCTTGCATCTAGTCTTGGCACAAATCCAATACCATTGATGAAGTTTCTCATGAGGAATTTGTTCTTGAGGTCTTTAGAATCAGGAATAGGGTTCCACTTCTTTGTGTGGATGTTGTATATGATTACCATATTCCCCACTTGTTGTGTTGTGAGCAAGCATTTTTCACCACAACCTACACAGAGTATCTCAGACAAGCCACCTCCAATGAACTCTTTGAAAAGGTTGCTAGGCATGTCATCATATTTCACCCATTGCATTACTATTTGGCCCCTGAATCTGTCAACACTAAGAATCCACACTCTTACTCCGGCCCTTCTAGAGTATTCTTCGCAAGCTCCTATCAAGAAAATTCGTTGGTCGCATTGAATCAGTACCTAACCTTGTGAGGAGGATTTGTGGTGTTTCAATATACCATATTGTAGATAGAAAACAACATATGTTGCTAGAAAACTTAGATAGGGCTACAAACAATCTAAGTGAATATGAAGTGTTAGTGAAAGATGTCAAATATAGGTAGTTTCGTTTAATAATGATATTGTATTATTAAATATACAATTATTATACATTTAACATGATATGTTTTTTTGATTTGGTCATGAAGATTTTAGCTGAATCAACCATGTAAACTATCAAAGAAATCATCTTTTCAGTTTTATTTATTTAATTAAAGTCAAAATATAGCTACCGATTAAACACATAGATAGTTTAATTGTTCAAAAGACTATGTTGCACATGTTATAGAACCAAAGCTATAATATTGACCTGGGCAAGTAGAGTATGTTTGCTAGGCATAAGAGTGTCCAACTTCTCCCACATTTTTGATTCCATGTTGAAGCTCACCAAGCCATCAGGATCGCACCAAAAATAAAGTACACCACCACATACGACGGTGGGACTTGAGGGATGGCATCCTGAGGAAACAACACCATGTGTTTTCCATGTCTTATAAAGAGAATCATATACTTCGGTCACGTCCTTGACAGCTTTGTTCTTTCCCACAACAATCACCTTTTGTGCACATTTTTCATTATGGTTATATTTTGATATTAATGGAAAGGCTTTTAATATTATCATGAGATTTCAAATTTCTTCATAAAATATAAGTTCTACAAGGGCCAAATCATAATGCACAAGGGTTGGATGTTGGAAAATGACTACCTTGTATGCAGATGTTTTATAATTGGTGGTGAGTAATCCGGCGGCATGAAAGCATTGGATGGTTGGCATTGCAGGTAGTTGGTACCACGCTTTAGGTAAAATGGGATTCCCAACGCTAAATCGCTTGTCTTTGCTATTATAGTATAGAATGAGTCCTTGGTCGGAAGCCACGGGCAAACATAGAATTTTGTAATTTTCTGAAGATGCAATTGGGAGAGGAAGATGCATCCACTTGTTCATTGCAACATCATAAGCAAGGCCATTTGTTTGGCCAAAGAGAATGAACCATGGAGATGATGGTCTTGTAGATTGAAGAAGTTTTTGGAAGTTTAGGGTTTCTGGAAGAGCATTCCATAGTCGACAAACAACCCTGCAACAAATTATGTTGGCCACTGGTAGCCATGCTAATACCCTCTCTAGAAGTGCTTGAGGTAGCTTCTGCCATATGCTTGGAGTCATGAATGTTTTTGTACATGATGATGATTTTGTCATGAGGATTTTATAAAAGAGTATTTGAAAAATCCATGTATTCTTCACTCAAAATAAGGCTTGATACAATGTAGATAGGTCAAAAATTATGTTGTGACTTCATCTAGTACACGTACCAATAAGATATTGTGTTTGCAATTTAGATATTGAAGAAATATCGCAAACACAATATTACTCATAGATTATACAATTTTGATTTGTATTACAATTCTTTATTAATATTTTGAATTTAATCAAATATGCAAGCATCTCAAGGTCTATTTTCAGCATATAGATGAACCAATGGAAGTGTATTTTTCTTCATTAACGTTTTGGACTTGTTAGTAATCTACATCTATAGAAATTTGATAAAGGAGACTTGAAGAGGTCACTCAAGTGGTACAGATCTCTCTAATGATAAAAATCCAACGATCACGAAAGTAACTTGAAGTAGTTTAGGTATAAGATCTTATGGTTGGAATTTCTAAAGAAAGGAAAAGATTTGGTTCACACCCTAGGAATGTGTGGAGGTAGAAAATTGCAGGTATGAGGTTTGAAGCTTCAAAAAAAAAGCTCGGGCTTTTAGGAAATAAGATGGTCAATAAAAGCGGTTTGAAGTGTGTGATCTCTATAAAATTATCAAATCTCTCATTCGTATGGTGTATAAATTTGGAAGACATTGTGGAGCTTTTCACACTACTATACAAGTGTCAACAATTACGATATTGAAGATTATGGTGTAGAAATATTTTTTACAGAAAACTCATGGACTTGCTCATTTTTAGAAAACGTTAAAGGTTGCTACTCCTTGCACCTTCAAAGGTTGACAATTGTTTGAACATAAATTGGAAAGGAACCCACTAAAATGCTTATCACCGTAAGTGCATAGGGAACATATTTTTTGATACAAGTTTGTACCATCAACAAGTCCTTTGTGGTGAACATGAAGTTTATTATTAGCCAACTTGAAGTTTGCACTTATTGACATACAATCAAGAAAAAGTTTGTGTCATTATAAAAAAGTTGTCATCACAAGCTTTATTTTGTTTCTATTAGCAACCGTTGATCCAGTTGAAGGTTGTAAGAACTTGTATCTCCATGTAATTGCAAAAGTACTCCTTTTGATAGCAACAAATAGAATGTTGGTTTATACCACTATTGCCAACAACTTGTTGGTGCTTGCCAACATGAATTTTGTATTAATCATCATGGAAGTTCATATGAGCAAGCATGCAATCAACATGAAGTTCATCTCAGCGACCATGAACATTTTAGTATCGTCACCTTAATAAATCTTTGCAATAGGCAGATAGGAAGGATTGTAAAAGGATATGTATCCATGTTACTACATGATATGTGGTTATGGTACAACACTTAGATATTTGGTTTATACTACTATAGCCTAGAAGGAGATTGTATTCGTAGCATGGAGTCAACACAAATGTCATGTCACCAATTTCGTGCATGGAGTCAACACAAATGTCATGTCACCGAAACAATGATAGTGCACGAGAAGAAACATATTGTTGGCCTTTCAAATGAGGTACCTAGTTTGAGTAACCAGTGATGGTGGGATTATTGGAACTACTTCTATTAAAGTAGTTTTAGTACGGACAATTGAATTTTTAGTCTTTCCTAATGTAGCTGAGAAGTTGACCGCAGTGGTTAGCATGAAGAGGGTGAAATCAACACAAAGGTCATAATGTATCATCAACATGATGAAGAGCTACCATTGTGATCTTTGTTGTCTTTTCATCTCAATCGTTGACACTTTATAAAGATTGTGATAAGAAGCATATCCATGTGACTTGCAAACAATATGCATTTACACCAAGCAACACATACCAAAATGTTGACCCATATGAATGCATTAAGTGTTCCATATGAAAAAGTGGCTTCATCTTATCAAAGTTCTTATTGGTGTGGTTGCTCAAGCTTATTACAGGTTTGAAAGGATGTTAATTTAACATATGTCCTCATTAAATGGCCCCAATGGTTTTTGAAGTTTTGTGAAGTTTTGAGCATTCTACATTACAAGGAGAGTATTGAAATTGGTATCAATATATTATTCAAATTCAAGACTTATGTGAGTCTCTTAGAGTCTATGATTCTATGTTAAAGTAACACACATTTGTGGTATCGTCAAAATATTGTACTCACATGTGCATAATCCTCAGTTATAGCATTTAACTCACACAAAGTCTGTAGGGCTAATAAAAAGGCTGTATTAGTTGATTCTTTCGAGAAATCGTATTAAACATCTATAGCATATCGAATCACACAATCACCACCAACCTTATGGTATACTTTCATTGAATTGCAAATAAACAAATTCAACCTTAATGTGTCGGTTTAGAGCACCACGGTATCATTTTTTTGGGAATTTATGATTGTTCTTACCTTTAAATAAAAATAAATAAAACAATGAAATCATCTATTACAAAATAAATATATCGTATACTACGTTTTGCTCTTTTAGCATTGAATAAGTTGTAAGAAAACGCATATTTAGTTTTTAGAAGGAATGCTATAGAGAATTTTTCCTACATTACAATGTTTGACAAGTGGTTGTTGCTAGCTAGTATGAAGTTTGATAATCAAGTTTGAGGTTTATAACAGCTACCATGCAATCATGACAAAGTTCATATAAGCTACCGTGAATATGTTTGATAGTGATATAAATGTATTTACTTAATTAACATTGATAGATAGGAAAGTGAAAGGGGAGGCCGTCGGTGGAGGGAACCAACTTGAGGAGGGTAGGAGCCCAACAAAGGAGGGGCATATTAGGGTGACATAACCAATACCATGCACGGTTGCCTTATCATATCAAGTTCCTATTCATTTGTCATCTAAGACGTTTTCAATGTATCAAATGTACATCTCATCTATCTTGCGTCTGACAAATGAATAGGAAATTTCTTTGATAAGACAAGAGTGACACCATGTGACATATTCTACCGGCGCAACCACCACACTCTCAAATAGAGAGTGGCCAACCGTGAATATGAAAACGTTTTGTGTGGCTCAAACGTATGAATTTTGTGTTAGCAATTTGAAGTTTGTTAGTAATTGGGGGGCGGGGCGGATGAAGGCAATTGTAAATGTAAAAGCGATTCGTATGGCTCAGAACAATTCCTTTAAAACACATGTAATCTTATCAATCATTGACATGTTGAAAGGTTTGTAAGAAAGAGGTTAATTCATGTGGCTACAAACAATATGTCCTTTAATCCCTAAAGCTTTCATAAATCCAAAACTAGTACGTTCCCACGGCGTTGCAACACTCATACAAATAATTTCCAATATTTTTGGAGCCATAAATACTCCAGATTTCAATATTTTGGGATCCGTCGACCCGTTTTGCGATCCAATTGATTTCCAGAATTTTACAAAAAAAACATGTTTCCAACAACACCTCATGTGCCCTGATCCGACCGGTGGTGCCCGAGATTATAATGTCACGTCCAAACCAAAACAAACAAAATATTTGCCTCAAATAATAAATGGGTTTTTGCAATTTCCGGCAACCTAGATGAAGGGTCTAATCTTGGTATTTTGGATTACAATTTGGTGTAGGTGTAGCAATACATATAAGCTGCATGTGGTAAAATATGCAAAGCCGAATTTCAATATTTGAGTTGTCTAAGACAGTCCTTAGATTTCAAGCCAAAAGGGGGAGTTTAAATTTAGCATTAAAAAAAAAGAAAGTTTTATGTTCGCAACCAAATCATTGCTCATATTCTCAAGTGTCCTAGCTGAAACTCTTACCAATTTTACAAGGGCAACCCCATAATTTTTTAGAAACAATCTTCACAATATCCAAAAAAAACTTTCGATGTTATGATTGTGAAAGTGGTATTTTTCATACCCCTTCAAATACCTTACCTATGATGTTGTAACTCTCTGAAACCCTAAAAATTCTATACACTGTCATACCTTACTGCTCCCAATACTGCTCTCAATACTGCTCCCAACACTAACACTAACACTAACACGGAAATCTCCACACTTAAGTTTAACACCTTTACATACAAATCCATTCATAATGTCATTGAAAAAAAATGATGGTGGTACAGACATTTCCTGCCTTGGCAGTGCTACCTGGTCCTTCCAGGTACCATGAACTGACCTAAGCAGTAGTTCCTGTCACTATCCAACACTCCACACACACTCCTAGCTCCAGCACGAGAGAGAGAGCTCCCAAAACCCCCTCTAAACCTTGGCCGCCAAACCCTAATCTCCAACCCTAGCCGCCTTCATCCATCCACAGGATTTCATCCCAAGACAGGATTTCATCCCAGGACAGGATTCCATCCCAGAACAGGATTTCATCCCAGAATAGAATTTCATCCCAGGACTCTAAAGTCTAGTGGTCTTAACCCCTAAATGGTTTGACTCATTTGTAGTAAAATGAACACATCCTCAAAAGCATTGTCATAGGTGGAGGTAAAAGTGTGTTATCCAAATCTCAACCGTACAATCTTGTCGTAGACATATTGAACATCATGTGGGTCAAATTTTGAGTCATGAGGCTTCATAGATTGCGAGATCATAATGTATTAATACTCAAAAATGATCACATAATTTCATCATTTTCACTTTAAAGTGAAAATGCTACCATTAGACTTATTGCAATAAAAAAGTCACCAATTAGAATGTTGTTCACCTTCATCTCAGTAGCATCCTTGAACAAAAAAAAACCATGAGAAAAATTTCTTTGTGCAAATTATGGCCCTGCAATGGTGAAAACTACCCTAAATTCTACAAAGGAAAAAATGTCTAAATCTAGGCTGCTGTCACTGAAATGCATGCCATTAATTCATACTTCATTGTATGGGTCTGAGATTTTTATGACATGAACTAGACTTGATTTGGAACCCAACCCAAGTGATTTCGTCCAAAACGGAGTCCGGATGAAGAAGTTATGGCTCTCCAAAGTTTCTGTCATCCAAAATGTCGTTTTTCAACATTCGGCCCGCTTAAGGGTTAATTGGCTACTAGCAGATTTACTCTTGTACTGGCTAGGTAAATTCCGGTTAACAATGATCCCTCAAATGGTAAACATTTAACAGCTAATATTTGGAAAAGTAACTAGATATAATCTCAGGTACAAAATCTTACTCTTGAGATTTTTTAAAAAGGGGAAAAATTTGATTCTCACCTAGGAATACAAAGTGGTAGAAAATTGCAAATTTGAGGTTTCGAGCTCCCAAAAACACACAAGAATCCATAGGGGTAAATACCATTATAACAAAAGTTCACAAAACAACAAGTAGATGGTACTAACAAGCATGATGATTCCAATGCGAACATGTTGGTAGTGTTAATCAAATGTATGATTCTTTGTAATTCGATAATTGGTCTATTACATCATAACAAAAGGCCCTTTTACACGAATATCGCTAGTGTTGTCTTATAAGAAAAAAATTCTATTCACTTGTCATACACAATTTAGATGAGATGTACATTTGACACATTGAAAAGGTCCTAGATGTACATCTCATCTAAATTGTGTGACAAATGAATAGGAATTTTGTCTGATAAAACAACCCTGTTAATCGCCAACAATTGGTTGGTGCTTGTGAGTATGATTTTGTATCAACCACTGCAAGTTAATAGGAGCAAGCATGCAATCAACATGAAGTTCATATACACAACCATAAACACGCTTCTATGTTGATTTCAAATTATTCTTTATGTTGAGATTGGAAGGATTGTACATATCCATGTAACTAGCAGATATGCGGGTTCGGTACCTAAAGTTGATTTTTTTTTATTTTTTTTTTCCCTTTTCTACTGTAGCCAAGAAGATGATTGTAGTGGTTAGCATAAACTTTGTACCAGCAATCAAAAAGTTAGTCTTTAGTACTGTAGCGGGAGACGTTGATCGTAGTGGAATAAACACAAAGGTCTTATCACCAACATGATGAAGTTACCATTGTAATTATTTTTTAATCTCAATCATTGACATCTCGGATTGTGAAGAGAAGTATATCCATGTGACTTGCAAACAATAAGTATTCACACTAGCAGCAAGTAAATAGTATTGACCAACATTATAATTACACATGCAAACACACTAAGTGTCCTATATAAAAAGATGGCTTTATCTTATAGAAGTTGGTATTGGTAAGGTTGCAAGCTCATTACAAGTTTGAACTGATACATACTTTTATGATGTTAAACAAACAACCATATTGTGCAAAAAGGCTTGTAACTCTAAGAATGTGTGCATGTCCACCCACTCAATCCGCATTTTGGACTCATGGTCCTTTGTAGAACGAGACTTTAAGTGATCAACAAAAATAATAGGTGTGCATGAGACTCCACATGTTGTTGACCTTTCTGAACAAGTACCACTCATGGAGTCATGGTGGGCTTTCTTCTAATCAAAGTAGGCCCGTATCACTTCATAGAAGCATGTGATAAATCGAAGCATCTAAGCAGGTCTCAAAGGGTTGAATTACCCGATTAGGTTGTTCACTGAAAAAGCATTACCTACTCCATTAATCTATTTAGAGGTTGTAATGTGATTGCACAAGGTATGACTTTTAGTATGAGCAAATACAAAGTTAGTCTACATCACTATTGTTATGAACTGTTGGTGCTTGCCAGTAGCCACCCCAAAGTTCATGCAAGCTGGTTAGAAGTTAATGCAAGTGAGTATGCAATCAACTAAAAAGTTCATACAAGCGATCTGAAAATGTAAGTATCGTGAGCTTGATCATTCTTTATAATACACAAATTAAAAAGGGTGCAGATGCATGTGACCAGAGGATATGCGGTTGTGCGATTATAAAGTTAAGTTGTACCACTGTAGACTAAGTGATCAATGTGAGGTGCGTACTAGTTAGCGTGGAATCAACACAAATGTCGCATCACCCAGCATAATAAAGTCGTCATTGGGAGCTTTATTACTTTTCGTTCTCAATCGTAGACACGTTAGAAAGATCGTGACCATGTCACATGCAAACACTTTGGATTCACACGAGATAGAGTATAAATAGTTTAACCAATGATAGTACACGCTAGCACATCAATTCAAACTAATTTTCTCATGTGAAAAGTGGTTCTGCCTTATCAAAGTTCCTAACGGCGTGGTTGCTCAAGCTTTTTACAGGTTTGAAAGGATGTTACATATTGTGTTTCAGACAAACAACTATACTCTGCAAAAGGCTTCTAACAACAAGAATATGTATGCGCATCTCCACCATCCAAGTCCGCTCCTAGCCACTCTTGGTCCTTCCAAGAACCAGACCTTCTGTTGATGATCAACGAAACAATAGTTGTGCAAGAAGACTCCACTCAACAAGTACCCAATTCAAGTCACCAACGATGGTGAGAATTTCAAGACTAAGGTAGACAGACCTATAACCAACAACTTAAGGATTTTAGCACATGATATTAAGGTATATATTTTTTTTAGAATTTTTCATGTGTGCAAACATAAAGTTCTTGTTGAATGCAAAAAGTTTCATGATTTTATTTGCAATATTCAAATAGTTATAATTGTTTGAAGTGAAAAGTTGCTTGGAACCTAAAGCCAACACCATGCTCAAATATACTAATGAGGTACATCTCTCCTTTCAAAATCTAGGAATTGGGCTTGATCGGTTATTGGTCGCCTGTCGGTTTTGGGTCTGTCTACCTTACTAATTGAGTAGCTCATATCACTTCTGATTGAATCGAAGCATCCAAGCAGATCTCCAAGCATTGAATTCTTGGAGAGGCGTTGACTGAATTCTCAGGACAAGCACCAGAGGAGGTAATTGGAGCATTGGAGTAGGCATCGTTTAATGGTCGAGCTGATTGAGCACAGTCGAAGGGACGTCGATGCTATCGGAGACCAAACGATCAGGCCAAAAGTGTAGTGTGGACAGAGTAAAGAGTTACTCTTGGTTATACATATTTCAAGAGCAAAATGTACTGTAAGTAGTACAATATATATAACAATACCGGTACATACTCAACGTACACAGGCAGCACGTTTTAGCGAATCATAACCAAGATGACTAACTGGTACCAAAAACTCTTTACTGATGATTTGTATACACAAATACAGCCTGGGTGTAGAAACCAAGCAATTCATAGCAACGTCGAAAACTTCTCAAAGAAATAAGATCCTCCTAGTACTTTATTGCAGCAATGGAAGTAGGAAAATTCTACAAAGATATAATACAAATGAGTTAATTAATAATCAATGAAGCCTGTACCTTAAATTGCAATGTGCCCTGCCTGATATATAATGTGATGTTTATGTACAAGAATGAATAACGATAATAATGCAGATGATAGTTCAGGACCTTCAAAATACTCTGTCGTATCTTCAAGGTGAAAGAGTCACCAGGAGAGTCCTCAATCAACTTGAGGCGATGCTTGAGCATTCAATAATGCTGTTAATACATGAATATTTGAGTTCTCTCTTCCAAAAATGAGGAAGTGCGTTTACTCCCTATCTAATAAAAATCTCGGGCTCACCAGCTCTTCCAGGTCAGACTCATGGTACTCATCTAGGTTATGAGATCTCAGTCTGTCCAGCAACAGGTAGTAAGTCACCGTAGCCTGCTCCAAGGTCCACAACCACATTATTAGTACATCAAGCAATATACGCATGCCACAATCTGGACAGGTAGCAGGTTAGTGGAGGGCACCTTGGTCTGCTCTCGCCTCTGGATACACTCGATCAGCCATTTCTTATCGAAGCCAAGCGACTCTACTGCAGAAGCTACATCTTGATTAATCTGGAGCAACACCAAGTCATTGTTAGGCATTCTTGTACGTGGTACAACAAACTGTATATATTAAGACATTAGAATCTAGATTACAGATCTATACCCTACTAGCACAACGAGAGTTGCAAGTGTCGCTAAATTCACTCAAGTGTTGAATGTTAAAAGTTGAAGGCAGATGTACATACACAATTCATATACTGAGTATGTTGAGGAATCTCCACCGCTAGATACTGAGGAAGATGCAACTGAAACCAGGGATGGGATCGAATTTCTGGTATGGTTATACGATGGAGAGGATCTACTTTCAACATCCTCGTGATAAGATCCCTGACCGACGTAGACAGATAACTCGGTAGAGTGTAGATACCATTCTGAAAAACAAACAAGTGCAAACGAGAACGTGTAAGCATGTCATGCTACTCGAATCAAGACTGCTAGTCGACTAAAAAGGATGCGAGATGTTACCGTGATTTTCTGATAAAGGCCGGAAATGTTTTCATCGTCGAATGGCAAGACTCCACACAACATAGCATACAGTATCACACCACAACTCCAGATGTCAACTTCAGGACCAGTATAAGTCATTCTTAGTATTACTTCCGGAGCGGCGTAATTGGGACTCCCACAGCTTGTCTCTAGTAAATGCCCATCCCGTATAAAGTTACTCAATCCAAAGTCTGCAATCTTCACGCTTCGCCTCTTGGCATGAAGTAGCAAATTTTCCGGCTTCAAATCCCTGTGCACAACCTTGTTCTTGTGGCAGTACTCGACACCTGCTATTATCTACAACATATAGTCACAGACAAGTGGTTACAAAGGATGCATCATTGATGGTTAATTGACAAAAGTACCACTTCAAAAGTTCTGAATGCACCTGCTGGAAAAAGTGACGAGCTTCATTCTCATGAAGACGGCCGTGGAGCACAATATAATCAAACAAGTCTCCAGATTCGACATACTCCATCACCACAAATATGTCTGAGACGGTTTCGATGATTTCGTACAAACGCACTACATGTGGATGTGTGACCACCTGCATGATCTTCAGCTCTCGTCTAACTGCATCATCAGGTACAAGCCAGCAACATTGTCAGATTGGAAAATGAGAATATGAACCACAATTCAGTTCTTAGAAAGAAGCATGTACCTTTTTCTTCCATGTCTTTCATCTGCTCTTTGTTGATGATCTTAATGGCAACTTTCTGACCAGTAAGAACATGCATTGCAGATTTGACTTTGCTGAAAGATCCGAATCCCATTGTTTTCCCCAGTCGATAGTTGTGTTCGGAGCAGACAGCACCGCTGCTCTGCCGCTTGAGAACCTTGCCATTTCTGCTGCTCTCACCTTCTGACATTGTTCCTGGCTTCATTCTCTGGTTTCTCAAGTACACTTCTCTTCCCTCATATCGAGGTCACACCCTAATTGTGGAAAGGCTAGTCACGATGACAAAAATGAAGTCCGCAACAACTACTCCAACTAGGTGACTGAAATAATTATTTAGTGATTATACTTAAACTTCCACGGTAACACAAGTGGACAGCGGCGTCTCGAAACACTGAGTTTCGAGGCAGGCCCGGCGTTGATCGACCGCCAGAAACAAGCCCCATTCCATTCAAGTGTGTTTGTACGAACACAAACGGTGCAGTTGCCATATAAAACTCTGCCATCCACCACACACAAACTTCTGCGTCCAGCTCTCTCAGTGTAATTATCCACCTTCTATTGCCATAACGACGAGTGTCCTTCCAGATGCAGCAACCCTAACTCAGGGCAGTGTCTTGAAAGCTTGCAACCATAACTTCTGCATCACGAACCAGAGTGAGTATCAGATTCCAGAACTACTAGATTGCTTCTAGCGAGGAATTACGCACAATCCACAACCTCTGAGAAAACTCCAGAAGAGAAGTAGAAACTAATTGTAGAGATCAACCAGAATATCTCATGATCAGAAATCTAAACTCAAATAGTTGCAATGCAACCTACTCTCGCATTCCAATGCCGTCAATCTACTACCTAGATAGTTCCTCCGAAGCCAAGTAAAAGAATGCGCAAATACATGCCACTTCACTCCACTCTGGAGAGACATAACAGCGTAACGAAAAAGGTCGACGAATTTTCACGAACAAAAATTGTCTCCACTCTAACTAGTCAGCAAAAGGGAGAACCAAGAAGATGCTCCGAAAGTTCTAAACAAGTTCGTCGTCTCGACCAGTGGAATAAAAATGCAATCAAGAGAGAGATCACCTTGGCTTCAGGCTGTGGAAGAAGACATGGTTGGAAGGGACAATGCAAGGAGATCTTAAATGAGGCGGCTATATAGTGAATTGTGGGGTGTCAATGGCGGCCAGGTTGAAAGAGGTGGGGAGACGAAGGAGGTAGCAGTGGGAAAGGGAGCTGTTGGTGGTGGAAGCAGGAGGAGGAGCGAGTGGTGAAGCATCTTGAGGGAGGCTGGGCGATGGTGGTGGTGGTGGTGCTCGTGCCCAGGTTTGGAAGCGAAATGAAGGCAGTATTGCTGCAGCTCATTCCACGTCGTGGTCACAGTGCCCGCGCACTCCCACTTCCTTCTGTTCCTTCCTTCCTGCACCCACGCTCGCTTGTTCTCCCCTTGAAAAAGCGCACCTCACGGTCGCTGCACTGCTGCACCAAAAGGCGGAAAGAGTGCCCTTCACACAACTCCTTTCCTGTCCCCACACATGGTCAATTCTACACCCCCCGCCCCCTCTTTCCCCCCCTCCTCTCGCTCTCTCTCTCTCTTGCTACCGACCGTCCTCCCCTTCTAATGTCCAAAGTCCCTCCTGGCCGATTTTCCTACCACCCTCCTTGTCCCTCTCTACTATCACTTACCCTCTTCGCCTCCTCCCTCTCTACTATCACTTACCCTCCTGGCCTCTCTTGCTGCCACCCCGTATCCCTCTCTAATACCACATACTCTCTTAGTCTCTCTTTTAAACTCCCTATGTCCCATTTATATTGTCCAGTAGGTTCTCTCAAATCTACCTCCCAATGTAAATTTGAGAGAACCTATTGAACAATGTAAATGGGACAGAGGGAGTACCTTCCTCTGCCTCCCCCTTCAATATCACATTCCCTCTTCCTACCGCCCTCTGAGCCCCTCTGTAATATCTCATACCCTCCCTAATATCACATCCCTCCTGGTCTGGCTTACTACAGTACCACCTTTTGATCACATGCCCCTCTTCCTACTAACCGTCCGCCTCCCCCTCTAACATCACATCCCGTGCAGGTTTCTATTCCTACCACCCTCCTCGACCCTTCTGGCCTCTCGTCCTACCGTCCTGTCTACAGTTCCGTTCTCTGATATTGCGCCCCTCCTGGTGGGGAACGGCGTGTTCTTTTTGAGGGGAACACACCCAACTCACTTGGAAGCTTGGAGCTACGAGAGTCCAGAAATTGATATTTTACATGCAAAAGCAGGAATATCTCAGGTAAAAGCAGTGACAAGGAATGAAACCACATTCACTTTAGTGTGCATGCACTTATTGTGTAAATTACAAAAAGGAATAAAAAGAAAGTGTTTAAAAAGAAAAGCCAGTTGTTTTCTTTACTGGCGGAAAAAGGCCACAAGGCGAAAATTCTTTTACCAGGAGATGAAATCAAGCTACAATAAATATAGACGTTAAAAACAAAACTCTGTCGCCAAATTTGGATCCCTTTCTGCACTTTTTCATTCATTTGAGCATACATTCATCTGCTTCTAGTACTTTCATCCAAAAACAAAATGAATAAGCACCAACCTAGATTTCCATAGTGCCAGTTCAGCGGAAAAACCAAATACTCCCTTTGTCTCATTATAATTCTACCGTAGGTTTTCTCAAATCTACCTTGGGAGGTGGATTTGAGAGAACCTAATGGACAATAAAAATGGGACGGAGGGAGTATTTCACAGGAAATGCTGGACTTTACTTATGTTCTGAACATCCAATTTCAAGGAGAGAGTGATTTAGTCCTAAGAAGCAAAGAATGTCTTAGGAAGTTAAATAAGAGTTAAACTATTTCGGGACTTATTCGAGAATTATGGATTGGAGAAAATTTTGGAATTTTTTAATCTTGTAGAATGATCATTATATTGATTGAAAATATACATCGGGGATGTGAGTATCTAGATATTCTTCAAAGATCCCCTAATTTACATTTTTGTGTTCACATTGTATCTTGTTCACTTGAGCATGGGGATCCCCCGATGTCTTACTTTTGGACTCCTTTCAATGTGTCATTAATATTTGTATGTACGATGATATGTATATATGTGTATTTTTTATTTTAACCCCTAGAGATCTTGTGTTTTTGGGAGCTTGAAAGCTCAAAACTACAATTTGTTACTTGTATGCACTCCCGGGGTGTGAACCAATTTCTTTGATGTTTTTAAACTTCCAACCATAAGATCATGTTTTTTTTTTAGTTTAGAAATTGATTGTTGGGAAATTTCCATTTGCAAGATCATAAACATCCAAAGTTTGCGCTTCTAGGCATTTTTTGGTAGAGATTGTCTCCATGGTGCAAAGGGGGATCTGAAAATTGTTACCCCAAAAAATTTGGATATATTTTTTTCCATGTAGGAATTCAAGCTGCGTACACTCATGTAAAATTGCAAAGACTCATTCCCTTTTTTGACTTTTGTGCAGTTTTTTCTTTAAAAAGGTCTATACACAACGAAATAGAAAAAATGCACCATGTTAGATATATTTGGTTTTTAAGGAAAAGTTGATGGTGAGTAGGTGCCTTTATGAGCTTTTGATTCTTTAAGAAGAAAATTTGGTTAAATTTCTAAACCTCAAATTTTGAGAAGCTTTGAAAAAATAAATCGTAAAATCATTAGAGATTGTGAAGATTGTTTTCGAAATCTCTAAAATTCTTGGAGGAAAGTTGAAGGTTGCTACCCCCTTGGGCCTTAGAGGTTGATAATTTTGTGAACCAAATATTGATTATTAGAAGGATCCTAGAAAAATTCTTATTGCTTTAAATGCATTAAATATATATTTTAGTACAAGTTTGTACTACTAAACAAGCACGTGGTGGTAATCCTGAAATTTGTACCAACCAACTTGAATTTTGCACTTACTAACATTTGGTCGACATTGAGTTTGTGTCAACCATCATAAAAAATGTTTGCAAGTTTTTTCTATTTTTTCTACTAGGAGCCATTATTCTATTTGAATATTTTAGGATATTGCATATAATGTGATTACTAAAGGTATGCCTATTCGTACCATTGAATAGAAAGATGTTTCATATTACTATTGCCAACAATTAGTTGGTGCTTGCAAGTGCGGACTTTGTATCAGTCAGCTAGAAGCTCATAGAAGCAAGCATGCAATTAGCATGAAATGCAACCATAAGGAGGCTTCTATCATTCTATGGTGACTTAAAATAATTCTTTATGTTAGACCGATAGTCAGGATTGTACATATTCTTGTAACTAGAGGATATGCGGTTTTTGTACAAAGAATTAAAAATTAAGTTTTTACTACTGTAGCCAAGAAGTCGATTGTGGTGGTCAGCATGAAGTTCGTACCAACAATCCAAAAAGTAGTCTTTACTATTGTAGCCGAGACGTTGATCGTAGTGATATGCATGAAGTGCTTACCACTTAGCGTGGAATCAACACAAAGGTCATGTTACCAACAATGAAGATAAAATGATCCTTATGATCTTTGTCATTTTTAATCACAATCATTGACACTTTAGAAAGACCGTGAGAAGCATTTTCATGTGACTTGCAAATGATATGAAAACACACCAAGTAGTAGGTACGTAATATTGACCAATATTATAATTATACACGCTAAACTCTTGATCGAGAGTGACAGTTCCATATGAAAAGGTGCTTCATCTTATTAAAGTTGATATTGGCTTGGTTCCTCAAGCTTGAAATGATGTTACACACTTTTGTGGTATTTGACCAGGTTGTCCAAAAGGCTTCATAGAGTAACTTGTAACTATAAGAATTTGTGCATGAACACCCGCCTAGTCACCTCTAAGCCATGCAAAACTTTTTCAACATTTCACCTCATCTTGTACCCCCGGTTATTTAGATTAACTTTGTAAATGCTAAGTAGTACCAACAACGTATATCCTATCCTTTGATCTTTGTACCCACATGTGTTTTGAATGGTTGATATGGGGCATTGCATAAGCTATTCATAGAGTGTTTTTGCATTAACAATTGCCCATCTTTACCCTCTTGTTTACATGCAAAGTATTTAACTTCTAATACTAAATTCGCATATCCATTGTCATATTCTCACATGACATAGAACATGGGTAACATAAACTCTTTTACAATGGTGAGGACTTCTTATGGAAAACACCTTTTTGCACACTTAATTTCCACCTAGCACACAATTTCCTCATAAGCAATGCAAAATATTTTCAAATTTAAATTAGGCTCCTCGAAATATGTACCGCGTCAAAAAACCGCAAAGTAGCCCTATCAAAGCAAGAATGTACATTCTAGCTTCCCCATCAAAATTTCAATGTATTCAATGTGTATATATTCAACGTAACTCAACAGTTTTTGGTACCTCTACAACTTCCTCTTCCAAAATTCATGAATAATTTGAGAAAATTCCAAAATCTATGATTTCAATGGATTCAAATTCCAGCAAAATTTCCTCATATACCAAAATTGATTCCCTTTGCTGGCCCCACAATAGCTTGCCCATATGAAAGAAGAACACTTATTGAGTAAACTGCCTTACACCTCCTCTAATTTATTGACAAGCTAACTTCTGATTGCTAACACCAATAACGCATAGTATCAGACCTATGGATAGTGATGTTACCGCATAGTGACTTTCACTATGCACCAACATTAATTAATGTAGGCCTTGTAGGGCCTCTCATGCTACTTGGACCCCTTTAAGGGGGTGCCACATGGACCCCATGAGTGTACTTTATATTATAAAATTTTGTTTTTTGAGTAGTGCCCCCAGCCCTCTTGTACTTTCTCAAGGGAGGAATCAGCTACAAATGATATGGGATAAATTAGCTCCCTCAAGACCCTCGCCCCCAAGACCCTCCGCCCCAAGACCCTCTGACCCAAAATCCCTCCAGCTAGACCCCTCTTCTCCGGTTCTTAAGCCGTGCTTTGCGGCCCGCATTCCGGAACCCTTACTAAGATTATGGGAGATAGTATCAGACCTTGATGTTAGTGTGGTTATTTACAAGCTAACCTTCTAATTGCTAGTACCAATAACGCTCATTCCCTTGACCCCATAAGGCCCAAGCAAGCCAAAATGGCTTGATTTTTAGTGTATAATGACAACCTTGGGCCTTTAGGGGTTAATATTTGTAATGACATTGGTATAATCTTGCAAATTTACGTCTCTTTAGAGTCACACACACAGAATCCTTTTGCGCCATACAAGACGATTGTATTTAGATTTGTCTGCTTGAACTTTTATAGCATCATTAATATGCGTGTAAAATCCTCTAATTAGCGTTGGTTCTCTCGACTTGGCATTCCCCTCTCTTGTCGAGCTTCCACCTTTTTCAAGTTGGGTCCTTTCGAGGCCAGGAATACCTCCAGTGAGAGCCTCCTCCTTTACCTTCTTGTATATAAATGTGAAATGGGAGTCAAGATCAACAAATCTCCAAGCCAATTCACTTACATTTTGAGCCCAACTTTTGGAGCGCTGGCTGTGTCATAACTTGTCCCCACCCATTATAATATAATTTCAGAAACTTGACCTTGACTCCCTATGTAAAGCCCTTCGGGCCAATTTCAAGAATTGAACCAATCACAACTTCACAAGAGAGAATTTGGGCATGAATTGGCCCATCAATGGCTTGGCCCCTCGTGTAAAGCGGCCCTAAGAGACTATTTGAGTTGAAACATACAATTGCGTGCAATTTGGAAATAGTACTCTCAAGTGAAGCTCAATGACAGGGCCCCCATGGTCATGCATACAGAGAAGAGTTCTGATTACGAGTATTTGATGGGTTGTAAATTTTCTCAGCGTTGCAACAGAAACAAGACATGTGAGAGCTGAAGATTGTCCATTCACATTTGATGGAATTCATTTATGTGTACGTGGTCTCATTCACGTATAACCACGTTGAGATTGAAGTGAGTAAGAATCCTACAGTAACACTGTACAGTACAGCCTTAGTAAAGTATGCAATGATGCAACTCTAAAGTACACAGCCCCGTTTCCTAGAGCAACTCAATGTGAAGCGGAAGCCGCCGCACTTGGAACTGGAATCTCTTCGTAGCAACTTCGGTAGATCTGGCAATTACAATCAAACAATCGTATTAATTGGGCAGCTCAAAAATGGTTCCGTTCGATAATCAAAACCCAAAGCTGCAACGACTACAGTCCAGTTTTCAGTGAATAGTTAGGATCTGACCGAATTACCTGAGGCAAGAGAGTCACCGTAATCGTGCTAGCCACTCTCCACGCTCATTTCAGCTATGATCGATGCAACGGCACTTTATACTGCCCGAGCGATCAATGAAGCATGTGTCGATGGTGTACAGATCGAATATTGCAGTTCAAAATCGAAGATGATGATGGGTTTTATTTGTGGCGCAAGCTCATTCTTGTACCGGACTCTTCTTTCAGCTTGGCCGAGTATGTCTGCGCAAAATCTGGGTTTCGAAAACACATGAGGAACTGCACCAGTCGGTACGCATCCTCGAAGTTCGAGATCGGGCCCAAGCTGACTTGCACGCAAGTGAAGTCGCTGGATCGCTCGTTGAAGACACTCAGATTCTTCTTGCGCTGCGCAGCCGGTCCGAGCAGATTCGCGACGCCGGGGTTGACGCACACCGACCCAATTCCTAACGCGATCCGGTACTTGGCCGCGATCTTCTTCACGAGCGCCGGCTTGATGTGCTCGCCCGTGCAGTCCAACACATTGAACGAGACGATGTTACCGCGATTCTCCTCCGTGAATGGACTGTACACGTTCACCAAGTGCCAGAACTCGTCTTCATGGCGCAGTGACTTGAGGTTGTGGACGATCCACAATGAGAGAGCCTTCACTCGCTTGTTCACGAGATCCAGTCCCAGTGACTCCAGATGCTGCAATCCGAAGTTTAAACTGGCAAATAGCAGAAACGGTGGACTCTCGTCTTCGCACACAATGTGGTAGTCTTCGCCATGCCAGGTCGGGACCTTGGAAGTTAGCGTGATGGTGGTGTCGGACTCAGTAAATTCAGTTTCGGGAATGCGATTGATCGAGACGCAGAATGTGGATCGCTTGACGAGGATAAAGCCCATGCTTGAGGGGTACCCGACCATGTTCTCGAATGAGCCAATGACGAAGTCCGGGGCGTGCTGGGAAAGATCCAACTGCGCTGATGGTACGAGCGTGGACACGTCTAGCAGAACTTGCCATCCGGACTTGTGCGCTTTTGATACCCAGTTCAGAGAGTGCTGGATTCCCGTGATGCTCGACTGTGCTGGGTATACGAACAGGCTCCCGCTTGGATGGAAAAACCGTCGCTTCAGCAGTGGCCCCAAATTCGTCTTCGTCATGCAGAAGTCGTTCGTCCCAAGTGGCGCCAGAATCGGCTGTGCTCCCACATTCCCTGCAGCGTTTATAATCTGGCAACAACAAAAACCAAGCCATCTCAGAATCATGCAACACCAAACGGACTTGTTGAGTAACAGAACATGATAGAATCGTCAGTACCTGACGAACGCATTCGTGGTTGTCTTGGCACACCAGCACAGGGCTGCTCTTGCGAAACGGATACGCATTGGCAACTAATCGATAGGCAGTGCGGTAACTTGTGGTGAACACCACGGAGTAAGCAGACTTCGACGTGTTAAACATCCGCAGCAATCGCGCTTGCACATCCGTGACATGCTGCAGGAGGTGACTTGCCAAATTGGTGCCCAAACAGTGCTCCTCCGCCATCACAACTCGCGTGTGCTCCTCAGTCTGCACATTGCCACCGTTACACAGTCAGGTGCCATAGCTTGATCTCACAGTCAACGGACCAATTTTTACCCTTCTCAAAAAGCGGCCACTCGCAGCCGAGCTCCAATCGAACTGTAACCTCCTGTACTCTACGCAATGTGCTGTAACACCCCAATCACAGTACCTGAAACTTGGAGGAAAGGGCGAAATTGGCATGGTCCATGTACGTCTGGCGCTGCAGTCCCAAATCGGGGTACTGATCACGCCGGACATCGTCAAGCGACAAGGTCTGGCAGTACTCTCGATTGGCCTCAAGGAACCGAGCCTCGGCATCATTGAAATCCACAAAGTCATCAGTAATATGACCGTCGAGAGAAGACCAAGTGGAGGAGATCGACGAAGTTCGATCCAGACTGTTCGAAAACGCGGTCACCTGGTTACTGTGTCCCAACCTGGGCGAATTCGTGGTACTCTGAATCAGCTGTGCCTCATGCGACAAGACCGACTTCCTCAAACCAGTGGGAGGTTTCGCGGGAGCTGTCAATGGCGGTTCCAGCATTCTTCGACTGTCGCCATTGGAATGCAATGGCAGATCCAATCTGGAGGTCCAGCCATTGTTGTTCTCCTCACGAGCTCCATTGCTCTTCTCCTTCTCCTTGAACAGAAACACTGCTCCCTCACTTTGCTTCAGACTGGCGGGTATCGCCTCCACGTCGATCGAATGCTTCATGCTCCGCTCTAACTTCTTCACTGGCGTCCCGGACTCACCCAAACTCATTCTGCTCGCATAGACCTCCATCTCATCGTCACTCACAATCTGCAGTAAACACACGTACACACTCCGATCAGTCCCACACACACACGTACACACTCCGATCAGCCCCACACAGACGTACACCTCAGATCTAATCGAACCGAAACAGACAGACACTCACCGGCATGGTCCTGGACCGCAACTTCCCCGGAGAATTGAACATTGTAACGATCGGGAAGCAGAAGCTCGATCAGGCGATTGATCTCATGACTTCGAGACTGAAGCGTCCGCACTCCTGCAACATCGCTCAGACTCTTCTAAGATCGGAACTCCGGATCGCTCAGATTGATTGATCGATTGTTTGACACTCACTGCAAGTTACTAGTGGGATTTCAAGAGAGAGAAAGATCGGAGGAGTTGGGGGCAAGTTGGGAGTCGGGGTGCCAGGCGTGTTTTGCAGATGGAAGCGGAGAGTGAAGTCATAAGATGAGGGTGAGCAGCAGAAGATGCCGTGACGTGAGGGGAGTCACGACCCATTTACTACGTCTGTGCAGAAACTACTGCGTATCTCATACTCTTATGTATGGCTTCGGTATCACTCCGGGATCTGCTACAATACTCGGTTCACGCTTTTCCGTCTACTAATTTCTCCCCTGCCCCCACTGTAACCTCCTTTTCTTATCACTTGTTTGAATCTATCAAACCGACCCCAGTGCACAGTAAATTACTCATGCATGCGTAAAATTACCTGTCTTTGAATTAAGAGTACAGACGAATGCTTGTGTATTCTACACCTTCCGACCAACGTACATATACTCCCAACTTGATCCCTAAATCTATGTAGTGCATCAATTGTTGGAGAGAAGGCCCTCATCAAGTGATCCTACAACTGAAATGTTTGAATCATCGTACACAAGATCCAACATTGTAGGAATGTGGCCACTTTACTCGACAAAATTCAGCACAAACTTGATTTTAACATTTGGATCAACATATTCATATGGACATTCTAGTTGACGAGGACCACTTGAGCCAAAATGCACATTAAAACCCCATTTAATCGAGTGAGAAAAAGTGTGGTTTAATCTTCTGAAAGGGGTAAAACTGAATGTTAGTATTTCTTGCTCTTTCTTACTTCAATAAGCCCACTCAGGGGGATACTGTTAGTACCAAGGTCTCACCATAATGAATGTTGGTCAAAGAGGATCCAGTGCTTTTATGTTCATAAATGGTAGTCCACCCTGAGAGAGGTTAGTAGTCCTATACCATTGTTGTTGTGCCTTGTGGGCATATCATCAAGGGTAGGTCGAACAGACACTATATTCACGCCAACACATAGGGGTCTGGTGTTCTTCTTCATGAAGGGTTTATGTTTCGTATTGATATCTTAACATTTTATTTTATTTTATTTTTTTTCTTTTGGTGAACGCAAGTTGTAATTTACTTTTTTCTTGAAAAGAATATGGTTCTGGTACTCAGGAGCCATTTGGAAGGGGTAAAACAAATGGGACTTTTGCTTGCTAGGGGGCTCCCAGCCTGCCTGCATGCCGCCAAAAGGAGAAAGCATATGCATTCGACCTGCAGGGGGCAGATAAAATTAGGGGTGCGACTTGCCCTGGACTTAAAATTAGCCCTGGATTTGACAACAAAAGAAAAGGAAAAGGATTCATTTAGTCTCCATTTAGCTTCCAGGTTTTACTTCTTTTTAAACAAAAATTAAATTTTAATATTCCTAGCATTTTGACTACTACAGTAATGGCTTGGCTGCTAGAATTGTGGTGGGCTGTATGCGGACATCATCTCCCCATGCACGAATGACAATTTTTTTTATTTTTAAATATCTCAAATCTTGTTCAGAAAAGGATGTATATTTGCTTGCCCCGACTAAATTTTCATTTTCAGCCTTATTTTACTGACACTGGGCAATTAGAAAGAACAGTCTGTTTTGATCCATCCGCTGTTATTTTCTTTCCTTTTTCAATGCACCCTTCTTTTATTTGAATTTAGAAGAAAATCATTACTCACTTGGGGCTGATTTGTAGTATTTGTGGAAGAGTAGGTAGATTCTTTCATATCTACAGTTCATCAAAATTGTTTGTTATCTTTGTAAAGCTGATCGGAAGACAACAAAAGAAAAGACAATTGAGAGTGGAGGAATTTCGGTATTTCACCCTCTTTGGAGATTAACATGATGGAAGGGTTTGTTCTATCAGGGGTCGCGTGATGAAGAACTCCAAACTTATTTCAATGCTAATGTGAAATGTAGAGTTTAAATGACCTGTTCTTGTATATTTGTAATAATTAATAGTGATGGTGGTTATTTCATTCTTTTCACTTTTTAGTGAAAATGCTATGAATATACTTATTGTTATGAGAAAGTCACCAATTAGAAAGTTGTCCTCCTTCATCTTATAACACCCTCAAACCAAAATAAAGCAGAAGGAAAACTTCTTTGTGCAAAGAAAGCCTACAAAATTTATGGGTTTCATCTTAAGATCATGATTATGTAAAAATATGTCATAAAAAACTAAATTGGGTCTTACATAATTGACTTGCAATGCTAAAACATGCCCTATAGTAGAAAACCCAAAAACAATAGTTGCCTTCACTAAAACGCATGCCATTTATTTATACTTCATTTTATGGGCCTGCAAATTTTACTACTCAAACTAAACTTGATTTCTCACATAATTCAAGTAATTTTGTCGAAAGCAAAGTTTGGATGAAGAGATTATGGCTTTTTAAAGTTTGTGCCCTTCATCCAAAATGTTGTTTTTTCCACACTATGGACTTCTAGGGCTTAAATGTACAAACCAGTAACAAACTTTTTGTAGGTAGTGTGGTCCAAAATTTAAACCATGAGGCCTTATTGACTTCACAATCACAACGTATCACTTAGCAAAACATGTAGGACAAATCAATGTATTAATCGTTTGAGAGAAATACAACTATGAACCAAAATAGCATGGCTACTTGGCAGGGGAGTTTCTTGCAAAAATTTTGGTACTCTTACTAAGTGTCTTCCACAAGCCTTGGCTTGTTGGTTAAGGCTCATGGCCTCCAATGAAGAGGTTGTGTGTTCTACTCCCCAAGCCACCATAGGGCTCACCACCATACTTCACCTATCTATGGTAGGGGTCCCGATAGTTCACCCAACTATGGTACTAGGGTCCTTGGAACTCGTTGTATGGGTACCTCAAAATCCCTGGGGAGATACCATGTCGGAGCCACTTGTGGCTAGGTAGGAACTAGTATGGTGTTCACCATGAGAGGGGTTAGAAGTATGGCCATTCATTGGTGTGATGACGTCCGAGCATACATCCAAAGATAAGTCAAACGTTACGCACACATTATTCACGCCGGCCTGTGAATAGGTTGAAGTTTCTCCTCTTCTTTTTCTTCTTCATCATGCAAGCTAACCTAAACGCCAATTTGACATGTAACTAGTCGCAAACACACCACAAGGTCAACTAACTACCTAGGATCATAGCAGAGACAAGTGTTCGAGCTAGTTTGCAAAGAGATGGAGAACAAAATCGACCTTTTAAAGTCGATTGTCCTTAGCATCACCTGCACGGGCACCTATAAATGAGTGCTACCAGCGTTTCTCGAAGCCCCATTAGCCAATGGGATTTTTTCTTCAAAATCCTTGGAATCTTCAATTTGGACCCCTCGACTGCCCTTTTTGATAATTTTGAAAAAGTGGGGTTGGAATATACACTACAAGTGCAAGTGCATGCATGAGGGTGGTGTTAGTGATATTGTGAACTGACTGCACCATAGATACGAAGGACCCTATTATTTTTTAATTTTTTAAATAAAACTACCAAATGAAGGGTTGAGATTCTACTATAGTAAATATAGAACCCAAATGATCATGCAGCCATGACCACTAGTCCCACGATGAATTCCAGGATTCTTGAATTTCCAGTGGACTTCCACCAGGGTGGGAATTTTGTAACATTTGGGAGTCCACAAACATTCATTGGCTATTTTCACTTGCAGGGTCAAGACTCAAGAGCGGGAATGCACAATATTTGCATCTGGGTGCTCCCTCCAACAATTATTATTGTTTATAGTATATTAAAATTTCTCTGTCTTAGGTCCACTACAATGATAATAATGTTGATGCACTAATCTACATAAATATATTATGATATTGTTTAAGATGGAGATCTTTTAATAGTATAGGCATCAATGAGCACTCTTTATGTTAGAAGTATGATTCTTATATCATTTCCAATTATAAAAAACATAACTGATATTTGACTAATTATGGACTTATTTGCAACTTATGGACTTTTTGCAACTAATGAAGAACCTTGGTTTTCTCGGCAGCCAACTGATACATCCCCACATCAGCGACTTTCAAAAGGCCATAACTCACTCAAATTTTGTCCAAATCAAACATATGAGGTGTTTTTTGACATCTGCATTTTTCGTAGATATCAAAAAACACCTCATATGTTTAATTTGGACAAAATTTGACTGAGTTATGACCTTTCAAAGATTACTGATGGAGTTTAAAGGTAATATCGGCGGACAACCGACATTATTTCTGGACTATGAATTTGTCCAGAATCAGTGAAATATCAGTTACATGTTAAACTGATAATTATGTTGATTTAGTGTAGTGGTTAGACTCGTGGCCTTTACCTTGCAATAGAAGTGCTTAGTATTACAACCTTTTTGTTTAGAGCATAAAGTGTGAACTGATACACATTGATTTTGCATATTCCGATAAGTACTAAGATTACAATAAAGGACAATGGATAATAATTATGTCAATAACTTAAAAGGTTATCATGTTTATTCACAAATAGAGGGTTTTCTTTACAACCTTGAAAATTGACAATCACTTATGTGATTTAGCTAATTTGAAACCTAAGGAACCAAATGCATAACTGCTTTGCATTGGTGAGTGGGCTTAGAAACCGCTCAAATTTAATTTGGCAAGCCCCCTAAAATGTATACCTTGAAACTCAAAATTAAAAGCTAGAATGCACCTCTTGCTTAGATGGATCTAATGAGTAGTTTATGGGGCTCAATGGGTTTCGAGCCACCTACCATACACATGGGATTAGGGGTGTGACCATACTCCCTCCATGTGGCAACACATGCCACCAAAATGCTGCCACATCCCTATGTTTAACTCTAGCTTCTCCATTTAGCAATTCAGCAACACTATTTGTGCTCATATGGCTAAGCATTCTGGTTAGTTGGTACACCACACTCTCTACTTAGGGTGAGGGGATTAATTTATCCTCACATGCATTTCTAAGCATTTCTATTCAATTTTTTCAAAAACTAGTGGGGTTTGTGACACTCATGTTCATGCACCTTCGTAGTATAACATCAAATTAGCACTAATGATTCAAAATTAGGCAACAAAAAAGGTCTTTTGGAATGTGATGTCGAAATTAGGCCACAAAAGACCTTTTTTGGTTCGACATGTGATGTCTCTTACAAAAGTTCAACAAATTGCTTGGTTATAGAATATAGTAATAGATAACAAAGAAAGAATCGTGATACCTTCGAACAAAACCGCGTGTACCAATCTTTCTGAAGAAAAGCTTTTGCTTTGTGTCTTGGGCCATCTTTATACTAGAAATGAGAAGCCTCCGGTCAAATTTCACTTGTTTATAGTTGCTCACTCAAGGGCTTTGAAGTACCCATATAACGAGGTTCAAGAACACCCCCCATCCTAGTTGGGTGGACTATGGTAACGCCGACATGGAGAGTAGAACCCACAACCTCCTCATTGGGGGGCCATGAGCCCTAACCACCAAGCCAAGCGCCTACAAAGCAACTAACATATCAATAAATCCCCCCAAAAAAAATCTGAATATCTGCACAAAAAGTCCAACCGAGTGAAGTTCAATGCTAGTACACACAAATTGCAACCACAGTATATTCCACAAGCACTTGTAGTACGTGCTTTGCAGTCATAACGTACAGAATTGGGGGTGAAATTGGCACTCTATTTAAGTTGGCCTTTGTTCTTTCTCTTTCTTTTTTCCACAAGCACTTGTAGTAGGTGCTAAGCAAGACAGGTCATACGAAAGAACCACAGCTGCTCATGTATACGCACGTCCGAGAGGGTGATAATAGGGAGGGAGGAGGTGAATGGAAGTCAAGGGCCGGGTACCAGGAATAACGGGGCACCCGTGATTTTTGGAGCAGGGATATGCTGATTTGGCATTGGTGGAGGTAACAGTGCCATAATAAGGAGGGAAAGAACATCCACAGGGCTGGTAATCAGTAATCATACCGGATTTAAACAGGCCAAGCCTACTTTGCAGTGTGAACGGGGTTATTTCCAGAACCGGAAAGTGATGTCGTCATGTGAGGGTTGAGACAGATTGATTCCCGGGCAATGAGGGCCCGGGGCCCCACTCTTGCTCAAATAGCCCCCTTCATCCCATTTCGGGCAGTATTCTATGAACTTTTTACCGGGTGCCCGACAAGTACAGTGGACTACTGTAGTGCGGTGGGCCCTTGTTGAACGGCACCCCTGCACCTTTAATTTCAAAGCATGGCTGCCTTTTAGCCTTTTTCCAAAGTCAGCGCTACTTCACAATATGGGTAACTGAACAGTTGTATAACAGACTATTGTACTTTACTTGGTTTTGTGGTTTGATAAACCAATAATTGGTACGAGAACCTTCTAATGTACTTCTACATACTTGTTCTTCACGATCCATGTACTTTTGTTCTAAGAAACACTACTTTTCTAAGTAGATCTAAGATAACATGACAAGTACAGACAAACCTTGTGTGTATAATTGCTTTAAGTGCGGAGTATTCTTTGTATTATGGTAAATATGATTGGTTTAAGAAACGTAGAATGAGGTTGCTGAAATTTCAACGTGGGGTTAATGATCTCTATTAGAAAAAGTGTCTTGAGTACATTGAGCAATGCGTACACCCCTATGTCAGTGGCGACTTACACCCACCTTGGGTGTAGTTTGCCACTTTGCGTGTGTTATACTCATGACAAGTTTCTACTACACAAGCGTTGTTGATTAGTGATAATGAAGATGAGTGTTTTTTTACTAAGAGGTATCCAAAATTACAATATTTCTTAAGTAGTGTTCAGTTTGAGCCCCCATTGCAATCAATGCTCTTTGTATTTTCTTGAAGTCACCAGTTCTACCGGGTTCCAATGAATTCTTCTCCTTCCAAGGAATCTAACTTCCATGCTCTTACATATAGTGGTATGTTTTTGAAAATTAGTGTTGTAACACTAAGGTGATCTGTGACAATTAGTATTTCAGTTTGCAATTAACACTTGTAACACTAATCAATAACTATTGTGTAGTGAATGATGTCTTTATATTGACAATGTTTGATATGACATAACATTTCCTTTGTATATCGATGTGAAGCTATTTGACAAAGGGGAGATTCTCACCCAATCCCCGTCCAAGTGAACTTCATCAGTGTTGACAAGTGGCCAAGTCCAACTTGTTGATTGGTTCAAACTTCATCATGTTGTGCAGAAGCTCATTAGCAAGCCTTACTCACTCACGACCTTATGCATTTTGACCACACTAGTGCACAAGTGGTTTTCGAGATTAGAGTGAGTAGACCCAGAGTGGCACAAAGGACCCAAGCCCACTTATGCACATACTAGTGCATAAGTGGTTTCTGAGAACAGAGCGAGTAGACCCAAAGTGGCAGAAAGGACCCAAGCCCACTTAACTTATGCACATACAAGTGCATAAGTAGATTTTGATTCATGAACAAAGTACAGTGGGAGCACAGGGATTCATTGAGGAAGTTCCAAAGCAAGGCGGGGATTCCCTCAAGTGGGGGCATCGGCAGTAATAATGGAAATAGCCCGCTTTGCAGCGAAGCTTCAATCTAGTTAAAAATAATCACCACGAAGCACGCCTCCCTGTACTACTGGTAACCCGGTTTGATTCTGTAACTGCCCTCTTTCGATGCAAGCCAAGATTTTTTACTGTATGAAGTCTTTTGGGGACTGTAACTGTAGGATCTAATTTGTACATGGTGATGTACAGTACCCTCCAACAAGTGTTGCAACACACTCTGTTTTTTCACTTAAAACATATCCCATGGCCTGTTTTAGAATGGTGGTGTTGGCATGATAATCATCACATCTCCATGAGATTTTTTGCATCATGGAAGGTGTTCCAGTTACCTTCATACACCAAGCATTTTCTAAATATAAAGAGGCATCCATTGCCATGTGTCTACCAAAATTGCCATCATGCTTAAAAATCTTGGAAAAGGGTACCCTTCTTAATGTGATCACTTCTTCTCTGGGATATCAGATTTTGAGTATGTTTGAGCTTGGGAGGGTCCAGAGATACACATACTTGTTTGTAAGTCATCTTGATGGTACACATTTCTTAGAAAAGTTGTGTGCAACAAGTCCTGTTTGTCAAACATATCGTTTCTGTGTTGTTGTTAGGACCTTTTTTATCAAACTTTTTGTGGATGTAAGTGTTGTTTGAGGATTGTGCACCATGACAAGGAGTTATGTATCAAATGATATAAGACACATGATAGTTGGTATGCAGAAAGCTGGCATGTCGGTGAGTGAAATTGGAAACATTGTAGGAAGGCCAAAATCGACTATTTCAAGGATTCTCAAGCGATTTAGAATTAGTGGCTCTGTATTGCCAACAAGTAGATCCGGTAGGCCGAAAAACATGAGTGATCGAGATAGGAGAAGGCTCCATAGAGATCTTAGTAGTAATCGTCGTGCTCTTCTTGCAGAATTGTGCAGCGATGTGACATCTTCCGTGGGCATGTCAACTTTACGTAAAGAGCTTCATGAGCTTGGTATTAACAGTTGCATTGCAGTGAAGAAACCATTATTGAGTGACATACACAAGGCAAAGAGGTTGGCTTTTGCAAAGGGGCACTTGCATTTGGACGATTGACGATTCGAGTAATGTGATTTGGACCGATGAGTCATCCTTTGAAGTTGGAAAACCATCACGCCAAATTCGTGTCTGGCGAAAAGCATATGAACGCTACAACTACAATTGCTTAGCACCTACATTCAAATCCGGAAGGACTTCAATTATGGTATGGGGTGCTATCACTGGCTCTTCTAAGTCTTATTTGGTGTTAATTCCTCCTAATAGACGCACTGCCAAAGACTTTGTAGAGATAGTATCTCAAGGAGCATTAGAGCATTATTATTGGCACCATGACCACTATGAGCACCTCATTTTAATGGAGGATGGTGCTCCAGTACATGGTAGTAATATACAAAAAGATTGGAGACAGCAACTTGGATTGAAAAAGCTTGAATGGCCACCAAATTCTCCTGACCTTAATCCTATAGAGAATGTCTGGAAGCAAGTTAAAGATCAAGTGCAACAGAGAAATAGACCACGAAACAAAGACGAAATGTGGACATCACTCAATCGGCTTGGGAGGATATACCTCAAGAAAGCATCAAGAAGTTGATTTCAACAATGCCAACCCGGATGAAAGTCGTAATAGCGGCTCAAGGTGGTAGCACTCGATGGTAGTAGGTGTTCCATTTCTTCAGAATATTTGTTAGTGAGTAAGACATATTGTAAACTTCATATCATATTAGGCTTCTATACTACTATAGCTTTGTAATGATACCTTATTTGACTTTATTTGATCAAATTATGATTTAATATATGAGTTTGATTTCCTTAGCCTAGAATATGAATGAATGGAAACTATGAAAATACTTTAGAGCCACATAGAGGAGAATTTTACCTACATAGTATGCATCTTTGTAATACCAAGAATGTGAACAATGATATATCCTATAGATTGGTGCAATCAAATTTTAAAAAATCATCATATATATTTCTCAGTTAATTTTTTTTGAAATTAAGTGAAAAAGATAAAATAATTCATCAAAAATAGAGATTTTGTTTTTTAACATTGACATTTTATGAACACGTGAAGGGTCCATAACACAAAAGATTTAATAGGATAAATTTGATAAAATCCTCTCATTTTGAAAATGAATTAGAGAATTTCAAGAGTTCACAAAATGGTTGCAAGACTTGTTGGAGGGTATTGTACACCAAATCTGGAACTAAAATTCCGGATCATTTGAGATTATAATTTTCAAACTTGAGAGAAATAAAGTTGTTTTTTTTTTTCTTTTTTTTCTTCTTCTTGAACAATATATGCTTTACTGAAGTTAAACACATACAAGAGCCAGAGCCGAAGCCCAACAGAATTAAACCAAATTCTTTTTAAGATTTTCTGAGACTAAACCATGAGGCTAGTTCAGCCACTAAACATCCACAACCTCCACCAAGTGGTGGAGGTTTTCCACCAACCGCAGCTCCCGGGCGATTCGCTCCTCCGCCTTCGCAAGCTCCTACCACTCCGTCGCCGTGCTCCTGGTCCCATATACTATCCGTACGACCACCTCCATCCAGTTGGTCCTATCCTCGTGTCTCGCCGCAGGTTCTTGACTTGCAGTTGGAGCCCTGCCTGCTCCTTCCCGTCCTCCTCCACGCCATGCATCTCCATACCTGATGCTTGCGCTGCTCTATGCAGCTATGCTTGATATCTTGTGGCCTGCACCCCAAATCCCCCTCAAACCAGAACTATATTGTGAAAAGTATTTTGGTGCTATTTGATTTGACTACGTCCTGAATGCCCCCATAGATGGTCTCGTGGCATTCCATTCCAGAGATGTTTCAACTCTTGTGGCAAGTTTGTACGTGGGCAGCCAATTCCGATCAAACTTGTCCAGAAACTTGTCGATGTGGGATTGTGGGCGGGATGTGTGTGTATTAGGTGCATCGTTTGTTCCCAAGCTGTTCGAATAGTGTCTAGCATAGATTCCCAAATTCTTACCTCCCTAAACTGAGGGGTCCATTTGGTATCTGCAAATACATCAACATTTCTATCCAACCACATGACCCATATTACTGAGCCTCTCAGTACCATCCAGATGCTGTTACCTTTTTTGAGTTTGCGAGGGAGGGGGGACCCCAATAGACATTGCTGCCAGACTAAAGGATCCCATTTGCCCTCACGTGCTGGAACCTGCATGACGGTGTTAAAGATCGTTTGTGCATAGTACCACGCATGCGTGGCTTTGGGGCAGTCTACAAATCGATGCTTTATTGACTCCGGAACACGAAGCAGGCAGCTAGGACAATTCCTGTCTGTTTGTGGGTACATTTGGTGGCGCCATTCATTCACTGCAACGGCATGGTGATAAACTGACGATAAGAACCCTGCCTCCTTTTGTGGCTTGGCTGCATGCCAGGCTTCACGCCAGTCTGGCTTGTACGTGCTCGGGAGAATGCCTTTCCATTTATCGGGGATGGAGCGGCTCAAATCTTGGATGGGTCTCACGAGTGCTTTGCCCTCTTTAGTTGTGTAATTGAGCAAGCATTGACCCTTATGTTTGGAGGGTCTTCTAGTCCTGGTCGTTGTGGATGTGCAGTTGCTACGCCATCTCCATCTTGCCGGGTCAAAACTTAAATTTGCAATAATACCAGCATACCATAAAACAATGTTAGCATTTTTGGCGGAGCTAGTGGTCACTGACACCACACGAACTCTCGCAAACCGGCCAGTGTGTCTCTTTGCTACCCCCGTAAGTGGTGTCGTTTTTTGCAACATCACTACTAGGTTTCAACACTGTGAATTACGGCAGTATCGTAGCTAATTACACTAGACTGACTAAAAATGCGTCCCCAAAAATTGTAATTTTTAGTGCAGATATACGTAGTTTTAAATTTTGCGTCGACGGGGTGTAGATTCCGTCATGGCATTCAGCTGTCGTGGGAACTGCTCGTTCCCAAGCGTTCGGGGTTCCCATCCAGTCAGAGTACACGTAAGGGGGGCCCACTAATGGTAGATATTAGTGAAAATATTTACATCTACCTAGAAGAAGGTTATTATGAAGGCTGGTTAAAAGTAAACACAATAGTTACTTACGGGCGTGGTGAAAAAAGGTTTTACATTGGTAATCAATTGCAATTACAGTAAATTCTTGATTCCGTATAAATTGACCGAGTGGATGCCGGAGAATTACGGGATGGTATAAATTCTTTTTTTAGATTTACTTGTTGCCTATTGGTCCATCTCGACGGTATCAGTTTCATGGATTTCGTAGTTCAAGAAGGGCTCAAATTTTGAGACGTGCAGATACTTGAGTGGCTGAAATGCTAGTGAAATACAGAATTTGTATTGCCAATCGAATGGGTCTGTTTTAGTCCTCAGTAGATAATGCGTTATCAATTAGCATGAGGCAGTAGTTCTACTATATCACTCGCATACCAACGGTACTTATGATATACGAAAGAATGAGTTGAAAATGAGCACACACATTCCAAATCTTGCAAACAAGTAGTGTTTGAAAAGTACTACAGCGTGAGCACTGCAAGATACGTTAATAATAGTGTAAAACTCGCAATTACCGCATACTACCGCCAATGTCTATGAACCTGCCAGTAAGTTTTGTATATTCACAACATGTACAGAATGGTATACAACTCGTACGATTTTTCATATGGAATCTGAGAAATGTTATCTACCAGAGTTAGTCACGATCGTCCGCACTAACATCATCCGATGAAGATTGTGGCTCTTCTCTCTGAGTATCTTCCTCCTGGTCCGATCCGCAGCCCTTTAACGGCATCATGAATTTGGAATTCTGTGCCTAAGTGAGGGATTCTCTTTCTGTACATAGTTGCGGACCTTCGATGACCCGATTTCCAACATCGCCCCATATTTCGAAACCGTGGTCTCCCTATACGACACAGAAGCTTGTGAATACCCTTTTTCTAAATATGAATCGAAAAATGCTCTCTACACAAACACAACACATTTCAAGGCAATGCCAGTTTCTGTATACTGCGAGATGTGAGTGCCAGCAACATTTATGAGATTTCTGAAGCGCATGAGGTACTTCGTTTGGTTCCCCCTGCGTTTCAGTGCATGAAGAAGAAGTATAGCACGCAATGTCACTTCTGCATTGTGTAGTCTAATTCGGCACACAAGTATCTAAAGAATTTGATGCAGAACAGAAACGAGTAAACTGTGAATGCGTTTGAACCAAAAAGTCCTATCCAGTTGGTCTCAGAAGCTAACCTTGAACTGCAGCTACTTACGTTGACGGTACAGTTTCCAGCAATCCTACTGCTCGCTTTTCAGACCTCTTTGCCGTACCTGAAATCGAAGTCATGCGCCGTTTTCTTCATTGAAACTGCCATCACCATCGGGGGGCTGTATAGCCACCCAACAACTTTCCTTGCTGACAAAACATCTACGCAGAATTGCAAATTGACGAAAGGCACCATAATTACGGAGTAGTTACCCCAAATTACTGTTTTCTGTTTACGACATCCTTTGTAGCATGACCTCCATTGGAGAATGCACCTTGCAGATTACGTACCTCCCAGCCTTTTCGGCAACTTCACAAGGTTACATTCACGCTGACTCGCCACATCTCATCTGTTGCGCCTTCGTTGCCGACAAACATGCCCTTCCAGTGGATATCGCTACCACCATAGCTGAAATATTCGGACTTTCAGCCCGCGGGTCCTCAATATTCGCGCCCTTCCTGTACAGGACAATATACACGTTAAATATTTCCCACACCTTATTCGATACTGCCAAAAGTTACTTTCTGGTTTACATCCTCCTACCCGACTCGAGGCATGATCCGCCTGATCCGCCGGAGTGCAATCGGAGACACCCCATAAGACGGAATCATACGTTCACCATAAACCGTAGCCGCGGGATTAAATTGATAATTTGGGACTTATGAAATAAAAACCAATTCCAATGTAAGTATGAATTTGAGTAAATGGTTTCAGTAAAATTAGAAAGAATCACCATAGACTATGTCCATACGTACGGAACAGATTTGCAACCTCGTTTTTATCTCATAACTGTTATTCCATTTCGGTACAAAAGTGGTGAAAAATTAATGTAAAACTTGTGCGACAGTAAATGTAAGTTCACTATAAAACTTCATGGTTTACGTATTTCCATATGTCCTCTTCATAGGTGAATTTCAATCAACTAGGAACAACTCCAAACCCAAGATTATCATTTACCTATCCCAACTAATATTCAATTTTTTAGTTAAAATACTAACTTACCATGAAATCCACACACCCAGTGACCTTTTACTTTTACGTCTTCTAAAAATTCGGCTTGAAATTGACCATCACACGTGATTTCCATTCGAGTAGGTATATATCATAGAGATAACTCAATCTACCTAGGTAGACTATGCCTAAAATAGCACCAAGTCAGTCTGAACCCCTCCTCTTCGTTGGACACGTGTAGTTACATTACCTGACAGGATTCACGCAACACTAAAATTACCGTGTACAAAGGACATCGCGTTCGAGGGAACTTCACGTACCCCGAAAACAAAGTTGTTCCCAAAGAATGTAGTGCGATCGTAGCTCCGGAGACAGGGAATTTGACATCTTACGGAACGTAGTCTCAAATTTCCGTAACGTAGCAAAAACCAAAAACGTAGCGGAAAAAACGTAGCTACCAGGGCAGTATTCTAGTAGTGCATGCTTGTGGCACCTACTGCGAAGAACTTGGCCCCGCAAGGGATTTGGACCTCTTGGGGTTCCGTTGTAGCGAGGAGAGTGAAGCTGCTTGGGGCCCGAAACACCATGCTGGGGAGACCTGCAATCGTATCTGCAAAGATGCCAATAAAGTCTTCTTTTGAAGCTTCTATGTTCGGGTTAGTGAGTAGTTCCAACCATTTGGGAGGAATAGAGTGAATCAACTGCAAGTACGCGGCCTCTTCGACAACTTCTAGTTGGAACTTATTCTGTGCTTCTACCCAATCTATGATTTGCAGCGTCCTAGGGCACCAGATATCATTGATTTGAGACAAGCTGCTTCTCATAAGAGTCGGGATCCTCTTTAAATCGAAATTGTCCAGTCTAGACAACCGGTGGGTTGCAAACCATAAGGAAGTTGACTTAACCTCGTCCGCGTTTGCGGGTGGGATGACATCTATAGCGGGGGAGAGTTTCCTCCAGGCCTTAATGATTCTCTCCCACACTTTCGAGCCGTGAGTTGAGCGAAATTTGTACAGGAGAATCCAGTTAGGGGATTTAGGCCATCTCCCAAGGTAGGTGGGTTGGACCTGCAGGATCTTGTGGCGCAGCAGAGTTTGCAAGTTGGTGTTACCGGGCGTGAGTGCTCTAACCACCCACTTGGCCACTAGGGCGTGGAGGACGTCTTCTGGGTCTAAAAGGCCTAGTCCACCTTTTGACTTAGCCAGAGTGCAGTCGGACCATGAAACCCTAGTGCGGCATTTATTGATCGCTTCCGACCAAAGGAAGTTCCTTATAAGGGTCTTGATTTTCCTGAGAATTACCAACGAACCACACCAAATGCCTAGAAAGTACCAAAGAGAAGAAAGGAGGATAGAGTTGATGATTAGTACTCTACCTGATAGAGATAGGTGGGTGGTTTGCCAATAGTTCAACTTCTTGGTAATTTTTTGGAGCAGAAAATCATCTACAGCTACGGTTTGTTGGTTTAAGCCTAACGGGGTGCCTAAAAGCTTAGATAAGATCCCATCTTGGGCCCATTGACATTGGAGTCGTTGAGTCCAAGGTGGGGGGGGGGGTCTTGTGAGAACCAATGAGCCACACTTTTGTCCCAATTCAGTTGGAGGCCGGAAGCTTTGTGATACCTCTCAAGAGTGTTGGTAAGAATTAATAAGTTGCGTTCTGTACCTGTCACCGTGAAGTTTGTGTCGTCTGCGTATTGAATGATTGCTTGCTAGGTGGTGGAGTTGGGCAAAATGATCCTGCTGAGCTCGGATTCTGCAATAAGGCTTTTCACACCTGCGTTGAGAGCTTCACCTGGAAAGAGGAAAAGATAGGGTGCCAAACTGCCAATGGGCACCCTTGACGAACGCCTCTCTCTAGGTGGAACTCTTTGGATATGATTCCGTTACACAAAACTGACGCCCGAGCATTAGTAAACAAAAGCTTGGTTAAAGCAAGGAACTTGTTAGGCAATCCAACTTTGGCTAAAGTTTGGAAGAGAAACTCATGGTTAACCATATCGTAGGCTTTTCTAAAGTCTAACTTAAGAAGAACAAGATCTTGATTCGAGGTCTTTGCCCACTCTATGACTTCATGAGTAACAAGCACATTATCGAGGATGAATCTCCCGTGGATGAAAGCCGTTTGATCATTGGAAATGAGCTCGGGAAGGGTGGGTTGGAGTCTAAGCTGTAAGGCTTTGGCTAAAATTTTGTAGGCCGTGTTTAACAAGGTAATGGGCCTCCAATTGCCTAGGTCCTCTTTCTCCCCTCCTTTGTGAAGGAGTATGATTAAGCCTTTGGTAATGGCCTGCAGGAGGAATCCTTTCACCAAGGCATCTTGAATCATGGACATGTAGTCATCAAAAATCAAGCCCCAAAAGTTAGTATAAAACTCAATGAGAATCCCGTCTTGGCCAGGGCTCTTCTCCTTGGCGAGGGCTTTGGCAGCCTTTAGTAACTCACCTGGGTGGAGGTTACGTTCAAGTAGTCCCTTGCTAACGTTGTCAATCTTGTTGCTCATCTTGTTTGTGAAGTGGTTTCTTTCCCCCTCTCTTACTAGTCTCTCTTCTTCGCTTATGTTATCTTCTTTATACAATTGCGAAAAGAAGTTGGTGCAGACTTCTGACATGCCTTTAGGGTCATTGGCTATAGACCCATCACTCCTCTTTAGGCTAGGCAGGGAAGTAGGTAAGTGTTTTTCTTTGACAACCTTGAAGAACTCCTTCGTGCAACGGTCGCCTTTCCATCTCGAACGGATTCTGGAGCGGAGTTGGGCACCTTTGAGCTTTATGCTTTTATACTCTTGAAGCTTGCTAGAGCTTCTGAGAATGTTGGTTTGAGCTTCTAGGTTGCTAGGAGAAGTTTCTAGAATTTTGTTAGACTCCTGGAGGGATTCCTTGAGATTGAGTTCTTCAGCTCTACTTCCAAGGGCTTTCTCTTTGCAGAAGGACTTATAAGCTCTAGTTATGGCTTTAAGTTTGGAAGGGAAGGAGGAGTTAGGCGATTGTTTTCTCCAAGTTTCTTCAATTAATCCTCTAGACTCTTCTAGCCATAAACTATTCATAATCCATCTAGATTTTTTACTTTTGGGCGTTCCCCAAAGCTATATTGACGAAGACCGGCTTGTGGTCTGACCACGGGTTATCTCCATGAATTCTATGATCCATGACTTGATAAGAACCACCGCCTTGGGTGTGAACCGGTGTATAAATCCTATCAAGCCTAGCAAGAATCCTATCACCTTCCTTGCGTTTATTGTCCCATGAGAATTTCAGAGTTTCAGGTACTCGAGGAGAGTCACTTACTTATAGATGTGCTTTTAGGTCATTGAAAATGCTCCTTTCTGCTATGGTCATGAGCCTGCTGCACGCGCTAGTTTTGTCGCAGCGTTGTTCTACCATGTTGAAGTCGCCAGCCATGACCCATCTGCAAGTATTATGTAGTTCTAGCAACAATTTGGCCCATAGTTCACAACGATCCGGGGAGTCGTTTGGAGCATAAATGTTAAGGAAGCCTAAGTCGCCTCCCGGGAGCCCTGCATGGATAATCCAGTGGTCGCGGTTGCCCATAATAGTTCTCGAGGCCGAAACATGCTTAGCATATTTGGGGGATAGGATAGTTGCCACGCCTCCTTTGCCAGCCCCTTCGACCCCTGCCGCATTTCTGTATCCCGGTGTGGCGTCCACACACCAAGAAGAAGCCCCAGGCTAGACTTTTGACCCAAGTTTGTTGGCCATAGAGAGTCTCAGCTTATGCTCTTGGATAAATAATATGTCAAATCCCCGGAATTTAGAAATATAGTCTTTGAGGAGTCTAGCGGAGTTCAAGCCATTGAGTCCTTGAACGTTAAAGGTTAGAAGTTGTAAATTCATCTAATCCTTTGCCTTGGGAATTTAGGAGCGCCCCCGCCGCTAATTATTGGGGCGTCTCTATAGCCCCATGCATAAAAACCCATAGCTGTTCTAGGCCTTGCATTTGGTCCAAACTCCATGTCATTCCACCCCGATGTCATGACCGGGTTTGAGGGGACATTAACGATGAGGTTGTCTTCAGTTCCGTGCCTCTCCTCTATAGTCTCCCTGTTATTGCTAGCGTTGCCCGAGTTGCTCTCTTTATACCAATTGCCCCTTACTGTTAGAGCCCATTGACGTCTTGATTAATTATTGTTGAGATCGTTCTTTGATTATCTTCCTTACGGCTGGCGCTCTTTATTGGAGGAAAAGGAGAAGAAGAAAGGGCATGGTGGCGTTCATAACTTACCGGCGATAATAGCGCGGCTTCCACTAATAAGTCATCTTCTTCTGCTAAGTAAGCCTCGAAAGCCGCCACTTCTTCCGCTTCCTTTTGACTTTCTTCTTCTGAGGATAGATTGGTGTATGTTCGATGAAATTTATGTAGTAAGTCATGGGTTGACGCCCTTCTTCCAGCTGCCCTTGGGCTCTAACTTCTACTTCGAGCCCTGATAGGGGGGCTGGCTCTAGGCGACCCGCTGCCAACTCTCCACATGCGAGGTGACAGGTCCCTTTCAGGGGAGGGCCTTGGCACTTGCTATACGTTTGGTACACGCTTCTGGCTTGGTATTGGGAAGCTCGGGGTCCCTACCTGTAGATTACGAGGAGGTGTCATGGCCTCCAGGCTTGCCTCAAATGCGTGCTGAGAGGCCCTCCTAAAATAAAGTTGTTTTTTTGCCTGGTTGTCTAAAGGGAAACCAGTGCTTTGGAGTCCAAAAAAAACCATTTGGGAAATGAATCTAGTCGTAGCCTATTCAAATTCTTGTTTCTAGGCAAGTTAGGTACATGTTCATATAGTTTTTACCCTCATGGGACACACAAAAACCTAGAGAAAAGCTTGATTTTTCACATGGGGGTATGCTGAATATCAATCACAAAGGCCTATCATTAACAATTAAAAAGGTATACGAAGGATTATGGTATAGATAATTCAAACGGTGAGATAATACCTTTGTTCATTCTTTACCATGCAAAAGAATATAAAACATAATTATTTATATATTGAAAAAAAAGTAAAAACTCAAATATTAGTGCCCAAGAGTGCCGACTCTCGAGGAATATACAAATTTTCTTGCTCCCATTAAGCCAATTTTTATGCACAATTAAATATATATGTCACATGATTCAAATGTATACTATTGTTGTGGCATATTGTAGTACGCTTAGTGAGGTATAACCATTTATCTTTGTTTTGGATAAAAATCTATCATGAGACATGGTTTCGAGGTCTAAAAGTGTACATTGGTAGAAAAATTAACTTGTTTTTGAGGAGATTTAGAGCCTAAATGAGATATAGGGGCAATGGTAAGCTTGGGGTATCACTTTTTGGACACACTAATTAGGTTACTTTTATTGAAAGCCTCCAAAGTATGTCTAATTTGTCCATTTCAATCTAGTATAAAGACCCTAAAATGGAAAATAAAATATCATGCACCTCAATGAAATCAAAGTATATATGCCTATAGAGTTTCTCTTAGATTTTTTATTTTTTTTGGATCCATTCATAGATGTGAGAAAAAATGCTGAATTTTGGGATTTGCAGGCATTATAGTGCACAATGAATTATTATTTTTTAAATTAAATAAATTATTCTGTATTCTATACAAGAAGATGTAGGTCATATTCAAAAATTATATTAAAATAAAAATGGTTGATATTCCATTTGCTTGATTCTATGGATTTTGGGTTAGTGAGACACAACTTACTTTTTCAAGTAGAAAGTCAAATAAAATTACTTCAAAATATATTATTTAATTTCTAATTTTTTTTCTTGATACATTATAAGTATAGACAACTAAAACTACATTTAATGAAGTCTTAATGTATTACACTTTAAAAATGAATATGTTTGACACACTAGTATAGAGTGCAATTGTTCATGAGACATCCTATTTGGGTACGCCAAGCATACCATCACCCATAGATAGATGATTGTGGACAAATTCCACTATCAATGCCCTCCTTACACATTTGAACTTTGAGACTATTTCTAAAAATATCCCTCAAGAATTAAGAATCTTAAAGCATAAATGGCATTGTTAGAAAGTTTTGCATGGCTCTGTCCAATTTGCGGAAAGTGGAAAATTGAGAATAGAGGAACCCTTGCAGCGCTGGCCAAGGCTTGTAGCAATGAGCGAGGGAACAGGATGAGGAAGCGTATTGATCAACAAGAGAGCACCCTCTCTCAATGCAAGATGAAAATCTGCAACCGGTGACATTATCTCAAGTATATAACCGTAAGATCTTGTGCGTAACTTGTCCAAGTACATGTCTATCGAATCTTAGCCTCAATTCCCTCACCAATTGTGGGATCATAACATTCAAAGTTTGGAAAAAGGTGTTTTTCTCTTCTAGCAAAACGGGTTTGAAGTTTTTTTGTGAACTTAAAAGATCAATTTTAAGAGTAAATTTGAATTGAGGCTCTTCACATTTATGTTCCTAAGTAAGTTAGGAACATGTCTATGCAATTTTTACCCTCATGCGACCTATAAAACCTAAAGAAATGCTTGAGTTTTCACATGGAGGAATGCTAAAGTTCAAATTTGAAGGCCGGTCTCTCACGATAAAAACGGCAAGTGGGCAATGGTAAGCTTGGAGTATCACTTTTTGGACACACTGATTAGGTTTTTTTTATTGAAAGCCTCCAAAGTTTGTCTAATTTGTCCATTTTAATCAAGTAAAAAGACCCTAAAATGGAAAATAAAATATCATGCACCTCAATGAAATCAAAGTATATATGCATATAGAGTTTCTCTTCATTTTTTTATTTTTTTATTTTTTTCATTTATTTATTTTTTATCCATTCATAGATGTGAGAAAAAATGCTGAATTTTGGGATTTGCAGGCATTATAGTACACAATGAATTATTATTTTTCAAATTGAATAAATTATTTTGTATTCTATACAAGAAGATGTAGGTCATATTCAAAAATTATATTAAATAAAATGGTTGATCTTCCATTTGCTTGATTCTATGGATTTTAGTTTAGTGAGACACAACTTACTTTTTCAACTAAAAAATCAAATAAAATTACTTCAATTTTGTTATTTTTTTAAAAATTTCTAAATATTTTTTCTTGATACATTATAAGTATAGACAACTAAAACCACATCTAATGAAGTCTTAATGTATAATTACAGTTTAAAAATGAATTTGTTTGACACACCAGTATAGAGTGCAATTGTTCATGAGACAACCTTTTGGGTACGCCAAGCATACCATCACCCAAGTGAAAAATAAATGAATTGAAGATCCAAAAGGTGAGATCATGCCTTAAAACCATATGTACATGTACAAAAAACAAAACGTGAAAAGAAGTAAAGTCTCAAGTTTGGGTGAATTTTTGAAGTTTTTGCGATTTAACTTATAGCGGGCAGATTTTGAGAATAAATGAGCATACACAGCAGTTTGGGCAGATTTCAAGTAGTGTTTTCAAACTTTGATCATGAATATGAGGAATTTTGAAGCATGAAGTGACTTTTCAGAGAGGTATGGAAAAAATCTACAATCTGCACAAGGTTCCAACTCCATGCGAGCTAAATATAGTAAATATGAGGCTGACCAGACCGACCCCAAACATCCTCGTTTGGGCTCTTTTCAACGCTAGAGGTTAAAGACTTTGTTAGCAACAAGACGAACTAGGGTTTGTCATCTTGCTGCTACTGGGAGAAGTATTGCTCTTTGCAAACAACGACGACCCCATTTGCAGTGAACGGGAAGAGTTTGGAGGGAGCTTCGCGGCCTCCTTTGCAGCCTGTTTTTTCTCCCAACACGCTACCACCCGTTCCATAGTAAGAGCAGATGGTGTGGCCATAGGAGATGCTCTACGTGCCACCAGAATGTCAAGAGCATTTGTCAAATTCCAACACTGACCCCAGGCAGGCAAGGCAGCTTCGACGGGAGTGCCAAAGGTCTGGGGGCGTCGAAGCACCAACTACTGTACTAGGGCCCGAGATTACAGGGACCGAGGCACAAAGTAGTACTGTAGTACTGGGCAAAAGGTTCTGTGTTTCAGGTCCACTTTCAGGCTGCTTATAACGGTGCGGCTCAGAATAGCGAGGGAGGGCCGGCGTACGTGCTGCTCCAGTGATGCTCAAGTTGCACCCCACATCGCTGCACCATTTGCTAATTCCGACCCCTTTTTCGGCATCTCCGGACGGGGATTAGTACGTGAGCTTGATCTACTGCCCAGCCCTTCGCTCCCACAGTAACTTAGATGCGGCTTCAATCACATATGCTGCGCTTTATGGTTGTCATGGATTCAAGCATCTCGTGAGGGAACGAACAACGGCATCATTCTTCATATTTAGCTAGTTCCCGCTCTCTTGTCAACTACTATTCGAGAGCAATTCTCAATTGCTCCGAAGTAATCCACGGTGCGTGTTTCACTTATTCCGCCTTGATGGTTGGTTCTGTTTTCTAGAATGGGATGCGGAGATCAAGGTCTCTCCCCCATTTTCTTGAAAAGTATATTGTACGATCGACGGCATCTCCAACAATGCAGCTTGACTGCAATTTCGGCACCTGCTAGAGATGGTTAACACGATTCTTTGGGCTCGGTCAAGAATATTGCCTTTTTAAATTGTTTGCTTGTTTGTATATACAAACTCCACAGTAGTGAAAAGGTGGTTTGAGTAGAGACACACCAATAGAGTGAAAGCAGCACCTGAGACTCAGTTCTAAAGTGCCACTCTTGCTCTATCGGTGGTGACTGTATCTAGATTACTTTTTTATTAACCCTTAAACGCCCATGTGGTCTGAAACGGGCAGCCCAAAATTGGACTTGGGCATCATGAATAGTGCACATTTTGAACTTGGGCATCATGAATGAACCAATCAATGATGAGCTTGCAACCTCCTACAAGGTTATCTACAACCCCAACCTACCTACCACAATCCTTTCAAACCACAAAATCACTCATACAAATTTTGATTTGAATTGTAAAATTTCACTTTTTGAATACATCACAAGGAGGTGAACAGTTTGACATCAAAATATAAGTGAAAAGTTGATTAGAGTGAGAGCTACAGAGAAGATTCTGTTGGAATCAAGCCCCTGGGGCTTGCTTGGGCATTTAGTGATAAATGAATAAAGAGCATTGTCGAATTCATGAATGCTGACTGAGTATACAAATTTTCTTTGGATAGATAGATAGAAACTCCGGTCCCTTTCTAAGGGGCTGGCGTGAATGAAGTGTCCGTTCGTAATGCTAATATCCCGATGGCCACCGGACAAGGGGAGATTGGAACAATACTACTTCCCCCTCTCGAGGGTGGACACTATAACTACGCTAGTTTCTAGCCTAGTTACTAATGCCTTGAAGATACTTGACATAGTATCCCCCAACAAATTTTCTTTACATATCTCTAGATAGCAAGAAGATAGCAATTGTGTTGTTGTGTTTTTGAAAATCAATTTTCCTCCAACGAACAAAGATTAGGTAGAACCCCATTGGTGGGGCGGTTTTTTGCACTATTGGAGATCATCATTACTCCCAAGCCCATGGATAAAAAGCTAACGCTTAATGTTTGAAGACCAACTTTTATGTTTGACCTTCTAAGTTGTCCTTTTTTGATGCAAGGTGATCATTTTTGAATTCTGAAGTGTATAATGTAGGATATAGTATCTAACTTGTATCTGTACATGTACATCATAACTCATAATCAAATTCCTTACCGCTTATGAGATCTTATGGTTTGAAGTTGGAGAAAACAAATCCTTATTTTTAAATAAGAAAATAGTGTTTTGGAGATTGAAAGACCATTTTCAAGAGTAGATATGACTAGAGACTTTTAAAATTCTTATTTCTAGGTGACTTAGCAATATGTCTAAATAGTTTATATGACTTAGTAACTTAGTAAAAATTGATTTTTACATCCTGGATGGTTCTTGAATATAAGAAAGGCATGTGGAAAAATGATTGGATTTAAATCCAAACAATAGAGTCATACCTTGTCCCTTTTTACATGCACAAGAATCGTATATGGAAAGAATTTAAGAATCTCAAATTTGGTGAGATTTGGAATTTTTAAAGTTTTTGCAATGTAGTTGTTTGTTAATAAGTGTTGAGAACTGATGAGAATATACTAAAGTCTCGGGGGGGACTTTGGCTTGTCACTACTATACTTAAACTTTATGGATGGTTAGCTCCTAATTTATGTGGAAATTTCAAAATATGAATAATCTTGATAAACTGAGATGAGAAAACTTCTATGACTTGCTAAAGGTATTAGGTCATAGCCCAAAAGCTTTGTTAAGTGAGAGCCCAACCAAAGTCAAATTAACCATTCGATCTAAGTTGATCATATTTTCTCAAAGCCAGATGGCGTAGCAACCTTCAACTTTCTCCTCAAATGAATAAGTCAATACATAATTGTTTGAAAATAGTAGCCATAAGATCTTGTACTCTATAAGCATGACAAGTCTAACATGAAAAATTCAATTTTTAATTCATGATTTTGATGAAAATAAGCCTAATAATATTTTCACTATCTTACGTGATGTATGATACATGATACACAATAGAGGATAATTGATGTGCAATATGTGATACTTCAAACGATGATATGTCATATGTAACGTGTGTTGTAAAATACGTGATTTGTGATATTTAGCATATGATACGACGTATGAAATATGTGCAATTAATATGTGATAGGTGAGGTACGACATGTAACATGTGAAACTTAACATGATACATTACACGTTACACTATGACAATGACATGATAGATGTGATATGTAGCTTACAATAAGCCCTCTTTGCAATAGTATTGAGAAGCCAAAAAGAGAAAGATTTCAAACAATCACTAGAAGAGGACAGTGTTTGTCCCGTGTTAAAATGCGTTATCAGAAACATTAACGAAGACTATACAGAATTAGTGTGGAAATATGATTGGAATAAACATAGTGCACATTAAACCTTTTATCGTGAACGTGTTTGACATTGCTTTAACATCTTGTGTCAAAGGGTACACATTTAAATTTTAGAGGAACTGTTGAGCGTTAAAAAAACATCATCGTGTCAACTTAAACATAAGTGTCATTTGAAAAAGTGACTTTTTCACCTCGTTTTAAACCCCATAGTAGTTTTTAAATGGCTAATTATAGTAAGATCCCACGTCAACACGTTTATTTTGACACAAAGGGCGTTTATTTTGACATAGAGGGCTTTTGTCGTGTCACGTTCCACATTTAAATGTGTTACATTTAAAACGTAATAGCAAATCCTACGTGGAATGCCTTGTTGACTTGGAATGGATTTGTGGAGGATAGGGCTGACCTGGAAGGTATTAATGGAAGGTCTAGGAATTGAGAAGCCAATAAGAATTGCATATTTGTTCTTATAGTACAATGGTTCAATTATCTTGAGGGGATTCCTCCATTGACTTAGACAAGTTTTATTTCAGATCTATGTCAATCAACTTGATTTAAGTACACTAAGGTGGCAATTCGCATTACACTAGACATGTGAGCTTTGCTTCATTTAGACGTTGCTTTTGCTTGCTTGTCGCTTAAGTGTCTTGAATGCACACATTTTTCTAAAACAAAACATGTGGCTACTAAGGTCATGGTGAAGTTGAGTGATGATGAGTTGCTTTTGTTGAACTACTCAATCTTATACGAGTTTCAATTTTTATTGTTGGATTTCCTATGGAGCCGGTTGAGGTTAATTGAACATTTTCCATACATGTTGATATTCAAAAGAGAGACTTTACACACACAAATTTTAGTCCAAGGGAGAAAGGGAGCAAAGAATAACATGGCAAGGACTTTTTGTCTTGTTGGAAAAAAATTATTTTTGTGAGGGCCCCGGGATTTATGGTTAGGCCTACTTCAATGAGCTGAGCCTAACTAAGGCCAATTTACCTCAAATTGGATTAGAATCAAAATCGTCGAAATGTTTGGAAATTTCTTATATATATAACGTATTTGTACTTTAAATAAATGGATTTGGCACAAAAATTGAAATGGTGAATTAAATATCTCTACAAATAATTAATTGTTTGACAACAGAGTGTCGAATTGGCATATGACGGATGGTAATTGATTGGTGATGTACAATATATTAATTAATATAAGTAATGTGCTATTAACAACATCTTACCCCACAATGATAAACAATTAGCATGGTGGTCATAAGTGCCAACATTGATAAGGTTCCACGTTGACAGGCTTCCACGGCGATATGTTCTTACAATAATAGTGTTTGACACATACACGATGGAAAGGTGAGATCATAAAAACAAGATGTATGTAAAATGCAAACTAGTTGCCTTAAACATTTGTCAAAGAGATTAGGAGATTGTCCACATTAGGTGTTGTGACGCTAAAAATTAACTTTACACGGTCAATGAAGATGACAAAACAGAAGGTGAGGAATGGAAATCTACAATAAATAAAAGTGAATTGACCAATTGTCTCTTATCTTTTTTCTTATTTTTTCCCCCTTTTATATACTTTTATGCAACTATTTAATCCCTAAAGCTTTGAGGCTTCATTCCAAGACTTTACCCTTGTAACCACCCTCTTTCTATGTAAGCCAAGATTTTTCACTCAGTCTGTTATGTATCACGAATCAGATTGGGCCACGTTATCCTCAACCTTCACAACTTTTTCCACTGATGGAATCTCTGCCACATGACATGGCAAACCTCCATTGCTTACATAGAACACTAAAAACACCAGGATGTAGAATTTTGATGGGCTATCATAGAATTTAGAAAACTCCAACTCCATTGACTGACCGGGTTGGAGGGTGGTTGCATGGGGTGGGGTCCCCGTCCAAGGGGCGGCCTCCAATACGGGCTGAAAGGCAGGCAAGTGTCGATACAGACAGGCTCATGATCAAGGGGAAATGGCACGGTGACTGTCGAGGCTCGGTGATTTTGGAAAAAGTCTAACTTATGAAGCACTCTGCAAAGCTATAATCACTAAATTAGAGCATCTCCAACGGAGACTCTGCCAAATGACTCTGGCAGCAGAGGCTTTTGGCGAGCTTGGGGAAACTACCACAGGTCAGAAAAGTCGGTCCACTGGCACCACACCCACCGGTGGCTCTGAAATGTACTCCCTCATGACTTCGGAGCAACTTCCAGCTCCTAGTTGCTCAACGTCGGGAGCTCGAAAAGCTGCAAAAGCCAAGAAGATTCGCTTTGACGAGCTCTCAAGTGCGGTGTAGATAGCTCTGTATATCTTGGCTGTGCCCTGGGCCTCCTTGGCCGAGCCCGACTTCCACGCTGCCGTTGCAGAGTGAACGGTGCGATTCCACTTCCGGAGGTTGGCAGAAGGTGGCCGTTTTTTTTGCCTCCCAGAGTCACCGCTGGAGACGCATAGCAGTAAAAAAAAGGAGCATGTGGTACCGCCTCATTTGCTGATGCCCTGAAAATACCGGCTGGGCAATGGTTCGTGGCAGCTACCAAGGAGGCACCCTAGAATCCGTGGGGACCTCCCAAGGCTGTTTTCGATAATTTTGAATTCAAATTTGAGATCTGCGACCCCAAGTTACCTTTGGAAGCCTACTGCTTGGCATTTAATGTCTGTACATCAAAAAATTAGGGGCTCATTACCCCTCCTCCATCCTCCTTGGTAGCTGCTACGAACGCTTACCCTGAAAATACCAGCAATGAATGCCTTAGTTTGTCTGTTACCACTGCGATTCGTGTGCTGTACTTATGATAGTGGATTTGTACAAGTTCATCGATTCATGACTGTTTTCTAGATGCTTTCTAGAAGAAAAGCTTTAAGTTTTCACACCACGGAGATCTTGACATACTATTACTCTCTGCGTTTGTATGTTGTCCCACATTGTCGCTCATATTTGGCCTGCTCAATCTCTGGAATTGAGTTTCTTGACCATACTGTTTCAGAACATACATGTGCCGGTTGTTAACCTCCTCTCAAGTTTCAACGCATGTTGTACCCTCATTACTGCCCCCTGAGAATTTCCGTTTTATGGGAACTTTTGAAGTATGTAGCCGAAAGATCTTGTTTGAACTTGTACAAGATTATGAACACCAAATCCTAGACTCAAATTCCTCCCTGGTTGTGAGATCATAGCGTTCAAAGTTGGGAAAGAAGTTTTTTACCTTGTTGTGAAATGGGAAAGCAATGATTTGAAGGCTAACAGAACCATTTTTAGAGGTAAATCTGAATTGAGGCTCTTTACATTCTTCTTCATGGGTGAGTTACGAACATGTCTATGCAGTTTTTACCCTCATACAACCTATAAAACTCAACGAAATGCTTGATTTTCCACGTGGAGGTGAACTCAAATTGAAAGACAAAGGCCCATTTTCAACAATTAAGAAAATGTAATTTTTTTTAAGATTAAAATCCAAATGGTAATATTATGCCTTATTACTTTTTCTATATGTACAAAAAAAAAGGGCTTGAAAATAAGAAAAATCTCAAATCTTGATGAATTTTTGAGATTTCTGCATTTTAATCAACTTTGGGCAGATTTTGAGAATAAATGAGCATATACCGCAATTTGGGCAATTTCGGGAAGATTTCGAACAATGTTTTCAATGACTGCAAATATCTCCTGAAGTAGGAAGAATTTTGGAGCATGAGATGACTTTTCAGAAAGCTGTGGAAAAGCTCTATGGTAGAAGTACCTAAAACCACCACCACCCCCAGTATCAACCTGTAGGTCTCCCCATAACCGCACTTAGCTTGAACTAGCATTGTCAGAACACTCAATTCAAACTGACCAATCAAAACAATAAAAAACTGGTGGTTTTGGGTCGAATCATGAATGGAAATTTGTACCAGCTAGGTGTGACAATGGGAAAGTCTACAGATTAGTTTTGGGTCACCAAGTACTTTTGCCTTTGAAAATTTATAATTATTTATGTAATGGGAGTTAAATTTTGAAAAAATTTGCATCCTATGAGAAAATTTCTTTCCTACATGGGAAAAATATACCCCAAAAATAACCATTCTAAAAAAACCTCAAAAAGCTTAAGTTGGTGGTTTTAGGGCATTCGACCTTACAACCTGCAAAGCTGTAAATCAGAGGTTGACAAAAGCTAAATCTAAAAATAGTATATCAGCGCCTGACCAAAACAGAGGCCCGTTTGAAACACGGGCCTTGCATATATCGTCCATGATCTCATGACTTAAAGGGATCGATTTGGACTCAATTTCTTCTATCCAGCTCCTACGACGTCTTTACTGCGAACAACGTTCAATGGTATATCTGGGAAAACTATTAGCTCGTAACATGAAAAATGTAGTCATCACAGCTCACTCATCTTTTGTTACACTGTACCACTCTTTTTACAACCCCAAAACTCCTATTAACATCCATTATCAAAATACTTCATACTTCATAGCCTTCCTAAATGCATAATAGCACATACAGGTTTGGTATCGAAGGAGCTTGCTGGTTTGAAACTTATAGATGATAACAAATCAACAGCTTTGAACAAGGGCTGGAATAAGAACAGGTCCCAAAAGGACCAAACCCAATAGGAGCTACTTCCAAGTTCATGGAATCAACCTTCCTACACATGTATGTAAAACGCTGAACTGAGTGCGGAATCCAGAGATCAGAGCTCTGAATGATTCCGACGCAAAAACATGGATTTTGCATGACAAAAAGCAGTAGAAACAAAAACATCACCGATTCCCTCCGAATTCAGTTCAGTTCTTAACTACAGCCCAAGCAAATGTAATGGTCTCACCTCTCCCAGACCTTCTTTCTTTCCTCGATCATGAATGAATAAAAATACATTCTCCCTCCAACACTGCAGCATACTGCCGCCAGGATCAACTCAAAAGGCTAGCCCGTTGCATTCAGGTTATGGGCCCTTTTTCTTCTTCTTTTTGGAGCCTGGTGCTTCTGTTATCAATGCAGGTCTCACAAAGGCATTCGACCTCTTCTTGAACTTCAACGCACGACTGTCGTCGTCGTCATCATCATCCTCATCCTGGGCCTGCACAGCTTCTTCTTCAACCAATTTGTTCTCTCTCCGACCTCCTTGATAAGTAGAGCCAGCCCTTGCCGTCGTCGGCATTAGCTTCGCCCTCAGCTTCTTATCTACTTGGCTACTTACACGGTTGGCTTGCGAATGAGACAGGTACTTGGCCCCCAACCCTAACCTCATGGGTCGAACATCCGCACCATCATCCGCTGGCAAGCTCTTCGACTCCTCTTCCACATCCAAATCAGCTCCCCCACTCATTTTTTGCACCCAGGAGCATGCCAAGTTGAAGGCCTTCTTGGTGACCACAACCTCGGCGGCCACCTTCTCATCATTCTTCACCGTCGACTCCATACCTGCGCAAAAGCAGAATAAAATCGCAAACGGTCCGGTTTGGTAGTTGAAATATGAAATCGAATTTCGTCAGAAAGCAAACTTTACCGTTTTCCAACTCGCTGTACAGAAAAAGCAAAAGACGGATTGTTCTAGGGTTTGTCCTCTGGCTTCGAAGGCTTTCGATACTGCTCCTCTAAATGCTTGACAATGACCATGCCCGTGTTCACAAGCCCCGTGACACTGGGCACATTATAATTCTGCGCCACGTAAATCCCGACCAAAGCGCCCGTCGTGAACTGGAAACTGCTCCTTATCAACCCCATCCTGCCACCTCAACCGAGCTCTGCACTCGTTAACGACTCCAACGTCGAACCCTAAACATATGCACTCAGGAATTCCTCCCTGGGACTTATCAAAAACACAATCCTACAACCAAATTCTCGAATTCTCTGCCTTTCCCGCCCTACGATTCCTCTGGAGTGCTTGAAATTTTAAAATGGTTAATCAATTGAAGGATTACCAGAAAGTAAGGCGAATCTTCCGTGCCGATAATCTCTCCCGAAGAATTGAAGAGCCTCCCCTGCAATAACAAGACCCTAAATCGACATCGCCACATGAAGTTACAATGGCGACGGTGCCTCGGGCCCAAGCAATGTCCAGAACAAAAGTGCTTGACTACTAAAGGTTAGGGCTGACGTGTCTGGTCGGTGATTCCCTAATATCTACCTCTCTAGTATCACATAATTTCGCATGTCCATGTGGCACCCTAAGTAATGATTGTCATTGGGGTGGCACTCTTGGGAATGATTTCGTGTTGTAAGAGAAAAATGAAGTCTCCCTATACTCGATGCAAACCCTTGCCTTGGGCTCTACTTCTTTTATGGGTCAAAATTCAAATACGAATGAACTCAAAGAAGAAGTCAGAGAAACTCCAACCTATTTAGAGGCCTACGTGAATATAGTGTTTGTTGGACCTATCCCATGGATGTATGCTTAAAGGTCATCACACCAATGACGGGACTTCATGCGTCACCAACATCATTTATAAGCCAAGCCATGATGGCGCCTATGTACCTGAAGATTGAGTGAGATTGCTGCGCATATGTTAACCCCTAAAGATCCTTGATACACATCATCAAAAAGAACCTTCTTCTACTTCAGGCCCAAAGATACTCAATCTACAAATTACTTAGAAGATCCAATCTTAGGATCTTGAAGTTAACTTGACCATTTACTCAAAAATCAAATTTGAACCGTAAAATTTTCTCTGATTTTGAGATTATAATGGTGAAAGTTGGCTGACTACTTTCACTGAACTTTTAGGGGCCACGAGCAGGTCGGGAGACCTCACCTGGCGTAGCGATTGACGTGCGTTCAGCTTGTACAGTCGCGGGCAGCCGTGAACATGAATTCGTTTCTGTGTAGCCGAACAGGGAATTCCGCTACAAATCGAAACAGTTCCGCCAGGGGATCGAGGGTTCCTGCGGTTAAGGCTGCCATAATCCAAAGAAGGTCGTTACGATCCGGAACAGGGGTTGCCTCTTGTGCATGTGTACGTACATCACTAGAGCTTCCAATGCCATTATCGGCCCTGGCTGGCTTTCTGAGACGTGTGGAGCTCAAGCCTAGCGGCATGCCACAGAACGCACGATTGGGCAAAACTACCGGGCCAGGATAACAATGAATGATTGTACGTAATGGATCACGCGAGTGCCATCAATCACAAACTGCAGTCCCAATCCCTTCATTTTTTCCGCGTTATGGCCATGGCGGTGACGCTGTTGTTACCGTTGTTGTTGTTGGTCGGCGTAGTGGCTGCTGCCGCGCAATCCGATGTCGAGGGCACCATTGCATTCTCCACAGTGTCGCAGATGAGCTTCGCGTTCGATGTGTACACTCTCGAGCTCGATAGCCTTCGGGAGATTCGGCAGACGGTGGGTGAGTCCGTGAGCTACAATGCCCAGCTCGTGAAGGGCTCCGCGTCTTTGAGAGAACGACTCGGAGTAGTAGACTCCACTGCGCCTGAATTGGAGTTTCTTGTCTACGTCTCCGAAGTCGAAGGCACTCCACAGCTGTATCTTGATCTTGTATCGCCGTCGCAAGGTCTGGCTGCACCCTCCATTCGTTTATGGGAATGGGTTCCAATTTTCATTATGCAAGGTTCAATGGATTCGACTTCAGTGTATAACTGTATGTTAGTATCTAATGGAGTACCTGAGGTTGACAACTTTGTTTGATGGAGCCTCGCAGATTCGAAGCTTTTGAAGAAGCGGCCACACAAGCTACGTGACGATGCTGCTCCGAAAGTTTATCTTATGGATCGACCGTCCATGCATGGCGATATGGTGGTGTTTGTTTCCACGGAAGAAGAGTTTGGGATGCCGCTTCAAGCCTGGAATGCGGTCTATTCCTTGAACTGGAAAACGTCGGCCGTCAAGCGCTTGACTCCTCGCGGGGTTACTGATTACAGCCCGGCACTCTCTCCTTCAGGTGATCTGCCCTACAAATGTGTTCATACCTTATCTAGTTCCAATCGAATTTGAACTTGAAGGCTTGATTTAGTGGAGGTAAATGGTCGATGCTGATTGAGGTTGCATGGGTGTGCAGGTGAATGGGTTGCAGTGGCTTCCAACGAAGTTCGTGGCTGGACACAAGAGGCCGAAGATTTATATTTGGATCTTTATATTTTCAAGGCAGAGGATGGCTCTCAAAGACGGTTGATTCTCAAGAATGCAGGTTGGCCAACTTGGGCGGACGACAAGACAGTGTATTTCCACCGCATTGCACACGATGGATGGTGGAGCATATTCAAGATCGATGTTTCGTCCGGTTCAAATGGTAAGACAGACATGATTACATTTGTAAGCACTTGCATCATTCGATTCTTGATTTTGTCTCGAAATGCATGCCGGATCTCTTTGGCGCAACTATTGAGTTTTGATTCTGATCGTCATGTAGAAGCAGAAAGGATAACTCCTCCAGGGGTGCACGCGTTCACGCCAGCAGCTTCAACGTCGGGGAACTGGATTGCAGTGGCCACCCGGCGAGCGTCGACTAGGCACATCGAAATCTTCGATTTGCAGGAGAACAAATTCATCCCCGTAACAGCTCGCATCAACCCAACCACGCACCACTACAACCCCTTCGTGTCTCCAAGCTCTGAAAACAAGATTGGGTACCACAGATGCCGAGGAGCTGACCAGGATGCTCGTGACAACCTTGAGCCTCGAGTGGAGCACTTGAAGTCGCCACTTGCAGGTGTCGCATTAGTTCGAATCCACGGCGACTTTGGTGACATTTCACCGGACGGGTCTTTGGTTGCTTACAATGATAATCGAAATAGCTTGGCCGTGATGAAGCTGGACGGCTCAGCAAGACGAGTCGTATACAAGGGTCCACTGTTTGGATCTGCCTGGGATCCCACGGGGACGGGGACAGTGTATATCGCAGCTGGCGCCGCCTTCGCCGGTAGACACAGCAACGTGCGCATTGTAGCGATCTCAAACGCCGACACTGCAGATGTGGAGGCTGATGCGACAAGCAGCTCCTGGAAGTACTTGACAAAGGAGGGCACGGGGAACAACGCATTTCCGGCGGTGTCAGCTGATGGCAAGTACGTGGTGTTTCGATCGTGGCGGTCGGGGTACAACAACCTGTACATCATGGATGCTGCGGAGGGGGAAGACAAGTACCTTCGGCGCCTGACGGAGGGAGCTTGGAGCGATACCATGCCCACGTGGTCACCAGACGGTGAATGGATCGCGTTCTCATCGGATCGAGTGGCCCCTGGTACGTGTTCATATTCGCTGTACATGATGCGTCCGAACGGGACAGACCTTCGCATGGTGCTAGACGCAGGATACAGGGGGCGCGCCAACCACATCGCCTTCAGTCCCGACAGTAAGAGAATCGCATTCTCAGGGAGCTTAGCGGCAGTGTCGTCGGAGCCGATATCGTGGCCGATGATCGCGTTACCATTCGGCGAATTGTTCGTCGTCAATGTCGATGGCACTGGGCTCACACGATTGACACACAACTCCTATGAAGATGGGACGCCCACTTGGGGACCGCTCCGCTCCCCGAAAGTGGCTGTGGCCACGCAAGGCAAGTACCCTCCTTGTGATTTCGAGGACGTGCAGTTTCTCAACACTTCCTCCGACTCGTCGCCATCGTTCCGAAGTCGATGTCCGCGGGGACTGCCAAATCTTGTCATGCCTGCTGCTGCCTTGTCGATGACAGGCGCTGGCGTGCACTGAAACACTGCTCAAATTTCAGATTTTCCTGAAGATAACCCTGCCTGGAGGCAATTCTCATGCATGGGAATTGGGAAAGTAAGTGGAATGAGAGTCATGATTTCTTGACTCTTCTACAATCTCTATATATTAAAGAACACTATCCGTGTCTGAATGTCCTTGGTAATCCACCATACATGCATGGTCATGATCATGGCCATCATCGTTTGGTCGTGTATATATGGTGTGAAGGATTTTGAAGATTTTGAAGAGTTTTCGTAAGTGCTATTTGATTGTTATTAAGAGTTTATTAGATCCCAATTAGAAGGAGTCATAGGGACGAGGAATATAGAATATAAAAAATGAGAGAAAAGAAGGAGTGAACGGGCGTTCAAGGGAACATCAAAAAATAACCATGAACTAGGAACAAAGGAGAGGAACTTCGAACGAAGGATAGGAACTAGGAACGAGAACCAACAACGAATGATGGGAACTGAGAATGATTGATGGAAACCTAGAAGGGGAGTTGGGGGACAAGGAACTGGGAATTGGGAGTAAAGGTTAGGAAGCGAGAATGGGAATCTGGAGATAGATAACCATTAACCAAAAAATGGAGAATCGGGAACTAGAATAGAGGATGGGGAACTGGGAACAAGGGAACGGGAAACATGCTATAAATCTTAAAAAGCACAAAGAACTGAATAGAAAGGAATGGAGGACATGTTATATGTTAAAAAGAAGGGGGACCATCAACGAGAGGACCGGGAATGAATGATGGAGACGGGAACAAATGATCAAAATCAATAAGAGGAGTTGGGGGACGAGGAACAAGGAACAGGGAACAAAGGATGGGAACGAGGAGAGGGAGTTTGGAGAACCATTTACAGAAGAGAATGTGAAACCAAAATAGAAGAAGGGGAAGCAACGAGTCTTGATTTTTTAAATGTTTATTTATATTTTGATGTGACCTTTTTGATGTCCGTGTTTGGAGGACATGGGTAAGGACTTGTTTGCTATAAAATTCTGAAAGTGGTCTCATAGGTGTTTCTAAAATGGTGCCCTCATTTTGCACCTATGAGACTACCTTCAAAACCATTTACCACCTAAATATGAATAAATTATACATATAGAAAGAATGAAATTTGTTTGTCCTTTGAAGTTACTCCCTCCGTCCCATTCTTATTGTCTAATAGGTTCTCTCAAATCTACCTTGGGAGGTACATTTGAAAGAACCACCTGGACAATAAGAATGGGACAGAGGGAGTACTTTATTTGAGCTTAATCCAAAGATTATAAGGGCAAAGTTAAATTGGAGAAATCAATAACAAATAGTAAACGAGTCCAAAAATAATTAGTTCATTCAGTCCAATCATACTACACACAAATTCTGAAGTATCCCCAAATAAAAGCAATTCTTTCCTATTGATTCTAAATTTTTGTCATGGTCAGTGGCACACTTCAACCTTCCATATCGCAAGGTTGGCAACTGATATAAGTGTTCCACTTGCCCCTAAACCCTAGAATCTGGTTCCAAATTGCAAACTCCCGCTCTACTCAACCTCTGCGTGTATGTGTTAGTGCACTCAACGGTCGCCAAATCATACCAATACATCAAGACCTAACGATCGTGCGAAAACAGCACTGCAATAGGTCAACACCAAAACATCCACCTAAAAACTGGAGGAAATTCAAAACTCACTTCTGTAGATTAGATTGCAAATAATAGAAGCCCAAGTGAACAACAATTGGTACCCAAATACCTCCGCAATTATTGAGATAACGTTGTGAATAGTTTGAGCCAATTTCTGTGTGAGATTCGTCCTTGTGCAATTTCCAGGGTCTTATCTGGCCACTACCATGCTCCCTATCCCATGAATGTGAGACTTTCACGGGATCCAAACATATAATACGGGCCTCCTCAACAACAGCATTCGAAGTGATTCCACAGGGTCTGGTACAGTGAGGGACAAAACATCTTTAGAGCGTTTAATAGTTCAGCTCAATTGTGTAACCAGAAAAGACAGCTCAAAGTAGCTGATTCAATTTGTCCCTCCAGAATGATGAACGAGGGCGCTTCACCTGAATCAAAGGTGCACTCCAGAGATAACAAAACTTCTCCGAGCGAACGAACCTATTCACGTTCATATAAACTCTTCGGTGAACACTACAGGTGTAGACGTAAAGAGCAAGCAGAGAGGGAAACTATTTAATTCCACCATTGGCGATGGTCTCGACTGTACAGATGCCAGAGGATGTGGTGAACGGCACATCCTTGTACTGAGCAACACGATCACTGCCAGTGTGAAGGTCGGGCTGCACACTCTCCCAGATCTTCTTCTTTGGGTTGAGCACATCATCGGGTTCGCCAGGAAAGCCAGGGAATGTCACTCTCTCACCAATGGCAGCTCCCTCAGGAGGAGCCACGAGCTCCACTTGTGTGTGGTCGGCGTTCGAAGCTGCTAACACCATCGCTTGCGACTTGATTCCCCTCATAGCCGCTGGTTTCAAGTTGCACAGCACGCACACCTTCCGGTTCTGCATCTGCTCAATAGGGATGAACTTGACGAGTCCACTCACCACTGTCCTGGGAGTGGGCTCTCCCACATCAATCTGCTCCACGTACAATGAGTCGGCATCTGGATGCTTTTTCACGTCTGTGATGAGACCAACTCGGATGTCCAGTCTTGACACATCCACAGGCAGATCCTTCGCCGGCGCTGCAGCTTTCTTCGCTGGGGCGGGAGCACCTTTTCCACCCTTCTTCCCTTTCGTAGCTGTGTCCGGAGCTGATAGAGACATTGCCGCCGTTGTGGACACCAATGCTGCAGCTCGGTCCGCCTGGCTGCCTGCAAACTTTGCCCTGTAACTCTCCATCTCTTCGTCTTTCATTTCGGCAAATATGGGCTCAGGATTGCCGATAGCGTGGCCAGATTGAACCAGAGTCCAAGGCTTCGAAGCTCGCTCAAGATCACCTCCTTCCTCTACAAGCGACATGGTTGACAACGGAAGGTCCAATTGCTTCAGAATCTTTTGTGAGAAGGATGGCATAAAAGGCTCGAGTAGCGTAGCCAGAAGATGAACCACGCCGACTGAAGTCTTTAGCACAATAGCACATGCTGGTGGATCCTGCTTATAGAGCTTCCAGAATTGACTCTCCTGCAGATATAAGTTGCCCAGGCTGGATACTTGCATTGCAGCCTTAAGACCTGCCTTCAGCTTCACTGCCTCCATACTCTTGATATAGTCATCAACAGCAGCACTGACCTTAGCAGCAAAACCTGCAGTGAGTTCATGATCCTCAGGGTTGCCGACTTCAGGAATAACTTTCCCATAACCTCCCTCCCCTGCTGGCTTTGCTAGAAACGAAAGCGTTCGATGGACAAAGTTGCCAAGATTCTTCAGCAACTCATTGTTTTGCTTTGCTTGCAAGTCCGTCCATGTAAACTGGGTATCGGATACCTGCACATCCCATAAATGGTCATCAGCATCAGCAAAGAAATCCACGTGAGCATGTAACGCAGCCATCGATGGTGATCAAAGAGAATATATGCAGCTTCGAAAACGCTTCTGAGCAAACCATAAAATAAAATAAAAATCAGGTAGAAGGCAAGTACCTCTGGCCGATTCGTAAGAAGATAGTATCTCCAAACTTCGACCGGGATGTTTGTGCTCTTCACGTCGTTTCCGAACACGCCAACTCCTCGGCTCTTGGAGAACTTACCCGACTCGTAGTTTAGGTATTCCGTAACGCTGATGGTCTTCATGAGAGTCCATGGCTCTTCGGTACCCAAAAGCGTGGATGGGAATATAACTGTATGAAATGGCACGTTATCCTTTCCCATGAACTGAACGAGCTCCACATCATCAGGAGATTTCCACCACTTCTCCCATTCAGAGGTGTAATTAGCCGTGATTGAGATATAGCCAATAGGAGCATCGAACCAGACATAAAACACCTGAAAGATCCACACGAAACTAAGGAGTTTAGTCACACTATCTACAAAAAACGATGTAAGAACCTGTAGATCTCCCATGTTTGAATAGGGCACACTCGAATAACGATACATAGAGCCATCTGAAGCAAAAATTGTAAGCTCATCGTCATATTTTACCTTTTCTTTATACTTTTCGAGTGGAACTGGGACACCCCACTTAAGATCTCGCGTGATGCACCGCTCCTTCAGCCCATCGCGAATCCAGGCATTAGTTTGCTGGATAGAGTTGGAACTCCAGCCTCCGACTTTTGACGTGCTATTGATGTAATTCTGCAGTTGATCGTTCAGGCCAGGAAGGTCCAGAAAAAGGTGGTCTGTCGACCGCTTCTCTGGCGTATTACCACACACCTGTAGCAGCAGAATTGGACTTGAAATTGAGTATGCGAGTCCTTTATCAAACGCAATAAATTACTATGTTCATATTTTAGGGCTCAGGATTTAGGGTTCAGGGTTTAGCAGACAGAAGAGACCTCACCTTGCATCTAGGGTTAATCAAATCGTCAGCATTCAGAAGCTTTCCACACTTGTCACATTGATCTCCTCGAGCATCTTCGTAACCACAGCCAGGTGTTGGACAATTACCCTCAACCAATCTGTCCGCCAGAAATCGGTTGCAAGTAGTGCAATATGGCTGCAGTAATCAAAGAAGAACATGAGAATCCTTCGCCATTAACGAATACGAATACTAGACAAAAAAAGTCAACAGAACGAACCTGAATCATTGTGTTCTCGTTCAATCGTTTCTTACTGTACAAAGACATGAAAATCGATTGTGCAATCTCGGTTTGCTCAGGTGTAGAAGTCCGTCCGAACTTATCGAAATCAATGTCGAACCATTCATAAATGTCTTTGTGAATTGCGTGGTATCTGAAACGAAAACGTACAAAACATTGGTCAGTGCCGAATTCTCACTAAGATTAGATCCTACAATTCACCATGAACCTGAATTCGTGCAATTCAGTTGGAGCTAAAGCCTGAGAGACTTACTTGTCGCAAATTTGGCGGGGAGTAAGGCCTTCTTCCATTGCCTTGGTCTCGGTGGCGGTCCCGTACTCATCAGTTCCGCACATGTAGATAACATTGTAACCCCGGCGGCGACAGTAGCGAGCATAGACATCCGCACTCAAGACACAGCCGATGATGTTGCCCAAGTGCGGCACATTGTTGACGTAGGGCAGGGCGCTGGTAACCATGACATTCCGCTTGCCAGGCTGAGGAGCCCGCACAGGGCGAGGCTCCCGCACTGCATGGAAGCAATCGCCGGGTGTGCCCATTGCTGCAGCTACGACTGATCAAAACACTCCCTCTGTTCTCAACACTCGATTTTACGACGGGGGAGACGACCAGGCTCCCAATCCGCCGTATCAGGGTTTTAGGGTTTAGTCACGTAGAAGTCGGGACCTCTTTCGTTCGGATGAATGAAACAATAGTGCCTTCAGGGTGATGGAGGATGAACGATAACTTGATGAGCAAGCTGAAAGGCTTCTTGGGTGTCTTGCAAAAATCTATATTACAATACATGAGGCTTTGTCTCACACGACGGTTCTGCGCTGGAATCCGTCGTGGAGACTTGAAGGGATATTAATACCCTTTTACAAACAGTAAAGGGATTCCAACGATCAATACCCATTTTGACTTATTTGAAGTTTATGAATGTTTTATAGCTTTAGGCAATCCAAGTTGAACGTGCTCAACGGCACGGGTCCCACTAGTATCTCAATAGTGGTGGAAGAAGAGAAAGTCCAACCTATGTAGAGGTCGGCGTTAATAGAGTGTTCGTTCCACTGTATGCTCGAAGGTCATTGCACCAATGGCAATATTCCTAACCTCTCTCAGTGTAAACACTATGCTAGTTCCTACTTAGGCACTAGTGTCTTCTGGATACCTGACATGGTATCCCCCAAAAGGCTTTGAGGTACTCATACGACAAGGTCCAAGAACCCCACCATAGTTGGGTGGACTAAGGTGGTGAGGACCATGCCGGCATGGAGAGTAGAACCACGACCTCCTCATTGGGGGCCGTGAGCGCTAACCACCAAGCCAAGGCTTGTGGTGCCTTTTCAAGACCGGTACCGTGATTCATATGCTTCTTTTACTAAAATTGTTACATTGAGATCAATGAATATTGTTATTGGCTTAGTCCTATGTATTGTTGTTATGTCCTGTCGGCATATCATGAAGGGTAGGTCACATGGGCATTTTATTCACGCCAACCTCACAAGGTTTTGGTGTTCATATTTATTGTGATTGACTGGCTCCTAAAGGAGAAGCTCTAAGATGGCCATATCTAAAATCAATGACCAAAATTTTCTTGAATTTTACTCTATAAAATTGAACCGTAGGATCTTGTTTATAACTATCTAATTAGTCTACCTAGTATTTTTTATCCAATTTTACACTACATATTTAGAGTAATATATGACAACATATCTTTTTTGTCATATTTTACACTACATATATTTAGAGTAATATTGTCAAAAACAACATATCTTTTTTAAGGAAATCGACTACAATACAGATGATTTTGACTTTAGGGGTTAACTTGACATTGTTTAATCTTTGTTATAAGTAGTTTTAGCAGCTTCCAAGTCATGGAGATATTAATGGGATCAAATAAGGTCAAAGGGTTTATTTATACTAGAAGATTATCTTGGCATTATACAATATCCGCATGAGTAATATACTATGTTAACGCTTGAACGTTGCAAGCTACTTCGTAACCTAGAAACATAATTTGAAAACTAGTGTTATAGATGAAAATGAATGTTAGCTACTTGGGGCCACTTTACAGTATGGTGCAAAAGCCCATTGGTCAAGAAATTAAGAAGAAAATATAGAATGTGATTGATTGATGATTGAGGCTCTTGAGATGTGATTGCTTTAAAAACAAAATACTTGATTGATTGGTGGCCTTCTTTACACTGGTGTAAGTCGGCCCTTAGATCTCAACCATGTAAACTTGTAATATATTTATTGTAAATCATGTTTGATGATAACAAATAAGGGCATTTCCAATGGACTAGCTAAATGTAGCAAGGGGGGAGGGGTTGCTAAATGTTGTACCCTCTTGAATCTACACCTTTCCAAATTGGTCCTCCAAAATAACCTTGTTATATTTTTGCTATATTCCACCTTCTACCTTGCCTAGCTAAATGTAGCCAATTTTGTCCCATTTTGTCTAGTTTGTTGGGAGTGTCCCGATTACTTAAAGAATATATTACATTTCACAAACAAAAAATTACAATAGAAAAGCTATTAACAAACTTGACGCAATCAAAAATTCTCCAACTAGAAATTTGGTCACTTTCATCTAAATAACACCCTCGTACAAAAAGAATCATCATTTACATTCCTTTGTTCATAAAGGCCTCTCAATAGTTAAAACTACCAAAATAATTCTAAAAAAAGGTGCAAAACTAGTCCCCTCACCGTGATAAAAATGATTGGTATATCTTTCTCACATCTTAGATTGAGCTAAGAAGTTTACTACAAAAACCAACTGAAGATCAAAATTTAACTTATAAAAAAGATTGGAAAATAAGATACGAGAAGGGTATACAATTTTGAAGAATTATTTTATTTCTTTGTGTTTGTTTATTTATTTTCAATATAGAAACATTATCTGAATATTGTTCCAAACTTATTCCAAGACTTTTCTAGTAAAAACTACCTGGTTAATTTGTCTATGAACTTTAAATTAACAATGTGGGATATGGTGACAAGAAAAAAGTTAGGATATGAGATGATTTGAAGGTTATCCTACTCCCACAACTATAACATACGCTTCGTATGGATATTTGCTATTTAAAGTGCACCCATACTGAACTGCACCCTCCCTCCAAAAATTATTCTATATTACTATGCACTTGAGATTTTAATTTATAACAAATGTAATGAAAGACACTCATTGATTGGAACAAGCCACCAAATGTGAGTTGCCCTTGTGTATGCTTTGTGAGTGGTCTGTACACATAAACAATCTCTAAGCATACCGCTACTACACATCCATGTCTCTTCCAAACAATGCGGTATGTCAACAATGTGACGATCAACAAAACCAAACCTTTACTTCTATACAAACATGATAAATCCCAAACAATCATAGCTCACTATTCGGGGTCTTTTCTTCATGTAATGTCCACCCTGAGAGGGGTTAGGTCCTCTCCCCATGCTTGAACCGACCCGTATTTATTTGAAGGTGAGGGTGGCTTGCATGTAATTTAGAGACACCCGACCCGTATTAATAAAAGCGGTTCGTTTTTTTAGATGACGGGTCTACCAAGAAGGCTTGGCAAGCCCAACAAATAATACAGGTGACCCTCATTCTTATCTTGGATTATTCTTCTCACAATTTAGGATGCTTTTTGGAATTCCTTAGTTTGAGGAGCTTGCATTACATATTTTCTGTCATTTATCTAAATCGAATGGAGGTTTATTACGGCACGGTCCTCACATGAGGACAACCCATCATTTCTCCTCCCTAATTTTAAAAGAAGGTTTGCTACAGGACGAACCTTCAAATATGACGGGTCGGTTCAAGCATGGAGACTCGCCCTTAGTAGTCCTATACCACTGTTGTTATGTCCTGTGGGCATATCATCAAGGGTAGGTCGAACTGATACTTTATTCACGCCAAACCTTATAGGTCTTGAGTTCTTCTTCTTCTTCTCTAGGCATATAAAACTTTGAAAGTTCATGATGTATTAATTTAGAATGAGAAAAACATAATTTCACTTGGGTCCACTGTTTTTCTGATTATCAATAAGCTATTAAAAAACTGGCTTCGGAAATAGGCATACCTCCTCAAATGCACGGAAATAGGTGTTCCTACCAAGCGCCTCTTGGAGCTTAGCTGTTGCTACGAGGACACCAAAAGTGACTTGTATACATTAAAAGGGTGTCGGCGTACTTCGTCCATCCATAGTGAACTTCCGTCAGCAATTATTCATTCATCCATCGTCTCTCTTCTTGTGCACTGTGCCGTCGCAAATTTGCCCTCGCCTTCGCTGCTTGCCCCTGCTTCCTGCAGCATTTTGCACGATTCCTTCCTGCGCGATCCTTCCTTCCTGATTGCAGCATTTTCCATTGCCTCATGCACTGTTAACTCCGCTTCGTTTGCACCTTTCCTTCACCATTTTGGCGCGTAATTGCGTTCACAGCAAGTTTTCTTTGGAACGTATCGATGCTACCTCCGTAGTCACGATCTGTTTGTTCCCGAGGTGAACTTTGGCACGTTCTTTGTTCCTGACTTTCTTTGTTTTGCTAAGAATTCAAATCTGGCCTTTCGTGCAATGTTGTTTGCGTGTTTTTATTCTTTGATTGGATCAAGGTTCGTTTCTTCGTCCAGTAGCCTCGATCACGAAGTTAGTCGGTCTTTCCTCTTTTTAATCTTTTTTTTGAGGTTGTGGCGCATTCAGAAGGAAAGTTTGTTCGTTTTCTCTTCGAATTTTCCCGACAGTCGCTTTCGCTTAGTTTCTACTCTTGGATTGGAATAGGTAGCCTCAAATTGTGCGAGTTGCGATGCAAGTATAATTGCGCATTTCTGCGAAAGTTCAGAGCTACAAATGGGTCAGCAGGTCAACATAAGGCCTAAAGGAAAGAATTTAGGAAGTGTTCGTTGGTGTATATGTACTTTCCGTTGGATTGTAGCTGTCTCAACTATATCGTGATGGTATTATTCTCTCTGTTTCTGCCGTCTCACCTTGGTTCTGGAAATCGGAGATTGCCGACACAAACTCATCTGCAACTTCGTTGTTTCAGCAGAATTATTACGCATTTGTTGCGATTTGCGTATTGTTGCAAATTTTCAGAGCGGTCAGCTTCAGAGTGGTTGCTGGAGGTCTACATGATCTGTTGAGTTCTCTTTGTGAGGTGCAACATGGAACCGGATGGAAGTGCGAGCGATGGCGGGTTGGAAAAAGAGCCACCACAACAAGTCGTTCGGCTGCAATCGTTTAATTCCGCCTCTCCGATATCGCGAGTGCTTACTTTCTGGAAAGGTGAGATTTGAAATCTCTTGGTCGCACTGGAAGCGTTTGTTTTAGACTATGGAGTGGTCAATATTTCGAGCTTGAGGGGGATGACTAATATCAGCCCGATCCAAACTTTAGACTCCTGATGGAGCACGATGTTCTGATTTGGTGTTGTACATGCTGAGAGCGAAATAGTGTACTGCATATCTCTCTCTGGTGTCCTGGATTGTATGCCTGGGAGTAGCTTAGGAATGGCTCTTAGAAGTAATATAAAAAGTCCACTTCTTACAACTTTTCACTTTTTACACATTAATTGAACAAGAAGGGGGAGACTGCAGCGACTGGAATCCCTTCTGCATTTGACCTCGCCACATTCCTTGTGTTAGCTTCAAAATTTAAGAGGCGAGAGCTTTGGAAAATGTTGCAGATTTTGATCTAGAAAAGTGGAGGGCGAAGTTGGATGAGCAAGGCTTGAAGATTGGAGACAATCAGGAAAATAGTCTTAAGAACCGGCGTAAGCTTGCCGAGAGCACGCGAGGTGAGCATATTTTCGTTTCAGTCAAGCAAGCTACCCTGCCCACTTTCATCCCGACTATGCAAGGTTTTGTCGTATGGATTTTATCTCATACAGTTGGAGTTGGAGCTAGATTTCAAGAAGGCATCCAATGATGAGAAGGCGAAGGCTTTTCCAGCTTTGTTAAAAGGGTACCAGGAGGAGGTGGACAATCTCACAAAGCGTGCAAAGTTTGGAGAAAATGCGTTTCTTAACATATACCAGAAGCTTTACGAGGCTCCTGATCCTGTTCCTGCACTCTCTACTGGCTCTGTAAGCAAAACTCATCTTCATTTCTTTATGAGTAACATGATTGGCAAAGGCCTGACAATGCATCTAGAACTAAATTGAATCGGCAGTTAAAGCTGCCGTAAGTAAAGAAGAGATCTGCAAAGATGTAATGTGTGCATTGAGTTGCATTGACTCTTTGTTAACAAAATTTCATCACATCAACCAACTTCAAAGGTAGATGCCGTTTGCAGAAAATTTGAGCTCAGAGACAAAGAACAGTCAAAGATAAGTTTCAGGAATTTTCTTGGATAAGCTCAACTACTAGGAGGGTGTTCAATTAAGCATGAGTCCCCTGCGGAACCTTTCAGTCACAACGGCTTAAAGGGCATGCTGGCCGCTTCTGTCGGGAATTAATTCATGACTAGCTTTATTTGCACACACTTGTCTTCTAGGAGTTGGCTGCAAGGTACTCTGAGTTTGAGTTAGAGAATCGGAAGATGAGGCAAGAGTTGGAGGAGTTTCGCTCGGAAGCGGCTCATCTCAAGAATCAACAAGCTACAGTGCGACGTCTGGAAGAGCGCAATCGTTTGCTGGAACAACAGGTTGGTTCATGAGTTATCAGCTTCTCTTTACTCAATCAAGATGTGAACGACTATCCTCTTTCACATGTAGTTGAACCTCAACCCACTTTGTTCACATTATCGTTGTGATACACTCCTATTGGCATTACGTCAATCTTCATCTTGTCCATTGGTTTATCATATACTACTTGATGAATTAGAGCTACGTTTTAACCGCAGATGGAGGAGAAAGTAAAGGAGATTGTTGAGATGAAGCAACGTACTGTTGCAGAAGAAAGTCAGAAGAACCTTGAAATCCTCAGAGAGAGGTAATAAAGATCATGAGCCTCGTGTTTTAAGTGGCATATACTGCAGCTAGTTTTGTGAGGTGCATCTTGTTGATCATCACCTTTGTTAGCCTCCGTTGGTTCATTTGACCCACTATGAAATAGACGAAGGAATTATATTTAGGCACTAGAGTTGACTGTTGTATAAGCTTCTCATACTTTCTTTATTTCAATTGGGCGTTTCGTTTCAGGGAGAACTTCCTACAAGATCAACTGCGGGCAGCTGAAGAGAGTGTGCAGAATATGCAGAGACTTCATGAGTATGGACAAACGCAGCTGTTTAATCTCCACACCCAATCTGGTACATCTATAACTTGATTGTACATTTACATCAACGTGCTTCTGCTTGTTTTCACCAATTTATTCAATCGACAATGATCGCAAACATCGGGGACTTTTATCTTCTGCAGAGGAGATTAGCGCTGCCAAACAATCAGAGCTAAATCTATTGACGGATGAAGTGGATCGCGCTCAGGCCCGCCTCATGAGTCTAGAGAGAGAAAAGGTTCAAATTCTCTTCGTGTTACTGTTGGTCCTTTAGATATAACACAATTCAGCTTTGGGCATTTCTGTGAGGTGCTAATGAGTTGAATGACACCTGCACGTAGTATTCTGATGTGAGCAAGTTCGAGTGACAGGAACAACTGCGATCAGAATTGCAAGCAGTAAATAGCCAAGAAGCGAATCTACAGGAGCGGTAAACTTTCTGTCTTCCTATCAGCTTTCTTTTGTCACTTCCATGGTACAATTTATACTCTCTCATGTCTTCTTGTACTCATATCTGATTGTTAAAAGAAGTGTAACCCTTATATTCACTTCTCTCAGGCATGGGAAATTATCTCATCTGCATTTATTGGATGAATTGAGAAATGAGGATGGTCTAGTAAGCCCCTCCACGAAGATTTAGAGTTCGCGAAAAATACTCGTTCTAAGTCTTGTCTCTCTTTCACAGGCTGAATGAGGAGGCCAGTAGTTATCTGGAGGCTTCTCTGACCGCGAAGGAGAAAATAATTTCTGAGCTTCATTACGAACTGCACAAGATTGAGAGAACTCTTGGGAACGAACGTGAAGAACATCTTGCGGAATTGAAAAGACTAAATGGCCTCCTCAATGAGAAGGCAAGTGTACCTTCTTGTGCTTATTTCTACTATCAATTTAGTACGCAAGAGCCTGTAATAATTATGCCTTGCCTTAGAATGGCTTGATGTACTCGACTTCATGATTTGACTGTTTGGGGGTACAGGATGTTATTCTTCAAGAGCTTCAAAAAGAGATTAGTGAACGACCAACTGCTAAGCAAGTGGAGGACTTGCGGAAACAAGTCAAGATTTTGCAGGTCACTTCCCACCTTCGAAACTGTTATCCAGATTGATGTCTTATCATCCTCCATGTGGTTGTGTTCATCGAATTTTTCGAGTAAAAAATTTCTGTTGGTAATTCTTATATTGATGTAAAATGTAAATTGTATCTCTTGGTGCAGGCAGTGGGTTACAATTCTGTTGAGGCAGAAGATTGGGAGATTGCCACTCGTGGGGAGGACATTGGGAAACTTGAGACGCTGTTACTCGACAAAAATCGGAAGATGGAACATGAACTTACTCAAGTGAAGGTGAGACTTTTAACTTCAAACTCATTAGACATGTTGAGTTCTCTTAATATCTCGTGGTTAGGGACATGCTTAATTTTTCAAGTACTTGGTCTGGCGTTACCTTCACTACTTCTTCCCTCACACTTGGAAGCTTGTTGTGGGATAGGTACAATTGTCAGAGAGAATAGAGGCAGCATTAGCTGCTGAAGCGAATGTCAGAGAACTGGAGGTCAAGGTGACACAGCAGAAGGCGCTCATTGTGAAGTTGGAAGAAGACATTCTAAAGGTATGGCCTTACATCTACTTCTTAAGAGGTGGGTAGGATATTATGTAGCGTTGTATGATAGAGGCCTTTTGAGGAAGTGGATGTGCTGCTTGAGTAATGCCTGCTTCTGCTGAATGTAGGGCTACGGACCCTCACATGACCGCCGGCAACCCAAAAATACAGATGATTGGGACTTACCAGATTCAGGCGTTAATGACTTATCAGAGGTAATCGATTATGCCCCTACAGAAGCCGAAGTATCTGATGAGTATCCAAGTATGGTATATATTATCCTTAAAACTGAACTTCTGGCTGAAACAGATTCCCTGCTAATTATACTCGTGCTGAACAAAAAAGTGGTTTCTCTGCTAATTTTTCCTGCTTCCTGAGGCATGCAGCAGAACAGAGATTCGAAGGGAGTAGGTGATGAGGACCAGAACTCCATGTTGCAGGTCATATGTAGCCAACGTGATCGGTTTAGGCAACGCTTGCGAGAAACAGAAGAGGTAAGCCTTATTCTACTTATCTACCCGGTTAACTGCCTGTTCTTAGTTGCATGTAAATGAAGTTTGATGTTTGAATCGATTATGCTATTTCATATATTAATATTTATGGCTCACTTCTTCTACACCCTACTTTATCCCATCTGACAGATGAGCATGAGTTGTGCAGGAGCTAAGAGTTTCGAGGGATAGGTGTCAAGCGCTGACTGCAGACCTGGAGCGCAGTAAAGCCGATAATATCAAGCTTTATGAGAAGATGCGCTTTGTACAGGACTACACGAGAGATCGACCTATCTCCCGTAAACAAAAGGTGTCTGTCATTCGTTTTCCTGCATTTCATTTCCAGTGAATAGTCACATCCACTACTTGATTGCGACTCTATAACTTACTGTTCGAGCTACAAATGTCCCTATATTAAGTTGCTTCATGTCACATTAAGAAACTTGTTATTGAAAGTACTGACTTCAAGACAATTTCAGTCATTCCAACAGCGTGGGGAGGACTTGGAATCGGGAATGGTAGGTGATGTGGAGAGCAAATACAAGAAAATGTATGAAGATGATATTAATCCGTTCACAGCCTTTTCAAAGAAGGTGGGTACACATTTGGCGATGAGCAATCTCATAGATTCCATCATCGCAGCATATTCTCACTTTTGTGTGTATCTCGTTATGCAATATGTGAGCTTTGTGGCATGGGATCCCAGTGTATCTTTCACAAATGTGGATGATCTGAACCTACGATCATGGCACTGATCATTGCTGTATTATCGTTGTCGTGAAAACAGGAAAAAGAAAGGAGGTACAAGGAGCTTGGACTTCGAGACAAGATCACACTTACTAGTGGCCGCTTCGTTCTAGGCAACAAGTATGTATCCACCATGTCTCCCGCGTTTTAAATGTGCCCAGTGGATTTGAATGTGGAAGGCTGGGAGAAATTTATGCATTTGGTTTACTTGCAGATATGCTCGGACGTTCATTTTCTTCTACTCCATCGCTCTTCATCTGCTCGTATTCTCAAGCATGTATCGCTGCTCTAGCCTTAGTCACAGGTATGTTTTAAACCTTCTCCTTGCTTTATCTCTTTTCATTGTCACGCTATACCTCCGTTGGATTATAAGAAGGTACTATTCGCGTTAGTTTAGGCACTTGACGTATGCAGGAGTGCAACATTGAGAAAATATATGAATCACATTCAGGGGGTGGTAATAGAAGACTTCGAGGGCATTAGGCGGTCTCAATTAAAAGTCAGTGTCAACAGTCAATATGCTTTTGTGAAAGGTACACTGGGAAAGTGAAATGTGTTTTTCCAGCCAAGTGTTGTTCTTAGTATCATGGCTGTATAGGAGAAAGACGAGATCAGGTTTTTAATGGTTTAAGTGCCTACCTTATCTACATATTGCAATAGCATTGATTACCAAAAGCATCCAAATATGATTTTCTGCTGGACTTGAATGCATTTCTTTCAACAGGGACATCACATTCCGAGACATGGAGTATAAGATGGCGGCAGTTGAGAATATCAAAGATTTCCTTACAGCGAATGCGACCACTGGGTGAGCATGATAGGTTTTGTCCACATCTACAGGCCCTTCGGTTTTTTCAACTTTCACCTTTGGCAAGCCCGACCCACCCGGATACGACAGGGTTCTCATTTGAGGGGCCTCCCTTCCCTGGCCTTCAGCGTTCGGGAAGATTTTTGGAGCTTTACAGCTATTATCCTTCATTTCCAGATTTGATAGGTTCTTCTACAAACCTTTGTAGTTAATTCCCTCCCATTGATTCTGTAAATAGAAAATTAGTGCAATTTTCATAGTTTCCTTCCCTATAATCTCAAAATCTCATAGGGTATTTGCCCATTTTCACATGTTTTAGCCTTAGCTCTTGCTGGACCTCGGGCCATTATCATAGGCTGCACATGTATTAGCCTTAGCTCTCGCTGGACCTCGGGCCCTTGGACCCGATGTGTTCCTCCAAAAGAACAAACTTTGCGCCTATAGTTCTTTGCGTATGTCACAATCTTTACAGCACTGAAACTTTATCACCTCGCAAGTATCAAATGCAAAGAGATAGATTTGGAGTTTTTACTGCTTGCTCTAATCCATCTAGAACCCTTTCAGCCAAGTCTCAAGGGATGGAGTATGCTAGTTTAAGAACAACGAAATTAGACTGTTCACTATTTACATCCACGAGCAGTAAATTATCAAGCATTTTCATGAGTTGAACCGGCATTCATGCAATTCCTTATAGCACACATGCAGCTTATGTTCTGTTTGATGAGGATTGCAGAATTTTCCTAAAACAGGCCCAACACTGCCCAAAGTGCGATATATGCAGAAACTTTGAAAATTCACCAAAAATTGATATCCATCTGCGAAGGTTTGAAAATCGCGTGAAATTTTTTAGATGCATGTGAGAATCTAGATCAGCTTCAAGGGTGGCACTTCCCGGAACGCCGATCTGACAAACTCTCATCTGACTACCTTGCCAAATAATTCTTGGTAACAAAGCTCATTTCTTTACGGCAAGAAACAACACTAATTCGGTTCACACAAGATCACCATTCCTCATGCAAACGGGGTTAATCGAAACCGAAGCATAGTAAAGAAGAATCTTGACAGATTGCTATCAAGCCAAAACAGGCGTAACAACACTGTCTTCTGTTTTCGAGACTGCCGTCGTAGACGTTTCCTCCACTTTGGCCTTGGCTTTCCTCACTGGTGTTGGGGGAGCTGTTGCCACATCGATTCCTTTCACCTCCAAAATTCTAAGCCGCGTCAATTCCTGCAAACCACTCAAAAAAGTCAGCAAGGAATCCACAAGCAAGCATGACGATTGTTTGAAATTGAATCTTCGCTTACCTGACGATGACCAGTAGTCCGACGGTAATTCTTTCGTCTCTTTTTCTTAAATATGATCACTTTCTCATCCAATGCCTGCATCAATCCACCGTACAATATGCTGAATCCTTCGTAATATCCTGGTGAACAGACTTGGGAAGATTTTAAATGAAAGAAACACGAGCTCCGGCTTACATGTTCTTCAACAACTGCAAGGACTGCCGCTTTGGGTACAATAGGTCGACCGATAATGGTCGTGTCTTTCGATCCAAGCAACAGGACCTTATTCAGCATCAGCTGCAGACAAACAGGTTTCATCAGCAACAGGCTTCAAGAACTCGATAGGATTGATTGATGACGAAGAGAAGGGACCTCATACACATGACCAGTTTGATTATTGAACATCGAAAAATGAAACGAACATCTAACTCAAATTGCCAAAGCGCTGAAGGAAACAGTGTGTAGTTTGAATCTCTTGATACATTAACGAAGCTTGTTAAAACACACGCTCTAGAGGTACACTAGCTCACCTTGTCATTGATGTCGCAGTACTTAAGCTTCTCGGTGTAGATGAGATCGTTTGGTGACACCTTAAACTGGTGAGAGCCAATCTGTGCAGCAACCCGAAGCGTTCCGTTAGATGCAATCCACCACCATTTCCATATATGGAACGAGCCTTAGAGACCCCAAGTAAGAATGCTTGTAATCTGCAACTTCTAGGTCATCGATGGAGTACTGCGAATGTAAATAATTGCAAAATTCCGGGAGCTGCAAGAATCAAACCACACCTGCACAACCGCAAATGCTTTGGGCCGTTTGTTCCGCCCGAAATCTTCCTCAGTATAGCGATCTATGACTTTGTAACCAATCTCCTCGGCTAATTCCCGCTGCTCATTGTTCAGTTTAAACGGTCTGGGTGGCGGCTTCGACAAAAGCAATCCTTCCTTCGCCTGCTCTGCTAGGTCGCTGCTTACGCCAGTACTAAAAACTCGGCCAAACAAGCCTACATTCCCATTCCCAAGAGAGAGACTGGACAAGAGTCGCTCTGCATCGACTGACGGGGAAGAAGAAGACACAGAAGGGGTTTGATGAAGAGAGGAGAATCCAATCCTACTGCACAACCTACGCGCTGAAGAAGCCAAAGCCATCGTGGACGAGTGCCACTCTCAAAGCTCACCCTCAATGCATCAAACACCGCTCACCATCAGAATCACTGAGTTCCAATCTGCACAAAACGATAAAAAAAAAACCCTGTTGAATTCTTCTCCTCGACCCTAAGCTATTCTTCCGCGAAAAATCAAAAGAAACCCCACAGCCTGAAAAACGTAAGTTCGGGGTCATAACAGAAACGTTCGCCATGAGAATGGGGAAGAGCACTCAGGGTTTAGGGTTCGGAAAGTGCGGAGAGAAGGAGACGATGTTCCATATAGTGGGAACCTGGGCATGGGAACATTGGAATTTGGAAAGCCTGATGATCTGACCTGCTGATCTCCGACAACGATATGAATCCCTTGCAACCGCGGCTATCTCCAATCGCCCCTCAAATGCAGGTTGCGAACGTTTTCCCTGACTCACCAGTTAGGGTTAGGGTTTTACAGTCAGTGCTGATTATTCGACTGGCGATGGCTCAAGATTCGAACACGTAGTTGTGGGAATGCAGTAGATTCTCGTTTCTAATTGATTCTCAATTGCAAACACCCCGTGAATCCACACATCGATACTAAAAAACGTTAACAACCGCTTAATCTGTGTGAGAATGACCGGTTTTCACGATCTTGTGTGAATCAATCTTGGAACGGAGCTAAAGACTCATAATCAGCAAACATGGAGATTCCTGATTTAGACTCCGCAGATCTGGAATCCCGTGTGAAGGATAAGCGGAAATCAATGATGGAGAATTCCTTGAACCAAACTACAAGTGACGTCTCTCGGCTTTACTACTGATGCTGTAGCTATTGCACATAACTCGGAATTCGCTTTATATTGGCAAGTATATGAGGTTTCCGATCTTGTCCTGATTGGGTCGAGCTCTTGCTTGTGCAGTGCATTATGATCATGAGGCAATGGGGCTTCAAATGCTGCGAACGCCTTCACCGAAACAACACTCCCGGTCAATGACACCAAAGAGGAGAAGCAAGCAGAAAGGGAGGGGCACACAAAGAGAAGCCTACCACAAGTTGTTCCTGTTTGCAGACAAAGTAGACTACGTGCTCATGGTGGTGGGCGGCACTGCGGCCGTGCTTCATGGAGCAGCAGTGCCTGTGTTCTTCATTTACTTCTCCAGGCTCATTAATGACCTCGGCCATAGCATGTTCGATCCCAAGAAGCAGACTGCCGAAGTTGCCCGGGTACCATTTCCCTTCTGCCCTTTTCTCATGCACAATTGATGAGCATCGTATCAATCTCGAGACACTTGCTTTAAAGAAAAATTCAGATCAGTTTCTTTTATTGAGCTGAAGTGGGGGGTACCGAAGTTGCAGGAAGTGGACAGATGCTAGCCTCTCTAGATATTGAATTTTTAGCTTATGGTTGGCAGAGATAGAGAGTTGCTACAGCTGCTAATGAATGTGACGCAGGAGTCTTTGGCTAACTACAGTATTATTTTGTGGCATGTGCAGTATTCCATGAATTTCTTTTACTTGGGACTTCATTGTTTGGTAACAGCTTGGTTAGGTGAGTGATCTCATTTCCACTCTTTTCTTTTGCTCTGCTTTTCACTACAAACTTACAGCTTCAGGTTTTGTGATCAAATCTTATGGCCAAATATTACATTCTCAACGTACAGTGCATACATTCTAAGTTCTGTTATCTTTATCTGTTTCTCTGTTTCAAGCTTTGCATGTGACAATGTTGATAAGAGGTAGCTGATACTCGTGGGTGGTCTTGAAGTTAGTCGTCGTGTTTCAGAAAAAGGTGACAAGCAGTTTCAGAGCTTTCTCGCTTATTGTGTGCAGAGGTTTCTTGTTGGATGATCACTGGTGAGCGCCAGTCGGCTCGAATACGGACCGAGTACTTGCGCGCGATGCTATCTGAAGTAAGCAATCTTCAAACTTCTGTCGATGCAATTCTTTCTGAGGGTGGCCAATGCTATTAAGGGGAGGTTTTTCAACTTGGTGGACATGTGAATGTAGGAAGTTGGATTCTTTGATATGGATTCTTGCACTTCGGAGCTGGTTAGTCGGATATCAAGTGATACGTTGCTGGTTCAAGAAGCTATTGGCGACAAGGTAATCTTCTCGTCACAGATCAGAGGAATTACTTGTTTACGGGTCATTCATTTTTCAATTCATCTTTACTAACTGTGATGATGTCGGTTCTGTTTAAAACATATGCTGGGCTTTATTACTGGGTAATGAGAATAATTGTGCAGGCAGGGAACTTTTTGCACTACACGAGTGTTTTTGTGTCTGGCATCTGTGTGAGTTTCGGAACCATCTGGCAGCTGACAGCCGTGACTCTTTCAGTGCTACCTTTGCTTGCCGCAGCCGGAGGCGCTTACTTAGCGATTCGAGTTCATCAAACCAAGTGGAGCCAGGAGGCTTACTCTAAAGCTGGCAGCATCGCTGAAGAGGTACTGGTTACCAAACTCTTTCAATCACTTTAGCCGTTTAGCCCTCCAGGACCAAGCATATGTTATAAGACGAGGATAAACTCGTGGTGATGAAGTTCAATATATTCGGGTTTTAACGCATATCGACATCAGCAATGGTTCCTGAGATCTGTTTACTTTCCTAAGAGGTGATCATCCATGTGAAAGGGAGGATTCAGAGGTATTGATTTTGTTCCATAGGTCGAAAAATGAGCCTGGGGAGCGAATTGAACGGAATGTGGCTGTGATGTGTTGGCAGGCAATTGCTCAAGTACGGACGGTATACTCGTTTGTAGGGGAAGTGAAAACGCAACAAGCTTACAGCAGAGCTTTACACAGAACACTGGATATGGCGAAGCGAGCAGGGATTGCGAAGGGCTTGAGCGTGGGATTGACCCATGGACTTCTCATGGGTGTATGGGGTTTGTTATTCTGGTATGCTAGTCTCTTGGTGTTGCGCAAGACCACCAACGGTGGGCAAGCTTTCACCACAATCATCAACGCCGTCGTCAGTGGCCTGTAAGAAAACACCTCACCTCCTCGAATTCATCATCGTTACTGGCTATTCGATCTGCTCCTGACTTATGACATCAAGTGTAGACCTCGCATGTCCTATGACAAACTACCTTATTTGTGTCGGTATTATGACCAAAGTTACGATATTATAGCTCGTTCGAATGTTGACAGTTGAGCAACGTCCTGCTGCAATTTGAATTTCAGCTTTTAGAAACTTTAAGCTGGTACTTCGCTGGTGTGGCTCGGAAGAGCATCTCAAACATGCTGACCTGCGCAGATAAACTAGCCATGGGCACATATTAGTTATCTGGGAGAGTTGATTGATTGAAAGCAATGTAGATTCACTACCAGATTGTTTGCTATGACACTTCGGCAGTGGGAGCGCTCAGTAAGTGGTCCCAGTTATAGTGGGCATAAGTAGGGCTCTACTTCTTTAGTTGAAGCTGAGCATAAGCAAGCTTTGAGGAAGATATTTTAGCTACAGTTGAAAGCTATGAAGATCACCTTTTTCCAATCTGAGATAGATAGTGTAGGAATGATAGTGTCGATGTGAATTTGCCTGTGCTGGATCCAGTGACCTCGAGTTTTTCTTGCAGCGCACTTGGCCAGATGGCTCCCAACCTTCATGTGTTTGCCAAGGGAACAGCGGCGGCGTTTAATATCATGCAAGTCATTGAGCGGAAGCGGTTGCGAGATATCAGACACAATGCAAGAGGCGGCAAAACGCTTGATCATGTAGCGGGTCACATTGAGCTTCGTGATATCAGCTTCAGCTATCCATCTAGACCCAACGTCAAGATCTTCGACAGGTAATATATCATTGCTTAAGTTGTTTGAAGCCTTTCATTCTATTAAAAAGAAGAATATACTGAGTGAAGATACCTCCTGGTGATATCGTTAAATAGTCAAAAAATTCGACAGGTTTCGCATTTCCATTCCAGCAGGCACGTCGGCTGCCATCGTTGGGAGTAGTGGATCTGGAAAGTCGACCATTATCTCCTTGATTGAACGATTCTATGACCCCACCTCAGGTTTACAACTTTGTTTTAGCTTTGAGTCTTCATTCTGTTTCATACAAATCTTTAAATCTTCTACTATCTTTCATTTCCGGATCAGTTTGGAGGGAAGAGAAACTGGAGTCAACAGCTGATGACTATTGCCTCTGTACTCTTACCTTGAAAATGAAGCAATGGTCCTGATTTCCAATCCCATGGTCTTCATGGTCCCAATCAAGTGGCTGGCTGGCATGCTCTCTGACATCATATTGTGCAGGTGATGTTCTTGTGGACGGTCACAACATCAAGACGCTGCAGCTGAGTTGGCTGCGAGGCAAGATCGGGTTAGTAAACCAAGAACCGGCGTTATTTGCAACGAGTATATTAGAGAACATCTTGTATGGAAAAGAAGGAGCAACGTTAGCAGAAGTGACTGCCATGGCGAAAGCTTCTAACGCACATTCTTTCATCGACAAATTGCCGCAAAGGTACCGGTCTATACGTGTTTGTTTCTCATATCTTAAAACTAAGCACTCTCTGTGGTATCATTCTGGAAATGATCGGAGAGGTCATGCATAGTGATGACAATTTATACAGGTACGATACGCAGGTAGGCGAAAGAGGTGTGCAGCTTTCAGGAGGTCAGAAGCAGCGAGTTGCGATTGCCAGGGCCATGTTGAAGAATCCAGCCATTCTGCTCCTGGACGAAGCCACGAGCGCCTTGGATGCGAACTCAGAGCAGCTGGTGCAAGAAGCGCTCGACAGGCTCATGATCGGCCGCACCACCGTGGTGGTCGCCCATCGCCTCTCCTCCATCCGCAACGCCAACGCCATCTTTGTGGTGCAGAACGGAAGGGTGATCGAAACAGGCACCCACACTGAGCTCCTTGGTATCTATCTCCTCCCATGGCTTCCCTATCACCACAAGTCCCACACTTGTGCATGGGTTTTTAGCTTAAGTTGCTTTTCGAGAGGCACTGGCAGGTAATGTCGAGATTTCCTTACCGTTTCTTTAACCAGAATGTAGGAGTGTGCTATCGAGCCTTTACCTGCTAGGGTCATTCTGATCGTGCATAACATCGTGCTGCTCGTTGATCCATACTTTCTGCAGCTGAAACTGAAAGAGTCCTTCGCTTTTAGAGATTGAATTCCTGATTTCGATTTGGTAAATTCTTTGCAGCTAAAGGTAATGGAGGGGCTTACGCCGAGCTGGTACGAATGCAACGCTCGGACTATTTACAGAGCACAGCCAAGGAAAAATCTCTTTGGTTAGACAACCCCATCACAACAAGGCACTCCAGGTACATAATGATCCATTCAGAGCACGAGCATAATTAAATGCTTTATTTTCTTGCCATTCAATACTGTTTCTGTTAACCCTCTATAGGACCAAGAGGCCCTAAACTTTTGGTCCAGTTTATTTATTCTCTGACTACAACCTTCGTCGCTGATTGTGGTGATATAGTCAAAATGATCAATCAAATGGATTGTCTTATCGTACTTTCCTGGTCTTTTAGACCAGAAACTCAAGCTAATGCTCTCGTACATCTACAATTGGAATCTTTCTCGGAGAAACTGAATTGGGTTTGATGCTTTGAACTTCCATAGGCGCAATGTAGGAATAAGTCCAGAGACTGCCCGGCTTGGTCGACAAGTCTATTAACATTTGCTTCGCTTTGATGTTGTTACAGTCCAGGCAGCGAGAGGGAAGATCTTTGTGATGCTGTATCGCCAGAACCACTTTTCACGTATGTATGCTCTGCACGTTCCTGTTCGTTTAGCCACTTATTTTCTTGTATGCATTGCGTATCTGCATTTTAGTATACTGACTTGAATCTATGAACAGACACACGAAGGATATGTATCTGCCTGGATCTAGTCTGCCTCATGTAAGGGAGAGCAAGTCGTGCGACGGTACTCCTAGCTTGACAAGGCATAACTCCAAGTGCGTCTTCCTTACCCTCGCTTGCATATTTTCCCTCGTATGTTTTGGATTTGTCAAAAGTCTTGGTATACACATGCCCGTTTTTATAAAAGATCAATCTTCCTTTATTTAGGAGGCAAGGTTAAGATGAAACGACATCCCCATAATTTACAGGGAAATCACGATGCACGTACGACCTTTCAACAATCTCGAGTGATGAATGGAAGGTCCCTCCATGTTGTACCTACTGAGTTGTCACTGCCATTACAAATCTCCTGATGACTGCTCCACTCTCTAATGTTTATGCAAAAACATTCACACTCGTGTGTGCGGCATCATGCTCAAGTTGTGGCTCCAAAGAAGTATCGGATTGTCCATATCATGGGGGCATTGTGTTGCTAAAAGTGATAGTATGTGCATGTTCAGGCAGTCAAGATTATCTTCATTGATTGAGCAGTTCAGCCAACTGCGCACTCTGAGACCCCATCATCAGGCGACTCCTGATTCCGGCGTCTCTGAAGCATCGACCTCCGGGTCCAGCCCTCGAGTCATGGTGATGAACTCGTACAAGCCATCCTTTAGGCGCTTGCTGATGCTGAACGCACCTGAATGGCCATATGCCATCCTGGGATCAATCGGAGCATCCCTAGCTGGCTGGAAAACTCCCCTGGCTGCTCTGGGCATGAGCGACATTCTAGTGTCTTTCTACACCTTCGATGACTGGTACATTAAACACCAGGTCCACAAGATATGCTTATTGTTCACTGGCGCCATTCCTGTGACGGTGTTTGCTTTTCTGATGCAAAACTATTTCTTCGAGGTCATGGGAGAGCGTCTCACCATCCGTGTCCGGGAGAAGATGCTCACCTGTAAGCCTCCTTTCTCAAATGCTCCTTCTCGTTGCTTAGAATTGACTACTGCAACAGAGGATCTCTTCAGCAATCATGTCCCATGAACAGTGAACATAGAAAGGAATTTGCTAATGCGAGATACAGGGTGTGGGCTGGGCAGCAATTCTTCGTCAAGAGGTAGGCTGGTTCGAGCAAGACGAGAACAATAGCAGCTTGGTAGCCTCTCGACTGGCTGTAGATGCGACGTTAGTGAGGGCTTTCGTGGGGGACCGTGCCTCCGTGCTCCTCAATACCCTGGCTCTTATGTTGCTGGCATTCGGCATCGCTTTCTACTTGGATTGGAAAATTGCCTTCGTGGTACTGGCGACCTATCCATTCATGGTTGGTGCTTTCATCGGCGAGGTAAATTTTCCCTCTCTCTTCAAACCTTCTAAAGCCCATGAAAATCCAATCTTTTTCCGTTGACTAGTACATCACAATGGGCTCACATTGTATCGTTTGCAATGTCATGAGAGCAGCATCATTTTTTGAAAGGATTTGGGGGAGACATGGCGAAGGCGTACGCAAGGGCCAGCATGGTGGCGACAGAGGCAGTGAGCAACATTCGCACAGTGGCAGCATTCTGTGCAGAGGAGAAAGTGCTGGATCTCTTCATTCGGGAGCTCGCTCTACCCAAGCGCCGCGCATTTCTTCGTGGCCATCTAGCTGGGTTGGGCTATGGCCTTTCGCAGTTTCTGATCTTCGGCTCCTATGGATTGGCCATGTGGTACTCCTCCACTCTGGTCACCCACGGCGGATTTGACGATTTCTCCAACATTATCCGCACTTTCATTGTGCTCGTGGTCACTGCCGTCATGCTGGCCGAGTCACTCACTATGGCCCCTGACATCTTAAAAGGCTCTCAGGTACTGATCCATTAATCCCTCTTCTGAAGAGCTCCCCTTCTGGTCATCATGAAGATTTATCTTCTTGAGCTATTTTTTTACGCAGACTCATGTCGGTGAAGATTCTTAGTTGTCCTTTCGGATAGTTTTCACAAGTTTTGTTCTGAGATTCAACTCCTAAAGGTTCATGAGGCTCAAGGCAAAGTGGCTATTTTATTACCAAGAGGCCTTTCCTTCCCGAGGTTAAGCACTTTTCAGAGCTCTTCTGAACGTGTGAAAGCGCCGTCGAGACCTGATGTTTCACTGGCTGTGTTGCAGGCTTTGAAATCTATATTCAGTATTTTGGACCGACAGACTGAGATTGATCCAACGAATCCGGATGCTCAAGAAGTACTTGAAATGCGAGGCGACATCAGCCTGAAGCATATCCACTTTACGTACCCCTCTAGACCCGACACAGTCATTTTCAAGGATTTCAGCTTGAATGTGCACGCTGGGAGGAGTCTTGCGTTGGTTGGTGCCAGTGGCTCAGGTTCTTCCCCAAGCATTGCACACCTCAGAACATTGCTTCTAATCCATTTACACTCATAAATATATCAGAATCTCCTCGGAGTAGCAATGGCATAGTGCTCTAAAGTCTCTCTTTTCTTGAGTTTTTAGCACCAGTTGTTTACCTTATATGGTTGAGTGTATGGTGATGATTCTGTTGCAGGAAAGAGTTCGGTGATAGCGCTGATAGCGAGGTTTTATGATCCCACATCAGGGAAGGTGAAGATTGATGGCCACGACATCAAGAAGCTGAGGCTACGCTCACTTCGTCGGCACATTGCTCTGGTGCAGCAAGAGCCAGCGCTGTTCGCAACAACAGTTCATGAGAACATTTTGTATGGCCGAGACGGAGCTTCGGATGCCGAGGTAGTGGAGGCTGCCAAGGCTGCGAATGCGCACCACTTCATCAGCTCTTTGCCGGACGGGTACAAGACGGAGGTGGGCGAGCGCGGGCTGCAGCTCTCGGGCGGCCAAAAACAGCGAGTAGCCATCGCCCGGGCTGTGCTCAAGGATCCTGCCATCTTGCTCTTGGACGAAGCCACCAGCGCTTTGGACTCTCAGTCCGAGGAGATTGTTCAGGAGGCTCTGGATAAGCTCATGCATGGCCGCACTACTGTCCTCATTGCGCACAGGTACGTCCACTATCCCACTCTTAACTTTGTAAGCATAATGTGCAGTAATCATAAGAAACCCAAACAGTATTTATGAAGCTAAGCACAATCATGCTCACAAAGTTAAAGAGTATAGTTATGCTTACAAAGTTCATGCTTACAAAGTTATGTTAACAGTTATACTGTTAACTTTGTAAGCATCACTGTTCTTACTGGGAACTGGATGTTGACAGTTATGCTTACAAAGTTCAATATCCCCTGTACTCATTCTATGAACTGAATGTTCTATTGACCATGTTTACTTAACAAATAATTGTATGCTTATGGATGTCTTTGGTATCAGTAGAAAACTTACCCTGTGCATAGAATTCTGTAGGAGTTCATATTGGATAGTATAAGCACATACTAAGTGGTGCTAGGAAACTCACTCCATTTTTTTGCATCACCATTTTTTAAGAATTTTGGCCAGATTCCATTGTTGGTTTTTCTTTCGGGTTGACTTCTGGTGTGCTTGATTGAAGATCGAAATGGACCTAATAACCTCCAAGTAATTCAGAACTGCTCAAAGAAATGCATGTTACAAACTTAGATGCACTAAACTTCTGATTTATGGAGTTCAGCTTACAGTTCTAATTGAGTGGCATGTCTGGCTTTGTCGTTGTGGTAAACCTCGTATTGAGAAATCTTAAAAGATAGTCATATCGTGGATTGCAGATTGTCCACAATCAGGAACGCCGACACCATAGCTGTGGTGCGAGATGGTCAGATAGTTGAGAAAGGCACCCACAAATATTTGATCTCTCAGGAGGGCGGAGCATACTCCAAGCTCCTCAACCTTGCCAAATCAATTGAGTAGGTGATATTCCACCACAGACTATTGTTTATCGAAGGCTGAGGTTGAAGGAAATAAATTTGGAGCTAAGATGCAGTACTTTGTTCGAGCTCAGCTGGGAATGGCCAACGGAATCATTTTTGGAGAATGTGTAAAGCATGTAGTAGATTGGATCAATTGGAAATATTATGGAATTTAGAAGTGGGAGCCATGATTGTACCAAAAACCGCATGCTTTAAAATTTGTACCGCGCGCAAACTAAAAGTCATAGCTCACAATTGATATCGGCTCACAATTGATATCGGCTCACAATTGATATCGGCGAGATCCAACCATCCACAGAACCTGCCTGATTCTAAAAGAACCGAGCAAACAAGAAATTTGCAGATTGAGTAAAAGGCGCATGGGTCTATGCACCTGCCTCGTTTGGCAGGTGCATAGACAAAATCTCAAAAAAGTATACGACAAATATATCTATTTTTTGTTGTGCCCTAGTAACATCAAGATGTTAATACATTATATATGATGATACATCCAATGTGCCATTGATAATTCAATGAGTAGCCGGAAGGATAGGCACCCAACGAGCCGTAGTTGATGGAGCTTGTTTCCTAAAGTTGAAAGTTGTATTGTACCTCCTGTGTAGATGCCCTTCGTGTGCGGAAAAAATTTGGTCTACTGTCAATATCATTCTTTCATGATTAATCCCTGCCATGTTTATCGTAGTAGCACTTCTTTAATAATTCATTTGGCAACCAAGTACTCATCTATACTTTTTGGTTCATAATATACCTCTCAGATATGGCTTTATGTTGGGATGCTTTACATGTGGTCTAGTACATTACTATGCATCATCTGCAAGGAGCTTGTATTACACAATTTTACACCACAACAAAGTATTTACTCATCGAAAATGTTCAAAAGGTGTTAAGCATAGTAGTTGAATTCTATATGGGAATGTGGGTGGCTTTATATCATGGAAGGACCCTTGATAATGAGAAAATATTCAAAATATTTAGATTTTGTTTGCATTATCTGGATGGCAACACTATGAACTATTTCTATTATTCTAAAAACCTCGAATTACTTTATTGAATCATTAATATCTCTATCCACCACATAACATTCTTAGATGCATATTCGAAGTGGTTAAATGTGCATTGAAGGCCATAAATACTTCAAATTTCAACATCTCAAAATTTGCTGACGAGTTTTGCAATCCGATTGTTTTCCACAAATCTACAAAAAAATCTGCTTCCAACAACACCTCATGCTCCCCAAAATGACCGGCGTGTCGGAAATCATAATATCAGGTCCAAATCAAAGCAAAATAAACTACCTACCTTAAACAATACACTAGTATGCCCCCGCAACGTTGCCACACCCACTCAAACCATGCCCCTCTTGTATTTCCTTCTACATCTAAAATTAGGTCATTTCTGTAATTTTTTATGCTTTCAAGGTCATGGCTACTTGAAATTTTGATTTTCCGAGAATTGTCAAACCATTTTGCAATTTGATCGTACTTCATAACTCTTCAAAAAAATCCTATTCCAACTACACTACATGCAGCCCGATCCGATCGTCGGTCTTCCCGAACAAAACACAACACAACACAAAATAGAACACATAGTAGAACATAACACAAAACAGAACAAAACAAAACATAATAAGACAAAATAGAACACATTAACTCAATAATTAAAATTAACCTTATTTGTGAGGAAACTTAAAGCAAAATTTTTAGCCTATGGAGAGAGCCAAAAAGGAGTTTTCCTTGAGCTTGGTAACATATTAACCCGAGACTTTTATATGTGAGGCGGAACCTATCCCAAGCTCGCCCATAGTAGATTATATCTCCTTGAACCATTGTATATAACCTACCGTATATCTTCTCAAAGTCGAGTCCTTCATAGCATCATCATAACCTCATCTTATTTGGTTATTTCTAAGGGCGCCTTTAGATTAGGACTCATTTCAAGGGCCCATTTCCAAACCCTGAGTAGTAACTAATGAGAGTCTTTAGATTGTCCTCCAAGGGCTTTATATGGAGAGTCCGTCCACTTCTCACAAAGCTTATGTGGCGGCTGACATGGCGGCATTCTAGAGGGCAAGTTATGGGCCCTAGCCAAAAAAATGGGTTCTCATAGAACCTACACCTCTTGGGCCCATTTGGGCAATTCAAGCACTCTCATTTGTGAATGCTAGGATTTGGAAACATGCTTAAGAAATGGGCCCTGATATGTTGTCACTTGGGCCCATTTGGAAAGCCCAACTTAGAGTAAAAGTTCCAATTTGGGCCTTTCAAGTGGGCCTATGAACTTTATATTACAATGCCATTCCACTGCCCACTTCAAGATGATAGATAGAAACTCCGGTCCATTCTAAGGGGCTAGCGTGAATGAAGTGTCCGTTCGTAATGCTAATATCCCGATGGTCACCGGACAAGGGAAAATTAGAACAATACTACTTCCCCCTCTCGAAGGTGGACACTATAACTACGCTAGTTTCTAGCCTAGTTACGCCCACTTCAACTTCACATGGGCTCAACTCCAAATGGGCGGTAATATTGGCATAAATTGGCCGTGACTTTACGGATAATTTAATCTGAGCATGTTGTCATGTACAAAGCAACCTTTAAATTTAAGATATTTCCAGATAGGATATATGAAACTCTAAAAGTGGCCATCTAGGCAGGAAAGGATGAAGAATGTTACTGGAAAAAGCAAGTGCCGCCTTATCCAGATCCCGCCTCTCGCACGCGCCCTGTCGATCCCCATCCTCGCATCATCCTACTGCCCTCCGTCTTTCTCAATTCTTCTCATCGCCATCGCCATCCCCATCCCTTGTGCAACATCATCACAAACCAGACCACAAATTCAGCTTTGCTACTTCGCTGCAGCTGCAAGCAAGCAAGCTACCAACAATGGCGGCCGCGCTCGCCTCCGCGTCCTTGGCCATTGCTGCCGCCCCCTCCCTCTCCCATTCCGCTTCCCTCAAGCTCTCCACCTTCCAGGTACGCATGCTTTAGATTCGATTGGGTCTTTTTTGTGGAATTTGCAGCCTGGAGAATCCAGACCTGATGAGCATTGTCATGGAACTCTCGAGGGATTGATGAGAATTGGGTTGCAGGGTCAAAGGATGGTTGCGGTGGGGAATGGCGCCCGTGTGACGATGAAGGCTGCTGCAAGCAAAGCAGAGGAAGCAGCACCCAAGGGCTTCACGCCGCCCACCTTGAACGCCGATACGCCGGCTCCCATTTTCGGTGGCAGCACCGGTGGACTTCTTCGGAAGGCGCAGGTTGAGGAGTTTTACATCATCACCTGGGAGTCACCCAAGGAACAGATCTTCGAAATGCCCACCGGTACGCATCCCTCAACCTCCAATCCAATGATCGAGTCATGCACATGTCTACTGTCAGTACCGTAGACCCTAGTAATCCGAGTCCGCGACACATGAATACCACATTCAACCCCACCCATACAACCACACTCTGGCATGCGTTTGATCGATGCGGAATCCGATCATATTCTGGTATAGTCGGGATCATAGACCCCAGTCCACATCGATAGCACGGTCCATCTCTCGACTCCGCTCAATCATACGATCATCGCTCTGGCATTGATTTGGTCAATACTTTATTAAATCATATGCTGCGGGATCTGATCGTATGCTGGCATTGTCTGGATTATAGACCCTCAGAAATCCAATCTCGGTCCGCATCGATAGCATCCATCATCCTTTCGACTCCGCTCATACGATCATTGCCCTGGTAGGCTGGTATCGATACGATCGATGCCGAATTTGATGGCATGCTGGTGTTGATGTGGACTTTGACGCTATGCTGGCATGTCGGGATCAAAGACCCCAATAACCCGATCCCGGTCCACATCGATAGCACGGTCCATCTCTTCGACTCCGCTCAATCATACGATCATCGCTCTGGCACTGTCTTGATCGATACGGACTCTGATCAAATCCTGGCATCCATGCGGAGTGCTGATGGCATGCTGGTCATCGATGCGGAGTCTGATTTTGTGCTCGTATTGATGCGGGATCTGATGGTATGCTGGCATTGTCGAATGCTGCAGGTGGTGCGGCGATCATGAGGTCGGGACCGAATCTGCTGAAGCTGGCGAGGAAGGAGCAGTGCATGGCATTGGGAGCCAGACTGAGGACCAAGTTCAAGATCAACTATCAATTCTTCCGAGTGTTCCCGAATGGCGAGGTGCAGTACTTGCACCCCAAGGACGGGGTGTACCCGGAGAAGGTGAATGCCGGCAGATCCGCCGTCGGCGTCAACAACCGCAACATCGGCAAGAATGCCAACCCTGCCGAACTCAAGTTCGCCGGAAAGCAAGCCTATGATTTGTAGGAATGCTTGGTTTTGTTTTCTTGAAGCTTCAATGTATAGCGTTTTAACTAAGTTCCCCTTTTTCGGCTATGGATTGACATTGTGAGTGGTGAATTAGGTGATGAATGTCTAGGTCTGTAAGTGTTGCAAACAGTTCAGGATTCTTCTTCTTCCACATATATCGTTAGGTTGGGAACAAGTGAATGATCAATCCTCCTCAATACTTATACAAAATACATGTAGTGAATCATGAGGATTGCATCGTAAAACAAGATGTTCTAATTCTCTAAAACAGTAGTCGTGAGCGACTAAAGGGACAGTCATCAAAACAAAACATGAATCCCCAATTCCGTTAAAGTGGCAGTATGCCGCTAAAATGGCACACCTCAACTTTCTGAACTACAGTTCGAAAACCATGTGATATAACAGAATTTGAAGGTGATATTATAGAAAATGAGTGACCATATATATAAAGGAGTGATATTATTTTAAAATTTGTGATATTACAGAAAACACCCTTCCATGTGAGCACATATGTAAGATTTGGTGTGACAAAATGGCACATGGCATAGTGCCATTTTAACGGAATTGAGGTTATGAATGCTATTCATATAATCTAGTTAGTCTAAGTGATATGAGATGTTTCAAGGCTTGAGAAATGGCTCATCTCAACCTATGTTCTATATTGAATCGTGGAATTGATTCCAAAAAACCCACACCAATTGAAATCTTTTTCATTTTTGTACGGTTGTGTGCAAAAACATGAGGTTCTCCGAGTCATGAGGTTTTGCAATACAAAACTCTTGTTGTATTGCTGCCCCTTGAATCTGATTGCTTCTCAACTTAAACTAAGTGTGTCTAGCAGAATTCATTTGATAAACATGTCTAGAAGAAGTGTGAAGATCACATTTGATGATCAAAATCTTCTTCTCTTTCTTCTAGTAACTCACAAGCTTTGCAAGAATTTAAAATCTCACTAATAGGTGAAATATAATATTGAATAGAACCAAGTAAAAGCCATTTCCAATTCCATTCATAGAGACTTTCTTGAGGCTCAATATAATTCTACTCATCTCAGCATTCTCGGATTGAGAATGATTTGTGGTTGTAGTGGTAGTACGACTTCCCACTAATCAGCTCTTAACACATGTCGTCACTAGTAGAAAATGGTGTCCAAAATTTGTCTTTACACGTCTGGAAGTACAGTACTTGTTTTTTTCTATAACTTTGTATCTTTCAATCAACTATTACAATCGTCAATTTTCATCATAGTTATATTGATTCAATACTAGTGTGGGTTGGTCTACTACACTAATAAAATTCTAAATAATGTTGGTAGTTGTGTTGATTGATTTGAGGATACAAAGTTGTAGGAAAAAATAGGTGGTTCTGCGAAATTACGGACAAGTTTTGGATACCATTTTCTACTAGTGCATGAATAGCCTCTTATAGATTCACATAGGCTCTCCTAAGGATCAATCAGCTTTTCACACCTATCGTCAAGAGCCTCTTCATAAACATTCTAATAAAAAAATGGCAAACTCAGCCACATGGCAAAAAAGTCACAATTTGTGCAGAAAGTCTTAATTTAATGAAAGTGCCCAAGAATATCTTCTAGACGTTGAACATTCCATATTTTTTAGAAATTCAGAAAAGTAAAAAAATAGTTCTTTGATGTTAAGAAATTAATAAAGCTCGGTTCTATTCGTTGTCGCATGAACTCTTTCTTCTTGAGTAATCTAGAGGAGAACTTTGCTAAAACATGCTACATTCAACTACTTCAAGATTTTGAGAAGTCCAAAAGTAAGAGGATTGGGCTCTCTTGATGGCTATATAAACAATATCAACCAATGTGGAAAAGAATTCCAATAATGTACAAATGCTCAAATCTTCCAACGTTAATCTTCAATTAAAATTGCACAAAAGTGAAATATCCATACTCAATTCCAATCCACATTTTGTAGATGAGTCTAAACTTAGTTGAATATGGCATAAATCTCATCTATAAATGTTACAACTCCTACTGCACAAAAGAACAAATACCATGTATGGGCAAATTCATTAGTTGCCATTATTTTAATTCTTAGCTGCAAAGTTTGTCATTTCAATACAAGACTTTGAGTGAATTATTATTGTTTCCAAACCTCAACTTTTTTAACTTCTTCATCAAAATCAAATTAAATCTAAAGCCTTGTATTCAAAACTAATTGATTCCCTTGTGCAAAGGTTGGAGTTGGCATTTGCATATACCTTACAAGTTAGTGCAAAATTTGCATGGAGATTTGTAACTAACATGCATGGCTATGTTGAGGTGCTATAAACAAGAATGAGTGCATGATAATGAAGGCATGCATGCAGAGTTGTTTTCTTCGACAACTTGACAAAGGGCGACCAAAATAATCATGCAATCGTGACCGCGGGATCTAGTTCTTGAATTATACATGTACATGCACACCAAGTTTTAGACTCATGTTCCTCATCATTTGTTTGAGAGACTGTAATTTCATGTGTTAACCCATAATGTCCAAAATAGCCATAATATGCTATGCTTTTAGAGTCTTAGCTTCTAAATATAGATTGTATTTTTGACAGATGGTAGATTTTTTCATACCTTTCCAAAAACTCATTTCATGCTTCAAAATTCCTCATACTTAGGAGATACTCAGGTCAAAGTTTCAATAATCTATTTAGAATTTGTCCAATACTACCCAAAACTACCTAAACTGTAGTTTATGCTCATTTGTTCTTGAAATCCGTCCAAAATCAATTAGATTGCAGTAGCTTTAAAATTCACCAAAATCTGAGATTTTACTTAACCCCTAAATTTGAGGAGCCAGGCCAAAAAGTGGCCGTTTTGACTTTGATGAGCCTCTTATTTACTATTTGTAGGTTGTGAATAGTTCAAATCTTGGGAGGTCTTAGAGTTTTCCCAAACCTTTTCAACAAGACCATTCATGCTTCAAAATTCAAGAGATGTTCACTCTCAAATTTGTAAACACTCTTAAAGCATGCTAAGATTTGCTCGAAATTGTAGTATATTCTCGTACATTTTCAAAATTCTGCCCAAAACTGTAAATTTGCAGTAATGTCTAAAATTGAGATTTTACTTTTTTTTTATTTTGTTATTTTTATGTGTGAAGAAGGTACTAAGGCACCTTCTTATTACTTGGATTTCTGATAAGATAATTTCCTACACACCTTTTTAACCGTAGAAAATAGGCTTCTTTTTTTATGAGTTTTGGCATACCCCCAAGTGGAAAAGCATACCCCCTAAGTTCTAGGTTTTATATGTCCTATGAGGGTAATAATTTTATAAATATGTACCCTACTTGCTTAGGAAGAAGAATTTGAAGAGCCTCAATTCAAATTTTCTTCTCAAATAGATCTTTTTGAGTTCCAAAGCACTACTTTCCATTTCGATAGGAAGGCAAAAAAAGCTTATTTTTCAACTTCAAACATTATTATCTCACAAATGCTGAGTATCTTTTGTTTGAGATTTGGTATAGGGTGATGGTCTGGTTGGGGTACCCAAAAAGGTTGTCCCATGAACAATTGCACTCTATGCTGGTGTGACAAACATATCCATTTTTAAACTGTAATACAATAAGACTTCATTAGATGTGGTTTTAGTTGTCTATACTTATAATGTATCAAGAAAAAAAATTAAAAATTAAAAAAATATTTTGAAGTAATTTTATTTGATTTTTTAGTTGAAAAAGTAAGTCATGTCCCAATAACCTAAAATCCATAGAATCAAGCAAATGGAATATCAACCATTTTTATTTTAATATAATTTTTGAATATGACCTACATCTTCTTGTATAGAATACAAAATAATTTATTTAATAATAAAAAAATTAATTCATTGTGCACTATAATGCCTGCAAATCCCCAAATTCAACACTTTTTCCCTCATCTATGAATGGATCCAAAAAAAATAAAAAATCTAAAAGAAAATCTATAGGCATATATACTTTGATTTCAGTGAGGTGCATGATATTTTATTTTCTATTTTAGGGTCTTTTTACTTGATTAAAATGACTAAATTAGACAAACTTTGGAGGCTTTCAATAAAAATAACCTAATTAGTGTGTCCAAAAAGTGATACCCCAAGCTTACCATTGCCCTATATATGATCATGTACAAGTTAGATACTAGATCCTACAATAACGATCTTCAAAATGCATCACAAAGTGATAAACCTTGGCTAGCATTCAAAGAGGGCAGTTTTGAGGTTGAAGTGCTTAAATTAGGCCTCGAAGCTTTAGGAGCTAATGACAACATCTATAGTTCTTGATTTATCCTTATATATCCATGTATATAAGACAAGCTTGGGTGTAAGCTTGTTCACCTTCACCTCAACAACCTCTTTGTACAAAAAGAATTTCTAAAAAAAATTGGTTCAAAATTATAGCCTCGGACTAGTGAAAAGTGCCCCAAATCTATGGAGGAAAAAAGTCAAAACTAGACTCTTTTTACTGAGATGCATGCCATGTCTTCCTCATATCTTGGATAATTTTTACTTTCTACAACAGGAACTATATTTAAGTTGAAATCCAACCTAACATAGAAAGTTGAATGAAGGAACGAACTTCAACAATAGATGAAGAAGATACAACTTCTCAAGAACAATTAATGCCCTTTTTAGTAATTATCTCACTATAGAAACATCATTGTAGTTTCAACATAAAGATATTTGGATCAAAAGTCTTCCATCTACATAATTAGTCGTTGATTTTCATCCTAAGATCGTACTTATATAAAAAAAATTCAAAAAATATAACTAGCTTTGCACATGGCTAACAACGGTAAACATGCCCCATGTTTGAAAAGCCAAAAATAAAAGTTGCCTAAGTTACTAAAATGCATTCCATAAATTCTAATTTCTTGGATTTGTTTGTAATTTTTACCACATAAACTAGACTTGATTTGGTACCCTACCAAGTAATTTTGTCACTAATGAATTTTAGATGAAGAAACTATGGCTCTTCAAAGTTTGAGCTTGTCGTTTAAGATATTGTTTATTGACATTTGAAATGTTCAGGGTTTAAGTTCAGTATAATAATCCCATGGTTACTCAATAATGATCCGATTTAGAAATTGTAGAGCCAATTGCAATGACATTGAAGTCTACTAAGGTGTCAATACAAACTTCCAAACCTTGTGGTTGATTTGCTTGTTTTTGTGAGAATTGAAAATTTGACTGAATATAACTCAAGATCCTTACGATGGAATCTGACTTAAATTAATAGGTAGATTAATTAGCCAGTTATAAACAAGATCCTATGGTTGGATTTCCCATGATCATATTTGAAGAAAATTTGTTCACGAATTCTGATATGGCCATCTTGGAGGCCATCGAAAAGCTTCTCCTTTAGGGGTTAACCCTAAATTTTCTTGTTGCAAAACGGTCTAAGTCACAAAACTTAACCTTCCTTTAGATGAAGCTCAACAATTCTCAATCTAAGAACTATTTAAAAGATCCAACCGTACGATCTCAAAGTTCACTTGACATTCTTCTCACCTGCAAAATTTGAACCGTTCATTGTTCCTCATTCGTGAGACTATAATGGTCAAAGTTGGCTGAGTTTTTCTCCTACAGGAACCTCCAAAACCCATTTTGGGTTTTAAGGAAAGTTAGAGATACCTAACTTCTAAGTACAAGATTACCGAAGAGCAGACTTCTCGTGTCAAATAATCTCACTTTACTGACAATCTGTGGCTTCCAACTTTAAAAGTTACTCCTGAAGTTCATATCATGCACTCACAAGCAAATTAAAGGACAGTCCTGGCACAATTGGAAAAATGACCTCCATCTCAGAACCTGGCAATCAAACAGATCGCACATCAAACTCATAGCTGGCCCCTCCTTGACGGAGGGAGGCGGGACCGGCCCCCTCGCCGGGCGGGCCGGGCTGGCCGGACACACTCAGTCTCGCGCACAGATTCCAACTCTAGCTTACCTTGAGGTTACCGTACCTGGAGGGGAGTAGTAGTACTTGGCATGCACATATTAGATTGCCCTCAACGCCCTTATCAATCTTTTGACCCTGCCACTCAGATTTCCGCATGTCATTGTGCATGCCTCTTTTGAGCTTTTCTACCCCCTATCACCATGCATGCATATGGTGAAACCATCTATTGTCGTGCACTTAACCCCTAACTTTCCTTAAAACCCGAAATGGATTTTGGAGGTTGCCCTAGGAGAAAAACTCAACCAATTTTTACCATTATAATCTCACAAATAAGGAAGAATGAACAGTTCAAATTTACTATGTGGGAAGAATGTCAAGTGAACTTTGAGATCTTACGATTAAATGTTTTGAATTATGCTTAGATTGAGACTTTTTGAGCTTAATGTAAAGAAAGGTCAAATTTTGTGACTTAGACCATTTTGCAACAAAGAAATTTAGGGGTTAAGGAAAATTGAAGGAATCTATATACTTGGAATGAGAAATGAGTGGGTTACCATTTTTCAAGGGTAAGGAATAGGAAAAGGTGAACTTCCCCTTTTTTCTGTGATTTTTTGGAATATACACATAATTAGAAACAAATTTTAGAAGGAGAAGCCTAGGGTAGGTGTCTGTCCGCCTTTAGGTGGTTTCACCATAGTAGTTGTTGACCCCCAACTTTTTTCCATACCCAAAATGGAGTTTGGAGGTTGCTGAGGAGAAAAATTCACCCAACTTTGAACATTATGAAGTCACGAATGAAGTTGAATTGACGGTTCAAATTTTGATATGTCATGTTAAGTTTGAGGTCATATGGTTGGATCTTCTACATAATTGAGCTTTTCTAGACCTGGAGTTGAAGAAGGTCAAATCTCGTGAGTTTGGCAGTTTTGTAACAAGAAAATCTAGATGTTAATCAAATTCACATTATTATTACATTCACATTCCCTCTTATGTATGAGTGCCTACTATGCTAATGTAGAATGTACATTTCATATGGATGTCATAGAAGTATAAAGCTTTTCAAAGTGTATATCTTGTAGCACATACACACTTAAGATCCCCCTATTTGGGCAGTATCAACTACAAAAACCTTACAAGATAGTCCTTTGGACTACTAGAGCAAGCTTTTCGTGTCTTAAACAATAGCTTTCGAGCTTCCAAATTTGACCCAGTGCCATGTAGAAAAGGGTATGTACTCTACTTATAAGAGGAGTCTCAACTTTAAGCTTTTTGGGAAGACGCTTGCTTCTCTAAGTCATGTTGCAACTTCTAAAACATTCACATAGGAGGATATTTAAATTTTGTCATACCCACATGTACATGTGCATATTTGGTCTGAGTATACATGCCACTTGTTGCATACTGGCAATCTACCCGTTTTGTCGTACAAGTGGCTTGTGTACTCAAATCACATATGCACTAATGATGACAAATTCCATATGTATATTTTGAGAGAAACTTTGTGATACAACCTTAAGATCTCATGAATAAATAAAAATGAGTTGATACACCTTTAATCATTCAACTTTTTATTATTAATCCCTAAATGTCCTTGAATACAAAACCAATCTTTCACTATTTCGAAAAACCTAGGTTTTTGGGTGAAAATTATATTTTTGAGTGAGATTTTTATTGGACGTTCCCTATCCTACAAGGTGAGTGTGCAACAAATTGCAAAATCAAATTCCAAATTTTGAAACTTCCAGGGCAATTTTGGGATGCGATCCAAGATGGGGCACTTTAGATTTAGCTATTTTTATTTTCATTTATTAAGAATGTTCATAACCAAATCAATACTAAAATTCAGAGTGACCCAATTCAAAAAGTTTACCAATACTACAAGGGGAGCCTGCAATAACACCAAAAAGAAAAAAATTAAATATAAAAAAATTCATAGTATGTAATAATTTTTGAATAATTTCTTTCAAACTTTGTCACAATTTGAGATTTTGGAAATTTTTAAAAACTAATTCGCTTGAAAGTCACAAACTCGTAAAGGCATCTAACGCCCATTCATTTTCTTCCGATTCAAAATTGTCCTTTTACAATATTTGGTTTGCCAAATTTGCACATCTAAGGCAAAATTGACCTCCTTAAAACAAAAAAAAAAACTTAGTTTTTTCCTCACGAACATGAGAGAACCCTAAGTTTTTGCATACTAACGTTTCAGACCCCATAAGTGTTCAAGGCACGGTTGGGGAAGTTTTCAACACAATCGAGCTATTATCCCCTTCTTCATGAAAATATTCGGTAATTCTATTTGATACCTTCGGTAATACCCATGTGATACTTTGGTAATATTTAGAATAATTATGAGCCGGAAAAAAACCTAACTCTTTCAAATCGAATTGGTAATTTGACCACTTCCTTCGGCTGACGGTTCTTCCCGAACAGTGGTTCAAGGGTTAATGAAATACTGGTGATGAATAGTTCTACAACAGGAAAACGCTGTATATCCACACTTGTGATATTTAGAATATGAGCCGGAGAAAAACCTAACTCTTTCAAATTGAATCGGTAATTTTGACAACTTTGTCCTACTGATTTTGACGATTCTTCCCGAACAGTGATTCAAGGGTTAATGAAATATTGGTGATGAATAGTCCTACAACAAGACTCTAGCTATATATCGACGGACACTTGTAGGGAGAGAGGCGCGGCCTACAACGAAAGGTTCGTTAGGCTGTCCAACATAGGAACATGCACTATAGCGAGCGGATTTGCAAAGTGATTCTATGGATCCTTGAAAAGCTGATTGATTATATCCTCACTGGAATCAATATTATCATCCAGCTCACATGTAATGTACTCTTACTGCAAGTGAACCTGGTTACATGATTCCACCACAGGCAGGCCAATCTTTGTACAATGCTGCTGCCTCCAGGGATATTATTTATATGAACCTACGGTTGTTTGTTGATGATAATCTTCAAACTATGTGCCCCATGCTCCTCCACAAACGTCTTCTTCGCCGCAGAGAGCTCACATCCGCCATGTTCATTCGCCGCAGCATCCTCACCATCACCTTTCTTATTCGTTGCAGCATCCTCACCATCACCTATCTTATTCCTCGCAGCATCCTCACCATCACCTATCTTATTCCTCGCAGCATCCTCACCATCACCTTTCTTATTTGTTGCAGCATCCTCACCATCACCTATCTTATTCGTCGCAGTGCCGCTTGGATGCACCAAATCTTGAAGAGGCAAATCTTACAAAGATAAACACATGCAAATCGTTTTCAGGTCATGGCTACAAAGTTCGTACCAATGGTGAGTAATATGGACTTCAACGCGATGGTTTATCATGTAAAAGCTAATCTTTCAAATATAAATTTCAATTAACATTTGCAGCAAACTCACAATCAACATTTCTTATTTGTCGCAGTGCCACTCACATCAACATTTGTGTCGCTTGGATGCACCAAATCTTGAAGAGCCAAATCTTACAAAGATAAACACGTGCAAATCGCTTTCATGTCATGGCTTACAAAGTCCGTGCGGATGGTGAGTAATATGAACTTCAATGTGATACTTGCGTCTTTTTATCGTCATGTAAAAAGCTAACCTTTCGGAAAATAAATTTGTAAATTGTTTTGTTGCAATGCATTTGTTTTGTAGTAATGGTACGCAATATGGAAGTGATTCATGAGGATGCTCATAGTCATGTCTTTTTATCACTATACATGGATATGTGGTGGATTATGAGATTTATCATTATGTCATTTGAAAGTAGGTATCTCATTAAATAATCGCTTCAAGCTTATAAGACTACAGGTATTAGCCCACGTACATGAGGTTTATTTGAATCAGTCTCATATACAACTTGTATGAGCCTCTCGAGCAAGCAAGGAAATCCATAGCCAAGATCGGTTACCCTAAGGTAAGTTGAGCTCTTCCTTATCCTCCGCTAAAGCAACCTTATCCTACCACCCGAAATGATGAAAAAACAATTGCGCATACAATTTTGGAACACTTGAGGTAATTGGTAGAGAATGAGGGAAGGAGAAGCCTCAAAATTGGCAACAAGAAGAGCCTCAACATGCCGCAACCCACTTGAGATAGGTGGAGCAAAGTATGGCCGATGCATACACCCAAGCTACCTATTTCATCAAGTTGTTTTGATTGTAAATACCTATGATTCTACACAATTCGTGTGGTACATATGTGTAAACGTATAAGTTTACAATCACAAGTAAGGGAGCGGGCCCATAGACTAAGTGGATTGAGTGTGTTGTGAAGGTGAACAACATTCTGTCTCTAAACGGTGGCCCTCCTTTCCGAAGGCTTGCCTTTAGCGATAGTTGTGTATTTTGCACTTAACGGATGGCCATGCTCTTACTCCATAAATCTTATCACATTCTCTTACTCCATAAATCTTATCACATTTCCTATCCGCATAAAAAGATAACACTTTGATAATACTATCTATGGTATATGTATACTATCTATGGTATCGGTAAGATATGTATCGGTAAGATATATAGTATCGGTATATGTATATATATACATATACCATATGATTATCATCGGTATATATGTATATGTATATATTTTTATGAGTATTATAAATTTCATCACTATGTTATGTGGAAGTATGCACAAAACAAGTGTCATATCATGGCCCATATCAAACTTTTCACATTGTTGGAAAAATACTTTAGATGTTCATTTTAATGCTTTTCATCAGCCTTTTTAGAATACATTCTTGCTAGGGTTCCATAAAAATAAGTTATGATTGAATCTTCTTTCTTTTCTTTTTCTTCAATCAATCAATGTATTAATCAATTGAATTTTTTAATTTACTTTTATTTTTTTGAACCAATCAATGTACTTATTAATTGAACAATCAATACAGAAAGGTACAGAAAGGGATGAAAGTAAGCAATATGCTCGGCAAAAATTGATTCCTCTTTCAAAGCAGGGGCAGCCTTGCAATTCATCACAAGTCCAAATTTCTTACCTTCTGACAAATAAAAATCGATAATCTACATGTGAGATAAAGTTTTAACTCCTAAAGGCCTAAGTGTTTTTTTTTAACCTTCAAAATCAATAACTCTGACTTATTTATCACTTTGTGCAAGTTGATAGGTTGCTTTTTTGCAATCTTTGATGAGATTTTATTTAAACCTCATGGACCTACTTGTCTGTTGATGAGAAATCTTCCGATGATAATCTTCAAACTATGTGCCCCATGCTCCTCCACAAATGTCTTCTTCGCCGCAGAGAGCTCACATCCGCCATGTTCATTCGCCGCAACATCCTCACCATCACCTTTCTTATTCCTCGCAGTATCCTCACATAACCTTTCTTATTCGTCGCAGCATCCTTACATAACCTTTCTTATTCGTCGCAACATCCTCACATCACCTTTCTTATTCGTCCCAGTGCCACCCACATCAACATTTGTGTCGCTTGGATGCACCAAATCTTGAAGAGGCGAATCTTACAACGATAAATACATGCATCGCTTTCATGGCATGCTTTTGTATTCCGTACCAATGGTGAGTAACATGGACTTCAATGTGATCGTTGTGGTGATCGTTGTCTCTTTGTATTATCATGTAAAAAGCTAACCTTTTGAATATAAATTTCAATTAACATTGGCAGCAAAATTACATCACCATTTCTTATTCGTCGCAGTGCCACTCACATCAACATTTGTGTTGATTGGATGCACCAAATCTTGAAGAGCCAAATCTTACACAAAGATTCATGTTGAACTACAAAGTCCGTACGTACCGATGGTGAGTAATATGGACTTCAATGTCATAGTTGTGTCTATTTTATTATCATGTAAAAAGCTAATCTTTTGAATATAAATTTCAATTAACATATGCACCAAAATCACAATCAACATTACTTATTCGTCGCAGTGCCACCCACATCAACATTTGTGACGCTTGGATGCACCAAATCTTACAAAGATGATAAACACATGCAAATCGCTTTCATGTCATGGCCTTTCATGTTGATCTACAAAGTCCGTACCGATGGTGAGTAATATGGAATTTCTATTATCATGTAAAAAGCTAATCTTTCAAATGTGAGTGTGTGAATACTTTTGTCGCCATGTAATTCATCGCGATGCTCCAAGACTTTGCTCATAATCATGTCCTTTTATCACTATGCATGAATATGTGGTGAATCATCAAATTTATCCTTATGCTATTTGAAAGTAGGTGCATACACTCAAACTATCTATTGCATCAAGCTGCTTTCATTGTTATTATCTATAAGTCTATACAGTTTGTGTGTTACATATGTGAAAGCGTAAAAAGTTACAATTTACAAGTAGGGTTTCATAAATATAAGTTATGATTGGATCTTCTTTCTTTTCTTTTTTTTCAATCAATCAATGTATTACTCAATTGAGTTTTCATTTGGCTTTTATTTTTTTAACCAATCAATGTACTAAATAATTAAACAATCAATACAGAAAGGACCAGAGCAAGCAAGGTTAGTGAGAAATACGTTTCAGTCTTTTATGAGTTGACTTTGATCTTTCTTGAGAATAAAAATCGATAAACTACATGTGAGATAAACTTTCAACCCGTAAAGGCCTTATTGTTTTTTTAGCCTTCAATACTAAAAACTGCGATTTTTTTATTACTTTGTGGAAGTTGAGGTATTTTCAACCATAAGATCTTTAAAATGAATATTTCCACTAGCACCATGTCAAATTTCAACCTTTGGATGTTTACCATTTGTGAGATCATAACATCCAAAGTTGATATGTCGTTTTTTTGCAATCTTTGATGGGATTTTATTTTAACCTCATGAACGGCTACTTGTTTGTTGATGAGAAATCTTCCGATGATAATCTTCAAACTATGTGCCCCATGCGCCTCCACAAATGTCTTTTTCGCCGCAAAGAGCTCACATCACCATTTTTATTTGCCGCAACAAACTTACATTTCTTATTCGTCGCAGTGCATGCATGTAGTGAGTCCATTTTTTTGACCGGGGGACGCTTATGGGTTAAGACACTTACTTATCATGAAGGGTTGGAATACCGAATATATGTGGTGAAAATGATGATAATGCCAACAAATCGAAAGGAACTATTATGTTGGTGACTACATTTGAGTGTTACAAAATGCCTTGACCTCCCTTCAACTAACTTAGTATCGTCAATTTCAAAAGAGGACCCAGATCTCCCTGTGGGAGTGGCAGCCACCGCCTCGTATTTGTTACCATGTTGACATCAAAATATGAGTACAATGAGGGCAATGAAGCAGAGATTCTATAGGAAAAATCTTGCAATGATAATCTTCAAACTATGTGCCCCATGCTCCTCCACAAATGTCTTTTTCGCCGGAGAGCGCTCACATCATCCATCTTTATTCGCCGGAGCAACCTCACCATCACCTTTCTTATTCGTCGCAGCAAACTCACATCAACATTTGTGTCGCTTGGATGCACCAAATCTTGAAGAGGCAAATCTTACAACGATGATAAACACATGCAAATCGCTTTCATGTCATAGCTTACAAGGTCCGTACCAATGGGGAGTAATATGGACTTTGATATCTTTTTGATATGTTTAATATGGTGATAGTCATGTCTTTTTATTATCGTGTAAAAAGCCAACCTTTTGAGAATATAAAGTTGTAAATAGTTTTGTAGTAATGCAATTGATTTGTAGTAATGGTAAGCAATATGGACGTGATTCACCAGGATGCTCCAAGACTTTGCTCATAGTCATGTCCTTTTATCACTATACATGAATATGAGGTGGATTATGAGATTTACCATTATGTCATTTGAAAGTAGGTATCTCATTAATTAGTCGCTTGATTCGCTTCAAGCTTTTAAGACTATAGGTATTATGCCACGTACATGAGGTTTATTTGTATCAGTCTCATATACAACTCGTATAAGCCTCTCAAGCAGGCAAGAAAATCCATAGCGAAGATCGGTTACCCTTTGGTAAGCTAAGCTCTTCCTTGTCCTGCGCTAAAGCCACCATATCCTACCACCCGAAATCATGAAAAAAGAATTGCACATACAATTTTAGAACAATTGAGGTAATCGGTAGAGAATGATGGAAGGAGATGCCTCAAGACTGGCAACATGAGCCTCAAAATGCCGCAACCCACTTGAGACTTGAGACAGGTGGAGCAAAGAGTGGCCGGTGCATACACCCAAGGTCCCAAGCTACCTATTTCATCAAGTTGCTTTGATTGTAAATACCTATAATTCTATACAGTTTGTGTGGTACATATGTGTAAGCGTATAAATTTACAATCACGAGTACATTAGATATTGTATTTTGACATATGTATTATGATATCTAAACACTAAGTTCTCAACATCTTATGAGAACCAAACCTACCAAGAATAATTTTGTACTGAAAGGAATGCACTCACATACTATATGTATACTTGCACCAACATAGAAATTGTAAAAAATTCACTCAAATGTTGCAGTATAAACAATATGCATTTACTAATTATGCAATGTGGATCAAGAAGCAATTTCATGATACAATGCAAGAGGGTGGTATAATCATGAACGGTTATCACGTAAAAGGATAACCAACATTCTTTTGGAACATTGATAATCTCATTCATATTCTTTAAAATTTTGACAAAACATACATTATTGGATTAATAGTTCGTAAAGAAATCGTTTTCATTTGAAGATTATTCTATGCTAGAGCAATGGCAATTCTTGCTTTTGATACTCGCAGTGAAAACACAGTGCTCTGGTGTGCTTTTGTTGGAATTTAGAGCCTTAAATATTTTTACAAACCCACTCATACTTGTAATGCATGAGTTCCCATCATGAGTTCCCCACCGTTCTCACCCCTTCCCCACTGCATGTGTGTTCCCACCTGCTTGTCTTCTCTTTTCTTTTCCTCTTCCCTCATGATGTCCACAATAACTTTCGAGGAGGTTTCTGTGCAGGCAAAGAGAGCGGGCCCATAGACTAAGTGGATTTGAGTGTGTTGTGAAGGTGAACAACATTCCATCTCTAAACAGTGGCCCTCTTTTCCAAAGGCCCGCCTTTAGCAATAGTTGTATATTCTGGATGGCCATGCTCTTACTCCATAAATCTTATCACATTTCCTATCCACATAAAAAAATAACACTTCGATAATACCATCAATGGTATATTTATGTTAAAGCATGCACTAAGATATAAAATTCACCTCAATATTTTATGGGTACTATAAATTTCATCACTATTTTATGTCGAAGTATACACAAAAAAAGTGTCATATCATGGCCCATATCAAACTTTTATTATTGTTGGAAAAATACTTTAGAGATGTTCATTTTAGTGCTTTTCATTAGCCTTTTTTGAATATATTCTTGCTAGGGTTCCATAAATATAAGTTATGTTTGGATCTTCTTTCTTTTCTTTTTCTTCAATCAATCAATGTTTAATCACTTGAATTTTTATTTACTTCTATGTTTTTAACCAATCAATGTACTTATTAATTGAACAATCAATATAGAAAGAGACCAGAGCGTGCAATATGCTTGGCAAGAATTAATTCCTCCTTCAAAGCAGGGGCAGCCTTGCAACTCATCACAAGTCCAAATTTTTTACCTTTTGACATTGATTTTGTTTACTAAAAGGTTAGTCAAAAAGCACGTTTTAGTCGCTTACTATTTAACTTCAATCTTTCTCGAGAATAAAAATCGATAAACTACATATGAGATAAACTTTCAATCCCTAAAGGCCTTATTCTTCAATCCCTTAGCCTTCAAAACCAAAGTTGATATGTCGTTTTTTTGCAATCTTTGATGGGATTTTATTTTAATCTCATGAACCTACTCTTAATTGTTGATGAGAAATCTTCCGATGATAATCTTCGAACTATGTGCCCCATGCTCCTCCACAAATGTCTTTTTCGTTGTAGAGAGCTCACATGACCATTGTTATTCGCCGCAACAAACTCACAATCACCATTTCATATTCATCGCAGTGCCACTCACATCAACATTTGTGTCGCTTGGATGTACCAAGTCTCGAAGAGGCAAATCTTACAAAGATGATAAACACATGCAAATTGCTTTCATGTCATGGCCTTTCATGTTGATCCACAAAGTCCGTACCAATGGTGAGTAATATGGACTTTCTATTATCATGTAAAAAGCTAATCTTTCGAATGTGAGTGTGTGAATACTTCTGTTGCCATGTAATTCATAGCGATGCTCCAAGACTTTGCTCATAGTCATGTCCTTTTATCACTATCTCCCAAAATCTCACTTATGCTCGAGAAATGCAGTTCGCATTTCACGCCGGAAAGTTCGGAGAAGAGGGTTCAGCTGGGGGTCTTGGGGCGGGGGGTCTTGGTGAGGGGTCTTGGTGCGGGGTCTTGGGAGCAGGGTCTTGGGGCGGGGGTCTTGGGTGGGGAGTTTTGGGGGAGGAGATTTATCCCCTATTGTTTGTAAATGCTTCCTTTCATGGAAAGTACTAGAGGGCTGGGGTTGAGGGCTTGCTCGTAGAATAAAATGTGAAAAATTCGTAATATCACTCATGGGGTCCATGTGGCAGCTCCTCAAGGGGGTCCACGTGGCAAAAAAAAGGCTTGAGACTAATTAATTAATGTTGCTGCATAGTAAAGGTCACCTATGCAGCAACATCTCACATCTCATAGTCATGTCCTTTTATCACTATGCATGGATATGTGGTGAATCATTAGATTTATCCTTATGCCATTTGAAAGTAAACTATCTATTGCACCAAGCTGCTTTCATTGTTATTATCTATAAGTCTATACAGTTTGTGTGGTACACATGTGGAAGCGTAAAACTTTACAATTTACAAGTACATTAGATGTTGTAATCTAAATTTTGTATAATGCTATCTAAACACAAAGTTATTAACATCTTATGGAACGTAACCTACCAAGAGTAATCTTTTTATAAAATGGTTGCACTCACATTCTATATGTGTACTTGAAGCAACATAGAAATTGTAAAAAAGTCACTCAAATGTTTTGTTATCAACCACCTTCATTTACTGTGCGATGTAGATCAAGAAGCAATTTCATGATAGATTGCAAGAGGGTGGTACAATCTTAAACGGTTCTCACATGTAAGTATGACCAATATTTTTTTGGAGCATTAATGATCACAATATTATTTTCTCAATTTTGACAAAACACACGGCATTGGATTAATAGCTTCTAAGAAACTGTTTTCGATTGAAGATTATTCTATGCTAATGTATGGCTACTCTTGCTTTTAATACTCGCACTGAAAACAATCGCTCTAGTGTGCTTTCTTGGAATTGAGAGCCTTAAATATTTTACAACCCCACCCATACTTATATCATGTGTTCCCCACCGTTCTCACCCGCTCCCCAATTGCATGTGTGTTCCCACCTGTTCTTCTCCTTTCATTTCCTCTTCCCTCCTGATGTCCACAATAACTTCCGAAAAAAAATTGCGATGAGGTTTCCGTGCACGCAAAGAGAGCGGGCTCATAGACTAAGTGGATTTGAGTGTGTTGTGAAGGTGAACAACATTCCATCTCTAAACGGTGACCCTCCTTTCCAAAGGCCTGCCTTTAGCAATAGTTGTATATTCTGCACTTAACGGATGGCCATGCTCTTACTTCATAAATCTTATCACATTTCCTTTCCGCATAAAAAAATAGCACTTCGATAATAACATCGATGGTATATTTATGATAAAGCATGCACTAAGATATAAAATTCACCTCAATTTTTATGAGTACCATAAATTTCACCACTATGTTATGTGGAAGTATGCACAAAAGAAGTGTCATATTATGGCCCATATCAAACTTTTCACATTGTTGGAAAAATACTCTATAGATGTTCATTTTTATGCTTTTCATTAGCATTTTTAGAATGTATTTTCTTGCTAGGGTTCCATAAATATAAGTTATGTTTGGATCTTCTTTCTTTTATTTTTCTTCAATCAATCAATGTATTAATCAATTGAATTTCTATTTTACTATTTTAGTTTTTTAACCAATCAATGTACTAATCAATTGAACAATCAATACAAAAAGGGACTAGAGCAAGCATTATGCTCGGCAAGAATTCATTCCTCCTTCAAAGCACGGGCAGCCTTGCAACTCATCACAAGTCCAAATTTTTTACCTTTTGACATTGGTTTTTTTGACAAAAAGGTTAGTCAAAAACTCGTTTCAATATTTTATTAGTAACTTTGATCTTTTTCGAGAATATAAATTGATAATCTACATGTGAGATAAAGTTTAAATCCCTAAAGGCCTAAGTGTTTTTACCTTCAAAATCAATAACCGCGATTTATTTATCACTTTGATTCGATTTATTTATCACTTTAACCTCATGAACAGCTACTTGTTTGTTGATGAGAAATCTTCCGATGATAATCTTCAAATTATGTGCCCTATGCTCCTCCACAAACGTATTTTTCGCCGCAGAGAGCTCACATCACCCATTTTTATTCGCCCCAACAACCTCACCATCACCATTTCTTATTCATCGCAGTGCCACTCCCATCAACATTTGTGATGCTTGGATGCACCGAATCTTGAAGAGGCAAATCTTACAAAGATGATCAACACATGCAAATCGCTTTCATGTCATGGCTATGGCTGTCATGTTAAACTACAAAGTCTGTACCGATGGTGATTAATATGGAATTCAATGTGATAGTTTTACCTTTTTATTATCGTGTAAAAAGCTAATCCTTTGAATAATAATTCAATTAACATTCGGAGCAAACTCACTATCAACATTTCTTATTCATCGCAGTGCCACTCACATCAACATTTGTGACAATTGGATGCACCAAATCTTGAAGAGGCAAATCTTACAGAGATAATCACATGCACATAGCTTTCATGTCATGGCTTCCAAAGTCCGTACCAGTCGTGAGTAATATGGACTTCAATATGATAGTTGTATCTTCTTATTATCGTGTAAAAAGCTAACCTTTCGAATATGAATGTGTAAATAGTTTTGTTGCAATGCATTTGTTTTGTACTAATGGTAAGCAATATGGACGTGCTTCATCAGGATGCTCCAAGACTTTGCATGGATACGTGGTGGATTATGAGATTTATCATTATGTCATTTGAAAGAAGGTACCTCATTAAATAATCGCTTCAAGCTTATAAGACTATAGGTATTAGTCGACGTACATGAGACTTATTGGTATCAGTCTCATATACAACTCGTATAAGCCTCTCGAGCAAGCAAGAGAATCCATAGCCAAGATCGGTTACCGTCTGGTAAGTTGAGTTGAGCTCTTCCTTGTCCACCTTGTCCACCACCCAATTGAAAAAACAACTGCACATATAATTTTGGAACACTTGAGGTAATCGGTAGAGAATGATGGAAGGAGAAGCATCAAGACTGGCAACAGGAGCCTCAACATGCCGCAATCCACTTGAGATTAGGTGGAGCAATGCATGACCGCAGCATACACCCAAGCTACCTATTTCATCAAGTTGCTTTGATTGTAAATACCTATGATTCTATACAATTCGTGTGGTAAATATGTGTAAGCGTATAAATTTACAATCACAAGTACATTAGATATTGTATTCTGACATATGTATAATGATACCTAAACACTAAGTTCTCAACATCTTGTGGGAACCAAATCTACTAAGATTTTTATTTTACTTTTTTTTTTTTTTTTTTTTTTTGAAAGGGTTGGACTCACATACTATATGTATACTTGCAGCAACATAGAAATTGTAAAAAAGTCACTCAAATGTTGCATTATAAATAATCTTTATTCTTAGTATGCAATGTGGATCTAGAAGCAATTTCATGATACAATGCAAGAGGGTGGTATAATCATGAACGGTTATCATGTAAAAGTATAACCAACATTTCCTGGAACATTGATAATCACATTCATATTCTTTAAATTTTGACAAAACATACATTATTGGATTAATAGTTTGTAAAGAAATCGTTTTCATTTGAAGATTATTTTACGCTAGAGCAATGGCAACTCTTGCTTTTGATACTCGCATTGAAAACACAGTCGCTCTAGTGTGCTTTATTGGAATGGAGAGCCTTAAATATTTTTACAGCCCACCCATACTTGTAATTTATCAATTTCCATCATGAGTTCCGCACCGTTGTCACCCACTCTCCACTCCATGTGTGTTCCCACATGCTTGTCTTCTCCTTTCGTTTCCTCTTCCTTCCGAAAAAAATTGGGAAGAGGTTTCCGTGCACGCAAAGAGAGCGGACCCATAGACTAAGTGGATTTTAGTGTGTTGTGAAGGTGAACAACATTCCGTCTCCAAACGGTGGCCCTCCTTTCCAAAGGCCCGCCTTTAGCGATAGTTGTGTATTCTGCACTTAACCCTTAAACGCCCATGGGGTTTAAAACGGACAGCCCAAAATTGGATCACAGCATCTTTTGGACTTGGGCATCATGAATAGTGCACTTTTTGAACTTGGGCACCATGAAAGAACCAATCAATGATGAGCTTGCAACCTCCTACAAGGTTATGTACAACCCCAACCTACCTACCACAATCCTTTCAAACCATAAAATCATACATACAAATTGTGATTTGAATTATAAAATTACACTTTTTGAATGCATCATAAGACGGCTACACAGAAGATTTTGTTGGAATCAAGCCCCTCGGGCTTGCTTGGGCGATTAAAGGTTAAACGGATGGCCATGCTCTTACTCCATAAATCTTATCACATTTCCTTTCCGCATAAAATAATGACACTTCGATAATACCATGAATGGTATATTTATGATAAAGCAGGCACTAAGATATAAAATTCACCTTAATTTTTATGAGTTCTATAAATTTCATCACTATGTTATGTGGAAGTATGCACAAAACAAGTGTCATATTATGGCCCATATCAAACTTTTCACATCGTTGGAAAAATACTTTAGAGATGTTCATTTTAATGCTTTTTCTTTAGCCTTTTTAGAACATATTCTTGCTAGGGTTCCATAAACATAAGTTATGATTGGACCTTCTTTCTTTTCTTTTTCATCAATCAGTGTATTAATCAATTGAATTTTTATTTTACTTTTTTTTTTGTAACCAATCAACGTACTAATTAATTGAACAAAGTGGAAATACTATCAATGAAAAGCCCATCAGGTTTGCTCAGGCGTTTAAGGGTTAAGCCTTAAACGCCCAAGAGAGCCTGAGGGGCTCGTTTCCAACAGAATTTGCTCTGCAGCTTTCACTGTAATGAACTATTCACTTATATTTTGATGTCAAACTGGTCACCTTCTTGCGATGTATTCAAAAAGTGAAATTTTACGGTTTAAATCAGAATCTGTATGAGTGATTTTGTGCTTTGAAAGGATTGTGGTAGGTAGGTTGGGGTTGTACATAACCTTGTAGGAGGTTGCAAGCTCATCATTGATTGGTTCACTCATAATGCCCAAGTTCAAAAAGTGCACCATTCATAATGCCCAAGTCCAAAAGACGTCGTGATTTAATTTTTGGCTGCCCATTTCAAACCCCATGGGCAGTCAAGGATTAGAGCATCTCCACCCCTACTCGCCCAGTGTCTGACACACGCAATAAGTGGATGAGAAATGCTAAGGGCCCTTCAAAAATGTCTCGTGACTTTCTACTACAGCGTGTCAAGAAATGGCCCTCCAAATCTAAGTTTAGTTGACTAAATCTGACATTCTACTTGCTATTGGTGCATTGACTATTTCACATGCACTTTTGGTGCTTGAGGAGCCTTTAAGAGCATCCCCAATGGTTCCGCGCGATTGGATAATGGCGAGGGACGTACCTGAGCGTGCCACGAAATGGAGGGTGCTGGCTCCAATGGAGGCTCGCTACAGAGCCCCCCAAACAACCTTGGTTGGTTGGAGAGGGTGTGGCTGGGGAGGGTGGGCCTGGGGATTTCCGCACTTTATTCCATGTCAGTAGTGAAAAGCGGGCGATTGTGTTCAGAGGTGCCTTCTTGACATTATTACTTCCCGTTGACTACGCAATAGAGTTTGGAAAATGTCTCCCTGCAACCAGAGAAAACTTGGCGTGAGCGGGGCTGCAATAGAGTGCCACGGAAAGGTGGAGGGAGGGATGGCGCGACCATTGGGGTACTATTTCGGTGCGGGCTCGCCAATTACCGTTGGCGAGGGCAGTTCACGCGGCTAATGGGGATGCTCTAAGGGTGGGGGAGTGTGATTTCAAGGGCTCTTCAAATATAGATGAACATTTTTAGCGAGTCACCTTTAGCGAGTATGGGTGGAGATGCTCTTAATCACCCGGAAAAGGGAATTAACAGATGGGTTGACCTCCCCAGACAAACAAACGCTTCATGAGGGTCAAGTCAAGCCAAGTGCATGATCTCAGTGATATTTGGTTCCTACTTTTTCACTGTAAAATATTGAGTGACACTTAAAAAGCTGAGTCCCCCCTCTTTAACCCAATTGACTACAAAACCCATCATCACAAAAAAATAAAAAATAAAAAAGTGGGATTATAGTTGCCAGGAATCCTCATATAGTTAGCCATTATAAATGCACTTCCAAAAAAGGGTAAAAAGTAATTTAGAACATTCTTGGATGCTAAACAATACTTGTACTTTTGCTTAGCATTGGGATTTCATGATGATTTGGAAGTTATGATGCTTTTGGCTAACTCATGCAGTAGTCATGTTGTGGCCAACCATTTGTCTTGTAGAAAGTATCATTCTATATATGAAACCTCTGGGGACAACTATTCACTATTCACTTGTATTTTCTGCCCATAAAGGCAGCCTTCCTCTATCCTTTTCAAGCTTTTTATTTTATTTTATTTTATTGTTTGTCAAGTATCTGATACAGATGACTACCTAATTTGTATTTTTTTTAATCTTTAACTCCTAACATTCCTTAAAACTCGAAACATGTTTTATAGGTTCCCGCAGGAGAAAAACTCAGTCAACTTTGATCATTATAATCTCGCAAATGAAGAAGAATGAACGGTTCAAATTTGGTTCGTGAGAAGAATTTCAAGTGAACTTTAAGATCTTACGGTTGAATCTTTTAAATAATGCTCAGATTGATATTTTTTGAGCTTAATCTAAAGAAAGGCCAAATTTTTGGTGACTTAGACTGTGTTGCAACAAGGAAATTCCTTAGGGGTTAAACAGTCTCAGGATCGAATTATGAATTAATTAGTTTTTGTCATATGATATAATGAATAGGTTTTTAAACAAATAGGGTCTGTAAATCACAAAATTATTATTCATAGGGTTGAAGTTTTCCTTCTTCTTGACCTAATTATTTACCCTTGGCATTGAATCACTATATGGCTAGGTCAATGGGGGTATAGTGTATCTTTAAAGTCTCAATTATATCTGTTTTACTGTTGCCTTGCCATTTCTATGTAGGATTCCAATCTTACCATCATTTATATGCCTTGTGTCTGCCTCAAGGAAAAGTAGAAATGATGATGTTTGTTAGTTACTCAATAGGTTCAGCTCTATGATTTTTATTTAATTCTTTACTTTTTACTTATTTCAGAAAACCACACTTATCAACTAAAGGTGGGTTTACATTATGGTGGAGAAGTCCACTCGTCAAGAAAAGGTTTGTAAAACCCAAAATGGGTTTTGGGTTTTAGGGCAACCTCGATGAAGGGGTTAAAAGTACGAGTTTTGCCTAAGACTTTTAGAAAGGGGGGGGGGTGAATATGTTGCAAAATGTATGTGATAAAATTTGCAAAGCTGAATTTCAATTTTTAGAACCTTTAATTTAAAAAAATTAGGTTTCAATTCCAAAAAGGGTATTTTTAATTTAGTATTTTTTGATGTTATCTTTTTGAGATATGTTCATGAGTGAATCACTCTGGAAGTTCCAAAGTAACCCAAGTCAATAAGTTTACCAATTTAACCCCTAAATTTCCTTGGTGTTTTTTGGGAGCTTGAAAACTCAAAACTGCGATTCTCTACCTCTAAGCACTCGTGGGGGTGTGGACCAATTTCTTCTCCTTTTTTAAGACTTCCAACCGTAAGATCTTGTACCTAAGAATATGCTTTATTAGTGTTCAAAAAATTGACCGTTGGATGTATACCATTTGAGAGATTATAACATTTAAAGTTTGTCTCCCAAGTTTTTTTGGGCATTGCGAAGATTGGTTTTGAAATTTTTGGAGGCTGCCCTTGTAAAATTGGTAAACTTTTTGACTTGAGTCACTTTGAAATTTGAGTAGTGATTTAGTAATGGAACATGTTTCAAAAAAAAATTTCAAAAAAGTTACTTATTTGAGCTGCCCCATCTCGGCTCGCAACCCAAGAATCGTCCTAGAAGACTCAAAAATTGGAATTTGACTTTGCAATTTTTGCCGCACCTACTTTGCAATGTAACTCACACAATTCCAAAAAATATCTGAAAAATATTCATTTTTACTAAGAAACTAAGGCTGCCCAAAACATCAAAAGACCGTTTCGGTTTTTAAGGAAAGTTAGGGGTTAAAAAGGGCAACCTCCAGAATTTACAAAATTAATCTTCAAGAATTTTGGTAGTTTTCCAATTATTTCTCTCAAAAATTGTCAAGATTCAAGGTTTTAAAAAAAATCTTTTGCTCAAAAAACAAAATAAAATAAAAAGGTACCTACTCACCATAATTCACTTAGTCTGTAAATAAAATACAATAAACGTGATGCTTGCTTTTCCAAATTAGTGTTTCTATACCTTATTTTAGAAAAAATAGCGTGAAGGTTCAAAAAACGAAATGAGTGTCTAAAATTTTTCATGGACATTCTCTACTTGGAAAAAAAGAAGGAGCAAAAGTTTTAGGGCAACAATCATCATATCTCTCTTTGAGTCTTTGGTCAAAGTAGACAATCAGTTTTCCGGACAATGCCCCAAAAATTTTTTGCATCAATTTTGAGTGCTACAATCTCACCATTGGTGTAGATCTAACGGTTGAAAGTTGACATCGTATTTCTAAGATCAGTATTCTTTGATACCTTACCGTTGAAAACCCTTTAAAGCGTTAAAAAATCCAGTCTTACCTCTATCTTCTCAAGGTGGTCAGAAATTGTAGTTTTTGACTTTGGGAAGCCAAGAAACGCTGGAATCTTTAGGGCTTAAGGAGAATTAGAGAGATCTCAAATGTGATTGGTTGAAATTGAGGCTCTTGAAATGCGATTGGTTGAAAATGTATTTTTGATCGATCGATGGCTTTCTCCACCGTAGTGTAATCTGGCCCTAATCGCACCATCAATGAGGTAGGAACACTTTGATATCATATTTTGATCATTGAGAAAATTATATGTTAAAAAATTTTAAAAAAAAATCATGATCAACTTAGAAGTAGTATTAATATATTAATTAAATAATATCTTCCTTAGCTTAGAATCAAAATCCATGTATCTAAACTCTCCATGAAAATGTTAAAGTTAACTTCATAAGTTATCACTATATTTTTTTTTCAAAGATCTATCCACAATACAATTTAGGTACAAAAGATTGTAGTGTGTTGTGTCTAATTAATACTACAATGATTAGAAGACTACCAACAAGCTTTTTATCATAGTGATTTAGAACCTCTAAATTTTGCTTAAAAATCTCAACAGAAAGCTATATTGGCACTTGGTAAACTTCTTCATTGTTTTGATTATGGAACCCTCTAATCACGAATTAAGTTGTCATATTAAACAGGTACCATATTCATTAAACTAATCATACCAAGCTTTGTTTCATAATAATATAAGATCTCTAAATTTTGCATCAAAACCGTCACAGGCTGTCGTTGAACTTTCTTGGTGTTTGACTATGGTACGATCTAGTTACGATCAAATAATAATCTTGTATCATATGCAATAGGTACGTACCATCATGATTAGACGACTCACATCAAAGTTTTTGTCATAGTAGTTTTAGACGTTTAGGTACAATTACTAAAAACTCAATGATTTGATGTTGTTGATACAACGTTGTTGATCGTACGTTGTCATAGGAAGTGTGGACATTGTCATATGAAGAGCGGGGATTGGAGGGCTCGCACTATTATCATACAAAGTTGGTAAACATCAAAGTCACTTGTCTACTCAAATCATTTTCGCAATTATGGTTCAATAGAGACATGGATGTGCGCTCCATTTGCTTACCTGAACATGCACTATTTAATTTTTGAATGAAAAAAAGCACAGGCCATACCAGACTGATACCCTGGAATTTACCAGAAAAAAAAAAATCAGCTCTTGTTGTTTATTAATCAGGATGAGTAAGGTCTGCATAAAAAATAGTTGAATAGTCCTACCTTTCATTGAATTTAATTGTAGCAAGGGTAAGTACATCCTAGACTCTTACGAAGTTACCATTTTAGAACTGCTCTAACAATTTGTTGAAAACAATTTGGTGATTTTGGTGATTTTGGATGTAAAAATGAACAATTTGGTGATTTTGGATGTAAGAATGAATTAAGAGATGCAATTTTGTGTAGACCGTTCACGAACAAAATGTACTCACCCATTAACCCCAAAGATCCTTGATGCAAAATTGCCTAAAACAATCGTCAATTTCAGAACTACTAATATTCAATCTAAGCATTATTCAGTCATAACTACTAATACCCAATCTAAGCGTTCTTCAGAAACTCATTCGTAAGATCTCAAACTTAATTTGACTTCCTACCTCCGGGAAAACTTTGAACTGTTGATTCTTCTTCATTTGTAGGATTAAGACCCAAATGAACATAACACAACGGAATCCTGCAATATTTTCATCCAAAATCAGATTACATTACAGTAGTATCTGCAGAGCAAGTTGCGGCAAGTTCAGAGTTGAATGCAGATAAGCAACAGACAGTGCTAGAGAAGAATGTTAGGAGCAAGTCGAATACCTTTTCCGGCACAGAAGCCTGGTGTACAGATCTGACAACGCAGTAAATCTAACCATGGTTAGCCGCATGTAACATAAGATAGATTCAGGAAGATCAAAACCCGCAGAAAAGTGTTGGGATTCATGATGAAAGCCTACTCCTGGGAAGTGGAGAACAAAACAAACAAAGAAAGAAAAGCTGGCTGCCCTAGCTAGCTAGCTAGCTAGCTGCTGCTGCACCAACAAAACAAAAAGCTGCTTCCCTGCAAATCAATCCTCGCTCCTGTCTCTCTGCTGGCAAATCAACAATTCAAAAATCCACATATCCACGTAATTATCTATCAATCCCCAAGAATCAGTTCGCCTCGCCTCCTTGGCGGCGCCCCCTTGCTTGCTTCATCCTCTGATTTTCCTAGATTTCGCTGCATCCCCACAGCCCCCTTCCGTGGCGGCTACTTATACCCGTCTCCCTCCCTCATTCTCATTCCGTCTCGCCTCCTCGATCGCCCTTCCAATCCCTCTCTTACAATCTCATCAAAGCTCGCTCTTTTTAGCTGCGATGGCACTTCTGCATGCACTCCTGCTGGCGCTCATCACTCTCGTGAGTTTACCGACTTCTTTACATTCTTTCCTGCAGTCTACTGTTTGCATCGATATGTAGTCCTATCATTTGCATTGATTCTTTTCTTTGCTTTTGTGAGTCTCGTTGGAGTGAGTATCTCGTTCAGATGTTGTTTAGGATACAGTTTGGGTTTTGACTGTGGAGGGAGTCTGGAAGCTGGCGTTTGAGATTAGGGGTGTGGGTTTGTTCACATTTTCCTGTGAAAGAAAGTGGGGTCGAAGTGTGTTTGAGATAGTGGAATGTGTGTGTGTGCGTGATAGGCGAGTGTGGTGGCGGGAGCGGAGAACCTGTGGAGCGCGGTGCTGCCAAATGTTGCAGTGCCAGCAGCGCTCCGTGAGACTGCCTCCCCAGTGGAGAACACGCTCACAGCCACTCGTTTCGCAGCTGCGATTACGGGCGGCGCTGTGTTCCCATCCATGAGCGCCGCCTTCTGCCACGAGGCGGCTCTCATCTGTGAAAATAACGTTGACATCTCGTCTTACGGCGAGCTCACAAGCGGACAGACACGCGCGCCTGCAATTAAGACCATCAACGACTTCCAGTTCGATTTCTTCCTGGAGGATCAGCTCGTGGTGGGCGGGGAGATTCACCTCAGCTCCAACCTGCACGACCCCATCCCGGCGCGCGCGTTCTTGCCAGCCGCTGTCACTGCCGCTCTCCCGCCTCTCGCAACTGAGAACCTACCCAAGCTCCGACAGGCTTTCAACATCGAAAAGAATACCGAGATGGCGACCATCATGGGCACCGCGGCGTTTCTGTGTGAGAATCCCGCGCTCCCAGGCGAGGCCAAGGCGTGTGCGCTCACGCTGCCCGCGATGGCGCAGTTCGTGGCCTCGCAGCTGGGTACCGAAGTGCAGGCACTGGGCACCTTCGGCGCCTCCAGTGAACTGAGCGCTCCCACCGCGCCAGCGAGCATTGTGAGTGTGACCAAGCGGAGCCTGGCGGAAGGCGACCACATCATCATCTGTCACACTGTCATGTTCCCGTCGGCGTTGTATTACTGTCATCACGTCACGGGGACGAAGGTGGTGCAGGCCCAGCTCCGTGTCAACAACAGCGAGACTGTGATCGACGCTGTGGGAATCTGCCATCTCGACACCAGCCTGTGGGCATCTGAGCATCCCGCTTTCACCGCGCTCAACATCCCGCGCGGCGCCGAAGCTTGCCACTGGATCGTCCAGAACGATCTCGTCTGGGTGTCTGCCGCAACTCAGTAAACCCATGCATTCATGCAATGCTTCGTCTTCTCCATCTCCAGAGGTCCCTTCGAGAGATTGAGTTCTGTCAGATTGTAGATGAGTTGTTTCCCTTGGTCTTGTAGATAAATGCAAGAGGTCGGATCGCGGCAGTTTTGTTTGCATTTCTCTTTTTCGAGGTTGAAGCTGGCTGGCTGGACTGGACTGGACTGGTGAGATGGTGATACCAGGGGCCTCGGAAGCTCCCACACGTCGGAACCCAACATAAAATTTTGAAGAAGTCATCATAAAATTTTGTAGTATCATATGCGTACGATCATATAGAACGCTATCTAGCAAAGTATTGTGTGTGGTCTCTGGATACTGAAAAGGCACTCTTTGTCTTTTTGGGTTCACTATCCGGATGCAGTGCATTTTCAATACAAACTTTTGCTGTTTTGAATTTATGATAAGGAATTAACTGACTTTTGAGTACTTACCAATACTTTTTGGGGACTTTGTTGCTCGAAAATGATCGTGGAAACTCTTACAACCTGTTTTTTCAATGGAAAGTATGTTACGATGTGTTCTTCCGTTGTCTCTCTCAGTACATGTGAAAATAAGTACTCATTTTCCATAATATCACCTTCAAACTCTGTTATATCACATGGTTTTTGATCTGCAGTTCAGAAAGTTGAAGTGTGCCATTGTACCGGAATAATGCCATTTCAATGGAATTGAGGTTTTATGCATACGGTGTACACTTCATAACTTGATGGGGGTTTGTGAAGATTGGAACTTTTTAGTTTCCATAATCTTGCATTTTTCAACTCTTAGGGATGCTATACATGGGGAGTCAAGTTGTTGAAAAGATAAATTAATCACTTTGACATGATTTTGTCCTTGTCTGGCTCCAAGGCTTGAATCACCTTGTAAAGGGTCTCTTAGTGTATTGTGAGATTCAATATTTTTATTTGGTAGTTGACCTATATTCATAATGATTGCAAAAACACTCTTTTTTACTTATAGACCAAGCATTTAGTATGGTCATTGTTTACATGATCATATACTTCCATATGTTTGACATGATAAAAATTTCTTGAAGTTTATTGATATTACTTAACTCTTAATGAAAAGTCCTTGATGTCAAAGAACGCCATTTTGGGTGAAGGGCTAAAGGTTTCAAGAGCCGTAACTTCTTCACCCGGAGTTCACTTTTGACATAATCACTGGGGTTGGACGGTTGGTTCTTAAATCAAGTCTAGTTTGTAGGGAAAAAAATCAAGTTTTACGATAATTCTTGGTTTGCAAGCTGAACTAGGGCAGTTTAATTTTAGTAATTTTTTGAGATTTTTTTTTGGAAATATGTTCATGACCGAATCACTACTTAAGTTCTAAAGGGCCCCAAGTCACAAAGAGTACCAATTTTACAAGGGCAACCTCCAAAAGTGTCAAAAATAATCTCAACAATGCCCAAAAAAAACTACAATGACAAACTTTGGATGTTATGATCTTTCAAATGGTAAACATCAAACGGTCAATTTTCAAATCAGATATTGAAAATTGGCTTAGGTACAAGATCTTACGGTTGGAAGTTTAAAAAAGAATTAAAAAATTGTTTCGCACCCCTTGAAGTGCATAGAGGTAGAGAATTGGAGTTTTGGGGTTTCAAGCTCCCAAAAACACACAAGGATCTTTAGAGGTTAATGGCATGCATTTAAGTGAAGACACTTTTTTTTTGTTTTGAATTTATAACATTAGTCAATGTTTTTACCATTTCAAGCCAACTGAATAGTTTTCCATGAACGAGACTTCACCAACTTAGAGAGGTGAGATGCTAGCCTTCTATGGAGATCTAGGAGGTCCTCGACGGCAATGCTAAATTCAGGTGGATGGGAGTGATTGAGAAGCATGTTCTTTTTTAAGCACGGATTTAGAAACACCTTGGCATGTAATGTTTCTCTGGGGTCTTTTGTACATTGGTGCCAACATTATGAGCATGATCTTGGTCATGGTATCTTTCGATGTTGCTCTTTCCCACAAATAAAAAACAATTGTTCATGTGAGAAAGGGTGTGTAGAGGTAGCTTCAATGCTACAAACAAAAACAAGAAAGGGTGTATAGAGGGAGCTTCAGTGCTACAAACAAAAACAAGATGCAGAGAAAGTATCACAATTTTAATCAATTTGGTGTTAGGGAGACCTTTTTTATCTAATAAAGGTGGAAAACCGTCTTGGCACCCAACTCCACGTCCATGCTTTCTTTCCAAAGAGTATTCAAGACCGTTGACATTTACAAGAATAGATAGTAAGACCAATAGAGGAGTGACTTTTAGCAATACTTCTCCACTCATTCCGAGTCAACTGAAGGTCATTCTGAGCTTTTACATCTCCCTCCTCCAAGAATGTGGGTACTCTTAATATTCTTGAGCAAGATGTATAGTACCAACTACTAGCTCCAATATCCTTATACCATGATGACATAGATAAAGGAGAACGCTTGGCAAAGGAGATTGCTGCATAATTGTTGAACAAAATTGTTGCAAAAGTAAGTAAGGAAGACAAAGAGCAGCTCCCTACATGATTGCAATTAGCAGAAGACCTTTGTGCTTAAGCCAATTTTTGGGTGTCTCATGATATCTATATTACAATACAGGAGGCTTTGTCTCACACGACGGTTCCGCGCTGGAATCCGTCGTGGAGACTTGCCTCCTGTATCCACACAACCAATATTGGAATAGAAAGTAAAAAAACTAGAAGTAGATTGTAGCTAAATCTATGACTTAGAATTAAAGTAGGAACTGAAAGTAAAAAGAGTAGGAGTAGACTGTTGGTCTTTTGAGAAAGGAACTTCTCTCAAAGAGATAAGATTGTTTTAGACCTACGGTTAAAAGTTAGGAAGATCTATGCGTTAGCTCTAAAATTGGAATATAAAATAAAAAGACTAGAAGTAGTCTTTAGTTTTTTTAGGTATTTAGATAGTAAAAAGATATAAATGTGTTAGAAAGAAATAGGTAGCGGATGTCTTTTGAGAGGTTTGATAGTCTTATTTGCGAGGAGGTCAATAGTGGTACCACTAATTTAAAAAATTGGATGCTTCAAGTTTTAGATCCTTTTGATCCCAATTTTGACTCTTTAATGACAAAAATTTCATGGCTTGATGCCGAGTTGACAGAATTAGTAATTGAACCTCGTAGGTTAGTACATGGGATAAACAAAGATCTGTTAGATGGATCTTTGTTGCATTTCCTCCCACTCGATGCAGAGGTTATTGATTTGAACGGTAATAGGGAGGTTGCTAGACGTAGCTACGGTGTGATTTTTAAGTGTCACATAATAGGAGTCGATTTCATTCCAAGAGAAGAGGAGTACGCTTGTAAAGCCTTCATTAGTACTGTTCATAGAAATAGTTTTCAATCAATGAACATAGAAGCCACAAGTTGTTCTTTGGTCCATCCTCTATTTATGAAATTATTTGCCATACATCCTTCTAAACCGCATGGATATATGCGATGGTGGAATGCTGGAACTTTGAGAAGTATGGTCTTGAAGCGCAATGGAAAATCACGTATGGAGCCGGAGTGGATGCGACAATGTGAAGTTGTTTCAACGACTACGAATCCGATTGTCTTGGCACTTTTTATTTGGTATGCTATTTACGTATATAAATGGTAGCATACATTGTGATTTGTCTCCGACAACATCTTATTACACAGAGAAAGAAGATAATATGTACATAGGTGTTTGTGATTGGGGATTTGCATGTAAGATAGAGTTTCCTCTGCTATCCAACTATGCATATCCATCACAAAAAGAATTGGAGGCGATAGAATAAGACGGCCTTGGGTGGATCCATCTTTAATGAGTGTTTATGGATCAAAAGTAGCTAAATTTAGTTTAGCTACTGATGTGTATGTTACATCAAGGATAGCATCTTGGATTATAGGGCCTTTTGATGAAGACAGTGAGATTTCGTCCACAGATTATAAGATATACACTCATGGCCTATGGTTGCTCAGTAGTGAACCTGCAAACGAATGTTATAATACCCTTTTACAAAGAGTAAAGGGATTCCAACGGTCAATACCCATTTTGAGGAATGATCCAATAGAGACCATGTTTGAGACCATTGATGTATATTTTATTAATCTAAATATATAAATTCGATATGTATTTTTTAATATTTTCTGTATAAACTTATTTGAAGTTTATGAATGTTTTATAACTTTAGGCAATCCAAGTTGAACGTGCTCAACGGCACGGGTCCCACTAGTACCTTACAATCCAACCAAGTTAGCTTAGGCTTTTTATGAGATTAGCTCTACTATCTCAATGAACTAATTTTTTTTTAGGTCATCTTTTACAGGTGTTAGCACATCTCCCTTTCTTGGAAAACTCAATCGGCCATTTTCTTGTTTAGAATACTACCCTGGAAGAGATCTTATCAGAATAATTTTCCATGAAATTATTTTACATGATCATGATCTTAAGATGAAAGTCAACAACTTTCTAGCTTTTAAGATCTTTGATCCATATAAATTTGGTGTTCGATTTGCAATCATGTTTCTATACTCAAAGAACTAAAAACATACTTTGTTTTTGTAGAGATAACTTCTTCATCCACCGTTGAATTCCTACTTCATTTTTTGAGATTGATTTCCGTTAGAGTCTATTTTTAGTGTAAAAATCCTTGACTTTGTCAAGTAAAGTAGTGTTGAAGATGAAGCATGGATTTGAGTGCTAGGGGTCTAGATTTGGATTGTTTTATTTTCGTAAAAATGTTTGACAGTTTTTGATAATGCAAGGCTAATATTTGAGCCACGAAATTATTTTGACAATTTTTTTTAGTACAAGGGTGTCTTTGAGATGAAGGTGAACAACGTTCCGGATGGAGATTTAGTAACGCTATTGGTAAACTTTCCACTCTAAAGTTAATATGCCATAAGTCTACTACAAGATTGGAAAATTCAAATCCAAATATCTTACCTTCATTTTCATCCATAACACCTTTTTAGAAAATTTGTTTTAGAATAAAAGTAGGCTAGGACAATGAGGGGTTGATTTCAACATTTAAAAACATTTGTCCACTATACTTTCAACCCTCTCAAAGTGAGATTTTTTTATCATAGTAATTTTTGCTTTTAATGTTCTCAAAATTGTCTGTTTTGTGGATTACAATAACAATTAGAATGAGGAATAACTTCTATTTCACTCATTCAAAGATCTTATAATCTTTATACTTTTGTATGAAATTAAGTATTCCATATAAAGATTCCTCAAAGCATCACACAATCCACATTGCTTCTGTGCAACCTTGAAGGCAACCATAAAATTTTGGACATGATTATGCTTAACCCTGATCATCCTTGTCTATTTTTAGAGCTTGAAACCTCAAAACTGCGATTTTCCACCCCTATGCACTCTCGGGACTGTGAACCAAATTTTCTAACTCTTTTTAGATTTTTAAACGTAAGATCTTACAAAAAAGCATAATTTCAGTTACTGGTCCAGCAATTGACCGTTGGATGTTTATCATTTGCAAGATAGTAAGATTCAAAGTTTGTGCAAAAGTTTTGGCTGAAATTTCAATAAACTTTGAAACTTGCTCTTAAAAAAATTGAAGACTGCCCTTGTAGAATTGGTAATCACTTTGACTTAAATCCCTTTGGAACTCACATAGTGATTTGGTTATGAACATATTTCCAGCAAAGAACGTTAAAGAAATTTTTGAGAAAAAAGATTTTTCTCTGCCCTCCTAGGGTGTGAAAACTAAAATTTGGGTTTAAAAACTATAAAATTGGAAATTTAACTTTGCAAAATGTTGCACACCCACCTTGTAGTATAGGAAACACTCAACAAAAATCTCATGCAAAGGAAATATTAGATAATATCATGATTAGAAAACAAGCACCAATGTCTGCTCCCGCTTCTTAGGTTAACCCTTAAACGCCCAAGCAGCCCGAGGGGCATGCTTTTTAGTATATTTTCAAAGGGGCTGGGCGTTTAAGGGTTAAAATACTCTTTATGAAGAAGTCAGATGATCACTCGTCACAGAACCCCAATTTAGTCAAAATATTAAAATGAAGTTATTCCATTAAAATGGCACTCTTGAACAGGGAGTCCAAAAACCATGTGACATTACAGACATTGAAGGTGATATTACAGAATAAGAGTGCTATTATCTGGATATGAGTGATTTTACAAAAAAGTGTGATATTACGGAGTACACTATTATGTAGGCATGTAAATGAATGCAAGTTTTATTGTGACAAAATGACGCGGTTACAGTGAGGTTATGAAGGAGAATCAGATTCGCTTCACGAAGCTTCAAAGCGAAAGGTCATCAGGGGAGGACGGCTAAAGAGGAGAAATAAAGCTTCAGAGTTATTCTTGCTGATATCTTGTGCAGTAATTCATCTTGTACAATTGGAATTCGCCAATTTCTCTCTCCTCTTTTTTACGGCTTCGGAAGCTTGTTCTTCCGAGCCTCCTGCTTTTAAGCTTTCACTCTCTTCTTGTGTTCTTTTCTAGCTACACGGTAGGTCTCCTCCAGGACTGACCATCGGTATGTTCTGAAGCTCCATCATTCTCCTTGTGACATTCGATGTCTTCATCAGTTGGTTGTGCAATCTCACTGTTCGAAGCTTCAGCGCCGTTCTGAACTTACCTGTAGCAAGATTATTATAGGGCATGTCGTGCAAACTCTTCGTCGTCCGCTTCACTATTAGATGGGTTCAGAACAAATCAAAATGCTCCCTGTTGCTCATCACTCCCACACCGTTTTTCCTGAAAAGTTTCTGCACATTGCGAGCACGACCTCAGAGGTCCCATTGTAACATTAACACAACATAAGGTAAGTCACTGCCTTGATGTGCTACTCAATGACAAGTTACTGTCGACGATCGTTTGCAGGTAAGCATCGCCGATGGTAAGATATTGCCACAGCAATAGCAATAGAAATTCCATAATCATCCTGGAAGCCCCCCAGCTAACATTGCCAGGTAGAAAAACTTGGAGAAAGGAAGGTTTGAAGGAAAATAATCAGTTGACCGAGACACGCAGACGATCCTCCCAGGGCACGAGGTTGATCTAGTCTGACCCTGCAATACACTGAAATGCTCAGGATCCCAAACACCTCATACAAATGATTCAAAACTACGACATTCTAAATGAAACGACTGGCCGTTGATTTTCCAATTTGACAGGCAACAGTTCAATTCCGACACTGAAAATTCACACGTTTGAGGTACCATACGAGATTTTCAAGGCATTGCCCAGCTCTCAGCCATGGCCGCAGTGGCTATAGGGAGATGGGTGGAGGAGCTGTGCACTGTACCCAACACCTTCTATATAATACAATGAGAAGCAGAACGGATCTGCTCCAAACATGTAATGTATTAATATGCCTCGCGGTAATAATTATGTGGTACTCGCTCAAATCTTCATCCTTCAAAACGGAAGGGCACCCGAAACTCTGCATCTTGAAGCGATACGCATTCTGAAATATGCATAACAATCACCTTCTGAGGTTCCGCATCTCCTTCTCTGCCCAGGTTTTCACTATCTTCCTCGCGTTCTGCTTCCTATGACCATGTCGGATTCTACAATCTCCCTCGACATGTCGCTCCCAATATCTGTTGAATAGTAGCCCATCAGCGTAATTCTCAGAATATAACCTGTGATTAAAAGAACAGAGATCTTACTTGAAGACAAGAATAGAGGTCTTGAAAACTTCAACAGCCAGCTCCTCTCCAGTGGCGGTGATAGCATTATACACATGGCGTGAAGAGGAATTATCCTTGCATATCACATATTAGCTAATTTGAATCCCACTCATTCGAAACTCACAGCCCTCCGATGACCCTTCACTGACTATCAAAATTAGGAGAGACGCTTTTCTGAGCTTGCCAAATCAAATGTTGCTTCATTGATGTAGCAGAAAGTGCTATTGTACAATGCCTGTTTGGGGACAATGTTCCCCTCATTGGGCCTCATCTATGTATGTCCTACCTACCTACCAGCATCGACTTTGTCACAGCTGCATCAGATCGCTCTTCTTGCTTCACATTAGCCACCACTTGCATTTCCATCTTGTGTCTAGAGCTTGGGGCCAATGCACATGTGCACCTTCTAACAGATTACCATGCCATCGAAGGATTCTTGTCAGCATACAAATGGCGTGGACGACATGAGGCATTGAAACTCCATGAAATTAACCATGTGGTCACCGTCTTTGTCGACGCAGTCGATCATGTGCCGACAGTCCGTCAGTGAAGTCTTCTTGTCACCCAGACTGCGCATCACAGTCTGCAGCTCCTCCGCACTGATGAACCCGTTCTTGTCCACATCGAACACGTCGAACGCCGCTCGCAACGCCACCGACTCTTCCACCACGGGGCTACTGCTGCTGAGAGTCCGATGGAAGCGAATGAACTCGTCCAGGTCAATGAAGCCATCACCGTCGCCGTCCACTTTGGTGATCACCTCGTGCAGCTCGTCGTCGCTCATGTCGTCCCCGAGCGAGCGCAGCACCGTGCCCAGCTCGTCCTTGGAAATCTTGCCGTCGCCGTCCTGATCGAACACCCTGAAAGTGGCCGTCAGCTCTTTCACCACTGGATCTTCCACGGGCGTGTCGTCACGGCTGGTGCTACGGCGAGAGCCGAGCTTCTTGAAACTCAACCTCTTCATGGTACACTGGAGAGCGATAAAAGAGGTTGCTGTTGATAATGAGATGGAACAATTGCGCAGGAGAGTATTGGAAGCAACGATTGAAGTAAGTAGAGAATGGAATGATGGAGTGGTGAGAAGATCGGGGGCTTATAAATGAGTGCAGGAGTGAGGAGAATCTGTAAAGTAGTGGTGGATGGAAGAGGGGAAGTGCAAGGAAGGATCCGGGGCAAGTGGGTGACTCCTGGATCGTATCGGTGGTCAGGCCTGATGCGGTCATCGCATCACCTGAAGCTTGCTGAGGGTGAGTGGGCGCTGGCGAAGGGGAACTCGCTTGAGAAGATACGGGTGGCCGGTTGGGGCGTGTGAAAGGGGGACAGGATATTTAATGGGCGAGTCAGTGCCGAACTGCCGACATTGGGTGAGTGCGTAAAGGTACGTTCCCACTTGGCCTTAGAGGTGGTGTTAGAAGGTGGTCTTATCTCCTTAAAAGAGTGTGTGTCCACATCTACATTCTTTAGTAATTACCAATCCTACATGGATGCCCACATGGCACACTCTAAAACTTGGAGGACAAAAAAAATATTAGCTAGTATTTGGGAGGACAAAAGATAGTTGAGCATTAGTAGGCAAGTGTTAAGGAAGCACCACAATTAGAAATATTCTCAAGTTTTGAAGACTTAAGAGTGGTCTTAGTTAATGGGGCCTTTGAGGAGCCATTATGTAATTGAGGCTACTTTTAAAAACACTTTTCCAAGCCTCATTGATGAGGCCTTCCCTAAGAATAAGGAATTTCCCCAAAATTGTGGAGGTCTTAAGTTTTAATGTATGCTCTTATCAAAGGCCAGGTGGGAAGGGGCCTTAACTGCGTTCTCCTGTAACTAATAAAAGCAGGTCAAGTTGACCTGAATCCAAGTTCGCTGGCCAATGGGGCCACGGGGATAGCATGCCCAGCCCGCACTGTGGGCCGGGGAGTGGAGCCTTGTTTGGAGTGTGAGGAATCCCAGCCCACACACTACCATCGTAACCCGGTCAATAGGATTGAGGTCTCCTAAATTCTAAGACATCATAATTCCAAGTTATCATGTGCTTTCATTCACATTAGTGTTCCCTTTAACCAATGGAAGAGTGCCACGTGGCAAATATTTTATTGACAAAATTTAATTTCTATCATAACAGGGTTGTTAGCAAATGTGATTGATGAGTGGCCTTTCCCTCCGCCATGTCTCCTGGGTGGGTGGGTTTGCGACTCCTCGCGGAGCAGTGCTTGCAAGCTTTTCATGCAGTTGAGTAGCCCGGCTTGAAGCACCGGGCTCGGCATGCTCTAAGGTTGATCAGTAAGATTATACAAAGGCATGAAGGGGAAAGAGCATCCTCATCGCATCCACCCAAACCACCCTGCAAAGCAAAGTTGGCACAAGCTTTCTCATAAGCCTCGAGGTGTCGGAGTGATTTACGAGCATATTTCTCAACCCTGCCTCTAAACGGCTCTCCCTAAGGGATCATGGGTTTCTGGAACTTCAATTCAACTAACCAGAAAGTTGTTTAAGAAAGCAACGAATCTCACGCAAAATACGACAAACATGGGTTTGTCGTCTTGTTGATAAATGGCTGGTGAGCGAGAACTCAAGACAAGTGAGGTGAACTTGACAAAATTGGGAGCTCGTTGGCGTGAGACAGAAAGATGACGTGAGTCTTGGCGGTTAGAGCGTCTCGAGCGGTGACTCTGGGAGGCCGAAAAAACGGCCAGCTGCTGCCAACCTCCGAAAGTGAAAGCGCACCGTTCACTCTGCAACGGTAGCGTGGAAGTCAGACTCGGCCAAAGAGGCACATGGCACGGTCAAATCTCACAATATACAGAGCTCTCTACACTGCACTTGAGAGCTGGTCGAAGAGAATCTTCTTGGCTTTTGCAGCTTTTCGTCTTCCAAGAGCTCCCAACGTTGAGCAACTAGGAGCCGGAAGTTGCTTCGAAGTCAGGAGGGGAGTACATTTCAGAGCCACCGGTGGGTGTGGTGCCAATGGCCCGACAAATCAGGCCTCTGCCACTTTCCGCGAGCTCCGAAGGAGGCTCCGCTAGAGCCATTTCCCAGAGTATCCGTTGGAGATGCTCTTACATTGGGGGCTTGCCGGCTTGGGCTAGAAATTTGGCGTGCGGACGGGACTTGCAGGGAGCACCAAGCTCCAGTTACAGAAAATACTCTGGAAAAGCTGCCGCGTTAAAATTTCATTTAGGGCCTCATAATTTTGTAAAAGGCCTCTTGAATTATTCGAGGGGTCCAAAGTATAGTCGATATGGATTAAATAAGAAATTGGCTACTGCAGTGGAGAAGTAAACACTTTCCTTATGACCAAAAGGAAGGACAAAATACTCGTGAGCATGGTAATTTTGTAATCGATTGAGACACATACATATATGGTATCATACGTAAAACGTATGATAATACATACTTGAGACTCACATACCAGTCTTGACGCCCTCCATTCCAACTTGGCAAAATACTAACTGGACTGAAACTTGCTCAGTAACTATTCCTAACTTGGTCCTAAATACAGTAAAATGATTACCGTGTGGACGGTTCAAAACTAACTAATTCCAGACCTGAGGATGATTGCACATGTCAAAGTACTTCCGATTTGATTCAACTCTGCAATACAGAGTTACATGTTATTCTCCTCACATTTTCTTCATGATTCCGAATTGCAGAGTGATCGAATCATGTGATTTTGCGCTGCGACATGTGGTCCCCAAGAGGATGTGGATAGCCGTACCGTATACATCCTCGAAGGGCCAGCTGCATACCTTCTCCCGGATATCCGAATATCCACTAGCACAGTACAAGTGGAGTACTTTGTGTACTAACTCTACACTGTGAGGTTTTGCCATTTGTCTATTCCAGAAATAGCATGCATATTGCATAACAACTTGTAAGAATATTTTTTCATCTTGCCTCTTTATATACACAGATTTTGGATCGGATCAGTGCTCGGGAAGTTTTCACACAATCCAGCTATCCCCTTCCTCATAAAATTATTCGGTAATTTTGTTTGATACTTGCATGATACTTGGGTAATACCCATGTGATACTTTGGTGATATTTAGAATATGAGCCAGAAAAAAACCCAACTCTTTCAAATTGAATCAGTAATTTGACAACTTCGTTCGGCTTATTTACAACTGACTGACAATTCTTTCCAAAGAGTGGACTGGATAGCATTTATAGTGGAGTGGTCTAAAACGGAGCAAGGCCCTATATTGAAGCTCTAGTAATCCTCACTAACTTAGAGCATGAGGAGTCTATTCGCGATAGATGGTCTTGCTACTTGTCAATGGCCTCAACACTTTTTGTAGCGGCAATGCTTTGGCGAGCCTCTAGCACAATTCTTTGAATATGACATTGTGGGTATTTGAATAATGAAAGTTGTGTGCCTCTTTGTTTTCATTAGATCGCAAGGCTCAATCAGTGTCGCTCTCAATTGTCAACGAAGCTTTTGGTCGCCTAAAACACCTTCCTTGGAAAGCCAAAATGACAAACCATTGGCAACACTAAAGTCAAAAACCTAAAAAGCAATGCTCGCTTTCTTCTTTATTTCTCTGCTTGTTTTTTCACCTTCTCTCTGCCCTTAAATTATTCCACTTGCCTTTTGTCTTCATCATCTTCATTAACTACTACTTCTTGAAGCTTGTTTCGTGCAAAGTGCACCGTTTGTGTTCTTGGAATAGGTCCACGGCTCCGCGCTGAAACTTTCAGAAGCTAATTAAGAATGGTGCTTTTTAATGCCCTAGCCTATTCCTTATCTGGTCCAAATTCTTCTTCAAGGTTTCGATTTTTCCCGGGAGTTTGGCCTCTTGGAATTGGTGTGTGTCGTCTACTTTCGCCTTTATTATCTTCTTCCTGGTATTTATCAACATAGCTTACCAATTCTACATTAGGATGCCAGAATTGTTGCGCGTATCCAATTCCTCTTATGTTGGTCCTTTGTGTCACGAGCATGCCATCATATCTCGTGATCTCTTCTTCCTCCTGTCGATTCCTGAAACTGAGTCCAGGATCTTGTAGTAATTCAGTCCTACAAGTGTATCTCTAGGACCATTCTTATGCTTCCTTAGTTTTTTAATATTATTGCTGGTGGTTAGCTTACTAGAGTTTCTAGCCCTAATCCTTCCTACCCTAATATTTTTCCTTCTTTTCTTGTATTTCTTCTAATTTATCCTACTACTCCTTAGCAGGGGGCCACTGTTTTTCATGGCTCGAAACTACAAAAAGCAGAATGAATGTCGATTTTTCCGTGTTGGGTGGCCATGCCCTAATACTTCGTCTTCAAAGTCCTCATATTCCACATCGTAACATCGATCTGTCCCAGAGCCTTGTTGCACTTCCAGGCACTATTTTCTGAAGCACCTCGAATTCCCATCGTAACATCGATCTGTCCCAGAGCCTTGTTGCACTTCCAGGCACTATTTTCCGAAGCACCCGGTCGCATATGAGACCGCTAGATTGTACTGTAGTGCCACGGACAGTTGACGAGACATTGCTGACAGTGGAAAAGCAGAGGTTGATGAACCGAAAGTCGGTAGGAAACTGCCCACCCACTGCCGACTACAGTAACTTGGCCGGCTATCTTGCCGAGTCGGCACTCCTACAGCCGCATGCTCCGACCGGCCCACCGCACCTACACAGCAACCTCCAACTGCCACATAGCCCTAAAAACGTGCCCAATACGGTACCATCTCCACCTCCTTCTCGTGATACGGATCAGTAGGTTTTCGTGTCCTTACGTGGCGGCTCAAGTCGCGTTGAATCGAAGTTAGACGGCTACCGGCCGACTACCTTGAATCTTCCCCAATATGTCTGCACCGCACCTTTCCAACACCCACAGGACTCTTAAGTATATAAAGAGCTCTCAATTCCGCACTCTCATAATCCATCACTCCATCAGAGCATTGCAAATTCCCACAATCTATTACCCTCGAACCCAACCCCTGGATCCAAGCTATCTAGCTATGAAGTTCTGGTTCAGAAACCGCAGCTCTAGGAGCTCATCACAGCGTTCATCAGGTCGAATGGAAGGCTCATCAGGGCGGATGGAGGAAGCTGCGGGTTCCGTTCTGCAGAAAGAACTGACGGCTACATTCAAAGTGTTTGACAAAGACGGAGATGGGAAGATTTCCAAGTGCGAGCTAGGCGAGGTGCTTCGATCACTGGGGGATAACTTGACCGACTCTGAACTCGACGTAGTGATGGCAAATCTTGGCGGTGATGATGATTGCATCAGTCTTCAACAGTTCATCAACGTTCATACTGAAATCGGGTCGACATCGTCATCAGAAAGTGACGACGACTCAGAAGTGGCGGCTTTAAGGTCAGCGTTCTCGGTGTTTGATGTCGATAAGAACGGGTTCATTACAGCTGAAGAGCTTCAAAGAGTGATGCGCAGTCTCGGTGACAAGTATACGACCCTCGATGAGTGTCGGCACATGATCAGTAGCGTAGATAGAGACGGCAACGATATGGTTGATTTTAGCGAGTTCAGATGTTTGATGTCTGGCACTTTGGAAGTATCCGCTTGATTAGATCGACATCTGCATGCTTGCGGCTTAGAATATAACAGGACGGACATAGCCAGATGACCATTGATTCATTGCAGTGCGACATATGCCGCGCTTGCAGAATCATGCCCAATTCTTTCCTCCCATGCATGAGGACTGTACTATAGATTACTGTGACAACATTGATCAGGCTAATTGACTGCCTGGAAGACATGAATAAAACAATGAGCCATGCCAGCCACGGGCTTCTTCCAATCGCGCTTGTTTACAAATTCCATGCAAACCTTTTTGAATCCGTGTGCTGCTAATCAAGATAGAACTTACTGTTCACGAGAACAGACAGCGACCACCGAGGCAGATCATAATATTTCTCAAAAACAGTACAATTTAGGTCACAAAATCGATATATGTACAGCACAACCGCCACAACTGCCATGTACAAACACACTGATATGAACTGCAACGAACTTGCAAGTTAGATAATGAAGTAGACATTGAGATCACTAACTCCCAAATCAACCAGATGAGTCTGCAAATGCAACCTCCTCATACGAAATTAAGGAATTTGAAGGGAGAGCACACCATACATAGGACTTATGAGACACCTCAAAGCTACAAAATTGGATAGGAGCCAAGCACTCTCCTTAGTTAAATAGATAACTCACCCACATAAACTTTTTTCAAAACCTTTGAGAATCATAGTCTTCAATAGGTTGTGCTCTCTGGTGTTTCAAAATCATTGTTGTAGCACCAAATACATGTTAAGTTAAACTCTATTAGAAGTTTCTTTAGACTCTCTCATTGTTTTTAGTCACTTTTGAACACGACATATTTGGTGCTTCCACTAAGAAGGATTTAAGTTGCTACCTAGCAACCCAAATCTCTCTAACTGGAAGCACCAAATATATTGTGCTAAAAGGCGTTCGCCTCATAATATCATAGGGTTTTTGGTTACCACTATAATTTTGGAAGGACTTCTTATAGGGTCCAATTGAATATGGAAATATAATGATATATTCTTGGAGCTTCTACATCCAAATTTCCAATTTTTAAAATCGGTAGTCTCAAATTAACTTACATTGAGGATCATTAAGTCTCACATCAACTTAACAAGAGGTAACCTTTCACTTACACATTTACTTCATTGGACCTCAAGACTAGTCCAATGATTATTATTGTAAAGTAAATTTATTTGCAACACAACACAAGTGTTGGTGCAAAGCACCACTACACTCTTCTTAGGGTACAGTAGAAATTACTAGGGAACACTTATGATAATGAGAATTCCTAAAGAACGACATGATTATTTAGCCCCTAAAGGAGAGAAGCGCAAAGTGGGTCGATATGCTCAAAGAAGATATGTTCTTTTTACAAAAAATGAAACTTTGACTCAATATATCTTAAGATTTGTACGGTGCAATTTGATAAAAATTGGTGGGTATACTAACACTAGTAGAAAATGGTGTCCAGAATTTGTCTATATTTATATGTTGGGACTTATGTGGACCACTTATTTTTCCTACAAATTTGTATCTTGAAATCAATCAACACAACTATCAACATTTTGTAAAATCTTATTAATGTAGTAAACCAACCTACACTAGTATTAAATCACTATAAGTATGATGAAAATTGACAATTATAATAGTTGATTGAAGGACACAAAGTTATAGAAAAATAACAGCGGGTCTATGTAATTCCAGATATGTAATTACAGACAAATTTTGGATGTCCACTATTTTCTACTAGTGTTATTAAACAATTATTATTTACCCCTAAGTATCCATGTAACCCAAAATGGATTTCTGCGATTTTGGACAACCATTTTGAAAGGGTTAAAAGTAAAAATTTTGCCTAATACTTTTTCAAGGTGCTCCTCATACCACACAGTGTCTCTGGTAAAATTTGCAAAGCCAAAATTCAATTTTAGACCTTCATCTAGAAATTTTAGGTTTTAAATCTATTACTTTTTTTGGATTTCTTTTTTAAAAAATTATTTCATATCCAAATCGTTATTCAAGTTTCAAAGTCACCTAAGTTGAAAATTTTGTCAATTTCACAGGGGCAGCCCCCAAAATTTCTTCACAATTTCCAAATTATCTCCTACAAAATTTGTCCAAATTTGAGATTTTGGAATTTTTCCAAATTTTTTTTTCTTTGAATTTCACAAAGAAATTTCACAAAGAAATGAAGACACCTACTCACCATAATTTAGAGAACTGAAAACTGATTCACATGGCCTGGAGTGCATGGGACTTTAAAAAAAGACAATTCTGAGACTTCTTGCTCCCAAAACAAGAAGAAAAATTCAGGGGTTAGAGACAAGATCTTACGGTTGGACTTCCCAAAATCGAATTCAAAAAACTTTGTTCACGGATTTCAGATTCATATGGTCAGGGGTTAACATGAGAACTCAAATCGGAAATCTATTGAGGGCGAACATCCAGAATGTTCGGATGAGGAATATGACGTGGTTACGACAATTCTTTCGACCAGCCTTTTCTTCGGAGGAACTCTCCTTCCGCTTTCTTCCTCTCAATTCTGCCCCGCATCGATGACTCACGATCGTTTGCACTCGAATCTTATAAATGCCTCGCTGCACGCTGCTATTGATCACAGCATCCAGTGTTGCGCTACAAATTACACATCCGAATTTCGAGTAGAGAGTATTCTTTCTGTTTCCTGTTTGAAGCACAGATTTCTGAGTGTAGCTAGGTGTTCCCATTCCAGAAGGCTTCCGTGCCTGTTGCAGATTGTGCGCTTACGGTGATTTGAGTCTTAGAGTGCTTTAGGATGAAGCTAGGATTGAAAAGCTGGAGGAAGAGGAGTTCGAGTCGCAAATCTGAGGATAATGCGGCAGCGGAGAACACAGATACTCGTTCCCCGCTCGTGAAGGAGCTGACGGCCACTTTTGAGGTTTTCGACCGAGATCGCGATGGCCGAATCTCCAAGAGTGAGCTTGGAACTGTGCTTCGGTCGCTTGGAGACGATCTCAGCGACTCGGAGCTTGACGAGTTGATGTCGAAAGTGGACGGCGATGGTGATGGCTTCATCGACTTGCAAGAGTTTATCGGTTTCCATACACAGAAGAGTGCAAGAACGAGCGACGCTTCGCATTCCTCCAGTTCGTCGATTGACGAGGCTGATGAGGAGGAGTACGCTTTGCAAGCTGCTTTTGATGTGTTCGATGCTAACAAGGATGGCTTTATTTCTGCCGAGGATCTTCGACGAGTCATGTGTAGCCTTGGTGACGAGCATACTTCGCTGGCGGAGTGTTCGCACATGATCGATTGCGTGGACAACGACGGCAATCAATTGGTGGACTTCACGGAGTTTCAAGCCCTCATGTCTGGAGGAGGAGGCTCTATTTTGTGTTGAAGCTGTAGCAGACAGGAACAAACTTCTGTTTCGTGTATATTACTCTCTGTTCTCCGAACAGAAACTTTTCTGTGAATATTAAATCTGTACATTGCCCGCCTTTGGAGTTTCGCATTCTAGCTTGTTGCCGTTGTAGAACCTCAAGAGGTTTGCATTTGTCGAGCGCTATCCTTTCTCTAGACTTTCAGGCGCTATGATGACTCCATTTTCTACGTCGTGGTGACTCCAATTTCTACGTAGTGGTGACTCCATTTTCTACGTTGGCTCTGATATTCTTCAACATGAACCGAAAAAGTTGCATTGAGAATACCGTATATGCATTCCTGCATTTCCTCCGCAATTCTTATCGTTATTGTAAGTGCCAACTCTGACCATTGAGAGGATGCTGTGAGCAGCCCGAAGCGGAATGCAGTTGATCCGATGTCCTCTGACTCTTCAAAGGTGCCGAAGATGCTGAATGCATACCAGCACAAGCCTTTGGACCCTCACAAAGCTAAGCCATACTACACTGTCATTGCGCTATGAGTTGCTCAGCAGCTGCCTTGTGGACCCTTGTTTGCCTAAGAATCTAGATTAACTTTTGTACCATATCCTGCACAGCTTCCGTCCATATTGTACTGTCAATATCCAGAATTTCTTACTCTTTCACCCATGCCCGCTACATGCAGTAGTCCACATGTACTCTACAGTGCTTGAGAGGCTATGGTATCTACATACAGTATACACTGTCTGGCAGGCTTTTGTAGCAATTAAACATCACAGTGGGGATAGTGCTGTCACTTGCTTATTGCTCTAGAACAATGTTCATAAGCTGCTGTACCTTATTATTTACGGAGCATGTGACATGCATTATATGGTAGAGTACGATCACGGCAGTTTCCTTCCACCCCCCTCAGGAATCTTGGGCTAAATATCTTATCACCTTGATGAGCATGAATATACTTAGTGGCTAGATTATGATGACAGTCAAGATCCCATGTCTGGCATTTTGTGCGGGCTTTTCGAGTGACTTTTAACACTACACTCTACAAGTGACATTTAGGACCCAGAAGAGCATCTTTGCGGTTGTGTAGCCAAGTTGATCCAAGTTGATTATTTATAAGAAGTTTGAAACTGTGATATGCGACTTGTCAAACTAATACTTCGATGGCTCGTGGTCAAATTGAAGTTATATGTAATGATATTGAGAGCAATTACCTAGAAACAAACAATGTAGATTTCACCCGGTTTTACCAACTATGAGTCTTGAATGTAATGACTCTAGTGAAAACACTTAAGGCCCCTTCCCACCTGGCCTTTGATAAGAGCATACATTAAAACTTAAGACCTCCACAATTTTGGGGAAATTCCTTATTCTTAGGGAAGGCCTCATCAATGAGGCTTGGAAAAGTGTTTTTAAAAGTAGCCTCAATTACATAATGGCTCCTCAAAGGCCCCATTAACTAAGACCACTCTTAAGTCTTCAAAACTTGAGAATATTTCTAATTGTGGTGCTTCCTTAACACTTGCCTACTAATGCTCAACTATCTTTTGTCCTCCCAAATACTAGCTAATATTTTTTTTGTCCTCCAAGTTTTAGAGTGTGCCATGTGGGCATCCATGTAGGATTGGTAATTACTAAAGAATGTAGGTGTGGACACACACTCTTTTAAGGAGATAAGACCACCTTCTAACACCACCTCTAAGGCCAAGTGGGAACGTATTCTCTTAGAAGAGCATGATGCTCTAGTACCATGAAGTTCGGATTGCAAGAACAATATGTGATAAAGTGATAATGAACAAAGCCTGTTGCTTGCAGGCAAAGACGGAAGGCTCATGGAAATAGCTCCAGCAACATCTAGTACGGAGAAAGGTGTACTTTCGGCACAGAGGTGTTATTTCAAATAATGAAAGACGTGTGGCAACAGGCAAGGAATACAAAGACTCTTTCCTGCATCCTTTGACTGCTTTCAAGTGGTGTACCACAATTGTATATTGAAAGCCACTGCACCGCTGGAGGTTTGTCCACGATTCAGTTTTTTTTTTTTTTTTTTTTTTTGTTGTGAACCTGTGGAATCGATTGCTTTTAAAAAGTCTGTGTGCCCAAGACTTGTGCACAGTCTGGAAGACAAAGAGCAACTCCCTATGGAATTACAACCAGCAAAAGACCTTAGTTTGTGCTCAAGTCAATTTTTAGATGCCTCATGCTATGCCTCCACGATCCAACCTAAGTTAGCTCATGCTCTCTATGCGATAAGCTCTAGTATCTCAATGAACTGAATTTATTTAGTTTAGGCTTTGATGGTGTTGGCATAATTCCCTTTGTTAAATAAATTTTCATTTTTGACAAAATCACTTGGGTTGGGTCTCCGAGTAAGCCTTGTTTTTATTGTGGAGACAACTGAATGTTTAATCCCATCCAACAAAGTATAAGCTTTTTTCAAGCATATATTATTTAAGGTAGGTAGTTTGTTTTGTGACATAATGATATGAGGGCGTGTCAGTTGGATCAGGCGGCATGAGGCGTCGTTGGAAGCAGGTATTTTTTTAGAGTTGGCAGAAACAAGCAGGTTGCAAAACAGGTTGACAGGTTCCAAGATATTTATAGCCCCAAAACTACTGGAAATTATTTGCGTGAGCCCAGGGGCAACGTCGCAAGGGCATACTAGTTTTAACAAAGGCATCTTTTGTTTTTGTGTATTTAAACATGGGGCATGTATTACCTTTGCAAGCCAATTATGTGTATTCAATTAAGTTATTCATGGACTTTTTCTACATAATTTTGTAATGAAAAAACCAAAAGAACACATGGTTCTTGAGGAGCTATATTCAGTGCTTCATTCACCGTTCGATTTCAACTTTGTTTGTTGGGTTTGATTCCAATTTAACCTCAATTCCATTAAAATGGCACTACGCCATGTGCCATTTTGTCACACCAAATCTTACATATGCGCTCACAAGGAGTGGTGTATTATGTTATATCACAGTTTTTTTATTATATCACTCGTTTATATACATTGTCACTCATTTTCCATAATATCACCTTCAAATCCTGTTATACCACATGGTTTTTGAAGTGCAGTTCAGAAGTTAAGGTGTGCCATTTTAGCGGCATAACGCCATTTTAACAGAATTGGGGATATTTGATCTTGTTTAAGTGGTAGAAACATTTGTTCCATCCAAGATGTAAGAAAGAGATGGCATGCATTTTTATGCAAGGGATCTGCTCTTGTAATTTTCTTCTTTGTAGGCTTGGAGAATTTTTCACAATTGTAAGGTTATTATTTGTGAGCCAAGAAATTAATGAAACTATGTAGATGCATGGTGTTATTTAGGCGATGAAGGTGGGCACCTTTCTAATTGGTGAGTTTCTCATTGCAATAGGTTTACTAGTAGCATATTGTGTTCAAAGTGAAAAGAATAGAAACAATCTTTCTTATATCAATACTTTACGATTTCGCAATGTATGAGGTTTTATGATTCAAAATTTGACCCACGTGACTTACCCAAAAAAGAAAAAATAAATAATAAATAAAAAAATAAAAATAATTTAAAAAATAAATAAAAAAATAAATATGGCTGGAGAGCACTGAGGGTTACGGACAGTACATTCACAGGCTCTATCCTACGTGTCATATGGTGACGTGGAAGTTATGGAACGCCAGGTCAGCAGAAATGGAGATCTGGAGTTTGTGCAAGTGACCATGTGCAATAATTTAATGCCCCTTTGCTACTTGGCAACATTGAAAGCCATCTTGATAAGTGCCAATATTGATACACAAAAACTAACTAAGAACCTCAATTCCGTTAAAATGGCACTAAGCCATGTGCCATTTTGTCCCACCATATCTTACATATGTGCTCACATAAAATGGTGTATTCTCTAATATCACAAAAAAATAATTTAATAATATCACTCCTTTATATACATTGTCACTCATTTTCCATAATATCACCTTCAAATTCTGTTATATCACATAGTTTTTGAACTACAGTTGAGAAACTAGAGGTATGCCATTTTAGCGGCATAAGGCCATTTTAACGGAATTGGGGATTAAGGTAAAAGACTTTAATGCCCCCTTTTACCCCTTAAAAATCTTTGTGTGTTTAGCTCCAAAGTCAAAATTTGTAATTTTCCATCATCTTGTTGGAATTGAGGTATGGTCAGATTTTTTACAGTTTATTTGTGCTCTCCACTGTAAAATCTTGAACCTAGCTACTTTGGCAAGTACTATGTCAAATTTGAGCCATTGAATCCACATTGTTTGTGAGAATATAACATTTGAAGTTGATGCAAAGAAGTAAAAAAAATAAACAAATATACATCCTTTTTGAGAGATATGGTGCAAAGGGGGACTTCATGATTGAATAGGAAACATATAGAAAGAACTTCGGAAAAAATGTTATTTGTATCACTTGAATTACTTATATCAAGGAACACTTTACACGGACAATATGTCGTTCAATGAGGGGGTAAGGACTCAGGAGGACAAAAATCTTTGCATGTGATTAGTCCATTCAAATTATCTCAAGAAATAGACCAATCACATTAGATGATTCTTGCCCTCCTTAGGCTCTATGAATAGCTTGACTTTGCATGTAAAGTGTTCATGAATTCAATATCATGAGAAAAATAAGAGATTGGCGTGAATACAGCGTCTATTCGTAATGTCTTTACCTCAATGGCCACAGGACAAAGTGGTAAAAGCATATCTCTTCATATATCAAAGTAATCCACCTCTTCACCCCTTAATTCATAAAGGTCCAAGAAAGCGGAAATCGCTTTTTGGAATTTCCGTTGGGAGAAACTTCAGCCAACTTTGACCATTATAATCTCAAAATTGGAGAAAAATTAACGGTTCAAATTTGACATTCGAGAAAAGGGTCAAGTTAACTTCAAGATCCTACGGTTGGATCTTCTAATCAATGCTTAGATTGAGTTTCTTTGCACCTGAAGTAGAAGAAGGTTCTTTTTGATAATTTAAACAATTTTGTATCAAGGACCTTTAGGGGTTAACGCTGAAGCATCTACGGTTCACTCAAAGGCTCTAGATAAATACTTTTGCATAGAATTGATCTCATTAGACACTATTTCATTTAGTTGATGATTAACCTCTGAACGTCCTAACATTGGAAAACGGCGTTTTGGATGATAGGCATGAACTTTGAAGAGCCATAACTTCTTCATTTTACGTCCTTTTTTGATGTAATCATTTAGGTTGGGTCCCAAATCAAGACTAGTGTGTGTCGTGAAATTTGCAAATTCAAGATGATGTTTGAATTACTAACATGCATTTCAGTGAAGACATACTATAATTATGCGCACTATAAGTTCTCCTAAGTAATGAAATCACAATATGAAGTCAGACAAGAGAAGTAAATGTATTTTGGAAGTGATAAGATTGACCACAAACTTTCATGTATAAATCATAGAAGGTAAGGAGAGTTCTCTATAATTTTTATTGACTAAGGCAAACAATCTGTTTTGTTTTGTTTTGGATAAAACCCCAATTCCGTTAAAATGGCATTATTCTGGTAAAATGGCACACCTCAACTTTCTGAACTATAGCTCAAAAACCATGTGATATAACAGAATTTTAAGGTGATATTAGGGAAAATGAGTGACAATGTATATAAAGAAGTGATATTACAAAAAAAGTTGTGATATTACAGAATATACCATTTTATAGGACCACAAATGTAAGATCTAGTGTGACAAAATGGCACATGGCATAGTGCCATTTTTTCGGAATTGGGGTTATAACAATAAGATCTTGGGGGCCGCCCATCAAATCTTGGCACAAGAGGTGTATTGGAAACGCATATTTTCTATGAACTACTTGCACTAATCAAATCGCAAATCTGTTGTGTGTATGAGTATTATGGAATTTTCAATTCTTGAATATTTGAGACAAGGTCGGGGTTTGGAACAAGGTCAAGGATAACGTTGGAGATAGGGTTTGGGATACTGTTGAGGATACTTAAGGTTAAGGATAAGGTTATAGACAAAGTCAGGAATTAGATTTGGGACATGATTTGGGTTTAGAACACAGTTGGAGTTTAAGATAGGACATGGACAAGGTTCTAGACGGCGGCAAGGATAGGGTTCAAAGGCACAAAGATGGATAAGGAAGGAGCTCAAGTTAGGGTTCAAGATATGGACACATGCGGGAAATAGAGACTACAATAGCGTTTGGGCCCCAGACGGGGATAGAAATTACAAATTCCAATTATTTCTTTATGTGTGACAAGCCTTCTTGAACCTACTAGTATTGGCTTGGAAACACAAAATAATCAATATAGTACCAACTAATGTATGATATACATAAAAATCTTTACTCTCATTCAAAGCCCTTCTAACAACTAAAACTCCCTTATCACAAATTCCCAAATTCAAAGTAAATTTTCACTTTCACTAAGTAATACCCCTTGAGAGTAGACGTGAAGGACTTCATACAATATTTTTAGAAAAGGATGTGATCAGAAATTGGACGATTGTACATTAAGGGGATCCTCTAAAATGGACAATTAGACGTTAGATATGCAGAAATTCTTACATGGTCAGATGAAGGTGGTTTCTATCTCAACAATGCTGAAGGAAGGATTCAACCATATCAGAAAATTCAATGAAGTAGTTCACATGCATTACGTGATGTGCGCAAATGATTTACTGGTACTTGAAAAGGAAAATGATCTGCTACATACTCAATGTTCTCGTTTCATTTTCTCACACCGGTCCTCTGGCTACCGGCACGTAATTATAGACTCAGGCATGAATTTCAGGCATTTCGGAACGCACTCAACAAAATGTAGAATGTGTGAGAAGAACTCTTCATGATCAGAAGAAGTAAAAGGTGAAGGTGCTTGTATACAACAAGTGCACATGGACCTTGAAGGTGGACAAATTCGAAGCATCCAGAATGCAAGCAACAAATTATAGGATCTGCTGAAAATCCTTATAATCGCTGGGAGCAGAGGAAAAGCTGCTTTGACGCAACACTTGAAAGATGACATCGATTTGTTCAATCTCAAAATGAGACAAACAAGATGCCCTTAGTATCGATATAAGCTACCATTACTTGGTCGTGGTGACATTCTTGACAACCCAGAAGGCTTCCTGTCTACTTGGGGAGCACCATGAACACGTACGTTTAGGGTTAAGTATCCACCATGACGAAACGCCATGAATGGTGTTGAGGTATTGTCACAGTGCACAGCTCTCATGCCTAACCACGGGCACGTTTTTCAAGAGAAGTGTAAGACTACACTTCATCTACCTTCACTCTCATTGATTTTGCACAACCAAGAGCACTTCTCAATCAACAGGACTTTGTCTCTGGCAGAGCTCTTCTGGACCTAACTTCTTTTGCTAAGCCTTCATGAGACCGAAAACGCTTGTAGATTGACACAACCAAGGCATTCGACATCATAAAAGAGTTTAGATGCAAGACTCAGCTGTTAGTGAGCAGTGGTGTGGTCCGTCATCAGAGTTTGAAATTCTTTGAAATCGACCCTCTGGTCTCCGTCGGCGTCCACGCAGCTGATCATGTACTTGCAATCGTCCAGGGAGATGTGATCGTCACCAAGACTGGACAACACCCGGTGAAGCTCCCCCGCGGAGATGAACCCATCTTTGTCCGAGTCAAACACATCGAACGCCGACTGAAGCGCCTCGTCGCCTTCTTCGGCAGCATTCGAACTCACCGACATACCTCTCTTGGTATTGATGTTCAGGTTGATGAATTCTTGTAAGTCGATTTCGCCATCTCCGTCCGCATCCACGTCCTTGATCATCTGATCCAATTCTGCTTCCGTCAGCGATTCTCCCAGGGAACGAAGGATGGTTCCTAGCTCCACTCGCGATATCTTCCCGTCGCCGTTCAGGTCGAACATCTTGAACGTCTCCGTTAACTCCTTGTACTCGTCCACCTGCACATCTCTGGGAACGGGTTTATTGCTCACCTCCATGATTTCTACCCCACCCGCCATCTGCCGCAAGTGTAAACACCAAATCCTCTACATCAATCCAGAAAGAAAAATGTCATCGAATAAGCCAAGAATTTTGCTAGTTTCCAGCACCCGCAATGCGAATGACAAGGCAAAGTGAACTGGGAAGGAGAACCAAGCAACCACGCATGACTTCGACGAGGAGAAGCGCTTTAAGTTGATGGAAATATTAACTTTCGAGGAAGTTTCGGAGACGCGAAGCTTCTGTTCAATACGCTTTCCAGCGTATGGTGCATAAGATAGACATCAAGTTGCAGGAGGGCCCAACAGTGCGCAGCAGACTAAGGTAGAGGCACCTATACCCGACCATTTAAGGATTTTAGCACATGATATTGAGGTATATATTTTTTTTAGAATTTTTCATGTGTGCAAACATAAGGTTCTTGTTAAATGCAAAAAGTTTTGTGATTTTATTTGCATTATTCAAATAGTTATAATTGTTTAAAGTGAAAAGTTGCTTGGAACCTAAAGTCGATCACATGCTCAAATATACAAATGAGGTACATCTGTTCTTTCAAAATCTAGAAATTGGGCTTGATCGGGTATTGGTCGCCGGTCGGGTATAGGTGCCTCTACCATACTAGAGTTGAGAATTTCGGTTGAGAATTTCGGATGGACATCGTAACCAGCCCAAAAAACTTAGACCGAACCAGACACGGAAATTATGCGCCCTTGGGACCGAAGATTCCGTCCGAGCCACCGGTTTTGTACGGAAGGTGAGAGACCCTCCATTTGCGGCCGACAGAACTTGCATGGAACTTCCTCCAGGGTACTGTACCTGACCGGTAAAGCGGTACTTGACCGTCCCACAGCCCGTGTCAAAGGTCGCACCCGGTCAACCAACTGGGCCGACTACAGTAGTAGGTAGAGCATCACAGGACTCTTTTCGGCTTAACACACCTTCACCAGACAACACGTATATTCCCGCCGTGGTTGAATATACCAGCACGGTAACGCACGTTCACTTCTGTTACTGCACATTTCAAGAATATGGTAAGCAGCTCGTTTAGTGATTGAACCAAAATTGTGACCTACGAGGTCAATCAGCGTTACCTCCACCGAACAATCAACACTTTGGCGGGGAACTGGCCGTTTCAAAGCCCATAATTTTCTCTTTTTAGTACGTAATCAATCAACATCGTAGGATGTAGCAAAAGTCTCAATGTGAACTCTTCCCTCGCACAAGACGTAGAGTCTAATGGCCTTGACTTCCTTCCATTCTTATTTTATCATAATCGGTGCTTCTTCAAGCGACTCTTGAAGCCTTCTTGAGCTCAAGCGCTTGGAGTCGAGTCCCCATGTAAAGCGGCCTGCTGAAGCAGCGAAATTGTTTGTTGTCAAAACAAGGAGCAGTGTTGGCAGCATACTCGGCATTATGTCTGCAAGCTAGAAACTTTGACCAATATTCCTGTATTTGGCGCTGAAATTCTAGATTAAGCAATGCAATGCATAGTCATGCGCCTAACTTACTATTGAAATTATTCTCCTGCAAAGAAAGTTACTTATATTTAGGATAACACCTACTCGAGTAAAACTTTTGGCCGACATCTGCGAGTATCCTTCGGTGCATCGTGATTCTTCATCGTGAAATCACTTGCGGAAGAGAAAGTAGTTACGCTTGAAAGATGTGAGCATTTTATTCACCTTATGCTGGCGTTCTCCTCCAAGTTTTCACAAAGCCTTGCAAATTGGAAGTTGAGCAATCTGTTTGTAGTACGAAGATAACTTCACATGTCAAGAGTCAAGTTCATTAGTAACCTCGAACAGCTCGTTCACATGATGAGAGCAATCATGAGGGTCGCAGACTCGAGCAAGTTCAAATGTGGCACTGCTTTTCTGTTTAGTAGACGGAATCCGAATAAATTGGGTACAATACTAGAGCTCTGGGATTTCCCATAAATCACACAGAGAATGAATGCGTAGGTACAATGGACACAATACCATGTGACCTACAATGTCAGCACATGCTCCACCCGTGTGCCAGTTTATCCAACCAGAGGTTAGACCATAAGACACATGGTGAAACTTCACCTCGACAGCCTAATTTCGAATGATACTGCTGGTGAGAGATGATCAACCAGACATCAAGCGAAAAAGAGGGTGCTTACATAGTGAAAGCACTTACTACTAGCTACTCGCTATCCATTCGACTTAGCACAGAATGCCGGTGTCGTTGAGCATCTGATAAGCTGGGTTTTGACACTGGAGAATCAATTGAAGCATCCTCAGCTTGTTGTGAGTCATGGGAGGCAACTAAAGGCGTGTGCTCATTTGAATTTCCCCTCGATAATGTGTCCTTCGCCTGCTGCACTTTGTACATGTCCAAGTAGACCTTCCGGGTGCGAGCAATCAAACGAAGGAGTGCAAGGCACCCTAATCCACATACACTTGCCATCACCAAGAACGTCGACCTAGACAACAGACAGAATGAGAAACAGCTTCACCACTTTAACTTCATCACGTACACCAGCTTCAGAAGTAACCAAAATACACATACAGTTTAACAAACTATTGAAAGTAACCAATACTGACCTGAAACACTCCGGACCAACACATTTTTGAGGTCCGGTCAATACTTCTCCAGCTGCTGCAGCTGCAGCTTGAAGAGATGAAACTTGCTGATCGTAAATATAGCCAGCGAGTTTCACAGAGAGGAGGTAGGAACCAACAGTGGCCGAGATGCTGCAATCAATGGAGCAAGTGTTACAATGTTCCAGAATTCATTATGGCTGAAAATTGTGAGGAGATTCTAGAAGCTCTCAAACCTGAGTGTGTTGTAAAGAGCTCCAAAATTTTTCAACCCAAATAGCTCGGAGGACGTAGCGACCATCAATGTCCAGTGCGCTCCATGAGCCAAGCCAACTAGAATGGAAGCCAGATAGAGCATCGTCGGCACTGATCACAAGTCCCAGCCATCTTAGACAAGCATCGCGGGAAAAATTCCGAGTGACATAAAACAGAGGAAAGGATTGCCAGGGGTTGACAAGCGCAGAGTTCATTTCTCGACTGTACCTGAAGATGCAAATAGAAGGTGTGCACAAGCCATCACTGCTTGCACGCAGAAAAGGAAAACCGGCCTTGGAGTCGCATATTGTTTCATGTAATACTCTGAAACATATCTGCGACTCAAGACAAAAATTTAGTGAGGAAGACATTCACATGTAAGACTGACCAAAGTACTCATTAGAGGATGTCGAGACTGTAAGCAAAGGTCAACAACCTGAGCATGCATTTTCAATTTCAAAACTTCCATATGACGAGGTTGTACAAGCCATACCCAGAGCCCAGTCTGCCCAAGAAATTCCAAACGCTGACTAGAGCAACAAATGCTCCAACACTCCTGGAGCCCAGAGATTCAGCCATCTGAAAACAAACCACAGCCACCGTCAAAGAGACCCTCAATAACTTAGTACCTGAAAGGAGAATATATAATATGACGACAAAATTAAATCATCAAGACGGTCTATAATATATTATATATTCAAGAATCACCTGTGCAAGGTTGTTGATCGCTGTTAATCCGCTCCCAGTACCACACCCCATCGCGAAAAAGAGCAGCCTTTACAAATAGAACGTCCGTGTGAGTGTCAACATACGCTACGTCGTGTACTCTTCGTACGTACTAACGAACAGAGCAACAGAGAGCTGACTTTTTACAGGCAAAGAGCAATTCACTAACAAGGCGAGGTTTCCTGATCAAGTTCCTAAATGCGTTCCCTTGCGTTACAAGAACTTTCAATCTGTGATGAGCTGGTCAGTATCAAGATGACAACCTCGCAACTTGCACCATTCTCACCAATAATCTTGAGTACTTGCTGCTTGCAACAAAGTGTGGTCGTGCCCTAGCTTCACACTTGTCTTCGACGTGGTGTCTGAACTACGAGACATGCTTCGGGCAGGTACATCAATGCTGGAAGTTTGTTTGTGCTGTGAGAGAGGCTTTCTTTCAGTTAGTTGTTGATTAGGGGTCCCTCGCTCTGCACCTGGAGACTGGAGGACTGTAGCTTCTGTAGGAAGCGCAGAGTATCCTTTGTAATGAGACCCTGCACTCAGCTGCCAGTGCCCAGTTACACCAACAGCATCAATGTAGAACATGGTTAATCAGTCATAGTCCAGCATTCGCTACTCAAAACCGGAACTCAAATATTAATTCGACTACAGTAATACCCCAACAAAGTCTGAGAGGTTGAAACTGCAGAAAAACTAGCGACCACAAGAGATATGAACCAGCTTGTTAGCTACGGCCAAAGATGGATTATTGTCCGCAGAAAGAAGGATAACTGTCTACCAAATCAGAAACGCTTGGTTTTAGTTGTAAACAGGGTGCAATAGAATAAGCTAGGAAGCTTTGATTACGAGACTTACAGGTATAAGACCGGGTAAAAGCAATATCATCAGCATGACCGCCATGAACAAGCGACTTATAGTCTTGCTTATTATCAATGAATCCTGCAAAATTAGTGAAAAACATTATGAACCATAGATCAGAAATTTACCCTACCAAATTCAAGCATCCTTCAGTACAGCTATCGTAGCTTAGAATAAGAAAGAAGCAGGTTCGGTAACAGACATAAGGCACCAGTAAAGGTACTTGAATAGATCCGCTGGAGCAGATGACGAAATCTTAAGAGGAGTTATATTGTGACCTCAGAAAAGTAAAATTGCGAGGAAAGTGAAGAACTAGGATATCCACGCACTTACCTGAATGAGAATCACTACCATGAGGTAAAATGCGAGCACAACCCCAACAATCTGCACAATCATCAGATGTTGGCCCTATTTATTTAGTCATTCTGGACAAGATCCAATTGCTCCTTCGATACAGCTACAAGAAAGGAACTTCCACGTGATTCTACAATATGTGCTCAAACAAAGCCTCTACATTGACACAGCAGACAATTTTTAAAAACTCATACCCGCAACTGCTGATTAATAGGTGCGGTCACTTACATATAGAAAGGAAAACCTGGACTTATCAGATTCATCTTTGCGTCGTGGAGCCTCGACAGGACGAATCACAACCATTGACACCATAGCAACCAGCGGTGGAACGGTAGCACATAACAAAAGGAAAGGACCTGTATATGGTGCATACACTGCTGTATAGACCTGAAAAACATTTCCGAAGCTTTCACTTCAGGCCGTGCCAATTGACTACATCAATGAAGTACACTCGAACTGTAGATGATCTGCCATTGTACTGTACATAGTGTAATTTTTTCGATCTCTTACTCAAGTTTGAAGGATATGCATCTCTCAACTGTACCAAATTCTTTCTGCACAACGTAACTTGATAAAGTTCAAGAGTAAAAAAAACAACAGATTTGTGGTTGTAATGCATCTTAAAATACCTGGGTAAAGATCGCTCCACTAAGTCCAATGAATCCCTTCAAAAGCCCAACCACTACACCTCTGTCTGATGGAAAGTTACGCATACTGCATTCACCAGACGACATTCATTTTCTAAATATCCAATAGTAGGCCTTCATATCATAGCCAAGAACGAAACATAATATGAATTTCCTTTTTCAGAAAGTTAAAAGATGATATTTCCTTTTACCAATAAAATTCAACGTTTAAAACGATGGGAACCAGATACTTGTACAATGTCAAATCAAACTCAAAAAGTGTGAAGCAAGTTCAACATTCAAGAAATTCCAACTCAACAACTCATTCTAAGTCCTAACTCTCTAGGTGATATACTTGGCATTTTCTACCAGGTAATCAATATATCTTGTGATATGGTTGAAGACAAAGATCGTGCCCTTATCAAGACTAAGAGTATGAGCCTTCTGAAGCTCATATTGAATGAATAAGAAACTACATTGTCCATATCTACTTTTTGTGATAGTAAATGAAATATAATGAAGTGTTGAATTAACTCTGGTTCGAAATTGAGTAGGCATCATATCAAATTTTAATTCCTGAAATGTTGAGATTGATCAATAAAATGTTGAATTTCAGTGGTCAAAGGGGGCGATAATGTCGATGCGAGCTTACCAAGTCACAAGAACGGCAGTGTTGAACCATGTTGCACCATTTGTGCCGAGCATGATGATGCAACACATCTATTAGAGCAACCACAGGAGCAAAATTAAGAACCGGCATAATCTGAAGAATCTAAAAAGTACTTGAATAACTCAGCTATCAGATAAAACAAAGATCTAGAGCTAGCTCAACACGAGAGAGACGGAATTGTGTCTTAACCTGCCAATACGAAGGTGTAATCCTGCCAGTAGCCGAGAGAAAGAGCTGCAAAAGAAAAGACAAACTTCCTTCAAAATCTCCTCCTGATAAAATCGTCCAAAACCATGAACCTTTCCGTACCAGGATCAAATTTCACTTACCAAAAAATAGAAGGAGAAGTGGAGAAGTCCACCAACAAGTAGCACGAACCAAGCGGACGTCAGGTCAATCAATAAACCGGAAATAATGCCTACATTACCACCGATATCCTTCGCAGTGCCGAGACCATCGATCATCTCCTGATTGTATGCAAGCGTGTGCTTCAGATCCCCTGAATATAAAGAGAATGCGTACGAGATTCCACCGCATGCTTGCATCCACATGCCAAGACACAACCCTAGCCATCGATCCTTGAGCACTCTCTTCACCCTGGAAGGCCACATTGTATCACCTCCGCCAGCGGAGATTACTATCCCATACTCCACCGACAAATGATCACTCACAAATCACAAAAAATGCAATTATTCTGTTCGTGCCGCAAGAATGGAGAATCTGACACTTCAGCTCAGTGTCGGTTCAATGCTGAGAGTGTTCAGATCTTGACATGCGCTCCTCGTTCAGATCAAGGAGAAGGGGAACCAGTTGAAGGCAATAACGCAATACAGCACCAAAAAGTGCCGGACCAAGCTCAGTGGAAGCGGACGCATGATTGATTGGGCAAGTGAGATTGACAACTGTTGTAAAAGTGGACGAATCAAGCGCTGTCGTAGGAACTATCACGCCGGCCGAGGTCTGGCTATGGCGCCCGGTCTGCCCTGGAGGGTATCAAGGAAGAAGGCGATGTTCCCGTCAGCGTTCCCCACAATTGTTCCCGTGCTTGAATTAGTAACAAAAATGCTCACACTTAATTCCTATTAAGGCACACCTAATTATTCTATTGGTATAACTTTGTCCACCTAAACACTTGATATTTTTATTATTGGTTTCTCCTACAGTATATTTTCACATAAAGTCAATGCAAGTGGGTATTGTTATGTGAAAGGTACGTTCAAATCAAGCATTTATCATGTGGTTACCAAAGAGGACAATAACGTCCAAAAATATGCACTTGTAAAGTCAATGTACGAAATTGTTGTTGTAATTGGAAATATAGTCATTTGTAATGAGATTGTTTACTTTTCTACAAACGTGGGTGGAGTTATGTTGTGGAAGAAGGAATGACCCTGTTATTCAACAAAAACATTTCGCTTCTTATTGAAACTTTTATTGCATATTGCGATCACTTGTAAAAACATTAGGAGGAGCATTAGTTTTTTATTGGGAATCACAAAATGGAATCACCTTGCAAGGTATATGGACCATTTTAGCACTTTTGTTGCAATGTGCATTGTTGCTATTGTAAACTACTGTAGCTATTTTTGAAGAGTAGTGTTAAGAGTTCAGGATAAAAGCACCATCATCCTTCCGATTAACGTAACCTCTACCAAATTTTGGCGGTAATTAATTTAGTATATTTAAAAAACAAAAATCTTCAAATTTTCAACTAATAAAACCCGAAATCTTTTAAATTTACATGTGATTTAATTTCATCAATTTTTTAACGCTTTGTATTACTTAACTCTGTCTTTTTGAAATTTTTAGGTGTAGAAACCGAAAAAAGAATAAAGTTGAAAAAAAAAACGAAGATGAGATCTTTTTGTGAAAAAAAATAATTATTACATTTTCACAAAAGCTAAATCTAGTAGAGGCAGCCGTAGTCAAGTTTTTATTGTTTTTAGTTATTAAAACACTTTGTAATATTTTCATTATGTACTTTTTCATATCATTCTATTCATGTGCCCTCTTTGAAATCAGACATAACCATTATTTTATTGCTTGTGCCACTAAGAGTTGAGTTGTTCCTACTTTTGCATTTGGAACCGACTATGACTTCTTTTGTGTTGCATTCTTTGAAAACTCAATCAATGAGCCAATGAGGGTGTGTAACCATTTTGCAATTATGCAATATTCAATTGAAAAAATAATAAAATAATAAAATCATTCAAGGGCAGCTCAATTGGTCAGATTGTTGTGTCCACTTTGGTGATGGGAGGAATGAATCTATTCGGAGTTATTTATATCAGTGAAACTGACATTTCAATTGCAATGAGATTAAAAGTTGAATCATTAATTGGCTAGAATTTCAAAATAAAATAAAATTTTAAAATTGAAAGTGGAATTCATGCAGCAGGAGAAATCATTTGTTTGACTATGACCACAATTGACCTCTACAATGATGTGATTGGCATGTTACTCAGAGCCTGCAAAAGTGTATAACCCATACATTGTTTGGGTCAAAGAAGAAAAATAAATAAAATAATAATAATAATAATAATATTATTATTATTATTATTATTATTATTTTCTGAACAAAACATGTAAAACCCAAAAAAAATCTGTAATGTGTGTTTTCTTTGTACTTTACATTTTTGTTCAGGGGTTAGTAGTCCTCACATTGTTGGTGTGATGATTACTGAGCATACATCCAATCATAGGTGAAACAAACACTTTATACACACCGGCCTCTAAACAGGTTGGAGTTTCTCTTCTTCTTATACATTTTGGTCTATATAGATTACCAGTCATTTACAATTACTTCTATTCGGTTCAAAATAATTTCCTCATGGAAGTCAATCATCATATAAAAGTAGCATACACTTGCATGATCAAACTGAGGTTATCAAATTAAACTTTGAAATATTTAGCACCCTAAACGTAATAAGTTTATCATATGTATTGATTCATAAAAGGGTTGGGTGATTATCAATATCATCCTATGTTTAAAGGGCGACGTGAATAGAGTGTTCGTTCAACCTATTTTTGGATGTATACCCGAAGGTCATCACACCAATGGTGGGACTACAAACCCTTCTCGGAGTGAACACTATGCTAGTTTCTACTTAACCAATAGTGCCTTAGAAATACCCGACATGGTATCCCCCGAGAGGGCTTTGAGGTACCTATACAACAAGGTCCAAGAACCCCCCACCATAGTTGAGTGGACAATGGTGGTGAAGTCACTCATCATATAAAAGTAGCATATGTCTTATTTCAAAGCATGTGTGCATGCAAGGAATGATCAAACGGAGATTATCAAATTAAACTTTTAAACATTTAGCACCCTAGACGTAATAAGTTTATCTTATGAATTAATACATAAAAGAGTTAGGGTGATTACCAATATTAGCCTACGTTAATTTACAGTAATGATAAATGTGTCTACTTTCACCAAGAATTCTACTAAGAATTTCATCAAGAATGTATCATTCTACCAAGTTTGGTGGAATTCTTAGTAGAATCGTGGATGGAGATAGGCACAGATAGATAGTAAAAGACTCGAGTCCTTATTACAAGGCCGGCGTGAATAAAGTGTCTGTTCGTCTTGCCAATGAGTCGGTGCCCATTGGACAGAGGGCCATTAGTACAAGACTACTCACCCCTTTCGGGAATAAACACTATATTAACCAAAATAAAGGGGATGATCCCGATGTGGATCATATGGGGTATATCTGGTGTTTTGAGTGTGTTATGGACGCCAAGCCATGATTCCAAGTTGATTGAAAAGGATGTTTGTATTGCTAATAAAAGGTCCGGGTTCGATTTTCGATGGATCCGTTTGAGCGTTCAGTGTGATCTATATAGCTTGGTGCTGCTGGTGAGTTACTCATAGGGAGGAAACAAAGAGTTCCCTTATTTTGATGAAAACCTCGTACTTATAAATAAATCTATGATATCATACAAAACATAATGAACATTAGGTGATCATTATATCTTTAAATGAATGTCATGTGTAAACAATTACCATTTATAGAGGAATCCATTGATTCTTTTAATGCCATTATCATTGTCAGAAATCCGCCTTTGTAGTTGAAACTTTTTCATACTACCATGTGAATAATCAACCATTTCTTTGGGTTTTCTACTTCTCCCTCTCGAGGGTGGACACTATAACTACACTAGTTCCTAGCTAGTTGTTAGCACCTTGAATACACTTGACATAATATTCCCCTAAAGGGCTTTGAGGTACCCATACAACAAGGTCCAAGGACCCTCACAATAGTTGGGTAACTACACTAGTTCCTAGCTAGTTGTTAGCACCTTGAATACACTTGACATAATATTCCCCTAAAGGGCTTTGAGGTACCCATACAACAAGGTCCAAGGACCCTCACAATAGTTGGGTGGAGCACCACGCCGGCATGGGGAATAGAACCTACGACCTCCTCATTGGGGACCATGAGCCCTAACCACCAAGCCAAGGCTTGTGGTGCCTGCTCTAATTTACATGTACACATACAAGTTAAGAACTAGATCATACGGGTACAGACATAAAAGTACGTCAAAATTGAAAACCTTCACCTTCCATAAAAAGTTGGTAGATTTTGGCAGTTTTGACTTCACCTTGCATCAAAAGTTGGTAGTTTTGGCAGTTTTGAGGCAAGTTGACTTTAAAGAATAAGATCCTATCGCTATATCTTCTAAATAATTCTCAAATTGAGTCCTATTGAGCATGGAGTAGACTAAGGTCATTATTTGTACTCTAGACAATTTTCCATAAAGAATCTATAGGGGCTAAATCTAGCATAAGAATAGTTTATTATGTTTCACGTATTCCAAAACTAAAAGAGGTTGCCCATTTGCACCAACCTCTCTAAGAATGATGCATTGCATATCTCCGTTTGTCTTTGTATGGGGCAATCCCCTACGACAATAAGATACGATAATAAATCCCGTGACGAGGAAGGCGGAGCTCAACGAGGAGGGAAATTTATTCTCGTATCATCCGAGGAGGCGGGGTTTTCCCAACGTCATCATCCGCAAAAACGAATGATAAACATCAATAATCATCGAAGAATGGATGGATGACAATCGCTCCGGAGAATGAAGGGAGAATTCTCCTGCTGATAGTTTAAGCAAAAGAACAATCCATTACCATCCCCAGTCCACACCCAAACTAAGATTCAAAATCGAGTGGCGCGGTCGCAACGGATGAAACTTGCAACAATGGATGAATGTCGTCATCGTCGTCGACCCTCTGGTTTTGCTCTCGTCGGTCGAAGGCCCCTCGGAGAGGGGGGACTTTAGCTTGAGGTTTGGGTACAGAATGGGCTGAGCTGCTGCTGTTGGTTTTGCCTCAGTGGAGAGATCAATGGAGATCAACAACTTGCAAAGGAAGCTCACGGAACACGGAATCTTCCTCCCGAATCAGACAACAATCCTTGTCGTAGCTTGAGCGCATTTTCGTCAGCAGTAGAAGCAAGCACATCTCGGTGCTTTTCATTCTCCCCTCTGCCTTTGCATCACAGTGCCAGTGCTTCTGTTGCTTCCCCCCTGGATCCAGAGCAGTGCATGGACGGCATCCGAGCTGACAGTTTAGGGCACCGCATGATGGGAGCGCTTTTTGATGAGGGAGCCTAATCATTCTCCCTCAGGTTATATCATGCTGTAAGTGCTGATTACGATAGATACGTCTCCAGGTTTTCCGAGCAATCTATTGGAGTAATCATTTGTTGCCATCGAGGAGCCGTGTCTAGTTCATACTAGTTGATCTCTCACGTGCTTTTAGTAGCGATTTATGCCGAACCCTAATGCGCCTCATGCTGGGCTTGTGAATTGAAAGAAGTTGGACACTTTGCTGCTTTGGTTCGAGATTTGGATCCAGTGTCAGTAGCGTGTGAGTTCGCATCTCGTTCTTCAAGATATGAAAAATTCTACTAGAATTGCAGTGAGTGTATTCTCGTAGTATCAGATATCAGCTTCAATGTAAGCTCTCATCATGCACGGAGACCTAAATCTTAATCAAGTGATTTATTGACACTGCTTCTAGATCTGTATTGATGAGATTTTGATCCCACTCATTCTTCAGCTAACAGGAGGTTGAGAGTGTTTGGAATTTGAGGATGCGGTCTTAATTCTGTCATTCGTATTGTCTAGATAGTCCAACAGTCGAGGAATCATTGTTCGAGCCTTATCATTTGGTTTTGGCAGTCCTTCAGGGATCAGTTTATAGTAAAATCAAAGCGCATAGGGCTCCTGCTTCTTAGACACGTATTTAGAATACTGTTTTGGAGTGTGTGCAATACCTCATTTTACGTTGAATTACACTTTCATTGTGCCTTTGCTTCTATGAGCTACCTCTTTGAGTTCGAAATAGATACGGGGATTGGTCACTCGATTGTTTTTATACAAGCTGTGTCCAAATTCGTTGCCTATGTGTATCTTCTTGTTGGATTCTCTCGTAGAATCCTTATCTGTCGTTTTTGCTTTGTTCAGGTAGTGCTGAGTAAACGTCAGGTGTGCCAGAGTCTTTTGAAGGGCGATAGAAGGTAGGAATTATGGAAGAAATGGAAGACTCGCGGTTAGAAATGGTGCCACTTAAAACGGCAGACACCCTGGATGCGAACCTTCGGGAATCAAGTGCATTGATAGCGCTTGCCGAGCCCGATGAGCTCGATAGCGCAGAACGTGGGATGGCTTATCCAGTTGAACGTGTGGAACCTGGATCTACTAACTTGATGCCGGATTCAAGACCTGCAGAGAAGACAGACAATGTTGGCTTCCGAGATGGCACTGTGGTGATGAAAGAGTTAGTATCTCGGGATCTAGCAAGGGTACAGAATGACTTAGCCTCAAGAGAATCCTTTCCATCGGGGGAGTCTCGAGCCTCGTTCATGCAAAATGATTTCTCGGGAAGAGGTGGTGGATTAATATCAGATGAAGATTTTGAACGAGAATTCGGTGCCTCAGCTTCAGGAGGCTCTGGACAGTCCACACCCAAGAGAAGGAACGGATCCAGTCGTAGATCGACTGGAAACTCTCGGTTGGAAAATGGTGTGGGAGCCGAGGTCTTGCGAGGAAGTATCATCGATGCTTTGCGAGCTAATGCTAATGTTTCTCCCCGAAGTAGAAACAGCAGTATCAATGGTCGAGACATCGACATTCCTTTTGCTACTGACGAAGGACTGGCGGAAGCTGGACTCCGCCCTTCACCATCGCGTGATCCTGTAGTTGGGACTATCTTCAAGACCTTATTTTATATCTGCCTGTGGTACGCCTTTAGCATGTGTCTTACTCTGTAAGTTCCAGTCTCATCCTCAACTCAGTTTCTCCGATTGTACATATTTCGCATCGATATTCTTAGCATGTCATGAGTTCACGTGTGATTCTTTGTTATCAATCAGGTACAACAAGTTTCTGCTAGGAGAGGACTTTGGAAAATTTCCAGCTCCTCTGTTGATGAACACCATCCATTTCTCCATGCAAGCCATCATATCATCTATCCTTGTACGATTCTCCTGGTGCGGGACAAATCCAAGTCAGATCCGCATGACTTGGAAAGATTATTTCCGTAGAGGTATTGATGTCCGTCTCCTCTTGCTACATTCACGCTGTAGATACTATTACGTAGGACCTTCCAAAGCGTCAACTGTGTGACATATTCTTGAATTTTGAGTTACTCACAACTGCCCTACCAGTCTTTTGCATTTAGTCACAACATGTCCCTCATAAATCTTTTGACAAGTAACTTGAAAGTCAGTAAAAAGTGGGTCTAGTTATGAAATCCATCAGACGTGATTGATCTTTGTGTCCTCTGGACAGGTGGTCTGTAGTTCGGTCCGAATTCTGCATAACGTGTTTCTGGAACATCGTGACACAAGAATTTGAACAATCACTTGTCAATCATACCTTGCTAGACCTCAGAATCATGGATTGCCGTTTAATTATCTGGGTCACTTGGAATGGCGACAGTGGTTCCGACGGCTGTTTCAACAGCGCTGGATATCGACCTTAGCAACATCTCTCTTGTATTTATTACTGTTTCATTTTCTACTATGGTAAGTAACTCTGTCTGCATTGAATTTCAAACATGGTCTGTAGTTTACCTGAACATTCATGTAATTTATTCAGAAAACGGAGGGACTTTTACAATTTGTTCCAGATTTCAAGTCAGAGGAAGGTTCAGTAGCTAGTGCAATGCTGTACGTTTTGTGAACAATCATCTTGGTGGGCTTGTAGGTCAAATCTGGAGCTCCTATATTCCTCCTTCTTTTTGCGTTTGTTTTCAAGTAAGTATGAGATTTTCCCCTGAATTAGGCGCTCTACTAAAGTACCGAGGTTTTAGTTAACACCTTTATAATGTTCTTCTTGGTATCCAATGACCGGTTTCTTTATTCTTGATAGGTCATGTAAATTGTGGTCCTGCTAATGCTTCTGTGCTTGTGCTTCTTAGTGTGTTATACAAGAGATAAGACCTCTTAGAATCGTTTTTCACGCACTATTTACTCTCTGGCAGATTGGAAGTGCCAAGCTACAAGCTCCTGGGCATCATTTTAGTAATTTCCTGTGGGGTCATGCTCACTGGTATGGCTTTTGCCCACCTCCGTAATGCTTTGAAATGGTCAACTTTGTCTCAATGATTGTCCTTAAATTGTCTTGAATGAGGTCTAAGTTTGATGATGTGTACATAATATCCCCCCGTAGTCTTCTGCCGTCCTGTTGGTGTTCTTGAACGGTTGTTTGTGTGTACCATTCTTTTGATTCTTTTTGGAAGTTACAAACGATTGCGTATGCTGAAGCTTAACTTTCTGTATATCTGACATACGAATTGTCAAATGCAGTTGCAAAGGAGACAGAATTTGAAGTTCGTGGTTTCGTTCTTGTGTTGTTAGCAACCATTATGTCGGGTCTTCGATGGACCTTGACACAGCTTCTCTTGCAGGTACCTCACCTCAGTCCGTATAGTCTTTCCGAAAAAATTGCCCGTGTCGTTGGCTTTTATATCAAAACTGAACATTTCAAGCGGAGAGGTCAAAAGCTATCGTGTCGATTCTGCTGTGATGTCGCTTTTCTGATGAGTTTCGTGGTCGATGTGGCAATTGGTTCTGCATCTGAATGTGGAATTCACCGCTAAACGAATACAGAAAGAAGAGTTTGGTATGTGTTCTTTGCCCTTCACTTAATTCATTAAGTCTTTCCAAACCTGGCGTAATTCGATTTTTATTTCTTTGATTAGCTTCGAGAGTATCATCGAAGTTCTGGAAGCAAGCATGTTGGTTGAGGTGTCACATCTGAGCTGACAGAATGGCCGTGGTTTCGTTTTTGATTCAGGATTGAGCAACCCGTTTGCAGCAATGAGTTATCTCACGCCCGTTATGGCTTGTATCACTCTCATTATCTCATTGTTCATAGAGCCATGGCACCACCTGGGTGAGACGACTTACTTTGATACCTCACGCCACATATTTGAAAGCTGTGCGTTGATGCTGCTTGGTGGCGCACTCGCGTTTTTCATGGTAACTTTCTTACGTTATGCTTCAGGATTTTCCTTCGGCTGTATGCATAATTTTTCAGTCGATGGTTTCGAGGTTCTTAAAGTCTACTTAAAGATTGCGGCCTCTTAAGTAGAAATAGTTCGCATATCTTTCTTACACCGGTGGTTGTATTTTCATCAGATTTTTGTTAATTTCGAAAGAACTGAAGTGTTCTTGAATTGTTGCAGGTGATGGCGGAGTACTTTCTCATTGCTGAGACAAGTGCAGTGACTTTGACCATCGCTGGTGTCGTTAAGGAGGTTGTAACTATCGTGGTAAGTAGAACTCAAATCTGCACGTATTGGGTAGTTAAATTGAAAGTGAATCATTTGGTGGATGTGAAAGAACCCATTCCAGTTTCTTCTCATGAATTATGATGTCGTCTCTTATCACTTGGATATGGGCATACTTATACTTTATTTCTCTACCTTCGGCGTGTCATTGATTCTGTGGCCAACATGCAGGGAGCTGTCTTCATCTTCCACGACGAGTTCACGTGGTTGAAGGGTGTGGGTTTGGTTGTCATCTTCATTGGTGTCGGCTTGTTCAATTGGTTCAAGTAAGTTCCCTTCCCGTCATCCCGGATCTGTCAAATCCTGTTGATGTTAACTTTTATCTAAGAAACGCCCTTCGATGCAAATGAGTTATGACTTACACTCTTCACTTTATTTAGTGTATCATTTACTCTTAACCATGTAGTAGTTTTGGATGGATCGGGAATAACGTTGAGTACCAATTTTTTATACTGGTCAGAGAACCTACTGGTCACAAACACCCTAAAGAATGTGGCCAGAAAGGTGTGAAACAACCCAAAGAACGTGACCTACAAAATGGGGTGGACTTGGAAAAAATCGACTGATGTTCTTTGTAGGCTACAACCCATATCACTGAATCGTGAGTAAAGCAATCTGGGCCCTCCCTTGAAACGTATCGTCACCACTCCACCGGGATTGACGTCAGTCACCGGTGGCCGAGCTGCTGTCTGCTTGCACTCGAAACAATTGCACTCAGCACTGAGTGATTGTTTGTCTCGGTCCTACTACGGAGGACAGTGTTTGATGCATACTTTCATTAGTGTATCGAACACTATTGAAAGTATCTTGTTTTGGCACTAAAGAATGTAGTTGAGACGTTGTATTAAGCATGTATTACTTGTGCAGGTACCAGAAGCTGGTCGAAGGCCGTTTGGGTAACACTCCACCTCAACACGATGGAACCCGAAGCCCTGGCAAATATGTTATTATTAACGATGAAGCAGATGGAGTTTCCGAACATGGAGATGACGGGGATCATGTGTTGTAGGGGCGCAGTTCTAGTCCAATTCTTGGTTAGTCCTCGAGATTTATTTCACCATCTAGCCAATACATTCTTTCCTGGTCAATTTTGGTAATAATTTGTGAATGAATTGCTATAGTAAGCAAAGGCAACGCAAAGCAGCAGAGGGTCCCTGAGTCCGTTATTGAGGAAGAACGCCGGTGTTGCTCACACAAGGGGTCTTTATGTGGCCGAGTTGGTAGAATGATTCATAGTCGACGCTCAGCAACTTGAGTCCAGTTACAGTCAATTGAGGCCCGTTTATCAACAGCAGCAGCAGCGTTGAACCACAATTGTACATGAACCTTTTCCTAGGTGCCAGAAGGTTCGTTATATAGCCCTAGCAACTGAGAGTCCAGTTCTCTTGCCTTGTAATTTGTACCCATCATTTATTGCTGCCATTCTACCTCCTCAATTTCGAACCCTAAAACTTCGTACGCAGGAGAGCACCCTTGATCTGTGAGCACCTTACTCCACTCGCACCAGTGACCGAAATATACCGAGTTCTGTGAAGTCATTAACTTCAACCAATGACGGATCCATGACGATTTTTTTGTCTCCCGGAAGCAATGGTTAACTCTAAGCCATGGTACCAAGAATTTTCTAGACTATTCTACGCTCAATAAGCTTACATGCAGCTTTATCAGAAATTCAGGTACATCCATCTACAGTAACCCATCTTTGACCCTATTTAGTTGTTACTGGCAAGGAATGGTATTACTGGGAGAAAATGGTTCAGCTACTGAGAGGCGACCGACATCACCGGTGCACCCAACGCTCCTTCGAGGAAGCTCAATGAGCGACTGAGATAATGCATGGAATCATTCAAGGTAACACCACCAATTGTCGGCGCTCAGCATTTGTCCTTTCACACGCCCCAACCGTACCTGATCGAACGGCAGGTTTCACTCACCCCAGAACAACCCTGTCCAGGGGATACGGTGGCTGACCACAGATTCGATCCAGGAGTAACCCACTTGCCTGTTGCTACCGCGCTCCTTCCTCACACTTTCCCTCCTCAACTTTGCACTCCTCGGCTCATACATAAGCCCTGGCTCTTCATAGCCCTCCATCATTGCATCCTTCACTCACTTCAGTCTTCGCTTCCAATCCCCTCCTGCGCAGTCATTCCATCACTTGAACAGCAGCAACCTCGCTCTTTCAGTATATTGATAGTCACCATGATGAAGAGGCTGAGTTTCAAGAAGCTGGGCTCTCGCCGAAGCGCCACGCCGGTGGACGAATCCCCAGTGGTGAAAGAGCTGACGGCCACTTTCAGGGTGTTCGATCAGGACGGCGACGGCAAGATCTCCAAGAGCGAGCTGGCCACAGTGCTGCGCTCGCTCGGGGACGACATGAGCGACGACGAGCTGCACGAGGTGATCAGCAAAGTGGACGGCGACGGTGATGGGTTCATTGATCTGGACGAGTTCATTCGCTTCCATCGGGCTCCCAGCAGCAGCAGCAGCAGCAGCCCAGTGGTGGAGGAGTCGGTGGCGTTGCGAGCGGCGTTCGACGTGTTCGATGTGGACAAGAACGGGTTCATCAGTGCGGAGGAGCTGCAGACGGTGATGCGCAGTCTGGGTGACAAGAAGACGTCGCTGGCGGAGTGTCGGCACATGATCAAGTGCGTGGACAAAGATGGCGACAACATGGTTGACTTCATGGAGTTTCAATGCCTCATGTCGTCCACCCCATTTGTATGCTAACAAGAATCCTTCGACGGCATGGTAATCTGTTAGAAGGTGCACATGGCCCCTGCAAGTGGTGGCCAGCGTGAAGCAAGGGAATAGATGCAGCGGAGACAAAGTTGAAGCTGGTAGGTAGGAGTGTAGGACACACATAGTTGAAGCCTGATGAGGGGATCATTATCCCCAGACAGGCATTGTACAATAGCACCATCTGCTCATGGAAATTACTTCAATCGGAAGCTGCATTTGCTAATGGATTAGGCAAGCTCAGTTATTCCAATGGATAGTCTATTCCAAGCATTGGAAGATTTGGTCACCAATGATGATTGAGACTCCTTGATGTTTGTTCTTACAAGAGAGATGGATATGTTGAGAAATTGATTTGTTGATACGTCTAGAACTTGTTCATGAAGCCTACTGGGTTCTTCACATAAATCAAAGTACACACCTTAATTGTAGAAGCTATGACAAAAACATCTCAAGAATGTTACACTATATATTTTATTTTCAGAAGACTCCAAACACACTCTTCATTTGGGTGAGCATTTTATTTTGTCAGAGCCTCCAAACAAGGCAAAGTTTTTCTCATGAGCATTTTTGAGGCTATTGTATGGATTTACGAGCTTCAAGTATAGGCATTCCATGGGTGGCCCCTTGAAGTACCCACCATCAAATTTTTGAAACATTGGCAAAGAGAATGAGCATCACCTAGGAATCACTCTCAAACCCCAATTTTCTTAATTAAAGAAGGTCTCTCATACCCCAATTTTCTTAATTAAAGAAGGTTTTTCTTATGTCGCTTGTGTTACTTACTTCAGTTACTTATGTCGCTAATAGTCACTTTTTACTTCACAATGTGTTGAAGTGCAAGTCAAACATAGTGTCTCTTGACATGACTAATTACATCAAACTTGCCCAAATAATTGTCACATTTTCCCTTGTTTTTAATAAAGTGTTGTGTATTTGCGTAGCTCCACCCATTACAAACCTCCAATAATTGTATAATAATGAAGAGATGAATGGTAGGGAGGTATAGTGTTTATTAGATGTTTGATGGGACACTCATTTCTCCCTTAGTATGAAATCATGGTTGAGGTCCATTTTCCATAGTTCTTCGAGATCTCCAATTTCCATAAATTATTGAATGTCTTAGCATAAATGTGAAAAATTAGAAAATTATGAAACTTCTCATATTAGTACTCTAAAAAATCCCACATTTACATTTTTACAAATCATTTTGTGATAAATCTACAAATGAATCAATGACTTACTCAACTTGGGAAAGTTAAAGATGCTATCCTTTATTCTTCTTGAACCTTGAAGGGGTTATCTCTCAAGAAGACTTTTGTAAAATTTTAAGTAAACCCTTATACGTTCGACGCAACCCAAGAGGCTTTTCTCCAATAGAATCTAGCATACTAATATGAGAAGTTTCACAATTTTCAGCTCTCACTGTACTCAACTTCTCACTTATATTTTGATGTAAATCTGGTCACCTTCTCATGATGCATTCAAAAAGTGTAACTATACAATTCAGATCACAATTTGTATGAGTGAACTTGTGCTTTGAAAGAATTGGGGTAGGTAGGTTGGAATTGTACATGACCTTGTAGGAGGTTGCAAGCTCATCATTGATTGGTTCATTCATGATGCCCAAGTTCAAAAATGCTGTGATCCAATTCTGGGTTGCCCGTTTCAGACCCCATGGGCGTTTAACCCTTAAATGCCTGAGGTGACCCGAGGGGTCATATTCCAATAGAATCTCCTCTGTAGCTCTCAATGTACTCAACTTTTCACTTATATTTTGATGTCAAACTGGTCACCTTCTTCTGATGCATTCAAAAAGTGAAATTTTAGAATTCAAATCACAATTTGTATGAGTAATTTTGTGCTTTGAAAGGATTGTGGTAGGTAGGTTGGGCTTGTACAATACTTGTAGGAGGTTGCAAGCTCATCATTGATTGGATCATTCATGATGCCCAAGTTCAAAAAGTGCACTATTCATGATGCCCGAGTCCAAAAGATGCTGTGATCCAATATTGAGCTGCCCAAATCTGTATAGCCTGACGTTTAAGGGTTAAGGACATAAACAACTTTCATGACTGGCTCTAAGGTAAAGGGACCCATTCCCGACCGGGGACCCATAACTGATCAAGCCCAATTCCTAGATTTTGAAAGAACAGATGTACCTCATTTGTATATTTGAGCATTTGATCGACTTTAGGTTCCAAGCAACTTTTCACTTTAAACAATAATACCTATTTGAATAATGCAAATAAAATCACAAAACGTTTTGCATTCAACAAGAACCTTATGTTTGCACACATGAAAAACTCTAAAAAAAAAATATACCTTAATAAGTTAATATCATATGCTAAAATCCTTAAGTGGTCGGTTATAGGTGCCTCTACCTTACATCCACGCTGAATTGAGTTCAGTGAGCCGTTGAGCTCGCCCTGTCCCCTGACCTCCCTTCTTGGAAGCTCACCGATCGACCTTACCGTGGCCCCATCGGACAACCAGCTTGGAATCAGGCATCCTTGTTTTAGGCATGGTGTACTCATCCATCCATTGTCGGCACTTGCCCATTGTCCTCTCCAGAATCCAGATTCACGCGCCCCTTATCGTATCTGCTGATCGATCTGCTCGACAGGAATCCAGGATCCACTCACCCTAGACAACCCTCAATCATTCTCAGAAGATGGGCTCGCTGGCCACAGATTCGATACAGGAGTCACCCACTTGGGCTACTCGGTTCCTTCCATCCTTTGCACATTCCCCCCGCTCCTGCGCTCATATGTAAGCCCTGCTCTTCTCACCGTTCCATTATTGCATCCTTCACTCACTTCAGTCTTCTCTCCTGCGCAATTGTTCCGTCTCTTGAACAACAGCAACCTCGCTCTTTCAGTATATTGATAGTCACCATGATGAAGAGGTTGAGTTTCAAGAAGCTGGGCTCTCGCCGAAGCGTCAGCCGTGACGCCACCCCGGTGGACGAATCCCCAGTGGTGAAAGAGCTGACGGCCACTTTCAGGGTGTTCGATCAGGACGGCGACGGCAAGATCTCCAAGGGCGAGCTGGCCACAGTGCTGCGCTCGCTCGGGGACGACATGAGCGACGACGAGCTGCACGAGGTGATCAGCAAAGTGGACGGCGACGGTGATGGGTTCATTGATCTGGACGAGTTCATTCGCTTCCATCGGGCTCCCAGCAGCAGCAGTAGCCCCGTGGTGGAGGAGTCGGTGGCGTTGCGAGCGGCGTTCGACGTGTTCGATGTGGACAAGAACGGGTTCATCAGTGCGGAGGAGCTGCAGACGGTGATGCGCAGTCTGGGTGACAAGAAGACGTCGCTGGCGGAGTGTCGGCACATGATCAAGTGCGTGGACAAAGATGGCGACAACATGGTTGATTTCATGGAGTTTCAATGCCTGATGTCGTCGACGGCAATTGTTTGCTAACCAGAATCCTCCGATGGCATGTGAAGCTGTTAGATTGTGCACATGGCCCGTGCAAGTGGCGGCCAGTGTGAAGCAAGAATAGAATTACGATGCAGCGGAGACAAAGTTGAAGCTGGTAGGTAGGACACACATAGTTGAAGCCTGATGAGGGGATCATTATCCCCAGACGGGCATTGTACTGTACAATAGCAAGCTACATTTGCTAATGGATTGACAAACTCTCAAAAGCATTGATCTTGTGGAATGACTTTCCAGAATTTGGATTTCGCAAACTTTGAGTTTGGCGAGTTTCGTTCCAATTTTTGAGGCATTCAAAGATGAACTAGTTCCTGGCATCTGTTGCTCTGTCTTTATTGGCCAAAATCTTAAGTAAATAGATCGAAACTTCGGTCCCTTCTAATGGGCTGGCGTGAGTGAAGTGGCGTGAATGAATGTTCGTTCGTAATGCTGATATGCCGATGCCAACTAGATAAGGGGAAATTAGGATAATACGATGCCTTTTGAGGGTGGACATTGTATCCACGCTAGTTTCTAGCTAATTACTAGTGCCTTGAAAATACTTGACATAGTAGCCCCAAAGGGCTTTGAGGTACCCATACAACAAAGTCCAAGGACCCCACACCATAATTGGGTGGATTGTAGTCGTGGGTACCTGGCCAGCATAGGAAATTGAACCCATGACCTTCTCATTGGGGACCATGAGCCCCAACCACCAAGCCAAGGCCTATGGTGCCTGAATTTATGCACATTTGACTAGAGCTCACAACCAACTTCTATTCCTTCCTCCCCACTCACTCTCATGTTTTGAATGCATAAAATTTGTAGGTTATTTTCATCTTGTGAACAAACTGTAGGTAGGTAAGTTGTTGAAATAGATTTGAGCACTTGTTGTAATGTATTGACATTGGATATTGGTTTATACACATCACTAAATACTCGGCAATTCAAAGTAAGTCGAAAGGCAAGTTTCTTCTATCAATTATATCATTCCTCAATTGCAATCTCTATTTATCTAGTTAGGTAGCTCAAGACTTGGGTTTGTGTCATCAATTGTTTGTATTCTTAATTAGAAATGCTTAGAAATGCGTTCCACATTTTTATGTAGGCTAGATGTATGTTTTCTCTATGGAATTGTTAGCATATAATCTTTCAGAGCCTCTGACATGAAATCTGTAGGTTATCTTGTCAACCTTAATGCTTCAGTAGTCAACTAATGATGATGTAGATTTAGCAACAAAAAGAAGCAATCCTCCGAAGTGTTTGTTCAAAATTGCAAGTGATTTGAATTGCATGTTCAAACAAGAAGTAAGTAGTTAAGCATATCGATAGAAAAAGGTAATGGATCATGTTTTAAGATGATAGCAAGATAGGAAGTGATATGTGAGCAAGTCCTGAATGATCTTATATTTATTTGTCGAAAGTTGTGGTTTTTGTTGTGCACTTCCTCCTCAATGGCTTGAATCGACTAATTGTTGCATGGATACTATGAAGAGCTTCTTAATCTCCATGGTTGATTCTCTGTTGACTAATAATTAAGAGTGCGTGAACATGCATAACAATGAAAAACTTGATCAAAGTTGTTGAGCTAAAAATTGTGTGTAATGTTGATTAATTCATGAAAAAAGAATGTAAATGATTGTTTGGAAAGCTCTTAGGTATTTTTATGGTGGAAATAAATGTTTTACTGCATATGATTAAGAGTTATAAAATTGATACAACGTCAATGAGTGATAAGAACAACTCCACCTTTTTATTGCTGAATGTGACATATGTAGTCATACTTAAAAAGTATGGAAAAATATGTGTTGCAGAAATTAGTTTGTAACTTGCAATGTATAATGTCTCATGAGTTAAAGTTTTGTTCACGTGACTCATAAGGCTACAACAAGTCTATATGGTTTTGTATGATTGAGTTCTAAATTGATTACTTTTTCCCTTATCGACAACATTTTTTTTGAAAACCTGTTTTTAGCCAAGGAAGTATAGGGTTAATCAAGATGGTTCATTTTACTTCATTTAAATGGCTTTTTGTTGGGTTGACTTCAAAGTTAATAATTAAAAAGTTATTTGACAAGTGGCATCTATGTACAATGACTTTCTTTTCGTTAGTACTTGCAAGCTTTCATCATTTTTGGTTAATTGCTCCACATGTCACTTCTTGCATTGCATTCTTCATTTTCTTAGATTGTGTTGTGACTTGCCCTTCCTTGAATGCTTTGTATGTATCTGTAGATGTGATTTGTATATGATTCAATATGATTCAAATTTTGATAACAAGTTGATGGTTAGTATCTTCCTAGGCATGTAGTCTTTTATTAAATTTCATAGCATTCACTTTGAAATTGTTGTCGAGTTGAAGAGTCTAAATTTTTTTCATCTATTTATACATCTTCATGTATTTATATGATAACACATGGTATAAAAGTTCTTCATTTTGAGGATGATGCAACTTGAAGTGAACACTACGACATGAGGCAAATACTACGGCGTAAGGTGAATGCTGCTGCACTTCAAGAGACACATTTGTTTGGAAGATGCTTTAAAGATTATTAAATGTGAAATATACACTTTCTTTGCAGCCCGCATTTGAACAACCCATGTATAATTATATTATACCATATATACCATGCTCTATCTGTAGGAGCATGTTTTTATTGTCTCAAACCTTATTCACATTCCATGTGTACTTCCTCAAAGTGAATAGTATAATTTTAAACAATTGTCATTGTAAGTTGATGGCAACTACTCTTTTGAAGTTTTATAAATCCACCTTCAGTTATTTGAAGTTTAAGAAAGTCTAAAGTGGAAAGGATGTAATACGGAGGAATGTGTACGCTCGAGCTTCTTGTTATCAACTTCATGTATTAAACTCTTCAAAAAAGTACCTCTTGTTATATTTAGGTTATTTTGATTAGGCCATCCACATGTATTTAGGATATTTAGGATTTTATAATTTGAAATCAATCATGATGTATAAGCTTGTTGGTTTATTAAACTCGAGATATTGGTGGCATTGGATAATGTGAGCACATATTTATTGCACTTGTTGCGGTGCTATCTAATTGCAATGTTTAAAATGTAATTTTAAATTTGTGAAATTGGTCACAATAGCAAAACAAAAGCTTTTCATGTGTAGCAACTCTTAAATCTAACTTATTTTGTTCAAACAATATACAAATCTGTATATCACAAGGTTTGTATAGCAAAGTGCTATGTATTGTTAAAAGTTTGTAGTAGTGTTTATTTAGTAGATAACAAGATCATGTCTGAGGCGTCTCGAGATGGAGGACCCACAGCCACAACTTCACAAAGTGATAAAGATTCAAATATTCTTGTTCAAAGATGTATAAGTTGTGAAGAGAAGCAAGGATTACGAGAAAGAACAAAGACCTTGAAATGGTTACTACAATCTCCAGAGGCTGTATTAGGAGTTGAAGAGGAAGATCCAAAGACTTCATTTATAGTTGAAAGTGGAACTAGCATTTGTAAACATCATTCAATCTTCTTATGAATAATCTATTCCCATATACATCTATGTCTCCTCTTGTTTTAGGTCAAAGAGGCATGTATCACTTGTGATACTTGATGTTCTCTGAAAAAATCATGCATTATATATTCAATATTCATACATGCATTCAAAATCAATAAAATTGGAATTACTTACCTAAGCAAGAATGTTATATTCAGCTCATAATTTGAAGTTTATGGTGTAGCAAAAGAAAAAAGGCGGAGAAAAAGCATTGGACTTAGCTACGGCTCACTACGAGAGGATGCACGTCCGGGTCCTTTGTGTAAACCTTGTTATGCTAAAGAATCCGCGGGCAAGACAATTCTATACATAGCATTTTGGTATCTTGCATATGCTCTTCAAGAAGCGTAAGTTGAGCCTCTTGCTTATTTTTCAAAAAATTACATACAAAATAATTAATTGCTTCATGTTTATCTTAGTGCATCGCTTATGCACCTTAAATTTTATTTTGGTGAAATAAAATCACAATTGTTACCACTTTTTCAAGCAAGTATATTATAAACTCTTACATCAATTTATTTATGATTTCAAAAAGTTAGTTTCTATCATGATTTTCCAAATATTCATTAACTTGTAAATATATGATAAAGACTACCCTCTAACATATACGATTAGATCATAGCATTTGTTCATTTTATTGATTTCCAAATTCTTTGTAGTTCAAAGTAAAAAGTTTGTAGAAAGTGCAGATACAAGACTTCAAATATTGGAGAAAGGTTGGCCAACTTTCCAGCACCAAGATTGCTCCAAGGTCTATTTTTCATTACACAAGCACTTATAGCAGCATTATTTCGTCTAACAAGATGGGGAAAGAAGCCGTCTCCTATAGCCGGCATTTCATGGAAATCATATATTTTAAGAGGTATATAGTGATACCAATTGTTATGAATTATAGTTGATTGATTGCCTTTTACTATTTGAAATGGCTTTTGTGATATGTGGTGACATGAAATCATTAATATATGACCTTGTAATTTGTCACCAATGTTGAGATTTTGATTCTGATGACTTTGGTTCCTTCATTTGAAATTCAAATTATTTGAATATTTATCAACATCGTCCCATATGAGTTATTCAAGCATAGTAGGGAAAAATATATCATAAGACTAGAATATTTATGAATGTTATTTTCATATTAAATGTCAAGTTTTGAATGATTTTACGTTTTGTGTAGTGATTCCACCTGGCATCGCAAATGCCATAGATATCAATCTTGCTATACCCCATCCAAGCATGCCTGAAAATTGTACCAACTTGGTTAGTTTCACATGGTTTTTCTAGATTGCTCTTTCTCTATGACTACCATAAGTTCAATAACCACTACCCAGTTCTAATGAAACTTATTCTTTAATTATCAATTCATAATTGTTCATATCATGTATATAAGGTCACTAATTAGTGAACTTTATATCAAACTTATCAACCATAATAAAGTAGGAATATTGTACAGATAATCATGCATTTCTAGTTTTCTTGGATTGCAGAGCAAATCAGGATCACCACTTCTTGTGCTCCTCATGACTTACTCATTTAAGTAAGTTCTATGAACTTTTTATTGGGCTTACTATATACCATTAATGATCATGTTTTAGATAAATTACTTGATTAATTATCTGAAATGCAGATTCCATTGTGGATGTCAACAGCTTGGAGACTCCAACTACCAAGTTAACGGCTAGTATAATTTCTTTTACAATAGGCACATTATTGATAGGTGAGCTTGAAGTTAATAAATAATTATGTATTAATCTATATTACTTAGTGAAGATTTCCATGAATAGGTTCCATTTAAACTTTTTTGTATTATGAGATTTTCAAGTTCAATTATGTACACTTGATAAATCTCATAGTAGATATAAATATATAAATATATCTCTCTGACATGTAAACTATGAATTATGTCATGTAATTTTTCTCACAAATCCTTGTGCTAGTTTTCTTTTTCACCATACATTTTACTTAGACCATTTGAATGCTTATAATGCAGTCGGAAAAATATTTGGACAAAAAATGACTCTTTCACTATTTGCTCTTTACCTAAGTTTATCCACGGTGACTGCATTCAGATGGGCAGGGACTCAAATACTTTTGCAGGTATCACTTTATTCACTAAATAAAAGTTCAATATCCGTGCTTTCTATACTTCAAAAAAATATTTCACCTTGCACATAGTAAAAAGTGTATATCTAGAGTATAGATTGAATATAAAAAATCTCTATCTTTTATTGCTTTGTAACCATATACTAATGATTTTGGTGGAATTTGGATGACATTTATACATCCTAAATGGATACACGATTCTTCAATAGAGAGAAATATTGCGTAAGTCTACATCTCACCTTCTCACCTTGTTTATACTTTTTGACACCTCATAAAACAATCTACCTTGCCATCTAGTACAAATTAGTACATTCAATTGGAAATATTAGATAGATCAAACTAGAGACACTCGTGCATACTATTTGGTTCTACACTAAGCACGTGATTAAATTTTTAGCTCAAGAACTAATCAACATTTTTGTTTCATGATTTGTAGATATGTCAACACCATTCTCAACAATGCGCGTAATGAAACCGGTAGCAGCAATTATAACTTTATCAATATCTTTCTTCACAGAATCATGGAGTACTCTTGGCCAAGACCGCTTCCTTAACACAAGGCACGACATCCTCTTGACAACTCTAGTTGCTGCTGGTGGCCTTATTTTGTCTACACTAAAAGTGTGTGCCTCATCCCCTCCTAAATAAGATAGAATCCTTGACAATTTTGTTATTTTGTGGGAAAAGTATTGTTGTACCACGAGATTATTGACAAAAAAATTAATCTGAAATTTGAATGATCAACTAGTAAGATTTTTATGAGTGGAACTAATACTATTATTGCCATTTTGGACCTATGTATATTTGTAAGCATACCATTATAAAGCTTGCAAATTTGGTTGTTTGAGATCAACTAGAATTATCAAATTCGTGTATCTTAGAATATGTTAAACGCAACAACTAAGGAAGTTCAAAGATTTAATTATAGTGTAAATCTAGGGTCAATTACTAAAGTAGGAATGAATTTAAAGACATGAATAATTGGTTTATGCTGCAGTCAATTGCAGAGTTGATGTTGGTGGCGAGGACAAGTGCTTTAACATATATTTTGTTGTTACTCTTGAAAGATGTGCACCACATCTTGGTAAGCCATCCCTCACTAAGTTTTGTAAGAAAATAGTGATTTCTATATACAAAGCATGTAAATTGCTTGCAAAGGTATGACATACTTTCTTAAGTTTTTATTACATAATGTGCAGGAGGAGATGGTGCATGAAGGTTGGGACACTGGTTGGGAAACAGTATTTTTTGAGGTACGATAGTCTTAAAACTTAGTTGATGTAATATTTAAGCTTTTATGGATTTAGTTATGAGTACGTAGCACAAGAGTTGTATTAAACGCATCAAGTAGATGGATGTTCAAGTAGAGGTGCCACATTCATTTGCATCAAGTTGTGTAAGAGGCAGAGTAAATTGTATGCAGAATAGAGGTGCGGGAGGAGGCTCTCAAAAGCAAGAAACTATTGGATTCCGATATTTTGCATTTGGACTCGGCTTCTTTTGTTGGGAGAGGTAGCACTTATTTTCTCTCAATTGAAGGAGTGAGTAGTACTTTATTGAGTTTATTCACATTTTGCCAATAATTAAATCCCTCCAATACTTATCATTCACAATAGTTATGATATTGATGATTGTAGGTATCAACAATGGAGTGTAAGAGGATTGCGTAGATCTATGCTTATTACAATGACTGAGGTGCAAAAGAGGAACAATCAATTACACATTCAATGAGTAGATTTAAATTTTGATTATGACCACAATCTCCAATTGTACTTGGTAAGTTACTTTGGCAATGTTGTGTTATGAAGGAGCTTTCTTTATGCATTCCAGCAGGATTTTATTCTAAAAATAGTTATATTTTATTTTTTAGTATATATTTATTTCGTTAACTTAACTTTTAAACTACTCTTACACAACTTGCATACCCAAAGAAAGGTCACTAATACGGCCATGCTCATTGCATATGCACTGCACAATTATTGAATAAAATCACCTCTATTTCCAAAATGTTAATCCTCAGATCAAATATGTTTTGTTATCGTATTTGGGAAGAACTAATTACACGTTGTTCATCCAGATAAGAGTCACTAAAACAACAACAATCTTGTATAATTCTAAAAAGGAAAAAAAGTTACATAGAGTTCAAGGAGGAAAAAAGTCGCGCCGCTGCCGGGGATCGAACCCGGGTCACCCGCGTGACAGGCGGGAATACTTACCACTATACTACAACGACTGTTGCGAATTGATGACTACGAAGGTGAAAGATGCAATTATATAGAAAATCTAAGCTTGCGGGAATGCTGAGCACAACACTACCACAGAAATTGAAACCGGAATGGTCGTCAGTCCTACGCAATCTCTGAGCAAAGCAGGAGCTACTGCAGTTCCCAGTTCATTTATCAGTTCATTTTTCATGATTATCAAGGCGCAAATGATTCATAGCTACGAAAATCCAGCTGAGCCAAAAGACGAATATCCAAACGGAAGATTTAGAAAGTGAAGTATTTGATAGATTACAATCTGAGCCATACGATGGAGCAAAACTTACTAGAATTAATCACAGAGTGGTTTGTTGAACGGGTGAGAGATGCCAGTCGAACGGCAAGCCCACAGGATGAACCCTAGTTTCATGATCCTCTAAACTACGAATATTACTAGTCATATGAGTACCCCATGAGTATTGCACACATCCCCACACCACAATGGAGATTCCTATGATACTGATGAACAAGCCAGCCGTAACAGGCGAGTAGCTAAACTTGATCCACCCGATGGGCACCAAACTCACCAGAAACGACAACACTCCAAGAGCAAACGATTGAAATGAGCGTCGCCAGTCCGTCTCGCACCGAATGCGCCAAAAGGCTTCGAAGGTTCGCCTTGGGCAAGGTGGTTTCAGAGCTGGAGTCTCTTTGTGACTCCGGATGAACGCCTTGCACCTGAACATGAAATCCTCTTCCGCCTCCTCGTTCACATACAGCTTCCCGTTCTTAAGAATGCTGCCGAGAATGAGCGTGCATGTCACCATTGAGATTGTCATGAGACCCACCACTAGAGCGGTTAAGACGCCGTAGAATGCAATCCATGCTATTCCCACCGTGTCTGCGTCGAACCCGAACTGGGTTAGTGTCACCACTGCGAAACCTGCGAACAGTGCTGCTAGGGATGACACTGCTTTCAGTTGCTCGGATTTCTCCTCTACGTCCCTCCGATTCTTTTCTACGAATCTGCATACACACCCCGACAGGACAGGTGGTGAGATTCCGTTTCACATGGACCAGAAAAACCGGAACTGAAAAGAAAACAGGCCTGAAATGAAGACAAGAATTTCATTTACCTCGTCCAGAGATATCTGGCATTATCCACATGCCGCTGCTCAACATCTTCCTCACGCCACCTGCATGCATGCTTCAAAGTTCAGGGACAAGCCTCACATTCTTAATGAGGCTGAAGACACTAAAGCAGATGTCAGATTATGGCTTTAAGACTACGGAAATAAGTCTTAGCTGGGAACTAGCACAAACTTGGGATACTCGTCGTAAATCATATCTCAATTCTACTCCTACATTTTTGAGGTTTGCAGCTAGAATCGCATCTGAGAGTTATAAGTCCTACTATAATTCGGCAATATGAGGTTGTAAGAATCCAACGCAAGTTGCCGACACACAAGTGAGAAATTTCAGTGGCACTTTGTGACTCCAGAGTATAGATGAGAATCACTTGCTTAGAAAAATTGCACGGGTCACCCTGGATTAGGGTGGGAGAAATTATTTTACCATATTGGTGAAGACTCATACTACAAAGCATACTACAAAGCTAGGAAGGTCTTGAGCCCGAAAGAGCGGAGAAGGGAGGAGAAAGATTAGCAGCACCTGAGCTCTGTGTCTCGCATATCTTTCTCTTGCTCCCGCCATCCTTTTTCTTCTCGCCTGTAATCGAGATCCTCACGTCGCCACGATCGGTCTTCGTCCCGCCACGAGCGATCCTCCTCTCGCCACTTGCTCGACATCCCCGTGTCGAAAGCGGTGAAGAGGACCTGCATCGCGTCCATGGCCGAGGACCCCATCGTGCTCCAATTCGGCTACCCCACTGGTGGAATGATACCAACAAGCTAGACTACCAACCTCTCCGGAGAAACCATCGCACCGAACGGCATGCTCACCCGAAACAGGCTAGATTCTTCACCATAGCAACAAATTCGAAACTCGAAGTTCAGTCTCCAGAATCAAGAAATTACGCGCCATCTCGAAACATTCAAATTGTAAATCTAACCATAGCAATCGCAAGCGCCATGGCTAGCGGAACCCTAATCGCCATTGAGCAAGATGATCACCGACTCAAAGCTCAAGTCCCGGGGACAGGTGGCCAAGTGCCCAGGTTGAATTCCTTATTTTAGCATCATTTTAGACCAGTGTTGCGAGGATATCATCCATCCAAGGATAACAACAATCTGTACATTCTGGATGAAAAGGAGACTTCATCCTAAGATCATGGATATGTAAAAAGATTCATGGAAAACAAAATTGGATTATACATAATTGGCTTGCAATGGTAATACATGGCTTCTATATAAAAAAAATAAAAATCAAAAGCTGCCTTTGCTAGAATGCATGGTATTAATTCATACTTCAAAATCTAAGAGTTAATATTTTTTTGTCACTTTTCTAGCATTGCCAACCAAAGCTATTCACACTAAACGAAAGTAGTGTCCGAAGTGTAGTAGTTTAGCGTGAATTTTTGGGATTTAGTAAAGTGACCTTTATATTACAAGCATTGGTCATATCACGAACATGAGCCCAGAACGTGTAAGTTATCCTTCGAGTGTAATGTAGACGTTAACCACGTTAACCATGCATAAGAAAGTTACCTAAGGTGAGTTAATTGGGGGCTTTATTGACTTGTCACATAAGTATTTTTTGTGTTATTCATACCACGTCACAGCTGAGGTGGACAAGTATCCGTCCTTCTCATAGATAAAAAATGTGTCTACGTGGCATATAACATCATGCAAAATGTGTACCACACGTTCACTAAAACACACATGAACATGAGTGAATGGAGCATGACCATAGATTTGTACACTTTACTATCTCCATTAAGAGGTGGGCTACAACATGGAGAATTCTAAATTGCATTTACATTAATGCCAATACAATGGTCTGGCATTCAAATTCGTAATACATGTACATGTAAACGGCGGTATGCTCCAACTTTCTAACAAACTCTCCTCATCCACTTCTTCAAAATGAGATCAACATGTAGAGAAAGCGAACGGTGTTTACATCCCTATAGTCTAAGGCTAGATTCCTCTTCATCTGCACAATCTACGTGAGCAAGCAAACGGTAAGGTTTAGAAAATGTTAGAATTTTATATTTAGAATAAATGGTGTATCAAATCTTTTCATGTTAAGTTGTAGCATCAGATGTCTCTCACCCGTTTAAGTTGTAGTTTCAACCACCTTCCCCTCAACAGAAAGTCATTGTAAACCCTAACTAGCAATTATCCAAGCGGTACCTAAAAATAACACAAAATCAAAACATTAGCCTACATAGAAACGAGAAGAGCACCTTGATTTATGGGAATCATCGTTACTGACCCTAAGGAAATACAGCTAATGCAGTTACTTGCATACATGCGGGTGTGTCAAATGCTTTATATGAAACTACATGACTTTTATTTGTTAGCCAAACACGTGAACAAGCTTTAATATCAGAAATGATACCTTGGAGCGTCATATCGTAAATCAAAACCATGGAACATTGGAAAACGTCAAGCTGAGTAAAGAGTTTGTTTTTGCTATCAAGTATCTTTTTTTTTGCTCCACTAACAATCTTCACCCCAACTCTAACTTTAGGAATTATTTGATGACTATGGATGTGTAATAGGCCCCTTTAAACGGAGGAACTTTTTGATTCATCTCTTTGCACGATAGTGCTAAGCATTTCTTGAAGGCATATAAGACTTCTGGTGCAATCAACTTCATTCAATTCTTCACTGCATTACATATTACATATTGCTACATATTGTCCAACTACTCACACTTGATTTATCATCAACCCTTGACATCACCTCTTCCATCAATGATTTATGTAGTTTTCTAAACATGCAAACTCCGGCAATAGTGGTCGCTAACTCGCCTAATTGGGTGTTCAACAAGCTTGCGTGTCTCACCAACACAGAATAAACATTCTAGAAATCTAGTTGTTTTGTTATGCAACGTTCTTTTACCTCCCCTAATAGTTTCTTCATCTATTGTTGTCTATTCAACTTCAGCACATGCTGCACCGTCGACGGTTGAATTTGCCATCATAAGGCATCTCCTTTGCTTTGCATGGCCAGAGTCGAGAGCAAGATCATCCAGACGTTTTAATTTTTGAGTTTGATGTCTGTAGCTAAAAGGTTTGTCCACCATTTTCTTTATCTTGTTCCGCAACTTCTTATAGGCGTCTCTGCAAGATGTTAATTCACCATCTAGTGCCAAAATCCACTCTTAGCATTCTTCAGATTCAACCCTTATCATATCATGGTGTGCCACATGCTCCTCCAGCCCTTTGCAAGTCATATCTGAAGTCCTCACGTCAACATCTAAGTGTGGCGGATCTTTTGTGTGTTCTGCTTTAGTATGTGGCATGGTGCTCATTGTGACATTCAATTCATTAGATTCTCCAAGATACAACTCTCTTTACTAGAGACTTCTCATTGAAGTCAGCTTAGGGAATCGTTTATATTCCCTCCGTCTGTATTCCACTATGTTTACTACTTCTGTCAATTTTAACGTGAAAAGATCTCAATCGCTTGTATACCCAAGCATACCATTCTCTCCGTCATACAAATACTCCATATATTTCTTTGTCGTTTGAAATCTTAGTGGTCTTGCACATGGATGGTTTGCTGGATACACTCTACCATCATTTCAAAGGTCACTATTAGTTTCTTTAGCGGCTTTCCACTGCGGAAAGTTGTTGGAACTAGGCTGATATTATAATCTCTTCCCCTTCAAATGAGAGGAACATACTTCACGTGAAACTCGAGGACATAGTAGTTGCCCAAAGTATCTGTGACATCGCTCAATGCCATGATGTAGCACTCTCATCTACGAGGTAATCTCACAAAGTAAGTCAGCGTTGCATTTTTCTCACACTAGTTGGAAAAGTAATCCTGCCAAAACACTTGCGTTTGCAAGCTCACTTTCAATTTTGCGCAGAATTCAACGTCTTCTAGTACGTGACTTTGAAATTGACACTACCTTCTCTACAAGTGGCTATCTCAACCAACAAAGATAATATTTAAGTTGCAAAGAGAGTACCACTTATACTAACGTGCGGCCAATTCACTTAGCAGAAAAACTAGATAAGACTATAGTTTTAGCAAGGTTCATGACACGTGGGCAAACACCTGAACGCTTAAAGTACAAGCAACAACAAGAAAGTACAAGCAACAACAAGGTTGTAGACATTTAAATTTGAACATCTGTCCAACCATGGCGTCGGTTTGCCCAATTCAATTTTTTAAAAAATGGACGGTGCCTAGGCCCCTTCTACAAGGCCTTTTAGAGATCTGAACCAGTCTTTAATGCTTCAAGCCTCTTAGTTTAACCTCTAAAGGCGCGAGGGGTTTGAAGAAAAACTTAGATGTGTTATAAAATATGGATTACATAACCCCTATGTTGTAGCGCTTTAAAGAGAGTATAAAGACCTTCAATCCTAGATTAGATCTATATGGTTAAATTTCCTAAAATAGGAAATATTTGTGTTACAATGAATTAAGAAAACTGGAACTTTGAAAATCAATATAAAATCTACTTTCCATTAGTAGTAATTGGAAATTGGTATGATTGGCTAAAATGACATATAATATGATAAAATGGGAGGAGGCCACCAAAAAACCAATGAGGAACCTTATTAGTTTTTCAAAATAGTAAGTTTCCTCACACTAAGAAAACCTTGTCGTGTTTGTGTTTGAAGGCTTATTGTGAATCCAAATGAGGTTATATAAATTGGATGCCATTCCCAACTCACCAAATTTTTGGAAAATAAAAATTTTAAAAGAATAAAAAACCAAAAAACATCTTATTTTAATTTGGGTACAACTTTTTTAAAAATCCGGGTACAACTCCTAAAAACTTGGGATCAATGATAAAATGGTTGATTGCGCTCTTAGGGGTATAAAGGCACATGGACTTACTAGAAATTGAGGTAAGGATTATCACCAGCAATGACCATGACATCAATAACAAAATGACTAAACCACATATCAAAACTCGATTTCAGTCAATGTCATTGCCTTGAAGTCTTTCTATATTTATATGTATAACCAAAATGTGAAATGTATCAACGCCAATCATCATATTTGATTTTTGTTACCATGTGTATACAATGTTGCATAGAGCATCATATCAAAAGGCAAAAATCTTGTAACATAATGAAGTTCTTAAGATCATATTTGAAGCCCAAAGTTTCTATACAAATCCAAATCCACATTATCATCATATTTTGATCTATTTGGAAATACATCGGACAAACCCCAAAAGAAATGTCCAAAAAGGCTTGAAAACTCAAAGAATCCTTACTTATTACCTCTCTCTTGTGGAGTATGTTGTCTCAAATCTATCCTGAGCAAGGTGTACATGCAAGACTAGGTCGACCAAACACTGTATTCACTCTGCTGTCAAAGTTGCTATGGAGTTGATCTTCTTCTCAAATCTATCCAAGGGGGTTGCAGCAAGATGATTGATACTGTAGAGAACATGGAAATGGTAAACAGTCGGTAGCGGAAAGCAGCTATGGCGAGAGTCGCGGAAGCTTCGAATCGGCCGTGTGCCATCCTCCGGTAGCCACCATCGTCCGAGTGTCCGACGAAGATCGGTCACGCGGCGACGTCCCGATTTAGTCTGCGCTTCCACCATGTAGGCAATGCCAGGCGGAAGAGCTACTCTACACTAGTTCGCGCGGAAGCAGCAGCAGTCTCATCAGATCTAGTGAGCCGATTTTCGGTTTCGTCGATGTGCCGCAGATAGTTCTCTCGGGGATTGGAGATTGGACGGATCTCAGGTTTGGCGCTACTTACCCTTTCGTGCTTCTGTTTTGATCGATGATCAATAGATTAGGTCTTGCGCGTTTTAAAAACTCGGTGTTCTAGTTAGCAAACGAGCTGATTGAAATTATATTGGTGTCTTGATTTTCCGAATTTTTTTAATTGTCTAGCGTTGTTCATCAGCTTTCGGGCGCTGCCGAATCTTGTTAGTGCTGATTGTACTATTTTGCGATTGGAGTCTACGTATGAAGTGTGATTTGTTGAATAGCGGAAGAGGTTAAAATTTGACGGTTTGTCGGTAGAGAAGAAGAAGATTATCCCTGTGACGATCATCGTCGGAGGAGCCGAGATTTGTAAGAATTCTTTTGTAGTTTAGGTTTCCAAGAGTGGGAGTCGAAGGATTTGCATCTGAGATGTAGGCAATGCTAGTGTAGTAGAGAACCTCCGAAGACTCATGTTAGGGTTTGATTCTATCAACTGTTCCATTTAGGGTGATGTCGTAAAGGAAAGTTGGATAACGAGTGTTTGCATATTCTGTAGAACGCAGAGCTAATTTGCGCCTTCCTGCAAGCCAATTGGTAGTGCTCTTCAGTCTCGAGAAATATGGATATACCGGACACTTGAATAGTCTCTCACCAGTCTTGGCCATTGTGGCATTTACGTCGTCGTTTACCCAGAACGTGCTTCTTATTTTGTGCTCGTGTTTGATGGTCATGTCCTTCTCGAGGTCAGGCTTGATTGTAGCTATGGCCTCTTCGTTATGCAATCAGTTTGTTGTTGCCATTGCAGGGCATGCTCTACCAGCTTGATGTCTTCTCATGAGAGATTGCTATAAGAATGCATCTGATATGTGCACTTTTCTCCAGTTGCAGGTGAATCCATTGGCAAAGCCGCTCAGCAGCAACAGAAGTCAAGAGGCAACTCAACAGCCTTGGTCCATGCTGGTCAAATTGTTTACTTTTTTATGAAAGTGAATAGGCAAGTGAGCCAATAATTTGCATTGGCGATTGCGATTTCTACACTTCCTTCGAATAAGGGGCTGGTTGATCAGCCAGGAGCGGTGTTGAATGGTCAAAGTCTGCGATTGTTGTTCTATTAGCTTCTGTGAGTCTTTTAGCGCAATAGGGCGATTGCCATCCCTGGAGTACTCTGACACGGATGACCGGCACAGTGTAGTAGGAAGAATGGCTCAGTCACATAGTGGATTCGAGCGAGGGGATGCCTTACGCAGGGCAAACTCCGAGCGATCTCGGGGGACTGATTACAGCCGCTACCACGAGAGCATTGTTAAAAGTCAGTATCAATTGAAGGAAGAACATGCCATTTTCAGCTGTAAAATCGAGGAGCTTCAGAAGGAGTTGGAGGGCGAATGCAAGCGCTGTCAAGATCTGATTACGAAGCGTGAGGATCAATTTTCGCAAGCGAATGGGAATCTCAATGATGGGATAGAGAAGCTCAAGAAGCAGTTGCGGGAAAGATTGAGTTGCTATGATGCAGAGGTTGCAGCTTACGAGAAAAAAATCCTGCAAGATGAAGAGAGTCTCCATGGTGAGCTCGAGAAGTTTCGGGAAGAATGTCGTCAAAACGAATTCAGGAACCGTAGTATGTTCGACAAATCTCAGGAGAAGTTGCGGGATGAGACCAGTCGCTACGAGGCAGACAACGCAAAGCGTAGAGAACAATTCCTGAAGGTAAAACGCATGGCTGACGCTAAGATCGAGGAACTTCGGAAACAACTCCAGCCAGAGGACGCCAATCTTAACGGCAAAGTTGAGGAGCTGCAGAAAGCGTTTGGGCAATTCCAGAAACAGTACGAAGCAGAAGTAGCGGACCGCAAGAGGGTATACGATCAGACTCTTAAAGATCAGATCGAGGAACTTCGGATACGATCTTCGACTGAACAGGATATTCTCGGTGGTGAAGAAAAAAAGCTTCAGGAGCAGTATGATAAGACTGTTGCAGAGATCGATGTCTATCTTAGTAGTCTGGTCAAGATGCCTCAGAAACTATCCCTGGAAGATAACACAAATGTGACTGTTGAGGCCGAGGAGCTTCAGAAGGACGAGAGCACCATAGCCAGTGGTGAGCCTGTGGACCAATCTCCGAAAGATAGCGCTAACTCTAGTGGTGGACCAGAGGAGCTTGATAGCCCAGCCCGGGATGAGAACGTCGACCTCACTATTGGAGTAGAGAGTCATGAGGCACAACCCCTGGAAAAGAACACCATTGTCACTGATGAGGTCGAGGGACATTCGCGGGAAGATAACATTCATGGTAGTGATGGAACAGTGGAGATCGAAAAGGCAGGCCAGATTGTAAACGCTGAACTTGATCGTGGGATGGAGGAGCCTAAGGAACCATCACGAGGAGAACACGCTGACCTCCATAGTAAGGTTGATGAGGTTGACATTCCATGCAGGGGAGAAAACGCTAATATCGATGATGGGGCTCAGGAGCTTGAGAGTCAGTCCCTGGAAAAGAACCGTGAAGTAGGTGGTTCGATAGAACAGCTCCTGGAACCATCGGAGGCTGAATATCAAAAGTCGCTTTCGGATCTGAAGGAAATTAACCTAAAAGAACAGGACGATATCAAGGATAAGATCGAGGTTTGTCAGAAGCGACTAGGCGAAGTGATTGAAAAATTCAGTTCTGAAATGGAAGAGCTTAAGTTGAACATGAAGAGGAGCTTCCGTGAAGCAGATGCAGAGCATGAGACACAGTTTCAGAGAGGAAAGACCGAAACGGAGAGCGAAATCTTGAAGATTAAGAAACAACAGCAAGAGGATGATGATGTTCGTCGTAGGATTGCGGAGCTTCAAATTCATTTGCAGGATCGGGAGAGTGCTTTCCAAAAAGAGTGTAAGGAGCAATTTATCCGGTTCCAGGAAGAGAAGACTCGTCTTGAATGTGAGATGACGAATATCGAGAAGTCTCTCAAAGTGAATCCTGTGGAGCTCGAGAAACAGTTTCTGAAAGAGATGGGTGTGGATGATAGGATTGAGGAAGTTCGAAATGGACTGCAGGATATCCGTAGTCGCTGGAGAACATCGATGGAGCTTGAGGAACAGTTTCGGAAAGATTTGATCAGTCTCAGTGTTTGGGTTGAGGATCTTCAGTCACCGAGATATTACCGAGACAAACTCAGTTCCGCGGAAGAAAAGATTGAAGACTTGGAAGCAGAAATTAAAGACTTGGAAGTAGAAATTAAAGATTTGGAAACACAGAATGCAGTCTTGAGATCACAGAACTCAGACTTGGGAACACATAATGCAGTCTTGGAAAAACAAACTGCAGTCTTGAACGATCGTATTAAGGAGCTTGAGAGAGATTTGCAGGGCCAGCGCGCCGCGTACCGTGATAAGCTTGCAAAGCGTGAGAGTCAACTGCAGGATGAGATTAGGAAGCTTGATGAGCAACTGCAGGATGAAATGAGTCATCATGAAGCAGAAACAAGACGCTGCGCAAGCGCTAGAGTGTACGATGCTAGAATTGTCGCGGATCTCAAGAAGCAGAACGCGGAGCTTAAACAAGCTTCTCAAGTAGAGATCGAAAAACTCGTGAAGCGCTTACAAAGCGCGGAGCTTCATAATGCGAATGCCTCCCCTGGCGGTGAGTCCTTCTTGGACTCTGAGGCCACACCGCATCATCTGAACCGAGCAGTGGAAAGAGTGAACACAGCATCCGGCAACTTCACGAGGCTCTTGATGGTAGCCTTGAAGGAAGGTGGAGTGGATTGCAGCAAAGTGGCCAAGGCACTCAGGAAATCAGTGCGTTTCGAGAGGGACGCGCACACCAAATTCGCCTATCAAGCGCGCATCTGCAAGGTCCTCTTCGCCGATTTTGAGAGCGAATGCTTCAATATCGAGGAAAATGCACCGACAACGCTCGACTCTGAGCAACCCAGAGATGAGAATTTTCGATGCTACAAGGAGTTAATGCTCGTGGAGAATCCCGAGGAGCTTGTGTACGAAGATGCAATTGACAACGACTTCCGCAGATTCTGCATCAAGAAGCAGAATGATCTGATTGCGGACCTTGCAAGCATCGGCTTTGGTGTTCCTAGTAATGTTGGCTTGTTGTTGTTCGGTAAGCTGTTCGGAGGCAATGGCCTGCGCAGATCGCATCCTTCCAGTGCTGGGCTACTTTCACAGATGAAAGTAGCCTCCAGCTTCGCAAAATGTGCACTGTCTGTGTTCCTGGTCCACAAGCTGGCGTTCGCGTTGCAGCCCACAGCTAGGATCTTCCGAGTGCGAGACTTCATGGAGTTCAATCCGGACTACATGGATAAAGTGGTTATAACCTCAGCAGACAGTGACAGTGACGACGAGGCTCCTCCCTCGAAGGTGAGTGTTGGTTTCATGGTAGTCCCTGGATTTTTTATCAATCAGATTGTCGTCCACTGTCAAGTCTATCCCGTGAAAAGATAATAGAACTTGTCATTTTCTATTCAATCCACCGATTTGGCATTCCGGTGAGATCCTTGGGCAATAATATAGAGTGGCAAGGCTAAGCCTGTGCTGGTGCTTCTGTTTTTGTTCTTTTTGGTTTTGTCCTTCATTTCATGAGGCCTGGCCAGTACATCAGCTATGTCTTGCAGCAGCCTCTATGCTCGGACCTTGTCTATTCTTCAGACGAACAAGAGCACAGCAGCCTGAAGCTCTCTTACATTCAATAGAGTCTTGTAGACGTTAGCATGGTGACAGTGTGGAATTAGTAACGAAAGGGTTGCTATTTCGACCATGTCGTTGTTATCAAACATTGTAGCAGGAGCATGGAAGGTAGAGTTAGCGGGACATCAATGAATGATGCACGGAAAATAGAGTGCAGAGTCTGCTGTCCAATTTGTTCTCTTGTACTTATCTTGTCCTTATTTTATAACATTATTCTAGATCAACATCAGCAATACATGTTTGTTACTTGTAGGGCAGATGATTGTCATCTTTCATGCAATATAATGATGCCTTTGTATATGTATATATAATAGGACCGTACAGTTTTTCTTTTCATTCATTTATGCATTTTGTAAACTGTTAAGGAAATGATATTCTGTTCTTTCAAAATCATGCACTTCTTGTGTTCTAGATACTTTTTCTGTTCTTTCAAAGTCATGCACTTCTTATGTTCTAGGTACTTAGAATATCACAGGAGTTCAACATCTTAACACTGGAGTTGTATTATACATAGCTAGAGTGATTTCACATTATTTGTGAAATGTATGCAGACCCCTTAACGTAATAATTGATATCTAGACTTCTTTGACATTCTTTTGCCAAAAAACACCTAAAACTGCCATTTGCCATTTGGAGTGTATTGAGTTGAAAATTTCAAATGAAGTTTGTGATATCAAACTGAAGGATATCATTAGTTTAGTTGTATGGGAGTTTGTGGAAAAATCTTGGGTCATTGCAAAACATCTTGCAAAACATGTGAACTTGAAACAAAAGTTCTTTTGGTTCTCTTAGTAAAACATTTTGGTTGATTTTGACCACTCATTACATAAACAACTTGTAATACAAATATTGAAAAAGTAAGGGTATGTTTGGTAGCCACATGGATTTGATGGTATTTCCAAATTTGTGATTTTCATTGGTGACCACCTGTTTGGTAGCCCATTATTATTGTGATAGCCCAAATTATGATATTTCCTTGGAATTCAAAAATAGAGGTTTGAATCTGAATATTTGAGCTCCCTACCTCTCATCCTTTGCCCTTCCCCACCAATCGCCTTTGCCTCTCCCACCCGTGCATTGTTTTAGGATATGACCTGGATTTATAGTGAGGACTTCTTTCACCTAAGCACTTTTAGAGAAGATGGATGTACGACAAGGTGTGTGCTCACTAGCCTTCTGTGCAAGAACATGTGCTCTTGCTTGAGGGCACACAATGGCAAGCATCTCATCATCCGAGCTGAAAAAAGCCATTGCTGGATCTGATGGAGATCTGATGGAGCGAAGGGTCTACTAGTAGTGTAAGAGATAACATGTCGCCATGGAGTGGGGAAGTTGGAGGTGTGGGGACGGGAGAGTGGGGTGTAGGGGATGCCACGGGGAGTTGTGGAGGTGGTTGCCAAATGCGTCTCTATGTTCTCATCATCATAATGTGTGCAAATCACAATAATGAGTGAAAATAGAGGTCTCGAAATTAACTCCTAAAGGCCTAATCGATAATATTGTAGTCGAATTTCATAGGTCTTTAATAGGCTTCAAATAACTAATTTCTCAAAACGACAAATTTATTCTAGAAATTCTGTGAGTCTAGACTCATGCAATTTACAAGTTTACAAAAAAGATTCTCTATAAGTCTCTAATTACAAGAGAAGATTATTTATTTTGGACAGTCTGCATCAACTAAACATATTGGTTGATGTCGCTCAAGGAACTCCTTGTATTCATTTTAATTTTTATTCCAAGGTAATTAGTTTTAGAGTTTCACATGATTGCAAGCCACACCAATGATTGTGTATAATTCCAATGGTTTTAAGACTTTGTGGGATGGTATGGAACCCTCATTAGTCATGAATTTTGAAGAGAGCCTTCAATTTGGGCATAGTATGTGATTGTAGTGCTTGCATGAAATCCATTGCTCCTAATTTTTTCATCACTCGATTTACATCAAGTCATGAATCTTGCAATTTGTGTGATGAAAAGCTTGGAAGTTTTGGTGAAGCTTTTGATCTAAGTAACCAACAAGACTCACAATTACGGATCATCTTTAAAAAAACTTGAAAATTCACGAAGTGATATGCTCATTTTAGGAGAAAGTTGGAAGGTGCTACCACCTTGGGCCTGTAGGGATCAAGCACCGATGCAGAACAAGCCCTAGTTTATATTCGGTGCCTCAATATACTTTGAAAATCAACATAATTCTTTAATGAAGCTACCTTTTTTGCAAAAAATTACATACATATGCTCGTGACTTTTGCATTTCATATCCATAACTTGTACAAAGCCCCATTTAAGAAAAAGTTACAAAAATCATGCCAAGATTTGAGATTATAGATAAAGATCAAAACCTTTGTTTGTTGTCCATATAGACAACATGTCTTATGCATTCATACGTTGTATCCCTTATCAAATTGCATGTATTTAAGTGATCAACAACCTTATACATTCTTCCTCTGACTTAAAATGATCTTGTACACCTTAAATGAAGAAGCAGATACAAAAGGAGACAAGCATCAAAATTTGTACTATGACTTAGGTTTCTAAATTTTTTCAATATTGCAACTACTGTTTCGGAGTTCAATACCAAACCCTCTACTAGATTTCGATAGTAAATAATTAATTATTTCAAAAAAACAAATATCATCAAATTTTCAACCACCAAAAACCAAAATCACTCAATATTACATGTGATTATATTTCATCATTTTTAAAAATCCTCATGCTTCTAAACTGTATACTTTAGGAATGCTTAGGAATAAAATAAATATAAAATACGGTGATGAGATCTATATATGAAAAATAATGATTATTTTGTTTCTACAAGAGCAAAATCTGGTAGAGGATACGGTAACCTATTGAGTAAGAATGTAAAGTAGATTCTAAAAGTTCTATAGAAATATCCATAGTGCAACATTTTCATGAATACAAATCCTTTCAAAATAAAATAAAATAAAATAAAATAAATTTGGAGATATCAATAAGAACTCTCGTGGTAGGTGAAGATTCATCCAAACCAACGAGATGGATGAATGGATGAAAAATGGAGTAGTCAAAAAGCGGATGACAATCATGATTGAGACAAGGACAGGTACTTGCTTCTCCCACCAAACACGTCCTTCCCGTACGTCCTTTCCGTGCGCAAGGACCAGGGTTGATACCCGGGACCCACACAGAAAGGACCGGCCAGGACCACGTTCAGGACGGTTCTCGTCGTTCCATGCCGAAGCCCTTTTCACACCTGTAAAGTGCTATAGTATAGTGGGCTACACATTGCTTACGAATTCCTCCTTAGAGAGAGTTTTTATGGAAAAGTTTGAGAACTCAAAAATGGTCGGATTTGAAAACTGTGAAAGTGTGTTTAATTTTCACATCGGAGTGTACTAGATAGATAGATAAAAAGTTCAAAGGGGTTGGCGTGAATGAAGTGTCCGTCGGAGTGTACTACAATAATCGTGCTTAAAAAATATATATATTCCTTTTCGTGACATTATTCAACATATTACAGTTACTTTATACACCATTTAACATTGACTACTCCTACTTTTTCTCTTTGGTGGATTTGGATTGAAAGGGAGAGGCAATGCAAAGCCTTGAAATAGGACACTTTGACGAAATGAATAAGACGAAGTCAGAGCAGATACTTACTTAATGAATCACAAATAGTGGAAAAATACAATAGTGGAAAAATGTGGTATTCTCACTCATATTTTTACCAAGCTTGGTTGAGATTTTGGTGGATATATTGAGTCATTCATTTAGCTTGATAGAAATACCACACTTCCCCACTAGTGTGCTATAGCTTTACAATATCATGAACTGTTGGGGTTCTTGTAATTTTTTCTTTACTGATTAAGGTAGTCATGAAAAATACTAGTATATCAATCTTGGTGATGATTGAGAATGATACTAAATGGTTCAAAATGGTGCAATTGACAAATTATGGTCATGCACTGATAAAGAGGCCTTGTACATCATGTCACCATCTAAGAACCTGTTTACACTACGGTGAAGAAGTCCACCTATCACTATCATGAAACCCGGCAGAATTCAATATGTTGAATGAACGATTGAAATTTGTAACTTACACAGACTCGGTCCCATAACATGCATGTGCACGTGCCTGCAAGTTGCCGGACTCCATATCAGTGTCAGAGTTGGCAGTGATTGCTTGTCTACGCTTCATTACTTCACATTGACAATGTCCATCCTTCATAATACTATCATGTTGATGAGTTCATTGAATCCGGGTTCCTTGAGGCTTAGAGCTAGACCATCGTGATATTATTGACATCAATCATCCGGCTATGATCCTCTCATTTGTATCATAAAATAGAATTTTTAGCCAACTCTACCTTGAATGTGTTGTTCTTGGATCGAACTCAATCGATCTTTATGGTCTTATTACTTGGAAAAAAATATGAACATGCCAAAATTTTATAGCATTGTGATATGTAGAAGGTATCTGGTGAACATGAAAGACAAACCTTGAGCTGTCTTGGTGTGGAGAAAAGCAATGGGTTGGTCGAAGTACATTTGAAAACTGGGTGTTTCTTGACCACTATGAGAACCATGCGGCACATTCTATGGTCTGCAAAATTTAAAATGGTTAGTGAAAATGGAAAAAAACTATCAATGTGATTGCTTTTGTGGACGGAGACTGCAATAGACAAGTGTTCACGTGTGTTCAGCCAGGCTTCTGAAATACACATCATCTTTTTCTTAGAGTCAAACTGCTGATCCAGTGCTGGTTGAAGGAATTAATTGTCGTCGACCAAGTACAAGCGTGATAGGAACCAATAAAGTACTGTAGTGTGCTCAATAATCGCAGGCTGGGCGGACAATGGAATCTATTTTGGTAACTGTGCAAAGTATGTAGAGTTTTAATTAGAATCATAAATTTTGGATTCACTTTAAGTTGGTTATGAATTTTGGAATGAGAAACATGTTGGGGTCCGAGAATTGTTCATTCCAAAATCTACACCTTGAGTAAGTTGAAAATGGAGTTGGAAGTTGAATGTGTTTCTTGCTTTGATGGAGCTAGTGAACGGCAGGTTGGTTCCTAATGCTTGACTAATTCTTAGTATTCTACCTTAGACTTATAGTATGTAAATGTAGCATTCAAACAACAAATTTGTTGTATTGGGACAATATCAAGTGTCAATTTACTTCTACAGAACTTTGTGATTCTCGATCTAAGACTGGCAGAATGTATTTGTCGTTGGAGATCACTTTCAGTCAATGAAAAGGTCTCCCTTCTCTGAATGGGCAATTTCTCCTCGTCAATTCTTTATCCAGAGAATGTACTTCTCGTTGGAGATCGCTTTCAATCACTGAAAAGGTATCCACTCGTATGAATGGGCAACTTCTCCTCATCGAATCTTGATCTCAGAATGTATTTGCCGTTGGAGATCACTTTCAGTCACTGAAAAGGTGTCCCCTCGTATGAATGGGCAACTTCTCCTCATCGAATCAGTCACCGAAAAGGTGTCCCCTCGTATGAATGGGCAACTTCTCCTCATCGAATCTGGATCTGAGAATGTATTTGCCGTTGGAGATCATTTTCAATCACTGAAAAGGTATCCCCTTGTATGAATGGGCAATTTCTCCTCATCGAACTGAGAATGTATTTGCCGTTGGAAATCACTTTCACTGCAAAGGTATCCCCTTGTATGAATGGGCAATTTCTCCTCATCGAACTGAGAATGTATTTGTCGTTGGAAATCACTTTCAGTCACTGCAAAGGTATCCCCTTGTATGAATGGGCAATTTCTCCTCATCGAACTGAGAATGTATTTGTCGTTGGAAATCACTTTCAGTCACTGCAAAGGTCTCCCTTTGTATGAATGGGCAATTTCTCCTCATCGAACTGAGAATGTATTTGTTGTTGGAAATCACTTTCAGTCACTGCAAAGGTATCCCCTTGTATGAATGGGCAATTTCTCCTCATCGAACTGAGAATGTATTTGTCGTTTGAAATCACTTTCAGTCACTGCAAGTCTGCAATGGTATCCCCTCATATGAATGGACAATTTCTCCTCATCGATTCTTGATCTAAGAATGTATTTGTTGTTGGAGATCACTTTCAATCAATGAAAAGGTATCCCCTCGTATGAATGGGCAATTTCTCCTCATTGTTCTAGACTTTTAGGAGGAGAATCTACTTTGTTAATAGACTAATAAGAGCTTGGACGAACCGACATGTAGAAAAAGATTCAGTAGGAGGGATTATTGGTCCAAAAGTCACATTTTGTGCATAATTAAAGCCTTAATTAGTCATATTAATTACAATCAAGTCTCTTCCTTACAACAAGACATAAGGGTGGTAGAGTTCGTATCGTATGCTAATGTGTATGTAAAATATATTCTAGAACGGGGTTGAAGCACACAAGGGTGGCACACCTCGACACTAAGGGCGGGATAGTGGAGGACCTACGCCTCCCTGCCCGCCCACAAAACCCTGCCCGCATAAAATAATTTGGGAGTAAATTTGCCCCCTAAATTTTTGTTGTTGATGTCACCAATGTCATCATGGGACACATCTTGGGGTAAATTGGGGTCGCAGATCCCATTTTTAAACTCAAAATCTGAAAAAATTTATTTTAGGGCCTCCAAAAATGCAAAAATCAGATTTATACGAATTTTTTCCGGGCAGCGAGTATGGGCGGGCAGTGGAGGCGTAAGTCCTCCACTGTCCCGCCCTTAGAGACGAGGGGTGGCACACTCTTGAACAAGTACTTTGTACCAAGAAGTACCAAAAGTCAACACCTCCAAAATGCCTAATTTTGTTGGAATTTAAGAGGGTTGAGAGGACTTTTGTACGAGATTGTAGACTGTTAATAAAATTTACAATAATTGTAACCACCTCAAAAAAAAAATTAATCAATATTGGTACCAAGAGTACAACCAAAGTACTAAATTTTGAATCTCTTGTACTTCTTAGAAGTAGGCTCTTGTACAAAAAAAAAGAACAGTTGGTAACTCACCCCTTGTGTGGATTGTATTAATTTGCTCGAATGCACAAAAACTCACCAAAAAATTCTTAATTTTGACCAAATTACAATATGTCAAAGATTTTGCACTTTGACTAGTAAAAATAGTGAGGAAGTTATGATGTATATCTATTCTTTAAGGTAAATAGTTTGTTTTGTTAGTGTGTGAGTGACATTATGATCATGGGAACCACTGGTCGGGTTAGGGCCCATGAGGTTTCCTTAAAAGCAGGTTATTTGTAGAGGTGCGGGGAACGATCGGATCGCAAATCAGGTCAAAATATATTTGATTCCCAAGTAATTATGGCCCCCCAAATCACCAAAAATTACAAAATTATCGTGATTTTAAGTCTGGTAGGGAAACAAAAAGGACATGGTCGAAATATTTAAATGGGCGTGGCATCACCGCGAGGGTATACTATCATATATATATATAAGAACTATTATCCTCTGATATTCACCCATACTTTCACATCATATTGCACTACAATACACTTGAATAACCAAGAATATTAAGGTGCCTTCACTACTCACTTACAATGATTATGTACTTTATTGAACTTGACTTACCAAAGCAAAACTCCTTAATCAATGCTCTTACTACAACTTAGAGCGAATCCATGATATATAACTGCAGTCACTTGCGCTTCTCCATCAAATAAACTGATCTATCTCTTACTCTATCATTCATGTACGCAAGACCCCACTCCAGTTTCAAGGCAAGGTTCCAACAGCAGTTGTCAAGGGCACTGATCGATACACAATCAAACAAGCCATAGAGATCCTGGCGATGGCCGCAGCAACTGGGCAGTAAATCGAGCTCTCTTAAATCAGTCGACGAGAATCAAAGCTCTGAATTACTACTCGCTTCGAGCTTCGTAAGTGCTCGGACAAGTGCAGCAACAGCACCAATCCTCTCGATCAATAGCAAGAATCAGAATGAGTATCTGGTATATACAACAGGCACGCTACTGATGCCACTGTCATTCTCTTGAAACTTGCATTCTTACTTTTTAAGTCGGCACTTTCTGTACACGTCGAGGTATTGTAACTACAAAACAAAACTGGCCTTGCATAAGCAACGGTACCCTTCTCTTGCAAAGGAGAGGCGATCTGACTCAGTAGCTAGGTATCGAGGCGTGGTCGAAATGCGGAGGTAATTTAGCCAGGACGGCAGTGCGGCATCCATTCTTCAGAGCCATCGTCTTCCAAGCACCACAAGAAATTTTGGAACACTTCTGGAGCGCACGCAATGCGCAAACCCCCCTCGCAGCGCAACCCATACTCTTCCGCCGACTTGGCCAGAAGCTCGCGGAAGTTGCTGTTGCTGAGGTACGTGGTGGGGATGACGAAGCGGCGCCGCTCCTGCCCCACGTACACCGGCAGACAGCCTGCAGGCACATCTTCGGGCAAGCACTGGCAACACTCATAATTTTCCACACGCTGCGAGCTTCCCCTGGAGCACTGGGCTAGCCCCCGTCGATTACTAGGGACCACCGACATCTGCAAGAGCTTCTTCAGAAACTGGTTCACCTTACTTGTCGGAGTCACCATCGTTACACCTCCCGGAACCTGAACACACTTACTCTCATCGACGCACAGACCGAGCTCAACTGCCCCACAAACTGGGAAGAAAACTACGAATAGACAAACAATCTCCAACTGCAGGTTTCAGAGTTCTTGGCGCTTAAAAGGACGAAATCTGGCTATCTTTTGAGAACAGGTTATAATTTCAAGAGCGAAGTATGCTTCTGTCGGACAGGTTAACGAGAGAGATTGCTAGCACTGATGATGCAAGATGTCCGATCTCGCGAGAACTACATACAGTGGCGGTCGAAGCTAGCTATGCATGCATGAATTTGCAGTGCCGGAGCTCATTTATTACTTAAGTAGCTTCTGAAGCATTTAATACAGGCCATGTGAGAAAGCAATGCTCTGTGGGCACGCAATTGCGACGGCGATGTGCAACCGAAACTGGTCTGCTCTAGAGCGGCGATCGAGGAGGCTGTCTGTTTGGTGAACTCGACGTGGGTGCGCGACTTTGCGTGCTTTATCTTGCCATCTACGTTTTCGCAAGATTTGTTGAAAACAATGTAGGGTAAGAGCCGATTTTGTCAAGTTGAGTTTGAAAGTTAGTATATTAGGCTTTTAGTTGGTTCAAATTCATCAAAAGTACCCGAAGTTGGTCAGATGAGTATTACCCAGGTATCACCTAGATATGAATATGAGAAACCAAATGATTATATAAACGATAGGATTGTAATTGGACGATGTCAAAAGAAGCTTTTTAGGCACTATAGTAGTTGTGGAATAATTACGTAACCTCTAATAACTTGAATGAGTTATATGCCCCTCCAATTCTGTCATTTACTCACAAGAGTAAATTTTAGAATGGTGGGACAAGAGTAGAGTCTTTTAGGTCACGACTCCTTGACAATATGGAGGATTGATGTGTACCCACGGGACAATAGTAAATAATACTTTACCGTGTCAACGTACAAAGTTTGAAGGTTGTGTGTGGCGTGTTGACTTTGACACTTTTGGTTGCATTGAATCAGTCGCAATAATTACACGCATTGAAGTAATCTTCTCTTGCAAAGATTCAAAGCATTGAGAGAATCTTGTTGAAGGCACTTTAAGTTTATTATTCTAGATGTAGTTTTAATGGCTTTTACTAAGTAAAAGATTCATTGTAGGAAGTGCAAACTTAATATCAATCACATTTCTATTCAATGTTAATTGGACATAAATGTTTATAACTTCATGTGTTTTTTGGTTTTGTAAAAAACACATGTTTGATTTGGTTTGAGCTTTACAAATCAACTAAAATCTCATTGTTAAAAAAATTTAAACTTAATTATAAGTTGTACACTAGATTTTATACTCATATTTCTGATAGTACATAAAAAATTAAAAATAAGTAAAAACTGCACCTTGCATTGAAAGAGGGTATATAACATAAAAAATGGCCTATTGATTGATTGTAGGGCTCAAATGGTTCCCTACCTTGTGTGCCATACCCTTTTGTCTTCACCGGTACGTGCAAGGCAAAGGCCTTCGAAGCTGGCAGCCACATGATACTCTTGTGGTGCTACTTGACCACCCGAGTTTGAATGTGTAATTCCACATTCGGATTGCTATTGCAGTGTTTCCATATAAGCAAAGATCCTGTGAGCAAGATTCTCAACATCAATTCGTTCACATTTGAATCAGAAAGATCATTGATCGAAGGTCATCTCGTTATCAGAGTCTCTCCGCTTGATTGTTAGTAAATGTATGCTCTTGTGTTATGGACCATCTCCTCCGTTAGCTAGACCTAGTTAGTTGTGGCGTAAAGGAGTGGACCTGCTACAGCATGAGGCGCTCTCTGCTTCTTTTTTTTGCAAAACAAAGCAAAGCAAAAAGTTTGGTATGATCGCAGAACAAGCAAGATACAACAAAAAAACGGACTCGTCATCGGCAACAAATTCTCAATGAATGAGAACCCTCTTTTAAAAAACTACAATGAGCAAGTGCTACACGTCAAGCCCCTGTTTTTGCAGATAAAACCTCAGGTGTTAACTTTGAATACTTTTTCATTCAGGTACTCTAGTGCCGTACAGACTTATGTGCGAAAAGACAAGCTTCAAGGCACTTGAAAAAGTGTATGTACATTACATGATGAGATTTCAGAAATCCTCCTGAATGATTGATCGGTGCCCACATCCTTCCGCATTATAATTGTATATTCGGTTTTCGGTTCATATATTGTTCACAAAGCTATGCGGGGAGCACCAATGTGTTACTTTCATATCGTTCAAAGTCCAGGAGTAGTTAAATGTAGCATGGTTGTAATCACTATCCATGGAGGCCCACTTACAAAAGTGTGTGCATGAGAAGGGCAGGGCATGGACCGTGTCAAACATGTATGCCCTTAGAAAACGGCTGGTTGTTCAAGATTGGAGGGCAGAAGGATAGGAAAGAGAGTTTCAGTGCTGGCAACAAGGCTTGTGCTGTTGAAACTCCGCGCACCTGGGGTCGCAAGTCGAACTAAAGAGGAACAGAAATGTTCATCATTGCCAGAAAGGATGCATGTTTCAAGAGTGGACCTGGAAGGAAGAGTAGGGGGGCTAAAAATGAGAATTGCTACTTTTGATGAACCTCCGTGGACCATTATTTGGTTTGCATGCAGGAGGCTCCCAACTACAGAAGTGCAAAGGTAGGTTGTGGTGACCTACACATCCACGACATACTTGTGGCTTCCTTCTTGCAAGTCTCCGTCCAGCATCCCACTTTTTCATCCGTCGTAAGATACCATAAAGAAAGGGACATCATCATCTACCAAGGAATGATTTTAGAATGTAGAGAGTTGTTACTTTTATCTGTCAAGCATTGAATCTCGAATCGGTCAAGAGCGGTGAGTTTGATTCAAGAGTTCCAATGCGCTCACTTCATTGTAGAAGCGGTTGGAAACTTCAAAAGCATTCAAAACATGCAGTTGCAGAATTGAGTAAATGAAGAACATAACTTTCAGCCATCCTCCTGAATTCACATGTATAATCTCCCTCAAAGCTCTCCTACAAAGAAGTCTCTGAAATCTGACCAATTTTACATTTATCTGAACAGTGAGTTCTAATCATGGCGCTGATGATTCCAAGCTCATTCTCCAACAACCTACACAAGTCCAACGCTCTGAAAGTAGTGAAGATAGAATCCACATCGATAATCTGACATAATAGTTCCTCGGGAAGACCACTGCTCATCGAACCTGCTAGTCTCCCAAGCCCCAGTTCATAAAGTACTGGAGATGATGAATAGATGATGAATAGAACATCTCCAACGGATAGGAGGAAATAATATTTGCATGAAGAGACACTGAAGCATCACATTCAGTGACAGGAAATTGCACTCCAAATTGCACCCCCTACTCAACAACTTCAATGAAAACAAGATATGCAACGGATCTCAAATTAAAAATGGAGTCAAATACATGTGCCTCGTGACGGTCGCCAAAATGGAACCATGACAGATTCTGCTCAGATCTGATGAGACTCTTGACCAAATATGCAACGAGTCTCCGGCTTCAAATGGAGCCAAACACAAGATAGTGGCGATGAAAGCGTCCTTGCAACAGGCTCATCTCTTTACTTTCCGGGAGGAAGACCTACTGTTGTCTTCACTCTTTCTTCTCGCGGGCCACGCGAGCTTTGTGCTGGAGCTCCGCGCGCTTCCACTTAACCATCATCTGCGTGAGCGTGACCAGGCTATTGACCAAAATGAGAGTAGAAACCAGCAGCAAAGGCCCAGACCACACGGACGAGATGAAAACGCCGTGGGAGTCGAAATAGGGCTGGCCCGCAAAGATTTGCCAGTTGCGAAGCAGCACCGTGTTGAGCCGTTCCGCGAAGTAGACGGACAGGAGGCACCCGAAGAACAAAACGGCTTGCGTGTTCCCCGACTTCCGGGTCAAGAGTACCACGATAACAAGAAGCACGTGAAATGCGATCAAGGCGATGAGCAAGGGCTCAGTCCAGTCCACGGCGTGCACGAAGGCCAGAATGGGATCCAATAGCCCTCCGTGCTGCTTGAACTCTGCAAATTGCTTGCGAAGTGAGTCCGATACGCCCTCCACAATCGACGCCATCTGCTCCATGTGCGCCGATGCTGCCGATCCTAGGTCCATGATGAAACCCTAGCGCACTCGCTCACAATACCTTGACGGAAACTGCTGTACAGATTAAAACATGTTTTGTTGAGATTTCCTTGCTCGGATCGCAAAAACTACCGGAGCTTGAACCCTAATTTGGTCGAATCGAAACCAAAAACCGGCACCGATTACGTGCAAGAAACTAGAAATCTCACAGGGGTCGACACTCGAACACCTGGAACTACGATTGTTAAATGCCGGATCGCGATTCTGGAGATACCTGATCACGTACAGTGTCTTCCCGTTTTGACGATTGTGCCGACACAGATTGGCTTGCCCAAATTCGAACCGCCTTTTTAGGTCTTCCTTAAACCCCTCGATGCTAATGAATGATACACCTAGTTTTGCAATCAAACATTATACACTAGCAGAATGTAACTAGGATGTACTCCAGTTTTTCTAGTTCGATCCAGTGATATAATGTCTTTCCTCCAGCCTTCGAAGTATCACACCCCAACTTCTATACTTCGAAACCTCCAACTTTCATAGTCCAAAATTGAGTAGATGGGGAAACCTGAAAGTGTAGTGGAGAATAATGAGCAATTTTGATAACGTTCACAAGATTTTGGAGTGATATGAACAAACCATATTTTTTTGTTTGTTTACATTCACATACAGGTTGAACCCACAGTTAGGTTTAATCTGCCATTTACATATCCACATCCATTCAAGTTCACTTACGCATGAGAACGGGGATAGGGGAGCAGACGGAATTAGGGTTTAGAGACCCTAAACCCGTACACTGAAAGACATCTGTTTCCCTTCAATCTTCCACACTTTCGCATTACCTTTCCAGTCTTTCGATTTCTCCTTTCTGTCCTTCCGACATGTTTGTGGCTGTGCTTTGCGTTCTTCTGCAAGAGCCACTGTTTTGCGGTGGAAGAATTGCTTGCAAAACATGACTGCTATGACAGAATCATACAAATTGCTGGGGAGATCATCATGGTCCTCCATCAAGCACTCGCTCTCATCGAGAGCGAGCCAGCCTTTCGCGCTCTCGGGAGCCTTTCCGCGCTCCAGAGTAGTCGTCTCTTTCGCAGAGACTCCCTCCACCAAGGGCTCCACCAAAGCGGTAAGTACTCTTTTCTCTTGAAATCAAGCACTGTTACAATAGCCTCAAATTCACCTCGAATTCTGCTATCCATGCAGACTACTCCGAGCAAGAAGGGGGGATATCGCGGCAATTTGTTTCTGGACGGAGTAGAGGGCCGCGTAAACATCATGAAGCACATGGACAGGAGTGTGGATTTAGAACAGATTATAGATTCATTGAAGGATTGTAGCAGTGAAGACGAAATGAGAACGGTGATGGCCTCGTGGAAAGGGAAGCTGTCGCAGCGACTGATGATGAGCCTGTTAAAGCGGGAACGCGACTGGCAGCGCGCGCTCGCGCTCCACGACTGGATGCTGGAAGAAGGCGGCTACTCGCCATCACCTTTTGGCTACAACATCGTCATCCGCAACGTGCTGAAAGCGAGACAATGGACACTCGGAGAGGGCCTGGTGAGCGAGATGATGGAGAAAGGCGTAGTGCCGGATAAGTACACTTACTCCTCTCTCATCAGCTCTTTCGGAAAAGCCGGCAAGTTCGACTCCGCCGTCATGTGGTTGCAACGCATGGAGGAGAAGGGCGTGAAACCTGACCTTGTGATCTATAGTACCGTCATTGAGCTCGCCGGAAAGCTAAAGAATTTCCCCAAGGCTGTGGCATTGTTCTCGAAGCTAAAGGAAGCAGGTTAGCATCTGATTGCCCTACTTTGGCTGGAGCCCTAATGCTTCAAAACCCTAACTCTCTCCATTTGATGTATGCCAGGTATTGCTCCTGACCGAGTGGTGTACAACTCCATGATCAACCTGTACGGGAAGGCAAAGCTGTACAGAGAAGCGGAAGGCATTTTGAGCGAGATGACGCAGTCCGGGTTGGAGCCGGACACAGTCACGTACACGGCACTGATCAATGCATATGCGGAGAATAAGATGTATGCCGAAGCAAGGGGAGTGTTTTTGGACATGCGATTAAAAGATTGTCCTCCAGATCTTTGCACCTACAACATAATGATCAACGTCTACGGCAAGCTGAATTTGATCAAAGAAGCTGAGGCGCTCTTCTGGAAAATGAAGGAGACGAAGACATTGCCCAGTGTGATCACCTTCAACACGTTGATCAACGTCTTCGCTGAGGCACGGGCTGCAGAAGGTGCGTTACGATTCTACCGCTTCATGCACAGCAAAGGCTACTTGCCGAACATTGTGACCTACAACACCATTCTCAAGATGTGGTGCAACGGCTACGACCTCCAGAAGGTTTCGAATGTGCTGCAGCAAATGCAAAGACGAGGCATTCCACCGAACGCATCGACCTACAGTCAGTTGATAGCTTTTTATTGCAAGATCGGGAAGTTCGACCGAGCCGCTGCTTTGTTTCAGAGTCTTCGCGTGCAGGGGTTCCCCATGGACTGGGTGTTGTATCATTCTATGATAGTGGCATATGAAAAAGGTGGCTTGTTAGGCCATGCCAAGCGACTTCTGGAGGAGTTGAAGATCCCAGGGCACGTCTCTCGTGATACCGCTATCAATGTTATGGCTTTGACTGGGAAAGTGGACGAGGCTTCCAAGCTGTTCTGGCGTGCAGAGTATGCCGGTGAAATTAAAGACATCGCTGTTTATCAGAACATGATTATTGCCTTCACCGGTGATAGGAATATGTTGTCGTCTGCTATTAAGGTCTACGGGGTAATGAAGCAAAAGAAGTTGTTGCCGGACTCTGATACAGCGCTCCGAATCTTGAAAGCATTTGGTGGTCTGGATAAGTTACGTGAGGCGGAGGGCGTCTACCGGGAGCTTCAGGAGGCAGGATTGGTATTCAGAGAGGATGTTCACGTGAAGATGTTGGAGTTATATGGTCATTTTAACGAGCTTGACTCAGCGAAGTCCTTGTTCTTGAAGCTGAAACAGGATCGGGTGGTCTCTGTGAAGACGCTTTATCTGACTATGGCTCGCGTTTACGAGCACCGGAATAGGTTGGATGATGCCTCAGAGATGATTCGAGCATTGAAAATGGAAGAACAAGCCTGATTTTTGTTGAATCAGTGAATCTTTTTCGAGCAGTTTCACATCATTTGCAGAGCGTATGACGACCATCATGTGAGTTCACTTCACGAATGTCTTCTGTGCAGTGTAAAATCCGTTACTTTCCCCATTCTATGTAGGCCTCTGTTCTCATTCGTGACTCAAATGACACCCATGTATATGGTCATTACATAATATCGTTGTGGTATTCTTCAGTATGTAAGTGATGTCCGCTTCCACTTTCTCATACTTATACGTTACCTGTTCTATCGACATTCTTCTATTGTGGTTCACTGCTTACATTTTTCTGGATGACTTTCAGGTGGATGGACATTGTGTAATCGGCTTTCAGCATCCAGGGCTCATACAGGAAAACTATTTACTCTGGACAAAATGAACGTGGTGGTTTTTGCATTCCATTATTCGAATTCACCGAACTCCAGCTACCGTTCTGTACTGCTCATAATCATTCTGTAGTAGATTCGAAGAGTGTTGTAGTGATAAGCAACATGAGCAAGCTGTCTTCAACGTTTGGAGACCGCAGATTTGGAACCCTTCATCAAAGCTTCACTCACATCAAGCATTTGGTTGGATTGCTTTGTGGAATTCCTACAGCCTAGAGCTCCATGACAATTTGCAAGATTATAACATACTAGTACTCTAAATAGATCAGAGAATTTCAGCATTCTCAGTTTGAAGTGAAAATGCTATCAACAAACTTATTGCAATGAAAAGGTCACCAACTACAAATTTGTCCAGCCCCATCTCAATCATAGTCTTGTAAAAAAAAAAAAATTCATCAAAAAAAATTCTTTGCCCAAATAACAGTCCTGCAAGGGTGAAAAATTGCCAAAATAATTACAAAGGGAAAAGGGTCCAAATGTACACCCTTTGCACTCAAATTCTTATCTTATCTTTAAAACAGCTTCGATTGGTTTAAGGTTATCACCACTTACACTATACTCTATTTGGAATCTATCCCAAAAAACGAAGTTGAAATCCAGCGATGAATGAAGGAGATATATCTCCTGAAAATCATCTACTTTCACTTTTTTCAGTGTAGAAACATCATTGAAAATCCAATATCAAAAGCATTTGGATCAAAAAATTGAAGTGTTTTGAATCTGAATTTGTCAAGAACCTAATGTTGGGTTATAAACAACAGGGAAACAATTGATCATTCCATAGTAGAATATCGCACATTTTGGAGTTGGGCTTTAAGGGGTTAAGAGTTCCAAATGCGAAAACAACTGCACCAGGTTTCTCCACGACGGAAGATACGCTCACTGTTGAACATTCTGAAGAAAGTTTTTGAAGATTTTGAGTGCAGAAAGGCAAGAGGGGATTTGGTTCGTAAGATATAGAACCCAGACAACGCAGTTGACGGAAGTGGAAAATCAATAAATCAGGCGTGATCCATTAGCAGGAACCTGTACAGGCACTCAGAGTGCAAATCAATCTCATACCATCCCAATTCAAATGCTTACTTCCTCAATGATAACTTCCAACTTGCTCCTGACATTGTGCATCATGAAGTCACACAAAGTCATCACTTCGATGCTTCCAACCCCAATGCTTCCAGAATCTGCGCATTTGTTGGTTGATCACCGAAATCCTTCTGGCGATGATCCAGCAACATCTCTCCTCCCTTGGCCATCACGAAAGTAGCTCCCAATTGCCTATCCCCAAAATCAAAACAACACCACTTAAAACTCTTCAAAACTGCAATATCAAGCTAACTAGCCATTCAGCTCCATTCGCAACTTTTAAAAGAACGGCCAACAACCTGACGATATCCACAAACTACAACATCTGTGATTCCCTTCTCTGCAAAAAGCTGTACAAATCCTCATTCATGTAAAAACAAAGTGAAAGGACAGATTGGAATTTACCTGCCATCACCTTGGAAGTTGCCAGGGGTATCCTTGGTTTTGCTTGCGGCTTCCTTCACGGACTTGTTAGCGACGAGCATCATGAGTGCGCTCATGACTCCCACCTTGGTAAGCGCCAAGGCATTGTGAATCTTCTTGCCGTTGTCGATGTACAACTCACTTTTCCAGAACTTCTTCTCCTCGAACTCCTCCAGCCCAAGCTTCTCAATTCCTGCACAACAGGAGCATGTCAAAACATAGGCAATCACATATGCAATCACACTTGCAGGGAACTAGAGAGCTAGTGCTTACCGATGCCGACGACCCGGACATTGTTAGCCTCCAACTGAGGCAGCATCTTGGCCATTTCCACAGCATGACCTCGACAGAGCTGGCAACCGAATCGGCGAAGCAAGTGTATCACTACCGGCTGCACCCCAACGTCTGTGTAAGTTGTAGAAATCTCAACAACTGACAGGCACTAAACCCTAATTTGCACGAGGAGCACTGGGAATGATACCTGATCCTCCCAGAGGGAGCCTAATTTCACATTGGCAGCATTTCCAGGACCGCGGATCTTCTCCACTTCAATGTCCTTGATAGCATCTGCCACCGCCCGTGAGCCTTTCTCTGTCCCCATCGCTGCAATCAACAAGCTTCCATCACTTTCCTTTCTTTAAACAAGAATAACAAAACTGAGAACCAAATCAAAAATTTTAAAAACAAAACAAACCCATGCTCGAGGCGCATCTATAGCACCTTCCTGCAAACCTCATCTTGCCACAATGCATCGCTAAACCCTAACGAATTCCTCTCGTGGGTTGAAAGAGAACGAGTTCCCTTCGTTATCTAAAAACTGACACATAGTAACTTGATGATTCCAAAGAAGCTTTACCCAATTAGCAAAGAACAGAGCAAGAGCCAGGATTGGGAAGCAGTAACTACAAACGTTGACACCCAGTAGTTACTTCGATAAGCTTCACTTGTATAAGGACCCATTGCACAATAATACCAAACATACTCACCGAAGATGAATGATCCACGAGAGCTCCATGCAATGATTGTAGAAGATAAGGGGGGAGTAACCTACCTCGGCGCTCGCTTGCACTTGCTTCTGATTAGCCTACGGAGCTTGTTGTATGAATTGGAGCTGGCTCACACCAGATTGCTCCACAGTCTGCCGCATCTTATAGTGGTAGCTTCTTCCGTCCACCTCTGGATGAAAATTCCTCGTCTCGCTTCTGAAAAGGCAACTGCAGCCTCGTTCGCATGAACAAACAGGTGGACGAAGCGTGGAACAAGGAAAAGGAGGGATAGGAAAAGTGAATAGGACAATGTGAATACAAAATTGTAAATTGGGGTACCTCACATCCCACGATGCAAAATTCTTAATTAGTGTAGTAGTCATTTCACAAAGTTGAAAATTCCAAAATGTACTCTAGTCAAGAATTCCTCAATGAGTCCAGACTTAGATAAAAGATTTAAGCATTAGAGTTGTACGTCACGTATTTAATTGATGATATTCTTATAAAAAATCGAGTTTCTATTCTCGTACATTTATCTAAGAACACTTTGACATACTAAATGATAACCATTTAACACGTCACAAAAGACTTATCGTCTTATTTTTACAGATTGTAGTCTTGGAAAAAGTGGGAGGAAAATTCCTTTACACTAATGGATACTTTGGAATGTTGCCAAATTTGGACCTCTTTTCACAAAAGACAGCCGTCTCTTTCAAGGATAAATGGGAATGAGTGTGAACAGAACCCCAGCAGTGGATCTGCTGCATTCATTCCGGGAGGTTCCGTTCACACTGTTACCCCAGTTGGGTCTTAATTGCTGAACTTGATATGTAACAGTCGGCATTTAAAAGTTGAGGTCGTATACCGGTCCATGCATTAAAATCACCCTCATCTGGATGATTTAAGAAATCTAACATAATAGGAACAGAGAGTACCGCATTGATAACGTCACCATGAGGTTCGAGAAAGTGTGCCAATGGCAAGATTTACTTGCAATTGTGCGTTGAAGGAACCTGGCATTTGTTTCTGGAGATGGTTGGTGCAACAAAAGAACAATCATAGCTTCACCTACCTTGAAGCTTTTACACATCATACCTTTTAACAGTCAAGCTCGAAAAAGGTGGTGCCTTCAAGTAAGAAGATATCAAAGCCGAAGTGGTTCACGTGTGAACACCATTAGTATATCAGTACACTCCATGCAACTGAAAAGTAGGTGAGTATCAACTGGCGGAATATCTCATTTCACACTGTAATAGATTTGAATGCAATCGACACGATTCCTTGAGCTTAAAAGCATGCATTTCATTACAATGACTACTGGAAAAGGTCGTTCTCTTCGTAGAATTGCAATACAAATAGCCTCGAACGCTGGAATGTAGACTCTTTCAAAACGACCGTCCTTCGTCTTCATAAGCCACGTTTCCTGTGTCCCTCGATCTACCTAGGCCGATGAGTCCTATGCTAGTGGAATCAAACTTTCTACGATGTCACTTGCGTGACTTTTTGGAACTCCTCTCTGGATTCTCACTAACCTTCGCTTTCGACTTTTTACTGTTCACTCCATTCTTCAATGGTCGAGGAGAATCACTCGCTTCCTCCCTGGACCGCTTCGTTTTCTGGTTTACTTTAATTGCCCCCGCCGGCTTCTCTTGTGCAATCATTTCTGTATCTGCGAGGCATAGCTTTGCTGTCTCAGAATCTCGTGTTTTACAGCAAAATATTGAAGGCCAATCTATTCAGCAAGTTGCACGCTATGTACATAAAAGGATGTCTGAAAGTATCGATTTCATGGTATTTGGATTATTGCGCACCTTTGGGGGCACTCTCGGATGCTGGAGGAATAGATACTGCACTTGTATCAAACACTACACTAACCAGCTGTTGCTTCAAAAAGAGCTGCAAAAATGAGAAAGTAGTTTCGCCGTGGTAAGTAATTTCTCAGAGCAACACATTACAGAAGCAATATTAAGAAGTGAGGAACTTAATCGTTGCTAACCATGGCAAGAAGCTGTCGAGTCTTCGCATGGTGAATCCTTAAATATCTGTCCAAGCCTGCACAGGTAAACGATAAAGCTGGAGTTCGTGAACTTGGAATTTGAAGAGCAGACAGAATCAATGCTAGCTTTACACCGGTCAATAGAGGCAAAAAAGTATTGCTTATCGTACCACAAGATGCAACCAAAGGCAGTGTTGGATGCCGCACAACTGACCGCACACTGCCTGCTATTTTCCCCTTGAAACCTCCAACGTTTTGGCCTGCATTGTTACAGATATTATAACTTTACCTTTGCAACTTGTGGCAAATGATCTCTTCAAGCACAATAAGCAGGCACAAGTATAAGCACCTGTACGCATATCGAAGCATGCCAGGTCTCCACTGCCTGTTCCTACGTATACGGTATTCCCATCCCCATCTGGTGCAATGGATTTGATCGGTGATTCTCCGAAGTCGAACATCAGTACTGGCCGCCGCTGCGATCCTGTTGTATCGTACAACCGAATCTGCCGAAAAGGGCGGTGCAATTTCAGAATTGATCATGCGAGAACGTCATACAGTTGGTATGCATGAGATCCAAAAGCCAATAATGTGATTGTGTTCATACCTGGTGGTAACCAGTTCCCACGACAAACTTCCGGTGATCCTTGTCGGAGAGGAATGCCAGTGCTGTGACATACGCTGGAGCGATCAGCCCTAAGTTGTCCCTTCGTGGCTGAAGAAAACATTGTCAATCGCAAGAGGAGAAGAGAAGACTGACTTCAACTTAAAGCCTAGAGGATCAAAAAAGATACATTCCTGTTGTAGCATAAAAATTCGGAAAAAACACCCACATCAATGATGGAAAATGCGTATGTTCTCAAAAACGTCCAGAGATTCTAAGTCAAAATGAGTCAAGCAACTTACATTTTTGGCACTCCATATACGGATACGAGTTTCCAGATCCCAAAGACTTACATCGACACCTTTCCTGCAATGAAAAAAGAATGATTATTAACCCTAAAATGTCCACACCGGTAAACTGGTTAAGCAGTTAGTCGGAGCTTCAGTCAGTCACGGACAGAACACTAGCATTATACACGACTGTCAGGCTCGTATAAGCTGCAGAATTCGATCGAAAACCGGCTCAACGTCTTGATGCATGACATGTTGTATACTACTCTCCTTCATCAACTAAAAGTACGTGAGCCAGCGGTAGGAAATGCCACCGTGAAAAAGTACGCTTCTACTTCCATAGGCTAACATGAGAATGAGAATAGGCAAGATAACATACCCTCCGAAAAGAGCATATCGCTCACTAGCATCCACTCGTAAACAAAGCACGCATCCAGAATCAGCCACGCTCCAGATGATGGGCTCGGCTGGGGTGCTTGTGGAAACGTCACCACCATTAGAAACACCCATGTCTTCGTCTTCATCTCGACAATGGATTCTTTGGATAGCAGCCACACCCTGCTCTGTGCATGTCAACAATGCTGAGCCCCTGGAATGACAACGAGCAATTGGATCAGAAACTTAATGCCGAAATCGCACGAACCAGGGCTGAAATTTGAAGTGTTCGAGGTCTACCATGTACTGGTTTTCTGGAATAGATGCATTCCACACACTGCGTCGCTTGCATCATCACGCGTTTTTCCATTGCTTCCATCTGTCGTTATTGAGGTCGGAACTCCAATTTCGGTGATCCTAACACCAGTCTTTTGATTCAAAACCTCCACCTGTCAATTGGTCAAGTGTCATGCTTGCAAATCTTCCAAAAGTAAGTGCCCTCATTTCTAAATCCTTCCGTTCGCGCGCTATATAGCGCTTCCGCATACAAAACGTTGACAAACACCTAAGGACCAGAGAAACCCTAAAAAATCCTCAAAATTGGCACTTACTCTGCCGTTTTTTCTCGCTAAGGCGATACCGTCCTCACCGTAGGCAGTGCACAACGTTGGCTGGGGACCCCATCGAGCTACCACCTGCGGCACGCCCTTGTCTGTAGCAACTTCCACCACTGCAAAAAGGGAGTGAACGAAACAATAAGGCTGTGAACACTCATTTCGAGTTGAGTTGGGATGAACACTCATTTGGAGTTGAGTTGGGATGCAATGCCAGAGAGATCATTACCTTTGACGAAACCGAGTGTGTCGCAGCAAAGGGCTCGGAAGGGAGGGCATCCCGCCAACTGCACCGAATTGGTGCGAGGCATCGCGACAGCGAGCAGACGGAACCTGAGCAAGAGAAAAACAGAGTGTTTTCGAATTCTAGGGTTTAGGGTTTAAGGAAAAGCAGGAAACAGTGACCGAAGTCGGGCTATTCTGGAGCGACGGAGTATTAACTATTAAGCTCTCAAAGCTCACGTTCTCTCAAATCTACCTCATTACGTTCTCTCAAATCTATCTCGAAAGATAGATTTGCTAGAATCTACTGGACAATGATAATGGGACAAAGGAAGTATTTTTTAAACTTTGTAAATACATTAAAAGTCATAGAGTCATGAAAATACAAGTAAAATATCATACACAATGGTTAGGTTAGGCATGAATTAATAAAAATCAAAACTACTTAAAGCTTTAGGTGATTTTCAAGTTTGTTGAAAATTTGAAGAAACTATGAAATGACTTTGTCAAATATAGTTTTGAAAAGATAGTGCATTGAAATTTGGATTAGATTTATTAAACCCTTAAAAATCCAAGCCTTTCCTTGACCTCCAGAACCAAAAAGTGTCATTTTTCACCTTTGGTGGGAAATGGAAAAATGAAGAAACTTTTTTTTTTTTTTTTTTTTGTTGTAGACTTTGAGCTGTAAGATCTTTTACTTAACTTGTATACAAAGGACTGGTCAAAATTTCAACCCTTGGATGTTTGTCATTTGTGGGATCGTAACGATCAAAATTTGTCCAACACTTTTTTTTGCCGATGCCTTAGAGGCAGTCTAAATGGTGCCAAAGGGCAACTTGATGATTGTTACTCCAAACATTTTTCCCTCATTTTTTTCCATGTAGATAATGCGCGATCTTGAAGATCGCGTCGATGATTTGGGGTTTCTTTCATCGTAAACCGGATTTCCAGTGTGATTGACGAGGTTGCGAGGTCGATCTTCTTACATCGACAGATCGCTATCGTTACGGTCTTAATTTGTGTTTCTAAAGATTGGCACCACAATGTGGCTGTCGCTGGTGTTCTTGTCCCACAAGATATCACATTGAATCAAATTGTTGAGCTTCAAATATGATACATGAAGTTCCGAAATCCTCAAAACTCCATGCAAGGATTTGTATATCTTCAAACATGTTGACTTAGTATCGCACCAAAGTTCACTAGTGCTCTCTCTGGCCAATTGTAATGGAGACAGGGTTCATGCACATTCTTGTCTGTGTTGTTTTGTTAATGTGAATGTGCTATATGCATAGACTCAAAATTAGCTTTGCCTTTGCTTGCAGAGCTCAAATTCTCTTGCAATGTGCTTGATATTGAATATCATCTTGTTCAGATGCCACCTTGTGGATGAAGACGAAGAATACAACGTATTCAACCTGCAGAAAATGGAGCAAGACTATCAAGTATATATAAATAGTCACAAGTAGATCTAGCTATGCCACATTCCCTAGGATCACTGATTTAGGGCTAGGGTTCCGTCGTACCTCAACTCCATCATGAGGACTGTCCAGCTTCTCACAAGTAGTGGGGAAGTGGAGGCTCAAGTTGCTGCTGACTTGAACGTTACTTGGAAAACTCCTTAAACTCCCGCTTATCCAGACGACTATGTCATCTTCAATGGTAGGCCTCAACCGTAAACTGTAAACCTCTCCCTCGTACCTGTCACTAATCCTGCCCCACGAGCACAGGAGAATGGAGAGCTCGCTTGTGTTTATTGTATCATGAATCATAATCTCACGGTGTATTCTGCAATGCAATGGATGCTGAGAATGTTATCGCACTTGAGGCATCGGATTACGGAGAGTCAAATCTCTTTGATGAGATTATAAGAATCAAGTTGTTGTGATTGACTCATTGATAATGTGGGCACAGGGTCGCGGATGGTACGCCCTTACTTCTTTGAATTCCTTGCTCATGTGCGTTTCTGAACCTTCTGTTACTTATGTATATTGTATGCACATCTCATTCTCAGCAAGGCATATTCTTTTGATTGGAGTTTCCTGACAATTGTCCATGATCATTTTATTTCATGCAAAGGCGCGTAGCTTTGACATAATTGGCTTGTTGCAGGTCAAGAGACGATGGGAGGGGAAAATTGTGGTAGATCTGTTTGCTTTAGAGTTCCGTGAGCGTCCTCGTGAATACTACGTGAGGCCACTTTTTTCAACTCACTCCTCTTTCTGGTCGTTCTTGTCAGCAGCTTTCATCTAGACGGTTACTTTTTGAGAGGCAATAACGTTTGTTTGATTCAATGAACTGTGTATGTGGACTTTCTTGCATGCAACATTAAAGCCATCATCACATGGACGTGGTTCTGAAAGATCCACAATGGTGACTAGAAATTGTGTTTGTTATCAGTCAATAGAAGTGAGAGTCAATGCATTACAGTTCTTTACGTTCACAAATTGGCGCTTTTAGGAAGTATCAGTCAAGCTGGGTCGCATCCGAGTGGAATGAAAGATGGTGGTAGCTTTATACGTGGTCCGTGACTCACATACAATGAGTCATTTCGTTCAAAGGTTGATGATCGCTGCACTTCATTTCTTTGATACTTAGAACAATATACATGTAACCTTAGGTTAGAGCGTCAAATCGTTTGTTCCAATTTCAATAATATTCATTCGTCTTTCATGAACCATCAAGCAGACGTGAACCGCCTGTCATAGCTAGAACAGTGATTGTCCTGGAAGAAGGACCGGATGTCACCACTGTTTGCAAACCAGCTTCAGTTCTGGTGAGAGTGCTTGCCTGCCCTTGTTTAGCATAGTCACGTTTCTATCGTACAATGCATTGCCATCTAGTATTGTTGTGAGCCTTTGAAATGGAAAGGAAAGAGGAGTAGTGATGAGGGACAGCGAGATCATTTTTGATGGTCGTCTTAGAGTAGATTTGGGAAATATGAGCTGAGAAATCAAGCTTCATGCGAGGGTTTAAAGCACCCCAGGTGGTGCAGGTGGATTCCAGACAAAAGCAACGCCATTATGATGGATTTTAACTGTGCAGGTGCATCCATGTGGACAATATCGTAAGAACACAGTGATGAGCATTGTGGTTGCTCTATAAATATAAATTTGTGTTATTCCTGATCAGCGTTGTCGAATGACACTCGCCGGAACTAACGCCCGGCTGTCGCTGATGTAATGTCGGCAGTACTGTCCTTGTCGGTGGTGTCGGTCGAGTCGTCGGTTTGAGTCCGTCTGTCGTCGGTGGTGTTGTCGATGGTGTCGTCAAGTGCTTGGGTCAGTCCGTCGGTGGTGTCGTCGGGTGCTTGGGTCAGTCAGTCGGGTGGTATCGACGGGTGCTTGGGTCATTCCGTCTATGGTGTCGGTGGTGTCGTCATGTGCTTGGGTCAGTCTAAGTGCTTGGGTCAGTCCTAGTGCTTGAATCATGGCTTGGCCTCACCAAAAATTCCAGTCTAGCTAGTATGGGCTGGCGGGCTAGGAACCCTGCTGGCCGGTGTGACCTTGAGCCAGCAGGCCGGTCGACAAGGTTTAGGGACTAAAAGGGGGAGCCGACCCACTTTAAAAAAATAAATTAAATACCATTTTTTTAATTCTATAAGGTTTAGAAACAAACAAAAAATAAAAGAAAAGACAAAAGAAAAATTTAAAAAAAAGAGATTTTTTTTTAAAAAAAATAAAATAAAATGTGTCCGCTTGTCGATGGGGCTCCAGCCGAGCAGGGAGGGGGCATATTGGATGCAAGCCACCCCCCTTGCAAGCAGCAACCCCAGCAACCCCGGCAGGGGAGAAGGGGCCCCCTATTGCTCCGGTGCAAGCCTCGGGCTGGAGTTTTGCCCCTGCGGAGCTGCTGAGCCCCGGTGTGGCCAGGCCATCAGTCTGGGTGCTTGGGTCAGTCCGTCAGTGGTGTCGTCGGGTGCTTGGGTAAGTCTGTCGGTGGTGTCGGGTGCTTGGGTCAGTCCAGGTGCTTGATTGAGTCGGGTGCACTTAGTAAACTGTTCGTGCCCTCTCGACTAGAAGAACTTTGTATATTACTTGGTTCAAACTAGTGCAGAACAAGTAGAAGAGGCACTTGAAGTAGCTTCAAGAAAAGCTATAGAAACCGATGGAAAGGGCAAGGAGTCATGTACAAGGTTTCAGAAATTAAGTACTAATGGTGTTGAATGTATGGTACCTTGCATGCCTCAAATAGGTTGCACGCATCAAGTGAACTTCCTATGCTTCATGCTAGGGATGCAAATGCTCCTGTGCTTCATGTACTATCGCTTAGTTGCTTATTGTCAATACTGTCAAAGTAGTCAAAGAAGTAACTTTCACTTATCAGACCTAAGCTCCTCTAGTATTGTTGGCCTTTTGATTAACAACAATGGAAGCTCTTTGCAGATTTGTCTGCACCTACAACATCTAGGCTTTCCAATAGCGAATAATGCTCTTTACCTTACTTCAATGTAGCTAAGTGGTCAATAAGGAGGTCAACAAAGAAGACACTGTTGATAAAGTTGCTAAGCTTATAGTAGAGAAGACTTCTGCGACCACTGCCAATGATAAAGAATCGTGTGGAGCAAGTGCCAACATTTAAATCGTGCAAACAAAATAACAACACTGAAGGCATATTGCACAACTTTGCATAGGCTACGAGTACCGTCCACTCTTTTGGGCCATAATGTCACCATATGAATTTGCTAGCACAAAAATCCAAAGCAAACCATTCACACGGATTTGAGTATCTTGAAGAACATGAAGAATTTCAATTTTCACTAATTCAAAAATGCCAAAATATCAGTCATACAAGGTTATAACATTTATTCTAAAAATATGATCATGAAAACTACAATCGAGCCATGTGCATATTTTTTACTTCATGGCATACAATCCACAGTTTAAAACCAGCACAATATAATACATAGGAAGAAGTATCTATAGTATATCAACAATGTATATGACCGCACAATAAACAAATCATTTCAAACATACCAATTATTTCATGAATGCAAAGAATCTAGAGATGCAGATAGACTAATGATTGACAACAAGAAATTCATTCACCTCAAATAATTTCAATGAAGAAGAAAAATGCACCTCATATATAACCAATCCTTAGAAGATGAATTGATTTAAGTTGAGAACGTATGTATACCCATTACACAATTGGCCGCCGACGCTTCTCCTTCACTTGGCGCTGGTGATTTTCGTAGCGCTGGTGGTTCTTGTGGCGCTGATGCTTCTCGTGCCCGTTGTACTCTTTTATGCCGAACGCAAAAAGGACTATGTTGGACGTCCGTCACCAGACTCCACTCGTGCTCCTCATCCCTTACTCGCTTCGATAAAGTCACTTTTGATGCGCTGCCACTGGGAACAGGGCCTTCTCAAAGTACCTTTTGGCCAACTTCAGAACTACACAAATTGCCAGCCGCGACGAACTTCCATGGCGGTGGTCTCGTTTGAAAGAGACTGGGCCATCGCAACGCCGTTTCACCTGCTGCCAGCCAAAAAAAATTTGAGATTTTTCTCCAGCAGTACAGCAAACCACATGAATTTCGAACAACAATTTTTTGCTTCATTTCATAGCGTACACACAAATCACAAAAACATCACTTTTCGTCAGACTACGTTAAGGTTTGAATCGAGGCGTCCGCGAATCAACTACTGGAGCGGGAAGAAGAAGTCTGTGGAGTTGATATGCTCATTACGTTTGCAGACGACACTGCCAATTCAAGGCCACCATGGTCCCGCATCATCAAGGAGCTGCATCCACGCTAGGGCATGTTTTTAGCATTTGTCAAGGCATCTGCGGCAGCTCCTCCAAATTGTGGAGTTGGCAGCTTTGTACTGGAGATGCCCTTAGAGACTTAGAGACATAATTCGAGCATAATTCTTTTATCCGCTAGTAGTCGATACTTCTCATTTGTTCATCGGCTTTTTGCAGCACACTTCCGGCAATTGCCTCACTTTTTAAAATTTTCTTATAACTTTTCAGCACGGTTTCACTCGTGGGCTATTTTCATCGGGTGATAATGAAATAAATGTCGGTTGGCTGATTGCTCAAGATACGATTCTCGTTCCGCAGATATACCGGCGTTGGTACCCGAGTGTCACATTTCTTACCCACCTCTCGCCGCATTGTTCAATTCTCCAAGGGGAAAGGACCAAGCCCAGATGCACGGACTGTGTACATGGATGGAGCATTTGATCTATTCTACGCTTGTCATGTAGAGGTACGTTCCTTATACTTCGACATAGAGTTGATGTGGTTATTTCATCAGTTTGAGTCATGGGCTTTGCATCTTCACGATCATCGTTTTGTAGTCTTTCTTTTGCACACATGTAGCTGTATGTGCCCAAGCTAAGAACAAAAACACTCGTTTTGAGAATTGACTGTCCATCACTTTAGCTCTCATAACATGTACTAATGGTTTTCACTCTTAATTGTTACGTTCCTGAATGATCTCTTAGACGGACAAAGGGACATGTATTCTCTTTGGTGACGCCTCTGGAGCGCTGTTGTAACGAGAATGTATATAACATTACCGAAGAGGTTGTGAAGAAGCCCATATGCATTTGAGGTCCTATACGACTTGTTTTATGAAAGATGGTTTAAAAACAACAATGTAGTAAAACAAGCACCACATATGATATATTTAGCTCAAGAAAAATTTGGACGGTGAGTAGGTGCCTTTATGAGTATGTGAATTTTGAAAGAAAAAGAAAAAGGGGGAAAAAATTTATTTTATATATATATATATATATATATATATATATATATATCTTGGCAATTTCAAAATCTCAAATTTTGGCAATTTTTGAAAGAATTTTTTTTTAAAATCACTAGAAATTGTGAAGATTATTTTTGAAAGGTTTGGAGACTACCCTTGTAAAACTAGTAAACTTTTTGACTTTGGTCACTTTGGAATTTGAATGGTAATTTGGTAATGAATATATTACCAAAAAAGAATACATCAAAAAAGCTAAATTTAAACAGTCCGTTTTGGACTTGAAACCTCAAATTTCTAGATGAAGGTTTTAAAATTGCAGTTTGGCTTTGCAATTACCGCATACACATTACAGTATGTGGAGCACCCAGTAAAAATCTTAGGCAAAAATATCAATTTCAACCCCTTTAAAATGAGCTGCCCAAAATCTCAAAGAGCCAAATCAGTTTTCCTTATCAATATTATCAATATAAGAAAAAATAAAAATATTCAAAAGACCCTAGTCCCAGAGCTTACTTGATAATGGCACAATATCTAAAATGGGCCCATAGATCAACTGCCCAAGAAGTACATTTATGGCATTATAGGCTAATTTTCAATGTACTATTGTGAATATTTTGAATGATGAAATTGTGAGAACACCTAAGAATCCAACTTCAAGAATTCATGAAATTTTGTAAGAGAGTCCAAAAGTGATGATTCCATTCAGTTCAATCTTCTACTTACTTTGCCCATGCACAAAAATTCCTCACATAAATTTGCCGTGGTGAAATTTGTGCCATTATGAAATTCACACTTCAATGTGTCTAAAAGCTTAGTAGACTCCTGAAACCCGGCATCTCCACCTTCGGATCTTTGTTGGGCCCTGTCCCTTTGGGAAGGGCCTATTGGATCGAGTCGCGAAATGGGGTTAACCACTTCACTAAATATCCCCTTTTCACACTGCAGATACCCCCTTTTCACAGTGCAGAGTGTAAATGGGCCCAACGTAACCTTAACCTAACCCTAGCTCAACCCTGCCGTTGGAGGTTGTTGTTGGGGTGGGGAGCTCCCCTTGTCTTCTCTGTCGTGATGAGGGTGTTGTCGTTGCTGTTGCTTTGTCGGGGAGTGTCACCATGTCCCGTGTCTGGGTTTTATCGATGCTTCACTGTGGGTTTTAACGATGCTCCAGTGTGGCTCAGTGGATTGGTGGCCGTCGGTGTTGTGCCATCTCCCTTCGACTTCGCGGATGTGGTCACGACCACCACCCACAAGTCACTCCGAGGACCCCGAGGAGCCATGATCTTCTACCGCAAGGGATTGAAGGAGACCACCAAGAAGGGCGAGCAGATCTTTTACGACTATGAGGACAAGATCAACGCGTCGGTGTTCCCAGGACTCCAGGGAGGTCCCCACAACCACACCATCACTGGACTCGCTGTTGCCCTTAAGCAGGCAGCCACGCCCGAGTTCAAGGCTTACCAGGAGCATGTTTTGAGCAACTCCGCTCGTTTCGCCAAGGCTTTACACAGCCTTGGTTACGAGCTTGTGTCTGGCGGAACCGAGAACCAGTTGGTCCTTGTCAACCTCAAGCCCAAGGGTGTGATTATTCTAGATTCTACTTACACTTTATATCCCACTGACTTTCCGTACTTCTTGCACAGGTTATTGAGTACCTCACATTGCAACAAGCAGAACCCCGTGCAGTTTTAAGTCGAAAGATGTGGCAGGATCGTATGGAGGGCACAAAGCGGAAAGTTGAGGTGGATTTCTTTCTCAGTTCCGGAGATTTGTTTTTATGTTGTTAGGTTGATAGGGTTATTTCTACCAAATTAAACTATATGCGATGTCCACTCACAGTTTGCCATTGGTGGTTAGGTTTGGCAATCTCTTCCGTCATCCGAACATTGGTCTTTGCCTCCCATCAAGACATGGAAACCTGGCTCAAGTTTGCTTCCTTGTGTCGTAAAAGTGGGCGAGACCGTCAAGCCCGAGCCACACTCGTGAAACTATTACAGTTCGACTTCCTCACTACCAAGATGTCATCTCGTCTTGTTTGAGCGGAAGCCCTCGGGTTATCACTAGCTTAGTTCTTTCTAGCTTAGTGTTGTTTAGGGGTATTGACGATTGCTTTCCCGCATGACAAGATGACCCTGAAACGTGTCCACCGATGACCTTCCATACACGAGCGCCCTCAAGTTATGTTAACCTACTACAAGTATCAATGGTCTCTCGGTGATGACATGCGCGGACGAGATGCTTTTCATCGGCTTCAGGTTGGCTCTTGTTTAATTTTTGTGGTTTCCGTTCATTATCTTTGCGCCGCTTCGAGTGATATTGAATAAGATTCCCGACCAGAGCTTATTTCTTCAAACAGACATCGCAGTGGATTTAACAGAGAAAATATAGTCCAATCGAGTCTTTGTTATGTTCATGCCAAATCAACCACCGATGTGAGTCCGACCGTTGGGGTGTCCCTCTTTTAAGCGCGTATACAATTGAAGTCGGGTGCTTGGCGGTGGCATCTCGGTCCCGGATCGGATGATGACTCTGTGCGAGGTAATTTGATAGTGGAGGGTTTTTGCAGAATCTATATTTCAGAACCTTGTTCAGCAGATCGCTTCGATTCATGAAAAGTGAAATTTACGTAGACTGCCAGTAGCCCTGTTTTTTAAAGTTTTCCACAGCGGGTGTTTCCCATGAAGTGATCCTGACACAGACCGCCCCTATGAGGTTTTCTGGCAGATATTTACTGACCGTTGTCACTGATTGGTCTTGGTTCAGGTGTCTGCAAAGGAGTGATTGCGTTGAACATGGAGGATGGCAGTCTTCATCGATTTCGTGCTACGAACACGATTCTTGCAACTGGGGTATGATTGTTCACGAGAATGCGAATGGGTTCATCGACTTTATAGTACTAGTAGGCTAAGTGGTAGTTACATAGCACGTGTGAGGTTGAAGTTCTTGCAGTCTTTGACGTTCTCGTGCCCCATATTGTTGTATCAGGGCTATGGACGAGCTTATCTTTCTGCAACCTCAGCGCACACATGCACTGGCGACGGTAATGCGATGGCGGCTCGTCTTGCGTGCCTCTTCAGGTATCTTCTTATGATTGCACCTTGATGATGGTTTCGCTCGTAATGATTGTGTCCTTCCAGATGCAAGTTTGTTCTGGGTTTGTTTGTCAGATGCAAGTTGTCAAATCTAGATGCACGTTCTCAAGATCCGGATGCAAGTTTGTCAAAATCCAGATGCAAGTTCGTCAAAATCCAAATGCAAGTTCGTCAAAATCCAAATGCAAGTTCGTTTGTTTGTCGCAATTCTTCCAAGCCTGTGAATGAGAATTTTGCAAATATTGAGAGAACTTGGTATGTTGCTCGTCGAGAAACTCTGTAGCAGAGAGTTAAAAATTTCGCAAATGTTGTGGTGCTGTAGGTGCGCAATGCTGTTTGTTGATAGGTTCTGATGATTGAATCTTTCTAATGTACTTTGCGTACTACTTACAAAGATCGATCGTCATTGCTGCGAACTCGAGAAATCTTGCGACTGTGTGATTTCTGTTACAGGAGGTGTACATTGTTGTTGATAGGCTCAGTGATTCTTTGTTGCTGTGGTGCTTTGATTGAGAATCTGGACAATGACGTATGATTGATGGTTAATGATGCTTTTTGGTTACAACCGAGAGCGATCACTACAAGAAAATGGGTGTAAAACCTACTAAAGATTGACACTGAAATGTCCAAATCAACAAAAAGGCCTTCGCACCTTGGATTTCTGTCAATTTACACGGAGTTTTGTCAATTCTCACTCGTTCAAATTTTTTTGTCAATCTTTTGTCAAATTTTTTGGAAGTTTTTTGGAATCTTAGGGAATATTGTTGGAATAGTTTGGAATCTTTCGGAATCTTACGGAATCTTTGGGAATCTTTTCATTATTTTTCAGACATTGATAAAAATGCAAATTGAAAAACAAAGATGCTTTGGGGCATCATTATTTCTTCAAAAAGAAACAATTGAAAAATTTTAAAATATTTTCTAGATATAGAAAAATCCCTGCATGCAATATTGAAAAAAAAATTTGATTTTTTTTTTTTTTTTTTTTTAAATTGTAAAAATTATTCAAAGTCAACTGGGCAGTAAAAAAAGGCTCCAACCTCAAAAAAAAAAAAAAAAAATTCAAAAAAATTTAAAATTTTTTATACATATATAAAAATACCTGCATGAAGTAGTGGAAAAAAAATTTTGAAAAAAAAATGTTTTTTTACACCGTGAAAAATATTCAAAGTATGCTGGGTAGTAAAAAAACGCCCCAGCCTCAAAAAAAAAAAAAAATTCAAAAAAAATTGAAATTTTTTATACATATAGAAAAATACCTGCATGAAATAGTGGAAAAAATAATTTGAAAAAAAAAAAAATTTTACATGGCAAATTAATCGCCAATGGTTAAGTATTTGAATAAGTTACAAAATTAAACGCACCTGTGCATGAACGTTTGTAAGTGTTGTGGCGGTTGAAGACATGGGTTAGGGATGAAGAGGTTGTGGGTTCAAGCCCGGGTGGCGACAGTTTGTGAAGTTCGTGGTGGGCCCCATCGGTGGCGGTTGATAATGCGTTTTTTTTTCTTCATGGGTAGTAGAATCGTAGTTACCTCAAGAAGCGTAAAAGTAGAAATGAAAATAAATAATAATTTCAGGTGCAGTAAACATTAACATTTACTTCCTTTAAAAAAAATCACAATCTTTGGGAAATGATGAAATTGTAAAAAAAAGGAGGCTTTGGAGTCCTACGTGGAAGTTTATCACCATAGTGTAATAGTGACATGGCAAGATAAATCCAACATGGCAATTACATTAGCAACCCGTACATCCTACGTGTATTTTTCGCAGAATTGACAGCCGAATTGACAAGGTTCTGTCAACTACATGACCGAATCAGGGTACTAAAATTGACACCACAGTTGACAGTTTTTTGTCATTTTTTTGTCAATTAAGACAACCAGCGCCTTGTAGTGGATGATTGTTGTTCTAAGCTCGAGGATTGAAGTTTGAAGTGCAGAGACGAAGCATGGCGTCTTTTCTACTATCCGAGGTGTTCATACTGGAGAAGGTGATAGCATCCGGGCACGCGGACTTAGAGGATCTGACGTGCGAGGCAACAGTGTGCACGGACGTACATCAAGCCTACTACGAAGCAATCAAGAACATGATAAGCTGTGCGTTAGACAAGAATTGCGATGGCGCAGAGGAGGAGAGTTTGAGCTACTATGATCCTGCTAACGCTGTTCTGACATCCAATACTTACTACTTTCTTTCCTACTCTGTTGCAACTTGCTTGGCGGGCAGTCTGTATCTCTGAAGCTTTTAGACGCTTCACATTTAGAGCTTGCTGTTCCTGGAACTTACAAAGCAGGTTAGTCCCTCAATTCATGGTGTATGTTTGTCACCGTGTAGATGGCACTTGTGTTCATTTCTTGTCGCTCTTCATTTTTTTTGAGCAAAGTTCCTCTTCCTGGCCACTTCGACTGTGCAAACTATCGATGTGCGGCGGTCATGCATTGTATATCTTGACGGAAACATTCATATTCTTATCAATGTTTTTCTGGTATGCAACAGCTTCGCCCATCGTGAAGAACGCGGGATTCTCCCCGCAGCTTGTTGTTATTACTTCAAAACAACGGCCAAGAAGATTAACCATTCATGGTGAAGATGGAGAAAATTACGACTTTCTTCTTAAGGGGCATGAAGACTTGCGTCAGGACGAGCGTATTATGCGGTGTGGGTCTCTTTCGCTCTTGGATCTCATTTAATGATTGAATCAATTTGCAACATTGCACCACCTCTTGAACTTGTGTTCGAGACCTTCGTTATTTCGGCTTCTCTTTCGACGTTTAAGTGATCAATACTCGTCCTGCAGCTTATTTGGCTTGGTCAATACGTTATTGGGAAATTCTCAACTTACAAAGAGAGAAAGACCTATCTATTCAACGATATGCGGTAATCCCACTATCTCCCAACAAAGGACTAATTGGTTGGGTGCCAAATCTGCGACACACTTCATCATCTCATCCGCGAATACCGTGAAGCCCGTAAGGTATGTGGCAATTTTCCGCGTTTCGATATTTTCTAGTTCTTCTCAAGTCGCAGCTTGATGACATTCCATAGCTTCATATTCAAATCAAGATTATTTCTCTTCCTTTATTGTATCTAAGACTCGGATGTTTTACAGATACCGTGAACGTGGAGCACCGAACAATGCTCGCTTTTGCCCCGACTATGAAAGACTCACGCTTATGGCTAAGGTTGAAGTTTTTGAGCATGCTCTTGAAAATTCGCTTGAAATGACCTCGCCAAGGTATCCTTGTCATTCTAACCTCCTCGTTTTTCTCGTCCTCATCCTGGTTGAGAGTCACTTCGTGTTTTGGTATATTTTTCCAGTTGTTCAGTGCCATCACCTTTCAACTTTCTCTGTTTTGTATCTTGCTCACGATTTTGGCTCGCTTGTTTCTTGTGCTAGGTGTTGTGGTTAAAGAGCGGGAGTTCGGAAGTGTGGCTAGACCGTCGAACTAATTACACTCAAATTGCGACTCTTGTGCTTACGTGTCGCTTTTTGCGAATAGTTCTCCGGGGCCTATCAAGGTCCCCTTGGCCACCTAACATAATAATTGTATTTGTTCTAGTGATGTGTTGCTTAAGCTCTACATCCGTAAGTTTGGTCATTGCTACGACTTTATGCATTTATACTTGATAGTTTTCGATAGATGTCATCTAAACGTTGGATTTCACCCCAGAAATGTCCGAGATGCGCAATCATTAGGTGCTCTCTCTCCGATATGCCCTCGCGTTTAGTCGGAAAGATCCCCGTGTGCGTGCGAATGGGGGCGCCTCTCAACTCTCGCCCGCGACGAATTTGAGCTCATGGACTGAAACTCGGCATCGTGTACTCAACCTTCCTCTCTCATGACACTCACTCTACTAAAAATCTTCTCTTCAACCATACATATGCAACAACCCAAATCCAAAGGTAATGGAGTCATCAACGTGGAAGCTTGTTCGATGTTCATAAGCTCATATGTATATTTAGAATGTGTATACAAAGAAGAGCGAGAACCTAGAACATTCATGCTCACTTACGGTATAGAAAAGTCAAGTTGATGGTTTCGACACTTGGGCATGTTGGCGGATGCTATCTATGTATTTGTGGTTAAGCCATCACTTTCCGAGGAGTCGTTCGTGCGAGAAGAGCGAGGTGCGGCGATGGCAACGCACAATATTTGACAAGATTTTGTGATCGGCTAGGCTCTTTGTGTGGTGTGGATCGGGTTGTGACGAAGAAAGGCAACGATGTAGATTGCGTGATTCCGGGGTTGATGGTCGCGGGCGAGGCCGCATGTGCTTCCGTTCACGGGGCCAATCGACTTGGAGCCAACTCGCTCGCTCGACATTGTGATCTTTGGACGAGCTTGTGCAAACCGAGCGGGCCGAGAGGTTCAAGCCTGGTACAAATCAACTTCCGTCATTGTAGTCCTTTCATAAGAGACGATTGCCTCTATTATTAATGATGGTGCGTTGGAGGTCACGTCGACGATTGCAACTCCATCGATGATCGGGACAAGCTCACCGAGCCGCAAAAGAATGCGAGGCGTAAGACGATAGCTTGGTTGGACAAGTTGCGGTATCTTGTGGCGACCTTCCAACTTCAACTATCCGCAACCAAATGCAACGTGTGATGCGAGAACAATCGGAGTGTTCCGTGCTCGGGAGACTTTGGAGGAAGGTGGGTGGATCTCATTACATGCTACCGCTTGTGATGAGCGGGTAATCAAATAGTCGTTGTCTGTAATTTGGGCACACGGTGCATTTATTTGTCATATTTCATCAAGGTATCATCTATAAATGTGTACCTGGAACTATGCGACAGGTGTCAAGCTGATTGACGAAACCGTAGATATGCTCAAGCGCGTCAAGACCGCCGACCGCAGTCTCACATGGTATGTGTTTCCTCCTTTCTCAATAGATTAAGTCTTCTGAGCACTGAAGGTATCACTCAGATTTTGTTTGACGAGGGATCAATCGTGAATGAAGTTAATCAAATCGGTTCGAGACTACTTTTCGAATGTCGAGGTGGTTTGTAGGTTTCTGCGAGGAGGCTAACAAGTGACTGATTTGTTGTGGTTGCAGACACGAGACGATGAGAAGGGGATTATGATTGAGTCTTTTGTAACGACAGCTGACTACACACATGTCGTAGTAAAAGGTACATGTGTCACGTGCTTATGGATGGCTTATGTATGCATGTGTTTATGCATGTCTCATGTTAATGATAGGTATTTGATAGGTATTTTAGAGTAGGGGTCAGCATTAAATGCTGCCCTGTACTTGTTTGAGTGTGCATGCATCTTTTGCTTGTACCGTGGTCTTTTTAAAACCAAAATGAGGTAAAACATACTAAATGGTAGCTGCTTTGTCATAATGATTTGTGATATTTTACTGCCGTGGATTTTGTTTACCCTTTTGAAATTAGTTTTACAGAGGTAAAAGTGGAAGGAAGAGTGAGAGTATAAGTATCTTCAGCTTGGAGGAGAGAACAGCCTCTTGTTTAGTTTTTCAAGTCCTATGTTAGTGTTAAAACAAGTCTTCACTTGTAAGTTTTAGTTCTGAAAGTCCTTTGTAAGTGCTGATCTTGTACTGACTTGTAAGTGTTTGTTCTGAAATTTTATGTTACTGCTGAAATTGTGCTAACTTGTAAGTTTTTGTACTGAAATCTTATGTTAGTATAGAAATTGTACTAACTTCTAGGTTTTTGTTAAAAATCTTGTGTTCTCACTGAAATTGTACTAACTTGAAAGTTTGAGTTTTGAAAGTTTATGTGGTGCTGAATCTTCTACTGACTTGTAATTTTCAATTCTGAAGTCGCAGGTTTGTGCTGAAATTTGTTCTAGTTTGCAGAGTTGTTTGTGTAAAAACTTTTATGTTTGTTCTTTGGTTTGTTTTTTATCATTTGTTTTGATAAATTGTGTTTTTTGAGTGAGAAAATGGCCATGGTTGCGACTAACAAGGGCAAGGGAAGAGGCCCCAAGTCCTAGGTTGGTGGTGACAAGCGACATCCAACCCAAAATGTTGGATGGTGCTTTCGAAGGAAAGGTCTTGAACAGGTACGGTACATTTGACATTCCAGGCAGTAGGTATAAGTTTATTCATGTAGATTTGGTAGATCGTGAGGGATATTGCACTATAACCCCGATCACTGCGACTCATATCTTTGATAAATTCACCTCCAAGCTCATTCCCAAAAATCATTTTGAGAGTGTCAAATTTTAGTGTGAATAATAAGCATGGTACGTTCGAGCACGGGGACTCTTCTTTCTCTCTTAGAGTAGGATCTCAGAATTGAATGGAAGTTATTGATGCTTTTGACATCCCCATTTCTTTCCTTCCCACCCACTCCATCAAACAATTCCTTGCTTGGAAATGTTTGAATGAAGTGGGAACTCTTGAATTGGTTGTTGTGGCTGTCATTGGAAGAAGCAAGAAGAACTTCATACTTACAGTGGCTGATTCCAAGGAGAGTGTCCACTCTTTCGTGTTTTATGTGGAATTTTTCGCAGAATACACTTTCCTTGCTGAAAAGTGTACGCGTGGGGAGGTGGCCACATTTTTGATCAAAAATGTGACATCTGCCTCTCAAGGTGAAAATTACTTAGCCACTTGTTATTCAAGCATCATTGTGATGCCAGTTCCGGATGCGATTGTGAAGACGGAACTTGGAGAGGTTTTCAAGCACCATTCAAAGGAGCATAAAAACTTTCATTCATTTCAGGTATTTGTTTTTTTACAATCTGAAAATCATCTTACATTATAGAATTTCCTGACTACTTAATTTGATGATTGTTCAATATTAATTGATTGTTAAATACTTGTTTGTTTACTATTTTCTAATCAATTTCTTATGATGATTGTAGATTGAAGGGGTGCTGACCGTGCCTATTGGCACGAGCATACATGAAGAAACATGTGACAAGTGTCACATGCCGAACATTACGAAGCGGGATCACGGGTCCTATTGTACGAGTTGCCACTCCATGGTCACGACATCATCGACTCTGAAGATTTCTTGCAAGATCACTACATCAACATACGAGATTTATGAGTGTACGGTGAGCAAAGAGAACATTAAAAGGGTTTTAGGTGTTGAGATAAACTCAGTTGATGAGTTTAATCAACACAAAAAATCAGTATTGCGCAAGTTGAATTTGATTCGCTTGCAAGGATTGTTCTCCTTGAATTCAAGTAGCGAGTTGATTGAATTTTCAGCAGCATCCAAACCACTACCTGCAGCAGTCAATAATTTTGTGGAGGACGCCGCGAAAAGCTCTGTCAACTTGGAGGTCGATACAAACCTGCAGCAGACTAATGGCTTTCAAGTCGGCGAAATCAATGTACTCTTTGAGTAGAAATACGATGTTTGTCAAGATACCAGTATAGATTCCGTATATAGTTTCTGTATTCTACTGTATTTCAGCTTGTATGTAGAAAGACATATACTACTTGTATATCGTTTTCGTATATACTGTTGTATCTAATAGACTTTGTGTTCAAATTCTGTATTTTATACTTTACCCGGCAATAAAAAAATATTTTGTATATTTTTGCTTCAAGGATCTTCTCCTATCTATACTATAGTTGGTAAGAACAGCATAAAATTTATTGAATTAACCTTTTCATTAGATCATTAGTATCAACTATTATACTTTCACAAAATATTTGAATTAACCTTTTCATTAGATCATTAGTATCAACTATTGAACTTTCACAAATTATTTGAATTAACCTTTTTGTTAGATTATTAGTATCAACTATTGAACTTTCAGAGTATGTGTAGTAGATATTTTTGGGGCGTTGGAGGGTAATTTTGGGTGTGTGTATGTGAATTTTTGGTATTCTTATGGGTCAAAAATGATTTTTATTTTTCCATGTAAAAATACTAATGAAATCGAGGAGTGAATAATAGATTTCAAAATTCATTTACAGCAAATTTATAAGATTGTCAATTAACCCCTAAGAGCCCAATCAACCATTTTATGGTCGATCCCTAATTTTGCGGAGCTGTACGCCTGTATCCGAATAAAAAAAGTTTTTTTTGGAACTTTTTTTTTAACATCCTAAAAGTTGGGTGAGTTAGAAACTGCATCCAATTTATAAAACCTCGTTTGGATTTATAGATTGTTCACAATAAGCTTTTAAACACAAACAAGGCAAGGTTTTTTTATTGTAAGAAAACTTACTATTTTGAGAAACTAATAAGGTTCCTCATATGTTACCGGTGGCCTCTCTCCATTTTATCATATAATAGGTGATTTTAGGCAATCATAACAATTTCCAACTACTAATAATAAAAAGTGTATTTTATATTGATTTTCATAGTTTTACTATTTTTAGTTAATTATGAAACAAATATGACCTATTTTAGGAAATTTAAGACCTTAAGTATTAATTATTATTGAATTGAATTTCCACATATAATACCAAGTTTTCAAATTTCTGTTATATTCGACTATTCAGCTACTATTGAAGCGAGTCTTTAGTAGTTTTTGGTTTTACTCCGTTCGCGAATATGTTTATCATTGATCAAGAGCTTTCAAAATTTGGTTTAAGATGTGTGTACGAATTCAACTACTACCCCGGAGACTGTTTGTTTGATGCTATTGCTTATTTACTCAATTACAGGGAATCATCACTTCAAATCCGCCGAAATGTTGTTGCCCGTCTACAAAATTGTTTGTTGATTGGAACACCGGAAGCTCTCTTGTGTAGGAGTCGTGAGTTACAGCCTTCATTTATGCACGATTTACATCAAGGTCGAGTAACTTCAGAAACCGATTACTTAAATAAAATGGCATTGTCTGCAAAGAATGGTGGCTTGTGGGGTGATTTTACAATTTTGTTTTGGGTCTCGCAGTACCTAAAATGCTGCATATTAGTATGGAATAAAAGAAATGGAAGGATAATGTCTAGACTTGGAGAAAATTTTTCTAACCAAACTTTGCAAATTGTATATGGGAATGACCATTATGAACCTGTGATATCCTACAACTACGTGTTAAATGAACAAGTTAGTATCCGTGGTGACAAACCTATAGACGAATATAAGTCAAGTTCGTTAAAAAAAAGTACTTCACCATCAAAGTTTCTAAATGTAGGTGAAAAACGCAAAAGATTTAAATGGAATAATGATTCGAGATCTTGGGTTATTGTATCTAAATAATCTACATTCGACATCTACGACTTTACAAATTGCAACCAAATTTGTGGAGCAATATCGAGATTTGAAGTTGGATGTTAAACAAGTACAAAATCATTTGGGATTTCTTTTGCGTAAAAGAAAGCTAATATTTAAAGAAAATACACAAAATTTAAAAATTGACAAGGGTTGTACAAATAACGTTGGTAATCTTTTGACTAGTTCGACCCATCGAAGCAACAATGAGGAAATCAGTAACATTACTCATTTGGAAATTAACAATGTAATACATGCAAAATATTTGATTGAATCGGATGACAATCAAGTCGAACATGTAAGTGTAGATGAATTTCAAGATAAGATTCGAGATTCAAATGAGAAAGACATGTTTAATCAAACAAATGGATGCTAAAAAAGGTTTGTATGGACGGAAGGAGTAGACATGTTTTTGAGTGAGTTACTTGAAATGCACTCGAAAATGCGCTCAAATGTAATAATGGAGCATCCGAAACAAAAATTTCCTTGGATGTCCGCTCTCACGTCAACAACTTGTTAATCACTTGAAGGTGTTAAAAAACGTTCAGATTCCACGCATGCATCCGTTAATGTAAGATGTGTTACACCCTTAAAGTCAAAATTTGATGATTTTGACGGCGACGATGAAAAACTTGTCTTGAAATATATTGTTGATGTCAAAGATACTCCAAAACATATGTGCTATTTTTGTGGAAAACTTTGGTTTTTTTCTCAAGTTTGCTATGCAACCAATGATATTATTGACTTACTTCCTACAAAGTATCAAACCCAAGCTCGTAGAGAACCAATTTTTATCTGTAAAAAATGTCGAAGAATGTCTTCCATGGACAAAAAATGGGACATGTCTATGAGGGATCACATATTAACAACTCGTCCAAACATGGAATTTGTGAGATCATTAAACAATATTGAAGAACCGTTAGTGTCTCCACGTGTAGCTTTCTCTCCCATTTATCGATTGAAGGGGTATGGACAATATGGCATGCGGGGAAGTGTCGTAAATGTTCCTTCTAATTTGGATTTAGTTCAAGGCATGCTACCACGTCTCCCACATGATTCATCCACAATTGCCATTTATCTCAAAAGAAAGTTAGAATACAAATCTGTTTATTTGTCGGGTTTCGTGCGGCCGAATATTGTGATGAAAGCGCTTCTTGATCTTTGTGAAACCCCGTTATATAAGGAAGCGGCATAATCAGAAATCAAGATCGGAAAAAAGTTATGGAGAATGAAACAGATAATATCATTACATCAAACGAATCGTTTGAGGAGAATAAAAATGAATCAATTTCGATTGATGGATTTGAAGAACTACGAATGATGTCGGCTCGGATACCTTAGTCCAAAATATTCTAGAACCGGAAAACATTGTTGATGATGATGAATCAATTGCAATTGCTTTCGAGCGAAAATTTTCGCCCTTGGGCTTGTTCCGAGATCCTTATTCGAGGAGTATAACTTTCCAACTTTATTTTTGGGTCACCAACGTCCCGATTTCAATGCATCTTATCAGAAAATTGCTCAAGCAGAGCTAACAAGTGCCAATCGAAAATTTGCATATCATATACGTAATATATTTTTCAAGACAATCAAAATCTTGATTCATTTTGTTTTGTCTTCCGCTTGGATTCGTATACGAAAAACCGTGTTAAAGGGGCGAAGACCAACGGCAGCCCAAGTTGCAGATCCAAAGAACATCGAAAACATACTCAAATCAAACTTGGGATATAGAGAACTGAGTCAAATAAGAACATCCCCTGATTACTTAGATCGTTTGCGAAAGAATTTGTTTGCTATGATCAGACAACTAGGTCCGCCAACATTTTTTGTTACTTTTACGTCGGGAGTGACAAACTGGCCAGAACTTGTGACTACATTGAATGAACTCCGTAAGACTTATGGTGATGAAAATGAATTTGTGCAATCGAATGGAGTAGATTTAAAGATCCTAGAGCTTGTGAGGATGGATCCTATTACATGTGCTCGATATTATGATAGACGGATGAGATTGTTCCGAAAACTTTTGAGAAAATGCAACTCATTGTTTGGTCGATGTCAAGATTATTTTTTTGTGACTGAGTTTCAAAGTGGAGGTTATCCTCATGATCACGGGTTGTTGTGGATTACAAATGCTCCTTCATATGGGAAACAATCTAATGAAGAAATTGAAGAATTCATAGACAAACACTTGACAACGGATCGCTACATACTCGACGAGAGCCTACGTAGCTCTCAAATTCATCACCATAAGCAATCATGTCGAAAAAAAGGTAACGCGATTTGTCGTTTTCATTTTCCCAAAGCTCCAATGACAAAAACAAGTATCTTGTTACCATTAGACAGTTGTGATGCGGGAATTCATAACAAAAATTCTGTGAGGATCTTTGAGTGTTTGGTGAAAATGAAACTCGGAGAAGAAATAACCCATACAGAGTTTTTGGAAAAATTGGAACTAAGTGAGGAGATGTACATAATGGCACTACGTAGTATATTGAAGAAACCTACGATGTTTTACGAAACGGAATGTTGTCGATATTCGCATGCGAATGTATTTGGAAGGTTGGTGGGTCCTTTGTGGCAAGCTAATACGATGCACAATTTGTTTTAGATCCATATGCGTCACGCGATTCATCGCACCTCATATTTGACAAAGGTTGATAAGTCTGTTACTGCAGAGATGAAAGCAACACTAGAAAAATGCAAGTATGAGAATAGTAGTGATCGTGAACGCGTTAGAAAAATGGGAAGCTCATTTTTAAATGCTCAGCAAATGCCTGCACAACTAGCTGTATTCCTGGCACTCTCGTTGCCTCTTTATCACACTACGCGTAGTTTTCAATTTATCAACACTTCTGAGGATAATATGAGAGCCGAGGTTTTACTTCCCTCAGCTGTATTGAAACAACTCCCTCCCGATTCAACGGATATATTCTGCAAGTCGTTGATTGACAAGTACATGTACAGACCTCTTGCTCTGGACGCTACTTGTTTAGCAGAGTTTGTAGCTGAATACCACCCTAATAGTTTCAAAAAACGTGTTGTACCACAAATTGTTAGATGGGTGAATTTTAATTTGCAACGAGATCCCGAAAATCATTACAGGGAGCAACTTCTGTTATTTTCTCCTTTCCGTAAGTCGGAGGAATCTCTAAAAGACGGCCATTCCACTTGGCATGATGCATTTAATCAACAACAATACACCATTCTGCCAATCCGTAAAAAATTTGTTTACAAATTCAATAATGAAAGCAAATACGGTGAAGAGTGGACAGCATTGCAAGAACGTGTTAATGAGTTCAGCAAAATGCATACGGAAAATTCATTTGCTGATGTTTCTTTCTCTGAAACTGTAGTGAAATTGGTTCCAAAGCGATTGGGGTCTCCGATACCCTCAAATACGGAAGGTGTTGAACCATATGATTTGTCACTCGAGAGAAATAAAAAGAATGATGAAAATGTACAAGGAAGTGTTCCTAGTTGTCCCGACAGATTTCTACCTAGTAGTGAATTTTCATCTCTGGTGCGGCAGCTGAATAAGGAACAACGCTTGATTTTTGATGATATCATGTATCGGAAGCAAAGGAATCCAGAAAAGGCTATTTTTATATTTTTGACCGGTGGAGCACGTACGGGAAAGACATTTACGCTCATTTGTATAATTCAGTATCTTCTACGATATTACAACCGTACCAATGCTGCAGCAGATTCTCTAAAACAAAAGATTTTGAAGCTTGGTTACACTGGAAAGGCTGCTTTTAATATTGGAGGTTCAACCATTCACTCGCTTCCTCGGAATTCCTCTAAACAAAACCCTTCGAGGATCTTGGGGTTTAAGCGATGAGCGGCGCGACTTTTGCTAAAAGATATGACCAACTTCGATTGATCGTCATCGATGAAATCTCTTTGGTTGGTTGTCGAATGTTTGCGATGGTTGATCGTAGGATGAGGGTTATTGTGCGAGCTCATAACTGTTTTATGGGTGGGCTTGATGTGATTGTTACAGGTGACTTGTATCAAGCGCCCCCATACGTGATGGATGGATATTTAAATCCTTAAATGTTGGACTTGATGGTTTAGCTCCAAATTTTTGGAAGGAGAGGGTTGAATGCTACGAACTTGCTCAAGTTGAACGCCAGAAAGACCTACAATTTGTGAGCATCCTCAATCGCTTTCGAATCGCAACACAAACCGGAGGAGGACATTATGTATATCAATGCACTGTGTTATAGACGACCACCAAATGACATGAAGTTTCCGCATTTATTTTATACAAATATAAAAACGAATAATCACAATAAATATGTGTTTGATAACACTCTTGGCGAAGTGTACAAATTTGTTGCGAAGGACGTACCTTCGGAGACATGTCCCCTTCATATAAGCTTTCAAACATACCTAGTCTTACAAAGTTTTGCATCTTTGAAATATCCCTTAAGAAGGATATGTTGGTAGAATTGTCTTGGCAAACCACGTCACGCATGATGGCCTTGTTAATCTTTGATGGAATATTTAAAGAATTTACGACCATTCCAAACAACTTGGTCTGGATTGATTTTGGATCGCCTCACATTGGAGTTAAACTAGATTAAAATTTGCCGAGGAATATCGCCGGCATTCGAATATCAAAAACGAGTGGACTCCCATTACACAAAAGACAGCAGAAATTCAAATAGGTATGAACCCTCTTCATCTTGTAACACGGGTTCAATTTCCAATCCAACCCGCTACAGCCCGGACTATCCATCGTGCACAAGGTTTGAGCCTTGACCGATTGGCATTTGATCCAAAGGATGTGGTAAGACATGGATTAACTTATACTGCCTTGTCGAGGATTCGATCAAAGGATCACTTATATCTGCTGTCTCCAATATGTTCCAAGAACTTTCATGTTGATAATTTGGTTGCTGATGAGATGTGTCGTTTGAGATCGGTTGCAAAATATAAAATAGCTCTTCCTTCACTTGAACATAGTAGGGGTGATGGAATTATTCTTCAGTCGTTAAACACTCGATCCCTCAAACTTCATTATAAGGATGTGTTTGCTGATCCAAATTTGATGGCATCCGACGTTCTTTGTTTAAATGAAACACGTGTTTCGTCTTTGCAATCACTACCAGAACTTTATGAGTTACTATTGAAAAGATTTAATGTCTTAACATGTTATGATGGCCATGGAACTGTTGTTATTTTTCACAAAGATATGATATTAACAAATAGTAGCACATATGTGAACAAGGGTTCTGAATTTATTATGGTCCAATTCAATGCAAATACACCTCAAGCCATAAATGTTGTGGCAACCTACAAACCTCCAAAGATGCAACTCAATTACTATTTACTTAACATGGAGAATATATTTAAGCTTTTATCAGTAGGTTCTCCAACATTTGTTCTAGGAGATTTCAATGTTAATATGTTGATAGAAAATGTGCATTCAATGACTTTGAAAAACTTCATGACCGATCATAATCTCTCCCTTTCTTTTTTAGATAATACAAGTGATTATCACTCACATATAGATCACATTTGGACAAATACACCATCATCCCAGTACGATTCAGGGACCCTAGAGGCATATTGGACCGACCACAAACCAACTTATTTGCATCTAAAATTTTGATGTTCTCTTCCAACTTATCATCTTATCTAATGTGTTAGTTGTTCATATGGTACACATAATTCAAGTATAAAATTTTCCTATTGTAACTTTTATCTACATTACTCATCTTGTACTATTTTTTCCTTAAAAAATCTCACAATTCCAATTCATACATGAGAAATTTAGCTAAGTGAAATGTCTCAATACTTTATTTTGTGTCAAAAAGTTTAGACATAACAATTAACAGGGCCCTTTGTGTCTATCGACACCTTGTTTTATGCAATTTCAATGAAAATCTGCAAGCTCCTCCTGCTCGTCCCGGCCGTGGTTTGACCTAATGTCTGCGCTACAGCAATCGCGAGGCTTGAAGAATGACTAGAGGAGTAGACGTTGCACATTCGATTTGAGGAGCAGGGATGAAGTGGGGCGTGGCATGGCGAAACATCAAGCACTACGTGAAGCACGACTTGAAGGAGATTGCGTTTCCGTCTTCACTGCCCAATCCTCCTCACATCAAGGCCAAACCGCCGCCCAGGAAACTCACATTCAAGGATTACATCTATGTATGGCCACTCCAATTAGGGTAGAGAGAATAGGGATTTTAAGAATACCGCTTTGAGGAGAAGGGTTATGCAGTCGATGATTGTTGTTGTTGTTGATTCATTCTTTTTGCAGATACTTCGAACTGCGGTCAACCTTCACGCGAAAAGCTTCACTAGAGAAGGACTGACGAAAGAGGATTGGAAGAAACTTGGTCTCGATGAGCCGGAGGATCCCGAAGTGACAGACAAGAAGCAACCAGCTGAGCCGTCTTCCATTGAGGAACTTGGTGAGCCTAAAACCCTCGGCCGCAATTCATCAGTTAGTATTTGCCCGCCTTCATCAATTGGAGCCATGTATCGTCGCATCCAATTTCATAAACCTCTCATTTGTGGAAAATTGCCTGTATTAATGGTACCATCTACTGAACACTCTTATAAATGCTAGGGGAATCCATTCATGATCACATCAGCTTCTCTCACCAGTAATTTCGAATCCACGGTATATTACAGAAACTGCAGGTAGCTAGTGATGGAATTATTTCATACATGATTGGTGTTGTTTCTGAGAGAGGCTAGTTGGATTTGTTCGACAGCATTGGCAGCAAGAGCAGGCGCAGAGCATATAAAACCTGCCCTGCAACGGATCTACATGACTCGTGCTAGTGCGTACCGAGATGCGCTCAAGAGTTTCGTGGACGGCTATCAGGAGGGCGTCGCTGAAGTGATGTCCAAGAAAGCTGACCCAGAACCCAAGCAAGCACCAGATGGGCCTCCTGTTACTAAAGAGTCCGGAAAGGAGAAGATGCCCTTGTAGAACATCTCGTGTTGCACAGCTTTCTGGTATTGTTGGTTCTCTACAGTACCAATGAGGCGGACCAGTGATTTGACAAAACTATGTATAGTGGCTGTTCTATGTACAAAATTTCACGTCCCTTAATTCTGAACTATTTGTGTACTTGGAGTAGCACATTTCTCTCCATGCCTACTGTGTGTTCTTTGTGGCCCCTTGTGGTGGTGATCACATTGTTGCGCAGAGTACACTTGAACATCGTGATTGCGCTTTACGTCTTTTCTTAAGAATATGGTTTCACATCGGTCTGCATTCTATCCATCTGAATTAGTGGTTGTCTAAGATTCTGAATGCACGCAGATTATTTTTACGAGGCTGCGATCTTTGCGCAACGAATTACTTCGTTCGTTCTAGAGCATTTGCGGATGCTCTCCTCATGCCTTCCAATGTGCAGAAGGTTTAAAGGTAAATGGTTTTTCAGACAAGAACAATAGTAGAGAGCTAGTAGAAGAGTGCAAGAAATTAGAACATTTAGTACGGCCTATTCTTGAGCTCTTAGTGATATCTGGCACTTTGCATGTACAACGGAATAACAAGCGATAGATCACATCATTAAACCTTCTACATTCTGTAGAGTATGCAATATGGAATTAAATCGTTTGGATTGACCACGCAACTAGAATGGAATGTATCATGCAATATGCTGTTGCATGTTATAGAAAAGTGGGATCCCGAAGATTCGTGCGCGTGTCAGAAAGAGTCTGAACTATCGAGTGCATTTTACCACTTGAGAACATGGACCTCATTCTTGCTTCTTATTCATAGTAAGTAGCCACAGCGGTCTCTCTGCCCCTAGAAACCTAATTTGTTCGAAAAACCTGTTCTATCAATTTGATCGAAAAGCCTCAGTGAACCCGTTCACGAATTTCTGTGAAATCATCCATCCGGAGTATGGAGTGGTAGAAGTCATATAATACAAATCTACAAGAACCGAAAAGCTCTAACACGGATTCTGCAACAGTGCAAGCTGAGCTGAATCAGCTCAAGCTGCCTTTCCCATTTTCGAAGGCCTCTGCTGAGAACCGGCAACACCAGCCTTTCTTTTCATTTCAGGTGCACCAGTCTGCATTTTCTTCAAGGATGTCAAAATAGAGTCGTTCTTATCATCTGCCTTGTCCTTCTTCGCAAAAGGATTGCTCGGCTTGAAGTTCTTAAGGGACACAAACGATCCTTGAGGGACTGTGGCGGCCTCTAATGACGCAGCTTGACTGTCCTGTCCTGTTGAGCTTCTTTCGTCAGCCTCAGCAGGTTTGGGTTTTTTGTGCGACATCTTCAGTGCCGATCGCAATTCCAATTTGGGAGTGGCATTCGAAGGAGATAGCGATTCTGCAGTGGGGTGCGAAGGTGCAGCTGAAGGCTGAGCTCTCAGTGGCTCTGGAATTGAGTGTCTATGTGGAATGATGGCTTTGAACGGAGTCTGCGGCTGATATAGAAGGTCTGCCCCACTTTCTTCGGCTCTTTCTTTCGCAATCCTCGCCTGTCAAGATACAGGTCAACGCCGGCACCCTCAGAAAAGAGCGAAGAATGAAACTCATTTCTCACCAGCACATGTAATGAAACCCCACTCATCAAATTACGCAGTATCGGAATATCAGACATGAGAACCAGTCTTTCAAGCCACAAAATGAAGTAGCGAACAGGAAATCAAAGAAAACTAACCTCAAGAAGTTGATTGATTTTCTCAGCCAAAGATGGCAAGCGCATGGCGGTCACTAACTTCAGGGCTCCTTCCATGGACTTGTGGAGCGATAGTCGGCTGGATAGCTCCAAAGCTCTTGCAAGCTTGTCTCCTGCGAAACAGAAAAACTTGGACTGTTACAGCACCAGTAGAATAGAAATTGAATAATCTAAGTCACGTTCTCAGCAATCGATTTAAGAGATAAGTCTTGTCCGTACCTTTACAAGCGGCTGCAATCAAACGTAGAAGGCAGCGATCAAGCTCTGCTTCCATCTTGAAAACAGCTTCATCGGCCTCATCGTCGTCACGCCCTGCTGCAGCTGCTTCATCAGCCCTGCTTCGTGTCTGCAACGGTGTACACAAAGGTTAAGAGCTGCGAGGCTGAGGTGCCTCATACGTTAAAGAAGGACTGTGAAAGTGTAGCAACCTTGAGAAATTGTACATGCAGCGGATTGTAAGATGAGCAATGCACTGGCTACAGATACTTACATGGGTAAGATGCAATGTCCCTCGTAGGAAATCACTTTCAAGATCATCTGCTCCCAGATCTGAGTGCACGACAGGCACGGCAGTGTTGATGACGCTCATCACCGGCTTCGGAAGAACGTGAGGTTGGGTGTCTGGTGCCTTACACGCCACACAGTAAACTTGTGTAGTGTTCAGCCCCACCACCCAATAGTTGGTGTTTTCCTTCTTCCTCTCTGCAGCAGCACTGCAAACATTCCCAAGTAACGCACTCAGCTGTCTGTTTTGAAGGATATTGAGCTGTTACTGAAGTTGGAATCACATAAACGCACTGAATGTGTACTTTACCTGAATACTGGGATCCAACATCCATCATATTCATTGCTGTATACCCTGAGCACTCCCTGCACAGTGAGATCAGATCGGGAACTCAAGATGTGGATCTGGCACCCCACACTCTAACGAAACAGTCCTTCCTCAATCATAAGTGTTCCTAAACCTATGTTCATTGATAGGCTTTCCAAAGATCCTCAACAACATCCCACCATTGCAGTAGGTGCATGTCACATCTCGCGTTCGCAGCCCCTCTGCTCTGAACAATGAAGTCCGACCGCCCGTCCCAATCTCAGAAAGGTCAAAGAATTACTCAATCTCCTTTCTAGGGTTGAGACAGAATGGATAGCTTACCTGCGAATCACAGGAACTCAAGGACCCGGCTTCAGTGAAACCAAGCCAAGTCAATGTGGAGGCGGGGCTCAGTGGAAGCTTGCCAGCCAGCAATCGTTTTTGATTTCTCACATTCAGCAACATGAAGTCCAGCACTTGGTCACCCGAAGGTAAAGGAGTTGATGCATGGCTGACCACAGCCAAGTGATCCCCATTTCCAGCTAGTGAAACTACTGGACCACTCAGCGATGAGACAAACCTCTGCAATGGAAACAAAGTGTCTCGTTGAGCAAATTGGCATAGCACTTCAGATAAGCAAAGATGGAAGTGGCTGGTAGGTCACCTGTAATCCAGCTTCTGAGTAAACGCGGAGAAAATGTTGGCTAGTAGCTGCTGCCGCCCAGCCACTTCCTATCGCAACAGCTTTCACTTCCTCATCCACCGAGAATCGCATTGACCACTGCAGTTGTACAAATGCGTTAGAAACGCACCCCACTGCAATCACTTTCGATCCTGCTTGAGATTTAGCGGGTCTAGGATTAAGCGGCCTGGCATGAAACTTGGAAGCTGGCTAACTCTCATGGAGAACCAAATATGCTCGGCATTGCAGTTATAGCACGCTGGGGCAATGCATAAATATGTACTATGTACAAGGACCTCACTGATACTGGAGGAATGTCTTACCTCGCTATTGCTCGTCCAGCTGTTGAACGGCCGATACATTATAGTGCTGGGAGTTTTGTCTCCATTTTGTGGATTAGCAAACACGCTTCCTCTCTCGTTCATTGCTGCCATCGTGAATCCGAAGAAATCCGTCATAGATGGCACACGCATACCCCTGCTTGTGTCGTGAAAGTCCACCTGCTCACCACCACATTCATGTCAGACGCGTGAGGATAGCATGAGGACCTGATTAAGGTGGAGGTAAAGGAACTTAATCGTGCTTGGGGTCATGTAAGGTTTGCAAGTTGTAGTCGGATAAGTGTGACTTGGCTCTTTCTCTTTTAGCAACTATCTTTCGATGAAAACGAAGTTGTTTGCTGATTGCACTAGTGAACAATAACCAACAATAAGAAATAAATGACAAGAGAAGGAATTAGAGCAGAAACTCGAAGAGTATGTACCTCCACATGAGCGAAGCCTGCGTCTGTTTCAACTCTGGCGATGCTCCCGAGCATATTGTAAGCTAGAAACCGACTCTTTCCATCGTGGGGCTGCGTGCATCCGGGTTGAACAGAAGCTTGCATTACGGGGCCTGAAGACCGATGCGCACGGGAGTAGCTGCTTTCCCTGGGAGGGCTAAAAACTTCGATAGGATCAGCAACTTCTTTGACGAGTTTCGGCTTAGGGGACGGTGGCGAGGGCTCGCGTTTGGCAACCTTCGCAAAGCGATACGGCTCTTCATCGTCGTCATCGCTGTCCAGGCATGGCGCTCTAGCTATGCGCTTGCGCGCAGGCGGGACTTTGGGAGAGCTGGGCTCTGCGGGAGAAACCGTTTCCATGTCAAGATCCTCGGCGGGGCTCATGGATTTCGACATCGACATCGACCTCTTTGCTCGCACTGGCATTACGTCCTCGTCATCATCGCTCCACGAATCCAGCTTGCCCCTCAAGTGCGACGTGAACGCTGTCGGCGATGCCATTTCGATTCTCACAGACCTGTGCCTCCCTGTACAAGCTACCGATTCTCCCTTCCCCTTCGAATTCTCGCAAGCAAGCGTGATCACACTCCCCCAATGCAGTAGTTGTCTAATGCGACAAGGGGAATCGAAAACTCTGGCGTGAAATCACGACAAACTACTCTCACAACCAAAAAAATTGAGAGCTCGAAAAGCATGAAATGGCTCAATTCTCTCAGAAAATTTGTCAGTTAGACTACTTTCAAGCGCGACTGCTCCGAATAAAGGATAATCCACTCCAAAAACCCTCTGGATGCCGATCGGAAACCGAGAAAGCCTTACTGCTGCAGGCGGAACGCTGGTCTCTGAGCGGGAGCTTGCACCAACTGAGCAGATCCGTGGCGGGACTGAGTGGCGGGAACATGGCGGGAGATTCAGAAAGTAATGAGGGCGGGAAAGAGCAAAGGATGAACGTCGGGCATAATCGATTAACGACTCTCTCATTCATCCACCCCTCCAACCGTCAAATATCCTCGTCACTTAGCAGCGCTGGCAATACCATTCCAGGTGAACCTCATTGATGATAAATATCTCTTCTCTTCTCTCTACACAATAATAAAATAAAATACGTTTTGGTAAATTTCCATTCTCCACGAGCCAATCAGACAGCCCGCAGTAGCCCCAAAAGTCGAAAATAATCAAAAAAGTATGAAGAAAAGTCTGCAAAAAAGGTAATTGACAACAAGGTCCCTCGTGTTCCTAGTGTACTTCGCGCTTCAAATGTCTATGCACTAGCCCTTCAATGATGATCTACCATTGGCGACGATGTTACTGAAAAACTTTATATATAGTCCTTAATACACGAGGAGTCTCGTAACAGCCCACGGGAAGTCATCAAATGGAAAGTCACCGAATCCAAGTAATACACTAAGTGATACATAAGAAGTGATTTAAGAGCAACGTTCTCCTCCACGGAAATATTCACCTTGAAGCAAGGTTCACATGCACCACAATTTGTAAGCACATCCTTGCTAGTTTCATTGCTAAAGGGAGTTTCCACTAGTAGAAAATGACACTAAAAGTGATGCATGTATTGACTTGATCTTGGTGATGTAGAGTGTCTGTTTTAATTGTGCTTCTAATGATATTACAATCAATTCTTATATTTGTCACTTTTTCTTAAATATATTTTGGGCAAATTAAACATGTTGTAGGCTACTAGATTAGGAAAAACTAAAGAAAAAGTGACAAAGATAATATTTTACTTTGGTGTTGTTAGAGGCACAATCGAAACATGCACTTTGTGTTATTAGAGACGAGTCACTTTGTGTTATTAGAGACGAGTCACTATGAACGCCACTTTTAGTGCCATTTTCTACTAGTGTCCGCAAAGAGTCAACCAACCAATATCAAATTGCTGCTCTATTGTGCTTATTAATTATGCTAGCACCACGAGCACCTTTACCTAAACTCATCGCGGATGCATTTTGTATCTTTATCGCAGGCGACCTCACAAGCGGTGTTTTGACATTTTTCATCCTATAGTGACATGTTAACGAAGTGTTGCATCTTTTTCTCATGACACAATGCGTTGAGTTGTTGCACAAGACTTTGCACCTCAATGGACACCATTTGGGTGGAGCAGCCTTCCATAGCTATATGCACCAAAAAGACCAACAACATGCGATTGTTTGTTGATGAATATTGTTGTGGATTTGATCCAATCATTCATATCATGAACCTCACAAATCCGTTCCCACATGATATTGAGTTCAAGATTTGCATGTAGGCATGACATATTTAACTAAATATGGACAATCCACGGTCTACAATTAAGAACAATAGTTGCAAAATGATTTCTAAAATCTAGGTTCTACGAAGATACTCTTCAAATATGTAGATTTTAAGGTCATGGATGGAGGATCTCCCCATGTTTTAAAGTCCTTGAAATAAGCCCAAAGTCCATATTTAGTTAAATGATGCATAAGCTTTAAAAAAATTAAAAAAATCAATATGTATTTATTTGTTTACGTTATGTATTGAACTATTTGGAGAGAGAGAATATATCCAGCATCTAATGAATGATATATTTGAGTGCCATTAATTTTAAGTGGACGAGATCTTCCAAGTCAGAATAGTAATGAGGCGATGGTTAGCCTTTTTCAATCTTGTAATGGTTAGACTATCTCCCTAAATCTCTGTAATGCCCCTGGAATGAAGCACGCGTGAAAAAGCACGCGTGAAAATGAGGAGAAGAGGGGTCTAGCTAGAGGGGTTTTGGGGGGGCTTAGGTCGGGGCTCTTGGGGGCAGGGAGTCTTGGGGAGCGAACTTTTACCCCATATCATTTGCAGGTGCTTCCTCTCCTGATAAAGTACAAGAGGGTTGGGGGCTATAAACAAAGAATAAAATTCTAATATTAAGTGCACTCATGGGGTCCATGTGGCATCCCCTCAAGGGGGTCCACGTAGCAAGAAAGGCCCTTGATGAATTAATGCTGCTGCATAGTGAAGGTCACTATGCATTAGTAGTCATACTATGCGAATTAGGGGACATATTAGTTGAAAATGTGATCCTCTAAGTTGTGAATTCGTACGCAGACAATTTCTAACAATCAACTTCGTCATGTTTTCTTTCTACAGCAGTTGCCCAACAATTTCCGAAGGGCTTGTCTTTCTACTGCAATTGCCCAACAATTTCTGAAGGGCTTCATCACACTCTGAGGGGGGATCCTCATGGGGCAGCGGCAGGGGAGGAACTTCCTTCAACGTGGCACTTTGCGTAATTTTTTTTTTTTTTTTTTCCTTGATTTTCTCCTTACAATGTGGACTTCCAACCCACTTCCATGCACTAGTGCCGGTAGTGGAGTGGTAGCATTTATTGTGCCAACTCATTGCCATGTAGATCTCAAAGCAACATCCAAAGTCAATTCCAAAGCTACGAGGTGATTCCATGTCATTCTTGCCACTCTCCCTACTTCCTCTCATGTGGCAACCACTTGCTAATTTGAGGCAATGCTATTCATCCAACTCACTGCCTTTCCTCTCGTGTGGTTTGCCCCTCATTACCCAACAATTCTATCAATTACCCTAGTAAAATATTGTCAGAAAGAGGATGAAAAGAGTTCTACGTACCTTCTTCAGTGACATACACGTCGAAAATACTCAATGTGAGCTACGTAAAATAGTCAGGCTCTGACTTTTCATCAAGGAGTTCGAGGTATATGTAGAGAGGCCGACGGCGGTTGGCAAGAAACCATAGTTCGGATATAGCTGCACTAGCAAAGGTATTAATCTTCCTTCCTCCTTGATACATTCATATGTCCTGGCATATTCACATGTTGAGGTGCGCTGATTTTAGTTAATAGGACAAACGAGGGGAGGAGCCGGAGGACAGTGGAGTTGGAGAACTTTGCAGCTTGAAGAAGAAGCGCAACGCTGACTTTGGAAGCCGTGCTTACTAACCGATGAAAGACTACCTAAGAAGTAGTTATGAACGATGTTATGAACGAGCTCTCATGTGTAGTAATTCAACACATGATGGAATGCAATTCTACCTACTCCAGTCATAGTTGCCTCACATGTTGCCATTCTTTTCTGCACGAGGGCCGCCAGCAGTGCACAGTATCCGCTCTATCCAATGTCCTTGGCCATGGCTCTAAATGTGATTCCGGAAGAGATTATAGCTGCTGATTCACAAAAATTGCACAGATTATCAGAAAGATACTACCTTAGTCGCCGTTCTCATCTAGAACCTGCAGGAATAGTTCATTATCGGAGAACATGGAAAATCTTATTTAAAGGACGCAGATTCATTGGACGCAGATTCATTGCGCCATGAACAGGCAACCAGCAGAAGCATAGCCAAAAGGAGCAGATCGTCTTCTGCTGAAGCTGATAAACCTCAATCTGAACTAGCCAAGTGAAAAGCTTATTTGCGAGAGCTATTGAAGAAGAAATGATTTGTTTTCTCAACATCTCAACATCTCAACATGGTGAAGCCTTCTCAACTTATACAACTTTGCTTTTCGAAGGGGCCACCTCTCTCATAGTTAACCCTGAGAAGCCAAAAGGTGGCTTCAACTCGAAATCTCAATTGTAGTCATAAAAAGGGTCTTTTTTTTAAAAAATTCGGAGTCCAACTAATGAAAGGAAGTTAAATAAAGCCTAGTTTCCATCCCAATTTAAAAATCTGAAAATACATAATATTATGAACGTTATTGCACTTTGAACTCAGAAACCATAACCATTTTCCTACTTTTAGTTGAACATGGAAGCTATATTTACACCATCGGATTTAGCACAATAATATACACCTTTGGTAAAAATTTCAGATTTTGTTTAGCATAACTAGTACTTGCTGTAAGTTTTCTTCACTTTATCTTCAAAAATTCACAATATTTTTAATTTCTCACAATAAAATCTTTTGACCTCAACTCCAAAAATCATGACCTCAACTCCAAAAGTCGAAATAAAATATTTTCCACTTTGATCTAATTGAAAAATAGAGCACACAGTAGAATATAAATTGGGATTGATTCCACTGTCATAGGCTCCGTCCTTCAAGGGTTAAAGGATCATTTGCGCCGGGTAAGGTGGAGGTACCCATACCCGAGAAGTTAAGACGATTGGCACAGTACCAGTAAGATTACAAGCTGGGAGAAATTTTTCGAAGGAAGGGAAATAAGGTTCATGAAGAATGAGCATTTTTGGATTTTTTTTTTTTTTTTTTTTTTTTTTTTTTTTTTTTGCAAAATTGAAATTACTACAAATTTTCAAGGTGAAAAGTTGATCCAAATGGGTAACCAACATATAGCTTCATCAATAACTGATAACATGAAGAGCAATTCTGGAACACAATCTACTATTAATATCCGTGATAGGAAATCATTAATTTCAGCTAAACATTACTCCATGGTAACTGGAATTAAGGGAACTACAAATCACTAAGCAGTAACTTTCATGCGAGCAAGGAGTGGCTCACAGCCTGCGCTGTAAGTCAGTTTACCAATATTAAAAAAATTTGTCCACATTGGGTCATGACATGTGCAACATCCGGGAAGCCTATATGCTCAGCATGGGGGGCCTCTCGGATATGGGTACCTCCACCTTAGTAGGGCGTGAAAATTGAAGTATTAGCCCCTTTACTTTAACATTCTGGCCACAACAATATTTAACAATATTTAACCTTACACATCCCTCACACACTTGAAGTGGCAACCAAGCCAATAACTATCCATCCAAAACTGAAAACGTCGCTCTTTTCAGTCAGCTCCGAGGTGTCGAAGTACCTGAGGCCACATTTCCAGCTCTTCAAACAATCAGAGAATTTATCAATAAATGAATGTAAAATGCCTTGCATGTGCTGTCTGATGCTCCATTTGATAAGCAGAATGTTTGCAACACGACTATCTCTTTTCGGATATATGTTTCAATCAGAAATGTACAATAGAGCGATCCGAGCTTTGCGCATGGAGGGAGCAATGAGGTGTGGAAATGCACCGTTCGTGGCTGCATCAAGTCCACCTCCGGACCGCCAGACCACGGCGAACCTCATGCTCCAGCACGGGTACAAATACGCTGTAATCTAGGGCGGAGGCATATGGGACCGGGGATACCTAGCGAGCACAAGGGAGAGTTTACCCGGATACCGTGAGAATTGATACCGTACGTCATGAGAGTGCCAGGAGGTCTCCGGCTCGAATCCGGATGCCAGCGCTCGCTGTCCCGCCTGGCTCTCCATGAGGGCAGGTCATCAACTAGAGCTGTGGTGTGGCCTACCACAGCACTTGTGATGCACCGCTCCATCTTAAGTCGTGGTTTCTTCTTTGCGGCCATATGTCTCGTTTTTTTGTCGTGTCAATGTTCGGTGGGATGATAACGGGAAATATTAAGCTGCAACCTGACGGACTCTTTGCTTGCAGGTCATGATCGACTAAGTGGGTCTAAGAGGAGGCTGGTGCGCAGGCAAAGTTGTAAGGAGAATCACGAATGAAGTGTTCGTGGAATTACACGATCTTCTTTCTGATGATGGTCAGTGTTCTGATGTCTTTTCATTTTCTTCAGTTTGCTGCTTCTTTCTGTTAGGGGTGGATAATGTTGAAGCATCCCGTCAGTATTCTGGCCATAGTTCCGCTGATAGCCAACATGGCCAACATCGTTCATTACGCAGATGCCTTGTAACTACATCTATCATTATTGTATCTTTTTCTCTGGTTTCTGGACTTTCTTACAAGGTGATGTTTATTCAATGGCAGGCAAAGCAAACATAAGAGAGTGGTTTCCTCTTGTGGAGGGGTTCAATTCAGATCATCGACGAAGACATGCCCGGCCTGTGCACCCGTTCACCATATTTAATGAAGCAGGCTCCAGAAAACGACGGCGTGTAGCATTAGGTTCGCAAACTTGGCATGTAGGGGACCAAGTGGACGCTTTCTTTCAGGATGGGTAAGTTTCTTAAAAACGTTCCCTTCATTTATGTATTGTTAGCGATCGAACTCGATTATATGATAGGGTTGTCGAACTTTGGAACAAGCTAGAATGAGTATCTTAAGCCGCTGGCCATGCTGTTTGCTGAGAGATGAGGCCAGGATATAACTTCGATGAATACTTCTTGGTGTAGAAGTGTTATCACTTAAATATGTTGCTGATGAGTATGTGGCTCTTTTGAGTTCAGTTGGTGGGAAGGAATCGTAGCGGAATTGAACGATTTAGATCCGTCCAAGGCTACAGTATATTTTCCAGGTTTGAACGTGAATGCCACTTGAATTTACGTGAATTCGTCCCTGGCTGTGGAAGTTTCTCTTATGCAACTATCAGAATTGTATTCTTGACTTAATTAATACGCTGCTTTTTAAGCCATCCTCGCATGTGTTGATCCTCAAAGACCACGGTTGGGCTCTGAGAAGAATGACACTCAATGATATGCTTATGAACAGCTCTTGAAAATTTGTGGATGTGCAGAAGAAAACGATACACAAATCGTGAAGACCTGGGATCTAAGGCCCTCATTTCAGTGGAAGGATGAGAAGTGGATACCGTGGAAAAACCTTGCACTGGTGGAGGTAAGAAGTGGACCACTTCATTTTGTACCTTGTTCCTCAACTACCATGTCAAGCACATCAGTTATTGTCCTGTTCTGATTGAAATGTGGTTTGTTAGCCTAACCAGGACAAACGGGCTCCGAAGCGGCATAGAGGCCCGAACAAGGACGTCAGCAAGGAGGGTGGTCCAGAGAAAGTGGCTTCAACTGGGGAGGCAAGAGCTGAGGGTTCGGGTTCCAAGACGCAAGAAGTTACCAAGGCAACGCCAGAGCCTACTGGCAAGGAGCCCATCATTGAAAGTAAAACGCCAGTCCAACGGACGCACTGGAAGAAGTCTGGGGTAAGAAGAACGGAAGCACGGAACAACAGAAAGGAGGACCTAGTACAACCGTAGCGCATGAAACGGAGGATGCGCTTGCACCTGGAACTTCTAAGCAATTGGACTTCGCTGCAGAACCACCCAAAGCTGACGAAGCAGCTGCAACTCAAGGAAAAGCATCCGAGAAATAGAAATAGCGCTGGAGAAGAAGATACACATGACGATCCTTTGATCCACAATCTTGCTGGGAAGGTGAACGTATCATCCACCTTCTGGCCGAATCACACTTTGGTGTTGTTTTTATTATGGACTTAAATGGAGAGTTCTCTCTCCTGACCATATTTTGTATGGAAGGAATCGGATTTGTAGGTGGATCGACTCAGACACCCATGTATTGTTCAACAACTTTTTTTTCAGAGAGTCTGGTAGAAGATTGCTCTCACAAACTCTTGCAGGCTGGGCATGATGAGGAACTGGATTGAGTGTTGAGATTTAAAGTGGTGGTGTCAATGTCGTTGAGGGAGCTGTAATAGTGCTTTTTGTAATACTCTGTAACAGAAGCTAGTGCCGGATGTGTTGTAATTAGCAGAGACTAGTGTGTGTTTGTGGATATTTCTGTGTACTTTTACACCCGTTTGTCACCCCTTTGGTGACCAATATACACGTAATTATGTGGAGGTTTTTTAGTGTTGAGTTTAAGTTTACAGGTGCCATGTGGAGTGGGGATGTTACAGGAGTAAGAGGAATATGACACATTTGTCGACATCATTTGTTTACTGCTTAGCAACTGTATGTTGAATACTGTGTGTAAACGCTGATGAATAGAAGAATGTGCTTTCATCATTAATTATGTGCTGAAAAGGAAGTGGGCTATGTTTAATACACATTGATATGTGCGTAGCTTGGAGATCATTCTTATAACTAAGAATGAACATCACTAATCATGAACTTCCCTTTATATATAAGAGAGAGAATGAAGGGCTTGGAGAGCACTCTAACACCAATTCTCTCTTGATTACTAAGGTCACAGTCTACGCTTGTACTACGTCCTTGAATTTGTAGTTCTGCAGGGATGTGAACTTTGACTCTGGTCGTCAATTATTGTACATGTCTGAACGTCTTGATTACTCATGGCATTCTAGAATTTTTAGGTAGAGCATACAATGTAAGATGGTTGTTACGTTTCGGAAACAGCTTAGTTTCGATAATTTCGATATTATGAGCGTTCGAAAGGCGGTTATTTCCTCACCTTGAATGACTGGTCTAATAATAGTTGAATTTGATCATTTTATATCATTTTGAAGTTCTGATTGAAATAATCGTTAAAAATGAAATCAGAATTTCAAAGTATATCATGATCAAGGGCATTGTAAAATGTTGGAAAGGATAGCACTTGAGAGAATGGCACTTTGAAAGTTTCCTGCTGAGAATATTGTGAGACTACCCATCCCACTCCAGGGCATTTGACTGGAGGATTTACATGAATAATTGACTAATTTCCTTTGTTTATCAAAAGAGGACCTTTTGATTCACAATGAGATTTTCAGAAATGAAAATATGAGCATCGTTTGTGTGCCGCCTAAAAACCACCGCCCCATAAGTTGGCTAAAATCCACCACCCCATATGAAGTGGTGAATCACGCACAATTAGTGATTTAAAAAAGCATTATGTGTTTACTGTACAACTTAGGCTTGAGGCAGCAAAAGAGGATCCCAAAAAGTAACCTTGTAGTTATCTCGTTGGTGATTTCCTTTGAAGCACCAATTTATGAAGCCGGCATCTCCGAGAAGAGTGAAATCTCCGTGCTTGAAAACATACACCTGAGCACTGCCGATAGTAAGGTCAGCGATTTTGAGTGTGATGCTACAGTGCGCACACTCCCTGAAGTGCTCCAGGTGTTTGGGGTATACCACCATGACGTTGTACTTAGGGAACGCGGATTTAAGGTGGTCCACAATATCTTGCATCATCTGTCCCCGCTCTTCTGTAGTCGGAATTCGTGTGAGGTCGATCTGCTTGCAAAACGCTTCACAAGCCTTTCTGAGCTCCTTTTTCATACCATCATCAACATCCCCAGTCGCCCGAGACACGGTGAATGTCTTCGTTTGTTTTGAAATCCACTCCAGATTCATCCCTTCAGAGGTTGGCTCCTGAGGCACCAGAAAAACAATCACAGTCAATAAGAGAGGCAGATATCACACTCCTGAACAAAGTAGGGAACCCAAGATGAAACTTAATCATCCCCTAACTGTGCCCATGCAGAACAAAGTGTCTAATTCCATCTCTCATGAGCTCTTGAATACATCACTGGAAACTTTGAGAAATGGGCTGTATGAACAGAAAGTTATAGAAGTTTAAAGCGAAATTTTTCCTTTCGGCTCTAAGAGGTGAAGACATCCTCAGGACACATACGTGTAGGACATGGAACGACGCAAACGTGATCTTCTACAGACTCTTCAATATGACATTGGAATAACACACACATGAATTACAACTTCGTCGTGCACTTCAATCATCGTCACAATAAGCTGAACAAACATTTCACTGGAAAACAAAATAATTCAGCTAACGAGTTGTGCGCATGCTTACCTCAGGAGCCTCATGCTCATCATCGCTTGCATTCACAGCAGTTTCCTCATCACTTGCAACTGCAGCAAGCTGATGCTGTTTAGGAGAGCGCAGCTGAGAACGCTCTGTCATCATCCTTGCAATATATGTGTAGCTAGATGGAAGAGCATCTTGAGTCCTTCCCTCCGTGATGACCACCGGTAAGTTCAGAAGCTGGTCATGCTTGAACCTCTCCAGCCTCTCACAAATATCTGAAAATTTGGGCCTCGCATTATAATTCTCCGCCCAGCACTCTATCAAGAGCTCAGACAACGCTCTGGGACACTCAGAAGGAATCTCCGGCCTTGTCCCAGTCATCAGCTTCTTGTACAGCTTATTACCAGTCCCAGCGTTTGCATACGGTTGTTCCAAAGACAGAATCGAGTAGCACGTCACAGCGAAGCTGTAAACATCCGCCCGGAACCACTTCACCCTCTGCTTCCCATGTGCAGGATCCGAAAGATGAGCAGCATCAGAAAACGCCTCCGGAGCTCTATATACCGTCGTGCCAATATTCTTTGAGGACACGGTGGTGGACTTGGACACTTGAATCTTCGTCCTCGACATCCCAAAGTCCAGCAACTTCACACAGAAGGTGTTGGCGTGCTTCGTTTTCGAAACAACCACGTTCTGTGGCTTGAGATCACGGTGTGCGATATGCAGGTCGTGCAGGTACAACATCCCACGTGCGATTTGCAGGATGATGTCAAGCGCTACAAGGATAGGAAAAGGTCGCCCCAGCTTCTTTCTCTTGCCAATCAATTCACCTAAACCCATCTCCATGAGCTCCATCCCAATGACGCACTTCCGCTCGCCTTCACTCCCACAGCAGAAGAATTTCACTACATTGGCGTGGTTGAGGCTTGCTAGTAGCGCAGCTTCTTTCCTGAAATTGGTATCGTCGTCGACATGGAGGAAGAACTTCTTCGCACAAGGGATACCGTTCCATTTGGTGATAAATACACATACACCACCACCGGAACCAATTGGCTCAAGCTGGGCCGCATCCCAGGTTGCTCGCAGTTCGGACATAGTCACTCCCAGTAGTGATTCATCATACATGATGCACGCGTCTTCAATGCTGCGGTTTTCGGAGGTCCCTTCAATCAGCCTAGCCAGGAGGTATCTTGCAAGGATCTGATCATTCGATGTGCCGGAGCGCTTGGCTAGTTCTTCAAGTCTTTTCTGGAGGGTGTTTTGATCTTCTAGGACCTCGGCTTGATTTGTTGGGAGGAAAGTTGGGCCATGGCGGAGGTCTTCCACCTCGAGGTTGAGCTCATCAGCTAGGCTGATGGCGTTGGCTAGCTCGTAGATGACGTTGTAGCATAGCCCGACCTCGAGGAGAATCTCTCGGAAGGCTTCTTCGTTGAGGATCTGTAAGACGGACGCTTTGCACCAGTCGGCTCTCGAGCACTCTTGCACTAGAAGCTTCGATTTCTCGACGATTCTGTGAAAGTCCTGTAGAGCGGGGCGGAAGGCGGTGGTGGAGGACGCTTCCAATTGGGAGACGAGTTCCTGGATGTTGCCGATGGTTTTAAGGAGCTTGGACGAGAGGTCGCGGCACTGCTTCAGCCCGAGGATGGTTCCTCGCGCTGCTGCGACTTGTCTTGCGATGTATCGAACGCAATCACTGGAGAGGGTCAAGTGATCCGCGTCGTCGGCAGGCGGAGAATCTGTGTTCGTGTCCAATCCAAGCCAGTCCATCAACCACGTGATCCAGGCGATCGACATGATTTTCGAGGACAGCGCTCCAATCAACCACGTGATCCAGGCGATCGACATGATTTTCGAGGACAGCGCTCCAATTGACCGATGCAAGGGGATTGTTGCAGGCTTGATCTATGGCTCAGCAGTGGAGCTAAAGTGGATCACCAGCCATCATTAATGTGGTTGTCTGTATCGACCTGCTACATGGAGTGGAAAAACATTATAATACTGTGGACTAGATTCAACTTGCTGGGCATAGTCAGTATCATAAGAATAGGCGCGTTGATCAATTGTCGGCTGCACACCTAGCTTATCTGGGCAGCTGCATCTCACAAATTGATGTCGAGCAGACAGAATAGCAGTGGGTTCTGAAACTGTGAGATTTACTACTTGCCTTAACTGTATGACTCCATAGCAATTGATCAATAGGCACCCATACAGCTACATAACACTCTTGACACTCTTGAGCAACACGACCTTGCACCAATCTTAGAGTAGAGAGTCTGGGCAATATCTAGTGTAGATAATGTTGAGTAAACATTAGCACTTAGAGAAGAAGGTCCACGGTCATGCGGCTGAAGGATGTTATGTAGTTGCAGCTCTTCTGCGGATTTACTGGAGAATTTGATTTTTTACAAAAGAAGGTTATTCATTCTTTGCAGGACTGAACCAACGCACAGTTCGCAACCGCTACAAAATCCATATCCTCCATAAGCATTTAGGGCTAATTTTCAAATGTGCGGTGGCAAATGAGTTAGGGTAGTCATCAGGCGTATGGGCGTACCTGACTATGCTGCTTCGATGCGGTATGCTGCCACTCTCCGGCGAGCGGTCTGTGCAGGATTTATTCTATAATCGTGAAATTCTACAAAGCACCGAATCATTCTCCACCGATTTCTCCTGAAAGTGAGAAAACGTTTCAGAAAGTCACGGGTTGTTGATCGATGGAGGAAGGGCGCGCGGTTGGCGAAACGAGGAGTTGTTGAGAGCAAGATCTTGCAAAACTACGTGGAGATGATCATTCCGTCACAAATGGAGAGGACTGGACGAAAACAACGTCGCAGACCACACCTACTTAAGCTGCAAATGCACTCGATCTTCAAGCTCAACACAACCGAATGAACTGATACGACGATAATGAACAGATAGATACAGACACAGAAAGATGAACAGATTCAACTGCATGGAACAGATAAACAGATAAAAGAGAATGATGTGGGAACCAGATGCATCGTTGATGGTGTTTTATATTGTTTCTCACTGGGGAATGAAGCCGTACAGAGTACAGACAACTTCTCATGTTTGATGATACTTTTTGTCTTTTTCCCTCGAGTTGATGAAGGCGTACAGACAGTACAGTACTTGTTTAGTGCAGTGCCCAATATATGAAGTCCTCGTAAATGCTACAGATTTTTACTCTGAATCCATTTCTTTACCAACTATATTAGTAATGATCATCTTATTTGAATACTGTAGATAGTTGAGCTCTCAGTAAAAAATGGCATCAAGAGTAAAACCTTATAGCATTTACAAGTCATTTACCAGGCGCTACACTGAACATCAATTTGATTGTAGTGAGAAATCCGCATGCAGTCTTTTACTAACACATTTGTTTGAAAGGAAATACAGTAAAAAATGGCATCATGAGTAACAGCAGTTGTTGAAAGCGTACAGACATGCAGGTATTCAGTGGATCCAGCATATTGAAAAACTTGATTAAATTTGAAAAGATATGCATTGAGTTTCATTCCTATTTTTGCATCTTATTACATGATTTATTTTTACGTACATTGTCATTTGAGACTCCAACTAGCTTATTTGATCGGAATTGGATGCATGTGCCTTATAATCAAACATTAAAGTCATAATTTGAAATCCCCAATTTCTCAATTTGTTCTTAATTATTTGTTGTTCCTTGATTGCCACATTGGTTGTACCTTGTTGGCAGGCACCTTGTTGGCTTTTCACCAATTGATGATGGATTTTGCAATCAAGCACAAACTCACACAATCACTTGTCAAATCAACATAGTCCAATCACACACAACTTATATGTTTCTGGTTCTTTATGAGGCTAGGTTCCAATGGTACCTACTAGGTTGACTGGATTGGTAAACCACACAAGTCACACCACACTAAAATCAATGTTTAGTGTAGTGCCTAGTAAATGACTTGTAAATGCTATAAGTTTTTACTCATAATCAAATTTTTTGACAGCTATGTTCATAATGATCATCTTATTTGAATATTATAGATATTTGCGCTCTAAGTAAAAATTGGCATCAAGATTAAAAAACTTATAGCAATTACAAGTCCTTTACCAGGTACAACACTAAACATCAATTTTAGTGGACTGTCTAGACGCCTTAACCCTTAAACATCTAGCTATACGGATTAGAGCAGCCCAGTATTGGATCACAACATCTTTTAGACTTGGGCATCATGAATAGGTTACCTTTTTGAACTTGGGCATCATGAATTATCCAATCAATGATGAGCTTGCAACCTCCTACAAGGTTATGTACAACCCCAACCTACCTACCACAATCCTTTCAAAGCAAAAAATCACTCATACAAATTGTGATTTGAATTCTAAAATTTCACTTTTTGAATGCATCAAAAGAAGGTGACCAGTTTGACATCAAAATATAAGTGAAAAGTTGAGTACATCGAGAGCTACACATGAGATTTTGTTGAAATATGACCCCTCGGGTCACCTTAGGCGTTTAAGGGTTAAATGCACAAAAATAGGTGTTCATACCTTAAGGGTTAAATGCACAAAAATAGGCGTTTAAGGGTTAAATGCACAAAAATAGGTGTTAAACGTCCCAGCCTATTTTCAGCAGAAAAGCACATTTTCATAGAAATCGTCATAGATGAAAATGAAGAGAAGCTATTAAGATCTCAACCGTACAATCTTGTAGTAGACTTATTGAAGATCACGTAGACCAAAATTTGAGTCATGAGGCCTTATAGATCGGGAGATCATAACATATTAATACCAAAAACAAACTGCAAGATTTCATCATTTTCACTTTGAGCTGGAAATGCTACCAATATACCTATTGCAATGAAAAAATCACCAACTAGAAAGATGTTCACCTTCATCTTAATAAGTCCTTTACCCAACAAAAATTCATCAAAAAAATTTCTTAGCTCAAATAAAAGCCATGCAATGGTAAAAACTACCGAACATTTTACAAAGGAAAAATAGTCCAAAACTAAACCCTTTGCATTCACTTTCATGCCTTATCTTCAAAACATCTTTGATCTTGTTAATGTTTCTACCACTTAGACTAGACTCTAATTGGAGGCCATCCCAAAAAATTAAGTTGAAATCCAACGGTTGATGAAGGAGATATAGCTCCTCAAATATAATCCATTTTCTCACTTTTTCTGTTGACAAAACATCATTGCAAATCCAATAGCAAAATCATTTGGATCAAAAAAATTCTCAAGTCTACAAAGTTGTTAATAATCACCTTAAGATCATGACCATGAAAAAAAAAATCATGAAAAACTATTTTCGATTTCACATAATTGGCTTGCAATGGTAATAGATGTCCCATGCTTGGAAACACAAAAACAAGAGCTGTCTTCACTAAAGTGCGTTCCATTAATCCATACTTTATTGTATGGGCTTGCAAATTTTACAACACAAACCAGACTTGATTTGGAACCTAACCCAAGTAATTTCATCCAAAACGGACCTGAAATGAAGAAGATATGGCTCTTCAAAGTTGCTGACTTCCATCCGAAATGTCGACATTCGGCGCGTTTTGGGGTTAATCAACTTGAGGGAAAACGTTTTTTCAAACATGAAAAGTTGTCTGTATGACTTCATTCCCGAGGTAGAAAGAATATAAAACATCAGTACTGTCTGAACGCCGTAATCAACTCGAGGGAATAAGTAATTTCAAACATGAAGAGTTGTCTGTACGGCTTCATTCCCTAGGGAGAAACAATATAAAACACCATCAGCGATGCAGTGCGACTTTGTCAGTGCGTTCCCACATCATTCTCTTTTCATTCAGTAGTATCTGTTCCATGCAGTTGAATCTGTTCATCTTTCTGTGTCTGTATCTATCTGTTCATTATCGTCGTAATTATCAGTTCATTTGGTTGTGTTGAGCTTGAAGATCGAGTGCATTTGCAGCTTAAATAGGTGTGGTCTGCGACGTTGTATTCGTCCAGTCCTCTCCATTTGTGACGGAATGATCATCTCCTCGTTTCGCCAACCGCACGCCCTTCCTCCATCGATCAACAACCCGCGCAACAACAGGTGCGTAGAATCTGAGTTATCCATGTTTGAAGTAGCTAGAACTTGATTAAATTGTAATGTATGTATCCTAAAAGTTGGAGCAAATGACCAGTTTCGACTTCTCAAAGGATCAGTGTCCTTGTATTCTTTGAGGATGAAGTACCGACAGAGAATTTTATTCAGGTCCACTTGTTACTTAATGGATCCGGACCTGAATTGCATCTGGGATCCATTTTTAGTTAAACTTGCACTCGAAATTAGCCTCTCGTCACTTCTGACAGCAGCTCTTTGGAGAGCTGCATGCAGTTCCACACGGAATTTTTTTGTAAATTTTTTCCTCGACGTTATACCTTTTTTTTTGTGTGTGCTGCACTTGTTTGAAATTTGAAATTGAAACAACGGCGCCACTGCCAACAAGACAGGACGATAGGTCACACAAGTGAAGAGAACCTTGAGATGCCCAAGTATGAAGAGAACCTTGAAATGTGAAGTTCTCATTTCAAGTGGTCTGCTAGCTTTGCATCTTGTGTGTAGCCGCTTTCTAACCTATTTCCCGTAGGCTTATGGATGGAATGAAGCACCGACACTTTATTCACGCCGGCCCCAGTCTGGGGACTGGAGTTATTTGTCTTGTGTGGCCTATTTGCACTTGCAGCACTACCTTGAACACGACAAATAGAGTATACTTGCCCTGTACCCCTGCTTCATTTGACGTTGTCCTATCTGGAAGTATGTGAATTAACGGTTGCCTGTACTTGGATTTGAAAAGTTACTATATAGCCTGGTTGATTTGCTAAGATGACTTCCTCTTCGGTCCTTTCTTGTCGATCAGTCGAGATCATGCGCTGATCGAGGCGGACTGACCTCACCTTACGAGATATATCAAAGGGTGAACCTTGCCAACAGATTTCTACAATATGCAGAGATGTAATATGTCGATTGTTGTAATGAATATACAGATCATGTACATTTGTCTTACAGTCTACAGACATGAGGTTCGGATCGGGGGAACTTGTGGACAAGTTTCCAGGGTTTCTCTGATCGTTGGGTACTCTTTGTACCGCTCAGGCCGGTATTACGCTAGTTGATTGCGTGTGGCGATTTGCAGAAATCTCATCCGGCACCATCATGTCGTTCGCTGTGAGCGAGGCGTCTGGCCCGGACGGAAGCTTGACTTCGGGACTGAAGAGCGCTTGTGAGGAGTTTTGTGAGCAGCTCCCTCTCACGGACAGAATCCCGACCGACGAAGAGCGGGAGAATCTCAACAAAAGAGCTGTCGACCACCTGTTGGCTAAGTACCCCGAGTACAACGTCATGGTGGTGTTGCCGGATCACGAGAAGGACTTTCAGGAGTGTACCAGCATCAAGCTAACGTTTTCTAATGACTTTGGGCAACAGACGGTTAGCATCTATGTGTTCAAGAGAGGGACATTTACTCTGCGTGGTGACGGCGGCTACATAAATTGGGCCTTCGGTGGAAACTTTGAGAGGGACGACAAAACTGTCACCTTCTCTGATCGTACATGAGAAGTGTGGTTTCACAGTAATGACGCCATAATGTCGCTAGAGACGTAGTTGGATCAGGCTGCCATTTTCAGAATTCTTGACTTTGCAAGCAATCTGTATTCAGTCTCTGGTTTTAACTTGGAGGATTCTATATTTGTGGAGATTCGTGTACTTTTTCGTTGATCTATTTGAGTTTTAAAGTTTTATTAGAGTGGCACGTTGGGGATGAGTACAGCTATAAGTACATGTGAAGCTTTGAGGCTCTTGTTTTCAAGCAGGCAAAGACGTGCGGATCATTCACCATTCTGCACAAGCTGGGTAATACGCTTGGACACTATCAATTTGAGCACTTTGTAAAATAATTTAGTTTTGCCACCCTCCCTCATAGCCCTCTTTAGATTGATGACCCTGCAACACTTCTTCACTTCTCCAAGTGTTAAAATTTGCTAAACAAACTTCGTTAAACATTGTTTGTGGTTGGAGGATCCGACCATGTTGAAATGGCGGAGTGTCATCTTTGCTTAAGTCCGTCATGCGGAATACTGAGGAGTCAATTTCAGATTTGTTCTGACTTCACTAAGTCATAGAACATGAAATAGGCGTGAGTGCTTCTTACTACTTACACCCTATTAAGCCTCATTTTTGCCTGTAGTGAAATAAATACTGGCTTGGAGGCAATATCGAGCAGCATGATCCTTGCGACAAGCAATTCTGTGAGTGCACCACAAGGATCGTTTAATCGCCAGACCTTCCCCTTCCCCTCCCTTCCGTCTACACTACAGTTGACATTTAGTGGATGGGCACAAATAGTATAATCACCATAGTACTAAATATTTATGTTTAGTGTAGTGATACAAATAGTGTACCCTAGTATCACTACTAGAAAATTCGGTGTCCAAATCAACATGAAAACGTTGAAATTTTCAGTTGTTGATATTATCTGTTGATTCGGTCAAGCATAATTTATTTTTTTATTATATTAAAATTAAAACAACTAGGTGAGACCCACCTCAAACCCAACCTTTGCAGAAGTAGGGCCCACCCCGAACTCCTCCAATGCCCTAATTTGCCTTGTAAAAACGTTTTTTTTTTTTTCAAAATTTTTTTTTGCACTATTTCATGCAGGTATTTTTCTACATGTAGAAAAAATTTCGATTTTTTTTTTTTTTTTTTTTTTTTTTTTTTTTGAGGCTGAGGCGTCTTTTTACTGCCCAACAGACTTTGAACATTTTTCACAATGTAAAAAAAAAGAAAAAATTCCAAAATTTTTTATGCTCTATTACATGCAGATATGTTTCGACATATAGAAAAAATTTCGAAATTTTTCAATTCTAGGCAGATTGCCATTAAAGGAATAAAGGGGCCACATAGACATAGAATGCAGTGTCTTAACTTTTAGAATATAATAGTGCAACGAACATCACCATATATGTGCTAGCCGGAGTCGTGATGTGGGCCGTTTAGTGGTTAACCCTTAAGCGCCCACAGTGTCGTTTTTCGACATTCTGGATGTGAGGCTCCGTCTTTGGTGCACAACCCCGCTTTCATCCCATTGATTTTTCATCCGCCGTTTTTTTTGCTCAACTCCTCGGTGGGTTTACTCTACTCCCTCCTTGGATAAATAGAAAAAACCTTGATCCTCAATTTGTGAGAGTGGACGAAAGAGATTTTTCATGAAAGTTTTGGTGGTGTGATCTTCACCCCTTTTTTGCATGGATCTTGAAATCCATACCTCCAAATGGCATGCAACTTGGCGGTCATACTAATTGCCATGCTCCAAAGAAGATCTTACGGTTGGATCTTCCATTTTCATCTTTTATTTGTTTTTACGCAGTTTTGAAAAAATCAGCATTATTACCAATTGTTAGGAGCTTTACCCCCCCTTGGGCGTTTAGGGGTTAAACACGTTTATTTGATTATATTTCTTATTTGATTGTGTGGTTATTTTGTTATTAACCCCTAACTCTCCTTAAAACCCGGAACGGGTTTCGGAGGTTCCCCGAGGAGAAAAACTCAGCCAACTTTGACCATTATAATCTCACAAATGAAGAAGAATGAACGGTTCAAATTTGGTATGTGAAATGAATGTCAGGTGAACTTTGAGATCTTACGGTTGAATCTTTCAAATAATGCTTAGATTGAGATTTTTTGAGCTGAATCTAAAGGAAGGTCAAATTTTGTGACTTAGACCGTTATACAATAAGGAGAGTTAGGGGTTAATATGTAAATGTTATTTAAAGTTGATGTTGTAGTTTGTACTTAGTTTATGTTGATATTGTGGTAGAGGGCTGATTTTGAGTAGTCAAAGATTGTTTGGTAAGAAGATAGGGATAAGGATGGATAATGGTGCAACAAAGTGAAGGCTTGCCATTAGATCAACCAAGGTGGAGCTATTGTTTGACCAAATGGTGACTAGGTATTGGACCGACCATGGAAGGTTGACAAAGTGAAGGCTTGCCATTGGACCGACCAAGGTGAAGCTTTCGTTTGACGAAATGGCGACTTCTCATTGGACCGACCTTGCAAAAGTCTTCTTTGTGTAGCCAAGTATGTGGTAATCTCTTATTGGTTAGGTCTTGGAGGTTGAGTAGTATAAGTAGACTAGGATTTGAGAGTGAAGGCATTAGCGTTTGGAGTTTGAAGTGTGTTTGGAGTGTGAGAGCTTTGGAGTGAAGTGACTTCAACCTCACTTGTTTTCAAGCTATGAAGACAAAATTTAGAGGATAGCTTTGTTGTTATATAAGTAGTATTCTATCAAAAAGTCAAGTTCTTATCATCAATAATCTAGAAGATATGCTTGTTGGAGTAACCGGGGGTTTGTAGAAGTGTGTAAGTGGAGAGGTTGATTGAAGTTCCACTCATACAAATCTCTTTAACTACCATACCAAGAAGCACCGTGCTTACTCGGATGCATGATAATCTTTATGACACCAGAGGACCGGATGAGCAGATTGGGGACATGTATCGGTCCAAATTGCCGAAAGTGACCAACATTACTATATATGCGCGGCAGTGAAGGAATTTACAAAAATAAAGGAAAATTACTAGTGGAGATATATATTGGTGATGCCTTATCCATTGACCATGTGTTAATCTGATGGTGCCTATAAATAGAAATAAAGATGTAAAGTAGTGTCTCTTATGATTACTATGCATGCTCGAGAATATTGATGACCTCTAGTATGCGCATAAATTCATTGAACTTGTAGCTTGGGGCATGAATGAATAAATCCTCCTTGTAGTTCATCTTACAAAGATAGCGCAAGATGTAATACACATGCTTGCAATACACCCATTGACCCTTTCTACCCAATGCGTCTACTTGCATCTTCAAGGAATCAAGGCATGTACATGCGGGTAGGTCCGTGAAAGTGACACAATATGGCTTCTCTGCTTTGATGTCAAGAGTGATAACACATCCCGAACCTGGGTATGGAATGGCAAGAACCTTGGAGACGTAACAGTACTTCATAAGTGCGGCACTAGTCCATTTTTTTCATATTCAATGCTGAGTATTATTTGTCCTTCGAAGCAAGTGGTTGTTTCGGTAGATGAAATGAGAGTCCGGATTTGTTAAAGTTGGCACATGGAAGCATGACTGTGGAAGAGGCATGTTTTGGGAAGCTTGGAATTGCCTTCTAGGTGAAAGAAATCCACCTTGCTGCAGTTGGAAACCTTTTTCCTCGAATACTGCTACTTCTCGTCCTGATGGACCAAGTCAATGGAATGGACGGCCAATCAATAACAAAGAACTTTTTAGACCCCTTTATACATCGATTAATATCATCTGAGCAAAACCAATACTCAGCCACCACATTCCGAGTGGATCTATAATCCATTTTCATACCAACATAAGTGGGCGCCAGTGCTCTTTGATTTCCACGCACAACTCTTGTGTATTGTGCTTGGAATTCTGGTAGAATGCTTCTATTGGTGGCTCTTTGGGGGCACTTCATCCAATGGAATAAGCAAGTGTGTTCCTTGTTTTCCATGGGCTGATTCTTGTTTCCACTACCATACAAAATATGGTCGACGTGCCTTTCAATGCAGTTTTAAAAGGTTTAAACAAACACACATCCAACGGTTGCATCGCGTGTGACGTAAGCGATGGTAGCGTTAGGAGATCAAAGTCTTGCCGACGTGCTTCAACAATTGTGTCGATAGACAGATCGCTTGCATGCCTATCTAAGATTAGCAGGTGCCTCCGCTCGCAAGAGATACCTCCAAATTGGTCAATCGACTTCACAAAGTGGGATATCCACTTAGAAAACAAAAACTTGTCATCCACGCATAGGACTGCATGGCTATAGTGGCGCCACTTTCACAGCTCGCTATATAATTGCGACGAAATCTCTTACCCTTAAACACATAGAAGCTAGGACACTTGTCCTGCAGCATTGACGCATACAAGAACTGATAGCCACACTCTCTCATCTAGCATCACTTGATGGACAGTGCAAGTACCTCTCCTTGCAAGCGAGCTTGCAAGAACAAGTGCACCTCCGTTCTGTCCAGCCTATGCACCTCTTTCATCACAGTTCAAAATTTTGTCCGATAGATACAAATTAGTATCATACAAATGCTTTAAATTTGTATCAAATGACTCAATGTTTTCCTCACAAAGACCACGTGTACAAGACGTCTCAAGGCCTTGTGCCACCCGGAGACTTAACTCCGGATGCCAACGCTGCCACCATCTCAACTAGCCTCGTCCGGGTATGCCTTCAATGAAGGGCGTCTCTCTCCCTTGACATATGTCCGCTACTTTCATCCGCAGTGAGCTCAACGTAATAGGGTGGCCGCGTTGTTGAAGCTGAATGATCCAGTCGACAATTAATTCCTCTTCTTCTGAAGACAACACACTTTTGCCACCTCGCTTGCGCCCACGAGTGACACCATAAAGATGGTCGCGTAGTGATGATGGAGGAATCTTGTAAAGGTTGGCGGCAGTTTGAATTCGCATCCCACCTTCAACTGCCTACATGGCTCCTGCAAGTTGCTCATCAGTCTACAGACCCGTCTGCCGCGAGCGCTTTCTGGCTCTCAAAATGTGCAGCCCCTCCCTCGCTTGGTGCATCGACGTTACTAATGTCTTCAAGAACTTGCCGACTTGTCCTGTTTGCATTTGCACATCTGGTAGCAGAACCACGACCGCGTGATGCCGGCGATGTAAGTCCAACTCTCCAACCATCCCCAATCCGCAATCCTCTCGGCCCCTCCCCAGAGAACCTCCTCGATGCAGTACTGCCCCCTCCATTCTGACCAAGGAAGCAAGAAATGGTCGTCTGGTCAGATCTCATGAAGTCGCCGCCAACTTGTCTACTCGTCACTGAAAGTCTTCGGGACGCCCTCAGTTGAGAATTGACATTGGCAGTTGTTGGCTACTAGTGAACCATAGGACTTCCGGCGGCGTTGGAGCGACGTGCACATTGTGTTCATCTCCAGTTGCATTGCTCACAGCAATGGGAGAAGCCCCGGAGTCACCATGCAGACTTACACTTGATCGCCTCCTCGGCTGATTCATACTCATGAGGGCGAGCGGTAGCTCATCGCCTAGCAGGTCCAAATCGTCGTCGCGATCCTCAGTACTATCGGACCACCCTCGGTGATCAGCTCCCCTCTCGGAAATCTCACGACTCCAACGACCTACCATCGACGTTGACTATGCTCCGAAACCTCAGTGGTCAACTGTGAACAATTCACGCTGCATGCAACCACTCATGCACGTGAAAGCCCCCCTCTCACGAAGACTTGTGCCAAAACTCGACGTTGAGAAAATCAGAGAGTGTGTGCCGAACCAATGCCGAAGTTCAATCTCATATGCACATATAAGAGATATTTGTGAAGAAACGAATGTTATTTATGAATTGCAGACAGTTACACCACTTCCAATATTAACGACTTGCTAATCTCTGACATGTTGCACGTCGTTACCGAGTTAGTATGTGCAACAACCCGTGGTCTAGATTTCACATCTGCAGGCCGAAATGATCCACGTTCATGTCACTATTCGCACCCGAAATTAGATCTGGTGGTTTGCATTCCAAGGCGCAGTGAGCGCCACTACCGTCATTCTCTTCGTGACACACCATGAATTACGGTCCCCCACTCCGCCAGCCTGACAACCAATACCCGCCTCCAAAAAGAGTGTACTTAATGCCTAGTTGCACCTTGGCCCGACCCGCTTCGCACACACCCGGATTCGGGTGCCCAAGTATCACTCAGGAATGGGGCTGCTCACGGGAATGGGTGAGCATGCCTTAAAAGACGAAACCTCATTCTTCACCAGAACCACCCCCAAACTGCCACTTTGAGACGAGATATTATAAGTCTTATTTCAGCATTCAGTTACTATTTTCAACCGTAGGATCTTCAAGCAGACTACATGAAGAAGTCAACTAGAACATTTTGTAAAATTGGACCGTGCGGATTGAAAGATATATGCTTACAAGTACATAGAGAAGAAAAGTTATAACAACCCGTACAAAGCGATTGGTTGCAGCTTTTCAATCTGGTCTTCTAAAATTTACAAAATACTACCAGAGTGCACATTAGATTGGAAGATTATATCTCTACTTAGGTTCGAGAGGTGCACTCTGTTGCATATAAAATAGTCACACCTCATCCTGCACAGCATGACCCACAAGGGGCAGGTGCACCTGCAAGGCCAAAAAAGAGAGAAACATCAACACTTGAAAATGTCTGCGTCCCATTTAAACTCTCGTATATCCTGCTCTCCATCAGTATGCTGCACAATTCACGTAACTCTTTTCTCTTGTTTCTTAAGCCAATTTACAGTGCAGATCTTCCAAACTACTCTTCTATGAATTGAAAATCCAGCGGACGTCAAGTGTCTTGCATACCTCAAAACTTTACCTCAGAAATATATACTTTTAAGGTCTAGTGAAACATAAATAATGTTGTAAAATTACAAGTCAATTGCGTATTCCAAAATTTTCAATATTCTGGATAGAAACCATTTCAGAATGTGTGTTCTGTTTCAAAATCTATTGAGAGGTTGTAATGATAGCAATAAGCAATCTGCTGATTGAAGATTAAAACTCTACTTTTTTTTGTTAGTACACCAATATGAAATTATTTGCTACTGTTGCTTTCTCGAGAAGACTAGGGTTTCGGGACATACTGTGGTCAATGCCGCGCACATTGTCGATGCCACGAGGTGGTCCTCTGCCATAGCCTCCTGACGGACCACCAGGTCCTCCAGGCCCTCCACCGCCACCTCCGCCGTATCCCGATCCCCCTGGCCGTCTGTTATCCGACCTCTTCCCGTAATTCTGATGTGCGTCCAACTGCAATCACAAGAAAAAATCGCATAAGAAACGAATTCCATCGCAAACCCTAGCTTCATCATACCACTCCTTCCAATTACGTTCCTGTCGGTAAGTGCTCCTCAAAACAGACACTAACAAAGGAGTCAAAAAAATCTTATTTACATATATTGATCAATCGAGAGCTGATTGTGAGCATGTTAATTGTGTTCTTTTCTTGAACCGAGACACGTTTGAAGTGAGAAAAGAGCAAGGAACGGACAGTGTGGAAACCTATTACTGATGAGAAGAGGAATCGATCAATTACCGAGAACATAGTTCTGATAAACGAGAGGATGACATTAATGATAGCGAAAAACGTGTCGGGAATGATGCTTAATCGCCATGGCGATCTTCGTGCCCGCACTTCCCCTGCAACCAATTTTTTTTCAAACGAAGTAAGGAAGGAATTCATTTGGACAGAAATTCATGCGAAGATTGATAGAGTTTACAGAGCAATTTCACGAACCTGATTGAATCCAGCTCGCCATCGTTCCGCAATCGAAATGACAAACCCTGACCGTGGTCGGAAGACTATGAAACTGGATGGGAACGTTCTCTTTTCATCCGTAAGGTCAGAAACCATTCATCCTGATTTAACCCTTAAACACCCAAGCATGCTCCTTTAGTGTATTTTCAGAGGGGCTGGGCGTTTAAGAGTTAAGATCACCTGAAAATTTCCATTATTCCTTCTTGTGTTATTAAAAGATTGAAAGCGTTTAATTTATTGTAGGATCTTTTACTTTATGCTTCAATTATCAAGCTTTTTTAAGTCACTCAAAATCCTCTTAAATTCTAGTGGTAGAAAAATTGAATCAATTAATATAAGGATTTTAGGACTTCAAAAATGTAGTTGTATGTTTTTTGAGTTTGTTTACCTATTCATGTCATTAGATCGCAGAACTTCGAAAACAACAATTCTAACTCTAATTGATCAATGCATTAGAGAAAGGCACCATTCCGGTGCCTCTAATGTATTGCGTATGATTCTATATGGGCCAAAAAAAGTAATGGTATAGTTTTTAAAGTACAATATACTTACTTCTATCATTAATGAGATTGTTTTATATGCACCAAAAAAAATAAATCATATAGGTCTTTGAGTACTGTATAGTTACTTTAATCACTAATGAAAACTGTTACAATCTAAATTCTAATTGTGTGATATAAATAAAAAATTGCTCTTGCAGATTGGCTTGTTGGCAGTCGAGATAAAGAATTGTTTTTTGAGAGGATAAACACTCTTTGGCACTTCCTCAATTGTAACAAGTTTTTCATACCCAATTTTGTTTTGGGTTGCTCAAGAGTCCACCATGCATTGTACTTTCAAGACACTATTGGTTTATGAATCTATAAAGATGCGATTATTTCCTACAATAAGTAAATGTTAAAATTTCTTACAAGGAAATGCAAGAGATATCCAACACAATAAAGAACATGTGAATAAAACATTGTATACAAAAATCATTTAAGAATCAAAAGTTTGTATCGAATATGTTTTATTTAAGACATTAGTTCATGGTTTAAAAAGTCTCAAATGTTTCAAACTCGAATGAAATCCGAATAAGATAAAATTACCAAATTGGATGCCTCTAACTTACTTCGCTGGACATTTTGATCACTCAATCATGTCATACTAAAAATGGCACTTTTGTATGGCACTTTCACCACTACAGTCCTCAGCTCTTCCGATTAAGGTGGTTGCCACACGAGAGGGAGAGGAAGTTTCACAACTTCCTCCAACATGGCATTTTGCCTTCCTTTTCCTTGTTTTTCTCCTTACATTGTGGGCTTCCAAGCACTAGTGCCTGGTAGTTTTGGAATACATTTATCGTGCCATGTCACATTGCTTTATTGCCATGTAGATTCCAAAGCATTATCCAAAGCAAACTCCAAAGCTAGAAAGTAATTTCAAGTCATTGTTGCCTCTCCCCATACTTCCTCTCATGTGGCAACTTGCTCATTTGAACCAATACAATTCATATCAACTCACTGCCTTTCCTCTCGTGTGGCATGGCCCTAAGTTCGAAGCATATGAGCATTCAATATCGGAGCACTGGTGCCTGAGCGATGTTTAGTCAAATCAATTCAATAGTGCACAAGCTTATGATACAGGCAGAAGCTAGTAATTTAAGTTTGAGGATTGATAGTTAACACCTTCCAACATTACGAGTGAGGAACGAAGGTGTTGCTTTCCTGTCAAGTTAACCCTTAAACGTCTAAGGAGTCCCGAGGGGCTCTTTTCCAACATAATCTCCTCTGTAGCTCTCAATGTACTCAACTTTTCACTTATATTTTGATGTCAAACTGGTCACCTTCTTGTGATGCATTCAAAATGTGAAATTTTAGAATTCAAAATTTGTATGAGTGATTTTGTGCTTTGAAAGGATTGTCGTAGGTAGGTTGGGTTTGTACACAACGTTGTAGGAGGTACAAGCTCATCATTGATTGGTTCATTCATGATGCCCAAGTCCAAAAGAGGTTGTGATCGAATTTTGGGTTGCCCCAATCCGTATAGCTAGACGTTTAAGGGTTATTATCATCTTCTTAGAATTTCCCCGTCACCCTCAAATCTTTACTACCATCTTCATGAAAACAAAATACTTCTGAAGTGTTCGAATTCAGGAAACCGCACAGTCTGTGGCTGCGGAGTGTTGTTATTTGATGTCTTGAATTTGTTCTCGCTCACTTGCTCTGTACCTCAGAAACGGAAGATGGAGAACTCAAATAGCCAAATCGCCTCAAAACTGCCCTATTCTAATGTAAGGCGTAAATTTCCAATTCTTGGTATGTAGCTGCAAGTTAGATCTAGTGCCTAGCTTGTATGTGTACACGTGTACACCAAATCTCAAATTCAGTTCCTCACCATTTGTGAGATCATTATATTCAAAGTTAGAAAATATGTTTTTGTCACTTGTATCAAAGAGGGATCAAAGTGTTTTGTGAGCCAAAATAATCAATTTCAGAAGCAAATATGACATGGGGCTTCTGTTCTTATTCTTAGGTAAGTTAGGTTCATAGTTGCATAATTCTTACCATTATAGCACTTATAGAACCTACATAAATACTTAAAATTTGACATGGAGGTATGTTGAAACTCAACTACAAAGGCCGATCTTTGACAATAAAAAAAGGCGTAATAAGAATAACTAGATTGGAAATCCAAATTGTGAGATTTGGCTTTAGAACCTAATTTCCGTACACAAAGACACAAAACTTGAACGGGAGTTGTAAGTGACTGAAAGAATTTAGTCACTTATAGAGGAGGAAGTAAGGGCATGGTTGCACTTGGTGCAAGAGACGATGGAGATGAAGACACCTAGTTTGCCTTCGTGGCTTGTTTGAAAGCAATGATCCCGTCGGTATGGAGAGGGACAACGGGCTGAGTGATGTTCAAATATTGACTTGTTTGGACAGCTTCGACATGCTACAAATGTGCCCCGAGCTATCGTGACTACTGAAGGTGCCGATACGATATACCACCAATACTTTGCCGTTGAGTCAATATGTATACAATGAGAGCATTTATGTTGCAAAGTACCATAGTTATTAAAAATCGATGATGAGAAACTTGGATAGAAATCACAATAGTGGATTCCAAAGTAGAAAGTGATTGACAACCAAACTCCTTGTGGCAATCATTAATTCTTCAAAAGCAAAGATTGTGGATGCATATGATGATGAGCTATTGAGATATCAATTGTACAATTTTGATTTTTGATCTTAGATTACATAAAGTGGATTAGATTGTTTCATGCTCACGTCGCAGCTAAGTACAAGATAATAATGTCTTAGCTCTTGGACACATTTTATTTTTGATATGAAATACTTTTTAAAACTATGATAACAAAAGAAAACCTTCCAACCCAACGTTTGGGGAGTTTTTGAAGTTTTTACGATGTTATTGATTTCTGTCAAATTTTGAGAATAAATGAGCATATACCGCAGTTTGGGCAGTTTTGGGTAGATCTCTAATACTCTCTTCCGAAACTTTGACTTTAAATTTCTCCTAGAGTAGAAGGAATTTTGATATGTGAAATTACTTACAAGAAAGGTATTGAAAAACTCTACAACTTGTAAAAGGTTTCAACTTCATGCACGTTGTATTGTACAAATCAAAGGTTGACCAATTGTCTGTGATGGGGTCTCTTTCTGTGTTTTGGGGTTTAAAGAATTGATGTTACAAAGAATGTATGTTTGTAGAAGTATACACAATATTGTAAAAAGACAAAAGTTTCATTGATATTCTTCCCCTATCCAAAATAATTGTCTCATTTGCCTCGCAAATGTTGTCCCAAAATAAAGTACTATTTAAAATGTGCTCTAGAATAAACATATTTCCAAAAGTAATAGTAAGTTTATGGTTTTCAACACACCAACTTGCAATAGAATAAGCTCACATCACAATTTCCTAATTCCAAATCCAAACAATTACATATGGTAGTATATACTGAAACCTTTGCCACATAGTTTTGGTCAAGTGAAAAAGTGGGTGGAAGAGGGAGAAACAAAGCATAAATTGTACAATGTCCAAAAAAATTTAATGCACGAGTGTTCATGAGTTAATATATACCATTTAGGTGGCTCCTCAAACACTACTAGAAAAGAGGGGGTTAAGCAATGTTTACACAAAAAGCAATGTTTATAACATTGCTTGACCCCCTCTTTTCTAGTAGTGAAAAAGAGTAACAAACAAATGAACAAATTCAATCTATAAGTCTTCCTATATTCTATATTCATATAAGACTAACCTGCCTATTGGTGTTATGATTTCCAGGTAAAATTTTTCAAATGTTGGTAAAATGAACACTCTATTCACGCCTACCTCAAATAAGGTTTGGATATTTCCCTCTTGTAGAAGACTAAAATGAAAATAAAAACTTCCACCTGCAAGCGCGTCGTTGGTTCAAAGTTGCTTCCACTCAAACACCCAGATATGTTTCTCTCAATTGATCAGTACATTTATCAATTGACTATGGTAGAGGAACCTAAAGTCGACCACTTAAGCGATTTTTCAGACATAATTGAGGCGGAATATTACGGGGTTATTTTTCTTGCATAGGGAAATAGGGTTCTCAACGTATGGTCATTTAAAACTAAATTTTTGGGCAATATTCAAATTACCTTGACCACTTGTTCATCTCAAAGCCGACCAATGGTTCTACTCAAAGTTGGCACACACTGCAGCAACTTGCACTTCTCCTGGACCGGAAACCTGTGCCGTTTGAACTCAAATGTCCACAAAACTCACCCTGTTAAAAAGCTCACCCGGAGCTCACTGAGTGCGGACGCCGAATTGCGGAGCTCCTCGGTGGTTGGACGCTACAGACAAACCGTGGGGCTTGCTACTAATTCCGTGAATTGTGCTTTACAACCTAGGTCATGATCATTAGAACATCGTTGTTAGTATACTACACATATGGACTGATATACAAGAATTCTCAACACATTTAGAACATAAGCGAACCGTAATAGTTGCAAGGTTCAGACATTCTTTAAATTTTTTTTTTTTTTTTTTTTTTTTTTTTTTTTTTTTTTTTTAGGCAGTAATTTTAGATACTTTTACTTTAGACTTTTACGGCAAGTAATTTTAAGTTCTTTCGGCAGTAATTCTAGATACTTTTACTTGAGGGTCCCTACTTTGCACTAGAGGATCCCAAGTTCGTACTTGCGGGTCCCAAGTTCGTACTTGTGGGTCCTAAGTTCGTACTTGCGGGTCCCAAGTAAACTTTTACGGCAAGTAATTTTAGGTTCCCTCGCAATAATTTTAGATACTTTTACTTGAGGGTCACTACTTTGCACTAGAGGATCCCAAGTGCGTACTTGCGGGTCCCAATTTCGTACTTGCGGGTCCCAAGTAGGCGAATCCCATGACCACTAACCTCGTCTTCCATGAATCTGGTTCTACCTAGAAGAATGATTCTGACACTGGAAACTGAATAGCTCACTAAGTTACAAGGGACACTGTGATTGCAAAGTGTTGGGTATAGATTGAAGTCCGACCTTGTTTTATGATGCAATTCTCAATAAAAGCTAGGCGGCTGGTTGCTCTAGAAGAACCCAGAAGCCGCTAACTGAACTCTCTAAACTCGGAATACCACTTGGATGGCTCTTTAAATTCGGCCAAGATTAGCACCCTTCTACAAACTGCATGGCCTCATTCACCAACCACGTCGACATATTTTTCTGACAGGCCACCACATGCCATGCCGTTAATTCTGTGACCCTAAACCCAATCACCGAAAATAAGCTGACGACTACCACTCTGAGATTAGATCGTGTATGTGACTGGGCACAGGTCGTGCAGGTGGCGGCTACCTTCTAAGTCTAATGTATGGGTATGGGGACCCGGTCGACTTTAGGTTCCTCTACCATAATACATATATTGTTTGAAAAACACAATACAAAACAAGAAGAAGACACGGAGGAGACATGCTTCGGAGAAGCTCTAAGGAGGGCACCCAGAAATTGCTAAGTTATCAAACTTAGCTGCAAATTCCTCCATTCCAGCTCATTCGATTATCTCTAGGAGCTAAAACCCCCAGTTTTATGGTATTATATTTCCCCTCATGATTCACATGCCCAACAACAAGGGTATATATCATTGTTGATATTCAAAAATTCTTCTGTTGGTCCTGGACTTTGTCAGATGAGGGTTTGTACTTTTCTATTGCAGTGAAATTGATCATTCTTTTGATCGTTGAAAGCAAGAACTTGGTACTTCAGACACCCCAACAGGCTAGGAGACCTCACAACCCCAAGGAGGATTATCGGTATTACATGCGTCAATCTTCGTCGAAAAACCATGAAATTGCTCTGTGCATATATATCTCAGAGTGGCAATCTTGCTGCACACAGGATATGTGCTGATCGTTATTATTAGCAGTCGGTACACCAGACGACTCGGCACCCAAAGAATCTTTCAGGCCGACGAATCGAAAAAGTCGGCAAGCAAGTCACCTGGCCGATAAGTCGGCAAGCAAGTCACCTGGCCGAAGTTGACATAGACATTCTCCGAAACTGCAACACATCTTCAGTCGTTGACTGTATTGAGTCCTACTAACTTCGATAACACGGCTACTCTCTTCCTTAAATGCGCTCTACCTACCTGAAGGAATCATTTCATATTCAGACTGAGGGAGTTGTAGTGCAAACAAGCAGGTGAGCATCCACGATCGATCAAAGCCGTTCTGTGCATGCACTGATTCTAGTTGCTAAGGACCTAACACCTCCTTTCATGTTTGTGTTCCATGATGGGCAGACTTCAGTGTGCGAACTAGCTCTTCAAAGCTACGAACTAGCCCTAGTGCATAGTTGGGTCGCAAGGTCTTGTCGGTGGAGTTTGATTCGAGAGCAATGGGCTTCAAGGACGGCGATGGTGGTGCTCTGACGGAGCCGCTTCACTTATATCGGGAACCGAGTTCGGTGGTAGGAGAGCAGTATTGCCAGAAGACAGTGCAGGAGTTCACTCTGGAGAATGCAATTATAACCAAAGACTGGTCCATCACTAACGCCAATGGCCATGAGGTTTTCCGTGTTCGTGGCAAGGTGTTCGACTGCTTCAAGAAGAAACGGCAGTTGGTGGATCTGGACGGCAACCCCATCGTTCTCATGGAGTCCAAGGTAACGCTTGCAGAGATTGATTATTATCTTCGTGAAAACCATGGTTCATGCATGATTCTCTTTTTTGCAGTATGTGACACTTGATTGTGTGTGCAGCCACTTTCCTTCACTGGTGTATGGAAAGCATTTGCACCCAACCATCAAGAACGTCAACGGCTTTGGACCATGAGGAAGTCATGTTGCAGTGTAGGACCAAAGATACAAATATTCCTTCCCTCCAACGAAGAGCAGAAGGTTCCTGACTACACCATCAAAGGCAATTGGCTCTGCAGGAAGAGCACCATCTTCTTCAGAGATCAAATTGCAGCCGAGGTACGTACACACAAGAAAAACCGATACTATCGAAAAATCCCAAAATCGTTGACTGTAGAGTTCCTCACTTGCTTGATGGTTTTGGTGCATGGCAGGTGGTTCGAGATGCGTCGTTGCTGAATGTGTTGATATCGAAAAGTATCTTCCACGCGACAGTGCAGCCTGGTGTGGACACAGCCTTCATCTTCTCCCTCATCGTCATCATGGACAAGCTCTACATCCACAACGCCAAACATGGTGGTGGCGGCGGTGGCGGTGATGGCGGCGGCGGCGGTGCTTAAACTCACATGGACAGAACAATTTCTCATCATCTACCGACTGATCGAACAGTCCACCCCGATCGAAGCCGCTGCTAGCTTGATCATGATTCTTGAGAGTTTTAGCTTTCGTTCAATTCCTGCGTATGTAGTTGCACTGTTTTCAGAGGCTTTTGTTTTGATTGTGATAGAGTTGATACGTGAACCATCTTCAGGTTATGGGTGAAGACTTTTTCTCCCTGTGAAGTAATACACTTGTCTGTTTTGTTGTTGTGGAAGAAAAAGTCGTGTGAATTGATAACAACGCCTGATCGATACTTACTTTTGATTGAGTCAGTGCATGACCTTGGATGCTTACAGTGTACGTGTTCATGATCAAAGCATTGGAGAATTGTTTACAGCGTTGGACACTTTTTATCCTTAAGTTTCTCACATTACAGCATACTTGGGGAACAAGGTGCAAAAGAGACTTTTTAATAAAGTTTCAACAAAGGATGGAATGAGAACTTATTATGGTATTAAAAATCTAGAGTACCTCGACCAGCCTGAGAATTGCCAAAAACATATGTGAACTGCGAAAACTACTTTCTTTTGATGCAAGGTGAAAATTTTAATGTATTTTAAGGTATATAACTGTAAGATCTAGTACCTACCTTGTATGTGTACACGTATATCAAATCTTGGGTTTAGAGTCCTTACCGATTGTGAATCTATTGTAATGTTCAAAGTTGGAGTAAAAGTGTTTTTTTTTTTTTTTTTGGTAGAAAGGGTAACTAGCTTCTTAATGGCCAAAAAAATCATTTCTAATAGAAATTTGATATGAGGCTCTTCACATTCCTAAGAACATGTCTATGTGGTTTGTACCCTTCTACAACCTATAAAATCTGAAGAAATGCTTGAATTTTCACATGGAGGTATGCCAAAACTCAAATGTTAAGGCCGGTCTTTGACAATAATAAATTTGCATGTGAAGAAAATCTGAACAATATGATCGTGCCTTCAAACCTTATCTACATGTCTACAAAACAAAACTTGAAAAAGTAAAATCTAAATTTTGGTGGATTTTGAAGTTTCTAAAATTTTCTTGATTGTGGGCAGATTTTGAGAATAAATGAGCACATACCACGAGTGTGAGCAAATGTCAAACAATATTTTCAAACTTTGATCAGGAATAAGATCATTCTCCTAAAGTACGAGGAATTTTGAATAATGAAATAACTTCTTGGAGTGGTATGGAAAAACTCTACAACCTGCAAAAGCTTTCAACTACATGCGAGTTAGGCCCACTTTATACACAGGCTCGGGCCGGCCGGAGAGCGGGCCGGATTCAACGGTTAGAGCACGGGCCCAAGTTGGGAAGTTCGGGTTGGGGTAAACCTTGTCCCAATTGCATCACTTGGGCCTGAACATTTTGGCGCCAAAACAGTGCCATGTAGGATGCCACATAGGATAAATTGAAGTTTCGGTCGGGCCCTAGTATAAAGTCTTTGGGCCCAATTTGAAAGAATCGAGCCATCCTAGTGGTTGAAATTTGAAGAATTCGAGCCGGCCCTCAATCCGGCCACAAGTATAAAGTGGCCCTTAGTGTAGGGTAATCGCCCAGGACGAGGGTGACATGAAAATAAGGGTGGAGGAGTTCTCATTCATTCTCAGTGGACTTTATTCATCATAAATGGATGAATTTCATCTGGGAATGGTCATCACCCTGTGGACAAGTGTGTGTGGAACTTCGACAACTCGAACGATGGCGATGGCGATGGCGGGTGTCTCCTCTGCCGTGGTTCTTCGTCACCGCTGCCCTCAAGCTCTCATTGTAAGTGCCCAAGCCTTGAATGCAAGCCTTCAATTCGCAGATTCCATTCCGGATTCGTCGCTGCAATTCAAAGCTCGTGGGATGAAGATAACGAATCGCAAATTCGTGGGGATGGAATCGCATTACATGCGTTTTTGAACCGAACTGTTGTCAGTAATTGACTCGCGCGGGATCATGAGGTCTCCTTTCCTTTCTCTGTTTTTCGGTGGCGCTTTTTCTGCTCTCGTCTGCACTGGTGTTGTCTGGGTAAGTGTGGTATGCGATCAATTTTTGTAGCTTTTCTTACACTTAGGGTTGGGCAGCTCGAATATGTACATTCTACATTGCTTCGCTTTGGAATCAATGAAATCATTCAGGTTTTCGAACAATTGAAGGCCATTTTCGCACCAATTTGTATTAAGAAATTTGATTTCATTGGCTCAATTTGTGTTTCCTGTAGCTGTGTGATAATTGATCTTCCTCACTATAAGGTGTAGATTTTCTTTTAAGAGGCTGTAATCATGAACTGCATGCTTCCATCTCATTACTCTGTTTAGCTGCTGCGTGTACTCTAATATATGTTACTGTCTTTTGGTGCGAATCGTTTCGTATCTTTCTTCCTCGAGAAACGTCTTGCTGAGGGATCTGGTCTTGCTCTATACTCTTAACATTTCGTCGGAACCTTTCTGCATGCAGAATGTTGAATTGTAGGTGGTGAAATCGTGTTCATGTGATACAGAATTTACGATCAATTCTCATCTTTCGTGAAGAGTGTGAAATATTGAGTTGGACTGTGCAGAATGGTAGCTGGCGAAGGGGCAGTTATGGTGCATGGACAGGCAGCCAGTTGTGGGGCGGCAACAAGAGACGGTCCAGTAGTGCTACTTGCACGCAAGCTGCGCTTCAGATCGACCTTGTACTTATCCTCTCTTTATGTTGATCGCCCTTGTAACAGAATTGGCCATCTGATATATTTCACATCCAATATAGCTCGAATTTAACATAACGTTCGGGAGCTGTAGTTGGATATGCTCATGCTGAGATTGTCTCTCCTGTGCATTGGCAGGTTCCGTGTTTAGTAGACAACTATGCTTACCTACTACATGACACGGCTTCAGGGATCACCGGAATTGTGGACCCTTCAGCTTCGGGGCCTGTTATTAAGGCTCTCAGAGAGAAGGGTCTGTCGCTGGATTACATCTTAAACACTCATCATCACTGGGACCACACTGGCGGAAATGCAGATTTGAAGAAAGAGTACAATGCAAAGGTGCTGACCTCTACATGTTGCATTCTCTAGTGAGGATTCATCTTCTTTTGTTGTACAGGGCAGTTTACGGGAAAAAAATCCTCAAAGGTTTGTTGTTTACTATGTGGCGCTCAGTTTCTGCTGCAACCACAAGATTGTGCACATAAAGAATCTGGCTTTCTTTCCAAGTCCTTATGTGAACATTTAACACATTGCAGTTATCTATAAATGGTTCAGTGTGTTTCAGCTTCTATGCCTGTTGATACTTTGACAGACTTTTAATTGCTGTTGTGAAGTATAGTGGAAGCTGGAATCTGGACTTACCAGGTAAAGATAGCTGTGGACCAGGTAGTAGGGCCAAGAGCGGACCAAGAACGTATACCAGGCATCGACATTGCATTGAGAGATGGCGAGACATGGATGTTTGGTGAGCAGCTCATGCGAGTCCTTGACACTCCTGGTCATACTCGAGGTAATTGAATCTTCATTTTCATTTCTGATTATTGCGGACTTGATGATAAGACCTCTAAGTGCTCCAGCTAATGTGTAGGATTCAAATAGTAATTCTTAAGAAAATGTGGGTAGGTGATTTCCTCTTCCAGTTGTAACCTAGTCTATGATTAACTTGCTGAGCAGGACATGTCAGCTTCTACTTCGAAAAAAACAAGTCCGTGTTCACAGGAGATACTCTTTTTTCAATTGGTTGTGGCCGCCTGTTTGAAGGTTCTCCTGAGCAGGTAATCATCGTTACTTGGATTGTAATGCCCGTTTGAAGACTGTTATAATTGGGAATAGCAGATCTGAATTGTAAAAAATTTTGGTCGACTGATAGAGGTTTGTTTGAAGAAGATCTGTATTTGTGATTGCCTGCAGATGTGGCTTTCATTGTCGAAATTGGCAGCGCTGCCAGATGATACACGAGTGTATTGTGGCCATGAGTATACAATGGTGAGTGCCTTGTAAAAGGGTTTAGGGTTTATAGCTGTGTGGTTTCATTCTCTACGAAATAGATATGCCGAGCCGAGTGGAAACATACGAGAACTTTGGAGTTTCTAGAATATCATACCAGATTGAATTTATAAGAATCAAATATCAAAGTACCAAGGAAAGGAATCCATATTTTTCTTGTGCACAATCACGAGCTTCTATCAGGTTTGCAAGGGCGGGTAAGGTCCTTGGTCGTCATTTTTGCTTTTAGACTCAACTTGTAATGATTGCATGCTCGAACAACATAAATTGCTTCACAAGTAGGCCAATGAAACATAGTGCTCTTCATCCTTTTTGGAAACTTGCAAGTTTTTAGAATGGTGTGATTGAAACTCTCTCCGAACGATTTTTATATGCCCTGATTTTAAGAGAGAGTATTGTCTTCATTTCGAAGTCTCACTTAATTCCGTTCTGGACGCAGTCAAACGCAAAATTCGCTCTAACAGTGGAGCCTCAGAATAGCGCTTTGCAGTCACGAGCTCAGCAAGTGAAGGAACTTCGGGGGAAGGGTCTGCCAACAGTAAGTCAGAATCCAGATGCACTGCAATATTCGTCTCAATTGCCCAAATCCTTCTTGGAAACTCTGCACATCTTTCGCTTCTAATTGCGCAGTCATGCTAATCATCAACCTACTTCAGCAAGGAGTGCAGATTGAAGATTCTAACAATATCCTATGATACCAAGTTTTATTCACACTACAAATTTCAGCAATGTCATTACTGACTTTTGTTAAACTGTTGTACTGAGTTTTCTTTGTTTTGAGTTGCTTCACCTACATTTAAAGAGTTAAATCCTTCCTAAGTAGTTGATATGGGTAACTTTTAATAGCAGGGTAGTGGAGTTCAAAGACAAGATAAGCTCATTGAACGAAACCTCATGCTGCTTATCATCTAACTGTTTCTTGGTTGGTTGATTGGTTAGATTCCCACCACATTGCGGGAGGAGAAGGAGTTCAATCCTTTCTTGAGACCATTCAGTGCTGAATTAAGAAAGTCTCTGAAGGTAGCGGCAAACGCAAGTGACATTGATGCCTTTGCTGCAGTGCGTGCAGCCAAGGACCGAGCCTAAGTTACCTGCATTCTGTACATATCATTTCCTTTCGATTTAGTACCAATCTTCACTATTTTGAAGTGATATCAACTCATTTGCACATCTTTGAACCTTGTGGATTTGTACCTCATTTTGCTTGTAAGTGCAGTGCTCTTGTAAGAATTTCGGAATTTTGTTGATCATTCTAGGAAAATATTTGGCAATCAAACTAACACTTCCATCGTTTCAGCAAGGACTACATGTTATTGAATGCGTCGAAAGTTGAAATTGACATTTTGGATGCCAAGCTGAAACTCTAACTAGCTATAACTTCTTCATTGAAAGTACGTTCCACAAAATCTGTTGGGTTGAATCTCAAATCAAGTTAAATTTTTGTTATGAAATTTACAGATTTGTCCAAAATAGTATGGATTTATGGTATGCATTTTTGTGAAGGTAACTTTTGTTGAACAGCTTCAGTACATGGGACATGTTTTACCATTCTAAACCAACTTTTTGAATCTGAAATAGTTTTTCATCATTTGTTTGCATATGTATTATCTCAACCTCGTACTTCCTAGTCTGTTTTAATGTAGAAAAGTGTCATGAATGGAAATGAATGTTAGTTTTATAGATCTCAACCATACAATCTTGTAATAGACTTATTGTAAGTCATGGAGGTCAAATTTTGAAGCCTCATACCTTGCACAATCATAATGTGATAGTATTATAAAATGAATAGAAGGTTTCATCATCTTTGCTACTAACAAACCTACTCTAATCAAAAAACCTCCAATTAGAATGCTTTCCACCTTCATTTCGTAAACACTTTTTGTCCTCAAAAAAACCATCATACAATTTCTTGGCTTCAGTAATAGCATTACAATAGTGATAACAACCCCAACTTACGAAGAAAAGAATTCAAACTAGACCCCTTGCACTAAATCAATTCCATGTCATTATCATATATTATATTGAACTACAATTTCTATCACAAATTTAAATTCAATTTGGAATCCAACTTAATAAATAAAGTCAAAGTCAACAATAAATAAAGAAGAGGTAGTTCCTCAAGAACCATGTGTTCTATTATTTCATTTGAAAACCATCATAACAAATCTAACACCGAAATTATTCAAATCATAAAATGTTTTCAACTACAACCAAACCCGCCAATGGCCATGAGCCTCAACCGCCATATTGAAACGCGTATACAGTAGAATAGTCTAAAATGTAGCAGGTCCCGCAATGGAGCTATAGTATTCTTTACTCATAGGTACATAATAGCTTCTACTAACATACGATAGTACCATGTATTCATTGCAAACATCATAAGGAATCACTTTAGGGCACCATTTTGGGAACACCTATATTGTAAACTTCAAAAATTCATAACTCGTTGTAAAAGAGTCTAAAAATGATGATTCTACTTACTTTAGCTTTCTACTTATTTTCCCCATGCACGGAAATTGTTTAGAGCATCCACACTGGCAGTCCTCAAGCTTGTAAATCACGAAATAGTTAGGGGCCGGAGGCTGAGCATTGCCGCACCAACGCTCCAATCCGCTTATTAAAGCTTGTAGGCTCCTGTCAATATGACCTTGGCTCTGGCACGTGCTGAGTCGTGCGAGGGCCGTCTAGTTTTTTTGTCAGGTGATTAATGCTTATTAGTGGGCAGGTTCGGTCGATAATCTGTTGCGGGACTCCGCTCCTAATCCGATGTTGTATTCACTTTCTCTGGCTCCACTTTATGAACCCAAACAAGACGAGGGAGATGAAGGAACACGTAATTCATTATAATGGAAATATTCAAATTATTATCAAAGAACATATTTCGTTAAAGTGGAAATAGTTCTATTATTATCAACCTAAATCCGGCAAAGAGGATTTCATCTAGAGCTAAAGTGCAAACCAAGAAAGTCAAAACTCTGAAATATAAGAAAAACATCCTATTAAAACAATAAACTCAACTATATTGAGAACACATATTTGGAACGGTCAAAACACATTCAATATCCAATCTAAAAGGAACATCACATTAAAAAGGTAACCACATTAAAGTGAGAATCAATCACAATGTCAAATACTAAATATAGTTTGAAACATAAGATTTTATTTAAAGTAACAGTTACAATAGGGTGTCGCATAAAAAAAATTACATCAAACTACAAATTAATTGTGCCTATAACGAGTGAAACTCTAAACAACTTCAATATAAATTAAGCTCGAAACGAGCTAAAATCCAATGCCAGAAAAGATCTGGAAGAGCCCTTCTCCTCTTCGTCTTCAGTAACAGCTAAAGCCGCGATTAACTATTTAGCTCAACCTGAGCTAAATAGCAATGTCTTGAATGATCTCAAATTTTATTCCTCCTCCGCCTCAAAACGCATAATACTTTGTTTGTTGATAGTAACCTGTTGCTCATATATTGAGATTGTTAGACGTTGAGAGCCACCTTTAGCACTAGATTTCCATGATGTAAAAATAGCACCTACACAAAGCCAAATCGGGTCCTGGCTCTCATGAAAAACCCATTTAAAATTCTTCTGCGTATTCCAACCGACATAGGTATCTTGAACAACAGCGCGTTTGCTAAAGGTTTAAAAAATTGGATTTGAATACATCCCAGATTGTTGCGATCAACATCAAAATCGGTCAAAGCCCTCGCAATCCAAAAAGGTCGAGTATCACCATCTGTAGGACGTAAAGCCAAAAAGTATCCAGCAAAAACATCTTGACCAACGCGAAATGACTCTCTTGGTTTATCACACAAGCGGCCAATAAAATGGGGATCTTGCCCATATTTCTCGCGTAATTTGCCCGTGTTAAGAAATTCTCGAGTCTAAGGCACTGGAGTCAAAGGCCAATAACCATTCTTCAAAGAAGAAAAAACTTCCATGGGCGCCACCAATGAAACATTCACTGCCCCCTAATAGCGTAAAATAGAATCGTGACATCGTCGATGTTTTCCAGGCAAGTCTTGGGCACATGAAGTTTCCCACAACTTAATGAAACCTCATATGCCTTTTACAATTTCATTCAGATTCTTCATAAGAATAGACGCTAAAGGCTTCATTTCTTCCGTGGGCATTATAGGCATAATTACCAGTATTTGCATTTTCCTTCCACAATTTTATTCCTTCACTAGTCGATGGAAGTCACTCATTGTCAGAACATAAAATCTTGTACTTCATCATAGGCCAACCATTATCATGTTTCAAAATCTTAAATTATTACCCTTTCGAATGACCAAAAGGAGCGTCAATATCTTCATGAGTATGTCCAACAAAAAGAAAATTGACATAAATTTCACGGAACACGCCTATGTGTACCAGAAGGGACCAGAAGCAAAACATAAACCGATTGTTGTTATCGGACGTAGCGTTGTCAAGTTGAACATGTAAAACCGGAGGTAAGGATTCCGAAGCCCCTGTTGACTCAGTCTCAGGTAGAAGAGAATTCAAACAAGCATCTTTTCCGTTAAGCAATGCCTCAAACAATGGATGCGTTCCAGATCCAACAAACAATGATCTGGAATGCGATATCGGAACTTGTTCTAGATCTCGCAAAAGCTTCAGAATAGAACCAACAGTGTGATTGCAATCACTCGGATAAATGTTAAATCCGTAATGAGCATACCAAACATCGCAATGTCTTTAAGCAATCACCCAGGTCATAGCAATGGGAAGTTTCATCAACATGTGAGCCATACAAATGGCTCACGTATTAGTTATTGAATATCTAGATACAAAATACATTTGATTATAGTAGTTTGTGTGGTTCCTATAGGCTAAATGCATTAAATTTGAATTTATAGAAATAGGCTCGGAAGTTATTAGAATAATTAAGAAAAGCATTGAGTATGGCAATTTAGTGACAATTACATGATTTTATGTTAGGGAGGATAACTAAATTGTTAGAATTGAAGAATATTTGATGTGAGGTAGTATTAGAGTTAGAGGTAGATAGGCAATTTAGAAAGTAGAAAGGTAAGAAGGAAGGTGAGGGAGTAGGATTTCTCCCTCATGCTTCCCCTCTCCCCTTTATCTTTTCTTTCTTTCTCATTTCTTTTTACTTGTCTCTCTCTTTTTGCTAGGGTTTGCTAGTTTTGTCTCTCTTGTTTTTTGGTGTATGTGTGTGGTTTTTGAGATGCTTCTAGGTTGTGGCTATGGAGAATGGAGTTAGTGATCTAAGATGGAGAAAACACACAAGTAGAATGTGTGGAGTAGTTGGATGTGGGTGTGAGTGTGGGTAGGTTAGGGTAGAAGATAGGAGAGTGGATTTCCCGACCAAGATCTGGATCTGCCAACTTTGGGAAGGTGTAGCGTTTGGCTGGAGACGAGTTTGAGCAAGCCCTTTGGAGGAAAGGAGCGTCTTGAAGCCAGCTTTCCAACGAGCCCAAGCGCGCGGTCATAGGAGCAGCGACGGGGAGCTATGGCGGATCTCCCAAGAGGACTTCACCGGCTTGCGGCGGACGGCGAGAAGAGGCGGCGCTGACTTGAAGAACGATTTCTATCGGTAGGAGACAAATCTGAGCAAGCCCTTTGGAGGAGAGGAGCGCCTTGAAGCCAGCTTTCCAAAGAGCCTAGGCTTCCTCTTTTTGGATCATGGACGGAGGAATGGTGATCGATTAAGTGAAAGCATGTCTACTGTGGAGGGCAAATTGAAGGCCTGACTTTGAGGCCGCATAACTCAAGTTTTAGGAAGAACCACGAGACGTGCTTCCGGATTCAAGTACATCATCAAGCTAGCTCTCTGTAGACTCCTAGCTTGCCTCAAGAAGAGCAAGGACGAGGGAGATACGGCCATTTTAGTGGCCAAGGGTCCAGCTGAGGTTGGACCCCAATTGTACTTCTTCTTCCCCCATTGGTTTTCTTGTGATGTTTATTGCATCTCGTGTCTTGATGATCGTGTGATGGTGGATGCATGGTGTTTGTGAATGCTTGTTAGGATTTAGAGTCCATTGCTTGGAAGGGCTAGGTAGGTGTCTCCACTCTCAACCGGCCCAACTCTAGGGCTTTTCTTCCTACGGGTTGAATTGCTCATAGAATTTGGTGCGTTTGCCGGAGAGAGTGTCATCTAACTTGTGGTAAAAGTGTGTGAAATGATTTTTGAAGGATATGCGTACGGACTAGGAGCTTGAAGGCATGTGTGTTGTTTGTGTTTGTGTTTTCATTTCAATTGCAATTGTGGGTTGGGCGTTTTGTGGGTGTTGTTGCCCTTGTGAGTAGCTCATGACATTGCGTCGTGAGTGTGAAGGGGATTGTGCCACCATTGTTGGGTGGGGCTCCTTTGGTGTTGTATTAGTCGCTTTTCTTTATTAGGTCGTGGTTTTTCGTATGACGGTGAGGTCGGATTAGTGGCCGGCGGGACCGTTTATGTCGTTTGAAATTGGGGGAATTGGGAGTGATGCCCCAAGGATCCTAAGAGCTTGTGGATGCAGGTTGAACATACAGGTTGCCCTTCACCCGTCCATCACATCTTTTGTGGTCCATCCATGTGTGAACTTAAGAAAAAAATAAATAAATTAAATTCTTGTAAACCTTTCGTTGATCCGTAACCTGCGGGAAATTGGAAGTGGATTGGGTGATGCCGCCCATTCAAGAACCGCACGAGGTTCTTGATTGGATTCCACTTCCAAGACGTGCACCAATACGGTAAGGGGGTAGAGGATTATTTGTTCATGAATGTAGTAAGGCATTAGGTTGTAATTTTCGCTCACCAAGAAGGAAGGTATGGACTTCGCATGCTGAAATTTTCTTAGAGAGGTGTGTTTTGGCCTTTTAAGTCATCCAAACACTTTAATGGACTCAAAAATTTCACCCTTTGTTTGATGTACTTCCTTGCTTGCTTTTATTCTTAAATTTATGTAAGAGTGGTGTTTGAAAGGAACTTAGAGGCAATTATAAGGTGGAGGTAGGTAGGAGGGTCTTGAGTTTGAAGTGGTGTGTGTGGCTTGTACAAAGGTTGATCATTTCAAAAGAGTTGTGTGATTATGAGAAACAAGGGTAGAAGGCAAGGCTACCGTTTCTTTCTCTATTTTGCAAAAACATATGATCATGACTTGATTGGATTAAGATAACTTTGATACAAAATTGCACACTTACTTCAAGTAGTGTGTGTGAGGATGTACAAAGGTTGATCATTTCAAAAGAGTTGTGTGATTATGAGGAAACAAGGGTAGAAGGCAAGGCTACCGTTTCCTTCTCTTTTTGCAAAACATATGATCATGACTTAATTGGATTAAGATAACTTTGATACAAAATTGCACACTTTACTCGAACTCCCGGACCTTAACTCCTATCTTTGCTACCTCCTTTCCATTGCAAGTCTAGAGTCACAATTTTGCATTGATAGTTATTTTTGAGTTTGGAGTGACTTTCTATTAATAGTAATCTGGACCTTGTACCCAAGTACTTTTATATGATTCAAGTGAGCCAGGTGGTGATTGATGATTCTAAACCTTGTTAGGAAACCATTAGAATGAGTAGAATTTATTACACCTTTGAATGAAGTGGGTAGTAGAGGCATGAGGTCTTGAAACCTTGACTTGGCTATATATAGTATCTTTGGACCTCCAACCGTTTATTGCATCTCTTCAACATTTGGGTGAAATAGTCCTTGTAGTTATCTTCTTGCTTCGGTGTTGAAAGGATTGGCGCGATTCTGAAAAACTTAGTTTAGGTCAAACCTTGAGTAGCTCAAATAGCATCCTAAGGATGACATGGATAGTACGCCCGAATGGTGACTACCCGATCACAATACCGTCAACGCCAATCTTTACACGATAGAGGAAGAAGAGACTAATAGGAAAAACATTCAAGCCCAATAGTTGGAAGAAATAGAGAACCATCACCAATTTCTCGTTGTTGCTCCCGAACCCTTAGAAGAGGAATCCACTTACACTATAGAGCCAAACGATAGGATAGAGGAAGACAATCTACTCCCACCCATGGATCCTAACAATGCGGCGGATGCCACGATGGCACCCCGTGGATTGCCCATTGTAATGCCCCAAAACTTAGCACCACGATCCACGCCCATACACTTGCCTAAGTTTTTGAATGTCTCATGAGGATCCTTCACACCACATTGAGCGGTATATAGAGGCTCTTATTACAAACGTGATTCCCGAAGAGACTTATAGATTAGTTTGGTTCTCCACTACATTGGAAGGCCAAGCTTACAATTGGTACCGATCACATGCTCCCGAAACCTTTGCTAATTGGCAAGCTCTTCAAACCGCATTCTTGAGACAATTTAGACCGAGAGACTGGACAACAAAGTGCCTTAGTAGCTCTCACGGGAATGCGCTAAGGTCTATCCGAAGAAATTTCGAATACATTCGCCGTTTCAATACGGTTATAACCCGCTTTGTTGGTAACCACCTCACCGATGAGACCATCCGGTATTACTTCATTCAAGGCTTCAACAAGCATGCCACTATGAGAGAGATTTTAAATGCACAAACACGAACTTTGGAGGATGCGCAAAGAAGTTTCGCCCGACATGTAGAGAGGATTGAGAAGGAAAATGATAGGATGTGGAATCGAACCATAGCACCGGTGCGGCATTTATTCCCGCACACTATACACCTCCAAATCCTTTGGTCCCTTCTAGAGAGCAATCTTATACTCCTCCTAACAATCAACCGGTGCCTTTGGACTCTAGGTTGCTGGTTCCTCAACTTGAATGGCATGCACAAGCGGAGTCCTCACGATTTGAGAAGATGGAGAGAAGGCTTGATGATGCAATTAAGAGCTTTGGGAACCAAATTGCTATGGCTATCAATGCAAAATCAGCACATGCGCCTCCTCCTCAATGAGACCGAAATTTCCCCACCAACATGTGGTGTAGGAATTGCAACCAATATGGCCATAGTGAGACACATTGCCAATTGCCAAAGACTCAAGGTCCGTATGTGGCCCTTTACCACGTCCAAATCCACCTATGCAACCAAGAGGTGCTCAACCTCAATCCAAAGGTATTCCATGCCCCACTTGTCATCGAATGCATCCTCTTGGCCCCGGACTTTGTTGGGTAGAATCAGGTGTAACATGTGGAAATTACGGAGGCAATCATCCTACCGAGAGGTGTAGAAGACCTCCAAGGAACCCAACTTGGGCAATTCAACCACTCCAAACCCTCCTCCGAATTTGTTCTACAACCGCCCACCTCAAGGGACTCAACAAGGTTATTACATTAATCCCCAACCGCCCAATGGTACCCTCAAGGTGTTGGACAACCACTGGACCTCCTATGGTGGCACACTCATCATATTCTCACCAACCACCAAATGTTCACCAAGTGCCAACCCTGCGCCCTAATCATGTGCATTCTCAATACTACATGGGAATTCATCCTACTCCTCCTCATATGCAACAGGTGTCACTCATCAACCTCCAATTGTCTCACAAGATGCTCGAAACGGTGGTTTTTCATCCCAATGTGGCTCAATTTCCTACATCTTCCACTCAATCGGAATTCAAGGCAAATCAAAGTGCCAATATGATCATTCATGAGTTGGAGACACAAGTCATGACCTCATCTAGTCACCATCCACCCACGCAACATGTGGCGGTGATGACAAGGCAACAACGCTGAACAATCCTTCCTTGGATGCCATCTCAAAAGAAACTAGTAGCATAGGAGATGCCCATGATGTTCAAGCTATGAAGAATTTTGTTGGTGAAAGAACTAGAGAGATTCTTCATGAGCCACCTTTAGATAATCCCTCCATGGAAGATGCACCACTATATGAGCTACTTAGTGATGAGGAAGATGATCTTCACCAATTTGTGGAACACATGGAGGTTTGCAATCAAGATAAGAGGGTGTCAAAAAATCGGCATAGCCGTGTATTCAATCCGGCGGAGGAGTATGATTTGTGGTCCGATCTTTGCACTCTCCAAGCTAATATCTCTATAGCCCAACTCATCCAAGTTGCTCCTTCTTTGAGGAAGGAATTTAAGGAGGAGCCACAATGCCTCGTAGACCTAAACAAAAGATCATGACTACAAGGTGTATGTAGAGAGCTTGATTGATGATGGAGCTTTTGAAATTGATGTCTCTATTCTGCACAAGGTGATTCCACATGCCTTGATAGATGGAGGAAGCGGTATTAATATCATGCCACTTTCTACAATGGAGAGTTTGGGTTTGGTACTAACCGGTCCTTCACCATACATAGTGAAGGTGGCGGATGAGCGCTCCATCAAGCCACTTGGCCAAATGTGAATTGTCAAATGGAAGCCGGAGGAGAAATCTACACATTGACTTTTCATGTTTTGAGGTTGACGAGAAAAGAGGGGGCATATCCTCTTATTTTAGGCCGAGATTGGTTGAGGAGGGCCAATGCTTCCGATTGTTGGTCTATTACTACATCCACCTTGACATTTGGTCCATTTGATAACCGGGCCTTGGTGACGTTGGGTACTCCAACCACTTCACAAAGTTCAATCATAGGGAGAAACCAAAACCAAAGATGAGCTTAGTGTTGAGAAGGTGGGCTATGTACATCCTATGTTGATCGGTGGAAAGAATCCTATTGAATTAGGGCCAATTAAGAATTTAGGTCCCGGCCTTTATGATTGGGAAGATGATGGTGAATTCACTCGTGGCTTCAAGAGCATCTTGAGGATCATGAGACACCTCGAGTCCAAGCGGTGCATGTCATTTCCACGAGGAGAGAGGAAGTACATGAGGTTGACATTGATTCCGGTTTGGTGACCTTGCTTGATGAAGTGGAGTATGAAGCGGTGTATAATCTTGAGATTGATGGCACCCAACCTCATGGTATGGAAGGATTGTTGAATGAAGAGGACATTCTACCACCACCACTTCATTTCCGCAAAACCTCCACAAGTTTGGAGGTTGGAAGTGACCTCCTATATACCCCGCGGTTCCTAGTGATTGGTATCATGGCCCTACAAATCCAATTACGGTTCCTATTAATGATTGCCAAGATGTGGATGTTTCATTGGAGAATGAGGAGGCACGATTCATCAAAATGGGAGCTCAATTGACAAAAGGAGGAGATAGCAAAGTACAAAGAGCTAGTGCTAGAATTTCGAGACATTTTTGCTTGGTCTTATAAGGATCTCAAGGGCATTCCACCGGAGATAGTGCAACACACTATACCTCTTCTTCCCTGTACTCAACCGGTTCGACAAAAGGAGAGGCGTATGAATCCCCGTCTTCAACTTATTGTGAAGCGAGTTAGAGAAGCTTTTGGAAGCGGGGTTCATTAAACCTGTAGAGATCACAGATTGGGTGTCTCCTATGGTCCTTGTCAAGAAGAAGAACGGCAAATTGAGAGTGTGCATTGACTATCGGCGCTTGAACAAGGCCACTCAAAGGACCATTTTCCTCTCCCATTTGTCAATCAAATTCTAGATGAGGTAGCCGGTCATGAACTCTACACATTTTTGGATGGATACTCGGGTTACAATCAAGTGTCCATACATCCAAATGATTACCACAAGACCGCATTCACCACACCTTGGGAACCTTCATCTATGTAGTCATGCCTTTTGGATTGTGCAATGCTCCATCACCCTTCCAAAGAGCCATGACCGCCATCTTCTTTGATTTGCTTCACAAATCCATGTCGGTATTCATTGATGATTTTAGCACCCAAACCAAAGCAATAGACCATTATGTCATGTTGCGTGAATGTTTTTGAGGTGTCGGCGCAACCAACTAGCATTAAATCCAAATGCAAAGTATATATGGGGGTACAAAAGGAGTGTTGCTTGGCTATGTAGTATCTAAGGCTGGGAAAGAGCCGGATCCCGAGAAGATAGAAGTGATTCTCAATCTTGAGCCTCCAACTACGGTTAAGGGAATTCAACGAGCATTAGGACATTTTGGGTGGTATAGAGACATCACGCCAAATTATGCCACGGCCATTCCACTCACCACTCTCACACGCAAGGATGTTAAGTTTGTGTGGACCCCCGAATGTCAGCGAGTTTTGATGCTCTCAAATCCAAGTTGACATCCTTTCTCTTGCCTTGTTGCACCGGATTGGGAGAAGCCCTTCCATGTATATTGTGATGCATCGGCGGTGGCGTTGGAGCTACATTGTGTCAAGCTCATGGTCCCGAGAACAAAGACCGTCCTATTGCTTTTGCTAGTAGGAAATTGACACTTTCGTGAGCGGAATTATTCCACCACGGATAGGGAATGTTTAGCCATGGTTTTTAGTGCAAAGAAGTTCCGCCATTACCTACTCATGAATCCGGTGGTGTTTTTGTTGATCATTTGGCATTGAGATACATGGTCAACAAACCGGATCTTAGTGGTCGGGTGGCTCGATGGGTGTTCTTTCTTAGAAGAGCTTGACTATACGGTGGAGTACAAACCCGGGCGTCTACACTTACAAGCGGATCATCTATCTAGAATTTCGGAATCCTTGGGTATGGTGGAGATTGATGATGAGCTTCCGATGCTAATTTGTTTTCCATCACCGTAGTTCCTACATGGGATACTTACATATCCGAATTCTTAAGTACTCAAAAGCTTCCCGAGCACTTGGACGCTAATGAGAGGAGGAAGATTAGAGTGAATAGCCGGCACTATGCAATCATTGCAAAATCGGTTGTACCGACGAGGCATTGATGGTGTTCTTCGTCGATGTGTGAGTGAGCCCGCTACTAAAATCATTGAAGCATGTCATGATGGCGCTTGTGGAGGACATTTTTCCGGGCGTCTTCTCGCACTTAAAATTCTTCGCGCCGGTTACTTTTGGCCCACCTTATTTGCGGTCGCACATCGACATGCCACTCGATGTGATGCTTGCAAAAGATATGCAAGGAATGATCTTCATATGGCACTTCCACTTCATCCTTCCTTACCCTTGCTCCCATTTGAGAAATGGGGCATAGATTATATTGGACCGGTTCACCCTACATCACCACGTCAAAATGCATACATTCTATTGGCGGTGGATTACTCGACCAAATGGGTAGAAGCCAAGGCAGTTAAGACCGCAGACAAGAAGACCACGGCAAGGTTTATGTTTGAGCATATTTTCACTCGCTTTGGAGTCCCCAAAATATTGATTAGTGATCGTGGTACTCATTTCCTCAATGACCTTATTGAGGAACTCACTAACGCTTATGGCATTGATCATAGGAAGACCACACCCTATCACCCACAAACCAATGGCTTAGCGGAAAGAGTCAACCAAACCATTGTAAGGATTCTAAGAAAGACCGTATACGACAACAAGAGAGATTGGGATGCTAAACTTAATGCGGCGTTGTGGGCATATCGTACTACCTTCAAGTCACCACAAAGCAAACTCCATTTGCTTTGGTCTATGGCGTGGAAGCCATCTTGCCAATTGAGATTGAAATTCCTTCATTACGCATTGCCCTCAATGATAGATGGCGGTTTCAAAATCAATTCATGATAGGGTGCTCATGCTAGAAGGCTTAAATGAAACAAGGAGATTTAGTCTCAACACATAGAGACGGCTCAACGGAGGAAGAAGGCCGCATTTGACAAGTCCCACAAGAAACGAACTTTGATCCCCTAATTCACATGGTGATGATACAAGATGGTAAGAAGCTTGAATTTCCAAGCAAGCTTGATGCAATTTGGTTGGGACCATATTGGATTTTGGAGGTGTATCCAAACAACACGATTCAATTGGCAACATTGGATGGGACATATTTTCCCACACGTACGAATGGCGAGAGATGCAAGACATACCATGTGTGACCGTCTTGCCCAATGGGGAGCCTCTTGCCTACGAGGCTTCAAGACTCTAGGCCCGTTGCATTCTCACGAATGCCCCGAGATGGTCGACACACATGAGCCATACAAATGGCTCACGTATTAGTTATTGAATATCTAGATACAAAATACATTTGATTATAGTAGTTTGTGTGGTTCCTATAGGCTAAATGCATTAAATTTGAATTTATAGAAATAGGCTCGGAAGTTATTAGAATAATTAAGAAAAGCATTGAGTATGGCAATTTAGTGACAATTACATGATTTTATGTTAGGGAGGATAACTAAATTGTTAGAATTGAAGAATATTTGATGTGAGGTAGTATTAGAGTTAGAGGTAGATAGGCAATTTAGAAAGTAGAAAGGTAAGAAGGAAGGTGAGGGAGTAGGATTTCTCCCTCATGCTTCCCCTCTCCCCTTTATCTTTTCTTTCTTTCTCATTTCTTTTTACTTGTCTCTCTCTTTTTGCTAGGGTTTGCTAGTTTTGTCTCTCTTGTTTTTTGGTGTATGTGTGTGGTTTTGAGATGCTTCTAGGTTGTGGCTATGGAGAATGGAGTTAGTGATCTAAGATGGAGAAAACACACAAGTAGAATGTGTGGAGTAGTTGGATGTGGGTGTGAGTGTGGGTAGGTTAGGGTAGAAGATAGGAGAGTGGATTTCCCGACCAAGATCTGGATCTGCCAACTTTGGGAAGGTGTAGCGTTTGGCTGGAGACGAGTTTGAGCAAGCCCTTTGGAGGAAAGGAGCGTCTTGAAGCCAGCTTTCCAACGAGCCCAAGCGCGCGGTCATAGGAGCAGCGACGGGGAGCTATGGCGGATCTCCCAAGAGGACTTCACCGGCTTGCGGCGGACGGCGAGAAGAGGCGGCGCTGACTTGAAGAACGATTTCTATCGGTAGGAGACAAATCTGAGCAAGCCCTTTGGAGGAGAGGAGCGCCTTGAAGCCAGCTTTCCAAAGAGCCTAGGCTTCCTCTTTTTGGATCATGGACGGAGGAATGGTGATCGATTAAGTGAAAGCATGTCTACTGTGGAGGGCAAATTGAAGGCCTGACTTTGAGGCCGCATAACTCAAGTTTTAGGAAGAACCACGAGACGTGCTTCCGGATTCAAGTACATCATCAAGCTAGCTCTCTGTAGACTCCTAGCTTGCCTCAAGAAGAGCAAGGACGAGGGAGATACGGCCATTTTAGTGGCCAAGGGTCCAGCTGAGGTTGGACCCCAATTGTACTTCTTCTTCCCCCATTGGTTTTCTTGTGATGTTTATTGCATCTCGTGTCTTGATGATCGTGTGATGGTGGATGCATGGTGTTTGTGAATGCTTGTTAGGATTTAGAGTCCATTGCTTGGAAGGGCTAGGTAGGTGTTTCCACTCTCAACCGGCCCAACTCTAGGGCTTTTCTTCCTACGGGTTGAATTGCTCATAGAATTTGGTGCGTTTGCCGGGAGCTTTCTTTGTAGGCTTGTTAGCCTTGTAGGTCCATTGCTTGGAAGGCAATTATCATATGACCGTGTTGCCCATTGAGCATAGTTTTGGGTTCTTCTCCTCTTCGAGTCGTCCCAGATGGCGCCACCACAGAGAGCATGTTATTGCTCTCTTTTGATGTTATTGTTTATTTGTTACTTTTATGAATGAATTGTTAATTAGCAAATGTCATTTTGAAGTAGATTGGTGAAATTAAGATAATTAAGTTTTGAATACAATATGCATGTTTGAGGATGGTTGTTGTAAGGCCTTGGATAGGATGTTTGGCATTTATTTAAGCTTTAGATTAGATTTAGTGTGGAAGGGCTAGAGGAGGAATGAATCCCCTAGTGGATCCATAGTTTGATGGGGAAGGACTAGAGGAGGAATGAATCCCCTAGTGGATCCTTAATTAGAAATAGGGTTAGTTGCTTGATTAAGAGTTAGATGTTTTACCATTGGCCTTGCACAATTAACCTCGGGTGTTCATATTTGTGTTTGAGACTTGATTGTTTTGGTCTTGTCCAATTGACTTTGTGGTGGCAATTGTGAGTTACATTCGTTTGTAGGGGTTCTTCAAGTGGAGGAGGGCCATGGAGGATGGAGCGCCATGGAGGATGGAGCGTCATTCATCCATGGAGGCCTTAGATTAGGGCCTTAGGGTTAGGGTGAGCCGCCTCTTTGGCGGCTCCTCCATTTGTACTTAAGAGCTTGTTTTCAAGCTATAATCAATCAATCCATTCCCCTTTGTTCATTGATTCATGTTGGTGTTCTCCCTCTCCCTCTTCTAATGCTTAGTTAGTGAAGAGAAGGAAGGCCATGGGCCTCCTTCTCTCTCTTCTTGCTCCCCTCTTTCCTTGTTTTTTTCTTCCTTGTAGATTGTTGTCATTTGCTCATCTCCTTGGAAGTGCCTCTCAGTCAAATAGCCATCAGTCCCTCGGTTTTAGTCCAAATCGATTGAGATTTAGGATGCTGGTAGATCTCCTCAGTAGCTTTCTTTTGGTATATGGCTCGTCCAATTCCGATCTGTAGGGAGGGAGAAATCACCTCCCAAAGTCAGTAGTGTTGAAGGTGTTCTCGGCCGGATGGTATAAAAACAAGGCCCAGTCAAATGGCAATCAGTCCTAGGTTTTTTGTCCTATGCTTTTGAGATTTTCAGGGTAGATGCAAAATTAAGTTGGCTTTCTAAAAAGCTAATGCACGCCCAATTCCGAGCTAGGATGGAGAAATGGCGGCCTAGAATCTGAAGGGTACTTAAAAATGCATCCGGCCGGTGGTTTCTTCTTGTTCTTTCCCTTGTTCTTCATCCTCTCCTTGTTTCCCTTCTTCCCTTCTTCATTTCTCTTGTGATCTTGATCCTTGTGACCAATTGCCACCCCAAAGTGGTTTTTTGGCTCACACAACACATCATTAGTTTTTGTTTTATGAGAAAACAAAAGGCAAGCCGTCTTTGTATGATTTATCTTGTCGTGGATAATGCAAAGAATATCTTTGAGTCTTTGAATAGACAACGAACGGTTCGTGTAGTTATACTCACGATGCGTTTGCTGATGTCCTAGTGGAGTTTAAGCTTCTTGATTTACATATTCTGTTCAGATGAATTTGGCACCATAGACTTGTTCACAGTCTCAAGTTTATCACACGTTGCGCATCGCGCAAAATTATCTCCGGGTGTTTTTTTGGAATACTCAGAGAATGTTGTCCGCTTGATCTTGCTAAGAGTGCTCTAGGCGATGAATTTCAACCCAACCTCTCATTGATGAGATTGATATCCGGCATCGTATCTTTCCATTTGAAAGACGATGGCAATGAGCGTGAAACTACTTTCAGCCCATTACTTAGCATCTTGGCTTTGTGCCGCATATGATCAGCTACGTTATCGATTAACACCTTGAGTGTTGCAGCGGCTTGCTTTACATAGTCGTGGTTTTTTTGATCTGACATTCCCTTGATGTCGAGCACGTAGTCCAGCAGCCGCCTCCGCTTTCTTCCTGTAGAACGTAGCAGGAGGAACTCCGGTAACATTCTGCCAAGCTCAAGCACAAATATCAATACCTTCCGTTGTGACCATTATACTCCCGTCCGCAGTTTGATGAAATCGATGATGTACAGCAATCTTGAAGTGCGCCTTGAACTTAAAATCCGAAGACTCGTACATCTGCTTTCGCAAGGCCATAATCTTTTGTCGGGAGAATGGCTGACAACAATTCTTATTGCAACACGCCATACTTGCCACTATGTTGACGGACTCCAAAGTTAATAATCGCTCTTCTCTCCTATTTTGTGATATACGAGAATTTCTTTGTCCCAACGCATACGGACGCACTCCTTTCCTCTTTGGTTGATCACGAGCATAAACAACAATGTTATATTGCTCGCGATGTAACTGATTAGGTAAAGACCGACTGTCGTGAATGGCGTGGCTCAGATCCCACTAGAGGAAAACAGTGACCAAAGTGACGCTCTTAGACGCTGTTTTTAACGCGGTTTGACGCGGTTTGACACAAATATTTTTATGACGTGAAAATACCAAAAAGGTCACAAAGGTCAAATGGCCATGACGTTGCACGTCATAGCACGTCTAAGGCATATGACCTTTATGACGTCTATGTCATCTTACGTCAAGACATGTTTGGAGAAGTTACCTAGGGTCAGTAAATTAGGAAGTAACTTTGTTGCCACGTGAGCATTTCCCGGTTCAGTACATTCCACGGTGGAAATCTACATGTACATTCTCCAATTTATTTAATTCCATGTCACATATGACGTGGAGAAGTCTACGTCCGTGTGATGGATGAAAAATTTGCTGATGTGTCATGGAAATCTGACGTGGCAGTAGGATTTCGATGGCTGAGATTGTGACACGTGGCACGATCTTGGATTGAGTGTAAATTTCCGCTGGAATTTCAGCATGGTGGTTATTTTCTGTCACTTGTGACGCAACAGTGTGTGTTTTTTTGGCGCACAAACGTCATCTTTGGCGCTGTTTGACGCATTGTGACACATGTGTTCATAATGTAAGGCGTTTACGGAGACATCTTTAGACGTAGGATCAGGGGGGTCACGTGTACGAAGTGACGCATCCAAATTCAATTTTGTGTCAAAAGAAAGACAATGCCTTGTTCAGGTTGACGCCATTCACTCTATCCTATTTGACGCATCGAATTGCGTTTGTGTCAAGAATAACACAAAAGTGTGTTCTCACGTATACACACAACAACCACAGACATATTGACATGATCAAACATTCGTAAACGTGAGCGACAACGTCAACATTGACGTGAAAAAACACATTTTAACGCATTTGGAACGTCACTTTAAACATGGGTAAAACGCCGTATTAGGTTTACCAAAAGCTCATCAGTGTCTGAGCGCAATTACATCAAAAAGCAGCCATCTGCATTGCATATAATCCTGATACAGTGTCCGGCCATTGAATATCACAATGTTTAAAGGCTACATGTGCTACTTGAAAGGGAACGCCTCTGTACTAAAATGGCGCATGTGTAATTGTTGTAGTTGCGGCTGACGAAAGGTTTGGGTTCTTATTTGAAATCTTTCAACCACGTGAGGGGTTGCTCATCTTTGGGTTTTTCTTAACCTACACACCCCACATCATCACAGTTTCGTTCAGTTCATACCAATACATAGGTGTAGAAATCCGAGTCAAGATTTAGTGGAGCGGTGGAGATCTTACGTACCTTTTTGGTGCTCTTAACGCGACTGCCGCTTCCGGATCTCACAACTTCACCGAATCCCGGCCTTCGTCCTCCGTATACACAATTGACGTATCATCACGTGGGTAGAGAAAAAGCAATAGCCTGCAACAACGCCTTCAAGTGGGATCTATTTTTGTCGATGGCACGTGGTGAACTCTTGCGAGAGCGTGCACGGATAGACTGGACTGCATATTGGAATACAAAGAGATCTCAAATGTAGATTGAGTTTCTTCTTACATTGCGAGCTTACTTACGGAAGGCTTGATTGAAAACTCGGTAGACCACGTACCTCAATCAACGCAGAGGCTTGAAGGCAACTCGTTTTCTCGTGTTCGGACCATCCTCCCTTGTCTTTGACTTCTTCGAGGGGGGCCTTCACCGGGATTTAGCCTTTTTTCCTTCAAAGGAGATTCGGCCTTCTCTTTCCCGTAACGCATCAATAAAAACTTTGCTCCCTCGTGCTGAGTTGCTTTAGCTTCGACGGCACTTTGCCGATGCCCCTTCCACTTGCACACGCCTTAGGTCGCTCATGGGCCACCGAATGATAAAACCAATCGCCCGATTCATTTTCAATACATTCTCATTCGGGAATGGGCACTGAAGGTCGTGATTGTGTTTTACGCTTGACTTCACCTGCACGGAGAACTCGTCCTCCTCGATTAGTTTGAAGTGGCACGACTCACCAGGCATTCCGTGCATCACTCCGTATCCAACAACTTCAGTGCCGGGGTCATCATGAGGACCGCTGAGCAACTCCACTCGGTCTCCTTTTACAAGTATGCCCTGCCATACATTAACGTGGAGAATTACACTTGGTTAATTTCTGTAACGTCACTTGGAACATGTATTCTGTCAAGATAAACGCATATTCATGTCATTGAAGACGGAACTTCATGTCAACAAAAACGCATTTTTATGTCATAAAAGACTTGACCTTCTAAACGCCTGATCTACACAATCTAGCAACGTTTGCGTACCTGAACTGCAGGCTTCTTTGCGATGGCTTGGGTTTCCATCGTTTGGACAACCTGCTGCTCGGCCGCTCGTGGAGAGGAGGCCTGATCCTCCGATATAGCATTGGGTTCGTCACTTTTGTCATGCTCACCTTCGTGGATGAACGCCTCGTCATTTTCCGTGGCGGCCTCCTCGCTATCGGCATCTTCTTCCGGGGCCTCCTCTGGATTTTCACCTTCGTCAACCGGTTCCCCTAGCGTTTGCATGTCTCCATCATTTTCATGTGCCGCGATCCTGCTGCTGCCTCGCGTGGGCTTTGTTCTCGCTGCTGACTTCTTGGTGCCCTTATGCTTGGGCGGCAATGGCGAAGGAGACGGTGGAGGTGCAACCCTCGCAATGGTAGCGCATAAGTCCTTCAGCGTCTCCTCCACCGCCTTCAACCTCTTGTCTTGGGCCTCACACATGGCTTCAATGTGCTCCTTCCACTCATCTGCACGAGAGTCTGACTTCAGCTTCTTTGCAAGCAGGCGCTCTTCGTGCTCCTTTCGCCTCATTGCCTTCACCTCCATTGCGACTTCCGCTTCCGTTGGCTTGCGTCCTAATTTGATAATCTGCACATGAGTCAAACGTTCTCATATCCTAGCATGGTAATCAGAACTTCGAACATACATTCATTGTAAGGCACCCATGTTAGATTGGTGTTGGACGGAACGCAGCTTTAGTTCACAAGAAACGTAAAGTCATGTCGGAAAAGCGAAGGTTACGTCATCATAAACTTCCGAGCACGCGGAAAAAAACGTGATGGTGCTGCGTTAGAAACGTCATTTAAGACGTAACTTCATCGTATCGTCCACTCAAAACGCAATGTAGCGTCAATGTAAACGCAATATGCACGTCATTAGTGACAGAATCAACTTCAAAGAGAGTGGTGAAGAACTTACCAGCGTTGACACCGCCAAGTTAAAGTCCGGTTCCATGCGGTACCTTTGGACGAAGGCACGCCAAGGCTAATGGTCGACATGATGTGGGACTTGTCTTTGTATACGGATCATCCCTTAATTCCACCAACTTGTCCCAATGGCGCTTGCTTATGTCTGGCGGCTTTGCTCCTCCCCTCGCTGATTAGCGAATTGATCCCAGCCTTCACCCGTCACGCATCTAGACATTCTTGAGTTGAACCACTTCGATCAATTCTTGACGTCACCGTAAAAATCGAACTCCATCTCGCACTCGCTCAATCAACGCATTCTTTGCGGACTTCATTGTCCGTGCCAACCGGCTTTGCTTTGCCGGATCAAGGTGCGTGCAAACTTCTCGAGTTCTCTCGTCACCACCATCGCTGCTGGTGGTGTCAATCGCACGCCTTGCCGATCCAGTTTGATGCGCAGCGGGTCCCTTGGTTCTCCGTCATCCTCTTCGAATGTGTCAAAGTCTGTAGCCTCCTCCGCTTTGTCGTCATCAAAATCTTCCTCCATTTCTTCATCCTCCCGAGGAGATTCGGAATATCGATGTGCTCGGCTGTGGGAGCCAGATCCCGAGCTACGCATGGCCGTACTCCCCGTCGCTGGTTTCGCCCGGGAGGCAGATGAGCGCCCTGCTGGAGAGGACATGTCCGTGTCGTGAGGACGGCCCGGTGGCGGAGTTAACTCCTCGCTGACCTCCTCCGAGGGTCTCGTTGGTGCTCCCGGTTTCCGCTTCAACACTCCAGCCAGCTTCTTGCGAGAAGGCCCTGGAGATGCCCTACCACCGGACTTTGCCAAGGGCCGACTTCTCGGAGGGCTTCCTCCCGCAGCGATGGACATCCACCCAGTTGGAGCGCGCCTCGGCTCGCCAATCTTGCTCTTGCGTGGCGCAGCGGACCTCCAAGCGTCGTCATGGTCGTCCTCCATTGAGTCCAGAAGGTGAGAGGCCTCTCCAAGGAGTGCTGCTCGAATCGCCCTCACCGACAAACAATTTCTTCTAAGCGATTTAGAAGATGGTCGCTGCCTCCACTGCTCAAAAAGCTCCTTCGTCTCCTTCCGTTTCTGTCAGGGAGAAACGACAACGGAGAACAACCGAGGATCGAAAGCCGCCCACAAAAACGCCAACGTAAGAGAAAGCCCTTATTAAAAGTTCCTGACACAAGACGCTCAACTACCTCTCTGCAGTAACGGCTTAGAACGCCTTTATAGCGTCAAAACTTAAATTCTAGCAGCCTTTTTTGTGTCTGCAAGTTCTGAAGGAGCTTGCGATTAGGTGTTTGTAAATGCGCATGGAGTAGTTTTCTCTAGTTCAATGTACATGTTAGATGCTGCAGCTCTAGGTACAAAAACTAATCGTAAGCGGAATTGTCACGGCAGGGACTTACAGCTGAAAAGCGGTCGCAAGCTCGCGCCTGCGATTGCTCTGCTCCTTTAGAGTACGTGCCACCTTTTTTTGCGCGCAAGCTTCGCCTCGGTTTGAAGTCCGACTCCACGGAATCGGAGCGCCTTCTTCTTCTTCTTCTAAAATCGACACTTGGAGCAGCGGAAGATTTGACTGAAGAACCAGCACGCAAAGGAAACAATCCGCTCGCGAATTGTGGATCAAATCCTGCCTCCTTCAATCGGTTCGCTACCTCTTTCTGGTTTGCCTCTACAATTTCATCTCTCATCACCTCGTAAGCGGAACTGACAGCAGTCGGGTCCATATCTCCACAGATATTCCAAATGAATGCATAATCTCCATTCCCTAAGTGATGTTGAGTACGTGAGCCTATAACCGTGGCCAGTTAAATCACTCGGTGGTGATCAGGTACGTCAACTCTGTAACCGCGGAAATAAATAGAATAGAAGTTTAATTTGAAATTATACTACATAGTGTTATTGAATGCCATGAGTAACAAAGTACAGCGTCACTTTAGACGCAAAGTCATGTCATGTTTGAATTGGTGTAGCGTCATGGTAGACATAATTGAACATAAAGCCTGCGTCACGACAAACGTGATGAAACGTCATGTGTTACGCAATTTCTGTCATCTGTGATGCGCTCTCTCGTCATGTTTAACATGATATCATGTTAATATGACGCTATCATGTTCGTTTCAACTACACGTTCACGTTCATTCTTAACAACAGCAGTATATGTGTTTGAGAAATTGTACTACTCCTTTGATGGACGCAATCTAAATGTTTGTATCTTACCGAGTGATTATGTTCTTAGAGGGATGAGGAAGAGTCAAGCTTTCGATCTTGATAATTGTTTTGGGTCATTTGCATGGTGCAAACCGGGTCCATCACTTGCGTTTGAAAGAGTGAGGAGTACCAAGAGACTCATAGATGTCGTGAATGAGGGGAATGAATGTAGTGTGTATGTCCTATCCATGATAACATCATGCACCACTAAATTGGTGGCAGGGCATCCATTATCACATGTCGCTTTCGTAGGAGGGTCCCATGTGGTTGCAACCTCATGGCGCTCATTCTCGCCTTATAAATTGAGACATGCCAAACTTTAGCTTTTCTATTATTACTTACACACTAATTTGGGAGTGGACATGCGGGCGGGATTGTTGGGGAACGGACGGTACACAAAACCGCACGCCTGTTGTGAACATGGACGGCAACCGGGACTCCACATTAGCGGTGGGCACTCCGGCCATTGTGTGAGCAACGAGCTGTTTTCGTCAATGGAGGCAAATGAGAGTGCTCTCATATGGGAAGGGAAGAGTACATTGCAGTACCTTGACCATATAATACGTAAAACATACCCTAGGAAGGACACCCAAGCGGCTCGTAGCGGGGTGAGACATTCGCATAGTAAGAAGATGGAGATGAAGGAACTTCTTTTAGTAATGCTACGACAGTAAGAGGAAATGCTGCGCCTATCACGCAAACTGCAAGGACAGTCTGAAGTGTTCTAAGCTCCTGAGTTTTTAGAACGCTCTGCCGATCATCTGGGAGAACATGGAGTGCGTTGATTCCGAGATCACTTACAAATGCAATGTGTTGGGTGAACGCGACCACTTTTGTGGACGCATTGCTTGTGCATATTTAAATTAACATGTAAAAGCTTTCAAGTTATGTTGCGTCATGTCAAACAACCTGCAACATTATTTCACGTCTCTGAAGACATTTATTTCTGTCATCAGAAACGCATAGTAATGTGTTCTAATGTCTTCTGAGATGTCATTTTACGTCACGATAAACGCGATCTAACACAATGTCATGTCTTACGAAACGTTACTTTGCGTCACTTGAAATACAACATGACGTGCTGTAACGTTTTCGGAAATGCTTTCATCACAATTTTGAGGATGTGTAACGTCATTTACACACACGTATGAACAACGAGAAACGAAGGACGCCAAAATACTAACATCTCTCAAGGGCTTGCGTGCGAAAAATGTGATCTCAAATAGAAAACGGAAATGGAGATCGATCAATGAAATCATTCACCGTCATGAATCGCAATTCGCAACAAGTAGGGATGTCCCTATTACAAAGTGGTCATGCCCATGCAAGTTCTCATCATGGAGGTCATCGTTTCCCTATTCGCGCAATAACAAGGCATTTAAAATCATATGGACGCGACCCGTTTCTATACCGCTCCATGATTGGAGGAGATCCTCCAGGGGGGTACCCGGAGGATGGAGCATGGTACTACAGCGACGAGGAATGGACGGTAGAGAAGGAATGCTGCCTCGAAGAGAATTTTGAGAATCTCGTACCTGAAGGTCCAGACGGTGATCCAAGTGGCCATCACGATGTCTACAAACAATTTGAGGACGCTCTCCGGACCGCGGAAGAGTTACATGAGATGACGCAAGATTCCGAGCATATGCATCACGAGGACACCGAAGTCCCAGAGTTTGTAGACAGCACAGTCGAGGCTTTGGCGTTACTATACTCAGAGGCCTCAACTCCAGTGTATCCAGGTAGTCCTCTAAGCCTAACTTTAGCATTTTGGCAATTTATGTCATCTCTAGCGCAATGTATGTCATCGGTAACACAATGTATGTCATCTGTAACGCAATGTTTTGTCACATGTAACGCAATTTTCCCCCATTGTATCCAGGTAGTTCTGTGAGCCTAATTTCAGCAGTGGTTGTCATCATGACATTGTGTACGACGCATGGGGTGAGCAACTCATTCGTAAATGAGCTACTTCGCTATCTATCAGGGGAGTTGCTACCGAAAGGTAATAATTTGCCTGCGAAGCATTACACAGCGAAGAGGATGCTGCAGGCACTTGGACTAGAATACAATGTTATACATGCGTGTCCTTCAGGCTGTGTTCTATATCGGGGTGAGCACGAGGATCATGAATCATGTCCCCCGCCGGCGGAAAAGCGATATAGAGAAGGCACGAAGTCGACGCCAATGAAGGTTGTCCGACACTTCCCTCTCATTCCGAGGCTGAGGCGCATGTACTCCTCTCCTACAATTGCGAAGCTTCTGAAATGGCATTCAGAGCGAGAGAGGGGGCCTGTAGAGGACGGGAAATCCGAATGGAGACCGTCATCGATAGTCCGCCTCGAAACACATCGGTGTCATAGACCCCACATTTGAGGCGGAAAAGCGCAACCTGCGCATGGCACTGTCACTTGATGGCTTGAATCCATTTTCGGTTGGAGCACCTCACATTCAACGTGGCCTCGTGCTCTTGGTTATCTACAATCTCCCACCATGGTTGCTCACAAAACGCTTTTTCATCATGATGAGTATTTTAATTTCGGGTAAGGAATCACCAATGACAAGAATATAGATGTGTTCATATCGCCTTTGGTGGAAGAATTGCAGGAGCTTTGGAAAGGCGTACCAGCCATAGACGCTTCAGCAGATGCAACACACAGGACATTTACTCTTCGTGGCATGCTTCTGTGGACAATTTCGGATTTCCCTGCTTATGGACTGATTTCTGGACAACAAACTAAGGGCTACAAAGCTTGTCCAGTATGCGGTCCCAACATCGTTTCCAGAAGTGCGAGGGGGCCCAAGAAAGATAAGGTAGTCTATGTAGGTGCACGCCAACGTCTTCCGGAGGACCATGCGTTCCGTACAGATCTGCGATTCAACGGGTTTGAAGAGAAAGTGATATCGAATTCAAGGATGATTGGCGAAGACGTTCGCGGGTACGCACAAAGAAAGGGACTCATACCTTGCCTCGGGAGGCGGGGCGGAGGTCCACGTGATCCAGGTGAGGACGCATGGTGTGAAGAGACTTTCAATTCTTTTCTCCCTCCCGTATTGGAAGGTCTCGCGACTTCAATAACGCATAGTTAACTTGCTTTACGTGTTTGAACTATTAATCGGTATTATAGGGAGCGTCACGGGTTATACAACTACATGTGTGGAAATGGTCACTACCAGGATGTCACTTTGAACGCACTATGACGTAAAAGTCCATTAACTTCTCGTCATTAAAAACACACCGTGACGTAATTTTCTCTGCTCACTCTTGTCATTTTAAACGTACCATAACGTGTACCATGTTAACTCATCGTCATTTTATACGCAGCGATTAACGTAAATTTATGTTCACTACCGTCATTGTAGACATAGCTTAACATTAAATCTGCGTCAACCACTTGTCATTTCAAACGCAGGAGAACGTAAAATGATCTCAACCGGCGTCCCAAGTAAACATCGGAAAAGCCCACCGAACGGTAAATCATATTAACGTATATTTACTTTAGAAAGTACACCCAAAATATACAAATAACGAGATTTGACCATGCTCCTGAAAGTGCTGCAGGACTTGCTCATCAGACATACACTGGACGTCATGCACTGCGAGAAAAACCTTTGTGAAACTATAATAAAGACTTTGTTTGGGGAGACTGATTATCCACGAGGACGCTTGGACTTCAAAGATATGGGAGTCAGGTCTGACCTATGGTTGAGACAAACACAGGGTGCTGACGGCCGGCTATTCATGCCACACGCACCTTATGTCCTCCTTCCGCAAGCTAAGACGGACATGCTCGGCGTCATAGGATCTACTAAGGTGCCACAGAATTATGCTGGAGCAATTTACAAAAGAGTTTCTGAAGGAAGACTCCGATTTCTTAAATCCCACGACTTTCACGTCCTCATGCAACAGGTAGGCTAAAATCACTTCACGGTGCGCAATACTGAGTTCAGGATCGCCCAAATGTGTGTATGCTATCATATCATGTGATACGTGAAAACTCCATATTGTAGCACAATACTCTAAAGTGGACTAGGTGCTTCTACAGATACTACCCTCAGCGTTGCGGAATATCGATATGAATACAGATGTCAGGACTTGTATCATGAAGGTGAGCAGGGTATTTAGACGCTTGTGCAGTCGCACGGTCAACGCGTCTAAAAAACAAGAGTATGTTGAAGATGCTGCAACGACGCTTTGTATGATTGAGCGCGAGTTCCCTCTAGGATCAATGGTGATCATGACGCACCTTATGGTGCATCTCATGGAGGAACTCTTCCTATGCGGTCCAGTTCAAACCCGCTGGATGTATCCAATGGAGCGATATATGAAGACCCTTAAGGATTATGTGCGTTCGTATGCTAGGCCAGAGGGTTGCATGGCCGAGGCATACTCTATGGAAGAAACACTGGGATTCTGTTCAGAGTACATGGAACGTTACGGTGCTACATCGCGAAGAGTGTGGGATGCAAATGAAGACCAGGCAATGCACGATGAAATGGTGGAGGGCAAGGGAATAAGACGAGTGATGTCCCGCACTCTTCGTGACTGGATTCACAACTTCGTCATCACAAACGCTGCCACGCTGCAGCACTACAGAAGGTGTCAACTTTACGTAATTTGAAACATGAGTTTTTTTTCCCACGTCACTGGAAACATGAGTTAACATAGGTTAACGTCATCGAAAACATGAGTTATCATGGGTTAACGTCATTAAAAATGTAGTTCATGTCATCGAAACATGAGTTATCATGGGTTAACGTCATTAGAAATGCAGTTCATGTCATCGAAACATGAGTTATCATGGATTAACGTCATCAGAAACATAACTTCACGTCACTGGAAACATGAGCTAAGATGGGTTAACATGCGTTTTCTTCCTTTGAAATTTGTCCATTGTGGCACAAACCACTGATGCGTTGTGCACATTCTAGGACGTACGAGGTGGAGCAGCAGTTGAGGATGTCACTCCGCCGCCAGAGCCATCGGGGACAACGTGGGCGAAGGAGACGGCAGCCATGTGACATGTCTTCAGAGCTAAGGGCACTGCCACCATTTGCGGATTGGCTGAAAACAGCGGTCGACACCGACCATGCCGCTCGGTGGAGGTGTATCGATCAAACAACATATGATTTGTCTAGACCACCCTCGCTGAACGCAACAGCTTATCGTTCAATGAAGGCTTATGGCATGCACTTCCGTTGCCGCTCAGTTGAAGCTTCAAGCACCACCATGGACAGTGGAGTGCACGCTACCTTCACTGATGATGGAGGGGCACAGACGGAGGAGTACGTGGGCCATGTTGAAGAAATACTTGAATTGGACTACAGGCACACGTGCGTCGTAGTTCTTCTATGTTCATGGGTTAAAGGAAGAATGGGAGGCACTGCACCAACAATGAAGCGAGATGAACACGGATTTATGTCTCATGAATTTTTCGGTCATCACTACAAAGCACCTTTGGGTCCCATCCTTTGCATTCCCCATTCACGTGCGGCAAGTGTTTTTGTGCCCGACGATGGGCCGTGGAAAGTGGTGTGCAAAGTTGAAGTTCGAGGCGATCGTGGAGCACGTGTATTTGCTGAGAACAGGACGATGCCGACACACGATCGAAGATCCCGATTTCATCTCACTCCAATAACCTAGAGAGACATGGACAAGATCCCTCGAGAGAGGAGGAGTTTACATCACACGGCACTTTCATAGACAAGCACGTAGACGAGCTTGTAGGAGCAAACCATGATGATGAAGAATCGGACCACCTACTCGGCGATTCTTCGAGATAAAGAGAGTCCCGAATTGGGGAGCCTCGTCTCGAGATGACATCAAATTATGTCAAGGAAGACGCAAATCTTGTTTCGAGATACGTCGGTAGTGACGTCTTCAATGTCAACACTAACGGGTTTTGGTTGCAAAATCTTTCTCCCATGTCCGGTCCCTTTTCTCCATGCAAGTGTCTTTGCCTAACATGTTGCATCAATGAAGTCTACGGACTACAAAGTGAGAAGGAAGGGGTAAACGCTTGCTGTTTGAATCTCGATTCTCTTCACTGATGGCAGTGTGTCACATCGTGCTAATATCATCTCCATTTTTGTGGGACGAATCATTACAATCTGCCGTCAATCATTGCAAATCTCACATGAATCAACAATCATGATGAGCGCCGACTTTTGCCGTCATGCAATAAAAACTCCTATTCGAACGTGTACCTTCTGCATGCTTATATGTCCGACTACTCTCAGCTCTTCCCCACTACACTTAGCTGCTTGCTCCGTTGTTTGGACTCCTCTTCCCCGCTGCATTTACATGCTTGCTTAGTCGTTTGAACTCCTCTCTTCCACCGTTTCTATTCGTCTCTCACGTTTCACAGTTGCGAGGATGGCGAACGACTTCCAGCTTCTATACCTGCAAGAGATGGAGGACGTCGGCGTTCCATACTTCAGTCTTATTGTGGATGCTACCACACGCAGCTTCCAACTGGTATGTCTCTCGACCTTCTCAGCATCTTCTACTCTCCCCACGGTATCTTGTCAATACCTGATACCTCATAATTTTGGGTACTTACTTTCAGAACATCCCCGTGCCGTTCATCAAGCGGACGGGCTGACTTGGGCGTAGGGACTGTGTTCTCGTGACGTCGGCAAAGAGTCCGGAGTGGCCGGTCACCATGGCCAATACTTCTGTTGGGACCACGACGGCAGTTTACAGCTGCGTCTGCAATGGCTGGTTCCAATTCCTCTCGGATCACGATCTTCACCCTGGAGATCTCCTTATTTTTGAGCCTGTTGATGAGTGCTGCCTAGTGGTTCACATCATTCGTCAAGAGCGAACTTTGGTGAGACGCAACCCTCCCCGCGCCATGCGGTCGACGGTGAAAACCCCTCTTGGACACATGCGCACCGTTGTGGAAACTGGACATGGGTCCCCTCTCAGATAGTGAAGATAGGTTTCAGGTCATGAACAGTCGATAGGTTGTGGACGGCTTAAGAACGTTATGTAAATAACGAGTACCATTTTTCTGTTTTTTTCCATAGAGCGTTGTGAAGTAGACTGTAGGTGGTGTGCGACACGTCCTTTGCGACCCAACTACCCATACAAATTGTTGCTCCACAATGTAAAACACTTTCATGCTTCACTTCCCTTTTACATTGCTTCTACCACGATCTATATCCCTTGAGTTGTAGTATGAAACTTTGATGAATTGTTTCACTTGATGTTGTGCTCATCTTCATGTTGTACATCTAGTTGCTTTTGGAGCTTCTGTGTGTAACTAAGGTGTCAAACGAACTTTGGAAGCACGCGTGAAGAATGATCTGAATGAGGAGCAACACCTTAAATTACTCCGGAGGCTGTTCCAAGTAACATGCTTCAAACTCTTGTTGAACGTTAAACACGTTAATACTAACGCGCACGTCACTATTGACACCCTCACTATGTTGACCAGGTCAACCTTAATCCGCCACGTCGGTAGGCAATTATGAATGTACTCCACGCCATCGCCGGTGTCGCTTGTCCTAGATGACACAATTAGACGCAAGTTACGTCACTTGTGACGCGCGCGTCACTTTTGACACCCCTATAATGTTGACCAAGTCAAACCCTAGCCGCCACGTCACCATAGCCTCCATGAACATGTGACACGTCACCCACGTCAAAATGTCACTTTTGACACACTTTAACACATTTTCTCATCACTTTTGACACGGGCGTCACTAGTGACACCCCCTGGATGTACACCCATATATTCGACGTCATCCCTACCCTCCTCAATTTAATTCCAAGTCGCAAAGGCAATTTCACGTAGGATTTTTATACGTCTTCAATAACACGTTTTGACATGAGCACGCCATGCAAAACGCCCTCTATGTCAAAAGTGACGCTACCGACTTTGAATATTACTACACGTGGCGATTTTAAAACTACAGTGAGGTAAAAAACCCCTTCAAAAAGTTACCTTAGCATGTGTCACTCTACGTCAAGATCTTCCTCCTCTGTCATCTTTGACGCAAAATCCTTCTTTCAAAATTCGGTTGTGTCACTTTTGACACTCGCGTCAAAGCAACGTCATTCGCGACATTTTTACGTCAAACCGTATGACGTAAACTATGTCACTTTGGTTAACATTTCCACACTAATTTCGTATAGTCTGGATTTACGTCATCTGTGACACAAAAAACAGTCCAGAATTTACTGGTTTGCTCTAGTGTCCGATTTCAATTACTGGAATATAGTATCCGAAGGCACAAACTCTAAATCTAAGCACTTTACAATGTGAACAATTACTTGGTCATCATGCAAAGGCTTGTCATCGGAGCCCAGAACACAATCGGACCCCACACTTTGACAAATACCCTCCGCAACAATGGCCCCCTGAGGATTCACTAGTGTTACAAATTTAATTATCTATTTGCATCTCGGTCGGAAGTCCAGGACAATCCTTCAAATGATCCGGCAGAACGAGTTCAACAACTTCCAAATCCTAACGACCACAAAACAAAAAAAAAATGTTAAAGACGGAACCACCATATCCGTCGAAAGAAACAGAGTCGTAAAAATATATTACCTCTAGTGAAATACTTTGGTTGTCCCAATCGGACGCACTAGTCACCATGTAGAGTGGTCACACCTCGAGTACAACTGATGATAAACTCCGTGTATATCCTACACAACATTACAAAAGATTTGAATATCTAATAGCGGAAAAGAAGTTGCAATCATGAAACCTCAAAACAAGCTCAGTCATATTTAAACAATACGGACGTAGTATTTAGCTCGACTCGAGCTAATTCCCCACCTAATTTACTAGCTTAGAATAAATCATATTACAATAATGGACTAGAATTCAACTATTTCAAGATAACAATATAGCACGACTACTACTTAGCTCGAGTTGGACTAAAGTACCCTACAAGACGATGCTACAGAATAACTCTCCCAAAGCAAATCGACCCATATGAAGCTTTAATACCTTTTAGCTCGGATCGAGCTAAATATACCATCGAACTGAAGGTCTGTTATACGTACGTAATAATTCCAACTAAATGGATCCTCGAATTTACATTTAGCTCGATTTGAGCTAAAGTACAAGTCAAAATCAAGTGGTATTAAACAATGATGTGGATGCTACTACACAGGGACATTTAGCTCGACTCGAGCTAAATTAACGTTCATAATCATCTTGTAAGCATACAACTCAAGGGATGTTACTGTACTCGACTCTTTAGCTCGACTCGAGCTAAATTAACGTTCGAAATCATCTTACATTAGTATAACTACATGGATGTTACTATACAGCTCGAATCGAGCTAAGTGGGGCTAGACCGAGTATTTTATTTAGCTCGAATTGAGCTAATTCCGCCATAGAGTTCTGGAACATCTACGGCCAATTGCAGAGAAATTGCGCAGATTCAGTAGTATATTTAGCTCGACTCGAGCTAAACCCCCCTGCGGAGAATAATGAACTAGCTTTGGACTTAGCTCAACTCAAGCTAAATTAACGTTCGAAATCATCTGACATTATTATAACTATATGGATGTTACCATACAGGACAATTTAACTCGCATCGAGCTAAGTTGAGCTAGACCGAGTATTTTATTTAGCTCGACTCGAGCTAATTGCCGCCATAGACTTTTGGAACATTTAAGGCCAATTGCAGAGGATTGCTGCAAATTCAATAGTATATTTAGGTCGATTCGAGCTAAATCCCCAGCATAGAATAATGAACTAGGTGTGGACTTAGCTCGGCTCGAGCTAAATCCCTGCGTATGGTCATGGAGCAGACATGCACTTAGCTCGACTTGACCTAATTCCTTACGCAGATTATGACACTGCTGGAGACTTAGCTTGACTTCAGCTATTGCCCAAGCGTACTGCTGAACTACCATGTAATTTAGCTCGCATCGAGCTGAACTGTGCTTTTAGCTCGTCAAATTGAAAAAAATTGTTTTTGCGACCTAAACAGGCATCGGCTTAAATGCACACTGTAAACCTAGTTACAAAAAATGTATCGCGCGAAGGAGGTCACAAATTTCAAGTTCAAATGCAGAATGCAAATGGCGTACCTGATGCAAATACTTGCATGGGAGATCACAACAAAACCCTACGCCGCAATTGAGCAAATAAAGCTGAAAACCTTGCCAAAAACCCCAATAACAAGAAGCTGAAATTGCAAATGAAAGTGGAATTGTGAGGGCAAATGCCGTAGCGATTGCGATACAAATGCGAGGAGAAGTACACAAATGCAAAAGCGACAAATAGCGGCAAGCGGAGGTGAGCGAGGAGCGACAACAAGCGACAAACAGCGTGAGCGAAGGTCAGCGGAAGTGGCGGGAGTAGCAGGGGAGGAACGACAGGAGAGGCTGGCCGGAGCGAGGGAGGCGGGAGCTGGAGCCAACGGGAGGCGGGCTGCCCTGGGCCTTGATGGCGCGCGTGTGGTCGCTGCCCGAATGCATGGGGCGCCGCTGCCCGGGGTGCCCAAGTGTCCGCGTGGCCTTCTGAATTTTTTTTATTCTTCTAAGTTTTGTGTTTTTCTAAATACACAAGCACATAGATTATATTCTCGTATTCTTTTCTTTGCTCTTACATTACATGCATCACGTCCTTATTAGCTACCCCAAGTGTGAAAATCTCCTCAACACCCCTTTTGTGCTCTATTCTCGTCTTATTCAAAGTTCTCGTGATTGCATGTAAATCATAACATATAGATGCGATACTCATATCCATATTTTTAAAATTCTATCGTTTTCATATGGTCAATATTAGCTAGGACACGTATGTATTTGCAATTACACCCTTACTTGTATTCTTATCGATTTATATGATTCTAAATAAGATAAAATACATAGTTTTAATTTTCATATTGGTTTTTGAACACTTTAATACATATCTTTAGTTCATTTAAGCTATTTCATGTGTTATTATCAATTCTTCTATTCTTTCATTCTTTATTTCTTTATTATTCGAAGTTATAATCATTGCCTGTAAATCATGGTTAACGTATAAATGAAATTTTCTTAGAATTTTCTTTATGTTTCCATATTTTCCATAAAGTGATAATTACCTAGCCCAAGAATTAAAATCATATTATTATTCCGTCTATCTACATTTCCACTGTTTTCAAATATTCTGATGATTTTGAAAACTATAAATCCAATGGTCAAAATAAAATACGAATGAAAATTAATTCAATCAAAAAATTAAAAACTAATTCCGTAATGCAACTAACTTCTTGTTTCAAAATCATCTATTTAGATTTTAATTATATATAGGATGATAAATAATGTGTTACTCTTCGTAAGACAGTTTGTAGCCACACCTAAATAATTGACTACATACCAATCAAAAATACATCAATTAAAATAACCCAATTCGAATCCTCGAATACCACATTGAGAATAATTGAAGTCTACATTTAGAATACTAGAACTAATTTACCAAATACTAATCTTACTATACTCCACTTAAATTAACAGAATATCATATTTATAATTACACACTTAATTTACTAGATAAAAATATAAGAATATCACACAGAATTCACAAAATACTAATCTTAAAATAACTCACTTACATAAACTTTATTCGAATCTTAGATATAACACATTCAAAATAACTCAATACTATACCTAGAATAGTAAATTTAATTTACCAGATACCAATATTAGAATATTTCACTTCAAATAACTCAATTACTATATTAGAATATTTTGCTTAAAATATCTCAATTCAATTTTTAGTATACTAACTACTTGTAGAATTCTTGTTTACTATACTTATAATACTAAACCTAATTAACTAAATACTTATTTTAGAATATTTCGCTTAAAATTACTCAATTTTAACCTTCGAATAGAATTTTTAAAATTTTTCAATACTATAGTTAGAATACCACACCAAATTTAGTAAATATATAATCAAGTTAAAGTACCTCAACTTATTTTGTAGTAAGATGCTAAAATTAGAATATTCCAGTTAAAATATCACAATTTTAATCCTAAAATACCACATTTAGAATTCGTTAATACTATCCTCAGAATACTAGACGTAATTTACCAAATACTTATGTTAGAATAATTCGCTTGAAATAACTCAATTCTAAAATTAGAATACTACTTTTAAAATGTTTGAGTACTATTCTTATAATACTACACCAAATTTAGTAAATAATCCAGTTATAGGACCTCACCTTATTTACTACATACTAATCTTAGTATACTTTACTCAAAATACAATGCAACTAATATCTTTGTTTAAAAATCAACTATTTTTATTATATTTTCATTCTAAAAACGATGTAGCAAATACTATATCAAATGTTATTAGCGTTATTAAAATTATTTGTCATGGGCCAAGGCCTCGTTGATAAGCTCGGATGTTCACTCGCTATTAATTTTATAAATAGAACTTCGGCAGTAGAGCTAAAGTATAGCCTCGGCAGTAGAGCTAAAGTATAGCCTCGGCAGTTGAGCCAAGAGATTAGTATATAAGGGACTCTTATTCATTGTAAACCTAAGTCTTGGATCAATATATTTCTTTTGTAGTTTTTGCTTGTTTTGACAGCTAGACTCTTACATAATCCAAGACTTCTCTTGATTTTCTGAAGGGCTTCATCCTCCCTTGTTTTTTCAAACGACAAAAGTAGGACATTGATTAGATTGAGGAACTTATCCACCCTCGTGGTAGTGATTGAAGATAGCCACAGAACCGGGACGCATTTGAAGGCTTTGCGAAGCCTGAAGAGTTGATTGAGAGGTGTTGCTTTTTGAGATGGAGAACGCCCAGATGATCGATGATGAGATCTTGCAGCAAAGAAGCAGCGCAAGGAGAAATTACGGCGGAAGACTATCAACAGAGATCGTGAGGTTGCGCACACAACTTCAAGCTTCTCAGCAAGCTGAGAAGTTGGCTATCGAAAGCAGTTGGTTGCACAACATCGCGCAGTGGCTCCAAAGGGCCGGGACAATTCACGAGTTTAGGAGGTCCGTCTTCATCGCAGATGATGCCGCAATCGATGCGAAAGAACAATATGGAGGAACTGCCGTCGCATTGCGCAAGGGATTGCCGATATTTCAAAGTTTGACGGAGTCGCAAGGGCTACCCGATATGGAAGGTCGAAGCGGATAACAAGCTTCAATTGATGGAGTCATCATTTGGTACACCTCAAGATCAAGCCGCATACTTGTTTTTCGAGGATGGACGCGGCGCGCAGATGATGGTAGTATCTTTCTACCAAAATCAACGTGGTTGCAATGCGGCGACTTTTATTCAACATCTTGACAAATTTACATCGAATTCCGAATGCAAAGAAAGACGGACATTGAATCGGCTTCAAGCAATGAAGCAGGGTAGGGAGTCATTCGCAACATTCTTGCCCAAGTTTGAGAAGGAGCTTGGTGAGAGTCAACTTACCATGGTTCCGGATATGGTGAAGATAGGATATCTTCGTGGTGCTCTCAACTCGAGAGATGCAACGCGATGATTGGACCTATGACGTACATCGATTATGGTATGTTTGTCCAAGCTTTGTTGGCGGTCGGCTCTCAACTTGATTGCTTGAAATATCAGAAGGGTCGTGCAGCTCCGATCGCGACATCAAATCGCGTATGGTCAGATGGAGATGAGATGGATTGGATGCCTACGGTCCAAATAAGCAAGCTTCGGAGACGTCGACTTTGGAGGAACAACAACGGTGTCGCCAAGAGGGACGCTGTTTTTTTTATGTTTGAAGCGAGGCCACCGTGCAAATGACTGTTCATCCAAGCAAGTGAAGGCAATGAGAAGAAGAAGAAAGAGAGCGCGGACAAAACTTCGATAGTGCGCGCAGTGAGAAAGAAAGAGCAATGTCAAGATAGAGGAGGTCAAAGAGATGGAGAGTTGTGACTGATGTAGAGTTGGAAAACGAGCAGCTTCCGGCATAAGACTCAGTCGGAGGCGTGGAGGCAGGTTGTCAAAGTTGAAGAATCTAGGAGACAACTTAGACACGGGTGGTATGTATGTTGATGTTTTAATAAACTCAACTATATTTACTCGTGCTTTGTGTGATTCTGATGCCAATGCTTTGCAATCGTATGCGAGCAATTTGTTCGACGGAGAGGGTTGGATGCGTCATCTATTCAACCTAGATCTTTGGAGCAAGTTACGACAATGAAGAAGCGGCCTATGATTTGCCAAATTGCAAATTTTATGGCCGATATTGATGGTATGGAGGAGAAGATTGTTGCCTATGTTATTCCGGACGATATAGATGATATAATCTTGGGAAAAGGTTGGATGGAGCGACATGATGCAAGTGTTCGACCTTGCTAAAGAAGAGGTTTGCGTTCAAAACCTTTCAAGATGATTGTGAAGACTCGACCGATTACGTTGGAACCAATGCAAGAGATCACGTGCATCGATGATTCAAACTTTGCGGAAGCGGTGAACCAACCAGAGGTTTTTAGTGCAAGCTTGGTTGACATCCAGAGGGCACTACAACAGAAGGTGTATAGGGACCCGGCACAACATGCTCCTGACTGGCTCATGCTAGTTATTGACGCTTTTAATCGACAAGATGCAAAGTCGTTGCCCCCAGATAGGAAAGGGGTTGATCACGAGATCAATCTTATTGAAGGAAGACTAATGATGACATCCCCGCCACCGCCGGCGTATCAAATGTCCAAGGATCAATTATTAATTTTGCGCAAAGACCCTTACGGAGTTGTTGGATAATGGATTTATTCGCGTAAGTAATTCACTGCAGCAGCTCCCGGTCATATTTGTGAAGAAACCTGGCGGAGGATTGCGATTACGTGTTGACTATCGGCGATTGAACGAGATGAGTCGGAAGGACA